>OX411326.1:2569185-5123370 GCA_948150665.1 Conistra vaccinii | reverse complement strand
GATAAACCTTGTTTTGTAATAAGGCCGTCTGAGTTTATCTTAGGCATTTCTGACATTGCATCGATGAAGGAAAAACGGTTCTTATACTTAATACAAATTTAAATCGCCAACCCGTCTTGAGCAAGCGTTGCGATCAATGCTCGTACCTTCTCTGTATGAGCAGAGGCCTTAACCCTGCAGTGGGCTAATATTAGGCTGGTATTATTATGATGTAACATTTCTGCAAGACAAAGCTTACATGACGGTTGATGGCGTTCCTGTTTGATTGGCGAGAAACCATTTGAAATGGGTCAGTGGTCAATCAAGTTCAGTGCCAACCATTAATTACCATTTACTTATTTATTAATACGTGCCCATGTTTTATGCAATTTATTCGCTATAGATAGATAGATAGTACTCTTTATTATGTACACAATAAAAATTAGGCAGATAGGCAGTCGCTCCATGTAAAATACAGGTATTCAGCTGCATCCAGTTAGACTGGAAGCCGACCCCAACATAGTTGGGAAAAGGCGAGGAATATTTATTCGCTATTATGTATATTGTGCTATCAAATAAAGTCCTAATACATTTTACCTTACAGCATGCAAAATTTTCGGATAGTGAATCGAATAATTAGTAAAACAGTTGATAAATTTTTCACTTTTTTTGGTGTGGTAGCTATCATTGTATTCGAATACCACAACCTGCTATGTAAATTATAGAGATGGGCCGAATGTGGTTTGAACCGCATCCGAACTTCGGCCGAACATTCGGTCAAAATGAAAAGTTCGGCCAAATTTCGGCCGAACTTCGGTTCGCGCGCTTTCTCGAGAGCGACACGTCATGACTTGTTTACGCATTTACTTCAATTATTGCTAGATGTACACACACCGTGCTCCCACCGCGTGGCCCGGAGCCGGCCGGTCATTAGCAAATACGTAATTTTGTTATTCAATTTACGAATTGTAATCCGGATGTTTATTAGAAGAATACTAAGCTTATTTCATTTTTGTAATAGTATGTCTAATTTTTATGTCTAATTAATTAGGCAGAGATTTTCAAGACTAATAAGAAGAACTGATTTAATTTAAGGTTTACATTTACAATGTTCCTAACTAAAATAAATAACCATGAGTGAGTAAAACACAATTTTATTTTACAGTAATGCTATTCTATTTCTATTAAATTTCAGTCAAAATAGTGCAAGTGGGTATTATTTTTCTTGTGCCGAATGTTCGGCATCTAAACTGAATTTCGGCCGAATGCCGAAGTTCGGTTCAACCCATCCCTAGTAAGTTACGTTGAAAGGAAGTTTTTATAACATCTTGCACATAGAAGTGGGATAAATACGTATTATTAAAGCTTACCCAAAAATTATCCAAGCAAAGTTAATTAATAGACCACGGAAGGAATTATTATGGGACGCTCTCAAACAAAAAGAATTTATTCAAAAAACAAAAAACCCGACTGCAAAAACGCATAACTGAAAAGAGAAAAACAAGCATTATAAATTAATCTATAGAATTTTGGTATCGCAGGCGGGGACAAACTAATAACCGGATATATGGTGTAAGTTCTGTTTGTCCCCGCCTTTTTTTTTTTTTTGGGTGGGAAATCATCCAATGACTTCTCCCGCTCGGGGCGGAGCGGAAGGGCGTGTCAGACTTTTACTGACTAAAACCCACCCGTGTTCCTTCCCTTGCCATGCCAGGGGCCACGGTTTCCCCTTGGGACTACCCGCAACCCCGGCAGGCATCGGCCCTAACGGACCCCGTCAGTTTTGCTGACATCTCTTTGAGGCGCGCGTGGAACACGACGCGCCGTCGACCCGGGCCTGGTCCTTATCGGACGGCGAGCTGCCCTCTGCTCTCCGTCCGCAGGCCCGCGCCTACGGTGGCCGGAAATCGGCTATCAATTCCCGACGCCCGGGAAGTCTCCTACGGCGGCGGCGGCTAGGGCTGGTAGGGCGCGGCCTCTGCCACTCCCTCGCGCGCTCCGCCTCCTCCTTCGCGAGCATTACTGCTTCGCAGAAGGAGGTGACGGCTTGCCATGCCCTCTCGCTCCACACCATGGCCTGGACCAGGGCCGGACGCGAGAGGTCACTGCCGCCGATCGCCTCCACGAGGACACGGCGGTGGTCCACCCAAGCCGGGCAAACCTCCACCGTATGCTCCACCGTGTCCTCCGGACGATCCACACAATGGTGACACCCGGGCGTTTCCTCCCGCCTTATGCGAAACAGGAACCTCCCGAAACAACCGTGTCCGGTGAGGACCTGCGTCAGGCGGAAGAAGAGGACGCCGTGGCACCTCTCTAGCCACTCCTCAAAGAGGGGACTTATCGCCGTAATTGTGGCGTGCCCAAATCTGGATTGCGACGATCGCACACTCCAAGCCGCCATGAGATCCCGCCGGAGCTCTGTCCGCTGTACCGTGATTTCTCGCGGCAGCGGAGTTACACCCCGGCGCTTCATCTCCTCACTTCAAGGTTCGCGCCCACACCGGTGCCCCGTAAAGGGCCATGGACCGCACGACCCCCGCGTAGAGCCTCCGGCAGGAGGCGTTTGGGCCCCCTAGATTGGGCAGAAGCCGCTTCAAGGCAGCCTCGGCCCACTCCAGTTTGGGAGCCAAACGTCGGATGTTTGTCCCCGCCTGCGATACCAAAATTCTATAGATTAATTTATAATGCTTGTTTTTCTCTCAATCAATCAATCAATCAAGTTTATTCGCATAATATGGGTTTACAAGGATGTTACACAGGTACGGTTTCACCATATTCAGCTTATTTTAGCATGCAAATTATAATATAGTGTCATAATGTTTAAACAATTAGATCATATCTTAAGAAAATATAAATTATACATTAATAGTCAATCCATTACAAATAGCCATCATGATGTTAAAATAAAAGGTCAAATTCAGTAACAGTAAAATTATTTAGATTAAATTAAGAATTATGCTGGGTAGATTACACTTATTTCAACGACAGTAAAATTTTGGATTACTATTAATTAGTTATTAACAATGATTGCGTTACATTTTATCTTCGAAGTACTCCTTAACTGAATAATAAGCCTTATCTATAAGTAAGGACTGAAGTGTCTTTTTAAATATGTTTACATTCCTTGAACTGCGTATAGTTAAGGGTAGTTTATTATATATTTTAGGGCCCATGCAAACAAAGCTTTTAGAAAGGAGTGCAGTTTTCCCTGGTGGAACGCATAGTTTATCTGCGTGACGCGCTCTTGTGCGATACTCAAACAGCTCTAGATTACAATGGATAAATAGTGCTGTCTCATAGATGTAGATGCTGGGCAGTGTCAATATTTTTAATCTTTTGAAATGAGGCTCACATGAGTCCGTTTGTGTTAAGTTACATATCGCTCTTACGCATCTCTTTTGCGCCCTGAACGCACTTTCCAGATCAGTGGAATTGCCCCAAAAAATAACACCGTATCGAAGAGTAGACGATACATAACCATGGTAAGCAATTATTGAGGTTGTAATATCAACGATTTTACTGAGATTACGTAGAGCGAAAGAATAACTGTTTAATTTATTATTACATACGTGTTCTATTTGTTTCTTCCATGTCATTTTGTTATCTATGTATAACCCTAAAAACTTTGTTGACTCTACTACTTCTATTATGTGGTCATCACAATTAATGTTTAAATCCTCTACTGCTGGTCTTTGTCTGAAATTAATGGCTTTTGTTTTACTTAGATTAATTTTTAAATTATTACTTATTAACCAATTTATTGTATTTTTTAGAGTCAAATTTATATTTTTAAGAATGTCATTTTTGCCATGCGAGTCAAAAAGAATGGTACTGTCATCAGCAAATAGAGTCATGGGATTGTCGGTTACAGTTGGTAAGTCATTAATATATACTAGGAAAAGTAAAGGCCCCAGCACACTACCTTGCGGTACGCCATATTTGACTTTCCTCAAGTTAGATTTATATACTGTCATAGTTTTCGTTTTTGGGCAGATGTATGATATTTCAGTTTGTTGTAGTCTGTCAGTTAAATAGGATTCTATTAATTTATGTACATTTCCCCTAATTCCGATTGCATAGATTTTATCCAATAGTATGTCAATTTTAACGCGGTCAAATGCTTTTGTCATGTCCATAAATAGGGCTACTGTTGGACATCGCTTATCCATATTAGTCAAAACTCGCTTGCAAAAGTTATATATCGCTAGGTTTATTGACTTGTTTTTCCTAAATCCCATTTGTTCTTTGGCAAGTAGATTGTTACTTTCAAGGTAATTGCAAAGGCTGTTATATATAACTTTTTCAAAAATCTTAGAGAAAATAGAAAGTAATGCAATTGGATCGCCCAATTGCATTACTTTCTATTTTCTCTAAGATTTTTATGTTATCTTTGTTCCCTTTCTTATGGATAGGCTTTATTATTGATTTTTTAAGTTTATTGGGAAATATACCGGTTTCTATAGATAAGTTTATTATATGTGATAGTACTGGTGAAATTATGTGAGCGACTCTTTTTACAATATTAGTCTGAACTCCGTCATACCCCACACTAGAGGTGTTTTTTGATAAATATGTGATTTTATAAATTTCAGCGGGATCAGTAGGTGGCATAAACATTGATTTGCTGTGAGATGGGGGGCATTTGAATAGGGGGGGGGTTTGTCTTCCGGTATTATTTGTTCAGTAAAATAGTTATTAAAGTGAGTCACTATTTTGTTTGGGTCATAGATAGGTATATTATTAATTTTTATCCTATTTGTTTGTTCGCGAGGCTGGTTATGCTTGTTTTTATTGATTATTTTCCAAGTTGTTTTCGATTTATTATTAGAAGATTTTATTGCGTATGTATTTTGGGCTTTTTGTGTCAGTTTTATAATCGATTTTACTTTTTTAGCGTATTTCTGAAATATTGATTTATTTTCGTGTGTCCGTTTTTTCCTATAATTCCACAGTAGAAACCGTTTACGTTTACAACATATTTTTATGCCCTTTGAGATCCATTTTGGCTTCTTGAATTTAGAAATCCTTATTTTTATACGTGGAAAGTGTAAATTATAAAATAGAGTAAAAATTCCATGGAACTCATTGTAAGCTTCATTAACGTCGTTAGAGTCAAAGACTTCCTTAAAGCTTAATTGGCTTACATTTTCAATAAACTTTCTTATAATATATTATCCTCAGAGTAATCGCGTTTATATTCATACCAATGATCAGTACCATATACTCTCTCTACAGGATATTGCAAGATCTGGGCTGTATGGTCAGACAACGCTAGTTCCACTACACTTGCTTTGCACCCTTGAACGTTATGTAGAATGTTGTCTATGCACGATTGGCTAGCAAGTCTGGTGGGTTGTTGAATTGCAATCATCAAATTATTGCTTAAACAAATTTCTTTAAACTTAGAAGATTGAATAGATTTCTTTAGCAAGTCAATATTAAAGTCGCCACATATTATAAGTTTCTTGTTTTTTAATTTATTTATAACCTTGCATAGACGATCAAAAAATGTATTGTAGAGTTTACATGTTGGCACTCTGTACATACATACAATAATTGTTTTATACTTAACTAGTTCAATCGCACAACATTCTATTACATGACTTATAGATAGATTAAGTATGTCAGGGACTTCTTTCCATTCATGATTGTTTTTAACAAGAATACATGTCCCACCCCGTTTTGAGTCATTTCTGCAAAAACTAGTGGCTAACGTGTAGTTCGGGATTGACACATATTGTTCATAACCTGACATCATAAAATGTTCTGATACGCAGATGACATCAATATTTAAATTATCGTTTAGGAATTCTTCTAAGCAAACCGTAAGTGCATCAGACTTGGTTAGGAGACCAGCGATATTTTGGTGTAAAACATTTATATAATTATTCACGAAAAAACTCGTTTTCTGCCCTATTCTCTCTGCCCTCTTTTCAGTTATGCGTTTTTGCAGTCGGGTTTTTTGTTTTTTGAATAAATTCTTTATTTCAAGCTTTTTAGTTTTATTAATATATCTAAATGCCAAATTTAGATATTGACTCGTTAATAGCATTTATTTGGTACCAATATTGTTATAATTTATTTAAAAAAAAACCTTCCCCTCCCTTTTTTTTGTATTTGCAGATGCAATATATAAATATTATATAGCCTATGACACTTCTACAATTAAGACGAATCTAACGACACCTCATATGTTAAAATCCATCAAGCCGTTTAGGCTACAGAGCGTGCCAAAGAAATAGACATACATACATACATACATACTCTCGAAAAACATTACCCTCCTTCTGGGGCAGTCGGGTAAAAAAACATTTTCTTATCGGTCCAGCCGTCTTCGAGAAATCGGGGAACACACATTTTAAAAAAAATCAGACGTACTAAGAACCTCCTCCTTTCTTTGAAGTCGGTTAATAAAAACTATAGGTAAAATTATATATTATAAAAAGTTAAAAACTTTATTTTACAAAATGCAACAGAGTTGGGGCAAAAATTACACCAACACATCGGATTCCTCTGAAAAACAAAAATATCTAGACTATTTTACGCGTCGCACCTCGAAAGGGTACAGAAGCTTTCAAAGGAAACAAAGTACAATAAAAACAAGACTTAAATTTGCTCTCTGAACACTGAATTATTTATTAGTTGCTTGAATTGATTATAAAAGTTCCAAAGACTAAAACCGTTCAGGTAGATAATCCCCGTCGGAGTTTTAAACGGAGTAACTTAGAGGATCGTATCAGATATTTCTGTTTGTTTTAGTCAACTTTGGTCTTAGAAGTATTTTGAGCTGGGTCTACAATGAAAGTTGATTGACCTTTGCTTACTCTTAGAAATAAGTTTGAAATAAGTTAGAACTATCGTTTTAGACACTCTGAATTTGGTTTGTCGTCAAAAACAGTATCGGTTTTCCGTTTACATTTAGTTTAGGACTCCTAACTTGTTAACAGGCTGCCTGGGTTTCTACCTACTATTAAATGTTTTATTTACATGCACACAAACATTGCCCGAAGAATTGCCAATAATTTATAAAGTCAGTAATTATTACTAACTCCATGATAACTAAGTGAAGTGGCAATGGGCAGGGCACATTGCTCACAGAACAGATGGCCGAAAGGTTCTAGAGTGGCGACCGCGTACCAAAAGATGTCGCGTTGGAAGGCCTCCCACAAGATGGACCGATGACCTTGTGAAGGCCTCAGACCTTGAGAAGTGGCGGTGCTTGGGGGAGGTCTATGTCCAGCAGTGGACGTCTTTCGGCTAAAATGATGATGATGATACACTTAAAACTCTCTGAGGGGCTAGTAGATTTGAGTTAATTAATTACAAACAAATATAAAAAAAAACATTTTTTTTCTCTTTATATAATTCTAATATTAGTTTAGATAAGATGGTGCTCTATTAGAGAGGACATTACAATAAATAAACAAACAAAAACATTTCATAATGAATCGCCATCCTTTCCTATATACATTAATAATAGGGAAATGAGAACGTAAACGAAAACTTTTGCAAAGGATATTAATTTTCGAGATAAGACGCTTTTCCGCCATCTTGATTTTATCGTTTATTTCCCGCGCTTCGGACACTGACGAATTACTGACGATGTTTACCTTTTAATGATATTATTCCGCCATTTGCGCGAAACTTCGCTAAGTGACAGGCCCCATTAATTAGGTGCGTAATTTAGGAATGCGATTATTAGATAAAAAAACATCGGGCAGTCTTTGGAGACTGCCGATAGAAGTGAAAACTAAGTAACTTTTTGATACAACGTACAGCCATCTAACGAAAATGTCAGGAAATTATGTGGCTTGCTGTCAGTACAAGAACGACCGCTGTAGCTCCATCAAAAAAATCCAAAATAAATAAAACACAGTGTGCTGTCAACAGTTCAACATTTCTACTCTCCCTCCGTCTAACGAATTTTCGGTCGGGTGTCCTAACGCGAGTTTAACATTTTGTACCCATCCCAAAAAAAGTGCACATCGCTGCTAAAAAAGTTTTCACTTCCCAGTTTTAATGATGGTCTGGCAGTTATAGTAGTTGATGCGGCCTACTCAAATGTCCTTTCTTTGGTATTGTTCGTCGAGTTGAGCTCCTTAAGTTCTGAGTTGAGCTCCACGATTACTGACAAATGCTTGCACTGACTGGACAGGTCCACTCAAATCTGTGTGGTTCTTTCTTCAAAAGACCATTTCAGACACTAATCTACATAATAATGTAGTAAAAAGTCCAGACATAATAATGGTCAAGCCATAGGAGAACCTCCTATGGCTTGACCATTATTATGTCTGGACTTTAAAAGAGACTGCGACCTCTGAGTGTTTTTAGGCGTTTCTTCTCAGAGTAGTCAGTTATTAAACGCCGACCTGATCTAGCTTTTATTTAATATGACGTGTAAAAGTGATTCTGATATCCTATTTACACAATAAACAATTTCATTTCATTTCATTTTTTATTCTTCTCTTCAAGATTGAAACAAGTTATAAGTCTAAATTAAAAAATTATAACTCAAAAAAAATCTGCGAGTATTTAAGCATCATATTATTTATCACTGTCATGTCCAGAAAATACGTCATTCAACCCTAGCAAAGTATCGAATTTATCTAATACCAGAGCTTCTGCCTGTGACTTCGTCCGCGTGGAATAGTTACTTTGGGCTAACGCTAAAAAAACCCCCCGATTTAGAAACATTCTTCAATGGTACTCCGCTCCTATTGGTCTTAGCGTGATGATATATAGCCTATAGCCTTACTCGATAAATGGGCTATCTAACACTGAAAAAAGACGTGTGGCACTCGGGGACTGCCGCGGTAAAGCTATTGCATAGCATTTTTTATCAACTTATGCAATTGTAAAATATTAACCCGAATACAAGAAATAGCAATGGTGACATTGACAGGAACTGTTATTCACATTTATAGTTTTTAATACTTGACACAACGTAATGGGAACATCAAACTAATAAATAGGTTTTAATTTAACTATTAATAGTCAAGGATCATTCGTCTAAGTAAATTTGAACCTTGTTGTCAAACAGTTAAACATAATTTTCAATACAACACTCTCGTTAGGCGTTAGGTATTTTCGTTACGGAATTTCTGGATTCGGTCTCCACAGTCAAGGCCCGCGATAGAAGCTATGCAATAGCTTAATAATTCTTCAAATCGGACCAGTAGTTTCGGAGCCTACAAAAAAACAAAAAAAATCTTTTCTCTTTATAATAATAGTATAGACTACTTTATCTTAAAGCTTTGTGCAGACTGACAGTGACAGATGACTTTTATGATTATAATTCTACTATGCGAGCCAACTAAGAATGGGATCGCGCTTGTTGCCAACTTCACACGATAGCAGTACTTTCCTGACAGTTAGAGTACTGCAAACCTGTCAAAATGGCAACAAAATGGCAGTCTTGTGCGTCTAATGCGTCTTGACAGGCGCATTCTTAGTTGGCTCGCATAGTATATATAAACATTTGATACGACCGCGAATCATATTTAGATCAACATACAACCTGATACTGACCTGCAAATTGCAAAAAATGTAAGAAAATTTTAATTTCGCGGGCTACCTTGGCGCATCCCCAAATGCGTTATGCGTTAATTGACATAATTCTGAAGTCCACGCAGATGAAGCTGCGGGCAGAATCTAGTAATTAATAAGATTGGTTCACTGCCCTCTGTGAATTGTCCTCAACAGTCGTGAAACAATCGTCAATTGTTTCATACAATTATTGTTTTAACTTAGATTGGAACTAGAGTGACTTTGATTAAAGTTATAGTTAATAAGCTTGAAACGTAACTTGAAAGTCATGTTCGGGTTATTTTACTTTACTTATTCGTCCTGGTTTTTGTATTAATCCTGAAGAAGTCATTTGTAAGGTCACCAGAGATGAGCGAGGATGAATAGCGAGGGATGTGTGAAAGTAGCCAATAACATCGCTTCACTGTCATAGCTTGAGCTAAGCTAGCGTGGTTATTGATTAGTTTCACACACATTCCTCGCTACGCATCCTCGCTCATCTCTGGTAGAAACGCAGCCTAAATCTACGGTCTATTGTTGTGGCTGTTAATAATCGACCAAATTAAATACTTTTCTATCATATTTCCACTGGCAACAAATTAATATATTCTTTTAGAATCCGAGTTACGGGAATCTCGTTTAGAAGCTTAAGGTTAAGAGTTCTATTCCCATTTTAAGTTCAAGTTATAAACTTATCCGAGTATTGTGTTGCGAAGAATCCTATTCTTTATTAAAATAGTTGTGTTATACAGGGTGGCAGGGACATCGACGGGAAGCCTGTTACCATGGATTCAGTACGTGATTCTGAACACCCCTGCGTTGAAATTTTTCGTAGGTTATTTAAAAAAGAAACAGCTGTTCCATACATTTTTACCGAGTAGGTACTGCACTTTTCTATGAAACAGCAGATTTTTTATTAAATAACCGACGAAAAATTTCAACGCAGGGTGTTTCAGAATTATGTACTGAATCCATGGTAACCGGCTTCGCGTCGATGTCCCTGACACCCTGTATATTGTATATGTCGTAGGATGATTCGGAAATTCGCGGCAGCGGCCGGCAAGCGCTACTTTCAAGTTACTCAATGTTTTCACCATTGCCTAATTATCGGTGTTTTTGCAGGCTATCCCTAGGGTTTCCGGGGAAAATTCGAATTTGCAAATCATCCTATGACATATATAATTATTTTAACGTCTACGAAATAAAAAAAATTGTGTGACTGAAGAAAATGTAGACTCTCTAAAATATCTTATACCTATGCGTGGACCGTTCTTTAAAATTAAACCACTTCACTTTAAGCTCGAGTAGGTAAGTTATCATTACATCACTACGTTGTAAAATATCCTTACATTTCGCTCCAGCATCGCCCTAGTTGCGTGTAAGTAGCCATTTACGTATACCCAACAGAGCTATCACGTTAAACTAAGGCCCGTCGTCCACGACTCTACTCAAAAGTAACGTGTGACATACTCAAATCACCAATGAGTAGCCAGAACGTTACAGCACCAGTATTTCAATGGTGGTCCTTACACCGCGAAACCAAACACAAACTAGCTAACTGAGGCCGCGTCCTATTTAAAAGCGATTTTCGTGCGAATACGCAATCGGTCTCGTGCAAAAGGCGCCGCCGCCATCCTAAAAGAAAAAATCGCACGATCGCGCGAATTTTCTTTTGCACGACTCGTAATGCGAAGCATTAGAGTGTGCTCTACGATCGAAAAATATTTTTTGCCCCATTTCTGCAACTGTTTTTATTGTTACACTCCTGCTAGTACACAGAACCTACTTAATTTATATACCATTGTATAGATGATTAAATGGAGATTAATACTGTTCTTTTTAACGATTGATTTAATGCAGCAGAAATGGAAAAAGCATAAAAATAGTTGAAAAAAAATTCCTGTCCGTCAATTTATGAACCCTGAAAACATTGTAGCTTGCGATAAAATCAATTAATTGAGTCAATTTTTTTTTATACATTCGTTTCAGCCGTAGAAGGAACCCTATTGAAAATGGGTCTTTTATTCAAAGTAGTTTAATTATAATTAATAAAATACTAACTAAAATATAATATCTTTAAATAAATATTTCCAACCTTTGACCTGAAGTTGCCTAGCAACCGTCAAGTAAATATCTTTGTCAGTCGTTGACATTACGACTTCATGAAAAGTGATAAATTGTTCATTTTTAAACTATGTTTTGAATTTCTTTTTCGTTTATGAATGAGTGATAAGTATGAGGCGTGCACTTTTGGATTTTCCAAACTATTTAGTTATATTTAAGTAAAGTTATACAGGGTGTAATGAACAGCCCTCCGCAAACTAACAGGGTGCATTCAGCTACTTATTCTGAAACATATTCCACCGGAAATATTCTCAGGATTTAATTTTTTTAAATAGTTTTTCAGTTATTATTCCAATTATTTTACCTTTTTATCAGAAAATTTCCACATAAATAGACTCTCAATACGATACTTAACAAACAGCCTCACGGATAGGACAGGATTTTTTTACATGTTGTATCTACATCATATTAGTTAGTTACTTTATTTAATTTATTGTTATAATTGTATATAAGATTTGTCATCTATGGTTATAATTTAAAGCATATAACCTGGATTAACACATAGGGTACTTTTAGTCCCAGTAGTACGTTCCAGTCGAAACTTTTCCGACATCCACACGGGCGAAGCCTCGGGCAAAACCATTCTGTGAACATTTTTGTGAACTGTCGTTGGCGTGCTATAAAAATAAATAAGCATGTTACTGTTTAGTAGCGTCGTGGACGATAGTCCTAACAAGATAAGGGAAGCTTCTGTAACCTAACCGTGAAAGATGGCGGTATCCGACAGCGACGTAGCCCCAATATCAATAAACCAAGGTTACTTGGCGAGCATGTTAACAATGAGAAATTTGTTCCTTCGGCCAAAACTTTTAAAAGCCTTTGAGCTTCTGTTACTGAAAGTGAGCCCGTTCATAAATCGTAGTTACAGGCCTTGAACAGTTATTTAAGGCGAAAGCGTCAGGGTTGAGGCGAAATACACAATTTGCAGGTCAGTACAGATCGCGGCACGTAACTTGAACCAAAATGGCGGTCGTCCGCGCAGGTAAAACTATGATTATACTTCAATTGAGACCCAAAATTTTTTTCTGCGCATCTAAGATCATAGTTCAACTTACGAGCCGCGATCTTTAACACATTTTCGACCGCTCGCCCAAAGTTTAGAACAAAATGGCTACCTTAGAATAATGACATGGCAGTATGGAATTAGTAAGTACTGATTGTCATGGCAGCATGGAATTAGTATGTAGGTATTATACAAGCAATTAGCATGAACTATCCTATACTATTAAAAGAGATTTTCACCCGAGTAGAGCTCGGTCGACCAGCACGCTTAGCATGACCAAAACGGGAAGAATAGACAAAATTTTGTCTATTCTTCCGTCAACAAAACCCGTAGAAACCCCGTGTCTATGGTAAACAATCTAACACAAAATTATATATATTATTTACAAGTATAAAAAGGAAAAAGAAATAGGTAAGTCACTTATTTATTACCCACGTAGATTAAAGTTGGTACAAAGTTGCCTGTTTTCGCCTCTTGGGGAGATAGTTTCGTCTCGTAAGAAACTTCGGTACACTGTTTTAATACTTACTAAACATTGTACTATTAGCACGCTCTAATTCACTGAGTCACAAGCCGAGGTTTCTGAAGTCTGTCTCGAACATGTAGGTTAGTTAAAGTTATCTGTAGGTCAAAGTAAAGCAAAATTATTAATATTTATGAAACAAAATATAGATAGACAAGACGTGTGCTTTAAGGGATATTCTATTAAGCAAAAATGACGAATTTCTTCACAAACTTTCCATGGGGTGAAATATTTAGCTCAAGGGAAGAGAAGGAAATTCAACAAGTGCATGTGATTAAAACATAACTGGAGAAATGTGGGTGTACCTGCTACTGGTAGGTACATCTCTGCCGAACCTTTTGGGGAAACAAGGCGTGATGTTATGTTATTGTTTATTTATTAAATTATACTAACCTACGCACACCTAACGGCGCCTAACGTAGTAATATCTCCTCCATTATGGTTTGCTTTGTCTGTACAACGGATGTGTGGATGTGGCTGTAATTTACGTAGTTCTCATTATGTTTGGGTAAAAAAATTACCTACATTAAAAAATGACAGAACTCGATTCAGTAAACGATTCTGAACTACTACTTTCCTAATCCAATACTATTAGATGTTAAAGTTCTTGAAAACGACACTACCATTACGATGAAAGTTACTACTATTTCGATGAAAGTTGCATTAAAGGGCTTTACGGGGGCGAATCGATCAAGCTATATTTCATATCTGGAAAAATTCGTTTATTGTGTAGATACTGTCTCTTAACTTTAACCATCGTTTATGGATAAATCCTATAATGTTTGGACTTTAAAAGACATCATGACCTCTGAGTTTGTATCGACATTTCTTCCCTGTGATCAGTCAGCTAGGAAATGCGCCATCTGGTTTTAAAATATTGACCAAAAATGTACATGTAAAAGTGTCTTACAGAAATGAACATCATTTAATTTAAATATATAGTATAAAATATTAACCAAGGAGGACCTCGTGGCTCACGCACGCAGCCGCACGGGTTGATCCATCAGGTTAAGCTACGCGCTCCGGGGTTGGTCAGTGGATGGGTGAACATCTTTACATACCGAGACTCTTCCCTGCCTCCGAAAGCACGTTAAGCCGTTGGTCCCGGCTGTCATTCGTGGATGTTTGACGGTCGTTACGAGTCGTCAGAAGCCCGAAAGTCTGACAGCAGTCTTACCAAGGGGTATTACCCAGTTACTGGGTTGTGGAGGTCAGATAGGCAGTCGCTCCATGTAAAATACTGGTATTCAGCTGCATCAGGTTAGACTGGAAGCCGACCCCAAAACAGTTGGGAAAACGCTAGGCAGATTCATTGTTGAGGTCGGTTTCCTACCGGATGCTGCTGAATACCAGTATCCGTGGATGGGTGACCATCTTTACATTCGGAAAAATCATATTTTCTATTTTCACCCGAGCACAGGTTGGTAGCGTAGGTACTGTGCATTAGTTACACGTTGTATAAATTCCTACTGATAATCGTATATGTAGACAAATGTGACTTATCTGGCTCCTTTCAAATTGCAGAGATAATATGTCGAAAGATTGATTTATGTGTGTTCAGCATGAAACGTGTTGGAGCAACGGAGTTGGAGCAACAAAGACTTGGTTCTTTCTTCTGAAATATATCGACTTTTTATCTCAGTCATTATCCATCATATAGGGCTTTATGCAAAATGAAAAGAAACTGCCTTCACGTATCTCTTCATTATGTTATCCTTTCAAATTTCAAGTCTACGCAGTACAGTCAAGGCTAAAAATGTGTGTAAAATTCAAAAGCGAGTTACTTGTTCAGAATAGGTTTATTGTTTAAGCCCACGTTCGCACTGACGTAATAAAATCGCGGCGAATTTTTTTCGTACACTGGATTTTGAACTCTCGGCATTGAGCCGGGCATTGAGAATCCAACAGAGCGCATCCAGCGCGTATCTTAGCGCGTCAAGAAAACACACTGTTGCATAATTCAACTCTCGGCGCTAAGAAGAGCGTTGAAAACCCAATACGCGAAAAAAAATCGCCGCGATTTTATTACGTTCGTGCGAACGTGGGCTAAATGTCATACCTAAGTATGTGTAACAAGAGGCTGTATGCACAACATTTCATTTCAATCATTACTTTAGGAGAAAATGATTGTTTAATCTCGTCAAGAGTGTAAATACCCTCTTGCCCTCGACTACACAATACAAGCTGTTACCCGTGTTTCGCTTCGTTAACATTAAATTTGAAATCCCTGTTTCACCCGTTCCCGGACTGAATTTCGATAAACCCTTCCTAATGAACACCAAGAAGACAAGAGAAACATTACCTTTCATATTGTTTACCTTGAAGCGCAGGCCACACCGCCAGCTAGCGGGCGGGCGTGGGCGAAGCGAACGAAGGAAACTATACAAACTACGCGAAATATTGTAGCTCGCGGTGTGAACCGAAGTATGTAAAGCGGTGAAACGATGTTCGCCCGCCCGCCCGCTAGCTGGCGGTGTGGCCTGCGCTTTAAAGTTTGAGCAGAAACGTCAAATGTCATTAATTACGGTATGTATTTAATCAAACCCTCATCAAACCTCTAATTCCTAAACATATTATTGAATACTCTAACAATGATTGCGCCTCTTTTTGTGAACCTCAGACAATTCCTATTTTGGGGTCCTAAAAATGTATTATGTACTAAATAGCCAATTATGTAAGTAACTGCGACCAACTTGGATGTAGCGCTCGCCGGTCGTTCCCGCGGCAGTGCTCACTGCGCTCGCTCGGCTTACGCACGTTTAGTCACAGTTGTAACCTAACCTAAGCCATTTGGTCGGCGTACCCCTAGTCTAGCTTATTTACTGCGACCAACTGTGAGAAAAGCCAGAAAGTTTAAAAGAGGCTTACTTAATTTTTTGAAGTAAAAACTTCTTTTGCGGCGGTGTGCTTTTTTGGGATGGGTAAAAAATTTTAAACTCGCGTCAGGACGTGACCGTAAGATTCGTTGCCTAGCAACCGACAAAGTAAATTTCTAAATAAATAGTCTTTGGCATTACGTAAAGATTGCGAGGTAAGAAATTTTACCCATATTGATGGGTAAAAAAAGCAGTCAAAACATACTTCATGAAAAATAAATTGTTTATTTTTGTAAGACTATAATTATTTTGAAAATAAATAAATATACTACTACTACTAATGAAATTGTATTAAACCACATAAATTATAGTACTTTCACACTGATAAATAAAGCAATTCCTGCGAAATTACTCCCTTACCATTCCAAAATATTCAAAAATGCACAACGTTAATGTTAAGTTTTCACTTCTGCCGGCACTCTCGGAGTGCAACCCATTGTTTATTTTTATTTTAAAGTGTGACTCATTAGAAGCAATAAAAGATTTTAGAGGTTCATTAATTTAAAAAACGTGTCTTCCATTAGAAGGTCAGTAGTAAGTTTTTAGGAGATTAATTAAATATTTCTCAGTACCTAAGTAATTACTGCGTAAACAAACATTCTTGACTTTCGGTATTTGCATGAAATCACTGTTATTGTCAACAAGATCGAGTAATGAGCGTCTTGCAATTTCCTGTAAATACAGATTGCAATTTCCTGCGACAAATACCTACCTTGATTTTATTTTTATTACATAACATAACATACAACATAACGCCCACGACATAATAAACAGAGGTTATCTGTACTCATATGTCGGGTTTTTCATGATCAATCAATCTGCCTAGCCTTTTCCCAACTACACACATCAAAAGTGTCTAGGGATCAAGCATTTTTATGCGGATTTCTTGAGATTGAGATGTGGCTTTGTAATAAATTTATGATTTTATAAATTTATATGGATCCTTTTTGGTGCATTTCATAATTTGAATCAGGAACTGTGAATCAAATTCGAGTAAAAGATGAAAATCAGCTGTCAATATTTTCCCTATAAAAACATACAACGCATTGAAGACATTATTAGTGCTACTGTTTCCCTACTACTGATTAAAACCAACGTTATTATGGAGCAGCGACGTCATTTAAGCAGGGAAGAAATGCTCAGAGCCGTGGGAATGATAGAAGCTGGTTCCCGGCAACGTACTGTGGCTTTAGCTCTGAATACAAGTCAGAGTGTTATCAGTCGACTTTGGACACGTTACCGAAGCACTGGTACCGTGGCTGAGCGCCATGGAGGACGGTATCGCTGCACCACACGGAGACAAGACCGATACATTCAAATCTTAGCTCGAAGAGCTCCAACAATAACCGCCATGATGTTAGCCGTGAGGCTTCATCACTCTTCAGGGAACTTAATTAGCGACCAAACAGTCAGAAACCGCTTGCATGAAGTGAACCTTCATTCCCGAAGACCGCTACGGGTACCACCTATAGCAATGCACAATCGTAGGATTCGATATCAATGGGCTCTTGAACACAGAAATTGGGCAGAAGAACAATGGCGTTTCGTGTGCTTTTCTGATGAGTCTCGTTTTGGTATGAGACCGGATACAAGACGTATACGACACTGGAGAACCCCTGGACGCCAACAGCGATTAAAATCCTGCCAGGAAGTCCATCCTTATAGTGGTGGAACCATCATGGTATGGGCGGGTATTTGGATCGGCGGAAGAACTGAGTTGATTTGGATCAGAGGCAACCTCAACGCTCAAATTTATGCTGAGACGATTGTATCAGACGTCATCGTTCCTCTACAAGTGCAAATCGGTCCCTTATTTCAGTTAATGCATGATAATGCACGACCGCACACCGCAAGAGTTGTAAGACAGACTCTCGCCGCAGCTAACATCAATGTCCTGCCCTGGCCTGCTCAGTCGCCAGACTTGAACCCGATTGAGCATGCATGGGATATGCTACAGAGAAGAGCTCTGCCGAATATGGAGGGTATCCAGTCGCAAGAAGACCTTTTTTTGTTGTTGCAACGAACATGGGCGGCCATTCCACAGCGTGATTTGGATGAACTCATTTTGAGTATGCCAAACCGATGTTCTTGTGTTGTTAGTGTTCGCGGTAGAAACACGGATTATTAATTGTTTAAGTTACCCAATAAAATTTTAAAGAAAACTGTTATTTCAGTCTTTTTTTCGAACTTTAATGTTAGTGGTTCAAATGTCAAAAATCCCTTTATTAGGAAAATGGCAAATTTCTTTATTAATGCAAAGGTGACTTGGTTTATCGTTACTGTGACAAACGAAAACACTTTATTTGATGAATCCTTACAGACAATTTTAATTAATATCAATCAGGAGAAAAGTTATTGCAAAAATATATGTTGATCCCTAGACACTTTTGATGTGTGTATGTTGGGGTCGGCTTCCAGTCTAACTGGAAGCAGCTGAACACCAGTATTTTACAAGGAGTGACTGCCTATCTGACCTCTACAACCCGGTAACTGGGTAATACGATATCCCTTGGTAGACTGGTGTCAGACGTTCAGGCTTCTGACAACTCGTAACGACTGTCAATGATACACGAATGACAGCCGGGACCGATGGCTTAACGTGCTTTTTGAGGCACGTGACCATCTTTACATACCAAGACGCCTCGTTTCGGTATGTAAAGATTGTCATGCATCCACTGACCAAACCCGGCAAGCGTAGCTTAACCTGATGAATCGACCCGTGCGGCTGTTATTACTTAGCCACGAGCTCTTTCATGAGAATGCACTTAAAACCAAACACAAGCGCCTTTGTTTAGCGTTGTGCGGGGTCATGGATTGAGTATGGTTTCCAATACAAACCATGGAGGGTCAGTGATCCTTAAGATGTGGTCCCGACACATACTGATCTATGGAACTGCTCAGTGTTTTCACAGTATAAAAACCTACAGTAGGACATCGCCTTTGATCTCGTTGTAAATGCCGACAACGTGTAGGCATTGTCGCGACAGCTAGCAGTTCGGGAACGCGCTTCGCCCGTCTCGCCCCTCACGCCCCGCAAGCGTAAGCAGTTCGGGACCCGTCTCGCCCCGCACGATTGCTCTGTCTAGACGTCTTCGTGGGACGACTGTATGATGTTTAAACTGTGGTGTTTCCTTTTAAGTTCAAAGTAGTAGCACAGTATAAAAACCTAGAGTAGGACGACGCCTTTGATCTTGTTGTAAATGCCGACAACATAGGCATTGTCGCGACAGCTAGAACGACTAACACGGTAATGTAAGCAGTTCGGGAGCGCGCTTCCCCCGTCTCGCTCTGCACGATTGCTCTGTCTAGAAGTCTTCGTCGGACGACTGTATGATGTTTAGACTGTGGTGTTAGTAATTGACTCTGTAACAATAAACTATGTAGAAGTAAAAGGAGCTATTCTCTCGTTTTCTCGTATCCGAAATCTGCCCACTTCTGTTAATCTATCATGTTATGTTAAGAGTACGTCTGATCACGAACCTATGTACCCGAATCCGACATATTGTATAAAAATATTATTTCATATTATAAAGAGGTATTTGTGAGTTTGTATGTAGGAGCAAATCTTCAGAACTACAGATCCGATTTCGATATTTTTTCACTAATCAATCTTCCTAGCCTTTTCCCAACTATCTTGGGGTCGGCTTCCAGTCTAACCAGATTTTAGCTGAATACCAGTATTTTACATGGAGCGACTGCCTATCTGACCTCCACAACCCAGTAACTGGGTAATACGATACCCCTTGGTAAGACTGGTGTCAGACTTTTGGGCTTCTGAAGACTCGTAACGATTGTCAAACATCCACGAATGACAGCCGGGACCAACTGCTTAACGTGCTTTCCGAGGCACGGGGAGTCTCGGTATGTGAAGATGGTCACCCATCCACTGACCAACCCCGGCAAGCGTAGCTTAACCTGATGGATCGACGCGTTCGGCTTGTTATTACTTAGCCACGAGCTCCTCCGACACGACGTTTGATCGAGATAGTAAAATGAAACTCGCACTAAGCCCTCTGGTCACGTGTCCTGACGCGAGTTTAACATTTTTACCCATCCCAAAAAAAGTGCACAACGCCGATAGAGAAGATTTCACTCTAAAACTAGTTTTTGAAGTGAAATCTTCTTTAGCGGCGTCTCTCTAATCTTTTATGTTGTTGTTACAAAAACAATCACCAACCGTAGTAGAAGCTTTACAAACTGCGTAGAGTCGTTCAAAATTGGCAACATTATTCACAGGAACATCCCGACGGAACCCGATCTTATCTCATTATTTATAATAATTGGGTGAAAGGGGATGAAAGGGGTGGGACGACGCGTATTCGTGTGCCATAAACGTAGAG
Organism: Conistra vaccinii; assembly: GCA_948150665.1. Lineage (NCBI taxonomy): Eukaryota > Metazoa > Arthropoda > Insecta > Lepidoptera > Noctuidae > Conistra > Conistra vaccinii. Next base: position 5,102,997 of record OX411326.1, on the reverse strand, counting down.
GGAAAAAACGCGACAACTCATCACGGGCAGGACTTAGATGCGACATTTGATGTAGTGTGGGGATTGCGTTGGAACCTGGTATTTTTATTATGGTTGAAATGTTACGGTACGAAATTCAAACACATAACCGTACTATAGATAGGAGCATGAAAATAAGGCAGTGTAGTTGTCATTGTCACTGTCACTGTCACTGAGTCACTGTCACTGAGTCACTGTCACTGAGTCACTGTCACTGAGTCACTGTCACTGAGTCACTGTCACTGAGTCACTGTCACTGAGTCACTGTCACTGAGTCACTGTCACTGAGTCACTGTCACTGAGTCACTGTCACTGTCACTGTCACTGAGTCACTGTCACTGTCACTGAGTCACTGTCAGTTCACCTCAACAATCAAACAAAATAACAAGTGACAGTGACAATGACAATGCAATGCTTACGGTACTTTAGCCGGGCCGAGGCAGCGCCACTATGATGCGGCACTGTATCCGACAGCGATAAATGCCGCTAGCGGCACTCTATACTTTTCAGTCCTGAAAAGAAACAGGGGTGCCTACTATTGTAGAAAACCTAGCCTGACTATGCCTATAAAATTTTATACAAAAATAAAAGGCTTTCAATAACTTCATTTATCGCAACTCTGTCATAATACCCTCTTATCACCGTACCTCAGTGTAGGTAAGGAACGCATTCTGTACTCTTACGGGATTTAAGGAGCACCTAGACCTTTCAAAGTTACTAAATGTCTGCTAAATTTTGTTTTTAACATCCACACTAACGTTGCTGCAGAAAAATATTACTGCATAACTATGCGACTTTTAACTCCATAAAATGGAGCTAGAAGAGCTGAAACTCAGAGATTAATCTAGCTAGCATGGACTTAAGTGGACTGTATAGAACCTGAGGTAGACTGATTTTGTGACTTCGTTATAGGAGATAGTTCTTTTTTCGTGGACACAGAGTGATTTATGCTTGCGGCTGAGGCACTTTTTTCAAAAGTTTTTAACGTTGCATTTGTTTTAGAACCAAAAATTTTACAATGTGACATCTACCAACCCGCATTGGAGCGTCCCGCGTTGAAGATACGCGGGTGACGCAGTACAGCACAGTATAGATTTTGCAGAGTAGGGCAGGCGAGGCAGACATAAACCGCGAGCCTGGACACATTCGCGTCCTAGCTAGTACAAAAAATCTGTCATTGAAACAAAATTATGGTTAAAAACAAGTAACGATCTGCATGCGTCGCGCAGAAATCTGTGCCGGCTCTACAACGAGACGCAGAGCAGTACAGACACTCCGCAGCGTACGCAGCTGTCAGTACGTTCATGCATTACAAAATCTGCTCTGCCCTGCGCTGCGTGGACCTGCGTCTGCGTCTCAGCATACGCTTAGCCTGAGTAAGGCCCACGCCTTTTCACAGAGAGGAGGCCTTCGTCCTGGCCGAAGGAACATTATAGGCTGATTATGCTCATGTTTTGTTTTCGATTTGTGGAGGTAGAGAGAATTTTCAGTGGAATACCTGTCATAAAATGATAACGTTTTACCAGATTATCTGATTATGGCTCAGAAAGTCGATTGCAGATCTTCATCCGCAATCGAATTTGAATTTGATCTGAATTACCGTCTTCACGGGGAAAGAAAAAGAAAATTGGGAATGGTGTCCTTTACTACTTCTACTACCCAACTACATACCTTTAGTGTCAAATCTCGATGATGATGTCATCTTGCTGATTTCTATGGCTTTCGGACATGAGAGTTTCAATGTGGTGCTCCCCTCGTCAGCTTCCTGCTCAATACTTTGCTCACATGGTTTTTAGCGTTTACACCAAAGTATAGAACACGTATTCCACATGTTTCTTGTCTACTAGTTTCGTTTATCGTTGTGTGTGTTGACAAGTTGTAAAAATTCTGTTGTATACAAAACTTGTCAGAAATGTGAATAAAATAGTTAAATATACATGTCACTGGCGGACCATACTCAAAACGCCAGCAAGCACAGAAAGCATCGGCTAAAGGCAAGATAAGAAGCCTATTGCAAGATAAATTAATAAAAAAAGGTACGATAAATTCAAAAAGAAGTACTCACAATTTGTATAATGGCTGCTCTACATTCTCGCCGAAGCACACCGAGACAGGCTGAGTGTAGGGCAAGAATGTAGATGAGAGCGCTCGGCCCGCCTCGGTGTGTCTCGGCGTTCGTCGCTCGCTCTTCATCCTGTGTGTGTTTTTGTGCCCGAGTCAAAGGATCTCGCGGCAGTTGCGAGTGCGTCGCTGTTCGCTGTACACTCTCGTATCTCCTCTCTCCTATTGCTTGCGCCATTTAACAGAGAAGACGTTCAATGTCTGCGTCCATCCTCTCGGGGTTCACAACTTCAACTGATTTAGGCGAGAGTGTACATGGCCGCACTCGGGTTGAAGCCACTCGCTCGAGAATTTTTCGCGAGACCTAGCGAGAGCACTCGGACAGGAGTGTACAGCCGCCATTAGAAAGGGTAGAAACTATTGTATGTTTTGGTTAGAATTCCACAAATCTACGTCTCATTAATTTTCCTCCAAACAGACACAGAATACAGAATAAGTAATATTATTTCCCCGTCAGATAAACGGCGCAAATGATTCTTAATACCTATAATAAAAATGAAGCTAATAAAAGATTAGGGAACGGCTCAAGGCCATAATCCGATAACTCTCTCGAATGCTGGCAATTGTTTTAGTAGCCCATCTCTAGCATGAGTTGCCGTTGCTATGGCAACGTGTTACCACGTCCCGGGTGAACGTGAAACCATCGTGGTTACTATTACATCATAAAGGTTTTTTCTGCCGTTCAAATTGACTACCAGTGGCGAAGAGTGAACCTTTTATAAGTGATGGTGGTTCAAAATGTGGGCAGAAGGGCAGAAGTTCATAAATATAACATGTTTCCCAACTATTTTGTAGTCAGTTTCCAGTCTAAGCGAATGCAGCTGGATACCAATATTTTACATGGAGTGACTGCATACCTGACCTCCACAACCCAGTTACTGGGTAACACAATACCTCTTGGTAAGACTGGTTGTCAGACTTTTTGGGCTTCTGACTACCCGTAACGACTGTCAAAGATCTACGAATGACAGCCGATACCAACGGCTTAACGTAGCGACCCGTCCGGCTGTCATAATTTAGCCACGAGCCCTAGGTAGATACTAAATTAAATAATATCAATATTGCGCTACAAACATATTCTCATATTTTTAATATCGTAGATAGATTAAACCTGTCTCTACAAGAAGCCTTAAACAATTGCTAAAAAAAGTTGTTATTTAAAAAAAAAAAACTATTTTAATACCAACCATATTTTTACTTTACAAAAGACTCTCCATATCTCTTAAAAAGTTATGAAATTGATAAACTTAAAGTAAAGATATTTATTTTGATACAATAAGTTAGCAGATCATTTATAATATAAACACACAAAAGAGCAATCAAGCCTATCTCTTTGTTATGTAAATGTAAACATTCAACTTGATACAAAGACTTTCAAAATGAATAACTTCGTCGAAGATTCTAAAGACTTCGATTTATTTGACTTCGGTTTCGGACATTAACTTTATTGAATGTAGTAAATTATACAGGGTGTTTAATTCGTTGGCAATCTCTTAAGTGTAGCGGCACACCTGCGGAACGTTCGGCGCGGAACGTTCCGTCGCGTCATGTGACGCTTGCTCATGAACCGACGTAACGTTCGGCTGATGTGTCATAGGTAACTTGAAAAACATTAGGAGCGTATTCAACCGAACCTTCCGCGCCGAACGTTCGGCAGGTGTGGCGCGACCCTAAGGGTTATTGTACTCATCATGAACAACTTTCACTATGGGACCAAAACTGAAATCGCGAAAAAAAATCTGCTGTTCCCTACATATAAGTTCGCATAGCTCGTCAAAGTGTATGGGACAGCTGATTTTTTTTCGCGATTTCCGGGTTGGTCCCGTCGTGAAAGTTGTTCATAATGATGAGTACAATGCTCCCTTAAGAGATTGACAACGAATTAAATTTCATCTTGTATATAATAACCTGCCTCGTTGGTCTAGTAGCCGCAAGCGCTACTGCTGAAAACGAGGTTCAGGATGCGATTCCTAGGTCGGGCAAAGTGTTATTGGGTTTTTCCAACAAGAATTTTTGCATTGCAGCTCAGTCTGGATTTGTGCTCGGTTGCTGGCAATAGGCTCGCCCCCTATTACATGGGACTTTTTGAGAGCGTGCAACCTAATAGTTGGCAACGTCGTAAATAGCTGTCATATTATTTACCTGTTTTGATTAATTTGGAAATAATGCTGTATGAAAATTAGAAATGTGGCTAACTAGCGATCTAGAATATTGATTATTAAATGCAATAATTAATATCTTAACACCGAATATTTGGTTTTAGATATAAAAAAAGTATTTGGAAACTTTCCAAATGCCTTTTTTACACCTAAACGGTTACAACATCAAATTCAGTGTTATAATTTGCAATTCATTATTAATATTCTAGTTCGCTTGTTAGCCACATTTCTTATTTCCATACAGTAATAATATTGCTAAATGAATCAAAACAGGTAAATATTTGACAGCTATTTGAGACGTTGCCAACTTTTACGATAAACGCTCATAACCATAACTGGCAAAATTTGGGTGTACTTCGTGATGTTATGTTATTATGTCAAATTATACTAAGCCAGGAATATTTATGTCAGTAACTTGCACAAACATAACATAACATCACGCTTGTTTTCCCCGAAGGGTTAGGCAGAGGTGTACCTATAGAACACCCACATTTCGCCAGATAGGGGGTAGATTTTTGAGAGGCGGCAGTAAGCAGCTACCTTGACCGCTGTAACTACAGGCAAACAGTCTTAGGACACTCGCAAATAAAATTATAACGCGTATTCTTTCGAAGTTTATGTTTTTGTTTAATTTCGACTAATCTGTCCGTCATAAAAAAAAAGTTAGTTGGAATTTATTGCTAACCGAAAGTATGGAAAATGTTTTTTCATATTTCTGATTTTTCTAGTACCCAAACTTCAGTTGGTCCAATAGAGTTTTTTGATCCAGTAACAGGATCGATTGGCATCAAAAAGATTTTTTGTCAAAAATGCCCATTTTTTTGCTGACTGTATAATTTTTCAAAATCTTTTGCAGATCAAAATGATTCAAAAGTTAAGGACAATCTCTTAAGACTATTTTCTTGTAGCTACAACGGTTAAAGTAGCTGCTCTTATCTTACTACCCGTAGACAGAGTTACTACCCCATCTCAAAAATCATACTCTATGGAAGACAGTCGCCACCGTCACGCAAGCATCGATGCGACGCTCTGCTAGAACGACAGTCATCAGCCAGTGTCACTCATAAACTCATAACCGACCTCTTCGGTGATTCCTAATAACTTCTTAACAAACCAAGATGGCGCCACTTGCTACACCGTCAAATGTATCAGTGGAATTTCCATATCAATGCCTTGAACAGTTCACTACACTAATCCATATTAGCTTAGAGATCATTTTCTATTTTCTTAATGTAATTATGACACGGTTTACTTAATTAATAATTAGATTTAGGCGTCAGACTGACTTCTCACTGAATATTTTAGAAGCTGCGCCATCTTTGGATTAACTTATTGAGATATTTATGCTTGTTTTGTAATGAAATTAATTCTAAGCTTCGCGAGGGAATTATACAGGGTTATTTGTAAAACACCAGTAACCTCTTAAGGGGTCATTGTACTCATCATTATGAACAACTTTTACTATGGGACAAAAGTTGAAATCGCGAAACAAAATCAGCTTTCCTACGAACTTATATCTTGTCAAAATGTATGGAACAGCTGATTTTTTTTCGCGATTTCTAGTTTGCACCTAGAATAAAATTACTATACCACAATTGGTAAAAAGAATGAAAAATGAAGCAACGATAGATAAACTAATTATGTGATAGATAGGTGCTCACATATTTACAAAAATTGTTAAAATAGACGATTTTACTTAAAATTGTACAATTTAAGTCAGTGTGTGAGGAAGTAATCACAGAATATAAAAAGCAATGTCATCAAAATTAAATGAAAAATTATACAATTAAGTTAGCAACCAGTTTGATTTTGTCTAGGCTCTAAATTGCCCTAAATATATCTACGTCTTTTATATTTGACAACGATCCATAGGTTAGTACTTCTTTTGCTTCGTTTACGTTCATACATCAGTGGGGTAATTGCGTAATGCACAGAAAATGACAATTGATCGCAATGGGTTTCATTTTGACAGTTCACCCACGTCCATTGCGCTGTTTACGTTGTTGATCAGACGAATTATTCAAACCTATGAAGTAATGGATTAGCAATATCCTTCAAAACTCTCGAATTGTGATTGAAAGTGTGTTATCCAATTAGGATATTGGTCATACATGGACGGCGGTTGCGAGTAGATACTACGCACTAACGCACTTTACCTTTCTCAAGAACAATCAATCTTCAATCTTCCTAGCCTTTTCCCAACTATCTTGGGGTCGGCTTCCAGTCTAACCGGATGTAGCTGAATACCATAATTGTACATGGAGCGACTGCCTATCTGACCTCCACAACCCAGTAACTGGGTAATACGATACCCCTTGGTAAGACTGGTGTCAGACTTTCGGGCTTCTGACGACTCGTAACGACTGTCAAAGATCCACGAATGACAGCCGAGACCAACGGCTTAACGTGCTTTCCGAGGTACGGAGTAGTCTCGGTATGTAAAGATGGTCACCCATCCACTGACCAACCCCGGAGCGCGTAGCTTAACCTGATGGATCGACCCATGCGGCTTGTTATTACTTAGCCACGAGCTCCTCCTTACCTTTCTCAAGAACATGACCAGTAATAATTATATTACGTTAAATGACTGCTCGGAGCAGTGTAGATAATTATCTCTTGTTACGTAGCTGTAACAATTTCAAGATTACTTGGTATCGTACTAGAAATAAAGATGACTAGGAATAAGCTAGATTAATCTCAAAATACGTGTGCAGTTTGAGGTACTTCGTCAGGAATAATGTTCCTGAAGCCCCAGTAGACGTTGGGCGAGCCCGTCGCTCGGCCAACGCATATTGGCCCTTTTTGCGTGATGTGACGATTTATTTGCGTGTATTTTGCAAAATACACGTATTCTATCAGATTTCCGTACAATGAGCTTATACTGGAAAAGTAAAGCTTGATAAATATGTCGCCGTGTGTCGCCTTAACGTGCGAAAAATAAAGAATAAACTTGTCAGTACTTCATGTAAAAAAAAGGGTAAATTAATCAAACCATGTCGAGATATTACACAGCCATTTCAAAATAAAAACGTTGACCATCCCCACACATGACACAAACCGCACCTACGTCAGCCCGAAATTAACCCCGAAACATATTTTCAACTTAATTTGGCGTCCGAAATAAAGTGTACTTTAAAGTACGGAGCTACGTGTGAACTCAAGTCTCATTTTTAAACACAGAGTAAGGAGAAAATGGAGTGTTTATAATTATTATTTTTATTTTATTTCATTTTTATTTTATTTATTTGGGACAAAAAACAGTTATACATTACAGCATCTACAAAAAGTAGTTATGTTAGGATTCATAGATGTCAACCGATTTTACGAGCCAGTGAACATACACACATCAAAAGTGTCTAGGGATCAACATATATTTTTGCAATAACTTTTTTCCTGATTGATATTAATTAAAATTTTCTTTAAGGATTCATCAAATAAAGTGTTTTCGTTTGTCACAGTAACGATAAACCAAGTCACCTTTGCATTAATAAAGAAATTTGCCATTTTCCTAATAAAGGGATTTTTGACATTTGAACCACTAACATTAAAGTTCGAAAAAAAGACTGAAATAACAGTTTTCTTTAAAATTTTATTGGGTAACTTAAACAATTAATAATCCGTGTTTCTACCGCGAACACTAACAACACAAGAACATCGGTTTGGCATACTCAAAATGAGTTCATCCAAATCACGCTGTGGAATGGCCGCCCATGTTCGTTGCAACAAAACAACAAAAAAAGGTCTTCTTGCGACTGGATACCCTCCATATTCGGCAGAGCTCTTCTCTGTAGCATATCCCATGCATGCTCAATCGGGTTCAAGTCTGGCGACTGAGCAGGCCAGGGCAGGACATTGATGTTAGCTGCGGCGAGAGTCTGTCTTACAACTCTTGCGGTGTGCGGTCGTGCATTATCATGCATTAACTGAAATAAGGGACCGATTTGCACTTGTAGAGGAACGATGACGTCTGATACAATCGTCTCAGCATAAATTTGAGCGTTGAGGTTGCCTCTAATCCAAATCAACTCAGTTCTTCCGCCGATCCAAATACCCGCCCATACCATGATGGTTCCACCACTATAAGGATGGACTTCCTGGCAGGATTTTAATCGCTGTTGGCGTCCAGGGGTTCTCCAGTGTCGTATACGTCTTGTATCCGGTCTCATACCAAAACGAGACTCATCAGAAAAGCACACGAAACGCCATTGTTCTTCTGCCCAATTTCTGTGTTCAAGAGCCCATTGATATCGAATCCTACGATTGTGCATTGCTATAGGTGGTACCCGTAGCGGTCTTCGGGAATGAAGGTTCACTTCATGCAAGCGGTTTCTGACTGTTTGGTCGCTAATTAAGTTCCCTGAAGAGTGATGAAGCCTCACGGCTAACATCATGGCGGTTATTGTTGGAGCTCTTCGAGCTAAGATTTGAATGTATCGGTCTTGTCTCCGTGTGGTGCAGCGATACCGTCCTCCATGGCGCTCAGCCACGGTACCAGTGCTTCGGTAACGTGTCCAAAGTCGACTGATAACACTCTGACTTGTATTCAGAGCTAAAGCCACAGTACGTTGCCGGGAACCAGCTTCTATCATTCCCACGGCTCTGAGCATTTCTTCCCTGCTTAAATGACGTCGCTGCTCCATAATAACGTTGGTTTTAATCAGTAGTAGGGAAACAGTAGCACTAATAATGTCTTCAATGCGTTGTATGTTTTTATAGGGAAAATATTGACAGCTGATTTTCATCTTTTACTCGAATTTGATTCACAGTTCCTGATTCAAATTATGAAATGCACCAAAAAGGATCCATATAAATTTATAAAATCATAAATTTATTACAAAGCCACATCTCAATCTCAAGAAATCCGCATAAAAATGCTTGATCCCTAGACACTTTTGATGTGTGTACTTTAAGAGGGTTTACGTCGTACGGCATTCCATACAAACTGTCAAGCCCTTGTTTTACGAATGACTGAACTGATTTTAATAAAACTTCATACGCTTAAGCAAGATACAAAGGTCTAAAAACTTAGTTAAGAACATTTTCGAAAAATAGTGTTACAGCCAAATAAGACCGATTTTAAATTTTCCACAGAAACAGAGATTTCCAGTTATCTGCTTTTAAATAAGACATTTCGAAAATGTTCTTAACTAAGTTTTTAGACCTTTGTATCCTGCATATGCGTATGAAGTTTCATTAAAATCGGTTCAGTCATTTCGAAAAATAAGGGCTTGAAAGTTTGTATGAAATGCCGTACGACGTAAACCCTCTTAAGAATTTACTTGAGTTTGGTGTACCCTAAGAAATCGGTCATTTACCAACTTCGCTAACTGGCTTTTTACAAAAGAAAGAACGAAAATACATTTGATTAGGTTATACAAAAAAACACACAACATTATTCTGTGCTGTGCTCATAAAAAAGATCGTTTAACAGACCAAAAACGAAGAACTGAACAACGTGTGGTGTGGTTTAATCGTTGGTCGCTATCTATAGATCTAATTCTTTGTTACTAGGGCCGATCTTGCAAATAATACTCCGAGTCTCTCTGTTTGGCACTACAAAAAATATTCGAGAATTATTCCAAATCGAGGTGCAGCACCAACCTCGGTTGGTGCTGCTTTTCACCTCGATTAGTGTTCTTTCAGTGTTTTAAAGAGTAATTTGTTTTATGAGCAGTTAGGTTTTATACCCCAGTAGATCGCCGTAGCTTCTTTGTCAATTTGACTATATTTCCTTTCACTAAATGAAAGTGATCTCGAATGCGATTGGTCTATCAGAGCCATCAGGTAATTTGTGAGAGAGAACAGCTCCTAAGCCCGTTGGTGAAGCGTCAGTAGCTAGTATCGGAGTAACTGCTTATAAAAAAAATTACTCTTTAAAAACACTGAAAGGACTAGTACACAATAAACATATCAACTCGGAAAGGGATCGTCACCGTATCGCCGCAGTTCGTGAGCTTGTCCCGAGGCGAGGCGATTACGTTACGATTCCGATTAGTGTGCGTTACAGTAGAGAGTTTCATACAAAGAATTCTGAATGACTCGAGTTGATACGGTGACGATCCCTTTCCGAGTTGATATGCGTGCTATTTCCTTTAGGTACCTACCTCCATTTCGACGTTTTGTTAGGATGGCACTCCGTGGGTCCTTTTAATTAAAACACTGAGATTCTGCTACACTGAATTTATTTTAAACTTGCACACAAAAATTACAGTAATTCGGAAAAAATGTGGATCGGTACAATTTTGTGGGTTGACTGCACCGCTATGCATTGCGAGCAGTTTTATATACTACATCAATACTCAAATCAGCATTATTATACAGTAGTGAATCGTAGTGATTTGGAACTTATTTATAACATCTCCCCCCTTAAGACGGAGCTTTATATTTTACAAAATAAAGCGCAGTAAAAAATTAAAATAAGTACTACTACAACACAAAAAGGAAAGAGAACAAAATATCATACATATGAGAAAATGTGCTTTACAGACAGAAAAGTATGTTATTAACATTAACATAAATAATCGGGCAAATAATAAGTAGAGATAAAATAAAAAATACAATGTAAAGTATACCTAATAGTATGTTTTACATGTTTAATAATAGTACATGAGTAAAGAAACAATGGTGTTCATATTTTGTCAACGTGATACATTTTTAGCTAAGTACAAGATAAAAAGTGTTCAGCGACGCTCAATGTAAGTAATCGGAGAGAGCATAATATGATAACTGTTGATTATTTTACAATAATAATTTTAAGTTTAAGTATTAAAAAAAAATACAATGTTAATAAAAAAATAGAACAATTACAAAAATCTGTTTTAAGATTATTATTCAACGATTTAAATCAATCTTATTAATAGTGTGGCAAACAAAAATCTTAAACACATAAAATATGGTAGGAAAGTGTAGGTAATACAATAATTTGAAATATATATGCAGTCTATGATAACATTATTATGAATAAAGTAGTACATTGTTTAGGCTTAGACTAAATGTAAACAAATCATACATAATGAGGGTTTTTAATGTAACTTTGAAATCACATCATTTAAAAGTAGGATTGTTAATCATAAACATAAAATAAAAGTTAATACAATACAAATATTGCATACCACTTAGAATTAATCGCAAATCTAGCATCCGTTACAGCCATGTAAAACACAGTGGAATGAATAAGAACATGAGGTAATAAAGATAAATTGAAATTATTTTCACGCAAACTAATTTAGTAAATGTATCTAAAAAAGCTAACTCTTTGATTTCTTTCTTATAAACAGTAATATTAATAAATTGATTACGATTATATAAGTTTATAAAAATAAATGAAAAACTACTACTTTTGTAAAATGTTTCGTCATAATTATGAACCATAACAAGCAAGAGAAAGAATATTTTATAGTTTGAGTCAACGAACTGTTCAGTTTCAAGTTCGCGTTCAGCTGATTGCAACTCAGCGGAATTTGGTATCATTGACAGCTGTTTGAAGTGTAGTGAAACTGGACACGAAATTAATTGTTGCTTGGATAAATGTAAACTTGAATTATTTAAATTGGAATTGATAGTTGCATTTAATAAATTAGGAGATAAGTAATTTGAATTATAAATATCAGAAAAATGAGACTCAATTGATATAAGATCAGGCTCAAGAACTGATTGGTTTAAAAACCAAGGAAACACAGTAGAAATCGTAGAACCAGTGTCAAGTAAAAATCGTAAAACTTTATCATTAAAATTAGGTTTTAAGTAAACGTGAAGTAGATTAATATTGTTGGTAATATTCTCACGTGAGCAATCCCTAGGAAAAGAACTCTGATTTTCACGAGATGAGGAATTGCGTTTAAAAATATTTGACTTTTCTGAACCTTGTGTTTTAAATAATTTAGGAACACGGCCTTTATATAATTTACTAGAAGACTTTGTGTGTGCACTGAGTTGTGTTGGAGAAAATTTAGAAACACAGTTTGAAAGACACATAGTATCTTTAGTTGCACTAACCTGTGTTGAAAATAATTTAGGAACACAGTTTGAAGGACTTTTAGCAACTTTATTTGCGCTAACCTGTGTTGAAGAAAATGTAAGAACACAGTTTGAAGGACTTGTAATACCTTTACTTGCGCTAACCTGTGTTGAAGAAAATGTAGGAACACAGGATTTAACAGAACTTTTTGTGTCATTTAAATGAATAACAAGAGGTTTCGGCAGACACGGAACCGAAACCCTATTTAGTTTAAATGATTGATTTCTTGATTATCATTTAAAGTGTCAACAACATGCACATTAGAATGAATATCATTTGCAGAGCTATGAGTTTTTGGTGCATGTGTACTGGATAGTGTCGCGTTGCGTGAATCATTTTTAAACTTAAGCTTGCGACATTCACCTATTACATGACCTCGTTTTTTACAGTATGCGCACATTTTATTATTGTTGAAATAGGAATGATTATTTTTAAAATTATGATCTTCTGAATTAACTTGACGAATATTAGGTGTAGAATAATTTTTGTGATAACAATCGGAAGCGACATGGCCAATATTTTGACAAATTGTGCATTGTTTGAATGATCTTTGAGACATTTGAGAAAGATTATAGATCTTTTCTTCTTCAATTGCATTTGTAATCGCTTCTGATAAAGTTTTAGGGTTCCTACACCGCACAATATGGGAAAAATTTGAATTTAAACCTAACAAAAATGTATTTAGGGCCAAATCTTCCATAGCAGCTAATCTACCTATAAGTTCTTTGTCGTCCTCACAGCTGTAATGAACGTCAGATAGAATGCGTGTGAGACATGATTCAAGTCGAATTGAATATTGCGTCACATCCTCAGAAGGCAATTGCTTGCAGTTTTGTAAATCTACAAGTAAATGGGTCGAGTGTTTTTTCTCCCCGAAAGTGGATTTTAAAAATTGTTTTATTTCAGACCACGTGTTTAGTCTTTTTAAGCAAATTGCTAATTGTGCTTTGCCTTCGAGTTGTGAAATAATATATTTACACATAAAATTCTGTTGGTCTGTACTGGCTAGCGAAATTGCATTTTCGCAATTCGTCAAAAATGCGGGCAATGTCTCGCGATCCCCGTTGTAGGTTTTAATAAATTTGGTTAACACTGAAAGTGTGATTTTGTCAGACATTTTATGAACCTTACTAAAAACGTTAAATAATTAAAGCAGTACAGATCATCAGAAACGCACTTAAAATGAAAATAGATTTATAAAACATGCAAAATAAAGCTAGAAATTACGAAAAATCACTTTCACCAAAATTCACTTTGTAAACATTGAAATAAAAACTCACATTAAGAAAATCAGCACTCACTAAAATTTTGGAGACTTCCGAAAACTAAAAGTAGAGCAACACGTGGCTAGAAGTGCAGCGATGACGTCAACTTCGGTGATTCGTCAACTCAGGGAGTCGTATTACACGGTACCTTGAAGTCTCGTTGCGATGCTCGTGAAAACTTGTCACATGGAAGGTCTACGTGAGCTGGTGATGATGGCGAGTCAACCGTCCGATAGTGGTGATAAAAGGACTTTGGACTGATGATGGATTTGATGTACAGGCGGAGGTCGTCAGCGAGACCTCTCTTATGATGCGGGCTCGCACTCGAAAGTGGAGACTGACCGTCGACCACAGGGTAGCAGGAGGTGTTCCGGGGTGACGCGGGCTCACGCTCAACAGCGGAGGCTGATCGTCGATCACGTGGAATGCAGTAGCGCGGGCTTAGGCTTTTGAGGAACCCAAGGCTTATCGTCGACCACTTACCGAAAGGACTACTAGGCCACGGAGCCAACAAATACTATGGTGCAGACGAGTGGAAACGAATTCGCGACGCCTACACCTATAGATCCCAGTACTTAACGATTTTTCCTGGGAGCCCACTTCTGACACCAATTTGTTAGGATGGCACTCCGTGGGTCCTTTTAATTAAAACACTGAGATTCTGCTACACTGAATTTATTTTAAACTTGCACACAAAAATTACAGTAATTCGGAAAAAATGTGGATCGGTACAATTTTGTGGGTTGACTGCACCGCTATGCATTGCGAGCAGTTTTATATACTACATCAATACTCAAATCAGCATTATTATACAGTAGTGAATCGTAGTGATTTGGAACTTATTTATAACAGTTTGGACTGTACTCTAAGATATATTTTACTGAAATTATATATAAACACTCCAGTCTTTTTTTCTCCATGGTGTAATAAAACAAACCATTTTATCTTCACCTCTGTCAGCGAGGCACGAACTCCAACGAGCTCGTCCGAAATAAAATTAATCCTTCGGGAGCTCGTCTCCCTTAGGATTCCGAAGCGCTAAGGATTCTCACACTCCGTAATTCTGTATTGTCAAGTTTACTCGACAAATTGGAAAGGGTTATGTCGGATCTTGAGAATGTAGGTCATTCTTGTAAGGGAAAGAATATTGTTCTATTTACATTTCAGTTTGCGAAGGAAAATTCCTACTGGAGCGTGGATTTCTAAGAATATAATAACAAAGTTTAAATGGTCTGGAAAATCGTATCTACCTATTCTATAATCAAAATTTAGTAGAATCCAATTACACTAAAACGTTGCATATCGATATCCGAAAGCATTTTACTTTTAATAAAGTGAATTCACGTGAATTCGAATGGGATAATCTGCACTTAGTATGATTCTGTGAACATATCCTAATTCAATCTGCCTAGCCTTTTCCCAACCATGTTGGGGTCGGTTTCCAGTCTAACCGGATGCAGCTTTTACATGGAGCGACTGCCTATAGGACCCCCACACCCCAGTAACTGGGTAATACGATACCCCTTTGGTAAGACTGGTTGTCGTCAGACTTTTGGGCTTCTGACGTCCCGTAACGACTGTCAAAGATCCACGAATGACAGCCGGGACCAACGGCTTAACGTGATTACCGAACATATCTTATTTATGTATTTGAAAATTTGGAATATTTCATAATTATTTTATAGGTACGTTGGTTGAAATGCAATGCAATGTGTTATAGAGACACATTAAATAAGACTGCCCCGTTGGTCTTGGGTCCATGTTTCGATTCCTGGGAGTAGGGCAAAGTGTTATTGTGTTTTTTATGAAGAGTTTCTTGGTAACAGCCTGGAGTTTGAAAGATGGCGGTTTGAAACACCAGTGCCTCAAAAACCGCGTTTAGCCGTAAATCCGGCGCTTAATCTCTCTCCGGTTGTGCCGGATTACCATCCCATCCTATTGGACTATGAGAGAGTGCACCTAGTTGTCACTTCTTATGCACTAAGGACCTGTTTCGCCACCTACGATTAAGTTCCTATTAACTTACTTGGCAGGTAATTTCATACAAATTCTGTTCTGTTTTTTGAATTTATTCGGTAAGTAAGTAGTGGCTATTCGGACATCGTGAAATAGACCCTTAGTATAATATCGCCCGCGTCGATGACTGTTTCCACGGAGAATAGCCGTCATGGCCGAAATTTGATCTGGCTGGTGGACTATACAGGGTGGACCAAAAATACACGTCCTATAAAAATATTTAGATTCCTTGTCTAGGGGTATTCGAACGTTTTGCCATTTTTTTGTAGTTTTCGAGTTATAATTTTTTTTGTAATATTTTCGAGTTTTCTTGCCAGTGGAACTTCAAAAATTCATATATTTTTTTGTAGTGAGTATTTTGCAATATTTTTTGCGACAGTATCGTCTTGAATGTTACTTTCACACATAAAATAATAAACTTGCTAACATTCGGACTGCAAGTTACTCAAAAAAGTATCGATAGCAGGAATTTAAGTTTTTAGTGGTAAGACTGAAATTGAAATAAAAGACGATACTGTCGCAAAAAAAAATTGGAAAATACTCACTACAAAAAAATATATGAATCTTGAAGCTCCACCGGCAAGAAAACTCGAAAATATTACAAAAAAAATAATAACTCGAAAACTACAAAAAATCGCGGAACATACATGGGGTATTTTCGAATACTTCTGGACACGAGGAATCTATATTTTTTTTATGACGTGTATTTTTGGTCCACCCTGTATAATGTACCTATCAACCTACTACATTTTAGAGGTATGAGGAACAGGGTGTAAAGTTCACTCATCCTCTATAGAATAAGGAGGATCCTTCGAACAGACGAGTATCATGTCTGGCGGGCAACTCCCCAACGATTGATGTTGGATAGTCTTATATATGTCGATCGCGCGGTAAACTCTAATTGCGCAATGCAGGATTTGTAAGACGTCATGTCTTTGACGCTTAGTTCGTATGTGGCGGTGTAACCGCTACAACATAAAGGTGTATACGCTCGAACGAACAAGAACATGGTGAACACGAACATGGAACACTTGTTCGCATGTGCGTACCACTAACGGACATCAAACACTGTGTTCGTCAAAAATGTTCGTGGCGATCCAGTTTCGAATTCATGGCTAATAAAGAGAGCGGGGTGGTAGAGCACAAACACAAGTCGAACTGTGTTCGTATGGTGTTCGTGTTGTTCGCTTTGCTAATAAAATTTACGTCCACACTTAAGAACCAATACGATGGATATTTAATTGTTATTAAGTGAATACGGTCATATTTCGAGAAGATATTATAATATAGCAATAGAATTAAAACGATGATACGGTTTACACGAGTCAACTTTTTTACTTATATCTTTCATGCTACGGTTGACACAAGTCACCTTTTTTTTGCAATCTTTTTGATATTCTTCTATTCGAAACGAGGGCTGCGTTGACGAATGAGCGGCGGGACGCCGCGGCGCCGTGAGCCTTGACGAATGAGCGGCCTGCACTGCCCCCCCGTCTCGCCGCGCTCATACCTATACTCCATAGGTTTAGGTAGTTAAATAGAGTAAACAAATCGTAAAAAGGGTTTTAATAGATGACACTTTCTTGTTTAAAAATACGATAAAACCAAATTAATTTTATTTAATACTAGCTGTTACCCGCGACTTCGTCCGCGTGGAATTCTATACATCAACATTATTTATTGGTATAGCTGCCAGTGAAACTCCCGTCAAAATCAGTCCAGCCGTTTCGGACATTAGCCGGAACAGACAGAAAAAAAACAACGGTTGCACTCCGGGAGTGCCGGCAGAAGTGAAAACTTGAACATTAACGTTGTGCATTTTTTAATATTTTGGAATGGTTAGGGAATAATTTCGCACGAATTGCTTTATTTATCAATATAAAAGTACAGCATTATGTCATGGCATTTTAATGTGGGGTCGGGCTGCTGACATTGTCTAAACTAGCCGGAACTTTCACTTCGCGACGGCAACATGCGTTGAAAGTACCGGCTAGTTTAGACAAACCGCACATGAGATTGCAATAGCGAGATGATTTGTGATGAGATGAGCGGCTAACTAGTCGCGGCGGACTATAGGCAAAATTGATCAAAATCAATCGATTTCGTGCACGGCCTGATGCAAATCAGCCTTTAGTCTACCAATCAAATATGTATATAGGACTATAAGTACCTAATACGTAGTCAAGAAGTCGCGCCTATGAGTCGCGCGCGTCTTCATAGAGAATGTACTAGGCTTAGATATCGCAAAGCCGCTTCGCGCCTGTGATCCTGAACGGATTATATCAACACAACTGCACCGCTTCATTTTTGGACAACTTATGAAACAGACTATTGACTAGTGCAATTTTTTTTTTAATCGTTAATTATAGCGATTTTTAAGAGACATAATTATTTATTTTATAAAATGGATAAAAATCATAATTTTTTGTTTAAAACTATAGATCAGTTCGATATTTCCTGATATTATAACCAACTATTCTGAGAAGGAACTGCACCGAAACAAACTCAAAGGTCTCGGTCTCGGTCGGTAAGGTCTAGGTCTTAATCGTCGGATCATATTATTATGAAGACCATGTTCTTGAGGGTTAAAGCACCACACAACATCTAGACGGTGTGCGTTACCCCAGCAAGAAAATTTCTTAGTAAACGTTCAGTAAACGCCCATAGGCGTCATAGCAATAAAACTTCTATTGTGTCTCGTTTACAGCCCGTCAAAGTGTTAACGAATATTTAGAGCATAATGTGCTTGAAATGTGCGCTAAGTAAAAAATTTGTGCGTGTTGTCGCTTTGGAAAAAAAAATGGACAAACGAATTCGAAAAACGAATAAGTACATGAGCGGATAGCTTATAATATTTGTGGACAAAATAATGTGCAACGAAAATGAAATTTGTGTTTTAAGGTTTTCGAGATATTTAATTTCCTGCTTGAATAACGTTTTACAGAATCTTGTTTGTCGGAAACAAATAATTGTGCGCCCCTAAAATAAACGTAAACCTTAAATCTGCCTAGCTTTTGCCCAGTCAGCTTTCAGTCTAACCGGAGACAGATGAATACGAGTATTTTACTTGGAGCGACTGCCTATTTGACCTCCACAACCAGTTACTGGGTAACACGATACCCCTTGGTAAGACTGGTTGTCAGAGTTTTAGTCTTCTGACCACCCGCAACGACAGTCGAAGATCTACGAATGACAGCCGAGAGCAACGGCTACATGCTTTCCGAAGCGCGGAGGAGTGTAAATGGTCACCCATCCACAAATCGACCGCAGCAAGCATACCAGACCTTCGATCGACCCGTGCGGCTGTTATTATTTAGCCACGAGCTCCTCAAAATAGATTATGTTGACAAAAATTGTTTTTTGTCCGTCAGATTGATTATTGAAAAATATTAGGATACGTATTTTTTTCTTCTTTTTACGTAATCGAAAGATTACGGCAATACATTGAGTTAAAATGTGGCATGACGTCACTCTCCGTTAGATTTTATACTGAACTGTGACATAGCGAGCCCCCACTCCCCAACTTCAATGCGTTTTATCGAAATCGTTTCGTTCGTCGTTGCGTTTTGTTATTTATCGTGTTCTTTTTTATTCTTTTCTTGCGTCATGTTTACCGCAAATAAACGTATTTTCTTTCTTTTTTTTCTTTCAAATCATTTTTTATTAATATGAAAAGCAAAAAATACGTGTCTAATATTTTCTTATTATCTGACTGACGGATGAACTGTTTTTTATTTTATACTTTATTTTTGACATTTTTAAATACTTACCTGTTTATAACATGAATTAATCTTTTATTTTCTTTTTTCATTGCTTACTAAAGGGAATGGATGACGGCAATAACGAAAACGGTAAGTTGACCATGAAAATGGTTTTATTATTATAAATTAAGTGGACCCATAGAGTGTTTCATCGAAAACCTTTTAATATGAAAGTGCATTGTGTGATAGAGCCGTTGCTAATGGCACTTCAGCACAGAGTTTGAAATTATACAACCTGTTCCTTTTGATGTGCCATCTCGGCTTAGGGTTATAATGATGCTATAAATAAAAATAGTACTTTTTTGAAGTGAAAATTTCTTTAGACGCTTTGTGCACTTTTTGAGTGAACAAAAATCATGGAACTCGCGTCATCGTCACCTAATGCTTACCATGAGCTATATGTATCGAACGAAAGACATCAACGCGAGAATCAACAAGTTACTAAACGAAAGAAATCAATGCGAGAATCAAAAAGTTACTTGGTTTTCACTTCTATCGGCAGTCCCCTAAGACTGACCGATGTTTTTTTTTTAAGTCATAAGAAAATGTGACGTTGTATTATTTTAATTGTTTATGGATAAAAATAATAAAAAAAACATTTTTTCACTGAAGGGTGTCGACTCGTCGAAATAATCGTGACTTTGTCGAATTATTTTGTATGAAAAAAAAGGAATACTTTTTTTTTTCAAAAATAATTCATATGACAGTTTATTCTTTGACATGGGCTCATTAATACCCTAGAGTTATGGGAGGGATATCAAAAGGAACACGTTGTATAATATTTTCAATTAGATTCCAGTTCCAGTTTTTTTTTTCACTATATTATCGTTATTTCAGTTTTTCACCACCCACTGAAAGCACTTTATTTTAACCTTTCGATAAATGGGTAAACTTGTAGCTGATATTTTCATGACAAAGTTAATAATTTGAAGAGATTTCATAGAAATGTGTAGGTATCCTTACGACTGGAATCAAATTTCGACCGGCAAAAAGCATCTCATAATCATCTAAATTGTAGCGTTTATTCTGAAAGTTGGCAACATCGCACATAGATGTCAAATATTTCACTGTTTTGATTAATTTGGCAATATTACTGTATGGGAATAAGAAATGTGGCTAACTAGCAAACTAGAATAAATTGCAGTTAAAACATTGAATTTGATGTCGTAACCGTTTTAGGTGTAACAAAGGCATTCCAAATACTTTTTTTTACATCTAAAACGAAATATTCGATTACGATATTAATTCTTGCATTTCATAATCAATATTTTAGTTCACTAGTTAGCCACATTTCATATTCCCATCCAGTAATATTTCCAAATTAATTAAAAACAGGTAAATATTTGACCGCTATTTGCGAAGTTGCCAACATTTAGGTTCTGAAAGAGTGAACAATATTTAACGTACGTCTTTCATTGACTTGAATATACCCTGGTAGCTTAGTGTATGTCATGCTCACTCTCATGTCTCGCCGACGGTGGCGTGTGTGTTCGATCATTTAGCTCCCTTCAAAATGGTTGAGCTGAATGGTGTGGCGGTAGAATCAATACTATATTTTGTAAATTTTGACGTTCAAAAGTGCCTTCAAGGGCCTATTTGAAATAAATGATTTGACTTTGACTTTGACTTTGGTGCTAATCCATGCGTCAAGCTCGTGAACGGGCGCTGTCAGTTGGGATCGGTCAGCTGCCACGACTTATTTTAATTTAATAAAATTTTGAATTGCTTTTTTATTTTCTATTAATTCCGGATGCTTTTAACGTTCTGTATCGTTCTCCCAGTATAACTTCAACATGAATGATGGAACCAATATTTTGTAACCATATTATGATTGAAAAGAGTGTCCGTGGAGTTTCTTCCCCGTTCTTCTCCATTAAAACCTACTACGCTTTGCAATGGATTAAGTACATAGCTTCATCTTTCTGACTGACCGACTTTTTGACAATCCAAAATAGTTTGTAATAATGGTTTAATTGAATAAATGTATTGAGAGAGCAGTGGTGGCCAAGTGGTTACGGCTGCGACTTATGAGTTGTAGGTCCTGGTTTCGATACCAAGCATGCACTTTACTTTGTATAAATTATTTCACCACCACTGCTCTCAAAACGGTGAAGGAAAACATCGTGAGGAAACCGGCATGTCCTAGAACCAAAAATTCGAAGACATGTGACATCCACCACCCCGCACTGGGAGACGCGGGCCCCGTCGTGGATTACAACCCACTCCCTCTCAGCAGTGGGATTACGTGGGGTTTCCCAGCAGTGGGAACGTTGTAGGCTGATAATGGAGTTAGGTTTAGTCATTTATAATGTATCTGGGTTAATAAACTTGACTTTTCTTCCAGCTGCCCGCGCCTCCTCACATCGAGCTGGTGATGGCAATGCCTTACCTCCGCACAGCGTTCAAGAGGCCCACAGTCAGAGTGAGACGTAAGTACCTCTCTTTTCTTTAAAGCCAAGCTTCTCGTGTCTGAGAAGCTCAGTCACAGTCTAAATAAGTAACAGTATTTTATCTTCATAGAAAACGGTCGAAACGAGGCGCTTCGAAATCTCAGTGTATACAACAGTATTGAGTGGGTAGAGAGAGTAAGTAATTATTTTAAGGTCACTGCCGAAATATAATACTGTTACTTTATTATACTGTGGTTAAGTCAATGGTGCAAGCCTAGTGCCTTGCACGCACAGTGACAGTCAGCGACAAGCAGCGTGCTAAATATTTCCACGTTCATTCCTTGGGGGCATTTAGTTTTGCTGCCCCGGGTCCCCGAGAGGCTAAGTCCACCACTGTGACTTTCGCAGATAATTTAATTATTTATTTAATTAATATTGAAAAAGATGTAAAATTAAAAGAATATTTACTCTTAGCTATATTAGGATGTTGAGATGATGGAGAGCAGTGGTGGCCCAGTGGTATCGACCCCGACTTACGAGTTGTAGGTCGTGGGTTCGATTCAAGCAGGCGCTTTACTTTGTGTAAATAATTTCATCACCACTGCTCTCAAAACGGTGAAGGAAAACATCGTGAGGAAACCGGCATGTCTTAGGACCAAAAAATTCGAAGACATGTGACATCTACCAACCCGCACTGGGCCCGCGTGGTAGATTACGGCCCACTCCCTCTCACAGAGAGGAGGCCTGTGTCCCAGCAGTGGGAACATTAATAGGCTAATGATGATATTAGGATGTATCGAATCATATTGAGTCAATTTAGATGATGTGTAAAAATTAGCAGTTTTAGTGCGGATTTTACCAATGAACCTGAACGCGATAAGCACTTCTCAAACGTGTTCAAGAGCTATCACTATCAAAATTCCACAACCCTTTTTTGGCATTGACCGCTCTTGAACGCGTTTTAGATGTGTTGAACGGGTTCAGTTTCGTTGGTGAAATTCGCCCTTATCGATTTTCGCTGATGATACCCACGGTATTGGTTCAATTTACTGCAGTAAAAATAGCCTCCACGAACCAGTGTTGGTTGACGTTAGGGACGTAAACATTGCATTTACGTTCTGAGTGAAAAAAATAAACCCGCGTAATTCCGCTGATCGTGGCAACGTTACCGTATCGTTTGTTTAACAGTTCCAGTTCCACAAGAAAATATAAGGGATGTTAATTGGGGAAAAATAAACTATTTAGTCCGTTAGTCAGATAATAAAAAAATATTAGACACGTAACTACGTAAAAATTTAACATATTATAAAGAATGGTTTAGATAAAAGCGAGTGGGAGCTCGCTACGTCACAAGTCAGTATAAAATCTACCGGGGAGTGACGTCATGTCACATTTTAACTCAATGTATTGCCGTGATCTTTAGATTACGTAAAAAAAGAAAAATATTTGTCCAATATTTGTTAATAAAATGTAGTCAAGGTTCCTACTTCCTATTCTCTGTACCACTCCGAAGCCAAATTTTTTGCCTAACTGCTGGCAAAAGACTTGCCCCCATTACAATGTAACTGAAAAAATGTGGTTGTTAATAACTGCAGTCCTCTGCACACCTCTGTCTACCCCCTCAGACAAAACAAGCGTGATTATTACGTCTCTAGTAGGTATTGTAACCGCTGTTATGTGTACACCACAAACACAGACCACATATAATCTACATAATTATAGTACGTGTGTACATTAGTAGGCACTCCGGTATATTCAGACCGCAGAGATCCCATATATCCTTCAAGTATAATGTTATACCTATTTATCAAGCATTAGAGCTGGATTGTTTAGGATAACCGCAACCATAATTGAAACTAACGGATATTATACAAATTATTTCCTATCTGCAAATAATTTGTTTCTACATATTTTCCTTTGTTCAAATATTTTAAGCCTCTCCTCAAAAACTAAGCGTTTAATTGAGATGATCCTTTTCCGTAATTTTCAGTGTATTAAAGACCAAGACATTTATTATTCGTTGGATACAAAGTTGGTTAGTATAGTAATGTTCAGGACACATTCGCCTCTAAAAGCGGCATACGAATATTTACAATATTACACAATCAGTCTGCCTAGCTCAAAGGCTAGGCTAAAAGTCACCCAAAGGGCAATGGAGAGGGCTATGCTTGGAGTTTCCCTACGTGATCGAATCAGAAATGAAGAGATCCGAAGGAGAACCAAGGTAACCGACATAGCTCGAAGAATTGCCAAACTTAAGTGGCAATGGGCAGGGCACATTGCTCGTAGAACAGATAGCCGATGGGGCCGAAAGGTTCTGGAGTGGAGACCGCGTACCGGAAGACGAAGGCCTTCCAAAGGCCTCCCACAAGATGGACCGATGACCTTGTGAAGGCCGCAGGGATCCGCTGGATGCGGGAAGCACAAAATCGGTCGAAGTGGCGGTGCTTGGGGGAGGCCTATGTTCAGCAGTGGACGTCTTTTTGCTAAAATGATGATAAATGAATCTGCCTAGCCTTTTCCCAACTATGTTGGGGTCGGCTTCCAGTCTAACCGGATGCAGCTAAATATCAGTGTTTTACATGAAGCGACTGCCTATCTGACGATACCCCTTGGTAAGACTGGTGTCAGACTTTCGGGCTTCTGACGACTCGTAACGACTGTCAAGTCTCGTAGTGCAAAGACAAACAGACGTGTGATCAGTGTATCTCTAAAGCAGCACGTGCTGCTTTGTCCCCTCATACACGTGCCTGTCCTACAGAAATTACACGTGTCTTGTGTGTCGCGCGACCCGAGTCGAGAACTAGATCGTAATTCAATAAGTGATCGAGAAATTATCGATTTTTTAATCTAATGTTCAAGTTACAAGGCTCGAAAGAAAGGAACCTACTGACAATAATTTACACTCCGTGTCCAGCTATCTAATTACGCAACACATTTTCGTAAACGATTCCGACTAATCTGTATTATATTGACAGTTCAACAATATTCATTGTGTTATTTGTGTTGAGCGGATCTTTTTTCGAACTTATGACATGAAGCAAGGGATTAGCAATCTGTCTCAAACCGATTCAAATTGATCTTGATTTGATTGATCGTGTATTACTAATTTTAGGGTACAGAAATACCTTAGTATCAAGTCCTTGATCGAACTGCCTAATGATAAGAGGATTTTTGCTTTTAGAACAAAATCTCGAGTCAGTAATGTTTCCAGCAACGTAGCTTTTAGAAATCATTCAGACCACCAAAATAAAGACAATGGTAAAAAAAAGAAAAACGCATTAGTTAGTTACAAGAAAAAAACGAGGCAGTCTGGGACTGCCGGTTGAAGTCTAAGTAACGCCATCTAACGCCATCCAACGCTCCATTAAAAAAAATCCAAAAAATAAAACAGAGTGCGCTGTCAACAAAAACTTGAACGTCTTACGAATTTTCGATCAGGTCACGTGTCCTGACGCGAGTTTAACATTTTTTACCCATCCCAAAAAACTGCATAACGCCGCTAAAAAAGTTTCACTTCACAAAAATCAGCTAACGAAAATACACTAAAAATATTGGTTACCCAATGCCCTTTACTATTTTACAATTAGCTGTACTACTCAAGCAACATTTAACTAACTGTGACGCAACAGCATTCCCTTATTTACTGCAATTTGAGTTATTATTCTAATGAAGTTCCAAGAAGGTAAATAACATTGAAGTAGATAGGTAGGAATGCGCTATACAAATGCCGTTGTTAATTCCATTGAGCTATGGAACGGAGCAGTTTGACTAATTAGAAATATCTTGAATTTGCGTTTTAATTGCTGCTTTGTTTAGATTGTTGTGGATCGGAATCCTAACTAATTTTATAAATGTGAAAGTGATTTTATTTGTTTGTTTCTTGTAATTTTTTGACACTTGTGTGACGTAGCTGTAACACGGCATAATAACGCAGTGTGTCAATTTGATGAACCATTTCCCATTAACTGAATAACACTGTTTTTAACTGATGGGCGCTACTGCAGGTGTCAAAATCATAGACAAATAAAAAATATTTTATTTTACATAAACCTGGGCACCTATAATAAAACGTCAGAAGCTAGGTGTGGTCGTTTCCTATGGAGAAGACCCGGCATTAAGAATCTCCACGGTTACTCTAATTGGCTTTTACAATATTTTCAAATAAGTAAGTACCGCTATATAGATACCAAGGTCTCTCCTCAAAATCAATCTGCCTAGCCTATTGCCAACTATGTTGGCGTCTGTTTCCAGTCGAACCGGATGCAGCTGAATACCCATAGTTTATATGGTGCGACTGCTTATCTGAACCCCACAACCCAGTTCCTGGGTAACAAGATACCCCTTGACAAAACTGGTTGTCAGACTTTCGGGTTTCTGACTACCCGGAACGACTGTTAAAGATCTACAAATAACAGCTCTGTCCACAAACAAACGATATAATCCATTACAAGCCCCTTCCTTGTTGGGATAACAACGGGCATACCCCCTTCTATTCTAATCACCCTCAATAATCACCAACACGTGACAAAAGAACAGATAAATCAATTAAAAGGCTTAATTAATGCGCGTTAGCTGATTAAGAGCAAAACGACATAAATCCCGGAAAAACAAAATTCTACTTTGATTTGTAAGGTGGAAGGTCGAAATTCATTTACAAAGTTCTTTAGCCTTTTGCAGTGTATACGGTTGAATGGTTAGTTAGATTGATATTCGAAGTTACGTAATCAATTTGTTGGTGCGATTGTTTCGATAAAATCGAGTATCGATAAAATACAGTATCGATGTAATCTAGAAGGTACCGGGTTTCTCGACATTGTTTTGACTTTGTAAAGTGCACTTTCATGATTATTAATGTAAACTGAAGAGATTAACTACAATTATATTCTTTTTATTTTCATTTGTGAACTCCGAGAAAGCCTTCGACTCCATCAAAATATGGGCAGTTCTGGCCTCTCTGCAGCAATTTCGAATTTACTGGCGCTATATAGAAGTATTGAGATGCTTGTATGACGCTGCCTTGATAACTATCCAGATCCAGGATCAAAAAACCAGCCCCATCCAGCTGCTCAGAGGGGTGAGACAGGTGGATGTAATATCCCCGAAACTGTTTAGAGGACGTCTTCAAGACGCTGGACTGGACTGGACAGGTTATCATCGTGAACGGCGAATACACTCACACCTTCGCTTTGCCGATGACATCGTCATACTGGCAGCGACACTGGAACAGTTAGACCACACGCTGCTCAGCCTAAAGAACCTCTCGGCGGGTTGGCCTTGGCATGAATTTGGACGAGACGAAAGTCATGTACAATTCACACGTCTTGCCGAATCCAATTCACATCGAAGGGTTGCTTCGCTAAGTTGTGAAGAAGTATGTCTACCTTTTTTTTTTTTTTTTTTTTTCTCGGGGTGGAAATCCTCATGGATGTCCTCCGCCCTGGGGTGGGCGAAGGGGTCTGTCAGACTCTTACTGACTAAAACCACCCCGGTGTTCCCTCGCACACTTGCGTCGGGGGGCTGCGGGAGCAAATTGCGACTTCCGCTGCCCCGGACTGGTGACGGCCCGCACTCTGCGGGCCCCGTCCCGTAGGGGGAGTGAGGTGTGCAAACTCCCCCCGTTACGTCTTAGAGTGGCGCGCGTGGAACACTACGCGCCGCCATCTCGGGTCCTGTGTGATGGGGGGCGACGGATGTCCCCGAATCCGTCGCCCCTGGACCCATTTAGGGGGGCTGGAAGAGGGCGTTATCCGCCCTCCGCCGACGCCCGGTGCGCCTGCTGCGGGCCGGGTGAGTGGACGAGATCTCCCTCTCCCTTTCCGCAGCCTCCTTCTGCGAGATGACTGTCTCGCAGAAGGAAACCACCGCGTCCCACGACTCGGCACTCCCGACCATCGAACGAACGACGGCCGGCAGTGACAAGTCGGTTCCAACTTCTGAAACGAGGGCACGGCGCGGCTCCTCCCACGCGGCACACTCTGCCAATGTATGCCGCGCCGTGTCCTCCCGACAATGGACGCAGTGGTGACACCGAGCGTCCGGCTCCCTGTTTATGCGACACAGGTACTTCCCGAAGCAGCCATGCCCCGAGAGCACCTGCGTCACCCGAAACGACAGGGAGCCGTGCCTCCTCCCGAGCCAGTCGTCGAGCACCGGCCGGACCGCCTCGATGGTGACGAGGCCGGCGGTGGGGCGTGAAAGCCTTTCCCGCCATTCCGCCACCAGGACCTCGCGAAGCAGAGACCGACGCAGCTCCATGTGTCGCTGCATCGGTCGCTCGCCCCGCGCTGTGGCTTCCTCGCGCCACCGATGAAGTGACGCGAGCACCTTCGCCTCCAGGTCCCAGGGCGGGGATCCGGCCAGTGCACAAGCCGCCTCGTAGGAGATCGTGCGATACCCCCTGATGACTCTGACGGCCATCGCTCTCTGCGGCTTACGCAATACAGCGATGCTACCGGCCGTCAGGTCAGCCGCCCAGATCGGGGCCCCGTAAAGGGCCATCGACCGCACGATCCCCACGTAGAGCCGCCTACAAGCGGCGCTCGGGCCCCCCAGATTGGGAAGCAGCGTTGACAGCGCCCCAGCAGCACCCAGCAACTTGGGCGCCAACCGTCGGAAGTGGGGCCCGAAGTCCCACCGGCTGTCGAGCACCAATCCTAGGTACTTCATGGTAGACTCGACAGCGATCCGAGTCCCCCCGACCACGATATGTGAGCCGGGTGGCGGCGCCCGCCGGGGGCCATGAAACACCATGGCCTCCGACTTACTAAGGGCCACCTCCAGGCCTAGGCGACGTATGCGGCTCACCACCTGTGAGACCGCAGCCGTCGCGCGCAACGCTGCCTCCCTGTGCGAGCTCCCCCGGGCAGTGACCAGCGTGTCATCCGCATAACACGTCAGGTCTACCCCCGGGCCGAGCTCGCCCCTCAGCACCCAGTCGTACCCGATGTTCCACAGGAGCGGGCCTACAACCGAACCCTGCGGAACACCGCACGACATGCGGCGCTGGTTTCCACCATCACGTCCCATGTAGGTGACACACCTCTCTGACAAATAAGCCCCAACGATGTGGCGGAGGTAGGGAGGCACCCCATGATACCGCAGTGCCTCCCGAATACAACTCCAGGGCAGGGTGTTGAAGGCGTTGGAGATGTCCAAGGACACCGCCAACATCACCCCGCCCCGGGACACCGCTTCCTCCGCCAGGACTCTAACCCGCGACACAGCGTGGATCGTAGAGCGCCCATGCCGAAACCCGAACTGGCTGTCGTCCAGGTCCGGCCCCTCTCTGCACAAGTGGCCGACGAGGCGGGCTGCGATTATCCGCTCGAACAGCTTGCCCACCTCGTCAAGCAGCACTATGGGCCGGTACGCGGATGGTGAGTCCGCAGGGCGCCCCGCCTTCCTGAGCAGGACCAGACGACCAGACTTCCACAGAGTGGGAAACTGGCCCTGCTCGAGGCACGCCGTGTAGAGTCCTCTCAGTTGGGGCTCAAGCTCCTTCAGAGCGAGGGCTAACACGCAGCCGTGGATCCCGTCGGGCCCCGGAGCCACGTTCTTGGCCCGGAGCCGCATCACGGCTGCCCTCATCTCTGCCTGTGTCACCTCTGGGACGCTGATGGCGTTCTCCTCCTCTGTAGGCTCTGCGGCTGTGGGCAAAACCATCGGCGGCGGAGTATGCTCCGCTGTTGCCGGGAAGAGGGCTGCGACCACCTCCTCCAGCAGCTCGGGTTGGAGACTCTCAGTAAGTGGGGGTGCCGCGGCTCGAAGTTTCCCTCGCACCGCGCGATAAGGGCGCCCCCACGGATCCCCATCTAGAGTCTCCAACATCTCCTCCCTGGCTCGCGTCCTCGACTCGCCGATGGCCAGCCACAGAGCCTCCTTAGCCGCGCGGTACACCTCATACAGCGCGGCTTCTTCGTCAGGATCCCGGCGACGTCTCCTCCGGTATCGGGTGTACGGGCGTCTAACCACCACGCACGCGACGCGCAGCTGCGCGATCTCAGCGGTCCACCAGTACACCTGGCGCCTAGCGGACTGTGCGTGGACCCGGGGTCCACGCACAGTCCGCCCTACCGTAAGTACCGTAAGTATGTCTACCTAGGGCAAGTCATCCAGCTCAATAGACACAACTTTGAGAAAGAAGCTAGAAGGATCCAGTCGGGTTGGGCGGCGTTTGGGAAACTTCGTCAAGTCTGCAAACAGTACGTACTGCCTCTTATAATATACGGTCCCGAAATGTAGACACTGACAGTCGGGCTGGTTCACAAATTCAATGTCACTCAGCGCGCTATGGAGCTGGCTATGCTCGGAGTTTCTTTGAAGGATAAAATCAGAAATGAAAATATCCGGAAAAGAACCGGAGTCACCGACATAGCTTGCAGAGTAAGCAAACTGAAGTGGCAGTGGGCTGGCCATGTTTGTCGAAGGACCGATGGCCGGTGGAGCAGATGAGTTCTGAAGTGGATGCCGCGTATCGGCAAGTGTAGCGTGGGACGCCCCCCAGCTAGATGGACCGACTTTAAGAAGGTGGCTGGGACAAACTGGATGCGGGAGGCAGAGGACAGGGTATTGTGGTGCAGCTTGGGGGAGGCCTATATCCAGCAGTGTACTGCGGTATGCTGAGTTGATGAACCCGCCCCTGCTTCGCAAAGATTTTTCGCGAACAGCATAATTATATAGGGTGACTGGTAATTAGTGACCGAAACTTAAACACGTGACTTTACTCATCATTATGAACAACTTTTATTATGGGGCCAAACCTGAAATCGCGAAAAAAAAACCAGCTGTTCCATACACTTTGCGAACATAAATGTAGGGAACTGCTGGTTTTTTTTTCGCGATTTCAGGTTTGGCCCCATAATAAAAGTTGTTCATAATGATGAGTAAAGTCACGTGTTTAAGTTTCGGTCACTAATTACCAGTCACCCAATATATAACTTCCCAGACATCAATCGTTGGGCATTTGCCCGCCAGACACAACACCCGTCTGGTCGGAAGATCCTCCCTTTTCTATGGAGGATGAGTGAACTTTACACCCTGTTCCTAATACCTCTGAAGTACAAAATCCGTTGGGTAGTTTAGGAGAACATTGCGGTCACACAGACAAACGCGAAAAGCGACTTTTATTTATAAATAATATGACGTATAGAAGCTGAAGGAATTAACTATACGATATTCTTTTTTATTTTGATATGGATAAAACGCGGATAGTTGAAAACTTCTGAAATATGGATGCATCAATATGAATTGAAGTTTGTAGGAGAACTTTCAGCCATTTTGTGAGTGGAAATTGGATTGGTTTCTTATATAAGTTGGCGAGTACCTAAGTCATTCAAGAATGGCTAGTTCTTGAAAGGGATTTGTTACTCGCTTTCAGATATCTTAGTGGAAAATGTAATTCAGACTTGAATTTGAGTTTAGGTATGGCAAGATTCTCAGGTTCTGACTTTGTTTTTACCCGACTACGACGAAGCAAACGGGAGTATTATGACGTATGTATGTATGTATGTATGGATGTCCACCTGTTACCTCACAACTCCTAAACTACTGATCATAATTTGACAAATGAGGTATCGTTGGAATTGTCTTGATCGTCCGTTGGTTATAGGCTACATTAAATATAGCGCCATCTAGTTGACATAAAGCAATGAACTAATTAAGAATAAATTAAAAATCCGGAGTCACACGTAATCTGTTCGATTTATGCCCCCTAACATGATCAGTGACTCCACATTTTAAAGTCTTACTGTGATATCTTTTTATACCTTTTTATTTGGCACTTTTGTCGTAGTTGGGTTTCAGTTTAATTAACTTTAATTTTTTTACTTTTGTGCAATATCTTATAAAGATATTCCATGTTAGTCCATTCAATCTGCCACGACATATCAAGCTCTATGTATAGGTTCACCTAACTCATTATTCAACCAGCCTTTTTCCAGGAACGTTGAAGCTAGTTTCCAGTAGGCAGCTAGATGCGACATGCGCTGGAATCTCATTACGTATACACTCTATACACACCGACCTCGTCCTAAGTCTGTAATAACTAGATGTGCCAGAGACGCGTACATTTCTACAGAGTACGGAGGCACGTATATTTTTAATATACCGGAGATAAGATTAGGCTGCGTATAATAACAGCTATAAACTCCTTTATAATGAGCTTACTTCTGACGGAATATTATGAGTACAAAACTCAGTGAGTTAATCCATAGTAATCAATTTTGCCTAGCCTTTTCCCTTGCTGGGGTCGGCTTCCAGTCTAACCGGGTGCTGCTGAATACCAGTATTTTACATTTAGCGACTGCCTATCTGTCAGTCAGGCACGGTCGCAGTCAAAGCCTTTGGGGGTGTCACACAGACAAATACTTCTTATTAATAATAAAAAAATTGACTTTATTGCACAAAAAACTTATGAGAAATTAATTGATTTCATTGTTTTTGTTTAGTTAAATGATTTAAACAGGAAATTTATAATTTAAATATTACATTTTCAAAAATTTCTATTTCAAGAAGGATTGTCAATTTGACTTGTACGATTTTGGGGGGGGGGGTCATAACATAGTTGGTCTGACTTGGAAATCAAACCCAGGACCCCACGCTTACAAACCGACCTTGACTAGACCAACGACGCAGCAAGTTTTGTTTATATACCTGTTTATATTAATTTGTTTATACACGCTGATTTTTTATTCACTGTTAATCTTTCAGGAGGTGAAATAAACACCTTGCTCTATGAGACCAACTACGAAATAGCAAAAAAAAACATTTGTTTCATACATTTTCATCGGGTAAATATTGCAGTTTTGTATGAAACAGCAGATATTTTTTTCGAAATTTCAAAATAAAAACATCAAAAAGATGTGGACTCAAAGTTGTTTATAATCTGTACTTTCACGCCCTGAAAGATTAACAATGAATTAAAAATCACCTTGTATACCACCTAAAAAATACGTCTATTTTAATCTGATTGAAATTCGATTATCGTCAGTCGATACCTTTACGAAAGCATTTTCAGCATAATATAATTATTAACACATTAAATGATAAAAATATCAAAAGATAGTCATTAGCTTTTCTTTGGAGAGTAACTAATTGGTCGCCAGCTGCGCACAGATTGACAAATTTATTAAAAAAGAAGATCGTATTCATTCATTCACAAATAAAATTGATTGATGGTAATGCAAGTGACGTTTTTATTACATTTTTGGTAAAAGATTTGATATTTTTTATGAGAGATCTTTGTTTTGATGTCAGATGATTCATATAACGGAGGAGGATAAGTCTCTGTCGTTATTATCAAGCATATTTTAACTACTGTGGGCGTACTGTGGTTATTGCGCAATAGAAAAACCGTTTGCAGTTCATCAAATTATAATTTACGATTAAATTAATCACACTAGCAATTCAAAATTAAAATGAATTATGTTTTTTTATTATTTATATTTTACATAAATAATCGTGACTTTATCGAATTATTTTGAATTAAAAAAACACATACCTATGCCAGTTGATTCTTTCATAGGGTCTCATTCATACCCTAGAGTTAAGGGATATAAAAAAAATACCTTGTATACCTGGTTATCTGCCTATTAAGAAATCAACCCTAAATGAGCTCATACTGCAGCTGCAGTCACCAACCATAAAGGAGCATGCGTTTTAATACTTATTTAATATTGAAGTAAGAACTTCTTGAGGCGCGTTAAGCATTTTTTTGGTGAACAAAAATCATGGAACTCGCGTCATCGTCACCGAAAGCTATATGTATCGAACGAAAGACATCAACGCGAGAATCAAAAAGTTACTTAGTTTTCATTTCTATCGGCAGTCCCCAAAGACTGCCCGATGTTTTTTTTTTTTTTTCATTAAATTTGGTTTGAAACTTCATCAACATTAATGTTCAGAAACAAATAATCAAAAGGGTAATCAGTATCAGAAAGCATCCTCCTAAACTCCGGATTATCGAAAATACATGCAAATGTAATCGGCTCGTGTTATCGCCTCGGAATAAATTTCTTCATAAAGCGATGAGTGCACAATGAGTTAAGCTAACTTAGCTTAGCTCACAGCAATAGCATCATTTCTTAGTAGGTCTGAAATTCCCAGTACGAACATTTTAAGTAAAAAAACTTTTTACAAAAAAAGAACAACCGACTTCCAAAAAAGACACTACAAAGTCAAAAATAACTTTAATTTCGGAAGTCGGTGTATTTGGTTTTGAACTTTCGTTTTTTGCCACCGACTTCCGAAATTAAAGTTATTTTTGACT
The DNA here is from genome assembly GCA_948150665.1 of Conistra vaccinii. Lineage (NCBI taxonomy): Eukaryota > Metazoa > Arthropoda > Insecta > Lepidoptera > Noctuidae > Conistra > Conistra vaccinii. The sequence continues at coordinate 5,068,982 of OX411326.1, read as the reverse complement.
TTGTAGTGTCTTTTTTGGAAGTCGGTTGTTCTTTTTTTGTAAAAAGTTTTTATTTTGCACTTTTTAGTTGTGATACCTACCCCATACAAATTCGAATACCACTAACCTGCTAAAATAACAGTGATTGGAAGTTATCATTATATCATCCATATAAACTAAGTGGGAAAAATACGTATTATTGAAGCTAACTCAAAAACTATCCAAGTAAAGTTAATAAAATTAATATGGGACCACCTCGGGAGCATACCCTTTCAAACAAAAAAACAATTTTCAAAATCGGTCCATAATTGACGGAGAAATCGCGTAACAAACATACAAAAAAAAAAAAAAAAAAAAAAAACATACAGACGAATTGAGAACCTCCTCCTTTTGGAAGTCGGTTAAAAATCATACATAATCAGCCTATAATGTTCCCACTGCTGGGACAGAGGCGTCCTCTCAGTGAAAGGGAGAGCCGTAATCCACCACGTGGGCCCAGTGCGGGTTGGTAGATATAACATCTACCAACCCGCACTGGGCTTGTCTTCTAAATATATGCCTTCGAATTTTTGGTTCTAGGACATGCCGGTTTTCTCACGATGTTTTCCTTCACCGTTTTGAGAGCAGTGGTGATGAAATAATATACATACACAAAGTAAAGCGCCTGTCTGGGTTTGAACCTAACCTTAACTTAACCTTTAATTCGTAAGTCGCGACCGTTACCACTGGGCCACCACTGCTCTCTAAAATATCATAACTAAGTAACTTCTTCCCAGCTAAAGCACTAGGAAGTGGTGAAGGGCGGGCGTTTTTGGGGGACTGTCATAAATGTAATTTTGACGTTCGAAAAGTGATGATCGTCAGCCTACTTTGAATAAATGACTTTTGAATTTGAACTAACTATTATTAGTGAATTTATAATTGGAAATATGTTTGATTCGGACATAATATCTATTGATTTAAATTTAAAACTTTTTCAATACTTTGTTTAATACAAATTGTGCTTGTCGCATGAAACCAAACCATTTTTTTTAGAACAGCCGTATTTTGATTCAAAACTCACAGTTTACGACTTTATAGTTATTGTAACTTGTTTGTAGACGCCTTGGCTTGACCTGTTATGGTCCTAATATTTCACGATGTCCAAATAGCCACTACTTACCGAATAAATTATTTATTTTACCGAATAAATTATTTTATTTTTATGAAATTATCTGCCAAGTAAGTTAATAGGAACTAAATCGTAGGTGGTGAAACAGGCCCTTAGTCAACAAAATGTTTAATAAATAAATAAATTACGATACCGAAGTATCAAACGGTGTCTGTCATAATAACACGAGCTAAGCTAAGCTAAGTTAGCTTAGCTCGCACTGTAGCCTTTATCCTTACATAAATTAGTTCCACAAGTTACAACCGTCGCGCGTTGTCGGGACAATTATTGTGCGAGATATTAATCCATATTCATTTGTTTCTCTGCTAATAGAAAGGGGTTGCGGAGTGATCCGTCACCGGTTATATTAACAATATCTGTCAGCCATTTTGTCCTTTGTTTAGCGAGAGGGGTCAATTGTTTTGATTATGTTTGTGTTAAGGCCTAGGCATATTTTAGGTACTATGTTAATTATTGGTATCGTATTACCTAGTAACTGGGTTGTGGAGGTCAGAAATAGGCAGTCGCTCCATGTAAAATAGGGTCCGACTTAGGCCCCCAGTGGTCGAAGCACCTGTGGCCGTCGCCCCCGATTCGATTAATTTAATTCAAAGCAATTTTTGATCAAATGTACCGTCAGGCACATTTTTTTTTACAATAATAATAAATGTAAGATCGATTATAAGTATATGTATAACATTAAATTATAGTTATATTTATAACATAGAAATGCTTTTATGTATGTATGTTTTGAAAAATGAAAGTCTTAGTTATTATCGTCATACTTAGTACAAGTGAAAAAGCACCAAAACAAAAAAATATTAAATTAATTGATTCGGGGGAGTCGGCCACAGGTGCCTCGACCACTGGGGGCCTAAGCCACTGACCCGTAAAATACTGGTATTCAGCTGCATCCCGTTGTACTGGAAGCCGACCTCAACATAGTTAGGAAAAGGCCAGGCAGGTAGACAGAGAACAATGTGCATATATTGTTTTCACATGTAAGCTTGAAAGAAAATTCTCGTCAGCTGTGTTGCCATTAACTTGAAACATATTGCTTTTCGCTGTAGAAACAACAGGATAAAGTTCTCTGAACCCAAAACAAAACAAATTATTATTAATATTATTATCTTTCCCGTACTACGGGCCAGCATTTCCTTAATATCTGTCCGGGCGACCGGCTGACGGTAATGATGTACCATCAACGTCTTCCGGGCATCCTTCCACGCTGCTATTAAAACAACCCAAACTCCATTTTAATTTCGTAAGTGTAGCTGAACGAACAGCACTCGAAATCCTAATCCTAACTTTATCCTAATATCCAGTAACTCATAAAAAAGAGGAATTTTCCGAATAGGTCTTTAAGTAATCGAGGAACATACACAAAAAAACATGCGGGGCAGTCTTTGGGGACTGCCGATATAGATCACTTTTGAGTTGTCAAGGGGTCGGTCAGTCAGAAAGATGAAGCTAGATGCCCATTCCATAGCGTAAGGTTCCTATGGAGAAGAACGGGCAAGAAACTCCACGGACGCTCTTTTAACTTAAAGAGTAGGTATTATGTAAAGTAATTCTATGCTAGAACTCATAAAATATTATTCTGCATTAAATTGTAAATTAAAATCTTTTACTCCGTAAAATACAGGATAATTCATTGCCCACCTTTTGAGACAGCAGAGTTTCAATCAACTCAGGACCAAGAGCTTAGTACTGAAAACCTTCAACAGTCCAGCGACTTTGAAAGTTTAATTTAATGAAGGCTAGAGGGATTGCTCACCCGCATATTAAATCACAAGCGAAATAGCTGCAACATGAGGTCATTTCATTTAAAACTACTTACTATTTCTAAAGAAGCATTTACTTGGCATCCTAGATTATGAAACTGTTGTTTTAGAGTAGAAGAGGGTACCTACCTGGGATGTGGAGGTCAGGTAGTCAGTCTTTATTTTTTATTCCCATCGGGGAATCTCGGCCGAAGGAAGCAGGCCGTTGGAAGCGAGCTTCACCCGGAATTCTTAACCACAGAGGAACTGGCAATCTTACCTCTAACTGCCGAAACACAACTATGCTGTGAAAATTGCTGTTAAGGCGACAGACTTATAAGTGTAGCGGCATACCTGCGGAACGTTCGGCGCGGAACCACGGTATAGCGGAACGTTCCGTCGCGTCATGTGACACTTGCTCATGAACCGACGTAACGTTCGGCTGATGTGTCATAGGTAACTTGAAAAACATTAGGAGCGTATTCAACCGAAACTTCCGCGCCGAACGTTTGGCAGGTGTAGCGCGAGCTTTAGATTATGGTAGCTAGCCAGGTGGACTTAGAACAAGCCCTACCACCAACCAATGGGCACGCCACAATTGCGGCGATAAGTCCCTTCTTTGAGGAGTGGCTAGAGAGGCGCCATGGCGCCGTCACCTACCGCCTGACGCGGGTCCTCACCGGACACGGTAGTTTCGGGAGGTTCCTGTTTCAGATAAGGCAGGAGGAAACGCCCGGGTGTCACCACTGCGTGATTCGCCCGGAGGACACGGTGGAGCATACGGTGGAGGTCTGCCCGGCTTGGGCGGAGCACCGCCGTGTCCTCGTGCAGGCGATCGGCGGCAGTGACCTCTCACGTCCGGCCCTGGTCCAGGCCATGGTGCGGAGCGAGAGGGCATGGCAGGCTGTCACCTCCTTCTGCGAAGCAGTAATGCTCGTGAAGGAGGAGGCGGGGCGCGTGAGGCAGAGACAAAGGTCGCTCCCTCGAGCCCCTAGCCGCCGCCGTAGTAGACGCCCCGGGCGTCGGGAATCGATCGCCGATTTTCGGCCACCGTAGGCGCGGGCTTGCGGACGGAGAGTGATGGGTAGCTCGCCGTCCGATCAGGACCAAGCCTGGGTCGGCGGCGCGTCGTGTTCCACGCGCGCCTCAAAGAGTTGTCAGCGAAGCTGAAGGGGTCCGTTAGGGCCGATGCCTACCACCGGGGTTGCGGATAGTCCTAAGGGGAAACCGTGGCCCCCGTCTAGGCAAGGGAAAGAACACGGGTGGGTTTTAGTTAGTAAGAGTCTGACACGCCCTTCCGCTCCGCCCAGAGCGGGAGAAGTCATTTGATGATTTCCCACCCAAAAAAAATAAATATAAAAAAACCACCTACCAAACTGAGCGGAAAAAAATGTGAATAACATAATTTCATGTAAGATACTGTAATTGAGCTACATTCGGTTAGACTGGGAGCCGACCATAAAATAGTTGTGAACAGGCTAATCAGGTGATGATGCTGAATTAAGAAAGAGCAGTGATGGTCCAGTGATAAAACACCTACGAGTTGTAGGTCGGGGTTTCGTTCCCAAAAAGGCATTCATTTTACTTAAATTAATCTCCGAGGCTCTTAAAAGATTCTAGAAAATCTAAAATGGCAAAAACCTGTGACATCCCCCATAGTAGATTTAGGCCTGTTCTGTTCCCTATCACAGAGGAGTCGGTCCCAGCATTAGAAATACTAGGTATATAAGCTGATGATTTTTTACAAAAAAGCTGAATTTACTTGACATCCCACCCAAATAAACGACCGTTGTTTTCATAAAATGTAAATGCATTGATATGATAAACGATAAATGATTTTATTTCTGTAAGGGGGTCTGTACAATCACTTTTACACATAACAATAGAAGTAATACTATACTTATAGGCTGATGATTATTTCCAAAAAGCAGAATTCTCATGGCGTCCAACCTAAATCGGCGACCGTTGTTTTCATAAAATGCATTTACTTACGTGAAATATTTCGAAAGGTAGTTTGACCCGCTTTATTAATATTAAAGTGGATACCGTGATAAAGGACACGCTTCAATCTCACCCTTTTAAATTACCTCTACAAGAAAAATAATAAATTTTCTGAACAAAACACCCGTGAAGAGATCCTTCGGAGGAAATTTTTGGAAGTCATTTTATTTTTTCATCTTGTGTCCTGTTTGGTTGATGGATACGGTAATTGCTTATGCGAAAATAAGCTTCTCAGGATCATAGATAATACCTACGAATAATAAAAGTCGATAATACACTTAAATAGAGTCAGGATTTGCTGCAGGGGTAGACGCCCAGGGTTTTTTGGGCATTACATAGCTCGTAGAATAACTACACATGTGGCGTTTTTTAATAAAAGCTCATAAGGCCATACGACCATTTTATTCAGGACTTATACCTTCTAAAATTAAACCTCGTCCAATCCGTGAAGGCATTATGTGAAAAAACGGGTTTTATTAAAAGGACTAATGGCCGCCGTGCGTCAGCTGGGCAGCGCTGACCGCGGCCATCGCAAAAATGTAGCCAGATTGAATTAAAACCGTTTTAGGTGAAACCCTTTGGTTTGAATTGAAATAATTTGTTCTGAAAATACTTATTCATTGTTTATATTGTTTAGTACTTTTCTTTATCTATAGAAATATTTATTAATACAATCCTTCGGGTTTCATTAGGTTTTAATTTCATGAATGGACTGCGTTTATTCCCAAATCCCAATATCTCCCAAATAACCTTTTAAGAGATTACTGAAAAGAAAATATCTATGCCCTTTCTCAATATTCAAACGATGACCTTTCATTGACTTGGCCATCCCGAAAAGAATCCTTTTAGCAGTTTTTAAATAAAAACAGCAAAAAGTAACTTTAGCGGGTCCCAAACTCACCCCAAGGGTTTCGTTCGTGGGTTCGCGTTAGCAAAGTTGTAATGCGTTATCCCTGTCGCCCTTGGCCAAACAATGCCTTCGTACATATACGTATAGGGAAAGGTCGAAATTATTCAGCTTTAGCAAATGGCAGAAATGAACCGGTAATTGAAAAATGAGCTTACTGAAAGTGTGATTCCGTTCTTAATTCTTTTGTTTTTATTTCACTAAGGGCCTGTTTCACCACCTACGATTAAGTTCCTATTAACTTACTTGACAGATAATTTCATACAAATTCTGTTTCATTTTTGAATTTACCTATTCGCACATCGTGAAATAGGCCCTAAGACTTTAAAAATTCTCCACAAAATGTAGAAAAAGAGTTATAACAATTATTGCGCCATTTGACTTGTTTTTCCCGGCAAAAAGAAAGCCATTACTATAATATTTGTCGTCTCCTGTGTGTATGGAGATCGTTTGTCGTTTTCCAAAAAAGGATGGAGTGTGTTCTAATCCTAACTAATATTATAAATGCGAAAGTGAGTTTGTTTACTTATTTATTTTATACTTCAAGCACACAAATGTACAGAGGCGGACTTAATGCCATAGGCATTTTCTACCAGTCAACCTTTGGGTAATGCAGAGAGAAACAGTGGTAGCCTGTGCAATATCGAAAATTGTGGAATAAATATTTATTTAAATATAAGGATATACATATATATTAAAACTAATATTTATATAATATACCTAAAAATATATATAAATATAAGAATAAATAAATACTTACACATAAATACATCAATATATTAAAAACAAATAAGACAAACAATGGGATTTTTTTTTTTTATTATTTATTTGTCTGTTACGCTTTCACGCTAAAACGGCTGAACAGATTTGAATGAAATTTAACACTAGGTAGACCATAACCTGGGTTAGGACATAGGAAAGCTTTTATCCGAGGATCGAGACTTATGCCGGTGAAACCGCGGGGCGCCGCTCGCGCTTGTAATAATATATTGTGGACACACTGTACAGTCTATTAGCCTAGCCTAGCCTATAAAACATGAGTATAACAATTGATAACTAAATAAAAAAACTTGAGGGAGACAGTCTTTAGGGACTGCCGATGGAAGTGAAAACTAAGTAACGCCATCTAACGAAAATGTCAAGAATTTATGTGGCTTGCTGTCAGTACAAGAACAAAAGCTGTAGCTCCATTAAAAAAAATCCAAAAAAATAAAACGGAGTGCGCTGTCAACAAATTCTACTCTCCCTCCGTCCTACGAATTTTCGATCAGGTCACGTGTCCTGACGCGATGTCCTGACGCGTGTTTAAAATTTTTTACCCATCCCAAAAAAATTACACAACGCCGCTAAAGAAGATTTCACTTCAAAATTATTCTCTACATATTATTAGTATGGAGTTTCCATTTACATCATAAATAAACTGTTTATTAATAACATTTAACTTGAAAATCGTGCTCTAAACGTAATAGAAAATGGCGGGCACATCGCGAAACGTGAAAGGCCCATTAAGACTAAATCTTTGAACATAATGCCTCTGACTGCAGTACATTAGTCTCTACGTGTCAATGTCAGCTGAGAATGACCTGGCGTCACTGCAATTTAGTTCTATGCATACGTGAATAGCATAACCACTTAGAAATACCAGTGAAAGTATGTATGTATGTGACAAATAGAGTACCTAATCCTTGGGTTATTTGAGCTAAATCAGCTTCTTAAATTGCTTGAACCCATTATGTTGAATTAAGAGGCCCATCACAAAATTGCGTTTTGACAGTTCGAGCACCCGATGCATCGCATTATGTAGCAATTTGGCACTTGTAATTACGTTTTTTTTTTTTTTAAGTAGGTACCTATGCAATTTTAATTTCTTATGAACCAACTTTTATTCTGGTATAAATTTTAGGTAAAAATGAATGTAGTAAAAAGAAATTTACAATTAATTCTAAGCGTTTTTTATGATTTTGAATGGGATTTTTTTTTAGGTATTCCATACATATTTCAAAATTCTGAGGCCGCTGTGAACTAAACAACTTTATAAGAGATGTTATAATATATTTCTCGTTTCATTTGTTATGTATACAATATTCTACAATAGTTCAACCCACGAGTTCAAAAAAACGCCATCGCGCATTTTATGAAAAACTTGCTTCGGAATTTTGGTTTTACATAAATAGTTTAAAAAAAATTGCAAAAAGTGAGGACACCATGAACTATACTAATAACTATTCTCCACCACTCAATAAATCATACTTGTCGAAGTCTTTCAGTTTCTCAGAATAAGAACGCGAAAGTTGCCCATTTAACGCAAAAATCACAGTCGAAATGTAAAAGGGCTCTTAAATGTTTTTTTTTTCTTTCAACAATAGAAATCGGCATCAAATAAGAACTGTAAAAGGCCATTAGATACCGTGAGATGTTGCTGATCTATTGACTTAAATATTAGTTTAGAGTCAGGACGTCAAAATCTTTTAGAAATATTAAACAGGCCCTACGAAAAATCATCGTTCAGACAGTCGGTACACACAATACAGTTCATAGTACAGAAGCAGGCAGTTCAACAAAGTAAACACACAATACTATAGACAATCCATCATGGCCGCCACACGGGCTGTCATTGTTCCCGCCAAAACTACAGGCAGTTCATTAATTAAGTCGAGTGTTACGCGATTAATATCGGTACGCAGCAACCTCTAGCTCTGTTGACTCGACAGCGCCTTTACAAGCAAAATATCTATATTACGTATTACCGTGATTGCTATTCGGTTTTGTCAGGCGTTTCTTGTTTTTCGTGAGTCTGAATCGGCATGATCAGATTTATTTGTCGGACTCACTAACTCAATCCGTCCGATGGAAAATACTTTTATTTAAATCCAGATTGTTTTATTCTTTCAGCGTTGCTTTGACATCTACCCATTTACGTATGAAATGAAAACACCGTATTTCCGAATCTATCTACTTAATAGCCATGTTTATAAGGTAGCTTAGTAAGTATCTACTTAACTCCCGTTTGACGATAAAATTTTCATCCCATAAAACTTTAGTGACAGACTAGTTAAAATACCAATTAAATTGTTATTGCTAATGGCAGATTACAGCTTTCATGGCGAGACGAAAGGATTAAGTGTTTGATTGCTACAGATTTGCAAGAAAATGTTTTATTCAAGAAAAGGGCCTAAGTTTTATGACCACTTAAAACCGACTGTAACATGACGATGATTTCTTTTTCCCTCGATATCGGACGCTAGGAACTATGTAAAGGTCCAAACTTCAAATAGACTGACGCAAATCCCGTGCGGGATCCGCCTCAGTCTATTGGAGTTGGAAGCGTTCAGAAAATTAGAACTGCTCTTCATCATCATCATCATCATCAGCCTATTAATGTTCCCACTGCTGGGACACAGGCCTCCTCTCTGTGACAGGGAGTGGGCTGTAATCTACCACGCGGGCCCAGTGCGGGTTGGTAGATGTCACATGTCTTCTTAATTTTTGGTTCTAAGACATGCCGGTTTCCTCACGATGTTTACCTTCACCGTTTTGAGAGCAGTGGTGATGGAAATATTTACACAAAGTAAAGCGCCTGCTTGGGTTCGAACCCACGACCTACAACTCGTAAGTCGGGGCCGTTACCACTGGGAACTGCTCTTACTGAAGTATAAATCCCGTCAGCAATATGGTCGCAGCACTTACTTTAATGTCCGTGAGACGAACATACGTTTAGGTATCGGCAGACCTGGAGGCTATTTATGTAAATGCAGTCTGATTTTGACCAAAACTGTACTGACGTAGTTTTCTCTACCCTTCCTTTTTCCAAAGGACTCCAGTGTACATAATCTATAGACCCCACCCTTGTTGGTTTCAGCAGCAACTTCCTCGGAGATGTACAACAGGAACGCTCGCAGCGCTGTAGGGGCTTTAGACGGTCGTGGCCTGGTCGCTGTGATCAAGCGGCAGGTGCCGCTGGCGGGACAGCTCGACCACCAGCTCGCTTGGGGACAGGGCTGGGGGTGGGTCACCTTGCCTAATGGTGTTTGGAGTGGACGTAAGTATTTTTTAATCAGACTGTTTGTAACGTAATTTAAACACTGGTCGACCAAGCTCTGCTTGGGTGAAAATAGATAAACATATCGTTCACCAACGTTGTATCGCATTCCCGAGGCTATGAAAATAGAGAAAATGAATTTTCCCAGCTTGATCGATTTTATACCTGTAAACCCCATACATACCTTATGGAACTTTTGAGGTCATCAGATAACCTGAAGCTTAAAATGCCAATGCATTCCACAACTTTCCTTGACAAATCCTTTACTGTCCAGGCTGCTCGTTTGTGGAATGCATTACCAGTTCCAATAAAGCGCGCGCAATCGTTGCCTGTGTTTAAAAGACTAGTGAGGGAACATTACTTGTCGTTATAATTTTGTTCTCGTCGTTAGCTGTAATAATAATCGTCATTCATTTTCGTTGCTTATATAGTTAATATGTATGTATCTATATATCTATTATATAGCATTTATCTATGTATCTAATGTAATTTATCTATGTATATTGTAATATTATACTTTTTAATTGCACCAAAGACAACCCCATTTTATGTCCATAATAGCACTGTCCATTCCAAGGTTGCCTGGAAGAGATTGCAGTAAGCGATAAGGCCGCCCATTGTATATTTTGTAGTGTATTACTTTTTCTTCTTGTAATATATTATCTGGTGTACAATCAATCAATCATTTATTCATAAGTTCACATATAAATTACATAAAAGTTACATCATAACAAAATTACATATTAATAGTAGAAATGTAGAAAAAATTAAACTATGCCTAAAATAAATCTAGTGTATAACTTATATAATATTGATTAAAGGCCCAATGAATACAATAGCGACCTGCCTGATGTAGGTTTATTCAAACCTGTGTTTCAGGCCATCACTTAACAACGCTGAGTGATTCAGTGGACTATTATGTTACTGTACATAGAGCTATCATTGATACATAATAAATTTTAAATAAAAATTAACTTAACATTTAATAAACTCATTGCATAACTTCTAGCAATTTTTCTGTGTCTGAGTAATTGAATGTCAGTAGGTATGCACTCAACATTTCACTACACTTTTTATAATTTACACTATATATATTTACAGACTTATTGATTTTATTATATAAGAACGGACCTAAAAATACATAAAATTTATTTATAAAAGTATGTCTGGTTTGAGGCTTTATGCAAACTAAGTCTTTTCTTCTCTTATCAGTAGGTGTTGGGATATAAGGAAGTTTATTATGCTGGTGTAGTACTATATTCAATATAAATAGTTGACGCACGGTTAAAACCTTGCATGCCGTGTAAAGCTCATGTGTGGGAAATCTAAATGGGCGAAAGGCTACCTTAAGGATAGCTCTCTGCGCACAATAAAGTATATATAAATAAATAAATACCTAGTAACTTTCATCGAAATTGTTACAGCTGTTTTCGAGAACGTGATTACAAATAGATAATTATACAGGGTGTTAGGTAGACGGTTGAACATACGAAAATGGTGGGTCCGTGGTAACTGTAGAATCTTATAAAATTCGTATTCAAAGCAGATGATTACTAGAAAATTAAATACGAGCCCTTAATACAAACAAATAAAAAATAAATACCGAATGCCCGACTTTAAACTGCGTTTAAAAAAAAAAATAAGCGTGATAGAGCAGTTCTTATTCTAGTAAAATATCTTTGGTTCATTCTCGTTCTAACGGTAGGTATTCAATATGCATAATTTCTTTTTTTTTTTACTAGAATCATTCGCCAATTTTAACTGCCTGGGCCATATTTGTGAAAAGTGAAATTAATTACTTACAAGCAAACATTTTTTTATATGTCAGATTCTACAATTATTCAAGATTTCAAAAAATGTGGCCAGTATAGTTATATTTAAATGAAATTATTGACATTTGAAGTTTGAGCAACGACGAAATTCGAATGGCCTGAGTTTTGATAGTGGGCCTAAACACGTAGAACACGGCCCCACGGATCCGTCGTTTTCGTATGTTCAACCGTCTGTCTAACACACTGTATACAAAATATTGTTCATTTAATAGTATAGGATAACTCCTTATAGAAACAGGAAGATTGAGCTCTCAAGGTGATAACAAAATATTAGTAGAAAAAATATTGTAGCTCATCTTTGAATCGGCATATCTGGGGTCATCAAACTGATTTTTCCTTAAGAAACAATTATTACAATGCCTGTAGTTTTGTGGTGTAATTTTAAAGGTGTTGCCTACAAAGATCTCTTCTCTTTATTCAGTTGTATTGTTAATTGCTCGAGGTCGTGGGTTTGAACCGAGGCAAGTGCTTTACGTTATGTAAATACGCTCTCAAAACGGTGAAGGAAAACATTGTGAGGAACCCGGCATGTCCAAGAACCAAAAATTCAAAAACATGTGACATCTACTAACCCGCACTGGGCCCGCGTGGTGGATTATGGCCAACGCCCGCTCACCAAGAAGAGGCCTGTGTCCCAGCAGTGGGAATATTATAGGCTGATATTATACTATGCTATGCTATACATATCGTTGGCAATGATCCACGTGTCTCTCTTGGAAACCCTTACCCCAGTAGCACACCTCCGCCGCGAAACCGTAGCAATTGATTCATTAAAGTACCAAATTCTCCACATTAACGAAAACCTTAACCACTTTTCAGGCCTCACATGGTCCCAAGAAGGCGAAGACTTCGCCCTCCACGCCATGCCCGTCATGCACCACACCAACGTGTCCCAAGCTTGCTCCATGCTTGATGGGGTCACGGCATACGAAGCCTCGGTCTACGAGCAGGCTCTGGCAGAGTACGATGATACTGCATCTGATGACTGGGATTTCGGCGTTGACTGCGGAGACTTCATGATGTAAAACCTTTTTGGAGAACACCCACGTCATCATCTAGGGAGTGGATGCGCTGTTCTGAACATAAATGAAGAACTGGTACCTTATTTTTTGTTTGTTGCGTATTTGCAAATGTTGCATTGCTGCTGAGCGTTACGGAAAGGACATACTTACGCGTCTTTGGCAATATTTTGGTATTCACGTTGCATTGCGATTACGTCCTAGCCTTGTCAAAGTCAGTTATGTCTCTGGAACAGCGTGTTTCTTCCGTAGATATTGACAATGTCCTATATATCGGTGAAGGACACTAATCCGAAAAAAAAAATGTTATATGCTGGTCATGATTAACATAACATTATTTTTGGCTTGAAATTGTACGTTATTTTGACGAATCCAATCCATTCGTATTGATCCATTTTTTTGTAAAGAAATTTCTGATTTCTTGATTTACCAATTTTGTATTTAGTGTCCTTTAAAAAAGGAATTACTGTAACAATATAATGCTTATTCTAAAATGAACATTTCACGAAGTGAAATAGAGTTTGACGATGCCAAATATATTTTGTTTTATATATAATTGATTTATATTTATAAATGTGCTGGTCACAAAAAAAACTTATAGTGCCAATTATAAAGTTCATTATTGAAATAAAATGTTGACCATCTTATGAATTTTGTCAAATGTTCAAGGATTTTTTTTTTAAGTATCTGGAACTTCTTATTTTTTTATGTCTTGGTCGAATCTTCTTAAATTCATAATGATATCGAAAAAGAAAAAAATAATTGTGGATGCAAAGATTATAATAATATGACAGAAGGTGATTTCTAGTCAACTGCCATAAATACCTATTGGAGATAGCATTTACTTTGGTTTTCAGTTTTTGTTTTTTTATATATAGGGTGACTGGTAATTAGTGACCGAAACTTAAACAAGTGAGGTTACTCATCATTATGAACAACTTTTACGATCGGACCAATCATAAATCGCGAAAAAAAAATCAAGAGTTCCCTACATTTATGTTCGTATAAATCACCAAAATATAGAGAACAGCTGACTTTTTTTTCGCGATTTTAGGTTCGGTCCCATTGTAAAAGTTGTTCGTAATGATGAGTAAAGTCACATATTTAAGTATATGGCGACTACCAGTCACCTTATATATTATTATGATCAAATAATATCTCGAATAACGAATAAAGGCTTTTGCAGACCAGCGCGACTTGTCGCGCGACGCGACACGAACAATACAATATTTGAGAAAACTTCACGGTATAAAAATAACCACACAAAGCTTAACGATGTTGAACAAGGATAAATAAATTAACTCAACGCCTTCAGTCGATATTATGGCGGTCATGAAAGCGTACACAATTATCTTATAATACATTAAATAGATGTGCTCTTTAGAGATACTGCATGTTGTCATAGAAAAGATGTGTGTAGCCATGAAACTAGATATTTTCAAATTCTTGAAGTTCGGCCTATTGATAAAAGCCATAGGATGTTCATGTAGGTTAGGATTAGCACTAAATCTCGATCTCTCTGAGCGATGTTTATTTATGTATAATATTATTTATAAAACGTTTGATACTGTCTTCTCTTTAATCTTTGATAAACTGTAACGTTGATTGTTTCCCCATTTCTTATAAATAATGCATTTTGAGGAATTATTGAAGATGTTAACAAAAAAAAAAAAATTTGGTGATAATGCCTTTTTTTAAATTTGGTAATTGACAGAAGAAGTTTTCGAAGGTTTTATGTGATTACACAAATCAGGGTACACATTATTCTACTTTATTGAAAACTTTTTCATGTTCACTGAATACATATAGTCGCACAAAATGAGAGTAACTTGAGTAGTTTATATTTAAGGGGATTGCTCTACGGTAGCCAACGAAATTCATGATTTCAATATTAAAATTTTGCTGGTAGCCCTGGAGCATCCGCCTTAACACATAAGATAAGTACATTCAATGCTTGTCCCCTGATGACACCAATTACGAATTGAGAAAGTATATTTACTCATTGAATTCGTAAATAAAGAATGTTAATATTAAGTTGATGTTAGCATTAGTTAACGTGGTCGGTAGAACATTACCTAACTGAACGAAATATAACGTAAAAGTCTTTTGAAAGATTAACTTTTTGGGATATTGTCGGTGTAGTTAGGTGTGTATTAATTAGAAAATTATTTAAAGAAAATATCTAGTCGCTACAAATCTTCCGACCTACCCAAAGACTGCCTAACGTTATTTACCTAATTACCTGTGTTGTGTGTAACCCTAGGCATGGTAAACGCGATTTAATGTCCCTTGCCCCGCGAACGCTACATTGCAAGATTTATTTGCTACAAAATCAATTAACATTATTAATGAGGAAATAACTTTAAAAAGATGTGAAAACAATGATTAAATACTGCCAAATATAACTTTAAATGACTTACAAGAAAAAACATAAAAAAGATCTTATATTATTTGGAAAGGTTTCTTTGGCGTTCGATGGAATACTACAAATAAAAGGCACAAAATTAAAACAAAAGTAACCTACTATCATGTCCAGTCCATAGACATAAATAATGAACTAAGCGAATTTGCGGCCAGTAGTTGTCTCTTTAGTAGTACTACAGAATGATACTGGCCGCAAAGTCGCTTTTTCTCTTTCTAGAAAGTGGTCACTTTTGTGTGGCTGACGCGTACTCTGTCTACGGGCTGACGCTTAGTCTAATTCTCTATGTCTATGTTCGTTCATGTCTGCGCATGTGCCTAGTCTTTGACCACTAGGACAAAATTTTGACAGCTGTCGAATGGCGAGAAATATTTCTACAAAAATAATATAATTTTTGTGGTCTTGCAATGTAGCTATAGATGTCGTAGCCAATTTATTGTATTATACGAATGTAAATTAGAATAATTAATTAGACGTTTATAAGATATAGATAATAGGTACCGCGATTTTTTTCTGTTTGTGTAAAATATTTTAGCAATTTAAATTAAAGTTGAATTTTTTTTAAGCAATATGCAATGGATTTTTCTTTTTTTTTATCTCAGCATTTTACAAAACGTTTTTTTTTTGCGAAATTATTTTAAAGTTTTGTTTTATTCTACTTACTCACTTACAAAGCTCGATCGAGACCAAACTAAGAATAAATTCAATTTAAATGCAAGATACCACATACCACACGCATCGTGGTGTTAGGTCCGTCTTTCAGGATAAGTTTTCTTGTTTCTTTATTTAACTTGTGCGGTTTAACATAAATGCAATTAATTAAGTCGATGTTTTTTACACTTAAAACATAATTCACCGACACTTCTCCTATGTTCAAAAACACTCTAGATGTTACACTTTATTTGGTAAAATATACAAATTATTTGTAAAATTAATGGATATTAGACAGCAATAAGACGTTGGTTCTAACGTCTAGTAATATAATTATGAGATATTTTTGTATGAGAAGCTTGCATGTTTGATTTCGAAGTGGAATCCTCTCGATGTGTTTGTTCTTTCATGTTGTTTGTAAGTAGTTTTATTGTGAAACTTATTTCGAAGCGCTTGTTCGAAGGAATAATTTATTTGTGAAATTGTCTGCACAAGTATCTACCTACCTTTAATTTTACTTTGAATGGTCTTAGTTCAGGTGTAACCCGATGTGTCTTATAAATTTTTAATCCATGATAATTATTATGATAAATGGAAAGAAGCAGACTGATTCAGATCGCATGACAATCATATTTCAGTCAATTGTGAGAATGAGAGAACCGATTTTGTCAATTGATAAAAGAGAGAGAAAAAAGTCAATGGGTTGTCATAATATGTATGTTAACTCTAAAAGGAACGCTATGGTATTAATTAAACGTGAAAAGTGCTCAAAGAGAACAAGAAAATGAAAAAGATTTTACGTTTCTTCTCCATAATAAGGATGTTTCTTTGTCGCGATTTATAAATTACTTTGAACCCTGTTATTTGTGCAGACAAGAAGCTATATTGTTTATAACATCACTGGTATTATCACAGTATCTATAACACTTTATAGAGGTTATAAAAATGAGAGTAACGTTAAACGAAAGATGGATAAAATAATGTGATTTACATAAATGATCATACAAGGTGCTGCTGCTGACCGCAATGTGACACAAATACTTGGCGTACCCGTTACTTACTCACTACCTACATAACACGACACTGATAAAGAAAATAAAAACGAAGCTAAGCGAATAAATACATACGTAAAAACACAAGTTCTCATTCGCTAAGCTTAGCTTTTCAGCAATGAGATAGAAAATCCCAAAAAAGAAGCAAAATATTTGGAGTCCGATAAATAGTGAAAATTGTTTAGGTATGGACAAGCCATTTGAAACAAACTATCGGATCAAACATTAAAAAAGAAAAATGTATCAAAATCTGAAATTTGAAATTTAAAGAGCTATGTCACGTTTAAGAACAATGGTATTCAGCTGCATCTAGTAAGACTGGAAGTCGGCCCCACCCCAATACAGTAATGGAAGACGAGTCAGATGATAAAACCATCCTCTAAAAATGAATGTCTATCTACTATCATAACTTCTGCCAATAATACCAGTGATGTACCTCAAAACTTACACAGTAGAGGATAGCGGATGTATCGCTACGAAATGGACAAATAAGTATAGCGCGTGCGTAGTTAGATCGACGTCGTGTGTTGTATGAACTGTATGAACGTTCAATCACAGATTATGAATGTTTGTATGTAATTTTTTTAATAAAATATACCGTATGGTGAATTTTTGTGTTTCATTTCTTTTTCAACCATCCTCCATTTTTACCTAATTTTCATCAAAATGATAAACCATATCTTAAAGGCTGTAGTTACCATGGTTCTGATCGACTTCTAAAATATCATCTTAGGTGTATCAAAGAGCATGGGTCTCAGAATGCTCCCTTGAGGTACACCCTGAATAAAGGCGAAGGGTATTACGAGAATATTGACCTAATTTGATGGTTCAAAGGAAGGCTTGCTTAGGACCATTACAAATTATTTACTTTGAATCTTTCTGCTTAATAAAGCACTTCCCACAAACAGTACCAGTCTATGCAGCCGAAGGCTTTAGAGAAGTCAACAAGGCCGGTGACAGATATTATATTAGATAGATCAGAATACTTGGGAATGTATGCAAAGAAGTGAGAAACCAATGGACCCTAAAATGCCCTATCATTTATTGGATAAGTAGATAAAATATTATGTCTATGCGACACTCGTATTTGGATATGAAAGTGTAAAAACATAAGAATATTTTTTATGTTTGAACTCAACAAAAAAATCAGAATAGCATTTTTTATCCAAATCATAATTTTTTGTAGGTATTATTTATCTCTCTCAAACTCATAACAGCACCTCTTTCAAGTATCAGCAGATATAAAATGTAGTCCAAGCAGTATATTAGCACACAATTCCAAAAAGAGGCACAAGTAAAAGCAAGCGTTCATAAAAATGTAAAAAAAAACATAAAACCATGTCGTTTCTTCGAAGTGGACGAACTGAGACGAGTGTAAGGAGATGCTATCTCCGTATCCGGTTGTCTTTATTTACAGGATTAGCTCAAACAAGTGCGCACTGCGATTTATTAAAGAGATGCACGCACTTAAAATGTCTGAAGACTGTCTATCTAAATTGAGTATCTGTTGTAAGATAAATATCGGGGTTATTGAAACATGATTCTCATTTATTCTGATTTATCTTTAAGTTATCTCAAAGTTAACTTTGATCAATGAATGGAATTTTGAACCAAATATTAATTAAAGTCATTGGAAACTGCGCTACTGTGCACCTGCATAAAATAATAAGACAAAAAGCCTCGACACTCGACATCATTCAAAAGATCAACCCTATCAAAATAACCCAAATAAACACACTCAAAATAATAAATAACTTATAAGCTTATCACGTCGTTAAATCAATACTTTTATGCAACAGATGGTTCGTTTCATTAACCAGTTCTCTTGCATAAACTGCCTCCAAGTAATGAAAAGCTGGCATTTTATGCTATCCCCCTATAATTACCCTGACACCACCACCAGGTTAACGTCCGTGTGACTTATGATAACGCTTTCACTGAATTTGGCTGCGGGCTCGCGAATTTCTTCAATGTTTATGCCATTTAACTGAATAATACCAATTCCACCAGCAAAACTTTTACCGGCAAGTAATAAACAACATTTTCCTTTGCTTCAAACGTAAACAATCATTTGTCTATTGGCGGCCGAATACAAACTCTTTTTACAGACGAATGTCAGTGCCAATGGAAATTATTCTTTATGGTGCTATGAAAAAAGGTTGATCAAGTTATGATAGCGGCAAACGTATTGTTGTCGGTTCACAGGGCGTGTAGGTGCAGCCAGTCGATTACTCAGCGAGTAGTCATGCAGGCTGCTCGCTCCCCGTCCCGCCATCTCTCGCTAATTTGCCTCGGTGCTTCACAACAGCTGAGTCGCTTGGCGACCGCTGACTCGTTTGATCGGTATTACGATTAATCATTCTAGTAAGTGAGAACGCGCCGATAAATTAAAAAAGTTAAATCATAAAAGGATTCCAATTTTAAATTGCGCGCGAAAGCTCAACGTTGACGGACAAAAATAATATTTATGACATTTTTGCATTTTTGTGTCAAATTTTGTGAATGGTGTTTGTTAAATGAACAATACAAAAATCGCGTGTAGTATTTTATAATTTTTTTACACGTTTTAATAACTTGACACATCGGATTTTTTAAATTTTTGTTGTCTTCCAGCTTATTTAGTATTTCTTATTTTTGTGTGCCACTGAAATCCTGAAAATGGAGAAGAACGGTGGTTCCAAGCTCATGCAGATGCAAGTAAGTAACTTTATTTTGTATTATCGTACAAATTGTAGACACCAATGAAAGCAAAGCTGTATTTGTAATGTAAATTATCCGATGATTAAGTGTTTATTAGTTTTACTGCTTCTTTGATGCAATAATTTTGCCGGCTTCTGGTAACTGGATTTCAGCAACATCCGCCAGGCATATTGACTTGTTATTATCGTATCCCTACTAAGATAAATTATAATAATTTAAAAGAGTATTCTGCATTTTATTACAAAGTGTTTACTGTGTTGGCTTGCTTCATACCAATTAAAACTAAAAATATACTTCCTTAAAATATAAACAGGCATACAACAGGAAAAATACTCCAGGAAAAGACAAAAATAATGATCTAACAGACCATTCGTTCACTGTGATACCAATATCATTATAGTAAACCATTACCTTTAGGAGATATCCTTTAAAAAATCGTTAACTTTGACGATCTCATACATAAAACAAACAGACCAATAGCAGCTGGCGCACCATGAATCAACAACGAACTTTTTTTATACCACCGTCGGGACCACAGACTAAGATAATATCTGCAGTAGGTCAATTTATAAGAAGGAGCTTGAGATAACTTGAAGATAAGAGAGTGAATAATTCTGTCGGTCGCGCATATTTTTATTATAAAAAAATTAAAAATATTATAAATGATATTATTGATTGTCATTATTATGATTGTAACAAGAGAGCCATAGAAGCTACAAAATATTATAAAAACGTTGTTAATTGTATTATGGAAGTTATGGAACTCCGTAAATTCTCTGGTTTACATCTACACTAATCTAAAGTAATAAATACATATTATTATAAAGAGAAAAGATTTGATTTTTTTGTATATTAGTTTGTTACGCTTCCACGCTAAAACGGCTTTACAGATTTGGATAAAAATTGGCACATAGGTAAACCATGACCTGAGTTAGGACATAGGATACTTTTTATCCGGATATTTTTGAGGGATCAAGCCTGATGTGGGTGAAACAGCGGGGAGCAGCTCGTGAAAGGACTCTGGAAGAACTGACCTTATTTTGAAAATTCTTTCACGTGCAGAAAGCTACACTATTGTCAAGTGCCATTGGGTTCTTTTTATAGTATAGTTGACTGCAACGCGGGCGAAGTCGCGGTCAGAAGCTAGGTATACAGCCACAGGAGAGAACTAAAGATGAGACAAAAAATGAAATATCATTGATGATTCTATACTTTCGTGTTTGTACAAGTCAGTGCTGTCCTTGACTGACAAGAGGTTCTTAACTTGATGATGTCATGAGCTATATACGTGCTTAGATTCCTCGTGCTAAGTTCATATTATGTAAAACTTAGCCAAACAACTAGAAGCCGTCGTTTACTCGTATCATACCTACCACGCTCATGTTAGCAGCTTGGCTCCTAATATATTTTGGCAGAGATATATTTTTTATATCTTTTCTCAAAAATTCCAAAGATTGCATCCTTAAGATGGCTGGCAACGTGGAAAAGTTGGCAACGTCGCAAATAGCTGTCAAAAATTTACTTGATTTGATGAATTTGGCAATAATACTGTATGGAAATAAGAAATGTGGTTGATTATGAAATGCAATAATTAACATCGTAATACCGAATATTTAGTTTAGGATGTCAAAAAAAGTATTTGGAAACCTTCCAAATACTTTTTTTCCACCAAAAACAGGTACAACATCAAATTGAATAGTATATTTGGAATTCATTATTAATATTCTAATTCGCTTGTTAGCCACATTTATTTACATTTATTTCCACCCAGTAATACTTATTGCCAAATTAATCAAAATAGGAAAAAAAATTACATACAACTATTTGAAACGTTGCTTTTAGGGTAAACGCTGTTGTGAACTGTTCGTACTTACCTACTTATTTAAATCAATTATATCTACTGGCTCTTTTTCTACTGCTATCATCTGTGGCACAGCTAAGAGTTCGGCGAACGCTAGCCGGGATACGAACCTTGACCTCGACGGTGACGATTATTATTACACTCAGCGACTGGAACCACAGAATACAAATGTTTCGGTTTACTCCGTACTCTATGTACTTGTTCTTGATGTACTTGATGACGTCAATGGGGATAAAGTGCCTCTGTTTAACAGACAAATATTATTAGCTTGTATAGTTTCTGTCATCAGAGTATCAGCCGTATAATAAAGCTTGGTACACATTTTTGCAACAGCCTACGTAAATAGTGACGCAACATGCAGAGCACCAATTTAAAATAAATCGGTCAAGTGCGAGTCGGACTCGCACACGAAGGGTTCCATACCATGTCGTACAAGATTTAACACTGTGCATTTTTGTAATACGAAAGTATAAAGGTAACAACAGAGGCGCTATAAAAAAACATAAAGATTTGTAAAGAAATTGTCTAATTTTAATGAAAAAATGTTGTTGTGTTAAATTATACGTGTAGAAGTTTATTTCATTTATTTTAGTAACATGCATTAACTAAATTCAAAGTTATTTATTTGCTACTAACATAGTATTAGTAGGTATAAATAGGTATATGTGTTGTAACAGTAACTGGGTTGTGGAGGTCAAATAGGCAGTCGCTCCATGTAAAATACTGGTATTCAGCTGCAACCGGTAAGACTGGAAGCCGACCCCAAGATAGTTGGGAAAAAGGCTAGGAAGATTGATTGATTGAAATAGGTATATGTGGTAGGTAAGCAGGTAGATATGTAGGGTAGGTAGGTTAGGTTAGGTAGCAGTTAGGGTAGGTAGGTAGGGTAGGTAATTAGGTAGAAATATGTAATTAGGAAAGGTAGGTGCGCCGTAGATAAGTACTTAGTGCTAACCGTGCGAAGCCGGGCCGGGTAAAGCTAGTTACTTATAAATAAAAGGATTTCTCTTGCTACATCAGACTATATTGTACAAAATAGAATGTAAGTAGTACGCCAAATTTTAATTACAACATTCCGTCAATACAGGTATTACGTTATTTTGGATAGTCATAATTCAAATTCAAAAGTCATTTATTCAAACTAGGCTGAGAATCAGCACTTTTCGAACGTCAAAATTACATAAGACAGTCCCCCAAAAACGCCCGCCCTTCACCACTTCCTAGTGCTTTTGCTGGAGAGAAGAAGTGGCGCAACAAACTCGCCAGCAGCGCAGCTGTCTGTTCAGTTACGAAAAAAAACTTGATTCTATACAATAGTATGCAAATATTTTACATTACTCAACACGAAACATTAAATAAAATATATTTGCCATAATGACAGCTAGCACACGCCAATGTACCAACAAAAAAAAAATCGAAATCTAAACTCAAGCGAAAATATAAATTATTTTTACACATCCCATCGGACTATGAGAGTGAGGGAAGAGAGAGTGCACTCGTGTCTGCGCATACACTTGTGCACTATAATATCTCCCACGCCGAAGGCTAGTCTCCATTGAGATTGGCCGCCGTGGCTGAATATTTTTACACAAATAAGTTTTCTCAATATGAAATTTTATCCACAACGGTTTAAGGTAACTGAATAGTACCCTGTATGTACCACCATTCATTTCAATGTTACTGAATATTATTGTCTATTGGAGTGTAGTTTTAACATGAAGTACGAGTACACACATCAACACCGTCTAGGGATACTTTGAAAAAAGTCGTTAAAGTTCTTAAACTCAAAAAATACTGGCCGGTTTTAAAATCTTTTGAAGACAGCTTATTTTGTAGACCTTTTTGGATGATCGAAATTTAAATGATCGAAATAGTATATGCTGCCATGATAGTAGGTACTTACTAATTCCATGTCATTACTCCGACTAGTAAATAGTTATCTGTGGAATTTATATCGCATAATATTAGCATGAAATACAACATATTATTTTTAAGTTGCAGTAAATCGCCCATATTATATAAAATACGTTATTAATCGACGTTTTTAGTATTTGTTGATTATAAACAGTATATGGTACATGATACACACAAGTTTTAAATTCCTAATTTGTTTAGTTGTTGATATAGAGCTCGTACAAAAATGGTCTAAAACAGACAACTTCTACGGCCCCCTAATTCATCATTTTTGAAGATAAAAACAAATAAAAATTATATTTATTTTCTACTTGATGAGCTCTAGACAATGATACCCCACATGCCAGGGACAGATATTTTTTTTTTCAAAATTTAATTTTATTGTATGGCGACCCCCCTTTATTTTTTAATTTTATTATTTGTTGCTCTTGCGGCAATAGAAATGCTCAATCTGTGAAATTTTCAACTGCCTACCTATTACGGTTCATGAGATAGAGCTCGCTGACAGACAGACGGACAGCAGAGGCTTATGAATAGGGTTCCGTTTGTCACCCTTCGGGTACGGAACCCTAAAAATGCTGGTTTTGCCCGCGGGTTCATCTGCGTGGAGGTTGGATTCGGATATTATCCCATGGGAACGTGCTACTGGGATAAAATGTATACTATGTCCTAGCCTAGGTTATGTATATCTGGTCTGGCGTTAAGACGTGTAAAGGTAACTAAGGTACTTTCACGTTTATAATATTAGTTTGGATTGTTTTGTCCACATTTTGTTTTAACTTGAATGTTATGTTGCCCAATGTCTGTTGGGTGTAGGACATGAAAAAACTTTTTACAAAAAAAAACTACTTATTTTATTTATTTATGGATGGAAGACTTACAGCTAAAAATAACAGTAAAAAAGGAAACAATAGTCGACAGAAAGCCAATTACAAGTCTTCGCGTTTAGACTTATGATAGAATTTGTGTTGTGAACATTCAAGCAGTAACATATAACTATAAACTATAATATTTAGTAAGTAGTTAAAACTATTAAAGTCTACCTATAAACTTGCCTCTGCAAGTGAAAAGTGAGAGAAAAAAAAAAAAAAAGAGCACAGCAGCTATTTAAAAAATTTGAGGCTTATGCACCTTCTAGCTGAGGTCACACTAGTTGTAAAGAGATCCAAATCGTACTCCAAAAGTACATACTTAGAGATCGAATATTCTGATGCATATTTACCTAAACTTAATTTTTGGCTAAGAAATTATGGAAGTGGCTTCTTAATAATAAAAATGTTAATATACCTAAATCGCGGAATTCCATAAAATCCGGGAATGCACAATTAATCGGATACATGATATAGAAAGGGATCATCAGCCCTCTTAAGAGGGTTACTTTTGCGGTCTTAACATAAAAGGATCTTTACGTAATGTCAAAGACTATTTATTTTGATATTTACTTTGTCGGTTGCTAGGCAACGGATCTTACACTTCTGACGCGAGTTTAAAAATTTTTACCTATCCTAAAAACAGTGCACAACGCCGCTAAAAAAGTTTTCATTCCAAAAAAATAACAGACGAACATAATAAAACCTTCTCCTTTTTGGAAGTCGGTTAAAAAGGCAAAGGCTATCGTTAGATCAGTAGGTAAATAGTTTCATATTTTTTTCCAGATTTCTTATCAAGCTCACTGAAATCTTTAGTAGTAATCTTGAATCTCCAATTATTACGTTTAAGTTTGGACAAGGAAATACTATTTATATGCAGCTTATGTCACTATCATTCGCGGATACAGGGGGGGGGGGGGCATGGGGGCCATGGCCCCCCCCCCCAAAAGACCGAGAAATTCTATACTTTCGATTTAATTCAGGAGCACTTACTTTTACACAGCATACTCATAGGTAGGTATTAAAACACGGACAACAGATAATAAAAGCTTTATTAGGGTTTCGTACCAAAATGGTTAAATAAAAGGAACCCTTATTGTGCGACTCAGTCTGTCTGTTCGTCTGTCTGTCACAGCTGGATATCTCAAGAACTACTAATGCTATCAATTTGGAATAATTTAAGATGATGTTTGCCCAATTATTTTGCAAATAAGAAAAAAATTTAAATATAGGTATTCGAAATATAGGGCATGTGGAGTATCAATAAAAGAGCGCTTCTCAATTTATTTTTAGGCCGTATAGTTATCGCCTTTAGGCAAAATTTTTTGTTTAAGTACTTGTGATTTTAACCCTAGCTCCGAACCTTGTCAGAATAGCCCTCCCCAAAATGAAATTCTGGATCCGCCCCTGGTCACTATGCAAGAAATACATAAATGTATATTGTATACTGCATAAATATTCTGTCTTGATACATAATTGAATCGTCTGTCTTCGCAGACGACGCGACAGTTCAGAGGTTTATCGTATGAAGTCAGTGTTATCAGAAGGCCATCATTTAGAATCGACCTGTGCATAATTTACGTGTATTTGCTATTTATGCATCCTTGGGTCAAGAGTTAGAGGAGCTCGTGACTGAGCAATAACAGCCGCACGGGTAATTCCATCAGGTTAAGCTACGCTTGCCGGGGTTGGTCAGTGGATGGGTCACTGGGTGACCATCTTTACATACCGAGCTCCTGCATGCCTCGGAAAGCAAGTTAAGCCGTTGGTCCCGGCTGTCATTCGTAGACCTTTGACAGTTGTTACGGGTCGTCAGAAGCCTGTAAGTCTGACAACCAGTCCTACCAAGTGGTATCGTATTACCCAGTTACTGGGTTGTGGAGATCAGAACGCAGCCGCTCCATGTTAAATACTGGTATTGAAACCGACCCTCAACATAGTTGGGCAAAGGCTAAGCAGACTGATTGCTTCAAGAGGTAGATAAATACTTATTCTGGGGTTTCCCATACAAACTTTCATCCCTTGTATCACCCCTTTAAGGGTTATTTTTCAGACAAAAAGTACCCTATGTCCTTCTCCAGGATGCCGTCTATCTCCTTGCCAAATTTTATCGAAATCCGTTCAGTTGTTTAGCCGTGAACAGGTAACATACAGACAGACAGACAGACAGACAGAGTTACTTTCGAATTTATAATATTAGTATGGTACGGTCGTCATAATTTCTGCATGTCCGGTTCCTATCTGCGTCTGTGAGTTTGCTAATTAGGGATTTCACGAACCCTTTTTTTTCTGGGTAAATTCTGAATATTTTTATTTAGGGCTTGTATAGCTTGGTAGTAGTATTAATAGTCTTAGTGCGGATTTCACCAATGAAATTGAACACGTTCAGCCCAAGCGTTCAAGAGCTGTCAGTGTAGGTACAATATTCCATAGTAATTTTGACACTGACAGCTCTTCAACGCATTTTAGAAATGCATATCGCGTTAAATTTCATTAGTAAAATCAACCCTTAGTGTATATTTCACCAATGAAACTGAACGCGATCAGCATTTCTAAAACGCGTTCAAGAGCTGTCAGTGTCAAAATTCACGGACAGCTCTTGAACGCGTTCAGTTTCAATAGTAAAATCAGCCCTTAGAGCTTTGAATCTTATCTAAACTCTGCTGTGCTCTTGGTTTTGCTATCTATAAGCCTATATTGGAAGGTGTGCCAGCTAACAGGTCTTACCACATTCCTCTGATATCTTCTCACGTTTACATCATAGCCGGTGGTCTTATCTTAGATGTTATTACCTATATCGCGACGATAACCGCAAGATTGCTAGAAATTATAGAAGACTTCTAACCGCTTCCCAGCCATTAATACTAGCATTTTTTTGCGATAGCTTTTTTGTAAAGGTAATAAGAGTTACTCTGCATTTAACAGCCACCATTTGCAATATTGTACGCACGGCTTTTCAATTTCCTCGCGGTATAATTAATATTGCGATACTTATTTCCTTTGATGGTATCAACTACAATGTTATAAAATATTGAGCTTAAGCTCTAATAATCATTAATTAAGCTTACATAGTTTAGTATAATATTCTGGTTAATTAAAATTGTAAGTGGCTAAGTAATAACAGACTCACGGGTCTATCGATCAGGTTAAACTACGCTTGCCGGGGTTGGTCCGTGACCATCTTTACATATCGAGATCCTCGGTGCTTCGGAAAGCACGTTAAGCCGTTGATCTCGGCTATCATTCTTGGATCTTTGACAGTCGTTACAGGTCGTCAGAAGTTAGCCCGAAAGTCTGACATGCATCTAGTCTTACCAAGGGGTATTGTATTAACCAGTAACTGGGTTGTGGAGGTCAGATAGGCAGTCGCTCCATGTAAAATACTGGTATACAGCTGCACCCGCTTAGACTGGAAGCCGACCCTAACATAGTTGGGAAATGGCTAGGCAGATTGATTTTTCACGATCCCTTTCTTCACACCTAACTGTCTTTTTCGGCGATATCTCCGAACTTTGACGGAATCCGTCAATCCTTTTACCTGCCTCACCATTTATTACCCTATTTTACATAAATTGTCCCAGTTCACCGGTTCGATAGCCGACAGTGTCGAGACAATTAGGCATACGCCATACAAACAAAGCTGTGACCCGATGCCCTAGTTGTTATTATTGATAAATGTATCCACGGCCTAATGGATTGCTTCTTATGCATAATGCCGTAATGCTAATACATCAGTGAATCGCTTATTGGAATTTACGACTTTTTTATTGTCTGCCTGAAATTGGCAATTGGTGGTTCTGGAATATTCGATAGATCGCTTAGTAATGATAAAAATGTAAGTGGTTCAATTTTCCCATGAAGCATATTAGAAATGAATAATTTCGAGTCGTGAACAACGTACCTTTTCACAGTTTTCACCCTGAAAAAGTAAGAATACAAGTTCTGTAAAACTAAAAACTTTTCATTAACATTTCATATATTGTTTGTAGCGGTTACACCGCCACATACGAACTACGCATCAAAGACATGACGTCACACAAATCCTGCAACTCGCAATTATAGTTTACCGCGCGAACGACATAATAAGACTATCCAAAATCAACTTACGGGCAGTTGCCCGCCAGACATAACACCCGGGTCAGAGGATCCTCCCTTTTCTATAGAGGATGAGTGAACTTTACACCCTGTTCGTTCCTCATACCTCTCAACGTTAAATAGTAAGTTCCTAGATATCACATAAAAACTAGCATGTTTATACATAGAAACAGACAGTGTCTGTTTCAAGCGTGAATCGATTAAATATATTGTTTGTTTAATTAAAACTATAGCGACTACCAACAGGCAACAGCTGACTGATTATTATTGATCTAAGAACATAATACCATTATGTTTTAAAGTAGAGCAGTTTACAGTTTGATGAAATGTAATTTTGATGAATATTATCACGGTTTATGCACCATCTCTTCCTACCAATTTGTACGCCATGATATGCGGCTGAACAATTTAGAACTTTTCTGTATCTCATTATTATCCTGCATGCAATGTATCATGTACACCACCATGTTTCAACAAATAAAATTTACTTACTTACTTAATGTAAAATGCTCTAATATCCATTTTTTTTTTTTTGAAAACGTGAAATTGCTAAGTTTATCCTTTCAATATTTTCAGTAGGTACAGCTTTTTACGCTGTATAAATAAAATACAAGCTATTTTATTAGTGCAATACTAACGTGCATACGAGTATATTATATTTCAAAACGTATGATTTATCAGGCATGTTATCAAATAAACGTTTCTAGATAACGTTACAGAATGGTGGGGCTTAAAATAAGTGCCCTACTTGTGGTGCTTAGTTTATTGTAGATGTCATGTTAAATTAACCCTTGCTATTTCCAAAAAGGGGGCTTGTGGCTAAGTAATAACAGGCGTACAGGGGGTCAAGTCTACTAATTTACAAACGTCCCAATGGTCTCTAGTTTTTGACAGATTTTGTATGGCAAATCTGTCAAAAACTCACCATTGAGAGACCATTGTGACGTTTGTAAATTAGTAGACTTGGCCCCCTGGTCGATTGATGGGATCGAAACTAAATTTTTTTACCGCTTTTGTCGACTGAAGAATAGACAAAATGGCAGATTGAAAGAAAGAGAAAAATATTTTATTTGGGACACGCACAGGAAATACAAACAATAATAGTAAAACAAAATACTTAATTTAAAAAAAAACATAAGGGAGCATTAAAAAAAATTCGAAACATAACGACATGTGCGAGGATATATAAAAAGGCTCCTATCTCAGCATATACTGCGATATTTAAAAAAGAAATAATTAAATACCGCAGCGCTGGTATTCTGATAGGGCCCAATAGGGATTGTGATTGTTTATCTGTTATTTTGTCTATCCTTCCGTCGACAAAACCCGTTTCTATACATGTCACGCTATACGCGTAAAGACCGCCAGCCTTCATAAACCTCGTAATATGCAGCATTTTCTTCTAAATAACAACTAAGTACAGTTATAATACCAACTGCAAAATGATAAACCCTACCTGCTATCACACCCACGACCCATTTCGCGTGTTTTATCGCACTTTCAATAGTTACCACGTTACTGTGAGTCACACCGTTAGCGTCACTTATTTGCAAATTCTCCGTGCATAACGATAGCTTGAATCGCTTACCCCCATTAGATTTGGCTGATCGCCAGGAAGGCTTGGAATGTTGGCGTTGGAATGCTTGAAATATGGTTAAATGCTTGCTGGCTGTTGTGGCGCCATCTACATCGCAACAAGCGAACTGCGCATCAAAGCTCTGACGTCACACAAATCCTGTATCCCGCAAGTAAAGTTTACCGCGCGATCAACATACATTCAGGGTGTCAGGGACATCGATGCAAAAACTGTTACCATGGATTCAGTACATGATTCTGAACCCCCCTGCGTTGAAATTAATCGTCGGTTATTTTGTTTTTTATCAGCTGTTCTTTACACCGCCCACCATTTGACCGCTCAGATATTGCACTTTTCTATGAAACAGCAGATTTTTTTTTAAATAACCGAATCCATGGTAACAGTTTTCGCGTCGATGTACCTGACACTGTATATATAACTTTCCGATATCAATCGTTGGGCAGTTGCCCGCCAGACACGTCACCCGTCTGTTCGGAGGATCCTCCCTTTTCTATAGAGGATGAGTGAACTTTTCACCCTACTCCTCATACTTCTAAACTGTTATAGGTAGGAGAATTTTGTTATTATATTGGATTTCGTTTGTCCGCTATCTGACCTGATCGGTATCTAATCTACTATAGTGTATATTTCGACGATATGGTTCGATTTTTTACGCTATCGTAATTTGTATTAGGTTCCAACAACTTTTTGTGTTACTACCCACGGCTTGGTCTGCATACATTGGAATTTAAATAAGAAATTTAAAGGGATCCTGTCCAATCCTGTCTCTGTAAATACCATTCAAACATCGGGAATTTTATGAAAATTCTGTTCTAATAATATTGGCCTGGTATTAACCCATCACAGGATCAAAGGCCTCTTTGCATCATTCATCTATCAATTTCATCATGATAATTTTACTTTTGATTTTTTTTTAAAGCTCGACTTACTTTTAAAGGGCCACACAACTCCACAACGGAATTGGAAACGTACCATTCCGGGATGTCTCGAAAAATCGGGACATCTCTAACATTCCCTAGAAACTCATTCTTTTACGAGTCACTGTTAACACGCTATCATAATCCTTTACAAAATAAGGTTTCAGGAATGTAAAGGATACGGCTAAGTCCCCTTATCTTATAAAGGGAAAGCCGTTGCCTAGGATTATAATCTTGTCTGTTTTAAGCAAGAGATTAAGGGATATTCAAAACGAGGGTATGTCCACAATCTTACATCTCTAAGTATCCGAGACAAGATTGGTTCATAAGATTGTTTGTTAATATTTTGCGAAATCCTTAACCGGACAATGTTTCAACATATTTAGGTTCTCGCGTTAAAAGAAAAGCGAGACAGACAAATTGATGGTGACAGCTGATATGACCAAAATAGGATGTGAAGAGTAAATAATTATCTACTAAAATAACAGTAGCCTTACTGTCAAAAAGTGGGAAAACAAATACTTGGAGTTGGTTAAATGTCAATATGAATGAGCTCCTTTTTTGCCCATATACGCAAACTCCAGGCGAAGCGTTGGACGGCCTCCCACAAGATGGACCGATGACATTGTGAAGGCCACAGGAATCCGCTGGATGCGGAAAGCACAGAATCGGTCGAAGTGACGGTGTTTGGGGAGGCCTATGTTCAGCAGTGGTCGGCTTTTGGCTGAAATGATGATGATGATGATGACGCAAACTCAAAGATTCTATCTCCACCCATCTACGCTGACGACCTATATAAAAAAGCCACTACCTTAACATGAAATATATCCGAAACCACGCAAAATAGCTTCTTGAGGTGAAAAGCAATATTCAAGTGAATTTAATAGAGCATAAAAACACCAATAAAACATGTAGCTAACTTGTGTGGTTAAGCAGATATTTCGATTTTATTGGCTCTTTGCAAGTGGCTTTTTTAAATTTGCTCTTCAGTAGAGCATAATATATTTTCTGATACCATTTCTGTAGTAAAACCTCTGAACACATTGCTATTATTTTATAAATAACATTAAATGGTTATTGTAAATCAGAAGCAAGTCTCAATTGTCGTTATTACCGCATTCTATCTCATATTAACTACTTGTTGCTGGTAAAACCACCCGAGGGCTGTAGTTAAATGGTCAACTTTCTATCTAGGACTTGTTATGTGACCATGTTTAGTTAAATTGATGTGTGTTTTGCAATAGTGTTTCTTGCTTACAGTGGGTACCTGAACCCACATTCCCAAGTAACAATAAAAGTTATTAAATATCTAACTTTTGTTGCTAAACAATTTTTTCCCCGGTAGCACATCTCCGCCGCGAAACCGTAGCAGCGAAACCGCAATATCTCAATTCAACTGGCAAGCGTCATGTTCCGTTACTCGAATTTCGCGTAGCGGAACATGACGCGAACCAGTTGAATTGAACCACTGCGGTTTCGCTGCTATGGTTTCGCAGCGGAGGTATGCTACCGGCGATTATGTTTACGAATCCCTGTACAATGACAAAGAAAATTAAAATAGCCCAAATTCCCTACTAAATTGTAAGGACAACATGAAATTATCCATTTGATGAAAA
This sequence comes from Conistra vaccinii, assembly GCA_948150665.1. Lineage (NCBI taxonomy): Eukaryota > Metazoa > Arthropoda > Insecta > Lepidoptera > Noctuidae > Conistra > Conistra vaccinii. Next base: position 5,036,598 of record OX411326.1, on the reverse strand, counting down.
GTCCACCTTGAGATCTAGATATTGAAGTTAAGAATCGAAAAACCGAGCGAGCCTAACAGTAGTCGCATATGATGTGTAACATCTGACATCTCACCTTGGTAATAAGTAACATTAAAGGGGCGGGGTCTCGTCAAGGTCGTTTCTGGCGGCCAACTCTAGCACTGCGCACGCTCATTGGTCTAATCAAATAGCGCGTGCTTCCCCGGCTTCCTGTAACACACTTCGGTCCTTTTTCACGAAATCACTCCCACAGATTTCCCACTCCGCAGATTGGAGTACTTCCACTTTGCCCCACCAAGCCGCCTCACTGGTGGGGCAAAATGGAATGCCAAAAATTTTGCAGTGTAATCTGCCCCACTGGTTCAAATAATCTTTTATTTAAAAACACTACCTAGGTATGTAAGTCTAATGTTACCAGTCTTTGTTACATTGTTACTTAGATATACATTTCTTACTTTATAAAAATAAATAATTCATAAATTCTAAAGTGCCAACCCTAATGGGGCAAATTCCACTGCAAAATTTTTGGTATTCCATTTTGCCCCACCAGTGGGGCGGCCTGGTGGGGCAAAATGGAATACCAAAATGGGTGGAAGTACTCGCAAATTGCAGGAAAGCGAGAGGCTATATTTTACACATCAAAAACTTTTATTGACGCATGATTCAAACACCATAACAAAGTTTCATTATTACACAACGACAAATCGATCGTAAAAAGGCGTGCCACTAACAAAAATCCGCATAAAAGCCACTACATTTGTCCCAATTACTTAAATTCATGCGTAGGCGGTCCCTCCCTGGTGATCAATGCATAGATAGCCTATAAACCTATCTAGAAGTCTGACGTAAGAAATGTTACCGAAAATTTTGTGAATGGGAATGACCTAATAGGGTCAATCTTAACAGCATAGTGTTCTTTTTGAAGGACCTCATCTCGGGAAAGAATCCAAATTTCTACCGCCAAGCGGCGTTGTTGGTGAGTTCCAGTTTGAAGTGTATATGTGCCGAATCATCATCATCATCATATCAGCCGAAAGCCTATGTCCAGCAGTGGACACTGCTGGACATAGGCCTCCCCCAAGCACCGCCACTTCGACCGATTCTGTGCTTCCCGCATCCACCGAACTCCTGCGGCCTTTACTAAGTCATCGGTCCATCTTGTGGGAGGCCTTCCGACGCTACGTCTTCCAGTACGTGGTCGCCACTCCAGAACCTTTCGGCCCCATCGGCCATCTGTTCTGCGAGCAATATGTCCTGCCCATTGCCACTTAAGTTTGGCAATTCTTCGGGCTATGTCGGTTACCTTGGTTCTCCTGCGGATCTCTTCATTAATGATTCCATCACGTAGGGAAACTCCAAGCATAGCCCTCTCCATTGCTCTTTGGGTGACTTTTAGCCTTCTGATAAGGCCCATTGTGAGCGACCACGTTTCAGTGCCATAAGTCATCACTGGCAACACGCACTGGTCAAAGACTTTCGTCTTGAGACACTGTGGTATGTGGGACGAGAAGATATTGCGTATTCCCGAACGCTGCCCAACCGAGTCGGATTCGACGATTGACCTCTTTCTCGAAGTTGGACCTACCTAGCTGGACAGTTTGTCCTAGGTAAACATACTCGTCTACAACTTCGAGCGTAGCGTCTCCGATCTTTATGAGGGCGGGTGTTACATGGGCATTTGACATGACCTTTGTCTTGTCCATGTTCATTTTAAGACCCACTCTTTTGGAGGCTCTACTGAGGTCATCGAGCATTATACTGAGGTCCTCCATGGTCTCAGCCATGATAACTATTATGCCGAATAGTGCCAATGTAATAGGTGGCTGGCTAAAAAAAAAAATTTTATTTAGTCTGTCAGTCAGATATTAGAAACGTAGGTATTTTTTGCTTTATCATATTAATAAAGAATGACTTAGAAAAACGTCATAAAACTTGAAGAGTGGGGGCTCGCTACGTTACAACTCACTATAATCTCCATTGGCGTGACGTCATGCCACATTTTAACTCAATGTATCGCCGTAATCTTTTGATTACGTAAAAAAAGAAAAAAATCCATGTTCTATATTTTTTAGTAATGTAACTAGGCACAAAGAAGCACATGCAACATTTCAGCTTTGACTGTCGGATAGCATAGAATTTGTAATGCTTCTGGTGTAGCAGAATTATGTCCTTCGACGGCGGTGACGACTAATATAACATCAGGCTTGTAGGCCGTAGGGCTTTTTTGCCATACATTAACATACGAAAAATGTCCAGATCGCAAGAAATCACATCCTTTGCGCTTCTTGTATCCAAAACTTTCGTCAATATAGTTAGTAGTACTGCAAATGCTGCAATGGACGTCATCCTTTGCAGTTAGCTTGGCATTGTGTGTTTATAGAGGATTGAAAGCTTTCACACGCTAAATGTGTTGAATGCCATGCAAGTGTTAAAGGAATGTGCGTGTACAAAATGTGTTATTGTTTTTGTAATATAAAAGTAATGCTATCGAGATCAAGTTTATTTAACACATGTCATGTTCAATATTATTATGATTTGTGTGAGTAATTATTCCCAAGTTTTAATGGTTAATTTTGATATTTTTATAGGATTATTTTATACTTACCTTAATCAATGTGCAGCGGAATCAACTCAGGATGGATGAAAAGGCAGGTCATAGGAACAACTTGTGACCCACGGATGCTCCTCAAGTTAAAGGGGAAAATCTAAAAGTCCGTCATAAGGCCTGTGAGACTATATGGATCGGAATAGGAATGTTGGGCCGTGAAGAAGACGGATGAAAAAAGATTGCATGCAGCGGAGATGAGAATGTTGAGATGGATGTGTGGTGTGACGAAAATGGATAAAGTAAAGAGTGATAGAAAAGTTGAAAGGAAATCGTTGGCCTGGTATGGGCATGTGATGAGGAGAGAGGAAACGCATGTGACTAAAAGAGTGATGAATATTTTAATGGATGGAGCGGGAGAGGAAAGCCAAAGAACACAAGTAACATGGGACAAGAGCAGGAAGATGATGATGAATCAATGTGCAGCGGCTTGTCTAACGAAGGTAAATTGTAGGCAGTATTAGAATGTTTACAAAGGTGTGTTAAGTATATCAACTTGAAAGAGTCCAAATGAAGTCAAACAAAACAACAAACACTACAAAAAAACATAAACTAGGTAAACACTACACACACTACACTATCATAAACTTATTTAAGTATTTATTATTTATTCATTTATTTTTGAAATCGCGAAAGCGCGGTCTTAAAATTACTTACTTACAATTTAACACAATGAAATCTCACAAAACTAGTTGTACTTAATAATAACATCTAACAACAATAACTACTTTACTAAATTGTCTAAAATAAAATATAAAAATAGACAATTAAATATAAAATTAAAAACACAAATACACTTATTACACCAACAATTACACTTATTTTCTTTCTTTTCTTTTTTCTTTAAGTCTGGTAAAAGCTAAAGCTAAGCGTACATTACAACCGCATCGGGCCGCAGGGCATCGCATTCCAATAATAATAAAGCGCGGTGCGGCCCGCCTACACTTTGCGATGGTTCATACCATTGATATACTACGTATGTAGTTCATACAAAATATACGCTAGTGATACTTGGAGGCTTTTTGCCTTGCGCTGCGACCCGCCAGAATGTAAGTCAGGCCAAAGGCCTCATTTTAATGATGCTGAGACTAGTAGTAAATAGCAACACAAAAGACAAAAAGCATTAGCGTAGACTTGCTATGCTTGCTTTTTATACAATGTGTAGAAAAAAACTGTCCGATCCGAAAAGGGTATTTAGGTACTGCAATAAGCATTACCAAAAAGTAATAAAAAATCTTATTATTATTGGAAACAAAACTGTAGACACCCGCTAAACGGCGGCCGCCCACGGCACATGGAATTACCCCGGTAAAATGCACGTATGAAAAAAAAATGGCGTATTCCTTTTTCCTGAAAACTATCACATAAATAGACTCTCAGTACGATACTCAACAATTATATCTTCACAGATCGGACAGGGTTTTTTTTTACATATTGTATAATTGGAATTTGGAATATTATTTATCAAACATGAACCTTTATCTTTCAGATCTATAAACTAATCCTATTTTCATATATCACTGTCATATTATTGTCATTTACGACGCTAATTCAAATTGGCGATACCAAAACCGTAGTCCAATCCAAAAATGTTCACGGCCGTTTAAAAGTACCGCAGTGGGTGTAATATTATAATGCCAAGATCGGAAACCGATATCTGATACCAGATTGGCGAACGTCCCACACTGGTTATGGTCTTAACTGTCATTTCTGCTCTAATTTATTCTTGTCATTGTCTTTAAACTGTTTTGGAGGTTTAAGGTTTTCAAAATTGTTATTATTTAATGATAGCTATAAAAGTCTAAAATGGCGTGAGACGTAATATGAATTAATAGGAGCGTTACGAGTATTAGTTTTTATTTTATAAGTTACTATGCTAAACTAGAGCAATCTTATTAATATGGTGTTATAATTGCGATTAAATAAATAAATATTTAAAAAACAATAACAACAGCAACGACAACGTTTTTTTCAATTCATATAAAAATAAAAGATTACTTGCATTGATATACTTAAAAAAAAACATTCTTTGGAACTAATTAGGATATTTATTATGTTGATGTTTCTGTGTGTTCCTGAATTACTCGAAATGACTTTCATGGCTTAATTTAAATAAATTGTGTGGCCCATTGTTTAGCATGCATTTGACTTGCATATTGCGCTCAGCTGCATTCTTAGATTGTTACCTAGAAACTATTCCCTTAATTTAAATGTAGCCTTAAATTATTCCATTAAATTAATCCACGGGCTTTTCTCCGAAGTATCTAACAGCAATGTGTTCTTAGAACTTTTTTTAGTTTGGATTTAATACTGTAACTTTTATAGTGCTGAGAATCTATTGGAATACCTTTATGTTGCAATAGAATTATATCTCTACAAGCTATTGCCTCATGCCTCTGGCTCATTCAAGACAGGCGGTCTCCTCGACGCATTGACCAAATTCCATATTTCTACCTACCTCCATTAATTTGGGCAGTGTGTTGTCACTAGTTCCGCAAACTTATTCATTGAACTTTTCAGGTGTAAATAATTATCTCTTTGCACGTGAAACTATCACGCCGGTAGCACACCTCCGCCGCGAAACCATGGCAGCGAAACAGCAGTAGTTTAATTCAACTGGCTCGTGTCGTGTTCCGCTACTCGAAATTAACGGAACATGACACGAGCCAGTTTGCGCGGCTTCATGGCGAATTTTACCAATGAAACTGAACGCGATCAGTAACTACATAAAAACTGCGTTCAACAGCTGTCAGTGTTAATATTCCACAACAATGGTGACACTGACAACTGATTTTTATTTGTTGTCCTCTGTACTGCTGTACCTTTAATTTAATTAAATCCCCTTTGTTAGTGCAACTTCACTATAATTTAGATGTAAGCAATTTCTTACAATTAATACCCCAGTCGCGAGCTATTCCCCGAAGCATCTACCAGATATGCGTTCCTAGTACTTTTGTTGGTTGTTAGTCGGTGGGCAATATGCTGCCCTGACTAATTGAAGAATGTATCATACTGGGCACTTGACTCAATAGAACAAGAAATCTATGGAGCCCCCTTTCAGTAAACAGATCAATGATGAAACTGGCAAATAATGTATAAAGACTAGATCAGAGAAAATTTTAATTAGGAATTCACAATTTGATTTTATTCAACTTCAAGCATAAAATCAGAAATGAAATCAACCGGAAAAGAACCGGAGTTCCTGACATAGCTTGCAGAGTAAGCAAACTGAAGTGGCAGTGGGCTCGACATGTTTGTCGAAGGAGCGATGGTCGATAGACCAGACGAAGCCAGGAGTGGAGACCGCGTATCGGCAAACGTAGCGTTGGACGCCCTCCAGCTAGATGGACCGACGAATTTAAGAAAGTGGCTGGGACAGACTGGTTGCGGAAGGCAGACGACATGGTGTCGCGCAGTTTTGAGTTATTCCATAAGCATACCCTTACTAGCTTAACAGGTTATTTCTAATCTGAAAGTAGGTCTTCAAGTAATTACGTGCACCTTATATTTAAATAGAGAAGTTTTCAAATTAACTTTGGATTAACGAAACACATTTATATCCTTTCAAGTTTAGTTTCTTCCTAAGAAGATTTCCATTGCAGATAACTTAAATTAATTCTTCATTGTTCCATACGGTTCAGTACGTCGTGAATAGTCGTGATTATTCTGCGAAGCACAGTTAGCACACTTGTATTAATTCCTAGTACTGTCTAGGTACTAACAAGCCCTTCTGACTAATCAGTAACCAGAGATGTATGAATATGGAACAACATGCAAAGCTTGGGTTACTGTGGCTCTATGTAAAATCCAATGGGTTTATGTGTGACGTCTTTGTGAATTGGGCAAAAAAGCAACAAGATAATTAGTTTAAGTCAAAAACCACGACTAATAAATAAAATAACCCTAAGGCCTGATTTCACCAATGAAACTGAACGCGATCAGCATTCTTCAACACGTTCAAGATGTCAAAATTGTTACGGAATATTGTGACACATATATTGACAGCTCTTGAACGTATTTTTTATTATTATTTGCTATGTCTGCTTCGCGGACAATGAACGTAAGATTGAATTCTAATAACTAATTACTACCTACGCTAAGTAATCAAAACAGACACTCTTTACTCATCCAGAAAAAACTGACTCCATATTATTAAACACTGCACGTCCCTTCAAATCAACAACCTTTGTACGTTTATCATTCCATAAAAGTCTACACAATGACTACTCCATAGCTGCGTTGTTCTACTTGAGAACGTTGCACTTATACTGCGATGGCGATTTAGTTTCTTAACTTGTAAACAATAAGTATTTCTGGAAATAAAAACATTATAAACCTCACATAAAGTTCAATTTGTGCTACAGCGTCAAACATTTTCATGACTTTTACAATAGTACGAGTCATTCTGAAATTAACTTAATTTACAAAAACATAAAATTGATATTCGTTTAAATGGAAATAATATCAAGTGGAAACAAGGTTTTGATTAGACTTTATGCGCATACGCCGTGTATAATCATACGCGATGGAGTGGCGTACAACATAATTAGTGACGCTATTAATAGGAGTATACTTGCTCTTTGTTATGCTATTAATTCGTCTGGGTACTGCGTGTGGTATGTGCTTGAGAGACGGCTGTTATGTTCGGTTATGCTTAAGTTTGCGCCGGCGGCGTTGGTATAATCGCGTTGTCTGTTTTTCCAGGCGTTATGTTTACTAAAATAGCTGATTAGGTTGAAGTTATAATAATGACAAACAGCCACCGCTAGGTAGCTAGTTCGATGAAAAACATTAGGTGGGCACAAGATAATAAAAATAAAAAAACTTTCCAAACGGTTTATTAGGAAAATTTCTATATTTGGAAGGCTAGTTTTTCTTTAAGATCTAAAAATCATAAACAGTACATGAAATCAATATTCTATGAAAAAATATATACATATATACATTAAGTAGATTTTTAGTAGGAGGAGCTCGTGGCTAAGTAATAACAAGCCGCACGGGTCGATCCATCAGGTTAAGCTACGCTTGCCGGGGTTGGTCAGTGGATGGGTGACCATCTTTACATACCGAGACTCCTCCGTGCCTCGGAAAACACGTTAAGCCGTTGGTCCCGGGTATCATTTGTGGATCTTTGACAGTCGTTACGAGTCGTCAGAAGCCCGAAAGTCTGACACCAGTCTTACCAAGGGGTACCGTATTACCCAGTTCAGTAACTGGGTTGTGGAGGTCAGATAGGCAGTCGCTCCATGTAAAATACTGGTATTCAGCTGCATCCGGTTAGACTGGAAGCCGACCCCAACATAGTTGGGAAAAGGCTAGGAAGATTGATAAGTAGATTTTTAGTACTTAAGTCTGTGTTTGATGACACTTTGAAATCAAAGTGAAATCTCTACGGCATTTCCACCATTCTGCAAACTCAAACTTAAACTCACATTTATTTCAAATAAACCAATTACAGGCACATTTGAATTCAAACCCAAACTCAAAGCATTAATTTCAATTAGACCATTTACAGGTACTTTTGAATTGTCAAGGGGTCGGTCAGTCAGAAAGATGAAGCTAGTTACCCATTTCAAAGCGTAGTAGGTTCCTATGGTATATGGAGAAGAACGGGCAAGAAACGCCACAGACACTCTTTTAAAACAAAACATGGTTACAAAATATTGGTTACATCATTCATGTTGTAAATATAATTATAATATATATCGTCATTCATCGTTCTCACATATTATGTGAGAAAGATGCAGAATGTTAAAAGAGTCCATCGGGTAATAAAAATAAAAAAAGCAATTTAAAAATTAAATTAAACTAAAATAAGCCGCGGCACCAACCCGCACTGGGCCCGCGTGGTAGATTACGGCCCACTCCATCTTACAGAGAGGAGGCCTGTGTCCCAGCAGTGGGAACATTAATAGGCTGATTATGTATGTATGTATGTAAGCCGCGGCAGCTATGAGAATCATCATGCAAACAAAATAATCATCTCTCATTTGTTAACATAACCATGAGTGCGATGATGTGGTTTCGAAATTGCGACAACATCAACGCATCCCATAACATTAAAATCATTACAACATAATTTACAATAAGTATTTAGTGTGCCCAAATTATTATTTTCCTTGCCCGATAATTTCGCATCATCGTCCGTCCGGTTATCAAGTGTGCCGTAATAATAACAAGTGTTTAATAATACATGTCTCGCTGTGTATTGTATTGTAATAGACTATTTTTCTGGTCGTGTACCGTGACTAGTCGGCAATAATGATCTGTTGGCAAATTTTGTACTGGGGAAATAAATTGATTGTTGGACGTTTTGATTTTAATATTTTTGATTTAGTAAGTATACACATCTGTATGTGGATATACAGGTATACCTGTGTAGTTCCTCCCATCGTCAAATATCATAAAAGAATGTGAACCTTCTTGGTACGAGACTGTTCTGTCAAAACCGTCTATAACGACTTCGAAAGGACCGTCGGATTACGGTTGTCATTAGAGATGTTGTTTTACCGGAACCGAAACCTAAGTTGGAGTTTTTAAATTTCATTGATTGGAGTCGAAACCGGAGTCGAAACCGAAACCGGAGCCGAATTCGAAGGCGGAAGTAGAAGAAATATATTCCATACAACACGGAGTCACCGAAGTCGGAGTCTGGGGAGTAATATTAATCGGAAGTCCGACCTTTCGGAGTCGGAATCGAAGCTCCGTAACAGCTCTGGGTTGTAATAGTCGACAGTCGTTATAACCTTATAACACTATGTTATGTACCTAAACAGAAATGCTGGGACCTGCAAATTTCGTCGTTTACTTTTCATGTAATGTTTTCATTTCATATCGTAAAATCAAAAACTGACGGAGGAAGTTTATTAGTCAGACATACATGTGAGCCCCTTCGCTGACTCACAACTAACTGGGCGGATGCTGGTCGATGAATGAAACAGAAGAATGTGTTGCTCCAAGAGAATGCTTCCTTTATTTGCTATTTACTGTAGCGGAGCTAGAGCTGAACTGACTCTTTGACGTGAACTGATGAACTACTGATGAAGTACTGCTGACGAACTGACTTGTTGAACTGAGCTGTTGTGATGAACTCTTGAAATTAACTGACTATTAGGGGTTAGACTCGCTCCTTTTATACAAAAATTACGGTACGCACACAAGCGCATTACACTAACACTAACAATAACGCCTTCGTATCGATCGTAAAATAAGGGTGGTGGGCTCGTCAGTTGAGGCGGCATTGTTTGGCGATCCGGCCGAAACTGCATGCGGGTTTACCCCGAGTGCAATACGGTAGGGTGTGGGAACTGCAGGCAGGTTTTTCCCGGGCGCAATGTGGCCGGGTGTGAGAACTGCAAGCGGGTTTATCCCGGGCGCTATTCCTACAGGTACCTACAATGCTGGCATGGTCTTTACCATCTATTGTTAATAGTACTACAATTTGACAAATTTATACAAATCTACGATTATTCCTAACTACTTATACATAACTATAATTCTACATACAACTACGATTCTCTAGTCGCGAACATATCCTCCCGCCGCAGCTCTTGTAGCTGGTATCTCTGGAGTTCGCTGACTGCTGTGTAGACTCGTAGGGTCGTTTACTCTCGTTCCAGCGTCGTTGGCAGGATCACCAGCTTCTTGGTAGGTCTTCTGAGCACCCCTTTGCTAGTGCGCACGTCGACTGCTCGTATCTCGCCGTCTGGACCAGGATAAGTAGCCACTATGACTCCTCGTGGCCAGGAGTTCCGAGGCAGAGTCCCGTCTGCTATCAAAACGAGGTCGTTCATTTTGATGGCTCCACGTGCGCGAGGCTCCCGTCGGTGTTGTAGCTCAGGGAGGTACTCCCGTACCCAGCGCGCCCAAAACATATCTGCAAGTCGCTGACTTGTCCTCCATTCCTTCCGGCCAGCTGTGTCCTTTGCGGTAAACGTTCCAGGCAGTGGAACTCGTGACGGGCCGCCCAGTAAGAAGTGATTAGGTGTGAGGGCTTCGTTGTCTTCTGCAGCGGTCGACACGTGGGTAAGAGGGCGGCTGTTTACCGTGTTTTCCACTTCTACTAGTAGCGTAGTGAGTGTTTCTTCCTTGGGTGCACGCTCATGGAGTGTGATGTGCAGGGCAGTCTTCACGCTCTTCACCATTCGTTCCCAGGCCCCACCCATAAAGGGAGCGCTGGGAGGGATGTAGCGCCACTGGATGAAATTAATCGATGCTTCTTCAAACATAGCTTCTTTCGCAGCCTTTCGCAATTCTTGATCGGCGCCGCGCAGGTTTGTGCCTTGATCCGACCAGAGTTCTGTTGGGCAGCCGCGGCGGTTAATAAACCTTCGTAGTGCCATTATTGCCGAGTCGGTGGTCAGGCTTCCAGCGAGTTCTAAGTGTATCGCTCGTGTGGTCAAGCATGTAAACAGTACTCCGTATCGCTTTTGATGTGTGCGTCCGACTGTAACTTGCATAGGGCCGAAATAATCTAATCCAGTAAAGGTGAATGGCCTCTTGTGGTGTGCTAGGCGGCTTCGAGGGTGGTTGCCTGTCGATGGCTGTGCGGGAGTCGCTCTTCGTATGCGGCAGGCTTGACATCGCTTGAGCTCGGCGCGGACTGAGTAACGGAGTCGTAGAACCCAGTATTGTTGGCGGACTTCGTTCGCTGTCGTCTCGAAACCTCCATGATGCAGTCGGGTGTGTACCCAATTGATGTACAGTCGAGACCACGGGTGATTTCCGTCGATAATAGCAGGTTCTCTCTGCGCAGGTGTTATGTCTGTGGTAAGTGCTATTCTTGACTTTAACCGTATTATGCCATCATCATCTAGTATGACTGACAGCTGTGATAGTCGGCTGTCTGCTGGTATAGGTTTCCCCTTCTGTAGGGCGTTGACCTCTTGGACGAAAACTTCTTGTTGTTGCGAGCGTTCCCATAGCTGCTGCGCACGATGTAGATATTGAGCGTCAATAGGCATGAATTTCATCTTATTTCCCTCGCCGCTTGCTGCCGTCGATTTTGTTAGTGTGCGCCCTTTTGACGTTGTTTTTGTCCATGTAGGGTCTTCTTCATTATTCTTCTTAGTTCGCTTGCGTACGGCTGCACATCGGTGTTTAGTGCGAACCCGGTCGATAAATTGAAGTATGCGTGCCGTAATGCGTATGACACGCATCCAATTTGAAAACCGTGTTGGATCCGGTAGTCCTTCTGATAAGCGCGCAGGGGTGACTACTGTGTGCACGCGCTCTTCGCCGCTGTGTGCACCTGTGGTGATGTCGTCTTCTTCATGCGGCCATTTGTCTTCCGATAGATAGAGGAAGTCGGGACCGCGATACCATCGGTGCTCAGAGGAAAATTTCTGTGGTGTGTCACGTGTTGCGTCGTCCGCCACGTTGAGTTTGGTGGGTACCCATCTCCACTCGCTGGTCTTTGTGGTCTCAGCGATTTCGGCTACTCGATGAGCGACAAAGGGTTTATATGCCCGGGGACCGCTGCGTAACCAGGTAAGTACGGTCCGAGAATCAGACCAGAAAAATCTTCTTGAGGGTTTAAGGTCGTGCTCTTCTATCGTTGTTTGTGCTAGACGACAGCCCAGTACCGCTGCTTGGAGTTCGAGCCTTGGTATGGAAATTATCTTGAGAGGCGCGACTCTTCCTTTGCCAGCGATGAGTGAGACGTAAATATTATTGTCCTCGTCAATCACTCTCCAGTAAACGGCTGTAGCGTATGCTGACGAGCTTGCGTCCACGAACGTGTGTATTTGGATCGTTCGTGCGCTTGCCAGATTCGCATAACAGCGCGACACGTTGAGCTGTGACAGACGTTTGGCTTGCTCGATCCATCTTTTCCATGCTTCTGCTTCTGCCTGTTGTAGATTTACGTCCCAGTCGATTCCTGAGCGCCATGTCTCTTGCATGATCCGTTTTGCTTGGATCGTGACCGGTGTAGCTATGCCTAGCGAATCGTAAATTGACATTACGGTCCGTAGCGCTTCCCTTTTCGTTGGATTTCGTTCGCCATCCAATATGTCGGCAGGAATCTTGTGTCGATTTATGTTGAACGTCAAGGTATCGAGCTCTGTGTTCCATACCATGCCCAATATCTTTTCTGAGTCAAGTTTGACGACGTTTTTGTGCTGGCCGGGTGCTAATTCTGTTAGGACTTGTCTTGAGTTGGATGCCCATCGTTGCAGAAAAAAGTTCCCTTGGCCATGTATGTGGGCAACTTGCGACGATATACGAATAGCTTCTTTTTCGGTGTCGAAGCTTGCTAAATAGTCGTCAACGTAGTGATTTTTTATTATGGCCGTCGCTGCCTCAGGAAATCTTTCTTTGAAATGTTCCGCATTCTTATTCTTGATGTAGATGGCCGTGCATGGCGATGAGGTTGCGCCAAAGATGACGCTTTTCATCCGATACTCTGTGGGAGGTCCGTCGTGGCGATCGTCTCTCCATAGAAAGCGCTGCATGTCACGGTCTTCTTCTCGTATCGACACTTTCAGAAACATGTCTTTTATGTCTGCGGCGACTGCTACTGGCCGTTGGCGGAATCGCATGAGTACTCCAGGTAAAAATTGGAGTAGGTCGGGTCCCGATAGCAGCATATCATTGAGACAGATGCCTCGAGTCTTCGCTGCTGCGTCGTGAACTATTCTGATTTTCTCTGGCTTCTGAGGATTGATCACTGCAAAGTGTGGCAGGTACCAAACTTTACTTTGCTTTAAGGTAGGTGCAAGTTCAGCGAAACCATTCTCTACAAGACTGTGTAGCTGATTTTTATATTTATTTTTTAGGTTCTCATCTCGATCTAGCTTTTTTTCCACGAGCTCTAATCTTTTCAGCGTCGTATCGTAGTTACTCGGTGGGGACAGGTTATCCCTTTTCCATAATAGACCTGTCTCGTACCCTCCCGCCGGTAATTGACGAGTCTTTTCTCCTAAGATCAGGAGAGCTCGTTTCTCATCATCATTATACGAGCGCTTTGCTTCTACTCCAAGAGATTCGAGTGAGAAGTGTTCCTTCATGATTTGGTCCATGCAGCGTTCTTCGGCTTCGGTAATGACCACGTGATACGATCTGTGCATCTGTTGTCTCGCTTCCACCTCATGTAGACCATGTAGAACCCAACCAAGATCAGTGAGTGAGGCGACGGGTTGATTACGTTCACCTCGTCGCACTTCGTGTGTCAGCAGCAAGTGCCAGTTATCTTGGCCCAGTAATACAGTGGGCGTGACCGTTTCGTGAATCAGTTGATCGACCAAGTCTTGTAAGTGTAGGCAGGCTGCAAGGACGTCAAGTGATACTGATTGCGATGATAGTTGCAGACTCTCCATAGTGCGGCCTGAGATGTCATAGCTAGCGGTGCCGCGTCCACTGATATTGAAGCGGACACGCCTAGCTTGGAGTGCGTCGATCTTCATACCGGCCACGCCTTCTATGAAAAAAGGCTCTACTGGGCCCGTAGCTCCAATCTTCTCGGCTATCGCTTTCTCTATGACTGTGCAGGTCGATCCATCGTCTAAGAGGGCGTAAGTGTCGTAGGTACCCTTTGGACCAGTCACTTTTATTGGTAGAATCTTCAGTAGCGCCGTAGTTCGTATCTTTTCTTGAGTTGATGCGATGGTAGAAATGTCAGTGGGTGTGCCAACAACATGAGTCGTATTTACAGCTTGTGATTGCGTCGTAGATGCACTATGCAGCAGTGGATGATGTGAATATGTGCATCCGTTGATGTCGCATTTCTTGGTCTTGCATGCATGACGAAACTTGCGGACTCTGAGACAACGGAAACAGAGCTTGTGCGTCTTAGCTAGTTCCCATCTCGCAAGCACATCAGCATCCTTAATTATTGTGCATTGCGGCGCTTGATGACCTTCTTTGTTGCACACTGGACACATCATAATATTCGATGAAATAGACGATTGTTCGTTCGTGTGGTAACTACGAACTGATTTCTTGACGATCGGCTCCCGCCGGTCATGTGTAGTAATTGACTCAGCGGGTGCGTAAGGACCACAACGATCAGCTGTTCTCTCAAGAAACTTGGATAGCGTGATGAGGTGAGGTTGATCTTCAGGCACTTCAGCAGCGTAGTCATAATAGCGGTGTTGTAGCGTCGATGGCAATTTCTCGACGACCCCGCGTACTACCTCAGCGTTGTAGAGATAGTGGTGCTTATTTAACGCCTTCACTGTTGCTGTGATGTTCTGCACGTTTGAAGCGAACATACAGATGTCTCTCGGGTTCCCAGATAAGCGTGGCAGGTTGCGTAGCTTGTTCATCTCTGCTGATACAAGAGCGTCTGGGCGGCCAAATCTCGCCGCTAGAAGTCTCATAACTTCGTTCGTTGTCGTGGAGCCGACAAACAGGCTGTGGACCGCATCTTTTGCGATCCCTCTTAGGCTTCTGCGTAGTCGTGAGAGGTTGTCTTGCTCTGACAGTAGACTAGCAGATTCCTCATAGGCTGTCTTGAATGGCAACCAGTCGTTAGATGCGCCGCTGAACGGGGGCAGTTCTTGATTGCGCGTTGTGGCTACAGGATGAATGGCACGAGATGCGAGTGTAATAGCAGCGGCGAGTTCGTGGTAGTCGATATTGCCGTTCACTGGAGGCCTTTCGTAGTATCGTGCCGGTATGTGTGAAGAGTATGTACCGGGCACGTGTGACTCTTCGGGCTTTTGACCATCTGCGCCATGTGGTGTGGAGTACAATGGCACAGGGTGAACACATGATGCCGTGTTCTCTGCTTCTGTCGTACACGCCTGTGTCTCGTTTGCACGCACGGGGGCTAAAGTGTGTGTCTCGCTCGAACGGTGACTTGGATCGTTAATCTCGATACAGTGACGGCGTTCCGTTGCGTCTGTGTCATCTGGATTATGTGGCTCCTGTGTCAGCGTTAGCTCAGTGGATTGGTTCCACTTTGACATCACCTTTGAAGTTACCTCCTCTCGTAACGTGATGTTGTCAGGTTCTTCATCCTCTGCTTCGAGTAGTTCAAGTAGTGTGACTCGTGCAGCTGCTAGTTCTTCTTGTTTGCTCAGTAATTCCAATCTGGCTATGGCTAGCTCCTTGCGGCGGCTACGTGAGCCCGTCGAGCTCGAAGTGCTGGGCGGGCGTGAGCGTATTTTCCGGGTTACGCCGTCTCCGTTGTGGGGCGAGTCGCTCTCCACTACGGTGCCGCTCGCTTGTGAGGTGCTGGCGTTATCAATCGTATTGCTTGTTTCCGTCGAGGCGCAGGTCGTCTCCTTGGTACCGTTCGTGTGTGAGCCGGTTGTGTCGGAGGCGTCCGTATTGTTCAAAGCGACGCTATTGTTCAAAGCGACGCTATTGTTCAAAACGTCGCTCATCTTCTTCTCTGATGCAGCCTTCTGGTTTCTAGTTTGGGGCATATTTCTTTCTTGCTATTTCTTGTGATCCGCGGCTCGAAGGACCATGAATGTGAGCCCCTTCGCTGACTCACAACTAACTGGGCGGATGCTGGTCGATGAATGAAACAGAAGAATGTGTTGCTCCAAGAGAATGCTTCCTTTATTTGCTATTTACTGTAGCGGAGCTAGAGCTGAACTGACTCTTTGACGTGAACTGATGAACTACTGATGAAGTACTGCTGACGAACTGACTTGTTGAACTGAGCTGTTGTGATGAACTCTTGAAATTAACTGACTATTAGGGGTTAGACTCGCTCCTTTTATACAAAAATTACGGTACGCACACAAGCGCATTACACTAACACTAACAATAACGCCTTCGTATCGATCGTAAAATAAGGGTGGTGGGCTCGTCAGTTGAGGCGGCATTGTTTGGCGATCCGGCCGAAACTGCATGCGGGTTTACCCCGAGTGCAATACGGTAGGGTGTGGGAACTGCAGGCAGGTTTTTCCCGGGCGCAATGTGGCCGGGTGTGAGAACTGCAAGCGGGTTTATCCCGGGCGCTATTCCTACAGGTACCTACAATGCTGGCATGGTCTTTACCATCTATTGTTAATAGTACTACAATTTGACAAATTTATACAAATCTACGATTATTCCTAACTACTTATACATAACTATAATTCTACATACAACTACGATTCTCTAGTCGCGAACAATACATTTTATAATTTTCTACGCCAATATCATTCTCTTATTGATAATACGCTATATTCTGTGCGATTCTGTTCCCACTCAAACGAGAATATATTTCCAGATTCGAATACCATTGACCAGACCACTCTTAACTCCCAATGGATTGCATCCATTCTCAGTCTTGACGCATCCTTTCAATAACCCATTTCACTCACTTAACTCCTTACCATTAGACGTATGATTCACACAAGCTAGATAACCCTTAATGATTAGGAATACACTTATAAAGTTTCTTGCAATTATTCTTTTCACGTACTCATGGTAATTTCGAATCATGGGATGGCTTTTTGGTATGTTGGAGTGGTCCGCTGAAATAGCAGTATCTTAAACAATTTTGTCATCCGAAATGACTGAACAATATAGATAAACTAGCTTTCCGTCCCGGCTTCGCACGGGTAGCACTAAGTACTTATCTTCGGCTACTTACCCTTCCTACCTACCTACCCTACCTACCCTACCCTATCTAGGTGGTAAGAAAGGTAGGTAGGTATGTACTACCTACATACATACTTGCCTACATACCTACCTACAGCTACCTACATAGATACCTATCTACCTACCTACCTACCTACATACCTCCTACGTACCTACCTGCCTACCAATCCTACCTACCTACCTACTCTACCTACGCCTACCTATATTTATAATCTTGCCCTGAGAATAACGAACACAACAAAAAAGAATTAAGTATCCAATTACGATTCTTCGATTGTCAAAAATATCTGCGTTTTGTTATTAGTGGGCATACACAGAGAATTAGTACTAAACAATATTACTCCACGCCTTCACGGGTCAGCCCAACCCTGCGATTATCATAGCTAACCTAATTACTGCCACACACGCCCGTTTATTTTCCTGTTTCGCACGCCATAAAAATATGGAGTGCCGTATATTGTGTTTACTAATATACTGTACCTAAGTATAATGATGATATCTGCAGGAGGTATAACCATTTATTCATTCATAATTGCACTACTCATAATGCGAAGCATAAAGCCGCCCTCCGACGGTGCGCCATATCGCGGACGCACGCGCACGACGCACCGTGGGAAACCTAGCGTGCGTGGTAGCGTAGACGCGCGTTGTACGCGTGCGTGGCGGTGCGTCCTCGTGCGGGCTGATGCGCGTCCGCGATATGGCGCACCGTGGGAGTTGGCTTTTATAGTGTGCTCTACGATCGAAAAATATTTTTTGCCCCATTTCTGCAACTGTTGTTATTGTTACACTCCTGCTAGTACACAGAACCTACTTAATTTATATACCATTGTATAGATGATTAAATGGAGATTATTACTGTACTTTTTACCAATTGATTTAATGCAGCAGAAATGAAACAAACATCAAACTAGTTGAAAAAAAAATCCTGTCCGTCAATTTATGAAACTTGAAAACATTGTAGCTTGCGATAAAATCAATTAATTGAGTCAATTTTTTTTTAATACATTTGTTTCGACCATAGAAGGAGCCCTATTGAAAATGGCTCTTTTATTCAAAGTAGTTTAATTATAATTAATAAAATATTAACTAAAATATAATATCTTTATCTAAATATTTCCACCCCTAGCAACCCACAATGTAAATATCTAAATAAATAGTCTTTGACATTGCGTAAGGATTGCGAGGTTAGAAATTTACCAATATTGATGGGTAAAACTGCAGTCAAAACATACTTCATGAAAAGTGATAAATTGTAAATTTTTGTTAGAAACTATGTTTTGATTTCTTTTTCGTTTATGAATGTGTGTTATGAGGCGTGCACTTTTGGAATTTCCAAACTATTTTATTCTACAATGTGCGGGATAGCAATACGACAGTAAATTAAACTGTGTATAACCAATGACGTACCTACTCGGTCTGCTTTAAAAAATTCAATCATTTGTATCCAATAGTTTAGTCACTACTCTATGGCTAGTCAAGTTGTCTTTACATTGTATAGGTAATAACTTCGATTTACCTAATACTTATGTGCTAACTAAATAATTATTGTAGTGACAATACACGGTATGTGCCAGAGGAAATAGTTGGCAAAAATTTCAGAATTTGCCATCAATTTTAAATTAACTATTCATATTTTTCGCGTCAAAATTTATCCTGTTTTAAGCTCGGTTTGTTTTGGAAGCAATATGAAAAAGATACCCATTCAAATACATAACTAGTAACAAATAAAACGAAACAATACGTAGAATAACATAACATCACGCCTTTAATCCCCGAAGGGCTAGGTAGAGGTATAATAGTACTAATAGTACACCCTCATTTCGATAGTTAACTCCCGTCCCTACTTCAACCCTGCAATACTTCCACAGAAGTGAAATTATTTTAAAATTTAGAAATCTCCCACAACAAACAGTTCCTCATGTCTCTTTCCTACTCCATCACCAGACCCTGTTCATCATCTATCTATAACCTATTCATTGGGACCATTCCAATGAGCCCAAAACGATACCTGTGCTGTAAGTTGGTAAGGGAGTTGGGTATCCTGTAAATTCCAGGTGATGCTGCATCATCAGTTCAAGATTACTATGTTCTTCTAATATCATTGAACAAAATATCAAATTTCAAATCGATCAGACCTCTGGAAGACGCTGACATCAACTAGAAAAGAGCTGATAATTCATAATGGTCAAACGGCAGAACCGATTTTGATAAAACATAATATCTAAAAACCGTCGCTTTAAAACCAGCTTTCAAATTAAAAAAACAGTATTCATTTCGAAGCCACGGTGCTACAAACACACACATATAGCGGTCAAATTTATAACATCCCTCTTTTTGCGTCGGGGGTTAAAAATACAAATAAACGCTTCGAAATTGTCATAGGGAGGGATTCACCTCGACCTTGACCATTCAAGGTCGACCCCGATATTTTCAGCCACAGCAAAAAGAATGAATGAACACGTGAAACCTTTTTTAATCGCGTGCACCAAGTTCAGTGTGTTACTTGTGCTTTCATTTACATTTATAACAGAGGCGAGCGAGTGAAATAATTATGTTATTTACTGAAACACGTCATAACATTACCCACTTGTTCACACTTCTACAAGTAGTTACGTAATCTCCGAGGATCGAGTCCCTAATATTTGAAAGTCTTCTGTTCCCAAACTGATGGAAGTCTTCGCAACGAAGGCTGGTAGCGCAACTAACTTGCCCTGGGTATACCGAATAAACGCGTATACCAATAGTCAGTCGTAGAGGCTTTTTGGCTTAGCTTAACTAGCCAAAAATGTTCTCACTGCTGGGACACTGCACATAGGGCTCCTCTCTGTGAGAGTTGGCCGTAATCCAACACACGGGCCCAGTGGGGGTTGGTAGGTGTCCATGATCTTCGAATTTTTGGTTGGACATGCCGGTTTCCTCACGATGTTTTCTATCATCGTTTTGAGAGAAGCGGCGATGAAATAAATTACACAAAGTAATGCGCGTGGCTGGGTTCAAACCCACGACCTACCACTCGTAAGTTGGGGCCGTTACCTCTCGGTCACCACTGCTCCTTTACCTTATTCTTATCATTTCATACACTGCTGTGTTTTTGGATTGATTTGCTCTAATTTGCCATGTTGCCATAATAGCACTGACAGCACTTATTATTTCTCCTCGCATTCGTGTAGTGGGTTGCGACCCATAAGCCCCGCGTGCCACAGGTTCCATGCCCAGTTCGCACGCCAACATCCGCTGCCCCACTAACATAAAAGGCTAAAGCTATATTTAACTAAAACGGGGCATAAAAAACTAATTTCGGACCATTTTCAAAGCTAATGAATTATTCAATAATAGCGTCATTGATTTAGATTTGCTGTTAATGTTTTGTAAATTATTGAGGTTCTAGTTCACGCTAAATTGTTCATTCGTTCATGATGAATGGTTTAGTTTTATCTTAATTTTAATCTATATTAGACATAATAACAAAAGTTATGTCAGAATCAAACGACGGCTTTATCAAACGGAAAGCTATGTAAAAGCGGTAGAGTTCAAGCATAATTTTCGTATTCAAAGCTAAAACATTTGATTGAGGGCCAAGTGAATATCAGTGGCATTCAAGACCCACAATGAAAGCTTGGTGATACCGAAAGGATAAAACCACAACAGGAAGTCAGAACCTGAAAAGAGAACGATGAATATCTAGCGAAAGATACATAGATAGATGATAAAAACCCAAGTTAAGAACTTGACTGTCACTTCAAGTCCCGCATTGAAAGTCAGCAAAAAGGTCCCGACATTCTAGACTACTTAATCCAAAACACGAAGAGGCGTACAAAAAATAACGGCGAAATATTGTAATATAAATAGATAAAAGATAAGCAATAGTAAGGTGCTGAATATCTTGTGCATCACTCCATGGCCAGGTTACTAATACGAAAGACAGAAACGACACATAAATTTGATGTTCTTTACACAAAGGCGAAGTAGAGCTACTCGTAACATTATACGAGACAGTTGGCGCTAAAAACAAAATTACTCCATGTCTTTCTTCGTCTTCAAAGCACTACATCTTGTTATTTAACTCTTTAATTGGAATGAAACAAGATAAATTGTATCGATTTATTAACAATATCGTTAATCAATTGAGATCGAGAAGCGCGTATCACGCGATTCACCCACGCCCAAGAAATTGGGTAAAAGGGTTATAAACAATGCAGTTTTTTGCTCGTTAAACAATTGTTAATGCGCCTTTTTTATTAGTTATATACTTTTAACGTAATTAAGTATTTGTAAGCCTCATTCACCAAAAGGATAAATATCAAAATAATTGTATGAGCAAATATGTGATGGAATTTAGAAGACGAGACAAAGACTCGATGTCGCCTTGGTCAATTTAAGAGGAGGCTCCCTAAATTGTATTTTAATTTGCATTAATATTCTGAAACAGTCACTCATACAATCAAAATGGAACTTTAGTATATGATTTATTAGATCTTATTCTTTCCATGTACAAGACAGTTACGTAATTGTAACATTTTCGCTCGATTCGTTGTTTATTCGAATATCATGTCTTTTTTTAAAGTTTATTTCAATCAAGATTACTCGGGTTTTATGTATAAAATAAGTATTCACAGTAAGAAAATAAACTTTATTATCCACCCCTAAGATTGAAGATTCTCTAAATCAATTATTACTTTAGTTAAAACGAAATAAGAAGACTTAATACTCAGACCACAAAGCTCCAGTATGTAAACCACCAACAATTACTAAGCTTAGCCATACGCCTATAATTAAGAGCAATAATAATCTAGATACATTATCATCTGTTCAGTACGCAGATAAGATCACTAGTTTGTAAACCAGCGCAAGCGCAGCGCACGGCCTTATGCAGCAATACGTGGGAGGAAGCAAGGGTGGACGGAGACAAATCACTGGAAAACCGGTTTAGAGTAACGCCCTTTGTTGGGATCAGGTGTTCCTGATACCGGTAATAAACAAGCTTACAAGGTTGTTATCTGGTGTTGTCTGAGGAGCTCGTGGCTAAGTAATAACAATCGCACGTGTCGATTTATCAGGTTAAGCTATGCTTGCCGGGATTGGTCTGTGGATGGGTGACCATCTTTACATACCGAGACTCCTCCATGCCTCGGAAAGCACGTTAAGCCGTTGGTCCCGGCTCTCATTTGTGGATCTTTGACAGTCGTTACGAGTCGTCAGAAGCCTGAAAGTCTGACACGAGTCTTACCAAGGGGTATCGTATTACCCAGTTACTGGGTTGTGGAGGTCAGATAGGCTGTCCATGTAAAATACTGGTATTCAGCTGCATCCGGTTGGACTGGAAGCCAACCCCAAGATAGTTGGGAAAAAGCTAGGAAGATTGATTGAACTACTATCTTTAGGAACCAACACAAGTATCAAAATACAGTAAAAACTGGCTCTTGCAGAGCGTCGCGCCGTAGCGACGTGTACAAACCTGTTTACCGCGCAGAATTTAACCGAATGATTCGGCCGAATATTCGGTTCGCTACATTTTGGACCGAATATTCGGCCGAACATTCGTATTCGGTTGAACCTACATTCGGCGCATCTCTAGTTAATAATAACTACCGAAAAGATCTGCAAACCTGACTGAATACTACAAAATTGTATCGCTGCGATTAAGGGCCTGCGGACACTAATGGACGGCAGGGGAGAGCATCGAGGAGGATTCTTCTATCCGCCAGCGCACTCAAGAAACATCTAAAAGAGTATCCGCATATGCCTCGACATCCGCCGAGTAGCCACCACTCGCCGGGATTTGATTATTCCACTAGCGAATACGCAGTCGAAAAGTTGCTTTTGAAAGAGTGTGGCACACTGGCAGACTCCAGCGCATACGCATATCTTCGAAATATATAAGTAACTTATTTTGGTGGTATCAGTAGGTATTACATTCCCTCTGCCGCCCCGTCCGCCAGTCTGCGCAGACTACCTATCTACAAATAGATAATATCTACGTTGATTATGAAACAAAATAAATATTGTATACAGGGTGGCAGGGACATCGACGCGAAGCCAGTTACCATGGATTCAGTACATGATTCTGAACCCCCCTGCGTCGAAATTTTTCGTCGGTTATGTAAAAAAAAATCAGCTCTTTCATAGAAAAGTGCAATACCTACGCGGTCCAAATGTATGGAACAGCTGATAATTTTTTTAATAACCGACCAAAAATATCAACCCAGGGGGGTTCAGAATCATGTACTGAATCCATGGTAACCGGCTTCGCGTCGATGTCCCTGCCACCCTGTATACAACTTAACTGCTATAAAAATACACTGCAATTTGGAACGACATCTTTAAAAGATTCAATGCAAAATTAAGGCAATGACCATAATACAACATTACCATATAAACATCGCAAGCGAGGTTAAAATCCACAGACCATCAATGCACACGATTATACCATTTCACTTATTGACATAAGAGCTAAATTAGCATGTACCATTTTTGGAAACTGTCAGTTTCCCAACTTAACTGACCTTGGTAAATACGAAAATCTGAAGCCTTCAGACGACCTTTGAATATGTCAGAACACTGAGATGGAAAGTACTGACTTGTGACGTCATATATTATGTTCGTCTAAGCACGGCGCTGTACAAGGACCTATGAGTCAGTCACCTTCATAAATCTTCGGCACATACATGGCCAGTTGCTTGCCTTACGTGGGCGGTACATCACAATATGATGCATAAAACCTACGTGATAAGACTTAAATTGTCATAACAGTGCAAGAGATAAAGTCAGTACTTGATCTTTAGATTTGCAATATATGGACAGGATTAGTTGAAAGTTAGAAAGTGTTAATAACAAACGATGTATTTGCAAAACTTTCCATAGTTCACGAAGACAAAGCTGTTATTTTTAGCAGTGCTTATTAATTTGAAATTGCCGTCGCTAAGTTTACAAATCCTTAAGTCTTCAGACTCTTGAGACTCTTCACAGTAGGTTAGAGAGCACTCATTCATATCTTTGCAAATTTTGAAGTAAAGCATTGCTATGCCTTTTGAAAAGATAAAATAAAAATCTTTGTTCATTTCAAATGATAATATAACTTCAAGAATTCCTTCAGAAAGCTTCTTAGGGGAGAGCGTAAGAAACACCTTATTTAAAAACAAAGTATTAAAATGAGGTAGTAAATCAAAGCTTCAAGATATAACAGCTAATTAATATAATCATGATTAAGATGGATTCCAATCAAGAGTTATGTATCCATTGTAAATCTGTAACCGCGACAATGAACCAGGTAATCCGACCCATTGTAAGACCGCAAGAAACTTGAGAACCTCCCAGTATTGTTTACTTGATCAACGACCACGTTTATTCAGAAAAAAATACTGTTATAATAATTCAAACCTCATGCCAAAGATACACAGCTTCACAAATTATCGCTAAGAGCAACGTCACTCGTTGAAAAACCAACCTTGACTCCGAGAAATAGGACGTCATTCGCTAAAACCAGACGTAGTAATAAGTTTGCCTGACTGGGTCAAGTTAACAGTAGTCCCGCAAAGGTCATGATTTATTCATAATGCCGTGACATTGGACTTCCACGTGCTACGTTGCTAGGCAACCGAGGGGACAAACAAACAACTGAAACAACCCTCCGTTTCATTCAGCTTTTGAATTCGGGGTGGTACAGACGTGGTTTCTGAACCTGTAATCATTGAAGATATATTATATAAACTTGATTGATATTATAAGACTCTCTAAGACTATATCTACTGTATCAGTGAAATCATGATATGAAACCAGCATTTAAAAAAAGTAAGAAAGTATTGCGAATTCTGGAGAAAAAGCTAGTTTCATCTCATGGACGCTCGAGGCATCTCCCGTTCCTTGGATCACGTCAACTGGTGGGACCCTGAACACTGGAAGGCTCGAGGACCGAGGACTATATCCTCGATATCTTTGGAGGACGCTGATCCTGCTGAAATCAGGAATGGCTGGTTGACCATTCAACGTCCTAAGGTATTTTACAAATTAGTAACATGCACGACTTTGATATTTATTTTAAATGTAAGCTGATCGGACCTGAGATAGCTTCATAAAAATTTCCTTAAAAGGAGCTTACGGACTTCTCAAAACGATGTCTGATAATATTAAGATAATTAAAATAAACTGAATAAGAAATGAATAGTTTTGCCAAAGTGTTACGCAATTACCTGGCGTCTACAATCTTTGGTACACTATTTTTTAAAGCTCTTTCTTTATTATTTCATTTCATTAATCAATACGACAAAAAGTTTCGAATTTTGATTAAGAGTCCATTCTTCACCTCTCAATTTCGTGTATTACACGCGAATTATTTGCGCTACGTGAAATTAAGATTTAACAACAAAAAACCTGTTTCGAAACATAGTAACTTGAAGTCATTGAACTTTGTTTTCTTTTTCTTTTGCGTACAAAAGACGTGGTTTCCTGTCGCCCCCTTGTGGCTGAAACAGGATGCTTGAACAGAAACCGTACCATGGAATTTGCATACTTGATGTAACCTTTTTACCGGGAATATGTCAATAATGTAGGAATGCTGTGTTTTGTGTGAAAGTTTACAAACAATGCATTCTGCATTCCTGTCAATATTCATAGTTGATTGTATTTACGGGAGTAAGAATTTCAGTCAATTAATACTTGCCTCCTTATAACATCAGATATCTGCCAGTGAAAGTCCCGTCAAAATACGTCCAGCCAATTCGGAGATACGCTGGAACAAACAGACATACAGACTGACAAAATAAAATTGATTTTTGTTATAAGTACCGTATATACCTACTTTCAGATGTATTTAATAATACCGCCAAAAGCTGTTATTTTGACATTAAAAACAGACACTTAATTTTTTTAATTTTTTATTATACAATGCAAAAGCATCAATGCATTAACAACCACCTATCTTAAAAAAATAACATTAACTTATTCGTGGAACGTTACCATGAGGTATTAATTGAAAAAAAATATATACAATTGATCCATAGAAAAAGGTTCCATATTGAAACTTGTTCATGTTCTTTTTCCACCTTCTCTATTAAACTTAAATAAATCGTATAAGGTGGCATTCTGTAGTTTCTGCCTACCCCATGGGGAAGAAAGCATGTGTTTATTTATTAGTTGACTTTGACGACAGCTGTAACCAAATTATTTGTTCTCATACTTATGGTCTAAAAATACTCTAACTTAAACGTTAACTATTAATTCTAAACTCGACTTGCTTAAATATTAAATTTTCTTTATTTCACGCCACCTGTATCGATTCCCAGTAATCAAATAAAAGTTGGTTCCTATTTAAAATGTAGGTATAATAGTTGATTCGACCTTCAACCTTTTTCTGTCCGCCCCTAAAAACTTTTACACGCAACTAATGATTGGTTTAGAGTGTTTCTATTAACGTTTCCCTGAAATATCGATATAAGCAAGGTTTCTATAGGGATGTTGACTGGGGAAAAAAAACTATTTAGGCTGTCAATTTGTTACAAAAAAAATATGAGACACATATTTTTTTATTATCATATTAATAAATAAAAAATGGTTTAGATATAAAGTTGGGGAGTGGGGGGCTCGCTACGTCAGTCAGTGTAAAATCTACCGGAGAGTAAAATCATGTCATGCCTCATTTTAACGCAAGATATTGCCGTAATCCTTTAATTAAGTAAAAAAATAAAAAATACGTGTCCATTATTTTTTAATAATCTACCTGACGGATATTGAACTGGTTTTTTTTTTCAACGTTCTTAATAATTATTTAAAACATACAAATTGACGTAGTAACATAACAGCAATAATAACAGAATTGTTCTGTTTCGGCAGTTAGAGGTAAGATATAATAGCCAGTTCCTCTGTGGTTGAGGATTCCGGTTGAAGCTCGCTTCCACCTTCGGCCTGATCATCACTTACCATTACAGGTGAGATGAAGGCCAAGAGCATCCCCGTTGTGGTTAAAAAAATAAAAGAAAAAAGGTGTTTGCTTTCTGGATATTATGGAAATATTGACATCGCCACTAAAAGCAAGCGATGGGGTGGTAAAGTGGTATCTAATTGCAATGTCCATTTGGTAATGGTTGACAGGGTAATGAACTGGTTATCAAAGGTGATCAATACCTATCGAATTGGACAGTACAACGAACTCTGGTAATGATGATAAATGTATCCTAATATTATTTAGACAGTGCCATTGACGATTTTATATTATAGCTATACAATTTTTCATATTATAAAATTCTAAGATATTTGTTGCTAATCGATTTCTTATTTTCAAATAAAATTATAAATCTATTAGCAACAAATATCTTTGGTTTTTTTTTTTACTTTACGGGTACATAATAAATAAAAATCGATGGATGGACTGTTCATTATCTTTTCACACAGTCCATCCATCGATTTTTATGGGTATGTGATGCGGAGGAATGAGGCAAATGTCGTGCGGAAAGTTTTGAGTATGAATATGGACACGAGATATATACGTAGATATAGGGGGAGACCAAAGAAACGATGGATGGACTGTGTGAAAAGATGATATGGCTAGAAAAGGGGTGACTACCGAGATGACGACTAATAGAGAAGTATGGAAGGAAATGATATGTTCCGCCGACCCCAAATAAATTGGGGTAAGGGCAGGAGGATGATGGATAAATAACATAAAACACATAACATCACTGCTGTAGGTATACCCCGAAGTGTTAAGTACGTTTATATAAGTATAGTATTTTTATTAGAATTTAGAGTCAGAATAATAAGTAAACTCATGTGATTTAATAAAAAGACAATATCCAAAAATATTACATGACTCATTTAAAAATTATGCTGACTATATTTAAAAATTACACGACCTTCTTGTTCAGAATTTGCAACATTTTAAAAGCCAAAAGTTTTGTTAACTCGATATAGAATGACTAACCAATACGACCCTGAATTTGTTTGTTATCTTCGATCAAAATTAATTTGACGATATTAATTCATATTGTACCTCTTACGTCCTCAACAATGCTATAACCGATTTTCAAATACTACGTGCATCTGTAATTCGTATATTTTGTCTATAACGGTTGATGACTTCATCCACTATCTAAATTGAAATCTTTTAGGTGATGCCATCCTAGTATCTATAAGATTGACTCGCATTTGGCGAAAAATGACGACCTAGAGTCGCAGTATGACCTATGTATTACATTAGCATACAGCATTCAAAGAAAATAATACTTAGGAGCTCGTGGCTAAGTAATAACAGCCGCACGGGTCGATCCATCAGGTTCAGTTTTCTTGCCGGTTTTTGTCCGTAGATGGGTGACCATCTTTACATACCGAGACTCCTCCGTGCCTTGGGAACCACGTTTAGCCGTTGGTCCCGGCTGTCATTCGTGGAACTTTGAAAGCCATTACGATTCTTCAGAAGCCCGAAAGTCTGACAACCAGTCTTACCAAGGCGTATCGTATTACCCAGTTACAGAGTTGTGGAGGTCAGATATGCATTTGCTCCATGTAAAATACTGGTATTCAGCTGCATCCGGTAAGATTGGGACCGCAACCTAGTTGGGAAAAAGCTAGGCAGACTGATTGATTCAAAGAAAATAATACTTCTTCATGATTCTGGTGTCCTGGTAGTTTGTGAGACGTTACCGCACGTGATTCTCATTTCCTAGTTGTCCTTGCCAATTTATCACTAGTAAATAAAATGAATAAAGAGGAGAATAAATTATGCGAATTAATCACCGTGCGAATTTACACCCACGCCCTTGAGTCATCCACACGTTACGGACAAGTAGGCCCTGAAAGCTTAGTTCCGTTTATCGACATTGAACTTACTACTAACTTACTACAATTAAATACATTCTTACACCTACCTACCTACCTACCTACCTAAGTAACTACATAAAAAGTGATAAGCGACTGCTTACTTGTCCAATACAACTTATAACTAATCTAATTTGGAATCGTTCAAGTGCAATAATATACCAATACGCAGTTTCTTCCGAAGTTAACAATGTTATGCAACAGTATAATCCAGAGAAAATTCAAAAACAATATCAATGTTGTTCATCTAGCGAATAAAATTCGGAAGATGGTCGAGATAACTCAAAGCAAAACGTACAAAATAACTTGAGCAAACGCGGTAATGATCACATTTATAATTACATACTTACGTAAATGAAATTTCGTCTTGTCTTGATGCACTTTCATCATCATTAATCAGGCGAAATATATCCACATCTGGGCATAAGCTAACCAAATAGCTACTCTTAAAATAAACAGATTTTTAAACGAATGTTTTAATAAATAAATTATACAATTTCTCAAGAAAAACGTAAACAACATTAACTACAATCATGGTATTTTACCTCAATCTACATTTCTAAGGTCGATGACTGGTGAGTCAGCGCAGTCGCCTCGCTGTGCGCCCGCGCAAGCCATACACTTTTTATGGTCATTGCATACCCGCTCGTGTAAACACTGTTGATAATTATCTTTGCCTTATACATTGTTAATAGGGTCATTAGAAAGACACGTGAGGGAATGGAGAAATGGTTTGACCTAAATTCGGCTTTAAATTATTTTAATTGACTCTAGTAACTTAGAGAAATATCTTTCACAATAGATATGGACTTACTCAATCACAAGTGGTTTTAGATTTCGTATAGCTTTCAGAGCTCTGCCTATTAAAATATTTATCTATCGGTCTGCAAGTTTTTGATACCTTAAATCTATACTTTATTTAGATCTAGACAATGACGAATGTCTGATATGGAAATAGTTAGGTTCTTATTTTTTTTTCTCATAGTGTAGCGGCACACCTGCGGAACGTTCGGCGCGGAACGTTCCCTCGCGTCATGTGACGCTTGCTCATGAACCGACGTAACGTTCGGCTGATGTGTCATAGCCATAGGTAGGTAACTTGAAAAACATTAGGAGCGTATTCAACCGAACCTTCCGCGCCGAACGTTCGGCAGGTGTGGCGCGACCCTTAATCCGAGATCCTACTGCTTGCTAAATCAAAAAAACTGAACTACTATTTTTTATCTTATTTTTTTTTTATCCATGTTATAATTTATCATTCTGGAGCTCTACTTATCTTCTTCAGCTAGATATCCGCCTAGGTTACCGAGGTATACCTGTAGTTCGACAGGGCATTGCCATTTTATCTGGTAACATTTTTAGATTACAGCTCGTGGACGTCTGGGAACAACCCGGTAAAACTTTACTATACCAATCACGTCTAGGAAACCTCGCAAGAACAGCATTGCAACTGCGACAATTAGACAGTTTAGCAGTTACATTAGAAGTCGTATGTTACCCGGATGTTGCCTTACTATAATTATCTTCGTCCGCACCTCTTCATTTCAAATGTGTCATAAATGGCCTGACATAGGTAATTAGTTCCGCTGATTGCAAACTTTGTGCCCATAACTTGCCCGTGCGCAATATCTTAGATTCAAATTCAAAATATTTAAATTCTATACTTACATATAATAAAATATAGTAATGAATTCAAAACTGTACACAGTTACACACTGTAGTTCGAGTCTGATGCGGAAGATATAGTTTTAAAAAGTTTGTCCGTTTGGATGTATGTTCCGGATTGGCGCAAAAACGGTTGAACCGATTTGGATTTTTGGCACACAGATTAAAGGATACTTTTAATCCCGGCAGTACGTTCCTGTGGGGAGTTTCCTACATCCACGCCAGCAAAGGCATGACCAGCCATGGGCACTTAATGGAGCGTCAGAATGCGCAGAATAACACAATTAATTAATTAAAACAAGTAATACTAAGTATCTATTACTTGTTTTTAGATAAAACAAAAAAAAAAATATTAGGTACTTGAAAGCCTCAATACTGTTAGAGGAAGGACCGATGATCTAACAAGAATCATGGCCTATTCAACTATTCGACCATAAATTACTCCGACTTAATTCCAGGCATTCCAGCACGCGTGACAACCATAGAAACGGGTTTACGGGTTTTGTCGCATCGACAAAACCCGTAAACCCGTTTCTATGGTTGTCACTACGGTTCATACGTTGACAGACTGTGATTGTTGAAGTGAAAACTTCTTTAGCGGTGTTGTGCACTTTTTTTTGGGATGGGTAAAAAATTTTAAACCCTCGTCAGGACACGTGACCGTAAGATCCGTTGCCTAGCAACCGATTAAGTCAATATCAAAATAAATCTTTGACATTAAGTAAAAATTGCGAGGTAAGAAATTTTACCCATATTGATGGGTAAAAAAAAGCAGTCAAAACATACTTCATGAAAAGTGTTTAAATAAATTGTTTATTTTTGTTAGACTATATTTTGGAAATAAATAAATATACTACTACTACTAATGAATATTGTATTTAACCACATAAATTATAGTACTTTTATACTGATAAATAAAGCAATTCGTGCGAAATTATTCCCTAACCATTCCAAGATATTCAAAAATACACAAGTTAATGTTCAAGTTTTCACTCCCGGAGTGCAACCCGTTGTTTTTTTTATCTGTCATTTTGTCTTTTCTTCCGTCGACAAAACCCCATTTCTATTGTGACTATTTGTGACCATGCAAAGCATGCAAGAAATAAACGCCAACAGTGAAATTGCACAACCTTCTCAATACGTCCACCTAATCATTGCACCCGGAATGGCCTTCGAATTCGTCACCATCGCCAATCTTCCGCGTAGTACTTACCGATTGTCTCCTCAAATGGTTGTAGACCCAACCTTGTCCGTTTTCATACAGCCAAGCTATTGATTTTACACCCACGCCGATATTACCCGATGTTTTATAATAATACTGTTTTTCCTTTCACTTTTAATCGTTTTAATACGTTTACGAGGTCGTAATGCGACGTTTAGCGACTTTGATTTGCGATAGCATAGTTTTATAGTTTATTTTTTTCTATTGTTTACCATAAGAAACAATTAGTGTTTATTTATGATGCTATTTATTTATTTAAATATCATTCGCCTACTTATGGCTAAGTCTTGAATGAAATTAATAAATACCAGCTTGAATACCTTTCTCTACTATTAGCTCTTTACATATTATTTATTTTTATTTATATTAGCTGACCCGTCAGACGATGTCCTGTCAAAAGTTCAATTTCAATTTTTCGGCTGTTCTTTTGAGTATTTCCATTTTGTTTAATAATTTCACGACCTAACGATGCAGATCAGCAGCATATAGGTACTTATCCAAGTTTGAATAACTTAAGTACCTAATTTATACTTTCACATAACTTACGCGTCCTAACGATGCAGATTAGCAACATGTCTATACTTATGTAACATTCCAACTCTTAAAATAGCCCGTAAGTTCTTGGTACTTACACAAAGTATAAACAAACAGCTATCTTCTATCCAGCAGCTGACATTAGCAACCAAAGAAGCAAGGATCATAAACAGTAGCTAGGTAGGTAGGTACAGTTGAACAAGCCATTTGGTTTACAGGCAAAAATATTTATCTTCTCAGTACACTGCCAGTATTAATTTTTGTTCTGTACCTACGTATAACTCTTTAAGCTTCAGGCTTTCTGTACATGACGCCAGAGCAAGATGAAAAAAATTCAGAATATCTCGGTTTTTTTTTTTTAATTTACGCAGTGCGGCGCATGGGCGATTTTCAGTCGTATCATCGTATGACACAAATATGCGATCCGGTGCCGCTCCGTTGCGGCACCGGTGCGTCACGTACTGGAAGCCTTATACTTAAGAGAGTACACGACCTGCTACTTCGGTAAGCGAGTGTAGGATTAGAGAGAGAAGAGAATTAAAGGCAAAAATGAACAAAAAGTGAAGCATTGACTTTAGTCAGTAGTTGCAAGTTAGTTGCCTGTTGTATACCATATAACTTGTTCGACTGTACAGTATCAGTCACGATCGCACGAAACAAGCTCAGTGCACACGCGTGCGTTACACGGTAAACGTGCATCTTGCATTGCACATTGTAATGTTGCGTACACCTCGAATGCGGGACATTGTGAATTTTATAATACCGTGACGCACTTCACACTTGGGTAGAGCATAATACAGATTTGTGAAAAACCCATTTCTAACGACAACCGCTAGTGTCACTAGAAATGCTGACTGTAAAGAGGGTTCTTACTTAATCCCTGTGTCTCAAAAGGGTTAGGATTGTAATCCTACATATTTCTGAAAAAGTTAAGATGACAAGCCTTTAACCAGCAATGCGTGCTAACTACCTACTAAGAATCTGATACCATAAGGCCGCGTGCACTTTGTTTGCGTTTTCGTACGAATTTCACTCGTATACTAAGCGAACACGCATGAACGACGATTTTTTTTATTTTGTGTTCTTTCTATGCGTCATGTTTACCGCAAATAAACGTATTTTCTTTATTTCTTTTTTTTTAACGATCCCGACCTTCCGAAAGGGAGCGCGCAAACTGAGTGCGATTCAGTCGTACGTATAGTCCCGACGTCCGAAAACAATCCGAAGTTGTTGGTATTTTTCGTGCGTTCAATGGGATATCACCGGAACACTACCTATTTGACGCAGAAAAACGTATTCAGTGTGCACAATTAATTAGCACGACCACGGTCGTACGTACATTTACGTACGATACAAATTCGTGTATTCGTGCGCGACCATATTGCCACTACCAGAGATTTGGACCAAACGTTGGACTTGAAATTGACACACCATCAAATTGACCACGTTAAAAAGAACGATCCTAATACCCAGAGGTATCCTGAAGGGAGAAACTGCTTCGTTTTGTGCCATCTTCACAAAAAGATGCACATAACTTGCATACTCGTATGTATTAGCTCATTTAAAACAACGTAGGATATAATCAATGCAACTGTGTCGGCTACTAATAGCTCCCTCGAACCCGTTTTCTAGCAGATAATTTAATCTAGTCCCTGCCTAATGACCTGGCCTACGCGGGCTTAAGTATACAACATACTAAGCATGCCATTTAGCTTGCATACGTGACGAGGTTGTTCATTAGGGGGATCTCACGAAGATGTTACAAGATAATTAAGTTCTATGAGTTTTTATTGGTTGGTGAGCTAGGAGAAGTGCGGAGGCACAGCACAGTATAAGAAAGTAACAGTATTACTTCTCGTCAGTGACCTTGAAATAATTACCTACTTTCGAGTTGGTGCGTAATTGCCGCGCACTTGATACTGTTGCGTATTTACTGGGATTACACTGAAATTTCTAAGCGCGTCGTTACGGCCATTTTCTATACATACATAATCAGCCTATAATGTTCCCACTGGGCCGTAATCCACCACGCGGACCCAGTGCGGGTTGGTATGGTAGATGTCACATGTCTTCCAATTTTTGGTTCTAGGAAATGTCTGTTTACTCACGATGTTTTCCTTCACCGTTTTGAGAGCAGTGGTGATGAAATAATCTACACAAAGTAAATCGCCTGTCTGGGTTCGAACCTACGACCTACAACTCGGTAAGTCGCAGTAACGGCTGGGCCATCACTGCTTGGCCACGGCCGTTTTCTATAAAAACGTAATGCTGTGGCTTAGGTACAGAGATGATTATCTCATTCAGATTGTAAAGGCTCCCGGAGAAAGGCGCTACACGACGGTACGATGCGATTCTGATAGAACATTTCCATGAAGTTTTCTTAGAAATTGTTCTACTCGTACTAGAGTCTCGCAGCGCCGGTCTGCGGGAGTTTTTCATTTCTTAGATGAAACTGTTTTCCTACGAGAAAGTCGTGACAAAAAAAACTGAAAAGTTTGAAAAGTTAGGTGTTAAGTTAGATTAAGTTAGGTGGCTGAAAAATTGTGTCTCCACACAGCTTTTCAGCCACCGTTATCAATTTTTCAACCGATTTACGTCGGTTGTCAAGGATAGAAATGATGCCGACAAATGAGGATAATGTCGTGAGGAAAGTTTTGTGTACGAATGTGGTTGGCTATAAGAGTAGTAGGGGAAGAGCAAAGAAACGATGGATGGACTGTGTGAAAGATGATACGGCTAGATAAGGGTAACGACTGAGATGACGACTAATAGAGAAGTATGGAAGAAGAAGGCATGCTGCGCTTGCGCCAACCCCAAATAAGTTGGGATAAGGGCAAAATACTGGTGAAGGTTTTCCTCCAAGAATATCGTAAGGTAAACTTATTCGCGGTCTCTATAGAACAACAAATGCTTTATTTGGCGCTGTTTTTATTTCCATTCAAATTATTATTATTCATGATAGATATCATGTTATTTTATCTCATTAGGTAAGTATATTACCTAAAGGTCTTCGTGTCTAGACCTCATTGAGAACAATTTAGGTCAGCTTCAGTGAAATTATTGTAACATAGTGTTTCAGTGATTACTTGGAATATTAGGCACAACCCAAATATAAAAATTGCCTATTTATTTTATTTAATAAGAGGCTATAATTTTTTGATTACTTGCCTTGATGTAGATTGAGATAAACATGTTTATTCTACTAACCTAGTAGTTAAGAACTGTTTACACTAAAATTATTAGGTTTTTAGGGTTCCAGACGCAATGGGTACCCAACGAAACCCCATTGCTAAGTATCCGTTGTCCTTCCGTCCGTCTGTCTGTCACAGGCCTTTATCTTTTGAACCGTAGTAGGTAGACACTTGAAATTTTCACATAATGTGTACCTACTGCTATGGCCGCTATAACTACAAAATTATAAAATGTAAAAATTAAAGTTTTATAAAAAAATACCTTAAAAAAAATGTAGAGTTTAACTCGAAGGGTTCCGTTCCGTACCACCACACCGTCCGAACGGATCCCGTTCGGACGGTGTGGCGGTACGGAACGGAACCCTTCTTAGTGTTGTCAAAGTCGCTCTTGACCGGTTTTTTGGTTTAGTTGTTCTGTAGTAGTTTAGTTTGGTTTAGTAGTTTCTGAGCTCCTTAAGTTCAGAGTTGAGCTCCGCGATTACTGACAAATGCTTGCACTGACTGGACAGGTCCACTCAAATCTGTATGGTTCTTTCCTCAAAAGACCATTTCGGACACTAGTCGACATGGTCCTCATGTGGCCTGACCAAGATTATGTCTGGACTTTAAAAGAGACTGTGACCTCTGAGTTTGTTTCGGCCTAACTCATGTAGCTAATTTTTAACATAATTTTTAATAATAATATGACGTGTAAAAGTGATTCCTATATCCTATTTACAGAATAAACAATTTCATTTAATTTCATTAGTACTCGTATGGATAGAATGTGCGTTCTCTCGTTTGGTCTTAGCCTTTAGGTACATAGCATAGTATAATGCACCTACCTATTAACTATACTTAAGTCTTGAAACACGTAATCCCTTTGTCTTTGAACAAGAGCATCCCTAGTCACATGTCTCCATACTACAGTATGCAAGTCTTTGTTTATTTATTAATGTCAACGAACATTACTAAGTCAAACACAAAGATCGCAAATGCTTTGTCTCATCATGGTCTCATGTAACTAGCTAGAGGCTAGACTGGAGTACCTACTTACTTAATTAATAATCAGAGATGTCACGGAGCTTCCATTCCGATTCCGATTGGTCGGAAGTTACGATTAATATTACACCTTCGACTCCGACTTCGGTTCCGATAATTTTGAATCCGAGTTATACCGAAGATCGAAATGTAGCGATACACGTGACTAGAGCGTATCCCGGGTAATTTTTACATGCTCGTGGTCGTCTCAGTTTATTGTTTTGTGTGTCAGATGCGTCACATTAATTTGTTAAATTCAATTCAGAGCGGTGTATTAGGTAGTTTAATTGTTGTGATAAGTTAATTTCAATATGAAGCCAAAAAAAAGTGTTAAGGCTGACCAGAGCGACGCGACGGCGCATCGCGACACGAACAATAGAATTTCTAAGAAAACTTCACGGTATAACAATAGCCGGTGTCGCGTCGCGCTACGGCTAGTCTGCACGAAGCTTTATATGGAATATAATAATATCTTCTACCTCCGCCTCCGATTCCGGCTCCGGTTCCGACTCCTACTCCGGTTCCGATTCCAAATTTAAAACCTCCGAATCTGGTTCCGGTAAAACAACCACCGTAACATCTCTACTAATAATCATGTAGATTGAATGTTGATTGATAAATGATTGCGATGTTTGGTTTTCATTACAATTTTTTAAATATTTACCACACTTCTTAGTCATAATATTATTAGACATTGAGAACGAGCTCAATGTCGCTCATTGTTCTAACATAATGCTTTGTTCCTCCTGATAGTTTTCCTAAGAAAATCAAAAGAAGTCTCCCAGTTTTACATTATGAAATATCGTTGCAATTTCAGCTTTTGTGCCAAGTTCAAAATTCATAAAACTGTAGATTTAAAGCAAATTTTTTTTTTTTCTATGTGCGGCGTGTTACTCATACTTCCTAAAACAAAATACTCAATACAGTATTACGGAAGTATGGTCTCGAACAATAATGTCATTATAAAGTCGGTTGACAGGTTGTCTGTGCGCAGCGATGCGTAGGCGCCGACCTCACGCCCCCACTCCAAAGTTACCGCGATACTGTGAGAAACGAGTCGATGAGTAATCTTATTCTACAACCATTTAAATATTATGTTGTTTAGGATTTAACTTTGCAAATGACACAGATGGAAAATTAACTACTTAGGAATATTCTACTGTCTATGAACCAAAATCTTACACTCTTTCTTCCTATACAAATTTCAACATTTTTGTCTGGCTTTCTGTCTGTCTGTCTGTCTGTTTGTCTGTTTGTTCCGGCTAATCTCCGAAACGGCTCGATCGATTTTGACGGGACTTTCACTGGCTGATATCTGATGTAATAAGGAGTAACTTAGGCTGCTTCTGTTTAGAAAAAGAGGCCACGCGGCCCGCGAAGCCGCGGGCTGCAGCTAGTCTATAATATGTTAAGTAAAGACAATAATACATTATTATCTACTACATTTCAATGTATAAAGAAAAAAAAGAAAGAAAGAAAATACATTTATTTACGGTAAACATGACGCAAAAAAGAAATACAACACGAAAATAACAAATTGGGGGAAAATATGCGTCACATCCACGCAAAACGGCCATCGCTCAGCATAAAGCTGCGACTCCATACGAGACAGAGCCCCAGCGCTGGTTTTCAGCGACAGCCGGCGTTGACGTGATGACGTCAAATCGGTGCAGCATCTCGTAGTGAAATAAAATCGGTGTATCGGTATTGTATTTTTTTCCATTGAAACCGCACGGATCAAAGTTGGGCTAGTTGAGAGTTTATTTGACAAGTGATTACTCTTGACTTGACGAATTACTCTTGACCTGACGAATTAGAACCGTACCTTTCCCTGCCAAAGTGCCTTCCACAGAGCATGTAACTTTAGTGCCTTCTGAAAGTGGTCAAATATTTCCCCGTTTTGATTAATTTGGCAATATTACTTTATGGAAATAGAAAAGGTTTCTAACTAGCGAACTAGAATATTTTAAATTTTGAAATGCAATAATTAATATCTTAACACCGAATATTTAGTATTAGATGTAAAAAAAGTATTTGGAAACTTTCCAAATGCGTTTTGACAACATCAAATTCAGTGCTATAATTGCAATTCATTATTAATATTCTAGTTCGCTAGTTAGCCACATTTCTTATTTCCATACAGATTACCAAATTAATCAAAACCGGTAAACATTTGAGAGCTATTTACAACGTTGCCAACTTTTAGGATGCACGCTTTTATGATGACACCGTGAAGATATTGTAGGTAGATCTTAAAAATAATCTTCATCAAACCTAAGAAAGTAAAGAAAATCGTGACAACAGACAAAACGTTCTCAACACATGGTCCTATTTCTCATTAACTATCAAATTAAAACATTAATTTCTTTGTCCACCAGGCTCGGTTCCAACAGAAGCAGATGCAGGAGCGAGAGATGAAGATCGCTTCTCTTTACGAGGCACAGCAGGCGAGGGCCCTCGACAGAGTGAGACACTCGCCCAGCAACGTGGGCCCTGCCTCGCCACCACTGCCGCCAACTGCGCACCAACCGGGGAAGGTAAGACTCTTGCAAAGATATTCTTTTCGTGTGGTTAGTGACTAACCTGGTGTCAGTTTTAAAGCCGCCCATGGGCCTCTGACTTGGCTTCCCATGCCGTCGAGAAATGTCTCCCAGGCATGCCGGTTTCCTCACGATATTTTTAACCGACTTCAAAAAAAGGAGGAGGTTCTCAATTTGTCGGAATGTTTTTTTTTTTTTTTTTATGTATGTTCCCCGATTACTCGGAGACGGCTGGACCGATTTCGAAAATTCTTTTTTTATTTGAAAGGATATACTTTTTAGTTGGTCCCATTGTCATCAAGTCAGGATTGGATGATGGAATCCTGGAGAAGTCGAGGGAACTCTTGAAATATTATAGGCACACCTATAGCGATTTAGGTATTTTTTATAGTAACTCTTGAATTTGCTCTCGAAAAGCACCATTTAGTGAAGTGGAACTGATGATGAAGACCACAGATGGCCACCGGAACAACTCAATAATACGTATTTCACGGGTTTCGAACTTGCGATTCGATTACTTTAATATGGTTTCCAAGCAATTTATGCCCGTCGCAATGCGTAGGGTGAAGAGGAGCTGATGGCGAAGTACCAGAAGAACTCCTCAACAATGAACGTCCCTGCATCGGGAAAAGCAATATTTTGTAAAGGGTGATGAGCAGTTGACATTAGGCTATTGTGACTTAGATAAATTACAAACCGACCCACTAAAAAGCGAAAAAAAAAACTTTTTTACAAAAAAAACAACCGACTTCCACTATAAAGTGAAAAATAACTAAAATTTCGGAAGTCGGTGGCATGTAACGAATATCCCTGTCTTTGGTTTTGAATTTTCGTTTTTGCCACCGACTTCCGAAATTTTAGTTATTTTTCACTTTAGGTATAGTGGAAGTCGGTTGTTTTTTTTGTAAAAAAGGTTTTTTCCTTCAGCGTTTTTTAAACAAGTGATAATTATACAATACGAGTACGCACATGAATCCGAAAAGTTAGAGGTGCAGGCCTTGGGTTCGAACTCGAGACCTATGACTTGGCAATACAACGGTTACACCACTAGGCTATCACGGCTATAGCTGCTCAACGTTGTCTAAAAACCTTAGCCAAAAAAACCCGGTATTACAGACAAGTTGGGTTTGAGCTATCATTCTTCTTCTTTCTCTTTTTCGTCGTTCCCTCAATGCTGAGGATCGCGAGTCGCGACCACATTCGACGCGTCTCCAAGATATGCGGTCTTTTGCAGTGTGAACCGCCCCGCCGCCCGAATGTGTTATTATAAACATGATGCATGAAGCTTATGGTATGGAGGAGCTCGTGGCTAAGTAATAACAGCCGCACGGGTCGTTTCATCAGGTTAAGCTACGGTTGCCGGGGTAGGCCCGTGGATGGATGATCTTTACGTAGACAGTCCTACGTGCCTCGGCAAGCACGTTAAGCCGTGGGTCCCGGCTGTCATTCGTGGATTTTTTGACAGTCGTTACAGGTCGTCAGAAGCCCGAAAGTCTGACAACCAGTCTTACCAAGGTGTATCGTATTACCCAGTTACTTGGTTGTGGAAGCCAGACAGGCAGTTGCGTCATGTAAAATACTGGTATTCAGCTGCATTGGGTTAGACTGGAAGCCGACCCCAACATGGTTGGGAGAAGGCTAGGTAGATTGATGTTTTTGCATGAAGGTACTTATGCGAAAACTTTTATAAGCATATTCTCTTCTAAGCTAACAGCCGGTAGGTACTTACCGCTTTGCCACCTCGGAAACTTTTGCACCACATTGAGAAATTACACCATCAAATTTTACGTGTCGATAAAATAAAATAAGTATGGGTTAGGTACTCTAAAGAACAGGTGGAAAACTCATTGCTGTTCCCACGAATATTTATACTCGATATCAATTTATTATTCAAAACGTAATAAGTGGAAAACAACATAATTACTGAAGGTGAAGAAATGTCTTCAAAATGAACTATAATTTAATTTACAAGGTCAATTAAAATACTTTTAATAACGTTACACAACCACGCTTGATCGACATGAGCACTATGGCACCCTGAAAACTCTTCAATTTGTAAAATTTTTCTTTCATGTCCTTTCTTAAACAAACCAGTATGTTGCTATAACCATAGATATAAGAAAGAAGGAGATATGCCCGGTAGTTGAAAATGTATCGAAACCCAATATCTCCAGTTGATCCCCACTCCCACGGGCCACGCCACAACTGCACATGCAGATCAGTAAAGCCAATAGATTTACACTGTTATTTATATTTCTATGGTTAGAACCAAAAATTCAGAGACATCAAGACATCATTATGTGACTTCCACCAACCCGCACTGGGCCCAAGCGGTAGATTAGGTACAGACAGACCTCTACCTACTCACAGAGAAGAGGCCTGTTTCTCAGGAGTGGAAACATTGTAATCTAATTAATTCTCAACAACCAATACATTCTTTACCAGGTGCGACAAATGTTCGAAGAGCGTCGAACAAAAGCTGGCATCGATAAGAGTTATCCCCTGCAGCCGATCCACAACACAGACAGGGCTACGGCCCGGAAGCCTCTGCCCAATGGTTACAGCAAGGTGACCACCACCTCCAAGCTCAGTCTAGAGAGGAAGGTCAGCAAGCACGCCCTCATCAACTCCCACAGCAACAAGAAACAACAACAGCATGTAAGTAACTAAATCAGTACCCTAATTACGATCAAAAAATTGAGCAAATTTTTTTTCGAACTTATTAAGCAATGGACTAGTAACTGTTTCAATTCATTTCAATTTATTATTGATCGTGCATTACGTAATTAGACTGCAGTTCCCAACTAGACTTTGGCATTGATCACTTACCCTAATCTTCTTTACAATGCTATAAGATATTTAGTAGCTGCTAAAAAGCAATTTAAGACGCAGATATATTCTATAGAAAAAACGCATCTTGCGTGTTCGGCGTTCCGATTGGCCCTTCACCGGTGAAGGCTGGCCGGCTGCCAATCGGAGCGCCAAACGCGGTCGATGCGTTTGATCGAGATGGTAAAATGAAACTCACACTAAGCCCTCTGTACTGAGGCTCACGCAACGCGTCGTATGTCCAGCCAGTAATAGGACTCGCCCATCAAGGAGCGCTGCTCCAAATTAGACGCATTATTAATTTATTATACATAAAACAAAAGATATTTTAATAAAACACGTATGCTAAAATATTAATCATCATCATCAGCCTATTAATGTTCCCACTGCTGGGACACAGGCCTCCTCTCGGTGAGAGGGTGTGGGCCGTAATCCACCACGCGGGCCCAGTGCGGGTTGGTAAATGTCACATGTCTTCGAATTTTTGGTTCTAAGACATGCCGGTTTCCTCACGATGTTTTCCTTCACCGTTTTTGAGAGCAGTGGTGATGAAATTATTTACACAAAGTAAAGCGCCTGCTTGGGTTCGAACCCACG
The DNA here is from genome assembly GCA_948150665.1 of Conistra vaccinii. Classification (NCBI taxonomy): domain Eukaryota; kingdom Metazoa; phylum Arthropoda; class Insecta; order Lepidoptera; family Noctuidae; genus Conistra; species Conistra vaccinii. Next base: position 4,994,043 of record OX411326.1, on the reverse strand, counting down.
ACCTACAACTCGTAAGTCGGGGCCGATACCACTGGGCCACCACTGCTCTCAAAAATATTAATAATTAAATTATATTTAAAATGGTGAAGATTTCAGAAAAATACGCTAGATAGATTTTGCGTGATTCTCAGTATTATATCCGCATTAGACATAACTTTACAAATTAATTTCTCTATGTAATATAAACATAATGTAAAATATTCGTATATTAAGTTATTAAGAAAATGCTCTAATTTAACACATATTTTTTCCAAATGATTAAACACTACTCGTTTAGACGTAATTTTCAGTATAAAATCGTTAAAAGTAGCTTATCGTCGCCGATCCTCATGTCAACCGTCATCTCTTTTGGAATTACAAAGTAATTCAAAGTTTGTAAATGAAATAAATGTGTATGTTCTTTACAGAAAATAGAGAACATAGTAAATGGATCTGGCGATCTCAATCACAACCACGAACCGGACCTGAACTCTGTCAAACATGTGGTAAGCAGTCAATTATGTTCTTCTCATCCAAAGTTTAATCTGTACTTTACCCAGAATATAAAACAGGATCAATTTTCCAATAACTCTTGCTTAACGTTCTTCACCCCAGTAGCACACCTCTGCCGCGACACCGTAACAGCGAAACCGCAGTAGTTCAATTCAATTGGCTCGCGTCATGTTCCACTACTCGATTCGAATTTTGCGTGGCGGAACATGACGCGAGCCAGTTGAATTGAACTACTTAGTTTCGTGGCGGAAGTGTGCTTATCTAAATGAATATTTTATAATCATTGTTGCCCTTTGAAATCTCTCTTTGACTGTATATCATTCCAGTTTCAATCAATCATTCGTTTGCTTAACTTTTTCCATTATCATTTCACGCCTTTACACTGCTGAGAAACAAGAGCTACGTCATAACAGCCACACGTGTCGATCCATCTGGTTAAGCTACGCTTGCCGGGGTTTGTCCATAGATGGGTAACCATACATACCGAGACTCCTCCATGCCTCGGAAAGCATATCAAGCCGTTGGTCCCGGCTGTCTTTCGTGAACCTTCAACAGCTCGTTATGGGTCGTCAAAAGCCCGAAAATCTGACAACCAGTCTTACCAAGAGGTATCGTATTATCCAGTTACTGGGTTGTGGAGGTCAGATAGGTAGTCGCTCCATGTAAAGTCGACACGCGTGATGGATAACAGCCGCCGATTCCTGGCCACCGTAGGCACGGGCTTGCGGATGGTGAGCAATGGGTAGCTCGCCGTCCAATATATTCAAGGCAATGGCACGTAAAATTTAATCGGAGAGGCAACCGGATGGCGATTGGTAATCTGGGTCTTGAAGTGATACCGAACCCCCTCGTACCATCCGAATGGACCCCAAATGGGCGAGGGCGGAGATATGGTGTTAGAAGGGCATATTTTTTTTTTTGACATGACCTTCGAAATTTAAACTCTAATTCAAAGCAAGGAATTGTGTGTATCAATGCAATCCGGTTTTGTCAAAATTTACCCTCATTTTCAGTTAAAAATCATCGGTAAGGGGTTGCAAAAATTAAATAACGCGTAAGACATTATTTCAATTATAACGATGTTGGGGGGTGGCAATTTTTTTTTTACTATGTTAATAGGATATAAACTTCAAAGCAACCGCATTTCCATCTAGTTGCCTCGTCGAAAAAAAATGTTATGACCTCTCAACACCATATCTCCGCCCCCGCCCATTTGGGGTCCATTCGGAAAGTACAGGGTGATTCGGTATCACTTCAAGACCCAGATTCCCAATCGCCATCCGGTTGCCTCTCCGATGAAATTTTACGTGCCATTGCTTTAACTAATAGGGACCAGGCAGGGGTCGACGGCGCGTTGTGTTCCACGCGCGCCTCAAAGAGATGTCAGCACAACTGACGGGGTCCGCTAGAGCCGATTCCTGCCTGGGTTGCGGGAAAGTCCGAAAGGGATATCGTGGCCTTTGGCACACAGGCAACTGAAGGAACACGGGTGGGTTTTAGTCAGTAAGAGCCCTCCCACTCCGCCCAGAGCTAGAGAAGTTATTTGATAATTACCCACCCAAAAAAAAATGGATAACGGTCCACCCCCTTTCACAGAGAGGAGGCCTGTTGACAGCAGTGGGAACGTTATAGTCTGATTATGCTTTCTGTCACAATACACTGGTCGGTCCAAAACATAACCATTCTCAAATTGTCTTCAGCTGCCACAAAGTAACGGCGAGGTGATACTCCCGAGCACAGACGAGCTGGACAAGGCTGATAACAACTACCTGATAGAGAACGAGACGTTCCCTGAGGCACTGGCCCCAACACCAACCCCGAGGTCACCTGACCCGCCTGCACCCACCAAGAAACCACCTCCAAGAAGGTAACTACTCTGAAATTATGAACATGGATATGAACATTTTTCCAGGATAAACAATGAACCAGAAATCGAAAAATTGTCTTGCATAATATAGACTTTAGTTTTCTCAGCAAATTGTTCGTTGTTTCAACGCTTTAGGCTCACGCAAACAAGCGCGACGCGACTCTAATAAATCAATTCCTAAGAAAACTACAAGGTAGAATAATTTCCGGTTTCGCGTCGTGCGGCAAGTCAATCCTTTAACGTATTTTAAGTAGCTAGCTGGGTAAACTATTGTAGATAGCTGTGGTGTCTTGGTTTAGGTTAGGTATGTACAATAAAACACTGTTTCCAATATCACTGCGCTAGACGTGCTATCGCAATGACTGCTCAGAGTAGACTGCCGAGCACGGTACAACGCTCTGCACTCCCTCTACTGCGCAGCCCCCACCATAGCACGCATAACTTATTTATTAGACGTCACATCTCTTCTTTACAAAATATAAAATAAACAATAATACAATTATTTGCTTTAAGAATCAATGGCTGACAATATTAACACATTTACTAATCATCAAGTTAATTTCTCACATATAGAAATCTGTTACATTCATACATTCTTTATGATCTAATCTATTGTCAACATTTATGTAAACAGTTAGTATGTGAATCAAATTCATTACTGGCAATCACAGTTCCCGATTGATTTACCTTCTACTTTCATAAAATGAATAATGTTTCTACGTGATATCTGCCCTGTACTTCCACATCATATTTTTTATTTTAATTACAATTTGTTTCTTTTTGTCATATTTTTTTTTTTACATAATTTTTCATTCAGATATGATTTTACTAAGCTAAGCATTAAATTGTCTAGTCCGTGTGCTCAAGTTTCAGGTAAATGTATCGTGATTTTCGCAATCAAAAACCTTAGACAGGTCGCAAATCTATGCCATTTTGGGCCTCTTCCAACGCGTTAAAATGCGTTTAATTAAATAGGGTTACACCGACGTCTATCATAAAACGTCCTTTGGTGAAACCATACTGTTGATCGCGAATAATTTTATTCGTGTTAAATGATTAAGTTTTTCATTTGGCACTATCATTTGAAACAGCTTGCCGAAAACCGGCAACACGGATATGGGTCTATAATATAGGTGTCTTTTGTATCCCAGGATTTGAAAAGTGGTATTACCATACTTAATTCTGGTAGTGGTATTACCATACCAGTAGTATTACCATATTTAGTGGTATTATCATACTTAATCGAGTCCTCCCGGATTTAATTAATTAAATTCGGGAAGACTCCTTAATCTATACATTTATTAAATTTTTTGGCTAATTATTGCGGTAATGTCACAATTATAGACTATTGGCTACGACATTGTCTGCTGATATAACCTTATATAAAGCTATATCTGTCTTACTAGTACTACTACTGTACCAAAAGTTTTAGAGTAAGTAGCTCATACCCACTTATTAAAAGTTTCAGTACATTTGACACCTGTAACTAGTATTATTCCATTTAATCCTTTTCAATTTCCCTTATTAAATACAATTATTTGAATAAGTTCAGGAGTATCTGTTACACGAGTTCATCATACTATTACAGAAAATACAAATTCTCAAATAACTCAAGGTATTACAATCATTTTAGGAATTTATTTCAGAATTTTATAATGTAATGAATATTTTGGAGCTCTTTTACTATTCAATCTACATAGTCTTTTCCCAACATGTTCGGAGCGGCTTCCAGTATTTTACATTATTTCTTTTTATTTGCTTAATTCGTCATCTAAACAAGCATTTTTAAGAAAACATCATTTTGGTTTTCAAGCAGCAGCTTGATATTGTCATTTTGTACATGTTGTTTTATTCCTTTTCATTAGTATTTATTGATGAGGAAATTAATTATTGATATAATAATATTTAGCATATTTGTCTTCCAATCAAAAGTTTGATAGTTTATTAGAAATAATCAATTTTATAACAAATATGTTCTTAATTACTATGCTAGTTTCTAATATTATAATATTTTTATCTATTATTCCAGTTTCTAATATTATAATATTTTTATCTATTATTCCAGTTTCTAATATTATAATATTTTTATCTATTATTCCAGTTTCTAATATTATAATATTTTTATCTATTATTCCAGTTTCTAATATTATAATATTTTTATCTATTATTCCAGTTTCTAATATTATAATATTTTTATCTATTATTCTATCAAAAACTTGGGACGACGTAATCGTTTATTTATCAAAAAATATTGATTTACGTACCATTTTTTAAATTATTATTATGAGACCTCTGAGTCTTGAGTCCTTTGAGTTCTTTGAGTCTACTTTTCTTTAGTTCTTTATTTGCCCAAACACTAAATAAAACTAAAACCTGATAGTTTTAGCTTTCTTCTAAAAAGAATTATTGAACTCACTGAATTCTTAATTTAAAATATTAACTCAGTTTGTTAATAATTCTACAAAATATTAACATCGTTTATTGTAAGATCAGATAACTTACAAATTAAAGTGCAAAATTAACAATTATGTGGTCTGGTTTGTATCTGCACAATGTATACTTTCGTATGTTGTAACATGACATAACATCACATCTGTATTCCCCAAAGGGTCAGGCTTAGGTGTACCCAATGTACACCCACATTTAGCCAATTATGTTATGTTATGTTTCGGTCCAATCAGATGGTGGGAGACCCATAATCGACCACAAATCCAAACTACGGGACGCCACTGTGAAATTCAAGATGGAAAATCCAATGACACTTTGCTCGACCCGGGACTTCATGTTTAGCATTAGCGCTTGCGACCATTCAACGACGCAATCAATCTTTACCGATTTATTACCAGTTGCAAGTTTTCCAGTTTTGTTTTGTCCATTATCGACTCAAAAACTATGACAAGCTTATCTAGTTCAACACAGGACAGTTCAAGTTCAACGGATAGTTCAATTATGTCTTTACGCCTTTTTGGGTATATTACGATTTTATAATGGTATAGACTTAGTGAACCAGCAAACAACATTATTTTCTTACAATTTAACTTCAATAGTTCGGTGACACTATCAATTATATGTGACCAATGTCCTATGCGTGTGATGGGCCTTCTTGGCACAGCTGCAACCCTGAGGCACACACTGTTGTTGTTCAGTCATGCCTATTTTTTACAGTAATAATGTCATTAGGATCATATTCATTCCTAGTTATTTATGAAATTATCTGTTTTTAGAAAGTCTGAGGCATACAATAGTTTTGAGCAGAATGACTCAGTTTGTTGCTAAGTATTTTTTTTCTAACCCTTTTCCAAACTATCAGGAAACAATGGAGCAGTAACAACCTTTATCACTACAAGGAAGAGAACTAGTTTCTTTTTTAAGTACTTGCAAAAGAACCTTGTTCAATTTCTGGTATATCTTGATTGGGGATGCAGACCCGAGAACTTCCTGACTGGGACGGGTCTTCCGTTACCTCAGTTCGAAGAGTGGCAAGATTGGATTTCCTTCGCAAAGAACATCGAGAGCTGCTGAGAGTCAGCGGGTCTCCTTTGTCTACAGTTAGAGTTGCACATGTCTTGAATTTGTTTTTCAGACCTCACATACGTCCTAGTATAAACTGAATGTATTGACTCTTCTAATACCTGGATTTCAGACTGTAAGCGTTGAGTGTCAATCTCATAAATGTACTTACTGTCTTCAAATTAATAAACTATTTTTAGTGGTAGGCATTTGTTTTATTTATTGGCAAAACACGTGCTTTCCTGTTCCATTCCTAAAATGTATTCCATTTATTTATCTTTTTTATTATGTTTCATTAAAGAATCTTCAGTAAGGTCTATTGAGTGTTATAATTACATACATATACTCAAGCCTTCTTCCCATGGGGGTAGGCAGAAACTAAAGAACGCCACTTGCTACGATCCTTATATACTCCTTTTGCCTCGTTTACGTTCATACATCTGGTTATAATTAGTATCCAATAATTCAATACATAAATTATAAGTTTACTTAGCCCGAGTGCTTTCTTTTTTTTCTTTATCTAGTCATTTGTGCATTTGCATGAATTAATTCGTTTACTTACATGTATATTATCTACTCACATGTTTTTCCATTTATCTGGTACCTTTCAGAAATAACTGAATTCCTACCACTTTAACAATAACTCATTTGTTATGACTAACATAACTAAATAATTGTTTAATTTCAAACAGAACATCAAAATTACAGTTACTACCACAAAAATATATTTTTATGTGTATGGTAGGTAACTGTAAATAGTAAAAGAATATAGACTATTTAATAGTTAATTTTTTCTTTTAAGAACAATGAAATAATATTATTTGGAAGGTAGACCGAACGTACCAAAGAAACATTGTTTTATGCGCTCGATGGTATAAACTTCATATTATTATATTGTTAGAAGTATTTTGTTCTTTATAAAAAAACAGAATTTATGAGTTATTGCCTTACTTATTGGTACCAACCATTCATTGAACAGTTTACCTCTCAAATTACTTTTCGTAACGTAATTGATACCGATTACACATGTAATCTATCATATTCGCCATTTCCGCGATCCTTGCCTAATTTTAGACAATTTTGTTAGCCAGATATTGAATGGCATAGTTTTTAGTTGGGTCTATCGTTTTTGTGCTCACCAGTTGGTTCCACTGGTGAGTAAGGTTAGTTTATTTTATGCATACCGTATTAATGGTTCATGTTCGTTTTGTACCAATAACCCAGAAGTGGTTTGTATACCTACTCACATTCGCTATTAGAACACTCCTTAATCACTTAAATATTACTCTAATTTACTGATTATATATTATTCATGTACGTACACTATTTTAGCCGTAAGTATCTATCAGTAAGTACGTGAGTCACACACATGTAAAGTTTTTGAATCAGAGCTAAAACAGGTTCTAGTCAACGTGAAGAAATTTTTATACATGTTGCTTCACTTTTATTTATTTTAATTAGTGTTTTAAATTTGAAAACGATTTTATTAAACTAAGTAAAATAAGTAGTTGCAATAGTATTTTGTATTTTTACTTAGTTTTTGGAGTTTATTTCAGTTGATTAGGAGGTTAGTACGATAGCCCTTATTGGCACCTATTAACAAATGAGGTCATTATTATTATATTTTTTTTTTTTTGTACCCGCTTGTCGGTAGATGGAAATAAAATACAGTCATTTCTTTTCGACCTTGGATTGAATTCAATTATTAACCCGTCAAATTATATTTCGATCGATTGAATGATATAAAAGCCGTTTGCATGAAAGTGTAAGCATTCAACGATTTTCGCGATCGTACTTTTGCTGTCGTTTCGATCGTATAATGCTTTTTCAATTAACAATAGATGGTTCATATGACATTTGTCGATTTAAATGAAAATAACACTATCGCTACGTCTCGAGGTTTCTAATTTACAAAAATGAATACTATATATTTCACCACAAATTATTAGGAGAACCACTTCTTAACTTTTTTTTAAAACCCTCATTCGTTAATTTGCCACTATATCTCGCAACCATTAGGTTGTTTTTATATTTTAAGTCTTATGCACGACATACCTTATATCCTCGTCGCCACTTGTGGTGTCTTGGTTTAGGTTAGGTATGTACAATAAAACACTGTTTCCAATATCACTGCGCTAGACGTGCTATCGCAATGACTGCTCAGAGTAGAATGCCGAGCACGGTACAACGCTCTGCACTCCCTCTACTGCGCAGCCCCCACCATAGCACGCATAACTTATTTATTAGACGTCACAATAGCTATAACTTTTGGAACGAAGTTCCCTTTCGCGCGTTGCGAAAGGGGGCTAGACGAAAAAAATTGGAACCAAAAGTTGTAACGACACTTTTTTTTTTTAGAACGCCATCTGTGAGCGACCACAGGTACTAATTAGTGGCATGCCTTTGTGAGTTTCATTTTTTTATACAACGCCATCTGTGAGCGTCCACAGGTACTAATTAGTGGCATGCCTTTGTGAGGTTCATTCCACAACTTCGTTCCATTAGGGTGTCCCTTGACACCTCTCAGCTTTTTTTTTTAAATCTCTAATAAGGATCCGACTGGTCAGATTAAATTTGAAACACACGCATCGGCTAATTAGCTGCTAGTTGGTATAACCAAATAAGTACTAATTAAGTAATTATAATACTTCATAATATATTAATGGGTATACTCTAGGTACACCTCTGCCTAACCCTTAAAAAAATACAGGCGTGACGGTTTGTATACATATTATTGTTTCTGTATTGTAGAAGCCCCGCTCAAAGAATCAGTCCAGCCAAAACAAAACCTCAGCCAGCACCATCCGTTGCACCACCGCGGAGAACCACGAGCGAAAATGCTGTAAGTATCTCAATATTTCCTTTGTAATTGTCAGCTGCTAAGTAGTTGCTAGGCCACACTTGACGGAAATTCCGTCGCGGATCTTCCGCGTCGGAACGCCAATACAATGTTATTGCATTTAAATGACTAATTACGGGCACACTACGCGGAAGATCGGTCGCTCCGTCGCGGAGCGCTCGCCCTCTGCATCTGTTCCGTCCTCCGCGCAAGTTCAAGTTCGGCGTCGGATTTTCCGTCAAGTGTGGCGTAGGCGTAAGAGGTAGAGGGTAACTCGGTCTTAATGTAGTCAAACCGTCCTGTAAACCCAGAAGTATTGACTGGAAGGGTAGCGGGTCCCACACGATATGGGCGGTCCTATCGCCATATATTGCCATTTACTTAGATATTTCCTTGCAGAAAACCCTTGGAATCTCAACCCATGAACTCACGCTCGGCCGCCGCGCTTGGCATTAGACCAAAAAGGCAACACGAAAAAGAAACAAATAAAACTTCAAATATATTTAAAACTTCAATTATTGGAACAAAAAAGTACTGGCCGTTTTGAGGAAAAATAACTACGGCATTTGGAAAAGAGTTAAAATGTCATTCTAAATTCGAATCACATTCGCAATTTTTTGTCAATATGACCGATAAAATTTTCTGTTTACAAAATTATTAAGATTTTCGCTTTAAATTCGCTAAATGTAATCTGACGAGGGGTCAGTTGTCAATAGTTTACATATGTGATGTGTTCAGGTGTCGGAGAGCAACAAGGCCCGCGGGGCCATGCAGCGAGGTGCTAACCCGGTAAGCAAACAAACAAACATTACATGCATTGAAATAATATATATTACTGCGTACTATTTATATCAATGATTACATGATTATCGTTTAAATTAAATTACGAATATTATGTTACATAAATGAACCTTTTAGGTATGTACCTAGGCTTAAATGCCTGCTACACGGTCACCAACCGCGTCCCGACAAAGGTGACCTTGGTCGTTTCAACCGTGTAGAATTGTAGATGATGGTTTACGACCACACGTTGAAACAACTTTACCGGTCGCCAACTAAGGTCACCTCTGTCGGGGACGCGGTTGGCAACCGTGTAGCAGGCACATAAAAATCAACACAAGCTAGACAAGGTCCCATTAAAATAGATGGACAAATTTTAACACAGCGTTCAGTACGTCTAACCAAAGATATCCAAGCAAAAAAAAAATTGATATTATTTTGACCAAAAATAATAAATGGCATTGGGTAACCAACATTTTTGGTGTATTTTCGTTAGTTGATTTATTTTTCTTGTAAGTAGGTATCTAATGCGTTTTTCTTATTTTTTTTTTACCATTGTCCTTATTTTGGTAGTCCGAATGATTACTAAAAGTTTGTCCATCTATTTAATATTTTGTCTGAGGGAATATGTTACCGACTTCAATACGTAATTCTTTATTTGCATTCCACAATGTGTATTTAGGTGGTTAGTTAAAATTAAATGTGATCATTGACTTTAGGCTCGCGACTTTGGATTTCTATGATTGAGACCAAAAAACTGCTCCTTTTCAGTGTGTCATCGATTAGTTTTAGATGTAAAAAACATAATTATTTAGAAATTACACCTAAAACGGTTGCAACATCAAATTCAGTGTTATAATTGCAATTCATTATTAATATTCTAGATCGCTAGTTAGCCACATATCTTATTTCCATAGTAATTTTGCCAAATTAATTAAAACAGGTAAATATTTGATAGCTATTTACGACGTTGCCAACTTTTAGGATAAACGCTATTGCTTAGGACAGTTAGGACAGTGCTATAAATGAAGTTATACTCTTTTCCGCTGGTAGTACGCACACCACGTCTAAGGTGCTGCATGCACAATTATACTATACTATAAGCCTGTGTTGTCCCACTGCAGGGCAAAGGCCTCCCTTCCCTCTTTCCACTTTTCCCGGTCTACTGCGATTGTGGGCCAATCCTTTAAGAAGGAGTCCAGCTCATCCCGCCATCTCTTTCTGGGCCTGCCGCGTAGTCGTTTCCTGTTATTTGGGATCCACTGAGTGGTGATTTTTGCGTATTGCTGCTCCGACATGCGACAGATGTGGCCAATTTATTTTTATATTTATTTGATTTTCTTTTATTCTATTTTTGTTGGTTTTTATTTGATTATTATTTTTTTTGCAGGTTGTGACCAGAAGACCACCAGTGGTAGGTTTAATTTTGTTTATAAATCTTATCCATTTAATGCGTTAACAAATTATAATTAAATCACCAATTTTTGGTATTAGCGAACTCAGGCAATTGAGATATCCCCCTATCAACAAGAACTCCTCCGGCAGCAAACACCCCTTTATGGTAGGGTTTAATTTTGTTCATAAATCTTATCCATTTAATGCATCAATAAATTATAATTCAATCACTAATTTTTGGTATTAGCGAACTCAGGAAATTGGGATATCCCCCTATCAACAAGAACTCCCCCGACAGCAAACACCCCTTTATGGTGCGTGGCCCCCCAAACGGTTTAAGCAAAATAAAATCGAATACTCTGAATGAACTGGCCTGAATGCATATTCAAGACATTGCTTTAATGATCGCTGAAGAAGTAGGCTACTATTGCCTACTATATTTTCATAGAAAAGAGATGAATCCCAAAAACAGCATGGAGCAATACAAGATAAGGGAGACACTTCTTATCTGTCTGGCGCATGTATGTCCCAGAAATAAATCCTGAATCCGCTCTTGTCGGAGTGTATTCTTGTAAAACAAGAACTAACTTTCACAGAAACACAGATTCACACACGTTTACCAATAGCGCCTTCCTTTAATGTCTTACAAGCGCCAAAAGATCTTTAAAGCCCTGTATTACATAGCAGCTAGCAGCATGAACTATGTGTTCTGTTCCGCGCAGAGTTCCGGAAACGTGTCCGCGGGCGGCGCGGGCCCGGCGCGGCGGGCCCCGGGCGGCGCGGCGGCGGCGCTGGGCGCGGCCGGCTCGGGCACGCCCTGCCCCGTGTGCGGGCGCCGCTTCGCGCCCGACCGCATCGACAAGCACCAGGAGATCTGCCGCAAGGCGCACGCTAAGAAGCGGAAGCCCTTCGACGCTCTAAAACATAGGCTTGCTGTAAGTACCTTCCCGACCGACACCATTCTTGAAGGCTTGAATTTACCTTTGCTGATTTTATCCAGACTTCGAGGCGTTGGAAGCGAAATCATTTCCAAAAATGAGTTTATTTCGTGACCTCAGATGTATTAGTATTGCAAAGCACTTAGGGTCTTTATGTATTAGTATTGCAAAGCACTTAGGGTTAAAGACCTTAAGTGCTTTGCAATGGGTAGCTCGCCGTTCGATAAGGACCAGGCCCAGGTCGACGGCGCGTTGTGTTCCACGCGCGCTTCAAAGAGATGTCAGCACAATTGACGAAGTCCGCTAGGGTCGATGCCTGCCGGGGTTGCGGAAAAGTCCTAAAGGGTAACCGTGGCCCCTGGCAACGTACAGGAACTGAAGGAACACGAGTGGGTTTTAGTCAGTAAGGGACTAGTCATAACAAGCGCCCGAGCCACGCGCCTTGTGCGCTGCATTTTGTGCGCACAAGAAAACTAGTTGCATTATAACAAGTGTTCTGTGCGCGCGTCTCGTGCGCTTGTTGTTGTTATAACTAGTCCCTAAGAGTCTGACACGCCCTTCCGCTCCGCCCAGAGCGGCAGAAGTTATTTGATGTTTTCCCACCAAAGCGGAGATGTCCGAAGCGGAGAAGAGATGTTTTTCAGCTAGGATGTACTCGTCGAAGCTTTGCGGAAATGTGTGCTGGCTAGAGCGGAACTGACTTGCGTGAGGCTAGCGTTCAATAATGACCTCACTGCACACCGCTCACATCCTTTCTCGACTCCTCTGCGCGCTTTCGCTAGCTTCGCCTCGTACCGCCCCGCCCAGCTTAATCTCGGCGAGGCACATCTCACATCTCCACTTTGATCGCGCCGTACAAATATGATACATCTACGCTCAGTGGTATCCACTGAAGCTGAGTGGAGACGAGATGTGTGAATAACGTAATTCTATTGGTTGTTTAAAAACACATCTCCGCTCCTCTCGTTTCGTCTCCGCTTTGGAATACGGGCCTTACGCAGATTTAGGGTTTTCCCTGCATAGGACAATGACACCAAATTACACACCACTTAACAACTATTATTAATTAGTACTAATTCAGTATTGTATTTTTCTGTTGCTTTTACAAAACAGGGAACGGAAGCCGCTGGCTACAAGGCAAGCAACATTCTTGATGACTTTCTTACCACATTGCTTTGTTTCTGTCATCAACACTTTATTATATCACACTTTTAATCAGGCATAAAAAAATCATATCATTAGACAACTCATTTGTCTTTACACAAATTATTTCAACCCTTTCAACTGATTCTACTCCACTATTGAGTTTCGTTTTCTTACCAACAATCGCTTTACTGCAGCGTGCAATGTAACGCACGCAAAACATTGTGCTTTTGGGCAGGAGTTGGGGTATTATAACATTTAAGACTCGTCTTCGTGAAAAAAACAACGGGTTGCACTCCGGGAGTGCCGGCAGAAGTGAAAACTTAAACATTAACGTTGTGCATTTCTGCTCTCCCTCCGTGTTACGAATTTTCGATCAAGTCACGTATCCTGACGCGAGTTTAACATTTTTCGGTTAAACAAGTGAAAACTTCTTTACCGCTAAACTGACTCGGCTTTGTCGAAAGGTATGATTCCGATCCCTGTTGCACGCAGCAGTGCTGCCGCGTCAATACTGGACCCCATACATTTTCTAAGGGTTTATATGAGATTACAATTCGAGCACGGTACCAATGTCGCGGCAATAAATGTATGATTCCGAACCCCACTGCAGCACTTCTGCGGCAGTACTGCCATTTGCAATCATAACAGACTTCCTTAAAAAGGAGGAAGTTCTCAATTCGTCTCTATAGCTACATCAGCACGCGTAGCATGAACACCGTAGAAACAGGTTTTGTCGACGGAAGAATAGACAAAATGACAGATTGTCATTGTTTATCCGTCATTTTGTCTATTCTTCCGTCGACAAAACCTGTTTCTACGGTGTTCATGCTACGCGTGCAGGTAAAGAAATCATGCGCTGGGATCCCATCAAAAATAAAAATTAAAAAATATGCGGGGCAGTCTTTGGTCACTGACTTACTGCCGATAGAAGTGAAAACTAAGTAACGCCATCTAACGGAAATGTCAGGAATTTATGTGGCTTGCTGTGTACAAGCCGACTTACGAATTTTCGACCAGGTCACGTGTCCTGACGCGAGTTCAACATTTGATACCCATCCCAAAAAAAGTGCACAACGCAGCTAAAGCAGTTTTCACTTTAAAAAAACTACGGCACTACGACCAGGTGGCAAAAAACGAAAAAAAAAATCTTTCGAAATTCAAGTTATTTTTCACTTAGTACTGTTTTTTGTGTATATTCGATTCACTGTCTCACCTGTCCCCATATTTTCCCAGGGTACGGAAGCAGAACCCTTCATAGGCAAGCTCCGCAAGGCCCCAGTGAACGCCGCATCCTCCACCAAGGTCACCAAGCCGCTCAACAACAACTGGCGACAGAAGCACGAAGAGTTCATCTCGGCGATACGAGCTGCCAAGCAAGTGCAAGCGCATCTCAGTGCGGGAGGTGAGTGTTATTTATTATTTACTAGCGACCCGCCCACGGCTTCGCCCGCGTGGAGGTCGGAAATTTATTATCCCACGGGAACATACTAACGGGATAAAAAGTATCTTATATGTTAATCCAGGCTATAAACTACCTGTGTGCCAAATTTCATCCAAATTTTTTCAGCCGTTTTTGTATACAAACTTTCACATTTTTTATATTATTAGTAGGACTAGCGACCCGCCCCTGTTTCGCATGGATATTACGACTTGATAAAACAGTGATTTCTATGTACCTAGAGTAGTATTTAGATAGGTAAACAATAAGTAAAAAAAAACCTGTCCGTTTCGAAAGGGGCACATAATAGTAGATTGTTTGCCAATGGACCAAACAACTCCCGGGCGTCGGAAATCAATCGCAGATTTCCGGCCAACGCAGGCGCGGGCCTGCGGACGGTGAGCAATGGGTAGCTCGCCGTCCGATAAGGACCAGGCCCGGGTCGACGGCGCGTAGTGTTTTCCACGCGCGCCTCAAAGAGATGTCAGCAAAAACGAAGGGGTCCACTAGGGCCGATGCCTGGATACGAGGGGTTGCGGGATGTCCTAAGGGAAAACCGTGGCCCCGGCACAGGCAAGGGAAGGAACACGGGTGGGTTTTAGTCAGTAAGAGTCTGACACGCCCTTCCGCTCCGCGCAGAGCGAGAGAAGTCATTTGACGATTTCCCACCCCAAAAAAAAAAAGGACCAAACAACTATTTTTAATAGCGAGAGTGTTTCTTTGAATCCAAAGCGGAGCGAAGGATTCTAAAGTAGAATCCTGAGCGCGGCGATCTGGTATAATCAACATTCTCAGGTAGAAAACGTCCACTGGGTATATTATATTTATTTCGGACCACATACAAGTAGATATAGCCCGATTCAAACTTAATGGCGGCTCGTAACATGAGGCGAGTCGCTGCGCAGTAACGAACTCGTGTGTCAGATGTCACTCAGGATGGCTGGACAAATCTTCAAAATAGCTCGCATTTAAGTAGGTCAACAGGGCACTTTATGTGACGGCTAAACACCCTTATCTCAGAATTTGTGACGCTACAGAATCTTAGATAATCGATCGAAAACGTGTCCAGCCAGCTTGAAAAACCACTTTTCACTGGTCTCTCAATCTCGGTAACGGAAGTGATTTTGACGACTTTTTGCATATCAACGGGCGTCACATAAATTTGTGACAGGCATGGAGCTAAAAGTTTTGAGATACGTACAGTGGTTTAGTAGAAAAATGCAAAAATCTGTGCCAGCCATCTTGAATTTACGTATAAAACTTTTGGCTGGCACTTTCGAATCTCAATAACGGTAGCGTTTTCGAATATGACTCCTTTACTAATATTTAGTGACGCAATTTGTGACAGTAATAACGTTTGATTTATGGCGGCACATGTAAGGGTTTACGAGAAATCAATAAAAACTAATGTCCAGCCAACTTGAAGTTCAAGATGGCTGGACACCTGTATCTCCGCTGCCTGATGATCTACGACCTTCAAAATGTGTTCAAAATTTTGTGACGGGGACGATAATGATAACCTGAATTTGTGACGGAGAAACTTTGCGTAGTTTCAAAGATATTGATCATTTAAATTTTCCCATACAAACATCCACTAATATTGTGAGGTGACCATATTTTTTACTTAAATA
The DNA here is from genome assembly GCA_948150665.1 of Conistra vaccinii. Classification (NCBI taxonomy): domain Eukaryota; kingdom Metazoa; phylum Arthropoda; class Insecta; order Lepidoptera; family Noctuidae; genus Conistra; species Conistra vaccinii. Next base: position 4,978,007 of record OX411326.1, on the reverse strand, counting down.
AAGGATTTCTTTTTAATCGACTAATCTGCCGGTAGCAGCTACTGATGCTGTGATTGTTTTTGTGTAATAATTGTCTTTTATAAATAGGTATTGAACTATTGAAGAATATTTAAGTATATTCAGCTAGGTATTATGATTAAAATGACGACCACCGACTTCATTTGCGCTTCAAGCACTTAGGGCGGTGGTAAAAACAACGTTGTGGTACAAGGCGAGGGTTACTGAAGTGCAAATGGAGTTGATCGTCGTCATTTAAAACGCTGTATAGGTACAAATAAATAAATTTGATTTTATTTACAGCAAACATTATTTTTTCATTTAAATACCTTAGAGCATTAGTTATCCTGACACATTAACTACCATGTACTTACCATGAAAAACACCAATACCTACCTACTAAAAGGAGTAGATATCTGCACGTAAATAATCAATAACATTAAAAAATTACCCCCCTTCCTCACTTCTGTCTTCTATTGATTTAAATATCTACAGTTGTTCTTATTAGTATCACCAATACACGGATTTTCGTCCATTAAAGAACACACCATAAAATATATTTAGTCCTACATAAAACCTACAATATTGGTAACCCTACTGCAGTGTTTGTATGGGAAAATTAAAATGTTCAATATCTTTGAAACTACGCAAAGTTTCTCCGTCACAAATTCAGGTTATCATTATCGTCCCCGTCACAAAATTTTGAACACATTTTGAAGGTCGTAGATCATCAGGCAGCGGAGATACAGGTGTCCAGCCATCTTGAACTTCAGGTTGGCTGGACATTAGTTTTCATTGATTTCTCGTAAACCCTTACATGTGCCGCCATAAATCAAACGTTATTACTGTCACAAATTGCGTCACTAAATATTAGTAAAGGAGTCATATTCGAAAACGCTACCGTTATTGAGATTCGAAAGTGCCAGCCAAAAGTTTTATACGTAAATTCAAGATGGCTGGCACAGATTTTTGCATTTTTCTACTAAACCACTGTACGTATCTCAAAACTTTTAGCTCCATGCCTGTCACAAATTTATGTGACGCCCGTTGATATGCAAAAAGTCGTCAAAATCACTTCCGTTACCGAGATTGAGAGACCAGTGAAAAGTGGTTTTTCAAGCTGGCTGGACACGTTTTCGATCGATTATCTAAGATTCTGTAGCGTCACAAATTCTGAGATAAGGGTGTTTAGCCGTCACATAAAGTGCCCTGTTGACCTACTTAAATGCGAGCTATTTTGAAGATTTCTCCAGCCATCCTGAGTGACATGTGTGTCAGCGGGGGTGAGGGGTGGGGTACTGCGCAGCGAGTGGCTAACTTCCGAGCCGCCATTAAGTTTGAATCGAACTATACACAATCCGGTATTAGTAGCAACGACATAGCTTAATCTGATCCTTTTCACATTTCCAGGTAAGCTAAGCGACCTCCCACCGCCCCCGCCCTCCGAGAACCCCGACTACGTGGCGTGCCCGCACTGCGGGCGCCGCTTCAACCAGCAGGCGGCCGAGAGGCACATCCCCAAGTGCGCCAGCTACCAGTTCAACAAGCCGAAGCCAACCACAAAGCGCCGGTAGCCGACCGGCCGCAACGCGACGACAGCCGATCTTACCCGAGTGACACCCGACAACAACCGAACGGAGTACGACCGTTATATTTAAAATTGATCGTGAGCTTATAATTGATTGATGAGGTAGGTACACCGATTGGTGAACACTCGTGTATTTCTAACTAGTCGTCGCTGTCTAGGTGTGATTTTTGGCTGTACTAATTTTAGGAATAACAAATTAATTGTTAAGCTCGAGATCCCGCTCTCTGACTCCCGTCCCTCGTCCGCATAATGTTCGATGATATCGACTGCAGCCAGGACGCCCCTTCGAATTGGATGCTCCATACTTTCCTACAAATTATTTTCACTTACTCATTATTTCATTTAGTGAAGTTGTTCTTTGATATTGTAAGTCCTAACGAAGTATAAGATGGATATGGGCGATGGATACTTTCTTGACTATGCTAACAACACTGGCCCCAGATACACCCAGGCCCCGTTCTCTGTACAAGATTTTATTCTGCGAATGTGCTTGGCATCCATTATCTACTATCTGATCTGGATGTCGATCTGTTACGTTCACGAACTCTTTTGCGATACTACTCATAGACCTTCATTCGCGAGACATAGAGTATTAGCAGACATTTTATCATAGACAATATCAATTAAAGTAGAACTTTGGAAGCAGAACTTGTTAGGGCCGATTCACACGATGCGTTGGCCGTCCTAAATACAAATATCCATGGTATGCTACACGGTGCATTCCGGCGTCGCACCGCACGTACCTACACCGGACTTGCAAGTCTTGCAACCCGCGAGACGAGGCGGGGAGGGCTGTACGCGTTGCAACGCCGGAGCGGCGCCGCTCAGTCTCACCGCGTGACCGCCAATGCGGCGAAATTTTCGCGGTGCGGCGCCGTTGTGACATAACAACATTACGGCGCCGCAACGTTCGTTTGACTGCTGCCAATGCGGCGAAATGTTTACGGTGCAGGGCCGCTGCTGCGTAACCACGTTACGGCGCCGCAACGCCCGAGTCCGCAAATGCGACGAAATCTCGCGGCGCCGCATCGTATGAACAGGCTCTTCTCCTAACTTTAACGTTTTTTCAAGGCAAGAGTCGAATTATTAATTCACTGGATTAAACTGCCAGCTGTTACTGCCACTTTGTAAAATAATATGGTCATATTTACTGTTTATCAGACTTTCCACCTTTATACACTTATTTTACAGACCTTACACTTAATACCTATACATCTATTGAACGAACTAAACGATAACTTTATCAAAAATAAAGATGACCATTTTATTCTTTCCCAAGTGACATAATCAACTGTCAGTTTGCTCCCGTCAGTAAATAATTCGAATTCTACATTTTATGGGAATTAGCATCCATACTAACGTTACTATTAATTCAATTTTATAATTAAGTGGACTTGAAAAGACGGACTTTTAAGTTAGTTAAAATTGACATTTTGTATTTAGAAGACCTAATTGTACTTATGACAACGCCATATACGACTGTCGGGACCTTATTATAGATAATAAAAGTTAATTACAAGAAAAGATTTTTACAAAAGAACTATGCTTTTTAAAATGTTAACAATGCAGATGTTATTCGAATATTAAAATGTACTTTACTATTTTGTAATTTTTTGTAGTTTCATTTTGTAAGCGCCACAGTGAAATATTCTAACATGTTTTGTTTTAAATCCAGTCAAAACAAAACATGTTGAAATTCACACAAATAAAACCACAAAAATATGCTTCAAATTCTATATTTTGCTGTCTTTAAAAAACTTAAATGCAAATAATCGCCCCTCATTACATCGGGGAAGCCTGACCATGTTTTGGTGATTACTTTTGTTCATTTATATTAATGTTTAGTTCTCCGAAGAAGTCCTGGGCACGTAGGAGAACACCACGGAAGACTTGGGCGGCACCAGCAAGTCTTCCGCGTCTTCAGCGTTGTGATTTGAGTAACTGAAACAATGATAAAAGACATAAGAATTATAATCTCTCATCCCTGGCTGGGTGGGGTTGTAATAGAGACAGTTGAGGCGAGTCTCAGACCAAATGACAAACCACGACATAACGCTGTCAACAGTGACGTCAGGCCGATTTCATAAAAATGTGTGCACTTCGTGAGGTGTCGTTTGATTATAAATGGTTGTAAATGTGTGCGTATATGCACAGAGCGTACGTGTAGTTTTGGCATGCTTCACGCCCGTAGCACACCTTTGCCGCGAAACCGCAATAGTTCAAATCAAATGGGTCGCGTCATGTTCCGCTACGCGAAATTCGAGTAGCGGAACATGACGTGAGCCAGTTGAATTGAACTACTACGGTTTCGCGGCGAAGGTGTGCTACTGGGGTAACTGTCTTGTTCGCTATGTCTTGGTTTTTTATTTGGTCTGAGGAGCGAGTAGAGACAGTTGGGGGACGAGTGGAGACAGTTGGAGGATGAGTAGAGGCATCCTCCAACAGTTGGGGGGGGGCGAGTAGACGTTGGGGGTGGAGTGAAAATGTATGCCGCCCGGAATTATATCTTGCACGCTATTTTTAACTGTCTTGAGTATCCTGCTGCTCTGTCTGCGATGAGCCTAAGGTTCTTCCGTAGGGTGGTTGCACATCTAACTACTTGTCCGTTCTGCCAGATGTGCGACCTCCCTTACCCATACTACTGTCAAGTCATACTCACTTAGTGTAGGCCCTGACGGCGTGCGACATGTAGTGCGGCGTCAGCGTGGCGGGCACTAGCGTGACGGCCGTCAGGTTGGCTCGCTGTTCTTCCTCAGCAGGGTTGAACAGCGCTAGGTAGCCCGTGTGTCCGGCCTTCCACCTGGAGGAGAAAACATGGTTATAATGTGGTGGTTGACTGTTGTGGTGGTTACTATGGCACTAATTTTGTTATTCGGGCACTTATTGAGCACTAATTATTTACCAAATATGGAAGCGATTGGCGTTGGTGGTCCGGCGGTAGTCACGGACATTAGTTAAGAGCGTTTTTTCTTAAAGTGGGCAACGTCGCAAATAGATGTCAAATATTTCGATGTCTGATTAATTTGGCAACGGACTGGGTTCAAAATCGTCCAAGACAGTAGTTATACGAGGCCAGTTTTTTAAGATAGTATAGTTGAATTGCATGTGTCAAGCTACGATAGCCAGGATACCACTTGCTTGTTATCCTATTGTTTGACTGAGACTGCTGTTCCGCGCCTTAGGTATTTGCGTGGCGAGATGGAGGGACAGTGCAGGCCGCTCATTCGTCAACGCTCACGCCGTCCCCCGCTCATTCGTCAACGCTCACGCCGTCCCACCACTCATTCGTCAACGCTCACACCGTCCCTCGCTCAGGACGTCCCACCGCTCATTCGTCAACGTTCACGCCGTCCCACTGCTCATTCGTCAACGCTCACGCCGTCCCTCGCTCATTCATTAACGCTCACGCCGTCCCATCGCTCATTCGTCAACGCTCACACCGTCCCTCCGCTCATTTGTTGCCTCGCCGCGCATTTCTAATGTTCAGCGGTCACGTCAAATTATAACTAAACTAGCCTCATGTAAACTGGGTATTAATCCTTCTAAAGAAAATCAAATTCTATTCGCATAGAGTAGCAATTAATTTACAATGCACATACCTGGCCACTGCTAGCAGTGAATTGCCGGTGGAGTTCCGTGCAGGCACGCCTTGTACTACGTAGTGTCCGTGCTGCACGCTCGCGTCCTCGCGCAGACCCACCAGGTGGGTCAGGTCCTCATCCTGCATATAGACGAAATAGTTAAAGCTAGTAATAGCTACCATCATAAATGATAATAAAATAAGAGTTTATTGTTCTAAAATTGCACCATACATATAGTAGTGACCAATGACACACTAGGATTCTCCTGATACTCACGACACATCGTCGGGAGCTTCCATAATATTATTTATGTAAAACAATGAAACAATAGCATACAATGAAATGGCAACAATCTTGTTTAGTTTGTTACAAAAATAGATCCATGTTATTGAAGTGATAACTTCTTTAGCGGCGTTCTGCACTACACTTTTTTGGGATGGGTATCAGGACACGTGACCTGATCGAAAATTCGTAAAACGTTCAAGTTTTTGTTGACAGCGCACTGTTTTTTTTTTTGTGGAGCTACATCGTTCTTATACTGACAGCAAGCTACATAATTTCCTGAAATTTTCGTTAGATGGCGTTACTTAGTTTTCAGTTCAATCGGCAGTCCCCCGCCTCGGTTTTTTTTTATACAGCTTGTCAGTTATTTATGTTTGCGCAAACTATTACCATGAATCCAGACATGCAGTACAAGATTCTAGACCTACCATCGCCGGATTTATTCACCGGTTTAAAAAAAAGGTCAGCTGTTCTAAACATCTTAATTTCAACCGGAATGCTATTGAATTGGGTAAGAAAATGAAACAAATATTAACAAAATAACGAAATATGAACTCACAGTATCGTTGGCCTCCTTCTGAAGCTGTCGCAAGCTAAGGATGGGCGCGGCCGGCAGGAGTAACTCAAACGCTGCAAATTCGTCCTCTGCGTCTGGCGATGTAATCAACTGTGGACAATGTTAGTGGTTAGTTAGTAGACTCCCGTGTCGGCTCGAGATTGGATAAGATCGCTCAGATATTTGCAGGAACATAATATGACGACCTATAATAATAATAAACTGCACCAAAACTAAAGTTTACATAATCATCCTATTATGTTCCCACTGCTGAAACTGGCCTCCTCTCTGTGAGAGGTATTGGGCAATAATTCACCACGCGGGCCCAGTGCGGGTTGGCGGATGTCACAGGTCATCGAAATTTTGGTTCTAGGACATGCCGGTTTCCTCAGGATAAGCTAAGTTTACTGAACAGATATTTGTTGATCTGTAAGATGAAGATAAATGATGAAACTTTAATTTTTGTATCCTAAAGAGCAGAGTAGTCTGAGGAGAGGAGTCATTGATGTCTGCGTCGAAGATTACAACTTTGCACTTTATGTGCCTTATTTTTAAGTGCAATATTCAATGTTACCAAAAATATTTTGCTCTGATCTCTAGTCTGCGCAGAGTCTTCTTGGTAAGCCTTCACAAAAAGCTGTTAATATTCTTTCTATCTATGGTATTCACTAACCTGAACCGCAGGCCACTTGCCAAGCCTGTCGTTGATATCAGCGGCGGCGGCCGTGACATTCTCTCCGATGAAGATCGGCTGCGAGACCCGCGGCCGCAGTGACGTCAGGTTGCGTTGTAACAGGAACAGCTCGGGACGGCCGCCATCTTCCTTCAGGGTGAATACTGTTGTACCTGGTAAAAATATGAGATAAATAAAGACGGTTACATTAATTGTAGTTTTGGGACGTATTAAAAATGGCAACATTTATTTAATTAATTAATAATATCATGGCTTATTATCATGATAAATTACTACTTATCGGCGTGAGGGACTACTTACCGGTTCCCGGTGCCTCGCTGGCGTCATCCACAAGCTTAGCCCAGCGGCTGAGCAGTTCGAACATCCGGGGCTGGTCGCTAGTATACGTGTGTCGCCAGTAACTGTAGAAGGTATGGTCGGCTGCCTGGTCGCTACCTCGCCCTGTTGCAGGCAGTTCGTCTTTCAGGGTTGAGTTTACTAATAGTTGACGGGCCTTATTTAACCTAGAAAGAAATGTAACAGTTATTTTTCGACTTGCAACATGATAAACTAACCTTTTTTTCTTCAAATCAAAATATTTTATTTCACATAAATCTACATGCGCACTTATGAAACGTCAGAAGCTAGGTGCCAATTGGTCTTTTCCTATGGAGAAGAGCCGGGAAGATACTCCATGGTTACTCTTTTAAAATTAATTGGTTTTTACAATATTTTCAAATAACAGTGTTAATAGATATAGGAAATATTCAGTAATTCAGTGAGGTTTTAAAAGTAAACTAAAAGTAGGTAGTTTTTTCTTCCATTTACATTTATGAAATAACTAACCAAAAATCACATTATGAAACATTGAATGCAAAGGTTACAAATGATACTTAGCGAACGATAGTATGTACATTAAGTGTTAAAACAATACTAATACTACTTTTGGGAAACACAGGTTACATATTGCAGTTGTGCAATAATTTAACTTATACTGAAAACACAGATTTTGACGACAAGACTTGGACCTACTTCCATAATAATTAAACTTGTTAGAAATACCCGAGGCAATATTGGCGAACAGTATTAAAAACTTACATTAACAACTTTTTTTTTCAATTAAGCAACGTTTATAATTAGGGGGGTTAATAAATAAACCTAATGTTATAAACAATAATGGCCTAACACGGTTGTATAAATAACGTTACAATGTCATCAAAAGCGGATGGCCTACCAACATGAATCCTCCACATACCTGACTCCGGCGGCTCCAGCCTTCATCCACAGCTGCAGGATCTTGTCGAACTCTTTGACCACGTCCTCGTTGTTGAAGTTCAGGTCGGGCTGGTCTTCTCCATACTGATGCAGGTAATGAGCCTGGCGCTTCTCGCTCCACGTCCAAGCTGATGTGTTGAGGGTTGATACCTGGGGATTTTAGTAACATTTCTTTAGAAAACATCATCTTACAACAATGTGCTGATTCCCACTAGTTCATGAGAACCGGAAAGTTCCAAAATGCACAGGAATTAAAAACAAGAATTACTATGTCTTCTAGTACGCTAAACCATAGAAACGGCTATTGTGGACGGAAGAATAGAGAAAATGATAGATGCATAAGCACAATCTATCAATTTGTCTATTCTTCCTTCAACAAAATGACAGATCAATCACAATCTGAACAAACGTGTGCTGAAGGCACAAAGCTTAAGGCTGTCTGTCCACTGGAGCAGAGAGGAGAAAAGAGGAGCGGAGATGTGACTATATTAACCAATACATCTTGACTCCTCCCCCGAGTTTAGATTTGATTGGTTAATAATGGCACATCTCCGCTCCTCTCCTCTCCTCTCCGCTCAGTGGACAGGCAGCCTAAAGGGCGGTTTTCGATGACTAGTCCTCGTGTCACATGTCTTGACATTGTTGACATATGTCTTTAGTTTCATCATTTTTTGAACCGCGATGAAGCATATACACTGTGTAAAACGCACGCCTGTTTCGGGTTCGAACCCACGACCAACAACAAGTTGAAATCTATGCTACTAAAAACAGATACAATAGAGATGTTGACAAAAATTTCGTCAAGTAGTTCATTAAAAAATTTTTACGTATTAAAAAAATACATAATATACAATACGTTAAAATGTGGCATGACGTCACTCCCCGGTAGATTTTATACTGACTTCTGACGCGAGCCCCCACTCCCCAATTTTAAGGCTGCCTGTCCACTGGAACGGAGAGGTGTCATTATTAACCAATCAAATCTAAACTCAGGGACGGAGTCAAGTTTCTATTGGTTAATATTGGCACATTTCCGCTCCTCTTTTCTCCTCTCCGCTCCAGTGGACAGGCAGCCTAATGCGTTTTATCTAAACCATTTTTTATTAATATGATAAAACAAAAAATACGTGTCAAAATTTTTTTTATTATTTGACTGACGGACTAAATACTTTTTTTTTCCTCCTTTAACATCCTATTGTGTATGTTTTCAACTTACCCAGTTATTAGGCGGCTGTCTCTTGGTGCCGGTCGTATCAAACTCGGTGCCCTCCTTCCAAACGAAGTAATTCTCGTAGCCCTCGGTCTTGTTCTCGCTCAGTTTGAACCATGGATGATCCACATACACGTAGTTGGGGATTAGGTCTACGATCACCCTGTAATGATGAAAGGTTTTAGTTTGGTATCCATATTATAAAGGAATGAAATTAGTAGATGAAGGGGTAAAGCTAAGAGGATAAGTAGCAATATTTTCATAACATCATCACGCCTTGTTCCCCCGAAGGGTTGGGCAGAGGTATACCTGTATATAGGCGAAACGTGGGTGTACACCCACGTTTCGCCTGTTATGTTTCAAGTCTCATGTAAAAGGGGGCGAGCTTATTGTCATTAACCAGGCTGCTACTGAGAAATTCCTGTTAGAATAACCCAATAATACTTTGCCCTACCTGGGAATCGACCCAGGACCTAATGTTCAGCAGTAGTGCTTGCGACCGCTAGACCAACGAGGCAGTCAGCAACTGCCTATCTGACCTACAGAACCCGGTTACTGCGTAACATGATACTCCTTGGTATGGAGCGACTGCCTATCTGACCTCCACAACCCAGTAACTTGGTAATACGATACCCTTTGGTAAGACTGGAGACACAGACTTTCGGGCTTCTTACGACCCGTTCGTGGATCTTTGACAGTCGTTATGTCAAAGATCCACGAACGACAGCCGGGACCAACGGATTAGCGTGCTTTTTGAGGCAAAGGTGGAGTCTCGGTATGTAAAGATGGTCACCCATCCACAGACCAACCCTGGCAAGCTTAGCTTAACCTGATGGATCGACCCGTGCGGCTGTTATTACTTAGCCACGAGCTCATAAGATTTACTTAGCCTTAGCCACAATCATTTTTATAGATTTTTTTTGTTACGATGCACCAAGCATATCACATAATTTTTGGAAGAGTTACCCATCAGCTCATAACCAAGTGAAGTCAATAAAGCAACGTGGACATTGTGCATAATTGTTTCCACATACAGTTCGCGTCAAATAACTTTGCCGCTCTGAAGTAGGCTACAAATGACTGCGCAGTAGTCAATCTGCCTTAAAAAACAGTAGTGCGCATGCCAGCGCGCATGCGCAACCTAACTTCAGAGCGGCAAAGTTATTTGACGCGAACTGTATGTATCTGGGTCATAAAAATGAGTCAGGATCTCAACGCCACCTGCTTTATCGACTTCACTGGATCTACCCGCCTAAACCGCCCGGCATTTTTTGCTGAACTGGACCTTTTTAGCACAGCCGTGAGGCACACTCCCCTGCTATCTGCTGTGTAAATTGTGTGCTTTTTGGTCTGTGTTAAATAAATGTATTTTCTTTCTTCTTTCTTTCTTTCTAAAGGCGTTTACACTTTAAAAATCTGTCAAGAGTCAATACTTACTTAATACCATACTCCTTAGCCTTCTTAACGAAAGCCTCGAAGCTCTGCTTAGCAGTCGGCACAGCATCGATATCGTAAGTAGGCACATCGATGAAGATGCCCTGCACCTTGAAAGTCTTTAGCGCCGGTAGACTGTACTGCGCGACTGCGTAGTGAGTGTCATCTATGTCCACTAGGGGGCCCATCTCGAACCTAGAAGAGTAGGGAACTTATATTATGGAAGACATAGACAAGATTTTGATGAAAAAAATTTAGTATGAGAAAATTTTGTGAATAAGGTAGGATTTAGTAACGAAAAACTAAAGCTATATGCTACTCATTTTATAACTACCAAACTTAATATCGTATAACTACTAAACTTAATTGTTATTGAATTTTGTTTGTAAAAATATAATTGTTTTATGACCAAGGGCTCGGCGAGGTTCGGAGTTTATACGTTACAACTAAAATCTTTATTCAAGTTAGTCAAATAACCAGTTATAATCAGTCGATAATGTTCCCACTGCTGGGACATAGGCGTCCTCTCGGTGAACAGGAGTGGGCCGTAATCCACTACGCGGGCCGAGTGCAGGTTGATAAATGTCACTTGTTTTACGATTGTTTGGTTCTAGGACATGCCAGTTTCCTCACGATATTTTCCTTCACCGTTATTTACCAGTCATTGAATAACAAAAGTTACAAAAGTCAAACCCCAAAGTCTATACAAAATCAAAGGTATAGTAAAATAAATTTTAAATAAACCAACCGCGCCGCACTATACGACGTAAAAATATCGCGGCGGGATTTTATCGCGCACTGGATTTTCATCTCTCGTTGTTGACCCGAGCGTTTAGAATCCAACGCGCTGGGACGCACACTCGTCCCAGCGCGTTGAAAAAACACTGTTGCGTTTTCAACTCTAGGCGCTAAGCAGAGCGGTGAAAATCCAGTGCACGAAAAAAAATTGCCGCGGGATAAGAATCGCTCGTGTGAAACTGGACTAAGAGAGTAATTCATTCTGAGCCTACACTACTAAAACATATTTATATAAACATGATAAGAATGATAGATATGATAAGGGAATCCCTTGAGAAGTTGGCAGGATGACTTGGTGAGTTGGTGAGGACGGCGGGAAAGACGTGGACTAGACAGACCAGAAACAGGGAGTATTGAAACAACTTGGAATCTTTTTCCAAAGGGCACACAAAGACTCAGAACTGAGATTAAACGTTTTGTAATACAACTATAACTCAAAAAAGACATAGAAAAAAGGATATAATATTAGAAAAAAAGGATATAAATAAAATAAGAAAGATCCCAAATAAATTGGGAATAGGGCAGGATGAGCTTGATAAGTCATCCTGCCCTATTCCCAATTTATTTGGGATCTTTCTTATAACTCCAACTATTTATAAACGATTAGTTCTAAATTATTGCTAGGCTACCGAAGGTCCTGCGTCACTACTTACCAAGTCTTAGGCTCCGGTGGGGCACACTTAGGAGCCCTGACGATGATGGTGATGGCCCCAGCCAGCATGCACAGCCACAGAGCCCAGAACAGGATGAACATCGCCCAGCGCAGGTTGACCCAGAACGGATCCTCTGCATACTTGAGCAGCTCTTCTTTGGTTAATCCGGAGAATTGCTGTACAGGAATTGTAATTTTATAGCAAAGATATTAGCCAGTCAGCAGGTCGGGTAGTAATCAAAAACAAGGAGGTTAATGCCGCAAAAATCGCGAATCGGTAGCTAAAAACCTACGAAAACCTATGACAGTGTTCTGCTTAAATACACTAGGAGTCGTATGCAGGGTCCTTGCTTAATTGTTAAGTGTTTAGCGAATCTCTGTGAAGATTAAGGCAGTTCTCAAAACACAGCCGGCAGCAAAATTCAAATTGTGAAATTTATATTCTTGAAAGAGAGGCCCATTAAGGCGATGATAACATGATTTTATACTGAAGATCACGTCCAAACGAGTAGTGTAAATAATTTGGAAAAAATATATGTTAAATTAGAGCATTTTCTTAATAAGTTAATATACGAATATTTTAGATTACGTTTATATTACATAGTGAAATTTATTTGTAAAGTTATGTCTAACGCGGATAAAAAACTGAGAATCACGCAATATCCATCAAGCTTGTTTTTCTGAAACCTTCACCATTTAAAAGATAGTTTAATAATTAATCATTTAGTATACGTGTTTTATGTATAATAAATTAATAATGCGTCAAATTGGGGACAGTGCTCCTTGATGGGAGTCTTATTACTAGCTGTACGTACGACGCGTTGCACTCTTGGTCACTGGTATATATCTGCGTTTAACCACGACGAAATAAACAGGATAAACAGTTGTTATCATTACTTATCATACATTTAATTATAAATTCATCCATCAAGTTTTCTTTTATACAGTTGGCGTTTGCCTCGCATTCTAATTAATCTTCGAGAAACAACAACAATGTAGGTACTGTACTAAAGTAATTATTACATTGATGTGGAGCTGAGCAGTAATGAAGACAATCTGGGTCGAGCTCAGTAATCATTCTTAATCGTTTACTTCAATGACGATCTGAATCGGATGTTTTTATAGCTCGCTATTATAAGAAAAATGTTTTTCTTGTGCGAAAGATGACGAGAAATGTGATTTTCACATTATTATAATGATCACGGAAATATTTCCTTGTGACCGGTGTTTGAAGAAGCATCCGTGGGAACTGGGAACCCTGTTACCGCCTACTGCAGTACAGTGGGCGCTAACAATGTGTTCAAGAATTTTTATCAGAAATTAATCAGAAAGATAAATGCCATGGTAGACAACGCCTGATGGAACAGAATGTTAGGCCACATAAGGGTTGGATGAAAGGCAATTGCATGCAGCTGAGACGAGAATGCTAAGACCGATGTGTGGTGCTACGCGAATGGATACATTAAGAAATGAGTATGTAAGAGAAAGTCTGAAAGTGACACCGGTGACTGAAAAGTTATGTAGAAATCGGTTGTCATAGTATGGGGCATGTGATGCGGAGGAACCAGGAAAGTTTTGAGTATGAATGTTGATGAAAAGAAACGATAGATGGTCTGTGTCTGTCTGTGAAAGATGATATCGCTAGAAAGGGAGTGACTACCCAGATGACGACTTATAGAGAAGTAATGGAAGAAAGAGACATGTTTCGCCGACCACAAATAAATTGGAATAAGGGAAAATCATGATGGTATAAAACACCTGATCAGCCCTAAATCTGCCCAAAGTTTCCCAACTTTATTGGAATTAGATTCCATGTTTGTCCAAGCCAATTTTGAAAGTCGACTCCATAATATTTGTGTTTCAATGTTTGTAGTTAAAAATACCACGTATATTTTTTGAAAGGTTCAATCACATAAAATATACGAACCGGTCTTGTAGAAGTGGATTCTTCAGCATCTATCAAGAGTGAGCTCTTATAAAAAATACGATTATGGAAAAATAAATAAGATGATAAATCTGAACTGAACAGCCTGTACATTTTGAGCGGAAAACAATCCTTTACCTACTCGATTCAATTGCCATTCAATTATTTTATTAGTAGTTACCTACTAATAAAATAATTGAATGGCAATCGAGTGCTTTGTTACTTATTTGTAAATATTTGTAGGACAAGATGACGCATCGGTTATTTTGTTATAGGTATTAATACCTATGTCACGCTGACATTCCGGCCCATTGAGTAAAATGTTTTTTTTTTGTAGTTTACCAAATCAATTTTCCTTGTTTTCAAGTTAGTGTATTTTACATGATACCTACTTGTACAATAAGGTCCTGTTTCACCACTTACGATTAAGGTTCCTATTAACTTACTTGGCAGATTATTTCATATAATTACATAGTTCTGTTCCATTTATGAATTTATTCGGTAAGTAGTGGCTATTCGGACATCGTGAAATAGGCCCTAAGCCTCTCTTAATAGGTATGCGGTAAAGATGCTGGTTAATAGAATTTATCATAAGTGAACAGTTATTGTAAAGCCAGTTTAATACCGTTAAGTCCAACCGGCAAGTGTTACACATTTTTACTTATTGTGGGAGAACTGTGAGACACTAATAAGTTAGATAATTGCTTAGTAACGAACCCAGTTACGGAAAATAAAATCAGCAAGGCCATGACAAGATTTTTAGTTTAACTTAGGTGTTATTTTGGAATTTTGTTGCATATTGGCGAAAAACTATTTTCGAAATTACTCAAACGATGACGAATATGTATGGAACGCACTGTTTCGCTTCAGAATAGATAATCCAGCTGATTTCGGAGATTTACAAAGCAAAATACACACCAAAACAAATACAGGCCGCATGCAAAAAATTTCGTTTTTCTTGGTCTATGTGTGGCTCAGATGACACAATTTGATTGGCAATTTGCTGGAATTCCCTGACAATACATTATGCTAATTCGAAAGCAGTTAGACTTAAATTTAACCAATTGGACTAAACATAAACTCAAATACAAAATTCAGTCGCCAATTCAAACCGGCTCATTTATACTAGGCATAAACCATAAAGATAATGAATTGTGGGTTTCAAGCCCCACAATTAATTATCTTTATTGGAGACCGCGGACTCCCAAGAGGGACACTCTTGGGAGTCCGCAGTCTCGAAAGCTAAAAAACCTCCACTTACTCGCTTATTAGCATCAAGCTCAATTTTCGCGTCGCCGTTCCTGTGGTCCTCCACCACATACTTGGCGTCAGCCATGTCGACCCTGGTCACGATCTTGGCCTCCGCCTCCTTAGGCAGCAGCTTCTCTTCCGCGCCGTCAGGAGAGATCTTCTCCTTAGACTTGGAGAGATTCGATTTTGAGGAGCGGAATTCTGGAAAAAAAAGGAGGATAAAATTTTCTGTGTTTTTAGCAGAAGTGTCGATGTTAACGGACTATTATTATTTATAAATGATTAATTACTGATTAATTAGCCCCGTTACCACCTGGTAACAGGCAAATATCTTGACCACGGGTGCCACTTCTGTAACGCAACGATACAAATTAAGAATATTTTTATGAAACCAGGCAGGAATGAAGACTTAAGTGTCGCCAACCTAATTATTTATCCATTTCAACGAGGTGAATACTTAGCTATACCGCAAAGCAATCGCCAACCTAATTAATTATACATTACGAGGTGGATAGCTCCACCGCTAAGCAGCCGGACAGCCGCAATACGCATTTACGACCCACTGCAGGTCAGATAGGAAACCGCATCCAATGCCTAGAGCATGACGGCCCGCTGTTAGTTCTTTTAGATTTTTTTAACCGGGTTTACTTCACCAAAATACGAGGAAAAATCTTCGATCAACAATACCAACGAAATAATGCAGTGAAGTATCAACAAACTGATTGTGAATACTTACGACAACACTATCCGCTTACCCCTTCCAACAGTATAATAACAACCCATAAGACACGGAAGTAGATACTAAATTATTTTAGCAAAATCCTCAACTATCAACAGCATGTTTCTTGTCTCAACCCTCCGATTTGTGTACGAATCACACGATTCCACAACGCCAAAAATATTAAGTAATCAAAAGCAATACAGACTCTAATACAAAGTAGGTACTCACAACTATGAAAAACGTACCAAAACCAAGTAGAAAAATATCGCAATGCGAACACCCTACAGCCGTCTCTTACGTCACACGCACTCCTGCCCCAACCGGGCCACGTTTTCGCACTAACGATCCAGCTCACAAAGTCGCGGCCCGCCGTATAGCGGTACTAAATTCTGGAATAGATACCGTATTCTATTCTTGTCTTCTGTTCGTGTCGTGCTAAAAATGTCACCCTGATACCGTGGAATGTCTATGTTATTCCCACGTGGTATGCCAAATTAAATTAGGTCAAAGGGTTTCTAGAGTAATTTACCCTTCGTTTAAGCAACCCCTCCGAAAATGGGTGATTATTATTACTGATTTTGACGCACCTGGCGGTTTAGAGGACACTGGGACGCGAGCAAAGACAGATTTTAGACCAAGGTAAAAACGTGCAATGATGCATATTCTTAACTGGACATCAACAGTGCATTCATACCACATAGCCGTCAGATAAAAATGTTTTCAAGTCATTGCAAGGTATTTTCTCCGGCTCGACAACAAAGGGTCAACCAACTTCAGGGTCAAAGGGTTAATCAACTTTCTAAACTAATACGACTCACTTTCTCAAAGCTTCGGTGTTTATCACTCCGACACAAAAATACGACTGCAACCTCACGAAAGTCCCAGACGCTTATATCAAGCTTGCGTATGTACGTGTAATAAAAGAAAAAATCTCTTTACAAAATAAAGGAACAAGACGCATTACTCGTTGCACGATGAATTCGGCGATTCCCGAAAGTCAGCGCGCTGCATGCAACTTTTTGTCTCGAGAACCTGATTTATATGGAAGTCGATGCGATCCAGTGAGGCTGGTTTTGTACAATCAAAAAAAATCGGTTGATGTATTTGATGGGGCGCACAGCATCACAGATTATTAGGGAGGTACAAATTACAGGGTGCTGACTCTTACAGAGTTTCTCTTTGGGTTTCTGTTGAGTTTTAAGCGAAGACTATATATTTTTAGTTAGCTAATACAAAACAGGAAAATATTATGAAATCTGGACCACAAATTGAGCAGTAAGCAGTGACACAACTTAAACAAAGAGCAGACTTGTGTGAAATAAAGTTGCATGATGGAACTCATGGAAATATTAATACATTTACATATTCAGTTTTCCACAAGTGTTTCAAGTTTCAACAAAAACACTCTGCATCAGAAGTCAGACAATACAGCAGTTACGTTAGCAAAATGTGTCACCTACCACAAAATATTACAAGAAATCCAACACTGAAAAAACTCACGTACCTAAAAGTTTAATAAAGCAAGACGCAGGACTTCGTCAATCCGCTTGGAGCACCACTAGACCACTTGCTTTGAAACGAACTAGGTAAACTGTCTCAGATTACGCCTAATGGAATAATAGATTTGGTCCAAATGGAGTAACAGTTTATTTGTTGATAACGAGCTTAGATTAGTAGAATGGATAGTAAAGGTGTGTTTACATGTAATTAGACTAAATTACCAATAAGTAGCTCTTTCGTAAACACTTATAGATTTTTCGAGATTGATCCACATTATTTTCAGACTTGTCAAATAGCATTGTTATTGTACTTTGTGATAGCAATATTTTTGCTTTATAAGTATGATATGCTCAAAACACGAGTTCGAAAGGAAGTCGTGTTTGAGCATATTTTGTTCTGAGATAACCATTTTAAACAAAGCCAAAGATGCAGAAGTTTAAATATTTCAATGCAGTTTTATCTATTTCGCCCAAAAAAATATGGAGCTGAAGTCTACTCTACTAAACGCACGCAAGGACAGAAATGTATCCAGAACAATGATTTATTATATTAATATCATTGATCCAGAAACAATTGACAATCTGTGGCTGCACACGAAGAATGCAAGCGCTGTTGTAAATCTACAGGTCCCGGGTTAAAATCTGAGATGTAGGGTCATAGATACTTGGCACACTTCGCCACCCCACGTTTATTTGCTAAATTATCGTGAGTGGCCCCATTTCCCCAAGTGATTGAGTAGCCACGACTCCACGAGTGTCGTGTAGACTTTGCCAAGTAGGTAATGCCGGGTCGGGGGATTCCTATACTCAAAAGAGGTGCATTAGTGGGAATGCGAAATGAAATTATATGTAGAGTAGGTAATAAAAGATTAAAGAGACATAATGTGATGTCTGTATCGTACCTCGTACGTGCTTAAACTTCCGATTTCAAGTTGCAAATTAAAGTGGCTATGAACCGAACATTATTTCTTTCGATTGAATTAGGAAAGATAGGAGTTAAGTCAACCACGGCCCCACAAGGAAAGCCCCGTTCGATGATGCAACAACTACAGGAAATTACTCTAAAAATGAGTTTAGGATAGGGACAAATCTGGGCGGAAAATCGTGCCGAAAACTCGCGCGTATAATTATTTTCGCTCTGCAGCGCAGTAAGTTACAAATATTCTGAAATTGTATTTTTGAGCGAATATTCGGACTTGGCTATGTCGCATTTGTCGGCGCAAAATGAACCCTAGCCAAAACAAACATTTAATAAAAATACAAAATACTTTAATATTTTTTTCCTACACTCACCTACGCCACGCCTTTCTTCACAATGACCTATAAACGCACTTTAGATTGAATATCAATGAGAACAATAGTCAATTTTACAGTAATAATCCACTGAAAATTAAATTAGCTTCAACATGACATGGTTGTGTCTCAGTGATAACGGCGTCTTTGGTACTGGTCAGAACCACAGGCCTCGAAGTGGTAACCAAGCAGTCGTGTGGTAGAAAATTAGCGATTCAAGTACTTAGAAACTGTAAACTAAAAATATAAGGTATGAATTATTGGTTAAACGAATTGAGAAATTAGATTCAAAGTCTATTGTATTTCTCTGATGACAAAGTAATTTGATGTAGATGTTTCGTGTTGATTTCATTATTTCGATTCACTAGTAATTTTAAATTGTGATGTTTATTAATTTATTTATATGAATGTAAATATTGATTTTTGTGCGTGTGTAGTGAGTAATTATGTAGGAATGAGTATTCTCTATTCTTCGGGTAGCGAAGTTGGTAGCACGAGGCGGGTGGTAGTGTGTGGGAGTGACACGCCCATATGCCATATGTGTGGCGAGAATCTCCTTCTCCTGCTAAGTCTCGACTAAGGTTACCGTCTGGATTTCTCTGGACATGTTTGCCTTATTGACCCCCCGTCTAGACTTAGTAATTTGTTCGTACTGCTCACCACATGGGATTTATTTTATATAGGTTGTGCCCGCGACTTCATTCGCGTGGAAGTCGATAAAATACAGCCCATGCTACTCGCTGATAATGTAACTATGGATGGATGAAAGAAATTTTAAAATCGGTTATGTATTTTTATCCATTACAAACAAACATAACATTTCTTTGTGCAGAAAAAACAATTTTTCTTTCTTTCTTTTCATAAAAAAAAATCAAATCGTTACTCTTTATAATATTAGTTAAAAGAAAAAAAAGAGTACTGTTTAAAATAAGATTTGAAACAAAAATGTCGTGTTTTGTGTGACATAAGATTTTTTCCCAGCCATTTTTTTTTTTCGACATGGTCTAGTCTCTGAGATCTAGCCCTAGCCAAGATATCCACCTTATGACTGTTTTACTGCCAAGTATAATTTCCAGAAAAAGTAAAACATCGCTCCTGAAAGTAGGCAGAGTGTAACATGGTAACACACATTTTACACGACACTTAGATGTTCTTGTTGTTATTCACATACATTGATGTTTTTTCATAATTATTTTATTTTAACTTTATTTGTCTGCTATGCGTGTTCATTCATGAAATTGATCTAATAAACCTAAAATGCTGCCTCATATAAACTCATTCTATTGCATAGTGTGCTAACAATAAGCGAACTACTACAGGATAATTTATAAGAGCAGGAAAAAGATTTTTAGCACATGGAAATTCCCATTCACAAAATAATACAAGACTGAAGTCATTTTATTACAAAATTTATTTACACAATGTATTATTAGAAAAATATTAATTAAATCCACATTATTCATTATTCATAGGCAATCTGTAAACATTCCTCTCACCAGTACAACTGGCACAAAATAAATCCATTATGGTTCATCTGCATAAAGTTTGAAAAATATAAAATGCTTACAATACATTCAAGTATTTTGATGTAAACTATCAAGAAACTGTTGAAATAATCTGTTTCTTTCTCTCTGTATACTATTTGATTCTTGTACTATATTTATTAGTCTATCTAACTTTTCTTCTACAGTTCGCTGTCTATTTCTCATTTCTAATGTTACTTTCCTAAAGTCTGTGTACCGTCTCCTGCTCAACTTTCTTTTAGACTCTTCACTCTGACCGTTTGATGTTTCACCATTTTCTTGTATATCTGGCTCATAGGTTGAAGGCTCGGCTATAGCCAATAAAGCTTTGGTCACACTCTCTGTGGTACCATCTTGTATCCTCTGCTGTATCTCAGGCTGGTATTCTCCATTGACATTGTAAATCTGCTCAAAAACTTCAAAATAAGGCCATTTGACTACAACAACTTCGTTCCTATTTCTCTTTTTAAGCAATCTTATGTATGTTTGTTTTAAATTCCGAAATTTCTTATCACAACAGTCTGGGCCTTTACCAACAGCATTGGCTATGTCCACCCAAACATTCTTTTTTTTAACTTTAGGACTTCGGAACTTTTCAACGTTCTGTAGATATAAGTTTAACAGCATTTTGATACTGGTGTGTTCCCAATGGTCGTCAACATCATCTCCTGTGTCTGTTTCCATTATTTCACTTTGGTTCAGTTGCATGTATACCTCCTCAGTCTCCAGATACTCAACAGGTTCAGCTGAAAATAAACTCTATGGTGATAGCCTTCTTTATAAGAGACAAGTGTTTGATTGTACAAGCTGTGGGTTCTCAGATATAAATTAGAGTTAGTTGACCAATTTGTAACAAGCAGTCCATTCACACACATGTCCTGTTGAAGTGAATTCAATTTACAGGAAGTTTCTTATCTACACAAGTAGATGACAATTGTATGAGTTCAAAGAGAAAAGTAAAAAAAAATTGTTACCACTCATTTGCTGGATCTCTTCTTCAAAATCTTTGTGCTTAATATTATCCTTGATACAATTAACGTTTTTGAAATGCAAACAATCTTGTGTCTTGCATCATTCAGCGGACGAGAACAAAATGGCGCTGACTACCGCGGCAAATAAAGCGCTTTATAACCCGACCATAAGAACGTGTCTCTTTGGTACAACCAAATTGGGTCATTCATAACTTGAAAGAAATGTATCAGATAGTGACCTATGATTTAAACGTGTTCAAATAACCGTAAAGTAATCATAACACAATAAAAACGATGGATTAGTAACAAAATGTTAGATGAGATAATTAAAATAGAGCACACGAAAGGGCTTTTCATTTTTGTCGGATTGCATCTTTGCTTTGACGTTTGCTGTCGGCCTTGTTATCTTTGCCTTTCATTGATAACGTCATGAGTTCATGGCATAATAAAATTGATAACGAACACAGGCCGACACCAATCAAGGCTTCTCATTTGAATACGATCTTGATGAAAATGACGTCACAATGAAATTGCAATCTTTTAGCACGCAATAATTTGAATACTCTACAGTAGAGTAAAAATCGAAGTATGAAAAACGGTCAAAATTAACAAATAGTAGCATACCATCTGATAAAACAATGGAAATACCTGTATCCGTCTCAGGGATGGGCTTGTAAGACGCGACATGCTCGTCTTCTTTCACCTGCCCTCCATCTATGGAGAGATGGTTTTTCCGCGGCTCCGACATGATGAATTAGGGACACGCCCAACCGGTTTTGCAATACCAAGAAACTGGACCCTTTCCCTTCAATAAATTATAATTGAAATAATTAACTTTCACAAAGTGCTTCTGCTGCTTGATACGCTAACGCTACTCAACAGCTGTCATGTCAGCAGCGAAACGAATGAAGAAGAGAATGAGTTAGTGCTAGAAGACCGATAATGCCACGCCCTCACTTCAATATCAATCTTTAGTTCATTCAACTTTAGGGGTGCGTTCAATATTATTTATAATCAAAGCTTTCGGCTAATCTCGGCTAAAGTCTTAGAGCCTGGCCACGACTTTGAGCGTGGCGGCAAGCGGGGCGGCGAGCGGGGCGGCGAGCGGCAAGCGGGGCGTTGCCCATGCCACGTACTTGACAGTAGCGTTAGCGGCAGCAACCGCGGTGGACGTACTTACGGCCTGGCCACGACCTTGCCGCTCCCAGCGGTAGCGGTGAGCGGGGCGGCGAGCGGTAAAAACAAATGCATAGAAATGTATGAAGCATGCCACGGCGCGCCGCTCACAGCGGCAGCGGGAGCGGTATTTGCTAAGCGTTTCGCGGCAGCGGCGAGCGGCGCGGTCGCGCCTGCGCGGCTTGAACAAATGTATGGGCGAGTGAATGAGATGCCACTACTCAGAGCGGTACGGACGACGGCAGTGCAGGGGCGGACTGAGCGGCGCGGCTGGTCGAATAAAATAGTTTGGAAAATCCAAAAGTGCACGTTTCATATCCAACACTCATTCATAAACGAAGAAGAAATTCAAAACATAGTTTTTAACAAAAATGAACAATTTATCACTTTTCATGAAGTATGTTTTGACTGCTTTTTTACCCATCAAAATTTCTATCCTCGCAATCCTTACCTACGTAATGTTAAATTCTGAACCTAACCCGCGACCGGGTTAGGTTTTCCGGGTCAGGTTCGGAATAATCCGAGTGTTATAATGTTGCACCTCCAATAGCCATGTATAATACATCGTTAGATAGCTCTTTTTAAACTGAATAAAAGTTACTATGGCGCCTAACACCAAATCCTTGTCCGTTCAGAGTTATACTGTACCAAACATGTCAGTTTTAGCAATACCCAAATAAGGTTCTTTTTTAGATACTTCATAATTTACTTCCCCTTTGAGCATCTATAGGGAGGCGTCGACATCACATGTGAGTCATGCGACCCAGTAACCGATCATGGGTTCACTTCTCCCCTCCCTTCCTTCTAACGGTTAATCTTGGGTTTCTATCGGTATGCGTTATCAATAAAAATAAATAAAAAAGGTCTAAGTACGTCCACCGCGGTTGCTGCCGCTAACGCTACTGTCAAGTACGTGGCATGGACAACGCCCCGCTTGCCGCTCGCCGCCCCGCTCGCCGCCCCGCTAGCCGCCCCGCTCAAAGTCGTGGCCAGGCTCTTAGACTTTTGATTTTTTTTTATTAACATGGCGTTATCCAAAGTGGCTCTTCTTTGCCTCGAAAGCAGTTCTTATTTGAAACAGGATATTTTGAATATGCAGGAAGGAGTGCACGCGTCCGATAATTTGTTCCCAGCTTATCCCTAGACGGTGTTGATCACAGATCATGTAACTTTAGTTGTTGAGATGGAGCTCGTACAGAAATGGTCTAAAACTGACAACTTCTACGGCCCCCTAATTCATTATTTTTGAAGATAAAAACATATAAAAATTATATTTGTTCTCTACTCGATGCGCTATAAACAATGATACCCAACATGCCAGGGTCAGTTTGTATTTTTTTTCAAAATGGTGGAACCATCATCAATTCCGCTATCTAACGATGGCGGCTATATACATGGCTATTGGAGGTGCAACATTATAACACTCTTGGATTATTCCGAACCTGACCCGGAAAACCTAACCCGGTCGCGGTTTAGGTTCGGAATTTAACATTACGTAGTTATGGATTGAGAGGACAGAAATTTTGATGGGTAAAAAAGCAGTCAAAACATACTTCATGAAAAGTGAGAAATTGTTCATTGTAGATTTTCCAAACTATTTTATTCGTCCAGCCGCGCCGCTCAGTCCACCCCTGCACTGCCGTCGTCCGTACCGCTCTGAGTGGTGGCATCTCATTCACTCGCCCATACATTTGTTCAAGCCGCGCAGGCGCGACCGCGCCGCTCGCTGCTGCCGCGAAACGCTTGGCAAATACCGCTCCCGCTGCCGCTGTGAGCGGCGCGCCGTGGCATGCTTCATACATTTCTATACATTTGTTTTTACCGCTCACCGCCCCGCTCACCGCTGCCGCTGCTAGCGGCAAGGTCGTGGCCAGGCCGTTAGCTAGTCTTCATTCATAAACTCACGCCTTTTTACCCGACTACGGCAAAGCCAAAAGGAAGAGATATGATTTTAGCAGTCTATGTATGTATGTATGTAATGTAGTTTGCTTACGTGTGTTCGACCGTAGTGCCTAAACTACTGAACCGATTTTGATAAATTAGGTATCAATAGATTCTTGATATTGGTCCGGGTGACATAGGCTATATAAATTCTCCCAAAATTTTATATGGTGGAGTTAACACATAAATTTCTAACCTCGAAAATTTCATTGAGATAATCATGATGTGATTGGTATCAAAAGAAAGGTCTTGTCTTGACGAGCACATTACAAAAATGTATATATATCATATTTTCAAAGTAAATAAATACGTTTAAATTGTGGAAATCTATCAAAAGTGAGACAGCGCTACGTACGGCGCGAGAATCCGCGAGATGATACCAACGCATAAAGTTACATGCTCTGTGCCAACGCACAGATAAGCAAATCTTAATAAATAGTAAAGATTTATATCCCCCCCTGGATCCGCCCATGGACTGGCGCCGTAACGCGTTATGTTACGTAGCGGTTTACCCTCCCATAAAAAGTTATCACTTCAAAAATATACGTCACATCTTCGCAAAACGGCTATAGCGGTCAGCATAATGATGTGGTTACTGTACTTTGTGCTTGGGTAAGAATGTGTGAGAAGTGACACGGTTAAAACCAAACTGACTGAAAATAAGGGACTAGTTATAATTATAACAAGCGCACGAGGCGCGCGCACAGAAGTTCACAGAACGCTGCGTTTCGGGGCGCTTGTCATATGCAAGTATGCAACTAATTTCCTTGTGTGCACAAGTCGCGCGCCTCGGGCGTTTGTTTGTTATGACTAGTCCCTAAGAGTTGAAATAGTAAAGCCTCAGACCAATATGGTCTGAGAGTAAAGCAAGAAAATAAAATAAAATTGATACTTCATAACTGAAAGTATGTTACTTATTTCATCATCATCATTATCACGGCTGGGACTGGGACACAGGCCTTCTCACTGTGAGAGGGAGTGGGCTGTTATCTATAAAACGGGGGCCAGTGCGGGTTATTTATTTACTATAAAATATACAACTAAGGATACAATCTTCTTCCAAAACTAAAAAAAATAACTAACTCAGTATGTTTTCTTTTCATTTTGTACGTAGAGTGGAACGCAAATCGTCAAAAATTGCAGTCATTCAGTCCATTCATGTCAGCTGTCAAAAAGAAATTGTCAAAACAATCAGCACACCCAGCTGCACCCAGCTGTGCTCTCTGTGAATAGTTTATTTAAAAATAATAATTTCTGTTTAAAAATTGTAAATAATGACATAGGAAAATGAATGAAAACAGTTACTTTAATAAATATCAAATATTTCAGTTTGTGATAATAAGCTGAATTTAATTTAACTCATTTTTTTATTAATTGTTATGTAAGTTGTAATATTTTAGATTATTTTATAACTTAGGTAATTAAAATCTTTTATAATGTGCACAATACCACCTCCCCCGCCGCCACCTACACTGCCCGATATCAGTTCGTCCACGAAAGAAGTAAAATGCGACAATATTTACAAGCAGAGTGTTGATCCTACAATATGTACTTGGACTGCTGAAGACGAGTTAAGGGAAGCTTGTATTAGAAACAAAATATGTTATGAAAGACCACCTTTCAGATACAAGTATAGATATTTTAAATCTATAAAACAAATAGGTCCAACATGTGGACTAGTTGCTTTATCAATGTCAGTCAATGGAGCAGTGTCGCCTGAAGAATTGTTGAGTATCGCAAGATTAGAAGGTTTTACAAGCAACGGGGAGATGTTCAGCTGCAAACAAATGGTCAAACTGACTGAGAAAGTTCACAGTTTAGCAGAGATAGAGCATGTTAGCTGTATTTTGAAACGAGGGGGCCTATTTAGCTCGGAGACAATTGAAAGACTTATGAATGGTGCTGTTCTATTAGTTCCGTATCCTTTTCAAATACTTACCAGCAAACCACTAAGTATATGCACTAGTTTACCAAATATTTATTTTTAAATTTTTATTATAGTACTTTTTCTAAACAATCTTCATGATTATGCATCAGAACTTTAAAAATTATTGTTTACAACCACAAAATTAAAACAAATATCCTTTAACTCTACTATCAGCTATGACGCAGACTGTGATCACTCACCATGTCTAAGGAATGGTCGCACGGCGCACTGGGCTATAGTCTGTGGAGTTATTGTGGTCAATGACCCTGGAAAGCACTATGTCAGTGATCCCAAAAACGTCTATGCACTATGCAAACATGGCAAGTCCAATTATTTAGCTGCCTGGAACTTGTATGATCTTGCACAGAGTAACAATAATCTGTTTGAGTTCTCTCCTAAGAAAGGCACTGATGGCTTAGTTTATATTCTACCAGAAGGTGGCTTAGGAGGGGAGAATGGACTGAGGGACCAATTTTTGATATTTGAAGGTTTTTGATTAGGATTAAGCACAAATGTTGAATTATATCAAAATAGATGATCAAATCAATAATGTTGGACTGTTTATGAAAATTATTTTATATTATTGCACAAGAATTTATCATGTCAATATTAAAATGTAAGTTATGAGCCTAAGTTTAAACTCTTGAATAGTCTTTTCATTGTTTAAATGCCTAATTTATTATTATTTGTTTACAATCAAGATGTTTTGGGTATCTGAAGGACGCTTCTTCATTGAAAAAAATAAGTGAATGTTGTTAAGAAAAGCTTGTTTATAAAGTGTGTGATCTTCAATTAAGTAATAATTATTATAGGTACTATGTAGTACCAAAGGGACAATATTATATTTTGTTGAATTTTTTATAAAATAAAATAAATAAAAGACAAAATTGTTTTAATGCAAAATGTTTATTTGTACAATAAATACAAATTATACTTGCAAATTATGATAAAATAATAAATCTCATCACTTTACTTAAACATATTGTAATGAAATCATATTTTTTATTGACTTACAAGTCAAATTAAATGAACATTAAATTCTCAAGAAACATTCACATTATTGCACAGTCTATTTTGCATTTTTGCGAAGAATGCATTGAAATCAATTAAATAGTTAATTGTTAATGAAACATAAAATGTAAGATATTTTTGTACTAATTTATTCAACTTAAATGAACTTTCCATAGCACTAATATAAGTTTGTTTGGCCATTTCACATGGACATAACAATTTGTGATGATTAATTTACAAATAATACATTATAAACGTCGATGACGATTCTGGCTTTTAAGCTCATTTGGAAAATAAATAGAATTTGAATTCCATTGTAATAAAGAAGTGTGCCAAGTGAATCAATCAGTCAGCAGTAATGAGATCAAAATCATAGTTTCAAGGGCAGGGTTTTCTACAGATGGTGAACCCAATACCTATGAGGCAATGCTCAGCTACAGATGGTTGCCTTTAGCTCAATTCCCACCCTTATGATATATTTTAAATTATTAAAAATCTTTAACATGCAAACTCTGCCTCTTAAAGCCTGCCATGCAAACTGTGCCTCTATGGAGCCATTTTGAATACAGATAAAATGGAGTAGGTAATGATGTAAACAGAAACTATTTTTAAAAGTAAATTAATCAAAACACAAGGTATATTACTTCAAATATTTCAATCATAAAACTCAATTTTAAAAAGGTGTAACAAAACCTTTTAGAACAAGGATTTTAAAATCATATTGAATGTATTTTTTCCCGCAATATTTTCAATTTGTTACTTGTAATCGGCCAGAGTTGCACGTTAGATAAAAATAACATAATGATTAATACTTAATATTAAAAGTTAATGTCATTATATGGATTCGTTTGGCTAAGCCGATAACGAAAGCTTGGGAGACTTATCGCGATGTTTCCTTACCATAGACCAACACTCACTATTTGTTTTTGGGTCTTAAAGAATGCTATGCTATTCAGATCTTATTTCTCCCTCTGATACTGGCCACTTAGCCATGACTTCGAAAGGCTAGTTGGAGGTGAATAGCTCGAAAAACAGTTATCTTTAGACCGGTAACAATTTTCATGGAGTGTTTGGCTGGGGACTATGGTGTAGATGTAGACTGTAAAGAGTAGAAAAAACATGAAAAACAGTAAATCAAGTCCACAGATGAATACAGAGAGTTAACTCCGCATATAAGGTATGAAGCTACAAGTAGGTACTCGGTGGGCTCGACTTGTCGAATTCAGTGGGCGTAACGTAGTCAGAACTTATAAGTCCAGTTTAGGTATGAAGCTACAAGTACGAGGCGGGCCCGTCCTGCTGGACCGATTCAGTGAGTGTAACGTAGTCAGAAGATCTTAGAGTTACGCGATAGAAAGAGAGGCAACTTCTAGGTGAATATAACTGTAGGTAAGTAACGCTGTGCGACCTGAATTGAACTTTATTGCGTCGTACCAAGAGTCGCTTTTTATTTAAATGATTTCGCGGAGTGAACCGTCTGTGCTAATCTGTGGCCCTAGTCTGTTTACACGACTTCACCACAGTTATAACCAAATAAGCCTTAGGAACTTGTATGTTACTGCCTCTCAATGTTTTACAGTTTTCATTCTCTAAACCATGGTCTAACTCTTAATTTGCCTACATGCTGCCCTGTGCTCGCGCACATAATAAAACATGTTTTTGCCATCATACAAGAGTTTTTTAAATGGAATTTGAATGTCATAGTAATTTAACGCAGAATTAACACTGAGGAAAATATCATATTGTTTGAAAGGTTTTCTAAAAATTTGTTAATCTTTTGGCTGCATCAAGTAATTCATAGAGCTGACAGAACAAGAGGGGGCACGAAATACCGCAAAGTTTGCTGTGATATAACGTAGTCCATACGTATTTTTGGAACGAAGTTCCCTTTCGCGCGTTGCAAAAGGGGGCTAGACGGAAAAAATTGGGACCAAAAGTTGTAACGACACTTTTTATTTTTTATTATAACGCCATCTGTGAGCGACCACATGTACTAATTAGTGGCATGCCTTTGTAAGGTTCATTCCATAACTTCGTTCCATCCGGGTGTCCCTTGACACCTCTCAGCTTTTTTTTTTTTAGGTATGTTGTTAGGGCTCCAGTGATCACGGAGGTTGCTGAAAAGCCGCCTTACCCTCATAAATAGCACGACAGAAGATATCAAAAACATTCCTGACAAATAAATGTATTTCATCGGTGTTAATTCATAGTGTAGATAGAAGTATAGTTAGATAATTAATTTTCTTACGAAGACATTCCTCAATATTTCATAGAATACAATGACTTTAAACAGTTGGTACAATTTTAATCAAATTATAATTGGCCATAACGTCACCTAAAAACAAAGTTACTGACAAACCATTATACAGATCCTAATATTATAATAATCGTATATTTTATTACGGATAAATATGAAAGTCTACTGGGCATAACCTTGTACCGCTTATTTGATGGAATATTAAAAATAAGGGTCGTTTACAATTGATACCAAGACCCTAACATTATTACCGACAAGTTATTCCGTAGCTTATTTTAGATATTACAACATACAAGCGATTTGATATGATACACGGTAATATTTTGTTGTTCTATCTGTCAAAACATAAGATAAAAAATATGAACAGCACTATATGTTTGTATAAGCAATCGCTAGTATAAAAAAGGTAATTAAGTACCAATAAGGAAGGGAAAACTTCAAAATAGTAATAATACTATACTGAGAGCAAGTTAAACCGACTCTAAATAAAGTGGTTCAAGCCTAACACATTTGGCAGTGACACGGATGTTAGGTGGTCATATCCATTCAAATGGGTACCTACCTATTCAATCATTTCTAGTTCAACTTTATGTTCGAACAAGCGCTGCCATGTGAGCCCGAGGCATTAGGGTCGCTGCATGGAGTCAGGGTAATGGTCGACTGCTACAAAATCATTACGTCCCGGGTTTGGGATATACATAGTTTTTGCTTTATCGCAAAACGCTAAGTTTATGAAGTAAAAACTTGATCGAGCCAGTTATAGTTCGTATAGAGTAGAATGACATCGTGAAATATTTTGACAAATAGAACAATGATTAACATTGCTGTGTAGAATTAGAGTTAAACTGTTATTGACGCTATTTTACAACTGGTCTCCTGTTCTGACGTGGCCAATTTTTTTTTTTTTTTATCTCGATGATAAAATTGTGTTTAGGCATAGTTTTTAAAAGTTTGGTCTTTAATAGAAGAAGTTAATGCATATTTCAAGAGGCAATCATTAAAATCGTTTAATCCGGTACGAAACCCTTACTTTAAAAGCCTTTTAATATGAATGATTGAATAAAGTTTTACAGAGGAGTTTTAAGTTGGGCGGACGTGCCTTTACACATATGCACATTCATTTAGCGATGACTGTACTAAGCAACATTTCATTCACCTCCCAATGATACGATTATCTTCAAATCGATTAATCGATTACACAAGCTGAAACATCAACCACGTCAGAACAAGACGAATAAAATCGAATATAAGATACGGTTAGATTTAAAATGGTAAACAGGCCTAATACTATAATAACACGACTTACACTAGGAGCGTACATTTAAAAAAGTGTTATTACTCTGAAAAAGCGTACATTCAATAATACGCGAACTATTGTCACTTTACTTGTGGGGTACATCCCGATGCATACTAACTTCTGTAACATAGTCTTCCCAATAGTTTGATCAGAGACTTCTGCTTCGTCGTATCGATGATTCCGTTTATACTTTTTAAATAAGCTTCGACCAGAATTCAGCCACTTCGGCACTACAAAGACTGGTTCTATATTCTAAAAGGGGTGATAGACGCACGAGCAAGTACGCGTACTTTAAAACCGCTGAGTAAGTTCGTCGGCGATCCAAGAGGTTTGAAATTTTGCTCGTAGCCCGCCTTGGATCATAGTTTCACATGTCTGTCATCGCCGCGTGTCGTGAGTCGCCATTTTGTTTCGACATTTGTGTAATGTTTGTTTAGTTTGGTCCAGAAAATTCTACAACATCGCAGTTTAGTGTGAGCAAGTTTCACGTGTGTCACCGACGGCGAGCCGAGTAAGTTGGCGATCTTTAAGTTCGCACGTCTATAACCCACTTAAGGTAGTTATACACATGCTATTAAAAAGCATACTTGTTAGCTAGTAGGTAGCTCGTTTACAGCATGGTTTCCGTGCGTGTGTAAATCATACTCTCTTCGTTTTCACATGGTAATATTATGCTACTAAATAGCATCTACTTGAAATTAGCATACTTTCTTGCTTCTACAGAGCATGTGTATTCCAGGCTTTATTCGGGTAAACCTCTTTTCAACCTTATTGCTAAGAGCATAAGGGTGAAAACTGGTTCACCGCAAATGTTCGCCGTTGTACCTTGGGCAATCAGCATCGATACCAACTTGGCTTCCTTATCTTTTCAGCACGGCATAGCCATAACTCGTGCCGAGAGAAGACTTTTGTGTCAGTAAAAGTTAATTAGGTAATAATTATTTTGGCAATTGGCTTTACTTACTTTTAAAGCGTGTATGATGCTACTAGAAATATTTTTATTACCCCTTCAAATACTGATTCGCGGCCATTAACCATTTTGTTACATTGTGTTTACACACGTAACAACTTTATAATATAGTTTGACCGACACCGCTCTCGCGCCTGCGGTATGTGTGCGGCGAGAATGGGGGGGGGGGGGGGGGGGCAGGGCAGTGTAGGTTCTCATTCGTCAACGCTCACGCGGTCCCGTCGCTCATTCGTCAATGCTCACACGGTCTGGTCCCTCATTCGTGAACGCTCACGCAGTCCCGTCGCTCATTCGTCAACACTAACGCGGTCCCGTCGCTCATTCGTCAACGCTAACGCGGTCCCGTCGCTCATTCGTCAACGCTACCCCGCCTCGCTGCGCATGGCTAAGGCGCGGAACAGCGGTCTCCGTCAAATTAAACCCCTTCAAACCCCTGCTTCGATTTTGAACCTTCAAACTCGATCCCCGGCCATTATTGTTTACACACGTTAAAACTATCATAGCAAGGAATACTTTAACTTTTAACAACTACATTTAACTATAGAATGTGAATATCTAGCGAGACTTCGATATGTCAATATATTAAAAGGATAATATGAAATCTAAGACCAAAATATTTGGAAGTCCTGTGTTACTATGTGGCTCTCGTTTCGATATATAAATGTCTTTAAATATTGGCCTATAAGACTGAGACACGTTTTGTTTAATTTAGGCATGTCTACGACCATAACTAACATCGATAAAATGTTCATAATACAGAATATCGAGACGAGACGCCACTCAAACAATGTCCGATGCTTTTGATGAAATCTTACAATGGAATACAGATCGTAAGCACAAGCACTAAAGTCGAAATCTCCATGCCAGATTTCGTCAAAAACGTTTTCCGGTTACCTAACATACATACACACAGCCACATATTATCTGAATTACACACATAGCTATATCTAAGTATTACACATAGTATATGTAAAGTTTGAGAATATAGTACTAACTCTACGATATCATGAGACAGTCGTTGGCCTGCAGGGTGTGCTATACTAACGCCCTCTACTGATTATCGCTACAAAATTAAACTAGCCGAAATAGAAAATAAAATTTCCAAATTGGCTCGGAATAAATTTCGAATTTCATTATTCAGGACTAAAATATCAAAATTTTTGGCCTGATCACGAAGTAAGGAAGTCGAAGACTTTTTTTTAAGTATGCAAGAAAATCCATGAGGAAGATATTAGTCGCAATCTTTTAAAATTAAAAACGTTTATCGTTATGTAAAAATCTACATTCCATTCAAAACATCTATGACGTACAAAATTATAAATGTAAACACCGCACTGTTAGCTGCACTTATATAAAAATTACACAAAAATATGACTGCAACATCGCGCTTTCATTGCCTTACGATATTTAAAAAAACTGCATTCACGAATCACAGATCAAAAATAAAATCGCGTACAACACTCGAACCGAACCTATGATATGTGCCGACGATACTCGTTTCAATAACAAAACTAAACTACCCATTGACTCGTTCATACGATCTAACTTTAGCAAAGACGAGCTTCTCTTTAGAAAAGTTTCGCCGACTGCCTTCGCGAGCTTCGGTCAAATTATCCACCGAAATTCGGCGAAATTTTGGCTAAAATGTAAGCTAAGATTCGTTGAAAGTTCATCATCACACAATCACTTCGAAAAAGTTCTTGCTTCACGCATAATTCGGCGAACTATACTTCACCGACGCACTAACCTAAATAACATACACATATTGGAAATGTCACGAACCATTATTTCTCGATATATACTGAGTACACGGATAACAACTACATTATATATTAAATACGATAACTAATTAATGAATGACTATGACGATACAGTTAACGCGTTTGAGCCTTCATTATGTAGCTTGAATCACGACATTGAACCATACAGCATGCGATTATATGGCGGATAACTACGCTAGAGGAATACATTAACAACTTTATAATAAACGCGAAATAAACTCAAGATACATAACAAAAGGCGTGTTCTACGCAATAATCATGGCAGCTCGACAGCTTAATAAATAAACGTTAAATTTTACAATACATTTTGTCAGTTTAGTAAGACAAAGTTTAGAGCCTCATTGCTTCGCTTCGTGTTTCCGAGTGTTTCCGGAGGTAGCCGAGCGCTAGCGGGCGAGGGTGGAGGCCTGCGGGCCTGGCGACGCAGCCACAGCGAGTAGTAGCGGAAGGGAGGCGCGGCCTAGGACTCCGCGGGCGCCAGCGGAGCCCCGCACGTGGCGATAGGGAAGGTCTTCACGTGGGTCTGCCACTGCGTCGACAACTGGAAGAACTTCACGCCGTTCAGTTCTGTGCCGTCAATGTAAACTGTGGGCAAACAAAAATGTAATGAGATATGATTGATTTAAGCAATGTGAGGTTCCTGTCCACAGTATATCAACAAATAATGCAGAATTTTGGTCAGCGGTTTCCCCCTGCACATTTATAGAAAAAGTAGCTTTTGCTCGCGAATTCGCACGCGTGGAGGTCGAAAATTATCCCACGGCAACGTACTACTAAAGTATCCTATGTTCTAAACCAAGCCATGGTCTACCCATATTCCAAATTTCATCTAAATCTGTTTAGCCGTCTTCGTGAGAAAGTCTAACAAACAAACTCACTTTCACATTTATGATATTACTAGCTGCACACCGCGGTTTCACCGGCATAATTCTCGATCCCGTGGGAATATTGGGATAAAAAGTATACTATGTCCTAATCCAGGCCATGGTCTACTCATGTTTGAAATTTCATCCAAATCTGTTCAGCCGTTTTAGCGTGTAAGCGTAACAAACAACACGCTCGCAAATCGCCAGTGTGATATGACCCTTAAGCCATTAATGAATGACCGTATACCTTTGAGCGGCACGTTGTGCGAGCCCTTGGCGGAGCATATGAGCCGCGCGACGCCGTCCACAGTTTGAGCACGTCCCACCTCCGCCTCGCCGCTCTTCTCCTTCTTCTTGCCCAGCCGCATTACTGGAATAAACAATATATTTTAGAATATTGTACAGATAAAGTTTCACATACACAAGACTGAGGCCAGAAATAGATTTGTTAGATGTCATGTCTGATGTCATTCAACGCCCAATACAGATAGTGCAATCCACGAAGACGCGCCCCACTCTGCTCCGCTCCGTACTAAAGTACAGCTTACAGTACAGTAATCGCGGAGTGGGGCGCGTCTTCGTGGATTGCACAATCTATACTGAAGTACCAGTGTGTAGGTGGCGTGGCTAAAATAATTTTGGTAAAGTTTGACGGACTTGGGACGCCCGTGATAATAATCCGATCCTAGAACGGCCGGTGGCTAAGTGTAGGATCACAAACGGTGTTGTCTTGGTCATTTCGTGAAACATTAAATCCACACTGATGAGCAAGTCTTCAAATACTTGAGTATAATATTGGCTAATACTGTCCATAAAGATGGTCTACCTATTCAATAACTTTTTTCTCCCAAGGTATAATGACCTATTCGAGATAATTAGCTCGAGCAGTTCCAATAAAATGAAGCGTAGTGCCTTAGCTCAAATTTTGGGTCAAGTTTCGGCCGAAGTTACGGGCGTTTCCGTATAACTTACGGTCATAAGCTTTGTTTGGATGAATGATAACACGATTTGACAGTTGTCTTTACTCCCGATGTTTTTGCTCGTCAAGTACGATGTATCGAACTACTTTCGGACGGACCCGTATCTTTGTTGACGAACTTAACCAGAGTAGGCCCCAGATTACAAGCGCGGATATTGCCCAGGGCGCACCGGACTAACGCCTAATGAACGCGAGAAGTTTCAATATCACCATCATCAGCCTATTAATGTTCCCACTGCTGGGACACAGGCCTCCTCTCTGTGAGAGGGAGTGGGCCGTAATCTTCCACGCGGGCCCAGTGAGGGTTGGTAGATGTCACATGTCTTCGAATTGTTCGGTTCTAAGACATGCCGGTTTCCTCACGATGTTTTCCTTCACCATTTTGAGAGAAGTGGTGATGAAATTATTTACACAAAGTAAAGCGCCTGCTTGGGTTCAAACCCACGACCTACAATTCGTAAGTCAGGGCCGTTACCACTGGGCCACCGCTGCTCTCTAAGTTTCTATAATGTAAACGAAATTTAATTTAAAAAATAACCTCTCTTTAAATTAGAGAAAGACTGTATACTAACTCTTTTGTTTCTTCTCCTTGGTGAGGTACGTGATACAAAGATGCGCGTTCTGTCGCGTCACGTGGAGTGCTCGGAAGGATGCCTTTACCGTCACTTTGCTGTCCGTACCATCTGACTGACGTCCTGGCACCTGAGGGTGGAAACAATGTTAACGCATTCAAGGACACTGAACGAGACACAATATAAGTTATATTGTTAGTGTCCCTCAAAGTGTTAATTGGTTTTGAAGATAGTAGGGGACGGATACACCGTAGAACTAGCAGATCTGTTTGTTAAGATTTTTTTTAAAACGTGTACAGTCTGTGGTTAATATTATCGAACCACCTTGAATAATAGCGAATTTTAACCTTATCTCACGATCAGTTTAAGCACCCTCGAAAACTATGAAAACGACACCCATAACGAAAAATGAGAAAAGTTTTCAGCCGCTACTTGGTTTATCATTTTGACTTCGCTATAGGCCACCCTCGAAAACTATAGCAACGATACCCATGATATTTTTTTAAATTTCTCAACCACCATCTTGGATTGTGACGATCTGCTTTAGAACCCTCGAAAACTATAAAAATGTTATCCATGACAAACTTTATTCTAAAAATATCATCCTCTTACAATTTTCTGATGGCAATCACGAGTTTGTTTTTGGTGGACATGACACTATATTGTGCTTATGAGGTGATATAATGTAATTTTTTAACAATGCACAGTAATAATAAAAAAAACGTGTTCGCCTAATAGTTGTCGTATATGATGTGTAACATCTGACCTCTCTAATAAGAGGTTCACACCTTGGTAATAAGCAACATTAAAGGGTTGGGTACTGTTCCCGAAATTACCACAGATTGATTGCAAGAAAGAGAGGAAAAATTTTACACATCAAAAATGCTTTTAAAAGGGTTCGAGAAACCGATGGCCTCTAAAATAGTGCTAATGAACTTACCAGCCAATAATCCAATTGCAACTCGAGCGGCTCAGTCCGCGCCAGCAGCGGCAGCGGCAGCACGGGCGCCGACAGGTCCACTTGGTGCGGCGCGACGTGCGCGTGCGGCGCCGGCGTGGCGGGCGGCGACGCGCGCGCCGGCGGCGAGCCGCCCTCGTCCAGCTCCAGCGACGACACGCCGCCCTCGCTGCAGCCGACGCGGACCTCCTGGGTGAAGAAAAAACATGCTAATTAATACCAGCCCGTTGTATGCAGTGAAGGCATGAGCATTGTTCACCACGCTTGTTTAAGAGGGTTTATTCTGAAAGTTGGCAACGTCGCAAATAGATCTCAAATATTTCGCTGTTTTGATTAATTTGATAATATTTCTGTATGGAAATAAAAAATGTGACTAACTAGCGAACTAGAATATTGATTAAGAAATGCAACAATTAATATCGTAACACCGAATAGTTAGTTTTAGATGTAAAAAAAAGTATTTGGAAACTTTCCAAATGCCTTTTTTACACCTAAAACGGGTACAACATCAAATTCAATGTTATAATTGCAATTCATTATCAATATTCTAGTTAGTTAGTTAGCCAGATTTCTTATTTCCATACAGTATTATTTCCAAATTCATCGAAACAGGTAAATATTTGACAGCTATTTACGACGTTGCCAACTTTTAGGATGCACCCTCTTAAGACGGATTGACGATTTCGAAACGTGTAATTTGATTTTCTTATCTCAATAGTATTCAATTAAAAAAGTCGCAACTATTTGAGTTATCTATGAAACAGTGTGTTTTGTTTGTTAATTGTGTACTTATACTAAAGGACAAAGTGTGACCAGTCAAAACTGTAAATAAAAAAAATAAAAAAACTGGTTTGAGTATACAGGATGGTTTTGCGAGATGGGGCAGTAAGGACCTTAACCGTTGTAACTACAGGAAATCGGTCTAAAGAAACTGTCCTTATACAGGGTCAAATCAAACTAGCTAGCGAAACTACGTAGACTTGATGGGTATCGATATCTACTTACGATAAAACAATTTATATAAGTAAGTGTTAGATGGTTGGTTTGTTGGTTGGTTGGAGTTTCAGTTGGGTTGGTTGGTTGGTCGTACTTGCATTAGTTTATGTCACTTACCGCAATAAACGGCACAAATGTCTGGCTGGCGTCGTCGTCGCCCGACTTCTCTCTGTAAGCCACCATCGCCTCGCCGATCGGCACGTTGTTCACTGGACCGATGCTGTTCAGATACCTAAGAAAAACAGAACGGTATAATAATATTCTGATAGCGTTGTATTTTGGCTTTTATAAGTATGGGTTTAAGATTCATATTAAAGTTAAATACAGAAACATGATAAATAGAACTTGTAGGTTGTTCATATTGCGAGGGTGGGGGGTATTCGTGTGGTGGTATCTACAACGCCACATTCGAACTACGCATCAACGATTTGACGTCACACAAAGCGCGCAAACAGAGTTTACCGCGCGACCAGCATATATACCCCGACATAAATCGTTGGGCAGTTGCCCACCAGACACGACACCCGTCTGGTCGAAGGATCCTCCCTTTTCTATAGAGGATGAGTGAACGCTTACACCCTGTCGAATGCACCATTCGACTCATCAAATGGCTTTGTTTTGTGTTAGAACCAACCT
This sequence comes from Conistra vaccinii, assembly GCA_948150665.1. Classification (NCBI taxonomy): domain Eukaryota; kingdom Metazoa; phylum Arthropoda; class Insecta; order Lepidoptera; family Noctuidae; genus Conistra; species Conistra vaccinii. The sequence continues at coordinate 4,939,412 of OX411326.1, read as the reverse complement.
GCCGATCCGTGAGGACATCTCGGCGACATCGGGCGCCGAGTCGTCGGCGGCACGTTCACAGATGTTCTGCCACGAGTCGCTCGTGAACAGAGACGCGTAGCCGCCGTCCGACGCCGCCAGGTGGCGCGCTATCACGCTGGGCCCTGGTGGCCCCAGGTGGGTTGGACGATTAGCGACGACACAGATAATATAATACTACGTACAGATACCCAATCCTATACAAAGAAATGATACCTCCCTAGTTGGGCTATTGACTGGCTAAATGTACTACAGTTATGACAAGTTGAGTAAAACGCCATCTATTGCAAAGAGAGAAGACAAAAAGGTTTTATCTTTTTTTTGTTGAAAATACGAGATTTATGAGTTACAAAGATAAATCAGCATTAAACAAGGAAGTTTTGATTTTTACTAATCTTACTTCAGCCAAAATCTTCCATTTATCGCTTTTTAGTGACTGTTAATTTCATAATTGTTACCTATGCTGCCATCTATGATCTTTTTTCAAGACTAATTATAATTTGTTCGAATTGGTACCCCATGGCGACGATATTAATCGCCTCAAATTTAATTTAAACAGTCGATCGACTGCAATGTAGTGAAACTTAGAGTGTTAATGTTACCTATCGGCACGTAGTAGAAGCGCACGCTGGGCGCGTCGTGCGGGCGGCGCGCGGCCAGCTCGGCGTGCGCGCGCACGGCCGCGCTGGCCGCCGCGTCGCCGCCGCAGATGGCCACGCGGATGCAGGAGCGACGAGAACTTCTGAGGACAATGCACGATGTTAGTATTTTTTTATTAGTCTATATTGTGACCCACTCCTGGTAAATGCCTCCTCTATTTCCTTCGTTAGTATTTTTTTGATTTTAATTAAAACGATAATAATATAAGTTAAGATAAAAGAGCTTGGTTACTCACTGTTTAGCCCTTGAATACAGCGCATGTAGCAGAGGCCTGGGGTCGGGCGCGGGGTGCGGCGCGTGCAGCGCGGGCACGGCCAGCGCGTGCAGCGCCGCGGCCACGCCGCCCGGCGCGCCCGGCCCGCCCGGCGCGCCGCACACGGCCACGCACTCGGGGCCCAGCGCCTCCTCGCCCAGCAGGCGCGACACCTGCTCCGCCCACGTGCGGCGAGGCTGCGATACATACATTAGCTTTTATTCGGCGCAATAAACATACAAAAAGGAAAATAATTTCCATCAAACAATCTGCCTAGCCTTTTCCCAACCGTGTTGTGGTTGATTTCCAGTCTGACCGGATGCAGCTGAATATCAGTATTTTACATAAAGCGACTGCCTATCTGACCTCCATAACCGAGTTACAGGGTACCCTTTGGTAAGAACGGTAGTCAGAGTTTTGGGCTTCTGACGTCCCGTAACGACTGTCAAAGATCTACAAATGACAGCCGGGACCAACGGTTTAACGTGTTTACAGAGCCAAGGAGGGGTCTCATATTATGGATGGTCACCCATCTACGAACCAACCGCTGACATGTTTTAAAAAACCCCTGTCTGTGACAGAAGGTAGCATAAACAAGATTTTGAGATGGACTTCAAAACAGAACACATAAATTATGAAAAGGAAAGAAGAATTATAGAAGTTTCTATGATGATAAATTAAAACAAATGAACTTTTCCTTTGAATTCTTTTACTTCCCCTGCGAGTCCTATACAATATTTTAAACTCTTTCCTACACTGAAAGTCGGCCCACTACCTCTCACAGAAAGAGTGGCCTGTGTCCCAGCAGTGGGAACATTATAGGCTGATTATGCTACACTGTAAGTTACACTAAAAGCAGATTTAATTTTAATACTTATGTACACATAATCATACCTCTAACGTAGTAGGGCTCTGTGCCGGCAACTCATGCGCAGACAGCGGTCTCTCGGCCCCCACTACGAGCGAGTTCTTCTTACGCGTCACACCGCCCCCCGGTATGAGGTTACCGCCGCTTGTTGCGCTACGGAATAGCCTTGAGCGCTTATCCTCCTAAAACAATGGAGTATTTTAGACGGCTGATCATAATTCGTCGGCTGTAAATTACATATGAAGAGACAAAACATAACATCATGGTCGTATTTCCCTAAAGGGTTAATCAGACCTGGAACAGTATATAGAGAAAGTAAATTCAATCTGCCTAGCCTGTTCCCAACTATGTTGGGGTCGGCTTCCAGTCTAACCGGATGCAGCTGTATAACAATATATTACATAGAGGGACTGCCTATCTGACCTCCACAACCCAGTAACTGGGTAAAATTTTTGCTCCCACTGGGAATCGAACCCCTGACCCTTGACCACATAGGCGTTTAGATCCTCAAACGTCTTTAGCTACTTAATTGCTTTGAACTTTTGAAGAACTAAAACCACAAATAAAATATTTGATTGTTCAACTAACCCTGAGCTTGACCTCGTTAGGCGGGGAGCTGGACACGGAGGCGCCCGACACCTGCGCGTCGATGGTCGCGTCGCCGTCGGAGTTGCCGTCACTCGCGCGTTCGTCGCCCGCTGAACTTCTGACCGGTTCTGATTCTGATGTCATAGTTAAAGTTAGCGGGGAGTTTAGGGGCGTAGCGAGGCTTTCATTTTTTTACGTTTGTTGAAGGATTTTTAATTTCATTTCGGGGAACATTTATCTCCTTTTATTTCAAGTACTGTACAGGGGTTTTACAGAAAAAAAAAACATTCAACCGAATTGAGAACCTCCTCCTTTTGGGGAAGTCGGTTAAAAATCAAGATGAAGCGACAAGTTTAAGACGATTTTTGATATTTTAAATGATTTTTTATGATCTGAAATCAGCTGAAAAATTACATTGTACAATTTTATTAAGTTTCAAACTTGTCGCCCTGTATAACATATACTGTACATGTTTAACTTAAAAAATATTTTGTTGTAAAATGTAAAACTTCTGAAAAAGTGAAATAGTAGTTAGAAAGATTAAAGTTTTAAATAATTAATTAAGTATAATAGTTGATCAAACCATGCAACCGAGTCACTTGTATAGAGTGGACGGGTGAAGACAGAAAGCAGTGATAGTGATAATAATAATAACATAAAATAATAACAGACAGAAGCACGCTAATAGTAGCACTTATTATATAACTTGATAGAGATTGTGAAAGAACTAAAGTAAATAATGCAGGAAATAAAAGTGAGAAGTATTATCTACACTAAGAAGGTCGCATTTTTATGAATTATTTATTCCGTTTATGATTAGTTTTATAATAATAAAGTTTTATGTCACAATCTCGATCAAATATGTAAATAAACTTACTCTTTTATTAATAACGACAACAGACGGGGACGAGTAAATATTTGACAATATTAATTTGTACAAAGTGCAAGTTAGAATGGTAGTAAACTTTTGTTTTCGGGAATGCGCATTAGCCTTAGGGCGTTTGCCCACTTATCCGATTAGTGAGGCAGTGATAGCCTCGTGGTGTGACCGTAAGACTACCAAGTCATAGGTCTCGTGTTCAAACCCAAGGCACGCACCTCTGACTTTTCGGATTCATGTGCGTATTGTATAATTATCACTTGCTTCAATAACGGTGAAGGAAAATATCGTGAAGAAATCGGCATGCCTGAGAGATATTTCTCGACGCTATGTGAAGCAAAGTCAGACGCCCATGGGCGGGCTTAAAACTCTGACACCAGGTTAGTCACTAACCACACGAAAAGAAGAAGATTCGATTCGTGTTCGTTTCTGATCCGGTTTGGCCATCTGTGCCGTGTGTCCACTCATGCGAATACAGTTCGTACAATTACAAGGATGGCCAATCCCGATCAGAAACTAACACGAATCTAATACGAACTGGATACGGATAAGTGGGGACACGCCCTTATCCCGCGTCCTATTTAAAAGCGATCGCCGTGCGAATACGCAATCGTGGCGTGCATATGTAAATTTTTGTTCGGAAAACCGGATAACGCCCTCGGTCGGCGTGAACTCGCGTTCAGGTTTATCGAACAAAAAGTGACTTATTCGGACGATCGCTTTTAAATAGGACGTGGCATTTGAGGCAGCCGCAGGAATCACAGCTCTGATTTCAAACTATAGGATTATGAATGTTCAATATTGAAATATAGACAGCACAAATTTTGAAAACATACATTCTTATTTTTAACAAACATTTTACTCATTTCAATTTTAACAGAGTAAAAAATAAAATGGCTAGGCAGACCTGGCCATTTTTTCTTTTTACTTATTTAGTTCCCTATCCATGACTACTGTTAAGGTGGCCACACATGCACACGCAAGCATGGCAAGCCTCCATGAACAATCATTTTGTGCAAGCGTGCACAAATTCCCTATAGTACACTGTACGAGCAAGCTGTAGCAGCATCAGTTTTTGTTTGAGTGATGGACGACGACGACGCGCTTGCTTTAGCTGCATTAATTATGTGCAACTGGCGTGCGTACGATTGTGCAACCTTAATCTGCATTCACACGTCCAATCATGCTTGCACAAGCGTGGCTTGTTCAAACCGCATAATGAAAGTTCTATCAATCTTCATGCCGCTTGCACAAGCAAGATGCTTGCACAAAATCATCATACAGAAGCTCAAGAATGCTTGTACAAGATGATTGTTCATGCAGGCTTGTCATGCTTGCAGTTACGTGTGTCTCCACCTTTAGTAATTTTTTTTTAAATTTTCTTCAACTATGCATTGTCAATATCTATCGTCCCCTATTGTTCTATAGACCTTTTAGGTCCATAGACCAATCCATCCATAGACGAACGAGCCTGCATTACCTGTGAGCGGCAGCGTGACGAGATGCCTCTCCCGCAGCGCGCTGAGCTCGGCGCCCGCCGCCACGCTGGCGTGCCGCGCCACTGCACATGCGCCGCCTTCAGTCACAGCGTGCAACGTGGAATACCGAGGAAGTGCGTTCGAAGTAGGCGAAATGCCATGAGGAGTGAATGAGTTTAGTGTCTGTTTTATTGCGTTTAGTTTACAACAGATAATGGTATGTATCGTGGCAGCCACCATATTACAGTTCATAATTTTTTTTGTCATGTTAAGAGTGTTGGAAAATGTACCTTGCTGTCATACAAATAGAGTCTTATTTGGCTCGTCGCTGTTTTTTAGCATGTCAAGGGTTTAGAAAAATTAACCTTGCAGTGATACAAATAGAGTCTTGTTTGGCTCGTCACTGTTTTTAACTTTATGAAAATGTTAGCAGAAGTTGCTTTGAGCTGGATTCTTAAATTGTTTGTAGCTCTCGACAAGATTTTCACATTCAACAGTATTTGCTATTTGATATTTCCCCATTTAGTTAGGAAAATTGTATAATTGAACATTATGTTTGCGAACCAATTCGTGAGTCATGACGGTAGTATTCCACCTCGCACACAAACTAATCTAATGCACACAGCGTTACAAAACAAAACATAAAAGATATCTCAATGTATATGTCTTCCATTAAAATGTATGTAAGCAAAACCAAAAGTTAAGCGATTACGTCACACAATGCATCTTCGAATGAATGCTTCGATGCTCAGGCAATTAATATGTTACTGATTATATAGTTTAACATACTAGTGTGATAATCAATGAGTTACTATGTGTGTATGTTGAGCTCTTGGCCTAACTTTTGAAGATTATGACAAAATTGAAATGTTTAATTGTCTTGTCACGTATTTTGCGATTAAGTATATTTCTTAAGTTGATTTTTTTTTTGTGGAGGATTTAAGAAATGAAAAACAGTTTTAATTATTTTAAAATTAATTTATTGCAAAAAGAAAGAAAATTAACAAAATCAAATAATAATAATAATACAATATCACAAAAAATGTAAACGTTTTTTATCAAAAACTGTAAACAATCTTCAAAAATTAGACCGAGAGCTAGCAACATTATCTTTACAATATTTCTGACATTGTTCTATGGGTGGGTACGTACCATTGGAATGCCTGTGGTGTTCCTGGTTGGCCAGGCTCCTGGAACTGCTGAAGAACGGTCTCAGCGAGGGTTTGGGTGTGGAGCCGATGCTGATGGTATCCATCTGATCCGGACCTGAGTCCTCGCCTTCGCCGCATGATAAGGATTCTAGTTCCTGAAAAGATTATAAGCAGCATGATAATTACAAATAAAATAACAGGAATTATATCAACATTGTTTATAGCATCTTCAAATACTGTTAACATGAACCTGTCATGTTCACAATGCCAGTTTCCGTAATACTGGTAACTGATAAATATGCTGCCCGCAATACAGCAACAGTTCATGTTACCAGTAACATACTTTCAGTAACGCAACAGGAACACGTTGTTGCAACAAAACTTCTCAACATTTTTTTACCGCGCGTAATACAGCGTGGTTTTTTTTCATCAAAATAAATAGGCGACTGAACCATTAATTTTTAAATCTGTGAATGTTATGGACAGTCTCCTAAGAACCGGTTCGTGCAACTACAACGGTTAACCTGCCTTTACTGTCCCATTTCAAAAATCCATTGTGTACTGTATACGTATTGGACGAGACAAAAAATACAATGAATCTATTCCCGTAAGTCCTAGGTAATCTTACATTTTTGTTGCAGCAACACGGCACGTAACATCTTACCTGGAAGAGTTCATCGATGTCATGTTGCGCGTGATGCGTGTCGCGTGTGGCGCCACGCTCCGACAGCTCCTCGGGCACGCGGAATCTCCGCAGCAACGCCGCGAACTTCTGCTTCAGGTTGCGTTGCTGTAACACGATGCGTAACGTTAGTTGGATGTTGCATATGTTTGTGATTTTTGGTGAGAAGAGTGATAAGGGTGACCGTGTTAACCAGGTTATAAACTTTACGTGATAACCATAGTGCAAGTAATAGATGAAAGGTACTTTTGATTTTTTTACTTTTACTTTGAGATCTACGTGATAACCAATTATACGTCTATTTTACTGTGGTTGTGAGAAAGAATCTTAAGGTGCAATTCTGTAGCCGACTTAAGCCGACCCCAGGCGGCAGTAGCCGACGACGTGTCGCTGCGACAGTTCTGTTTTCTATGTATTTCTATGAAACCGACGTGTCGCTAGCTACGGAAGGTATTTCGGTCGGTCACGGAATGGTACCTTTAAACATAACAACTCGAAAAAGACCAATCCCCGTACCGTCTATTTATCAATGAGCTCAATTCAAAATTCATTCATTATTAATTCTAACATTTTCGATACTTACCTACAATTTTCGTAGTACATTTTAAGTCTAAAATCTAATCAGAACCGGCTTAATAATGTGACTTGTTTAATTGTTATTAATTTTAAATTATCTTATCAGACCAAAACTTCGATACGGGAGTGTTGACACTACAATTCAATTGTTTTTTTTTATTGTTTTCCATACAACAATAAGTTGGAACATTAGACGGCACGTGTAGACGTTAAAATTAAGACCTTGAACATAGTTTGGTAAGGTGCATTATTAGATAATATTGAGATAAGTGACGACACGGACCAAAGATGTTTGTTTAGGAGTTGACTCTGTAAATCACAGCGACCGTGCGCAAAAATATAATTTATAAAACATTTTTTTTTTCCACGCTATTAATTTTTTAAGCCTTAAAATTATTACTGACACATATTTAGATTATACACAACACAAAAACACAGAACACAGCACACAATTCTAAATTTCCACACCCCACTAAACGAAAACACACAAGGATGCGCAAGCGCATGATCACAAATACATACAGTTTTCACCTCCATGGACCAAACGCTACTGAGCGGCCACAGTCTTGGGTGCAGCTAATCTAATCTAGCTGTGATTAGCTTACAAACAATGTGACATAATATTTATTCTACTTTAATGATATGACGATGACGCTATCATGTTTGTAATTAAAGAAAGCCAGAGGTCGTGAGTTCGAGTTCCACTTGTGTCTACTGACATAGAATGACGTCACGTAAAGAACGTCGCTCATTATAACAGCACCGCTCCGACACGGCAAATAGCATGCCATTCAAGTTAGGATTTTAAATCAAATGCATTAAAATCTATTTTACGATGGCTATATAGAATAGTGGGCGGCTCGCCGGCCGCTCAATGCCCGCGAGCCGTCACACGTAAAATAGACTTTAATGCATTTGATTTAAAATTCTAACTTGAATGACAAGTTATTTGCCGTGTCTGGTCGGTGCTGTTTTAATGAACGATGTGCTTTAGTGTGCTAAAATTTACATTTTACTCGACTTGAGGATTGAAATAGTAAGCAGTTGCGTTTGTGACTACCCCCCAACGCACTATTTTCTCCAGACTTTTCTGCGGTTATTCTCTGGGTGTCTACCACTGAATGATTTCTTTAATAGACCATTGAAAATACTAAAGAAATGTCAAAAAAATAGACTAGACTGCTAATGAAGGAACTACAATACAAGTGTAAATACCTAATATTTCACATGTGCCCTTTGAAAATAATACAAGAGTTTTACAGAAAAACAACCTACTAATTACATGAAGCATGCTTTCCAAACTAGAAGACCACATCTCTACGGTATGAGAATAGAAAATTTTAGCCTTGGCTTGCTGTTTTTAAAGTTCAATTTTGATTGAGCACTCTGCAACACAATTTTAAAGGTACTATTTGTGATTATGTCCTGAAGAGTGCAAAAGTACAGGATAGACGATTTTTCACAGTTAACAAAAATACCAATAACATGCAAAACACGGTGGTAGTAGTAGATAAAACAACAAAACTCTTTGAAACTTTTAGTAAATTAGTTTTAATTTAGTCTAGGAGTTATACAAATATCGTCAAGGAACGGAGGACTCTGAATTTACTTTATCCATTTTTTTTTAAACACAACGGGTTTGTTCTTAGCCTGCATCTCACCAGATGGTAAGTGATGAACAGGCCGAAGGTGGAAGCGAGCTTCACCCGGAATCCTCAACCACAGAGGAACTGGCTATCTTACCTCTAACTGCCGAAACACAACAATGCTGTTAACATTGTTGTTACAGCGACAGACTTAGATAAAATGGTGGTAGCTAGCCAGGCGGACTTAGAACAAGCCCTACCACCAACCAAACAGAGCAGAAAACTGCCCCCACTAGGAATCGAACCCGGGACCTCTTGGTCTGAGACAGGTAGTCCACAGAGGCGGTTAAAATATTGAGACCCCCTGTACAATACTTGCATAAGACATAGACTTTAGAAACGTTAATAGAAGTCAAGTTTTTTTTCAGCACAATTTTTATTCTCATACAAATGTATACTAGCGTGCGTGCGCAAGCGCTCACCGCGAGCTTCCCGCGGCTGCCCTTGCGTTTCGCGGCCGCGTTCTCTAGCTCACTGTCGCTGTCCCTGTCCCTGTCGTTCGCCTTAGAGTGCATATAGCTCTGTCTCTTTCGCTCGCGCTCCATGAAGCTCATGTCGCGAGAACGGGACAACTGCGTGCAATGCAACGCCTATTACGCACAAGCTATATCTTCTACTTAAATATTTATAAGCTATAAACAAAATATTATAAATTATTTCGGTATTTAAACATTGGCCTGTAAATGATAAAAACATGGTAAATATGGAAAGCTCCCTGAAGCAAAAGCGTATTATCAAAACATGCGGTTTCTTCTTTTTTAAGAATTTATTTTACAAAAATAAGCAGGCCCTTCTGCAAAATCTTTTAGCTAACGAATTTATTTGTTACGGATACCTAAACATTCGCTAAAATCTTTAACTAAATTATAAAACTATTAGGAAAAATCTTATACCTGTCTCCTGTACTAAATCTTATAATAAGAGAAAAACTTCATATTTTTAACATAGTTTACAAAAGCCTGTTCACTTGATTATAGACCTTATTACCTTGGTATAAGAGAGATCAGTTTTGTTGAAGGCCAGTTGGCGATGCGCGCGCCGCCTTGCGGGCGCTCCGTACGTCATGTCATCGGCTTCCTCTACTGAGCTGAATTCACCTTCTTCTTCTTCATCTGAGTAGCCGCGTTCTGTAAAATAAGGAATAAAAAGGATTAAAATTAAAAAGGGCTGGTTTACTGTTTAATATGACATATCAACCTGCCTAGCCTTTTTCCAACTATGTTGGGGTCAGCTTCCAGACTAACCGGATGCAGCTGAATACTATTGTTTTACATGGAGCGACTACCTACCTGACGTCCACAACCCAGTAACTGGGTAACACGATACCCCTTGGTAAGACTGATGGTTGTCAGACTTTCGGGCTACTGACGAACCGTAACAACTGTCAAAGATTTACGAATAACAGCCGGGACGGGACCATCGGCTTAACGTGCGTTCCGAGACACGGAGGATTCTCGAAATGTAAAGACGTTCACCCACCCACGGACCAACCCCGGCAAGCATAGCTTAACCTGATGGATCGACCCGTGGGGCTGTTATGACTTAGCCAAGAGCTCTTGTGTGTCTCCATTCATCAATAGCTATCCCGAAATTCAAGTTTGTCTGTGTGTTACAGGTAAACTTGAATTTCGCAGTTCATTATGATACTTATTTCCCGCACAGGTATCCCCCAAATTGTTCTTTTCGAGTATTTAATGTTATTTGTTTGCGTGTTTACCGCAAATAAAGGCGTTTTCTTTCTTATTATTTGCATTTAACCTATGAAACTTGCAGGGTAAAAATGGTTTTCTAATAATTTTAGAGGAAAATCTTCATCATACATAACATAATCAGCCAATTATTAATGTTCGTGGCGGTGACTCGACGGGGCGGGACTCGACGTCAAGGGAATAAATCCCAATGCTGGGACACAGGCCTCCTCTCTGTGAGAGGGAGTGGGCCGAAATCCACCACGCGGGCCCAGTGCGGGTTGGTGGATGTCACATGTCTTGGAATTTTTTGGTTCTAGGACATGCCGGTTTCCTTACGATGTTTTCCTTCACCGTTTTGTGAGCAGTGGTGATGAAATTATTTTACAAAAAACTTTTTATAAAAAAAGAACAACCGACTTCCAAAAAAGACACTACAAAGTCAAAAATAACTTTAATTTCGGAAGTCGGTGTATTTGGTTTTGAACTTTCGTTTTTTGCCACCGACTTCCGAAATTAAAGTTATTTTTGACTTTGTAGTGTCTTTTTTGGAAGTCGGTTGTTCTTTTTTTATAAAAAGTTTTTATTTTGCACTTTTTAGTTGTGGTACCTACCCCATACAATTCAAATACCACTAACCTGCTATGTAAATAACAGTGATTGGAAGTTATCATCATATCATCCATATAAACTAAGTGGGAAAAATACGTATTATTGAAGCTAACTCAAAAACTATCCAAGTAAAGTTAATACAATTTATATGGGACCACCTCGGAAGCATACCCTTTCAAACAAAAAAACAATTTTTAAAATCGGTCCACAATTGACGGAGAAATCTCGTAACAAACATACAAAAAAAAAAAAAAACATACAGACGAATTGAGAACCTCCTCCTTTTGGAAGTCGGTTAAAAAGTAAAGCGCCTGCCTGGGTTCGAACCCACGACCTACAACTTGTAAGTCGGGGCCGTTACCACTGCTCCTTCATCACAGGACAGTTAAAGACTTACCAGTAATAAGCAAAGTATTGTTGTTCTTAGTGTCATGGTCCACTGGCGTGGATGCGAGCCCGGTGATGGTGAGCTTGGCCACCGGCTGGCCAGCAGCGGCGCCAACCTTGCCGCCAACTCCAGTCAGCTCTAACTCCATGTCCATTGAGCGTTGTAGCACCTGGGGAAGAAGAGGAAATTGAAATTAGTTTTTATAAACTTAACATTACGTATTATCCGAAGAGTAGAGACATCTACATTCCCCAAAGTTTGATGATTTAAGGGCGAGCCTAATGCCGTTTAACCGAGCACAAATCTAGATCTGAGAATTACCCAATGGAAAAACGAAATAACAGACAGTTCTAACCGGGGACTGGGGCAAGACTGTCAATTAGCAATCGAGCTTTCAACCATTAGACAAACAAGCTGATTAATCGTTCGGTCTATGAGAAAAGTAGTCTGATACAGTCTTCTGTCTTTTGCCACCACTATGTATTTAACTGAAGTGTACTTCTCCATGACAGACGACGGCTTATGGTACTAGATAGCTTATTTTCCGTCGACGCGTCGACTGTAACTTGCAGCTCGTGTATAAGAGTACGTGCTCAAATACACGACACGAGACACGTTGCAGACGACGCGTCGGCGGCTGCCTTCGACGCGTCGTGGACTGCCGCCGACGAGTCCACGGCTGCAGGTGCTTCTGCCTTTTGGCAACGTGTCGCTAATCATTCATTCTCAACAATGCATGTACCATTGTAGGTACCTAATTATAGGAAAACTCATTTCTCAAAAAAACCTCGTCTAAAGCTAAAGACCAGCAATTTGTGCAATCATTAGCCAGTGTAATTGCAAATAAATCGTCGAGTACTAAATTGAATATCACAATGAATTCTGCGCAAATACCACACAGTGGTACTATACTAAGTACATAATGATAATTGTGTGGACATCAAATTGCGACGGAAACCACCCGAGGTTCGTATTTATTTTCGGATACACACATTAGTGGCAAATTGTTGCCGGACTCAAAATTGTACATAGATTAACGGTCACTGACCTGAACTAGCTAACAGGATAATCAATGAGGGATATGTAGGTCAATGTAACGAGGAAATCTAAACGTAAATGTTTTGAATTCATCAACTTTGTTCATATTTTGCCTCCATTAGGCTGCTTGTGTTATCAGGACATGAGCATTGTCTTTTAAATCATGCTGACACGACAAGAAGTAGATCATAATATCAGGCGGTTAGAATCTAATGTTGATCACAGACCTGTGATCAGCAGTGATAGCCAAGTGGTGTGACGGTCAGACTGCCAAGTCATAGGTCTCGAGTTCGAACCCAAGACACGCACCTCTGACTTTTCGGATTCACGTGCGTATTGTATAATTATCACTTGCTTCAAAAACGGTGAAGGAAAACATCGTGAGGAAACCGGCATGCCTGAGAGATTTTTCTCAACGGCATGTGAAGCCAGCACATGCTTTAAAAACAGGCTTTAAAAAACTCTGACACCAGGTTAGTCACTAACCTCAGGAAAAGAAGAAGAAGAATCACAGATCTAAGAAGAACGTTACAAAGTATGACGACCATATATAGAATATTCCCAACAACACCGAAGATGGCAAACGGATTAGTGAACTGAACACGATGACCGCGTAAGTCATTTCAAAGATAATTCTCCTGATTTTTCTGTCATTATCTACTCTCTGGGTAATCTTCTACGTAGCCAACATGCTAAAGAAGACAGCCCAAAATCCATTCACTTAATAAAATAAAAAAATACCCCAAGCACAGCCGGGTCAAAACCTAGTTGAACCATAAAGCGTAGCGCTAATAAGAGAAAACCATTTTAATCCCGCAGGCCGGCGCATTTAGCAGTGACTCACTAATCAACGGCAACAAATGTCCTGCGAGCCTTGATAATGAGGGCGCTGCAATTAAGCGGCTAATTTTAGAGTTATCTACGAGTATGTACGTATTAGGTACGTTGTTTGTATAGAATATATACGAGTTTTAGAGGACGCATCCGGTTTGTCAACATGGAATGTTGGAAACACAGATTGCTAACGAGAATTTACACAAAGTTTTGTTGAATTGTTGACGAGTTTTTAACACAGGCCGGGATCGAAAAAAAAAACAATTCTGCGCCTACTCTTCACACACCGTACCGCTTATGTCAACCGCACCAGCGTTTTCAGCAGTTTTATCTAGGTACACCTTTTTCTATTAAAATTGATCTGCAGGGATTAGCACGGAATCCCGGATATACCATAAAAGTACCAACTAATGCTAAGCACTGCCTGCTGTCTCGAATCAAGGCTCCCGCAAACAGACGCAACGCGACACTAATAAAACAATTTGAAAGACAACTTCACGGTAGAACAATATTTGTTGCTGCGCGACAACTCGCGCCAGTCTGCAGCCTTCTAGTCTTTGTTCTGTTGAACAAAACTTACGACATCAATTTATGACGATGACAGTCAAAAATTCAGCCTCAAAAACTTAGGCAATTATAAGTCTACTATAATTTAGGTCTCCTTTCAGCGAAAAACTAAAGCCAAAACATCGGTGACACTTAGTACCTAGCACCGTCTGAAAAATTCTGTGAAGTACCTAACCCTCCTATAATTCCTAGTATTTCCTAGCTACAAAATATTGCCACCACACTATATATTAGGTACCTACAAATCCGTGAACTACTAACAAATCGATTTCAAACAACCGCCAAGATTTAGCGCGGCATCCGAAGAATCAATTGAAACGGTTTACGACTCCTAAAACTTGGAGATCATAACTTTATAGCTGTTGGAGATATTTGAAAGGGATACTATTTTCAGTCGAGACTGTTGCGAGTAACCTTGCTCCTTGCTACTCTTCTGGCATTGAACTCGATCTGCGCTTGAGTTTCACTCTACCTAGCCAAAGTTATGACCAACAAAGTTTAAACAAGATGTATCTTTCAGAATGTGATTGTATTAGACAGTAGACACTACAAATTGAAGTAGATTCTACTGTGTTATTTATTTATTTTTAGCCTGTGTTGTCTCACTACTGGGCAAAAGCCTCACTTTCTCCTTTCCACTCCTCTCTGTCTAGAGCTAATGTGGACTAATCCTGTCTGTAGGCGTCAACCTCATCTTCTCTTGGGTTTGCCTCGATGTCGACGGACATTTTCTGAGGCACACATCGTAGCAGATTTGGCCCATGAGTCATTCAACCTGCGGCAGACGTGTACGGTGTTCTTTACACTATAGGATATATTGAATAAATAACCCTATGCAAGACAAACATTCTGGTCAATCAAATCTAAAGACGCTTATTCTCAGTCAAAGCGAATGTTTACTCTATAATTAGCCATGCCTTTGACCAACAAAATGCAATTAAAAACATCTGCTTTAATTCTGTTGCATTTTGAGAATATGAATGTATAGATATAAAGTCGAACTACAGTAAATTCTACTGTATAAATAACCACAAGCATGACAAACATTCTGCGGCTGCCCACCCAATTCAATCTAAAGATGCTTATTCTCGGTCAAAGAGAAGCAACGACCCCCTCTAGCCTCGAGTATGTCAAGGCACAGTGCAATGGACTCGGCTTATAACTGAAGCGAGCTTATACACTGTGTAGTAAAATGAATAGACAGCATATATAGTAATACTGTAGTTACATAATGCAGTGTTGTCGAAGAGATTATAGAAAGACAAGGGCGGTAGTTAGTATCCACCTGTGCAGTAACACGATCATACTGCCAGCCGAGCGTGACGATGCGACAATATCCGATCGGAATTGTGCATTGTAGCACGGTATATACGGCAATGGACCAGGCTATCATGGATCGGGAGATCGCTTTTGTTGGGTCATAGGGATACTTGCAGTTTGAGTAGCGAGGATTTGAAAACCTGATAAGGTTCTGCTGGAGTACAAATAAAGACAACAAAAACGGGGCAGTCTGGGACTGACGATTGAAGTGAAAACTAAGTAACGACATCTAACGAAAATGTCCGGAAGTTATGTGGCTTGCTGTCAGTACAAGAACAAAGCTGTAGCTCCATTAAAAAAAAACCAAAAAAATTAACAGAGTGCGCTGTTAACAAAGACTTGAACATTAACGTTGTGCATTTCTACTCTCCCTAAGTCTTACGAATTTTAGATCAGGTCACGTGTCCTGACGCAAGTTTAAAATTTTTTTACCCATTCAAAAAAAAGTGGACAACTTCGCTAAAGAAGTTTACAGGGGGGCCAGCATGGATGGCTTGTTCCACTGACAACTATGTGGACAGTGCTGTTGTTCTAGTACCCATACATCATAAATTTCGTATTGTATTACACAGTAACTTGGTTGTGAAGGTCAGATTAGTAGTCGCTCTATGTAAATACTGGTATTCTGCTGCATCCACTTCGATTTGAAGCCGATCCCAACATAGTTGGGAAAGGCTAGGCTAGATGATAATGGCGACATTTATGGCTACCTTAGATAACCAGAATGAGAGTTACTGACCTGATCCATCCTGATAACACCCTCTGCCAAAGTCTTGTACCCCAGAATTGTGCGGTTCTTGTATTTCTTGCGACGCTGCAGCATTATTTGCAATCTGAAATGCACAAATTATTATCATTAAACATGGTATATTTCAACTGGTATTTTATTAAAGCAGACTTAGGCTGCCTGTCCACTGGAGCGGAGAGAAGAAAAGTGGAGCGAAGATGTGCCAATATTAACCAATAGAATCTTGACTCCGCCCCTGAGTTTAGATCAGTGATCCTAAGTCAAGATTCTATTGGTTAATATTGGCACATCTCCGCTCCTCTTTTTACCCGACTTCGGCGAAGCAAAAAGGAGGGTTATGATTTTGACCGGTATGTATGTATGTATGTATGTATGTATGTATGTATGTATGTATGTATATATGTATGTATGTATGTATGTATGTATGTATGTATGTATGTTCATCTGTAACCTCATAACTTCTAAACCACTGATCATAATTTGACAAATGAGGTATCGTTAGAAGCGTCCTGATTGTCCGCTGGTTAAAGGCTATGTGACGTTACATTAAATTCAATATGGCACCCTCTAGAGGACATAAAGTGACGAATGAAAAAAAAAAATTTTTTTAACCATACCATGTTTGGTATCAAATGAAAGGGCTTGACGAGCACATTACAAATATGTATATATATCATATTTTCAAAGTAAATAAATATGTTGAAATTGTTAAAAACATGCAAAAGTGAGACTGCTACGTACGGCGCGGCTGTAAAATTAATACCTGTTATACAATTAAACCTATACAAAAAAAATAAAGCGGCTTTGCAAATCCTTTATTTACGAAATTATAACCCCAAAACAAATTAAATAAAAAGCAAGTTTAAAAACTAAAACCCGACTACTGAAAAATCACGCTCTAAAAAGTATAAAACAAGAAAATATTTCGGACAGAAATCAAGACATACGAGTAGGTACAAAAATGGTCAAAGTAAAGCCGTAGTCGCATGCCTGTCAGCTACAAAATTATAATGGCATGCGACTACGGCTTTACTTTGACCATTTTTGTATCTATGTCTTGATTTCTGTCCGAAATATTTTCTTGTTTTATACTTTTTAGAGCGTGATTTTTCAGTAGTCGGGTTTTAGTTTTTAAACTTGCTTTTTTCTCCTCTCCGCTCCAGTGGACAGGCAGCCTTATGGTCCCCAAAATGTCCAAAGGCAATGTAAATAGTCATGGTTATCGTTCAATTTTAGATGTAAATGAGATTCGTTCCGGTCAATTCCAATTTCAAGCTCATTTTTTATCTAGACTTTCTATAGCATCGCTTTAAAACATACTAAAAAATTAAATTAAAATTAAAAGTTTTTATTGTTTCTCATAACTAAAAGTAAATCCACTAATAAATTCAAAGTACAACCCATAATCATTAAGCAAACCCAAAATCGATTATAGCATCGATAAAAACACAAAGGAATCGATTACTCGTATTGTAAAACTGTTTATAAAGTTTTGTTCGAAGGAATAGCAACGATGAATCTTCAAACTGAGTATAGTTTTATAGCCCATTTTATTGTCCAGAATGTTTATACCATTTTGTTTAGCTGGAGTGCTCGGATATATGGTAAAAAGATCAGAGTTTTATAAATAGTCGCTACTTTATAGTTTTCGAAGTTGAGAACCATTTCTGTTGGATATACAACCGCGTTTTGGTTTTATAAATATGTGCTGCATTTAGAGTTTAGAGGTATGAGGAACAGGGTGTAAAGTTCACTATTCCTCTATAGAAAAGGGAGGTTCCTCTGCCCAGACTGGTTTTATGTCGTGTCTGGCGGACAACTGCCCAAAGATTGTATATGTCGTTCGCGCGGTAAACTCTAATGGCGCGATTCAGGATTTGTGTGACGTCAATTCTTTGATGCGTAGTTCGCATGTGGCGATGTAGATACCGCCACAACGAAAACATTACATCAGACATCATGCCTGTATTCCCCGAAGGGTTAGACAGAGGTGTACCTATAGAACACCCACATTTCGCCAGTTATGTTTAAGTCCCATGTAATGAGGGGCGAGCCTATTGCCATCAACCGGGCACAAATCCAGACACCGGGTTGCTACTGGGAAATTCCAGATGGAGAACCCAATAACACTTTGCTCGACCCGGGGATCGAACCCGGGACCTCATACTCAGCAGTAGCATTTGCGACCACCACACCAACGAGGCAGTCCGTGTAGGGAAAGGAATAAGATGGAAATGTACCACGATATGTTAAACTGTTCGTGTAAATTGAAATAAAGATCTAAGAATGAAATGGAAGGCGCTTCAGCGCAGCATTATTTTATTTTGTTTTTATGTTGTAAAGTAAACAGAGGAGCTCGTGGCAGTCGTGGCTAAGTTATATCAATCCGCACGGGTCGAACTGCCAGGTTAAGCTACGCTTGCCGGGGTTGGTCAGTGGATGGGTGACCATCTTTACATACCGAGACTCCTCCGTGCCTCGGAAAGCACGTTAAACCGTTGGTCCCGGCTGTCATTTGTGGATCTTTGACAGTCGTTACGAGTCGTCAGAAGCCCGAAAGTCTGACATCATTCTTACCAAGGGGTATCGTATTACCCAGTTACTGGGCTGTGGAGGTCAGATAGGCAGTCGCTCCATGTAAAATACTGGTAAGCATCATTGAGGAAGATTGTTGTAAAGTAAACAGTCCAATAAATCAATCAAAGCTACAGTTCTATAAATTACAATTAGTGGACTATAAAACATTTCATGAATAGTTAATTATTCTTTATTTTAGAATAAATCAATTAACAAAATCAATTGATATTGGCTGCAACTGGAAAACTGATAAAACAAAACGTGTAGTGCGATACATTTTTAATGTCGACTGTGTTATTGAAACTATCCAATATTTACTAGATGCAAACTTTTTATAGCAATATTCCGCTCATACTTTTATTAAAAATACTTTATTCGATCCCAGCTGAAGTGACTCATTGTAAAACATTTTTATATATGAAGGCAGAGGGTCCGACATCTTAAATGAAAGTAAGGAATATAGCAGAAATCATCTTTTATTCCCATAGCTTATTAACACACTAATTCAAATTATATTTCCAACGATTTTATTCTAATTCAGACTACAATTAATTCAGTATCTAAACGCTACAACATGTGCACCGGGCCGAGCCTGCGACAAGAATGATCCCCTCCTCGCTGCGCGCTCGTTTATGTAGAGCGGCTCGAGTAGTAGGGAAAGTAGGCGAGGCCTTGTTTACGCATTCCACTGCGCAGCTGCGCCGCTCGGCCCGTTGCACGTGCTGTTTACAATAGCGACGCCGTCACGGCCATGCTGACGTGCGGACGTCCTCGTGCGCGGAGTCTCATCAAACAGTATCTAAAAGGACAGAACGATATTATTAATGTTCGTTCATCCTGACTAACAATTCATTCCTTGAGAGTTTGCTTATAATTCTGGACCGCTCGTAATTGAGCCTTCTAGACTTTAGCAATCTGGTCCGGTTCACCCCTTCAGAGTTTGCTACTAATACTGGACCGCTCGTAATTGAGCCTTCATGACTTTAGCAATCTGGTCCGGTTCACCCCTTCAGAGTTTGCTACTAATACTGGTCCGCTCATTATTGAGCCTTCAGGACTTTAGCCATCTGGTCCGGTTTACCCCTTCAGAATGGGTTACTAATTCTGGACCGCTCGTAATTGAGCCTTCAGAACTTATCTTATCTTTTTATTTCTTTTTCATTTATCACTTAAAAACCCTGCAAAACTATTATCTCCTGGACCAGTCATTACCGACTTTACAGGGTCACTTCTTTTGCTAATTATTGTGACTGCTTTAGTAACAATAGCATTTGAATCCGAGTTGTCGATACAGAACGTGACTTAAGATGTTTCGTATTTTCACCGATAGTTATTAAGGTACGTGAGTCAGCAGACATTGTACCACTATTAATTGATATAGTATCACTATTCAACGGCAATGGTATCACTGTTTGCCAAAGTTACATTACTGTTAGGATTGTTTTTTTTTAATTTCTGATTTGGTATTATCTCGTGGTTTGTTACGTGAACATGGATAACATCATCATTACTACCCGCCGTCACGTCATCATAATTTTTCACGATATTTATCTACCAGAACATTTGGACCATGAAGTACTTTACGTAATTTTATGTGAGAATATTTATAGACCTTATTAGTTCCATTCCAGTGTAAAAGTGATTCCAATATCCTATTTACAGAATAAAGAATTTCATTTCATTTCATTTCCATAAATATATCTCAACTCGTTCCGGTAAATTTTTTAAACGGTGGTCTCGAATGAAATATAAAAAATCTTAAAAGCTGAATTATCATAAGAACTCCCACTTTATTTGATTAGAAATTATTCGTTTCGACGCGCCAAACAAATGAACTGGATTTTAACTGTTTTTAGCAGAAACGAAATTTGTACAGCGTTTGTAACCCTCTGACTATTCTAACTTTAAGTTGCTAAGTCATTGACTCAGAGAAGATTGAGCCTTGGCCTGGTCACACGTTGCCGTGGCCGTCTTGGAAAACTTTAAACAGTTTCCGCACTCAGGTCGGCCGCAGTAAAGACCATAGATGGTCGATGCTCCATACATGGGGTTTCTCGGATGGTTCCAATCCTCAATGTGTGAGCGGCGTCTCCCCGCATACCATGGCCCACCTTTCATCTTGCGCTCCTTATATCTGCATCAGAGAATGGTGTTAGCATTGCGGAGTTCTCGACCAAACAGGAAATTTTAATTATATTTGCCATTGACACGCTAAGAAGAATATCGATTTTATCAAAGCAATTATAAGAATGATCACCCTTACGTTAGAAACGCGTTTACCTTAAACGGGCACAGCGTACTAACGCAACCACCAATATATATTAGCCAACATGATCACCTGTGGTGCCAAGTAATAACGGTATCATTAGGTTTTTTTTTTAACTGGGTCACAGATAATATAATACTACGTACAGATACCCAATTTCATACAAAGAAATGACACCTCTCCTAGTCGGGCTATTGACTGGCTACAGCGAAAATGTGGTACAGTTATGACAAATTGAGTAAAACGCCATCAATTGCAAAGAGCCCTAGAAACAAAAAGGTTTTATCTTTTTTTTGTTGAAAATACGAGATTTATGAGTTACCAAAGATAAATCAGCATGAAACAAGAAAGTTTTGATTTTTACTAATCTTACTTCAGCCAAAATCTTCCGTTTATCGCTTTTTAGTGACTTAATTTCATAATTGTTACCTATGCTGCCATCTATAATCTTTTTTCAAGACTAATTATAATTTGTTCGAATTAAGACCCCATGACTGGGTATAAATTTACGAACGTGTGTAGCTAAATCATTCAATTCTGTAACTTATAATTACTGAAATTCCGTGTTCTAAAATATCACAACCAAATTCCAAATTCATCCGGGAATACAACGTCAATTATCTCAAGCGCGTGGTTTTGTACCATGGTTGGACGTTTAAGTTGTAATGGGCACGCTTCTTTACTTGGTATAGTATGGTATTATTTATAGGTGTCAACTATACTCTTTAGGATCATTTAATTTTGTTCATGAAATTGCTAACCTTTAACAAGATTTCAATTTATTACTATGTTTTAAAAGCTATATTCTGATCCAGAGTCAAATATAATAAGCTAATCTGTATCACTTATCTGTCACACTTATATTCCACGAGCTGCTCTGAAGTACAGTTTCGTTTGCTTGGTGCTCGGTGTGGAGTTTTCCTTCATCCAGCGCTCGGGGCAGGCGATATCCCTGCTAACTTACACGGAGCGACCGCCCATCCGATCTCCACAACTCGGCAACCGGACACTACAAAACCCATTGGTAAGACTGGTTGTCAGACCTTCGGGCTTTCAAAGACCGTCAAAGATCCACGACTGCATCGGGACCAACAGCTTAACCCGCTTTCCGAGACACGGAGGAATATCGGCACGTAATGATGGTCACCCATCCACGGATCAATCCCGGCAAGCGCAGCCCAACGTGATGGCTCGACCCGTGCGCCCGTTATCACTTAGCCACTTTTTCTCAATAACTATCGTTTCACTGAGTGCACGCCAATTAACAATATTAGATTATTAAATTACTGTTGCTATCATAAGTGGACGATGGATCCGATCCCACTTCTGATGAAGGCAGAGGGTCCGACATCTTAAATGAAAGTAAGGAATATAGCAGAAATCATCTTTTATTCCCATAGCTTATTAACACACTAATTCAAATTATATTTCCAACGATTTTATTCTAATTCAGACTACAATTAATTCAGTATCTAAACGCTACAACATGTGCACCGGGCCGAGCCTGCGACAAGAATGATCCCCTCCTCGCTGCGCGCTCGTTTATGTAGAGCGGCTCGAGTAGTAGGGAAAGTAGGCGAGGCCTTGTTTACGCATTCCACTGCGCAGCTGCGCCGCTCGGCCCGTTGCACGTGCTGTTTACAATAGCGACGCCGTCATATACATAGTAGTGCACAAAACAGTCTCTTAATCAATTCAGTGTTAACCTTTTTTAGTCCGTAGGTGTACCTAAGGACTAAAAAAGGTTAAATAGGTACTTAAGATACGGCCTTATTTGTCATGACTGTTGTGAGAGCCAAATATTGTAGAATATTAGGGGAAAGCAAGATATGAACACTACATCTATCTAGATCTTAACTAATATTACAAAGTTAAAATATTAGATTTTTTGCATGTTTGTTTGTTACGCTTTCTTGCTAAAACGGCTGAACGGATTTTGATGAAATTTGGCACACGACTAGACCATGACCTGGGTCAAGACATAGCATACTTTTTGTCCCGATATTGTCACAGGATCGAGACTTATGGGGGTAAAGCCGCGGGGCGGAGCTAGTTTATTCATAAAGTAACATACATTAATTTAACATAGTAAAAGAACAGTTATAAATATATAAATTTTTCAGCTCTTATTGATTATGTCCCTTCTACTACTCTAAAATTATTGCCAGTAAATTACAGAAGTCCCTCTCCCTCACAACATGAGATAGATGTGCAAAATCTACAAATTGTGCTAAAGACTAAGTACATACCATTCATCAAACACAGAAAAACCGTGAAAGTTTGCTAGAAACTGTTAGACTGTAGAAGATTAATAACACTATCAACCTTGACCGTATAACATGAATACTTCAGAAAATTCCTTCATTTAACGACTAAATTAACTATAAAAAACATACGGCGCAAAAACTAGTTTAATGTCTTCATAACGAGCGAAGACGGGAGACATGGTTTATAGTTTTATTAGTGGATTCCTTCAGACCATACGCGTGGCGATTTTATTGTTAGCATTCTGGACAATAAAGCTTATTTTAGTAGACCATTACCTCTATAAGGCGTGTACGCAGGAACGAACAGAACATGGTGAACACGAATACCGAACAATTGATTCGCACGTGTGGATGTTTTGCAAAGCGAAAACTAACACTATATGAAGTTATGAACATAGTTCGTTCTGAACCGCCCCGCTCTCTTTAGTAGTCCATCAATCTGCCTATATAGCCTTTTCCCAACTACCTATGTTGGGGTCGGCTTCCAATCTAACCGGATGCAGCTAAATACCAGTGTTTTACATGGAGCGACTGCCTATCTTCGCTCCACAACCCAGTAACTGAGTAATACGATACCATTGGTAAGACTGGTTGTCAGACTTTCGGGTTTCTGACGACCCGTAACGATTACCCCAAAGCATCGAACGTCAAAGACTCACGAATGACAGCCGGGACCCACGGCTTAACGTGCTTTCCGAGGCACGGAGGAGTGACGATATGTAAAGGTGGTCAACCATCCACGGACGAACCCCGGCAAGCGTAGCTTAACCTGATGGATCGACTCGTGTGGCTGATATTACTTAGCCACGAGCTCCTCCACTCTCTTTAGTAGTCATGGATTTGAAATTGGATCGCCACGAACATTTTTGACGAACACAGTGTTTCATATTCGTTAGCGGTACGCACATGCGAACAAAGTGTTCGATTTTCGTGTTCAGCATGTTCTTGTTGGTTCGTGCGTACACGCCTTATTATAATACTAGTAAGTATGTGTTTTAAGAGTACACTAATGTACTCTAAGTTTAGGACTTAGAGTAGAAGTAGGTACCACTGCCACTGGTGAAAGATACTGTAATAATCAAACATTTTAGGCAGTGTATAGAGTGCCACCATTGGCACTCTATCCCTATCGGATAAAGTGCCACTACAGGCACCCTAGTAACACCGCCTCGGCCCGGCTAAAGTGCTGCAAGCATTGGATTGTCATTGTCACTGTCACTAAGTCACGTCACTTGGTATTTTATTTGATTGTCGAGGTTAGATCGCTGTAAAACACCACATTTCCAAAACATTACATTCTCTTGTGCCTAAACCGACCCTGGTACTGTTCACGTGGTCACAGTTCTAACCTAACCTAACCTAAATAACAAGTGACAGTGACAATGCAACGCTCACGGCACCCTAGCCG
Organism: Conistra vaccinii; assembly: GCA_948150665.1. Lineage (NCBI taxonomy): Eukaryota > Metazoa > Arthropoda > Insecta > Lepidoptera > Noctuidae > Conistra > Conistra vaccinii. Next base: position 4,914,899 of record OX411326.1, on the reverse strand, counting down.
GGCCGAGGCAGTGACACTAGAGTGCCACAAGAAACTCGCGGCACTCTATACACTTCGAACATTTTATAGACACCTTAGCCACAGTACAAATATGGACAGTACAGAAACTACATAGTAAACGTTCGAAACGGTACACTCACACAGACGCTTTCATTGACGAGACCCCAAAGCGATTGTCGCGGTGCTGTCAGTTACGGGTGCTTTGTCGAGACAAGTGGTCGCCGCGATCTTTTTAAAAATGGAGCGTAGGTCCTCATTTCAACAAATAAGCCTAGTTTCCATACTGTCCATATTTATACTGTGCTTTAGAGGTGTGAAGACCGCTTCAAAATTAACACGTATAACCTGTGTACTAACCTGTTACCATCGCGCTTCACAAAATGCGGGTATTGCAGTGAGAAGCACAGGTCAAGTTCGACATCAAGCGGGGGCACCGCGATGTCGTTGGAGCGCAGGGTCCGCTTCGAGCTGTGCATGCGGGCCGCAAGGATCACGGCACCTGCGCCCGCGCCACTTGCTGCCCCGCCGCCGGTCTCTCCCAGCGCGCCGCATACACGGAGACGTGTTATCCGGAGGGTGCATAGCCTGGGGACAAGAAAAGCGGTGTGTTAGTTAAGTATATTGGAAGCAGAAGGCTCGTGAAAGATAGATATACCTTGTTGTAAACTAAAGGGACGAACATAAAGTCATTAAACATTAGAATGGTACAAACAGGTCATGCGTCCGATTGGATAATTCTTCGGCAAAATGTACGAACTTTTATACAAACATTCATCCCCTTTAGGCGGTGAATTTTCAAAAATCCTTGTTCGTGCTCACCTCCGTTAGGTAAGGAACTCTTGCGCAAAAAAACCCAGCGGTTTAGGCGGTGCGTTGTCTGTCAGTCCCTGAATGAATGTTATTTTTTTATGCGAATTTTCCAGACAACCCTGGATGAAAATAAGTTTTATAGAAAGTAAGTAAAAACACTCGCTGGTATTACTATACAATTCGGACACATTCATCAAGAGATAGCCAAAAATAAAGTATTTCATTGATTCTTCTAGTTCGTAGAAGCGCTACGACTGCTACGAGTGCTACGACGTAGCTCTCATTCATCAACGTAGTCTTGCATTTCTGTTTTATTTATTCGTAACTTTACTATACCACAGATTGACTATTCTCTATTTGAAATAAGATTATACCTTTTTTACAGTCAGTTCAACCGACTTTGACGTCTCATCTCTATTGCGTTGGTGGTATATCAAATCGCAGCTGCAGTAAACAGTTGGTATAGTAACCACTTTTTTGCTTTTAATGCCTACGGTATCGAAGTCAAAATCGGTTAAACAGACTGTAAAAAAAGTTGGTTTAAATGTCTAATCTTATTTCAAATGGAGTATAGCAGCTGCTTCGCACGGTTTTTACCACTTGACAAAACATCGAGAGTTCTTTATTTTAAGTAAGTAAAAAATTAAAAAGAAATATATACATAAACCTTCCGGAATTAATCCTCTAAAGTCTAAAGGATGGTAAAGCCGCATCAAAATCCGTTGCGGAGTTTTGAAGAACGACGCGGTCATACAGACAGACACGAAAAGCGACTTAAATTTATAATAGGTAATGTATGTATAGATAGATTATGCCCAAATGAGACTAATATTAGCACGATATTTTTGCACACAGTGATCCATTTATTCTTACAAAGCTTATCTAAATTCAGAAAAGCAATTTCCAAAGATATTCTTGTCTCTATAAATAAACGTAGACAGGTGAAAAATTTATGACATAGCGTAACATGTCGAGACGACTCGTTGCCGGCTCGCTACACCGAAAGATTACATGCTGCGACTGAAACTACATGTCGTAGCGTGTTTGTCGAGATTGGCAAATATTTGGACCATACTAAAGAGCCTTTGGAGGTTCCGTCTATAGTGTAGATGGGTTTGTTGGGCGAGAATTTTTACGTAATTATTTTTTGAGGTCCGTTTCAGTGTCTCGATAGAAGAATCTTTCAGATTAATTAAAACTCTACGGATTTTGAATGAATCTGGTTTTTAGAGCTTATGAAAAAGGTCATCAATTAAAATATGATAATGGGATATAGGCGTCTCTGCTTCCAGTCTGGCAAAATTTGCTTTTGTGTACGTAGTAGTCAGTTTGTACGTAGGTACTTCTGTACAGATCGTATTTTACAACCGATCTGGACGAAAATTGGTATACAGGTTTTACGACTTTTTTCTTGTTTGTCCTTTGGGATTTTTGATTGAAGGAGAACTTCCTTCAAAATGGGGGAAAAAGGGGGTTGGTAGGGTCAAGTCGACACGTTAATGACGTCATGTCGACAGTCGGACCAACGTCAAACGCCAGAGTAAGGTGATATTTATAAAGTAAGTTTAGTATTACTTATGAAAAAAAATATTGGAGCTACTTTCCTCAGCTACTGTTAAATAAATAAAAATAATTTGCTAGACATTCAAGACGGAATTTGAAATCTAATATCCTGTGCGCAAAATGTTAATAAAGCCTTCGAGACCTTATAGAGCAAATACGCCAAAACGACGCCCACACAATAATGCCTTATTATTTGCAAAGGACAGAATATTATTATACCAAACAACGTACACACAACAAAATATAACAGAAGTTAGAACTATTCTGAAAAAACTGGCCAAGTGCGTGTCGGACCACAAACAATGAAGGGTTCCGTAGTTGGGATCAATTTATCCCAAGAACAAGGTTGACATTGTAGTTGAAAAACATGTTCTCCCATACGAAAGGTTAGTATTTTTGTTCCTTTTAAATTCGTTATATATCGTACTGCCGTGAATTTTTTCACATATCCAAAACCAACCATTTAGCTAGCAGGGACACTTGACTCTAACAAAAATGAGCACTTTAAAGCTTAATATTTCGCAAACGGATCCCTGAATCCAAAATAATTTTCACACACTCACAATATTTTTAACGACCTTTCCACCGACACCCCACACCATGGGATAGACGAGAAAAAGGAAAAAAAATACATCCCCACTTTATGTGGAGGGGAGGTAGGTACCCTAAAAAACAATACCACTTTGTCGGCGTGATTAATATGTCTACCCATGCCAAATTACAGCTTTCTAGTACTAAGAGTCTCTGAGCTAAGGCCTATAAGTAGGTACAGACAGACAGACAGACATGGCGAAACTATACAGGGTTATTTCTAAAACACCAGCAACCTCTTAAGGGGTCATTATACTCATCATTATGAACAACTTTCACTATGGGACCAAAGTTGAAATCGCGAAAAAAAAATCTGCTGTTCCCTACATTTATGTTTGCATAGCTCGTCAAAATGTAGGGAACAACTCAATTTTTTTTCGCGATTTCAGGTTTGGTCCCATAGTAAAAGTTGGTCATAATGATGAGTATAATGACCCCTTAAGAGGTGGCTGGTGTTTTACAAATAACCCTGTATAAGGGTTCCTTGTTGACTACGGAACCCTGAAAATAATCTATCTGTTGTGAAGTCGAATCCGGAACTAAGCCGGATTTAGATGGGTGCTCCGGAAAAAGAAATAAGCTGAATAGATCAACCAGTATAATCCGTTTCGGATTCAAAGATAAACCTTTTATATCGTTCACAGATTCGATGACTTATCTGCTTATGCGACCATTTATTTTGTCTTGAGTAAGGTTCTGGAGTGGCAACCGCGTACTGGAAGACGTAGCGTTGGAAGGCCTCCCACAAGATGGATCGATGACCTTATAAAGGCCGCAGGAATCCGCTGGATGCGGGAAGCACATAATCGGTCGAAGTGGCGGTGCTTGGGGGAGGCCTATGTCCAGCAGTGGACGTCTTTCGGCTGATATGATGAAGGAGAAATTTTTATTACCATCTTTAATATATCTCTGTCCAAATCCGGGGAAATTAGGATATATCCGCGTTATTAATTTCATCAAAGAACCATTAAAATCGAGTCTAATGTTGCTTTCTGCAACATTAGTAAATAGTTAATGGAAGATTAGTATTTAATGACAGCTTTAAAAGTTAAAGATCGGCTGTAAGAGAAAAGAGTATGTAATTAGAACTCCTAAATTAAACTCAACACTCAAGATCAATATATTTACAGCAACTTTTCACTTTCAGGCCTTATTTCAATATTAATTATTACGATGCCAAGAAATACTCAAGTAATAATTAATCTTAAAGAACCTTTTACATACATTTGCAAAGCCATTAAGAACTTCTGCACGTAATAAATAACACGGCGGCGTCGAGACAAGTCACATGTGCAGAGAAAACGTTTATATCCTCAAAAGTAACGTATAAAATGTAAATATTTCTTGTGATTTAAGATAATTTCTCTTTGGGCAGATAATATGTTACTTTTAGTATGGGGCAGTCGACGATTTTACGATTTCAACATACAGTAGGTATCGCGTTTTCGCGACTCTGCGTTTCGTCGCGATAAAGCGATTGCGTTGAGACTGCAACGCGTTTTGCGGGCTCGTTGCTTTTGAGTCCAGTATCAAAACTATGCGTTTTCTATCAATGTTGTAGGACCTATTAATTGGCAAAAGGTCGGTCAGTAGGTTAATTTATAAAGCGTCAGAAAAAGCGACAAAATCGCTGACATTGTAAGTATAGGGTATTTTAAGTAAAATTACTTAGGCGACGATAATGAGAATTGAGAGTGAAAAAATATATTTTAGTGGTATGAGGAACAGGGTGTAAAGTTCACTCATCTACCAAAGAAAAGGGAGGATCCTCCGACCAGACTGGTGTCGTGTCTGGCGGGCAACTGCCCGACGATTGATGTCAGATAGTCTTTAATATGTAGTTCGAGCGGGAAACTCTAATTGCGCAATTCAGGATTTCTGTGACGTCAGGATTTTGTGTGACGTCAGGTCTTTGTGTGACGTCAGGTCTTTGATGCGTAGTTCGCATATGCCCATGTAGATGCCGCCACAACATAATTCTCTCTGTCCCTGACACTAAATCTCCCTTATTCTTTTTTTTTTTTTAAGTTTCACTTCTATCACGTCTTTAGCTCAGGCCGCTGTATCGAGTATCCGAAAGCGACGAAATCGCTGATCGTCGATGCTGCTAACAGTAGCACGTCTGCTAAGGCCCTAAGATATTTCTCTTACATAAAGACATCGGCTTGGTTGGCGCCCCTGGCGTATACTTCGTGCCAGAACACAGCGAGCAATAATGTTTATTATGTGATAACATAAATACCTTTTTGTACTCGCACGCAATAATAAACTGAATACTTTTCCTGTGATTTGATTTATTTCTGTTATTATTTTCCGTAGTTTATTTGCTGTGATTTGATGATACTGGATATTATTAACATAATTAATGTTAACAATAAATACAGTGAATAAACAATAAAATATAGAAATGGTCAACCATTTAAATATATTGATATTATGTATATCGTGCTTTTGCCTGTTAATAAATACATGAATAGGTTTAATTTTTTTGTAAAATTAATAAATAATCACGGATAAGTAGATAATGTATTTTCCTGTGATATTTTTCTTATTATCAGTTTGTCGCCTTTTATGAATTGAATTGTATCACAAAGCATGCTCTCCGTACACTTGCATTATTCCTCATTGAAGGTACAATATGCATCTACATTACAAAAATAATCAACAACAGAAACACTAAGAACTAAGTAAATATTATGCCAAAGAGTAGGTACTTACCGAGTACTAACCTACATCTATAAATTAATATGACAACTTTCGTTGCCTGCACAGCACAATCTCTGCAAAACAGGTTCAGACGTCCAATAGGCGAGCTAGGTAGGGTAGGTCGTTTCCTGAGAGTCGTGATAATTCGCACGGCTAGTTCGGATCACCGACAAAACACACCTACCCACAATATCAATCTGCCTAGCCTTTTCCCAACTATGTTGGGGTCGGCTACCAGTCTAACCAGATGCAGCTGAATACCAGTATTTTACATGGAGCTACTGCCTGTCTGACCTCCACAACCCAGTAACTGGGTATTACGATACCCCTTGGTAAGACTGGAGTCAGACTTTCGGGCTTCTGACGACTTGTAACGACTGTTAAAGGTGTTCTAATGACAGCCGGGACCAACGGCACGGAGGTGTCGTATGTAATATGGTCACCCATCCACTGACCAATCCCGGCAACCGTAGCTTGACCTGATGGATCGACCCATGCGGCTGTTATTACTTAGCCATGAGATCACATACCCGCAACTAGTATGAAAGAGACTCTAAAACTACCCAGTAGCTCGTATATATGCCATGCCATGGTCTGTTCTAAAAGTATCTGATTCAAATGTAAACAAATGCATTGTAAATGCCAATTTGTACTGCCACTTACAAATTGAGTGCTTTGATTTGATTACTTCTAAATTCTAATTTTTTATCGCCATGAAGATGTTTTTCATTTGACAATTGAGGTTAATTTCATGACTTCTTCGATGGTTTTTCTATAGTATTCAAGCTATTGGAAGTAGTTGGAAGCCTTCTAAATACCGATGAATGTGTAACTTCCCTTTAGTTGTGTAAGAACTTAACCGAAAAACCTTAAAAGGGTTTGGTAACAGTTTTATTTTTGGAATACAACAAATATTTACGTACCTGCAGACGTACTACAGATACAGTTATTAGTGTATAAACAAACCCACGCGTTTTGAACTAAGGTCATGTTGTCTAATTCGGCTAATTGATATGTGTAATTCGCAGAATTTAGTCATTTGTTTTTCTTCGAACTGTCGTGCATATTTGTTCATACATTAGGGGAATGTTCGCCTCGTATGAAATAGTTTCTGTGAAATTAGCTTGACACTGCAAATACCTAAAAGAGCACCAACTTTAGTATTTCCACAGATTAGTACAGATGGTTCACAATCACTCTGCAAAATAATTAAAATAAAAAGCGACTCTTGCTACGATACAATAAAGTGCAATTCAGGTCGCATAGCGCTAATTACCTACAGTTATATTCACCTAGAAGTTGCCTCTCTTTCTATTGACTACGCTCACAGCATTGGCCTGACAAGACGAGCCCGCCGCGTACTTGTAGCTTCATACCTAAAATGCGGTGCGCGCCTTCTGTATTATTCATTTATTCAGTGGTATTTCAGGATTCATTAATTTTTCTAGGACCAAATTAATAAGAGCATCAAATTGGGAACCCTAACTAGAAAGAACAGTCGCACTAAATCGTCCATCACATTACTAATTTCCAAAACTTTAAGCCTCCAAACCGATTTATATATCGTGTAAACGGTAGCGGTAGCAGCAGGTTTCCGTATCATCGTGCAACTTTAACGTAGTCGCTCGTTTGCTAGCTAATCGCCCAGTCGGAACCAGTCTTTATCTAGCCAGGCCTTAATGGCGACCACTGCAGGGCCGCCGGCTAACTTTTCCCATGGCTAAACGTGGTTTAACTTTATGTTTCCTGTGTAAAAGTTAGCGGTATTCACATGGAAACCGCGTACATAATAAAGCAGTTATTGGCAGTTTAAGTGATAGTATACTTAGTTGTAATATATATTCTGTAAAAATCTCACCATGAAAACTAAGTTGAAGTGACAGCTCATTGACACGCGAGGATGATTCGTGTTTTTTGCCGTATCGTAATTTTTCACGAATCGTGTTTTTTTTTTACGGCGGCAATGGTTTTTAAATGGCCGTGTTCACAAGTGAAAAATAACGAATATGTAATGTGACGTAAAACCGTCTTTTAAAATCACGTTCTGCAAAAAACACGACTCTTTATTTTTTTGGCACTGACGTGTTGGGTAGTTCGTCCAAGACTGAACTCAGAATCACGAATCAATTGTGAACATCTATTCGGATATTTTACGAAATGCGAAAAAACTCGTTTAGGTACGTATGCAATGGGAAGGTGTATCCGTCATGACGTATCGTTTTTTTGACGAATCGTCAATGACGGGTTTCGTGCCGTGTAAATGAGCTCTGAGCTGTGAATAGTGTCAATTGGAAGAATGACAGCTCACTTCAAACTCGCTTCACCTAAGGTTTCATGGTGAGATTTTTACAGAAGAATGAAAATTAATATAAATCGCAAAATGTGTTAGAGCCGTGGAAAAACTCATAGAATACATTATATCACACGCAGTAGTAAATCTTAAATACAAATAGAAAAGTCTACGCAAACGAAGACGCGGGCAAAGTTGGCGCGTAAAATAAATAAAAATTAATTAGACTTCAACATGCGACTAGGTTCAATAAAACATGGTGTTACCATAATTAATGCAATTAGATCATGCTGTTGTACTAAAAATAAAAAACTTAACGTGTAAAAGTGCTAAATAATTTCCATAAAAATAAAGTGATTACATTAATAGTTTAATGTTAATAGCCCCAATGTTAATGGCCTTTGGTCTGGAAATAAATTTTCTTTTGACAGGAACTTTAATCTTCAGGGGTAAATAAGCGGGTGAAGAATTTTATAAGTTTGTCTTACTACCTATAGATTTAAGCTCCACTTGCGTTGTACTTAAATAAAATTAAGATTTAAAGCACTGTGAAAAGTTTGAAGGAAAATATTTAGTAATTACGAGTCTATTTCAATTTCCACGTGCGAAACATAATGAGGTACCTACTGCTTAAATGTTCACGTAAGAATAAATTCATATTCTGGCGACAAATAAACATAAAATAAATATATTATTTGATTGAACGGTCTACCTGTCGCTCTCCGTTCTCCACTCACAATACAATACAATAGAAACGGGTTTTGTCGACGGAAGAATAGACAAAATGACAGATCATCATCATCATCAGCCTATTAATGTTCCCACTGCTGCGACACAGGCCTCCTCTCGGTGAGAGGGAGTGGGCCGTAATCCACCACGCGGGCCCAGTGCGGGTTGGTAGATGTCACATGTCTTCGAATTTTTGGTTCTAAGACATGCCGGTTTCCTCACGATGTTTTCCTTCACCGTTTTTGAGAGCAGTGGTGATGAAATTATTTACACAAAGTAAAGCGCCTGCTTGGGTTCGAACCCACGACCTACAACTCGTAAGTCGGGGCCGATTCCACTGGGCCACCACTGCTCTCTGACAGATAAATAATCACAATCTGTCTTTTTGTCTATTCTTCGGTCGACAAAACCCGTAGAAAACCCGTTTCCATGGCTGTCATGTTACGCGTGCAGACATGGGCATACCCAGCTTTTGGCCCAGGGGGGGGCAGATCAGAAATCCCCCCCCCCCACATGTTTTACATCGTTTGATATTGCTGCTGCGTTCGTGTATTTTTAACCGACTTCAGAAACGAACGAAGACTTCAAAGACAAAAGGGACGTATTAAGCTTTTTTTTATACGTATGTATTTTACCGAATATAATCTTCTTTTTTTAAATGATACACGAATTTTCAAAATTGCTTCACAATTGACGAAAATATCGTTAACAATAGTAAAAAAAAAAAACAGTAGAACATAGAACGTCCTCCTATTTTAAAAGTCGGTTATGCATAAACACAATAGATACAACAAGAAAAGCCGCGCAGCGCGGTTTCTTTGTTTTTAAATTAATTCTAAATAATGTAGTGTAATTGTAAAGGAAGTTTTATCGTGCTTTTATCGACAGCAGTACCTACTTATATAAAATCCAGGGGGGGCAGCTGCCCTCCCTTGCCCCCCCCTGGGTACGCCCATGCGTGCAGATGTAAGTAACAATAATTTTGGCCGAAAACATCCCCATTGCCGGATCAGTCTGTTTGCCTAAAAGGATGATTACAAATCTACCTAAGTGGGTTTATTTTTGGTAAAGATCGTCATAAAGCAAAATTAAACAGCATCTCCCTGCCAACCCTACATTTGACAGTGGCTGGAGGAAGAGAAAGGCGACCGGAACGCGCATGTCCGTCGTTTATAGCATAATATGGCGGGCCCTGGACACCTGCAACTAGATCACGACGAACCTTTCACCGAGTTTAATACCACTAGACATGATTCTGAAAGTCTAAATCCTAAACTGTAAAAGGCATAGGAAGAAAGAAAGAAGGAAGGAATTACATTTTATTAAGAACAGACTAAAATACACACAATGTAATAACAGAGATTAAAAAAATTATTAAAAAATCAAAATGAAAACTGTAATTATACTCGTACCATGTAAGAAAGTCATTTTTCACTACAAAGTATTCCATAGAAAATCTTCATTCAGGTACAGTGCTTATCTTTTGGAACTTGAATGACATTTACAAGAGGGCATTCTTGGTGAAAAAAACAAAATGGCGTTAGTTCCGTATTTTCCCACGCGCCAAAAGATCCTTGTGTGAGGAAAAACCGAGCTAGTAAGAATTACGGATTTCTACTATCGAAGCTGTCAAATAATATTCTTAAATATACTTATAGATGTTTAGTGCCTCCTCATCTTCACTGAAGTTTAACAATAGTTTTATTTGATTGATACTAGCTTTACCCGGCCCGGCTTACGGCCCGGCGCACGGGTACCGACGGGTCTTACCTACCTAATTAATTAATTATGTTTTTTTCTTTCATGAATTTTTCCGATGTGTTAATTATTCTGCTATTCGGGGAGGAGACAAATCCAAAAAAACAAAGATCATAAAAATCGGTACAGCCGTTCTTGAGTTATAAATGGTGTAACTAAACTGACTTTGTTTTATTGATATAGATTACCGCGCGTTCCACAGTTACCATCAAATCCTGTCACTCCGCAACGCTATAATATTTGATTGACGGGATTAATTAGCATCTGCCATTAGGGCATGAATATTGAATATCAATCTGCATCAAATGCAAATCTAATAGTAATATAATGGATGCAATGCTTTGTAACAGACAGGCTGCATCATTGATGAATGCCCGTATTTGTGCACACACGAACATAGTGGGTTCATTGTAGTATTATGTTGCAAATGAATCGCGCAGATGAATAAATAAACTGTTGATTAGCTTATTCCTAAACTATCAAAAACTAAACTTCTCTAGAATGCTGAAGCACGTTCAACTTTTTGATAATCGAACTGAAACGAGATTCTCAGTAGTCTAAATAGCCGATAACTGGGCAGTTTAGATATACTACCTAAGCTCTTGTAAAAATAGTTAATTCAATTTAGAAATATTGCAGACCATCAACGAGTTTAGCTCACAACACAAAAATCTCGATTCGCCAATTTCACAGTAATCCAATCAATTCGATGGCCACAGCAGATCGCAGACCAAATAAAATTTATGAAGGCCCTCAACGGATCGCGAGCGAACAGATAACCACAAAACTAAATTATTGGTTAGCTAATATCTCTAACAATAAATCTCGTTATACCGCGATTAGCTACGTTAAACCTCGTTTAACGTGGTTCACGACAGAGTGCTTATCGAGTGCGTCCATAATTAAACAAGTAATAAGGCAGAGAGTAGAATAAGGCGGAGTGGTTCCCCTAGGGAACATTTTTTTATTACTAGGGACCCCCCTCCTTTAAAGAGGAATGGGTTTTTGATGTTTGTAGGTCAGCGCGTGGTTTAAAGGGGTGATAAAAGTGTCATTTTTATATTTTTGTTTTGGGTAACCCTTTTGGGTGGGCTTGGTACAATAATGGGGTAAAGAGTTACTGGATGACATCATATGAAAGGGTTCTGTATGGGTTGAATTATAAAAATGATGAGGAAATAAAATGATTATGATTACAGCTGCAATTCCAATTAAACGGAATGATATTTAAAAATAATGTGAGAACCAATAAACACAGTTTAAAAATAATGGCTTTAATGTTGTTTGTTCAATAGGTATCTAACGGTTAGCTATAATCGTTTCGAAACGTTAATCTACGGATATTCAATTTGTTGGAACGGTATATTTTGAGTAAAAAACACATTATGGGTTTCAGAATAAATGGCTCATGCAAAAAGTAGTCTAACAAACGCTTTTTCAGGATAATGGCGTTTCCCGGTGGATTTATTGCGACTTCCATAATACGAAGCTGTATAATTTGGACTGTGGCAAACGACAAAGTCTGGAATATGATGTTTTGAGCAGGCTGTGGGTGTCGTCACAGACTACATATGGTTCAGAGGATAACAAGTGAAATTATATTAAAAGTTAAAAAACCCCCGACACAAACACTTCCTCATTTCTCTTTCTTACTCCATCACCAGACCCTGTTCATCATCTATCTATAACCTATTCATTGAGACCACTCCAATGAGCCTAATACCTGCGCTGTAAGTTGGTAAGGGAGTTGGGTATCATGCTGATTCCAGGTGATGCTGCAGCATCAGTTCAAGGTTACTATTTTCTTCTAACATCATTGAAGTAACAGAATATCAAATTTCAAATCGATCAGAACTGTGGAAGACGCTCACATCCATTCATCAACCAGAAAAGAGCTGATAATCTTAAAACGGCTGAACCGAATTTGATAAAACATGTCTAAGATCCATCGATAGAAAACCTGCTTTCAAATATAAAACACCGCATTCAAATCGGTTCACCCGTTTAAGAGTTACGGTGCCACAGACAGACACACAGACAAACACACATAGCGGTTAAACTTATAACACCCCTCTTTTTGCGTCAAGGGTTAAAAAAAAAACAACAGCATACCCGGTCGGCTAGCAACAACAAACATTAACAGGATAATGAAGAAACTACCACCGTAATAAAATTAGAGGTTCCTAACCTAAGTATCAATCAAGTAACTTCGCCAGTTAAGTGCAAAAAAAAACTAAGTTTGCGATCGGAAATTGAATACCTCCGAAATTCCAACAAGTTCAACACCACTAAAGGAAAATTAAAACCACACCTAATAAATCAAACTAGTGCCACAAGAACTTTTTATATCCACCTAAATTCGGCAAAAACTGTAGCAATGAACTCATAATAAAATGGCCGGCAATATATCTGAAAGAAAAGTGGCTTTCAAAAGGATTCATAGAATGGAAGGGCTCTACACAGTGGAAAACTTTTTAATAATATAACTTTTTGTGGAGGAAAGGAAAAAAGGACAGAAAGCCTTTTTAAGACTTTCAAGTCGACGGTTCTGAGCAAGAAGCGATTATGTAGTAAGTACTTAGGATGAAATTAAAGATGGAATCTTGCTAGATCAGATTTAATAACACCATGTTACAACTGCAGCAGCTCTCAAAACTAAGAGTTCAAGAAATTGGTATGGGTTTTCGCCAGGGTTTTAAAAATTTATACTTATTTCTTTTGGAACCCAGAGAAAACCCCCAAAAGATAGCATTAAGGAGGTCTTAGCACGTTACAAATGTTACCCTGGTATTCATAGATACATTGACAAGGAAGAATACGAGAAAACCAGAACTATTTTCCATTTCTCGTTACGAACTGAAATACATTTGTGATTCAAATGTGATTTCAAATACGTTTGCATTCGAAGACAATGTTATAACGATGAGATGAGAATAATATTGTGTCTTTCGCTCCATTTGTAATAGTCCTTCCACATGCTTCCCGAGGTAATTTGTTACGGTAATATGTCATTGTGCAGGACTGTTCAATTTCAAATAGCTTTAGAATTGTACGCACACGTCTTTTTGCCGTAAAAACTATGGTTGATCCGCGGTTCTCAGTGTGGATCACTATTGAAGTTAGTGGCCAGCAACGGCGACACTACGGCACCGCGCCGTAGCCGTATATCATATAACCGGTGGTTTGTCGTGTGATATATAATATACAAGCTCACACGATTGTTCTGCGGGTTGACTAGCGAGCCGCTTTTTTGCTGAACTGGGCCTATTTGGCGCAGCCGCGAGGCACACATTCCTGTTAAATTATTATTTTACACTTTTATTTGTTTCCTATTTATTATCTCTTTTTTTATGTTGTGCTGTGTGCCTTTTTGTTTGTGCTAAATAAATGTATTTTCTTTCTTTCTTTTCTTTTTCCGCATCGTAAAGAAACCGTGCCGTGAAGAACGGGCCTTACGGATCCCTAAAACTGACACATTCTGTCATTTTATTCTGAATTCCGAACGCGTCCCGGAAAGATTCCGAATTACAAAAGCGAGTTTTCCAAATAAAATATATTGGGTTTCCGTCTCCATACCAACGCGACGTTTTATGAACAAATAATTTGAGATGCAAAGAATATATGTAATAAGAAAAGTTTTTTCATTTACAAAGGATGGAAGGAAATGAGTTCGGAATTTCGCGTTTCCAAATGAGATTTTCACGGTCGAATCTGTCGTGTTCGTTTAAAAGACAAAAGTATAAATAGACTTCAGAAAATTCGTTATGCGTTATTCATCACTTTTGTCTTTTGAGAAGTTTTTGTTTCTTAGTAATTTACTGCTATAAATACGACAATGATGCGGCTATGATGACAATTCTTTTTTCGCTTTTCCCAGAAACTTTCTTTATTTTTGTTTTCTTAACAACATTTCTATTCCACATTACCTTACGCTTTTCATTTTGCATTAACAATGTTGACGACGTTTGTATTATATTAGATAGAGGGAGCTACGAACATTAAATAAATGGCCGTCGGGAGACACATTTCACTACAACACTATTACCTTTTACTAAACTCGACGAACATCTATGAATGAGTTCTCCATTCATTTCATTCGCATAGGTATATCACAACGAACATGCCGCTGACCAATCCGGCCAAGGAAGCCATTAGCTACCCGCACATGCCTGGCCCAGTTCCCGCCATGCACCGCCACGTCATTGGAAAACCCCTCACCAGTCCGCTGCGCTCCGGTAATTGCACCGACTGCAATCTATGTAGTCCGGGCTTTAGGTCGACGACATTGCAGGCCTATCGTGTTAATGGGGGCGCCAAATACAGTGGTACGTTTCTGGCGTGTTTGAAATGTGTAGTTTAAATTCTGTTTGGTAGTTCAGGTAATATTCGTGTGAGACTGTTGGATAATTGCCTTGCGTCGTTTATGGTAGCAAGCGAACTTATCTTCTAATAACAGTGTTTTTTGTTTAGTAACTTAATAGTTTGTATGCAGGAGCCGCAAAAAGTGTCGCAGTAAAAGCTGACACATGAAAACACGAGTTCATTCGTTCACAAAAATATCCCACTATAAAATGAAAATTCCACCAAATACCTACACGCATAAAACCTTTTTAAAATGAACTATAAATAACACGTTTCAAATTCAGAACGAACGCTTTGCCTTCTATGTGTCGCCCGTCAACTTGTCAAATACATAGCTACGACTGCTACGAGCCGACCCAACGGTTATCGAAATAATTTTTGACTGAATATTAGTTTGTTACAATCTAAGTATGTTTCGTTTATATGGACACGCTTTCAGAGAAAATCTGTTAAGGTAATTATTGAATGTTATGAATAATAGAAGTATATGAGTGGAGTTTAGCAAAGAATTTGGTCACAGCCATTTCAGCAGTTCCTGTAGGTTTTCAAAAGCGATTAGGGGTTCTGCCAAGATTGTGGGCAGCATCATCCTCACGTACGTATTCAAATGATCAGACATTTTTGTATGGTACGGTGATAATCAGCACCATTCATTTAAAATACCTTTTAGAGGCTGTTGTAAACATAACACGAATTCAATTAATTCAGCATAAATTTTCCCGGAAAATAAAATAAATTTCAATTCAGTTGCTAATTAAACATTCTGCGGTTGAACAAAGAGCCACATTTTGATATAATGAAGCACAGGTCCACAGCGTTATGCATGCAATTTAATGGCATATGATACGTCAGTTTTATGAATGCGCGCTTCTAGTCACGTTCTGCACCTAACGAGGGCACACCGAGTGCCAAGGATTCACGATCACTGACACTACATTCATTATCAATAATACAAAGAGACTTTAAATACTAGAGAATAGAACTCATTTTTTTTTAAATATTATAATCGGTAGACTGGACAGCACGTAAGATATGGCTGAGACTCGCACAGAACAGGAAAGCATCGCACAAAAGAGAGGAGGTAAGCCGCCTCTCTTCTCAGCAGTAGCTGACAAGGCTGCCTTTGGCATAATCGTGGAATTCCTTTTCTTAGCAGTACGCACAATTAGTAAAGAAAGAAAGAAAGAAAATACGTTTATTTGCGGTAAACATGACACAAGGAAAGAACAAAACACGAAAATAACAATTTGGGGGGAAATATCCGCCACAACCACGCAAAACGGTCATCGCTCAACATAATGCTGCGACCGTATGCGAGACAGAGCCCCAGCGCTGGTTGCAGCGACAGCCGGCATTGACGTGATGACGTCAACCGATAACCGATTAGTGTATTGCTAAAACATTTAGTGAAACAGCACAAGCGCTATTTAGCGGTGGCGTATCGTCGTATACATGGTTCTTGAGGAAGGTTATAGGCTCGCGGATGAAGTCGCGGGCGGAAGCTAGTTGGTTATATGTCGGTAATCAGAGAAGTCATTTACAACCAAATTGCCCCTTTTGACTTCTATGCAAATGTCAAAAAATTTCGAGTCCTTTGACATTTTAATATTTTTATTTCATACATTTACATAACATACTCATAACATCACGCCTGTATTACCCGAAGGGTTAGGCAGAGGCGTACCTATAGCATACCCTCATTTCGCCAGTTATGTTCCATGTAACAGGGACATAATTATTCTTTATAATATACTACATACATTTATAAATACACAACTGCTTGTTTCAAAATGTGTGTTGCTTCTTGTTGTAGCTTCACCGTTCCCTAGGGGCGTATAGTTTAAGAGTGCAAGCAAACAGTCCCCAAAGGATGTGTTTAAACAACGGAGATATTTTGCTGCAACTAAACTGCGAAGGCGAACTGGAGCTTCGTAATATAGCTAGTATTCCCTAAATGCACTGCCTATCTTGAGCTTGAAAGCTCCCTGGCGAAGTAACCTCCCTCGTTCAGTACTTTTCAAACAGCAAGTATGTTTAAGTTGCATTTTCAAATGGCTTAGATGTTTAATCATTTAAATAACACAACCACTCAACACTGCTTATCGTGGATCACTAATCCTTACCCATCTTAACTATCATAAATTCATAAATTATAAAACAAAGTTGTATCGCGTTTGTCTGTATGTCCGCGTTGTTTTTTTTTTTTTTTTTACCTTCTACGGGGAACCTCGTGGCCTGCATCTCACCTGATGGTAAGTGATGATCAGGCCGAAGGTGGAAGCGAACTTCACCCGGAATCCTCAACCACAGAGGAACTGGCTATCTAACTGCCGAAACACAACAATGCTGTTAACATTGTTGTTTTAGATAAGATTGTGGTAGCTAGCCAGGCGGACTTAGAAAAAGCCCTACCACCAAACAAACCGAGCAGAAAATTCTGCTCCCACTGGGAATTGAACCCGGGACCTCTGGGTCTGAGACCGGTGGCTTAACCACTAGACCACAGAGGCGGTCAAAAGGCGGTTGTTCTTCTAAATCACGCAACAAATTTTGATGAAGTCTTCACCATCGTTTAGAGAATTTATTCCGGAAGGTTTATGTGTATAATACGTTAGTATGAAAGTTACGTTTAAATAAAAAAAAATAAAAAATAAACATTTATTTCAGACAAAAAAGTCCATAGGCAAGGTTGTTAGACAAGGTCGTTTACCTAACTAAGAAATCTCCATGTTTTTTTCAAGTTGTAAAAACTGAGCGAAGCAGGAGCGGGTCGCTAGCACAGATATTATAAATGCGAAAGTGATTTTGTTTGTTACGTTTTCACTCTAAAACGGCTAAACAGATTTGGATGAAATTTGGCACAAGGGTAGACCATGACCTGGATTAGGACATAGAATACTTTTATCTCAATATTTCCACGGGATCGAGACTTATGCGAGTGAAACCGCGGGGCGCAGCTAGTAAATATTATAAAACAAACTTTATATCTACGCCTTTCATTCAAATTGCGTCAATTTCTTTAAACCGTGTAATACCAATATTGAACAAATAATCTTTATTATACAACGTGAAATTTGAATCACAGTTTTGCTAGAACAAACGTTGTTCAGACCATGGTCTACTACCATTCTATAACAATCAATTTAAAAAAAAAACGTCAATGGTATTTAAAAAAAAATACAAAAGACTGATTTATTTATTAAAATTTCGGCCCGCATTGGCCGGACATCCTTGTAGTCCACGTGGACTCCTCATAACTCTTTTGAATGCCATATTGCTACCGCGATGAGTCCTTAGATGTTACGGTTAATGTTTGAACACGTTTGAGCAACATAAGACTTATTTGAGAACGCCTAGTTTAGTTTGTTTTAATAACATATTGGATGCTATAGAATGATAGTAGACCATGGTCTGAACAACGTTTGTTCTAGCAAAACTGTGATTCAAATTTCACGTTGTATAATATACTCCAATTAGCCCTCATTTTCCATCTAATAACACGACTCCATACAATTACGTCTCACAGACGTCACCGTATTAAACAAGTTGTTGATATCTCGGGAGTCAATCGAAACTAATTACCTACAGTTAAGTTAAAGTAAGGTGTTGATGTATTTTAGGCCTCATTATCCATCTAAAAACACGACTCCATACAATTACGTCTCACAGACGTCACCGTATTAAACAAGTTGTTGATATCTCGAGAGTCAATCGAAACTAATTACACTTGAGTAACAAGTAAGGTGTTGACGTGTGAGCTTTCATGTTCACTAACAAGATGGAATTAGCTACTGATACTGTTACTGATGTCGTGATCAAGATTTCACTGTTGCTTTATTTGGTCGTATGTAATTCTGAATTGAATTTGTGTGTTCTTGCGTGTTTTGAAGAGCGCTGAATATGGTTATAACTTATAAGCCATTTAACTCAGCTTTTGTATGTTTTTAACTCGTTGTTACACAGGATAAGCAAGCTTGTATTTCTTTATGATTTTTTTCTAAACAAAACTAAAATTTTTCACTATTCCACTCTTTTAATTTATATCCTGACTGTACTTATTAACCAAACTCGACGTAGCGGTAATAGAAAGCGTAAAATAGCAATATTTTGCAAGAACAATAGACTCTCAGACTCGACGTAAAGGGACTCGACATACTTAGAGGGAACCATTCCTAAAGAACACTGTCCTTCAAAATACAGGTTTTTCCTAGTTTGAAGGGCAAGAGTCTTACTCATTTGCCAACCCATCCCATAGTTAAATAACACTGATGTTACAATGGTAAGTTTTTTGCCAGAGATTTATAAGAACCTGAAGATGACATTCTTCAAATTATTTCTGAATTAGAAAGTATATTTTGTTTTTATCAATAATATTTAATGTTTGACTGCCTCGTTGGTTTAGTGGTCGCAAACGCAACTGCTGAGCATGAGGTCCTGGGTTCGATTCCCGGGTCGGGCAAAGTGTTATTGGGTTTATCAATCTGGAATTTCTTAGTAGCAGCCCGGAGTCTGGATTTGTGTCCGGTTGATGGCAATAGGCTCGCCCCGTATTACATGGGACTCAAACATAACTGGCAAAATGTAGATGTACTATACAGGATGTTAAAGTAATTGCGTGCCATAGCTTCAGGGTGAGTTCAGTATCGATAAAGGATCCCGTAAAAAATAAAAATAAAATACCTTTAATTATTTTTTTTTTACCGAAAATTATCATAAGATGAACCTAATGTAGAGTACCTACTAATTAAATAGCGATCGTTTAGAACTGATTAGATAATTGCTTAAAATATGTTTTTATTTTGTTTAAATGCTAATTCATAATTTCCTAGAGTTACCTACCTACCTACTATCGAACGCAATGAAATACCTACGCCTGAACACTTCAATAACGCCGAGTGAAGGATAGGTTACTAGGTACGTGGTAATCTCCTTAAAAATGAAAACCTACAAAATCTACAAATTAATAAATTGATCTTGTAATATTTTTTAACGTTTTTTTTTTATTTATTTTTTCCTTGGTTCCTTTATCGATACTGAACCTACCCTGAAGCTATGGCACGCAATTACTTTAACACCCTGTATATAGGTACACCTCTGCCTAACCCTTCGGGGAATACAGGCATGATGTTATGTTATGTGTTATTTAATGTTAATGCATTCGATGAACAAGTCTCAAGTATAGTTGATGTTACGGTACCAAGTGTACCAGGGTCATAGGAGCCATAGGAGTCAGGGTCAAGTGTGTCACGTCCGCGTATACCACTAAATACCACATTGAAAGTGTATTATCTGTATTGTAAATATAATCAGTATCTTTATAAATTCCATATTTAGAACCAGTTGCAGTGATAGGTATGTTGAATCGGGAAAATAAAAAAAACTATTTAATTTTAATCCGTCAGTCACATAATAAAAAAATATCAAACACGTATTTTTTGCTTTTTCATATTAATAAAAAATGGTTTAGATAAAACGCATTAAAGTTGGACTTGGAGAGCAGGGTCTCGCTACGTCACAAGTCAGTATAAAATCTACCGGGGAGTGACGTCATGGCACATTTTTAACTCAATGTATTGCCGTAATCTTCAGATTACGTAAATAAAGAAAAAATACGTGTCCAATATTTTTCAATAATCTAAATAAATTTAAAAAAAAATATTATTAATAAAAAATTTTGGTCATCAATTATATTTTATTACACATAGCTTATTATATTAAATTATACTATTAGCTTGAATTATATTACAGTGCGAACAGAGGTAATTTTATGTCAATCACGTTTTCTTTAGCAACAGGGTTTGTCATCAAAGCTTCTGACCGCAAAGTTACCACCCTCCCTGAATAAATCAGGAACATTTTACCCTTCGCTAAACTTTGTTTACTGAACACCTTCCTCTTAAAACAAGTTCTAAGTAGGTTACATAATTAATACCTACCTAAAATACAATAGACGACGTATATTTAATAGCCTAATCCGCTTACCTGTTCTTAAAGAGTCAAAAGAACCCTGTAAGAAATCGACACGTGTTTCACCTCTCAACAAGGCAACCTCAGGATGACGACCCGGAGACGTGTTGCCACGACAAGCGTTCGGCGCTTGTCGTGGCAACACGTCGTGTCCGGGTTCGCAACAAGTCAATCGTTCGTTTTCTTACAGGGTTCTTTATGACTCTTTAAGAACAGTTAAGCGGATTAGGTTACTAAATATACATCGTCTATTGTATTTTATAATGTATTTCCGCAAAGTCACGCCTGAATTAATTAAGTAATACCTACCTACGTCTAATTTTCGTATTACAGATCCGAACCTAGAAGTATCAAGACCCTCGTGGTTCTTACACTTCCTACCAAAGATAATACATGGGGAGTCGTGTCCACTCGCACGTTTCGTTGCAACGTCGCCGGTCGGAAGCATAAGAAGGGTGACTGTGCAAGTGTTCCTACTCCTACCCCCAGGATAGCTAAGAAGGTTCCCCCCATCTTTCCCCACGCGGGAAAAGCGTACAAGACGGATGAAATCAGAAGATATTCCCCGTTCAACTACCCCGGACAGGTAATAGATTTAGACATTTTTGGTGTTGCGCTGATTAAACAGATAATGTACTGATAATGGATTTTTTCTTGTTGTTTCCAATATCTGCACGTGAAACTCCCGGGAGTACCTAACGTAACGCTAAAAATAGATGATAAATTGTGTCGCCGCCGTAGTCAAGATTTGACAGTTGTAACTTCTAAAATAGAACTAGAATCTACTTTATGATTACAAATGCCAGGATATCCTCTGATTTTAGGGATAATGCCTGAGTTAAAAAAAAGAAATTCTATTTTGTCTGTCAGTCAAATATAAAAAAAAAAAATTTATACATATCGTTTTTGCTTTATCATATTAATAATAAAAAATGACTTAGATAAAACGTCATTAAAATTGGGGAGTGGGGGTCGCTACGTCACAAAGTCACAAGTACGTATAAAATCTACATAGTCATGACGTCATTGCACATTTTAACTCAATGTATCGCCGTAATGTTTTGATTACGTAAGAAAAGAAAAATCCGTGTTCAAATATTTTTTAATAATCTTCAAAACGGGAAAAAAAACTTTTTTTGTCTTCATCCCTATTGTAGAGTTTCCAAAAAAATTCATATTCCTTTATGCTTTTATTCAAAAATCTGTGTTGAATTAAATCTGGGCAAACCTCTCGCAAACTGGCGCTCAATTTTATATTCCTGCCGAACTAGGGCGGTGGGTACTTACAAAGATAAACTTTACATTCAGAATTGAAAATATGTAAGAAGGAAATGGAAAACTTTTCAGATGTAATGTACGTTTTATTTTCATCCATTTTTTGGGAAACTCTCATTCAACTGATGGCCCTGAGCAGAAATACCTGGCTATAGATGATTGCATATCACGAGCGCGCGTCAGTCATTGCATTTTAAACCTTATGTCAATGTTCCAAAACTATTATTTATTTGTTACAACTTTACCTGGGCTGGATGATTACGTTGTTAGTCAGTACCTAAGTTTGTTGTTAACAGTTTCAACTTAGTATCCCCAAGGTGTTGTGCTACTCGTATATCAGTCTCTCGTGGATTTTCAACGCTCGGCACAGCGCCGAAAGCTGTAGATCTAACAGCGTGCTTTTACTCAGTCATTCATTTAGGTGTCGCCTATTGTTAGAGAAAATGTGCATTATTTACATAGGAAGCTGAGCTATACACAGCAAAAGAGATAGTCTTGTCTCAAATGATGATGAATGAATGGCCCTTGTAGAGCGTTACACAGTGTACTACATGATCAGTACAACTAGGTGCTGCATATTCAAAGTTGCTGTGTAGTTCTGTACCTCATAACATAATTCATGGACGTGAGTTATGGCGCGACAGTGATGATAATTATATGGAGTACTTCTACTTTGACCCACCAAGCCGCCCACTGGTGGGGCAAAATGGAATGCCAAAAAAGGGGTTAGAAGATTTTTGTATGGAGGGTGGCCCTAACATGATGCCGCCATTTTGATATTTTTTCAGAATCGCGGTGAAAATCTAAAGTTATATATTTAGATAGAGGACACTTATACAAACAAAAAATGTCAGACGACATAATATCCTAAAGGGTCACGAAGATTTGTCTAAGACAAGTCTGATTTCCGACAAGTTGTCTTCCCTTCTAAGCCATTCGCCCGACGACCGATGACCAATAAACACGTATCCGAACTGAACATCAATATTTCTAAAATCTGGCATAAGCCCTGTTTATTCCACATGGCCTGTCACAGAGCGCATGAACTTCTCAGATTATCTCGTGAGATTATGATCCCTCCGACTTGTATACAGTTCGAAACAAAGGGATTTCTTGGAAGCTCGGATGAAACAGAAGTAATAAACAGTCATAATTATAAACTGAAGGAACTAACTTTATGCATTGGATATTATTTATTACGTTAATATTAAACAATGCTTTGTCCGCATTGCCCCCAGGCCAGTGTTTGGCATTAACCAGACGCATGTCATAATTTTGTTTGATAGCACCAAAGATATAAATATGTCTAGATAGACAGTCAAAGCAGTGAACTCGTCGAAAAAATAGCGTCCAAATATTGGCCGCTAAATGCTCGCACACTAGAAAAGCAAAATGACAGCAGAATGACAGCACAATGACATGGCGCGAGGGCAAGGCATAGCTGTCACTCACACCAGCATAACAAAGTTGGCGTGTTTGTTTTAGTTCTTTTGCAGTGCGACACTCTACCTAGACATTATAAATGATCAAAGGATAGCACATTTAATAAACTTTTCAATTCTTAATGAAACCATTGACATATATATTATATCAATGAATGAAACACATTTCTATTTATTTTATACTAGCTTCTGCCAGCGGCTTCGCCCGCGTGGTATCTTTTTAAATTATAGCCTACGTTACTACGTGACAATATAGCATTCTACAGGTGAAAGAATTTTTAAAATCGGTCCAATAGTTTATGAGTTTATTCTTTACATCAAACATACAAAAAATCTTATCTCTTTCTAATATTAGTTTAGATGACATGTCTATCCTCTATCAATAAATATAGGCTCCGTGTAAAATCCTGATATTCGGCTTCATCCGGTTAGACTGGAAGCTGACCCCACATAGTTGGGAAAAGGCTAGGCAGGCAGGTGTATATATGCCCCAATAAAGCTGTATTTAATTTATGTAAAACCTAAAGAACTCAAGATCTTCTTTGTGTCCTAGACTGTGTGTCCCATTTTCTTGGGGTCGGCCTTCCTTGTCCTTCTTTTTCACTGTTTTTCTTTTCTTTTCTATGGATGTATTCATTCATGTAGAACGCTGGTATTGTTATCTTATATATGGTTTCATAATTTTGCCAAATCAGCGCGAACCGTCGTCGCCGAGAAGCGCAAACAAATTCCTCTCTGATTAGTAGTCGGTGACGGTACTAAACTGCCTGCGCCGACCAGCGTTGACAACCAGCGGTTGTCGGAGCCGTGAAACGCTGGCATTCGGCGCCGGTTATCAGCGTTCAACACATAGATATAAGAAAGAAGGTTCTACATGAATACAACCTATCACTATTTTGTGATGTCCTATCTAGATTGATTCTTTTGTTTCATGTTTCGTTTTGGTCCATTTCTTTCAGTGAGAACTTAAGATACTCAGATCAGACCGGCAGCTCGTAGGAGGCATCTCTCTTAACTTAAAGTCTCTCATGAGCTTTATAATAACCCTAGTATAGCGCACAACATAGTCCCTTAATCATTAATAATGCACGACCTTAATCTTCCTAGCATGACGACAAAACAAAAACACACTAGTGTAGGTTCGGGGATAATATCCGGCATAAAACGGTGGTAATCCCGGATTAACATTGCCGGACTACGAAATTAAACGAGCCGGGAACCGGGACGTAATTTACCTACCTATGTTTCTGGATCACAAGAACCCGATAGTGTTGGAAACAGTTATTAGGTAGCCCTGCGTGACCGTCGGATGCCAAGTTTTAGGTTTCGACTTCTCGAGTTCGAACCCAAGGCATGAACCTCTGAATTTCGGATTCATGTGCGTATTGTATAATTATCACTGGTTTCAAAAACGGTGAAGGAAAACATCGTGAGGAAACCGCCATGCCTGAGAGATATTTATCGACGGTATGTGTAGCCAAGTCCGCCCATAAAATAAAAATAAAAACTGAGACCAGGTTTGTTACTACAACCACACGAAATGAAGAAGAAATTTAAGTAAAATCGAGGTATTTTTGATAGATTCAGACTGTGATTTAAATGCGGACGTTCTTAAAAATACGGGAATAGCCCCTCCGATTTTTCCACAGGCCAACCCTACGGACATTCCAATTACAGTACAGGATTGAGCGTTATCCGGATCCGGATGTCCGGCAACGTGCCCGTCTCTTATCAGGTCCCCGGATTGCAATACAGGAGTATGTGAACTGAATTAACTACACACAATACGACACGTGCCTGAGATTCCAGGCATATACAACCTGAGCAATCAATCAATCTGCCTAGCCTTTTCCCAACTATGTTGGGGTCAGTTTCCAGCTACACACCCTGAGCAATATAAATAAAGAATTATGGTCCTTATTGCAATGACAATTTTTTTATTTTTATTTCCTCAAACACAGTTTTCATCTGACAAAGATTGGCAGTGTTTTGTAACAGATGGAATGGAACCCAATTTTTGAATCATGATTGTCTTCAACGGTAGAAAAAAAAAACACTACAAAAAAGTGAAAAATAATTTTAATTTCGGAAGTCGGTGTCTATGGTTTTGAATAGGTATTCGTTTCTTGCCAGTATTTTTTTTTTAAACGGTCGTTTTTTTTTTTGTAAAACCATTTTATTTTTATCGTTTTAGTTGTTTTACCTCTACCCCACACAAATTCGAATACCACTACCTGCTATATAAATAACAGTGACAGGAATTTATTTTTAGACTAAGTGGGAAAAATAAGTATTATTGAAGCTAACTCAAAAACTACCCAAGCTAAGTTAATGAAAATATGGGACCACCTTTCTCTACCAAATGTTTTTCTTTTTTAAAATCGGTCCACAATCGACGAAAATATCGAGGGACATACATAAAACAAAAACAAAAAAAAACTAACATGCGCACGAAAATAGTGTTGCTCCTACTTTTTGGAAGTCTGTTAAAAAATAAATCACATAGTGTTCCTGCTACTACCCTCGGCCGGGCCTCGCTAACGCATTGATCCACATTCCCACAGGAAGTGTCGGCGGACAACGTCAGCCTAGATTCTCTGAACTTCCCTTGTTTGTTATCAGATCTCGGCTGATATTAAATCTATTATTTGATCAAGCTTTGTTATTTCCTTTTAGGAGAATTAATTGGACTCTCGACTCCTTCCTCCGATGCATGGGGGTAGGCAGAAACTACAGAACGCCACCTGCTACGATCCTTACATACTCCTTTTGCGTCGTTTACTTTCATACATCTGGTCATACACGCACGCATTTTTAATTAATTGGAAGATTGATACTTCTAACTAGTGACCGACCGAAAATTCGATTTTGGTTTTCAAATGTTTTATAATGGGTAGCGTTTTCATAGTTTTCGACCAAATTTCAGTAAACAATAGAATTTTAACATGTCTAAAAAGTTTCTTCGGCCGAAACCGAAACCGAGACAAATACCGAAGATTCGGTTTCGGTAAAAAGTCCTGTTTCGGTCGAACACTACTATTAACTATTGGGTTTGACATGCTTTTGACAGAATTAATTTCACCTTCAATTTAGTTATTATAAAACGAACAAAGGGATTTGGGTTACACGTGTAGCAGAATAGCGAAGTTACGTAGAAAAGCAATTTTGTTGTTGATATCATTTTAAACAGGAAAGTTATTTTCCAACCTGTTACACAAACCCTGAAACTTTCTCCTATTAAAGTTGTTCCTTTGTTCCGCATCGTTGGAATCAGATGAAACTTATTGTAAATAATTAGAAACTCCTTCGAAATCTCTGTAACAAATCAGCTAGGAACCTCTTGCGTCACTGGACACTTGTTGCTGATAGCAGATTACTCACCATTAAAACGGTGAAGGAAAACATCGTGAGGAAACCGGCATGCCTGAAAGATATTTCTCGATGGCATGTGAAGTCAAGTCAGAGGCCCATGGGCGGCAGGTTAGTCACTAATAATAACACGAAAAGAAAGACCATTAGAATGTTGGCCAAACATTGGCCCACAGTCTTGGGTCCAGAAGTAACAAATATTGTCCTCGTTTTGTGTTCAGGAGTTGCAACTATTGACCCAATCTGTTGTCCTGGAATTAAAAACATTGACCCAAAATGTATGAGTTTTAGTTACATTAATAATTCCTGATGACACATTTCAATAAGTAGGTAAGTACTCCAAAGTCGAAATGCCCGCAATATTTATTGGATGACTCGCGGGTTCAATTTCGGTCAAATTCTTCGTCATCACGCACGAAGAATGTCAATGTCAAATGATAACTCGGGGAAATTGTGTGACGTCAGTGATGCAATAGTAATGTAATGAATGTGTAATGCTCGGGAACACGAATTTTGTAAATAAACTTTGATAATTATTATAGTGCTTCGATAAATAAATCAATCTGCCTAGCATTTTCCAAACTATGCTGTAATGCTGGGGTTGACTTCCAGTCTAACCGAATGCAGCTCAATACCAGTATTTTACATGGAGCGACTGCCTATCTGACCTCCACAACCCAGTTACTGGGTAACACGATACCCCTTGGTAAGACTGGTT
The DNA here is from genome assembly GCA_948150665.1 of Conistra vaccinii. Classification (NCBI taxonomy): domain Eukaryota; kingdom Metazoa; phylum Arthropoda; class Insecta; order Lepidoptera; family Noctuidae; genus Conistra; species Conistra vaccinii. The sequence goes on along the minus strand of OX411326.1, from coordinate 4,887,319 downwards.
GTCAGAATTTTGGGCTTCAGACTACCCGTAACGACTGTCAAAGATCTACGAATGACAGCCAAGACCAACGGCTTAAAGTGCTTTCTATGGCAGGAAAGAGTCTCGAAAGTAATGCATGGTCACCTATCCACGTACCAACCGCGGCAAGCGTAGCTTAACCTTCGATCGACAAGTGCGGCTGTTATCATTTAGCACTATAAACAAACAACACGACAGAATATTAATCAAGTTTCAATGAGATTAGTGGTTTCAGAGTTCTTATTTGAATTTCGTTTAAAGTAAATATCGCAGTCAATTCTAGGTGATGATTTCCAAAGGTTAAATTCGCACGCCGCGAGTAAATTGCATCTCAGTATTTGATGTCTAATATTTCTGATAATCTATAATATTATTAATATGGAATATAAAAAAATAATATGCATTTAATTTGACATTAAATTACAAAGGCTAATACTTTTTCACACTTAAATTGTATACAGGATGTTTCCCTATGTTTATTAAAGCTATTCAATATTTCCTAATCATTTCTGATTGCAGTCAACGATGGAATGGACCATGGCCCGTCTTGACGACATTTTGAACTGGGGTCGTCGGAACTCTTTGTGGCCCGTGACCTTCGGGTTGGCTTGCTGTGCCCTCGAGATGATGCATTATGCTGGGCCTAGGTAACTAATTTCACTTTAATTTTGGTATAATTTTTTGACAGTGGATCGTTGTCTAATTCACAAAAAAATCTGGTGAATTAAGTTCCAAAAAAGTACCTACTGATACTTTTCTACATGTTTATGAACAAGCAAAACTAACATAATGCGTTTAAATACCCAACAAAACTAAACAATTATAAACACGTTCTAGGACAACCGATCTAGTACATAATTAAAGTTTCTGCTACACGGTTGCCAACCGCGTTCCCGACAGAGGTGACCTTGGTTGGCGACCGGCAAAGTTGTTTAAACGTTTGGTCTTATCCAAGGTCACCTCTGTCGGGACGCGGTTGGCGACCGTGTAGCAGGCGTTTTACGTAAACCACTGCAGCTGAGTATGAAACAATTTCGCATCGTGACCGCGTACGTAACCGATAGGAAATCGTTTCAGTAAGGGAGCCGAGCCGCGGTTATCGGCTCATTCCACTGCACCTCGTTATAAGTAGTTGTTGCATAATTGACGCACAACCTTTGACAAGTACAGCACTGGAAAATTTATACCTACAACGTGCTCACTTTCAATCTAGTATTAATGTATCAATACTGGGCAACCGAGGTATGCTCTGGTATCTTTATGGTATATAATATTATGCTCTGCTATGATAGCAGATACTTACTAATTCCATGCTATCATGTCATTATTCTTGTTCAAAACTTTAGGCGACCGAACTCTGCTCGAGTGAAAATACGAGAGAATACGAATATTCCCAGATTTGAGACATAGCTAGATCGATTTTTCGTCCCCATAAACCCCTGAATTGCAAATTTCATCGAAATCTTTAGATTTTCGAGAACGTGATTACAAATATATAATACAAATATTGCTCGTTTAGTAGTATAGGATAGCGACCTTGCCCCCAGTTCTAAATTCTAATTTAAAGACACTTCAAGCACGACAAATTTTCGTTTGCACAAAAAGTATTTACACAAAGGCCACCTTACATATGAGCAGGAAAAAGGAAGCGCGACAATTTATATCACTCTCCCTTTGATAATAAATTAAAAGAAAAACTTAATAATTCAAACGCTGTGTAATCTTTTCCGTGCCATTAAACTCTGAAGGTTCCCATCACGAATTCGCACCAACAATACCATTGTTCTGGAACCAAGCGCAGATTCTCGATATCCACGAGTTGACCCCTAAAGGTTGAGACATGACATTTCCCATCAAATGTCATTGTAAAGCAACGTCACTGTGTTTTGCCTACGGACGAAGCCCTAGTCAAAGCTTGGGATCCTTTGAAATTCTATTCTATTTCAGTCAGTCGTGACAATGCTCGTTGACCTTCAAATTTGAAGGAACGCTCTGACAGTGCGAAGCATGTGCTTGGAATGCGTGTGTAAGCCACACATTTCACGTATGCATTTACGGCGTGCATGCCTCGCACCGTCTGAACGTACCTTTAGAATTGTGGGGGCATCTTAAAAGACCAAAGACCTGACGTCACTCAAATCCTGCATCGCGCAATTAGAGTTTACCGCGCGAACGACATATACAAACTCCCGACATCAACTTTCGGGCAGTTGCCCGCCAGAGGGATCCTCCCTTTTCTATAGAGTATGAGTGAACTTTACACAAAAAAAAAATACAATAGACGATGTATATTTAGTAACTTAATCCGCTTAACTGTTCTTAAAGAGTCTTAGAGAACCCTGTAAGAAATCGACACGTGTTTCGCCTCTCAACGAGGCATCCTCAGGATGACGATTGACTTGTTGCGAACTCGGACACGAAGTGTTGCCACGACACGAGCCGAACGCAGTGTCTAATCTTTCAATAATTATATTGCTAGTCACTAGTCAGTAGATACTTAAAACTGAACGCTTTTGCCAGATACGATATGGACCGATACGGCATGGTCTTCCGAGGCACACCTCGACAGACCGACGTGATCATAGTCGCCGGCACGGTCACCAACAAGATGGCGCCGATTCTTCGCAAGACCTACGACCTGATGCCGGAACCTAAGTGGGTGGTGTCTATGGGCAGCTGCGCCAACGGCGGAGGCTACTACCATTACACATATTCAACGTGTCGGGGCGCCGATAGAATTATACCAGTAATTATTATTTTTACACGATTGCCCTCAAGTTGTGTGTTGGCTCATGTTTGTAAGAGTTCTTTTTTTGTCTTGGGAGTAAAATAACGGTTTTTATCACATTAGTACTTATAAGCAAGCTGCGACCGTTCAATTTGTCTGTCTGGACTTAAAAAAGAGACTGTGACCTCTGAGTTTGTTGCGCGTCTACCATTTACAACTTTACATTAGGTATGTTTTAGTTGTATTCTGGCAAATAAGTGTAAAATTTTAATTTAATTTTTCAGGTGGACATATACGTGCCGGGCTGTCCACCGACGGCTGAAGCCCTTCTGTACGCCATGCTAGTTCTGCAGAAGAAGGTCAAACGCATGAGGATCTGCCAGGTTTGGTATCGCGGTTAGCCGTTCCAACAGTGGATTAAGTTCCTTGTCTGATAAGATAATGGTTTAAAGTAAAGTTATTTGGTTTTGGTTATTTTCGCCTTCTCATTTCTATCGCAATATTAATTTTAGTTCAGAATGTTCCCGATATTCCTACAACCCATCTATCTGCTCATAGTTTTTAAAACTGATTGCAAGTTAAAAGAATAATATCTATATAGGCAATGATATTATAAGGAAAAAGAGGTAGATAGGTTATACCCGCTCCGCAAGTGACTCGTCAAAATGTGGCTAATTAGCCACATTTTCTTCGTCTTGTTTCTTTTTCGCTCCCGAGAATTACGTCATGCCGTCCTACTTCCACGTGTCATCTAATAGTGTGACATTGTGCCGTTTTTGAAGATCGAATGTTGAGTAGATAACCTATCTACGTCTTTTTACTTATAATATCATTGTATATAGGTACATAAAATAAAGTCGTGTTAGTTACACCATTTATAACTCAAGAACGACTGGACCGATTTTTACAATATTTGTGTTTTTGGATTGTCTTCGTCCAGTATAGGGTAGGTATAGTAGGTAGGGTAGGTATCCGTAGATAAGTACTTAGTGCTACCCGTGCGAAGCTGGGACGGGCAGCTAATTAATAATAAAGTACAGAATATTCTATTTGCAGAGTAATTACGCATCTATTACACCGAAACTAAATGTACTACGGGAAATTAACAGAGAAAACGAGGCCCGACAGTTGAAATTTGTATCCTACTCAAACAGCCACTAGAGGCATCCGAAATAATCCAAGTTATTAATCATGGTGAGGTCTTGACCCGGAATGTTACTAACAGAAGTTTGAGAACCGTACGACGGTACGATGGACCGACGGTACTGTATTTAGGAGAGACTTAAGGGTACGCTGGTCGGTCATTCCTCCATACAAACGTAGTATAGTGATTACTCGTCTGTTTGACGGTGTACGTCCCAAACTAAAATTTATACCAATTTGTCTTGTCATTATCTAGCCCTGTATGGAAGCAGATTTGGAAGTTATGACCGTCGAACCTTCCATATTTCAACACTAATTTTAACTCTGTCTTTGGGCGTAAATAAATAACTTATGTAGTAAAAAAAATGACAAAATAGAAACCGTAATGGGAAAACTTTAATTTATTTATTCAGTAACATTTTAAATTAACAACTAACATGAACTTCCAAAACTAAAAATAATTAACCTAACTTAGGTAACTAAAACTATTAGGAAACAAACAATAAGGCATCGAAAAATTCCTCCGCATCGCTGTCGACTGGTAATGTACCCAAGAGACTGGCGGCATTGCCACGTTGTATGGCAATGCTTAGCCTCTGGCCCAGGTAAAAACCAGCCCTTGGGTCACGGGAAGTGTCAACCAGTCGTTTGGAAATGTCATTGAACAGATCATGAGCACTCGGACCCCACGGCCCTAGGGTTTCAACCCCAAACGGCTCGAAAATATAGTTACCTATGAGGATATTATACTTTCGCCGCTTGAGGTTTTCTGCAGCCGCAGCGGCAGCGCCAGCACAGCACGCTGAGCCAGGAAGATGGGATGGCGCAAGAGTATCGACACACGTTGCGTCCCACACTAAAGGCCTACCCATCTTCCATGGAAATAAAGACATACCGTCCGGTCTCTTGCCATCGTCGCGTGCCAAGCCATTGGGTTCTAATACAGCTGGAACGCCGACGGCGACAAGAGCTCGTCGGATGATGTCATTAATGTTCGCGTGCCGCGCTAAGCGGCCCGCACTTCGGCTGCAAGACAGGCCGTGGTGTCCGAGGCTGTTGACAACTTCGCCACAGTGACAGCGATGAGGAGAACAACAGGGAGCTCCTAGTCGCAAGGAAGCAGCGATGCGGAAAGTAGTGTCGTCGAGCAAAGTACCTAAGTTCGACGACGGTAGTGCATGAAGCCAGAGGCCCGACTCCCACTTCCCCACAGCCAGCAGGCGCGCACGCTCCGCAGGAGTAGCAGACGTGTCAAGTAAATTGTTCTGTACTACTCTGCAGAGCGGCTCATCCCACCGTCTCTGGGAAAAAGGGTGGTTGGGCGGATCTGAATTCGGGCAAGCGAGTCTCCAGGCATCCATAGCGTCGGTGAGGCACGGCACATCAAAATTAACCAGTGTAGGGGCTAGGATTTTCCTGATTAATCTTTCAGTACCGTGGACCGAAGATATGAAAGCCGGTAAACTAATACTAGAAATTTTGCGGACGCCGAGGCCTCCCATACGAATGGGAAGTGTAGCTTGTGCCCAAGCTCGGTCGTCCAAGGCCACATTTAAGATCGAAGTTAATGTTTGTCGGATAATTTGGTCCATTTTGTCTAAAAGAGGGGTTTGTGTCCATAAATGGGAAGCGCGAAGGAAATATGTTAATTTAGGGCCGAAACAGCAGTAACGGATTAGGGTTATGGCCGAATGCATGTTAATTTGGAGCAATCTTTCCGAAACGTCATTGAAATTTTTGATTTTTTCCTCAATAAAAACAGGAAAGGAATCCTCGAAGATTGGTGACCCAAGCAGGCGGAGAGAGCTTTTTTCGATAATTTTGATTTCTGGGGCTATTGCATTAAATTTGGAAAGTGTGTGATGTCTGTCTGTACTGTCCGCTAGGTAAAGTTCACATTTTGAAAGGTTGAGTTCAAGGCCAATGGAATGAAGTTCGTTTTTAAGGAATTGAAGGTCATTTAAAACAGTTTCTACATCGCCTCCCAGGGTACCATCATCGAGGTACCAAACATTAAATTTTGAATTTAGCTGTCGAATAATTGGGTGGATGGCTAAACTAAAAATCACTGGCCCGAGGGGGTCACCTTGTTGACAGCCAACAGCAGATTCCAGAAGGTTGTCCCGAAACAGTAATTTAGAGGGGTGTCTGTAACATTGCCAAAGGAAACTATAAATTTGGGGTATTTCTTTTTTAGTTTCTGCCAGCAAGGTGTCCCTATTAACAGAATTGAAGGCATTCTTTATGTCAACCTTCAGGATGACCTCTCCTTTATCAGAATTTAGGTAGGTCGACAAGGCGTGTACGGCAGCCTCACAGCCTCCTTTGGAGCCGTAACCTACCTGCAGGGGCTGAAATTTTTCCGAAACAGCCTCACCAAAAAATTTACAACAAATCTTGGCTGCCATACGACGGTAAGTAGTGCCCACGGCAATGGGACGAATGCCGCCATCCCTCTTACGCAGGGCGCATAAGTTGGCCCCGTATAGAACGTCTATGACGGACTCGTTCACCTTGCCAGAGAGCATGAGGTTAATCAGAGCCGTAAGCTCCTTCAAGAGCGACTCACCAGCTGTCCCGGCGCCTGAACAAATAAGGTCCTTAAGGTGCTGAGGACTCAGGCCGTCGAGGCCGCCAGCGGAGCCGCTCCGGAAAGAACAAACGGCTGTGACCAACTCTCGACCTGTAATGGTGAGGGAGTGATTATCCGGATCAGGGGGGTCGGGAAAAGAAAGGCCATCCGCTGGGGCAGGGTGTTTGCTCTCCAAAGCTGCGAGAGTTTCTGGAGAACACGGTGCCACCACATCGCTACTAAAAAGAATCCTGGCTGCTCCGCTAATGTCGCCTTCCCCTAACTTGGATTCTACTAAATGAGTTATACCTCTTGAAGAGGTATATCTCTGTGTCGGTAATTTTGAATCGAAATCATGATCCGAAATATTACAGTTTTCTTTAATTTGTGCAGTTAATGTCTTTTTGGTTGCCAAATTCTTTTGTACGTGTAGAATTCTGTAAGGGAAGGTGAGCAGCTGTTCCCAAGCACTTTGCGAGTTCTCCCGGGTGGCAAGACGAACACAACTTGCAAGGTGTTGTGCCACAAGAGGTCTAGCACCGCGGGGAACTCGCTTCAGAACGGGTACAGAGTTTTTGAATTTAGAAAGGGTTTTCCAAAACGGGTCAACATTGGTAATGGGATAGATATATTATTCAAAAGTTCAAATAATTTTATTTTGAGTAAATACATCCAGTAGTTTTTCCATAATATCTATACGCTCAAAGGTCAAATTTTACGCGTTTGTTTTCGTTATAAATCATCGTCTTTTCACAAAAAAAAAAAAAACTAGATAAATAAATACTAAATAATTACACTAATTAGTCACGTCGACCAACGAGTTAGAACCGTCGCGTCGACTAGTGCAGCCTTAATACAGTACCGTCCCGTCGGTCTGTCGGACGAGTAAAGTTTGTAAAGGGATAAATAATAATAATGTATATTAAAAGAAGATAATAATGTATATGAGAAGATAGAAGAAGAAGAAGAGATCAATAATTAAATTATCTTTAAAATGGTGAAGGTATCGGGAAAATACGCTTGTTAGATTTTGCGTGATTCTCAGTTTCTTACCCGCGTTAGACATAACTTTGCAAATTAATTTCAGTACGTAATATTTAACATAATTTAAAATATTCGTATATTAAGTTATTAAGAAAGTGCTCTCATTTAACATTTTTTTTTTCCAAATCATTAATACTACTCGTTTAGACGCGATCTTCAGTATAAAATCTTTAAAAGTCGGTTACCGTCGCCTTAGTAAAGAAAATCTTAAATTCATTTATTCATTCACTCACTCACACACTGACAGAAAACACAGCCTAAACTGCTGATTCTAGAAGCGTGTTTTGAACATAAGTTCCTTATTTAACGAAGTTGAGCAGTAATAGGATTTTTAATGTTCATCCTCCAAAGGGGTTAAATCCATATACTTACATTAAAAAAAACAATTGTCGTGCATTAGTCTCGTAAAAACTCGAAAATGGTTCGAGCGGTTTAATATTTTTTTTGTTGTGTTCACCTCAATAAAGGGATGGCTTAGGAAAAACCCAAAGGAACAGCCGAAATCAAAACTGTTGAGAGGACAACGTCTGCCGGATCAGTAAGAGATAAAAGTTCCAGATAAAAGTTCAGAGGGAAATACCATCGGGCGCACGGCTTGATAACTACATACAACCATATCATGCATTCATCACTAAATCCTGCATTAATATCGATTTCTGTACGGATCCTATCAACCTATCTATCTATACATACACAAAACGCAACCCATTGCAATATTTCCTGAACATGCAGCGCGCAACGATATTGGAAGAGCGGTAGTTTTTTACATGTGTCTGAGGTGTCTGGTGGTCTTTACTCCGGGTCACGTTCAGGCACGTGCCCCAGTTTACCAACGCCTCGAAAGAGGAAGCGGGTAGTATATATTTATGTCAGGACACGCCACGCTTTTACGAGCTTTTTCGTTTTTAGGAGATAAGTAATGGTCTTGTTTCAGGGTTTTTGTCTGTTTTATGTTAGTTGAGAGAGGTGGGACGATAAGGATTTGTTAATGGAAATATTTATATTTAAGTTTTACCAAGAGTACGGTATTTTAGCAACACTACTCACGAAGAGGAGGGGCTTGTGGCTAAGTAATAACAGCCGCACGGGTCTATCGATCAAGTTAAGCTACGCTTACCGCGGTTGGTTCATGGAAGGTTGACCATATGTACATACCAAGACCCCTCCGTAACTCGGAAAACACGTTAAGCTATTGGTCCCGGCTGTCATTCGTGGATCTTTGTCAGTCGTTACGGGTCGTCAGAAGCCCGAAAGTCAGACAACCAGTCTTACCAAGGGGTATCGTATTACCCAGTTACAGGGTTGTGGAGGTCAGATAGGCAGTCGTTCCATGTAAAATACTGGTATTCAGCTGCATCCGACCCCAACATAGTTGAGAAAAGGTTAGGTAGATGATGACACACCGAGCATTATAAATAACGGTGGGCATAATTATAAAAATATACAATGTCGCCCATGCGCATGTGACCGCCCGTAATTTTCTGAATATTCTTGAAAAAATATCGAAAATAAACTTCAAAAGGGGGGTGGGTCTATCTATAACATTTTTCATGTTATTCAATTTTAATTTTTTAAAGATTTGCTTTCTGTTTTTTGACACATCTCCGAAGTTTATGGGTCGATTTGGATTCTGTTTATTATTTCCAAAAGCTTGAGTTATTTTAACAGGTTAATTAAAATTTTTACAAAAAATTATCGACTACGAAAGAAAAAACGGAATCGAAGTCAGTTTTTCGGTAAAAAATTGTGTATTTATTTAAAAAAAACTAGTGAAAAATGTTATAGATAGACCGTTTTTGAAGTTTATTTTCGATATTTTTTCATGAATATTCAGAAAATTACGGGCGGTCACATGCGCATGGGCGACATTGTATAGAAACATCTAGCCAAACAGAATTCCAGCAGACAGACCCATAGCACATTCTCCATAACCTCTACTGCTTAAATATTTAGGTGACTATACCATAAACTAAGCCGAATAGCAGCTGTTACCAAGTCGTGAGGCTTAGGCATTTCACGACACCCTCATGAATATCGGGCCGTGTGAAGCGAATTTATGGAGATAGACTCTCTCACACACACACGCACCTAATGGAATTTAAAGCTTAACGTACTGGAAGAGAAAGAACGCTGAAACGTGTGAAAGTAAAGGTACTGTCGCGGAAAAAGACGGCGAAAAACTACGCATGAGTGGTGTCATGTTTTTGGAAGTGTAAAAGAATGAAACCCGAGTAAAAAGGTATCGCATGCCTAAAATAAGAACAAAAGAAAGATAGGACTGAAAAACCCTCAGAGTAATAACTAAAGCATAGAGGGAGTCTATAGATTAGAGAAATGGACGCACCGAAATTGTCAAAACGGTCACAGTTGATCTCTTTTTACACGACCAATTTAAAAAGCACAATAGTTGCCTAGTAAACGGTTAACCGTACAAGTATTTGATCTAGCCGTATATTACGTCGTGAATGTCAGTACGTGTGCTGGTTGAGGTGCTGGTCATTTTTTATTAAAAACCAATAGATTTTTGAATATTTTTGTAAAAACGAAAGGTGCAAAGGACTTATCAATAGTCTGTTAACATGGCTTGTTTTGTGATAACGTGTAAATCACATTCGTCACGGAAAAAAAACAATGAATTTGTAAGCTTTCATCGGTAAGTGTTTTTTTACATTTTTCGTATAAAATCACCCAAAATATTTGGATGTGATCACTGATAACATACATATTAGATTGATAATGATACCTTCAAACTATCTTTATTACAAATTATGTTGTGATCGCGAATTTATTTTCAAAAAATAAATTCGTTAAATTGTGAGGTTATGTTAAGCTAGTAATGTAGGTAATGTAGATACTTTTTATCGATACGATAATTACCATGCTAATAAATTGGAGAAGATATCGTTTTCTTTTCGAGCCATTGCAAATTATACGAATTGATCACAATTCTCCTACAACAAATCATGCTGAAAGTCAAGTTCGGTATCTTTACAAGCTGTCCATTTAACATTGTGTCAACTTCAAACTGTAGCTGAAAATCAGACAGTAGGTTCTAAAATATATTATTTGTATTGCACTATTAGAGAAAAAATCAAAAGTATATACTTTTTCAGGGTTCTTCAGATGCTATGGAAATAGATGAAAATTAAATGCCAATTTCGATGTCATTCATGAAGAATGAAGAATCGCTGTTGGAAACAAATGAACATGAGTACATTTATGATCCGTGTGCTCTTTCAGAATACGCCAGAGATATTATAAATTATATAGCAGGGAGTGTTGTGCGATTTTCAATTTATTTTATTTTTTATCCACAATCTGTATAATAAAATTGTAGTGTCTAAATAACAGCTTTTTACTAAATGCATATGAAAGTATATGATCCATACAACAAAAATACATTTATATATACATACAAATAAATAAAATTGAAGTGTCTGTTTATAATGTCAAAATAACAGCTTTTTACTAAATGCTTAAGAAAGTATATAGTTACGATCCATTACAAAAAAAACACTTTTTTTTTGTCTATCTGTCTGTCTGTCTGTTTGTCCGGAACAAACAGACAGACAGATAGACAAAAAAAAAGTGTTTTTGTTGTAATGGATCGCTACGAAATTCAATTTTTCGTCCCTCGGGGTCTGTCTGTCTGTTTGTTCCGGCTAATCTCAGAAACGGCTGTACCGATTTTGACGGGACTTCCACTGGAAGATAGCTTATGACATAAGGAGTAAAATAGGCTACATTTGTTTTAGAAACAAACTTAGGGTTTTGCGCAAAAAACTAATACCCATGAAATCTTTTGATAAACCTCGTACTGTTCCCTAAGTTGAGAATACATAATCCAATAAAAAAAATAAAAAAATGATCTCGATCCGATTACGAGTTTCGGAGAAATGTGTGGACAAAGGAGGATGGCGATGGCGGTCGGCGGTTGGTCGACCCAGACCCGTAGACAGCTCGACGCGGCCACGCGGGTTATGTACACGGCGCGGAGCTCGTCGGCAATCGGATACACCGGAAGTTAGTTTGCCGTAACATAAAGTACGGATGCCAGTGATGGTTCTCGATGTGAGTAACCTGGGTGGTTAGCCGCAAATTTGGAGATATTGGTAAGCTGGAACTTTGAACCCCAATATGGGGATTTAACACTGAGTTAAGGAGTAGGATTCATGACTATATACGTAGTCAATTATAAAATAAGGAAACCATTGCAAACTGAGACAACCGCGGCTGTAGGGGAGGTCTCACTAGTCACGGGCAAGTGTAGTGGAGCTGAGAATGAGCGACGACGGGAGCGTAAACCTCCCTAGCCAGCATGTGACGGTGTGTCGAGCCGGCGCGCACAGATTGACGGTCGGGCTTGCCAGGACGGTGACGGGGGAGAGGGAACAGATAATCGCTAACCCAAATGGGTTCTTTTGCGACCCAAGGTCACGCATTGCGTTGAGTAGGAGCATTGGCAATTTGCTTTTATTAATTAAAGTAACGTTTGTTTAATAAAACCAAATTGCCAATGCTTAAAAGAAGCCTAGAATTAAAGCTCTAACAAATATTTAATGTATTCCACTATATACCTTACAAAACGGCACGTTACAACGTTACATCATCCATGGAATATACGACATGTACATCCAATACATTATATAAATTATCTGTCAAAAATAAATTAATATCGATACCTCTGCACCTCTCTGCACATCACTACCGAGACCAAAAAAGTGGACAGTGGTGGTCCTTATAAATATATACCTGTCCTTTTTTTTCACACGGAATGTGTCATAAGTATAAAGAGTATGACTAGACTGAGAAATTTCACCCTCCCTCTATGCTTTAGTTATTACTCTGAGGAAAAACCCGAGCTCTGACAAATGCCACGCCTGACAGAAAAATAGAAAAATAGATTCGAATAAAAAACATCAAATAAAATCTCGTTAATATAGGACCATATAGGTAGGACCGATGAAGACCCGCAGGGCTATTACCTATCTTGCAGAAGCAATGCGATAGCGATCATTTGTTTCATTTTGACAGTTCAACAACATTCAATGCGATAATTACGTTGCAGAGCAGAATTAAATTTCGAACTTATAAAGCAATGGATTAGTAATCTGTTTCAAAACGAATTGATTGTGTATTACGTAATTAGGGTACCGTTATACGACTTTTTCGTTCAGACTTAGTTACTTTTTTACATTCACCAGTAACACGGATATTTAAGGGCCATTAAAATTTCATCTAACCTCATCGAAAATCCGGAACCACACTAAACAGTATTCTAATAAAGAATTTAGACACAAAAGCCTAAATTCTTTAAGGAAAACAATGGGAGGGTACTAACTTTTTATTGTATTGGGTCCGACTTTCGCGGTCGCCTTAGACACATCTTCTATATCGAAATAAACATAGTATAAAACAAAGCCGCTTTCGCGTCTGCCTGTGTGACCAGTTTCCACAGTATTTTGGTTTGGTTCGATACGGTTTTCCCTATCATTTACAGCATTTATTCCGGAAAGTTTTTGTGTACAATAAGTTACAATTTAAGAGGTTGGTCTTTAGATGGGTAACCACTTTTACAGACCGAGAATCCTCCGTGCCTCGGAAAGCACATTAAGCCGTTGGTCCCGGTTGTCATTCGTAGATCTTTGACAGTCGTTACAGGTCATCAGAAGCCTGGAATCTACATCTTTCCAAGCGCTATCATATTACCCAGTAACTGGGTTGTGGAGGTAAGATAGACAGTCGCTCTATGTACAATACTGGTATTCAAAAGGCAAGCAGATTGATTGAAGTTACTATTTAAATATATAGCAATTATCTCGATCGTTTGACATTTCGCCGCTGCACCCCAGGGGCGGGTCGCATGTATATTTATAATTTTATATCTAAGTAGTATACTGGCGCTACTAGTTCAATGAAGGGTTCGCTAAAATCTCTTTATCTTTTTTGAGTGATAAAGTTCCTTACAAGGCATCTTTTCCTCAACCATCGATATCGGTTGAGTGAGTCGTCAAAGCCTGAGGCTTCGTACTTCAAAAGCAAAAACTCGGGACCCTTACAACACACTTACGGACCTCGACAACCTGTCTGTTACAGGTTTTCGTTTTGTACAAAAGAAACTATTATACCAAAAGTCAGCAATACGTATAAAATACCTACTTGAATGCTACATCAATAATATCTTCGAAATAATCATTTCTATCGTAAGTCACGATTTCAGACAGTATCAGACATACCTATACAGTGTTTGGAATTGAGATTTATCAAACAATCATAACCTGAATTGAAGCTCGCCATTCATAGCAATCCACAAACCAAAATTACATACAAATACATAGTCAGAAACACGGCTAACTTTCAAAAGCCACATTGCAATGCTGTAATTTTATGATGTTAGACTTAGAATCGCCATGATAGGTATAAGGTACTACTGACGGCGACGAAGTTAAGGATAAAACGTTCAGAGATAATTTTCTCAATTTATAATGCTATCTAAAATTCACGTTCCCGACCCACGCCCCAGCTATGAAAACGTGTTACCAAAATGTTCTTAATTTTATGATAAACGAAAATATGAGGTGGAGAGATTACAGCTGTAATGTATCATTAAAATGAGGATCATTTATATTCGTGGTATCGCTCCTGAACATATGGCAGCCTTGTCGTATGCATGTGAAGCGAATGATTATAAATAATGACTTAGTACATAAGACACACCCATGATTTAAGGCTTATGTTGATAAATGTTCCAAATAAAGTACATTTTATTTGCAAAAAGTAAAATAAGCTTTTTCTTGCTTACCTTAAATGAATATAAATATACCTATAAACAAGGTTATATGTATGAAAATATAAAGGAATAACAATTCTAGCTTCCATTTATTTATTCTTACCCAAGAAAATATCCAGCTGTATACATCTACATTATTCCCTCGTTCAAGATCTTTGTGGAACACTAGACAAATGAAAAAAGAACTGTTTTATATTCGATCTGAAATCAATAGCTGGCAGCATCTTAAAATGATGCTGTGAACGGTAAAATACATCTGCGGAGATAGATATCGAGAACAACGTGGGTAGTAAACTAACTAGTAGCACATAGAGATATAAGTAGCGATGTTATGAAAACCTGGGGAAGATAAACTTTAATATTATTTTGAGGTAAGAGAGACAGCCGAAGAAGCGTAGACAGAGGCAAACGAAGAACTAGATGGGGAGATGACAAAAGACCCCGGGTAAGACCAGGACGAGACTCGCATAGACCAGGGAGGCATAGTGCGGTACTATAGAGAGGAGGCCAATACCCGCGGTCAATGATGATGCTGATGAAAATAGGAGCCAGGAGGAAATTGAAGAGATGAACCGTAACTCCAAAATAATCAATCCGAATGGCAAGCGTGTTGATTATGACTTTCCTCGCACGTATAATTTTTTACGAGTGTAAATAAATAACATGTACAGTGTACAATAAGTAATCATTCATTACTAGAACAACTAAACATCACACTAAAGGTGTAAACACACAAAAGCTCTTGCCCAGGTTATTTATACACAGCTCATTGTAGTCTGATTACAACGAAGTTTAATTGGCGCACGCAATCGATACTGGTCGGCTCGGCTAAACGCTCGGTTAACGCACTCGGTTTATTGTGCAACATGTCAAGGAGATAGGAGCAGAAGATACACCGCATAAGAGTGAGGAGGAAGGTCGCAAATCCAACTTTCCAACATTAAGGCTGATGTGGAACCGCTGCTCCTTAATGAGGTTTATAGGAAGACTGAAGAAGGGTCATATAGTTTTACCAAACACTGTAGCCCGGTGACTGACGTCAAAATCTTTGTAGCTACAAGGTCTGCTCTGCTGTCAGTTTTCAATTAGAAGCTTGTTTTGCGAAGATCCTTCAAAGATTAACTCTCTTTTGGTAACATTAAAGTTGAACTGAGAAAGAATTAGTAGGGAGACATGACACATGACTCTCTGCAATGCAGAATGGCATGATGATAATATACGTAGAGTATCTATCATATTGTGATTAGATTTATGTAACCCATTTTGCGACTGGATTTTCTGTTCTATCTCGTGTTAATATCTCGATTGATCGGGACGCTACAGTATCGATTATGTTGAACAACGGCGGTTGCCATGCGGGCCGAGTTCGCTCACGTAATGCACATAACACGATGTAGTCGATTCGCACGATGTCATTGTTTTGTTTTTCCTAACCGATTCGATTGAATAACTTGCGGCTGTCACGAACTGAAAGATGTTTGTAATGGAAGACTGCGGTGTCGTGTCGGTGTCTCGGAATGTTTCGGAGAAATACATCTACATTTCTGTGAGTGAAGGAGCGGAATGATTGAGGTCTCACTTTCAACGGAATAAATGTACGAGAAAATGTATTAATTTGCTGGCAGATGCCGTGTTGATATATTGGGTTCATCCTTTATAAAATTCTTAGTAGCTGTCCGGAGTCTATAGGAATTGTGCCCATTGGCAATAAGCTCGCCCCCCTAATGCATGGTGCTCATAATCGTAATAGCTACAGACGACGTATATTTAGTGACCTTATCCGCTTAACACGTGTTTCACCTCTCAACGAGGCATCCTCAGGAAGACGATTGACTTGTTGCGAACCCGGACACGACGTGTTGCCACGCTAAGCGCCGAACGCAGAGCTCTGCGCTCTACGTAAGTACACTACAGGGTTCTTTACGACTCTTTAAGGGGGATACGCCAAGGTAGCCCTCGAAATTCAAATTTTCTAACGTTTTTTGCAATTTGCAGGTCAGTGTCAGGTTGTATCTTGATTAAAATATGATTTGCGAGCGTAACAAATATGGCTTTACAGAATTATTATCATTAGAATCAGCAATACAACTCCGTATGATAGAATAATTCCCAAATGTCATGATTTCATGAAATCATGACATTTGGGGATTGCATGAACTTATAGAGTTGTTTTGATGATTTTTATGATTATAATTCTATAAATAAACATTTGATACGGTCGCAAATCATATTTAACTCAACGTACAACCTGATACCTGAGAGCAGTGGTGGCCCAGTGGTAACGGCCCCGACTTACGAGTTGTAGGTCGTGGGTTCGAACCCAAGCAGGCGCTTTACTTTGTGTAAATAATTTCATCACCACTGCTCTCAAAACGGTGAAGGAAAACATTGTGAGGAAACCGGCATGTCTTAGAACCAAAAAATTCGAAGACATGTGACATCTACCAACCCGCACTGGGCCCGCGTGGTAGATTACGGCCCACTCCCTCTCACAGAGAGGAGGCCTGTGTCCCAGCTGTGGGAACATTAATAGGCTGATGATGATGATGATGATGATGACAACCTGATACTGACCTGCAAATTGCGAAAAACTTAAGAAAATTTGAATTTCGCGGGCTACCCTGACGCTTTCGCCTTAAAAATAGTTAAGCGGATTATGTTACGTGTGTAAACGTCGACTATTGTATTTTATTTATCATGGATTTCCGCAAAACTACGACTGAGTCAATAAACTATCGTAATATACCTGGCGACTCTAACTACCACTTCTTACAAATGTGTGAAAACAGGCATGATAAGAAGTCTATTACTTGGTAATACACGACTCAGCTACCAAAAACAACTGGTGAAATTAGTTTTAAACGTTGTATCTTCTGTATAATATGTAAATATAAACATTTCCCTCGTCGCTACTAATATTCCAGTTCAGACAATAACACCCGAGAGTGTAATCCAGCTATATTAAGATAGTTGAGCTGCAATAAAGACAAGCATTCATGTCTAATGAGCTTTGTGCTATTAACTTTACTTTACTTTTCGGGTGGAGCACTCGACTGGAGAATTACTAGCGGTTTTAGAGAAAAGAAGCTTTAGTACAATCGATTAATTTAGAACTAATTGGAATTGAAGTTGAGACGGGGTAAAGATAAGCTAAGATTTTAATTATAAAAGCACTTTTACGCAAATATGTTGCTTGTAGAATAATCTGACAATAAATCAGAACGATTGCATGTATATTGTTATGATGATATTTTTTTTATTGTGTCAAATTAGCTCTATTATGTTTTTAACACACTATCTTCCTAGCATATATCCTGAAGAATACCATATATTTCTCTGATTTTGTTTACTGCAGTAGATCGTAAACTTTTAGGCATTTTAAACTTGCGTTTAGGCACGTTTAGGTCCTGATTAGAAAATAATTATGCTAAGTTGATGATTGAAAACATGTCGTATTTCTTACGTGCGTCTGTTTAAATAAATTGGAAAAGTACCTTTACAAACAAAGAGCGTTTTAGTGTACATTAATTAACCTGCACTGGCTAAAGAAAAATAAAATGGGGATGGGGTAATTTAGGAAGTAGTATTTTTATTTTTACCGGACTGCTAAAGGAAGGGTTATGCGGGTATTCAACTTAGGCTTTCAGTTCATAATATAGTCTGTTTAACCGAAGTAGAGTTTACTTTGTTTATAGTTTATTTTAATTTTGTTTTCTAATCCTGTTTCGGTCTTTTTAGTGCATTGTTTTTAAATTATCTTTTTTCAAAATGTTTAAAATTTTTGTTAACCAAATGAAGTGATATCTATACACTATGAAGTGATATATATACTTTACATGCTGCTATCTAACTGACTCGTATAAGTGTCTATCCACGGCCAAACCATTAACGTAATTGCTGAAACATATCATGTTCATACAAAATCAACAATCAGATAAAAGCATTTCATTTTTACCAACCCTCAACTTCATTAAAAATTAAAAATATACATTTCCGCTGAAAACGAGTAGGTACTAGGTTCACATGAGTTAAAAGATTGAAATGACGTCATTAGATGTCTTATCGGAATTTCTGTGCTACCGTTCGGTAATTATCGACGCATCGAGGGGTCACGCCCCATGGGTTCAGTAGGGTTGTCCAATTTAGTATTTTTTTATTATTAAATTTTTCTTTATTTCATTTATATACATATAATTTACATTTTTAAATATTTTTATAAAAACAAAATAATACAAAAACATTTAAAAATATAAAAAATAGTAGCCCACCGGTATCGGGAACAGGGTCCAAGCTACCGGCGGTCAGGGCTCCAGAGAGAGGAACCTCCTGACAATGCGAGCCGTGTCCAGGAGTACCGCTTTCTGAATCAAGCCCTTGACCCAGCTGCCTAACGAGATTTATAATTATTATATAATAAAAATCTTAACTAGCAGTGTATCTTAATCTTTCTTCTTATCATCTTGTCTTCGTTTTCTCTCAATCTTATTAAGTTATTGGAGAATTTGGAAAACATATTCGCGATATTACCGCTGGTTTCGATACTAAATCATTTTCTCGGGAAAACTATACCAAATCACTAAAACTTCTTTCTTAACTGTGTTTAACAAACAGTGCTGAAAATATAATTTTCTATGAAAATTAAGGTTGAAAATGTAAAATACACTGCACCAAGAACTGTGCATTTAAAGCCCTACCCGCGTTCCGTTTGAATTAATACTTGGCCAGCCCCGCGACAGTTTAATTTTCTCGGGGAAATCTCAAGCGTTTCTCTTGGTGACTTTTCTTCTTTAACTTGTAAATTCTTACTTGAAAATAACTGTAATTTGTTAGAGGAGTCTAATTTAATTTTCTATTTTAATTGTTCTCTCTTTCTACTAATTCATTGAAGTATTCTTGGAAGAATATCTTTGGAATCTGTTTTAAAGTTTCTCTTCCTGCGATGATATTTCATTACTTATTGGGGCAGTCGGCTCAGCTACCATTTAACTGACTGACTATCTTTTTACCACCTTACGAGCTTTTGATCATAGCTCGTTTCATCACTAGAAAAGAAGAACAAAAAACAAAATGGCCGATGGGTCTGACAACGCAATTATAAATTAGGTTCGGGACAGCCCTACAGACAAATTGCACAGACGCACGGGCAGACGAAGTAACAAAGTGACTCATATCGAGGGGGCGCGGGCGCCGCCACGCTCTACCTGCTGTGGGAACTTCCCTAACAATTGTGTCTTTGTCATAATTATAAGTCCTAGATTTGCTTTAAGACTCAGTGGAGGTAATAACGGTGTAAATATAAAGAATAACATTTAATTGTTAAGAGTCTGCCTGGCTATAAAGTTGCGTCACATTTTAAGTCAATGTATGCCGTAATCTTTTGATTGCGTAAAAAAAAGGAAAAATATGTGTCCAATATTTTCTAATAATTTACCTGACGGACAGCATCCCTATTATTTATTGAATCGCCCTGATAAAAGTCTTCCTTAATCGTTTTAAAACTACCGTGTGATAAGTGAGAGTGATATGAACGGTAAGCTCCACAGACAGTCAGACGCTATGACGCGTCGGTGACTCACGTCATGACTGCTAGCTACCTGAGGGGGTTATAGTTACACTATTTTTGGAAAGGCTATTTATAGCAGCGAAGGGTTGTCAAGATTTACGTAATAGAATGACTTAACGGAATAAAGTAGGGTTATTTTATTAGTGGATTTGAATGTTGGGAAGGTTAATAGGGGTAAATTGTAGACTGCGAGGTTTCTTTATGTAGGGCTGTTTCTTCTTTGGAAACGATCGTCGAAGTGGGTATTTGAATTCACGGCTATTTATAGAGCCCTTATAAATGTCTCATACAAAATCGTGCCCATATAAAACCCAAAGATATAGAAAATACGAGTACATTCAATATTATTGTTTTTCATAAATATCGCACGATGCACGAACACATTAGATTATTTATAGAATAATATAAAAAGTCACGCACTCTGTCTTTATTGATAGCAAGTGCTGTGCGATTAATCGGCTGCTCATCTATGTTGCCACTATCGAATTTGATGAATCGATACATAATTCGAAAGCTTAATAAGTTTTTGTTCGGTGTTGAACAGCGATTGGACATTCAGATTTAATAAATTTATGGTAGTAAGTTGAGAAAATACTACCAAAACTGTATTTTTAACTAAAAATGCATTTATTGTAGAAGATAACAGTAAAAGGTATATAATCTGCGTAGCCCTATTCCAACTATCTGGGGTCAGCTTCCAGTCAAACTGGATGCAGCTGAATACCAGTATTTTATATGAAGCGACGGCCTATCTCAGTGTTCCGCAAAGTGTGTACCGCGGCACACTGGTGTACCGTGGTCATTAGTTGGTGTACCTCGAAAAAATAACGATAACTTATAAACTTATTTTTAGTAAGTAGGTATATAAGTAAAGCTATGAAAAATACGAGTACTTACACAAATATATTCGAATATATTCACAATATAGACGATAATTGTTATTCGTTCTCATCTTTGATTATAAATAAATGTTGAGTAATATTTCTTAAAAACTGATTTTTAAATTTGTAGTGTACCTCCAAAAAATTTCGTTTCCCTAGATGTACCTTGAACACAAAAAGTTTGCGGAACACTGGCCTATCTGACCTCCATAACCCAGTTACTGGGTAATACGATACCCCTTGGTACGACTGGTTGTCAGACTTTCGGGCTTCTGACAACCTGTAACGACTGTTAAAGATCCACGAATGACAGCCGGGACCAACGGCTTAACGTGCTTTCCGAGGCACGGAGGAGTCTCGGTATATAAAGATGGACGCATCCACGTACCAACCGCGGCAAGCGAAGCTTAACCTGATCGATCGACCCTTACGGCTGTTATTACTTCGCCACAAGCCCCTCTACTCTAAAAGGTGATATGTATAAATAAATGAACAGTTATTCATGTTTGAATTTCAAGTTTTATAACATAATCCCTACACAGCCAATTTAAAGTTTGACCGTTGGACACATCAAACAGAACCTTTAATTATATTATGATAATAATTTTAATTAGAAGACCCTTGTTCTAACAGATAAATTATTAGCTACTTGCTACTGACCTAAACCGAGTTTTAATTAATTACAAAAAAAAAACTTATTTTTTTGTTAAAAAGTCCATAACAGGATTTAATTAAAAGTAAGCATAATGAGGTCGGTGTTAACAAAAAAGCGTAATTAGTTGAACAATAGAAAACCATAAATCCTAACCAACAATGGGCAATTTTTTTAAGTACGAAACGTACGAAATAATAAGAAAAAAATGTATAAAATTATAACACTTCTTTATAGTCAAGTAAAAAAGACGTTGCAAGATTTTCAAATATATTTTTTTTTAAATTGGCAGAGTATAAATTCTTCTGTCAAGTTTTCATCATGGAGCTCAAGAAGCATCGTAATTGTTTCATTAACAACCTGATTATAACACGAAACACGTTGAATAACAAATTTGCTTTACCACCAACCTATTACACCGCTAGAATCCAAATACCATATTAAAAACATACGCACAAAATTCCTCTACCACGCATAAATAACGAAAAATACTAAACACGCAAGGAAGCTCTATCAAATAACATCTACATAACAAAAAGAAGCAAAAAACGTAAAAATAACTATGTTTATAAATAACTGAAGCGGTTAACGTAAACGTTTAGTGAAGCAAAACATACTGGGTATAATTAAAAATAATATTTTGATATTAGCATACCTCGATTTGGCGTGGGCATGTGTGGTAGGCACAGGCCACACTGCGAGTCGAGCTAACTTTAGCTTACAAAGCCGCGGCGTCTTTTTACTTCGGTTGCCACGACCTAAGCAAGCGAATTTACTATTTGGGCTAAGCTTTGTGAACTCTGTCTGTCTGAACGTTCATCTTGCGCGTCACTGTCAAGTATAGCAACGCATAATCAGCCTATAATGTTTCTACTGCTGTGCAGTGTTGAGATACAGCTACACAGGCCTCCTCTCTGTTAGAGAGCCTGAGGAGGCCTGGCCCAGGAGGTCCCAGGCCTGGGCGTAGGCCGTTATTCACCACATGGGCCCAGTGCACCACCATGAACCCGCATGGTGTCAATCCTTGGTTTTAGGATCTACATATTTAATATACTTGCACTTTAAGCTAAATTAATTTAGCTCGCAGTGTGGCCTGCGCCTAAGTATCGGGCATGTGCGTGTGTGAGTTTCGGGCACGAGGGTGAGTACATGCGTGTTTTAATTAGCCAAGATTGTATGTTTATGACCTATTAAAGAAAGTGTTAGAGTTAGTAGAGTACCTTGCTTCTATAAAAATAATTCGGTTAAATAATTATTTTCGTTCAGGAAGTGCTGTAAATCAACGGTGAATAGGACATTATTTAAAATGGTTTCTTTAAGTTAATTAGGCGAACGCCTGAAAGCCGGGATTATTCACGTCATGCGGAAGACAAAAGACGTTAAAAGATTAGTAATTCATAGTACTTTTCAGCTGATATAACAGATAATCGTTCTATATGGTTATCATTTGGTCGCTTGTAGGAAACCAAGAGTCATAATCATTAAGAATAGACATCAAAAACCTTAAAAAATTATTTCAGAATTTTCAAAAAAAATACAATAGACGATGTATATTTAGTAACTTAATCCGTTTAACTGTCTGTCAGTCTGTGTGTCAGTGTGTGTCTTTGCATTCGGCTCGTGTCGTGGCAACACTTCGTGTCCAAGTTCGCAACAAGTCAATCGTCATCCTGAGGATGCCTCGTTGAGAGGCGAAGCACGTGTCGATTTCGTACAGGGTTCTCTAAGACTCTTTAATTAATTAATTTATTTTATTTTACAGAGAGTTAAGAACAGTTAAGCGGATTAAGTTACTAAATATACATCGTCTATTGTATTTTATGATGAATTTCCGCAAAGTCACGCCTGAGTCAATTAACTATCTTCAACATTTTCAAAAAAAAAAATATAAGTACCAGAACTCGAAATACCAAATTCCAGTTACATTCCATCATTTTCTGAGTCTGTATGAACAGCTGTTTCTAGCGACCGACAAGACACTTCGATAAGATATGCGCGTGAAGAATTCGTATGCGTACACTCGGCGATGATCCAATAATGAGAGTGTGTGTGAGTTGACAAACTATTTCTGTTATCACTGTACAAACTCTTCGGACAACTGTACACAATGTACTTGTTTGTTGGGATTAATAATGAGGAAGTCGCTTAGAATGTGGCAGTAAAAATAGTCATCTAATGACCTTTCTGTGTAATTGTAAAAGCCATTGATGAGAGAGATGAGAAAAAAAGAAAGAAAGAAAATACATTTATTTAGCACAGACAAAAAGGCACACACCACAACAAAATTACAACACAAGTAAAAAAAAAAGAAATAAGAATATGAAACAAATAAAAAGTGTAAAATAATAATTTAACAGGAAAGTGTGCCTCGCGGCTGTCTGAAAAGGCCTTGAAGATAAGGGGATCGAGGCTCTATATAACAAAGCAGTAGGATATTTAATGCTATGACAGGAGTATTCAAGAACTGCTTAAGTACGTATAGAAATAATTGGCAAAAACTTGTAACCAAGTATTATAATCTACTTAAACGTAAACTAAACTATGCTTAAAGCACCTGATATACTCGTACACAAAGGTTCGCAGAAAATTGCAGCGTCAGATGTCACATGAGCGTGCCAAAACAGCCCTAATGTGTGCAGCGCTTTTCACATTTCCTTTAAAAAAGAAAAGCGGTTCACAATTAAGCTGCAAAGCGGATGTCAAGACGTAGAGAGAGAGCCAAGTTTTGAAACGTTACAAACAGCCATTAGAGCTGCCAGCAGCACTCGCTGCAAATTAACGAAGTTTGTGACTGCCGCCAGCGACAGCCAAGTTCGCGACCTTCACCTCTGTTATAAATTATAATATACTGCAATGCTTCGCAAACGAATTAATTAAGCACCTATTACTCGGCTGGTTATGAGAAATTGTTGCGGGTACACGAGAAATATAATGGTTTCTAATTAATTTAACGGGTAGGTAGTTATTTTGCTGGCAGTGTAATTAGTAAAGAGATTTATGTATCCTAATAGAAATTATCTATCCATTGTTGTTACACCTTGCAAAGGCTTTCGAGATGATAATATTCTGCTTGAATAATAACTAAACAACAAGCCAAGAGAAACTGATTTCTAACTGAACCCTCCTAAATTCACCGTATGGAAAGTAAAGTAGCTCGCAAGGTCAACACAAATTAGGTTAGCATTACATGCATGGATGCGTCGACCGACCCCTGTGAGCTCCACTTATTTAAACCACCTAATGCCCTAATTTATCCACGAGGAGTACAGCTAAAATATGTATATGATTAAAACTTGACAAAAATCAGTACGAAAATGTTTTTTCGCATTCTCTTTTTGAACTTGGCCGTGAATTACTACTGCCAAGTTAAAATCCGCTTATTAATGAGTTAACTAGCCCCAGGGTTGAGATTGATATGTTTTGGTATAAACCTGAGACTGAAATGTCTAATTGGAAGTTTAATTAATAATATGATTATGAGCCGTGATTTGAACAATTACTAAGAAAATCGAACTTGAAGCTAGCCTAGTAAAGCCCAGGATAAAAATTGAGAACTATCTATCAAAGAGTTAAATTCCAAATTATTGAAATTGGTAACAGCTGTTAGGAGAAAATTAATCTCCCAAGTTCCCCTAGGGCACAGCCTAGGGTTTATACTAAGAAGCATTTAAGTAGAAAACTTGTAGAAGAAAAAGTTTAGGGTTGCAAAGTTTGATACACGGCAAGCGTAAATAAGGACAGCTTCGCTGGGAGATTTACTAGCTTTATCCTCAAAGTGACATACTTTATTGTTAAATATTCCGTGCCGTATTTTATGTCTAGAAACATTAGCTGGGACGTTAGGCAAACCTGAAAATACATCAACCTTATTACCAAAATCGTCTCAAGTCTCGCCGTCTGAGTTAAGCTCAACGACTCGGTCCGGGCAACGCCCGTCGGCGACACCTAGTCTATTATTAGCGGCGCCATACTTATCACAAGATAAATTCGAGTACACGGTCTAGGTCAAATGATACTGTTAATAGGTGCAAGGTTGCCCATGGGGGACACCATAAAACAAACCTTTATGAGGTACCGTAATTCGTTCCAGAAGGTCATGTCTTTTCGGGTGACATAACCGGGGAAAGAAATGACATATTTTATGATCAAAACACTCGTTTTACTGCAGACATTTATTATGATGATCCGCGTCTAGATTGACACTGAAGGCTGAAAGAACGACATAAAAATAATCCACTAATCCCGTCCGGTACACACGATCTCGATCCTCAAAATAAAATTCTGGTCATGTCTTCGAGCGTGGGTAATAGAAAATTATACGGCTTTAAAATTTGATGAATGAAAGTATGAAATTCTTTGCAGATTATTTTCCTGGAATGATCTGAATTATCCTGATTCACATCTCTGACTATGACTACTATTATTATAGTTTTCTCTTGGAACTAACGGATGACCAATCTGTAAATCAGTACCCGATTAGGGCTTCCAATACCGGGATCCCGGTATTGGCTAATACCGGGATCCCGGTCATTTTTTGTCATTTTTCAATACCGGTATTGAAATGTCCAATACCGGGATACCGGTATTGTTGATTTTATTTTATTATCAGTAGTCATTACAATGAAACAACTTATTTTTATTCCACATTATATTTCTAACCAACTTTTTATCTGAATAAGTTAAAACTGCGTATTTTAATTATCTCGTGGTTTATTTAGAGACATTTAGTTACATTTCATTACTACTTGCGCAGGTAAAGAATGGTATTCAAAAAAATGGTTTAGTATTTGCCTCTCGGTCACACGTATGGTATTGTGTGAGCGAGAGGGTACATAAAACAATAGAAACGCTATCTTGAGATTCCTTAGGTGAGAAACAAAGAAAAGAAGGAAGGTGGGGAAAAGGCGCGGCGGGGGGAGATACTCCTACGCGCGTAATGTAAGCCAGTTAGTAGTGAAACAGTGATTAGAGAAGAACCATCGTTTGTACTAAAAGAAAGTCGAAGTGGTGTTTCTTTAAAGTGATAGGTACAACTGTTGTCAAAATGTAAGTATACTGTCTTTTTATTATTTCAGTTATCTTTACATAATTATCGTAACTCAACTCCACGTTACAACACATTATAATTGATCATTTTGAAAGTATAGGTTATTTTATAGCAACTTACCTTTTGTTTCGTTTTATATTACAAGTTTTCGTATTTTTAAGTAATTAAATAATCCAGATGAGGAAACTATTCATGTTAAAGCATCCAAATGTTTGCATTTCGTATAGGTAATGTATTGTTCAAGTAGCACATTTATATATAACAAATTCACAATATAACCCAAACTATCTCGTTCTGTCTAGCTAGTTGTTGGGTCCGGTCTTCTCATGAATTCGTAACA
The DNA here is from genome assembly GCA_948150665.1 of Conistra vaccinii. NCBI lineage: Eukaryota > Metazoa > Arthropoda > Insecta > Lepidoptera > Noctuidae > Conistra > Conistra vaccinii. Next base: position 4,860,541 of record OX411326.1, on the reverse strand, counting down.
ATAGTATTTAACCTGTTACTAACAATATTTATAGAGACTATAAGTATGTGATAGCTTTATAAAGTCATCGCTCTTTTAACGGAACGAGCTCTATCCGCCATTTCGTTTTCGAACAAAACAAAATGGTGGATAGGGCCCGTCATGTATTTTGTTTGTGTTCATTGTTTGTGCCTTTAACTATATTTTTAAGGCTGCTTCTTTTAGAATTTGAGCATATGTTAAAGTTTATTTTGGTTATTTACAGGTCAACTTCTGAGAGCACAAAATATAAAGAATTTAAAAACAAACGACCAAATAGTACTATTTGGCATAATTTTACGGCTGCAGAAGATCGTCAGACAGCTAGATGCAAATTGTGTGAAAAAATTATAAAAACTCTTGGCGGATCAACAAGTGGACTTCACACTCACATGCGAACTGTACATATTATTAGTACAAAAGAAACTTCAGGTGAAGCGTCTACATCAACTGTATCACGAACACAAAGTGACCCGCCAGCTAAGAAAGCCAAGCTAACTGATTATTTTAAACGTTCTGACACTTCTGACACAATGGAAATGGTAGTGACTAGATTAGCAGCATTGGACGGTCTACCATTAAACAAATTTTCCACGTCTGAAGATTTAAGAAAACTGTTTTATAAATCTGGGTACAAGCTACCAACTTCACCATCAACAATCACTAATATAATATTGAACCAAAAAGAAATAATTCTAAACCATATGAAGGAAAAAATCAAAGTAATGAAACAAAACAACAAAAAGTTTTCTGTTACTTTGGATGAGTATACGTCATTAAAAAATAAGAGATACATGAACGTCAATCTACATAACAGCGAGATATCTACTGCCAAGTTCATAAACCTGGGTTTGGTCCGCATAAACGGATCGATGCCAGCTGCAGTAGGTTTGCAGCTTCTCAAAGAACGTTTGCAAATATTTGACGTCGACCTGACTGAAGACGTGATTGCTCTTTGTACAGACGGCGCCAGTGTTATGACAAAAATGGGGAAGGATTTCCAAGGTCATCACCAACTTTGTCTAGCGCACGGTATTCAACTGGCAGTGATAGAAGTATTATACAAATCAAAAGAATTCGATCATGTACCTACAACTGCACCAATATCCGAAGATTTAAGTTCCACAGATACAGACTATGAAGAAAACGACGATAATGAACAGGATGGTAATTCAAATGGGGGGTTTGTAGTTGAACGATCGCGAATTATCAATCCACCGAAGTTTATATACAAGGATGTCATAGAAAAGGTTCGAAAACTCGTAAAATACTTTAGAAAATCACCAACAAGAAACGATTTACTTCAAAGTTACGTTACTATTGAACATAACAAAGAAATCAATTTGATGTTGGACGTAAAAACTCGTTGGAGTAGTATGGCAGATATGATCGAACGCTTTTTGAAGCTCAAAGACAGCATTACAAAAGCTCTTATCGATTTAAAATCGAATATGACACTTGATAATGAAGACTTTACTTTGTTAAATGACATCCACCAAAGCCTTAATGTCATCAAGGCAACCGTCACTGCACTTTGTCGCCGTGATGCCACACTTTTGACGGCTGATGCTTGCCTTAAATTTATGCTGCGAAAACTAGATCAAGCAGACAACGTCATTAGCCGAAACCTTGCCTCAGCCCTCAGAATGCGCATAAAGCAGAGACGGCTGTTAATATCTGGTGTTATGCAATACTTACACGATGCTGAAACTTTCTTTGCTGAAGAAGAGGATAATGTTTTTATAAAGCCCACCTCAAATGAGATACACAATGTCATCGTGAGATTATTAGAGCGAGTAACAAATACAAACAAACTTACAGAACGGGAATCCCTTATTGATGATAGTGAAAGTGACAGTGAGAGGATTCCTTTGTCACGCCTGCATCCCAATGTTGAATTAAGCATTGAAAAACAACTGGAGGCAGAAATACAAGCTAAAACTCAAAGGGAAGTTAGGAGTAAGTCCCAAGCTTCTTCCAGTACTGATATTGAGTCTATAGTAAGAGTGGAAATGGGCATTTATGATAGTACTGGAGGCGGCCGAGAGATGTATATTGAGATGGCGTATAATTATTTATTAAGCATTCCGCCTACGAGCGTAGAGGCAGAGAGAACTTTTTCCTCGGTTACATATTTGTGCAACCGTTTAAGAAGCTCGCTCTCAGACAAAACTTTAGATGCTCTTTCCTTCCTACGAACTCATTTTCAGGAAGAAAGAGCCGAAAGAATTGATAATTAGTGACTGATTTATTTGATTTAAGTTTAAAAAAATATTATATTATTGTTTAATTGTTGATTTTTTAAGAGATTATATACATAATACTACTTTATAGCTCTAAATACTATGTGCCAATCAGGAAGAGCCTTAAAAAATATTGAAGACTGACTTTGATTTTTTATGTGATTTTAGATTTTGTGTTATTTTAGTATGTTGATTTTAAAGAGATTTATTTTATATAAACATAAAGATTAATAGATCGCTATATTGTAATTACTTAGATAGGTACTGATTATTCAAATTTATACGTTTTATCTAGGTAATTTTCTCATTTTATTTTTGTTAAGAGATTCTGTTTGCAACTTGAAAGTTATATTAAAAAAGTGATTTTATATAAAAAACAGTGTTTTATTATCTTGTAGTGAAATTTGTTAATCGTAGACAATTTTTTTTTTTTTTAATAAAAAATTGAGTCCAATACCGGGATCCCGGGATCCCGGTATTGGAAATTTTCTATACGGTATTAATACCGGTATTGAAAAAATCCGGTATTCGAAACCCCTATACCCGATGACTAACATCTCGACATGACTTTATCCTCGTAGCTCGTTTACGTGCTATATTAAAATAGCAAATTATTCAGTACTTAGTAATTTTTGCTATTGTTATGTCGAACAACTATACTTTAACAATTTCAGCCGTGCGAAAATCATCGGTTTCCTGTAATTAATATTATATGAATTTTTGTGTTATGAACTTATGATTTACATAAGTTGTTAAGTCGAAATGTTTCTAGAATAATTCATCTTGTGGATTATCTCTCTCTACTGCGAAATCCTGGGAAGAGAAAGTTACTTGTTTTATGTCTGTATTCTTTTTTTTTTTACCTTTCGACCTCAGTTTGACCTTTCGTCCTCGCAGTCAACGTCCTCAGATGTCCAACAGTTATTTTTCCATCATAAATCTCCACTTTCTATTTTATTGTACTTTTTGCTAAAACGTCATTTAATGCTAACGAGGGTCCAATAAAAATAAATCAACCGAGAGAGTTTCTCTTTGGAAACTTGACATTGTATGCCCTTCTGAAACCAATATAACCAGATGTAGACCTACGTTAAGCTTCACGTCATTATTCATTTATATCAAAACAGTTACTGAACTGAAGCATGATAAAAATAAAATATTATCAGAATGATATAAAAGTCATGAACATAATCGAAGAAATCCCTGTATTTATTAGTCATGATTTATACTACAACAATTTTGATCTTGTATATAATTATTATTATTCCGAACTATCAAATGAAAGTTAATCCTTTACAACATTAGCTCTTAATATCAATTGACTAAAACATGAATCAATTAGAACCGTACAAATACTGTACAGAATTCCGATCTAATGGGCGAGCCGAGCCAAGTTTTTTCTTAACTAATTAACACCTAGAAAATAGTTCCTACTTATAAGAATGGTTTTACCGCGTTATTTTTATTCGAATCAATTAAATGAGTCGTGCTAGAGCTGTTGTAAAGGGGATGTGAATGCCAGGGACGAAAAGCGGTCCCACTAAAGGTGATTGAGGATCCGCAAGAACTGTCGCAGAGAATAAACTTGACCCAATTTCAATTACATTGCTAATGGGTTTCTGAATTAGAGTATTTTTTGGCTTTCGATCAAATGGAATATTTGGAAATCGAGCTATATTCAAAACAATCTGGAGTATCGTTGATACCTATAGTTTCACGGAAGATAATATAGTATATGAGTACCGTTTACTGTAATAAATTGATTTCTACGCAAATTATCGGACAATCCTTAACGAAAACGTGCCCGAATTCAGTAAGATATTCAATTTGGTTTTGCTCCAAATTTTTGTATCCCGTTCGCTGCATCCATAAATAATATTCTTCTTGTCCGTGACCGGAATGTCAGGGCCAAGGAACCGCGTGATAGAGCGAGGATACACGAGCGGGACCCGGACTTAACCTAATTTGGTTTGGAGATATGTGTAACGGATACTGACACTTTTAAGACCACATTTCAATGTTATATTTCAATGTTCGAAGTTTTATTTTTAGTGGTACATACATTATTGATAATATTGTTGCTATGAGCCTTGTGTATACTATAGTATTTCCAGGAAGTAACGGTTCATCCACTAGTGTTATTAATGACTTCGGTATACACAATGAGTAAGTCATCAATGTAAGCCAACTGCACTCAATTTCTTGAAAATCAAAGACACGGCCTTAATCGTTTCCTGAACACCATAATTTACGGTTATGAGGCCGTCACCATAATGTCATAGCTAATATAGCACTAGAAACTGACGGTGACATCAATCATACAGCAAAGTAGTAAATTAAATATCAAGTTGCGAGTCGAAACAAAAGCAACGTCAGAACCAAGAACTATTAATGAAGCAACATTACGTAAAATATTCTAAGATATTAATCATCCATTTCTACCCCCGAGAGAATGTGATTCGTAGGTCGCCATCAATCATGAAATATGAACAATAGCTACATTATCGGTGTACTAAAAATTTTATGCTTCTGGAATTATTTGAAATTATCTTGAAAACTCGCCGATTCATTTAATATTCATTTTATTTTCGGGTATAAAAATATTGAATAGAAGTCCTATCAAAATGTGCCCAATTCACAGTATTGTCTTCAGAGCAATAAAATAATATTAAAATGTGATAAATTCCGAACATGAAGTCTAGATGAAATTACATCATTAACACAAAATCCTTTCTTAATTACCATTGGTATCTGGTGGAAACCTTCTATTGAATCCAAATTCTGTTTACTCCAGATATCTTTCACTTCAACTAGTTTCCTAACTTTGAGTTACACATACGGATCTTGTACCCTCGAGTCTGTCGCAGAGTTATCTAATTTAAAGTTCCTGTACGAAAACTTTGTAAGCAACCAGATATTTGTTATGTTAACTAGATGATATTACAAAGACGAAGCTATGAATGTGGTTGTTCGAAACTGCTTTGGGAAAAAGTAAAAACCATGATTTAACCGATATTTATTAATTAAATATTGAATGAATCAATCGAGGGTCGCCACCCGGTAGTCACTTTGTTACACGAGCCTAAAAGGTACTTAAACTGCACTCAAAGGCGGAAGATGTCTCCTATAATTTGGATGATATCCAAACGTTTTATTACTACGCACGGATAGATAGACTTTGGCACAGCCTGCGTGTTTGTATGCCCCGCTAGCCAACATATTTGAATACCGCAACACGACTTCTATTGCCAAAATGTACCATGACCTTTAACACTATCAGTTAAGGTTCAAATTCGAAGAAATGCGGAAGATGTGCTGGCATTTTAAGTTCAAGAGCGTGCCAATTTTGCTGAATGGACTGAACAGCTGTTGTCTTTCGATATAATATGTATCAACACTATTACACACACACACAAACTATTATGTATGTGTTTAATATTTTAGCTAGCGCTGTTCTATATTTCGTTGCATTAGCAACTTGTTTCCGTCTGAAAAACTTTGTAACCTTGATCGTTTTGATGACACAATATTTTGATATTACGCGTTCAATCATATTGATTACGTCTGTTATTTAATACTCAAGTTGTTTTCACGAACACATGTTTACGTGTAATTTAAGTATTGATAAGCTAATCAGAAGTTTTCCACTTAGGAGCTTGCGATCCAGACAAACTTTCGAATATTTCGATTAGCGAAAGGTCAAGCGTGTCTGAGGTACAGGCTGTGAGATTGATGATTAGCTCGTATTACGTTAAAGGTTACGTCAAGCACTCCGATATAGACAGATACATGCCGTGCTATTTCTGCTATAATAAGGAAAGCTATACGCACGCATTGTGTTGCCTTACGCGAAATGTACAGGCGATAGAAAAGTGTTATAAGCACAATGTAAATGATTTTTTAAATCAGAATCTGAGAGATTACCAAATTATTAGCATTAGACATAAAAAGCATTGGAATATTATGGATTATTTTCTAGCATGTCTAAAAAGGATATAAAAAAAAATGGGTTATACTTTTTAAGAAACGTGGTAATAAACGAATAAAAACAAATTAAATCAACGGTGTTTGCTATAAAATTCGAGGCCCGAAATATCAAAAAAGTTTCAGCTGCCGAGCCTGAATTTAATAAAGCTGTATAAATTAATATGTTTACATAAAAAATCTGCAGCACCTGACGACGGGGATGCTAACGATGTTATCATCGTCATCATCTGGAACACCTGCCACAGCTGAGAGTGAGCAGATGGGGCTGTTTTATTGCGAACAACGTGTGTGATTTATATAATGTGCTAATTATACGGGAGCACCGTTTTAGGGACTACGCAAAAAATAATATTTTCTTTTAGATAAGTTGGGTTTACGTAATGTGTTACTTTTAAGGGTAGGACTTTAGCAAATCTATTTCATAAAAGGGCTCTAAAAATCTATTTATTTCATTGGAAGTCTTTACTAACGACCCAATCCGATCTAATAGTATCCCAAATTGGGATATTATGAGATGGGCTTGGATCATTTTGGATTCCCAACCCAATCATCTGGTCCAATTAGCCTAATAGTGGGGTAGCTCAATACTCAGAGCTATTCAATTTATAGTAAGATTTCTACATATTAAATAGTGCGATTACAAGGTGCAAAAATATGTATACAGTGCAGTGATCATTAAATTCAAACAATCGAAATTCCGCTCACCACATTACGACAAAGCGAGTCGATACGATAATAAATTCTAAATCAATTTGTACGCGACTGTCCGCGTACAAGCTAGCCGCACGAATGGTACGCGAACTTGGTGTAGATACAGTGCGACACAGACGGTACGAAAGACATAAATTACAAGTATTTACATAATTATGCACTTGCAACTCGCATATATACGACGTCTGTCACACCGTCACACGAACTATACGTAAGTGTGTGCATAGGTATGTTGATGAAAATTTGCAAATGACTAAACGAATCAATATAATGCAATTTTTATTAGGGCTTGGGATTTCATAAGGAAGTTTAATTGGTATTTGATGAAAGGTTTAAAGTATTTCTTAAGTTTAAAGTAAAGCAATAATGGATCAAGTAAATAAGAGGACTATTTGGACATAATTTCAACTTACATGTAACCAAATTAACACATAATCGTCTACCATACCAAAACTCGGACCTCTCGTGTCGCGCAATGGAAAAGATGTTTTACCTGAAACAGAAAAAAGATAAAATAAATATGAGATACATTTTAAATCTCATGTTCAGTCATAGCGCTGAAGAAATATTATTAAGTAACTCTCAACTCATTTGGAACTTAGCAGCACGCTAAAGTTTTACTCAAAGCTTCATGTTTCGACGGATTCCTGAAACCGTAATGCGAACAAGGTAAAGGAGACAGCATACTAAACAGAAGTCAAGGTATGCGAATATATCGCAAAGCTGCACCCGTCTTGTTAGCACGTGGCAAAGACGCTAAGCTACCTGGTGTGAAGTCTCCATAACACTTATGTAAGATTAGTCGAACGTTCCCTACTTAGACTTAGTTTCCTCTCCCGAGAACTCGATAGCGTTAACACGCTACAAATTCTAGTTCGTACAACAATGTTAACTTCTACTATGCAGTATGACGCTAGTGCATAGTTGAAACACGTAATTAAACCGAGCAAATATATGGTGATAGATAAGGTGTAATGCACCACATAAAGCTATTATTTTAAACCGATCGTGCGAGCTACTGCTACCAGAGCAGTACGATTGTTTGTTAACCTTACACAGTACATTCCGCTTCGAATGTTTCTATTTTCATTGCATTTCTTTGTGATAGCATCAGTTAAAGTTATAAAGATGGTTTACTGATTATATAATTATCATAAATTCATAAGTGTAAAATTCAAATTCAAATGTTTATTGCTCAACACAGTACATAATTATTCATACATTTCTAGATGTCAAGTGAATGCGCAGTCCACTGTGTTGCACCAATTCAGGCATGCAAATTGATTATTAAATTATACTATGTCATAAATTCCATTCAATACCATAAACAATGTCATTAATTCTAAGTAATACCATAAGAAATGTCATAAATTTATCTATTAAGTATATAATGTCAAAAAACAGTCAACACATACTTAAACAATTAACAATACAAATAAAATAATTTTAATAATATAAACCGGACTCAAGTATTTCCATAATTATATGTATTATTCTACGCACAAGTTTCTATCTACAAGGTATTCATTACTGTGTTTTAATAGTTTAATTTGCGACCAAATGAACATTATGTAGTGTGTCCCTCACTATTTCGGGAATATCTGAAATCAATTTCGGGTTACCCTAAGCTCATATCCTGAACAGATGGCTTTATCTACTCATGTAAGGGATTTAGACGGCCGGAGAATTGGATAAACGCAATAACTGACGGGAAAAGGGACTTTATGGCAACATACCAATAATCTGAGTCATTCTAATACACAATCACAGGATATAGAAATATAGGAAGAGGAAATATGACGTCATCATACTTATCTTTATGGACGAAAGTTTTATAACCTCTGAGCTGTAATAATGTATTTTTCTTCGAACAGTCGATTCGTTCATATTTTTATTGCCAGTTCATAATAAGAAATATGTCCGGTCTTCTGTGACGCTACCTTCAGCGCGTTTGCGTTAAAATTCTACGAACCGAAAATGAATACAACATCCAAATACAAAGTGAGTATAATATTATTGTAGGAAAATCTATCCACTTGAACCACTAAAAGTATATTTTCAGATGACCCTTTGATCAACACGCTCCCAAAATTTGATGGGCTAAAACCGTCAATCAAAAAGATGGAAGGTGTTCCATTGAAATAAACGCACTCGGCGATTATGGGAAGCTTCCGATAGGCCGAGCCGATATCCAACCCTTAATAATGGCACCACATTAATCAACGTTACCCTTTGCGTCAGGGCAGCAGTATTTCACGCGAACGAATTAATTCCTGTCTGTATTGTTTTGTTGTATGGGTAAAAAATTTATCGTTTTACTCGCGAGGTTCCTAAAAAGATTTTTGTAGATTCTACCAGAATCTATAGTGTACAACGTTTCTTTCATTAATCAATCCTTGTTCAGGTTAAGAGAAAAACAGGTTAAAAAAAATTTCTTCCATAAGTATATCTATTTTTATTAGCTTCTTAAAGTTTAGAACCCATCTCATTGAGGAAATTATGTGTCAATATCAGGCATGACATGGCAGGATTTGATTCCGTACAAAAATAGCCTGTCCAATCTTATCCCAAACATATTAAGGAAAAACAAGAAGAAACGACGTGACAAAGGCCGTGTTTCAGCTCCGTATCAAATAACATGAGGAGGTATTAATCTTTGAAAGTGCCTTCGCACCCTCTCACATCACTGCCTTCGAAAGGAGGAAACTCGTGTCAGATTTTCTTACACTAATATGTCTGAAGCTACCCTGTTATGTTGATATTACACTATTATCAAAGAAGATTATGCATAGTCATGTTACAGGTCTCTCTAACATTGTCAAAGACTTTACAAAGTTGGAACTTGGCACCTTGTTTACCTAAATGAAGTCATTTGAGCATTAAAACATGCGACGCTATTAACACAAATTGCTTTGGCACCGCTCATAAGCATGTGTGCACTAGATGTTTATAACAGTGCTAAAATATTTACAAGGTAGATTTTAGCCAGTTTCTTGACATTAGTCAGTGACTAGGAAAGATTAATGGAGTATCCTATTGCTACCAATCACCATGTTATGCCATTATGTAAAGCCTGAGACATATTTAAATGCATATCAAATTCCATATGACACTTCTAATGTCCAGATTTATGGCAGTAATTTCAAAATTAAACCGCCCATTTAGAAGAGTTATCCAAGAGAAGCCGATAACGACGGCAATACAGAATAAATCGACATAGTTATCGACTCACATAAACGGTCAATACATTACCCAAATAAGTCAACTTGCTCCATCGAGATAAAGATCGCCGATTCGAAGCACCGACCTACGAGTTCTTCAGAGCGTTCATATGAAAGGGCATTCGGCGATGAAACCGTTCGTTAAGGATTTAGCATATCATGTGACAAAGTGGTCGTGTCGAAGAAGTTTTATTTTCTTTGTGCGTCCCTTTCTTATTTATATCGTCGTAATAAGTTGTGACGTTGTAAAAAGTTATTCTTTCAACGCTGTAGGTTCAAGTTACGTTCTGTGTTTTATACATACCATAGAACAGCTACTTTTGTATAGATTTTCAGATCTTTATGTGACTTATTGTCATATTATTTTACGGCATTCAAGTTAAAGGTATCGACCTCTAACTTTTGACGCAAAGCTAATCATATTATGCGAGATGACCAAGCAACACGCATATTTTAGAATTACGAAATATTAATTACTTTTAGTCAATTATTATAAAAGTAGTTAGAGCAAGCAATTTTTTACAACTCTCAGGTACAAAATAAATAAACCATGAACTGTTTGTGATAGACGCTGTTGCATCAAAGCTATTTACAAAACATGAAACAAAGACGATCCCAAAATCTACTTTCATGAAGTTAAGCAATCAAAGGCGAAAACAGGACATTGTTGCAAATGAAATGAAGCCAAACAGTTTTGAACAACAATGAGAAGCCAGTGGGAGGGGCGAGACCGAAACAGCTCTCAAACTCGGGCAAGACAAGCAAACCAAAGACCTGAAGGGGAAAGCTTTGGCTTGGCAACTCTGCCAAGTTGAATTAATTTATTCTTGGACGGACGTGTGCAACTTCGAAGCTTCGCTGTTGCTACTATTCATCTGCATTGAGATAACACTGACTTTGTTTGGTTCAAACCGCATCCGAAATTCGCAGTAGAGGATTTAATATTCATGTTCGTTAGCAGATTTATCTGGGTTAATAGCTAATTCTTGGTAATTCTGAGCATCTGTTTCCTCCCGTGGTTATAAGGTTAATTAAAAGTGGAATTAAGTTAATCATGACATTCAAATGATTATTGGATTTGGTGCAGCTTTTAAATAGCTTTAACATTAGATTCTTTAGTACTACAAGATTTCAATCCCGTGAAATGATCAAATAGAATGAGCAACTTGTTCCTAGTATTCTTTCAACGATGATGATCTTCAAGTCTACTAGACGAAGATACGCCCAGACAAAATCCTCGAGCAACTTCCAATTTGAAAATAACAATTATGTAATAGATATATTTACCAACTTACAAGAATGTTAAGTCCAAATACCAGGAGGCACGTAGGAGTTAAACCAACACATAATAATCAAACAGGCGACATCATTAGAACCCCGAACATGTGCGTCCTCAGGTTGATTAAAACGTAAATACATATTTAAGCAGCACGTGTGTGTATGCGACCTTCGCAGGGCTACCGGTGCCCTTAAAGGATCGCCTTTGTCTTTATGCACGATCGGATTCAATCAAATAATCCCTGCCGCCTTTGTATGATAGATTTCTTGAGCTTTGTGCAGTATTTGGTTAGTGTGTTTGGAGGATTTTGTGATTTTAACCGACTTCCAAAAAGGAGGAGGTTATAATGTTCTACTTTATGTATGTTTTCTTTTTCTTTTAAGCTATTGCATAGCTTCTATCGCGGGCCTTGAGCGTGGAGACCTAATCCAGAAATTTCGTAACGAAAATACTACCTAAGAAAGGAGTGTTTTGTATTGAAAATTATGTTTAACTGCTTGACAACAAAGTTCAAATTTACTTAAACGAATGATAAGAGAGTGTTGTATTGAAAATTATGTTTAACTGTTTGACAACAAAGTTCAAATTTACTTAGACGAATGATACGAGAGTGTTGTAATGAAAATTATGTTTAACTGTTTGACAATAAAGTTCAAATTTACTTAGACGAATGATCCTTGACTATTAATAGTTAAATTAAAACCTTTTTATTAGTTTGATGTTCCCGGCCATTACGTTGTGTCAAGTTTTAAAAACTATAAATGTGAATAACAGTTCCTGTCAATGTCATCATTGCTATTTCTTGTATTCGGGTTAATATTTTACAATTGCGTAAGTTGATAAAAAATGCTATGCAATAGCTTCGCCGGGGCAGTCCCCGAGTGCCACACGTCTTTTTTTTATGTATGTTCACCCATTTCTCCGTCAATTGTGGACCGATTTTGAAAATTGGAGGTCCGAGGTGGTCCCATATAAATTTTATTAACTTAGCTTGGATAGTTTTTGAGTTAGCTTCAATATTACGTATTTTTTCTACTTAGTTTATATGGATGATATGATGATAACTTCCTGTCACTGTTATTTGCATAGCAGGTAGTGGTATTCCAATTTGTGTGGGGTAAGTACCACAACTAAAAAGTGCAAGGCAAAAAACTGAAATTCATAACCAAAGGCACCGACTTCCGAAATTAAAGTAATTTTTCACTTTGTAGTGTTTTTTTTTTGGAGTCGGTTGTTTTTTTTTTTGTTATCTTAAATCCTTTTATTTTGAGCATCCCGAAGTGCTCCTGTTATTTTTTCATTGGGATAAGTATTCTCCTCTTTCTAGCACGTGTCGTCATTTGACCTTCGCCGGGCTACCAGTGAAAGGATCGTATTTATTTTTACGTACTATCGGATTCGATTCAGGGCGTCTACTCCCTAAGCACGAAGTCCGTCATTTCGGGCTTAGTTACGGGCGTTTCTTACTCCCTAACACCTACGGACATACGATTAGTTGGAAGCCCGACCTAAGAATGAATGACGATACGATTTGACAGTTGTCCCTACTCCCGATGTGTTTTTGCCCGTCCGAAAAGTTGAATTTGACACTTGTTTTGACGGAGATATATGTCAGTTGATACGACATCACAATAGTTGTCGTGCTGTCGACGAAAGTATTTTTTTTTTTAATAATCCAAACGACGGCTGCTTTTTTAATGCTGGAATTGCTCGAAAATACTCTACAGGAAGAGCGGCGGCGACGCCGGTTATAGTTCCGCCGAAACTTTCGGTTGGCGAGTATTTCCGACGTTGAGTTCGTTGGGAACTATAGGCTCACACGAGAACATTTTTGAGGACTTGTGTGAGGATATAATACCCCTTTTGGCTTTGTTTACTTTACTTTCGAAATATACTGTGGAACGGTGCTTTGGTGTGTGGAAACAAAGCTTTCAATGCCTTTTACATGGCACAACCTATGACCATTACATGCAAACTAGAAAATGTGAAAACAACCATAGTGGCAGTGCTTCACAACATTGCAGTTCACCATGGAGACATGCAGTTAGAGGGTACTTAAGTGTATTATCTATGGAGGGTACCCAGTAATATCAATGAATATCATACAAGAGAAGCAACTCAAGAAGTTGCAAGGGAAATGCAAATGCTATTTTTCAAACTTTTATAAGAAGATATTTTAGCGAGTAGTTCATTAATAAAAAAACATGTCTATTCTATCAGTTTAATTTATTTTATAATACTCTAATTTGACTTTTAGAACTTGTTCTTAGAACAAACATATATCTAGTTTGTTTGCCCTTTGTGCCTCATGTAATTCTTTTCTGCAGGCTGTTTCAGTTTCTGCTATTTGTAGTGTAGCGCCATCCTTACTAGTCCTAGTAACCTGAAATACAAAATTAATGTAATATTTTTTTTGCAAATTATAGTTATACCAAATTAATTAAATCTGTAGAGGCATAAGAATAACTAAGTAATATTATGAGTTTTGTACAGGCAAACAAAATTCTTGACATGCCTTCTTATGAACTTTGTAACGTAAAAGTAAATTGGATAGGTAGGTCTAATTCGTAAAATCATGCCACCTTCTTCGCGTTGGTGTTTACGTCCGTATTTAGATTTTCCATTTAAGAAGACCCTCTCCTGGCCAATTCTTTCAAAACAATGTAAGGAACAGAAGCAAAAGCAAGCATGTAACTATGAGAAATTGAGAATGTTTACAAAACAAAATTTATTCTAGCTGTAACAGTACAAACCTTATCCTCCTCCAACCAAGTTGCACTTCTTAGCCTTTAATTGGAACTAGTCTCGGGTATTGATTCCATTTGTTTATTTAGTACATGTAGATAATTATCAAAAGTTTTCATCGCTTCAATATCAAATTCATTGACAAATCTGAAACTGAAAGTCTTGAAAGACGCGCCGCGTCAAAATACTTTGCCGTCATAGATACTACACACATAACGTCAAAAAGAAAAAAGGCAAAGATATCAACACGATAAAGCCACCATCGGGACAAAAATGGCAAAAATAATTCAATTGCTCAACTAAAGGCGTAATAAAAACTAAATTATTAAAAATGTGGTAATTTTCTAACGACAACAATATTATTTTTGGAATAGTAAGCATGATAACCACAAAATAAGTAAACCGGTAATCGACCGGTAAAATAGCGCAACTCTACCGTCATGTATCATTCGCGCACAAATATTGTCTGTGATTCCGTTCGAAGCTTCAAAATCAATCTTCCTAGCCTTTTTCCCAACTATCTTGGGGTCGGCTTCCAGTCTTACCGGTTGCAGCTGAATACCAGTATTTTACATGGAGCGACTGCCTATCTGACCTCCACAACCCAGTAACTGGATAATACGATACCCCTTGGTAAGACTGGTGTCAGACTTTCGGGCTTCTGACGACTCGTAACGACTGTCAAAGATCCACAAATGACAGCCGGGACCAACGGCTTAACGTGCTTTCCGAGGCACGGAGGAGTCTCGGTATGTGAAGATGGTCACCCATCCACTGACCAACCCCGGCAAGCGTAGCTTAACCTTATGGATCGATCCGTGCGGCTTGTTATTACTTAGCCACGAGCTCCTCCGTTCGAAGCTTATGAATCCGAAATCAATAGGGAGTAGGGTACACGCCATCGTTTCGGACTACTTTCGGACGGGCCCGTCTTTTAGTTGACGGACTTAGGGAGTAGACCCCCAGGATCCAATGATCCATGTTACCTTTGTTTGTTCGGATTTCTTGAGCTTTGAGGTTAAGTTGGAAATAATTAACTTGGTTAGTGCTTTTGGAGGACTCGTGCGTGACCTGTGAATTAAATAAAATATTAGTAAAAATCTTTTTAAAACAAGCTTTTATTGAACTAAAAAGTACAAAATAAACCTTACGTAAACAGATAACTTTAATGTTTTCTTAAAAGCTTGAGGCTTATCTTTATGTTTAAGAAGGACGTTCACGCCTCAAGCTTTTAAGAAAACATTAAAGTTATCTGTTTACGTAAGGTTTATTTTGTACTTTTTAGTTCAATAAAAGCTTGTTTTAAAAAGATTTTTACTAATATTTTATTTTGTGTTTTTTAGCATTAGTATTTTGATAAAATATCTGTTCTGTCACTTTCACTTGTCTAAACAAATCCAACGAGTTCAACACAACAGGGCTACCTTGTAAAGTTGAGGTTTTCCTGTGGCTACCTTCCGGCACTATCATCACACCCTAGACTACACCTCGGGAAATAGTTTTTGACAAAAGATCTTATTTAGTTGAGGATTTTCTATGACCACTTTCTATGTCATCTCTTTTCAGCTCTATCATCAGACCCTGGATACTACTTTGGGCTATAGTTCTAGTCAAGACAAAACCAACCAGTTCAAACTCGATGGTAGTCTAGTGTTTTTTGAAGTTCCTATGTTAATCTTCCGGCTCCATTATCAGACCCTGAATTCCATTGAAGTATAATAGCACATTATACATATCCATGTATAAAATGTCGTGTTTGTCCTGTTAATTATTGAGGAATCTCGTCGTCTGGAGCCAATCCCGGGTGCAGCAGCCAGGTCATGTTGTAATTTAGAACGGAATATCATAATTAAATGCGTATATAAAATTTCCTGCTTGTACTGTTGACCGTTGAGAAGTTCCCTCATCTGGAGCCAATCCTGGGTGCAGCAGTCAGGTCATAATGGACTCTAGAACGGACCATCATAATTCAAGCGTATATTAAATTTTGTGTCTGTACTGTTGACCGTTCAGGACTACCCTCGTCTGAAGTCAATCCTGGGTGCAGCAGTCAGATCATGGTGGATTTTAGAACGGTCTATCATAATTAAAGCGTATGTAATATTTCGTGTTTCTACTGTTGCCCGTTGAGGAGTTCCCTCGTCTGAAGTCAGTCCTGGGTGCAGCAGCCAGATCATGCTGTAATTTAGAACGGACTGTAATATTTAAGGCGTATATAAAATTTCCTGTTTGTACTGTTGACCGTTGAAGAGTTCCTTCGTCTGGAGCCAATCCTGGGTGCAGCAGTCAGATCATGGTGGACTTTAGAACAGTATATCATAATTAAAGCGTATATAATATTTCGTGTCTGTACTATTGGCCGTTGAGGAGTTCCCTCGTCTGAAGCCAGTCCTGGGTGCAGCAGCCAGATCATGGTGTAATTTAGAACGGACTATCATAATTGAAGGATATATAAAATTTCGTGTCTGCGTTGTTGATCGTTGAGGAGTTCCCTCGCCTGAAGCCAATCCTGGGTGCAACAGCGAAATCATGATAGAATTCAGATCGGATCGTCATAATTAAAGCCTATATAAAATTTTCTGTTTGTACTGTTAACCGTTGAGGAGTTCCCTCGTCTGGAGTCAATCCTAGGTGCAACAGCCAAATCATGGTGGAATTTAGATCAAACCGTGATAATTAAAGCGTATATAAAATTTCCTGTTTGTACTGTTAACCGTTGAGGAGTTCCCTCGTCTGGATTCAATCCTAGGTGCAACAGCCAAGTCATGGTAGAATTTAGATCGGACCGTGATAATTAAACGTATATAAAATTTCCTGTTTGTACTGTTAACCGTTGAGGAGTTCCCTCGTCTGGAGTCAATCCTGGGTGCAGCAGTCAGGTCATAGTGGACTTTAGAACGGACTATCATAATTCAATCATATATTAAATTTCGTGTCTCTACTGTTGACCGTTCAGGACTTCCCTCGTCAGGAGCCAATCCTGGGTGCAGCAGTCAGATCATGGTGGACTTTAGAATAGTCTATCATAATTAAAGCGTATATAATATTTCGTGTCTGTACTATTGACCGTTGAGGAGTTCCCTCGTCTGAAGCCAGTCCTGGGTGCAGCAGCCAGATCATGGTGTAATTTAGAACGGACTATCATAATTGAAGGATATATAAAATTTCGTGTCTGCGCTGTTGATCGTTGAGGAGTTCCCTCGCCTGAAGCCAATCCTGGGTGCAACAGCCAAATCATGGTGGAATTTAGATCGGACCGTGATAATAAAATCGTATATAAAATTTCCTGTTTGTACTGTTAACCGTTGAGGAGTTCCCTCGTCTGAAGCCAATCCTGGATGCAGTAGCCAGATCGTGGTGGAATTTAAAACAGACCATTATAATGAAAGCGTATATAAAATTTTGTGTCTGTACTATTGGCCGTTGAGGAGTTCCCTCGTCTGGAGCCAATCCTGGGTAGCCAATCAGGTCATGTTTGTCATAAAAATGTATTGTCATCGGAATTGAACCAACATGTAAAATATCAACTCCATGGAGTTAGAGGAAGTGGTCTTAATTCAGCTTGCAAGAATCCACCTAAACAAACATACTAACCTACATACAAACAAACAAACAAACATTGCAAGTTGAATAAAAGCTTTTAAAAAACTAAGAAATAGGGCCTGCAATGCATTTGTTATTTTTTTATTTGCTTAATGTCCTCATCTTTCCAGCACGTGACACTGACAACATTAGACCTTCGCGGAGCTACCTTAAAGGATCGCCTTTGTTTTACTCATTATCAGATTCAATCCCCCATACCCACGGTTCGGATTACTTGAGCTTCAGATTCAGTATCTGTAGGATCTGTGTTTTTTTAAATTACTATATTTGTAAGGCAACCTGGAATGCTATTGGTATTTTTGTTTGTACAGAATGTGCATCACCTATTTAAGAAACCTCATCATCTTTCTAGCACGTGCCTGCATTTGACCTTGGCAGGCCTTGTGCCCTTAAAGGATAACCTTTGTGTTAACGCACGATTGGATTTATTCAATGACCTCTGCTACCTTTGTGTTTGTTCGGAACAGTAATTGGAGCTTTGGGCATCGAGATTGAGGCCAAATTGGAATGTATAATTTGATTTGTGACTGAAGGATTTGTGTTTAATTAACATTCGTAGATAGAATATACTTAGCACGCATCTTGAGAAACAAAATATATGCAGACTTAAGGCCCAGACACTATCTATACTAATATTATAAAGAGGTATTGTATTTTTGTTTGTAAGTTCGTATGTAGGGGGTAATCTCTGGAACTACCAGAACGATTTGAACAATTATTTTTGAATTGAATAACCCAATTCTAGAGGAAGGTTATTAGGCTCGCGGACGAAGTCGCAGGCAGGAGCTAGTCAGTAATAATGACATCAGTATTACTGTCATTCCTTCAATATTGACGTAAAACTATCACACTGTCAGTAGTAACGACATTACTTGAATGTAATAATGTCATTATTAGGCTTAATCATCAAGGGGTCATTATTTGCGGGGGGGGTGGGGTTTAGGGGTCAATATTTGTTGTTGTTAAATATGCTCTAGCTAGTGGTAGACCAAGGCCCTAATGTTTCTAAAACCCGAATGAACCTGTCGGTAAGTTTAGGCTAAAATTCATAGTTCTCATTCGAGCAACATATAACATCTACAGGGATAACAGCGAAATATAGAAAAAAAGGTTGTATGACCCTCACACTTATAATTATGCGAGCACGTGCCAATTTGACCTTCATAGGGCTACCGGAGTACCAGTACCAAAAGACCGCTTTTGTCTTCATGCACGAATAAATCTGATCCCTGATTCCTTTGTGTTTATTCAGAATTCTGTAATTTCAGCATTGCCTATTGATATTGACGGTAAATTGGGATTCAATTAGAATTAATACGAAGGCTTTGTGTTTGTGTGTATTGGATTTGTATTTAATTACATTATCTTTTGAGATGAATACGGATCCTGAAGCGATTCATTTGTTTGATCAGCACCCTAATTACGTAATGCACGATCAATTTTAAATTCAAACCAATTGATAAAGATTGCCAGTTCATTGCTTCATAAGTTCGACAAAAAAAAATTGAGCAGATTTTTTTTGTCGAACTTATGAAGCAATGGACTGGCAATCTTTATCAATTGGTTTGAATTTAAAATTGATCGTGCATTGCGTAATTGGGGGGCTGTTTGTTATTGAGAAAAAGCTTTTCAGTATGAGGTTGGCCAAGTTTACGTACACGCGCACACATTCCAAATCAGGACAATTATTAAGTTTGGCAAAAATATCACCATGTCTCAAGATCGTTTAAAAGCATAAATGTTAAACTGTGTCTATTCCCATTTCTAATCAAGCTAGCACAAAAACAGGAAATCTATAAACACATCCTGTCGTAAACCCTAACGTAGACTATTTTACGACAAATAAAGCTCCAAGCGTACGGTAGGCACGTTAGACTGGATAACTGGACTATGGTCACCGTATTAGCCGACTCGCATGATTGCCCAATACGTTGCCAGCCTAATAGAGGCACTTCATCAATATGGGACCGAAGCTAGGTAAACTACGGGGCCAAACTCAATATCAAAGATGCTGTCGAGTTTGAGATAAATCTTAATCAAGATCAAAGGAATTCGTCCAGATATATAGCTGAACATTGTACTGAATTAAATAAGGCTCTAGACGTAATTGGATAAAAAGCTTGTAAAGTTCATTTATCTAGAGACCCTTTATTTATTCGGGACTTTAAATGAACATAGAAAGAAGCCCTGTTGAAATATTAATATTGATGGTGCTCAGTAGCGTGTAATGAAATAAAATAATAAAATAACTTCGCTGTCATATTTGACGTTGATGATTTTAGTTCAGCTGGGGAGACTAGATTTTTTTTACTGTCTTTGCCTAATTTACAAGCTATCAAGTTTGATAAAAGTCAAATGAAAATTGAGAGAATAAAGCTTGTTATTCTGTACTGTTTTTCTTTTAAGTTTTACTTCGATGTCGTTTTCATCATCTTTAAATTATCCTAAACAGAAAAACTGTAATAAAGAACCCAGCTAATGAATAGATAGATGATGCATATTCCGCCATTCTTAAACCTTACTTCAATCTGTTTTTTGCAGCATCGTCCTGTTGGCTATCTTCTGATTCCTTAAAAGTCTGTTCACAAGAATATCCCGTAGTATGTTCGCATAAATGTTAAGTAACAGTCAACCACATATATACCCAATATTACCGCCCATGAGGAGAGAAACATCACACTCTGCGGCGTCCATATTAATTTCGTCGGCCATTACCGTGGAAGACGATGCTACCCCCCGACCGTTAGCACCGCCAAATGTGAAGGCAACACCGTCGTAAAAGTGCGGATGAAAGTTCACGTCTTATATGCACTTAGCTGATTTGATTATACAGGCCTGTTATAAGCTGTAAGGGCTTATGGAGGAATGGTACTCGTCAGATTAATTTCCAGAACAGTGGAGGCTTTGGTTTCGCGTTGTAGTTTCCGTTTTCTGGTGGATGTTTTGATTCTCAGGCTTAGCACTTAGTAACAACACTAACAACAAAGAACACCTTCACTATCAGGTATTTCACCCTTGATAATATAACTAGAGCTGGACGATAATGATCATGTGTCCGAACTCCGAACTGCCGCAAAAACAGTTTATGTGTAACAGTGCAAGCAATTAGGCAATACTAAATCGGCTCTGCTGATCGTGGTAGAATTAATAACAACGGAAGACGCAAAATCGTCAACACTCAACAGTATCGAATGCGTAGTGAGTTCCAAACTATCTCAAACATTTATCAACAACAGAAAAAAGAACGAAGTAAAAGAAAAACTTCCTCATAAAATCTAATCGAACACATATAACTGATGCTAACTTATTGACACACCCTAATTCTGTCACAAGACAGTCGTCTAAGTCATGAATGCAGTAATACAAAAGATACTTCCTAGGAACAGAAATAGACTTGCGTACGAGTACGTCTGCTCTGAATATTTATTAGTTTCTCGACACTACACTCCATGGCTATACTAACCGATTTCCTTAAAGATGTTGAACTATGCACTGAACTGTTGTGATATTGAACTGGATGGCTTTGGAAGGAATATATGCTCAAGACTTATTTTTTTCTAATGAAATGTTGATTTAGGAAAAGAAAAGATAAATGTGATGCAAAGAACATAAGAATTTTTTTATCAAGTAGAGATGGAAGAAAAATATTCCTTCGCTTTCCTTTTTTCCTTCTCTCTGACTACGTTAACAAAGAATATATTCTGCGACAGCTTTACTATTAAACCATCATAATTATACAATTTTCATCAAAGCTGCACTACTTCATAACTCCGCTAATCTAAACTTCTATTATAAAGAGGCAAAGTTTGTGAGTTTGTAGGTTGTAGGGGGTAATCTCTGGATCTACTGAACCGATTTTGAAAATTATTTTACCAATATAAAGCAACGTTATTTGTGAGTGTCATAGGCTATATATTTATGTTTACCGCCCAACGAAGTGGACAGGGGTCAGCTATCTGTTATAGATACTAAGAATACTTTCCTGCCATCTTTTCATCTCAATCTCTTAATTTTCCATCACCTATCACATATTTCTTCCCGAAAGCATACTATCTTCATTAACGCTTTGCTACTTCTTTCCTCCGCTGCCCCTCATCCTTTGGTCCACCACACCTCAACAACGCAATGATAAACATTCTAGCCGAACACGTAAACATTCTATGTACGGAACTCGCGAGGAATGAAGATACGCATTTAGATTTAATTACACGAGCCTTGTTTACGCTCAGTCCGAAGCGGTGGGCGACGCGCCTAATTTGAATAGGAATTCCTATTTCCCTGACTTTAGGAAGTAGGTACATAGTATTGTTTGCTTGCGGTACTGTTATTTTGTTTGGTTAGGATTTTGGGTAATGGTTGTGAATGATAGTGCAAGTTATTTAATTAGAGATTTCTTGTTTGTGCAAATAAAACAACGAATTCAAGTAATAGCACAAAATTCTTGGCGGTAATTAGTCATTATCTGGTGCTAGCCTAAAATTGTTTCAACTAACTTCATAAGTCATGAAATCTTTGCGGGAAAGTCGTAAAAGGATAGCGTGGCCTCTGGCAACGTACAGGCAATTCCAAGGAACACGGGTGGGTTTTAGTCAGTAAGAGTCTGACACGCCTTCCCGCTCCGCCCAGACTGGGAGAAATTATTTGATGATTCCGTAACCAAAAAAAAAAGTTATGATATCTTACAAAGCTGACAATTTAAAGTCCTAGGCTGTTTTCTGTTAACGCAGATCTCCTAACTAGTAACAGCAATAAACACAAAACGAGAATGATCCATCGTCTCGAAATAATCCATGAATCATTTAAGACTAACCACTCACTCAAATTCCTTTGCCTATCACAAAGCTGTACTCATCATCCTGCACTACAGAATAACAAACAATACTACATTCTAGGAAGCTCATTGCGTAGTGGTTCCCATCAATTAGAAGATAAGGCACACAGCACTTGATTGATTCACAAGCGCAACAAAGGGTGCGTTTACGCCGCCGTCAAGACCGATAACCCTGCATATTCAAGTTATCTCTTGTATAATTATAGTGACTTATGAGTTCGGGAGACTCCACTTATGTAAGTTTATCTCAGAACATTATAAGTTCAGCAATTTATGCTTGTTTTCGCTTTTAGGGTCAGCTGTGTCAACTACTTAACACCTATTCAAAATGGACTATAAGAACATCGTGGGTCAAACAATATCCCCAAAAAGGCTAGTTGACAAACGAACTAGAAATTACTATCTTCATTTTATGTCTCAAAAGCTGGTTGGCCAAGATTGTAAGAAGCTTATATCCCTTTCAGTAAAGGAAGCCCTTTGTGTGCCAAGGACCATTAATAAAAGGCAACTACTTAATATTTAGCTGGACCTTCTGGATTTATGTGATTACGTATAACGTCTGAACTTATGTAAAGATAAAATATCACCTCACATATACTCGTTAGTATTTCAGATGAAACCAGCATTTCAATTTCATTAAAAGATCGAAGAGAAACTCGCAAAATAACAACAGTATTTTATTTTTCAGCCAGACGTAGCCGGAATCGCATCGACCGAATCTGATTAACGGGTGTCGGCTCAATATTTATAGAGATACCGAATACAATAAATCATCGGTTGAAAAATAATACTAAACAACACATTCATCATCATATCAGCTGGTATCTTAATGCTCTCTGATGAACATGGGCGTCTCCTGGAGCTACAGCAGATAAACCTAAATAAATAAATAAAATCATTTTAATTCGGACAACACTAAAAGATCTATAAGTTGATAGTAACAGGTTAGCACTTAAAATACAATTGTTAGTAACTTAGATGAATTTATGAGAAGACCGTCCAACAACTAGACAACGAGAAATGATAATGGTATAACCATTGTATAAGTCTTAGCACAAATTGCCTTATTATGGCGGAGGAATTATCTGCCGCCCGCCACTCAGGATGCTCAGGAGTGAGGCCGTTTCTCTGCGGATGATGGCATGAAATCCATCGGTATGGGTTACCGAGAACATGTCGAGGCAGTCGCAATAGCATCTTAAAAACATTATTGTATTGGGCGCGTAGAACATCCTTTCCGAGCGATTGATCTAAAGATTCTGATAAAGAAGTCTGGCCAAAATTAACTCCTTTGATCGATGGCCAATAGGAATATATTGCTTGGCTACTCAGAAAAGAATACTACATAGGTAAACTCTTGACATAATTAATGATTCACAAACGCATTCATTAGACGCCTCAAGAAAAGGTGTTCCATTAATATACGAATACCACACAGACACGGCATTTGATTTACTACAATTAAATAATGGATTGATACTCGTAGAATGAATGAACATCAATCAAACGAAATCGTAAATCGGAAGCAACTCGATTAGCGAGCCACTGAAACTTTTCATAGTCATGGTCTATATTAGTTTTTCAAACAAAGTGAGTCGGTAAGCTTGATAACGTTGAATCGATACCCTAGTTTTAGTTTAACGCCTTAACCTACAAATGTGGGTTTAATTCATTGTTTGTTTGTTTTTATTGTCATGGTGTTTGGCTTGCATGGTAAACATAATTTTAAAGGGGTTTATGTGGATGTTATTTATGTTGACATCCGTTCTAAGCCATGTGTTGGGTGGGTTGTTCATCATAACATGGTGTCACGCCCACAATTCTGCAAAGGAAAGGGTGGGTGTACTGTCGTATACAGAGATGGTGGAATAATTGTTATAAAAGAGGAACCTACAGGGATGATATTCTATTTATGGAATAACTACAAAGCATGGTAGGTAAAGAAATGAGAAAATAGTTTGGAAAATCCAAAAGTGCACGCCTCATACTTATCACTCATTCATAAACGAAAAAGAAATTCAAAACATAGTTTAAAAATGAACAATTTATCACTTTTCATGAAGTCGTAATGTCAACGACTGACAAAGATATTTACGTTGGCAGTTGCTAGGCAACGGCACCGGATCAAGGTTGAAAATATTTAGATATTGATATTATATTTTAGTTAGTATTTTATTAATTATAATTAAACTACTATGAATAAAAGAGCCATTTTCAATAGGGTTCCTTGTACGGCTGAAACGAATGTATAAAAAAAAAATTGACTCAATTAATTGATTTTATACCATTCCCCCTCTAAAAAGCTTATTTTATTCACTGAAAACAGTGAATAAAAAGCTCTTTTAATCACTATTTTGGTGTTTGAATTTAGAACACACCAATGTATTCGACCTCTATCTCAATGCTATACAACCTCCTTAACACTTTCGACTCCACCCATTTTCATAGAACTCATAACTCATCGTTCCGCCATAAAAGTCTATGACTTTTATTATTCGTAGTTGGAAGTGAAACCTCCGGGAGGTTTCACTTCCAACGTCCACGAGGGCTCCCGGCATCCCATACCCAAGTAGGTGAACCCTCCAGGAGGGCTCCCGACACTGAACTGAACGTCTACATTTAAAATGAGCCCTCCGCGAGGGTTCCCGGCATTCCATATCCAAGTAGGTGAACCCTCCAGGAGGGCTCCCGACACTGAACGTCTACATTTAAAATGAGCCCTACGCGAGGGCTCCCGACATCCCATATCCAAGTAGGTGAACCCTCCAGGAGGGCTCCCGACACTGAACGTCTACATTTAAAATGAGCCCTCCGCGAGGGCTCCCGACATCCCATATCCAAGTGGGTGAACCCTCTAGGAGGAACCCTCTAGGAGGGCTCCCGACCCTGAATGTCTACATTTAAAATGAGCCCTCCGCGAGGGCTCCCGACATCCCATATCCAAGTAGGTGAACCCTCCAGGAGGGCTCCCGACACTGAACGTCTACATTTAAAATGAGCCCTCCGCGAGGGTTCCCGGCATTCCAAATCCAAGTAGGTGAACCCTCCAGGAGGGCTCCCGACACTGAACGTCTACATTTAAAATGAGCCCTCCGCGAGGGCTCCCGACATCCCATATCCATGTAGGTGAACCCTCCAGAAGGGCTCCCGACACTGAACGTGTTAACCTTTTATTAAATGTCCTTTTTGCGCTTAAATCTTTCTTTTTCTCGTAGTCATGGTATAAAGTATAGTATGCAACTCTTGAATAAAACGGATTTATATCGAGGGCCATGAATCACTCGCGTCGCTCAGGATTCTAACACTTGAATCACTCGCTGCGCTCGTGATTCAATCATCATGAATCACTCCCTACGGTCGTGATTCAGTCGTTAGAATCCTTCACTTGATCGTGATTCATCTATGGCCCTCGCTTTAAATCCGTCCTTTATTCATTAGTTGCATAATATACTATTATCGCAAGCTACAATGTTTTCAGGGATCATAAATTGACGGACAGGAAATTTTTTTCAACTATTTTGATGCTTTTTCCATTTCTGCTGCATTAAATCAATTGTTAAGAAATACAATATTAATCTCCATTTAATCATCTATACAATGGTATATAAATTAAGTAGGTTCTGTGTACTAGCAGGAGTGAAACAATAAAAACAGTTGCAGAAATGGGGCAAAAAATATTTTTCGATCGTAGAGCACACTCTAATGCGAAGCATTACGAGTCGTGCAATATTCGAAAAAAGAATGCGTCAACACGCCTTAGAACTCCTTAGAAAAGTATTTCGAAGGAGCTCGAAGCCGCGTGACTATATCAATGAGGCAGTACTTTACAACAAAAAGTTCGAGTTGTTTGTAGTTGCGCAACTATAAACAATTCGAACTTTTTCTTACAATTCCAAATAAAGAGTCGAAAGTCTGGAGAAATGTGCTAAATAAATTAAAGTGTAAGCCACGCGATCCAGAATCTATTAGAATGTTGGACAGCCTCCAACCCACCCTGTAGTTAGTGACAGCTTATTGAATGCCGTTCAGAATACAAAACTGGTTCAGGGTTACTGGAATACGAGTAAGATAAATTGGAATGGCACAAGACATCTTTTAGTTTCAAGGTTTTTCTTCGTAAAACAACAATTGGAATCGATGAAAAACTTTTAGGTAGGACCGTTTGGCTTTCATCCTTGGTCCTTGGCGACACAACTATCCCACTTTCATGTAGTCTGATTAGGAACGAGATTTTTAATGGTGTTTAGAATGCAGTTCATAATCCAATATGTCAACGCCAACAGAATCAGCCAATAAAGACCATAATCTGCGATTATAAACTGAAGACAGTTCTAAACAAGGCCATGGTAAACCTGAGATATCAAACAAACTTACGAGGCTACCAGACGTTAGTTTCAATATGCGGGTTATTGAATATGCAACACTATAAACTGCTCTGGAACTTCGCATCAAACTAATGGCACCCACACACTGCCAAAGCTCTTCGGATGCACTTGAAACAAACATTAAATGCAAGATCTTGAGCTACTAAGAATGCAAAAGTCATTTGGACTTCACTTCAAACGATTATTGCGAGCCGTTTGCGTCCCGTAGAGTAACTAAGTGTCCATTATGTGTTTTTTTTGCTTGCATAGGAAGGTTTTTCAGTGGGCTAATCCGAGGTAGAGCTTGGAATTTATAGTGTTAAGCCAATGGGTTGAAAAGGTGCAATGGTGTAGAAAGGTAGTATAAACGCTGTAGTTTCCTCGATGATTTAAATAAAAGCCCTAGTTTAGATAGTA
The DNA here is from genome assembly GCA_948150665.1 of Conistra vaccinii. Lineage (NCBI taxonomy): Eukaryota > Metazoa > Arthropoda > Insecta > Lepidoptera > Noctuidae > Conistra > Conistra vaccinii. Next base: position 4,833,122 of record OX411326.1, on the reverse strand, counting down.
GGCGGGGTGCTCAATTTATGTAAGTTAGAAGAAAGAGCTCAACCGGGCGAATTGAAATTATGACATGATATGTATCTTCCTTAAGTGTTGTAAGGTGTAATTAAGAAACGCGAGGTGGCCGACAGCGGAAATAAGGAATTTGTTAACACAGGTATAAAATTGTATTGCAATAATCTGGTTTCCCTTAGCAACTGCGCAGACCGACAGCAATTACTTTATGTAAAAGCTCAAGCTAAGAAATAACGGAAAGCTTTACAACGGAAGCAAAACCAGCTCTTAAAACAATGCGGGCTTTGGATTTATGATCAGAAAGATCTTACAAAGTCTACCAACTGAGAATAAAGGAGATATTTTCTTTAATAATATTCAAACTAGCAACACATATAGCACAGAAATATTTCATGTGGCAGAAATTTTGCCGAAATAGCATGAACAGATCGTCGTGCGGAAAAAAAATAGTATGAACGTCATCCACGTTCATACTATTTTTTTATGCTATAAAAGTAGGGGAAGACCAAAGAAACCATGGATGAACTGCTGGTGAATATGATATGGCTAGAAAGGGAGTGACTACCAAGATGTCGACTGGTAGAGGCTAGTATGAAAGAAAAAGGCATGTTGCGCTGACCCCAAATATATACATTGGAATAAGGGCAGGATAATGATGACATCCTTTAATAATATTCAAACTAGCACCACATATAACACAGAAGTGTTTAATGAGGCAGAAATTAAACCAAGACAACATGAATAAATAATAAATCTAAGCCAAGTCTAGTTGAACGTTTTTTTATGACGCAAATACTCTGATTCTAAACCGGTATGATAAGTTACGGTGGTTCAGAGCATTTAACTATCAATGAATCAACTCAGCCTATCTCAGTCCACTGCTGGTCATAGGCCTCTCCTATGCTGCGCCACAATACCCTGTCCTCCGCCTTCCGCATCCAGTCTATCTCAGCCACCTTTTTGAGGTCGTCGGTCCATCTAGCTGGGGGTCATCCCACATTACGCTTGCCGATACGCGGCCTCTACTCCAGGACTCGTCTACTCCACTGGCCATCGGTCCTTCGATAAACATGGCCAGCCCACTGCCACTTTAGCTTGCTTACTCTGCAAGCTATGTCTAACTGTAACTGTATATAATATTTCATCGGATTTAGCTCACTTACAACTAGGGTAATGTTTTCTTGAATGTCGTGGTTTGGTTTATGGTTTAGCTAATTAAGTATGTTTTAGGTTTCTTGTATTTTATATGGGCTTCTTGTACATAGTTTCGTTAACTACATTGTTCAGGCATGTTTATTATAAGGTTTCTTTAATCAATAAGTTGTACTTTTTACAGTTTTTGTCGTGTTTATCTTACTAAGAAAGACTTTGCCAATTCCAACATTTTTTATTATTGAAATCCATTGAAATTGGGTTTGGTTAACAAAATGTACATCACAAGTTATAAGGTCTGTTCAACTACGAGCTTATTATACTGCTTTCTCAGTTTAACCTCATCTAGAAATTTGATTGTCCTGAAAATGAAAGCATATCTAATAACTGCTCAGAAAACCACAAACGTATAACTGTTTTAAGTAGGAAAGGTTTCTCATGTAGTGAAATTCTGTGGCTCTGCGAACTCGTCTTTTAGGGCTGCCTTAGATTGAATTTTCTTAACATTCCACTGAATTTTGAAAGGACTAATCTTTTATGAAATTTTTATTCTGTTTATTGACAATTTACTCTTATCATTTTCGTCACAGTCAAAGATAAATAAGCGGAAATAAGATTCCTGTGAGCACAAACGACCGGATTATGTGTCTCACTTAAAATCATGCAAATTCTGCAAGTTTTATAAAATGTTCGCAATTTCCAACTGGTTCTTGTTTGTTCAACCCTAATCTCTCGACGCTTTCCCAGCCTTTTATTTTATACAGTTTATAGATCTAGCTCTATCTCGTGCCTCTTTGTACTCTGTGCGAATGTCGATGTTTTTTTAACTGCTGTCGGATTCTATATGAACTGAATGTCGAACTGAAGATGTTCCTTTTTCAGAATGAAATGCTAAATGGTACCTTTTGAAATGTAATTGTTTATTCTGTAAATAGGATATCGGAATCACTTTTACACGTCATATTAAAAATAAGCTAGATGAGGTCGGCGTTTCCTAACTGACTACTCAGAGAAGAAAGGCCGAACTAAACTCAGAGGTCGCAGTCTATTTTTAAGTCCAGACATAATCTTGGTAAAACATATGAGAATTTCCTGCCTTTTTACTCGTATTTCAATAGACGGTCTATACTCTATTTAAAGATGGTCCTGTGAGACTTTTACAAAAAAATGTGCGGTAAAATATACTCCGAAAGACAAGTAAAGGAAACACGGAAGACAACACTTCATACAGCTGTTTACTTAACATAGCGCTTAACTTGTAAGAACTTAGATAACCTTCTAAAAACTCAAGCAAATAGACTATGCGGCGTTGCAAAGAGATCGCACTAATTACAGTCTAGTACGCTAAAGTAGAGATCTTAGACTAAGTAACTTCAAGTTAAGTAGCAACTGTTAAGTAATATATGCTCAAAGTGCTAACAGCAACAATGTAAGACAATAATGTTATCTTCACTTGTTCACACCGTACGGCAGAAGCACCCGATGATTATGAGGATGTCATAATACACATAATTAACACACCTCTATTAAACTAATTTAATAATGATACTAAAGTCAATAAAGCCACAAATAATGAAGCAGTAACCAAAGCATTCACACGTTATACACCTACGCCAACCGCCAAATGAGTCATTTAAATATAATAGCAGATAAAAGGTTTAATACGCTCATTTCAAACATGAAAAACATTCACTTTGTGAGAACAAGATTGGCAGTGAGAAAGAAGTATCTATAGACGTTATTGGGTGTGATAAAACAGATGGCAACCGTTCTGGTAACCGTTTCTTTGTATTTGATGAGGATGATTTGTACCTGAAACAAAAGAATTCGTTTGTTAATAAAACCATAAGAGAACTGACTAATGCGTGGGATGAGACATTTATAAAAATTGGGACAGGATTTAAAGAAAGTGTCGTTCGTTTGGTTTTTCAGGAAACATAATGTGGCAGGCCATAACGTAAGAAAGGATGACAATAAAAAGTTTTACTGCTGCTACCATTTTAAATCCCCAACATCAGCCACGAGACAGAATATACGACGGTACTAAGAATTTCGTTGACAAGAAATAACAAGAACGTATTAAGAGGTTAACCCAACAATGTCGATTAATCCCTGGAGCAGCTTGCGTTTAATTGCTTTAAGCAATTAAAACAACTATAACCCTTAATTGCTACAGACCGCAGACTGGCAATCTGTGTAAACTCAGTTTAAGAAAACAGGCCCTCTCCATCACACTTGACGTTGGCACACGTGAAATGCAAATATTATTGCTGGCATCGCCCCGATTTGTAATCGATTCTATAATAGCACTTATCGAGTGATATCGATGTTTACTCGCGAAGAATCGATTAAATCAGCGCTCTTTGAGAAAGATAAACATTATTGCGATTCAAAATTCAATTCAGTTTGTTTTGTTATGTCTCTGGAAAACTTGTTTGCGTATTTATAGTTTTCGAACTTGTTGTATTGTATTCTTTACTCCGGAACGTTCGTCGAAGACAATGTTCGTGAATCAATTTCATAGCTTGGAATAATTTTCAATAGTCGTAGCCTTTCAAACATCGCGGTACTATAAACTACATAAAATTAAATATGAAACCACACGCATAAAAGCTCCAACGTTCATAGCAACATAGGTAAATTTGTTTACTACGATAGTTTCAGAGAGCACATAAAATTCTCCTAGAAGAATAATAAAAGACGTCATAAAAAAAAATACTTTTTGTTATACATATAATCCAGAGTAAAATGCAGACATAAAGTCAAAAAAATCTAAAATAGAAACGGTTAGTGCTTCTTCCACAAAAACAATGAATTTTGAAGAGGATGAATTACCTACGGGTAAAATTCCGCAGAGGGTACTGACATGTGAGATCATTTCTGGCTCGATTACGCTAACTCCCAACATATAATATCATTAGTAGAAGCTCTCTAGTATAATAATACTCGTACGGAATAACAATGAGAAGATCTAAGTAATAGTTTTAGTCCAGAAAAGTACGCAGAATTATAATAATGAGGATATTTTTGCTTTAAGATATCTTTACCGTTTTACGAAGGAAATATGACAGTCGAAGTATACCTATCTAAAATCCTGGTTAACTATACTTTCAGACAAGAGTTATTCGAGATAACGTTCTTCGGAAGTTCTTATAGGAGCTTTCGTTTTTGAGAATGGAGTATAAGAGCCATATCATATTGTTAAACCCAAAAGGATTTAATAATATTAGTAATAATGAAATGAAACTCTTTTCAGGCGACAATACAATGTTCATTCAAATGTTCGATTAATGTATCATCCAACACAGGGGTTCTCGACTTCTCGTTTACGTGAATCGAACAGCGAACGTCGCTTCACATTATTACAATTCCAATTCCAATTTAGAATTCGTGTACCTTTGTACATCTACTATGTAACATAAAAGGGCACTGCGAGGTTTAGCGGGTGGGATTAGGACATATCCGAAGGAAGAGGCAAAAAAGTAAATGGAGGCATTGAATACATTATATGTGATGATAATGAAAATGGCAAACGAAGAGAAGATCCAGATACAATGTTGGAATTTGGTTTTTTTTTTCTCGGTTGTGTACAGTGAGTGAAGATAAAAATAAATTACTACGGTTTTCCACTTTGCACGAAATAAATAAAGCTATAGTCAACATCCAATACCCCTCGAAGCCCTCAATTAAGTATCCCGCAGATTGCAAGCCTCACGACGGATCACGACCGAACGAACCGAGCCGCTTGCGAACACAATGTCGTGATAATTGATTTTATAATAAGCCTTTGTTCTTCATTGTTAACAAGTATTGTTCCCTTTCGGGATGGTTTCATTGTAGCCCGAAAACGATGAACGCGTCGGAACGCCCATTTGTATGCAAAATGTTATACATGTATGTAAATATAAAAGCTGTTACGTCTTTATCGTTATTATCATTCGCAGTGGGTACGAAAATACTTTGTACTAAACGCTTCAGTTTATTTGATTCTAGAATTCTGTTTTCCAAGACATCGATTTGGGCAATCCCTTTATCATCTTATTTAGTACTTGGCTTGGCATGTGTACACTAGTCTCAATTTGCTCGTTCACAATTAATATTTTGGGTGACATTATCACTAAGTGATAAAACCCTTTCAAATTAATATTTTAAACCAGCACATAAGTTCCACACGTGTATAACTTCCAACCATGATAATGAACATGGAAATGAATTCTCCCGACTGAAGTAAAAACATATAAATCAACGCTAATGTTCCCGAACCAAAACAATTTTCCAAATGTAAACCATTTTATATTCTGAGTGTGTCATCAGATGCACGGAGCGGTAGGTAAATACTGCAAAAAGTTTGAAGAGTCTCATTCCTCCTAATGAAGGTAATAAATTTTTTATGAGTTCGAATGAAACTGCCTTTTTCGCTTTTATAGCAGAAAAATTCGTAGAGATTTTGAAGTAGTTAAACATCCAAGCGATGTTCTGGAGGATGTTGACATTCACCACGGTATTACCGGTAAATTATTTCAAAGCGAACCTGTTTTAATAAACTGTAGCAAAGTTATTTGTGTTCAAGAAAAAGGCGCTGCGTGAAAAACTAACAAGAATTCAAATTAGTTCTACTAACTTTGACGGTAAAAGCGTGGACGGTTTTAAATGCGTAACTTATGCATCTTTAGTATTTTCACTAATTAGTCAGGGTGTTTTGAAGGTTGGACTAATTTGCTCAAGCCACCCATAAAAGATTTTTATGTGTGTAGCTGAACAACTTCGCGCCATATGCGTGTGACCGTTAATTTTACTACGTGAACGAATTCTTTAAATACAGAAGGTGTTTTTGTATTTATTTTTACACACGACTTCTATTTCGGAATTTGTCGTTTTCAGGTATATTTTTACTATGGAAGCACAATTTCGAGATATTTAGAATGAGAGATTGACTATAATAAATACAAAGAAAAGGAAGCATTAACACAGGGTTCTATACTCAGCCCAACTATTAAAGACAACATAAAGCTTTAAAGCAATATATTCTCTTCGTTTTTGCATGTCACTTTACGTGAAGGTCTAGACGCGCTAAGTGCCAACACTGACTCTGGCCATGAACTTGTAAGAAGACGTGTACGGCGGCTTTACAAGCCCTTCCACTTACGCGGTAAAACTCAAACAAACTTAAATGTATGTATGCAAACAAAACAAATTGCTGATCCTTAACCAGTAGAAATTCGCTGTGCATAAATCCCGAGAAAAGTCACGTTTAAACCCATAAATAAAATTGAGACCGAAATCATAAAAAACTTCAGTATAAAAGAAAATCTAGAGAGAACACTAAACACACCATTTCTAAAGAATAAAGAAAAACTGCGAACTCTGCAAGAATAATGCGCAGTACTTAAAAGGAGGTAGTGTAGGTACTCGCATCGTTAAAAGTTAACACATTAGCCTCCGACCTTTAAAGAAACAAATAATTACTTTACTTACAAAAGCAAGTATTTTACTTGATCTTGGCAAAATGGACGTAGAGTTAACGTGCAGCTGGCACGCTAGGGGGCGCGGCGGAAAAGGGGACTACTCGAGAAATTGACACAATATAGTGCCCACTCGACTCTCTTGGCCCAGTTTAAGTTGCATACGTTCTGACACAGTGGGTTCACCTTTGTCACTGATTTTCATATTAGCACTTAGCGTTGGACTGTTACGAATTCTTTAAGTATTGGTTAGACACCAAAATACCAGTAACGTTCATTTTCTACTACAATGTAGTCAACCTTTAATCGATAATCCAACTTGTTTCCAAGTCGAAATTTAGGACACTTGAACAATAGTAAAACCAATTCACGGATACAATAAAAGTTAATGACCAATGACGTTATGACAGATTTAAACTAAGCTATTGGATTGCAAACAAGAAAGCAAACGCTAGCCCCCCACAGTCCTGGCAAATCCCAAAAACTTGGTCTTTCAGTCCTTTTAATTATATATACAGCAATGATCCTTTCGGTCAAGACATGCTAATGCAAATGACTGAAATGTTTGGCATCACCCTTGACAATCTTGTCGAAATTCAATCTTTAAAACATTAAAATGTTTTAAATAAAACTATCTTAATTTTAAAGAAAATCTCAAAGCTGCTCAAACATCTGTTAAAGACGAAAATTCCAAAGAAAAAATAACCGTTACGTCTCCTTTATCAATTTCAGTGAAGAAAAAGAATACAACAATGGAATCGTCTGCAACTTTCCACGTTTCATTCCGGTTGGATTCAGAGATTACGTTAAAGCGATTGTCAATAATATTATTGCAATCTGCGAACATAATGCAACATCCCATTGTGTACACATGAATGCTTTCAATGCTCATTGCTTTATACGAAATCCGATAAAAGGATTGGAATTAAATTAAGCTTAACAAGATCGATGATACTCGTATGTTTCAGATTATTTTTCATTGATACTTCTTCTGCAATCTATTTTAGCTTAGAAGAGATTTATTACAGGGGTTAGGTTTTGTGAATAATAGTCTCTTATGTGACTGGTCGTCGCCGTTACTTAGATTTTGATCTGAATTCAACTGATTCATCTCTAGAATCTTTAGGACATGTATTGTGTGTTCAACTCTGGCTCATAACCTCTCCTACAGACTATTGTCACCGCTGCGACATTCTCCTGAGGGACCAGCTGAGAAATATTATCGCTCTCATGCAGTTTACAAATTGTTACAAGAACTTTGTCAGTATAATAGTTATCTCCAACCCCTCCGTTTTCCTACTTCTATTTTATCTGATCCAATTTTTTTATGAGATTACTTTCTAAAGCTGTTTTTGGTTAACAATAATTTGTTTTTGTGGGTATCAGTATTATAACCTGAAAAGAGTGTAAATAGATTGTGCAGATCCTTTGATACGATACCAAGAAAAACCATAAAGACTTTTGGTATCAACCTTAATTGTAACAAAATCTCGTGAAGGCTAAAGAAACCTCAAAATGACCTCAGAGATAACGTTTCGCAATCTCGTTACAGACCCCATTTAATTTTCTTTTACAAAGTCGTCTTTATCTTTTGCAATTTCCTAGAACCAACAGTCGTTCATTTTGATGAGAATACGAATACCATCATGTTTTAAATTAAAATCAACGTTATATTCTTATTTATTTTTTCATTCACACTTGCTACGTTTTCAGCTGACGAATACATTGGTCTCATATAAAGCAAATTGTGCATGGGAGACGAAATCTGCATCGTTTGTCAAATACGAGTTTTCTAAGTAATGTAATGTCAAATGAGTTGGCATGACTGTGGATTTGTGGAATCTTATGTTTTTCTGCATTGCGTTATTTTGGGTTTAGTGCCAAATGAAAGAGACCATGTCCTTGACAGTGTAATGAGAAGCTTTTCTTTAGAGTCAGGACTTTTTCTAAGAGAATTTGATCTTACATAGAAACTGCTTCACAAAAATTGTCTCTTCTTTTCACTTCAAATTTCTGTAGGACGTATTCATTACATTCATTTACAAAAGGGTGCAATTTACTTTCAATAACCATCGAAAATACGTTTACCGATAACATGTAATGTAATTTGTTTAAAAGATTAATATTGTATAAACTACCATTTAATCGGCTGTCCTTGTAGCTGCGTCGCAATACCGCATATTAGTTCCCGGCGGAAGTAGCACCATGAAATATAAATTGCATACTTAGCATATTTGGTTTGGAAAACTAACCTCTGTTTATTTTAATAAGTGGTAATGACCATGGCATTCTTAGGATGGCTACAAAGGTTATAGTAACAGCAGCCTTGGTTGCGGCTGCAGTGTCCTTGTCGTGTCGGCTTGCATTTTACCCAGCAGTGCAGGGTAGTTCTTTAATTTCATCATGATTTTTTACTGCAGGATTTACGTCACTTGATATTGGAGCCGTTGCAAATTCCATCTGACACTAACAAGCCATTTAATTTATTAGACACGTTACTCGTTTGAAATTAGAACACCATAGTGACAGCTATCGGAAGTAACTAATGTAGCATTAACAAATTAATCTTAACAAGCGCTTGGTGTTCAGGAAATTAAAATATATGTCAGCTAAGAGGGAAGTTTGAGAATGTTTTAATAGAGATTGAGTTTGTGTGCAAACATAACATTAATCTTGGAGCAAAATGCTCGATTATAAGACGTTATTTATAATACGGAAACGTTACACGAAACCATTTTACAAGGCAGGTGCTCGCACTTATGAGTGCTTATGATATTATTGTCCTTCAGTTTCTTATGACTACAGACAAATTACGTCCTCTCGTTTGTCTTTTACGAGTCGCTTAGAACGATACACAACTGACAGCACTACACTAACTCCCCCAACCGTAAGAGCGGTTCTACACTGCTTCCGTTCTGAATCCGAGAAATATCGGTCCGAAGTAGCCATGTACTATTTGTATGAGGGCTTGCACACTAGATGCGAACTCTGCCCGTTCGAATTTAGAACATTCCCAATTCGGATTGAACTCGGATCTTGAATTTTGATTCGAATCAGATACAGCGCAGCACCGCTCTTATCTTTTTTAGCGGCTTTACATGTTTAAGCCACGTGCTCCATTCATAACAAGCTAAACAGATCCGATTATCGGCGAGCGAATAGACGGGCTGCACAATTGTGCGGTCAAGTGTACTCAGCCACGATATTAGTACAATGTGAGCAATTATAATGAGCTGAAAACTGAGGGAATCCAGGTCACATGGACGCTCGGATCCGTTGAATGAAGAGCTAAATAAACGCATCTATATTACAAAAGGGCGGGAGAGTGCGGAGTTCTAGTAAAATGTTCGTGCTTTGTTGATGTTGGAACTGTTTTGTGTGTATGCAAATTGGGTTTCTTTGATAAAATGCTGCTTGTTGTGAAACTAGTGGACTGAGGAATCATTTATTCAGGAGCCTTTTCTTCTATGTGAAATAGTTCTGAGTAAGGAATTAGTTCACAAGCAACAGTTCACCACCTACGATTAAGTTCCTATCAACTTACTTGGCAGATAATTTCATACAAATTCTGTTCCATTTTTGAATTTATTCGATAAGTAGTGGCTATTCGGACATCGTGAAATAGGCCCTATATCACTTTGCTCAACCGTAGACTCAAATAATTTAAGGCCGGTCGAATGTGAGGGCTTAAGCTTAGTAGGATAAAGCCTTTTTAGGGTTCCGTACCGAAAGGTGCCAAACGGAACCCTATTACTAAGCCTCTGCTTTCCGTCCGTCTGTCTGATAAATAAAGCAATTCGTGCGAAATTATTCCCTTACCATTCCAAAATATTCAAAAATGCACAACGTTAATTTTCAAGTTTTCACTTCTGCCGGCACTCCCGGAGTGCAACCCGTTCTTTTTTTTTTTTCGGCGTTTTTTTGTTAAACATTGTACGGTGGTAGGGAAACCCTTCGTGTGCGAGTGCGACTCGCACTTGGCCGGGCAAATAAACGGTAGCAACACTGTAATTTGTCTTGATTTTCTTGTATACATACTAAACTAAATAATCCAGTAACACCACACATGTAGTCGAAGAGCTAACATAAAAATGTATAAAACAAATAATATATCAGGCACCGACTTTTTAAATAAATAGACAATGAAATGTCATTATGACTTATATGCTTCGAATAAAAAAAGGAACGCCGCCATTCTAATCAATTCAAATTTATTCGAATTGGGAACGTAATCAAACCGTTCGGGAAGGCTCGTTAGTGTTTTTCACATTAAAAAGATTTTCACTGTCATTCAAAGTCGAGTAGGCTAAAAATATTACCCGCAACCGAACATCTCGTTATCCATTAGATAGCCTGACGCAATTTATTAGGTGTACAGTCAATATGATTACGTCAGAAATATTTTGTATCGACAAGCCCCTTGTTTTGAATTGCAAAAAGCTTTTAGAATGTTTTTAATTAACTTTTGTTTATCTACCACACAAAGCATTATTTTTGTGGTTGATTTTTAATGGACGTCTCGTCAATTAGCATAGTTAAATTATTGTATAAAAAACACATACATTGTTTATTGAACTTTTTAGATTGAAATAGCTTTTATTCTAAAATTTGCTGCACCCCGCGGTTTTCGCATAAATCTCGATCCCGTGGAAATTTCGGGATAAAAAGTATCCTTTGTCCCTTTCCTGCTATCTAATTACGCAACACATTTTCGTAAACGACTAATCTGTTTCGTTTTGACAGTTCAACAATATTCATTGCGTTATTTACGTTGCTGAGCAGATTGTTTTTACGAACAGATGAAGCAATGGATTAGCAATCTGTTTCAAAACGATTCAAATTTCGATTGATCGTGTATTACGTAAATAGGGTACTGGTCATGGTCTACCCATGTGCCAAAGTTCATCCAAATCCGATATAAACCGTAACAAACAAACAAACTCACTTTCGCATTTATAATATTAGTTAGGTTAGCCCTATGCCCTTCGCGTGCTTTCTTTGGTTATACGATCGTGCTGTGCAGTGGTGATCATTAGTCCACGATATCTTTATTTAATCATGTGACGATAACGCTTGTTAAACGATACCTTAAAACCACGATATCATCTGCTTCCATACAAATCAGTAATTAAGAAAAAAAAAACTATATTCTTTTACAGCACACATACACGAGACACACTCTGATAAAGATGCTTTTCTTGCTCTTAAAATTGTCCAATCATATGTCAAAATGATAAGAAAAAAAGCTTGCATAAAACACGCATATTTAAAAGAAGTTTACGATGTAGAAAAAGCTTTACAGCTACATAAACAACGTGTTATCGTGTTCAGATCGTATATTTTAAACGTAAGTGACTGCAGCTAGCACTAATCACGCTAATCTACTTCGTATCTTTTCACGAGGAATAACTTTAAAAATAACTTAAAATGTTTTAACAAAGTTCTAAAATTCATCACATAGCCTTAGGCAGAAGGGTTGGCCAGAGGTGTAACCTATAGCACACCCACATTTCCCCAGTTATGTTGCAATAGGGGGTTAGGGGGGGCTATTGCCATCAGGAGGCCAGTGGTGGCCCAATGGTAACGGCCCCGACTTACGAGTCGTGTTGCATTACTTTGATTTTCATCACCGCTGCTCTCAAAACGGTGAAGGAAAACTTCGTGAGGAAACCGGCATGTCTTAGAAACAAAAATTCGAAGACATTTGTGACATCTACCAAGCCACACTGGGCCCGTGTGGTGGATTATGGCCCATTTCCTCTCACAGAGAGTAGGCCTGTGTCCCATCCCAGCAACGGGAACGTTATTGGCTAAAATTATGCTATTGCCGTCTGGTCAGTCCAACGCGGCAGTCAGTCTAAAATTCGTTGTATAGTCATTTACATACACCTTCTTGTTTAATTTAATATTGGGATAGTATTTATTATTAATATTACTAGGTACTCTAAAAAAATAATTTTGGAAAACCATTTTTTCATCAACCAGGCGTTAAATTGCCTTCGTAATTTTGATAAAAACGCTTTCTTTACAATTTTAGCAGGAACAACGACACATTTATTTCGCGAAAATGTTTGAAATAAAGAAAAGAAACGGCGAACTGTTCTACGAAAGCAAATAGAATTGTTCAGGCTAAAGAATTTCATTTTGTTGGAAGCTATTTCTAAATGTTATTACATAAATGTAATGCCTATTAGATCATAGTTTATTTCTAAATCCATTCAGTATTTCTAGGGCTTTTAACTTAACGCACTTTCTATTGAATAGGTATTGAATTGAAGAGTAAAATAACTTTTGTACTAAGTTTTAATCCTACATCTATTAATACTAGATCAATATAAGCAGTCTGCTGTCGATAATTTGAATTTGAATAATGCTGGTTATTTAAAAAAAAATCTTTCAACTAAACACTACTGACATAAAATACTAAAAGCAAGATGACTGACAGAATTATTAATGGCGCAAATATTTGAAAAAATGTTGGAAGTAGCTTCTAAAGCTATTCGAAATTACATCAACATTTCAAAAAATCTAATATTTTTAGGGTTCCGTTCCCGAAGGGTTCCAAACGGAACTTCCGACCGAACATCTGTCTGTCACCGGGCTGTATTTCATGAACTGTAATAGGTAGACATTTGAAATTTTCACGGATTGTGTATTTCTTTGGCCGATATAACAACAAATAATAAAAACAAAATAAAGTAAAAATTTTAGGGGTTCCCGATACAAGAAACGATAAATAATAAAAACTTTTTACAAAAAAAAGAACAACCGACTTCCAAAAAGACACTACAAAGTCAAAAATAACTTAAATAACTTTTATTTGGTTTTGAAATTTCGTCTTTTGCCACCGACTTCCGAAAATTAAATTATTTTTGACTTTGTAGCGTCTTTTTTGGAAGTCGGTTGTTCTTTTTTTTGTAAAAAGTTTTTATTTTGCACTTTTTAGTTGTGGTACCTACCCCACACAAATTCGAATAACCTGCTATGTAAATAGCAGTGATTGGAAGTTATCATCATATCATCCAAATAAACTAAGTAGGAAAAATACGTATTATTGAAGCTAACTCAAAAACTATCCAAGTAAAGTTTAATAAAGTTTATATGGGACCACCTCGGGAGCATACCCTTTCAAACCAAAAAACAATTTTCAAAATCGGTCCACAATTGACGGAGAAATCGCGTAACAAAAATACAAAAAAAAAAAAAAAAACATAAGTACAGACGAATTGAGAACCTCCTCCTTTTTGAAGTCGGTTAAAAATAATACGGTGGTACGAAACCCTATATGTGCAAATCTGACTCGCACTTTACCGGTTTTTCCTCTGGCAATCTGCCTCGTGTGGATTGAATTAATAATAAAATACTCGAGCCTTTACGATGCGATGATAAATTACTGTGAGCTTCTCCATTACCTACTGTTAGTACGTTAGTACATTACCGCGGCCATAATTCAATCTGGCTCTCGGCCTATAGTAAATTGCATATTTTCAAACTATTCGCCGCGCCGTAAGTTTCATATTATCTAAATAATGTTGTGTAGCTTTCTCGCAAGAAGATATTGATATTTTAGAGAACTACAATATCAATATCTTATTATTCAATGTTGTCTAAGGCTCTAGGAGGCTCGTCGCTAAATAATAACAGCCGCACGGGTCGATCGAAACTTAAGCTACGCTTGCCGCAGTCGATTCGTGGATCCATCCATTACATATCGAGAGTAAGGCTGCCTCTCCACTGGAGCGGAGAGAAGAGGAGAGGAGCGGAGATGTGCCAAAATTAATAATAAATAAATAATAATAAAAGGTTAAGCAGATTGTTGTTTAAGGCGATACGATATGGATTTACCTTCTGTGCCAAGGCTTTAGATGTCTATAACGAAGTTTATTTAGCATACATTTTACGACTCTGCCGCAACCGTCGTCTTACATTTTCCCAGATGTAACCTCATGGGAAATTTAACTACGATCGTCTTAGAACTCCTGAGACCCTGGTACCAGTATTACCTTCTGTAGACGTTATTCCTTATCTAACATTCTTTTGCTCTCTATTTTTAGTATATGTATGTTATCGCATTCTCTCTTATCAAGAGATTAAGGAATAATTCTTAACTTAACAATAGTGTTGATAACTCATTCAAAATTGGTGGAGTATGTCGTGATAATATCGATCGATCTGAAATCGATAGAAGATGATGACTCACAAATGACTGGTTTTTATTACTCTGCATATACTTAACTTGCATTTCATTAACATTAATTAGCTGGCTTTGTAATTGGCGCATAACCTTATAAGGTATAGAAAAAGGATTATTGCGTTCTAGTTTTGCATAAATATGGTGGTATATATCATTATCATCATCATCATTGGCAGTCTTGTTCCACCCACTGCCGAGTACCTACAGGCGCAGATGTATGGCACAAAAGGGAGGAGCTCTTTTGTGCTATACTTCCCTGGTCTCTGCGAGTCTCATCCATATCTTCCCCTCGATCTTCAGTAGGTCGGCCACCCAGCCAGATGTAGATATTATCGTCGAAAGAAGCTTATTAGAATAAGTGTTAAAAAGAGATAGTAGTTTTCGAAAGTGAGAGACACGTGATAAATGATATCAGAGATGTTATGTAAGTCAAGGATTCACAAAACAAACAAATACCAACTTTCACTAAGTGCTTTGCCAATACCTACTCATATTTCTTCTATAAAGACTTCTATTTATAGTCAGACCTGTTTTTAGCCCAAGCATTATTTTAAAATTCATTATTATTCATAGAACTTCGGAAACTCTTCAAGCCAACTTAACTTGCTACTAGAATTAGAATCGATTCTTGAAAAATCTCACTCGATTAACAATAACATCGATGTGGTTACAAAAGAATGCGAGTTAGGGTCAATCAATCATAAGTCGCTATCAATAGAAGATATGAATCAATTGACGCCAATTGACATAGCCCTAAGTTCACCGACACCGTATCTCACCTCATTCACAATCAATCGAGCACTTTGTGGGTATTGAATGCGATATGTACAACTGTACGATATGCGATACAGAACCAGCGGCTTCAAACGCATGCCAGACCGAGTTTCTGACTCACGGATGGACAAATAATGCATAATGTAAGCTGAAGGTAGTCTATTGCATGCCAATTTTTACGCAATAGCTGCTGGAAGACTTAATGCTTGGATGACTCAGATGACTATCGATCAGGTTATAGAACAAAGAGGACACCTAAATAAAGAAAAGGATAAAACTAGAACACCAATGAAACATGAAACATAAAACTAACTTTGCAGAAAGGAACCATACAATAAATTCAATAACTTATTCAAGACCAATATGGATTTACGTAGAGTGCACGCGGCGCAGATGTCAGGTCAATAAACTCAGTAGGTTTGCAAGAGAACCACGTCTGGGCTCTCTATTAAAATGAAGAAAAATAAGCGAATCGCCCACTTACAGCAACATGGACATTTCAAATGCGTAGGCGGTGGACTGCAGACGATATAAAATGGACATGACTGTGTGGATTGCAAAAGTACCCAATCACATTAGAGTCAGGGCTAGTATAAATGACGATGCTTTAAAGCTAATATACGCCAATATGAATAGACACTAAACCAAGTGTAAAGTACAAACTAAAATCAAACCTTGACCAGTAAACGACAAAATGGCTCCTTTGGATCAATAATTACCTGAAACAAGACATACAATTAAATCAACAAATGCATCAAACATTAACAATTCGAATCAATCATGAATATCGAAACCTACTTTAATACCCGAGTGAACTGCAGCAGTTCAATTCCCACGGCAGTCGTCACATAGGAAATCAAATAATCTGGGGCAAGCGAACTATTCCGGTATCTGTAATGTCTTTGATATCACAAGTGGCTATGACGGTCGGGAGTGCTGCTTATGGGATGGGAGCTCTTTGATAACAACCTAATGGATCACTGGTTTAATGTCAAGGATTACGTGGATAAAGTTAATGTATTTCGTAACATTTTGGTATTAGTACGAGAGAAAATCGAGCTTAATTTGATTCCAGTTCAAGTTGAATATTTTTTGGTTGAACATGGGATGCTTCGGACCGTTTTTACGATTTGATAAAACATCGAGATTTCGTTATATGAAAGTTTAATGTTAATGCATTCTACACATAAACCTTTCGGAATAAATTCTCTAAATGATGGTAAAAACCGCATCAAAAATTCGTTGCGTAGTTTAAAAAAACAACGCGGTCACACAGACAGTAACGAAAACCGCCTTCAAATTATAATATGTATAGATATAAAAGATATAGATAACACAGTTACACTGTTCACTCCATTTGAGCTGATTTAATTTAATCTAGCGAATAAACTCGCTAAACTAGCTAACATCGTTACAGGTAAATGTCACATTGAACAAACTTAGCGAATCTATAAAAGTTTTGCCATTTTCCAAGCGTTGAATAACAATAGCGAAAGATTCAAACTTTTAAAGAAAATATTTTTGAGAATTTATATATCTACATGTTTTTGGAATGCTTTTTATTGAAGCAAAGTTTTCAAACTGACTTTGTAGGTTGTCTGGCCTGAGTCCAGGTTGGATTACTGTCAAAGTGGATAATATGTAATGTGTCGACGCGGCGGTTGTAACATTGAAACATGTTTTTCACGACAGCTCGCAAACTGAGCTGACTGATCGGATGCAGCGCCAAAGAATATTAAACTCTTCACGATATATCTTATTGGCAATACCAAAGCAATATCACTGTCTATAAAATTATTATACTTATAGCTGCATATGATTTAAAATGCTTCTTGGAAGCATATCACACGATATATCGATATGGATGATGCAATAAGTCATATTTCTGTCGCTATAATAATTGAACCAGCCTAGATTTATTCGAAATATCGAAATTTTTTGGTAATATTTAATATTTCAATGTATAAATATATCGATATTAAAAGTTGAGTATCGAAAACGTATCAAAACCGATTTAAATTACGACCAAAGTCGACTTTGTACTTTGTAGACTTACTTGGTGAATTGAAAACTTCTTTAGAAATCGGTAAAAACAATATTCTTACAAAATTTTGGCGAGCACCGTTATTTTTTTTTTTTTGTAATTTTCGACATATTAAGCTAAACTCCCACCGTGCGCCATATCGCGGACGCACGCGCACCAGCCCGCACGACGCACCGTGGGAAACCTAACGTGTGTGGTAGCGCAAGACGCGTGCGTGGCGGTGCGTCCTCGTGCGGGCTGGTGCGCGTGCGCGATATGGCGCACCGTGGGAGTTGAGCTTTAACTTTATCAGGACATTTCAAAAATATCGATATAGGTAATCAATACTTTTTTACACCTCCGAGTCCCACAACCCTAAACCAGCCTGGAAACACCCATGTCCTATAGACATGGGTGTTTCCAAGCTGGTTTTGGTTTGCATAGGTAAAGGACGTGTTCTCACAATAAAAATATTAGTGAACATGCAGTTCGGATGCCGAACCGGTTACTCACGACCCCTCGCAATTGTGCCGCTATTTTAGGGCTAGGAGTTGTGCGCGTGAGTCACCCACTATACTAGGTACCTACTACCGACCGGACAATACCAACCAGCGCATCGTTATGTAATTTGTGAGTGCGTCCACAATTTGTTGTTCGGTAGTCACACGATGTGATGACAGGGGCACAGTATAAATAAGTAACAGTATTCTTTCTTCATAGAAAGGATACTGTTACTTAAGGAGGAGCTCGTGGCTAAGTAATAACAAGCCGCACGGGTCGATCCATCAGGTTAAGCTACGCTTGCCGGGGTTGGTCAGTGGATGGGTGACCATCTTTACATACCGAGACTCCTCCGTGCCTCGGAAAGCACGTTAAGCCGTTGGTCCCGGCTGTCATTTGTGGATCTTTGACAGTCGTTATGAGTCGTCAGAAGCCCGAAAGTCTGACACCAGTCTTACCAAGGGGTATTGTATTACCCAGTTACTGGGTTGTGGAGGTCAGATAGGCAGTCGCTCCATGTAAAATACTGGTATTCAGCTGCATCCGGTTAGACTGGAAGCCGACCCCAAGATAGTTGGGAAAAGGCTAGGAAGATTGATTCTTTCTTCATAGAAAACGGCCGAAACGACACGCTTTGAAATCTCAGCCTATATCTACGCAACAGTATGATATCGCGACGCACGAAGTATAATACTGCTATTTATTTATACCGTGGCAGGGGTGATAGTGAAACTGATTGTGGGTGCAGAGTGATTAATAATAATGATTTATTGAAAGAATTAAGGTGTGGTGTCTAGATAGAGGTTTTATTGCACAAAATAAAGATAATTATCGAGCATGCAAAGAAACGCCAGAGCAGTGGTGGCCCAGTGGCAACGGCCCCGACTTACGAGTTGTAGGTCGTGGGTTCGAACCCAAGCAGGCGCTTCACTTTATGTAAATAATTTCATCACCACTGCTCTCAAAAACGGTGAAGGAAAACATCATGAGGAAACCGGCATGTCTTAGAACGACATGTGACATCTACCAACCCGCACTGGGCCCGCGTGGTAGATTACGGCCCACGCCCTCTCACAGAGAGGAGGCCTGTGTCCCAGCAGTAGGAACATTAATAGGCTGATGATGATGATGATGCAAAAAAAAAGACGTGTGGCACTCGGGGACTGCCCCGGCGAAGCTATTGCATAGCATTTTTTATCAACTTACGCAATTGTAAAATATTAACCCGAATACAAGAAATAGCAATGATGACATTGACAGGAACTGTTATTCACATTTATAGTTTTTAAAACTTAACACAACGTAATGGCCGGGAACATCAAACTAATAAAAAGGTTTTAATTTAACTATTAATAGTCAAGGATCATTCGTCTAAGTAAA
Source organism: Conistra vaccinii (assembly GCA_948150665.1). NCBI lineage: Eukaryota > Metazoa > Arthropoda > Insecta > Lepidoptera > Noctuidae > Conistra > Conistra vaccinii. The sequence goes on along the minus strand of OX411326.1, from coordinate 4,813,627 downwards.
TTTGAACTTTATTGTCAAACAGTTAAACATAATTTTCAATACAACACTCTCGTATCATTCGTCTAAGTAAATTTGAACTTTGTTGTCAAACAGTTAAACATAATTTTCAATACAACACTCTCGTATCATTCGTTTAAGTAAATTTGAACTTTGTTGTCAAGCAGTTAAACATAATTTTCAATACAACACTCTCGTATCATTCGTTTAAGTAAATTTGAACTTTGTTGTCAAGCAGTTAAACATAATTTTCAATACAAAACACTCTTTTCTTAGGTAGTATTTTCGTTACGAAATTTCTGGATTAGGTCTCCACGCTCAAGGCCCGCGATAGAAGCTATGCAATGGCTTAATATTGTGAAACATCAGATGTATAGAAGCCGACAGTCATAATTCTAGACCAATAGCAATTACTTTGCAACACATTCAAACAAAAATGGGCAACGTGGCAAATAGCTGTCAAATATTTTGCTGTTTTGATTATTACTGTAAGAAAATAAGAAATATGACCAAATTAATCAAAAACAGGTAAATATTTGACAGCTATTTGCGACGTTGCCAACTTTTTGGATGGACGCTCTTAATCATTCCTGTATATGCTCAGAAACAAAAAAAAACATACGACCATCATACTATAACAACTTCATTATAAGAACTTATCACACTAAATCACATCATCCAACAAACAAAACCGAACCGAACCCGAATAAAACCGAACATAAACCGAATCAAAATAAACAGAATGAATTGCTTTCCACCATGGCATCGTGTAATTACAATAAAAACCCATAAAACATGGTGAATAATACAAAGCACGGTGGTCGCCACGTGCCTGAGATAACGGACAGTGTTGCACAATCAAATTAACCTAATTGATTTTATTGATTATGCTCTAAGAGTATGTACTTTTATGTGGCGATAAAATGAGAAAGTGATTAAAACTTGTTGATTGGATAATTACGAGATATGGAGTTGTTTCCTATGTGCGCGGCGTATGTGAAGTTTCGATCAATTGCTCATATTCGACTTTAAATCGTTGTCTGAGTTTATCTTGGAAATTACCGACATCTCTTAAGGAAAAATATCGTGAGGACACCTGTAGCTTTACCCCAATTGTGTAATACAGGAACGATCAGAATTTGAATGGTTTTGAAACAGATTGCTAATACATTGATTTCTTAAAATCGAAAAAAAAAATGCTCTACGACTACAGCGTAAATAACACAATGAATGTTGCTGAACTATCGTGTGTTTCGTTCGGACATTAGTTCATAATTTATATTGCAGTGACATACAACTAACAGGTATCGATTAAGGTAATCCAATCAGACACGCCCATGCATCTTCGTTACATATAGAAGGTCATAAATCACCATTATTAGATTAATTGGACGCACTGTTGGAGGTAAACAAAGGTATTGCTGTGACAAATCGAATAATCACCCACGTCCAATTAGCTCGAACGTGAAAACACTCAGGAAACACCATTTCAGGTGTGACTAGTAACAAGACAGAGCCGGACAAACGTGAAGTAAAAATATGTAGATCAAAATATATCTTTCATAGGTATGTGTACCATCAAAGAAGTTCATAACTAGCCAAAAACACCGTAAGCACCATTCTTGCTTACAGCGCTCAGCGGCTATAGAACCGGGCCGGTAGCAGATGTGGTCATCGTGTTCACGGGATTTTGTTTTCAAACTGGTTAGATAATTATGAACTTTTTTGGTGGTACATACAGGGTGTTTGGCAGAACGTTGAACATACGAAAATGGTGGATAGGTGGGGTCATCTGCTACTTACTCAGCCCTAATTTATTTGACCCTGGGCCCCGGATATTTAAAAAAAAAACATTTTTTGCTTTGTTCCTTTTTCACCACTTTAAAGTGTAATTTTTATTAAAAATGTTTTTTTTTTAAATCTTTAATGTTGGCAGATTCTTATAAAATTATTGCTTTATTCAGATGTTAGCTAGAAACTCTCTAAAACGCTCAAACTTACAGAAAGATGTAAAAAATACTTAAATTAATTTCAACTTATTTTAAAAAAAAACAAACCAGGGGCAGTTAAATTAGGGCTGAGTAAGTAGCAGATGATCCCACCTATCCACCATTTTCGTATGTTCAACGTTCTGCCAAACACCCTGTATATCTTATCAAGAAATAGTATAAAAAGTCACTTTTCGTGTCTGTGACCTCGTTGTTCTTCTAAACTACGCAACGCATTTGGTGCGGTCTTCAGCTTCACCATCATTAAGAGAATTTATACCGGCGTATGTGTATAATACTTTAATATTTAACTTGCACATAATAAAGAAATCTCTTTTATCAAGAGAAGCAATAAAAATATTATCCTCTTTCGTAACTGGGTTCAAATCATGTTTCGAACTCGAATTCAATTTGGTAAAACTTTTTCCAAATCGTCTACCAGGTTTTGACGTTATTACCAAATCGGAAGTTGAAGTTATTTTTGGAGGAAGTTGAACCGAAAAATTCAATAAATACTTTGCAAAGAATTAACGAAATTTTTCTTCGAAATGTTTTGTTTGATGAAGCAAATAAAACTCCAAAGATTTATTTCTATATAAGTTTTTATTGCAACATCATTAAGAACATAAGGAAAATGGCTAAAGACATGATTGTGTTATAGTAAGTTACTACAGAATACATATATTTTTTGGACTGCTTCACTACTGTTTCTTGTTTACGTTATGTTATTCACAGTTGGTGCCAAACTATGAACAGCTGAAACAATCTGTATTCCAGTACCATACATTAACATGAATATTCATTTACACCGTAGTAAACAACATCTGCATATAACAAACATACCGTATCTGATTCATGTCTGTTTTCGGTATGTTTCTACACCTGGACCGCGCGTCAATCAATCAAGCTGACAATTCACCTATCTAATGTAACAAGTGGTTACAACTGCGCAGTTTCACTCAAATAATATGCGTACAATACTGATTTGGTTTTGGTTCAAACCCATTCATATTCAAATGTGAACAGCCTATGGGCAGATAAGGCTTACAAGTTGATAATAACTTGAGACAGATGACCAAAACTGAAACCAGAATTTAGAACTCTGTGGAAAATAAAAGTACATCTAAATGTGTGAAAAATATTTTCTATGAAAGCTCTTTGAAATCAGTTCAATCCTCAAAAGAGTTACGACCATCTTTAAGTGACAAACGCGAAGTGCACTCGTGCCTGAAAGGAAATCCAACATTTCAGGACTTATATATTGGGAGCAGAGATTGTGGGGGGAAATATTAACAGCTTGGTAGAGCGAAGGGTAGGATAAAAGTTGAAATATTGATATTTGATGTAGAACCCAATGCCAATACGTCAACTGCCCTAAAGAGGACAGATTCGCTAGTGATGCTGAGAATGGGGTGTTAGAGAGGTCTGTGATTGATCAGCAACAAGAAGAAGAACCAATGAGGTTAATAATAAGGAGTGATTTCTTATCACGCAAAACACAAGAGCCAAAACAGCTTCTGACAACAAACATAATACATAAAGCAACGATAAAAGATAATATAGAAGGCGACGCTGATGTTCCATACTTACACAAAAACCCAAATGACATTAACGAAACATGTCGGAACAAAACACTTAACATCGAAGAGGGGAAAGTAACGAGATTGAAATGGAGTGACATTGTTGTTCGCAAAGTAACGTAACCGGGAACCGGGCCGGGTCCCGCTCTGTTAATCCGAGTAACCGATCAACGTTACAAGGGCAGAACACAAAGTAACCGTGGGTTACTTTGAATACTAAATGTTACATCACGAAATTGTGTCGACAATGAGCTGTGAGCGTTGTAGTGTGCTTAATGAGTATTCCTGCATCTTGAGAAGGGTTAGTAGTTGGTCAAGTTGGAAGCTGTATTAGAATCCCACTGGAATTTTATCAATCGTATTATCATGAAATAATTTTAAGCTGTTTCTCAAATACCTACCTCATGCCGATTCTAGAAAAGATATAGAAAGAGAGAGACAGAAGACGAGAAAGGATATTCGAAAAATAGCAATGTAATTCTTGGTAAGGATAATAAATGATAGCACAAATCATAGTAGAAACTATCTTAGCGTGAAAAGTAAAACTTATTATGTCAATTACTTACCGCGCGGCGCACGTTGCATCCCTTGGCAGAGAGAAATTAGCGAATTAATAATACTCTGGTGAGAAGGCCACTCCTTCTATAATAATTACGAGGTTAGATATTACTGCTTTTGATTCTCCATCCTGCAAAACTTGTATTATGGCCTCTTGAGACGTTAAAAGTGTTACATTACAAATATTCATGACCCCTCGTCATTGTCGAACAAATCAGTTGTTAGATTTTGGAAGGTTCTGGTTTACCGAAAAGGGACTTTCAAAATCGTCTCAATCGGGACACTCTTGTTGTCCTAAATTATTGATAACCGAAAACGAAATATGATTAATAGCACAACGCGGGATTAATCTTTAAAATAATCGAATATAAAGACTTAGAAGCTAAATAAAGTGAAAAATCACCGGACGACCATCAGTAGACCAATTTCAATCGTCAAATTAAAATAATTGTTTAATTCCTCACTTATAATTAATCATGTTTACCATCTAGACAAAGCAATGTAATAAGGAAACAATATTAACGAGTTATTGTTTTAGGAAATGAGAATGAAATCACATGTGTTGTTATAAAAGATATAATAGTATGTTAAAAGGTAGACAAGATTGCGCAGATGGTGTCTGGCACCAAAATGTATAATGTTACAAGCAATTTTCGCTAAAAGCTTAAACACTTTGTTTTAGAGGACACGGCAGGTCAGGCAAAAGTAATAATTCATGACATTCTCATTCGTTTACATATAAAACACCTATGCATTATTGAAACGTGCAGGATGTCAAAACAATGATATTTGGATGCACGACACGTCTTTGCGTCAAGACCCTTGTAGAATTTCGAATTCTCTAGAAGAACTGCGTCTTTGGACAGGTATTGCCAAATGGAGTTATCACTCACATACAGCATGATTAGATATAACCACCACTTCCTCAACTTACATAGTTATAGCACGTTCATGCAAATTCTAATAATTTCACGACTAATTTGCACCATTATATTAGTATAACAACAGAAGCTTATAAATCTTATCTTTGTTGCTATGGATAGGAGAAAAATGGGAGTTCCTACATTTTTGAACAACGGTTCACAAAGGAATCGCTAAAACCCTAAAGGGCAAAAAAGATCCGGGCCTCAAAAACATTTTGCAGAACCAGAGATATGTGGATTAATAAAATAAAATAAACATAGGAATAAAACCATTCGTAGCGTTTTATCTGAAAACGACGGAATTGACGACGATAAATGTTTTCAATAATAATAAAGTTACGGTAAAAGCAAACGACCTCTGAAATAAAATTCAACATTTTGTCGCTACGCGAAACACCAATTAGAGCTTACTTTGTACGGGTACCTAAATACAAATTACTTTTGAATTTGATGAAAATTTAAACGTTCATATTTGCTCTTTGATCAAACGATTTATTTTTTCAAAGAGACGTAGTAAAGCTTCTTTGTTACGATGGCTGACTTTGAGAACAAAATTCAACTTCGGATCTAGATCATAAAGCTCATAATATCGTACCAAGGTGATCAAACCGACAAATAAAATCAAAGGACATCATTCATTTCGTACCCAAAAATTAAAGTGCCGGCCAGAAAAAAAAAATGCTTTTTTCTTATGGAAAATAACATTCTGAGCATTTTTAGGGTTCCGTACCCGTAGGGTGACAAACGGAACCCTATTCATAAGCCTCCGCTGTCCGTCTGTCTGTCAGCGAGCTCTATCTCATGAACCGTAATAGGTAGGCAGTTGAAAATTTCACAGATTGAGCATTTCTATTGCCGCAAGAGCAACAAATAATAAAATTAAAAATTGAAGGGGGGGGTCGCCATACAATAAAATTAAATTTTGAAAAAAAAATAATCTGACCCTGGCATGTGGGGTATCATTTTCTAGAGCTCATTGAGTAGAGAATAAATATAATTTTTATTTGTTTTTATCTTCAAAAATGATGAATTAGGGGGCCGTAGAAGTTGTCTGTTTTAGACCATTTTTGTACGAGCTCTATCTCAACAACTAAACAAATTAGGAATTTGAAACTTGTGTGTATCATGTAACATATACTGTTTATAATCAACAAATACTAAAAACGCCGATTCATAACGTATTTTTATATAATATGGGCGATTTTCTGCAACTTAAAGTAATAATTTTGTATTTCATGCTAATATTATGCGATATAAATTCCACAGATAACTATTTAATAGTCGGAAATAGTAAGTACCTACTATCATGGCAGCATATACTATTTCGATCATTTAAATTTCGATCATCCAAAAAGGTCTACAAAATAAACTTTCTTCACAAGATTTTAAAACCGGCCAGTATTTTTTGATTATAAGAACTTTATCGACTTTTTTCAAAGTATCCCTAGACGGTGTTGATGTGTGTATTATACCTCATGTTAAAACTACACTCCAATAGACAATATATTCAGTAACATTGAAATGAATGCTGGCACATACAGTGTACTATTCAGTTACCTTAAACCGTTGTGGATACAATTTCATATTGAGAAAAATTATTGGTGTAAAAATATTCGGTCACGGCCAATCTCAACGGAGACTGTTCTTCGGCGCGGGAGATATTATAGTGCACAAGTGTGTGCGCAGACACGAGTGCACTCTCTCTTCCCTCACTCTCATAGTCCGATGGGATGTGTAAAAATAATAAGTAAGAAATAATAGATTTCTGTATGACTATCAAAAATAACGTAAATAAATACCTGTATTGACCCGTGCGTTTGCACTGGCGAAACATCACGACAAAACATGTTTTAAATCTCTAGTTCCTGTCAAACATTGTATGAAAAATTGACAGAAAATAGAGATCCCAACATGTTTTGTTGTGAATGTTTCGCACAGTTATAATTAAAATTTGGCGTACTACTAACATTCTATTTTGTACAATATAGTCTGATGTAGCAAGAGAAATCCTTTTATTTATAAGTAACTAGCTTTACCCGGCCTGGCTTCGCACGGTTAGCACTAAGTACTTATCTACGGCGCATCTACCTTTCCTAATTACCTACCCTACCTACCTACCCTACCCTTCTTACTAGGGTAGGTAGGTACCTAACCTACCCTACCTACCCTACATATCTACCTGCTTACCTACCATATATACCTATTTATACCAACTAATACTATGTTAGTAGCAAATAAATAACTTTGACTTTAGTTGATGCATGTTACTGGATAAAGTTAACTTAATATTTTTCTCTTAAAATAAATGAAATATACTCCTACACCTATATTTTAACACAACAACATTTTTTCATTAAAATTAGACAATTTCTTTACAAATCTTTGTTTTTTTTATAGCGCCTCTGTTGTTACCTTTACGAAAGTATTACAAAAATTCATAGTGTTAAATCTTGTACGACATGGTATGGAACCCTTCGTGTGCGAGTCCGACTCGCACTTGACAGATTTTATTTTATATTACAACGAAAGTCTATAATTAACCCCCTGGCTGCTATTTGAGTTTGAAAGTAGGTACCAAAAATGTTATTTTTGCCAACAATGTTTTCGACATTCGTTATGCAAGCATTTATTGCCCATTGCAGAAATATACATGAGCATTGAGCGTTACGTATAGTAAGGTGTGATAAGTATTAAAAAAATAACTAGAAAAAGATTGAGGGAAATGTTTTTCTTTTACAATCTTAAGCCCCCCACAAGCTGTTTGATTCCATCATACTCGAGGGTAAAACGCCACAGGCGGGCAGAGGTGTGGTGATACTCTTCTTTAAAAAGGCCAACAATGCCCTGCTTAAGAATTATAGGCCCATCGCACTTCTGAACCATGTCTACAAGCTGTTTTCAAGAGTCATCACGAACCGTCTCGCGCGCAGGTTTGACGACTTCCAGCCTCCCGAATAAGCCGGATTCTGTAAAGGCTTTAGAACTTTAGACTACATACATACTCTGCGGCAGGCTATACAGAAGATTGAAGAGTATGACCTGCCTCTCTGCATAGCGTTTGTGGACTACAAGAAAGCCTTCGATTTGATCGAGACTTGGGCTGTACTATAGTGTCTTCTACGGTGCCAGATGCACTATAGGTAAACCGAGGTGCTGCAGTGTCCATATGAAAACACTACTACTATGTCGCTCCGACTCCAGGACCAGACCTCGAAACTTATCCTTCTGCAGCGAGATAAGGTGAAACAGAGAGACGTTATCTCTCCCAAACTGTTCACCGCTGCATTGGAGGTTTTCAAGATTCTGGACAGGAAAGGCGTAGCAATCAACTTCAATGGCAACTACGTCACTTAAGTGGGGTTTACACGGGTGACTAAAGCCGCACGATTATTGCCGCGCGGCGTAAATCGACTGTCTAAATAGCAATTCGGCTAGGTCAAAACAAAGGAAAACTTTCCTTTCAATTTGTGAAGCGACTAGCCGCACGGCGAAAATAGACCCGTGTAAACCCACCTTTCCCTTCGGTTTGCCGACGATATAGAAGTCATGGCTGAGATAGTCTCAGCCATGACTACTATATCGGAGGACCAGTACACTGCTCGATGACCGCAGTAGAGCTTCCAAAAGAGAAAGTCTTAAAACGAACATAGATAAAACTAAGTTCATATCAAATGCCCATGTAATATCGACCCTCATGAAGATCGGAGACTTTACAATCAGTTATGGACGACTACGACTTTTTTCTGGCCGGCACTTTAGTTTTTGGGTACAAAATGTTCGGCACTTGAATGATGTCCTTTCTTTAGTCTGTAGCTACACCAATCAGCAGATAGACGGTTCGCTAATTTTACCGGTTACGGCTGAAACATTCGAAAGCGATTTCTGCAATTGAATTTTGCTCTGCAATTGAATTGAGTTTGTAGAGAGATATCGTTTACCTCGATGAATTACTTCCACTCCAAATGCATTGACGAGTTTAGAAAATGTTCTTAATTTTTTATAGACCAAGTAATATGCGAAATTGCATATTGAACTAATCAGTTTGTGTTATCGTGCACTAGGTAAGTACGTCTGCGTAACATTTAACTGTATTTGTTTTGATATATTATAATATGTTAAAGGATGTTGACATGCAGCAATTGATTAAACAGTCGTTCTAATTATAAGTTGTTATCTCTATATTTGTTCCTATTCCAGTTTGCTATAGCCATTGCACGATTCAGAGCAACCGACTGCGATATTGTTGAACTAAAAGCTACACGAAAATTGAATAAAATTATTTTAGATTGAATTTGTGCCCGATGAACCGGGATTTACATAGAACTTAAACATAACTGGCGAAATATACCATCTCTGCCTAACCCTTCGAGATATACAGGCGTGAGGAGGAGAATAGACGATATGACTGACATAATTAAAGTCATTTCAAATTCTAAAAAGCTATATTGGGAGCCATAAAGTAACAGTCATACGAAAGCCTAAACCACTTAACTATAATGAGAACCAAGCACACGAGAACCATGAATGGAGCCCAAACATACCACAACCTGACCGTACGGTGCGTAACTGAACCATGTACCGCCAAACTTCGGACACGCTCACCTCAAAGTGTGCCACAAGTTCAAGGATCATGATGACGAATGTGTCCTAAAACACCGACCGGTATTCGGCGCTGCCGGTAAATGACCTGCAGTACTAACGTTGCGGTTGTTTATAATTATATTTTAGAAAGATTTAGTGATTTCGCCTGAGGGTCTGACGGAACGGACGGAACAAAATTTTGAAGAATTTAGGGTCCCATTTGCAAATTCTGCATTTGCGAATCCAACAGCGTTTACTGGTTTCACTATCATCAATACAGCACATTCCTACTTTTCATTATCGTCTAATTTGATTTTAATTAGTAAACAATTGCGTTTGTCAATATTCAGCTTTAGAAGTACTTATATTCCATTTTTAGATATAATATCCTGAACCGTTTTATATCTTCTTTAGCCTTACTTTCTTGTATTTGTCAGTGGTGATTAAAGGTTCTATATTTCAGTCCCGAATTCCCGATATATGTAATTATATCTTAATTCAATTTCTATTGTATTGGCTTTCCATATTCCAATAACCATTATTAGATTATTTCGAAGGAGCAGATATGACTAATTATAAAGGCAACCCTTGTAACTTCATAATGTGGGTTAATGTTATTCAATTTTAAGGGTAATGTTCATGGACATGGTTCGTTACTCCACTTTATCAGAGATTTCAATTTAATTTTAAGGGAGAATGATCTTATACACGAGGATAATTTTGAAGTAAATTGCTTGTCTTACAATGTGACCTTAATCATTTTTACGTAAGTAGTAAGTTCACTGACACACGGAAGGAAAAGCTTAGTGGAATTTGTTTGTGCAATTTCAAATCTTTTCGGATTATCCGCCCCATTTTCGGATCAAAGAAACATAAATTGTGAAAACGATGAGTCTATCACGCACTTAACCAATATTTCTTCAATATAACCCACTTAGAAGACCGTTAATTTATTATAACCGCTCAAAAATGTATCTTCACTTCTAGTGTTTATACGACCTCGATATCCTATATTTTCGACTTAATGACTATAGAAGAAACTTTATGATTTTGTTAGTAATAACCGATTACTCAGGTTTTATCGACATGAAGAATTATATATACTATATTAGGAACCCTATTTTAAGCTTAGTGGTCTATCAATAATGGCAAAATAGTATTAGGAGCATCGGACGCTCCATTCAAAACTTAAATCCAGTTTGCATTTGCTTCGGTTATTTACTTTATCAACATTAGTTACTAAAACTGTCTTAAAAATTTCAGCAAAAAAAAAGCACGACTAATTTAAACGCTCCGAAACATAAAATTTGCAATTTCTAACTGGGTGAAGGTCAGTGTGGTAATTATATATGTTTTTAAATACATGAATAAAAGACTGGATTAGAATTCTTCATTGTCTAACGTATTAAAATTAGTTTCTCTTTCCACTTTCCTTGCTATACCAGCTTGTATGATTTGAATATTGAAATCAGTGCATCGATTTCTAGCTTCAAGTTCATTGGATCATGTTATCGTTTTGTTTTTATTTCTAACTTCTGTTTTTTAACGTGTCTATGTTTGTAACATGAACGTTGGCCGACCAGATTGATTTCTGATTGACTTCGTATCCCTGATGGGTTTTTCTGTTTCACAGGGCTTGTTGCAAATTGCCAATAAACGCATTTCTGGGCTATTCTCTGCTTTAAACAAATGTGCCTGTTGGTATATATGGCGAGTTACAAATCATCCAATATCGACACTAGCATACTTTTTATCGTAACAACAAAAGCTGTAATTATGAAGTATCATTAAAGTAGCTAACACACAAAAGTTTTTTTTTGTTAGCTTCCGCGCCGTAGTCGTTTTTGTGTTTTCAGTAGTAACTTAACTACTTAAAGCGTATCATAAATTAAATACTGAAGTAATCTCCTAATGGATTACCCCTAACAATTTGTAAGAGATTAAAAACATCATTTGGTAGAATGAGACAATGATAAAGATGAAGAAATTACTGAAATGAAAAAAACATTAGTTTTTGGACCAAAAAATGTGCACAATGAAGTAATTTAAAAATATACGAATTTCTTTCCAACTCTTTCTTTATTGAACCTAGAGCAAGACTTAAATAAGCCTTCAATCAGATTAGACTAAAAACATTACCCTCCTTCTGGGGCAGTCGGGTAAAAAGAGCTTTAATAGTCTAGTAGAAAAACAACTAACTGCTTTAACTGCTACTACTTTTTGACCTAAATCTATCAAAAGCCTTTGTTAAAATAAATTTAAATATTAAACGAAAACTGTAGCTATGTGAAACTTTTTATTAATAAAGTCCTAGTTAATTAACAAAACAAGTCGAAACAATAGTTAATAATGCAGTTATATGAAGGAAATAAACAGTTGTTCACACATGACGTATGATAAAACAATTAACATAGTACGTACGTAATAATTGTAACAAACCCACTCTGAACACGATTCAGTACTAACAGTTAATTTAGTCTTAAAACCAGAAATAAAGTTTTAGTGCCGAATAGACGCAACTGTTGCGTTCAAAGCTGTGTTTAATAATATCATCATCATCATAATCGTATGTTGAACAATAACAACAATAAAGCCAAAGTAATTTACCGTGCAAGTTGAGAAATGACAATAGATTCAATGAGATGGACAGCAGTAGCAAGTTTGATCCCGCTTGGCAAAGTCGATTGGTTTTGGTAGTTAAGGCATTGAAGTTTCGCAGTCAAGTGTGAAGATAGACTAACATTATGTTCGTGAACGTGATGCTTCTGGGTAATATTTTGTCATTTATAAGTAAATGCAAGATCATGTAGACGTAACTTCAATATTACACTAAGATAAGACTTGGACAACTAATATGTCATCGACATATAAAAATCTTACAATCAAGTATTATATTATGGTTTATTATGACAAGCACACATATTACACTTAAGGGTCCGGCGAACACGGCTCGCAACTGCAAGCCGAGATGGGAGGAAAATGCGTTTGGAATATTGTTATCTCTGTTCTGTTGTGTTGTTATGTTGTTGTTGTTGTCTGTGTCTGTTGTATGTTATGTGTGTTGTATGTTGTTAGCGTCGTTACGAGCTATCGGAATTTATGATAAATTCGGATGTGTTCCGTAATACCAAAAATTATGAATGAAAACTTAATATTCTTTCATAATTTTTTCTATACTTTGTAACTTGACAATATAAGCTATGCTCCTGCCGAAACAATATTCCAAATATTGTTGTTTATAATACAGAAAAAACAGTATGAAAACATGTCATTTAGCTATAAAAATGTGCGAAATTCAATTCGCTTAAACTTCATTTTAGGTAAGATTTTGGAAAAAAAAAAGATGTACAAGCCTAGATAAATACTGTCTAAATCCGAATATTAACATAATATGATGGAAATATGCTCAAATTGCAAATGATTTAGGTATTACGTTTGTATGGACAATTCAAGGGTCGCCGCCGTCTTAAACAGCTTTATTAATTCTCAGAATGCTTAAAACATGAAACTGCACCTTAGTATGGGAAAGAAGCACATAAAGCCAAAATAATATTGAGAATGTCTTTTAATGAGATTGAACTACTTATATTACTAATTATTATTTATCAAAATACTAAATTTGTTTCTGAGTAGGCTCAGAAACAAATTGAAAAAGCTTACAAATTGCTTCTCAATTAGGTACGAGACCGACAACAAAGTATTCATAAATTAAGAAAAGACAAACTTTTAAAAAAACACTTAAATGTAATTCTCAACATTTTAAAGACGCGGAGTTAAAAGATGAAGAAAAAAATCCTGGCAATGGCGTGAAAAGCGAAAAAATCTCAGTAAGTCGTCAACAATTTGAGGTGGGGTAATTCGTAAACATCAGCAGAGACGACCATTAACGTTAAAAGCTTTATTGATTTGGCGAACGAACACGGAGGGGGAATCGAGTGGACAAAAGGGGCACTAAGAGAAATATAACAATAACGTGGGTAGGCTCCCCACCAAAATTGTTTTCTGAGTAGCGAATTTACTGACCACTCAGCCGATGCTTCCTCGATAAATTACCGATCGTTCTAAAGACAAAGGTAACTTTTGTTTGTTCTAGAAATAAATATAGATTTATTTGTTGCGATAATGACAGAAAGGTGAACTTGCTTTTTGCGATAACATGGAGATAGCTCAACAGAATTAATTTGTGGTTCAGTAGAATTGGTTATAGAGTAATTTAGCAGAAACCTGAATACATATATTAATGAAACTGATAGTGTACCTGCCAACATTTTCTAAGTAACGACTTCATTGGCTAATACTAGATTATTATTGCTATTAGCATAAAATAGTAGATTGCCTGAAAGGTCAACCCTAACAATACTATCATCTACGACCATTCCACTATCAGTTATCTTGCATGATTAGGTAAATCGCTGGACGGTGGCCTTCTACCAACATTAGCAATGCTTTTACATAAACAAAAGCACTTTAATTCTGGGCCGTATACCTTTGTAATAGAGGCCACAACATTGTTTGCTTGACATTTCAGCAAGCAATTAGCTTTGGTTTTCCAAGCCGGTAGGGCAAACATAGCCAGTTCATCGACCCCGGTAAACACGAAAGTGAAATCCGTCACTTGTTGCTACGATGCGAATTGGATGGAAACGTGTTATGGGTGAGAATAAGTGGTTCTGCACGAAATAAGGTCGGGATTTGTATGCCAGTGTTGCTTATTAAACCTAATTTAGAATTTGATTAGCTATGCTAATAGGAATTTAGATTTGAATCGGATTAGGTTTGCGGTCCCCTGTCATAGGCTTCATTGTTATTTATATGAGCAGCGCGAGAAATCACGCATCGCAAAATCCGGAAGCAGACAGAGGTTCAATTGTTATTTAAATAAGATATACCATCCGGTGTCCCACAAGTAACCTCACTAGGTCCATTACTGTTTTTTGAACAAAACTATTCTTCCGCATACAAACAATGATTACCTGAAACAAAACGAATATAAAATAAGTTTTATGTCACAATATTTACAAATACGATGATATCTGAATGCGATAAGATGTTATTTAGACCTTGTTGACTTAATATTACATGATGAGTGCAACATCAACAAAGAAGGACAATGAACTGATTTCAACCAGTCTTTAGAGATTAAAAATACTTTCTCAGTGAAAGGAAAATACCAAACATTAATGTCACACAACTGCGTAATTCAGTAGAGAACACCACATCAGCAGATATATCAGCTGCCTGGAAACCATTATAAAAGGCATAAAAACAAAACGTAGATATAAAATTACAGTTATTACATTACAATAATTATGACCCAAACCCCGTAATGACCAACACCTACATCGATTACCGCGAAAGTAACCACAATATGCAAATCGTGAACTTTAAACCCACGCCGCACCAAAGCTCAAAGGACTAAACCGTCATAAGTTATAACAGGAATGATATAAAATGCTCTAAATTCCAAGAATTGTGAACAATAGCTGGCTCCAAACAATGAGGCCGACTTACAATATGCGATATGTAACCAACGCGTTATACTAATTCGCACAGCGCTAATGACATCAAAATGTAATTAAGTACAGCTGGATAACGCCACTTATGGGACAAGCAATCAAGCAGATGGGATATAAATAGATTTACAGTTGCAGAAACGTGTGGCGATGGATATTTATTTATTTTATTATTTATATACATAAAGATATAATGATATGATATTCAAAGATTAAGATTTGTAATCTCTTTGCTTTAGTTGGTTCACTCAGCACCCATCATAATCTGAATGATTTTGAAGGATATTGCTAATACATTGCTTCGTATGGTCGAAAAATTTGTCTGCTCAACAACGTTAATAACGCAATGGATGATGTTGAACTGTGCAAATGAAAGCCATTGCTACTGTTAATGTGTTACGCAATTGTCTCCCCGCTGATGTCTTGTTCGATCTTTAAACGGATAAAAGGCTCATGATTCGTAATAAATAAAAAACATTTATTGCCTTTATCGATACGAATTGAGACTATTGGTTTAAAAAAATCGGAATTTGATTTCGGTACTACGAAACATTTGCAATGCTTATCTTGTTTACTTAAGAAAATTGTTTACGTCTGTTATTGAACATGGCGACATATATGGCAACCGAAAGACGGGGTCACGATATAAGTTCAAGATATCTTAGTACCGCAAATAGGACGCAACGATATAAACGGACAGAAAAATTTGTATGCAGCTCATAAAAAATATTGCGATTTTCCCGGGAGTTATACTTTCCACAATCTTCTTCCTCTATCGAAAAGATTGTTTGTTTTTTTCTTACTCTCAGAAAGCATAAATACATGTGACATAATTTTATTTGCAAAATTATTTACAAACATAAGAGATATTTTGCGGACGGGTTCAAGCGGTATATGTGCCACGTGCCACGTCCTCCATCAACATTCTCAGACAGTTTCAGGAGAGGATAGTGTTTCAAAGCGGTTGTCGCTTCTACGTAATTTATAACGTTGGTCTTTGAAGCGTCGGCGTCACAGCACCACATGGCGTGTTTGTATTAATGACTCTTGTTTAATATGAAAACAAATATTTTACGCCGTGAATGCGAACCGTCCAATCTTCGACCATTTGTTCAATGCAAGCGATATATTTACGACTGTTGATCTGTATTGTTTGAAGTTTGTGCAATTTTTGCAAAGAATTTTTGGTAGTACAGCTTTTATACCTCTCCGATTTTTGTTGCCAACATCGTAAGTAAAATAACCCGAGGAGGAGAATAGTTGGACTAAACAAATTGAGGGTAATAAGTAACATACGACTTTATAGCTACCCAAAAAAGGAATAAGGCATAACATTCCAGAACAAAAGGAATTTATTATATCACAAACACAGTCCTATTATCCCTAACATAAAAGGTCCTTATTGTACAATAAAGTTTACCCTACTTACAGACATACTGGGTTAGATAACAGAGGTCAGGACGTCGCTGACTGATAACACCCCCACTGCGGGGGGTGGCGAATGCCAGATAGCAGAAATGTGCCTGATGCGGCGTATCGCGAGACCAACATGCGTCGGAGAATATAAATGGATGCTTTAAACGTACAAGATAAAGTTAACACTAAACCCACATAAATTAAAGTTCGAAATTGCTGGATAAAGTGAAATAGATTTCACTCCGATACTAAGTCTTACGCATTTATTTAGATTCAAAAAGCAATTTGTTTCTCAATTCAGAATTTCAGATACGAAAACAAATAAGATTTATTCGAATGTACATTCAGAAATCGCTTTAAATTCCACAATGTTTCAATTTCATTGAATATTCTTTGATCCTATATTTTACCGAAGAAGAAACACATGATAATGTATTGATACAACAGAAAAGAGTACATGTAAGTCATTGCAAAGCTATGAATAATCTCGATGGCGTAACGCAACAAATTGTACAATTGAAAACAATTTGGCAAGTCGAACAGCGAAAAAAATACTCATGGGGTTTTCCCCCCGCACTTTTGAAGATCATGACTACGTTCAAGTCACGAATAGATTCTATAGTGAGGTACCATTATAGAATCTATTGTATTGTTATATATTATGTAGATAGAATATAAAATGTTTAGATCACACAAGCATCCACTTTTAAACTAGGGAACTAAGTCAGTGTAGGTAGTGTAGGTATTCAATCATGGAATGCCGGACTGCTAATCATCAGTATCCAGACATTAGTAATGGATTATTTCAAGCAGACACATGATTAAAGGTACTTTTTGATCAGAAGTTTTAAACACTCTGTCAGATAGACAGACACTATTGCTAAGTATATCTACTGGTTTCAAACAAGCAACATCGTTTAGACTGAGATCATTCTATTACTCCAATGGATTAGTTTGTTTGTGTAGTCCGAACAGAAGATTTTTCTGCTAATAAATCATGATATGCTTCTTAGTTTACTCGACTAACTCCAGAATTTTGCACTATTCTTGACAAGGTGACTACGTAGTTGAAATTTTCCAAATGTTACCAAATTCTATGATTTCTAAAACAGTACAGTCATCAATATAATCATAAGCATTGCCGCTTTTATAACGTGCGAGTAATATCAAGTTAAGTTCATCTCCGACTATTTCCATTTAAGTCTCGATCGTATCTCCATAACCAACCGGCTCAGCTCTCAAAGCAATCTGATAGAACTAGAACACTTTACCGACAGCTTACACCATGCAATATAGGTTTTCCTGGCTTTGAGATTTTACTACATAACATAAGTGAGCGTGGAGTTTCCTCAAAATAGCATATTAAAATCGATCGTTCCAATTTCGAGGCAGTACAATTTCGCAGTTAAGAATAATATGATAATTGGTACAATAAATTAAAAAATATCTACAAATCACTGCAGTGAGGTAAACCTAGTTTTCATGATAGGTTTAATAGGTGCAATCAGAAGCACGCATTGTGCAACAGTACTAGATATCCAAACGAATCTCTTTACTATAGGCTTGTAGTCACGCCACATACCACGCACAATATCTACTCACGTGCTGCTGAATCGCTAATTGAATAAACTGAACTAATCCAAGTATAAATGGCCATGCGTCACATCGACGCTAACAATGAAAATTGCACGCATTTTACACAAACAACAATGATCATGCGTACTTTTTAATGGAACTACCAAGTTTATTAATTAGGGTAATTAAATATTACGAGAACTAGCTATGCTCGTCATGTCGGAAAAGTTAATTGATGGAATGTCATTTTCGCGCGGTGGAGTGGTAGGACACCAAGATAAGGAAACATGCAAGCTCATAAAAATTATGATATAATGACAGAGGAGGAAAATACAAGGGAAAAGAAAGCTTTTAGTAGGAAAAATAAATAATTCACTAAACTATGAGATCCTTTTACAAAATCTGCTAAACCATCTTTCAACAGATTTTGTAAAAGCCCGCTCCGATAATAGTAACGAGTGCTAATTCTAAGACCAATATTTTAGACTTAAACTATCTTACAGTGAAATGTTAAACAAATATTACAGTACAGTAGCAAAACATTTGGTCGTGACCCGTAAATCAGTTAAACTAGAAAATAACAACAAGCGCACATAGAAAACATTATTGTATGAAAACATTATGTAGAAGGTTCTGGGAATCTAACTAAATACGACCACACGAGTTGTATAAAAGTAACAAATGTAAGCACAGCGTAGACTTATGTTCAGCTTTTACAATCAGTTGCGATTAATAAAGACAAGACAATTTTAAACAATTTTCCTACATAACCCGTAGTCAAGAGATTTAATATTCCTCTAAAGAATGAAGAACTATCTCAGTAAACATAAGAAGTAGCATATCTCTCACGATATCCGATAAGGTGAATTAAATTAATGGCCATAAGCCGACTGCTTTATTGTTCAAAAGAGGTTGAATACAGAAATATGGAGATTGGATTATCTCACCCATAATTCAACCGTGTTGTTAGAATAATTGGTTAATAGTTTCAAAGATACTAATCTTCTGAAATTGTTTTTAAAGAAGCTTGGGATAAACTGATGGAAAGTTACGACGTGATCTATAACGTTTGGCAACCATCATTGTTTTGTATAAAATGCAAGCAGCACTCAATAAGAACATTCTTGAAAAATATGCATCTAAATCATTCTCCACTATCAACACTGTGGTTTACTGGAAATATTTACGAAGTTTATTATTAATTATCGCATGCCTGCTGCATAATACCCAATTAACAAAACCTCATTTCTCATTTCGAAAATTCTGGACGCGAAAGGCAATTACGCAAACTGTCCATCAACCAAGGAATAAATCTCAGTGGAACAGCGAACAATAGTCAGAATCTGGCGAGTAGCGGTCGCCCGAATGACCCGATATAACTGGAGTAATGAACGATGACAGAAACATAATAGAGAAAGTGACTGTTAATACCAATGTGCGCTACCGTGTGTTTATAAACTGCTTTGCACGCGAGTTCGATGATCGGAATCGATTGATCGGTTTCCAAGATAATATCGATTGAATTGTACATGTAAGCGGTACTGAATGGAATATCTGCAAAAGTGACTGTTAGTCTGGTTAGAATTGTATATCATTACATTAATCTCGAAGAGTTATCAAAATCCCCCATTTTAGCGTGTTCAAGTTCAAGTAATGTAATAACAAACAACAGGATAAAGGGCTGTAAGTAATGAGGTGTCTCCTTCGTGCCAAAATTCTTGGAAGCTTCTTACTTTCCTTTTTGCGAAGAAAATTCTAAACAAACACCTAACCACAATCTAATTTACTGTAATAATTCGTTGTTACTAGCCTAGGGCTGCCATACGTCCCGGTATACCGGGACATGTCCCGGTTTAAAGCGTTGTGTCCCGGTGTCCCGGTCATCAAGTTATCTGTCCCGGTATATCTGTACTTAAAATCGTTTATGGAATGTGAAATGACCGATGAATGGAAAGCTAAAAATATGCAAGAAAAATGGAAATACTTTTTTGAAAAAACCGAAGAACTGGAAAGAAAAGCGAATCTTCTTAAAATGTGTCAATATATATTTGCAATCCCTGGCCACAATGCTCATGTGGAACGAGTGTTTTCGTTAATTTCAGCTCAGTGGACGAAAGAACGAAATTCACTCAGTGTAAGCACAGTGGAAAGCATCATTCAATGCATTTATAATTATAAAATGACGTGCGTAGAATTTTATAATTATGATAAAGGGGAAAAGGAGTTATTGACAAAGGTCAAATCTACTGAAAAATATGAGTGGGCAAAGAAAAGTGTAGTATAAGAAGACTTCGTTTTTTTATTATTAAAGGGGTTTGAAGATTTTGGCCCTAAAATCAGCCACCATTTTGTTTTTTTTTCAAAATCGAGGTGCACAATAAATGTCATATATTTGGATAGGGGACACTTATAGAAACCTATAACTTGATATAACATAACATCATAAAGTGTCACGTTTCTGAGATATTCAAAGATAAAAATAACAATTGCTATAACGAATTTATTTGTTCATGTTGTAGTTACTTCATGTTGATTAAATTATTTACACATGAATTAATTGACTATACCTAGTGGATTAAACATAAGATTTTTTAATCATATTCGGTATAAATAATATCACCCAAGGCAGTGGGAGGCTGAATAGGATTTTCTAGGTTTCGCGCCCATGCCATTCACCATATAATACATAATATCATATAATAACACACGTCCTAATTCGGCGGGGGGTATACATATATTTTTGTCTCTTTCGCTATTAACTAAAATATTACCTATACATGCTGCAATTATGTTTTCATAGTTCAATATACTTACCTGACCGGAAAAAAAAACAAAAAATCCTTGTTTCAGGGTTCAGTTTTC
This sequence comes from Conistra vaccinii, assembly GCA_948150665.1. Lineage (NCBI taxonomy): Eukaryota > Metazoa > Arthropoda > Insecta > Lepidoptera > Noctuidae > Conistra > Conistra vaccinii. Next base: position 4,792,634 of record OX411326.1, on the reverse strand, counting down.
GACTTATATTTCGGTGAATAACTCCGAAACGTGACACTTTAGGATATTATGTTATAGGACATTTTTTGTTTGTATAAGTGTCCTCTATCTAAATATATAATTTTCGATTATCACCGCGATTCTGAAAAAATATCAAAATGGCGGCATCATGTTAGGGCACCCTCCATACGAAAACCTTCAAACCCCTTTCATAAATATTACTATTGTGTTTTTAATAATCCATGGTTTGCCCTATTTCTGTTCTAAATGTCCCGGTCGGCGTCTCCGAATTAATGGCAGCCCTATACTAGCCAAGCATTTTTATATTAGAGAGATTATTTGGAGAATATTAAAGCTTTGTGGGCCCAAACTTGAGCAGAAGGATCCACATTACCAAAAGGTTTGAACGATGAAAGGATTGTCGGTTACCCATGCATAAAAAACAGTGAAAATCTGTTTGATTTCATGGTGAATTTGCACTCTTTTATACTTTTTTTACTTGTTCATCTATTAAAAATTTATTACATATCATTGTCACTAGTAGTCGAAAGCATATTGGTGATAAATGAATTCACAAAATCGTGTTCAAAATCACTTTTACTTGAAATCGATCCGCGCTAATATTTTAACGATAAATCGAGAGGCATAGATGCCAATTTAATGTCCAAAGATAATCTTGTATTTATGATAGCAGGTGTATCTGTAGATTGTAAATCGATTACACCACGGTAATTTTTCGTCTAGTTAGTTTTCCTTGAAATGTTATGTATCCAAGTCACGTTGTATCCTAGACCACCATTAGATTGCCTCAACAACCCATCATTTTCGATTTTATACACCCCATAAACACTTTCAATGTTGCAGTCTCTTTACGGACGGACGGTCTCTCGGAGAAATTGTTATTACCAACGCGCGCAACCATATTATTCTTGGTTCCCCACGGATTTCATCATGACGATGTTCTGTAAGCAAATCTAATTTTCTATAATAGCGAAAGCTCGGTCAATAAATCTCTAAGCTATTTCCTTGGCCAGCTTGGTAGACTTCAATCTTGCGGGGTATAACAATGGTGCTTTCTAGATATTTCTAACAAAATTAGAGGCTGTATTTATTTTGCCATTGGCATATTCATGGACGAAATATTTCGGACAAACAATGCAGCCTGTTTAAAATCTGTCGCAGCACGGTTTCCGCAAACAGTAAGCTGTCTCCGTGCTGGAGTTCGTTTCCATGACAGACGATAGACCATATTGTTTTGCCGCTGGTTCACATGAAGGGGCAAGTTTGCGATTGTAGCCAGTCACCCGGTCGATTGAGCAACGGACTTTGTCGAGCGTGTCGGAGAAAGTGTCGTGCTCAGTGCCCGATTTTATTACTGCCATCCTACGTTCAGAGAAACTCAGGATGTGAACGGTACCGAAAGGTGACTCGAATATACAAGCGAATGACATTTAAATTGCAGACGTAAAATTGGTCTTGGGTAGTTTGAATTTTGTATGGCTAGGGAGAAGCTTTTGCGCTTTCGTTTGTGTTAACACCTGGTTTAATAGTAAATAATTTAGTGCTTCAGTTTGTCGTCGCTAACGGTGTCATTGCAGATGATGATTACAAGGAAGCTTGTGGAAAGTTGTTGCTGCCTTGTTTTACGTTTTCCAGATTTTAATGTGCTTCGATTTAGAATGTTCAAATAAACATATCTACAAGGCAAAGCAAGGATATCTTACCATTCAAAACATATCTTCAGAATATCAGCAAGGTAATGAAGGTATCAGACTGTTCTAATCTAATCCAGAGTACAGAAACCAAACTACAGGGCATAACGATGATAATATGTATTATCAAAATGTTTACATGTTTAGGTGCTAGTGTACCTATTCTATACCTATAAGTGCACACACAATCAGATTGATAACCAAACAAGTATGTCGACGACTAAAGACGCAATCTAAGATCTAATAAAGTATGAATCACTATTACAACAACAGAAGATAAGGCACTAAAGAACAAAGTTTACAACAATGATATCGTTTAGGAAATATAAATATTAGTTATGGTAGGTATACAAGAACAATATTATCAGACAGGTAGAGATAAGAGAGCAAGCGTAAAATGTGCATTGTATTGAAGTCGATAAAACTTTAGCATTCACGACGATTGATAACGCAGTCGATAACGCTGTTTCTTGGGCAATGAAAGAGGAAAATCTGATTTCCTCTATGAAACACGAAACGATTTAATCTCTTAACAGATATTGACATCTCAAATCAAAGACTAGACGAGATATTTCTAAATGTTTTGACAAATATATCGACGGTCCCTACGTACATAAAGACATGTCGAAAATTGCATTTTTTTTTTATTGCACAATTGGCTTTAGATTTTCCATATGCACATACCTGTATATTTTTTTTTTTTAATATTACGTATTTAACGTCATTTACGAATCGTATATGAGAACAAGTATTATATTTACAACGAATATGTATCGTAGATGCGGACATGTATACGTATCGTTTTGTACGGTGTTTTAAAATTCGGTCTAGTCTGACATAACGCCATTCACGGCGGGAGTTGCCGAGCAAAGAAGGAGAAAGAACTAAAACTAGAGGTGTACAATAATCCTATTCCTATCACGGAAGTGGAATATAGAGGCTTGATTAGTTTATTCCTTACGATGATTATCCCAAAAAAGTATCATACGTTCTATAATAAATAACCTTAAGCATAGTAAGGAAGAACAAGTAAACGACGAAGAAGATTGTTATATTTAATAAAAAATAAAAAAAACTATAATATTTTTTATGTTGTAATTATAAATTTTATCAGGTTCGTGTTTAATTAATTAACAAGGTTTATAATTGAAAATTATTTAATCTTCTTAGTATCTAAACAAAAGGTACTGGTAGTCTCATCGAAGCAGGAACTAAACATTAAAAATCACAGTTTTCTAAGATTAATAACTAACAATTTTTATTTAAGCATGAGCCTTAGCTTAATTATCTAACATTATATATTGTATCTAACTAATCTATATATATTATATAAAAGGAGAAACTGATTCACTGACTGACATATCAACGCACAGCCGAAACTACTGGGACTTTTTTTTTTTTTTTTTTTTTTTTTGGGTGGGAAATCATCCAATGACTTCTCCCGCTCTGGGCGGAGCGGAAGGGCGTGTCAGACTTTTACTGACTAAAACCCACCCGTGTTCCTTCCCTTACCTAGACCAGGGCCACGGTTTCCCCTTAGGACTTATCCGCAACCCCGGTGGTAGGCATCGGCCCTGACGGACCCCTTCAGCTTCGCTGACAACTCTTTGAGGCGCGCGTGGAACACTACGCGCCGTCGACCCGGGCTTGGTCCTGATCGGACGGAGAGCTACCCATCACTCTCCGTCCGCAAGCCCGCGCCTACGGTGGCCGGAAATCGGCGATCGATTCCCGACGCCCGGGGCGTCTACTACCGCGGCGGCTAGGGGCTCGAGGGAGCGACCTTAGTCTCTGCCTCTCGCGCCCCGCCTCCTCCTTTACGAGCATTACTGCTTCGCAGAAGGAGGTGACAGCCTGCCATGCCCTCTCACTCCGCACCATGGCCTGGACCAGGGCCGGACGTGAGAGGTCACTGCCGCCGATCGCCTGCACGAGGACACGGCGGTGCTCCACCCAAGCCGGGCAGACCTCCACCGTATGCTCCACCGTGTCCTCCGGGCGATCCACGCAGTGGCGTGAAATTTTCCACACAGCTTCCTTTAATAATGTAGGGGAGCACTAAGAAGGGGTTTTTGAAAATTCGACTTTTAAGGGGGTGAAAAGGGGGGATTTCGATTGTATGCAAAATCTTATTCCTTGAGTTAATAGACTTGAAACTTTGCACGAATACTTACCTAAGTAAATCATAAAGTTTGTCATTTTTAGTTTTTCTAAGCTACCCCCTAAACGGGGATTGGGGGGTGTCAAAGTTTGTATGAAAAAAATTTTACGCAAGGTCCGAATAACTCGAAACTCAGTATTTATACTTAAAATTGAAAATAAAGAATAATGCGTATCAAGGTTTTTCAGAAACAACCCCTAACGGGGTGAAAAGGGTTAAAATATTTTAATGACGGCTGCGATTTACTAATTTTTCGTCATGGGTGGCGTTTTCGTAGTTGCCGATAGTGCTAAAGCCGATAGTGAGGTCAAAATGTAAATCCAAGATGGCGGCTGCGAAAGTTTTCTTGTTTTTCGTCATGGGAGTCGTTTTCGTAGTTTTCGATGGTGCTAAAGCTGATAATGAGGTCAAAATGTAAATCCAAGATGGCGGCTGTGAATTCTTTTTTAATTTTTCGTCATTGGTGTTGTTTTCGAAGTTTTCAAGGGTACTAAAGCCGATAGTGACGTCAAAAAGTTAATCCAAGATGGCGGATGTGAATATTAAAAAAAAAAATCGAAATGGGTGTCGTTTACATAGATTTCTAATGTGCTTAAGCCGAAAGGGAGGTCTAAATGTAAATCCAAGAAGGCGGCTGCGACAAATTTGTCATTTTTCGTCATGGGTGTCGCTTTCGTAGTTTTTGAGGGTGCTAAAGCCGATAGAGAGTACTTCGTACGAATACGTATCTTAGTAATAAATGGGGATTAGGGGTGTCAAAGTTTGTATGAAAGATTTTGTATGCGAGGTCTGATTTACTCGAAACTCAGTATTTATACTTAAAACCGAAAACAAAGAATAACGTGTATCAATATTTTTCGGAAACAACCCCTACCGGGATGAAAAGGGTTGAAATATTTTATTTGCATCGCACTGACCTATATCAAGATACACGCAACGACATCTATTTTTTGGAATTTGCTATTCACAATTGGGTCCGATAGGTGACGCTGCAATCGAAGTTCAGGACGGTATTCTGTTCATGACACGTGCACAATTTCTGAGCAGTACCTAAACTAACCTAACAAAAAGTACTAGGGTTTCATGAATTCACGATATAGTATTTCAATTATTAAACAATCAATCTGCCTAGCCTTTTCCCAATTATGTTAGGGTCGGCTTCCTGTGTAACCGGATGCAGCTGAATACCATTATTTTACATGGAGCGACTGCCTATCTGACCTCCACAACCGAGTTACTGGGTAATACGATACCCCTTGGTAAGACTGGTTGTCAGACTTTCGGGCTTCTGACGACCCGTAACAACTGTCAAAGATCCATGAATGGCAGCCGGGACCAACGGCTTAACAGGCTTTCCGAGGCATGGAGGAGTCTCGGTACCTATGTCAAGATGGTCACCCATCCACAGACCATCCACGGCAACCGTAGCTTAACCTGATGGGTCGACCCGTGCGGCTGTTATTACTTAGTTTCAAGCTCCTCTACAATTCTTCTCTCAATTTCTATCAATTCATCAATTTCTATCATTAGACATCGTGCACTATTTCTGAACAGTAACCTAACAAAAAATTACAATCATTACCTACGTTATGCTACTAATAAGATTTGTATTAGGAGACAGATAGTTTATAACCTGGACAAAGAATACTTTTTATCCCGGTAGTACGTTTCCTTGGTTTTCCGACATCCACGCGAGCGAAGCCGCGGGAAAAAGCTAGTTAGTAATATTTAATAATCATCACAGGCTCACAGTATTATTTGAGTACCTATGTGTCTCATCTATCTACCTAATTGGTAATATTTAATAATCATCACAACTTTATTCTCTTATTATTAAAGTTTTGAGCGTTTACGACGTACGGCATTTCATACAAGCTTTCAAGTCCTTGTTTTTCGAAATGACTAATCTAGTTTGAATCAAACTTCATATGCATAAGCAGGATACAAAGGTCTAAAAAGTTAATTAAGAATATTTTCGAAAAATATTTACAGCCAAATTAGACCAATTTTAAATTTTTTAAAATATTCTGAAATCTCTGAAAATATTCTGAGATCTTAGAAAACTGTGATTTTTTATGTTTATTTATTATTTATTTTATTTATTTATTTTATCAATAACAAGGTTTAAAACGACTCTTAGCTTAAAACTATGCCCCACAAAACCGTTTTCACGGTTTGTCTGCGGGAACAGAACACACAATAATAAAAAAAAAGGTTTAATCGTGCGAACACTTAATTCCCACTTAATACACTTATAAATTAAAATATCTATTCTATTCTATTCTGGTCCTGCTTCGGTGAGACCACAAGTACTTACCTTATATTTAGATGCTAAGAAAACTAGATAATTTTCAATTATAAACCTTGTTAATTAATAAAACACAAACCTGATAATTTTATTTATACATGTCTTTATTTACATTACAAGAAATTTAGTCCTACCCCGAATAAATAAAACCGCGTATAAAACGATATGTCTTCATTGATGTATTTTTTATATCCATGGATGGCGATCTTAGGATGTTTAACATATCCGTTTGAAAACAATAACATAATTCTACGTTTTCATAAAACATTTTATTAAAATTCTATTTTATAAACTGTTTTCTTCTTTCCTGCGTATAAAAAGGTATCATAGAGATGTCTGACATGCTTTTATTTTAATATCAGCGTAGAAACAGTTATCTATCAGTTTTTCCAAGAAAATATAAAAAAGAAAACATTGTATAAATACCATTATAAAGTTCCTAAAGCTAATAATACATTATAGAAAAAAAAAATTATAATTGTACATAGAATTATTTCTAGAGCAGTTTGAACATAAAAAACGCTTTCCTGTAAACCTCTGTTTTTGACATGTCTTTATATACGTAGGGACCGTCGATATGCAAATTAGAGGAAACATGTGATGGATGGATACGAATGTTTTCTGGGCTTTATAGACTCATCAATATCAAACTGTCAATTCGTTTACAAAAGAATATTACCCCTTCATCGCTTTTCTCCATCGTCTCGCCTTTAATTGCAAGCATATATAAAAACGAATACGTTTTAGAAGAAGCTATAACTCATGTCACCCAGTACTCGTCCGGTTATCTGATGCACATTTATTCACGACAAAATCTCACGAAAGCTGTAATGTTGGTTTATATGTGACTTTCTTAAGTGCACATATACTCTGTATAAGCACATATAGCTTGGCTATAAACATAACTCCTACGCTACCTGCAGACTTGTATTTACAGATAGATGATTGGGTAGCTAAAGTCACCTAACTTGATGATAAGGATCTACCCAGTAGTCCTAAAGACGACCCAATTTTCGGGAACCTTATCAGATTTCCTGACTATATTGGGTGTGAAACTGTTACCCCATTAAACACTCTCACTGATCTGGTTAATATCTTGATGGGAACTGAAAGGTAACGTCGCGGTAATAGAGTAAAGATATAGAGAGGACCTTTAACGCCTCTAATATCCAATATAATATTATTGAATGAGTATTCTGTCTTTTTCAATGCATCATCTAACAGTAACGAAGACCGAATTAGCTTTGTCTATCGACTATATATAACAAGGCACTTCAACCTTCCACTAACCACGGTCATTGTCCGAACTAGCACGTTACGTAAACCAAACGCACGCGGTTGCGTATACGTTAACATACTATCATTGAGTGCGTTTGCTCAAAGAGTTAACAGGCTCAACCGTCCCTTACCGTTTAAAGAGGCATTTTATAGACTTGAAGGTTTGCGTTTTCTAGATTGACAGCTAAGGTTGAAGTCTCGGTTTGGTTGCGAAGATGATATTGAGGTCAAGGTTGAGTAAGGAGGGGAGTGCTCTAAATATGCGCGCTAAAACACTTCTCTTGTTACTCGTGTATAAATCCTGAATTAAAGTAGAAAATCCTTTGACACAAAATTTGTCAAAGCCTTAGCGAGTTCGAAACTTTTTACATCAGCTTGAAAACTTCAGTTCCATCCGATTAACTTTCAAGGTTCATTTCTCTTGATCGTCGATAAAAAAAGATAACCAATAATAATTCGGTAGAACACTTTGCATTTGAAATTTTACAGCGTAGTTTGAACAAGAATGTGTTTTTTCTGTCTAACAAAGTTAAAGGATTTGGACAAAAACTCTTCAAGTCAACAGGCCATATTCAATACATAATGCCCACGAAAAGATAAGATAAATAGATAAACTATTACCACTAGGTAGTAGAGTTATCATACAAGTGATACAACTGCTAACAACCGCCAAAATATTATTGCTAGATTAAACTGAATGAACTGGAAACCTTTCAAACACAAAATAAATGCTACAATGAATACCATTGAAAATCCTGAGCGCCTTACGAACATAATTAATTTTCTCCAAAAGAAATCCCGGGACTTCGAAGCTTCGAGAATGATCCAGGGCCCTTCGAAACGTGACTGGCATAATTTTTACTTCAGAGTACATAATGCTAGGCTTAGGGTTCTATAAAAATGGTATAATATTAGCATATTGTGTTTTTTTCTTGTCCTGCTCAAATATATTTAAGTTAGAACATTATTAGGGAAACTACGCATCTGGTAGGAATCTTAGAGAAACTATACCAACATGGTGTTGAGACGACCTTCTGAATTTTAGGCCTTAATAAGCTGAATACAGTCAAATAAATGTACACGAGTCAGTCGTTAACAAGAATCAACTGCATATAAATCATGTTTGTGACCAAACACATACCACAGTCGTAGTTAGAACAACAAAGCTCGTAAGGAAACATTATTACAACAATAACAACACGAAACTGAGGATAATACAGCTAAATGCGACTGTCGAGACCAGCCACACGTAAGTCCAATGTTTATCTATACCCAAGAGCGTGTGCATCACAACAGGAAAGCCGCTTTCCGGCTGTATCAATAATACAACTAATGTTTAGAATAATTACATGGTGTTTACACAGGCTGCGCTTCATCGTTCATCTCTGACTTTGAACTTTAAAATAAAAAGGTATCAACACCACATGTTAAACCGAAGATTGGTTTTCAATGTATATTTTTTTACCCAAATTAACTTTCTACTAAAAATATCAAGAAGATAGTCCTAATCCAAATCTTCGATAGTCAGTAAACACCAGACCCCAATTTCCTCTATCCACTAGAATTCAATTCTAGCTATATATTCCCTCCATCTCTACGAGGAAATAAGGCTGATGATCAGCAAATACAATTATGCGATTCTATTGACACACCCAAATTGGTGGAAATCTAATCCGGATCGTTCGAATCTCTAAATAGCTTGTTTGTTGTTATTTTATACCAGTAAATACTTGAGCATCAGAAAACGATAAGTTTATTACAATTGTATTGATCACTGTGATGGTATTTTAATAAATAAATTATTATGCACATTATGTCATTACTTATTATACCCAACAAAAATTTGTCACCATCTAACAACTTCCAAAGCCTTCAGAAAGTGACTGAACTCTTCAAAGTCACCCCAAAACTTTCGCCTGGACCGAAGTCCGAAAGTACAAGCTGGAAACTTTTCGTTCGTTACGAAAAAGGACAGGTTCGTTCCAAAGGAATATTAAATGGCAATTTGCTATCAACGAAACTTTATTAACATGAAACCTGGAGCGTCAACTAATCAAGGGAGTTTGCAAAAGCTCAGACTTCGGCAGAATTACTAATGAAGCCTGTGAGTTTTGGAGTAACTCTGGGAATTACGCTTCAGGTGTCAGGATCAATCAAAACAGTTCCAAATGAAATTGGATTAAAGGTAAAGGATGAACAACGTACATACCAATCGTAAGTCAGTGAGAATAATTGCGTAATTGCTTATTTGATTCCAAAAATAGAGTCATAATGCTTTTACATGCAATGCCTCTGCACTCACAGTTCTCCAGAAGATTCTACTTAGATTACACAAGAGACAGAAGGTTGTCTAATCGTTCTAATAACAGCTATCATAAAAGGCAATTTCCAATTTACTTTCGTCTGTTAATTCTAAGACTTTCTTTATATTATACCTTATAAGAACTGAGCACTGATTGAGAGGGAAAGCGAAGTCATCAAAAGCTGCATAATAGACATACAATGAATTAAAGCTGCTATTGTGTTGTCGTATTTGGATGGAAGCTTTAATACGTAATTATGCAACTCGGTTATTAAGTTTATCGTGTCACTCGTGTGATGACGAATGTCGAAGGCTTTAGCACTTTCACTCGAAGTGGTCTTGTCTCCCTTGAAAAAACAAGTCGATATGGTAAGATACTTCCTTATTTAGATGGAGTACCATTCCTTTTAAGTCATGAACGTAAAAAAGGTTGTGATGTTGGGTAGAACAAAAAATACCGTTCATTCATTGTTTGTTTACATTAAAGTTACGATTTTTCTTCAGAGACTTCTAGAGTTTTAATCGAAATAAACGAGCCTAGTCGCCGTAAGCCACAGTTAATGAAACAGTAGCTTTTCATTTCCTTCTTTACGTGCCTTGAATTAACCTAGATACAGGTTATTTTCAATTTTCTTGCGAGGAAAGTACTTAAAAGATTCAAGTAAAAGTAAATTTTCCAGATTTAAAGTTTCTAGAAAGAACAAACATAAAATTGCAATGCAATCAAGTTTAGAAACTTGCAACTCAAGATCTAGTCAGTACGAAGTAGTACGAGATAGTCATCTTCGTAGATTTCACCCACCGTTTGGAAAAGTAAGTTTTCTAGTCGTTACTTCGCTTCAAGTTTAAACTTTATTAGGTACAAGTTTATTTCCTTGTTATACGGGAAGAGAATATGGCGGCAATATGGGGCAATTCGAATCAGTTTTACTACTTCTGGTAAAGTTAGCTGCTTTTTATGTTTATGCCATATTGATTGCAGGGCACGTAGGCAATCTAACTGAACATTAAGTCAAGGTCACTATATATACTGGGTGAAATTATACAAGCTTCTTTTCTCCACATTGGTTTCAAAATTTACTTCAAAAACAGTTGCAGGTATGTTTTACAAATTAAGTTATTTGTTAAGTTTGAAGGTCAAAGCAGGGCTTGGAACCGGTTAAGAAATACCGGTTAATATAGTTCATAAAACCGGTAAAATACCGTTCAGCGATTAACCGGTTAATTACGAAAACAGTTTCGCCTAAACCTAAATAATTTTGGTTACCGGTTATTACAGAAAATAGAATTTTAAAACTCGCGCTAACCTGAATAAACCGGTTTTACTCAGACGCACGCCTGCCGCCGCCATTTTTTACATTCTCACGCGCTTGTTTGTGTTTTGTTTTCTTTCGTAGTTCGCCGCAAAGAGAATTTGGTTCGCATCTTTCATACAAGAAGTGTCGTGCGGCCGCTACTTAATTCGTGTTTTATAATAGCATAGACAGTGTTATAATAACATGTATCATGACAAAAAAGGAGGAGAGTAAAATATATTCCATGTTCGATTATTTACAAGAGACAAAAAATATATGTAAAAAAATTACGAAGTAATGAAAAAAAAAAAGTCGGGAGGTGTTGTGGGACACCCGGTGGGAACGAAGTTCTTTTAGCTGCATATTATACAATGTCGCCCATGCGCATGTGACCGCCCGTAATTTTCTGAATATTCATGAAAAAATATCGAAAATAAACTTCAAAAGGGGGGGTCTATCTATAACATTTTTCACTAGTTTTTTTAAAATAAATACACAATTTTTTACCGAAAAAATTACTTCGATTCCGTTTTTTTTTCGTAGTCGATAATTTTTTGTAAAAATTTTAATTAACCTGTTAAAATAACTCATAAGCTTTTGGAAAAAATAAACAGAATCCAAATCGACCCATAAACTTCGGAGATGTGTCAAAAAACAGAAAGCAAATCTTTAAAAAATTTAAAATTGAATAACATGAAAAATGTTATAGATAGACCCCCCCTTTTGAAGTTTATTTTCGATATTTTTTCATGAATATTCAGAAAATTACGGGCGGTCACATGCGCATGGGCGACATTGTATATTAATAAAGAGCCATCTAGTATAATTTTTAACAAGGCTAAAAATCTTTCTATACTACATGGCTCTGAATTAAAAACAATAACATCTGACATATTGGCTGACGTATATAAATGATATGACTTTGACTTCGACGCCTTCAACTTTGACTTTGACTTCGACTTCGACATCGACCTCGAATTTGACTTTGATTTCGACTCCGACTTTAATTTGTAAAACTTTTCTCAAATACATAAAAAAGTGTCGTTACAACTTTTGGTCTTAAACAAAAGTGTCGTTACAACTTTTGGTCTTAAACAAAAGCGTCGTTACAACTTTTGGTCTTAAACAAAAGTGTCGTTACAACTTTTGGTACAATTTTTTTCCGTCTAGCCCCCTTTCGCAACGCGCGAAAGGGAACTTCGTTCCAAAAAGACTAGGTAAGGGACGGTCGATCTTTTTGTTTTTATGCAATATGAGTTTGCTCTTGACCTCGATCTCGCCTGACGAAATGCGATGGATGAGAACTATGATAAAGCGAGCAAACCCAGAAAATGCCTGTTCACTCTTGCTTTGAACGCAGAAACTCTCCGAAGTACAGTCTGTAGAAAACCGACAGGCAGGTAACATTACGCTGATGAGCTAGGCTGTGAAGCCTAGCCTCCAGCGCCTCGTCGCATATGAGCCTTTTTGCTCTGCATTCCACCAAATCCGCCAAGCTGGTATATTGTTCAGCCTTCCCCTATGTGGCTGCAATATTCCATACAGGAACGGACCTGAGCTTTGTACAAACCCAGAATCTGTTCAGATGTGAAGTACCGGTCACCTCGGCGGTGACCTCTCGCGTCCAGCCCTGGTCCAGGCCATGGTACGGAGCGAGAGGGCATGGCAAGCCGTCACCTCCTCCTGCAAAGCAGTAATGATCGCGAGGGAGGAGGCGGAGCGCGTGAGGGAGAGGTAAATTTTGCGCCCTCACGGTCCTAGCCGCCGCAGGAGACGACCTGGGCGTCGGGAATCGGTAGCCGATTTCCGGCCACTGTAGGCGCGGACTTGCGGACGGAGAGCAATGGGTAGCTCTCCGATAAGGATCAGGCCCGGGTCGACGGCGCGTTGTATTCCACGAGCGCCTCAAAGAGATTCAGCAGAACTGACGGGGTTTGCTAGGGCCGATGCCTGCCGGGGTTGCGGGAAACTCCTAAGGGGAGACCGGGGCCCCTGGCAACGTACAGGCAACTGAAGGAACACGGGTGGGCTTCAGTCAGAAAGAGTCTGACACGCCCTTCCACTCCGCCCAGAGCGGGAGAAGTTATTTGATGACTTCCCAACCAAACAAAAAAGAAATACTGCCTCACCTTATTTAGGATAGCCGGGTTTCCTAAATAAGGTGAGGCAGTATTTTCTTTTTTGGCTGCAGTCTGTGCTTTTGACTCGGTGGTTGTGCCAAGTTGAGATCTGACGTCAATTCTATGCCCAAAAGCTCCAGGCGGTCGGTAACACCTCGGAAACTAGGTCCTTTTTTTGGAACTGGATCCTTTTGCCAGTGAAAAGACAGGGCTGTGTTTTCTGAGCGTTGAAGTTGACCAGATCATCGTCGCCCCACTGTGAAACATTTAAGATCGATTTCACCCCACCATGGCTTCTCTAAGAGTAGCTGTTTCCTCTCTGCTGGCTCTTGCACTAGATAGGTGTTTTTCTAAGACTGTGCTGTCATCTGCGAACCCAATAGCACCCAGCTGTAGCGGGTCGTTAATATAGAGCAGAAATAGAGTCGCAGAAAGAATACACCCCTGAGGAACACCAGCATCAGTAGCCATAATATGATTCGATGAGTAGCCATCAATGACCACTCTGATCGACCGCTCACTTAGGAAGTTTGAAATACAGTTGCAAAAGTCAGCAGGGATTCTGAATGCGGGAAGCTTACCCAACAGACTAGCATGCCAGACCCTGTCAAAAGCGTTTGATATATCAAGGGACACAGCAAAGGCTTCGGCGTGTCTCTCAGTGGCCTCGCCCCAGCGATGTGTAATATACACAAGAAGATCTTGAGTTGACGAACCACGGTGGAAGCACTGGAAGCCATACTGATGGTCACTGAGGAGCTCATTGTCTTCCAGGCATACTAGCAGCTTATTATTAAGAGCCCGTTTCATTTTACATAGTATGGAGGTTATGGCGATTGGTCTGTAGTTGACAGGGTCGGCACGCTTACCCTATTTGGGTACTGACTCCACATTGGCAAGCTTCCAGGTCTTCGGCACCTCTCCAGTTTTTAGAGAGGTGATACAAGCGCGTCAAGACAGGAGACAACTCTGGAGCACAGCTTTTCGGGACTCTTCCACCGTATTCCGTCAGGTTTGCTGGCTTTATTCATGTCCAGGCCACAGTGAGGTTCTATGTTATGGAGGGTTTGGTTTCCGCACTTAGTCCTTCGATCTCGACCATTATGCGTGTGCCATGGCAACCTTTGGTGGTTATTCCAACCAGCTCACAGCCCTCGAGAAGTTGAGTAAGTCTCCTGGTCTATTCAAAAGATCTGGTTGATCCGAGGGTTTCTGTGCTAATCTGGGTGATGCCCGTGCATTCAAACAGCACATGCGCAACGGTTTCCTCTGCTTTCATACACGCCCTGCACAGAGGACTGTCCGTTATGTCTATTATATGTATAACAAGCACTTGCTTGTTTAGCGAGCAGTGTCCCGTGATGGTCCTCATCATCAGGCACAAGTCGTTCCTGTACAGTTGTAATAAACGCGTGGTTAGTCTGTTATCCAAGACTGGCTTAGCTTCGCTGGACTACCTGCAGCACGGTGTTGAGGTCCAGCAGTTCTCCGCTTGTGTGTGGGTGAACTCTTGTATCCACCTGCGTAGTTGGTTGAACGGAATGGGTACAAAATTCAAAAGTCATTTATTCAAACTAGGCTGAGAATCAGCACTTTTCGAACGTCAAAATTACATAAGACAGTCCCCCAAAAACGCCCGCCCTTCACCACTTCCTAGTGCTTTTGCTGGAGAGAAGAAGTGGCGCAACAAACTCCCCAGCAGCACAGCTGTCTGTTCAGTTAGAAAAAAAACTTGATTCTATACAATAGTATGCAAATATTTTACATTACTAAACACTAAACATTCAATAAAATATATGCCATAATGACAGCTAGCACGCGCCAATGTACCAACAAAAAAATATCGAAATCTAAACTCAAGCAAAAAAAAAACAAAAAACGTAAACAGAACTTAATACCCGAATTATAAAGCCTCCAGGCATAAAGGGCGTGCCCGCTTACATATAGCTAATAAAACTGTAACTCGAAGTCACATAATTATGATAAACTAGGACCATCGAAGTAAAAATAAATCAACAGTTAGGCAAGAATAATATAATGATCTACTGTCGAGGTCCTAGCTAACCAAAGATTGCAATACAACTCATTAAACAAAAACATTGTAATGAGTCGATTATGTCAATTATAAATAAAAATTAAATTAAAATAATTTGACTTATACAGTCAAATAAAATAAAAAATTGACTATTGGTACGATAGGTTCGGGTCCACAAACTGACGTGCTGGATGCTCACCTTGCTAGCTCTTTACCTAGCGATCCACTGTCTTTTTATCCATTGCAGTGTCACTGTTGCGGTTGCGCGAAAAAAAGCAACTTGCACTGAGACGCATGGTTCTACGACGCGCCGTTTTCGAGTTAGGAGATTTTGCAATATTTTTTTATACCTTCTTAATTTCCAAAATGGAACTTCTGATGAACATCCTTTCTGGAAAGAAATTGTCCGTCTAGTCGAAAACCATGAGAACGAAATGAGCAAATCAGATGACCATAAACCAAATATCTCGTAAGCGGTGCGACCTAATATACAGTATGTTAACTAACAGAGGGTGTTCCCGTTAACCCGCAATAGTATATCGTCCATACATGCTAGAAAAAATATAAAAAACGAAAAAAAAAACAATTTTTTTTTTTATCATAAAATATTCACGAAAAATATTAATTTCATACGTAAAACAAACACTCTGTACACACGTACTTGTCGCACTTGTCTTTCCAAGTTGAAAGACAAGTGAGCGTGTACAGAGTGTTACATTTACATATCAATTAAAAAAAAAATATGAAAATTTCATTAAAAAATGTTAATTTTTTTCACATTCAGTATTTTTTCTAGCATGTATGGACGCTATACTATTGCGGGTTAACGGGAACGCCCTCTGTTAGTTAACATACTGTATAGGTAAAAAATAATCCAAATTTAACCCCCCCCCCCTGTCTTACTCTCTGTGCAGCATCCCAATATGAATGTAAGGAATAAATACTGTATTTTTTTGTCAAACATGAAAAACTTAAAAAAATCCTTAGCTTTTCACATCATCTCATGGTTTTCGATTAGAGCAACAATTTTTTTCTAGAAAAGATTCTCATTCGAGCTACCATTTTGGAAATCTAGAGCATTTTATAAAAATAAAAAAATATGTTTTACGCCAAGGTTACTGCAATAAAATTAGGGAACACAAATTTTTAATTTTTCTGTCATCGCCCAATAGCTACACTCCAACCAGTAAGTATTTCATTTGATAATAAGGTTTCATTTATTTACGCAAGTCAACCACAAATCCACCTTATAAAATAATAAAATGTTGCACACACGTCGAACGAAACTACTCAGCTAGCAACGCGGTCGAATACAATCTGCTTGTGGGTGCGGAATTGCGCATTCGTTGGCGTAGAGCGAGAGCTTTATTATTGTAGGTGTAAGCGAGATGGCGTATTATGTAGAACTAGTTTTTACCGTCGAAACTCAAATTAACCGGTTAATTTCGCTCAACAGAATCACAATTTCTAAAAAACCGGTTTGTCCCATTAACCGGTTAAAATACCGGTAACCGAAACCTTAACCGCAATCGATTCTGGTTCGGGGTCAATGACCAAAACCGGTTTGGAAAATTAACCGGTTTCCGAGCCCTGGGTCAAAGAGAAGCTTCTAGAGAAGAGGGCATAGTTGAGACAAGTAAGCTTGAAGTGAAAACTACTGCTCTTGAAGTTCATAGCAAAAATACAAAGTAGGTGTATTATGATAACAGAACTATAGGAAATATATTTAAGAAAATGAACATTCATAACATTCTGACTGGATGACATTGTATCTGATAAACAGAGCTTTGCTTGCAATACTTGACGAAGCCAGTTGCTTCATCGCTACTGAGATAATAACTCTCCTTAATCTTACATTATAATTATTAATTTAAATCTAATGTTCCAAGAAATTGAGAAACCCCGACTGGCCTTTGATTTTACAACCAGTGCACGTATTCAGTTTTGCACTTAATATTTGAATTAATGGTAAATATTAATGCATACAAACATGCATCAAAAGAGGTCATAAAACTGACATCTTTACAACTAGGAAATTCACTAATGACGTCACATATGTCACGAAGATTGTGCATTGCTATTGTTTAAACTTTCACGTCTGTTCAATGTTGTTCGTAATTGTTATGTTATTATGACTCCGGTAGAACAATGACTTGAACAGTAAAATGATAGTAATTAGGATTATGGTAGCAAGTGGTTCCGTCTTGTGTTACCGTAATACACGATAAATCAGAATTTGAATCGTTTTGAAACAGATTGCTAATCCATTGCTTCATAAGTCCGAAAAAAATCTGCTCAACAACGTAAATAACGCAATGAATATTGTTGAACTGTCAAAATGAAACAGATTGGTCGAAATCGTTTACGAAAATGTGTTGCGTGATTAGATAGCTGGTTAATTCCCTCTGATAAATTACATATATTATAGAATTTTACATAATATGATAGAATAGATATCTTCCCAAGACTCGTGTATGTTTCAGACGTTTTCGAATGCCTATTATACCCATCAACAGGACTCATCTGTCTAGCCTTTTCCCAACTATGTTGGGGTGGGCTTCCAGTCTAACCGGATGCAGCGGAATTTTAAGTGGAGCTACGGACTGTCTGACCTCCACAACCCAGTAACTGGGTAACACGATACCCCTTGGTAAGACTGGTTGTCTGACTTCCGGGCTCCTGACGACCCGTAATAACTGTCAAAGGTTTACAAATGACAGCCGGGACCAACAGCATAGGTACCTTGCTTTTCGAGGCCCGGAGGGGTCTTGGTATGTAAAGATGGTCACTGGTCACCCATCCACGTACCAACCGCGGCAAGTGTAGCTTAAGCTGATTGATCGATCCGTGTGGCTGTTATTACTTAGTCACAAGCTCGTCGATTCAGCCATCAACAGGACTAAAATAGTATTATTCCTTTTGACAAGAATTGAATTGTTTTCAACGGTATCCTTGGACTTTCTTGGACCTAAAGAAAAATTGCGCACATCTGTTAGAAAATAAATACTAGCACTATAAATTCTTATAACTCACTAAATAGAAACTAATGAAATTCCAAAGGCACTTCTTAACACTCTCTTCTATTTAGAAAACTAATAACGAAAACATTAGAAACAAAGAAGAAAGAAGTTTTTATTCTATTAGAATTAGTTGAGTACACAAGACGTGACTTTGATGAGAACCATTATAAAATAAATTAGAGTTAAAGTAAATGTGGAGTAGGTGTCTACAGTAACATACACTACAGACAAGAAGATATAGGTAGATATAGGTAACTACGTGATCATTCCATTCACTAAAGCTTACACAACATATAACAAAATTATTAAAACATAAACCGTTGAAATATAAAACACTTAATATTATGTTAATGACATGAAAACAATGTGTTAACAGGAAACATGGCGTCGTCCACAAATAACAAGTGACAATACGCACGGAATTGTTGGAATCATCCATTGTTCGCGCATTAAGGTGTGGGTGTCCAATAGACGCCACAGTACGACTTAAATGTCGCGCACCCGCGCCATTTGTCACACCAGGCAGCTCCAATCGGCACTTTGCAATGGCTCTTCCATATTTATTACCTCTAACCTCTGTTCGTTTGAGATATTTGCTACTGCAGTATCATTAGATCTAACAAGATCCTTATTGGTCATAATAATATTAAGTACAAATGGTTTCTTGTTTGCAGTCATTAATACAGAAGCACTTTAAATTAAATTAGACACCGTAGACGAGAGTAATGCAGTGGCTTTTGTCGTTTATATGTTTATTGAAACGATTTACGTTAATATGATAGAATCAAGAAATAAAGAAAATATCAATAAAGCTCATAATTATTCGATTAAAGCAATCAAAGCGACTAATCGCACGTTTATCGCATTACATGCACGAAAAAAAACATCGGTGCCCACAATGTCAGAGTTGAATAAACTATCACTTTGAGTCATGGTCATTAGCAGGCACTGACAATTAACACGATGTATTGACCTTTGCATGATTTATAAAACATACTTGAATTAATTCAAACTTGCTGTTGGACGAAGCAGAATTTAAATTGGCAGTGATGAACTTATTAAAACTGCAACTGTAAATGATATTGTTGCCGTGGCTAAAGGATGTCAACAATTTACTGGGTGGTTGCCAGTCTATACTTTCTCTTAGATGCAATATGACTTGCGTTGACAAGGAATTGGTAGCACACTTTTACTTTCAGATCCATGTGAATTCGATTTACAAATTCAAAACGTGAGTCGATCTATAGTTAGTAGACAAATCGATCCTCCCAGTCAGACCTATATCTCCAACTCAAACAGAAATTGCAATTTGTGAAATCTATGAACTTTGAAATGAAGAAATACTGTATACCAGAGCCGTTTCCAACCAACTATTAATCAAAATAACAATAAATAAAAAGGGAACAGTTCATGACAAAGCCATGGAACAGAACACTAATTGCAGTATTGCAGAATCGCAACCGGGTATACAAAAAGCGGTTTCACAATGTTTTCGGATGTGTCACGTAGAGAAAATTACCTGAAGTAAAATAATACTAGAGTAGCGTCGCTGTGATTGTGACATCAACAAATTGCCCGACAATGTTCATCGTGACGAGGACACGATGGTTGTGAAAAATTTAATTATGGTGTCTGTCTTAAACTGGTAAGAACTGGGACACCACGTTCACGATTGTCCAAAATAAAGCTATGTGAAACTGAAATGCATTTATCTAATAGGAAGGAAACCTAAATAACTATACAATATTTGGTATGGAAGTGGTTAATTCATCAGAGAGTTTGTATACAGATGTAACGGAAGTAACAACTACAAGAAAATTCAAGCAAGACACGATAGAGTAGAGTTAGACTAATAAACAAAGACAAAAGACGCATTTGATTAGCGGTTGCTATATTAAGCAATTCGCGGCATAAGAAGATGCAAGTGCACTTGAGGTAATCATAGCAATCTGTTCAAGCTACATTTGTTTTAGGTATAAAGCCGAGAGTTAGTCATAGTCTTTTTATTCCAGTCTTCGGACAAAAGGATGAGGATTTGCGCATTAAAATACACACAATGCATACATATAGGATTGTGTGTATTTAATGCGCATTTTAAAAATATCAACAAATACGATGATTCAGATCCATTACTCGGTCATTGATGAATCATTTACTTAACTTAAGGAAACAGTCACCCACGTATCAATAAAATAACACGGTGGCACGTGGCACCTCTATCCGGTCCCAAGTTTTTTTACAGTGATCCAAAAAGTGTCGCGTTTCCATTCCGCCGAAGATTGCGCTGTGATTTGATTCAAATTTCAAAATTCGTCAGCCGTAAACTGTAACTTCCAACGTGGCACATCAAGCGTCAAGCCATCAGCACTGACTGACTCCGACATTCGATTAACTCCGCGTAATTACATGAGATCTATTCTGGCCACGATGGCACTTTTTGTTCTAATAACCCGAAAATTGATTGCTTCCGTGCGTTCAAAATTACTAGCTGTCAGAACCAAACTGACGTCAATCTAACTGTTCAATAATGAACACGCTAATAAATGAGCTGAAAACCGTTGTAATAAAATCGTAATGGCATGTAAACACACGTAAACTACAGAATTCTTAACAAATGAGTCAATCGTCAGTCTAAATAGTACGAAATGTACGGAAAACATAAATAGTAATCTAACAACTGCCAGAGTTAAAATTGCTCAAGATTAGGAAAAGTACTGTGCTCCAAAAAAAATGATATTTCGAAGTTCTATTCAAGTAAAAAATACCGCAATAAGTAACGAAAAAGTATCGTCTATTGTTCGCCGAAAAAGCCTTGATTTAAGACCTGTATTAAACCCTAGACCAAACTGAAATGAGGAAATAAATCACGTAATTTGGTGTTTTCTGCTATTGATGAAATCTAATCATCAGCCGCCGCGGCCGCCGGTCTGACTGGATAAAAAAGATTGCAGCTTTGAAGCAACTACTCTTTGGACAAAATTCCAGGTGACTTTCTCGGCGGACAGAATAAAAACAGATATTTTCGCAAACAATGGGCTTTTGAGATAAAAACGGTACAGCCTGATTAGTCTTTGTAACTGTAGGATGATTTACTTGCGCAGTTCTCAGAAAAACTGGAAATAAGAATAGACATTACACTTCGTCTGGGAATCTTCAGTTATCTCGGTTCTTAAGAATGACGCAGTACAGCAATCTAGATCATGATTTTTAATAAACGAAAATTGAATTTGGTTATACTGACCTGGGGGCCAAGTCTACTAATTTAAAAACGTCATAATGGTGTCACGATGGTGAGTTTTTGACAGATTTTGTATGGCAAATCTGTCAAAAACTCACCATCGTGACACCATTATGACTTTTGTAAATTAGTAGACTTGGACCCCTGGTTTATTCCAAAAAGGTAGAGAGCAGCGAGCGAGTTTAGCGTTCATTCCGCTCCCTAAATTCTGATCAAAGCGGTCGTAAAGAGTAATAAGCCAAATATTAAGTACCTCACGATTAGATGGACCGTGAGGTGGACGGGTCATCGACCAGTTCACAAAAAGTGTAGCGATCTGACTGGGCTGTTCACACTCATTGCAGTTAACGGTATCGAGATATGGGGCCGAGGCGAAATTACTGTTTAGATTTACCGAGCCAATTGTAAGTGTAGAGTAATTGTGTTTTACAAGCATTGTATCCAATTAATGGAGGTAATGTGAGCTCTGGCAGTTAAGAAGTGGGACAGCGATGTATCACAGGTACGCAATATACTCGCACTACGCAGATTTGTAATTCTATCGCTAAATTACTAACGACAGGGGCTTTACTCTCTAAGTCCGTCAACAAAGATACGGGCCCGTCCGAAAGTAATTGACCCGTCAAAACAAGTGTCATATTCAATTTTGCAGATGGACAAAAACACATCGGGAGGGACAACTGTCAAATCGTGTTATCATGCATTGTTTGTTCGGGCCCCGAATTAATCGCTTGTCCGTTAGTGATACGAAGTAGAAATCTACCGTAACTTCGGACTTCTTGATTAGGGAGTAGAGAAGATTATTTTGTGACAAACTGAATAAAGAACAAGCAACACTTGAACTAAAAATAATCGAAGTCTAAATACGATTCATGCCCATGTTATGTATGAATCAACACCCAATTAATAAGGTGTAACTGTATAGTCTAAAACTATTAACAAAAATAACGATCACGAAATAATTTAATATTAAAATTACCGTCTAATTTAATATTATATATCATGTAATACAATATTGTCAATTAAACATCACTCGAAGCAATACAGTGTTCGACACGTCACAAACCATAGCTGATATACCAACACTCCAGAACTAATTACAGACAAAACGGGTCCTATTGGAAAACTTGTCTATTGATCTCAAAGGACCGGCTGTGTTAAAGTTTCGGGGCGAAGCGTCACTTTGTATCCATAACTAAATAACAACTTCGTAAAACAATGGAGCCTTCCAATAAATATTGTACGTAAACCGATACAAAACATGTGGTCGACATCTGGGGGATATAACGTTTTACTACAAAGATTTTTGCCAACAATTTATTGGTAAATGTTTGATATATAAATATTGGATGATGGATCGTCGATAAGAGAGTTCTTTTTTTGGATTTTACGAATGCTTCGACTCCCTTGGCACAGATTGTAGACCCTCAAGATGCGGTACGGTAATTTGTACTTAAAATATCCGGCTACGTTAATATTGTTAACGTAGGATATTTTATTAAGAAACCTCCTACCGAATTTCCAAGAAAGGTTATTAGATGAGGAAAATTCAACATTACAATATTTTATTACGACGTACTTACAATAATAATAGAATTCCGCTTTTCCTCAATATCTTTCCAACATTTAACAATTTTCCTAATATTGCTTTTCCTTTACAAAATGTAAATACATTTCTCTGTTTCTATGGGTCGTAAGAATTTGCTTATAGAAACTTTGGCAGCATTTATTATCGTCGAAAGAGATAAGGTGTCGCGTTGAATGATTGGTTCTCGAGCAGACTCGGTGACTAGGCCACGGATGCGGATGAGCGGTTACTATGGCTCGGAATTTGGGACATGCATTGTGCCGAGGAACAAGGTCAACTTGTAGAATCTTTAAAATATTCGTTTAATACAATGCTGAAAATGGATAATATAGAATCTATAAATGAGGACGGAAATCAATTCATAGACAACGAAGAACTGACTGAACTAGAAGATGATAATTATCATGAATGGAAGAAATAGTTGAGCGTCTGCTAAAGAGAAATACTACGATGAATGTGATTTAAAAATAGAAATTGCTTAGTGACGTGTGTAGCTTGAAATAGTAAATACAACCGTTTTTACTTTCCCAACGTTATCTATATGTTTATCTGAATCAGTCTTGATACACCTAAACTAGATCGATGAATGTACTGCTAATTTTAACTCGGTTCCTTTTTATATCGACATAATTTTTACAGATCGCTTTTAAACCCTCTGTTTGGATGCTCACGGACAGCAATAGTGTCTTTATTTCTTCTAGAATTATTGTTGTCTTCTATACGTAAGTCTTTTGTATGAAAGAGGAGCTAGAGCTATGAATAATGAACAAAACAATAGGTTTTCATATTATATTTGCACGGCTGATTTCCACCTTTGAGTTGACATTGACAAAATAACAACTAGTTAGGTAACGCGTAGATTGGCCAGTTTAGTCAAGCTT
Source organism: Conistra vaccinii (assembly GCA_948150665.1). Lineage (NCBI taxonomy): Eukaryota > Metazoa > Arthropoda > Insecta > Lepidoptera > Noctuidae > Conistra > Conistra vaccinii. The sequence goes on along the minus strand of OX411326.1, from coordinate 4,768,717 downwards.
CTAACTACATTGTATATTTGGACAGGCCATGGCCATAACTTTACATATTATATTTAATATTTAAGGATGATTAATTTTAGAAAATTATGGGCAAAAACATATATACGGGATACGCAACATTTTATGAGGTTGTTGGGCATCATTTTCATTACTTTGTTTGATTCTCCATTTATGGTGCTTCTACCGCAGTTCTTTTACATTGTTCAACCATATTATTAATGGCATAATTACATAGTTTATGCAAATTATTGTATAATGCATTCAATGATGTTGTATAATCTTGTTTGTTACTATGAGCTATACGTTGCATAACCAGGAAGGTCGCCTCTAGATATTAACAAGCATATTATAATATTTTTCCATGGTCTTGTTTGTCTAAGATGATTAGCTAAAGATTTCCTTTCATCTATTGTCAACTCTTTTTCAATACAGACCGCTTCTGATTTTAAATATGCATTCAAAGTTCATCGCATATTATTTCCTATTTTTAGACGTTCTTGTATCTTTTCTCTAATATTAAAAAAATATTGGATCCTTGACAATGTAGCGATGTCCACTTTTTCTTTTGTTATTCTTTTATTAGGAACCCCACATTCTGGATTCAAAGACATAAGGACCACAGCTTCTAATGCATCGTCACTAAATAGATATTATTTGGATTTTGGACTACTAAAATACGTCCTAGATATTTCGGCGAATGCATTATTCTGCTTTCAAGGCCACACGACCACATTATGCAATTCAGCAAAAAATTACACAAACTTAACACTACTTTGTAATTTTTTGTTGAATATGATTTATAGACAATAATAACACACATAACACTAGTAATCATAAACAACACATCTAGAATGCAACATGCACTGTATAGTCATAAGGCGTTGCACTTGCTACAAAAAGCGACGACCTTGTCAGGCAAGCAATAACGTGCTAATTAGTAATTATGTAAATAAGATTGAGACAGCCATGGCCTCGATGTTTTCGTTAATTACTTTTTTCCTTTATTTTTGCATAAAGTATTCGTAATTCGTTGCCGATGATGCATTTTAGGGTCTGAATTAGTGACTTCAATTCTCGTTCTTATTCTTCTTCTTCGCTATCATTCCACTCTTGGTAGATTGACCTGTTCGCCATTTTAGGCTCTTCATTTACTGTGTGGATGGAATCTTCATTTAAATTGTCAAAGAAATAAAAAGCAGTGCTTACACCGGGCATTATTTTGTCGAGTATATGCAACAAATATTACAGCATCTTTGGGATAACGTTATTTCATTATTTTTTAGAATTTGCCTATATGCGTATATGCAATCGTTTTGTTAGTAAAGCTAAGATACTACTTATGTAGGACAACAATAGAAAAGAAACTCTTGAATCTCATCTCAACTTCAATTAACCGTTTCATACAACGGGAGTCTTTGAAAACACGACACTCCAAATCGTCATCCATCACGAAAAACGGCATCCGTGCGAAACCAGGGACCGCTAATTGTTAATAAAAACACTAAACAAAAGAGTACCGTAGCGTCTTTAGCCGGTAATACAGTACCTGGGCGTAAGTATGACAGTCATCTAGCTTAAGAAAGAGCCTGGCACACAGTATGGGTGGCAGAGTCCCAGTCATTAAAGGGACTACAGGAACTAAACACTAGCTTTATAACACCTAAAAGTATGATATGAGCTCAAATGTCCGAAAGACTGATGCAGCTCGATAACAATTAAAATTTTATTGTGTCTCATTAGTGACAGTCAAGCGGATAAACTGCAGTAAAAAACTTCAGAAAAATAATAATACTCATATATTATTCTTGAGGATATATGCTACTTAATTAGATAGTGTGTTGAAAACATAATACAATTGATTTGATACGATAGAAAATAATCACAAGGATATCTCTAAAAATTTCTTTTAATACAATGTAAATAATAATTCTGAATAATAACGTGATAGTATTTTAATTTTTCAGTCCATAAAATAGATAATTGCTTCATATTTTCCAATATATTACCAGCGAGCGTTGTGTACAAGCGCTTCTCTTTCTTTTCTATGCAGACTCACAGTGACTGCGATTTAGCTGTTGACAAGAGTTGCAGTTGCGGTTGGTCGCAGAGATGAAGGTCTACAAAGCCAAACTTTTGGAACGAAGAACCTTATAGCTTGTGAATCTTGTGATACTCGGTGATACTCTGTATTAATCATTATAAACTTAATTTGAAACAAAATCAGTAAAAAATTAAAAATACTGATTATTTACGTTTTCTGATTATATCCCGCTTTCGACGAAAGAATCCTGCTTTTTTTATTCAAAGGGGTTCAAAATCCAGCTTTGGCCGAAAAAAAATCGTGCAATGCTGCTCTGTATTCTTGGCTTATAAGAGCTAGATCGAAAAAGTGCAACATTTTGACCGTCACGGACGCTTTTGCTTTAAGTATACTACTTAACATAATATACATATTAATGTGTTTTTCATTGTGCCTGTTATTTTTATAACCGACTTCAATTCGACTGTATGTTATTTTATTTTATTTTTATAAGTATTTCTTACGCGATTACTCCGTCAATATGAAATGATTTTGATGATCCTTTTTTTGTTTGTTAGGTCACACGTCAGAAGTGATCCCATTTAATTGTATTAACTTTGCTTGGTTCATTTTTGAGTTAGCATCAATAATACGTACTTTTCGCACTAGTCTATGTGGATGATATATTATATAATATAAATATCACTGTTATTTACATAACAGGTACTGGTATTCGAATTTAGGTGGGGTCGGTACCACAACTAAAGAGTGAAAAATCAAAACTGTTTACAATAAAAAAACAACCGACTTCCAAAAAAAAACACAAAATACCTAGTGAAAATGTCGTTTAGTTCTGTATTTTCGTTTTTTGCCACCGAATTCCGAAATGAAAGTTATTTTTCACTTTTTGTGTTTATTTTTTGGAAGTCGGTTGTTTTTTTATAGTAAAAAGTTTTTTTAATAGATAATATACAACGAAAGGAACTTCGTTCCGACCGGGTGTCCAACGACACCTGTCGACATTTTTCTAAAATTATAAGATACAATATAACCAAGCACATACTGTAACTAGTTCACGAAACCCTGTATAAGCTCTCGAATATCGTTGTAAGATGAGTCGTAACTCGTAAGTGGGCACCGACCACAGTGACTCAATCGATCACCCACTCGGTGTGTCACCCCCGGTAACGGCGACCTTGCGGTCACCCTCGGCGGCGCAAGCGCATCAATTACATGCGCGTGGACATGGCAGCGGCGACGCGCGTTGTTCTTTATTTAAATTTTAAATGGAATATGGCAATGAATATCACGATATTACACGTTCTGTCGTACCGTACTCTGGTGTTAAAGTCTCAGAAACAATAACTACGTAAGGTATTTTTATAACGAAGTGTATAGAGTGCCGCGAGTTTCTAGTGGCACTCTAGTGTCACTGCCTCGGCCCGGCTAGGGTGCCGTGAGTGTTGCATTGTCACTGTCACTTGTTATTTAGGTTAGGTTAGGTTAGAACTGTGACCACACAACGCACGAGCCGAGCGAGCGTAGCGAGCGGTGCCGCAAGAGAATGTGATGTTTTGGGAATGTGGTGTTTTACAGCGATCTAACCTCGACAATCAAACAAAATACCAAGTGACGTGACTTAGTGACAGTGACAATGACGATCCAATGCTTGCGGCACTTGTGCCGGGCCGAGGCGGTGTTACTAGGGTGCCTGTAGTGGCACTTTATCCGATAGGGATAGAGTGCCAATGGTGGCACTCTATACACTGCCTTTTTATAAATAATGGTACATTTACGTTAACGTTATTAACACTCTTATACGTCTTGATTTAAATTCATCATGGTTTATTTGTACAGATGTAGGGCTAAGCCTAAAAGGAAAACAATACAACATCCACCATTGACACATGGGTTTATCATAATTTATCCCATAATAATAAATGTAATTTATTACCAGCTTCTCAAATAAAATTCCTATAATATTAATAACTGACACGATTTACCGCCCACACATAGAATATTATTGTCGCTAACTGTTGCTAACCTCTGACATAGAAATATTGGAAGGTCGTCAACCGCTGAAGCTATGATTTCTAATGTTCGATCTTCGTTATTGTTTTTGTATTTCCCACAGTTAATTATTTCCTATTACATTTGACAGGATTTGAAAAGTGACAACATTTATGACATGTCTAAATTAAATGGCAGTTTGGGACATTGGACCCTCAGGACCCTTCACCTACAAGATTACTTTGCACAAAGACTCGAGTTGACGTTAATAATCAAGGGACACTGTAGAAAATGCTTATAAGACGATAATATTTAAAAGAGTCGTTGGAGTTTCTTGCCCGTTCTTCTCCATAGAGATCTGCGTTTTGCTTCAACTTTCTGACTAACTGACCAACTATTTGACAATTCAAAAGTGCCTGTAAATGGTTTAATTGGAATTAATGCTTTGAGTACTGAATTTACTTTTACCCATTGTAACATGTGGTGAAGAGGAACTCATATCGTACTGTGTGTGCCAGTGCCAATGCCAATACGGACATTTGCATAACTTGTATTTGCACATAGAATGACTCATCGCTCTCACTCTTTGTGTCTACGTGTTGGTTCCTAATAATATATTTTCATCTATTTACTAGCAGCTTAGTAGTTAGAAGAATGGGAAATTATTCTTAAGCCTATTCCAAAGACTTACGCGTGAAGTCACAGACTTCCCGGATGATTTTGCAACATCACGTTTTTATCAGTTACAGAGTAGGATGTTATTATCCGTTATAACATAACAATGCAAAAGAATTATGTTCTTAAACCAAAGACAGATAAGTATGAGAGAAGATGATACGCGATGACCGATGACGAATCGCTTGCGCTTGCACTTGAAGTTCGAAGCTTATGAAAATAAATCGCATCTGGATTCCTCGATATTTTTCGTATATATTCGACTAACTTTCAAGAGACGTTCTTTGATAGGCATTCCACGTATTTCTAAATCAAATTCTTTATTTTGGTCCTTTGATACGAAGGATGAAGGACAAACGGCAAAACCTTTACTAAATTATTGAATGTAATAATATTAAAATACAAAGAGAGAAATTGAATGAAATTAATTACCAACGAATATTTATTGAAATACAAAGGATGAAAGATATTATTTATCTAGTGGAATCCTAGAGAAAAAAACACTTAAAGCAACGTTTACTGACGAATGAGTATCTAGGCAACTGGTTAATTACTCTATGGTATGTAAGCATGTCCCCGACTCCCTGGCAGCTGTGCACTCAATGGTTACGTAACAATTATTAATTATTATAAGATCTTGTTTAGTATAGCACGCCAAACAAAAATGGATGTCAAGTTTTTTCCCACCAAACTTTTATAAATTTCGTGAAAAAGGTTTCATCTGGTCTGAACAATTCTTAATACTTTTGCCTGACAAAGACAGTTTCTTACAGACGATAATAATCTTCCCAAAGACAAGGATAAGCGGGTCTTTGGTAAACATTGTATTCCGGCTGAAAAACATTTAAGATAATAGAAGTTGGGCAAAGTAAATTGGGTAAAAGCGAAGGTACCAATTAGATTTCTCCTAAAAAACCAGTTGTCTATGTGGAAAGTTTATGTTTACTCGTTATTATGTAAGTTGTTGTACTTGATACCACTTATTTATATAATAAGCATGTATTACATATACTTATGTATATATTGTTATATAACTCATGTTTACGGTTCCGATATAAAAAATTATATACTAAAGCGGAAAAATGTCGACGGTAACAACAATTACAATGTGAAAACGTGTTAGAAACGGTTTATGCATAGAAAAGTATTTATAGCTACATTACCCTAGTGTTAAGACCTTATTTCCTAGTTTTTTCTCCAATTAGAGTCGGTCCGCGAGGCGTGCTCACGACCTGATCAACAGTCAACACACGAACTTGGACTTAACTATTCAAATGTAAATAAAAATAACGAGTGCAGCTGATTCAATTAAACTGTAGGTACACGAATGAGGGGATAATAGCCTTTGATGTATATTTCTAAAGGTTTTTTTTAAACCATCAAAACTGTTGTCGCTATCTTGCCAATTTCCTAAGTCAGCCCTTACGACGCGTTTCCCAAAGACACATCGCAAACATGCGAACACAGCTAAGAGTAGGAATAAAAAATTCAATTGAATAATACCGTCGGCCTTGTGTTAAAAACGTAATCAAACAGTGACAATTTGTTGTGAATCAACGGCATCCTGAGGACGACACCCACATGCCAATCGTATCGGGACTGTTTCCTACGGGGCTCCGTCAGTCTCATGTGAATGGAGGGACCCTTCTACTGTAGGTACTGTACTCGGTACAGTCAGCGACAGAATGAATGAATGAAATGCACCGACCTCAGCGTTTGACCAGACTCGATTAATCGAATGAACTCAAAGATTTACACTAGCCCCTATGGTCTCTGTAGCCCCATTAAAAATGTGTCTCCAGACATTTTTAATGGGGCTACAGAGACCATTGCATATTATGGAGTACGTCAGGGGGCGCGGTAATGGTAGGGAAGACGTGCCCTTAGGATATGGAAGGATTTTTAAGCCGTACCGGACATGCATCCTAGGATCCGGCAACGGAATAGTGGACGAACGCCTGATTTATCTATGGGTGCCCCATCTTTTAACGACGTCGCCGTCACCACTGATTTCTCGAGTCTTTTCTATGTTACGGCTATGCTGTGTTACACGTTGCTGTTTCCAAAGTCTTCGTCTGAGGTCTCGCTAGTATCAGTTTCAGGATTTTTGTAAGTCTCGCTAGCAGCCTTCTTGATCATATCTGTCTTCAGCCATGTCCAGCCAAAAATGTATTCATAATGACAGCCCTATACCTTACCTACTTGATAGCGGAGGATCGTGGAATTGACATGAAAACTGAGTACATTTTAAAGTCATGTGCTGAACTGCTGAGTATAAGAGACAGATGACAGAGATTCTTGATAGTTATGATTGTAATTAAGTACAGCATCCAGAGGTCGATACACTTGCCAATAACTCGTATCAGAGCTGGTTCCTACAGGCCTCCGGCAAACTGTCGTGTACTCGTGTGAATGTAGGAACCTTACAGGCGGAAGACCGTGCGTGCACACGCAACTTTGGAGGGACCAGTGGCGAAGGGTGCCGTAATAGAAAAGGTAAGCCGGAGCCAAAACAAAAGGAAAAAAAAAAAAAACCAGGGGCTGCAGCCGTGCGTGAAGTCCAGTTACTTACAATTTGTGGCTAGCTTTCTGGCTCTTCAGTCTTGTACAGGCAGATGTTACTATTTACTATATGATAAGATGATACTATTTACGTGTCCAAAAAACGTTTTCATTTCCTGAATATTTTCAAGGGAACGGCTCAGTACTAAATTTAATATATGAGCGTAACATGGGACAAACATTGCCATATGGACATGCATCACGAATTTTCGCTTGTACTCCACCGTGGCTCGCCAGACATAACTGCCGCGCCGTCATAAGATTGACCAACTAACTTATTTCTACAACGATACTGGTCAAGTATTTCTAACAACTGTTTGGATAAAACTTCAGCAGTTCGACTTTCGCTAACATCGTAAAAACCCAGGAATCGTTCTTCAATTCCAGTTTCTGATAAATATCGAAAAATTACAGTTAATTGCTCCCTATGACTGACATCTGGAGTTTCGTCAATCATTACAGACAGAAATTGAGCTTTATCTATCTCTAATCTAATGTGGTCTCGTAAAACGGATGCAATACAATGTATTAAATCATTTTGAATATCACTAGAGAGACCAGAAAACACGGGGTTCTGAACTGAAGATCATAGTTCTAAATGCGAGTTCATTACGGATCATATTTCCTCAGATATAACAAAGTTTTGATATAGTTACCGCGGTTATTGGAATTCAGACCTTCATCGTGGCCGCGAAAAGCTACTTCTTGTGTATCTAACAAAATAATGGTGTCAATAAACCGTTTCTTAAATTCCTATTTCGATTTACTTTTCTAATAGGAGCTTCATACGAATTAGCGAAAAATAATCAAGTTGTTCTGTGATTCGTTTAACGACATCTGTCGGCGAGTAGAAATACTATTTTGAGATTTGTGAAGCTAGTTTGGCGTTTCAACACAAGATGACAGCACATCTGATTTTACTCTAAGAGTGAAATCAAATGTAATTATAATACAAAAAGTATTTTTAATTATGGAATTTGTTTCATAATGTAGGTATTAATAAAGAATTCAGTATTAATTATGTGTTTCTTATTTTCAAACCTTGAAAAGCATGTTTCCTCACAAAGTAAATAATTCGTCAAGCAACAATCAAAACTATTTGCCGCCATCCTAATCCTACTGATAGTACTAATCATTTTTCAAATCTACTCTAATGATGTAAGTTCAACTTATTAAACTTTCTACTTACCCCAAATACCTAATTACAACGTAGTTCAATCAACGTACGTTTCTTTCACTGAACTCATAACACAAACACTATCTTAATCACTTTTCTATACCTGAAAACAAATATTACTCGTACTAGTAATGATAAACTAATGAATACAATGAATACAAAATGCAAATTAACTACTGTAAACAAATTATATGGTTGCGATTACGACAAAAACCAACACATTGTCAATCGAATGATGAAATAATGTTTTGATGTCCGAACACCGAGCCGAACGCATTACGATACTCAACGACAACAACCGAATATCAAATGCGAGAACGAGTGAGTAATAGCAATACATAGTTCTTTCTCGTTCACACGAGCGCGTTTTCGCCTACTGTCCCTATAGTAACTCGTTGCAAACCGGCTTACTCGGCTGCTAAGAAAGGGCGGTGTCACGTGACCGAGTGACGTCAAGACGGACTATATTTTCTATAGAAATTAAATTCACGATAACCCGTACGCGCCTACGAGTTATTTTAGAGCGAAATGTTTTGTTGTTGGGATATAAAGACAAAAATTTTTATGTAGGCGTTTTGTAATGTTTTAATTGTATTCAAATACTTACAGTGTGATTATTCAATGACGATAGAGTGGTTGTGTTCCGAATTACCGAAGGGAAGCCGATAGGAATCGGCTTGTACGGAGTCTACGCCCCTGGGAGGGACTTAGATAAGCTGAATTGACTAACATGTACTAAAATAGCGGAAATTCCCAATTGTTATGTTACTACTTCAGTACTGAGAGGTCGACACCCACTTGCCAAGCATTCGTATCACAGAACTGTTTCCTAAGGGCGCGGGGTTCCGTCATCAGTCATGTGAAAATTGTGTGAAGGGGTAAGATAAGGTGAATTGGCATGTTATAGTAAGAATGGCAGAAATTTAGTTTTTAATGGTTTACTTTAAAAATTTATTTCACATGACATGTTTCGTATGCCATTACAGATAATAATAAATCTAATGCGACAACGTAACCTAAAATATACTTAACTATACTATTAGGTAAATGCATATTATTAAAAACTTTCCATTACATTGCAAACCAAAGGTGTGATGGATAAGAGAAATAGGTGCCTACCTACTTACAATATAATAAGGTGATGCTATAAATTGTTTCAATTCAGTACAGGTTATCGGGGGTGAAATCGCCCTGTCCTCCATACTATTAATCACTATATTATGACAGGACAATCCTTCTCCTCCTTGAGAACTAAATAAAACCTATTACTCAGATATTCAGTTATTTACTAGTAACAAAAATGAACACAGATGGGACACTCCGTATTTTAGGGAGGAAGCTACAAGTAGGCACGCGGCGGGCTCGACTTGTCGAATTCAGTGTCGTAACATAGTCAGAAGATAAGAGTTACGCGATAGAAAGAGAGGCAACTTCCCAGTGAAATAACTGTCGGTAATTAACGCTGTGCGACCTGAATTGCACTTTATTGTGTCATAGCAAGAGTCGCTTTTTATTTAACAGATTTTTCGGTTCTGTACTAATCTGTGCTAGTAAGTAGTAATTAAGTATGTACCCTCCATTGACAATCATATCCGGATTATTATATTTAAATATTATTGAGGATGGATTGGGAAGAAACATGTTTTTTTTTTATTAAGTGTATTCTTATTCTATTTCATATATAATTTTAAATTGTATGAGAGACACAAAGAAGGTAGGTATAACTATTGACTAAAAATCATGAATATTTTGGCAAAGATGTTCAATACCAATTTTATCATGATAATAATAAATAATGAGTAGGTATATAAGTAGTATGTATAATATGAGTAGGTATATATAATAATGAGTAGGCCTATGTTCCGTGTTATATTATATTGTTTTGAAAATAAGATCAAAAAAATTATATCATTAATAAACATGTAGGAGATAATGGGACATTTGTTAATGTGTAGATAATGTTGAGTTTTAACTAATTACTTAACAAATCTTATTAGTTAAACTGTCTTATCACTTTGGAGTCGTTGCTCACGTATGTACCACAATCCTAACTAATACTATAATTGCTAAAGTGGGTCTGTTTGTGTGTTTGTTACGCTTTCGCACGAAACCGGCTGAACAGATTTGGATGAAATTTGCACATGGGTAACCATGACCTGGGTTAGGACATAGTACACTTTTGATCCCGATATTCCTATGGAATCGAGACTTATGCGTGTGAAACCGCAGAGCGCAGGCACATGTAGTCGAACATAGAGTATCACAATATATACGTTTTCTTTTTAACCACAACGTGGAAGCTCTTGGCCTTCATCTCACCTGATAGTACGTAATGATTAGGCCGAAGGGGAAAACGAGCTTCACCCGGAGTCCTCAACCTCAGAGAAACGAGCTACCTTTCCTCTAACCCCTATATGTATATTATATTTATTTGTAAATTAAGTACGACATAAATAAGTAATAATCCTTATACATACTTTTGTAGCAATTAATAATCAAACAGTCCATTGTTTCTTAGCTCAATAACTAATTGTAATAAATAGTATAATTAAAGTAATTAACTTACTTAAAACTTATAGTACATAAATTGGATGTTATTGAACTAATTAGGTGTTATGTTTAAAAATAAATTACTAATTAGATTCGGGTTTTTTTTTAAAAGTTTTAATGTGTTTATTGTTGTTTTATTTTTTTAAGGAAGTAATTTTATGATTGCAGTGAGATAAATAATAGGGCAAAATTATTTTGTTGTATTAATTACTATAAGATTTACAAAAGATATTTAATAAGGTGATTAATTTAATTAAATAGATACTTATGGTTTGCAAATAGTCGACACTATAAGAATCTCACAACTGACCAATGAGCATAATTAAAGGTTTTAATATAAGTACTAGCCATGAAAACCACTGTATTTTTTAATATTTATGTCATACTATTTTAGACAGAACTGACCATTCATCTGGAAGAAACAGTGTGGTCCTGTTGCTTATGAGATTTATATTGTAATCCAGTTAGATTACAAAAAAAACTCCAATAACCTTGAATGATGCTTCAATTTGTTATCTCCTACAAAACTGAATTCAGATAAGTATTATAGGTATATGTATATTAATTCTAAAAAACGAAACCAATGAAAAAAAAGTGAATGAAGCTGAATATGATTATTCTAATAAGTATGCTAATCAGACTAAGACCGTTTCAATGCCATAGACCAGCAATAAACAATAATTAAGCGTGAAAGTACCTATCAATACAATAATTCCTATAGTTTTAGACGAACCAAACTTTGTGGCATCACACCGATAAGCCGGCGAGCCGATTACGAGCGACGCCCCACGAAAACATCGTTATACACAACATAATACTACAGACACGCACCGAACGTTACAATCACCAACCAATACAAAGGCATGCAAATCGTAATATCGACGGAATGTGAACCTCAAAACGTAACATAAACATCATACTTTTTTAAGTTTTACAACAACAAAATTACCTGGGAATGCAGTTGGAAGGGGTCCTGTCCACTTCCCAGGCCGCAAAAAGTTTCATGGGAACAGGTTTCGATGCATTAGTCATCTTTTCCGATTTATTTTTCTCGGTCATCTTAAACAGCACCAAACAACGGTTTCACAGCACAACACTAATGTACATTACAATTGGCATTGTTATTTAATCACTAAACACGACACTGTATTCATTTTTATAACACAGTTCATATACGAAGCTGATGCCGACGCAATCACAACAATACTCAGTAATTTTATAGCACGGTCGACTGGAGAATCGTAGCGGGCCAACCGAGGGCGTTCGATACGTTTGACAGCCAGCTGCCCAGTGTTGCCTCACTTCGAACACACACTCCACAACTCCACATGAAAATGTGGACTTGAAAGTAAAGTGAATATTCAAAAAGTAGAAGGAAACGAAAATCTTGAATGTGATAAGAACAGTTTTCACTAATGTATCCAAATTTTACCGTTAGTTTTAGTTCAAAGTTTTCGTTCATACATTCATTGAGTAGTTTTCGAGTAGTTTATGTTGATGATGTTATATCTTCCTGACAAAGTTATTTACATTATACATAGCAAGTAGTGGTATAAAAATGTATGTGGGATAGATACCACAACAAAAAAATTAAAAGTAAAAAATCTTTGGTTGTTTTCTTTTGTAAAACCGACCGGTGTCATACCGTCTTCTGAAAATCAAACAAGTGAAAAATTGCTTTAATTTTGGAATGATTTGATTGTTTTAATAAAAATAATCATTTGTTTGGTGGTTAATTAATTTTCCACTAAACTGGGCACTTTCTATTGTCTTGCTATACCATAGGTTGTCAAAATCAATGACAGATGACACTTTATTGATGCGTTCTAAAATAAACAAATTCGATTACAGTATATAAAATATTTTCATGTTCTCAATACTGACTGTCTGTATGTAGCTAATAAAATGAAGGAAATTGGTGACATAGTACTTTATACTTTTAGAAAGCTTTATATCTGAGTTTATATCCAATACCCAGCCTGTGTTGCAAAGAAGTGACAGCAACAGAGATTAGCCCGCTGAATCCTCTAATTTGCAGTATCAGTATCAACCAGCAACAGAGTGTGTTGCTGGTTGATACTGATACTGCAAATTACATCTATCATTGCAAGATAAACTATTGCGATAGTGTACCGACATAAGACATAATTAAGACGCCACTAAATGCAGCCAAAAAATGTGCTAAATGGCCTTGAGTGGGCTTGCGTGTTCTGTGCTGAACTTAGCACGCTGAGCGTGCAACGCGTCGTGCCGACGGTACCAGTAAAGCCAGGGCCGTAGGCAGGGGGGGGGTTTGGGGGTTCAAATCCCCCCCCCCCACAAATGTGAGAAACCAGAATCTCAATCCAGAGTTCGACCCTCCTAGGGTACCTCCGTACTCAATTCATCTGATAATTGTAATCTATTTCGCATAGGAGTAGGTACTTTATAATCTAAAAATAAAATAAAGCAGTACGTCTGTCGAGGCTGTCTTTGTATTGAATAAATTCCTGCAACTTCAGCATTCTCTGAGAGAGTCTAACTAACCTATCCAGGGAGGTGTGCAAAAATTTTCGAGATCGCTTCGCTCGCTCTTGCATCCTATATTCTCTTGATTCTCAAACTGTTCTGCTGCTGTTCTGCGATAAACTTTCTTTTATTTCTGTACCAAAGACAAAGAAAACCTAACTTATTCGAGTGGAATATCTTGCTAAATATTTCTTGCTCGCTTCGCTCGCTCTTGTATCCTATATTCTCCATAGCGGAAAGAGGGTGCGGGGGCGGTGCGGTCCGCCGGGTTTTTCAGTGATTCCCAGTTTTTTATCGGCGTTAGACAAAACTTTACCTAAAAAACTCAACTTTACAAATTAATTACACTATCTAAACTAAAGCATGGCCAAAAAGTGAACGTGGTGACATTTGGAACTAAATATTTTACTAATTCAGAAATTCAGACCTATAATAATGATCACTACTTTGTCGACAAGTGCTAGTAGATTTTGATTTGAGTAACCCACAATCAGCGTTTATTGTTGCACATTTATTTTAACAATTTATTTCCCATTCGAAGTGACCTAAGTACGATAGTGGCGCCCTCAATTTTTTTCAACTCTTTTTGGCCAAGCTGTAAGTACAAAGAGAAAAGATTTGATTTTTGTATGTTTGTCTTTCATGCTAAAAGGGCTGAACAGATTTGAATGAAATTTGGCACATGGGTAGACCATGACCTGGGTTAGGAGTTACGACATAGTATAGGTACTTTTTATCCCGATGTCCCGATATTTCCACGGGACCGAGACTTATGCGTGTGAAACCGCAGCTAGTGTAATTTAAATATTAATCTAAAATATTCACAGATTAAGTTATAATAACTTATATTTTTTTTCCAAATTATTAACACTACTCGTTTAGACGTGATATTCTGCATAGAATCATTAAAAGTCCAGCTGCAGCAGCAAGCCCAGATGTCACAACTGAATTTCACACCATACATTTTTTATAAAGAAGCGTCTTCTTCGTAGGCCTGAAAGTGAGCAAGTGGCAACTGGCAGTTTTTCAATCAAATGTTTGGGTTTGAACAAAAAATATTTTATTTTTAATACAAATACAAAACATAAACAGTAAAAGTCACTAAACATAAACAATAATTAAAACAGTATCCAATGCATAGCACAATAATTACATAACTGGAATAATTGAAGTCTTTTAACCTATAAATAATTTCAATTCATGGATAAAACAATATTTTAATTAAGATAAAAAACATATTAATACATGTTATATTTATCTAATACCCAAAACCCTTATAAAATGGCTTAAAATTAGTTATCAGACTAGATTAGAATTAAAAGCTTATGACTATGTTCAGTAAAGTAAAAGAGCGACTTTTGTATAAAATTGCAAAAATCTTGGGAAAAGAAAGTAACTACTTAAGTTACTCCTACCATGTCCACAAATTGGTTATACACATGATTTATGATATTAAATACAGAAGCGGTATTTCTTTTAAGCCTAATATTTCCATTATTGTATTTTAATAATATTTTTATAATGGCACTGACATTTACTAAAATTCGATCCTGCTTCTTTGTTCAAATTTTCCCAAATTTAATTGGCAACAACTTTTTTCCCGTGGCCAAAATTCATAGGTAACGTTCGAAATTCAGACATAACGCTGTAAAAGCGAAGTCGAAGATGTGTGCGGCCAATATGTGGACGTGGCATCATTTCGGGTTCATTTGGCGACTTCCGGCGGGCAGTCAGGCTGCGACGAGGGATGAGCCGCGCGGAATGCCGGGTGGTTCTCAAGCTCGCGGTCGATACGGAGAATGATGGGGAACGGGCGAAGGTCCACGTGAAATCTGGAAAACCATTAAAAAACATTGTTTAGTTTTCGAATAGGAGTAAAGTAACTATGCACACAAAAATACATGACTGCTGCATTGATGTATAAAAGAGGTAGCATGGGACTTAGTAACAGCGCCTGGTCCTATCAAACTACGTGATTGCCCGTAGTCGGCACTTAGTCGCGCACGGGATATCGTTGATCAAACAGCTCCATAATTACAGTTTTTTTTTTGTGATAAATACCCATCAAAATGACTTCTTGTGCAGCTAAACAGTGTTTTAATAATACAAGAAAGAAAAATAAGACACACGGGATTACTTACCACTCGTAAGTACAGCCAAAAATGCTAATTTGTTGCAAGTTATTATATTATAAATTATAATGTTTGCTTCGCCATGTTTGTGAGAGCGAGATAGATATTCAAACATGCGTGAGAGACACGATACGCACATAATGCGCGAGTTGCGAGACTTCTTATTGGCGACGAGTACTAGAGCTAAAACATTCGGCCAACATTCGGCAGCTAACGCAATTTCGCTCGCACGACAGCGGCGTCTCCTATCTCTGTTCTTGTCTATCGGTAACTGTAGGTTTGCAACTGTGATCACACTGATCACAGATGTGTGAGTTTTGGTGCATGTAGTAGACCCTAGGTTTACTGATTGCGATGTTAGCGCGTAACATATCTTCCTCCTGTTAATATATCAATGGACTGCTGTTTTTACTGGTTCTTTCCAGCTATCTGCTCTGTTTGATTCAGCAATTTGTCTATGGTCAAAGTTAATGAAATAATGCCCATAAAATATCCATTATTCAGTTGCCCTTCACTACCCCCAGGTGGAAGTGGAACACAACAAAGTGTTGCAGGTTTATCAAAAATATTCTCCTAACCCACATACCTTCTAGCATTAAAAACTTGAGGCACCAGACAGCAGTCAGCCAGCGTAATCTCATCACCCACACAATACTTCCCAGCACATCCTGAGAGTAACTTCTCCGCAGCTCTGAACCCTCGGGTGATCCAGTGCTGTGCCCATTCCTTCTTCTTCTCCTCTCCTACATGGATGAGGACTATCAGGTTCTGGAGAGGCTGGATGCCTGAGGATATCACCTGGAAAATTGAACATAACATACATTTTGTATTTCAATATTTTGATTAGATAGCGGGATTGTTTTATGAAAATCCGGTTTTTGCCATAATATTTTTAATTTATCTTTAAAAAACTTATTCCACATACCTCACATATTTCACGAACTTTCGCCCGTTTAAAGCAATCCTGGGGCATCAGAGGTCTTTGATTTGGTCTTGTCTCTTCCAGGTAATGCATAATGTTCAATGACTCTACGAGTGTATGCCCATCTGAAAAAATAAAAGTTATTAGAAGAATATTAAAATTAGGAATTTTCTATCCATCCTTTTTAAAGACATGAATTGGAAAATGTAAAAATTCTTTACCTATACACAGAGATGGGACCTGTTCCATAGGGTTGACTTCCCGGTACTCATTGCAGTGTTGTTCTCCGCCTCCTTTGATCAGGCTAACTGCCTTGATGTCGTATGGGATCTCCTTCAAGTTGAGCGCAATACGCACCCGCCAAGAACATGAGCTTCGCCAGTATGAATATAATACTGGCTGTAAAAGAAAAATTTTTACTTAGAACTTTCATTTGTTTAATTTCTTAAAGCAGGAAGTTAAAATGTTTTTCTAACTTTTCTGTAATTTTTTGTGTGATAACTTGCGGTGTTGGGGGCAAAATAATGAAGTATAAAATAATTTCGAAGCATGGTTTCACATGATTATACTTGCTTGGAGGTGGATATAATCCCATTATCTAACTTGTTGCGTACGTCTTTGCAGAAGAGTACAGTAACCAACAGGTTTGTAATTATTTATGGCTTTGTGATAATTACCTTAGTTTCAACGATATCGCCCATTGTACGAATATTTAAAACGACGACACGAATCTATTTCGAATGCACAGTCTCAATAAAATACTTCATGATTTAATCATTGTAACTCAGTAGGTACCTATGCAACAAGTTATACCAGATATATATAACATGTTTACAAAGCAAGATTGTCCAGTATGCAAATATCTCGCTAAAACTAAAAAAAAAGATACCTAGATTGCAAGCTGTAAACAGGTGTACAAAATTCATACCTTAGCCATGGCGGAAATATTCCCGTTGTACTTGGAGTAGTAAGTAATTTTGACGGCGTTTATGTACTTTTTCACAAATAAAAGCAATTATTTATTGTTTTATTTTGTAAAAACAAATAATCAGCCCCTTTATCACTTTTATAGCAAAGTGTTGCACAGAGTTCATTCGCTATTTATCAATTTTACGTTCGGATACACCTTCATGACGCAAGCTCGGAAGTAAAAATAACGGAATAATTTTAATCTTAATCTCAGTTTAGTGTTTTGTACTTTCGTGTAATATTAGTAAAACTACCAATAAAAAGTTATTCTGAAAATTGAGTGATTTTCGTTCAAAAACGTTTCATTTATGTTTCTTTGCGCTTTGCGCACAGAGCACTATATAATGGCTTTGCGTTTTGTTTGACATTGACAATTTGACGTTGACGTATCATTTTTCAATATTTATTTATTGTTTTGCTAATTTGCTGGTTTTGCTGCGCACGTGAGCTACAGAAATTAAAGGAAACTCAATTTTCTCAATAAAAAATGGGTAAAAACAAAAAGGGATCTAAAGCCAACGTCTTTAAAGTTGCTGGAGCAAAGAGCCTCAAGAAAACGAAAACCAAAGCCGTCAACTTAGGATTAAAAAATGTAAGGTTAACTTTCCACAAATTTTAGTGTACTTAACAAGAAACAAAAAAAGACACCACTTTCATCTTTCCAGTATTATCAATTGTGATTAAGTTGAGTTGTCTTGATCAACTATTAGTTGATATAGGTATTTTAAAGTAAAACAGAAGTTTCCAAATTTTAATCTTCTATTAACCTCTGGACTTCCCTGTCAACTTTGGGTTGGTGGGTAGCCTTAGGGGCAGATTTGATTTTTTTCGATTGCAATACTGATCATACCCATTACTTTACTTAACTGATGAACCGCATGATATGCGGTAGAAGAAACAGGTGGATGACATGCGTGTTTCTTTCTATCATTCTTTTGATATTGGCCGAAGTCACAAAAAAAAAGAGAAACTAGGTTTTTATTATTTCGTCCAAGATTGGGTTGACTATGGGGCTAAATTATAACAGCCGCACGGGTCAATCCAAGGTAAAGCTAAGCTTGCCGCGGTTGGTTCGTGGATGGGTGACCATCCATTACATATTGAGACTTCTCTGTGTCATGGAAAACATGTTGAGCTGTTGGTCTTGGCTGTCGTTCGTGGAACTAGTGACAGTCGTTATGGGTGGTCAGAAGTCCAAAAGTCTGACAACCCCAGTGTTACCAAGGGGTATTGTGTTGTGCTACCTAGTAACTGGATTGGAGGTCAGATAGGCATTTGCTCCATGAAAAATACAGATATTCAGCTGATTCCGGTTAGTCTAGACGCCAACCCCAACACAGTTGGGAAAAGGATAGACAAATTGATACCAGAGTGGTTTGAAATCTTTATACAGTTCTTAGAAAAAAAATTGAGTTTATCAAAACATTTTGTTTATTATTCCAGATCAAACAAAAAGTACAAGACATAGATAAAGAATTTGTAGAAATTAGCAAGAAACCAAAAGCAAGCCAGGCCAAAAACGCACCAGCTATCATCAAAGTACCTGCGAAAGTGAAGAAGTTGCAGAAACCAGTTTCAAAAGAAGAAGTTGCAAAAACTGCTGAAGGAATGGTGAAAATGGACTTATAATATTTTTTTATTGTAGCACAATTAGATTATATCTAAGACATAATGTTGTTATAAGTATTATAATTATATTTTTGTATTTATATGTTTTGTATTATATTTTGAACCAACCCTTTTAGTATAAACTGCAGATGTAGAATAACATTATATTTTGAACTAATATCTTTAGAAAGAAAACATTATGTAAGTTATTTATAATATTTTTATACCTAGGCTGATGATTTTAGTTGACACAAAACTTACAATTAATTATTGTATCATATTAATTTTATAAAATATCTACCATCATGCAGCCAGTAATAAACTAGTATGTGGGTTGCGGTTGAGGTCAGATTATAGCTATCGCAGGCAATTTGTATTATTCGTCATTTTACAAACCTTTACAAACGCTGACGGTTTTGCAAAACGCCTAAGGCAAAATGTTAAGCTGCTGTAATAATTTGTTCTCAGCTGTTATTTAGTTAGTCGGAGAAATTGTTACGTCGGCAATCAATTGTAGGGAGTGCTTCCTTAGCCTGCCTGCACGCACCTTGTCCGTTCACCAATGGTTTATGATGATGGTCCCTGGTGTCCCTGGTGCGTTTCCTTACCAGAGTGCGTAGGTACCCGAAGGGGCGCAATGGGTTCAGGTCCCACTTGTGCCATGCTCGACCCGCTTCTGGCAAGTTCGTTGGGTACATTGTTGCCTAGCGAACCGCTGTGTCCTTTGAATCGTTATCTTATTGAGGCTACAAACCTGGTTGGTAGCACTCGTATATTAGCCCAGAATCAACGATGTGACTGTTTAGTGCTTGCAGGACAGCCATGCTATTCGAGTATGCGGATTGGGTGGTCCTAAACTTCCCTGGCCATGATGAAAGCTGAAGCCGCTAGAGAAATACCTATGTGTTCGGCCTAGCCAACACTGTGTTATGGACTCTCAATACACATAGCATTATGTACTAACTATTTTGGATCCATCCGTGAAGATGCGCAGCTCTGCGGGGCGCAACTCCTCGCACCAGCTGGTTAGGCATGAAACTAAACACTAATAAATACTAGGCTGAGAATGCTATAATAATCCATCATGCCATTGTGAAGTTGTGGTGAAAACATAAGTCACTTTAGACTCAGCTCTCTCTGGTATAGTCTGATCAGATAATGACAACCAACATGTTAATATGTCTTTTATTGTTAAAATTTAACAAAATATAACATTATTAAAACACTTAAACCAGTAACATTTAAGTTTTAGTTTAAAAATTCATTGGTTAACGGTGGTAGATTTCCTAAACATACATTTATACAAGGAAGGATGACTTTCATTGATGCATAATTTGATTACGCAGAAGAAAGGGCGGTGACAATCTGAACCACCTTGGTGCTATCACATCATTCATGTCTACTCTAGAAGAAAATGCGCATGAATAATGTTTAGCATTTACATACATATATTTAATAAAAGAAAATGCTTAACTATAAAAATATTTATTAGAGCCTATGGTTGTTTATTCTTCATCAGTTAGGTCGGGTTCCGCTTTCTCGTCTTCGCTGATGTCTCCTGCCTGGTCGGCTTCAGCCTCGGGTTCGGCGGGTGTTTCAGAGATAATTTCAGGAGATTCGGGCTCTTCTATGATGGGCTCTGGTTCATCTGCAGCAGATTGGCTGGAAAGTAACGTTAGAGGTTTTAATTGAAGATATTATTCATAGACGCGTTTTTCTTTCGTGTCTCTTTATGTTCTAACATCTTGGCAGTTGTCTTGGCTATTAGGTGTGTACCTCTTCGACAGGGGATGTAATGATCAATAACTTCTTGGTAATTAGGTATATTGTCAATATCCTCACCTGGCATCAGCCTCAGGAACTTCAGCAGTGGAACCACTGTGTGAAAGCTCCTCAAGGCGCGCGGCCGCAAGTTCGGACTCTTGTCTCGCGATTTCGGCTAGTTCAGCAGCCTGAAATGGCGGGAAAACCAGAAATTAGTAAACTTTTTGTTCATGACTGTATTCTATTCTTTCATTGATAAATTCGTTTTGTTTAGAAAAGCATTTTTACCTGACTCGCAAGTTCAGCTTCGCGTTCGTCCTGTGCTTGTTTCTCTAACTCTTCTAACCTTGCGAGTTCCTCTTGTCTCCTCTGTTCCGCCTGCCTTTCCTCCTCGAGTTTGGCCTCTTCCTCGGCTAACTTCGCTTCCTCAGCCAAGCGGGCTTCTTCTGCGAGTTTTGCCTCTTCGGCTAAGCGTGCTTCTTCGGCCAGACGGGCAGCCTCTGCCTTCTTAGCTTCCGCGGCTAGTCTTGCTTCTTCCGCCTTGCGGGATGCCTCTGCAAGCTTGGCCTCTTCAGCTAAACGGGCCTCTTCAGCTAAACGGGCCTCCTCAACTAGACGAGCTTCCTCAGCTTTGCGAGCTTCTTCCTCGGCTTTCCTAGCATCTTCGTCAGCCTTGCGTTTGGACTCTTCTGCTTTACGGGCTTCGTCTTCTGCCCTCTTCTTTTCTGCTGCTTCACGTTCGGCCTGAAAGCGGTAAAAGGTTTTATTTAGATGTTGTCGAACAATCATTATAAGAAAACTGTAAAAAATACTCAATGATACGTACTTGAGCCTTACGTTCAGCTTCACGTTTTGCTTCCTCCTTTAATGCCCTGTAACATAAATGGAGCCACAATTGAATTACACAACATGAAATCACCATTATCTGTTTACCTAGACGAAAGGATACGTACTTTTCTTCGGCAGCACGGGCTTCTTCCTGCCTCTTCCTTTTGATTTCTGCCAAATCAGCCGCTGGAGTCATTACTGGCTCAACGGTAGTCGCACGGAATCTGGCTGCACGGTCGGCTTTGGCTGCCTTCAGTTCCAGAGCAGGGTCTTCCATCATCTCCGGTACCTGGAACTTGCGGCTCGGCCTCCATGGGAGCAG
The DNA here is from genome assembly GCA_948150665.1 of Conistra vaccinii. Taxonomy (NCBI): domain Eukaryota; kingdom Metazoa; phylum Arthropoda; class Insecta; order Lepidoptera; family Noctuidae; genus Conistra; species Conistra vaccinii. The sequence continues at coordinate 4,746,670 of OX411326.1, read as the reverse complement.
CTTGACTGCACCGAGGCCAATGTTACGCGCGTCCCGTAAACCAATGACCATTGGTGAAACAATTAGCTCTCTTTAAGACAACTGCTAATCATTCCACAGCATGAATGATGAATGCCAATGGTCATTGTTACCAGAACGATGACGGACAGTAAGCGACGCAGTACAACGCTCATGATCATGATGCTGTCTAATCGAAGCTGTTAGACCCCAGCACCAAGCTCGATGATAAACCCTGATGGCATGGTATTCGCTATGACTTCTTATACTTTTTCAGTGCTGCTTCATGCTGTAATGCGAATGATAGTGCAGTTGTCCAGTGTGGTGTCTACATTGGGTCCATTTTTTACTCAAACATGATTAAATTCAGTATAATATGCATGACACATGAGCATGTTCCAGAAAAAAAATGGTGTTTGAAGTGTAGTCTAAATGTGGATCAGTGTTTATTTTACCTTTAACGCTAAAGATCTTAGATATAATAATAATTTTATCATATTTATTTACGTGTGTTATACGAACAGTTAAAACAATTTTAGTCAGAAAGCTAAGCGTTACTAAAGCTTGGATTTATAAGCGTGACATTGGGAACAATGAACGTGCAAATGATTAAAACAACTACATTTTCAGTAAAAATTCTTTATTGTTAAGTAAAATCAGTCGAGTTAAGTGAAAACGAGACGTCTCGGTCACCGACAAAATTTCGGCGCAACACCGCGCTATCACAACGATGACTAGTAAATAAATAAATTCGTTCGTCGCAACTCGTAAACAGAAGTAACAAAAATAGGTAATCTGTAATATGATTTAAAAAAATAGATGATCTTGGTTAGTTCTAGCGTGTTATACCGAGATCAGAGAGCGCGAAGGGCGAACACGGCGCGAGCGCGGGGCTGTCTCGACTTGAGGCAGCCCCGGCGCCCGCGCCGCGTCGCGGGGAGCTACGCGCACTGCGCCGCCGACGGCTGTTCCGGCGCGCCGCCCGCTGCAAGAGACACCACACGCAGGGTTAGACACGGACTTTATATCTCAGTTTAATATTCGTTTAGTGCTCCGAGCCAATCAAGGCGTAGCTTTTCACTTTTAGACCGGTTTAAAGACTCATTTTAAAGAATTAAGCGAGGGGTTGTAAGCGAGCGCTAGCGATGCGACGGTGGCGAGGTACCTGTGGCACTCTCGATGGCCAGACCGGCGGCCGCGAGCCTGTTCTTGGCATAGAAAGAGAGGAGGTTCACGTCGTCCCTGATGCTAAGCTCCTTGTAGAGAGGCCTACGCTTGGAGAAGGCCTTGTTACCGGTGTATTGCAGACATGCGAGGTGACCGCGTCCTGGCGAGAATACCTCACGGTTACCACGGGGTCACACTGGAATTTAACTGTTAGTCGGTGGTCAAACTGAAGGACAACGGACGACACAGTTATGGACAAATATAAAATGATCAGGCTTTTTAATTCGTTTAGTCGGAGAACATCGAGTGTCGTTTTCACTCTGTGATGTAGGGCTTTGTTATTATTCTCACCAGTGAACTTTTCGGCGGGTTTGTTGTAGTAGGAAATGTTGCGGATGTGATCAGCCACGCTGCGCAGGGGCAGCACGAGCTTAGCGAGGTAAGCCTCATTGCTGAAACGATACGGAACTGGTTCCCCGTACGAATATCTGTTGATGAAGTTGTAAGAAAAATAAATAACCGCAGTTTATGACTGTACGACGGATGTTATAATCTTTTCGCGCCATCATAAACATGCCAAGATCTAAATGAAAATAAATCGTTAGCTGTTTTATTAGTGGACACAAGACAACAAACGCTGACATTTAACCGGACTATTAATAAAACGGCTGTGCATAGTGGACAGTGGGACACGTACGTCACACTCAAAACATGCGCTGATGCAAGAAAATATAAGCTATGAAATGTACACCCCACGGTACGGACGGACATCCTTCCTTTTGAAGGTCACATTTTTTTCGTTTTCAAACCCCAGAAGTTCATTGGATTTTGGCAGCAAGACAGGTTTTTCATTATTGCATCGTGTACCAACATGATTGCCAAATGACATGCGACAGGTAGTTGTGTCGTCAATGTCACTGCCAGGGCGGTCTGTTGATAGACGCATCAATGGGCCGGCTATTTTAGTACTGTAACTTCAGCCAGGCCAATAAAAACCTACCTATTGACCTAGCCTTGGAAACGGTACATGCGCAAGGTCTTCTGGACGTTCTTGAGACCAAGGATGTCCATTACGATATTTTTGTCTCTTAGGAAATGACCGAGATCGTTAACTAGATACTACTGCTATTCCAGCACAAAGAATAATCGTATATCTTCATCTTAGTGATCCATTTCAAAGATGCTGATTGATGCGTGTCTACTCACGAATAAATCGTATCGAGGGGTGCTACGGTCTTAGCGCGGGGCACAACGGAACGTGCGCGCGTGAGTAGCGTAGCGGTGTCAGCGCGGATGCGGCTGGTCTCATCTTCGAAGTTCTGGAAACATTAAGCATGATTTTTAGAAAGCCCAACTAAATGAACTGTTACAGACCAAACTGAGGAGTGATTGTAAAAGCTTACAAAATCAAATTGGTATTTGGTGGACCTCAGTTTCACTTTTTTGGGACTGTTCATTTGGATAGTTATGCATTTCAGTTCTTAGAAAAAAGTTGAACTTAATGTCTATCTATAGTTTCAATGAGCTTATAATACAAAGTTCGAACGTACCTTGGTGGACTCAGAGCGGAAAAAGTCGTCAACGGCTGAGACGGAAAAGTCGGGGCGACGGCGGTACGCAATGCGGTCTAACTCCCGCAGGACTACTGAGGGTCGCACGCGCACACGCACTACGTGGTGGGGTGCCTCCGGGTATGTGACGAGTCGAGTGACGGTGCGAGGAGCAGACGGTCTGTATATCAGGTCAGCCTGTAATGTTTGTAATGCCCAAGGTCAATTGGAATCTAGCAGATGCTTTATGGGGGCTAAAACAATGAATTTATGTGTTTACGAGCGAGCATATGGCACATTATTACGCGGTTATTAATAAAGTTTCCATTGTTCTGGCGAACAACGTGTCAGTAACATTTGAAATAGTACAATTTGATGAGGCGATTCACGATAAGGCAGCCCATATGCTTACTCTGGAATGAGCTACAGCTATGCGAAAGCTAGTAGAATATCGAGATAATGCCACGCATTACGCTTTCGTGAACTCACTATAAAACTCAACGGGCATGCTAGGTACTTAGGTAGACAAACAAATTGACAAACCAAACGTTTTGTGAATGCTGTTATTCTACAGAATTTGCATTTTCTGCAGTAAATAAAAGTAATGCGGAAAGCATGTCATGAAATGTATTTTCATGATAATCATGCGCATGCAAGAGAATGTATTTCTAAAGAATTTAAAACATGCATTAAGATATTAATAAAAAGCTCGTGACGAAAATAATCTAACAAGTTTTTCGAAGCTTTGCTTGTGAAACATTATGTGGGCGCAAATGTAACGAGATATGTACATAGGTATGAGTGCAGGTTGCAAAAATGACGCATTTCCCTCAGATGGAATTCTGCGCATAACATGGAATTCTACACAGTTCTGTAAAGTTCTGTTTGTTTATAATACGTTAAATCATAGGGCTATTTCGGTAGTGGACCTTACTGTACGTCTCAATGGCGGCGTGAATCATCGGCCGAGTGTTGTAAAATTAGATTATTTCGCTGCGCACACGCCGCAACAGAGATGGCGAGAGTGATTGCAACTTTTATTACCATAGTGACTTTCCTACCTTCTATTTATATAGTAGAAACATGATCTAGCAGTCATCAGCCATAACCTTGTAAGCGTTAATGAGCAGCTGAGGCATTATTTTTCGAACTGTCAATTTCTTTCTCATATACTTTGTGGTACCAGGCATTTTCTAAAGTAATGTAATTTTTGTACTCAGTTGTTTAATTGCCAAGTTTCTATCAACGGGAAGGCATCAATCAGTCATGAAAGAGTGACGGGCTATGCTATCAAGTTACTATGTCCATCTCTGCCAGCGTCATACCAATCATCCGATCTTTAAATATTTTTCTGCGTCGTTTGTGCTATCTCATCTTCTAGGGGAAATGCTAAGGATAGGTGGACATTTTGAAGAGTAGAATGTTCTATAGGTTTCTTATAATAACATGGGCGTTAACGGTATTCTTGGCTTCTGTCCGGTTGCCAAAAATGCTTCTCCCTTGATCCGGCTCCAGCTTTTGTTTTCACACTCTTTGTCTAGGGAGTGATACATCCGGTGAGTGCTTTAGATAAACATCTTAAATTAAAGAACTTCAAGGTTGTTCGTTAACGTAAGGAATGTTTGAATTTAAATGTTTTTCATTGCCAGGGCAGTTGAATAAATAACCCTAAATTTTATTTTTGGTTGGTCCGAAGAAGTTTCATCATCAATCATGGCTTGTTATTTATTTCTTCATTTCAATGTAAATATGCAATAAGATTTAACTGCGGTTTAAGCTCCTGGGTGATTTAATTAGTGATTTACATTTTCCTTTGGTCTTTCATGTTGAAAATATTTTCTTCGTTTACTTTACTGCTTCCTTTATTATTAACCGTGAATTATCTTCAAATAAATCTGCACTCAGATGCTTTTCACGTGCAGAAGTCTGTCTGATCTCTATTGTTAAACATCCCTCGGATCAGTACCTAAGCCACGTCTAAATCGTACGTACTAAATCTTGTATAATTGTAAACGACTTGTTTTTAAACATACATTTTATTACGACGAGGAATGTTTTTAGCGTTCGTTTTGATTACAGTAAGTTGTACATTGGCATGCTGCCACGACTCGCGTGTGTGGTACATTTGTAAAACTGTTAGCTGTAATTACTGTATCGAATTGTATATAGGTACCACAATAAATAACGTGAAGAATTGAAATTAGCTGAAACGTGCTTCAACCGCATCCTGTTCAAATTCAGTTTGTTAGCTAACTGCAGGTGCATTCGAATAGCACCAAACGCTAAGATACTAACTTTGTCTAGGAAATAAATTAAATTAGAAACGGACAACAAAGAAATCATTTTACAAATAGGCACAAATATCCTGATTATTACCAAGTAGAACCTTGTTCATGGACTTTGTTTCCTACACGTGTAGCTTTTGGTTGGATCAAAACTGCGGTGAACACCGTGAACACAAGTTGCATCGCTTGATTAGGTCGGTTTTAGTTGCATTCCACAATGGCTCTAAGCTGTACGGGCCCAAGTTCAAGCTTTGCACATTATCTCGTTAATTCCTTTTTAAATCCTCAGACCAAATAAAAAATCAAGACATAGCGCTGTCAACAGTGACACGAGGCCGGTTTCGTAAACATGTCGTCGCACTCATGAAGTGTCGTTTGATTATAAATGGTTGTAAATGTGTGCGCGTAAGTGTGTATGCACAGAGTGGAGGTGTAGTTTTGACATCCTTCACTGTATTGTTCGCAGTGCTATGTCTTGGTTTTATGTTTGGTCTGAGAACAAATCAAATACGTTATAACGTACAAAACGTATAACTGAGTTCACATCACCCCACAGGAATAAACACACGGTAACGAATTTCCATATACCTAGTCATGAACATAATCAACGTATCCGCTGCTGTATTTGTCACTCTGTTAAATCCGAAATAGGTTTAGGTTTTTAATTTTATATCTACTGGTGTTCTTTCAAGTTTCAATTAGTGTTGATTTGTATTTTAGAATAAAGAAAACATTTTTCGACAGCATTAGGTACCTAGGTCTCAATCTGTAAGTACTAAATGGTGCATTCCTGAAATATTTTGCTTGTCATTAATTTTGGCAGTGTACATTGACGACCTCATATTTTATTCACTAGCTTTGAAAACATGGTGGTTCAGTAAAATGAATGTTCTTCGAGCATTTTTTTTATTAAAAACTGGATGAAGTCCATTTGTTAAGAATCATGAAGTATTTTACACGGACAAGTTATTTTAGGATAGATAGGGATTTATTATTATCACAGATATTTCATATCTGTTATAGCATAGTGAATAATTCAAGGGCAACTTCTCGAGTCGTTGATCCCACTTGAAATGCCAAATTGCCCTACGCTGAGATACCTACTTGAGATAATTGAGTTCGTTATGCGTGTTATGCCAGACTAACAAAACACTTGCATTTCGAGATGTCTGATTCAACATTTTGGCTGCTATTAAACTATTCGCTCGCCACAGGTGCTTTTGGTCCAGTTATGTATAGTGTCTACCAACTGCCAAAAGTAGGTACTAAAACCATTCTTGTAGAGATTGTTTTGGAACGAGTTTATAATAGATTTCAAAATTGAATTATGCCGAAATGTTTCATGGAAATCTAGAAAGTTCTTGCTCCTTTGGCTACTACCCTACTTTCTGATAATCAATTTTTACCAAGTGTGAAAGTACCCAAGTGGTTCCTGAGATTTCAATGGGAGCCCTAGAGAAAAGATTTGAATACTTAAAAACTGATTGTAGGTACTTATCTAATTGATACTTTGATAGACAGATTTCATTAGCTGATAAACACCCTGCTAACTGGCATAGGCATTATTTTTGGTGTGAGTACTTACTTATTCCTTTGTAGTTATCAGTCACGAAATTGTTAAGAAAATTATAATAATAGTTAAAACGACAACTACAAATTAGCGAATACTTTCAATAGAGCAAGGTACAAGATGTAGGAGACAGAAAGGCAATGGCTGGATTCATTATTAGATAAGATTCCTTTGAAACCCAGCTGAGTTTTTCTTTACAATTACAATAATAGTCCCGTCTATTGCGTGCTACTACATGCTTAATTATAAAATTTTCATGTCCCTTTTGCCACGGTTGCCCTTGCCACGGTGAAACGGTGGAAATTCTTTGATATCATTAACCTCTTTTGATATTTCGAAAATAATTTGTATTTCTCGAAGAGTTATTTAGGTGAATTTGTGTTAGATATAGCCCTTCAGTACCAATATTCTGGCACAAAATGTTTAGAAATAAACAATGCAAGAGCATTAATTTTACGAGGTGTTGAACGCAACGTAATTAGGTCGAGGTAAACTAAAACAGATTTGATTGATTGAGAAGTTTTCCTTTTCGACTTGTTTACTCATCTCTTTCAAAGTTATGTTTTCTTTGAGCTTTATTTGTAACAACCTTGATATGTGTTCTTGGTATCAACTAGTAATGAAATAACAGAATATTTCTTGCTTGAGAACATTTAAGATTTTACCCGATGGTTTGTTATTAATTATGTGATTAGTAGCCAGCCTTTTGATTGTGTTCATCTTAAATTGTAAATTATATCACAGTGGGATTACTAAAGTAGCTCTAAAATTCAGTATTCCTAATTATTAGATTTAACTAATTTGGGTCAAGGAGCTCAATAATATTCATCGATAAAGGTCACATTAATTTGAGGTCCCACAAGGTTCAATACTACGCCCGATTTTGATCTTATGAATTTATTCATCCAAATAATAATCCACTTGTAAAACTTAATACTTTTCACTTATGTGTACAAACGTCAGAGAGTTAAAACTATTATTTCCTGTGTATACTAAAACTCATCCCTTCGTAATTTGGGTAGCCAACTAAAATATTCTTCATATCAACCTAGGATCAAGCCGACGTATCTACAAGTGATAAACGCAAAAATTAAAAATATTTACAACAGCTAGCGTGTACGTGCTATTTCTATAATCAAGCATATAAAGGGTGCAATCTTAAAATAATATTATGCATCTTGCTTTCGTTTGCTGGGAATAATGTTACTTAGTTTACTTAGCTATACTTAAGTCAGTGAATATGTCCATGGGCGATGTATATGAATAGCAACGTATCCCGGCAGTCAATGATGATCTACTTACAGTGCACTATCTATAGAAGTCTTGGACTTACCTGTGAGAGCTTGGGTACGTACGTAGTGTACGGGTCGGAATAGTAGGGAACGTATGACGAGTAGTAGGGTAGGTTGTAGTACACTGACGACCACGGCTGTCAGGGAAATGGAGACCAGTTAAACTTATCCATTTAATAATATCATAGTTTTATTTGTTTGTTCTTGGTATCATCTAGTTATGAAACAGCCGTATGTTTCATACTTGAGAACATTCATGATTTTACCCGATGGTTTGTTATTTATTATGTGATTAGTCGAAGGCTTTTGATTGAGTTCATCTCAGGTTATGAATTATATCACAATGGGATTACTAAACTAGCTGTAAAATTCAGTGTTTGTAATGTAGTTTCACTTGAGTTATTATAGATTCGTCGATAAACGTCACATTAATTTGGAATCCCACAAGGTTCGATTCTCCACACGATTTTGATATTTATTCAAATAATATTCGACTTGTAAAACTTAAATACTTTTCGCTTATGGTTACAAATCTTACAAACGAGTCATGAAACGACAGAGAGTTAAGTACCTAACTATTATTTCTTGTGTACCTCATCCCTTTCGTTCAATTTAGGTAGCCAACTAAAACATGATTAATATAGCGAAACAAACTAAGATGAAACCAGACATATTTACAAGTGATGATAATCACAAAAATTCAATATTTACAACAGCTGGCGTGTACGTGCCATTTCTATAATTAAGCAGGGTGGAATCTTAAAATAATATGCAACTTGCTTACGTGTGCTGGAAGCAATGTTACTTACTTAGCTTTGCTTAAGTCAATGTTATGTCCATGGGCGTTGTGTATGAATAGCGACGTATACCCGGCAGCCAACGATGATCTACTTACAGTGCACTATCTACAGAAGTCTCGAACTTATCTGTGAAAGCTTGGGTACGTACGTAATGTACGGGTCGGAATAGTAGGGAACGTATGACGAGTAGTAGGGTAGGTGGTAGTAGTACACTGGCGACCACGGCTGTCAGGGAAATGGAGACCAGTTAAACTTATTTATTTAAGAATAAACTAGTTTTATTTGTTGGTTCTTGGTATAATCTATATAGTTATGAAACAGCCGTATATTTAATGCTTGAGAACATTCAAGATTTTACCCGATGGTTTTTTATTGATTATGTGATGAGTCGAAGGCTTTTGATTAAGTTCATCTCAGGTTATGAATTATATCACAATGGGATTACTAAACTAGCTCTAAAATTCAGTGTTTGTCATGCTGTTTCACTTGAGTTATTAGATTTAACTAATTAGTGTCAAGGGCCTCGAAACAGATTCGTCGATAAAGGTCTCATTAATTTGGAGTCCCACATGGTTCGTTTCTTCGCCCGATTTTAATCTTTAAATTTATTAAATCAAATAATACTTGACTTGTAAAACTTCACTACTTTTCACTTAGGTATTTGTACAAACGACAGAGAGTTAAGTAACTATTATTTCTTGTGTATACTAATACTCAGCCCTTCTTGTAATTTAGATAGCCAACTAAAACATCCTTCTTGTAGCGAAACAAACTAATAGATGAAGCCAGACTTATCTACAAGTGATGATAAACACAAAAATTAAATATTTACAACAGCTGGCATTTACGTCAGGGTGCAATCTTAAAATAATATTATGCAACTTGCTTACGTGTGTGTGTTAGAAGCAATGTTACTTACTTAGCTGTGCTTTAGTCAGTACATATGTCCATGGGCGTTGTGTTTGAATAGCGACGTATGCCCGGCAGCCAAAGATGATCTACATACAGTGCACTATCTACAGAAGTTTCGAACTTACCTGTGAGAGCTTGGGTACGTACGAAATGTACGGGTCGGAATAGTAGGGAACGTATGATGAGTAGTAGGGTAGGTAGTACGTTGACGACCACGGCTGTCAGGGAAATTGACACCAGTTAAACTTATCCATTTAATTATATCTTATCTAGTTTTATTTGTTTGTTCTCGGTTGTCCTAAGATAGTAAAGATACAGAAAAGTTAAAGTTTGTTCTCTGTTATTGCTGCAAGTTGTAGAAACTTAGCACCAAACTGATAAGTTTATGTCTTAGCTAAGTTCATGTTATTATTGAGATAAAGTGTGCTTGGTATTTTTAATAGTTTGTGTACCTACGTAAATACATTACCATGTCTTATAATTATTGTAAAAAATGAGTTGTTCTTGGATGTGGAAAGATACTATGATGTCATGTTCGGGTTTCAATGCGTAACAACTCTGTCTATTTTCATACTTTGTTTATTTTGATTAGCCGCTAGTGCAATATCTCATTTTAAATCGATAGCTGCTATGCTAATACAGCATGTAATTTTCATAATCCTTCTGTCTATTAGAATTTCCCTACACGTAAAACAGTTAAATAATTCAAAAGTCATAAAAAATAGGACATAATATAGAACAAACCAACATAGAGTGGATAACATGGAAGTAAACAGTTAGTAAACAAGGATCGAGCTCACCATCGACCCGTTTCTTTAGGTTGTTGTGTGAACACGACACAAAGAAAATAGAAAAATATTAGAAAACGCAAGCTTTATTAAAAATTCAGTCTAAACCACATTTTAAATAATTTAAAATAACATTAAAAAAAGCTCTAGTACGATCAACTTCCACTTTTGAACAAAATAAAGTAGAGCGATCACATTACGTTACAGCGAATACTGATTAGGTAGTTACATGTGGGGGAAGCTGGGGGGTCAGGGAGTTAGGGAGCAGGGACATCAAGGTGGGGCCGGGGCGGGAGCCGGGGCGCTACACGCGGTACGAGTAGTGGCGGTAGGTGGTGCCGTAGGGCAGGCGGCCGCTCGCCGTGGACGAGTACGAGTAGCCGCCGGGGCCGCCCAGGTTGCTGCTGCGCTCGCTGCTGTACGAGTAGCCGCCAGGACCGCTGCCGGCGCGCCGCTCCACCGTGTTGCTGTACGAGCTGCGCTGCGGCAGGCCGGAGCCCGCTTGGCGCGCGCTCGTGCTCTGGTACGAGTACGAGTACTGCTCCTCGGCGCGGCGCGGGAGGACCGGGTCGCGGTCCACCACCACGTAGTGACGCGGCGTCTGCAACAACCCCGCCCTATAGCCACCGCCGATCACACCTCGCCGCCCGCCCTCGCACCGACCCGACCCGACCGACTAGCTTACTATAGCGAAAGCGACACACGACAAAGACACTACGCCCGTCAGTACGACGCGTAGTTGCTGTAAAAGACATGGCGATGCGCCGCATGCTGCGGCCGGCCGTGCGACTGTGCCAGCAGCACGTCCATGTGGTCGCGCGGCGTGCCCAGCGGGTCCGCCTCCAGGTTGCGTTCGCGCAGGTTCACGGCCGCCAGCACGCGCGCTCGCGTCTGATCGCGCGGGGACACGTACGGCGCTAGCGGCGCCAACTTCGACTCCGGCTTGGGCGCGATGTTTTGCCGCGTGACCGGCTCGAGGATGGAGTGGCGTGCGCCGGGACGCGAGCGTCGGCCGAACGCCGTCACCGGATCCGGCACGAGACTCGGCCGCGGCACGAACGGCACCTTCTCCCAGTCGCCGAGCGGCAGCCGCTGCAAGCGGAGAAGTCGCCGTTAGTCGGGCGGGCGCGGCTCCAGCCGCGGCTATATTTGGCGCGCCCGGTAGCTCCGCTTTCCGACTCCGATTCTCGATTCGAAATGACCCACTTGCGGAACGCTACCACGAATGACGCCTATCAAAACCTAAGTCCTTTCAGATAGAAGCGGCGACGTGGATCTAGCTTATCATTAGCAATGATGTTTACAAGCGAACTAGGTAACGAAAACGGGAACAAGTCAACACTTGGGAAGACAGCGAGAAAACATAGTATCACGTTATCATCGTTGTGGATTCCAGTCACTGAACACTTATGTCATAATCGATGAGGCGAGGGGTGGCGTCGATAGCCGTTTGTTAAGGGACGCGAGTGGCGAAGGTCGAGCTGGTGCGAGGGGCGTCCGGCTCCCGGGAGAGAGTGGAGCGAGGTGCGAGGCACGCTCAGTAGAAGGTGTTAGAAGGGCGGCGGCGGCACTCACCGTCACGGTGCTGTAGGTGCTGCTGGGCCTGTAGGGGCGGCGGGTCGTGTAGAAGTCACTCTCGTACACCATGGCTGCTGATTTATGATCGTTCGACTGTAACTCGCGACGGTTGGTCCTCGACTGAAGAGAGCGCGCACGCAGTGGCGCGACGCTGTCGACCTTATTTTTAGATCACTGTCATTGCAATTTTCACGTCATTCCCGAACCCCGCACGGATTTCTCACAGAAATTATAAAATGCTTGTTGTTTTGCTTGTGATGTCACAAGTGGGTTAAGGATAATCAGAATGTCGGCGAAGAACGCTGGGTGCAACGAGGTTGGGTGAAGACAAGCAGAGGTTATTAAAAATAATGTATGAACTGAAACAACCCAGAATGGTCCATTTGAATCATCAAGATAATAATATTTTGTAAATTTTCAGATTCCAATGTCGGACGAAATTGTGTAGGACGAGGACACAAAAGGGAATTTATGTTCACGTAGGTAGTTTTGAATCATAGTTATTTTATTTCAGCTAGACTTTCATGAGTCTGCCGCGAAAATAATATTAGGTAGGTAGGTAGGTCGTTACCTACTAGGTACGTTTTTAAATCGGAAGATATACTTAGGACGCCGGACTGGCGTAGGCGTAGGCAAAAGGTAACTTAACTATGGTATCTTCATTATTATGAAGGGTTTGCATTGGTAGGATTGTGATGTTTAGGATTAGATTAGATTAGAGCAGAGCGCACTCAGTAGGTTTTCCTGTGCAAGGTTACAACTACAAGTCCAGGGCCAAGCCATCAAGCGTTGATTAGTAGCTTTCGCCAAGGCATGACCTATTTTTTATACCGACATGAGATAGAAGGTCGAACGGATCTGGATATTTAACATCCAAACCTAATCGTTGTGATTTGGCTTTACGTAAATTGACGTACCTACCTACCTAGGTACCTAGAGTCCATCTAGGGTATAGTGATTCAGAATTTCTTGTTTTTCACAGGTGCTTTACGCACTCTAATCTCACATGGGTACTCAAACAGCCAGACTCGGAAGAACTATATCGTAGGTATAGATACTATACCTACAATTGTTGCGTGCGGGACGAACCTGCAAGGTAGAGCAGCAACTACTCGGCTGCGGTAACTTTCATGGGCGTCGCCAAGGGGGGGCGGGGGGGGGGGCCGCTGCCCCCCCCTAGAGGTCCAACAAAAAATTGTCAAATACAATGCATTTTAATGTATAGAAACTACATAATCTATATATCCAATTTTGTTTATTTGGACGTAATTCATATCTATGTGTTGGTGGTAGGCCGATTCATATGTACCTATTAGGTTTCAGCTCTACAGTTCTGAATAGTTTTGGGAAAAACGTCCCGAAAGGTAATATGTGCCGAAAGGTCCGTTTCCAATCCACCCATTGAAAATGCAAATTATTATTTTTCTCAGCTCCTATCGGGACTACCGATACCGAGTCGAAACTGATTTTTCAAAAATCAAATGTCTACCAGCATCAATTTTGGCCCCATTGTGCGCCGAGGTAAAACACTACAAGTGTATAGTTTCATGTGCTCTTGACTAAAAGTATGATTCATCATCATCAGCCTATTAATGTTCCCACTGCTGGGACACAGGCCTCCTCTCGGTGAGAGGGAGTGGGCCGTAATCCACCACGCGGGCCCAGTGCGGGTTGTTAGATGTCACATGTCTTCGAATTTTCGGTTCTAAGACATGCCGGTTTCCTCACGATGTTTTCCTTCACCGTTTTGAGAGCAGTGGTGACGAAATTATTTACACAAAGTAAAGCGCCTGCTTGGGTTCGAACCCACGACCTACAACTCGTAAGTCGGGGCCGATACCACTGGGCCACCACTGCTCTCACGAAAGTATGATTGGTAGGTACAACTCATACTTTTCCCATCCTCCTTATCAACTTGCCCCCCCTGGGCCATCGGCTGGCGACGCCCTTGGCAACTGTAAGCTGTTCTCTCCAGCCTTTGTTTCCATTCCTCTGCTGGAATAAAGTATCACTGCCTTTATCCTATAGCAGGATGCAGGATGAGAAAAATTAGAACAGACTGTCAGGTAAAAATTTTAAAGGTTCTGTTTTAGCTATTTGGCTGCGGGAATCCTGTCCCAAGTCATTGAGTTCTAAATGCTCGCGATTTCGTGTAGGTTATAACTAATTAACTATGTCCAATCGAAGACACTGGTCAAGTTCATAGCTCTCATTTTCCCAACACTTAGGGCATCTTCCATTTTATCAGCTGGTGGCCTGGGGCTAAATCCCGTGTTTCTCACGTGAGTTTTACTTTTTCCTCTTGCTTTCCTGCACTCTGTGCACAGAAATTAATCATATAGGTAGGTATATCAAGTTACTATAATCTGTCAAATTTCTTTAATAGATTTTCAACTTTATCGCTAAGGAATAAGGTTCAATGTTGGTTGGGAAAATTTGACAGATTGGAGTAGGTTGATGTGCTGGCGTCTGTACCATATTTCCCTAAAAATCTGTGGATTGATTTCATGAAAAGGGACGGAAGTGTGTAACAGGAAGCCAGGGAAGCGCGCGCTATTTGATTTGACCAATGAGCGCGCGCGGTGCTAGTTTTCCGTCAGAAACGACCATGACGAGGCCCCGCCTCTTTTAATGCTGCTTATTCCCAAGGTCAATATCAAATATTACATACCTACACATCTTAAGCGACTACTGTAAGCCTCGCCCCTTTTTTTTGTTGATAAAACTACAAATTAACGATTTTCAGAATGTTTACTTGTGCTGTGAGACCTTGCTTTCTGCCAAACATAATTATAGGTCAACAGGAAGTACCCTGAGCACCTATGTTTTGATTTATTTACGAATATCAAAATATATCACGTATTTTTTTATTGCGTTGACTTAGAAGCTTGATTTTTTTTAGAGCTATATTTTTTTTTTTTTTTTTTGGACTAGGGCATCTCGCAGGTTACCACTAAGGTACTCGCTGCTTAACCGGACTTTCCTGTGGCTGCCTTAAGCTCCTAAAAGAACTCAAAGCCTCCAGCCAGGGGCATACAAACTAAGCTAATTAAAACTAGGCGAACGCTCGCTAAGGGCACCCCCTGTGGGATACGAACCTCGGCTTAGGGCGTTCGCTGGGGGGAGGACAGCAAGAGGGACAGGCTGGATCAAGGATAGATCATTATTATTAATCGGGGAATTTAAAGCTACAGGCTCAGCAAAAACGCGGGCTGGCGCATCGTTATCGAGCAAGGGTCGGGAGGGTTAGAGCTATAAGGTACCATAGATCTATTTACCTATTTGATATTAATTTCAACTTGACAACTTCGATACTTTTACGCGTTCCTGAGAAAATGGGTCTTGACTGACTGGCAGACAGACGGACACCGAAGTGATTCTATTAGGGGTCCATCTTTTTCCTTTTGCGGTACGAAACCCTCATGTAAAATTCATTATTATATTGATGTAAAACGGCGTGTTTCATTCGCGCTCCGATCGATCGATTTTTTTTTAAGAAATTCATAATATTATTATGTACCGTGTGAATGCAACAAAAATGACATTCACTAAACTTCACTCTAGTGAAGCGTCTGATACCAGCTTGACAGAATCTTACATACGTATTGATTCCACTAGCTCCTACTATAAAGAAATAGCAAGATTAATATTGACAGCGAATAAAAGTAGTGTTTGCTACCAGGCGCTTTGGCAATTTTAGCCAAAAAAATCTGGAGATGTCGCGACGCCCCCGCAAGGGGGCGTGGCGAGCGGGGTCAGGGCTTCGCCCCTCGCCCGCGGAAGCGACACGGTGACCCATAAATATGGGCCCCTCATAATATGCGGCTATTGCGCCTGATAAAATTTACACAGCAAGCTGTGTCTGTGTGAATGGTTGCATTGAATAATAATCTGTAGGGGCGTCGCGATGTTCACGGGCCCTAGGCGGTCCTACCACATCAGGTGGAACCCCCAGTTACCTGGGGGAAGCCCAACGAGGCCGACCTGTGACTAGGGTACCGACTTGACGCACCTACAGGAAGAAATGAAGCTTCCTCCGCCCCGTTCACAGAGCTAGCCGTTAGCGGATTGGAGGGGTAGCAGTATTGTATGTGTGGGTGGCTAGTTATTTAGTGTAACGCCACCCAGTGTAGACACGCGCTGTGTTATACTACTTATACCCCCCCCCCAAAGCATCTGAGTTCTTCCGACGATGATTCTAATGATTCATATTCCTAAGGCAGTATGGAATTAGTAAGAACCTACTATCATGGCAGCATGGAATGAGTAAGTACCTACTATCATAGCAGCACGTATGTATGTACTACACATGGAATTAGTATGAACTATCCTATTCTATTAAAATGAGCATGCTCTATTTTCACCCGAGCAGAGCTCGGTCGACGTACTACTAGTTAATTGGCATCTGTTGTTTTACAGATCGAGTGAATAATTATAAGACCCACAGAGCGTTCTCGAGTGTTGTAAGGCCGAAACACACTTGTAACCCCCGACGCCATCACACGCTTACTCATTGGCCACATTTCATCTCGTTGAGCAATTTTTCGTCATTTGGCCAATAAGCAAGCGTGTGATGGCGTAGGACGTTACAAGTGTGTTTCGGCCTTTACTCTTTACCGAGCTTCGCCCACCAGACTTCATGTAAACCATAAGGGCGCTCGCCCACGGCGACTTTTTGTAGCGATGTAGTAGCGATGCTGTCGCGCGTGTATCGATACAACCGCGATGCTGTAATTATGTATGAAGAATCCTGCGCGATAGTAGCGATGCAGAAGCGCGTTTACAAAACGCGCGACAGCATCGCTACAAAAAGTCGCCGTGGGCGAGGGCCCTAACATGTGATAGTGAGATGACAGGTCCAATTATTTTCATTTTCCATTTACTTTTCCAAAAGGTATACCTACTATTAAATTTCAGATGCCTTTACATCTAGCGTTGGATGTAGTCTGTAGCTCCTGCGCCAGCGCGCAGCGTCGCGTTGATGCGGTAGATATGACGTGATTGTATTGAAACTAACTTCTTTGTGTTGACGCGGCGATAAACTACGGTTTCCAAGAAGAGCGGTGGCCGTCTTATAGCGTCTGCAATTTACGGGTGAAAAACGTCATTGAAACGTTATTTATGTAAGTTCACACAAGCGCTTTTTTTCCGTGACGGATTTTCAAAGCTCAGGAGTTGAAAATCAAACAGTAGGTACGATATTTAACGCAAAGATAGCGCTAGGGATGTACCTACTCTGTTGGATTCTTAACGCAGAGTTGAGAAAGTCTAGGGCTTGGTCAAATAAGCGCCACAATGAGAACTGTGAGCTTTCACATAAATCAATAGCAATTCCATCATGACAATCAAATCAAGCAAGTGCACTGCGTCTCAAAACTAAAGAGAAACGCAACGTCTTTTGACAGCGAACCTAATAATAAAAAAAAAATGGCTGCTGATTTTCATGACTGCTTTTACTACGACCGCGACCGTTATGTGCGACCACCGCTCTTCAATGAACACCTACGTGAATATACACTCAATGCGAAGACACTGTGGCTGATATCTATAGAGCAAACTGCAAACTTTACACTCAAGCTAAGTACAGACGCCAGCACATCAACCTACTCCCATCTGTCAAATTTTCCCAATCAACATTGAACCTTATTCCTTAGCAATAAAGTTGAAAATCTTTTAAAGAAATTTGACAGATTGTTTGTAGTAACTTTATGTGCTGGTCTGTACCTACTGTAGCAATTCATACGAAAATGAACCTTATTTATAATAAAGTTAATGTTTCGATTTGTATGAAATACAATGCAAATTTTTATACTATACATAGCTTGAGTTCGCTCTACAGATCCCAGCCTAAAAAAAATTTGAAAGCTTCGTTTTATTTATGGGTGTGTTTTATCTAAAATTTCTTTTAAAATATTGACAATATGAAATACTTTCAGTGTTCTTTATTTCAATGGGAAAATAAAATATCACTTTTATTGTAACAGTATTAGTAATCGTTGATTTCGAAATGTATTGTCTCAAATAGGTGTAATGTAAATCAACTCATGTTTTGTAATGAAATTGTATATTTTCTGCACACTTTTGTTGCAATATTTCTCTAATATGCTAAGATAGGCCGTACACTACATAAGCATTCAGCATGTAAGGCAACAACTGCATGTAAGACCAATATACGTGACTCGTGAGCTTTTATGGTGTAAGGCCTATCAAATTCCGTGATAACAGTAATAACAAATCATTTCATGTGTCCCAAATTATAAAATATTACTTCAGAACAAGGCTGCATGCCTCCCTTATCTGTGTGATCTATTGAAACTGATAGTTCTGGCATTTCACAAAAAGGGTACATCGTAACAGAGATCGACGCCACTTATAACAACAATAATCAAAAGTAATTGTAAACTTAAACTATTTATTTATCCTTTTACAAAATTTTACCTTTTTCATTATGAATTTACAATAATTTTTAATCATTCACGTCATCAGAACGTATGCTGTATTCGATCACAGATGGACCTAGCAGTCGACTCATATAAAAAAATTTGGACCCAGAAACATAATACAGTTGTAGTATATTATAATCTAGACGGCAAATCAAACACCCGTTGTCCCAGACCCACAGCTTTATTGACTCACCAGTGTTTCCATACAATAAATCATAACAATTCAGGTCAAACAAAACAACATGTGCCCAACTTAATATAAATAGGTCAAAACTGTCTGGCGCGTCGTGTGAGGAGTCTCGGGGAACATAGTTCAGTCTGCCAGCGCAGGGCGCCAATAAATATCAACGTATGTACACGAGGCCACTCGCGACACTACTCCCCCCCTATATATTTATAACTTTTCATTAAAAATTTATAATTTATTTCGTTATGTCCTATCTATGTAGGTCGACTAACACCGTTGCGCCGTGAATCCGAAACTGTACGGTGCTGCGAACATAGCGTCATTTAGTTGTGTCTACAGAAACTAGATGGCGCCGGACAACACTCAGATAATTTTGTGGGTACGGTCGGTCAATAGCAGCGACGGGAGTCAGCGGCGGGCGCCGGGCGTCTGCTGGCGTCGCACATCAAACCTCTACGAAATTCAACAGTTGGCACTCGAGTTACCGTCCAGAGCCGGCCACAGACTCCCGTCACTAACCACCTGTAACATAAGCTGAACGGTATTGCTATTTTCCAACATTTTTGTACACTGTTTGACTGCTCTGCCAATGTCAACATCTCGAGATATGTACGATAACTCGATTGCTTATATATTTCGGCACACCACCCGCACTTACTGACGATGTTAGGTCCCTCGACTAACAGTGTGCAATGCTATGAAATATACAGTTGCGACGTGAACACCATCGCCGTCATATTATACAGTAACAAGAACAATTTTATACAAATGTAGTTGCAAGCACGCAACGCGACTTATCGGAGTCTACACGGAAAACCGTTTGGACTTGTACAAAAATAAAATCTAAACCAAAACTTATCTGTCCCGGGACAGTTTTACAAAATTGACGCAGAGTTCGTATTGTATTACGTCGGGTCCGCTGAGGACCGCGTGAGGCACAGAATGAGGCGACATTGCACGGCGTCGCGGGGGGTGCGCGGGCGTCTACTGCGACGGGTACTGCGCGGACGGCATGGGCGACGCGTACATGAGCGGCGCGGGCCCGCCGCCCCAGCCGCCGCCCGCGCCCGCCGAGCCGCCGCCCGGCATGCTCATGCGGTACCCCGCTGGAACAGAACAAACACATTACTACTCATACTAACAACAGACGGGCTATTCTGATAAAATCTCAACATGAAGACTTAGGTGAAGAGAGCTGTCATTCCCCCCAATGCCAGATGAACACAAAGACACTCCGCAGTTTAGGTACGCGGCGGGTCCGTCTTGTTGGGCCAATTCAGTAAGTGTAACGTAGTCAGAAGATCTAAGATTTACGTGGTAGGTTATTATTGCTGTGCGACCTGAAATTGCACTGTATTGTGTCGTAGCAAGAATCGCTTTTTATTTAAATGATTTTATGGAGTGTCCCATCTGTATTAATCTGTGCTGATGCTAGGGGATAGGGGACACTATTGATAGCTCAATTCAAGCTGACTTCACTAGTTTTCAGGGTAAGATTTATACAATAAAGAAGTACATCATCTCTTTTAATTTTGGTCTTAAAAGAGAACTTATCGTATAGATAGTGTCATCCACGAACACTCGTCCTACTCTTCCTAATCGTTTACAGTACGGTATTCGCGTGTAGGAAGAAGGGTAGGGCGCGTCTTCGTGGATTGCACTATCTATAGCTAATTGTAGTCACAAAAACTGCCTAAAACATTATCTTAACCTCAGAATTTCCCCTAGCAACTACGGTTTTGCAAGGTCACAAGATATCAACATAATGGCTCATTGGACTTAACCCTTTTTTAGGCATTCCAACAGAGAAAATGTTATGGAAAATAATGGTCTTTTGACGTAAATAATTTTCCATAGCTTTTCTAGTTAGGTTCAGAATATCGGAGCAAGCTATCGAACGCTATCCTTTAGGAAATTACTGGCCACAATACATAGTCTTAGCAAAAATGACATACCTACTTACTTACCAAATACGAAATGAAATGAAATTGTTTATTCTGTAAATAGGATAATGGAATCACTTTTACACGTCATTATTAAAAAATGTCAAAAATAAGCTAGATGAGGTAAGCGTTTCCTATCTGACTACTCTGAGAAGAAAGGCCGAAACAAACTCAGAGGTCGCAGTCTCTTTTGAAGTCCAGACATAATCTTGGTCAGGCCATATGAGGACCATGTAAATTAGTCTCTGGAAAGGTCTTTTGAGGAGAGAACCACACAGATTTGAGTGAAACTGTCCAGTCAGTGCAAGCATTTTTCAGTAATCGTGGAACTCAACTCAGAACTTAAGGAACTCAACGAGTACGCAAAATTGCAAGGCACTCGAACGAACAAAAGACATTAAAAGTCTGCCCAATAATAATTTGGCATCCTACCAGTAGTGTATTGTACAAAAAGAAAATAGTATACTTAGCTCAAACTACTTAATAATACTTCCCCAAAAATAAATAGGTCACATTAGTGACCAGTTTAATGACCGCAAAGGTAATTTAGTATTACCTGTTATAAAATCGTCACGCTATGCGATATATATTATATTTACATAGCCGACTATCAAATTGAGAAAGGTAAGCAAAATAACGATATTACGTGCGAAAACTTATAGATAACCGGCCTTGTAGGGTTCTGTAGTTGGGATGAATTTATCTCAATAACAAACTTAACATTGTAGTTGAAAAACATGGAAACAACACGGAATGGGAGAACATGTTTTTGCAACTGCAAATGTAAGTTAGTCGATTATTACTCGTTAACTTGTAGTGTTGTACTTTTTTCATGATTTTATTTTACCACTTTGTCGGCGTGATTAATGTGTATACACATGCCAAATTACAGCTTTCTAGTATTAAGAGTCTGAACTTACCCGTGAACAGACGGGGGGTTCCTTTTTGACTACGGAACCCTATAAAGGACCTAAGCTCAGATGTTTACCTACACGAAGAAAAAATATAAGTAAGGCATTCAAGTAAGGCATTCATGTAAAATATACATAAGTACTTCATTATTAAGTAAAACTAAAGCTGATCTGATCTGCTATCTAATTGTGCAACACATTTTCGTAAATGATTAAGACTAATCTGTTTCATTTTGACAGTTCAACAACATCCATTACTTATTTACATTATTGAGCAGATTTTTTCCGAACTTATCGAAGCAATGGATTAGCAATATCTTTCAAAATTTTAATTTTTTAATCGCAATTAGGGTGCTGATCTCTCAATGAAGAAACATGTGGGTACTTTGAAATTGACATTACAGCAAACCACAGTCACTTAGCTATAAAAATGTTCGTTAACTCGCCGGTTGATAACAATAGAATCGAGGTGGCAGATAGCAATGCTGATAGCGACGCGTATGTTGGACAACATAGTTCACTTTTATTTTTAACTAGTCACCTAGGTGAAAGGCAGACCTCACTTGGCTGTCAGACTAGACAGAAAGAAATGTCGGCAACTAGACATACATAATTCAATGCGATCAAAACATAAACACGAGTTTATATGCGCTAGCACACTTTGAAATGGCGCTGCGGTCCTCTTCTAATACACGCGTAACAATAAGCAATAAAACTGTTTTAGGATCATTAGGTGTCCTAATACGTCTAACTAATAATAAATATGCTTCAAGTAAATTAAGAGTTGTAGGTAACAAAAACCAAAACACGTTAATCGAAAGGTAGAAATTTCTTGACACCAGCCAGCGTCGTAAAGAATTTGCGGATGGTGTGTATGTTCTGGTCTTATACAATTTAGATTTCTCGCTAAGAAAATTTTTTTTACCTCTCCACTTCATGCTCAACCCTTTAAACTAAGAATGAATAGGCTATTTTCTAGATGTGCTCGTTCCATCATAGAACTCGTCCTTAACTTTCCATCAGACAAGATCAAGGTCAAAAGCGAGCCCTTACTGGTACAGCCCATTGCTGGGCAAAGGCCTCCATGGCCTCCAGCTATTTCGGTACAGAATGAGGACCAGTTTTACTTATATATTTAAATTTTAATTATATATTTTGTAAATGACATACCTGCTGCTGCGGCCTGCGGGTTGCTGTAGGCGGTGGCGTACTGCTGGTAGTACCCCGGCGCCATATACCCTTGTAACGCCGGGTAGCCCTGAAATAACACGCGCGCTAGTTAATACCTAATAGCGATTATCGGCCGATCGTCACGCAACTCACAAGTGAAGAATTGTACGTGATGTTTTTTTTCTTCTTTGAGGATAATAGAATAGTACAAATCTGGCAAAAATATGGCTTCAATATATTATATTGAAGCCATATTTTTGCCAAGTTTGTACTATTCTTGTTTATTACCCATAATTTTATAATAAAGTGTCAGGAAGAAATGTCGTCATTTTACATGATTGAATGTTACAAAAATGAGTGCGTGATATTGTTCATTTGTAGCTACTTCCTGTAGCATTTCCTGGTATGTGAATTTCTATGAATAGGGTATTAACTTATTTTTAGAATAAAAAAAAAATAAGGAAAAATTCTACATTACAATTTGCCTTTCAAATAAGAATTAATTTAAAGTTACTCATTCGAGCAAGTTTTCATGCAATCCTGTAAATATTTTTTTATATAATTCAAATGATTCTTGACGTTAATCATGCCGAAACTTCCAAAAACAACATAAATTCACACAAAAAGTTTAACCAACTAAATTAAACAACGAAAATACACAAAATCTCATGCCGCATTGTTATTTACGAGCACAGTCGAATGACATGCACACTATGTCGCAAGTAGCTACAAGACCACGCATAACTCTCACAAAAACAACGCGCGTTTAAAATTCAATAGTCGGCTTCATGAACGTGAAACTTTCAATGGACGCATTTGCATATTTCACGTCGTACGTATCGTGGTGTACTGTAATTCAGATCTATTATGCTAAGCGTAAAATTCCCGCTGTAGTTTGCACGATTAAAATGTTGCTTAGCTTAGCCATAACCACCTGTAGATTGAGTCTAGAATTTTTAGTTAGACTGGTTTTACCAAATTAAAATTAATTCCATAATATTTCCTTTTTCCTGGTTTTAATTTATTTACGGCGATTGGTATCAACATAGTAGATGGCTTATTAGAGAGTTAAACTGCTGTTGCTAATCCGATGTACCGTTGGCAACTAGAATTTTGCTATCGGCCATCTGATTGGCTCACAGGTATAGCACCTTGTGTGTATCTGGCTAGTGTATTGGCACCATTTAAAGTCATAAATTATTATCAGTTGACTTTAAAGGCTTTCGCAGATACTGGTAGAAAATACGTTAGGAAAGGTGAGGGGAACTTTTGATTATAGATTAGAATGTTGAGAATTCATCTTATACAATCGTTTAGGTGAAAGTATTAACGTAAAAGCATGGCTTTGTGCTCTATAGCTTCAAATAAATTATGAATTTATGATATGCAGTTTTATGGAATTTATGGAAATTAGCCGTTTAGTCTAGACTCGTAAAAATGAGCATGTATACAAAATACAACTCACAGTCAAAATAATTAGAAAACTAAAATTGATTTGGTAGGCTAGTACACAAAGTATTACATAAAATCTTGGATACTTTACTACATCTGGTATTTGTTTGGAAAAGTGATAACAAACTCTTATCAAAGTCTAGATACACGTTACTTTAGGCGAGGAGAATTTAAACACGCGTATAGTTTTTTTTTTTTTTTAAGTAATAAGCAAATTTGACAAGCACACCTTAGAATGAACGTAGGAATATACTATCAAGCAGTTTTATAGAATTAAGTCTTGTAACTAAGGCATACCAATCAGCAAAATATTTACCGTAGGGCAAACAATATGCATAGAATAATTAATTATTCGTAGGCGCTCACTAAAGGGAATAAGTATTTAGAAATATAACAGTACATACTCAAATTATTACTCAACAGGAAAAGGATGTTTAGATTTATTTTTTAAGTCAAACAAACTAGATTAAGTACCATAGACTGGATAATACTATCAGCAATTCAGCATCCACAGCGCGACTTCAGCCATTGCTGAGCATAGGAATATCTTTTCTTGTATACACCTATCGCCACGGTCCTAACTATAATACTATAAATGCAAAAGTGAGTTTGTTTGTTAGGGTCTCACGCTAAAATGGCTGAACAGATTTGGATGAAATTTGGCACGTGGTTATATCATGACCTGGGTTAGGACATAGGATACTTTTAATCTTGATATTCCCACGGGATCGAGACATAAGCGAGTGAAACCGCGGGCGCAGCTAGTGTAATATAAATTTTCCACGTTTTTACGATATGCTATCGTTCTTCCAAACACATTCGAATTTGAGTATTTTTATGATTGATTAAATATTCATGTTTTCAATTCGACTATAAAATGCAAATACAAAAACATTTACCTGTTGTTATCTGCAACTACCAAGTTAGTTCTAAGTTTAATACTAGGCAAGAAACTACAACACAGATAAAATAAAATATATACAGGATGTGTGAGAAAGGCGTGGTCAAATAATTATAAGAGTGTAGTATAGACCATCAAACTGAACAACTTTCTCCACGGAACCACCATTTTAATTGAGAAAAAATTATCAGCCGTCTCATACAAACTTCAACTGAAATGTATGGGATGGATGATTATTTTTTGTCGATTACAATGTTAATCCCAAGGTGAAACTTGTTCAGTTGTTGTTGTTGTTGTTGTTCAGTTTGATGATCTGTACCACACCCTTGTGACCTCACCTTTCTGGAACACCCTGTATATAGATTATTTTTGAAAAGAAACTAAGTATCAACACCACCATCGAAATTCCAAACAAGAAATTTGTAAAAAAAATAAAAAAATGCTAAAATACGAAAAAGTGCCAAACAAATCTAACTACCACACACGATAAAACTTAGATTAATTCAGAAGTACTACCTGATTCTGTATGCAAAACAATAAAAACAATCTTTTATTACAATGTTAGATATCAGCATATTATTATATAAATATTGGTCAAGGTTACAAGCTTTTTCGAGAGTTGGAATTGTTTTATTACACATACAATTTGTCATTATATTGTGGGTACTTATTTCGTGAGACTTGCGCTTACGTCGCTTCTGCTTTGGCCAACGAAGCATACGTAGCTTTCTAACCTTGACCCAAAATACGATAAAATAATCACACTGTACAGCGATCACTAATCCTCTTGGTAATAATTATAATTACTATTTTTACATTTCCGTTTCGATAACAATTTTTACTTGAAATTCATGTTGTACAAATTCTTTAAGATTTTTAGAGTCGTTATCAAGGAGTTGTAAGAAATGGAGTGATAATGTACGGAAATGGCGCGATGCACACTTGCATACGCGGCGCGAATAGCGCTTCTATAGTAACCAATCAAAACAACGCTGTATTACGCGACGCAGGCAATCAGCCAATGAGAAAAAATTTCTTGTTTGGTGAATCAGAAACATGTGCCTGATCACCCCATTTTGACTACTCCATGGTTGATTTAATAAAGAAAACGTATAAAACAAATATATAATGTTCTTGATATTTACCTGGGCGTACCAGTAGCCCATTCCTTGTTGATAGGGGTACGGGTACTGCGTTTGTGCACCCATCGCGGGGGGCGCCGCTGTCGCATTGTTCGTACTCTGGAATCATAAATTATTCTCATGTTATTGGAATACTTACGAAGCAATTATCTGTGCAATGAACATAATAGGTAAACAAGTATGCCATTAGGAATACCAATGACGTTCATGGACTTTATGATAAAGAACTTTTTTTGATAAAGGACAAAATTTTATTTTTACTTGACTTATTATTTCTTTCAGTGTATTAGTAAAAATAGGATAATTACTTTACTCTCATTTTGATCACTTACTAAGCCATTAAAATAATTAATTAGTATAAAATTTTAGTTACTAAGGGAAATGTGACCTCATTACATTCAACAAATTGATATTTTTTCACGCATAGTTTGAATTTTATGGTGAATATTTGAAATACAAATTGATTATTTCTAGTTTTATTTGCAGTAAATATTTGCAGGGTTAAGTGCATTTCTCTCGTGTCTGGTTATTGATATCAGCATGTAATATTTGGAACATTATGATGGTATACCTTGTTGTAGTAATAAGTAGTGCATTCATTTACAGCGCAGCCTAAATGAAAGTTTGTGCAACTCTTGCTCAGTTGTCCAAGCATTAGCAATGTGCAATTAAGAGCAAAAACCAAATTAACCGATATCCTGGATAAAATTTACCTCCAAAAATGGAGATGGACCGGCCATATGTTAAGATCTAAACAAGAAAAGTGGAGCCAAATTACAACAAATTGGTATCCAAGAGTTGGCAAGAGATTTCGAGGACGACAACAAATGCGCTGGCAAGATGAGCTGAAACTTACTGCGGGACCCAAATGGAGAAGAGTTGCTCAAGACAGGAAGCAATGGAAACTACTGGAGGAGGCCTTTGCCAAAAAGCACACTGAGTTGAGAGACATCCTGTAGCCAAACGAAGCATAAAATACAGTCATAAAGATTAATCTCACTCAGTTTAACGGGCTAAAATAAATAAATAATAAAATTAATTCAACAACAGTAAATACTATTCCAACTATGTAGATCGCGAAATGGGTACCATTCTAAAAAATTTCACTACTCAGTGTACTCGCATACACAAACTGTCTGCTGACAAGAATGAATAACTGCTCAAAATACTACAAAAGGCAATAACCTTATTTTGTTGTACTTAATTGAAACAATTGTTGTGTCTCTCAACTCAACCACAGCTGTTGTTTTGTTTGCATGGGCTCATGCCAATTAATTGTTTTTAGTGTATGAGAAAGTATGCAAAAGCAACCAAACTGCAACATAATAAGGTCAACTTTACAACAACAGTAATATGGTGACTTTGCATTTCTGTATAGACTGCATACATGAGTTTTGGGCTTATTATAGATAACAATATTCTTACATTGTAATTGATAA
This sequence comes from Conistra vaccinii, assembly GCA_948150665.1. Taxonomy (NCBI): domain Eukaryota; kingdom Metazoa; phylum Arthropoda; class Insecta; order Lepidoptera; family Noctuidae; genus Conistra; species Conistra vaccinii. The sequence continues at coordinate 4,719,143 of OX411326.1, read as the reverse complement.
GTATGAGGAAATTAGATCTTAATTATTATTCAAATAAGGATAACCTCAAAAATTGTACAGGTAACCAACAGGTTAATTTATATTGGGAAACAGGTCTTAAATGTTCTGATTTACATATTATGCAGATTGGAATTATATGCAAGAATATGTATAGCCAAAAAAAATGTCTAACAAACTTTAATGAGGAAGCTATATTGCAATATAATTTAAAAAATTGTTTATAGGGTAAATATATTTTGGGAAATACCATTTCAGTATTGTTACTTATATTATTTTTTCAGCCAGTCACTACTATAGGTACAGATTAACAAATTATTACAATAGAACGATCCGATTTGGCAAGATGTATATTCAATTATTTGATCAATAATACTTGTCACTAACATGAAGTATTTAACAAACTGTTACCAGGACAAAATATGCTATGATAGATGTTCAATTGTTTAACTACAATGTTAGAAATAGTGAAAATGCTTTGCGGATTAATATAATTTTGCATAAACAACCCTCCATTGGCATTTAAACCTTTCCAAATTTGCAAGCAGCCTATGTCCTGCAGTTGACTAGGAAAAAAGCATGTTCATTGATCGCCAACAGCTCTACTCTAAATGTCTACTTTTCCAATTAGGAACTGCCTATGACAATATTTAATGTTATTTGTTTTTATAAAACCTACACTAATATAATGGTCCAATAAGTTTCTTTTTAAACATGAACCATTATGCAGTGGTTTCTTTGAAACGCGAAATGAAGGTAATTACAAAAATATACCAGATGTAATTACTTACCGCTGCCATAACTTCCTACAACCATAGTGTTTTGGTACAATATAAATGAAGTTTCATGATTATATTCTAGCCAGTCTCAAGAATCTTACTTGTTGTTGACAATGATGCTTTTTAAGGCTTGTTTCTTCATTGTCAAATTATTATGTTTACCAACTTTGTCACCAAATATTTGTTGTAACATGCAAATCTGTGCACGCTGCAAAGAAATATTAGTTACCTGCTGTTTAAGTGTACAAACCTGGTTATCTCCTCCTCCATTTTCTTTGCCCCAGAAACATTTAACTATATGCCCACTAATTTCTGTGTTGTGTGTTGCTTCAATGGCATGTGCCGCAGCTTCTTTAGTTGTAAACCTAATGAAGGCATAACCTTTATCCCTGAACACTCGTATGTCCTGTATCTGGCCAAACTGTGAGAATGTGTTCTGCATCAACTCCTCAGTTATAACATTGCTAGTGAATCCACCGCAGTACACCGTCGTGTTTGTCGGTGAGCTCTGATTGTACACCTCATCAAAAGTTGGCTGTTTCGCTCGCTTGCTGCTCGGTGCACCTTCATTTGGCTTGGACGGCGGCTTGCGCGTCGACCAGTTCGTACGTATGGAGCGGGATCCTAACCACTGCCCGTTCATTGCCTGAATAGCGGCCTCTGCATCAGCCTTCTTAACGAAAGAAACGAAAGCGTACCCTTTAGATTTGAGCGTTTGTGGGTCGCGGACTATCCGACAATTCGAAATTTCACCGAATGGCGCAAATGCCTCTCGCAATATGTGCGTTTCAATCTCCGGTGATAAATCTCCTACGAATATATGATGATGGTTGCTGGTATCAGTCTTCGGCTGATTGCCAGGACTCGTAGCCCAGTTAACCTTCATTTCCTTGTCGAGGACCACTCGCTTGTTCATGGCGGCCAGAGCTGTAGCTGCCGCCGTGTGACTTGTAAACTCGAGAAAGGCATAGGGATCGTTGCCAGGCTCGCGGATTATCTTACAACCTTTTACTTCGCCTATTTGTCCGAACAACGTACATATGAATACTTCTGTTACACTCGCGTCCAAATTACCGACGTAGAGAGTTTTAGGATGGCTTTCGTCGCCCATATTAGCTTATATCGTAATCTAGCGATTACTTAATTACGACTATGAACACTAATATTGAAAATAAGCGTTAATCAACGTGTTATTTCATCACTTAAAACATTGGATGACGGATAAAAGAAGGAAAAATGTCGCAAACAGCGCCTAGAACTTCTCGAAAGACGTTGCTGTTGACTCGTGAAACGTTCACTTTTCGGAAACAAACGCATCTATAGACGAATTTCCGGTGGAATTGATTTGAAAAGTTGGCGGGAAGAAACTTTAATCTTGCAAAGAGAACACAAAACCACACGAAAATAAATTCGGGCCTAAAAATTGTTGACTTTACAGTAATGGCGAGGTTTATTTTAATTTTTTAAATTAATTATACCTCTAAACGAAATGTGCAATTCGCAGGCATAAACAATGTAAACTAATGTTCATAGATTTTATGTAAAACTTTTCCGGAAACGAGTGTCAGTTGAAAGTCTATGACTCATCATAAAGTGCTCTTTCGATTACACAAATTTTTTAGAAGTTCTATGTTCCCATTGGTCCTAATTGGTAAGATGTAATTTTGACCAATAGGGAAATGTTCAGTGTTTTTAAATTCTAAGGGCATTTCATCATAGACAAACCAGTAAGAATAAAATATACAATAATAGTTTTATTACTTGTTACAGTAAATAATCTGTACTTCAATTAAATTGACGCGCATTTAATTCGGCTCTTTACTGTTTTTTTTATGGTGTCCTATTGTTTTTTTATGTAATTACATTCACGAAACTTACATGCTCTGTGCCTTTTCAGAGGAAACTAAATTCCATCGTCCTAAAATTTTATAATTCATATTTCATAATAAAATACCTATTCCTTTACTTAGCTCATTTTGAAATAAAATTCGTTTGTACCGAAATTAATATGAAATAAATAAACTGCATTTTATAATTGGTAACATAGTCTTTTTTTTGACAGTTCACGAACGACAAGTTGGGTTGTCGCACGATGTAAAGTTTATAAATTATTAAAAAATCACAATTAAAGTTTGTGTAAATGAAATAAGTAACGATATAAAGACACTAAAGTGTTTAAAATATTGTTGTTTTTCTTTAAAATCTTATACCTAAAGTTATTATCGTGCGAGGTTAGAACCGCTTGTCAAGTACACGTATGCAGCTATGTTACTAATGTTCAGTTTTTGTGATTATTGAGTGAAATGACGTGAAAAGAGCCCGCAGAAAACACAAGAGAAACAATGTTGCCCCTTACGCAAAAGGACACGCGGCTTCCGCGCGGAACTGTTGGTGGAATACGTGAAAAGGTTGCAAATTGGATGAGACTAATTTATTCTGATAAGAATTCGAGGAATTTATTCATGTTCCTTATTCTAAATTTGTCCTTTGCGTTTGTTGAGTTGTTTTATGGTGTTTGGACAAATAGTTTAGGTAAGTTCACAAAAAAACATTTTCATCACCAATTTTATCCTGTAAGACTTTTGTAGCATATTGTACACTTATAAGATACTGATTTGTGTTTATTTTATTTTTAGGTCTAATTTCTGATGCATTCCACATGTTCTTTGATTGTACGGGGCTGGTGGCAGGTCTGGCGGCCTCCTTAGTGTCGAAATGGCGCGCAAATGAACGATTTTCGTATGGCTATGCACGGGCTGAAGTGCTGGCTGGCTTTGTAAATGGATTGTTCCTGTTATTTATAGCATTTTTCATTATGAGCGAGGCTGTGGAAAGGGCTATCGAGCCACCAGAGGTAATTACTCAATTTTGCTTACTTTTTTTCTTTAATTGGCCTTTAAAAATAGACAACAAGTACCACTACAAGTTTTTATTAAATTTCTTGCTTGAAATATTTAACTGTTTTCAGTGATGCGTGCTTATCCAGTATGATTTAAACTTTTTTAAATCATGGTACCTACCTATTTGAAAATAGAGTTACAGATAACCAATAATTTACATACTGACTAGATTCCATAGAGTGACAATTATTATTAGAGAGGTACAAAATCAAACCAAGTATTTTTTTCTCAAAAACAAGTACCTACTTATGGCACAAGATAAGATGGAGTAACACATAGAAAATATCTTAAGCAAACATTTGACAAATTGAAACATTTAATTTGCTATTTGAGGAAACCGGCATGTCTTAGAGCCAAAAACTCAAAGACATGTGACATCTACCAACCCGCACTGGACTTGCGTGGTGGATTACAGCCCACTCCCTCTCACAAAGAAGAGGCCTGTGTCCCAGCAGTGGGAACATTAATAGGCTGATTATGTATGTGTGTATGTAATATGCTTTTTCCATAATACAATTATTATTAAGGAATCAATTATGCAACCACTGCTATCTTTTAATGATAATATTTTATTCAAAGTTTAACTTAATCTTTTATCTACATTATAGCTTGGCATTGGCATGATAAGTTCAAAACTTTACAACATCTACTGTTTTATATAACTTACATTTACTTAACTTAGATCAATATTAAATTTTCATGTAGGTTTATTATGAATATTTATTTAAAGGTGATTAAAATAGCCTTACACGTGTTTTGCACAAATTATGACCTAAAAAATTTGAACACACAATTGAACTTCCGAAAGGTTTCCTAAGAAAGCCGTTAAAGGTTGTACAATAACGACTGTCCGAAAACAGAGCGTTTTTACACCTACTGTGTGTTTGCACTGGGGAAACATGCACAACAAAACATGTTTTAATCTCTAGTTACTGTCAAACATTGTATGGAACATTGACAGAAAATAGAGATTTCAACATTTTTGCTGTGAATGTTTTGCCAGTGCAAACCCTTATGGGTCGATTACACCTAACGAGTACAGCGGCGAGTCAGTAAATTTACTTTTTTGTTTATGTAGATATATCGTTGTTTTTGATCTCAAATGAAAGTTATAGACTTAAAACCATTTTGTATGTTTAGTTTATAAGAATCGGTTCACGCAATAAAGAGATATAGTCGTTTTTATGGATTCTGGACACTGACTCGCCGCTGTACTCGTTAGGTGTAATCGACCCAATAGTTACTGTCAAATACATACATGGTAATAATGAAAGATTTTCATGATGGCCGTTACAAAATGACGGTACCACTCTTCTTGGGAACTGCAGCTTTACCTAACCATATTTTATTCAGACCTCAATAACATTTTGTGATTGTTAATGCTATAAAACACTTCCCCTAAATCCTTCCCTGTTTAATATGGGGAGAAAACGTGATGCAAATAACTTCCTAGCAACACATTTCTGAGTTCTGACCGTTATAAATTATGATAGATTGTAGGGCTATACAAAACAAATAAATAGTATGCTAGAGGAATGTGTAAGGATAGCAGGTGCAGGTAGTTTCTGCCTACCTCCGTAGCAGGTGGCGTTCTGTAGTTTCTGCCTACCTCCTTGGTGAGAAGAAGCCATGAGTCATATTTATACATACATAAGTATGTATGAAACTAATCAAAATGTACAAGAAAGTGTTAAAGAAAGGTTCAATGCCATGGCATATTGTTTTATACTGTAAATAGCTGTCTTTAGTTCACAAGGTAACCAAGTGCGAAAAGAAGAAATAACTTTGTATGCATAATATTTCAATTGTTTTACATACTTCCTTGTGATATTGATAAGATGAACCACAAATCACACAATATACTACCTTATTGCATCTGAATAAGGTTGAATGTAGATTTATTAGTAAAATGTCTTTAATAATATCAGCAGAACTAATCAGCTTTATGGTCCCATTGACTTGTGCAAAACAATAAATCTTTGAAACTGTGTTATTGAAGAAAAATATAATTTATAAATTATTACTTAACATTTATCAAAAACCTAACAATTTTCAAAAAACAATGAAGAATTACTCATCACTTTTTTTAAACCAAAAAAAAATCTGTACTTCAATATGTTACTAATATTACTCAAATAAAAAATAAAGTAACAAGGAATAGATCCACGTATTGACCTTTTGATAGGCGGAGGTACTTACTACCTACCTATTAGTAGTCCCTAAATCATTTATGTATAGTAGTCGCCAATTCTGTATACCTAAATATGTTATCTGAAATGTAATCAGTCAGCCATCAAAAATCAATACAAAATCACACCGAAAAATGTACCTACTACTGTAAACCAACTTTCACCCTACCTCAGCCACACAATTTTCAACACACAGTCATTGTAATAGTGTTGAAATTCTGTTGGCAAATAAGTGAGATAATTCTGAAGAGAAGGCACGTATTTTATAAGTATTACCAACAGTTTATTGTCATGAATAACCGTATCGTTGCAGCATCGTAACAGGGTTTATTGTATGGTGTGGTCTTGACTCAATTTACATGTGAAAATAAAAGAACATGAAACCTCTTGAGAATGTATTTAGTTGGCATTGGCAACTCGGGCGGTTACGGTCCATTTGTCAAAAAGGTAGAACCTTCTTCTTCCCAAGTTAGGCATCAACACACAGTTCTCCGCCTTTTGCATTAAAATCTCCCATCTGCCCCCTTCAGGTCGCACGTCGTCTACCCTTCCATCTGATCGGGGTTGTCTCACGCAATGAATCTAGTTCGCAGTTTTTTCTGTAGGTCTAACTAACTTATATTTATTTCGCGCGGGAACCAACCCGTGTCGTGCAATAGGCAATCACTGAGCTACTGCACCAACGGTGCCTACTGAATGAATTAATGAAAAATATGCACAATCGACTAACTGCAATATTTTGTAAGTTTTTATTTAAAAGAGTGTCCGTGGAGTGTCTTGCCCGTTCTTCTCCATAGGTACCTACTACGCTTTGGAATGGGCATCTAGCTTCATTTTTTCTGACTGAACAACCCCTTGACAATTCAAAAGTGCCTGTGATTGGTTTATTTGAAATAAATGGTTTGAGTTTGCACCGACCCTTGCGTGGTTTAACCAGACTCGATAAATCGAATGAACCTCAACATTTGCACTAGCCCCTGAAGCCTCATGATGAGTCATGCTTCATGGGGCTACAGAGGGCATTGTATATCAAGGAGTAGACCGGGGGGCACGGTAATGGTAGGCAAGACGTGCCCTTAACATAATAGGATTTGCGATCCGTACTGGATATGCATCCTAGAGTAGGCAATGGAATAGTGGAGAGACGGGTGATATTTATCTGTGAATGGGCATCCCAGCTGCCTAAAAATTTGCAATTCACACTAATAAAATAAGACTTCATATTATTATTACCTTTCAGTTAATAATCTGACTGGTTTCCTGGTGTGTTTAAGTTTAAACCATCGTTTCCTCGACCCCGGTCTTTCATTAAATGCCTTGGCGAGCGAAGCCAAAGGTCAAGCGCGTAATCAAAGTTATCTTAAAAAACAGTGGCGAGACACTGTGTTACTGAACTCTAAATCTTAGGGTCAATCAAGGCGGGGTAATCCCTGGTCTTTACGTACCTATAATATGGACCCGGGGATTACCTGATTGTGTCAACATTTAGCTCGAACACTGATTGCAATAGCATGCCATGTAGTCATATTTGGACAACATGGTGTGATTAAATGCACAATCGACTAACTGCGCAAGGTTTGTAGGTTGGTAGGTGCTTGAGCATGCACATTCTCCAAATTATTTCGAACATCACTGTTAAAAATTGTCTTTAGCAAATCTTTATGGCAATATACTCAATTATATTTTGTCTGTGATTGTGAATGACATTTAATATGTCATATCTTTTTCCTGTCTTCTTGTTTGTGGTGTCATACGATGACTGTGTGCTCAGTGAGTTCTCTTTTTTATTAAATAAATAATAAGTAATAATATCATTATGGCCATTTATTGAAACCTCTAACAGGTTATGGTGCCCAGATACGTTAATTAGTGAACAGAAACTATTAAATACTTTAAAACAAAATTTTGACATAAAAGAGTTAGGTGAAGTTAAGAGTTGTCTAGGAATGAAGGTTGAAAGAGATAGAAAGAATGGTTTATTGAAATTATCCCAAGAGGAATATGTAAAAAACTTGTTAACACGATTTGGCATGACACAATGTAAACCAGTTTCCACCCCAATGCAAGTGAATGTTCTATTAGAAAAATCTGAAACATGTGATTCTAAATACCCTTATCAAGAGTTGATAGGTGGGTTGATGTATTTGTCGGTATGTACACGTCCAGACATTTCATTTGCATGTAGCAAGTTAGGACAGTATAATAATTGTTATACTGAGATACATTGGCAAGCAGCAAAACGGGTACTAAGATATCTCGCTGGGACATCTAATTATGGGTTGCAATTTAAGAAAGGAAATAATAAATTTGAAATATTTGCTGATGCTGATTGGGGAAATGATATAGATGACAGAAAATCATTTAGTGGGTTAGTAGTTAAGTATGGAGAATGTCTTATTAATTGGGAAGCACGCAAACAGCAATCAGTAGCATATTCCAGCACTGAAGCCGAGTATTATAGTATAGGAGAAGCAGTAAAAGAAAGTAAATATTTGCGTAATTTCTTTATTGATATATTTGATTACTGTTTGCCTGCAATTACTGTTTACAATGATAATTTAAGTGCTCATAATATTGTTGAAAATAATTTATGTCATCGCAGAAGCAAGCATATTGATATCCGTCATCATTTTATTCGAAATGCTGTTCAAGATAATTCTATTAAAATAGTTCATAGACCCACAGTGAATATGATTGCGGATATACTAACAAAACCTCTTCAAAAGTGCAAACATTATCAATTTGTTGAAAGTCTCTGTTTAGTTTAAACATTTTATTTTATTTTAATATAAACAAATAGTGTACTTAGTTTGTAAAATTGTTTTAATGCCTATATAATTGAGTAAGGGGGAGTGTTAAAAATTGTCTTTAGCAAATCTTTATGGCAATATACTCAATTATATTTTGTCTGTGATTGTGAATGACATTTAATATGTCATATCTTTTTCCTGTCTTCTTGTTTGTGGTGTCATACGATGACTGTGTGCTCAGTGAGTTCTCTTTTTTATTAAATAAATAATAAGTAATAATATCATTATGGCCATTTATTGAAACCTCTAACAATCACAAATAGAAAAACATAATATCAAATTATATTATATGTTTAAAACTAACTTCTATATGAATGACAGTATAACAATGCATGATAAAATCTCACGTATTGTTTACGATTACCTTAGCTGTTCAGGAAATACCTATCTTTGATAAAATACGTCTGTTGACTTGCAAGTTGCAGCTGATACAACACAATTTTAATTACGGAAACGTATCAATTTTTTATTTTTGAGTAAGGTATTTTCAAATCAATCTTCATCAATTTTACCTACACATATCTACCGCTTGCCCCATATCTATGTACCTGTACATAATTATATATTGCCTTTAGTAGATACAATATGTGGATTACTAATTTATCCAAGACTAGCTGCGTCCCGCGCTTTCACCCGCGTAAAGTAGTTTTTTCTTTTAATCCCTATGTTCCCGTGGGAATATCGGAATAAAAAGCTTATTTTACGCCCAGTGGCCTCAGCTATCTACTAGTGAAAGTCCCGTCCAAATCGGTCCAGCCGTTTCGGAGATTAGCCGGAACAAACAAACAGAAAAAAAAAAATGTGTTTTTGTTTTATGGATCGTATATTATACTTTTATATGCATTTATTAAAAAGCTGTTATTTTGACATTACAAACAGATACTTCAATTTTATTTATTTGTATGTATAGATTTTCTAACATGAACCGACCGACATACAACCTCTGAAAGTTATATTACACCGCTATCGCTTATCGCTCTGCTTGCAAACAGTAAAGGGCCTGTTTCAGAACCTTTTTCGGCTTCGCAGTAATTAGATAAAGATCGCGTTGCAAGATAAACTATTTTCACCGAAACATGTCAGCACGTGCCGATATTTTCGAGGCCTGACGTGATACAGATAAGCCCTATCCTTTCGTTTAGGGCACGTGTTTGAATATCTCTGTGCATTAGTGTCGTAACTTATCGCTTGATTGTAAATTGAACTGGAACCACGTTTTGTCTGCGCTACGTCATCATTTGTTTGAGTAGAGTATCTTGTACGCACGGCTAGTCGGCTACACATCAAGCTATACATTTCCAGTGTAAGCTCACCTCGCATTGTACGAAAATCTTATACGATGCGAGATCAGCATAAACTGGACATGTATAGCTTGATGTGTAGTCGTGTGTACAGAGTAGAGTAGATTCTGTCAGTTGCTGACTGTTATCAGAATACCACAATCTTTACTTTATGTGACTATACAAAATACTTACCCCCTTACTAATAAATGTTGTATATCGCCTGTATAGTTACACAACGCTTTGTCATCTTCTTTCGAATGTCAAATTGAAAGAGAGAAATCGGTGTGTAACTATCTATACAGGCGGTATACAACGTTTATTAGTAAGTGAGTTAGTGGAAAAACTCCTTGTGGAAAGACTGCTCAGGGGAAGAACCGCCATCATACTTATTTTTGTCATGTTGTGGTATATGGAGTATTTATGTGATAAAACAATAGGGAAGTGGACAAATTTTTTTTTGTCCGTCAGTTAGATTATTAAAAAAAAACAGTTAAGAGCGAGTCGTACTCGCGCGCCGAGGGTTCCGTACCATCATATTATATAATACTGCGGTAAAGAATATTGCAGTTTTAGGTCAGCGCCATCTCTTGACCGATAGTGGAACTAATGTAATTTTTATTGATGATTTCTGAAAAGTATGCTATTTAGAGACATCATTTTATTTTTCCTGTAATCTTTACATAAACTTCTATCCCATAGAATAATTTCAGATTTTTCTCTATGCAAACTTCGGAGATAAGGGGGGCCGGAGGGTATTTTTTGTAAAATTTTTCGTCAAAAGTCGAACATTAGACGGCCTAAGAAAATAAGGAATGTTTGAGAATGTGCAAATAGCGTTCTTTCATATTATACCCCACATGCCCTAGTAGCGCCACTTCGAATTTTCCCCGTTCAGTCCCTGTTGCAAGAAAAATAAAAATATTTTTATTTCTTTCTTATTTGCAAAATAGTTGGGCAAACGTCATCTAAAACTATTCAAAATTTCAAGTTGATAGCATTAGTATAGTAGTTCTTGAGATTCCAGCTGTGACAGACAGACGGACGGACAGACAGACTGATTGAGACCATAAGGGTTGATTTTTACCATTTTGGTACGGAACCCTAAAAATATTGGTCACGTATTTTTTCTTTTTATACGTTATCAAAAGATTATGGCAATACATCCAATGTGGCATGACGTTACTCCCCGGTAGATTTTATACTAACTTGTGACGTAGCAAGCCCCACTCTCCAACTTTAATGCGTTTTATCTAAATCATTTTTTATATGAAAAAGCAAAAGATACGTGTCCAATATTTTTTTATTATTATCTGACTGTCCGACTGAATAGTTTTTTTTTTCGAAGTGTATAGAGTGCCGCGAGTTTTCTTGTGGCACTCTAGTGTCGCTGCCTCGACCCGGCTAGGGTGCCGTGAGCGTTGCATTGTCACTGTCACTTGTTATTTAGGTTAGGTTAGAACTGTGACCACACAACGCACGAGCCGAGCGAGCGTAGCGAGCGGTGCCGCGGTAGCGGCCGGCGAAGTGCCAGGGTCCGTTTAGGCACAAGAGAATGTAATGTTTTGGGAATGTGGTGTTTTACAGCGATCTAACCTCGACAATCAAACCAAATACCAAGTGACGTGACTTAGTGACAGTTTACCCTATCCAGTGTACCCTATTAATGCAGTTGGCAACACATCAGCAAATCTTTTGACTTTGCAGGTGTTTATAGATAGTGCTATCTACGAAAAAGCGCCCCACTCTTCTTCCAGTTCTTCCTAATCACTTACAGTACTAATAGTTATCGCGTTTAGGAATAAGTGTGGGGCCCGTCCTTGTGAATGGCACTAAGTATCTATAACAGACGATTTTCCATCAGTGGGACCTTGTCGGAGATATCTAAAAAGGTCCATAATCTTTAAAAACCAGCTCGGCTTCCACACAGCTCTCTAAAAAAGCAGTTGCTAAAAATAAATTGGATCACAATTGATAATAATCCATTATGTTACAATCTTATCAATTGCTTATTATGATTTAATAGAACTCGACTCAGCCACAGGATGTACACTTAATTCTTCGTAGTACAAAGAGTACCTACTTTCTATAACAAACTTACAATATGGTCTCAAGGCCAGAACGTGGTGTGTAATCGTGGTACTAGACTAGACTGCATTATACATACAAAATTAGAGACACGCCCTCATTATCTCTCCACCTCTGGATATGTTTCGGTTAGCTTATCAGGCAGATACCTTACTTCATAAGTTCATACTGATTCTGTTCTAATTTTAAATCGAGACTGAAACAAGCTCTTATTTAAATTAATAACTAGCTGCCCGTCCCGGCTTCGCACGGGTAGCACTAAGTAATTATCTACGACTACCTACCCTACCTACCTTCCCTGTATTACGACAAACATTTCAAGACCAAAATCAGCCAAATCGGCCCAGCCGTTCTCGAGTTATAAAATTACAACGAAAAGTGGCATTGATTTTTATATATATTTAGATGTGATACATGCCAGACAAACTTTCTTTTGAATTTCCTTAAAATTATCTATATACCTACCTATGTTACGAACATAAGTTTACTTTAGTACCCCTTACTTCTAACCTACCTAGTTTCAGTTTTTAGCGAGTAGGTATTTAATTGCCTTATTATTCACACGAATAGTGAAATCAAACGACTGTTGTAGTGCTGACTGCCAATGTCGAATCAAATTGATTTAGTGAGAACCATTAGAAGCTATAATCACACTGTTAATAATTGATGGCAACATTGTAGTCCTAATAAAGCAATCGTCAATTTCTGGAAAATTAGCTGTTTTTAGAATTCTATTTCTGATATAAAACTATAGAATAAACTATTTTTATAATTTCCAGGTGAAACACGAACGCCTACTGCTGGTGTCGATACTGGGATTCCTAGTAAACATGGTGGGCATATACGCGTTCCACCATGGACATGGTCACGGCCACGGTGGGCACGGCCATTCCCACGGCGGGGGCGGCGGCGGCCATGGTCATTCACACAACAGCCACGGCCACTCACACGATGAAGACACAGAAGCTCCCACCGGAGCAGGCTCCGCTATCATGCGGGGTGTCTTCCTTCACGTCCTAGCCGATACCCTTGGATCAGTTGGTGTCATCATCTCAGCCATCCTCATGAGAACGTTCGGCTGGATGAGAGCCGACCCGATCTGCTCCATGGCTATAGCTCTTCTTATAGCCGCGAGTGTGGTTCCTTTAGTGCGTGACTCTGCAGGCGTGCTCATGCAACGGACTCCCACAGCACTCGAGCGCGCGCTACCTAACTTATACACGCGGGTGGTCGGCTTGGCCGGCGTGCACGCGGTCCATGAACCGCACTTCTGGACCCTGTGTAGTGACGTCCACGTGGGTGCGCTTAAAATAGAGGTGGCGAAGGAAGTGGACCCTAGGTACGTGACGGAGCAAACGTCACGGATCTTCCGCGAGGCCGGCGTCAAACACCTCACGGTGCAACTCGACTACTATCCCCTCTGATGATCACAAACACACACACAATGAGAATTTGCACACACATGACCACTCAGTGGCGCCGTGTCTTGTATATAAGGAGAATAAGTTAATTAAATGTACTGTGCAATTATGATTTCGGTGGGATGATCGTAAATTTCAATTTTTGTATGATTTATTATGTTGTGATGAAGAAATTAATTCTTTTTTTACTGTTCACATTTCCATAAAATTTTAATTGAATACAATTTGTATTGCCTTTGAAATTACCTGCTTGAAAAGTATTGGTTTAGTGTATATTAGCATAAATTGTATGTTATTATAAATTATAGCTATGTGTAGTATATTTTTATATTATATTTTACCTTTGTATTTATTTTTATTTGTATTTTAACATTCCAATTGATTAATCGATCGAGGAACTTCGTCAATCTGAAATCTGATAAAATAAATATGAATTAGCGATATCTATGCGCTACGGACTCGGCGTGCTGTTGTTGAAGCAATGTGTTCCAATGAACTGTTAAATTCTGTGTAAATAATTGAGAAATTATTCGTAATCTCCACGCATTGCCTTGCATCACAAACATGGAGCATCCCTTGTTTCGAACATCGCGTCTCGTACTTGAGTACATAGATATCCTGGATAGTGCCCTATAATGTTATGAAACAAATTATGAAATTAGTAAATTAATAGTTAATTTAACATTAAACTATTTTTAGACATTTCTAAAAATGTACATAACTTACTTTGGCTTGCTCTAACATTGTTTTTATATTTCAACCTGTATATTTATAATTTAATTTATATGAATCGAACTTATACTGCTTGGGGTCGTGCTTACCCCGCATTGGAAGGAGTATAAAGTAAAATTGTAGAATAAAAAAAAACAACAAAGTGCATTTAGACGATTCCTCAAATTTTTTGAACTCATCATCCATGACCCAACATATTTGTATAATGAAAAGTTTTATAGAAAGGCCACAAAGTATTTTTCGGCTTAGGATATAATACCAGGGATTTGGCTGTACTATGTTTAGTACTACAATAGATAATACTCTATGTGATAGAATCACAGTGTACATTTACAAACTCTTTTTCGATTTAAATGCTTAGGCGGAGGGTGTGAAGCTTGCGTTAAATAGGCAGAGAAAATTAAAGAGAAGGCGGGGACCTACTCCTGACCTCGCGTTTACTCGTCATCATTTCAACCTAAAGACGTCCACTGCTGGACAAAGGCCTCCCCCAAGCACCGCCACTTCGACGGGTTCTGTGCTTCTCGCATCCAGCACGCGTAGCATGAAAATCATAGAAACGGGTTTTCTACGGTTTTTGTCGACGGCAGAGTAGACAAAATTACAGATTGTGATTGTTTATTTGCCATTTTGTCTATTCTTCCGTCGACAAAACCTTCCTGCGGCATTCACTTGGCCCCCAGCACGCGTAGCATGACCACCGTAGAAACGAGTTTTGTCGACGGAAGAATAGACAAAATGACAGATAAACAATCTCAATCTGTCACTTTGTCTATTCATCCGTCGACAAAACTCGTTTCTACGGTGGTCATGCTACGCGTGCTGGGGGCCAAGTCTACTAATTTACAAACGTCACAATGGTCTCTCCATTGTTAGTTTTTGACAGATTTGCCATACAAAATCTGTCAAAAACTCACCATCGAGAGACCATTGTCACGTTTGTAAATTAGTAGACTTGGCCCCCAGGTCATCGGTCCACCTTGTGGGGGGCCTTCCAACGCTACCTCTTCCAGTACTAATACATATACAAATTGGGATACTTTTCGAAAAGTCTTGAAAAAGACTTGTCAAAAACTTATGCATAAAACATTTATCATACATGACGTTGCTTCAGACATGTATTATCAACTATTTTGTTCAGATTTTTGACAAGTTTTTTTTATATAACTAGTCTTTACAACTTTTTTTATGTGTAAACGAACGAAAACAGAAGACAACATGTCATGTTTTTAGCTTGGTGTCTGTAAACACGGGGTGTTGCTGCTGTCGTTCTAAGCTTTCTGCCTGACGCAAGCTCATTAATTAATTATCCTGTTGTTTATAGCCCACAAAGTTCCTAATTTGGTACATTAGAAAAAATGATAATCTAAGATTCCAAAAAAAAAAAATACTGTCGCTAAAATCAGTGTGATTTTGAGAATTTATTTGCTAAGTGACACAAGCTACTGATAACGTAAACTAAATATTTTTTTCTATCTTTTATCTTCAGGTAAATGAAAGAGAATTTAGAAAAGTACAAATAAGGTTGAATTTAAAATAGCAAGACAACCCTCAAAAATAATGTAGTTCTAAAAATGAACCAAGCTCTTTTTCTTTTCGCTCTTTCTTTTTTCACCCGTGAGAAAGAGATAGAAATATTTTGAAGTTTCGTGGATCTATTTCATTGACTGCTTGAATCGTAGATTATCATTTTAGGAGGGCGGAGGGTGGTCCGATAACTTCTAGTATTCGTTTTTTGTTTACAAAAATGTAAAGGTACAATGTTCTGTAAAATAGTTATCTGCTCTTCCAATGAGTGAGATTTGTATTAAGCCTGCGAAAATCCGATTAAATCAGTTTCTACGAGATTAAACATAAGTTACCGAATTTTCTCGACTTTTATTTTACTTAAATGTAAAAGCTCCCGCCTGTAATATACAGGGTGGCATCGACGCGAAGCCGGTTACCATGGATTCAGTACATGGTTCTGAACGACCCTGTGTTGAAATTTTTCGTCGGTTAAAAAATAGTAGGTATTATGCAACTAATGAATAAAGGACGGATTTAAAGCGAGGGCCATAGATGAATCACGATCAAGTGAAGGATTCTAACGACTGAATCACGACCGTAGGGAGTGATTCATGATGATTGAATCACTCGCTGCGCTCGTGATTCAAGTGTTAGAATCCTGAGCGACGCGAGTGATTCATGGCCCTCGATATAAATCCGTTTTATTCAAGAGTTGCATACTATACTTTATACCATGACTACGAGAAAAAGAAAGATTTAAGCGAAAATAGACATTTAATAAAAGGTTAACACGTTTCAGTGTCGGGAGCCCTCCTGGAGGGTTCACCTACTTGGATATGGGATGTCGGGAGCCCTCGCGGAGGGCTCATTTAAAATGTAGACATTCAGTGTCGGGAGCCCTCCTGGAGGGTTCACCTACATGGATATGGGATGTCGGGAGCCCTCGCGGAGGGCTCATTTTAAATGTAGACATTCAGGGTCGGGAGCCCTCCTAGAGGGTTCACCTACTTGGATATGGGATGTCGGGAGCCCTCGCGGAGGGCTCATTTTAAATGTAGACATTCAATGTCGGGAGCCCTCCTGGAGGGTTCACCTACTTGGATATGGAATGCCGGGAACCCTCGCGGAGGGCTATTTTAAATGTAGACGTTCAGTGTCGGGAGCCCTCCTGGAGGGTTCACCTACTTGGGTATGGGATGCCGGGAGCCCTCGTGGACGTTGGAAGTGAAACCTCCCGGAGGTTTCACTTCCAACTACGAATAATAGAAGTCATAGACTTTTATGGCGGAATGATGAGTTATGAGTTCTATGAAAAAGGGTGGAATCGAAAGTGTTAAGGAGGTTGTATAGCATTGAGATACAGGTCGAATACATTGGTGTGTTCTAAATTCAAACACCAAAATAGTGATTAAAAGAGCTTTTTATTCACTGTTTTCAGTGAATAAAATAAGCTTTTTAGAGGGGGAATGGTATAAAAAAATTACTGTTTCATAGAAAAGTGCAATACCTACGCGGTCAAAATGTATTGAACAGCAGATTTTTTTTTTAAATAACCGACGAAACTGCCACATAACCTGTATGTACTATTGAAGTCCTACTTAGAAGACAGATTTTTCCGGGTTAAAGTTAATGACTCGTATTCTAAATTCTACAACATACAGGCCGGCGTACCCCAGGGCTCCGTATTAGGTCCAACACTCTACCTCATATACACAGCAGACTTACCAACATCAGAAGTTCTCTCTGCCACCTTCGCTGATGATACGGCTGCTTTGTGCAATAACAAAAGCCCTCATATAGCCTCACAAATGCTACAAAATCACCTCGATAAAGTCCATAAGTGGATGAGAGAATGGAAAATAAAAGCTAGCGCCAACAAGTCAACGCATGTGACATTTACTCTCAGAAAAGATGACTGCCCACCTGTTAAACTTGGAGGTGATACACTTCCACACGGGACAACAGCTAAGTACCTTGGCGTACACCTCGACAGGAAACAAACGTGGAGATGCCATATAGAGAAAAAACGTGACGAGCTTAACATCCTGCTCCGAAAATTGAACTGGCTCTTAGGAAGAACATCACACGTATCACTGGAAAACAAAGTACTCGTCTACAAAGCAGTATTAAAGCCTGTCTGGACATACGGAATCGAGCTGTGGGGCTCTGCGAGGAACTCAAATGTGGAAATTCTCCAGCGATTCCAAAATAAAGCTCTCAGAACAATATCAAATGCTCCATGGTTTATCAAGACCTCAGAATTACATGAGCATCTACAAATCAGAACTGTAAAAGAGGAAATAGAACACAGGATACCTTCTTACAAACATCGAATAACGTCACATACCAACACCTTAGCCATAGCCCTGAGTGAACCAATAACTATGAAAAGGCTCAAACGCCACCACATAATATGGGACTTAACAAAATAAAACATATTTGAGAGGCAGATTCTTCACTGGAAGAATGGACCTCAGCAGTCAAATCCGCACAAAAAATCTGCTAAAGGTTTACAACCGATCGCAGGATGAACATGAAAAAAAAAAAAAAAAAAAAAAATTACCGACGAAAAATTTCTACGCCGGCACAGATTAATACAGATGGGACACTCCGCAGTTTAGGTATGAAGCTACAAGTACCCGGCGGGCTCGTCTCACTGTGCCTATTCAGCAGGGCTGCCGCGCGCCGTTTGTCGCAAGATATTAAAACTAAAAATACTAAAATGAAGGCAGCAGTTTATTGCATCCCATTTGGCTGCTTATATAATAATAATGATCCGAACCTCACGTTTTTCTCACTTCCAAAGGACACGAAAAGGTAAACAAATGTACGTCTACCTTTAAGTAATTACTAATGACCTATGAATAGCAATTAATGTAAATGTTTGGTAGGCAGTATAGGTACCAAACGTTTACATTAATTGTTATTCATATATAAGTCTCACGTATTTACGTAGTTCTTAAATATTGATTATTATTATTATACTCAGTATAGTTAGGTACTTACAAGTTCTGTTTACAAGGTCAGGTTCAGGCTTCGATAAGTATAGGTAGGAAAGTACATAATTAAATCATATTTTTGTTTGGTGGTATCCGAGGTAGGTACACTGTAACCATAACTAAATATTATGTACTTAGTATTTTTTTTTATTATGTAGACAACAGGGTATACGTACATACTTTTTTATTTGCCCAGTTACGTAGGTACATATTAATAAATAATGGTGACTAAACAAATTAAAGTACCGACGTACTTTAATTTATTTAGTCTCCATTTACTGCAGGCGGCAGCAGCAGGTGACGTGACGCCGCCACGGAAATGGAATCGCATTTTTATGAAGTCGCCTGCGGTTGGTTACGGAGTGGTGGTACATTTAAAAATATTATAGACCAAGAGCTGATACCTACTTAATTATCTAATTATTCTTTAAAAGATGACAACCCTGACGTGGTCAGAAGGTATAAGAGTTACGCGATAGAAAGAGAGGCAACTTGTAGGTGAATATAACTGTAGGTAATTAGCGTTGTGCGACCTGAATCGCACTTTATTGTGTCGTAGCAAGAATCGCTTTTCATTTAAATGATTTTGCGGAGAGTCCCATCTGTAATAATCTGTGACGCCGGGGGGTTCAGAATCATGTACTGAATCCATGGTAACAGGCTTCGCGTCGATGTCCCGGACACCCCGTAGACTCTAATACAACAAATGCTAAGAAAACTACACGGTAGAACAATTACAAGTGTCGCGTTGCGCCTGTTTGCGGGAGCCTTAATAAAAACTCCCGTATAAGCTCCTACACACAGTGCCAACGGTATTGCCGCCGGCTTTTTCCGAGCGGCACGCGCCACCGGCTTTTGCGTCTTCATTTCCTTTGCGTTCCTTTGTGCAGTAGGGCCGGTCGCGCCGCGGCTTACTCGGCGGCAGTGCCGGCCACAGAGCATGGTGCCGGCGGGCATGCCGCTGGGACTGTGTGTGTGCAGGAGCCTTGACATTGTTGATTATTCTCTGTCGAATGTTCGAGATTCTAGCGCATTAAAATTTTTGTGTTGAACCATTTAAAAACCAGGTGTACCTAAGTAAAGTAAGTCACCCTTTGGAAATGATGTCCACAGAAGCCAAAATTAGAATGATGACTTATGGGAGTTATGAATCCACATCATTAATATGATTTTGAGTCTGTTTACATTAATAAAACAAAACATTATTTCAAATATATTATTTACCACATTCGTAAACAGACAAGAACGCAATCATTTACAACAAAATCATTAAATAATAAATCTGTATTAAGTATTCCAAAAAATTTATTATTTTAAATATAAAGTAATATAAGATCTATTCTCGCGGTTAAAGTGGCCTGCGGGGTGTTGTGATGGAACTGCTTCAACATTTCATTATCACTAGGGATTTGATCGAATTCAGTGTTGCCAGTTTATTATTTGAATTCTACTACGTGGCTGTCAGAATTTCATTAGACATAACATATTTACATCATTTATTGCCATGAAAAAAAAGGAATACTTTGAAAAAAATAAAGAGATCATGTGAACACACTTGACGCATGCAACCTCTTAGTGAACTTCTAGCCTATGTGCCCGCACGCAACTCCAGCCGCGGCTAAATATTTATTGTGCTATTCAATGAGTTTTTTGGCCTTGAAGTACCGACGAAGGTAGAGAACCTGCCACGTGGCGAGACCCAGGAGACATGCCATTGAGAATAAGCTGAAGAATAGAACGCGGTTGTTTGTGGACTCTGAAACAGAATGACAATGGAAACTAAGATCAAATTATAATGATGTTTGTTAGTGTATTTCGTTATATTAGTGATATTATAACTAGAAATATATTACAAGAGCTCGTATCTAATCATGTAGTGGTTGCTTGCAAAAATAAAAACTTAAGGAGCTGCGCAGACGACACACTTTTTGTGCGATCGAGTCTGTGGCGCACGCGTTACTCCTAAGCAATGATATGAATTTACTATGCAGTAACGCGTGCGCCACAGACTCGATCGCACAAAAAGTGTGTCGTCTGCGCAGCCCCTATAAAAAAAAAACGACTTCCAAAAAAAACACTACAAAGTAGAGGTGGGCGCCGCGCCCCATGCTGCGCGCCTCCGCCGCCGCCGAGTATTTGAAATTTGGCGCCGACTGAGGCGATCTCAGAAGAAGAATTTGACCGAAAATGTAGTACTTTTAGATCCCAGATTTACAGGACACTTTTTTAAAGAAATAAATTCTTATTTCGCTTTGAAAGCTAAAAGATCGCGATTTAGCTCTACACGCGTCATAATTTTCATCCATAAATATTGTAAAAACATTTAATTTTATATTTTCCTGATTTTAATTCCAATTTCTACCTTTGTAAAATTTAACACTAAATCCAAAAATTGCTTTTTTTTTAGATAACCCGCGCCGACGAATTTATCTCGACGCGCCGCCGCCGAAAATTTTTTGGTCGGCGCCCACCTCTACTACAAAGTGAAATTTAACTTTAATTTCGGAAGTAGGTCTTTGGTTTTGAATTTTCGTTTTTTGCCACCGACTTCCGAAATTAAAGTTATGTTTCGCTTTGTAGTGTTTTTTTTTGGAAGTCAGTTTTTATTTTTTTTATAAAGAGTTTTTGTTTTCCACTTTTTAGTTGTGGTACCTACCCCACACAAATTCGAATACCACTACTTGCTATGCAAATATCAGTGACAGGAAGTTATCATCATAATATCATCCATATAAACTAAGTGGGAAAAATATGTATTATTGAAGTTAACTCAAAAACTATCCAAGCAAAGTTAATATAATTTATACGAAGTGTATAGAGTGCCGCGAGTTTCTTGTGGCACTCTAGTGTCACTGCCTCGGCCCGGCTAGGGTGCCGTGAGCGTTGCATTGTCACTGTCACTTGTTATTTAGGTTAGGTTAGGTTAGAACTGTGACCACACAACGCACGAGCCGAGCGAGCGTAGCGAGCGGTGCCGCGGTAGCGGCCGGCGAAGTGCCAGGGTCCGTTTAGGCACAAGAGAATGTAATGTTTTGGGAATGTGGTGTTTTACAGCGATCTAACCTCGACAATCAAACAAAATACCAAGTGACGTGACTTAGTGACAGTGACAATGACAATCCAATGCTTGCGGCACTTTAGCCGGGCCGAGGCGGTGTTACTAGGGTGCCTGTAGTGGCACTTTATCCGATAGGGATAGAGTGCCACTGGTGGCACTCTATACACTGCCTAATTTATATGGGACCACCTCGGAAACTTACCCTTTTAAACCAAAAAAGAATAATCAAAATCGGTTCATAAGAAACGAAGTATTCCGCGAAAACATTTAAAAAAAAATACGGTCGAATTAAGAAAACTCCTCCTTTTTTGAAGTCTGTTAAAAACGTCAGTATCTTTTCTACTTCTAAAATAGTTATTTATGCTACAAGTGCGGAAAGTATGTGATTTCCGACGAGTGGCTTTTTATTCACGAGCGAGCGAAGTGAGCGAGTGTATAAGTCGACACGAGTCGGAATTCATCTGACGCACGTGTATCATACAACGTTTTACTATGCATTGTGCGAGGAAACAAAAAAAACTAGCGAACCTTACAGTAGTCGCATAATTATGATGTTTAACATCTGACATATTGGCTGACTTATATAAATGATATAAACATCATTCATGACTTTGACTTCGACTTCACTTCGACTTCGACTTCACTTCGACTTTGGCTTTGACTTTGACTTTGGCTTCGACTTCGACTTTGACATCGACTTCGACTTCGACTTCACTTCGACTTCGACATCGACTTCGACTTCAACACCGACTTCGACTTCCGACTTCGACTTCACTTCGACTTCGAGTTCGACATCCGACTTCGACTTCACTTCGACTTCGACTTCACTTCGACTTCGATTTCGAATTAGATTTCGACTTTGACTTTGAATGACTGACCAACGTCATCGCCATCGCTATCGTCATCGCCATCGCCAACATTAACTTCATCGCCATCGCCATCGTCATCGTAATCATCAAACTTTTCTCAAATATAGGTACATAATAAAAATAAAATTCTTTGCGTCGGGCTGACGACGGATTCAAAAATTTAAAAAAAAACAGAAAAGTAAAAAGCCCTAGTCAAAAAAAGTAACACTTTCCGCACAAATTGACTGCTTGGAAAACGCCCTTTTCGAGCAAATGCATTGTAAAAGGAATTAACCAACTTGAAAAATTTGGTCTTTTGGTCCATGGAAGCCTCATCCTTTGATACTGGCTTATTATTTTTACTTCCCAGGCAGATGAAGAATAAAAGTAATAATAATTAATTACCATTGGTGTCTCTCATTTCTTCCTCTCGCTTCCTCATCAAGGTGAAGTCTTGGACGATGGCTTCCGACAGATCCTCTAATCTCTTCAGTTCTAGTTCCATGGGCTTCAGTTTAGCGGCTTCACCAATCTGCATATGATATTGAAAAATATAATATTCATATTCTGTATAGAAGCAGGATGGTGAAGAAAGGATTAGATTTTGGTGAGGGTTTTCGAATCAGTTTTAATACAGATAATAGAGCAAGGTATTTTTTGAGGGTTTATAGAAATTAGTGGATAAAAAAGACGGTTTTATCTTAGTGGACCATCAAATGGGTGTGGGGTAAAAAATTGTATTGCAAACCTACCTATTTGCTTTAATCATGGTCGGTCTTTTTTATAGATGGGTTAATTAGAAAAAAAAAATACAACAATAACACAACACATATTAGTAGTAGACCCACAAGTATTTGAGTAGCATTGAATAATATTGATTTATTACACAGTACACCAACTTATTTACCTTTTATTTCATTGAAATACATAATTATAATTTACATTTTTAAATATTTCTTTAAAAAAATGATATAATAAACATTTAAAAATAGTCGCCCATCAGCATCAGGAACTTATATAGTAGTGCCTTATAATTGAATGGAACTGGACTGAGTGACATTGGCATAATGTGCATGGTTTTTTGAAGAGTGACAGTGGGAAAAATAGGATGTTCTTTGTCTACCTGACACGGCGCTATTGTTTAACTAGATAGTGCGATAATATTATTATTACGCAGGCACCAAAAACACACACTTTTTATACTTTGTTAGTAACACATAAAGCCCACACATTATTACCCAAGTGTTCTGGAGAAGTGTGGATTGTAGTAGAGTCACCGATAATCAAGAAAATATATTAAAATACATACAAAGAGAACTCTAAAGTATTAAATCTTCAAGTAAGGGTGAAAGTTTGAAAATGTTGCCATATTTTGAAATTAAATGTTACCAAAAATATTGTTGCCAGCTATAAAATTGCAGATCTAAATAAAATAATCCTCTATATTAGTAAGTGATCAAGAGTAGTACATGAATAAGTTACTATTTTGTTCTTATAAGAATTAGAAATAATACTTACGCCTTCATAATTTTTGGCTTCTATTCCAATTTTGATATCCAACATCACATCTTGGGTGACGCCACGGCGTTCTGAAACATAATTTGTAAGAAAATAAGCTGAAATGCGACAGGCCTTATTCTTGGCGAGGTAAAGCTGGATACTTGGTTCAAGAAAGGTAAGGTAAATACCTTATCTTTTATTTTTTACTTGTGACAATCAGACATAAAGCAAACCAATAAAAACAATGTTTAGTCGGTACCTAGTATAACTATGGTACCTTATTTCTATACAATGGTAATCTATTTTAAGATTATCAATAATGACGCAATTAATATGCAGCTGTGCTGTTATACAAATAGGATAGCAGATATTTACTTTATTATATAAACCTTACCATGGCCATTTATCTTTTGTATTCATGTATCTAAATACAGAGTAAAGTTGTAGTCAATCTATACAAATATTTAGAAAGTTATAGACATTTATTTTGAAGACATGTGACATCTGCCAACCCACACTGGGCACGAGTAGTGGATTTTACGGCCCACTCCCCCTCACAGACAGGAGGCCTGTGTCCCAACATTGGGAACATTATAGGCTGATTATGAGACATTTATTACTGACTTTATTAGTGGCACTGATGGCTTGTGACATTTGCATGTTATCATTAATTTCCGTTATTATTATCTGCACAAGTAGGGTGGCATGAAAACCAAAGAAACGGGTTTTCTTCGGTTTTCATGCTTCGGACGGAAGAATAGACAAAATGACAGATTGTGATTGTTTATCTGTCATTTTTCGTCGACAAAACCCGTTTCTATTGTGCTCATGCTAAGCGTTCTGGTTAATGTGAGGAAACAGATGCCATACTACGTTGTCGAACGGGCCGCAATAATAACGTAATTGTACGTTATTATTGCGGCCTGTTCAACCGAATCAATAATCTTAATTTTTTTATTTTTAGGATGTCCTATGCGGCGTCATATGGTGCTGCTGGAATAGATTGCATTTTAACATACAAGCAGAGGAGTATGTCCTGGACCAACCCATTTGTTTGAGTAAAAGGTTCCTCAAGGTCATCGCCCATTATAACAGCACCGCCCCAGCACGGTAGCGCCCCGGCACCGCCTCAAAAGATCTAGTCGTCAACGCGCCTTAAGCCAGGCGACGGCTAGCCGCCAACGCGCCGGGAGCCAGGCGACGGCTAGCCGCCAACGCGCCGGAAGCAAGGCGACGGCTAGCCGCCAACGCACCGTAAGCAAGGCGACCGCTCGCTGCCGGCACGCCACCGGCGAGGGAACAGTTTATTGCTTATTCACAAGCAAGGCGTCACCGTGCGGCCGGCGAGGCGTCACCGCGCTTACGGCGAGGCGTCACCGCGCTTACGGCGAGGCGTCACCCCGCGGACGGTGAGGCGCCAGCGAGCGGGCACCTCGCTTGAAGCGCGTTGTCGGCCCGACGTGTGACGGCTCGCGGGCCGCGCACTGCCGGCAAGCCGTCCACTATTTTTTATAGCCATCGTAAAATAGACTTTAATGCATTTGACTTAAAATCCTAACTTGATTGACAAGTTATTTGCCGTGTCGGAGCCGTGCTGCTATAATGAGCGATGACCATTCGAGATCCAACTAAAGTTTTAATGCATGCATGGCATGACAACCATAAAAACACGTTTTCTACGGGTTTTGTTGATGGAAGAACAGACAAAATGACAGATAAACAATCTGTCATTTTGTGTATTCTTCTGTTGACAACCCGTTTCTATTGTGGTCATATAGTACCATAATTTCAGACAAAAGCTAACATTTTTAAGCTATAATAATTCTTTTACCTGGTGGAACTTTTGATATAAAGCAAACTTCGAATGTGTCGTAAGTTTCTGTCACAAATGTGAATTTCCCCTTGGAAATGGAATCTCTCTGTGATAATATGTGGTCTTTGGAGTCCCGAATCTGAAAAAATGGAGAACAATATTAGAGAAAAGTAAAAGAGGAATTAGTTAATCAGCCAGACTTGCTTGATGTCAGGTTTAGTAAGAAATAAAAAACAAGTTGAGTTTCTTGCCCGTTCTTCTCCATAGAGATCTACATTTTGTAATGGGTAACTAGCTTCAACTTTCTGACTAAATGAATGACTCTTTGACGATTTAAAAGCCTGTAAATGGTGAATTGAAATAAATGCTTTGAGTTTAAGTGATTTTGGTGTGATAACACTCACACTGCATGATTCAAGGAATTGCATAGGTTTTTTCATATTTCTAGCTTCCGCCAGCGTTTTCGCCCGCATGAAATCTTTATAAATTATAACCTATGTTACTCAGTTATAATATAGCATTCTAATGGTGAAAGAATTTTTAAAATCGGTCCAGTAGGTTTTGAGTTTATTCATTACAAACAAACATACAAAAAATCAAATCTTTCTCTTTATCAAAATCTCAATTGATTAAGTAATATTAGTTTAAATATGTGTGTCAAGCCCTATCTCATAAACTGTCAGACTGTACTTTCAATAAGTTTAGGTTGTTTCATTCAGCAAGTTTCGGTAAGACTGTTATGAACAATAAAAATAATCTAGATTCAGTTCAATCTATGAGGTTTAAGTTATTGTATATAAGTGGGAAGTATGGCAAAAGAAAGTCAAAGAATGAAAACAATGAATTAACACTCAGTAGCTTATCAGTAACACAGCTACGCTGAATTAGCATGAATGGAGAATTTGTAAAGTTAATTATTATAATTAACACTTCAATGTATATGCTTGATAAGTACAGTACCAACCACCTACTGTTAGATTTGTTTGCTCATACTTGTGAGATCAGAAATCTATTGGTTGCGATGCTCTTGAGTCTCCTTTATTGTTTATACATTTATATCAACAATTGTTATCATAAAATGAAACAGGCCTGTTCTATGTAGGGAAGGTGGTGTCATTAAACTGCCGAGAGCTGTTTTGAAATGGAACATCTGTCTATGTCACCAATATTTTTAGATTAGATACAAGATTAGACCACTCTCAATTGATTTTTTATAAAAGATAAAACTAAAATTGTTTTTAGTGTTACAACATGACAAATGTTCGCGTTTACAGTTATACCAATGCCGTATGGGCGGTGGAATTTTGCCAAGAAAAATGATCTTTATAACTTACGACATAGTCGACTCTCTGTCCGGCAACCTCTGTGACTTCGTATTCTCCTGCCACGAGCACGTTAGCATGCAGTTCTTCCTTCAAACACTTCTGTGTGTTGGGCGCGAGGGTCCACATGATAGCGTCCGTGCCGTGCCATAATACACTCAAAACAAACACGAGATATTGCACCTCCATGTTTTTAATTGAAAAAGTACGTCTCTATCGCGATAATTCAGTCACAATTCATAACATAAAGAACTGAAAACAAACATATTCTATGTCAAAAAGACCGATGAGTTGGCCCGAAATGAGAAACGTCGTCGTCGGCTTTTTGAGAAAAGTTGCCAGGTTATGTTACACGTCAGTAACGAAAAGGAACGTATTTTGAAAATAGTGAAAAACGTTCACAAATAACAAGTTTTGCTAAATAAATAATACATTTTCCAAGAACTATCAAGATTTTTAATAAAAACTGACATTTTAGTTGCTGTGCAAATTCAATGGGAAGTTTATCTCTAATTCGCAACAATTAAACTGCGTAAAAATAACTCTGCGTTGAATGGAAAAGTGGGATAATGTATTGCCATACAAAATATACAAAACAATTGCTATAAATAGGTATGCACTTTATACAATCTTGCTTCTACAAATACAGGTGGACACGCAAATAAATTAATCGCTGTTCCCTCAAATGTCAATAAAACTCAATGGCAATAACTCAATGGTAATACAATGGTAACACTAAGTTAACGTTCCAGTTAAAGTTTTTGGAAACTAGACCTCATAAGAGCATAAGAAAGAAACAACCATATATTTTGGAAAAAGTGCAAGCAGGACAGCTGAATGCATTGTTAAACACAAAGATGTTTCTAGTTTAGTGGAATGCACTTTTCACTCGAAAGTGCAAGTGGATAAATAACAGCATTATAACCTAATTAATTGATTTTAGATTATGGTTAAGTTAAAATTGTGCATATCTTGTGAAGTGTAAGATTATTGTAATTATAAGAAAGATTTCTGGAGAGCTATGAACAGTAAAGTGTCGCTAAAATCGTGAAATCCAAAACTGCAGCCTTGGCTGTTTGACAGTTGCCTGGTTTTGGATGTTCCAGAAATTATTAATTTTAATTCGATTCTTGAGGATACAATTGATAGTTTTCGATTATATACTTAAGTCTCAGTGTTATCAATGTAGTTTAAGGAATAATCCTGAGTAAGTAGTGACATTTCGTAAGATATATATGTTTACATAATAGTATAGTTTTCATCAGAAATGCAACTGCATTTTTGTAAAATTGTTTCCTGCCTTTCTTTTATTTAGAGTTCTTGTCATGTTTCACAATATAAAGAGTTCAATGACTTTACAGAATACCTGTGGAGTCATACATAAACAATAGGAAATTGGAAGTCTTCCATAAAATTATCACATCCATAATAATCTGTTAATACTGTAAGTATCAATATTATTTGGTTATTTATGTTACTTAAGTACTTGATTATTTTCGAAGTTCACACATTTTCTGAAAAATGTTCAAAAATTAAATTTAAATCAGGTACAATCTATTGAGCTCAAAATGTCTTTTATGAAGACAGCTCCCAAGACAAGATGTCGAGAAATATATAAACAAAAATTTAATGCTATTGGATTTAAATAAATCTTAGGTTTAATTTTTTTTTCTGACTATCCACTATTTTTAATAATGTCAGCTACACTATTAACATCCGCAAAGTCTTGGAGGTGGTTGTAATCAGGGACTGTATCTTTTCAGTAACATTTATAATTTTTTTTAGGTATTAAAGGTTACCTTAAATTGAATACAACCCGTATTAATAAAAATTGCCTTTATCTTACACAGACAGTTACATGTGCTGAGTTGGCATTAGTCAAATGGTGCGCATTGCCTGTGTGTGTTTCACCGGTATTAAAACAGTAACCTAAATAGAGGTAACATGCTTATTCTTTTTGGTTACCCAGAGAGTGGTAACCTTAGTCGTAGAAGTAATCTTCAATACCTGTAGCGTAATTTGTAAAGGTTTTAAGTCCCTGGTTGTATTTGTGTCATAACTTTGCTGCTGAACACTTATTCAAATTAAGTGTACTATCAAATCTCCAACATGAGAAATGTATGCCCGTTTTCACCTTCAAACTAAGTGACACTTTAATGAATTCCTAAATAAAAGTGCACCGTTGGATTTTCAACACTAGGCCCAGTGCTGAGGGTTGAAAATCAAATAGTGCACTTTTATTTAGGGATTCATTTAAGTGTCACTTAGTTGTCAGTGAAAACGAGCATTTGTTACCCATTTGCAAAAGCTAATTTTATTTATGTTGTCTTCTTACCTTTTCCATCAACCAAGACCATAGTAAATATACACAGGGTAATTACTGGGTAGGGGTGTGACACAATTTCAAATAATAACACTACATAACATTTCACCCGAGGTTAGGCAGAGGTGTGTTTATATTATAGTACATCCACATTTCGCCAATTATGTTTAAGCCCCATGTTATAGCCTAGGATGAGCCTATTGCCATCAACCGGGCACAAATCGGGACTCTGAGTTGCTACTGAGAAATTCCTGATAGAAAACCCAATAACACTGCCCAGCCCAG
Organism: Conistra vaccinii; assembly: GCA_948150665.1. Lineage (NCBI taxonomy): Eukaryota > Metazoa > Arthropoda > Insecta > Lepidoptera > Noctuidae > Conistra > Conistra vaccinii. Next base: position 4,689,290 of record OX411326.1, on the reverse strand, counting down.
GACCATATACTTCGTAATAGCGGTTGGGATCCACTAGACCAACAAGGTAGTCTATCAATTTATAATGAATGTGATATTCAATTTCAGGTGGAACCTGGCTATGTCTCGACACAAACCGGAGCTCAATGGCATCATAAACTCTGGAGAAATATGTGAACGACAACCAGAAATATAAGTAACAGCCGTGATTATTAAGGTATGTCATAGTTTTATGATAATGTTACTAACAAAATCTGGACATTTAAATAGTCTGAATGAAACAATTTTTGAAGTGAAAACTTCTTAAGCAGCGTTGTGCACTTTTTTGGGATGGGTAAAAAATGTTAAACTCGGGTCAGAACGTGCCGTAAGATCCGTTGCCTAGCAACCGACAAAGTAAATATCAAAATAAATAGTTTTTGACATTACGTCAAGATTGCGAGGTAAGAAATTTTATCCATATTGATGGGTAAAAAAAAACGGTCAAAACATACTTCATGAAAAGTGTTTAAATAAATTGTTTATTTTTGTTAGACTATATTTTGAAAAGAAATAAATATACTACTACTAATGAATATTGTATTTAACCACATAAATTATACTTAGTACTTTTATATTGACTATAATATAATAATTCGTGCGAAATTATTCCCTCACCATTCCAAAATATTCAAAAATGCACAATGATTAACATTGTGCATTTTTGAATATTTTGGAATGGAGAGGATCAAGTTTTCACTTCTGCCGGTACTCCCGGAGTGCAACCCGTTGTTTTTTTTAAATTTTTTAAAATACTTTTTGTGGGTATGGTTGGCAACAAAAGTTACAACTGGGCACCAAAGATTTAAAAAAAAAGAAAATTCTATAACGACCCACTGACCTACTGTTGGAGATCATTTTGTTTATGATTTGAATTAGGCTTTAAAATGATAGAATTAAGGTTCTTATTTGTGTAAGCGAATGTGAGCAAATGTTTCATATGAATAAGAACCTTATGCTCATGCAAATATTGTTCATATTCACTTAGCAAAGTAAAGTCGATCTGCAGTCTGTGCATCCTACATTGGCATGAATACAATCCGTCATTGATACCTCAAAATTCAACTACGATGTCGAAAAGTCAGGCTTCTGGATGCAACAAATTATTTAACTAACTTTAATAAAAAACAGTTTAAAAATCAAAACCCAAATTGCGTAAAAAGTGAACATTAAAAATGCTAAAAAGATGGAAACAAGGTGAATATTTCTGACTTCAATCCCACTCAAGGCGACACTAAGCTACTTTTAATGATTTTATACTGAACTAGAGCCCGCGACTTCGTCCGCGTGGAATAGTTACTTTGGGCTAACGCTATAAAAACCCCCCGATTTTGAAACATTCTTCATTGGTACTCCGCTCCTATGAGTCTTAGCGTGATGATATATAGCCTACAGCCTTACTCGATAAATGGGCTATCTAACACTGAAAGAATTCTTCAAATCGGACCAGTAGTTTCGGAGCCTATTCGGTACAAACAAACAAACAAACAAAAAAATCTTTCCTCTTTATAATATTAGTATAGATATCACGTGTAAACGAGTAGTGTTAATGATTTGGAAAAAATATAATTGTTAAATAAGAGCATTTTGTTAATAACTTAGTCTGTGAAAATTTTAGATTATGTTTATATTACTTACATAGTTTAACTAATTTGTAAAGTTATGTCTAACGCGGATAAAAACTGAGTATCACGCAAAAGCAATCAAGCGTATTTTTCTGAAACCTTCACCATTTTAAAAATAATTTAATTATTTATCTTTTAGTATACGTGCTTTAAAATACCTTTTGATTTATGTATAATAAAATAATAATGCGTCCAATATGGGATTGCGCTCCTTGATGGGCGAGTCCTATTTCTGGCTGGACGTACGACGCGTTGCGTGAGCTCAACTCAGAACAACCTAACCACTTAAGGCTGCTGGCATATCGATCTTAATACTATAAAGGATTTCATGAAGTCTTAGGCAATAGGTCTTTATTATTATATATTATTAGGTCTTTATTGTTAAATTTAAGAAATTTTAATATACCCAGAATCACTCGCACATTAAAGACGAATCTAACGACATATCATTCATCAAAATCGGTTCAGCCGTTTAATAGTTGCGAGGGAACATAGGGCCGGACATACATACATGTCATACATACTTGTCAAACACATAGCAATGATAAGTTAGTGGTTGATCGTCGGACTGCACAGTCATACATAGGTCTCTAGTTCGAACCCAAGGGATTTCCCACCAAAAATAAAAAAAAGGCACGCACCTCTGAGTTTTCGGATTCATGTGCGTATTGTATAATTATCACTTGCTTCTTCAAAAACCGTGAAGGAAAATATCGTGAGCAAACCGGCATGCCTGAGAGATATTTCGACGGCATGTGAAGCTAAGTCAGAGGCCCACGGTCGGCTTTAAAACTCTTGACATCAGGTTAGTCACAAACCACAAGAAAAGAAGAAGAACACATAACCCTCTTTCTTGGCTTCGTCGCAGTCGGGTATAAAGGAATCAGAAAATCAAATGTTTTTCTGATTCTGATTATAAAGGAGGAAGACTTCTCAATTCGCTGGACGCTTTTCTAAAATTCAAATTATTTATTTCGAGCGAAGACTCATATAGGGTTAGTAACATTGTCCTTAAAACTAAGTGTTAGTAGGAACATGTAACTGACAGCTGCAGTGAATGACATACGGACAGTCCACTCTGTCAGCAATCATTTTCAGAATCCTGTTAGCGCTGGACATGACTCGAGCCACCATCGATGCTGCGCGCTTGCGCATTATTGTGTACAAACAATATACACGCGCTGCTGCAAACATCCCTGACGCTCTGCAACGCCATGGAACCCTATCAATTTTCTGAACGCGCTATTAAATTGGACACGAAGGGCTCCATACGATGCCCGCGAATATTTCTCCCACAAGCTGCAAGGTGGTACAGAATGCTCTAAAGAGCGTCACCTTTACATCTTCAGTACAATCAGTACAACGTGCAAACCTGCGGGCACACACGCACACACGGAAAGAGCCCTCCGTTTCTTTTCAATGTCGGTATTGTCTCTAAGGTCAGGTGACCAAGTGACCTAAGTATTTAAACTGTTCCACTCGCACGGCTAAACGGTGTTTCCCATAACACCGTTTAGCCATATGGGAGGCACATCAAGATGATATTTGGTCCCCACCTCAAAAACAATGTACTAAGTTTTCTGAACGTTATACAATAACCCATGGTCAATTGCGTAACGCTCACATGTGGCCAAAAGTGTCACCGCCGAGTGACGCGCTCAGCAGCAACATGTCGTCCGCGTAACTTAAATTATTGACACAGACACCGTCAATATGACAACCGACATGATGACTGCTACCATAGAAATATAAATATCTATGACTGCTACCCACAAATATAAATCTTAAACTCTTCAGTCAAGGCATTTATATATAAACTGAAGAGACCAGGGGAGGTCAACCCTCCTGTGTCTCACTCCGCATTCTAATTGATATGGCAGCACACCTGCTCACCGAACATTGTTGACCTGGTTTCCATACCAATGCTTGAAGATACTTATAAGCTCGATAGGCAAGCTTATAGCTTCAAGTTTCTACCATAATATATCGTAAGAAACCAGGTCAAAAGCCCTAGACAGATCGAGGAAGCAAGCGAAAACATTTGTACTTCTTTTTGTGTAGTACTTGACGGCCTGCTTGAGAAACAGAACTGAAGTTTTGGTAGAAAGTCCTGGCCGAAACCAGAACTGATTGTCGTGCAGCACAAGATGTTCGTTTAGTTGTGTATCAAGCAGACCATCAAGCACCTTAGTGACTGTGGTCGCTAGAGAAATAGGTCTATATTTCCCCTTATCCGAAAGATTACTTGTTTTACTTTTAACAATAGAAACCACGAATAATGTTAAAGTTTTGTCTCATTGCCATACTTTCCAAGAAAGCAAGAACCAATCAAAATGCTCCATCACTCTTGAGTCTGAAGTTAGCACCATCTCAATGACCAATTTGGAACTCAGTAAGTCGTTGCAGGCGGCTATCATATAATTCATTTTGATGACGAATTTGATATTTAAAGACAAAAGAAGGTTACCGTCAATTAGCGCCTTCTTCAAATAGCCTTTTTGATCTGATATTTTTACAGTCCATTCCTTGTATTGATTTTCTTGCAGGACTCTCCTTGTTCATGTTGATTCAGCCGTTATTCATGCTTACGACTTTCTGCTGGTTTCTTTCGTGCTATTTATCGGAGTTGCCCGAGTATGGTCAGAATCGAAGGGATCTCTTTACTTGAATGGAAGCGATTTATGAACTTTATGTCAATAGTGTACCGCACAAAATATATACGACCCAAATAAAGGGCCCCCGTTTTCTGGAGAATTCTCGTGCATTCTCGGTAATTCCCGTAGTTACAAGCTCGTATCTATAATTAGTTTGTACCTTTGTACGTTACACAATTGACTTAAAGTTCATTTTGCAATGTACAATATCGTTACAAAAACTCAATTCCATTCCGTTCCTATCGCATCACAGCGGCACAGATTTTTTTTTACGATATTGTACTGTGAACTAATTTATAAAACAATTATTTTACGATTTTTCGTATTATGGAGTTGGATATGAAGATAAACTTTCATGAAAACAATGTTGGCTAAGGCTTAGAAGCCTTATCTTGTAATGATGCATCTTTTATTGAAAACGCGTCTCTAGATGTTATACACTCCATTTTAATAAAGTCCTTTCCTTTCAAGCCTTTTTCTTTCATTCTGGCCGACTCAGTTCAAAATCAAAGTCATTTATTCAGACTAGGTTGAGAATCAGCATTTTTCGTACGTCAAAATTACTTCCAAAAACTAGCTGGGACGAAGACGTACCGCAACAAATTCCTCAGCAGCACATCTGTCTGTTCAGTTAGAAAAACTTGAATCTATACAATAGTATACTATGCAAATTGCATTACGCAACACAAAATATTACATTAAATTATTTGTCATGTTATGTTAAAATGTTGTAATAATATACCAACAAAATAGCACGAAACAAAGTTCACTCTGGCATTATAATTCATTTGTCTTGGCTCGTCTTGTTCGTCTTGCATCTTCTGCATGGCCTGATTGTTATTGTCACGTTATTTTTTATGTGTAACATCTTCCTCTTGCTTTCCTGCAATGAAAATCAAAATCTAAAAAAATCTTTATAGAAATCTGTGGGAGTGATTGTGTGAAAAGGGACGGAAGTGTGTTACAGGAAGCCGGGGAAGCGTGCGCTATTTGATTTGACCAAATAGTTAGCAGTCAGAAACGCCCCTGTAATATTGCTTATTACCATAATGTTGATTATTACCAAGGTGAGATGTGAGATGCTACACATCATATGCGACTACTCTAACACTCGCTCGTTTCTTTAGATTTTCTTCTACTTACACTGATGCACCTTGAGCTTCGTTTACGTCATCGTTTTCGTTATTTCGTTGTCCAAAAAATCATCTCTGGTTTCCACGTCGTACATTTTGTGTAGCCGAAATCAGTTGAGCAGGGTAAACATGTATTTAAGAGCAGACAGGCAATCGGCAAAAGTAGTGTAGGACGGTCGCAGACTAGGTGGACCGAAGACCTTTACAGGGTAGGTGGCTAGTGGCAGCTGAAATAGAGAGAGAGAGGGTTGAGTTACATGACATGAAGTTGAAGGGCTTATCAATATCACATTTGTCATCAATGGAACTAGCAGCAGTACATGGCAACGACTGTTGATGAAGACATTTTAGTTGAAATATTGATTGCGTTACAGCAATTACTTTATGAGGTTGTAAGGTTATCATACAGATATTGCGGATGTGGTAGATAACTTTTGGGGTACATAACAAGGCCAAGGTTGCTAAGATCCAGTTGGAATTTGAATTCCACTTGTAAAAGATACGATACTTATTTATATTTTATTTACATTCGTATTAAGGATATCTTTTGAATGATGTTTGCTTTTTTGATTATTTTTCAGATATGTGATCGTTGTTTCTTTTGCGAGTCGGTAATATTCAAGTTAGGATCCAAAATATTGCTACGTCTTTGTGAATAAGGATGTTTTTTTTTAGTTAACACAATTATGCGAAAGTGTTATCAAGGGCGGATCCAGCCTTCGAGTCAGGCGGTCACATAGTCGGGGTCCAGGCAGGACAAGCCCAATAAGTGGAGGACTACGTCGGTCGGGGGCCCGGAGCGGCAAAACAAACTGAGGCCCGGGGTCTTCTCAGTTTATGTAGGTATTACTAGAAAATTTTGCTAAAAATTATAATGACAGCAAAAAAAACAAGTATAACGTGCCTATTTTATAATCCACCTACTTGATTTCCCAAACCGCAGGATTTTTTTTTGAGGGAGTTGTATTTTCATCTCCTCAATAGGCTATTTACGAAAAGAAGAATATAGGGGAGCGAGCAACGCGAGCTCGAAATTTTTTGCTGCTGAATTCTCGGTTAGATTTCTATTGAACATCCTTACGGAAATAGGAGTTGCTTTGTTGACTTAAGGCTTGTGCAGACCAGCGAACACGAACAAAACAATTTCTAAGAAAACTTCACGGATAACAATAGCCGGTGTCGCATCGCGCTTGTCTGCACGAAGCTAGAAAAGTTATACCCTAAGTCATCAATTCAGATAATTTATGTAAACAAAGGTGAAAACAGATCAAAAAAATATCGTCTTAATGGTAATTCACATAAAATGGCGGAAAACAAGGTTAGATTTGGTTTTAAGGACTGATTATAGAAATAATAATTAAAAAATTATCATACCGTGTTAATTTTTACAAGTTTTCGGTTTTAAACAAAGTTATTAAAAAAATAAAATTTTGTGGTATAAAATATTTTATGATACTGGTAACACTACAGGAGTTCCCAACGTGCTCAAATTTCGTTTGACATAATTTACAAAGTCGCGTCTTTTCAATACATTCGTTTTCTTTTTCCCGACGTACTATTCGCTGCGTGTTTGTTAATTGTTGCTTTAATATCATCGTGCTACGTGTTTCATCTTGTTGTTAGTTGTTATATTTCCTTGTTTTTGTTCTGTTTTTGTTATGTTTTATTTGTTAATTGACAAATGGAGCCCCAGCCGGGTCCCTCGATGGCCGCCGCCGCCGACAGTCCGGTTACGGTATTTTTTTTGCATAGCTCGTATAGATAGTTAAATAACTGTATTAAAATATAGAAAAATTTAATGTTAAATTGTTTTGCACCACTGTCCTGTCATTTTGACAGTGACATTTCTTTGTTTACTTAAATTATCTGAATTGATGACTTAGGGTATAGAGAATTGGAAGAATATAGAATTCAAGAGCGAGCGAAGCGAGCTCGTAAATTTTATCACACCGCCTTGGTTAGGGAAGGTTTTGAAGTGATAACTTTTTATGGGAAGGTAAACCTCTTTGTAACATAACGCGTTACGGCGCCAGTCTGTCTGGCTTCCCTTTTTCTCACGAAATTCTTTTGTCGATCTATGCAGAAAGTTCGAGAATGCAGAATGTAGCGAGCGAAGCGAGCTCGAAAATTTTCATCGTCAGCGTCCAACTCTAAACTGCTTCTTACTGAATATATTTTGACCATGTTTGGGATATTCTTAAGATTTAGGGGGTCGCCAGGACCGGGAGACCTGGGGCGGTTTGTCTTGACACAATTCTGGGGTATTATATTTCTACGTCTAGTTGGTAGCTTCAGATAAACCGGGCACTTATGAAACGTCAGAGGCTTAGCTTCAGATAATTTTCAGATAAACCTACATGGGCACTTATGAAACGTCAGAGGCTTAGGAGCACGGTTTCATTTGGTAATCTCCTATGGAGAAGAGCCGGCAAAAAACTCCACGGCCCATCATCATAATTATAATAACAGCAACAGCACAAGTCTTATTATGCGTGTCGTTCGCGAAAGTGTAGCAAACATATCCTACGCGGCAACATCATACAAAGTACCTATTTATTTGATAATATGTATCAATGAGATTAGAAAAAATGTCAGTGGTCGACCTTGACACAGCCCAGGGGGGGATCATGACCCCCATGACCCCCCCCCTGGATCCGCCAGTGTCCCCCTGAGTGTTATACTTATTCATGTAGTTTGTGAACCAGCTCTGTCAGACCTTCCGAACATCCTGGGAGACTGGTTTTTGTTTTATAATTTCACTTCTTCCATCTGTCGCATCATTATTTAGCAAAAATGCAACAGATCAACTTCATTTTGTGATATCATCCTGAATATAATTTCTACACGTGCCGTCGAAACGCATAAACTGCATAATAATATAGAATGATTCACTCAAACGTTTTGGCGGCATTTCAATTCGAAGCCTTTAGCAGTTAGACTGGTCATTAATGTCGTCTCTCAAAGCTAGATGTCGTGACTCACTTTGAAACAAAGACTGATAGTATTTTGTTTTGACGACTACATACTACTGCTGATAGTCCTCTAAGAGCTGATTTCACCAATGAAACTGGACACGATCAGCATTTCTAAAACGCGTTCAAGAGCTGTCAGCGTCAAAATTGTTATAGAATAATGTGCTGAGCGCGGTCAATTTCATTGGTGAAATCCGCACTAAGGGTGCGTTTCGTGAAGCGGATATGAGCGGACACTTGCAGGAATCCACCAATCACAATGCTTGAAATCCTCATCGCGTCTCTCGTCTTGTCTGTGATTGGACGATTTCTGAACGTCTCCGCTTCAGTGGAAACGCATCCTTAGGGATCTCTCGCACTAAACGGCCACGACTCCGGCCAGTCGTGGCCGTCTAGTGGTATTGTATAATGGTCTGCGGCTAGTTGGCCGTTGCGACCAATTGCGCGATTCGTATCGGTTTCTATATCTTTACCTGGTCGCGGTCGTGGTCGTGGGGCCGTCTAGTGCGCGAAATCCCTAAGATTAGTTAAGACGTATCTGCGCCTTACTTCATTAAGATCTTTATCTTAGTCGGAAGTTATCGGTTGTGGAATGATAACACCTGAAAAATGGGAAAAAATATATATTAGCGAGCTAATTACGTAACACAGTAAAAGTAGCAATGGCTTATTTTGACAGTTCAACAGCATTCATTGCGTTATTAACGTTGTTGAGCAGACAAAATTTTGCGAACATATGAAGCAATGGATTAGCAATATCTTTCAAAATCATTCAGGTTGTGGTTGTTACGCAGTTAGGGTGCTGAATATAAGAATTAATATGAGAGGGGGACATGTTTTACAAAGTTCATTCTTCATAACGTTTTGGTTCAAAGAGGAACTAAGTCTAATAATTTCCAAGCCAGCCGAACACTTTAGGAGAATATACATACTTTGACCTAGTTAAGCGCGGGCAAAACAAACTGCTTAAGAGGGTGCATCCTAAAAGTTGGCAACGTCGTAAATAGCTGTCAAATATTTACCTGTTTCGATTAATTTGGAAATAATACTGTATGGAAATAAGAAATGTGGCTAACTAACTATCTAGAATATTAATAATGAATTGCAGTTATAACATTGAATTTGATGTTGTACCCGTTTTAGGTGAAAAAAAGGCATTTGGAAAGTTTCCAAACACTTTTTTTACATCTAAAACTAACTATTCGGTGTTACGATATTAATTATTGCATTTCATAATCAATATTCTAGTTCGCTAGTTAGCCACATTTTTTATTTCTATACAGAAATATTATCAAATTAATCAAAACAGCGAAATATTTGACATCTATTTGCGACGTTGCCAACTTTCAGAATAAACCCTCTTAAGGAAACAATACCCGACTGAACAAGATGATTCGCGTGCAAACACATATGCTAATGAAAACGCCGAAGGAATCAATCAAACAATCATGAAAGAAATAAATTCAAAACAAAATCTATACTGTAAACCAATAGCAACAAGAAAGAAGAATCTATTGCCTGAAGCCAGAACGCTAGCCTGAACTAGCTGTGCTATGCACAATATTGCTGTCGGTTGTCCAGGCTAACATACATAATTTTCCCACAATATAATCCAAACTTTTCAAGGCCCCTTAAAAGTTGCCTCCAATTTCAGCCTACCGAAATAGCAAACCCTTTCCGAGGTTAAAAATACTTTTAGAATTTTTCTACATGCGATAAATAACATTCTTCAAACATTAAATGACAGTGGTCGACGCCTCGACGATTTAAATTTTCTCAAGTACCTAAGCAACACGAAAAGAGATTGATCTCGATTAGTGCAACAATCAACAAGAATCATCTCATGATTAAAATGTGATGGAAACCTAATCTTGCTGCAGTCGCGTAGTAGTAGTTCATTGATTGACCTGAATCTGAGTCCATATTCTTGTAGTCATGCCCATTGTACTGGGAAGTGTTATACAATTTTATGTGCGTACTAGTATTTACCTTCGTTTTACTTTCTTGCATTTCAGTTGCTTACTGTTCAAGTTGCACTAGCATCGTTGCTGAAACAATCTACAGTCTCATCATAATTTTGAAGATTTGCCCAAGAGGTTTTGCCAAATTCTAGTTTAACGAGAGTTTTGACTTTAAGTATGTAACTTTGTCTATCTTCATACCTGTGGATTGTAATTAAGGATTCTAAGTAGTGTTACCTTCGATATACATTATAGTTAATATCTATTAGCGAGATTTGGAGTTTGTTAGGCTTCTCACTTTGTGACTTGTGTACCTAGATGATTCTTTTATTTTGACTTGAATGTATTAAATATGCAGGTAAGTGATGAATTTCGTGCAGAAACAGTTGACTATTTTAGTTACCAAATGTGGTGTTAAGTTAAGAAAATATTAACAAAACCTTACAATCTGCCGAAATTCCGAAAGAGCAGTGCGTTCACGTTCTGCTCAGAATGCGACGTAATTTTCCTCGCGCGTTAGCCACGCGCTGTAGAAACTTTGAACTTGATAACGATGCACAGCTCCGAAGTCCACTACCTGAAACAGTCCAACTGTCATGTAAATAAACCTGTAAGTATCCATAAAATACTACACTTTGTATGTAGATATAGGTCAATCGATGAAGGAAAAATTATGTAAGAAGTTAATAAGTTAAGTGCAGTTGGAGGTTCTTATCAAAGAATTCGATAAAAAAATAATGCTACTAAATATGAAAATGGAGATGATAAAAATAAGAGTGGCCTTCGTTTTTTGTTATGTCTTGTTATTCAATTAACTGATAAAAATATCACCACTCAAAACGTCGACTTAGAACAAAAAGCGTCAAAACAATGTCAATAGATCACATAACGAGGAAACAACAAATCAGCAAATTAGTACTCACATCGTTATTACATTCGTGAGAAGTTTCTGCCCTGCTATCGGCCGCGCTGAACGTGTGCAAGATAATCCAGCGATGTAACGTGCAGCGTGACGTAATACAGTACGGTGAAAATGAGAGTGTTCGGCGCCGCCATGCCAATATACGCCTTATGCCGACTAAGATCCATTCAGGTGGCGCGGCCGTGACAATGCGCGCGACTGCCGGCGAGGGGCGCGGGGCTCGCCGCAAAAGTGGGTCGCTCGCGACGTGTACAGTCAAGTTCAAGGCCACACACGGAGGCAATGGGGCGCCGATCGCCCCTAGATGGCGTTGCGTGAATCGTTCGAAGTTTGAAAATTTTGCGAGCCCGGGGGTGCGGTGCGGGGCGCGGGTCTGAGCTGCGGGAACGAATTTTCGGTGCAACACACACTACACGACGCTGCACTCGTGTACCGAACGTCGCCACGCGCAGTACTTTCGCGCAGCACTAGATCCAGACTTCTAAGCTAACCTAGACATACAATAACAAGCCGACATGGACTGGATGGAGATGGAGGATGTGGTGCGTACATTTGATAGTTTATTTTCTATCTTATAAATTATTTACCGGCGTTTTTATCGTGAAAATGTGCCGGTTTTTTTGTAAACTGAATTTTGCCTTGACCTAGGCTAACATTTTATCAACAGCTACACGCCGGGTTGCCGAATATTTATCGCATTGGTATTATGTTTCCTCATGTTGTGTAGTTATTAATGATCGTGGATACCTTAATGTTTTAAGCTAATAATGAATCTTGCAGTCCACTTAAGAATACACATACATATTTTTTTCAGATTTAGTGAGCTTTTTTTTTAAAGTTATTTGAATAAAATTGTGGCCAGTGCATTTATTAGCTTAAATGCATGTGTATTGAACAATCATAAATAATTTATATTTCCATAAGTAACGTTGACCTAACATGTAACAAAAGTTCACTAATATAATCGTCTGCAATAAAAACATAATTAATGTGAACTGCAAAGTTTTCATGTCCGAAATATTCGCCGATATTTTGTTGGTCCAATTTATGTAGATAATATTTTCTCATGCATTACTCTCATAATTCATTTAGTCCAATATGCATATATTCTATGTTTAGTTTTCAAAATTCGAATGCGGTAGGCTCGGTCTCAAACAGCTCAACACGTAGAGCGCGGAGTGCCCGACCTGCCCCAACCCGTGATCGATCGCGCCGCCTACCATTACCCGCCTCTAACTGTTGTGCCTTGTGCGTAGCGTCTATTTTCTCAACGCTACCAGAAAAAATCTCATCGCACGTTTTGTCTTCAAGCTTTTCGCTGTCGGTCTTCTTGATTCATCTAACGGTGTTTTAATACAATATTATAGTCGACTAATGTCTGGGCCGGGTTTTTACCCAAACTTAATATTTCCTTCCTTTTTTTTCTTCAAGGAAAGATATGCAATGTTGATTGTACTGACGTAAAATTTTACAGGCAGTAAAATGCATTTTAGTCACGCAAAATTGTCATATCTTGTAAATGGTCTTTAAAAGTATTTAGAGCCGAAAGCAGTATCTTAGATCCTAAAATTATGTACATACTCGTATGTAATTATATATTTCGCTTCTTGATTTTTGAATTGATTCAAAATGTGCTTGCAATGCAAGCACATTTTGATGTACCTATATGCGGGCAAATTTTAAATATTGTCTATTTTTTTGCATGTTGAATAATCTTGTTCGGGTTGATACCGATGCTCGTTTTTATCGCGGGAACGTATAATGGCTTCTTTGATGCGCTCTGTATTATTAATAGTCTCTGAGTTATGTCAATAAGTTTCTTTGTTTGTCCGTTCCTTTTGCTGTATCATGTTTAGGCCTACCTCATTGGTATAATTTGGAGTATTACATGCAGGATTCGTTTTGATTTCTTATTGGTCCTTTGACACGTTTTCTTTCCCATGATTGTACGCTTTTGTCTCAAAAGCTCAAAATTGAATTCATAAGAAGACATAACTATTCCTCCAAAATTTTATAAATATTATGATCACAGTTTTGAGACAAAAGAAAGTGTGTGTACTTTTGTAGCGATTACTCTATCTAATCATTTTTGGTTGCAACGTGATGCATACGTTGGTGATATAACGCGGCCTTGACTGGACTTATCGACTCAATCTTTCCATGCACTGACACACATTTTTAGCAGCATTAACTCTTGTACTAATTAATTGAGTACTAAAAGATTGTTTTTATATTTAAAATGTAATAATTGGTTATCAGGGCCTGTATTTTGAATTCTATCATTTGCTTCTTTGAAACTGTCTTGTGAAGTTTCATTTCACACTCGACGATAGTTTTCAACTACTTCTGTTTGCCTACCATTATTATTTTTTCCTTGCCCTGTTCCTTACATGAGCACGATGCAATAATTACCTTATGAGGCCGTAACTTTTTTATCACGTGCTCTAGCCACTGTTCGCCGTGCAAGTTAAGTTATTACAAATATTTATGGACACATAGCATAATATACAAGTAATGAAATATATATTCAATCTGTATGAAATTGTTTAAACCAAGTTAAGAAGTCTTAGATATCCATTAGTAGGAAAAAATTGGCAGCCATGGGGACTGCCGGTAGAAATGAAAATAAAGGTACTGATAACATTGCCATGTCGGTGACGCGAACTCATAAGATTTTCCTCTACCAAAAATCGCTTAATACGCCTTAAGAAGTTTTCACTTCAAAAAAGCGTGTGAGCTCGTGAAAAGGAACTTCAATCCTAACAGGGGTAGCCCCGTTAAGCCTCGTGCAGACTGGCGACCCTAACAAAACAGTTTCTAGGAAAACTTCACGGTAGAAAAATTGCCGGTGTCGCGTCACGCCACCACATCGCGCCAATCTTCACGAGGCTTTAGGAACGTAGTTCCTTCTCACGTTTGATTTAAATCAAAATTTTCGTAGCCGCCATCTTGAATATACATTTTGACCTCACTATCGACTTTAGTACCCTCAAAAACAATGAAAACGATACCCATGACGAAAAATTTTCAAAATTTCGCTGCCGCCATCTTGGTTTTTTATTTGGAATTCACTATTGGCTCCAGAAAACCATGAAAACGACACCTATAACGGACAATTTGAAGCAGTTTTCTTGTTTACATTTTGACCTACCTATTAGGTCAAAATGTAAATCCAAGAAAACAGGGTGCTAAAGCCGATAGTTAAACTATCGGCTTTAGCTTGGCTTTAACTTTGAAAACGACACATGAAAAATGTTTTAATATTTTCGCGGCCGCCATCTTGGATTTACACTTTGACCTTACCATCAACTTTAGCACCCTCGAAAATTATGAAAACGACAACCATGACGATAATTTAAAAAAATCGTAGCCGTCATTTTGGACTTTCATTTTGACTTCACTATGGTCTTTAAATTAAATAAACATTTATTTCAAAAAGTCATCCATATTTCCACACAATAAAAATCAAAACAAAACAACACACAAAATAAAAAGGACATAATTACACACACTAGAACCGAGAGGAACTGTCCACTGCTCACCGAGCAGTATGTAAACTATTGCAAACGTATCCAGTGACGCAGCAATGGAGAGTCCCACTTGTCCGCAAACACGCTTATAATACTGTACTTTAGCACCCAAGAAAACCATGAAAACGATACCCATGATGTAAAATTTTAAAGTTTTCGCAGCCGCCATCTTGGATTTACATTTTGACCTCACTATGGGCTCTCAAAAACTATGAATATGACGACAGCCTAGAACAAACATTTAAACATTTTCGTTGCCGCCAGCTTGAGTTTTCATTTTTACCAATTGCACACTTTCATACAGTTAAAAGAAGACCAGCCAGGTTCTGCCAGGTTACTCCTACTGCAAGCCGCGTTAAAGAATTTTGTTCCAAAAAAAAACTTCACATGTGCCTACAGCATGTCGGTGACGCGACCCCATAAGTGTTTCCCTTATCAAAAATCGCTCAACGCGCCAGAGAAGTTTTCACTTCAAAATATTTTTCGCCATTTAAAACGAAAGTATGTACTCTACTTAGATTGGTATAAAAATAGTATAAATAGTTACTCCAGTTAGTGGCTTTGTATTAACAAAACAGTTTGCATTCGCATATCTTTAATTAATTGCAATGATACTTTGATATCAACCGACCTTAGGTTACAAGACTACTGGTCACGGGCAGGGCAGGTTTCAAAGATAATAAAATAATTAGTTTGTGTTAATGCTTCCGCGATCAATTTCGATTGTAATCGTTTATCAGGATTGCAATAATTGAAAACTCTCCACAGACCCTTCGTGAATGATAGATTTGTTTTAAAATTTCCACCTTTATCTTGCCCTAACGACAATTACATAATATCATATCAGACAGTGCAGTTTATTAGTCACGCAATTTACATAGACTTGCGATCAAGTTTGAGTAACGACTAATGCGGCGGGCCTTGGTGAAAAAACCGTGATGTCTATCGTCACCTTTGGAGATGTTTTAGCGTCTAGTCTAGACCGATAGGTGCATTAAGATTTCACACTAACACAGCGGCACACCGTAGATAAAAAGCTGGCGGAATGCGATATGCAACGTTAAAAATACTCGATTATCGCGTCGGCGGCAACCACAACCCCTGTACCAAAAGACCAAAAGTAATGACACCAACAAAAATTTCATAGTTGATGCAGTTCGGTAACTATTGCTGCTCCACTTAGGCGCACTGAAGTAGAAGGCTTCTGCGGCCGAGCAATATGCGTGTAGCACACCAATGTTTTCGGCGAATTCGAATAATTGACTATGGGTGGAGTGAGGCGGGAGTGAGGGGGGGCTCGAGCGGGAGATTTGGCTGTTGGCCTTGACAATGAACCGGCGGCGCGCACACAAGTGCGATTTTATTTGTATTTGAAATACACGCACTCACACAATTAGGAGCTGTTCCACGAATTGCCTCCTCCCACACAATTAAATATTAGGGCTGTGTTAGGTAAATGATTAATGTTCAGGTTACAGGAAGTATGATCAGGAATTGAACAAAAACCCGAAATAAGACCCCTTTTTGTTCAATTAGATGTTAAATTCAATACAAAGGTGAAATACATGAATCTCTTTCGCTCAAACTCTTTAAAATCTGCAATAGCGTTTATTGTAGATTTTAAAGAGTTTGAGCTAACTACTATGGTTTGACAAAAAAAACACTAATCGGTGCCTGCGGCTAAATTCAGTTCTATTAAGTTTATGCTTAAAACAATTGATGGACGAGAAAGGATTTTGTAGAGGTTGATGCGGGAAATATTTCTCCAAGTGTAGTATTTAGTATGTCATGTGCTTCAGACACAGAGTCAACCCTACCTCCAAAAAAGCTAACAAATTCAGTCTGGCCCGGCGCGCCGTCGCCGCGTGCCTGCCCTAAGACAACCTATACATAGACAGCCTAGGGCCCGACGGGATGTTTATCGATAATGCCAAAAGATTCGCCACTAACAAGTCCTGAGTCTGGCTTGTGTTGCATTACTGTACATACACATATAGCCTTTTGTTTGCATTCAATTTGGGCTTTTGGAAACGTTAACATTCCCAAATATAGCTTAATTCACCTTTGATATTTCTGGAATGGTTCGATCCTGATTTCGGATAATGAATTGTAGATAAATGACGTTCTATAAAAATAATAGGTACAACATTTTGGCGGCGATAAATTATCTGATAAAGCAGTAGCTCCAGTAAAAGAATTAGGTTATTGGATTTATACAATTGTAGTACCTAAGTCAGAGTTGGCAACAGACCCCAAGGCCACTGTCTTATGTTGAGTTGGACGGTAATGTTCATATATCCTACAGGTACAAATTAACTACATAGGTACGTACGATATGGTAGGTATATGGTCACGTTTTTGTCTGTCTGCTTTACCTTTTGTCTATGACATCATTATAACCATATCTCTTTTTAACTGTTTCTTTTGTTACACATTTAACTGATCTGGCTTCAGTTTTTTGTTAATTTAGATTTCTGTGGCGTGTGTAGGTTTGTTCCTTCATTTTGTTTCTTTGATTTTGATCTACAAAATACACACATACAAAGAGTCTTCTGTTTTAGAATTTGGTTTTGTATGTAAATTATTGGTTGCAGTATCCTTGAATCAGACAATGCAGTTCGTGTAGGATTCGTCTAGTGGATTCACTTCTATTTGGTCCGAATGAGTGGCAAAAACATATAAGAATTTTTTAATCAAATATACAGTTTGATTTGGGTCGACGATTAGTGTTGGTTTCCTAGTTAGTTTTTTTGAAGTAGTAAGGGTACCTATCTATACTGTTATCCTGATAGATGGTTACAGGTGATGATCAAAATAAAACAAAACCTGCTTGAAAATTAAAGCGGTATATATTGGGTGTACCTAATTGTGATAACCTTGAAAACTATATTTTAGCCACGTGCATGGATTGGCGATTATTATCTAAGCACGTCTCTAGGCCAACCTTTCAGTCTATAGCCTTAGCCTCGTCGTTCGTTCTACACCGTTTTGTTGGCATAGTCGTAGGTTTACGCCTTTGTAACTGTTCAAAGACAGTTTACATTTCTGATGTCTCCCTGAGTAGGTAATGTAAAAAATTTATATAAAATAATTAACTCTACATGTATTCTGACATGTAATAGAATTCATTATTTTATATCATAATTATAGGTATCTCACTATGCTGCACCGGTCGACTTCATAACGTCATCGCCGACTGTCGCTGAAAACCAGCGCTGTGGCTCTGTCTCGCATAGGGTTGCAGTATTATGCTGAGCGATGGCCGTTTTGTGTGGATGTGACGCATTTGCCCTCAAATTGTTTATAATTTTTTTTGTATTCTTTCTTTGCGTCATGTCTACCGCAAATAGGTACACGTATTTTCCTTCTTTTTTTCAAATGGTTATCAAACAAGCTTGCGTAATTGTATATTATTATCTGGATGATTGACCTCCTGGGGATTACGAAATTCATAAAAAATATTGGCTCTTGAGTTTGGCAACTTGATGGCGAGCGAATCTGACATAGTTATAAAAGTTTTCAGTAAGTAGGTATGTAGGTTTAGGTATGTCTATCTTCTAGCTTGCAAAGGATGATACCTACCTACCTACCTACCTACGTTTTTTCATACAATGCCTGGGGTAAGTAGGTTCATTTATTGCTGATGAGACACATCTTGTTTCTTTTTTTTTTAATCTTCTAATACTCTTCTTTTTCTTCTAGTTGGTTTCTCAGGATCTATTGTTCTGTGTATTTTGTTTTGTTTTGCATTTTATCTCTTGTAATAAAACCCATTCTAATGTTAGTAATTATCTATTACGCAGCATAACAAGCGATAAATATTATTTACAATAATTAGAATAATAAAGTTAACACATCGTTATTCATAATGAAGTAACTTAGTCTCTGCGTAAGATTACGATTTATTCTAATGGTAACACCAAACTTTTTGTCTTATAAAAGTGCATGTTTACAACCCAGAACCAGAATTACCTCTTGTTTGTTGCCTCAAAAAAGGTCTTATAATGCTTCGATAGCGTTCAAAACATAGCGATTGCGCTCTCGTCCAATGGCGGTCGCCGTCCCTTGGCAGCGGTTCAGGAAAATTAATGTTTTGCCTTTATTCGTCGGTTTGTATGCGAAGGGACCAATCTGAAAGGCGGTTAGCACGTGGCGAGTTGTTGGGCGGCGCATGCGTGAATCGTGAACATTGGTGGGGCGTCGAGGCGTGGCCTGCGTGTACGCAATGCGTGCGCACAGTGCGTGCGAGTCGCTCAGCGCGCATCAAGCTTTTCCTTCATTGCGCTCCACAAAATTTTAAATAAAACGTACATAGTGCATTGAACTCCAATGTTTAATGTTTGTGCACAAGTGCTGTGATTTGTTTTTTTAAGGGCTTAAAAATGTGTGCGGAGGATACATGGTTGTTCTCACATATAGCCACTACGTTGGATATGATCGAATCTTCTCACAATGTGAGTACTGAAACCGGCACAAGTTTAGGAAGTGCATTGTATTGCATTATTAGTGTTATTGAGAAAACCGGGTTTTGGGAGTACCTAAGCGTGTCTTCGTTAATATATTGCAATAAATTATTACGTAAAGTTTGGATGTATCAGCAGAGGATTGAAATCAAGTGCCCAGTTCGAAGTACCTACTCTAAGGTCTCAATTTTTTTTGAGTATGTAATTCATCATCAACTATCTCTGTTTGAAAAGTACGCGTAGCATTATGTACTACGATGGTACTCGAATAAAATGATAACAACAATGAGCTTGTTAAGATAATGGGAATGTAGCAAAGATCTACGTTTTCAATGATTGATCTTTGACCTGAGTAAGTAAATTGGAATAAAACACTGACGACAAAGAAATATAATAACAAATGTCTTTACACGTGATGTTTGCATGATAAGTATAATTATAATTGTTTATAATTATTTACTTGATATCTACTAGATACAATGTTCGTAAAAGATAAATATATTAATACTTACTGAAATAGTTAAATTATTAGTTTCAAATACCTTATCGTCAAATGGTACTGTGTACAAGGTGTTTCTTTTGATATCCCATAACTCTACTGTATTAATGAGACCATGGCAACAAATCAACTGGCACATTATTAATTTTAAATTTTTATAAACATATTTTTTTTCATTTTTATGTTCACGATTATTTATCTATGTAAAATATGCTTAGGTACGTGAAAAAAATTAATTTAATTCAGACTCAATGATATTATAGACTATTATTGTCCAATAAAAAATATCTATTATATGACAACGTCGTATTTTCTTAGCTTTAAATATGAATGATTGGTTTGAACGAAAATATTTTACCAATGAAACTTAGAAAAGTACACATATTGAGAGTCTAGTGTTATCTTCGAAACTATGTATTTTTGGAACTTGTTCTAGGACGTTTTGTATTATTTTTACTTATAAGTAGCACCTTAGGGTTATGGGACATAATAAAATACACGTTGTATAAGTTTGGCTACAAAAATGCCCCTGAATTGCATGGTCAAACATGTCAAAAGCCTTAGACAAATCCCAAAATTTTTCATAACGTTGAGTTGATCGTCTGTATTTGTACTAACAAATAAAGACGATCATATCTAAACCTATTTTTCGAAGTCACATAAATGAAGGTCCTTTGAGTAAGTTAAGGAATATTTTGGTTTTTGGAGCTACCAAAAACCAAAATATTCATAACCTTGCTCACAAATATGTAGACTAATAAAAATCAGACAGTTCTGACTACTTCTGACGTCCCTAATTTCTGAACAAAAGGACCAAATTATCCAAAATCGCAAGTTTAGGACCCTAACCTACTCAATTTCAATATGAAGTGGGTCGGAAGTATATCTACAAATATAAAGAGTGTATAATTATATTATACATACATACCTACATCACGAGATAGACGATAATAAATGAAACTGCATTTTGTTTGCCTTTTCAATGTCAAATGGGCGTTGAACTGCATTCAGTACCTACCTACGTATATACTACTTGTTGCACTTTTTATCTAAATATTCCGATTGTAAGATGACCGACACAGATATAGTTTTCTGTTTTACATCTATTCGGCCATGCAGCGTTTTTATATGTTTCAAATAGATTTGTTTTTGTTCTTGATACTTTAAACTAGCCTTCCGGTTGTTCTTGCTGTTGATGCAGAGATAATAGGGGTAATTGATTATTCAGGGAGTAAGGCAAATTTTAATTACTTCATTATTTATTTATTTATTTATTCACCGCAATCTAATTAGAATTCTTTATTAATATAAGTACGTTTTGCTATTATTTTAAATAAAATCATCATAATCGCTACTTTTCAGCTGAAAGACGTCCCTGCTGAATATAGGGCAAATGAAATACAATCATGAATATTGCAATTGGATAGAATAGAAAAGAAAAAACTTAACCTGCATTGAATTGAAATGACGGCGCAATTCAATGCAGTTTTAGTATTTTATTTTGAAACTTTAAGCTAGGAGTCTTTTTCTATTTCTTTCTCGTCTGTGTTCTCAATTTTTATAGCTTTTCTAAACTGATTGTTTACTGTTTCTTCATTGAAATCTATGATTGTTTGCAACGTCATCATCTTCCTGCGCTTGTCCCATTTAAATTGGGTATGCGCATTACTTTTTTTTCTTCTATTCTCCCCTGTCAGTTATCACTTTGGGTCAGTGACAACTCGGCCCGAGTCATCTCAACCCGAATAATAATACCAGATACTACGTCGTTAAAACGCCAAAAAAGTGGTGTGTACCGTCGCCGCGTCGGCACGAAAAGTATCGACAAATAATTTCAAATAACCTGAAAACAGAATCACAGAAATCGCCTTCTTGTCTTTTATGTTCCAGCTAGACTGTTGTAAAATTGATGTGCAAGAGTGAGACAGAAAAGTTTTCTGTTGTCATCAGATCCGATGTCATTTTCTTAGCAAAGGAACGGGTCAGTGGGTCGTCTTAGGACGCTTGTTTTTTTTATCCAGACAAATTAAAAATTTAAAAAACTTAGGCTATTTATATAGGTACCTATCATAATTTGAAACAGGCGTTGTATAATAGATAATTATGTTTTCCTGCTTCGTATGTAAATAAAAATTCAAAATTCTTCGGAAAACAATATTACTTTCGTAATAATTTATTTTAAAATATCGATTTTCTGCTTGACCGTAGATACCTACATATCACCGTCATCAGGAGTGAAATATCAGGTATTATTATTCGGATAGAGATGACTCGGGCCGAGCTTCCACTGACCCATCACTTTATCATTCACTCACTTTTTCTTTCATATCATCCCGAATACAATTCACCTATCTTTGCTTTAGGCATCTCTCCCTCTCCATCCATCAACATTTATATTAATCATTATTATATGCGTTTAATCCCTCCTCATCACATGCCAAGACAAACAATGCCCTTCAAATTTTTCTGTAACTGGCGCCACTTTCAAACTTCTAATAGGTATACTCATTTCCTACTTTATCGAGTCTTGTGACTCTTGTCATCCATCTCAACATTCTCGTTTGATATCAAATTGTAACAATATCAAAGTGTATCGATGCAGAAGTGTCTGT
This sequence comes from Conistra vaccinii, assembly GCA_948150665.1. Lineage (NCBI taxonomy): Eukaryota > Metazoa > Arthropoda > Insecta > Lepidoptera > Noctuidae > Conistra > Conistra vaccinii. The sequence continues at coordinate 4,666,901 of OX411326.1, read as the reverse complement.
GTTGTCCCAGACAATGGCAGTGTGTATTACATCACAATTCATTGGGCACTTGGGTAGTCTACCTACTAGTCTTTGAATTTCTTTCTTATACTTATTTGGAATTTTCAAATACTTACTTAAGTAACAGTTTTCTTATAACGACTGTATAGGATTTCTATGACCACACAGTTTGCAACGGAATATGATCAAAATGATACCGATGCAAAAGTGTCAGCGTTGTCCCAGACAATGACAGTTCTTGTGACGTCATAATCCATTGCTTGGGTGACGCTTCTTCAGTGCAAGTATCTCTTACATAAATTAATGTACAACTTGATATAAATGATGGTATCAAGTATATTATTACAAATGTTGGTAAGGATTATAATAATGTTTTTAACAAGAGAATGAAATATGGCCATAATGGTTTTAAGTAATATGTCAACAGCTATATCGTGTGACCTTTACTTCTCGCATTAAAACAAGGTTTTATAAAATCAGAAGTGAAAAGGATTTTTGAGGATTTAATCATGTCTGCTCAAAAAAGACTCATTTCTTTAAAATTCGATGTCTCTATTTTGTTCTTTTGGGCATTTATTTGTAACACGAATAGGATTATTAATTTGTGTGATTGTTGGTATTTGTGCGTCTCAAAATCAAGCAATGAATCTAAAAACAGGAGCTGTTAGCGGAGACGATACGGCTTATTCTAAAGGTTCTACCCCTTCTTGGACGTTAGGCTGTATGCATGTGTTTGGATTGTATACGTTATTTTTGAGATCGACTCAGATAAGAGTCCAAATCTATCCTGTACAAATTCATTTCTAGATTTTTGCTCCAAAATCCAGGCAGAGACATATTTGCCTGGATTTTGGAGCAAAAATCTATAGTATACCTTTAATGGTATATTTGGAACCCATTGATTTGCTTTTCAAATTAAAAAGGTGCTCAAACCAATATCTTATGTAATTAAATACGAACAGCCCAGAATCTTCTGTCTGGGCAAAAAATTGTATAAGTAATGTACTTAATAAGTAAGTATTCTACTTTCATTGTTTTCACATGAGGTAAAGAGGCTCATATAAATGTGTTGAAAGCTTTGATACAAAATGAAGACGTGTCTCGAGAGGCAACGAGAAAATATTGTCTGGTTATGTTGATATTTGCGTCACATGCTGCATTGTTTACCCCCGACCAAAATGGTCGCAAAATAATCTCGAAAACGCATTGCGTCATTTTATGTAACAGAGCGACGAGCTTTGAATTATTTAATAACAACGGTGGTTGACCGTCCTGTCCAATAACGCATAGGATTCCCAAATCGGGGACAAAACGTGCGTTTGCTTGGTGAAAAAACGTTGTTTGTTGAAGCTGATACGCATTGCGCATACGCTGTACATTCTGGTCTAGTGAATTTGTGTAGTCGAAGTAGTGGTGCGGATGAGGCGTCGTTTTTCCGCGGGCTGCGCGGCGCGGGCGGGCGTCGGTGCCGTGCCGTAGGTCGGGCATAGTGTCGACGGCCGCGCAATGTCACCCCGCGTCGAGATATTCGGCCCCCACCCCGCCCGCTCCCACACCCTGGCTCGCCTTGTTCGTATCATTTCCGATCCGAAATTTTGTGGCCTCTCTGGTTTTGATTTGCTTTTTGCAAGTTCTTCGAGCTGGATGGAATCTGCTTCGACTTCGATATTTTAAACGCTTACGTTTGGACTTGTTCTCGAATTGATTTATCTATCTGGTAATTTTGTGCTCATTAGATTTTTTGGGCACATGCGCGATTTTGGACATGTGTAGAAAAAAATGCTTAACCGCAGGCCCGTGTTGGGGTAGGTCGTGATTATATAACATCCACGCGGCATCGGCAGGTGCTTGAAAATCTTGCGATCGTCCGCGTGATATTGGGCGATGTCGGTCGTCGACCTCTCGCTATCTGCGTTATTTAGCCCGGCTCAATGTCAGCGCAATGTCGAAACTCACTCGAGTTCACGGACCGAGGCGCGAGACGCGTTCCTCACCCAACTGTGTTGTTCGACCGAATTTTTATAGACACTTATACATACATTGTAGATAGTATCGATTCTAGGTATTTCTGTTCTAATAATGGGTTTGTGTATGTAAATATCGTAATTACTTACACATACTGCGTTATTCCATCTACTGGGGCGACCTGTCTACCTGTAAAAACTTGAATTAAAGGTATTACAATTGTACTTGCAGTATTGACTGTTGTTATAAAAGAAGAAGCATCATAAAAGGAACATAACGAAAAATATGTGCCAGGAATTTGAACATATTCCTACTGCTCCAGTCAGGTCTAGTTCCTTTCGCGACGCATATGCTTCCAGTCTTTTCGATCAAAGCCAGACATAGGATATGCCATGCGATACCCCATAGCATGGCATAGTATACCGTTGCTCGCACTCGGTCTCTGGGCTGTGGGTCGCGGCGACCTCGGTCGCGCGGAAACCGCGCCGCGGTCAAGGCCGATGTCTAGACGCACCCCCCGCCCGCGCATCCCCGCCCCTGCAACCTCCTCCCCACCCTACCGATCCAGACCACACCTTCATACTACCTATTTTTACCTCCACTCCCGAATTTGCCTGGGCAAAGCTTCACAGCTCACTGGATCCTGACCTGCCCAAACATAACATACTATCTTACAATGGTAATGGTTACACATCTCTGCTTGAGATAGGTTAAGATTAGATACAGTCATACAGTATAATGACGAATTCGGAATTTGAATATTTTAAAAAAACATGTCGTGTTTATGTTTTCAGCTACTTGTTTTGGCGTACCTCCAAACTATTATTATTTATTCCTTACTTAATACTTTTTATATCTTTTTAGAATATAATTATTATGAGTACGTTAGTGCTCGTTTATTATAGAATTTTGACGTCACCAGGAGCTTGTGAGAGTACATTATTTAAATTCTTTAGTCCTTTAGGACTTCAGGAGTAGAATATAATCCAATGCGTCATAAAACAATTTAGGAAAAGATAGATGTAGCAGAAAAGTGGTTTATGTATTTATTGACGTGAAGTCTGCCAATTCTTAAAAACCAGCGGTAAATTGAAGTGGAAGATTTGATTTGCTTTCAAAGAATTTTCTGAAACAAAATAAAGAAAACACTCAGAGAGTTACATCTAAATAAAGTTCCGTTTGGCCTTGGTCTTGAATTTTTTTATTAAATGCGTCGAAAAAACGTGGGGTGATGTAATCAACTCGAGCAACCAACACTGTTCGGTGTTTATTCTAAAGTTAGATGCACTACCGAAAAATGTACCTATTGTATTATGATGAGACAACAAACTCATCATTCTTGTCTCATCACATCACCCATTATAAGGGCAGGAGCCTTTATGCCAATTTATTTGATGGGGTTGGCGCATAATGTCTTTTTCTTCCATACTTCTCTATTAGTCGTCATCTCGGTAGTCACCCCCTTTCTAGCCATTTCATCTTTTCACACAGTCCATCCATCGCTTCTTTGGTCTTCCCCTACTCGTATAGCCATACACATTCATACTCAAAACTTTCCTGACGACATGTCCCGCATTCCTCTGTATCACATGCCCATACCATGATAATTTAACCTATTTCGAGTTTTCGACACATCTTTTCATAGACAACTAACTATGCATATTAATTTATGTATGTCTTTTGTATTATACAGTAGTGATCTAACGACTTACATTTGAACCCGGTCTGAACTCTCCGGGTGAAGGGTAAGGAAAGGCATGGCCCACTTTTTTCTGTAGGGCAAATGTGGGGCCATTTTTCGTTCGGGCTTCTAACCTTAGATCAATAGCCCATATTTGGTTTGAAGTTTTCCATCCAAGTCTGATTTACTTATTATTCTTGGGTACGAAAGAACGTACAAGTGATGTGTTCAGTAAGCTTCATCTGTCAGTCATTTTCTGTTCAATATCTAGATCTCCTTTTTCTTGATCTTTTCAATCCAGACTTGAACTCCTATAGATAATTCATGAACAAGGCTTACTGTTTTAAATTTTGAGCACTTACCCAGACTTGAAGGTCGGTATGTTTTCCAGACCTACCACAAAGGCATCATTGTGAGCTAAGCACGCATCTGTGCAAACTTTGTGATCATTTACTTGCACAACTACATAAGTACCACCAACGATTTCGTGTGTGTTGTGCATTTTTATCGCAATGACACTGTAGAATGCGTTAGCGCAGTTATCAAGTGCTAAAATGAGATATGATAACGCACGGAAAAGTACCACACGTAGCGAGTGAACATTCGGTTCTGTGTTGAGGTAGGTCCGGGTCGCGAAGAATTGCCGACAAGCTGTCCAAAGCGTTTTTGTGAACTCTATTGAGCGTTCGTGACGCAACGTCACCAGATTAGATACAGGCTTTGAAGCGATTTATCGCTAATGTTTTTATGATTTCACGTTATTTCAATACGTTATCTTTCTATAGCTAATTGGTCTTTAAAAAGTGGGTTGAGCAGGTTAGTTTTTCTCATGCAAATATGATCTTGTTTGGCCGCCGAGGTGGACAAATGCTTAAACTGTTATATTAGATTCGGTTTCAAGGTTAACAATTTCATCCTTTTTATTGACATTTTTCTTTAGGTTTTTATAGATGAAGTAAGTTTTCAGCCTTCGTTTGGACTGACTGTAACCGTCTGACTTTCAGTGTCTAAGGCCCGTATTACAGAACCTTACTCAAGACTCAAGCATTACTTAAAACTAGTTTCAACCAATCAAAAGGCTTTAAACGAGTTTTAAGTAATGCTTGAGTTTTGAGTAAGCTTCTGTAATACGGGCATAAGTATTGACATTTAATAAGTGAGATATTCTTTCACTTATTTCAAGCTATTGAATAATTCGTTCTATATATAGTTCTTTTGTGTAATACGCAATCGTGTAAAACAATGGCAAAAGCATGAGTGTTTTTGTATTTGGTTTTATCGGGGTCTGTAATGTGTTTTTGTTGAGCCTAGGAGGAGTGTGAGGTTGTCGGTACCCCAATTTGTAATACAAGATGGTACGAGCCTGCCTCAACGTCGGCGTAGTTACGAACTCGGTTTGGCGGTCGCGCGCCCGCCTGCTCTATTCCAAATGACGTTTATCTACGAAGGTGAGACCACGGACGCACGGTCGCTGAACTCAACCGCGTATTATGAATACCTACCTATTTTGTGCCAACACATAAATAGTATTGTGGCGCAGTAAGGAATCAGGTGTTATTCGAATAAAAGTTCTTTTCTTTTCATTCGATTGTTATACAATTTAAATAATTGTGGACGCAATACTGCTGCTCCTGTAATGTTATGAAATATCCTCCTCATGCAATTTTGCACTTTCGTGGTTGCTTTCAATGATCTTTCTGCTTGATTAGGGTTTAACCCGGATCTTGACGTCACGTCACTTTTAATTATACAAACATGCTACAATGACATAGGTATTAGGCATTGGCCGCATTGGTCGCCATTTCTTGTAGGGATTAGGTAGGTACTGAGTAGGTATGTAAACCCGAGGGATATAAAGCATGATTAGAACTGGTAATACGCAATATGCTTCTAATACACTTTACCGCCCACGCTTTCGGAGACCTTTAAAAGTACTATTTTAGGCCGAAATCCTGGAGGCGTGGAATATCGATTTGAATTGTTTGTTCTCAGATTTTGAGACATTCGAGCTCGATTATCCGTAATCAATCCTTGCATAAGTCTGTTCGATCAAAGGACATTATGGAGATATCGGTTTATTTCTAGAATTATTGTCATCCATTTTAGTCTTTTGGTGCATAACAGGTTTTTAATTCGTTTTCTATGTTGTTCTTAAATAAAAGGTTTAGGTGTGTTTTGGTGTCATTTATTGCGTTCTTGTTTAAAAAAAGATTTTAAAGGTACACCTTGACAAATTATTATTGGTGAAATGACATAAACTCACGCCTTTTTCCAATAGGGGTAGGCAGAAACTACATAACGCTAATTGTTACGATCCTTACTTAGGTATTAGGTATAAAGACTAAAAGGACGAGGTTCTCAATTTTATTAGAAAGATTTTTTTAATTTTTTTTTTCGTCCCTTTTGCCCAAAAATGAAAATTTTAATTATTTTTCACTTTGGAATGGTTTTTTTTTTTGGGAGTCGGTTGTTTTTTTTTTTTTTATTCGTGATGGCTTTTGCTCGTTTTGCTTGCTCCTTTTGCGTATTCACATGATTTTATTATATTGGAAGGAATTATTTATTAGTAGCTTTGTCCAGTCCACTAGAAGTCTTTAATTAGTGATTGCTAACGCTTCTGTCGACTGCTGGGTTTCTTGATAGTGGTTGGCGTTTTTGTAGCTTTTCGCCAACCATTGCATGTCAATAACATGACCCACTATAGGACCACTTATTGATCAATTTGTACTGTAACATTCATCTTTAGTTGACCTTTCAACTTCATTACTAGTGTTAAACTTCTGGAAGACATCACCAATTTGTTTTTCTTGTTTCTTACATCATGCTCATATCTGCTCAATTACTTTTGGTGCAATTATTATGTCTTTATCGTCTTTGCCCAGCAGTGGGCTACGATAAGCCGAATTTGTTGATTGAAAGCTATTTATTAAAAAAAAAAACTATTTTCGCTATTATCTCTTTTCCCAAAGTTTATCAAATGTTTAACCCACAATCGATAAACACAGGCTAAGTATTTCACAATTTTGCGAATAAATTGTGCCTAGATTTTCCTGTCAAACGCTTTATCAAATAACAATGACTTGCTTTTAGTCTAGACTGAGTCACGCCTTACTGACCTACCCTATTGAGAAGCGTATAGCCAAAACATGCCATTTGTTTAGCCGGCTGCTGGTAATGTTTATGTATTGTGCTTACATATACAACATGTAAAATAACCCTGTCCGGTCCGTGAGGCTGTTGTTAGGTATTGTACTGAGAGTCTATTTATGTGGTAATTTTCAGGAAAAAAGAAAAAAAAAGCGCCATAATTATTAAATGGGGAATTTTGTCGGTTTATTACATTTGGGCGCGGGCGTCGTTTAACAAGTCATAATTTATGGTTCCTCTAGAAAAAAATCTAAATTTTAATGTTTTTGGGGTATTTTGGTACAAAAAATGTGAATTTAAAATACCTTTTATTTTCAATAATAATAATAAAAAATATTACTTTTTAGTAATGTTATTGCAGTAAGTACCTACCTACCTTATGTGCCTCTTTCGGATCGTGCAAGGTTTTTTTTACATATTGTAAGTATAAAAATTATTAAGTAAGTACTTAAGTAGGTAGGTATCTGTCTGCGCCTGCGACTCAATTTATTCGATTAAGTAAGTAATTATTTGAATTTGAATGCGGTTTTGAAAATATTTACTTGAAGGTTTGTTTTTGAAAACAGGTTTCGTTTTTTAAATCGTGTTTAATCATCGACATTTTATTAAGATTGTCGCATTTCGGAATAAAGGAAAATCTTACAATGGAAGTTTATTTTATTTATTTCTGTTAATAATTCAAATTATAACAACACACAAAATGCATCCATGATACCTTTTATGCAATTACCAAAACAGTTTTAATTTAAAAAAAAACATACTGCCAAATTGTTTTTCCACGCCCAGCCACGTGGGTTTAACTCGAAGTTTGGGCGTTATATATCTACTATGTAGGTAGGGGAGGGGCTTTTACATAATGTTAAATTGAGTGCAGCCATTTAGAACCACAAACGAGCCTGTTTCTCGTTGATTATGGGGACCTAGGTAACTAAGTTCCTTTACATAACTGCCTGAGCCTAACTAAATTAAGTAGGCGGTGTTGCCAGTAAAATAAAACATAATTCGCTTCACTCACTGACTAGGATGTGTGCCAAGTATGTTCACAGAATAATTTGAGTACCAGAAGGCATTATGAAGGTGTTTTTTCTAAACCTATTGTCTTGCTTGATGGAGTAGTTTAAATTCATGTCACATTTATTAATAAAGAGGATGTAGTTATGTGTTTTCACTTGAATATAGCTGTATTTTATGTATCTATTTATAATTTACAAATCAAGTAGCGGTAGTCTTGGGTTACTCCAGCTTTACAGAAAATGGTCTTTTATAAATTAAATGCTTTAAAAAAAAAACTAATCTGTAACACTTTTACTGTTAGAAGTGAAAAAAAGATAAGGTAGGGAACATAGCTATACAGAGGTTTTACCTTAATTTTATTCTTAGGTTAATTCCCGCGTCTGAAAGCCGTATCAATCTGATTATTAAATCACCAAAAAATGAATCAGATTCTCGTGTTAGGTTAGGTTAGGTAGGTAGGCTATGATACGTTGAATAAAATGAAATAACTACATCCAATCTAGTACTTGAGGAGATTCAACTGTATTAAGCTTTCAGAAACTAGTGTCATTTCTACTTTCGTCACGCATGACAACCATAGAAACGGATTTTCGGGTTTTGTCGACGGAAGAATAGACAAATGACAGATTGTCATTGTTTATCTGTCATTTTGTCTATCCTTCCGTCGAAAAACCCCATTTCTATTGTGGTCATGCGTGCTGGAAGTTCATTAAAACTGCATCGTGTTCCTTCATATTCATTTTTAGTAAAATGTTCATTATGTGCACTTAGTTTGTAACTGCAAAACGGGATTTTCCCATATGATTTTACTCAGGAATGGAAAAGTATCAACAAGGATCTATCTCTAGGATGCATATCCGGTATGGCTCGCTAATCCTTCCTGATCCTGAGGGCACGTTCTTCCTTACCATTACCGCGCCCCACGGTCTACCCCCTGATATGCATTGGCCTCTGTAACCACATGCAACATGAGGCTCCAGGAGCTAGTGCAAATCTTGGGGTTCATTCGATTTATCGAGTCTGTTTAAACCACTCTGGGATCGGTGCATTTCATTCATTCATTCAGGAATAGAAAAGTATCAACAAAACAAGTTGCTGAAATACCTGAACAGTCGAGGAATGGTCAGCCACGTGTCCATGTTCTTCGAATGTCCAGGAATTTCAGAATGCTTTAAAATCTGTTACCCCGTGGGTGGTCTATCTTTCAGATAGACCACCCACGGGGCTAGATCATGGCGACCGATGTTCAGACCAAAGCAATTACATAAAAAAAATATTATTCCCAGACGTACCAAGCATACCTACATTACAAAACAGACGGTTAATTAGTAATTCATGAGTAGGTACTAGATTATATAGGTAGTCACCTACTTACGTTGCATAGTTGCATCATGATCATTATCACTTGCACACAGCAATGTCATGAGTGCGTTGAACCCACATTGCATCCTTGAACATTTTTGTACCTACTTATCTTTTGATAGATAATTTTGTTTTTTCAATACTGTATAAATAAAGATAGACGATGTTTTTCACGTGCACCACGCTCATTCCGCGAACGAATGAGTAAACGCCGCCGCCATGTTTTTTTTTTCCTATCTATAAATGGAACGGTATGTACGTACTGAAATAGCAGTTGATGTATCTCGATGATTTTTAACCGACTTCCAAAAAGGAGGAGGATCTATGTTCGATTTCATGTATGATTTTTTATGTATGTTCACCGATTTCTATGAGTATTCTATGGTATGCTACCGAGGAGGTCCCATCATATAAATTTTATTAACTTTGCTTGGATAGTTTTTGAGTTAGCTTCAATAATACGTATTTTTCCCGCTTAGTTTATATGGATGATATGATGATAACTTAATCACTGTCAATTGCATAGCAGGTAGCAGTATTCGAATTTGTGTGGGGTAGATACCACAACTAAAATGTAAAAAATAAAAACTTTTTACAAAAAAAAAAACAACCGATTTCCAAAAAAAACACTTGAAAGTAAAAAATACTTAACTTTAATTTCGGAAGTCGCTGACAAAAAAAAATTAAAACCAAAGACACCGACTTCCGAAATTAAAGTAATTTTTCACTTTGTCGTGTTTTTTTTTTGGAAGTCGATTGTATTTTTTTTTTTTTGTAAAAAGTTTTTATTGGTTTAGGCAACATTTGAGGCTTGATTTAGTTGTCAAATGTAACAGTAGATATTATAATAATATGATGACGTCAAAAATGATATCCTTTAACGATTTTATCACGTGTTGAAATGGAAAGTTGTGTAGGTCAGGAATCGGGGCAGCTCGTAGCGTATCGAAGATTATGGTACGGTATCGAAAGAGAAATTAAATAAAAGATAGCAAGATTAAGTAAAGTACCTATGCCGTTTAGGTTTATTCAAATTAATAATATAGTTATATTGTTTATATGACTTTCTTTAAAAAAAAAAGGTGTTTAGGACTCCAAAGACGTGAACCTCTACGTTTCGTGTACCTAATAAACCCATGTAAAGAATAATAAACAGACTGACTGACTGACATATCAACGTAGATCCGAAACTACTGGGATTAGGAACGTGAAATTTTACACAGCTTCCTTATATAATGTAGGGGACCACTAAGAAGGGGTTTCTGAAAATTCCACCTTTAAGGGGCTGAAAAATCTAATTCTTTGAGTAATAAACTTAGCAAAAAAAGGACAAGGCTGGTATGATTTCAAGAAAGTATTTCAATCATTAGACGTTGTACACAATTTCTGAGCAGTAACTTAACAAAAAGTACTTACTAGGCATGCATGAATTCACGATAGTGTTTATTCATTATTTTATGCTAGGTAGGTACAAATAGGATTTGGATGAGGCAGACAGATAGTTTATAACCTGAATTAACATATAGGATACTTTTTATCCCGGTAGTACGTTTCCATGGAATAATGTTCGACTTCCACGTAAGCCGCAAGCTAAGCCGCGGGAATAAAAAAAATCTCTTGAGCCTAAAACCATCCTACGGGGCGAGCACGGCCTTGTGACATGGCTCGAGTCACACATTTTATCACAGTTTAGTCATATAAAATGTGATAAAATGTGTGACTAGAGCCATGTCACAGTAGGCCGTGCTCGCCCCCCTGATGTGCTAAGCGTCTCTCCTTTTGCGTCTTTGAATAATGTGCCTTTGCGCTTCGTATTACTTACTTAAATACTTAGGTAACACTTCCAGACATCTTAACAATGACATACGACCCACCAGCTTCCAGTCTAGTCTACATATCAAAAGTTGGTAGCTACGTCTTCACTGAACTAATACCATTTCAAATAAATTTGCCTAAAGCATTTGTACCTACTTTAGACATCCAAATTCGAAGGTCTCGAAATTGCGAAATTGTGTCGTCTCTATTTCAGGTCAGGTTAAATAGTTTTATTTCAATTTTAATGGGTTGGACGTGCACTATATCTGTGCTCCCTTGTTAGTCAGCCCTGCCCACCTTGAATACATGCAAAAAAATTGACCACAGCTACAGATTTGTACAGATGGGATACTCCGCAAAATCATTAAAAGAAAAAGCGACGCTTGCTACGACAGAATAAAGTGCAATTCACACAGCACTAATTACCGACAGTTATATTCTCCTAGAAGTTGCCTCTCTTTCTATCGCGTAACTCTTATATCTTCTGACTACGTTACGCCCACTGAATTCGACAAGTCGAGCCCGCCGCATACCTCTTGTAGCTTCATACCTAAAATGCGGAGTGTCCCATCTGTCTTCCGCTGTTTGCGAGAATTATACGAAAGAAGCTGTAACTTAAGCCGTTTTGAAGGTCCCGAAATTGCATAACTTTCGTCCGTAATCACGTTTTATTTAAAGTAAAGGTGGGTTTACACGGGTCGAATTTCGCCGTGCGGCTAGTCGCTTCACAAATTGCCTCACCAAGCCGCATCGCTAGCCCATTTACACAGGTTACTAAAATCGCATGCGGCTCGGTCATTTCATGTCATTGTCATTTTCGAAACACTCCTTCATGCGGCGGGCGATCGCCTGCAACTGATCGTTTACACAATACACAGTCGATTTTAGTCACCAGTCGCATCACGCATGCGGCCGGTCGCCGCGCGGCCAAAGTGGGATGCTACCCGACTTTGGGGCTTGCGGCTTTAGTCACTTGCAACCTAGCCGAATTGCGATTTAGACGGTCGATTTACGCCGTACGGCAATAATCGTGCTTTAGTCACCCGTGTAAACCCCACTTTAACTAGCTTCAGCCTGCGGCTTCGTGCGTGTCAATCTTCTTCTTTATATCATAAACTATAAGGTCTACTTACAACCTTATTTCCAATTCATGTTATTTCCACTTAAACAAACCTCAACTTTATACTAGTGTAAATAAAGTTGATTTTAATCTGACTAATACTGTTGAAAAAGTCATAAAAAAATATGAAGTTGTAGCGCAAACTGAACCTTATGTGAAGGCAGGCTTGTGTGTGACAGTTGTTTTTCTTAAAATTCATGTTTGTTTACATGTTTGACAAAAATTGCGAACGCAGATTAGGTATTCCATGGCACTCAGCAATACAAAAGTTTCCTAATAGTGGAAGAATTTTCGGAATCTTTTTAAATAAATAAATTATTATAAGTATTTGTTTTAATAATTATCTTTATCCACAAAAAAAAGTAATTTATAAAAAAAAAAAAATTACTTTATTTCTTAAAAAACAAAAGATTCCGAAAATCGGATCAGTAGTTCCGAAGATTACCTCCTACTTATATAGATTCCTATTTTTATAGCTTTGAATTTCAGATAAAGAGGCTAACAAAAACACGTATGTTTTGCTCTCAGTACGATTGACCTGTAACACTTTTAATTTGATATTATTCTGACGCCTGATAAGCTTGGTTTTATTGTAATGCACATAAAATATTATCTTTTCTAGCCTAAGCGGTTTCATTTATAACTGTTTTTTGTGTAATCTGTTTCATTTGTCACATAAATGTATTATACCTACCTAATACCACAGTATAATGAAGTGTCCTTGCGTAACTGCCGCGCACTCGATACTGTTGCGTACTGATGTACACTGACATTTCAAAGCGGGTCGTTTCGGCCGTTTTTATGAATAATATAAAAATATTAGACTCGTATATTTTGCTTTATCATATTAATAAAAAATGGTTTAGATAAAACGCACTAAAGTTGGGAAGTGGGGGCTCGCTACGTCACATGTCAGTATAGAATCTATTGGGGAGTGACGTCATGCCACATTTTAACTTAATGTTTTGCCGTAATCTTTTGATTACTAAGTAAAAAAAGAGAAAACACGTGTCCAATATGTTTTAATAATCTACTTGACGATTTATTTTTTTTTGTCAACATCGCTATTTGTTTGTGGTAGGCGCGTCATTTCAGAGCGGAAAAGGAACAAGCTATAACTAGGTATACACGGTGGCAGGGACATCGACGCGAAGCCGGTTACCATGCATTCAGTACATGATTCTAAACCCCTCTGCGTTGAAATTTTTCGTCGGCTATTAAAAAAAAAATCTGCTGTTCCATACAATTTGACCCCGTGATTGCACTTTGCTATGAAACACCAGATTTTTTTTTTAAACCGACGATACATTTCAACGCGGGGGGTTCAGAATCATGTACTGAATCCATGGTAACCGGCTTCGCGTCGATGTCCCAGACACCCTGTATAATATCTTTATAGAAAATGGCTCTACTGATTTATACTGTGGTAATACGTATCTCTATCTACAGGTTACACAAATTAAAAAGGTTTAAAAATAATATAGCTCATAGAATTACACCATCTATAGTAGAACTCGAGAGCCCTAATGAAATCTATGGAGCCCTTTTTGATGTCGTGCAAAAAGAGTACCAATCTACATTCAAGACCAAAACTATTAAAATTAATGGCACCAGCGCTGGCTTTAACCAATGGGCCACTCCAGGTATTTATAAAAGTAGAGCGAGACTATACGAGTTATATGGTTTGAAAAAATACAGGTTTGATACTCCTTTCCTAGAGTATGTTAAAAATTATTCAAAATTATTTAAAAAGGTTAGTGTTTATGCTAAATCGAAATTTTTGAGCGATACAATTAAAAATTCCAATAATAAAGTAAAAACCACTTGGAAAATTATTAACAATGAAACGGGTAAGTCGGTTAAACAAGATAAAGAACTTGAGATTATAGTCGACAGTAAATTAGTTACTAAAGCAGCTGACGTAGCTGAGGCGTTTAATGAGTTTTTTGCCAACATACCTTTAACTACGACTCGCTCCTTAACTTCGTCCCCGTCTAAAGCTGAAAACCTTTTGCTTAGTAGTGTGTCTAAAAGTAGTCGTTTATTTAGCTTCGAACATGTAACACCTCGTGATGTAGTTAATGTTTTTAACACACTCAAATCCAAAAACACTGGTGATTACTGGGGCATCTCCATTAAACTTTTAAGTAATATAATAGACATCGTAGCCCCCTATCTAGCTGTTATTTTTAATAAATGTGTTGACTCAGGAACTTTTCCTGACCTCATGAAGAGTAGTAAAGTCATTCCATTATTTAAATCAGGTAATAAAAATGACGTTGGCAATTTCAGGCCTATTTCTATCTTACCTGCATTTAGTAAAATATTTGAAAAGTTAATACTCAAGCAGTTACTAAGACATTTTAATTTAAATAGCCTCCTTCATAATGAACAATATGGCTTTACAAAAGGTCGTTCGACTACAGATGCGGGTGTTGCTCTGCTGAAACACATATTTAGCGCATGGGAGAACTCGCAAAATGCTATTGGGGTTTTCTGTGACCTCTCCAAAGCCTTTGATTGCGTGCACCATGACACGCTATTGCGTAAACTGCGTCATTACGGTGTACAAAACGAAGCTCTCGATGTTATAAATTCTTATTTAAGTAATAGGTCCCAATGTGTAGATATTAATGGTGTGAAATCTTCCGGGTTACCAGTTCAGTTAGGTGTACCTCAAGGCTCAATACTGGGTCCATTCTTGTTCTTAGTGTATATCAATGACTTACCATTCTTTTTAAAGGGTATCTGTGAAGTTGTACTGTTTGCAGATGATACCTCTCTTATTTTTAAAGTAGACAGGAACAGACAAGATTTTGACGATGTAAACAGTGCACTCTCAATGGTTACGGATTGGTTTACAACAAATAACTTAGTTCTCAACTCCAAGAAAACGAAATGTATAAAGTTCGCTTTACCGAATGTTAGAAATCTAGGACCCAACATCGTCTTAGATAAAGAAGTGCTTGAAACTGTGGGCTCGGCAGTTTTTCTGGGCATAACAGTAGATGCCAAACTTCAGTGGGGCCCACATATTTCAAGTCTAGCGGGAAGGCTCAGCTCGGCCGCCTACGCTGTCAGGAAAGTAAGACAATACACTGACGTTGATACAGCTCGATTAGTCTATTTTAGTTATTTCCATAGCGTTATGTCCTATGGTATTCTGCTGTGGGGCAAAGCCGCTGACATTCAAAATATATTTGTTCTTCAAAAACGAGCTGTCCGAGCAATTTACCAACTAGGTACCAGAGTCTCTCTGAGAGATTTTTTTAAAGATATTGGTATTCTTACAGTGGCATCACAATTCATCTTCGCCAATATCTTATATATTAGGCAAAATATACACGTATACACTAAAAACAGTGATATCCACAATATCAACACCAGAAATAAAGACAAATTACGAGCTCCTTTTCACCGGCTTCATAAGGTTCATAACTCATTTGTTGGGCTTGGTATAACCTTTTATAACAAGCTACCCACTTCTCTGCTAGATTTGCCTTTTAATGCGTTTAAAGCTAAAGTAAAATCCAACCTTTGTTCAAAGGCATACTATTCTATCAATGACTACTTAAGCGATAAAAATAGTTGGTCGCTGTGATTAACTCAAGACAATGTTTATGTTCTTTCTCCAGTTTTAGCTTACCTACTGACAGGTTATATGTTTATAGAATGTTTAATTTATTTGACTTTATTATACAACTAGCTTCTGCCCGCGGCTTCGCCCGCGTGGATGTCGGACTTACAATAGCAATGGGTTTCAATTTGACAGTTAAACAATTAATTGCGTTATTTACGTTATTTCTCGAACATAATTATTCCACTCGGCGCTCTGGCGCGTCATCCCCTGGCTGGCCCGCCCCTCCACCCTCGTTCTGAGCGCCGTCGACTCAATATCGCAGATCATTCTTATCGTTCTAACTTTTAAACTATTTGTCCAAATTACTTAGTGTAAAAGACAAACTTTATCTACATTAAATACCAAAAGCGATGAAGGTATTTATTTTGATAAGAATTAACTAAATACTCTAAAATATGCAATGTAAAAAAAATATTCAATTTAACTGTATTTATTGCTCACTATTTTGGTTATAAAGGCTTCCACATAAAAGGTGTCGCGGATATGCTGTCGCGGACTTTTATTTAGAACTCTTTAAGACAAACAATCCCACAATACATTTTCTTCATGTAACTCGTAACGGTTTAGGCAGCGCACGCAGCAAACGGTGGAGATCTGCCCGGCTTAGGTGGACCACCGCCGTGTCCTCGTGGAGGCGATCGGCGGCAGTGACCTCTCGCGTACGGCCCTGGTTCAGGCCATGGTGCGGAGCGAGAGGGCATGGCAAGCCGTCACCTCCTTCTGCAAAGCAGTAATGCTCGCGAAGGAGAAGGTGGAGCGCGCGAGGGAGTGGCAAAGGCCGCGCCCTACCAGCCCTAGCCGCCGCCCCCGTAGGAGACGTCCCGGGCGTCGGGAATTGATAGCCGATTTCCGGCCACCGTAGGCGCGGGCCTGCGGACGGAGAGCTACGGGCAGCTCACCGTCCGATAAGGACCAGGCCCGGGTCGACGGCGCATCGTGTTCCACGCGCACCTCAAAGAGATATCAGCAAAACTGACGGGGTCCGCTAGGGCCGATGCCAGCCGGGGTTGCGGGTAGTCCCTAGGGGAAAGCGTGGCCTCTGGCAAGGCAAGGGAAGGAACACGGGTGGGTTTTAGTCAGTAAGAGACTGAAACGCCCAGAAATCATTGGATGACTTCCCAACTAAAAAAAAAAAAATGGCAGCGCACGCAAAGATAGATCTCAGAGGGCAGGAATTTTTCCGACTTACTTGATACTTATCGTTATGTTATGGTCAAATCACATAAAATCTTTATAAATTGTAGCCTATGTGTTATTCTAATGTATAAGCTACATTATTGTAGTTTCATCAAAATCCGTTCAGTAGTTTTTGTGTGAAAGAGTAACAAACATCCATCCATCCATCCATCCATCCTCACAAACTTTCGCATTTATAATATTAGTAGGATTAATGTAGGGCAGTGTTTTTCAACCTTTTTCATGACTCGACCCCCTTAGTATAAAAAATTTTTCGCGACCTCGACCATTCGAGAACGATTTGAACTCAGTCGAGATTCCCGCTGAGTCGAAGTTTCTGCAGCACGAAACCTAGCCTGATGTTCCCGAGTTGCAGAGAGCCTTCCCTCACGACCTTCCTCAGATTCCTGTGATCGAACTAATCTCATCCTTTTAGCATTTCTGCTACATTGGGAGAGGTTGGATCTTCTTCGAAGCATTCTTACAATAAAATAGTACTTACTACTTAACACACAGTTATTTAGTAAACACGTACTATCGTAAACAATTAAATTATAAATACTTACAGATTATTATACAGTCTAAAATTATCACAGTTTAAGTAATAAGTGTTAAGACGTGTACCTAAACCAAACGTTTAGTACGTTTGGTTGACTCAGGCGTGACGTTGCGGAAATTCATCTATTGTGTTTTACGTCTTCTAATCTAACTTTATAAAACAAAAGAATTGCTAGAAAAATTAATTACTAACCTGAGCTAATAAACTTATACTAAATAAAGAAAATCAAGAAAAGAAATGCCTAACCTATACCAAATACTTATAATATTTATATACAATACAAACCCTAAATAAAAATTAAGATAAGTATACCGAAAATCAAGGAAAGAAATGCCTAACCTATAACAAATGTTCGCCGTGATTCTTTAAATTGACATAACTTTTTTATTTATGAACCGATTGACATGAAATAAACACTAAATGTTAAGTGAAGCTTACTACAATATATTAGTGAAAACCGCATCTAAATCGAATAAGCCGTTTCTGATATTAGCGTGCACAAACACACAGACAAACAGACAAACAGACAAACAGACAAAAAAAATTTTAATTACAATTTCGGGTTCAGCATCGATATAATAACAACCCCTGCTACTTTTTTTTCATATATTTCCATTGTACAGACACCACTTTTCTACAATTTTATTATATGTATAGATTTTTTTTATTTTTTATTTATTGTTGACATGATCTACTCATTACAATGTTTTCGTATGAGTTGTATTGCAATATGTGATTAGCTAGCGACCTCGACAGTAGATTATATATTATTCTTGACTAACTGTTGATCTATTTTTGATTTATTTTTACTTCAATGGTCCTAGTTTATCATATCTAATTATGTGACTTCGAGTTACAGCTTTATTAGCTATATGTAAGCGGGCACGCCCTTTATGCCTGGAGGCTTTATAATTCGGGTATTAAGTTCTGTTTACGTTTTTAGTTTTTATTTTTGCTTGAGTTTAGATTTCGATATTTTTTTTTTTTTTTTTTGTTGGTACATTGGCGCGTGCTAGCTGTCATTATGGCATATATTTTATTGAATGTTTTGTGTTGAGTAATGTAAATTATTTGCATACTATTGTATAGAATCAAGTTATTTTTTCTAACTGAACAGACAGCTGTGCTGCTGGGGAGTTTGTTGCGCCACTTCTTCTCTCCAGCAAAGGCACTAGGAAGTGGTGAAGGGCGGGCGTTTTTGGGGGACTGTCTTATGTAATTTTGACGTTCGAAAAGTGCTGATTCTCAGCCTAATTTGAATAAATGACTTTTGAATTTTGAATTTTGAATTTTGACACAACGCGATATAATGTCGTTAGTATAGGTACTTTTCCGCTATGTAGAATAGCTTTTCTTTTTGTTTGTCTCCCCTTACTTTAATTTTCTCGTTGAGGGTTATCACGGTTGTTTACAGGAAAATGTCTGGTTTTAATTAAGTTCTTATTGTTATTTTATAACGTGCAGGTACCAATAATTTTTCTTTCTCTTTGTGGTTTTGTTTAGATGTAGGTACCTGTCATTACATCCTTATAGCTTACCTTCTTGCTTTAAATGATTTTATTGACCATTTCCTTTCCATCTTGCACCATTGAAATAATTAGATGAAGGAATTTGCTAGAATGAAAATATGCATTGGCATTTGTTTGATGATCAGGCTATATTGAGCGTGATCATCATCATTCTCCTGCCATTATCCCAAGTTACCTGATGTTGGCGTAACATGTCTTTTTAATGGACTTCAAACTGGAGGTTCTCAATTTGACTGCATGTTTTTTTTTTCTTTGTGTGTTTTTTCTGCGATTACTCCGCCAATTATGCATTGATGTTAATGATTCTTTTTTTGTTTGGTAGGTCATAGTTCAGAGGTGGTCCTATATACATTTTATTAACTTAGACGGGTAGGTACCACAACCAAAAACTGAAAAATAAAAACTTTTTGTAAAAAGTTTTTCTTCGTCGTTGTTAGTCGTCATCTCGGTAGTCACCTCCTTTCTAGCCATATCATCTTTCACACAGTCCATCCATGCTGATCACCTCAATCGAATTCTTTCGGTTGGTTCTTCTCGTGATAACGGATTATAAAAAAAAGCAAAAAGCTTAGTAATTTCCCAATTCTATAGAATTCGTAAAATTGTTCATTAGTGTTCATACAAGGAAAATTAAAGTACCTACAGCCCCTAACAGGTCTCTGAGCGACAAATGCTTTGATCTTTCCCAAACAAAACTATGACATCGCTGTTTTTCTAAAAAAACACATAAATTGAACCTTTTTCTAAGAAAAACTTTTTCTCACGAATAATTTATTAACTGGTCCTATTAAACCATACAAAAGCATGTGCGGTCAAAATAAGTTTTTATAAGGTGTAAATTAAGTCATTTACATCGCATGACATGACAGATTATTTCATGACTGATAGATATTTTTGTTCAATGTGATACCAACCTGACCTACCTCAACAAGACCTTGGGACCAACTATAATAGATGCCGATGACGTCAGAGTTGGATAGCGTTACAAATATTGCAAAAAAACTTGAACACAATAAATAAAAATTGAATGTGGTGATGTGTGGTGGAAAATAATTCTCGGTTTTTTTGACACCAAGTTGACGAAGAAATTTTGAAAGATGAGGTAGACAATGGAATTTTCTGTTTCTGTTCCATATTGTGACTGGAGATTGATGGTCTAAATGAATTTGCACATTATTATTTCGAGTCTAGGCTTTCAGTACCAAAAGTTGTGGCTAAATATCGGTTAACACGAACTTCTAATAACTTAATCTACTACATGGACCCGAATCCTAATTTTGAATAGTTCGTCTGAAACTACGTCAAGCGTTATTAATGCTATTGTGAACCTCAACGTTACCTAACATGGTGAGCTGCTTTGTGCTTCTGACGTCAAACTAGGAGGGTTACCCTTCTAGTTTGACGTTTTAAGTATTTCATTTTGTTGGTCTGTGATCTTTAAAAATAATTAAGGTGAATTAAAGTAAAATCTAAGTTCTTTTTTTTTTTCAAACGCACTTGCATTCTGCTGGTGCAAGGAGTGCTCCACAGAGCTACCAACCCACCTACCAACCACAGGCCACCAACCAAAAGTGACCAATGCCGGGGTACACGGTCTTTTTCGATTCGGTCGAAAAAGTGGAGGTTCAACTTGATGATATGTACCACATCTTTAAACTGATAGACCTTAGGGTCGGGCCACACCTGCCGAACGTTCCGCGGCGGAACGCTCGGTAGAATACGCTCCTAATATTTTTCAAGTTACCTATGACCACCTATGACACATCAGCCGAACGTTACGTCCATAGAAATTTGACGCGACGGAGCGTTCCGCCGCGGAACGTTCGGCAGGTTGGCGCTAGGCTTATATAAAGTTATTGAAAATATTGTTTTCAATCGAAGAGCGTCCTCCTTATTTAAAACGTTTTCTTTTTGAAATTTATTTAATACTTTGTTGTCCAGCAGTCCACATGTGCCTTTATCCGAATTCAAAGATTTTCATGACTGTCAGCAGTTTTAACTTAGTAGGTATTTCTGAATCCAATCTCAATTCCCCCTCCATTGTTTCAGGTGCAACTGATGTCTGCGGTGAGCGGCGAGCCGATGTTGCGTCGCGTCAAGCAAGAGACAGAGCCGCCGCCGCAGTACTCACCTCCAGAGCCCCAGCCGCCGCACCCGCAGCCGCTGCATCCGCGCACAATGCCCATGATGCAGCCAGAGGTACGTGAACACCTCCAACTTAGATATTTATTTGTTGCGCCACGTCAAGCAAGAGACAGAGCCGCTGCCACAGTACTCACCTCCAGAGCCCTAGCGGCCGCACCCGCTGCCGCTGCATCCGCGCACCATGCCTATGATACAGTCAGAAGTACATGGGAACCCTAAAAATTACCTTTGATTACGTGTGAGGATTACAGGCACTCCACTCGTTTTACTATCTATCAAGTCTTCGACGACCTAATTCTCGGCGATGAAATAACTTCATGATATCGATCAATTCTATTTCTGATCGCATTATAAGAAGTTACGTAAGTTCTAATTGGATTGCCGTAAGTATAACATATTTCTGAGAGCTGTCTAGCGAACGGTTAATTTAATATTATTTGTTTTTTTTTGTATTCCTAGAGAATTTTTCTCTGCCCTGTTAAAATTTTCTAATTTTATCTCATAAAAGGGTCTTGCAGATTTCCGACCTTTTGATTGCAATTTTTTAGCGTTCCGTATCCGAAGGGTGCCAAACGGAATGCTATTACTAAGTCTCCGCTGTCCGTCCGTCTGTCAGCGGGCTGTATCTCATGAACCGTATTATGTAAACAGCTGAAATTTTCATAGATTGTGTATTTCTATTACTGCTACAACATCAAATTAAATAAAGTTAATAATGAAAGCTGCATGATTAACTTTACAAGAAACAAGTTTTTTTGGCGTTTTTTGCTCGAGCACAATGCGGTACGGAACCCTTCGTGTTTCAGTTTTTTTTGTGCACTGATCATTCCTCGAAAATGTTTTGCCGTTGCCCTGTTAAAATTTTCCGATTATATCTGTAAAAAGGTTTTGTAGAAGTATTTTCCAAGCTTTTGATTGATATTTTTATTTATTTAAATAAATCTAAAAATGTAGTCTATTTTTTTTTCTGAATCTACCAGCCATTGCAATATTACAATATCGATGTGTCCAAATTGTTTAGCCCACAGCCACTTAAAGCTTTTAGAGCCCTATGAATTTGTTAAAAGCAAAAATCGGCTAAGTGCGAGTCGGACTCGCAAACCGTACCAACATTAACAACATACAACATTTTTTTTTTGTTAAATAAATATTTTAGTAAAAAAATTGCGTTTCTTGTTTGGGGACCATTAAATTATTGACATTATTTTATTTTTTAAATATTTTGTTATTGCGGCAATAGAAATACACAATCTGTGAAAATTTCAACTGTCTACCTATTACGGTTCATGAGATACAGCCCGCTGACAGACAGACGGATGGACAGCGGACGCTTAGTAATAGGTTCCATTTGGCACCGTTCGAGTACGGAACCCTATAAAATAATGAAAGGAAGAATGAAAGGTCGACCCAACCTAATTCAATAGCTCTTACAAATATTAACCCTTCTACCTTTTCGTAATGCCAAGCTTGATTGATTTTCATATTGGCTTTGTCATTCGACCGACGCCAACGCGTGTAATTGAGATTTTATTACGAATAAAAAAAATGGTAACTCGCTGCAAATCAAAATAATGGACATAACAAGTCATTTTATGAAATTGGTTGCGCTCTGGCGGTGAAAAAATTTGTCCCTTCGTTTTTCTTGATTCACTCTTGTTAATCACATCGATCGTTCGTTATTTTAGTAAGTAGCACTTTATTTTAAAAGGTTTAAGAACTTGAGTCCGCGCCACCACTGCAATCCATTTGACGCGACACTAGTGTGTAGGTATGTCATTGCATCACATTGTATTTAAAAAAAAAGTAGTTCCACAATTTTCCGCGGGTCTTATTTCGTGGCGCGCTAGTCTCAAAAAAGGTTTTGAATTCAGAAGGGTCCGGCCAGTGACTTTCACAATTCAAATTGAAGCAGTGGTATTATGTGGCAGTGTTGCTATTAATAAAAAATAAAGATTGAATAACAACACAGCATTACAAACTCCTTTAATTATTCCCAATTAAATACATTCTCATTCATAACAGTTCTCTCAATTTTACCAGTTGGATCTCGAGAGTAAGGAGGACGTCAAATTCTGCGTTTCTCCGGGAGATGCCACGATTGTTGGCAACACAAGCCCAGAGCAGCAACACTGTTCGTCGACCACAGCCGCCGCAGCCAGTGGCGCTAGAGACGACGAGGCACCGAGGAGGGTGTGCTTAGTCTGTGGAGACACGGCCTCAGGGTTCCACTACGGAGTCGCCAGCTGTGAGGCCTGTAAGGCGTTTTTCAAGAGGACAATACAGGTCAGTAGGAAGGTGATAAACATTTTTTGTTATTTTTTATACACTAACTCATTCATCATTCATTTCAGACAATTCATGTAATATGAACGTGGCAAATCATTAATGAAATGACATCTAGCTTTACATGTAAAATAGGATTATGAGTCGTGACTGATTGACAACGCACAGCACTTATTTTTAAGGCTATTGTACAGACGCCAACACTACAATCTGTCAAATTTCTTTAATAGAGTTTCAATTTTATCGCTTAATAATAAGGTTCAATGTTAATTGAGAAAATTTTACAGATTGGAGTGGTTGATGTGCTGGCGCAGACAGTACAGATACTCCAATTAGGCTATTATATTCATTAGGCTCTGTTACTGGGTCATTCTCAATTAATACGTGCAAACTTACACCGCACGTAGGTGCATGAAGCACCTGGTCTCGAAAGAGGGCGTATCCGGAATAACATCACTAAAATAGTTTTAAAACGTCGCTAGAATGCTTCTAATTTGGATCACCGCCAATTTTTATAAATCTTTCTATACCTATACTAGTCATTGGTGTCACCATGTCTGGGACCTAGGATATCTAGATTTATAGTCTAGATTCTAAGTTCCAAACTGTTGATGTTTGTTGGCTTTGATTTCAGTCGGTAGGCAAAGTTTCAGTTATCTGTGTTTACAAATCTGTCTAATTCTCTAAGTTGTGGAGTTCTCTGTAAATATGCAAATTTAACTGAATCTTGGAGGCTTTATTCGAGATATTTATTAGCGTTATAAAAGCTTTTGAGAAAAGTAATCTATGGAATAAGGTTCAGTTACGGTAGTTAATTGTTTATCAAAATGACTATCAACTTAAATGGTCCGTATATTGAAGTCACACCTGTACCCTAATTACGTAATATACGGTCAATCAGAATTTGAATCGTTTTGAAACAGATTGCTAGTCCAAAACTTCAAAAGTTCTAAAAAAAAATCTGCTCAACAATAACGCAATGAATATTGTTGAACTGTCAAAATGAAACAGATTAGTCGGAATCGTTTACGAAAATGTGTTGCGTAATTAAATAGCTGTACTTTTTTGTCAATTTATTGGAATCGCTATAACATGGCAAATTGACGTAGGGTGTCAATTTGCTTAACATCTTGGTCTGACAGTACATTAATAACTCTTCAAGTATAAAATAACTTTTCGTTTGATGTTTTTATTTGAGTTTAGATAAAAAGAATTAGAATGATTGCTATGTAAACTACCTATATTATTCTTATATTATTCTTTTTCTATATTATTCTTTTCTGCTCGGTTTGGTTGGTGGTAGGGCTTGTTCTAAGTCCGCCTGGCTAGCTACCACCATCTTATCTAAGTCTGTCGCCATAACAGCAATGTTAACAGCATTGTTGTGTTTCGGCAGTTAGAGATATGATAGCCAGTTCCCCTGTGGTTGAGGATTCCGGGTGAAGTTCGCTTCCACCTTCGGCCTGATCATCACTTACCATCAGGTGAGACGCAGGCCAAGAGCTTCCCCATTGAGGGTGAAAGAAAAAAAAGAAAAAAATATATGGAAGCTATCTTTCTGATATCTTTCAAGTACTTCACTGAACATATTCTATATAGGTATTTCAAAACGGATTCTTGCCAAACGGAATGAGTGCCAGCGGCTGAAATCGCTCTTTTGCACATTTTTCACTACCTAGTTCATAACTATGTAGGCACACTGACTCACATTTGCCGGCTTCTACTCTTTGCTTATCTCTAATATTGACATCATAAAGTTCAAAACATGTATAGAATTGTCTATAACAAAACTGAATAAAAAATTATAATATAGTATAGTTTCTGTTATACCATTTCATGAAGTCCTGTTTGTTATGTGAAACTATCAAACTATAATAAACTAGCTGTTGCCCGGGACTTTGTCTGCGATCCAGGATGATAAGTAGCCTATGTGCTTCTCCGAGTCATGGTCTACCCCTGTGCCAAATTTCATCCAAATCCGTTCAGCCGTTTTAGCGTGAAAGCGTATCAGACAAACAAACAAACAAACTCACGGATTTATAATATGAGTTTTGATTACAGTAGTTTCAAGACTACCCTCAATTTCTCAACCGACAAATTGATGTTAGTAAAAGTCTTTCTGTTGCTACATCAAATCACAGAGACTTAGGAGAGTTTATCTCAAAAGTTGGTAACGTACAAATAGCTATCAAAAATCTACCAGTTTTGATTAATTTGGTAATACTACTTTAAGGAAATAAAAAATGTCTGAACTCGAACTAGAATGTTAATAATGACACACAACTACACACTCAAACATCAAAAACTAAATATTCGGTGTTACGGTGTTAATTATTGCATTTCATAATCAATATTGTAGTTCGCTAGTTAGCCACATTTCTTATTTCCATACAGTAATACTGCCAAATTAATGAAAACAGCGAAATATTTGACATTTATTTGCGACGTTGCCCGCTTTCAGAATGAACGCTTCTTCTTATAATGAGTCACATTTGAAATGTTAACGATAACAGGACTTCATGTAATGGAAAAAATGTCTCAAAAACTCACAACAAACAATTTGATGTACCAGGGCAACATAGAATACACATGTCCCGCCTCAAACGAGTGCGAGATAAACAAGCGACGGCGGAAGGCTTGCCAGGCGTGTCGGTTCCGCAAGTGTCTGCGCACGGGCATGCTGCGGGAGGGGGTGCGGCTGGACCGCGTGCGGGGGGGGCGGCAGAAGTATAGGAGGGCGGCTGACGCTCCTGCTCTGACACAGCCCAGGCCACAACTTGATGATATCAAGGTATGTAATACAAATACAAATCCAAATAAGTAGTTTATTTATTTAACAAGCTTTATAATACATTGCTAGTGATAGAAGTATCCTTTTGAGCAAGTGAATGCCTGTATTATGTAATGTACATACACCAGCACATCAAGTTACTACAATCTGTCAAATTTCTTTAATAGATTTTCAACTTTGTTGCTAAAGAAAAAGGTTCAATGTTGATTGGGAAAATTTGACAGATTGGAGTAGGTTGATGTGCTGGCGTCTGTACCTACTATTTACAATTTAATGAAGGATGGGGTAGCTGCAGAAACGGCGTTCTGAAAGTCAAAAGAAGATGTCAAGTATTTTTTTGATAAAAGTAAATTAAAAGAAGGCATGGTATACATACAATCTGATGGTATGATGGTAGCGACGTATACATATTTTCCCTAAAATGTTCAGACGATGTAAACAAACTGTATGTCGCTCTCCAGACTTAAAAACAACATGGTGGCACTTCATCACAGTAAATAGTGGAATTGTTGAGGTTTATAAAAAAACAGTGAAAATAAAATAAAATTCAATCTCATCGACATTTTTCTCTAAAGCTATTCCAACCTTCCTTCTAGGTCCTGGAAGCCCTGAACTCATACGAGCCAGAACTCCTCACATGCTCAGCACCGCCAGCCGGCGTCACAGAGCCCGCTGCCAAGACCCTGGCCATGTTGGCAGATCTTTACGACAGAGAACTGGTCGGCGTCATTGGCTGGGCCAAGCAGATCCCCG
Organism: Conistra vaccinii; assembly: GCA_948150665.1. Classification (NCBI taxonomy): domain Eukaryota; kingdom Metazoa; phylum Arthropoda; class Insecta; order Lepidoptera; family Noctuidae; genus Conistra; species Conistra vaccinii. The sequence continues at coordinate 4,639,921 of OX411326.1, read as the reverse complement.
GGTTCACTGAACTACAATTGAATGATCAGGTAAGAAGATTTTTAACGTAATTATCACGCCAGTTTTCTACGAAGGGAACCGCCTATGTGATCTAGTGGCTTCGATTCTTAGTGGGGGCAACATTTTGGCACGGTTTGGTTGGTGGTAGGGCTTGTTCTAAGTCCGCCTGGCTAGCTACCACCATCTTATCTAAGTCTGTGGCCATAACAACAATGTTAACAGCAAAGTTGTGTTTCGGCAGTTAGAGGTAAGATACCCAGTTCCTCTGTGGTTAAGGATTCCGGGTGAAGCTCGCTTCCAGCTTCGGCCTGATCATCACTCACCATCAGGTGAGATGCAGGCAAAGAGCATCCCCGTAGAGGTCAGAACTGTCTGGAAGGGATAGGAAGATGTGCAATAGGGGGCGAGCAATTTGTTACTAGTTGGCAGTTGCACAAATCTAGACATCGGACTGAAAAACCCTATAATAATATCGGACCCAGGACCTTACGCTTAGCTGCTGCGTTTGCGACACAAGACTAAGGGATCTCGCACACTAGACGGCCACAACGCCGGCCAGTCGTGGCCGTCTAGTGTTATCGTATATGGTGTGCGGCTAGGTGGCCGTTGCGGCCAAGTGCGCGATTCGTATCGGTGTCTATAGGTTACCTGGTCGCAGCGACCAGGTAATGCGTTGGCCGTCTAGGGCCGGTAGATCCCTAACAAGGCAGTAAATTATTTATTGTAAACAAAATGCTGCTAGTATACTAATCCCCTTACTAATAAACGTTGTATATCGCCTGTATAGTACAACGTAATACAACGCTTTGTCTTCTTTCGAATGTCAAATTACTGACGACTGAAAGAGAGATATGGGTGTGTAGTTACACACCCATATCTCTCTTTCAGGCAATATACAACGTTTATTAGTATGGGGGTAAGTGTCTACGAGTTGTTTCATATATTTTTATCATTATAAAAATAACTCATTCAGTCTAGCTGTAATAAAATAAGTGCATATGCATCTATAACACTACAATTTTGTTTCACTCGATCCTCTATCCAGTAAATGAAAATAACTAAAACATAACGCTAGAAAAAATCCAATCTCCATTTCTAAATTAAACTTGTTCAAACGTAGAAGCCATATCCATATTTTTATTCCCATTTTAAACAAAAGGAGAATGACCCTGAAAATAAAAACACCGTTAACACTGGCCTTCGACACGCCAAACGAAATAATAATCCCGTACACAATAAAAAAATAGAACGTACGAATTAATAAAATTATTATCATAGACAACTATAATTTATTATGACAAAAACTACAGTCTACAATAGTCTAGTCTATGGCCTTGAATGCAATAATTGCATGCATAAATTCTTAGCACGTGGAAGTTAGTTTTTTGATAATTCTGGACCTGTGTGTGTATCCCGTCTATTGTCTGTTTATCTGCGTGTTTGTCTGTGAGTAAATTAGGTTGTGTGTGTGTGCCGCCGTCAAGGATTTCAATATTGGTGTGGGTCAGTCTGAATACATTGTTATTAATTTAAAGATTGGATTTTTGTACTGGTTTTGATTTTGAGGTCTGTGTCGAGTTTTGGTCTTTTTAATTTCGTAAATCTTATGTCACCCGCACTAGGCCCGCGTGGTGATTTATGGCCCACTCCCTCTCACAGAGAGGAGGTCTGAGTACCAGCAGTGGGAACAGTACCGGCTGATTAAATGTGTGTGATGTCACTTCGTTAGATTTATTTTTAAACCGAACTATCCTAACTAATATTATAAATGTGACAATGGGTTTGTTTTTTGTTTATTACGCTTTTACGCTATAGTCCGCGCGCGACTAGTTGGCCGCTCATCTCATCACAAATCATCTCGCTATTGCAATCTCATGTGCGTTTTGTCTAAACTAGCCGGAACTTTCACTTCGCGACGGTAACACGCGTTGAAAGTACATGCTAGTTTAGATAAAACGCACATGAGATTGCAATAGCGAGATGATTTGTGATGAGATGAGCGGCCCACTAGTTCTGCGCGCACTATAAAACGGTAGAACAAATTTGAATGTAGACCATGACCAGGTGTTAGAACATAGGATACTTTTATATTTATTTGTATATTTAGTTTAATTGTTAAGGTTCCAAAAACGGGTGATGACTGACTCCTGTAACACAGGTACTACCTAGTTCAGGAGTCAGGGCTTCAAATTAAAATGTAACAATTTTTTTATTGTCAATAAAACATTTTACCGCGGGGCGTTAGCTAACACTAGACTGCATTAATTTGTTAACTAAATAATAATTTCCTGTTCATTACGAGTTTTTATCGAACATTGTATACAAACAGTAGGTGTGTTATCGAAACCGGTTTAATAATTTTGGCATTTTAGTTTTATTGATGATTGATGATATGAATAAAATTATAAACCGTCCGCCCACGTAGAAAAAAAACAACATGTCTGGACAAAAATAAAGTTGTGTGAAAGCTAAAAATCTGGGATCAACAAAGTTTGTCCTGGATTAATATTTAACAGTATCCCGCGGTTTCACCCGAATTAATCTCGATCCCGTGGGAATATCGGGATAAAAGTATCCTATGTCCTAACCCACTTCATGGTCTACCCGTGTGCCAAATTTCATCCAAATCCGTTCAGCCGTTTTAGCGTGAAAGCGTAAAAAAATATAATATTAGTTAGGATGACACTCGGCAATGTAACTTTCCATTAGTGAAACAATTATCGGAATTGGCTCAATATTATAAACTCACAATTTATACCTCTGTATAAATAATAGTATAGACAACACTTCTCTGATAAATTGATAATTATATTCAAAGTTTTTAATGTATGCATTCTAAGTTGCAATACATACATTAACGTTGCAACTGCATTGTTAATTCACTATCACCTAGAAGAATCTATTGTTACGTTAAAAATAACTTTAGAACTATAAAAAAGGAGTTTATTTTACAAGTGTTTTGATTAATTAATCTTTAAGGAAAATCTAATTAGACAAATGTTTCATCATTTTTGTAACTGCTTAGAATCTGCTACGGTCAGCAACAAAGTTCGATAAACACGGACGCCTTTTACATGCTCTCTAAATATTTTATAATAATAATAATAAAAAAATAAATTATTCTGCCAGTACTTTTCATTTTATAGATAACAGTTATTATCTTCATTTTATGTCTGTTCCAATTTTTTTTTTCGACGTCGACGACGACATTTTGCAATTTTTAAGACCAAAACCAGCGCTGTAGCTGTCTCACATAGTCACAGCATTATGCTGAGCGATGGCTGTTTTGCGTTGATGTGACGCATATTATCCCCCCAATTAGTAACTTTTTTATTTCTGTGTTTTTTATTTGCGTCATAATTAACGCAAATAAATCTATTTTCTTCCTGGTAAATAACCCTGTATTCTCTCCACAGATGCGTCTCCTACAAAGCACATGGGCTGAGATGTTGTCACTCATGCTGGCTTACCGGTCGATGTCGGGCGGCAGTCCGCTGCGCCTGCGCTTCGCCACAGACCTCGCGCTCGACGAGCAGCAGGCCAGGGAAATTGGAGCACATGACTTATTTACACAGGTCAGTTTTTGTTAAGATATGTTAAGTGAGTTAAAAATAAGGGAATATTGTTTTAAACAGAGCAGTGGTGCCCCAGTGGTAACGGCCCTGACTTACGAGTTGTAGGTCGTGGGTTCGAACCCAAGCAGGCTGATTATGTATGTTATGTATATAGGTAGACTGGTAATTAGTGACCGGTACTTAAACACGTGACTTTACTCATCATTGGACTTATTCGCGAAAAGACCGGAATAAGGCCGTTTTCAGTCTGAAGCGTGTGCCTAATAAATCGACGCATGCTTGGATGAACTTAATTATATCAAAATTGTTATCTTCTTCCTGAAATGTTTATCTACAACTTAATTTTCTAGTGACTTGGCACCACCGCCCACCCGGTAATAAGCTTCCGCTACTGCCCAAAAACTAAATTAAAGTATTAATTGAAATATGCTAATTAGTAGGTCTAGAAGGGTTATCTTGATGGCCCTGGTTAAGACGCGCTTCTTGCCTTTGCTCTGCAGTCGGACAGAAATAGACTGGAATTATCGTTATCATTATTTTACGAGGCTGAATCTGTAGCTGTTTTCGAAGCAACATTTTTGCCTACTCCGTTTTGAGGTGCCGTTCCCAATGGGACCGTAAGGCTGCCTGTCCACTGGAGCGGAGAGGAGAGGCGAGGAGCCGAGATGTGCCATTATTAACCAATCAAATCTAAACTCAGGGGCAAAGTCAAGATTCTATTGGTTAATATTGGCACATCTCCGCTCCTCTTTTCTCCTCTCCGCTCCAGTGGACAGGCAGCTTTATACTACATTTAGTGTTGTAAGAAATCGAGTTCTAAGTCTTATAATAATAAGACTTTTTGAAAACTCGAGTCATGTCTAAAAGAACTCGGGACTGAGTCATCCGAATCATTATCTAGAGTCCCTATACCCTATCCGCGACCTTTTGGGTTTTCCTGATTTGTATTGTAAAATAGATATGGAGCCAGCGTAAACCATCAAATGATTTCAAGTATAAAATAATTAATTTTAGAGTCATATAGCTGCCATGCTCGGAATGTAATCTCATATAAACCTATAGAAAATGTATGGGGACCAGTAGTGACGCGACAGCAATGCCACATGCAGCATTGGTCGGGATCATACCTTAATTCTACATTTATATCTGTTTTTTTTGGTCTTCAAAATAAAAAGTATATCTATCTGGTTTTTACTATGGCAAATTTCATAAAGTAAATAATAAAAAATATGATAAACTGTAATAAATCTTATTTCTGTCTCCAGATTGCCGGCGTAGCCAAGCGTTTGGAGCGCGCGGCGGCGCTGCGCGAAGAGTGTTACCTGATGAAGGCGCTCGCGCTCGCCAACTCCGAGGCGCGCATCGATGAGCATGCAGCGCTGCGTCGCTTCAGGGACTCTATACTTGCAGCGCTTAACGACGCTGTCTCCGCTTTAAGGTGAGCTTCAAGCATCCAGGATTTTTTTATTGAAGGCCTTAGATTATTTAGGGAATATGTTTTATTTTTTTTCTGCTATATCTGATACCATGAAATTATCCATTTATTACAAGAAATTGAGGCGATTAGCTTGAAGGAAAAAAAGTTTTTACTCTAATATAAATTATGTTTTTTTTTTATTAAATTAGACGAACTTTTGCTATCCAGATTTTTTTTATCCGATACAATGAACGATCGAGCCTTACACGAAGTAGTCGAAAAGGAGAACTCGGTCCATTTTTACTAATTTTTATTTTTATTTGTAACACGATACCCCTTGGTACAGTTCGATTCAAACTTAATGGCGGCTCGGAAGTTAGCTACTTGTTGCGCAGTACCCCACCCCTCACACCCGCTGACCCATGAATTCGTTACTGCGCAGCGACTCGCCTCATGTTCCGAGCCTGACGGCTCGGAACATGAGGCGAGTCGCTCGGAACTTGCGGCTTGACAGCCGCAAGTTTGAATCGAGGTGTAAGACTGGTTGTCAGACTGTCAAAGATCTACGAATGACAGCCGGGGCTAACGGCTTAACGTGTTTTCCGAGGCACGGAGGGGTCTTGGCATGTAAAGATGGCCACCTATCCACAGAAAAAAGTGTATCTAGAATGGAGTAATCTAACATTACATAGTGATGTCGTGTGCAGGCCCTACAACGGCGTAGCGGCGCTGCAGCAGCTGCTGCTGGTGCTGCCGGCGCTGCGCCACGCCGACGTGGCCGTGCGGCGCTTCTGGGCCAACGTGCACCGCGAGCGGCGCGCGCCCATGAACAAGCTGTTCGTGGAGATGCTGGAGGCGTGTCTCCGGTAAGCACGAAGGGAAATATTACTCCTCCAGACCAAACTTCGGCCAATCTCGGCGGAGACTAGCCATCGACGCGGGAGATGTGATGTGCAAAGTGTCGCGGTACCAGGACACCAGCAGGACTATGGAGGTGCATGTATATTGTATACGTTTCCTCTCCGAATGTCTGTATTTTCGTTTCTTCACCTTCGGCGGAGGCGACGCGTCCCCGCGCCAAATGTACAAAACGACGGACGGATCTAGTACAAAACTTGTTACTATTTTTGTATAATATAAAAAAAAATATTATATCTAGTTTTACTGTGGAAGTTTCGAGATTATTGTATGGTCGAGGAAACTATCCTCGGACTGATCGCGCCAGCCACTGTGTAGTGACCTGAAACGTCATTAGTTCTGTTCTGAACAGAGTTTTAGTACTGTTAGCTTTAAAGGCGATGTTTTTTGTTTTGTTCTTCTTGGCTCTCTGCGATGGGCCCTCACTGTAGTGTTGAAGGTATTTTTTCCCCGACCGTACGAACTACTTCTGTGTGTCTCGATAAATGCGGGGGCCGTATTCGGCGCATTTATCATTAAAATATAACATTGTTTTTATTCTGTTTGTTTTAAATGCTAAGAGGGGTCGTTGCTTGTACTGCGTCGTATTAAAAAAAACGCGCTAGTGGACCTAAAATATTAGTAATTAAAACAATCAATGCATCATTATGATATCAAATGGATTTCTTGTAATTTTACTAGAATTTCTAAAGTACAAATATATACTACTTAGATAAGTTTTACACCTGTTTTCATAACAAAAATTGTTTTCTCAAGAATGGAGACGTAGATTGTTGCTAAATATAATATAAAAAATATATAAAATAATTCTATGAAGTAGGAATGTTTGTCTGAACGAAAAATTTCAAGCAAAAAGTATTCTTATTTCTGACGAATTAAGTCGCAGTACAACAGCGCACCCCAATTGTAATGTACAACTGTTTTATAAAATAATGATCATATACTGTGCGTTCATTATAACTTGACCCGTCACGCGATTGGTAACTCTGAATTTTGCAGTCTTAGGCTGCGGTCCGAGTTACGCTGTTATAGATTTGAGCGTGCTAACACCCGTACCGAATAAGCGTGAGCGCGATAACGATGTGCCGTGAAGCGTCATAGATGACGTCACGACATGCGCCATCTTACGATAACGCCGACCATGCCTTTTACTAATAACACCGTGAGCGCTGTCAAAAATGACAGTTGTGATGTTTTGTTTTGAGTCGCATCATATCTTAAAATACCTTGGCATTTTTAAATTGTGGTTATGGCTACCGGTTCGCCACCTAACCAAAGAAGAAGATATTGTGGTATATACACAAAGAAATATGATATGCAAGTTTAGACGATGAGCGGGCGCTGTGAGCGCGTTCACGAGCGTTCCGAATTGTTGACAGCTGTCATAATCAGAACACAAATGATTGATGTCAGCGATTATGTTTTAGTTCGGAAAGCGGCCTTAGTTTCAATACTAATAGAGTTAAAAATGGTGACTGACAGAACAGCACTACCAATCACAAGACTGCAAAATTCAGTGCTGCCAATCGCGTCAAGGCCTAAGTTATAATAAACGCACTGTAACAACATAGAATTTATTTAATAAATACAGATTATTTAGCAATATTTACTGTGTAAAGGTTATAAATGTATATCTAGAGCTGTTCCACTAACAAAAAAACATAATTATTTTAACTGAAATATTAGTTGTGTAGTTTGTAATGCCAGTGAATGTCTGAACCCTTTGTCAACAGTACCCGGGTATTGTGAACAATACTCTGTCTCACAATACCCGGGCATAGTCGATAATTTAGGTAGACTAGTTGTAGTAACCTATATTAGATGGATGTATTTTTAAACGCGTTAAAAAGTAGAATCCTGTATAAATATATCTTTAACCCTAGTTAGAATTAACAAGGAGTTAGTGCCCAAACCGCAGTTAAAAATATTTTCAACTAATATAATTTAAACTTACTATAGTGTTCTGATAGGAGTGTGTTTCTGTTAAAATGATGTCGTGATTGTAACATATCTGTAGGTAGTTAGTGTAATGTACAAAGTACAAGGAAAAATACTCCTAGCCCACGTTCGCACGGACACTGGATTTTCAACTCTCGGTATAGAGCCGAGCATTGAGAATCCAACAAGAGTATTCAACTCTCGGCGCTAAGCGGAGCGTCGAAAATCCAATACGAGAAAAAAATCGCCTCGATAAAAACACGTCCATGCGAACCTGGGCTTATGCACCCATATTGCATAACAGACGATCTATCATAATTAGTTTCATTTTGACAGTACAACAACATTCATTGCGTTATTTACGTTGTTGAGCAGATTTTTTTTCGAACATATGAAGCAATGCATTAGCAATATCTTTCAAAATGATTCAGATTATGATTTATCGCATGTTGCGCCATTAGAGTGCTGGACTTTAGAAGACCCTTATTCATAAAATATACATCTATGTATGTATGTTCTTATCTATGGACAGTTATTTAGCGGTAGCACTCTAATAATGCCAGTGTGTTATATCAGATCATGTGCTAATATTTCGTAAAATGTATCTCATTCTATTCAGATAGAATGAGACAGCAATATATCGCTAGAAAGAGCCAACATCACAAGACCTTCAGTCATGAGTGCGACTGCTAAATAATATACCCCCTATCTACCCTTGTAAATAAACATCGAGCTTTTTAGCTATAGGAATTTGATATTTATGAATAAGGGAATAAGATTCAAAATACAGAAGCATCCTCCATATTAAACACTATAGTAAAAACCTATACCTAAGTGTAACATCACAGAATTGTATTAAGTACCTAAAAATATTGATTTGTAAATATAATAATATTAAAGATATAGTGGAACAGATAATATCGAATACCTCAATACCTGTTACCAAGAACGAGTGAATATAAAACTGTTATAAATGTAAATAAGTACATGTACAGCGGTTAGGTTGATGCCAGCGCCACCGTTGGTGAAATTCGGAACTAGCAATGGGGTTAACATTTGGAAGCTTCGTCTGATAAAGTCCGATTTTGGTATTCATTTTGATGATAAACTTTTGTAAAAACATTATGAAATTATTTAGATAGGAAATTGACTTCGTGGTTTAAAGTCTAGGCAGTAGTTATAGCATAAACGTTTCAAAACATTTGACTTCTTTCTAAAATGTCTTCCCTTTAGCTAGTTTTGGAGTACGGTAAGATTCATGCCAGAGTTTATAGCCATATAGGTACATAAGCTCTGGCTTGAATCTTACCGTTGCCCATACAAAGTGTGAAAAACCAATGCGAAAACGACAAAAATAAGATCAAAATGTTGAACGAAAAAATCTATTCAAAATTGCACCCATAGTTCTATTGATTCGGTTGACAGTTATTACGGGGCGTCAGAAGCCAGAAAGTCTGACAACCAGTCTTACCAAGGAGTATCGTGTTACCCAGTAACTGGGTTGTGGAGGTCAGATAGCCAGGCTTCATGTAAAATACTGGTATTCAGTTGCTTCCGGTTAGACTGGAAGCCGATCCCAATACAGTTGGGAAAAGGCTAGGCAGATTGAGTTCAGTTGATTTTGTAAAATTGTTAATTTTACCGTTAAAGTAAAGGTTGTTGTGTATGGTGCATTTTTGTTGTGATTTCTGCTCAAAACATGTGTCTATAAGTATTCGCATTCTTACCAGGACTAATGATTTAGTTGCTGACGTCATTAAGGTCCGGTTTCTCGTAAGAAAATTATCGCAAAATTAAAGTGACTGATTGTCAAGTGCGTGTAAGCTGCTGCAATTGGCGGTTCTCTTCTTCCTTTCGTGTGGTTAATGACTAACCCGGTGTCAGACTTTTAAAGCCGCCCATGGGCCTCTAAATGGTTTTCAAATGCCGTCGAGAAATATCTCTCAGGCATACATACCGGTTTCCTGAAGATGGTTTCCTACACCGTTTTTGAAGCTAGTGCAAGCCTTGGGTTCGAACTTGACAATTTGTCACATTAATTTTGCAATAATTTTCGTTTTTGAAACTGGCCTCATGGGTTTTCAACACTCGAACTGCCTCGTTGGTCTTGTGGTCGCAAGCGCTATTGCTGAGCATAAGGCCCTGGGTTCGATTCCCGGGTCGGCCAAAGTGTTATTGGGTTTTTCCATCTGGAATTTCTCAGTAGCAGCCCGGAGTCTGGATTTGTGCTGGTAGTGGCAATAGGCTCGCTCCTATTACATGGGACTTAAACATAACTGGCGAAATGTGGGTGTACTAGAGGTACACCTCTGCCCAACCCTTTGTGGAATACAGGCGTTATGTTTAGTTATGTTTATTTTCGTATGCAAAGAAAACTAGCAAAAATCTGTATCTGATATGATATTTTCCATAGTTAATTGACTCAAGCGTGACTTTGCGGAAATCCATTATAAAATACAATAGACGATGTATATTTTAGTAACCTAATCCGCTTAACTATACCTCACGTATGCCTTGTTGAGAGGTGAAACACGTGTCGATTTCTTTATGACTCTTTTAGAACAGTTAAGCGGATAAGGTTACTAAATATACGTCGTATATTGTATTTTATGGTAATTTTGTTAATTGTGCAGAAAATGTATAAAATCATAAGCAGTCGAATTGGCGAAAATTTTGAGTGTGAAAACCCTTAGGATCTTATTTTTAAACGAAACGTCAGCAAAAATACTTGATTTGGATTCAGTTTACTTTTTTTTTATATATTTTTGTTTAACGACTTTGTAGCTATTACGTTTAAAATATAACGTGTCTGAACAAGCTAAAGGTTGTTTAAACACAAATTACCGGACAACGGTATTTTAGTGTCAAAATATGAGTAGGGTTAACTTTCAAAATGATATTTGTCGTAACATAGTTACAAAAACGAATTGTAAAAAATCAATGTGATGGCTTTAGGATTAAGAATAAGCAAATATTTTTGAAAGTTGCCAAGTTTTAGACCGAGATAAACAAACACTACTTAGCACTTGCTCTGGCTGAGCAATATTCTTGTCACTGTCGCTCAACTGTCAAAATGCAAGTGTAAGATAGAGACGGAACATACAAGGAACATTTGGCGATCTAGTGACGTTGACAGGGAGGCGCTATTTACATAACCTTTATGAGCTTAACTGTCAACTGTCACTAACGAGACACAATAGATTTTTTTTGTTATCCACTTCTAAAGGCAAATCGACAGTTGAACGGATGTACCTACATAAATAAATTATTATTATATTTAAATAGTATAATATTTACATATTATATACGCTAACAAGCTTAAAATAATAATAATATGTACATGTATATTAGTATTATATTATTTAGATTTCATTTATTTCATTATTTACATAATAAATTATATATTTAAATGTAAGAATAAAAAATAACAAATATTTCCATTATTATTTTATATTATATTATTTAATTTTTATATTATATTATATTATATGTATATTATCCTTGTACAGTTATATCTAAGCCAAAGCGTATGCTAAGAAGTAACGTTTATCACCCTCGGTAAGACTCGAGAATCACAGAATAAAATTTTTCTACGTATCTTAAATTCCATGTGAGTTTTAACGAGTTCTGTTGTAGTTATTCTTATGTTAAGAATATTTACTTTATTTAATAGTGTTTAAAGCGGTGGTATTCAGGGAGCGAATCTGTGAAGTGTGACTGTGCCAGATTATTTATTAAGTTTTAATTATTATCGTCGTTATTATTGATCTGCGATTACTAATTAAGTAAAATTGAGATTGTTTGGTTACAGTCTGTATGTGAGCCGGTTACTTCGAAACAAACGGCTAATAATTTAAGCCCTTTTAATATATTATTATTTGTATTGATGAGTTAGAAAACCTGTTCATGTATTTTCATAAATCTTGTTTAATTTTTATTTAATTTTAAAGTGATCGGCAGCTTATTACCCGGCTTCATACAGACTGAAATCTAAAGTTTTGTTGATGATATTTCTTTAAAAAATCAAAAGAATGTTTATTAGCCTTTTATAAAATTTTACTTTGTATAAACGAACTGATTGGACTAGATGAAAAATTTATTGAATTTCTATATCGTAGAACATTTTGAGTAGGTGGAGTTAGTGATATGTAATCTCAGATCAATCTAGAGAACCCTAGGTAAACCAATATGATACCCGTGTCTTACATTTTGTATTTAATGAATTCGTACCTTATTTCTTTACATAATGTTATTAATGTGAACCGGTCCCGGATATAAAATAAAAAATATATAAAGTGGTGACATTTTATTTTTGTATTTTTATTTGTGTTTGAACAAGAATACCCTTACAGTACAAAGGCTGTGCCTTTGGATACCTAACGTCACATATCGACGGGCAAGCTAGGTCGCCGCCGAGCCATAAGACCGCTTACTTGCTCGCACGTCTATCCCCCTTTTAGAAGGAGTATGAGGCTGTCTTTCCATCAGAGAAGCGTGAGATCTCGAGCGAAAAACCAAGACAACGTTCCGCCGCGGAACGTTCGGCAGGTGTGGCCCGACCCTAAAGTTCACTCATCCTCTATCAGACGGATGTCATATCTGGTGGGCAACTCCCAGCGTTTGATGTCGGAAAGTTATATAATACTCTACCTATCCTCCGAAGGGATTGGTAGAGTATTATACTACACCCGCAACTCGCTAGTTATGTGGGCTTTGTATGTAGAGGCTAGTAGTCTAAGCTACGGGCTACTATCGAGGAATCCCTAATACGGTGGTCGGCAAATTCATATAGTCAATAGAGCCAAATAACTAATAATACCATAACGACTTAAGTTTTCTTAATGGGAGCCAATCCTTTCTGTGTCCAGACTCACTCAATACAAACTCCCATCCATTTTTACTCCACAATGCTTCCCAAAATTAACTTGCTAAGAAGTAGTCCCGTAAATTTTTGGTAAAAACTACTTCGAAAATAAATCTTTGAAATACATACAGGGTGGATTTTTGAGATGGGGCAGCAAGGACAACTACCTTAACCGTTGTAGCTACAGTAAAACGGTCTTAGGAATCTCATTGCCTACAAAATGTATGGGAAAAGTTTTTTGTGATTTCTGAGTTTTCTACTACTCAAACCTCAGTTTTTCCGATAGAGGTTTTTGATCCTTACATGAAACAAGATCGATTGGCATCAAAAAAAGTTTTGTGAAAACTGCCCATTTTCTTGCTGACTGTACATATTTTATTCAAAATCTGTGAATGCAGGTCAAAATGTCTCAAAAAGTTAAGGACAGTCTCTTAGGCTGCCTGTCCACTGGAGCGGAGAGGAGAGGAGAGGAGCGGAGATTTGCCATTATTAACCAATCAAATCTAAACTCAGGGGCGGAGTCAAGATTCTATTGGTTAATATTGGCACATCTCCGCTCCTCTTTTCTCCTCTCCGCTCCAGTGGACAGGCAGCCTAAAGACCGTTTTCCTGTAGGTACAACGGTTAAGATAGCTGTCCTTGCTGCCCCATCTCAAAAATCCACCCTGTATAGTTTTGAATAAAACTTGCAATCGCTGCACTCAATAGGCCAGTGTCCGCTGTTTTGTTGGCGCCTAAGAACTTATGAAAAATAATAATCCTACATTATAAATGTGAAAGTTTGTTACTCAATCACGCAAAAAAAGCTGAACAGATTTGGATAAAATTTGGCACACAGATAGTTTATAACCTGGATTAGCGTATAGGATACTTTTTATCCCGGTAGTACGTTCGTGTGGGATAATTTTCGACCACCACGCGGGTGAAAGCTAGTAATTAGATAATTATATAAAAATTGGAATTCGAAACTCTAAAAAAATGTGAGCAAAATAGGGCTGAAGAAGCTGAATCAATCAATACCGGTACTAACATAGACATGTTTTTGCCAACTGAGGCTGCGATGTGTAAAGCCGGGTCTGCTGCGCCAATGTTCTTAACAAAACATGTTAGTAAAACATGTTAATTAAACGTGTTTAGTAAACAGCCAGTCCGCTGCGACATGTTATGTTAAATGTTTGTGTTTAATATTAAGGCCACGCCCACAAATCGCTCATTTCAAAAATCGTCGAAAGAGTATGACGTATGTACGTCTATTTCTTTGGCACGCTCTGACAAAAAAAGGAGGGAAGGTTTTTTTGTAAAATAAATTACAACAATATTGGATTTAAATTCCAAATTATATTTAAAACTAAACAACTTGAAATAAAGAAAAAAAAAATTTTTTTTAACAATTTGTGCATTATTCATGTTATTAATTAAAAATAATCATCACAGTATACGTACACACGGCTACACATCAAGCTATACATTTCCAGTATAAGCTGACCTCGCATTGTTCGGAAATCCTGTACAATGCGAGATCAGCATAAACTGGAAATGTATAGCTTGATGTGTAGCCGTGTGTACACGTTAGTTATAAAAAAATTGCAGGTATTGAAAAGCTTGTTTTTTTTCTGCATCAGTGTCATGTGTGGTTTAAATTTGAGTAGATGTAGTTGCAGCAGGGCTTACTATGGTTTCATTTTGTAATATAATCACTCTTTGTGAATCTGGCAGATCAGAAGAATCAGTGGATGTAACATCATTTGTTTTTTTGTTGTTTTTACCGAACGCGGGTGATGTTATCCGTTCGTCGCGGCAAACACGTTAATGTTTCATGTTTCATGTTTTATCAAGTTTCATGTTAAACCACGCCCCCAAATCGGTTCAATTTTGATGTTTCATGATAATAAAACATTAAAACATGGCGCACCAGACCTGGCTATGTTTCATGTTGCATGTTTTATGTTAAACCACGCCCCCAAATCGGTAAAATTTTGGTGTTTCATGTTAGTAAAACACTAAAACATGGCGCAGCAGACCCGGCTTAACATAGCAAAGTTACCCTAATAGACATAGAACAAGACAAGAGAATTCCGAGGGGACGGCGCGTACGCAGTCCCCACTACCAAAAATTACGCATCCGAGTTATCCACATTAGGGATAATCGCAGGGGTCAACCCAACCGCAGTGCAATGGGAAGGCCTCGCCCTGGGGGAACCGCCTGAATGATCACGGTATCCCCTATGCCAGGTAAGTATGAATTTTCTACAGAAATGCGCGAGGGTCGTTCAACGTCGGAGAATCTTAACACCGCGATTCAGAAACGTGACGTAAATGTTAAGCGCCATCTAGTGAATAGAAACTATACAAAACCACGATTCCTCACATGTCATATTTGTTACAATATTTTACATAGCCACATAGGTACCTCTTTTCGTTACTTATCTTACCATCTACTTTGTGGATTCCGCGGCTGTACAATCGATTGTCTTCGAAAGTAAAAGATACTGCTTATAGAGCGGGTTAATTATAGTGATCTACCTACACTACATTAGTAAGACCGTCCTAGTTATGTAAAAAAACGCATTGAAATTCCAATATAACTAAAGGGGATGCTAAAGTTACATGCTCTGTGGGGGATGCGTTAGTTGACGCAGATTCTATAATAAAGTTGTGTCTCGAGTAGTCTCGATTCAAGTTAGGCATAAAAATTTAAAATGTTCGAATGTGCGATGTGCCGCCATCTAGCGAGAGAGTGGCTTATCACCTACGGAATCGCCTTATTGCACTATGCTGCATAGTGCAATAAGGCGATTCCGTAGGTGATAAGCCACTCTTAGTATATTATGTTCTGTGCTGCATAGTCTATGCAGCACAGAACATAATATACTCCACGAACTATGCCTTGACCTACTTGGATCATCATTACAGCAGTTGGAACTCGGTTAACTGGGAGTGGTTCTGCTCTTCCTTTCTCCTACTTTGCTCCGAAATGATCATATTTATAATACCTACCACCTACGTTCACATTGTTGAATGTAAATGAGTATTGAGTAACCAGATGCCAGGTTGGCGGCCACTTTGAAAACGTTGTAACGTCAAAAGTATTTATTTACTTTTACCAATTAGGTAGGTACTAATTATAATCATGTATGCTATACAAAATTCAATATCTTGACTTAGCCCCGCGGTCCTGACGTTCACAAAAATCTTGTTCCGTTTCGTCGTGTCACAGCACTGGCAGGATAGAAATTAAAAAGAGATTGACCAAGCGACTAAGGAACCTAGTATCGCTACGAAACATGCTGTGACTCAAAGATTTATGGTTTAATTTAGAGAATGATCTGAGGGCTTTCAAATGTAATTTACCATTTTATCATAAAATCTCGGCATTACACGGTAATTAGGTCTCAAAATCTAGGTTTAGTATCGAATCTCTTACTGACTTTTGGTCATTGTATGCTGGTAAATTCAAAATACGAATTTGACAAAATGACGTTTTAGTATTTTGAATGATCGTCAATTGCGACCTCAATTCCGACAGATAAAGGTTGATTTAGGGACTTTAGAAGTAAGTAAAACCTTGAGAATTGTCGACTTACCGGTGTTGGAGAAATCCAAAAAGCCAGAGTATTGTAGACATTTTCACTAACTTCTCTCAATGACTGCCAACGTAAATACCGCAGAAGAATCGAACAGTTAATACACCGACGAACTGAGTCTCCCATAGTGTGCAACTTTCAAATGTAACGCTTATTTTTTTATTATAATGATTATTTATTGCTCAAGAAAATGAAATTAATCAAAAAATTCAAATATTCACAAAAACAAACAAATGCACAATCGGTGGAAAGAATACAAGAAGTTAGTCACAGAGTAGAACCTGCGCATTCAAAAATTGGCGCCAATAATTGGCGCACGTACAGTCGCATAAAAAGCGCAATGGATGTTTTTCTACCACATATTGGTTTCTGCCCGCAGATTCACCCGCACCCATTTTATTTTAATTGATATGGGTACTTGTTTACGCTTATGTAAATATACTATAATCCAGACCAGACCTTATCTTTATGCAAAATGTGTTCACGTTAGTTATTTCTTTAAGTGGTTAATTAAACCCGGATGGGTTTACAATATTTACTTGTCTATCGAGACAAGCAAAAAGTTAAAGTGAATCAGAATATTCTTATTCACTTTAACTTTCTTTTTTTTTTTATGTATAGGTATATAGGTACCTACATTTATATTTGCCGTAAGTAAGTGTTGGGACAATTTCAGTCTTCACTTAAAAAATAATCTATGCGACATAGAAACATAACATAAGTTATTAAATTAAATCCAAATTGCAAAATAATAATGGCCTATGTCATTCAAAACATAAAATGAAATCATTAAATTAATTATACAATAAAAATAAACTATTATTAAAGACCTACCGTTCGAGACTGTACTTAAAACTAAACGAATGGGACGTGCATACATGCTAGAAAGAGAAAACTCGCCGGACGCCAGCATATTTTGCTCAGGATGCGCGCGCATAGAATCTTATGGCGCGCGTTTGTTCTATTTTGAAAGAGTTTCTATTGATGAATGAAACAGGCAAAGGTATCTCAATACATTCTGCCTTTGTCATAACCATAAGGTACTTTTAACACCTACAGATTATTATTACAATGTCATAATAATAATTAGTTGTTATTAATATCTTTTGTTACTAATTATTGAACTATAATTTCAATAGTTCGATGCGTAAATAAATTATTTTGCGTAAGTCAAGAAGGTTTTATTGTTTACATACTCTTTGAAGCCAATGACATGTGACATTACTTACGTGAAAAAAAAACTATATATGGGTAGTAAAATAGGAAATCGAAATAAAAACTAATACTTTTATGGTGTTTTTTTATCTGGAGAATTTAAGGATTCGCATTACCAGATAAAATTATTATAATTAAAAACAAGATTTATCAACATTATAAACTTAAGTCACAGCAGAGTAAATAGCGATACTAGATTTGGTCAATGTCTTTTTGTTGGTTCAAAAACATTCGCCAAATATATTAAATTTATTTAACGATACTGAATGCGGATGGAAAATAAAAAAGTGGTCTACATTATTTCTAAAAATAAAATCAAGTGAACATCTTTTATTTGTTATTTTTATTTCTTAAAATGTAGCTAATATTTACAATATCGTTCCCTGAGTTTATTTTAAAAGTCTAATATAATATTAATTAAACTATAGCGAATTGTTCGTACAGCAATTCTCTAACTTTGAAATACTCTTCGGATAGGACACCTTCCAACGCCACGCGACCATTCTCCAACTGAAATATAATAAAAGGTTAAATAACACAGTGTTACGTTTTACTTTTAGGGATCTCGCGCACTAAACTCAAAGCATTTATTTCAATTAAACCATTTACAGGCACTTTTGTTGTCAGAGTCGGTCAGTTAGTCAGAAACTTGAAGCTACTTGCCCATTCCAAAACGTATATCTTAGTGGAGAAGAATGGGCAAGAAACTCTTTTAATACAGATATTACAAAATCCTGGGTACATAATTCTTGTTGCTTCTCTATGTGAGAACAATGTAAAAAAAATACAATACAAAATACAATAACTTAGAGAGATATATTAATAATTATTATTATTATAATTCTGTAAAGACATAATTTTGTTATGGTTGCGATTTTGCGAATCATATTTTGTATCAAGATACAACTTGCCTGACACTGACCTGTAAATTGCAAAAAACCTAAGAAAATATAAATTTCGCGGGCTACCATTGCGCATCCCATTAAAAGTTCTAAAATCTCGTAATATGGCCTCTGATCAATCAAATATAATTTAGACCGAGATTCTAGTTTTTTTTAAGTGAAAACTTCTTTAGCGGCGTTGTGCGCTTTTTTGGGATGGGTCAAAAATGTTAAACTCGCGTCAGGACACGTGACCTGATCGAAAATTCGTAAGATGGAGGGAGATTTGTTGACAGCGCACCTGTTTTTTTTTTTAAATGGAGCTACAGCTTTCGTTCTTGTACTGACAGCAGGCCACATAAATTCCTGACATTTTCGTTAGATGGCGTTACTTAGTTTTCACTTCAATCGGCAGTCCCAGACTGCCCCGTTTTTATTTTTTCATTGTACCGTATCGTACTTACCCTGCGTATGGCCAGCGTGCCGTTGCAGCACTCGAGCGCGCCGGCCGCGAACTCTGTGCTGAGGCCGAGCGCGGCCAGCGCGGCGCGCAGCTCCGACAGGCGCACCGAGTTCACGAACGACGCGCCGTGCGCGCCGCCCGGGGCCGCCTCCAGGCACAGGGACACGTCCGACGACGCTTCTTCTGGTGGCAGGCAGAGGGAAGCATAGATAGATGGCGGGAAATAGAATACTCTTCATTGCAGAATAAATAAAGGGGAATAAACAGTACGACACAACTTTGATGTAGCATCGGCAAAATTCGTAAAACCGATCACCATCCGAACTGAGTGCGCCTTCAAAATCACCCATCTTTATTACTGCTTCAAGTGAAAATGATCTTTCGAAAACGCAATAACTTGTAAAGTCTTATAGCCAAATACATTCGTAAAATTGAAATGAATGAATGAAAATGTTCAAATCTATGCTACATCTAAGTTGTGTCGTACTGTAACAAATAAATAAATAGGAAAAATAAAAACATCATGATGTGACCAGTGGTCGATGTTCATTTCATGAAATGATCAATTTTAAGATTTGGCCACGACACCTACCCAATAATATTGGCAAAGAGCATTTTCAAAATTTGAACTACGTATTATATTGTTTACGGCCAGTTCTAAAAACTTTCAGTGTCGCCCTAGTAAATATGGATGAAATACCTGTAGATGTTGTGTTCTCCCGCTGGTGAGCTCGTGGTTGTACGACTGCGGACAACCAAGCTAGTTCTGTGTCGCCCGCCGAGCGCCACGCCAGGCCAGACATCAGGCTGTCCGTCAGTTTTACCTGCAAAACACAACCATTTTTTATTTATTGGTTTTCAAACGCTCTGTCCTGATTCTCCGATCCTCTTGTACTGTAAGACACGAATATTTAGGAGTATCTGAATGTTAGCACACATAATCAGCCTATTAATGTTCCCACTGCTGGGACACAGGCCTCCTCTCTGTGAGAGGGAGTGGGCCGTAAACGCGGGCCCAGTGCGGGTTGGTAGATGTCACATGTCTTTGAATGTTTGGTTCTAAGACATGCCGGTTTCCTCACGATGGTTTCCTTCACCGTTTTGAGAACAGTGGTGATGAAATTATTTTCACAAAGTAAAGCGCCTGCTTAGGTTCGAACCCACGACCTACAACTCGTAATTCGGGGCCGTTACCACTGGAATGATAAAATATTAGCAATAATAACGATATAAATAAAGGGACCCCTCATTTATAACCGTTGCTTACTGTTAAGTAATTATTAGCTCTTAACTTTGCATAACAAAACATCTCGCCTGTATTCTCCAGGGTTGGGCAGAGGTGTACCTATAGTACACCCACAGTTCACCAGTTATGTTTGAGTCCCATGTAACAGGGGGCGAGCCTATTGCCTTCAACCGGGCACAAATCCAGACTCCGGGCTGCTACTGAGAATTTTCAGATGGAAAAACCCAATATCACTTTTCCCGACCCGGGAATCAAACCCAGGACCTCATGGTCAGCAGTAGCATTAGACTAACGAGGCAGTTGGCAACTGACAGAACATCTTTTATTAGGATTAGATCATTTTTTGGATAGCAGCAGTAATATTTTATCAGGACTTTTTTAGGAAATCTATTTTCATATGCACATCATGCAGAGCCGATTAGATGTATGTACTTACTTGATAGATATGAGATTCCGTAGTAGCGTCGATGATGTCGCCGGCGTATGGAATATATATCTTGTCAATGCCTTCAGCCTCGCAGTGTTTTCTGTAAGATCATAATTATTATGACATTAGCTTTATGGTTTTACTTTGTAAAGATAACTAAGCATCGTGTTACAGTTCGGTAGCAGGGTCCTCGTATCAACTACTCGGATATCCAATAAATATGTGGAACGTGGATATTGATCCTCGTGATTGATGATTTAGAAATGATACAGTTACCAGTGGCCAGAGAGATTCGCCGGAACAGTGCCCTTCCAACTCAATATATATAATACAGGGTGTTAGGCACATGGTTGAACGTTGTTCGGAAAAACTTAGGACTTTTCAAAATAAGAAGCGATTTCCATAATATAAATACACGTAGTAGACATGAAATTGTGATACCCAAATTTAGATTAACTAAAACAAGCAAGTCATTTCTTATAAACAGCATCCGATTTTATAACAAGTTGCCAAAGTCGGTTACAGAACTTAGCGATGGGAAGTTCAAAACCCACATCAAACGTGTCCTTATCAGGAAAGCATATTATAAAATTAAAGACTACGTTGAAGACAAAGAAGTTTGGCAATAATTCCCTCTGCACATGTGGCTTCCCTGGTACCTCATTAACGGCAAAATATGTAAGATTCTATTAACTGCTCTCAAATTACCATGTTTATATTTTTGTTTTATTTACATTCTTCCTTGACATAATCATAATTTTATTTGACATTATATACCTACTATTTAATTTTCAACTCTTTATTAGTGACTTTTGTGGACATGTTAATTATTCAGATTTGTTACAGTTGTAATAGCAATCATGTCATTTCGTTTAAAATCGTTTTTATTTTTATTAATTTATTTATCTTTTATATAGATTCTTTTCTATTTTGTGAATGTGAGAACGCTGTAGGCTTAGTGGACTGTACACTTGTTGACCATCTTCTATTTTGTTAAGTACATACTTGGTACTTGTTGAAAGACCTACACTGTCCTCGCATACCTAATAATAGTGTATTTTTTTTTTTTTTTTTGTTGTAAATATTGTAAATTATTTTTAAAAGAGTAACCGTGGAGTTTCTTGCCGGCTCTTCTCCATAGGAAACGACCAATTGGAACCGTGCGTAGCTTCTGACGTTTCATAAGTGCCCATGTAGGTTTATGTGAAATAAAATATTTTGAATTTGAATTTGAAAAATTTGAACATACGAATATTGTGGATCCGTGGGACCGTCTGCTTAGGCCCAATAACAAGACCCAGGCCAGACGGATATTTTTAAATTACGTTTTCCATTTTTTTTTTCGAAATTTGTCGCTGCTCAAACTTCAAACGTCAATAATTTCATTAAAAAATAACAAAACTGGCAACAATTTATTTTTATTTTCATCTAGAATAATTGTAAAATTTTATAAAAAAAAAAAAAAACGCCGATGATTGCTAAGAAATTAAATAAGAGCCCTTAAACTACAAACAAATGATTTAAACTTTGGTAAGTTGTTGTATGTGCGGCAGAGAAGGTTCTAACAATAAAAATAAATGAAAAACGCATTGCATTGCAGCGCATTAACTTTCGTATACGACTTATTTTATGGATAAGGTTCACTTACTTGAGCGTTTGCAGAGCGCCATGATTAGCTCTAAGCCCTACTATAGCCCGCGGCTTTGCTTGCGAAACAACTCGCAATAAAGACTCGCCGTCGCAGCGCCCTTCCAGCTCGATGTATTGGATGTTCGCCTTTATCTGAACTTGGCGCATTGAAGATACGCATTTGCTTGGTACTTCAGTCATTTCCTCTGTAATCATATTAGTTTATAAATATGTTTTAGATCGTGTCTTTTTGAGCTAACCATTAATTCTCTCAATATTGCTATGATTTAGCAGAATCAATAGAAAAAAAATCAATAGAAAGGTATTCAGATATACTAATATACCTTCAATTTTCTTACTATTATTATATTTGCTTGTTGTCTAGAATTTAGAATACAACTTTGTGGCTAGTAAATCAGCTGCTAGTTTTAATGTGATTTGCGAACAGACTAAATTGATCAGCTAAACATTCATCTACTATACCGACGACTCAGTTCATAACGCGAGTTTTATAGAAATAAATACGTCGATTTTTTATTCCTACCTTCTGGCTCCTGTTTTGGTGGCGGAGCGGGTGGCACGTCTCTAATTTCTCCTTCTGCATCCACTATCTCAGCAAGTCTGTAGTCTTCAGGCTAGAAAGTAAACGAACATAAAATTATTGTTTGTAGTGTATATAGCAGGGTGGCAGGGGCATAGACGCGCAAACTCTATGCTCCTGCCACCCTGTATCCAGTAAATAGTAATTATTTATGTTTGTAAAATAATTTCCTTTCCTTACCATCTTTAAGCACGGAAAGCACGATAAGCCGTTGGCCCCGACTGTCATTCGTGGATCTTTGTGTCAGAAGCCAGAAAGTCTGACAACCAGTCTTAGCAAAGGGTATCGTATTACCCAATTGTGGCAGTAGTGGCTCCATGTAAAATACTGGTATTCAGCTGCATCCGGGAAAAGGCTAAGTAGATTGATTGTCGTACCTTTATGACCTCCCCATAGTCGTCGGCCCGGGAGCGCTCCTCGTGGAAGGGGTACATGGCGTGGTGCCGCTTGTTAGACTTGAAGCAGCCGGCCGCGCGCACGTCGTGCCGCACGGGGATGTCGTGCTTGCCCGTCACCACCCACATCTCCAGTTCGCCGTCTGAATCCGAGTCTGAGGATATGCCAGCTGTTTCTTCCCTGGAAGAGTATGTTTTTTTGAGAATTATATACAGGTTGGTTCAAATAGTAACGTATCCGAAAATAACAATAAAACTTACAACAAAGAGCCGTGTTAAAAATTAAAATAGATTTTTGAAGTGTTAATTTTTATGGTAGGGTAACCCGCTTCGTAACATAACGCGTTACGGCGCCAGTCTGTCTGGCTTCCTTTTTTCTCACGCATACGGCAGCAGTCTCCCGCCGCGTTATCACTTCCGTCGAGCGGCCCGAGACGCACATGTTTTTCTTTTTAAAGCATAAAATTATAGACAAAAAAAAAAAAAAAAACTCCTGAACTATCAAGAATCGCGGAACATATATATTACATAGGGTACACATAGATTACATAGGGTTATTGCTGATGGGCCTGACGAAAGCCCCATAATGAGGCATCTTATCAATACCACCCTATCTGTAGTAGAATTTAAGTACTAACATAGCAAATAAGTTAAATTGTTTACTAACATCTTTTGGATCTCGTTGTCTGTAGAATAAATAAATAATAATAATAAATATGGTATTTTCGGATAACCCTGGGCATGAGGGATCAATTATACAGGGTGGCATCGTCGCGAAAACTGTTACCATCGATTCAGTACATGTACAGTACGACACAACTTAGATGTAGCATAGATTTGAAAATTTTCATTCATTCATTTCAATTTCACGAATGTATTTGGCTATAAGACCACAGATTATTACAGATGGTACTCTCCGCAAAATCATTTAAATAAAAAGCGATTCTTGCTACGACACAATAAAGTGCGATTCAGGTCGCACAACGCTAAATACCTACAGTTATATTCACCTACAAGTTGCCTCTCTTTCTATCGCGTAACTCTTATACCTTCTGACCACGTCAGGGTTGTCATCTTTTAAATAATAATTAGATAATTAAGTAGGTACCAGCTCTTGGTCTATTATATTTTTAAATGTACCACCAATCCGTAACCGACCGCAGGCGACTTCATGAAATTGCGATTCGATTTTTTTTAAATGCAATAGACACCAGACACCAGAGTGTCGCGGTGGCATCACGTCACCTGCTGCTGCCGCCTGCGGTAAATGGAGTCTAAACAAATTAAAGTACGTCGGTACTTTAATTTGTTTAGTCTCCATTATTTATTCATATGTACGTACGTAACTGGGCAAATAAAAAAGTATTTAAGAATACCCTGTTGTCTACATAATAAAAAATTTACTAAGTACATAATATTTAGTTATGGTTACACTAAGTCCGTGGTGTACCTACCACGGATACCACCAAAAAAATATTATTTAATTATGTACTTTCCTACCTATACTTATCGAAGCCTGAACCTGACCTTGTAAACAGAACTTGTAAGTACCTAACTGTACTAAGTATAATAATAATAATGAATATTTAAGAACTACGTAAATACGTGTGCCTTATATAAGAATAACAATTAATGTAAACGTTTGGTATCTATACTACCTACCAAACGTTTACATTAATTGCTATTCATAGGTAATTACTAAGTACTTAAAGGTAGACGTGCATTTCTTTACCTTTTCGTGTCCTTTGGAAGTGAGAAAAACGTGATGTTCGGATCCTTATTATTATATAAGCAGCCAAATGGGATGCAATAAACTGCTGCCTTCATTTTAGTATTATTATTTTTAATATCTTGCGACAAACGGCGCGCGGCAGCCCTACTAAATAGGCACAGTGAGACGAGCGCGCCGGGTACTTGTAGTTTCATACCTAAACTGCGGAGTGTCCTATCTGTATTAATCTGTGATAAGACTGAACAAGTTATTGTGTTTTCGAAAGATCATTTTCACCTAAATCAGTAATAAAGATTGGTGATTTTGAAGGCGCACTCAGTTCGGATGGTGATCGGTTTTACGAATTTTGCCGATGCTACATCTAAGTTGTGTCGTACTGTACATGATTCTGAAACTCCGGCGTAGAAATTTATTGTCGGTTATTAAAAAAAGAATCCTCTGTTCCATACATTTTAACCGCGTCGGTATTGCACTTTTTTATGGTACGGTCGCCGCCTTTCTCTGAGGTCATAGATTAGTCTATGATATACTCACTTGACAGTACTGTTGACCTTGACCCTCTGCTTCTGCATGTACTCTTCTAGCTCGGCGCCTTCGAGTCGCATGCGGCGGTTGATGTTCAGCTCGATGGTACGGTCGCCACCTTTCTCTATGAGGTCGCGGGCTAATGTGCCAGGGGACGTTCTGTCGATGGCAAAAATATTGTTTAATATAGAAACCAAAGAAAACAAACTGTGAACTAATCTGCGCACGCAATTTATTTGCCAAACATGTAAACAAACACTAGTTTTCCACTTAAACAAACATTAACTTTATGCAAGTGTAAATAAAGTTGATTTTAGACAGACTACTACTGTTGAAAAAGTCTTAAAAAATATGAAGTTGTAGCGCAAACTGAACCTTATACCATTACAGTTGTTTTTTCTAAAACTCGTGTTTGTTTACCTGTTTGGCAAAAGAATTACGAACGCAGATTAAGTAAAGCAGCAATGCTTTCGCCGAGCCGTAAGGCTGCCTGTCCACTGGAGCGGAGAGGCGAGGAGACGAGCGGAGATGTGCTATTATTAACCAATAGAATCTTGACTCCGCCCCTGAGTTTAGATTTGATTGGATAATAATGGCACATCTCCGCTCCTCTTTTCTCCCCTCCGCTCCAGTGGACAGGCAGCCTAAGGCTCTAAGCTATAACGCCTATAACACGTTTCAAGCTTATCTACATAGATGGCACTGTGACAAATAATAAAAAGTTGTGAGTTGTTTGTTAGCAACTCTGTTATATTATTTTTTTCATACAGGATTTTTGTAACTCAAAAAGGTAACATAGGTGATAAAAGTTGGCTATAAAAACATTGAGCATTAGAAATACTTTTTTTATACTCAACGTTTTACACTTAGCTTTCTTAGTTGGTGGTTCCGTTCGACCGAATGATAAACGGAAGCCTTATAGAATCACTTGTGTGTGTCTGTCTGTCTAATGAACCGATTAATATATGAATTTCGTGACCCAAACATGGACATGTAACGTTAATAAATGAATTTTCAATATGGGGGTTACTTTTGGGAGGCAAATATGAAAAATAAAATTAATTGTTTTGCAAACTGTTCCATGTGATTTCCTGTAATTTTTTAATAAATTACATTAAAGTTATTTAAGATAATAGATGAAAATTACCCATTTCCCTCACTGACCCATTATCTCCGACGCTCCTGAGTCAAAATATTGAAGAAAAATAAGCAGAAAATATTTCTATACCACACATTAGGTCAGGAAAACCTATAAGATGTCTATGGTTTTAAAATAACATGACAAATCTCTCAATATTGTGCGTACAAACGTACATTTGCAGTTGGAAGGTACAGAAGAACATGTTTATCAACTACAATGTTAAGTTTGTTCTTGGGTAAATTCATTCCAACTACGAAACCTTCATTGTGCGTGGTCCAACCAACGCACCCTCAAATGAAGTATCCAGTTCAAAATTACTTGCACAATGGTAAAACAACTTACCTAGCAGTCAATACAATAGAATTCTGAGGGTTAGGAGCCCAAAGTAAGAACAGGTCTCTTGCGAACCCTGACTCCAGGTCTGGGAAGGAAGCCAGCACCACTTTAGGTCCAGGAGTGCGGCTTACTTCACCCACTGAGTGACACAGTTGTAGGTGGCGGAGGGCGAACGGGTTGCTGCGGGCGCCTTCGAATGCGCGGGTCAGCTTGTCGCTCATCCATTCTATCTGTGAAATAAAAAGTAGAATTGTAGATGATGCAGTTTGGTGGATATATCACGACGATCGTGAGACGTCCATTGCTTGACAAATTTCCTTTATAGGGATCAGCAATCCGCTGATAACCAATTACATTATTGACAAAATTAAAAAAAGTTTGGTATTTCTTGAGAACTTTTAAATTCAAATTTAATAGAATACATATTCAAGATTCGTTTGAATAGTGGTGATTATTTAACATGGATAATATTATCTTTACATATTATAAAACAAAGTCCCCCGCCGCGTTTGTCTGTCTGAACACGATAAACTCAAAAACTACTGAACGGATTTTCATTCAAACGGTTTTCACCAATGGACGGAGTGATTCTTCCGGAAGGTTTTGTTGCATAATTCATTAAAGGTTTTGTGTAAATATGCTGAAATATGACGATTATCTTTGAAGATGTCGGAAAAAAATCATGCCACTGCAGGGCAAAGGACAATCTCTTAAGAAGGATGGATAATATTCATACAGATTGTTTTTTAAAATATTCATTAGTAAGAAATACCTAAGTTTAATTCTAAAATCAATTTACCTGTGATTTAGCAAACTCAACGACGTTGTAGCTGACATTGGACAGCAGTAGCAACGAGTATGCAACAAGCCCGGAGTCTTTGTTGCGCCACAGCTGGTCTAACATGTGCGCTAGCTCGAGCACTCGTCCGGCTGTGTCCGTGCAGACTAGGACGCAGCCACCGCCACGAAGTGTCGTTAGGATTGTTGCTGAAAGATACAGAAAATGTGTTTCAAGTTTATGAAGGATTTCTTTATATGGCGTCGGGAATCGGTAGCCGATTTGCGGCTACCGTACGCGCGGGCTTGCGGACGGAGAGCAATGCGTAGCTCGCCGTCCCATAAGGACCAGGCCCGAGTCGACGGCGCGTTGTGTTCCACGCGCGTCTCAAAGAGATATGTCAGCACAACTGACGGGGTCCGCTAGGGCCGATGCCTGCCGGGGTTGCGGGAAAGTCCTAAGGGGAGACCGTGGCCCCTGGCAACGAACAGGCAACTGAAGAAACACGGGTGGGTTTTACTAAAAAAAAAACTCAAAAAAAAAAAACAGTCTGCGCTGTCAACAAAAAAGTGTTAACGCGCCTTCGGTGACGATGACGCGAGTATCATGATTTTTGTTCATCCAATAACACGCCTAAAGAAGTTTTCCCTTAAAAAAGGGATTTCTTTATCAACTATACGTATGACGAGACAGCAGGTAATATGCTGTTAAGGCGAAAGCGTCAGGGTAGCCCGCGAAATTCAAATTTTCTTAAGTTTTTCTCAATTTGCAGGTCAGTATCAGGTTGTACGTTGAGTTAAATATGATTTGCGACCGTATCAAATGTTTATTTATAGAATTATCATCATAGAAATCATCAAAACAACTCTTATAAGTTCATGTAATCCCCAAATGTCATGATTTCATGAAATCATTTGGGGGTTATTCTATCATACGGAGTTGTATTGCTGATTGTAATGATTATAATTCTGTAAAGCCATATTTGTTACGCTCGCAAATCATATTTTAATCAAGATACAACCTGACACTGACCTGCAAATTGCAAAAAACGTTAGAAAATTTGAATTTCGCGGGCTACCTTGGCGTATCCCCCTTAAACTGCCCGGTGGTCGCCACATACAGGGCAAAGTAGTCCGGTAACCAGTTCAGGTTCAGAAACACTAAGGCTTTGCTGACCTTCCTTGTAATTAGGGAATGCAATCCAAGATCCAAATAATCTGTACAACAATTTATTGTGATTACATTGGAACTCTCATTATCATCATCATCATCAGCCTATTAATGTTCCCACTGCTGGGACACAGGCCTCCTCTCTGTGAGAGGGAGTGGGCCGTAATTTACCACGCGGGCCCAGTGCGGGTTGGTAGATGTCACGTCTTCGAATTTTTGGTTCTAAGACATGCCGGTTTCCTCACGATGTTTTCCTTCACTGTTTTGAGAGCAGTGGTGATGAAATTATTTACACAAAGTAAAGCGCCTGCCTGGGTTCGAACCCACGACCTACAACTCGTAAGTCGGGGCCGTTACCACTGGGCCACCACTGCTCCATGAGCAGTGGTGGAACTCTCATTATGAGCCATTAAAGTGTTTTGGTCTGCCAGCACATTTTTATTATATTATTATAACAAAACTTTGTCAGCATAGTTAACAACAGTAATGCTGACACATCATAAGATTGTTATAATTATAATCTAGTCATTCACTTGACTAGAGCTATGACCAAGATCAATTTTCGAAGAGTACTTACTCATCAATTTCTCATCCCTCAATCGTCGCCTCTGCTGTACATAATCAGCGTTCATAGCTCCGAGCAGCATCAGAGATGGTCTCATGAGCCTATCTATTTCACAGCCATTCAAGTGTCGTTCCTTTTTGTGGTTAAAGTCAGGGGCATATACTATGTCCTCTTCGCCTGGCGCGGCGATGCGCCATACTGTGCCGCCAAGCGAGTGGCCGGCAGGGAGAGGGGTGATGCGCAGGCCTAGGCCTTTGCCTGGAAACAGCAATGTCATATTAATGGTTGCTACTGCAACTAGAGAATAGCAAAAATACTTCTTCAGCAGGATGTTTTGTGAATACAATTGATGTTCAATAATAATTGGTATAATATTAATTAATAATTGGTAAAGGCTAACCATAACTAACAAAAATACTAATAAGATCATTCATCATTATGTCCACTGTTGGGCTTAGGCCACTCCTGGTATCCCCACAAGTTTATAATTTATCTTAATCTAAAGTGCTTCTGTTTTGGTGCAAAAACTGAAAGAATATTTTATTATTTAACTATTCAAATCTCTGTATGATGAATGCCACTATTTATTACCTTGCCAAGTAGATATTATCAGACAACAACACTATGCACACTCAAACTCAACTAAAGCATTTTTTTCAATTATACCATTTACAGGCACTTTTGAATTGTCAAAGAGTTGTTCAGTTAGTCAGAAACTTAAAGCTAGATCTAGCTAGCTCCCATCACACTAACATTTTTCTCATACTTTTTGTACTTTCCAAATAAGTTCTTACAATGCAATCTAATAATGTTTACAACTTTAAACATGGCTATTAAATATTCTCAATTTATTTATGGGGATCAAATGTAATCTGAGATACAGGTTTACCACCCAGTTTGGATGCAGATAGTCCCAAACTTTGTATACTTATTCATCATCATCAGCCTATTAATGTTCCCACTGCTGGGACACAGGCCTCCTCTCTGTGAGAGGGAGTGGGCCGTAATCTACCACGCGGGCCCAGTGCGAGTTGGTAGATGTCACATGTCTTCGAATTTTTTGGTTCTAGGACATGCCGGTTTCCTTCATCGTTTTGAGAGCAGTGGTGATGAAATTATTTACACAAAGTAAAGCGCCTGCTTGGGTTCGAACCCACGAACTACAACTCTTAAGTCGGGGCCAATACCACTAGTCCACCACGACTCTGTATACTTATTACAAACTATAAAGCATTATTTACTGTATATTGTCCAAATTAAATTTTTTATGTGTTCTTATTTTGGTGACTATTATAAATTATACTACTGCTATAAAAAACAACCACTAAAGCCTATAACAGAAAATTAGAGACATGCCAAAACGCTATGTAAAGGAGTATGTTGGGGAAGAGGCTATCTGATAAAATAAGAACTGCAGACATAAAGAAACACACAAGAACAAAGAATGTGACTTTAACAATAAGAAAGCTCAAATGGAAATGGACAGGACATACAATCAGAGGAAAGGAAAAATGGTCCAAAACAATAATGTACTGGTTCACAAGAGACAAGAAGCGGAAACGGGGCAGGGGCAGAAGATGGGCAGATGAAATGAAGGCTGTAGCAGGCGCTGCATGGACGAGAGTCGCTAGGGATAGGGAGAAGTGGAGGCATTTGGAGGAGGCCTTTGTCAACCGGGGACAGACATACGGGGACATCGGGCAGTTAATTAATTTTAAGTAATATTTATCAAAACTCTAATATTGTATCAACTAAGCAAAAATATAACCAACTAATGTACTTTTTATACCTGTCTGAATAAAGGCTTATATTATATTATATTATTATTAAACACCACTTGATTACACAAAAACTGCTCAATAAGGCCATTATAACTTCTTACCTTTCATATCAATACTCTGATTATACTTCAGCTGCACAATCCTGTCGAACGCAGCATCAACATCATCCAACGTAAACAGATCAAAGTCTGACACGTTTCTATGCGCCTGGTACAAGTCATACATGAACATCTGGCCCATCTTGTATACCGGCAGGGTAGCGTAAATGGGACAGTTCAGACCAAGCTTTCCAACGGCATATGGTAGGGCACCGAGATGAATGGGGTCTGAATGTGATATGAGTACTGCGTCTATTGTGTTTATATGTCTGGAAGATAATACAGCAATTTTTAGTTCATATAATGATTCACTTCTTGGGTGTTCGATAGACGTGAAATTCGAACAGAATTATTTGTATATTTGTGTTCATGCTTGATTGTGTATAAATACGACCGCTTCATCAATCGCAAACAAGTTGATAAGGCAAACGATACGAGGAGGTAAGGATGAAAAAAACTGCCTGGAGTTTGGGTCTGGTGGTTTCATAATCACTACAGGGGTGATCTCTGGCTTTCCATGACTGCTTTGAAGGCTAATAATATATTTTACTTTATTTTTTTTATGGATTGTTGACCAAAAATTCAATAAATTCTCAACAAGTTGTATTGACAACATAACCTCAAAGCGTTACCTTTTCAGTTCTCTTATGAAGTCCATATCGAACTTCTCGTCCCATCCACAGTCTAAAAGGAATTTGAACTCGTCTATCTGTAGCACGTAGCATGGTGGAGCCTCATCGCCAGCCCCCGAGAGGCAGTGCAGCTTGATAATCGAAGTCATTATTAACCGGTAGATTCCCGTTATTGCTCCACTATCTAGTATGTTGACATAGTTGTATTTTAAAACATGCCGTGGTTATTATGTGTAAATTATGTCTTTTAGTTTTTTTACTAAATTGATTGATGCAAAAACGAAGAAATATTTTCGTTTAGTTTACGCGGCGAACCACCACAGGTAGAATCAATGACTATGAATAGAAAGCAAAGACCATAGATAATATACTGGCATTTGGTCATTGACATATAACCGCATATAACTATGATTTATCTATGATTTATAAGTCATTGCATTTGGCAAAGTCCAATCAAAGAGAGTACTACAAAGACATTGACATATAAATCATATGGACTTGAAATGTTTGACTATAGAAAAAACAGTTATACAAATACGAGGCTTATCGACGCCAAATTCATAAAAATACTGCTATCTCTTTTTAACTTTAATAATTTTGCGTAAGTGAAAAAGGATAATAGTGTTTTTGACAGTTACTATCATGGCAACCCTACATTTCTAACTCATTGAAATACCTATTTGCGGCCGGGTCGCCATTTTATTTTCTCGCTGTTTGGTATCAAAGTTGAGTACGTGAACTGTCAAATCACTCATAAGCTGTGGTAAATATTGTGAATTTTGGAGTTATTTGCTGTGATATTGCGTTTGGACTTGGTCCTATATATTGGAAATCGTCAATAGCAAGATGCCCAATTGCAGTATTATCGGATGTGGCATAAAAAGAAGCGGAAATCACCCGAACATAACTTTACACAAGTACGTACACAATTTCAGTTAAAATATCTTTAGATTGAGATGATAAACAAAAGATTCTGCATTCAGTGAAGAGCTTCAACAGTAAAGCATTCATATGTTCGCTTTTGCCTCTATTTTCAACAGTTTTACTTCATGAAATCATTTTCTTCTTTCTTGTTATTGAAGGGATAGAGTAGTGCATTTAGACATTTTTATATTTGTCGATAATGCTATTTTATGGTTCTTTATTGGTTTTATGTTTTACTTTCAAGGCTGCCCTCTAATAGAAGAAAACAGAAAATTTGGCTGGAAACAATCGGTGTGGAAAATTTAAAGATGTCGACAAAAAGAATACATATTTTTGTTCTCTTCACTTTGAAGAATCGTCTTTCAATCGGACACTCAATAAAATAACATTGCGTGACGATGCTTTACCTTCACGCTCCTTATTGGTAAGTAACATTGCATTTTGTAAATTTGTCCAACATTATTCTGTTGTGGTTGAAAAATTATGGTGATGTCCTCAATGGGGATGCACGCGCAAAGCTCAGCGTAGATGTCGCCAGCGGCGGAATGGCCGCTGTCAAATCATTTTCGCATTGTTTACATTAGTGGTTTTTGCTATTTTTTGTGTTGAAACCGATCCACCATGGTTATTGCTAACATGTATTGTTCCTGGAAGCTTATAGAATTGAAAGACGACCTAAACAAACCAGGAGCAAGGATTACTGGAAAGAAATGAGATATTATTACGAGGTAGACTTTTAGCTAATAAAATATTTTTAATCAGTGCTAGGGTCTAGATTTGGATCATTTTTTTGTTGTAACATGTTAATTATTACTTGGTTCATGGTAGGAAAATTTACGAAAATTGAGAGAACCGTACTTTAATAATAAATGGTATTCTTTATTGTTTAGGTTAGGTTTATTTTTCATTAGTGCTAGGCTCTAGATTTGGGTATTTTTTTAGTTGTAACGTGTTAATTCTTACTTGACTCATGGTAGGAAAATTTACGAAAAATGAGAGATCATTTACTTTAATAATAAATGATATTCTTAATTTTTTAGGAGGAGCTCGTGGCTAAGTAATAACAAGCCGCACGGGTCGATCCATCAGGTTAAGCTACGCTTGCCGGGGTTGGTCAGTGGATGGGTGACCATCTTTACATACCGAGACTCCTCCGTGCCTCGGAAAGCACGTTAAGCCGTTGGTCCCGGCTGTCATTTGTGGATCTTTGACAGTCGTTACGAGCCGTCAGAAGCCCGAAAGTCTGACACCAGTCTTACCAAGGGGTATCGTGTTACCCAGTTACTGGGTTGTGGAGGTCAGATAGGCAGTCGCTCCATGTAAAATACTGGTATTCAGCTGCATCCGGTTAGACTGGAAGCCGACCCCAAGATAGTTGGGAAAAAGGCTAGGAAGATTGATTGATTGATTCTTAATTTTTTAGGTTATCTATGACCGAAATTTTTAATTCAGCAATCAAAGCCCTCAAGCTTCCGAAAGCCAAGCAATTGACGTTCCTGCTGTAGAACTTTACTAAGACGTTAATATCTCCACCAGAGCTCCACCATATTGCCGAAAATTACCAATCAACATACTCAAAGTTACTTTTAGTTTTACTCTTTTAGTTTCCCACTTTCTATTTGCGTAGTATATTTGGGTAATAAATGAACACCGGCGTAAGTATTTTAGTACATCGTGGTACAGCACACTTATGCATATTTCGATAAAAATTGAATTTACTGAATAATAGGTTATAAAATGTATGGAATTGACAGTTTTCAATGGCCATGTCGACGATGCGGCACCTATCGTGATAAAATGGCAGTAAACATCCCCATTGCACTTGTCTAATGGACACAAAAATACTAATCATTTTATTGCTTGTTTACAGCCTGCGATTCAAACAAATATGTCTGGTATTTTAATTCAGAATGATCGAAATCAGACAAACTCACAATCAATATCTAGATGTGGTGCTCCTAATAAGGTAACTTTTATTTTGTAATTAATAACAGTAGGATCACCATACTGTTTTTAAAGTCATAAAATTTTTGTGTATAATTTTTTAGTTTTTGACTATTCTCGGAACCCTGGAAGGCGTACGAGGGGCCGAAGCCAACTCGCAGAGGCCCGTTAGACGTTTGTAATGAAATGAGGCACCAACCGACGATTATCCCTGTATGCACTATGCAAGTGCACCCAAGGACAACCCCCGGCTGGTGTAGGACTATTGCAGGATATGGAAACAAAGATATTGGACTATGGGTTTGGGTGGCTTAAGTTGACTGGTGACCTGGATCTATGGAAGGACTATGGCCCCTGCCTGATCAATGTTTTATATATACACGGATAAAATGGCAGGGGGTGACTTGCACACTCAATGATGGGCCCCCGAAAGCGGTCGCTTGCACAAAGTGTCGTAGCGACACTATTCTATTTTATTATTATTTATGTTAATAATAGAGTGGTTTTCAGGTCGAAGCTGTTTGTGTGCCTACCATTCAAAATAAACCTGGAGAGATATCAAAGAGTGGCATAGATTTAGCCCCTAGCACATCTGCTACGCTAGATTTAGTCACTAGCACCTCCGCTACGCCGCATTTAACTGCTAGCACCTCCGCTGCGCTGCATTTAGCTGCTAGCACCTCCGCTGCGCCGCATTTAGCTGCTAGCACCTCCGCTGCGCCGCATTTTACCGCTAGCACCTCAGCTTCGTCAGATTTACCGGTATGACGAGCTTCAGTTTTTTATCTCATTGATTGAATTGAGACTGGGTGGTATCTATTGCTTGTCTTCAATATCTATTAAAGCTTAATTTTATTTGATTTCAGGTCAGGACATTTGAAATTATAAAAACATTAAAGGAAAAATGTCAAAAACAGTCCAAGAAGATAAAGAGACTTAATGAGAAAGTTAGACGACAAACGAAAAAAAATGCTCATTTTAGTAATATTATAAAAGATTTAAAAGAAAGAAATTTACTAAATACAGAATCCCAAGCTTTACTTGCAGAATGTGCAGGACCCCAAGACTTCTTGAAAAGGCAAGAACAGTTGCAAAATCAACAAAATTGTATTGTTCAGAAATGAATAATATTGATTTCTTTAATATAACTTTATTATAATTATTGTTGACTTTTATTTAAAACCCACAATCATTGGCGTGTTAGAAACTTAGTATCAAAAATATTTATAACGGTCGTTCCGTAAATTTTTTAAATTGGTTTTTCACTAGTTATCCGTGAAATTCAAATTCAAGTTTTTTGGTAATTGCAGCTCTGTATTATGTTGTATGTTGATCAAAATGTGATGTAATATAAATTATAGTATTTCATTTAAAAATTACCATCTTCGAGCCATTGAGGGAACCATCATAAGCTAACAGTATAAAGAAACCGTGGGGACACTCTGGGACAGCAATCAAGCCAAAAAGTCGGTTGAAACATTATTTGATGTAAGCAGGTACATGAAATGAAAAGCAGTAAATACAAGTCGTGTCAATAAATTAAAGTTGAGACCCAATTTATGGGTCTCTAGCGGTATGAGGTCCCCGCCGCCCTCCGTGGCGGCGTAAAGAGCGGCGAGAGGCGCGGTCAAGTCTCAACTTTAATGACACGACTTGTACTTACTGCTTTTCATTTCTTGTAATAGCTAGAAGCATAAAATTAAAAAAAACGACTTCAAAAAAGGAGGAGGTTCTTAATTCAACGGACCGGCATCGGGATTCGGGATAAACTTGTTGCTTATATTATACATATAATGGAGTGAAATCAGTTACACAATACTAGGTCGATAAAAAGCAGCTTATTATCTGTCCTCCAGGTTTCAACCTATTTCAATGGTAAACATCAAAATAAGTTCTAGCCGTGAAATAATGACGAACCAATACAAACAAATATTTTTATTTTACCCGTAGGTAGGTAGATATGGTACCGTAACATTATGAAAACATTCTCACAATCTTTTATCGATGTTATTATATAGAAATATCGATAAGGACTACCCTATTAGCCGCCATTTTATTTTCTCACTAAAGTGTAGGTATGCACGTTTTTCTTGTAGGTATGCCAAGTCCATAGGATTTATAAGTCATTGTACAAAGACCACAGAGCATGTAACTTTACTAAAGCAATAGATACATGGTGCGACCACAGATCACATACTGGCAACCACAGATAACTACTCGTCGGAGACTGACTGACAGTGTGAAGTCTGGCGATTTGTGGTGAATGCTGGCGAATAGTGACGAATAACGGCGAATAACGGCGGATACTGGAGCCTAGTGTGGCGAATGAATCTGTGGGCAAACGCGGGACCCATGCGCGGAACGACACAGATTTGTTGCATTTTGAAATAACGATTTGGCAGTGCCGCGCCGCTTTGGGCAGGCTGGGGTTGCTTGGGCTGGGCTAAAAATAACGTCTAAAAAGAAATAAGTATACAAGATTTTTTTAATATAAAGAATTATTTATTTAAATATTAAAACAGAAATAAAGTGCTTAGGTTTATTTTTATATCCTACAATAGTTTCTCGGTATTAGTCGGTATGATATATTATAGGTATTGGCACATGAAAAGAGAGGCACAGCAGTGGCTGAACTTAGGCAATGATGACGCTAATGATGATGAAAAACTATTTATATACTTACATGCGGTTATTTCGTTTGTTCACCTTAAACAGTCTATTCCTGTTGTCCCCGTAGTAATGTCCCCGTTAAAGGTGACAAACAGAATTAAAAAAATAACATTACTTGCTGTTGTTCCCGATGTCCATGAAGGCTTGTCCACGTTAATTTATTGTATAAATATGGACAAAGCGGACTATGGGAAGTATTTATTATTTTATTAAATTCCCTTTGTCACCTTAAGGCTGCTGTCCACTGGAGCGGAGAGGAGATAAGAGGAGCGGAGATGTGCCAATATTAACCAATAGAATCTTGCCTCAGGATCACTGATCTAAACTCAGGGGCGGAGTCAAGATTCTATTGGTTAATGTTGGCACATCTCCGCTCCTCTTTTCTCCTCTCCGCTCCAGTGGGCAGGCAGCCTTAATGGGGACATTTCTACGTCAATAACGGAAATACACACCTTAAAACAGCCACCCTAGGTTATCCAACCTAGGGTGGCTGTTTTAAGGAGAGTATCCACTCGGACGCGTGTTCATCTGTCACCCCTCAGACGGTATAAATCACTTTTGATTGTTCGTTCGACTGCTTACTTCTACTCAGTATCTTGGACCAGTTTTTTTATCATGTTTCTCTAAATTACTGTACACAGTCGAGGGAGAAAATCGGAAGAAAAATAATATGCGAATTCCGAATATCCACCTTGTCTGGGGTGGATTCTTGGACATGCGTTTCCGAGTACCGGATTTTTCGGGGTGGATAATCGGAAAAACCCACGGAATCTAGCAATATGTATAAGGTCGAGTCCTAGTGGAAAGCAATCTGTCGCGATGGCGTACCTACTCGCAGTCGCGCGATTAATCAAATCTCCCTTGTACGTCATCCTAATTCTCAAAACGATCGTATATTCGTCTATGCGCACGACAATCGACAATCAGAATTAAATACTTAATTAATCCTTACATATTATAAAACAAAGTCCCCCCTTGCGTCTGTCTGTCTGTTTGTCTGAACGCGATAAATTCAAAAACTACTGAACGGATTTTCAAACGGTTTTCACCAATGTACATAGTGATTTATGAGGAGCGTTTTAGTGTATAATTCATGAAGGTTTTGTGTAAACTGGTTGACATAATGACGATTACTGTTGAAGATGTCGGAAAAAATCATGGCGACTGGGAGCTTTATTGGCGTGCGCCGCGCAAACCGTGAGAGATAAATAAAATGTATGTTCTACAGGATTGTATATCTTAAAAAGTTCAACAAAAAAGTTCTCAATGGCATACCTATGTCTATGCCACAATAACCATTCTTGTCTTTCAGAATTTGATAAAAATTTCATTGTTATTTCCGATGCAATTTTGACCGGTATGTTATAATCCTTATCCAATAAAATATGTTACATTGGGCATTTAATTTAGATTAAAATTTGCCATGACATCATATCATTTACAGTTCGCGTCAAATAACTTTGCCGCTCCGAAATAGACTACAATGTCTAAAAGTAGTCAATCTTGCATAAAAAACAGTAGCCTTCATGCTGCACGCATGCGCAACCTAACTTTAGAGCGGCAAAGTTATGACGACAACGCGGGTAGTACGTTACGTACGTACGTCCCGGTAGTACGTTCCCGTGGGATATTTTCCGACTTCCACGCCGGCGAAACCGCGGGCAAAAACTAGTAGGTGTTTACATTGTAGCGGTTAGACCGCCACATACAAAAAAACTACGAAACAAAAAAAAGACATGACGTCACACAATTCCTACATCTCGCAGTTAGAGTTTACTGAGCGAATAACATAGATAAGACTATCCGAAATCAACATATGGGCAGTTGCCCGCCAGACATAATACCCGTCTGGTTGGAGGATCCTCCCTTTTCTATGGTGGATGAGTGAACTTTACACCCTGTTCCTCATACCGTCTAAATTGGTGACCCCGAGAATGAACGTCAACGCAGCCTTCGTGCAACTACTTCAGCGTGACGTCATAATCATCACTCCCGCAAGCTTTCGTGAGGCGAGTCACACAGCCAGCCAGCACCCACGGCTTCAACGGGTATCCTGACCACCAGCATGCAGCGAACGCGCATTCCTGGTCATCACCCTCAGCCACATCACCCCGACTCACTGGGGAATCACCGCAATCACCTCAATCACCGCAATCACCTCAATCACCGCAATCACCTCAATCACCGCAATCACCACAATCGCCGCAATCACCACAAACAGTTCCGACCCACCGTGAACTGTGCGGCACCCGGTTCCGACTCACTGGAACCACAATCACCATCGCCGCAATCACTGCAGACAGTTCCGACCCACTGTGAACTGAGCGGCACCCGGTTCCGACTCACTGGAACCACAGCTGGCACTGTGAAGCATCGCAAGATCCAAGACTCAGCCCACTATCGACCTCCGGTCTCCGGAGGGGAGTGATGTAGCGGTTAGACCGCCACATACAAAAAAACTACGAAACAAAAAAAAGACATGACGTCACACAATTCCTACATCTCGCAGTTAGAGTTTACTGAGCGAATAACATAGATAAGACTATCCGAAATCAACATATGGGCAGTTGCCCGCCAGACATAATACCCGTCTGGTTGGAGGATCCTCCCTTTTCTATGGTGGATGAGTGAACTTTACACCCTGTTCCTCATACCGTCTAAAACATAAAAAGAGTTAAAACATTAGTTTTACGTGCTAGAGCTAGGTTTATTTAATATGATGTTTATAACGTTCTCTTCTTTTACTGGGTCGTCATTTATAGTTTTTGATGTATCAGCGATCTCAGCGATCATAGTGCTGTCTTCCGTTTTCTTTGCCAAAATGTCTAATTCAGTATCTTCGTTATTTTTTTTCAAAACTATATCTGTTAAACTGTTTGCTTTTACAGAAATACGCCTGGATTCACACATGCTATCGAGACTTATTTCGGCTATATCATCATCGCTTCGTGTATGAGATGCTTCTTGTAGCAGCACTGGATCCTTTCTTCTAACAGCTACAGATCCGGATTCACTCCTTTTAATGGCGAAGTATTTACTTACAGTAATGTCACTTTGGGTTCGAGTAGGAGTTGGTTTGGCCGCATTTATGGCGACACTCATTTTTATCGAAAAAAAATTATTTACCTTGCGCTCAATTTCGGCACGAGGTGAAGTTTCTTTGGCAACAATTGGCTCCGATGCTCTCTTTGTAATTGTACAGTTTTCTCCTACACGGTCACTTTGGGTATTAGAAAAAGTTTTTTTGGCGGCAATGACACTGGATTCTTTCTTTTCAAGGTAACTTGTAACGTTCATATTCCGACTACTTCCAGCAAGAGATAAAGAATGCTTGACAACATACTTATCCCTCGCACTTTTTTCTCTCCGCAGATCCACATTCTTATTTGTTAAATTTGCGATCTTTGACAGAATATTATTTACAGATTTTTTTATAAAACATTTCTTGTCGACTGTTGGTTTTTTCACAGTAACCTCTTCAATATTTCTTGCACTGTTGGTAACCATTTGGCCGGTGTAAATGTTTGTAAGGACTGCAGAGTCATTTGGCTCATTAGATGTAGTTCCTTCGGCTGTATTATGTCCGGATTCCTTTTTGACTGCATTTTCTTTAGCGGGTACGTCTTCGATCCGAAAATCTTGAATTACATTATCAGTATGAACAGAGGGTGAACTTTTTCGGGAAATAATGCGTCCGGTTTCATTTTCGGCAACTAATACGCTACTGTTGCAATCTTTTCGGGTAAGGGGTAAAGTGCCTATTCCTGCGACGTGTCCGTATTGATTATTTTTAACAGTAATTATTAGCTCGTTTACATAACTATCGCTTTTAGTAGTAATTGTTGAATTTTCTTTAACAGCACGGTGTCCAAATTTATTGTTTTTAAATAGAACTTTTTCAGTTAAGATATGAGAAGAAGTAGCTTTGGCGGCAACGCGTTCAAATTCAATTTTTTTGACGGGCATGGAATCGCTTTCGGTACGGTCATCACTAGGTATGGATAATATATTGTTAATTGTTTCCATCGATTTGTAAGATAAAACCTCAAATTTCTTGTCCTTTGCAGTTTTCGTGATCAGATTTAAGGGGTCAGATTTTCTTCTGTTTTCCTCTTGATTGAATACAAGAGAGATGCCTGGAGGAGACAGTTGCTGTGCTGTTTTACCAGTTTCTACTGCTATCAAAGGCCCATTAACTTGTGTAGATTGTGTTGTAGAAGCTTTTTGGAGCATCCTGATGAATCTTTCTTCGATCTTTGCTTCTGAAATCATATAAAAGAAAGAAAGAAAGAAAATACGTTTATTTACCGTAAACATGACGCAAAGAAAGAATACAAACACGAAAAATAACAAGTTGGGGGGAAGTATGCGTCACATCCACGCAAAACGGCCATCGCTCAGCAACGCTGCGACCCTATGTGATACAGAGCCCCAGTGCTGGTTTTCAGCGACAGCCGGCGTTGACGTGATGACGACCACCAGTGCAGCATACAATGAGATATAAATAAGATTATTTATTTCTAATTCTATAATATAACGTGAATTTCTTTTAATTTTTTTGTTTTCTAGGGGAAAATTCAATAGCTATCTAATTACGCAACACATTTTTGTAAACTATTCCGACTAATCTGTTTCATTTTGACAGTTCAACAATTTTCATCGCGTTATCTACGTTGTTGAGCAGATTTTTTTTCGAACTTTAGAAGCAATGGATTAGCAATCTGTTTCAAAACGATTCAAATTCTGATTGATTGTGTATTACGTAATTAGGGTACTGGTTTCACTCACCATTAATTTTCTTAACAACGTAGTTAAGGCCCAAGCACATTATGAAAAAACTGAAGACAAAGGATAGATACGCCCACCATTCTAATTCAATACACTGAAAAAAAGAGTTAAAAAAGAATCACAAGTGGGATCGATGAACTAAAGACAGGAGGAGAAACTGGAATGCATAACATAACATCACGCCTCGAAGGGTTAGGCAGAGGTGTACCATTAGTACACCTACATTTCGCCAATTAATAACCAAAAAATGAATAACTGCCAAAAACAAGTGCCAAAAACCTTATTTTTTTATCTGCTGTGTAATCCTGTTGTGCTTTTTAATCTGTGCTAAATAGATGTATTTTCTTTCAACCGGGCACAAATACAAGCTCAATTTTCTAAGTAGCATTACCTACTTAGAAAATTCTGATAGGTTAAC
Source organism: Conistra vaccinii (assembly GCA_948150665.1). NCBI lineage: Eukaryota > Metazoa > Arthropoda > Insecta > Lepidoptera > Noctuidae > Conistra > Conistra vaccinii. Next base: position 4,597,266 of record OX411326.1, on the reverse strand, counting down.
TCAAAAACATTGTGCCACATCAATTGAAACCAGGATACACACAAATAACTCTTAAAAAACAATCACAAATAAAAACAGATACAGAACTAGACAAGCAAATGACATTATATGCGTTGCGGGCGCCTAGAACAAACTACGGCAGGAGTAGGTATCTACTATTTTGTATGAAGGAGCACAGCTTTACAATAAATTGCCTCGGAATGTAAAAGACCAAAAGACCATGTAGGTATACTTTCAAAAAATCTCTAAAGAAACCCATTTTCTTCAAAACTTCAACACGCGCGCCTCAAAGAGATCAGCACAACTGACGGGATCCGCTAGAGTCGATTAGGTGCGGGAAATTCTGAAAGGGGTACCGTGGCCCCTGACACACAGGCAACTGCAGGAACATGGGTGGGTTTAAGTCAGTAAGAGTCTGACACAGTCCCTCCTAACTTCCTAAGTTATTTAATAATATCCCACCCAAAAAAAAAATTTAAAAAAAAGGGTATGCTCTCAGACCAAGTTAAAAAACCAAGACATAGCGCTGCGAAAAATACAGTCAGGCATGCCAAAACTACCCCACCGCCAAGGGCGTCGCCAGCCTAAGGCCCAGGGGGGGGGGGGCAAGTTGACAATATGGAGGTTGGGAAAAGTATTATTTGTAGGTACAGTCAAGAGTCAAGAGTCAAGAGTATGAAGCTTTACACTTCTTGTAGTGCGACTCTTTATCTCTACGGCGCACAATGGAGCCAAAATCGACGCTGGTGGACATTTAATTTGATGTTTAACTCGGTAGTCCCGATAGGAACTGAGAAAAATAATAATTTCCCTTTTCAATTTATGGATTGGAAACGGACCTTCCGGTTGTTTTCCCCAAAACTATTCAGAACTTTAGAGGTTAAAATCTGGGCGTACCACCAACACATAGATACGAATATTACGTCCCCGGACTCCGGGATATGGAACTTTAAAAAACGAAGTAAAAGTCGTCCAAATAAACAAAATTGGGTTTATAGATATTGTAGTTTCTTTACATTATAATGTCTTGTATTTTTGATAAAATGGTTTTGAATCCCCCTCCCTGCCCCCCTTGGCGACGCCCATGCCCACCGCTCTGTGCATACACGCTCACACGCACACATTTATATCCATTTACAATGAAACTACACCTCACTTAGTGCACACATGTTTCCGAAACCGGCTTCACATAACGATGACAGCACTATGTCTTTGTTTTTTATTTGGTACGAGGGGTATTTGCTACGGAGACCATTTTTTTTATAAATACCTGTAGCACTAATAAATAATATTCTATTGACATAGCAAAAAAAGTATACAAACGGCCATTTTTCTTCTCCGATCGTTATTTTTTAATTGTATTTTCAGAGGATAATTTTTCGCAACTTCTGACACTTATTCCATCAAAGCTTCTTTCTGTCAGAGAATTTTTTTAAAAGAGCGTCAAGTTATTATCCTTCTTACGAATGAGTTCAGTTATAACATGTGTCCAAAAATATTTTGCAATAAATTATGTCTACCAATAGATTGATCATCATCATCATCATCAGCCTATTAATGTTCCCACTGCTGGGACACAGGCCTCCTCTCTGTGAGAGGGAGTGGGCTGTAATCTACCACGCGGGCCCAGTGCGGGTTGGTAGATGTCACATGTCTTCGAATTTTTGGTTCTAAGACATGCCGGTTTCCTCACGATGTTTTCCTTCACCGTTTTGAGAGCAGTGGTGATGAAATTATTCACACAAAGTAAAGCGCCTGCTTGGGTTCGAACCCACGACCTACAACTCGTAAGTCGGGGCCGTTACCACTGGGCCACCACTGCTCCATAGATTGATAGATGGACGGAATACTAATAATCATCTTAATTTAATGACCGCAGAACTGGCAACAATTATATAATTTTAATTACATATTTAATTACTTTCTGAGTCGCTCGCTCGATGTCGCTCTTTGGAGTTCGCGTTCAAAATTCTATTATAGAAATTCATCACCGCCTGGTCTTAAAATGGTGAAGGAAAACATCGTGAAGAGATACACTTTTTTTTTAATAATCTTCTTAATAATCGTAATTTTTATTACTTCACTAGCGGACCTGGCGGACATTGTCCTGCCCAAACAGCGCCACCTACCGGGTCCAATTGTATTTTAAAATCATCCAGGGATCCACTCAATACATAATTATATATAATCTAAATCGGTCTAGCCGTTTAGGAGGAGTTAGGTGACAAGCACACGTACAGAAATATATAAAAATACAAGGTCTTGGGTTCGATTCCCGGGTGAGGCAAAGTGTTATTGGGTTTTCTTTCATCTGGAATTTCTCAGTATCAGCTCGAAGTCTGGACTTGTACCCCGTTGATGGCAATAGGCTCGACCCTTATTACATGGGATGGGACTTAAACATTACTGACGAAAACTGTAGATAACTATAGGTAGACTTCTGCCTAACCCTTCGGGAAATATAATTAATAGGCGTTATGTTATAGTACATACTATATATAAAGTTGATTTTAGACTGACTAGTACTGTTAAAAACGTCATAAAAAATATGAAATTGTAGCGCAAACTGAACCTTATGTGTAGGCATTACAGTTGTTGTTTGTTTACATGTTTGGCATATAAATTGCGAACGCAGTATAAGTACTTAATATAAAACAACATACAAAACTTCAATTAATTAAATTATTTACGTATCAAACCTTCGTACAAAGCAGTACCTATTTCTGTAAATTGAAATAAGACGTTTAAAAGCCGCAGACTGTTTCCAAATCTTCAATTTAGTCGAATTTAACGGGATTGTACAGTAACGAACGTATTTAGACAACAGAGTGTTAACGTTAACAAGCAAAAGCGTGTGTTCTCGAATGTACTTACTAGTTGATGGAATGTACTGTTGTGCGCGGTTGTACCGGCTACGAGGATTTACGATGGCGTTTACTTGTCTAACATTGTGTCCGATATACACGAGGCTAGTTTTTCAAGCCAGGATAGTAAGCTAGCAAGCTAGTAACTCTGGCTTCGTGTATTTAGAGAACTAGCTTCATTTCTAGGCTAGTAAGCTAGTGAGAAAGTTATGCCCGGGATACACGAGGCTAGTTATTGAAGCTAGTATAGAAAGCTAGTGTTAGTAAACTCTGGCTTCGTGCATAGAACTAGCTTCATTTCTAGGGTACTAAGCTAGTGAGAGAGTTAGTAAGCTATCGTCTCAAGCTAGGATAGTTTTATAGGACGGGATTCTATTTTTTGAGCTAGTAGCACGTCTTTAATGATTTTAATATCCTGGCTTGTGTACTAGATTCATGTGGCCGGCCAAGCTAGTATTCGATTGGCTAGTGTGCAGTGACTACTATTTGACCGCAGCCACATGTACTGTCAATCAATTAATCTGCCTCGCCTTTTCCCAACTTTGTTGGGGTCGGCTTCCAGTCTAACCGGATGCAGCTGAATACCAGTATTTCACATGGAGCGACTGCCTATCTGATCTCCACAACCCAGTAACTGGGTAATACGATACCCCTTGGTAAGACTGGTGTCAGACTTTCGGGCTTCTCACGACTCGTAACGACTGTCAAAATCCACGAATGACAGCCGGGACCAACGGCTTAACGTGCTTTCCAAGGCATCCTCCAGTCTCGGTATATAAACATGGTCACCCATCCACTGACCAACCCCGGCAAGCGTAGCTTAACCTGATGGATCGACCCGTGCGGCTGTTATTACTTAGCCACGAGCTCCTCACATAACCACATGTTACTGTACGGGCTTTAAATCATCTGGCTTCGTATAAACAGCACTAGCATGTGCCAAACCAGGACAGTAAGCCAGGGTAGTATACCGAGGTTCTAGATTGCTATGCTAGCTTTGAAACAGGAAGGAGGCCTGTGTCCCAGCAGTGGGAACATTAATAGGCTGATGATGATGATACACGAGGGTAGTTTTTCAAAGCTAGGATAGCAAGCTAGATTCTATCCTGGCTTACTGCCTTGCTTGGTACTAGCTAGTGCTGTTTACACGATACTAGTAAATTTTAAGTCAAAAGCATTGCAGTGACCAAGTCGGTAGAGTAAAATGATCTGATTAGGTATGTACTATCTTCGCCAGCCACACAATGCTAGTACACAAGCCAGGACAGTAAATTCGGTGGCGGGGTGGCGCAAAAAAATGGAACCCCATCCTATTAAACTATCCTGGCTTAAGACACTAGTTTACTAGCTTTCTCACTAGCTTACTAGCCTAGAAATGAAGCTAGTTCTGTATACACGAAGCCAGAGTTACTAGCTTACTAGTTTACTAACACTAGCTTACTATACTAGCTTCAATAAAAACTTTTTACAAAAAAAATTAAAACCGACTTCCAAAAAAAACCACTACAAAGTGAAAAATAACTTTAATTTCGGAAGTCGGTGTCTTTGTTTTTTAATTTTCGTTTTTTGCCACCGACTTCCGAAATTAAAGTTATTTTTCACTTTGTAGTGGTTTTTTTTGGAAGTCGGTTTAAATTTTTTTTGTAAAAAGTTTTTATTTTTCACTTTTTAGTTGTGGTACCTACCCCACACAATATCCAATACCACTAACTGCAATAAATAACAGTGACAGGAAGTTATCATCATATCGTACATATAAACTAAGTGGGAAAAATATGTATTATTGAAGCTAACTCAAAAACTATCTAAGCAAAGTCAATAAAATTTATATGGGACCACCTCGGGAGCTTACCCTTTCAAACAAAAAAATAATTTTCAAAATCGGTCCACAAATGGCGGAGATATCGGTGAACATACATAAAAAAAAAAAAAAAAAACATACATAAAATCGAACATAGAACCTCCTCCTTTTTGGAAGTCGGTTAAAAACTAGTGTCGTGTATCCCGGGCGTTACTGCGAAAGGTTTGTGAAGTGTTTTCCGTTCCACTAAACACTGGTTAGTGTGTTTCAGTCGTTATGTCTTAGACGTGGGAAACCACGATGATTTTTAGGGTTCCGTAACTCAAAAGGAAAAAACGGAACCCCTATAGGATCTGTGGCTGGTTTTCTGTCTGTCCGTCTGTCACAGCCAATTTGCTCCGATCTCCGGATATAATGAACCGATTAAGATGAATTTGGTACTAAAGTGCCGTAAGCTTAGCATTGCCACTGTCACTTGTTATTTTTTTGAGGTTAGTTCGCTGCCCTTTGTATTGATTGCTCGTATTTGTTTTTGATAATTATATCAAAAGATAAGTTTATTTGGCTTATTGGTGACTCGCCCGAATAAACTGGTACGAATCCGGACCAATCGACCATTTTAATAAATATTAGTTTTTCTTGAGGCGATTCGTACGAATTTTGATCGTGTGGACGAATCAACAACTCCAACAATATTATGTAGTAGTAAAGTACACTGGTGCACAGAAGTGGTTAGGGTAAAATATAATATATTGAAATAAACAAGATGAAAAATGAAGGCTGTTTATTTGTGAGGAGAGGTTAATGTTAATTTCTTTGTCATAATCCCATCGCTTAGCAAATGAAAATGGCTAAAAGGTAGGTGAGGTTTGAACTAACCACACAACGCATGAGCTGAGCGAACCCCGCGAGCGGTGCCGCGGTAGCGGCCGGCGAGTGCCAGGGTCCGTTTAGGCACAAGCGAATGTAATGTTTTGGGCATGTGGTCTTTTAACAGCGATCTAACCTCAACAATGCCGTGACTTAGTGACAATGACAATGCAATGTTTACGACACTTTAGCCGGGCCGACGCGGTGTTAATAAAGTGCCGGTAGCGGCACTTTATCCGATAGGGATAGAATGCCGCTAGTGGCGCTCTATACACTGCCCAATTCTTTCTTGGAATATATTTATTTATTTATTTTATTTTACAGAAAGCTTACAGACTAATAATACAGTTAAACATCAGCTATAGGTAGGAAAATTTGCTAATTACAAGCTTCCACAACTTATATATATATAACAACAACATATATATTGATAAAACAACAAACAAGATGGCCGCCATCTTGTTTTATCATTCGTTCCGATTTTGAACACGCGCCCAAAAGAACCTTGTAACACTATAATACTTTTCAATCAACATCTAATAAATTATTAACATAAAACATGAAAGCAGCTTATTAAAGTAGGAAAATAAGCTTACATTTAACATTATAAATTCTAGACTTTATTAAAAGTCTGGTTTCCTAAAACTACTTAATCTAATTTTATTCATGGCGCGTAGATGCTGTCTGGCGTTCGCAATATTTGAGAAACTGGAATTTTCCATTAAAAAATGAATGGTCATTACTGTTTAGCTTTTAAGTTTTCCTTTAAGACGTAGATATAATTATGATTTTAGTGACTTTTAAATTTGTTATAACGCCTTCAAATAATGCAAGTAAGTTATGCAAAAAAAAAACCAGAACGCGTACACGTCAATTCTATATCTGAGTAAAATACTTTATGACACATCACGCCTTGTTTCCCCGAAGGGTTCGGCAGAGATGTACCTGTAGCAGGTACACCCACATTTCGCCAGTTATGTTTAAGTCTCACGTGGGGGCGAGCCTATTGCCATCAACCGGGCACAAATCCAGACTCCGGGCTGCTACTGAGAAGTACTTTATGAAATATATATAATAAATTCAGGAATGTCTATCCAAAATATAAAAACGATATTACTTTCAAACTACTTAAGATATTTTCATTATAATATCTATAAATTATATCTGTGATTTTTTTGCAATTATGTATTCATATTTTCAGTACTAAAAATAAATATATGAAACTGAACGGCAGCGGCGCGGCGGGGCGGGGTGAGCGCGACGCTTATTTTTGTAGCCAAGGTCTATCTTGATGGAATAATTAGATTACCATAAGAGTGATATGCTTGGCGTTTCCCTACTTGATTGAATCAGAAATGAAGAGATCCGTAGGAGAACCAAGGTTACCGACATAGCCTGACTTGAATTGCCAAACTTAAGTGGCAAAACAGATGGCCGATGGGGCTGAAAGGTTCTGGAGTGGCGACCGCGTACTCCAAGACGTAGCGTTGGAAGGCCTCCCATAAAATGGACCGATGACCTTGTGAACGCCGCAGGAATCCGCTGGATGCGGGAAGCACAGAATCGGTCGAAGTGTCGGTGCTTGGGGGAGGCCTATGTCCAGCAATGGACGTCTTTCGGCTGAATTGATGACTTTCCATTCAAGTATCGAAAGCCCCTATTGTTTTGATGCACTTTCTACTCTTAAAAAAATATTACCATCTAAGCGACCACGCCATAACATGTCACCCGTATGTTTCCCCTAAACTTAGCGATACCAAGGTGATTATGTTACAAAGAGGTTACATACATGCCGTTTTAAAAGCCGTCACGACTTCAAACAACTTTGTTTTGCTTTGGCTTTCAATGTGAGAGACATCGCTTGATTGATCGCTCCTTCAATCGATCAGCGACAGAGGAGTTGGTGCTCAAAACTGAGGGAGAACATTGTTGGTACTTATTTGTCAGGTGTATGTAGATTTAATGTTACAACGTGAGATTGTTATGTTGAGTTGTGAGGGAATGGGGTTGGAGGGAAACTGATGAGGGTGGAGTGAGGAACCCTATTTATTTGTCAAAGTCAAATAATTTATTTCAAAATAGCTTTCGTCCGTGGCTTCGCCCCCGTGGAAGTCGGAAATTATCTCACGGGAACGTACTATCGGGATAAAAAGTATATTCTATGTGTTAGGTAATCCAGGTTTCCAAATCCGTTAAGCCATTTTTGCATAATTGAGTAACAAACATCCAAATATACAAACTTTCACATTTGAACGTCAAAGTTTACAAAAAAAAAAGACGTGTGGTACTCGGAGACTGCCGCGGTAAAGCTATTGCATAGCTGTTTTTATCAATTTATGCAATTATAATACAACCAATGCCACCTAGAGGCAAGTTGCTGAACTAAAGAGACAGGGGTGTTAGGTTATTTTCGTTACGGAATTTCTGGATTCGGTCTCCACGCTCAAGGCCCGCGATAGAAGCTATGCAATAGCTTAAAAATAGAATTGATTCAAGTCGCCCATAACAAAAGATAGTTTTCGTATGGAGAAGAATGGGCAAGAAACTCCACCGTTACTCTTTATAAATGTTTTACAATATTTTGTATACATTCATAATACATATGTGAAGACGATGCACCTAGAATAAAATAACTATACCCCCAATAAGTAAAAAGCATAAAAAATTAAGCAATGACAGATAAACTAATAATCTGATGAATGACATGGTGCTGACATTTTTTAACACATACGTAGTAGAAATAAACGATATTTCTAAAATCGAGAATTTGTGGTCGGTACGACTATATTTTCTATCATAGAGGGGCTCGTGGCTAAATTATAAGCCGCAAGGATCGGTAAAAAGTAAAGCTACGCTTACCGCGGTCGGTGCGTGGATGGGTTATCATCCATTACATATCGAGACTCGAAACTCTGTGTCTCGAAAAGCACGTTAAAGGCCCGATTCCATTAGGCAAGTTACTTACTTGTATGCAAGATGCAAATTGCATACTCGTACAACTTGAACAAACCTGCATACAAGCTACAACTTGTGTGAGGTAGTTTGAACTTGTACATTTTTTTATTCAAGTGACGTGCAAATTGAACGCGCAAACGTTAGTTGCACATTTAGGATTTCGAACGACTGACGTGTACGCGCATTTTTATCTCTGGGTCTAGCTGTACAATTGTTGAACATCTCCACTTGTATGCAAATAAAACCTGTATGCAATTTGCACGCTCTGGAAAACATGTTTCCAATGCAAGCAACTTGTACGCAAATATGACGTCATACTTGCATGCAAGACTTGCCTAATGGAATCGCGGCTGAGGTCGCTTGTACACGGTAAGAAAATACGCCGGGCCTACGCAAGAATTCGTGTCGTAACTAGAAAATCACTGTGTACACTACTCGCAGCGGTGCACGAAAAAAATCTTGTCTGCGCAAGACACGACGCGGCAAACGTTGTTAGTTTTCGTGTGTAGAACAGACAAAATTCTTGTCGTGTACACGAAGAATTTGTCTTCTTGACTGCGGCAGACACGGTAAATTTTCTTACCGTGTACAAGCGCCCTGAGTCGTTGGTCCTGGCTGTCATTCGTAGATTTTTGACAGTTATTTTGGGTAGTCAGAAGCCCGAAACTCTGACAACTGTCTTACAAAGGAGTATTGTGTTACCCAGTAACTGGGTTGTAGAGGTCAGATAGGCAGTCGCTCCATGTAAAATACTGGAATTCATCGGCATCCAGTTAGAATGGAAGACGACCCCAACGTAGTTGGGAAAAGGTTAGGCAGAGGATTTTGATTTGTAATGACTATTAAAGATATAGGTCTTTCATCATCATTCTCCTGCCCTTATCCCAACTTATTTGAGATCGGTGCAACGTGTCTCATTCTTCCACACTTCTCTATTAGTCGTCATCTCGGTAGTCACCCCCTTTCTAGCCATATCATCTTTCACACAGTCCATCCATCGTTTCTTTGGTCTTCCCCTACTCTTATAGCCATCGACATTGTTCAATGTTACCTTTGGACATTGACTCAGCACTCGGCCCGGCTTACGCGCGGCCCAGTTAAAATACTGATTTGGTTGCATCTTACACGCATAGGATACAAAGATCTTACATATTAGTGTGTGTTAAGAAAAATTAGTATATAAGCTCTAACATATTGTAAATAAATCATATTTGAATTTTATATTCTTGTTTCATTACCCCTCACTGTGGCCAAGACACCTTTAGCCATCTCTGATCAGTATCGTGAGTGTGCGGGACTGGCAGTGAGTGTACCCTTCCCGAACCTGGAATCCTGCCTACTATCCGTCCGTAACCTTAGGTCACATGGTGCAGACATCCTGAACTTCTTTATACGGGTATATTTATTTATCACATACTAGGTATATGATAGGTTAGGGCTGTACGGCTTGTAGGGCTTAGAGTTGTAGGGACTGTTAGGCTTGTAAGTCTTAGTAGGCTCCTTTAACTTATCATATATTTTCATGTATCATCACACCCTTAGCAGTATTGCGGCCTTACGTGACGTCTGTTGAGGGTGGATGTACAGACATTCATACTCAAAACTTTCCCGACGACCGCGACATTTTCCTCATTCCTCCGTATCACATGCCCATACCATGACAACTGATTTTCGCACAACTTAAGAGTCCTATCACATTTTTTTAAATTTAAAGAAGAAATTCATGATTTTCGTCGCTGTAATATTCAGCAGCAGTAAGATATTTTAATTATTTGTTAATAATAACGATAGTACCATTTTCTTTCTTGTAAGTTGGAGTTACACATTCTTTTCGTGTAATTTGCTGAATTATAGTATACGGAATATATAGTACTTTAATTTTATTTATTGTAATTATGTCTTATTATATTGAGAAAATAAAACTAATGAAACGTATTCATTGTAGATAGAAGTTTTATATCATATTAGTTTATTTGAAAAAATTGTGTTTATTTTGAATATAAAGGACGCTGAATCAAGATATTTATTGCTTTTCTTTACGATTTTTTTCGTGAAAGGTCAAGGAATTTAAAGAAATTCTAGAACTTCAATAACCAAGTAAAACATTCAATTTATTTTTTAGTAATTTTAGCATTTATTAGAACCGAATGAAACAATGTGAATTTGAGTGTCAAACTTCCGTTGCCGACAGTTTTTCAGTCCAAGATAGATAGGTCTTTAATAGCCATTATTTCAGTAATATTTACATTCACCACCTTTTTAGGCATTTTGTGTTTCACATATAGGTACCTAATATATTCATTATTTCAGAAAAAAAAAACTAGTAACCTTTTTCAGTGTCGATTTTAAATTGTCTCAACGAATTTCAGCGTATAAACCTTTTAAAGAAAAAGGTCGAGTGACAGCATAATGTTGATGATGCAGCATATTTTAAGGATTATGTTTAATATTTGCCAAAAAGCACTTAGTGTGAACGAATTCTAATATAAGTGCTTTCATTGAAAACCTATTATAGTTATTGCGAATATGTAAAGTAGGTAGGTATGTAAATGAACATTTTCTATTATCATTATTCGTATTTTTAGTTAAAGAGAAAATTAAACGCAAATATAATACTTAGTTGTTTCCAATTTAACTTGATGAAAAAAATTTTATCTCTTCTGCAGCTCTGTTGTTATCTTTCAGCACATCAAAATTGGTTCAGACTTTATGAAACGAAATGAAATTGTTTATTCTGTAAAAAGGATATCGGAATCACTTTTACACGTCATATTAAAAATAAGCTAGATGAGATGAGGGGCCGTTTGAACCCCCTTCGGAGTCTAAAACCGCTGCTTTGACGGAATCATAATATTATTATGATAACATTATACTTCATATTTTTTCATGCGGCAAAAATTACACCATATATGAATTGAATTGAGAACCTTATATGAATTGAACTGAATCATAACTCAATTCAATTCAGATATGAATTGAATTGAGATATGAATTGAGTTATGATCAGCTAATATGTGTCACTATTTTACGATAATTAGAGGAATTGCTAATTAATTGCTGGGAATTCAGGAAATGAATCGCTTTTAGCAAAATTGCTAAAGTGGCCGTTTTACACCATTCTGGGACTGCTGGTCGCACGCTCGGAAATAGAGCAGGTTTCCAGATTTGAGGATTATCGAGACCTCCCCCTCTCTTCGGACTTCAGATAACCCTATTATACCCCATCGTAACCTGCTCAATTCTTCCTCGAGTTCGATGATCTGGTCGGTGCTGAGTGTACGCGTGTTGTATGTTGCCAAGTCCAGTTTCAGGTGATTGTGGTAGCCGGATCTCTTCCGGGGATTCTTCGCACCCCTTGCCTCACCGTGACATTGACCGCTACCGTAACCAAGGGTAGGTGGGCCGCCGGGCACTAGGGGCCATTTCTTTTTGGTACTTGTATTTTGGGGGGTGGGGGGGTTGCCATAATCGCCACGCTTGGCGGGCGGGTTGGCGATCGCAGTATGGCGTTAAAAATGCATAGCGAACGCTGCTGCCCATTCTCTAGTAAGTCCCTTAGTCGCCTTTTACGACACCCATGGGAAGAAATAGGGTAGTGCTATTCTTTAAGTCCGACACTACACGGAACAATTTTTTTAACAATTTGAAAATGTTGTAGAATTGTAAATTTTAAAAGTTTTGTGTTATTGGGCTCAGGTATAATATTTGATTTAGAAACCAGTATTTTTTCTTGTCAATGTAGTGTATTTGGTGAACGGGAGTTATCGCAAGACAAATATATTAAGTGTTGGGAAGGTGCATGCAGTATATAGAGTGTAAAGTGCAGTGCAGAATTACTTACTCATGTCTTCATAGTTCTCATTAGGTATTCGTCACGTGACATGTCAGCACGTTAGGCGGTGCATACACGTCGTGCAGACGCATACTATGCAAGTCTCACAGACGCATACTGGGCGAGTCTCAACGTGCTTGAATGTGTCGTGTGTCGCATGCCTATCGAGTATGACCTGCATAATCAATAGATGGTATATTAACAAGTAATGCTGGTCTAAGGACATAAAGGATTAAGGCATCCATCATTTCAAGGAAGATTAAAATTACAGGTGCTTTTGGACTGCTGATTTAAAATGCGGAGTTATATCTAGGAAAGGGTGGTCAGTTCGCAATTCTGCAAGTCATACGTGTTACTCAGTAGCTCCGCCAATTTAATTCAAGAAGTGGTGAAAAAGTGATCATAATAGTGACTATTGCATACTAAATTACTCTTTAATAAACACCCTTTCGAACTGTATACAAAATTACTGAGTTTATTGTGTAACAAAGTGCTAAAATGTTAGAAGTGTTCAACAAATAGTACTAATTCAAAAATTCTCTAACGACCAACCGTCCAGTAAACAAAGAACTGGACTTTGAACCCATCAACGTCAAGTTATTGAGAAGTACTCATAACTACAAAGCATTGACATAATTCGAATGCACTAATAACTGTCACCGTGGCGCATTGGCTTTAGAGGCGTCACTACTCTAGTGATCGCACTTTCGATCCTGGGTGACACAAGTCGTCTTTTTGTGATTAATTTTTTTATTTTTTCTGACTTTTTGTATTTTGGTTCCTGCCTTTTTATCTGCCTGGCGTAAAATTGCACTATGCCGCAAATAGGACGCACACCACCGAAGGCAGCAGACGCAGTAAAAATTGTGCATGTTCAATCTGAGCCGGACATACAAAGAGCACTTCAGGGCACACCAGATACTTCAAACAGTTCACTCCGCCAGAAGCGTCCGCGGATGGATTTTTCACCGGATACCGTCGATACCGAGCATGTGAATATAGTCACTGAAAATGTACTGGAGTCCAGACCAAAGCAACCCACAGAGACAGAGTCGTCACTACTCCTCTCTGAAATACGTTTATTGAGGCAACAGGTATCAGATCTAAAAAAACAAAATACGGATATCGGTTTGAAACTGACTAATGTTTCCGAAGCCATTAATCAAAAACTCGAAGATTTTAATAGGAAAATTGAGTCACGAGATAAGGAAATAATATTGCTTAAAAACTCCATAAGTGAACTGCACCATAAGTTAAATACCTACGAACAAAATAACATGAAAAATGAACTCGAAATATTCGGAATCCAGGAAGAAAAGAATGAAAATCTCGTTCATATCACTATGTTGGCAGCAAAGAAAATTGGTTTCCATCTTTCAGAGGCTGATATAGACGAAGCCTACCGCGCAGGCCCTCGACGCACTAACCTGACGGGCAAACCTAGGTCTATTGTCTTAAGACTTACACGCCGTGCTACACGCACACATATTCTAAAAGCTGCGAAAGATCGACGACCGCTTACCTCGGACGATATAATAAAGGGGACCTCCAACAAAGTCTATATAAACGAACGCCTAACAACCAGCAATAGGTTGTTATTTCGTGAAGCTCGGACACGTGCACAAGTACACGGTTTCCGCTACTGCTGGGTACGAAATGGTACTATCAACATACGAAAAGCTGAGAAGCAACCATCTATCCCCATCCGGACACCGACTGACCTGGACGAGAAGGTTGGCCCCTCCCAAGCGATGGATGCTGTCGACCCAGAACACGGAATATCACCGATACAGAGTGTCGAGGACCAATAATTTTAAGAACCTTTTTTACCTATGCCTCATTTTGTTTTTACCACAAAGTACTATTTTTTATTTTTTTTATTTTTATGTTTTAAAATTAATTCTTCTATTTAAATCGCACTTGTGTACAATGCACACACTTACACATATCCATAATCTGTACAAGCAAATACCCAGTAATCACTCAAACCGAAGTTCACCCCGCTTTTGTTACATGAATCTCACACTAAGAAGCCCCACTTTTCTATTCCAAATGCACAAACAAAATACACACACCTCATACACTCTAATTACCCTACTACTCGTACTAATTACCCTTGCTTATCACGTTTATTACCTTTTTATTTATACTATAACAGTTATTACAAATATATCAAAGATAACACTGGGCTGCGCGCTGTTAAAGAAAATAGACTCTGGTTTTATAATTGTAATAGAAGTATACTGGTTGCTTACTCGCGTCTTGTCGTTACATATCTTTAATGTCCGTCACAGAGTTCTTGACGCCAAATATCTTTACTGCATATACCACCTGTACTATAACTTTAAATACAAATGGCAAATTTTTTAGTGGATGAATTCGATGACAGTACTAATCTGGAGTGTCAAGAACTCGATAGACTTGAAGTTTGCCAGAATTATTTGACTTCTAACTGTAACTTTAGGATATTGACATTCAACATACGCAGTTTACAACACAATTTCAATACATTCTGCATTGCATTAAACCGACTTAACATTCTTTACGATGTTATTATTCTGACTGAATGCTGGCTGAGAGGTTGTCCTGTGGTTGGTCAGATACAAGGTTATACGTCATACTCTACTGTAAATAATCTCAACCAATGTGGTGGGGTTGTAACATACGTTAGAAACAGCTGGAACGCTTCCGTTTCGGAGCCTGATCTTCAAGACGCTGAATCTCTCTTACTCCAGCTTTCAAAGGACATCTGTTTAATTGCTATTTACCGATCTCCCTCGCATAGACAGATTGACAACTTTATTTCCTCTCTTGACAAAATTCTTAATTCAATTAGTAAATACCAAACAATTATAGTGACCGGTGATATAAACATAAACCTTCTGTCTATGTCTGATAAATCTTCGTCAGAATTTGCTTGCCTTATGTCGGAATATGGTCTAAGGCAGGTAATATCTAAGCCAACTAGAAGGGATGCATGCCTCGACCACATATTTATTAAATCGAGACATCAGAATGCTCTGGGCATCATCTGTGAAGCTGATATCACCGACCACAAATTGGTTATGATGGGGTTCAATACGGTCACTCTAACTGGCACTAAATGCCAACAACGCACAATTAATAAAATTAACTTTCCCGCGCTAATAGAAGACCTCCGTAACATCGACTGGAGTGATGTAGTGACTGATTTAGACGTTAATACAGCAACCACTGAATTCCACAGACTTCTAGCAGATGAAATAAAGAAACACACGACTGAAAAGACAATTAGCCGTGCTAAATACATATGGAAACCCTGGATCACACCTGGCCTTATAAAATGTATGAATCACAGGGACAAACTCCATAAAGAGTCAAATAAACACCCAAAAGACGAAACAAAGAGACTCGTTTACACCCGCTACAGAAACTTTTTTACCAATCTGATGCACAAGTTAAAACATGAACATGAAAGTAAAATGTTAGAAGAAAACAAATCGAATACTAAAGCATTATGGAATACTATAAAAACAATCACCGAGCAACACAATAACAAAAGCAGTTCTAGCGACTTACTAAAGTGTAAATCCACTGCACAAGATTCAGTTGACTACTGCAACGAATACTTCGCCTCTGTTGGCCCACACTTAGCAAGCCAAATTTTAACTGGCATAAATGAAACTCAGGAGTCAGTAGTTTCTAAACAAAAATTAGGAGAACCATTAGGGATTACGTTTTTCATGCAACCTACTGATGTTTTTGAGATTAACAAACTGATTGTTAACCTTAACAGTGACAGTGCTGCCGGCGTTGATGGTCTTACGCCAAAAATAGTTAAAGAAATAAGAAGTGAAATCTTAACTCCACTAACCCACATTATCAACCTAAGCCTTAGTACTGGTATTTTCCCTGATAAATGGAAAGAGGCTAGAGTCACGCCTATATTCAAGAATGGTTCAAAGCAAAATCCTGCGAACTATAGACCTATATCGATCTTAGGAATATTCTCTAAAATTCTGGAAAAGGTAGCGAATAAACGCTTAGTTTCGTTCTTAGAGTCGAACAAGCTGATCTCCAATAAACAGTTTGGTTTCAGGAGTGGTAGATCTACTGAAGATGCAGTGAGCAGTCTGACCAAACTAGTAACGTCTTACTTAGATAATAACAAAAAGTGCCTGGGAGTGTTCTTAGATCTTGCCAAAGCTTTCGATACTGTTGCAATACCTATACTTTTAAAAAAACTGGAGGTTATTGGAATCAGAGGACTGTTATTGGATTGGTTTAAAACCTATCTAACTGACAGACGCCAGTGTGTTAAGGTGGGTGAGAGCATCAGTTGTCGGAAAAATATGTTATTTGGAGTTCCGCAGGGTAGTGTTCTTGGCCCGACCTTATTCATCATCTACATAAATGATATACACCGTACATTAAATCAAAATGCAGATATCATATGCTATGCTGACGACACGGTCATTCTCTTCCATGGCAAATCCTGGGAATCGGTGCATAGAGAGGCTCAAAACAGTTTGATTAGTATCAAACGATGGCTCGACTACAATCTTCTTTCGTTAAATATTGACAAAACCAACTGCTTGTGTTTCTACAAAAGCAAGGCCTCAGCGCCAAAACTACCACTTGACATCAAAATCCACTCTGCAACCTGTGACCCTCTCTTGTGCACCTGTGAGAAAATAAAAAAGGTAGATTGGATTAGATATCTGGGAGTTTTAATAGACCAGCGGCTCTCTTTCAAGCCCCATATTGACCTGGTGGCCAAACGCACCAGAAAATTGATTCATTTAATGAAACTCTTGCGTAACTCCGCCAACAAAAAAACCCTAAATATGGTTTATGTGGCATTATGTGAGTCAATTCTATGTTACTGTATAACAATTTGGGGTGGAGTTGGAAGCAGCACCATGATCCAATGCGAACGAGCCCAACGCTCGGTTTTGAAGGTCATGATCAAGAAACCTTTCAGATATTCGACTGTTCTTTTGTACAAGGAAGCCGCTTTACTCAATGTCCGACAGCTATATATTTTGAAAATGGTGCTGAAACAACATAAAATTGTAACACAGACCCCGGAATACTCACAACTTCTCAAACGTCGAGTTTTTAAGTGTGCTACGGTAAGGACGCGTACAGCCTTCGCACAACACATGCAGGAATTCTTGCTCAGTCACATATATAACAAAGTGGTAAAGATGTGTGACATCATTAATTCTAGAACTAGCCTAGTCAAAAACATTGTTCGCAAATGGCTGCTAGCCCAATCGTACAGTGAATCCGAATCTCTCTTAAAGGTAATTTCGTAAAACACCAACACATACTCACACACGCACCCGCTCACACACATTTACACATAGTGCTAATTTCGATAAAAAATTTAAAATATCCGTCTTTATAAGTAATTTTGTGTTTATTTTTATTTTATTTTTTCTTTTTGTTGTGGTATTCTTTTGTTTTGTTTTTTATTTAACTGTTCTTAGTCCGGACATTGTTTTGATTGCTATAAAAAATAACACTTTTTCATGTGCTTCTCAATTGTAACAATAATTAATTATGTAATACGAATTATTTTCATATGGCAATACCACCCAAGGACTCCACGAGACAGGCTCGTCCTAGTGTGGAGTTCATAAGCAGACTTCTTCCTTTGCGTCTTATTTTTAATAATGAATGTAAACCTAGTTAATGTAGACTATAAGGAAATGTAAAGAACAATTTTTGGCAAAATAAACAAACAAACAAACAAACAAACAAAGAGGGGTTTCTTTAAATTTAAGAATTTCCATCGAATTGTAGCCCATTCTTCTCCATAGGAACATGCAAAGCTTTGGAATAGGGAATTAGCTTCATGTTTCGGACTGACCGACTCTTTAACAATTCAAAAGTGCCTCTAAATAGTTTAATTGAAATGAATGCTGTTGTTTTTTTCAAACTCAAACTCAGTTTGAAAAACGAGCACAAAACTCCGTGGTTACGCGAGCGGTGCCGCGGCAGCGGCCGGCGAGTGTCAGGGTCCGTTTAGGCACAAGAAAAGCCGAGAGTGTCGGTAGCGGCACTTTATCCGATAGGGATAGTGTGCCGCTAGTGGCACTCTATACACTGCCTACTTTCACTAGGCCTATGAGACAGTGGATGGATTCTTTATAAAATATCACTTTCTCTCTTTTCGTTGATACGTATTGGGTCCCCTGGGGTCTCCATTCTACTAACAACTCAATTATGCAAGGAATCGTAACGGTATTTTTCGTAACACCAACATATTTTAGTTAGATTTTTATTACCGAAACAATAGTCCAACCTAAAATATTCCGACAGACAAAGTCAGATCCTAAAATCATTCTCAATCAAGTCCCAATTCCTATAAGAGATATATGCAGGCAATATCAGAGCAAGTCGGCGGGCGGGCATAGTGCGCGAGCCAAATTAACCAATATTGACGACGCAGCCGCGCTACGAACTCCACGTGCCGCCGATACCGCTACGAGCTACGAATGTGCTACGAGGGTGCTACGAATGTGCTACGAGTTGGTTAAAATATTCGTTTCACGGAAATTGTGATTGAATGATTTGATTGGTTCATTTGTTGTGTTCTTTTTGTTGTAAAATACCGTAATTTTTTTAATGTTGTTCATCTATACATATAATAAAATCGTAGCGAAGTCAAAACTGTACATTGAATATTTTTGAAAAAAAGTAATTGCTACGAGGTCTGGGATCGATTCTAATGCCGAAAATATAGTTTTTAGAATTTTTGTCTGTTTGTCTGTTTGTCTGTATGTATGTTCCAGCATCACGCAAATACTACTGGACAGATTCTGTTGAAATTTTGCATAGATATTCCCTATAAGTCTGGTCAAATGGTTGGGTATAAACTATCACGCTATTTTCTAAGGGGGGTGAGCAATATTACATTATGTTCGTATTTTTTTCCGCAAATTGTAAAAAGATGCGCCTTAAGGTTTGCATATTGTAGATAGTTTAGTTACCGATTTAACTTTTGAAATGATTATCATCACGCTATACCTTTATGGAACTAAGCAGTCAATCATGAAATATATAGGAACGGCTATTTTAACTAACTTTCAAGTAAGCAAATAGCTAAGCGGTTAGACGGTTGCTTTGCAATCCCGAGTTTGTTAGTTCGAACCCCATCTATTGTTTTTTTTTTGGTGATGATCTTTTTTACATTTTGCAATACGATTTTTATTTTTTATGTGTTTTATTTTTATTTTTTTTATCTTTGTAATAGTTCGTAGAATGTATTAAATTCACTAAAAAAGGAAAACTACGTAATCTATGGGAAACTGTTACGTCACAAGCACTTTACAGTCACAAAACATTCAAGGTTGTCTTCTTCGATGGCAACTCATGGTAGAGGTACATCATTTTAGTGACAAAAACTATAAGAATAAAATGATTTTTTACGGATTATAGAATAAACCGAATGTAAAAAAACACAATATTTTTAGCGCTATTTACTTTTAAAAGCATATTGTAAAGTAGTTCAATATGTCAAAATATGCATCTTTTGGTATCAAGGATAACATAATTAAGCCGAAATATATTGAAAAAAGCCGAAAAACGTTCGCCTTTTACAGTTTGTTTGCTTAAACCATTTCACGAAGTCCTGTTAGTTATTGCAATTTAAACCTTATGATTAACATCATAACGGCGACAAGACAGGAGTTTTGCGAAATAAATTAACTATGCCTGGTGTTTATATATATGTATAGTACATAGGTATTAATTCCTTGCTTGGTCTGCTGTGACAGCGTTGCTTAAGATTTTTTATTGAGACGGCCCATGTGAAAAGAGTAGGTACCTACTTGGAAAGACTTCGAGGAGTCCTTGACCAGCACAAAAAAAAAAACTAGCTTAATTTTCGACTTTACACACAAATTTTGACAGCAGATTTGTCCTAGCGATTTTAAGTTCTGGAATCACTGCCACACTGCTTTCTGGTGAGAAAACAGCGCGCGCCATTCATGTTTAAGATTCCTATCAATTTAGAGAACAACGAAACGCTGTTTGTGAGGTGTCACGCAACAGTAACAAGGGATGCGTGCTTAGGGTTAGCGCTTCATCGTATGGGATGAAAGCATTATGGCAAATAAGACAGCAGTGGAAGCTATAAACAGAACTCTGCAGGAAATCCGCAGGAACCAAGCCATTATGGGTGGTGCCACAGTTCTATCTGACGAGGTGAATGCTTTGTTGAAAAGGTCAACTCTATAGTCAAGAGTTCTAACACTGCGCTTGACCATCAACATGCGAGCTCGGCTTGGCGGGAATCCACATGCTCAAGAATTCTCCTATGTTCTTCTAAAAGTTGGTGAAGGCACTATAACAGAGGAGTGTGGCCAGGTGGGCCTACCAGAGACTCTTGGTAGAGTAGAGTAGTTCCCACTTTAGAAGATCCGATTCGTCTGGTGTACGAAGACATCAGTCGAATTCCGTGCCAAGAGAATTCTTGGGCGTGTTCCATTTTAACGTCAAAAATTATATCAACCAGCAGCGATCAACCACGGTATTTTCTCGCAAATTGTAGGGAGCGAAGTGATATAAACCTCCATTTATGCTGATGTGGAGGAAGACGATGCCACACATTACCCCGTAGAATTTCTTAATTCGCTCGCTCGACGCTCGACTTCCGGCGCAGAAAATCCAGCTGAAGGTCGGTGTCCCGATTATGCTCCTTCGGAACTTAACTCCGCCAAAGCTTTGTAACGGAATTCTGCTCAAAGTCGTGTCTTTGCAAGGAAACGACATCAAGGCGGAAATTCTAATAGGTTGTGGCATTGGCGAGACAGTGTATATACCGCGTATACCACTAATTCCCCACATTTACCAGTTTAAGCGCGTGCAGTTCCCTGTGAGCGTATGCTTTGCGATGATTAATTATCAATAAGTCACAAGGACCATCACTGAAGGCTGATGGCTCTACTGCCGCGAGAAATCACGGTACAGCGAACACAGTTTCGCGGGTCTCATGGCGGCTTGAAGTGTGTGATTGTCGCAACCCAGATTTGGGCACGCCACAATTGTGACGATAAGTCTCCTCTTTGAGGAGTGGCTAGAGAGGTGCCACGGCGTCCTCTTCTTGCACTTGACGCAGGTCCTCACCAGACAGGGTTGTTTCGGGAGGTTCCTGTTTCGCATAAGGCGGGAGGAAACGCCCGGGTGTCACCACTGTGTGGACCACCCGGAGGACACGGTGGAGCATACGGTGGATGTCTGCCTGGCTTGGGCGAAGCACCGCCGTGTCCTCGTGGAGGCGCTCGGCAGCAGCGACCTCTCGCGTCCGACCCTGGTAAAGGCCATGGTGCGGAGCGAGAGGGCATGGCAAGCCGTCACCTCCTTCTGCGAAGCAGTAATGCTCGCGAAGGAGGAGGCGAGGCGCGCGAGGGACAGACAAATGTCGCGCCCTTACGCCCCAAGCCACCGCCGTAGGAGACGCCCCGGGCGTCGGGAATTGGTAACCGATTTCCAGCCACCGTAGGCGCGGGCCTGTGGACGGAGAGCAATGGGTAGCTCGCCGTCCGATAAGGATTAGGCCCGGGTCGACGGCGCGTCGTGTTCCACGTGCGCCTCAAAGAGATGTCAGCAAAACTGAAAGGGTCCGCTAGGGCCGGTGCCTGCTGGGGTTGCTAAGGGGAAACCGTGGCCCCTGGCACAGGCAAGGGAAGTAACACGGGTGGGTTTTAGTCAGTAAGAGTCTGACACGCCCTTTCACACCGCCCAGCCAGGAAAAGTCATTTGATGATTCCCCACGCAAAAGAAAAAACAATGCTGAAGGCTGCCGGTGTCGACCTCAGGACGAGCTGCTTCTCGCACGGACACTATACGTCGCTAGCTCCCAAGTCACCAGTCCTGACTCTCTGTGTATTTTAACTGCTGAGAACAATATTACAAACGTAGTATACACGAAAGTTTTATAAACTGTAATATATTGTGGTGTCAACAGTGGTGTCTTATGACTTCCACGCGTACGAAGTCGCGGGCAGAAGCTAGTAGTAAATATAGTTCATAGTGATATAGTCGCCTTTAATATCACGAATAAAAAATGAGAACATTTTCTCATTTTTTATTCGTGATATTAAAGGCGACTATAAGTAGTCTAAGTCAACAAATGATTTTTGTTCTTACTTTCAAATCTTAGAATAATAACGCATAGAAGCCGCGTCTAGTACAAAACACGAGCGATATCGTGTGTCCAGTTCATTTTGTTTGTGTGCGTAAGCCGAATGTGTCTACGTTCCGCAAACGCACACAAATATAGCTTTCAGTGATACCATTACCAGACCTTTACCCACAAAAATATGGGAAAAGGACCAAACCAAGACAAGTATTTTATGTTATCAGGAACTGGAACTTCATTATTTTTCCGGAAGGTAAAATTCGATTTATCCTTACACATTATAAAACAAAGTCCCCCGCCGCGTCTGTCTGTCTGAACGCGATAAACTCAAAAACTACTGAACAGATTTTCAAACGGTTTTCACCATTGGACGGAGTGATCATGCGGAAGGTTTTAGTATATAATTCATTAAGGTTTTGTGTAAATCAGCTGAAATATAACAATTATTATTGAAGATGTCGGAAAAAATCATGTCGACTGGGAGCTTTACTGGCGTGCGCCGCGTAAGCCGTGAGAGATAAATCAAATTTATGTTCTAGCTAGAGTATTGTATACCTTAAAAACATCAACAAAAAAGTCCGCGATGGCATATATCTATCTTCTAAGGATGACCCACAGTAACCATTTTATCCCTTAAAATTTTATAATATTTTCGTTGTTATTTCCGAAGCTATTTTGACCGGTATCATGTTAATCCTTATCCAATAAAATATGTTATTTAAATTGGGCATTCAATTTCGATTAAAATATGCCTTCACATCACATCATTTAAATGAATAGTTTAAGAGATATCACAGTTTGAAAATTACGCGTAACAAGCCTCGGGTAAAAGCTAGTTTAAAATAAAAGGATATAAATGAACCGTTAATCGCATGAAGAAAATGATTAGTTCGATGCGTTTAGAATGTGTGATGGGTTTTATTAACATGTATTAATTGCTGACATGTAAAAAATCGGATATGATATCAAATAATAGTAGGTGTGTGTTGTAAGTTTCCAAATACTTATTACAAAAAAATAAAAAGTTTAAAAACACTAAGTAGCAGTGTCGATAACGATCAAAATTTAGAGGCTGTAAATAGTTTAAATTGACGCACCCAGAATCACCACCTATTTACAAAGACTAATATAAAATACCTAATGACAAGTTAGTTTCTCGAAACTGGCAAAATGTTTTATCGTATTCCATAAAGTAGGTAGTAAGGTACCTACATCAAAAACATTTTTTTTTTGCTAAACCTAAATAAGAACAAAATTGAAAGCAATGTGGGTATTTTTTTCCTCACAAATAGCAACACTGTATTGTGATAAAGTAGGTTATTAGATTTTTTGTTTGATGATCGATTTACGTAAAAAGAATGTATAAAATGTAAGTATTTACTTATGAAATGTAATTTGATCACATTTTGACTTGTTTTCCTAGTGCTATGACATCTCTTCACGCTACAAACTGTCATTTTCAATTATTTTAAATTATTTATTCGCGAGCTGTGTTCGACGGAACGTGACCTTGAGTACTGACGGCTCGCCGAGAGAAGTTAGCCACTATGGCTAAGTTTTAGTTGCCTCACTTTTTGCACTCGTACTAGGTTTCTATGCGTTATTATTCTAAGTTTCAAATGTATACTTACGCACTACAAAAAATGTTATTTTGTAAAATATGAGTAATATTATCATGAGAACATTAATGACAGATCCAACAGCCAAAATATTTGTCATTTATTATTCATAGAAAAAGATAATTAAGAAACATTGAAACAGTTTTCAGTGTTCGACCGACGTCGGTCGAGTACCGTCGGTTACGCGTACCATCACGATAGATGGACGTATATAGTGTAGCACCAACAATCAGCGAGTGCGAGTCCATATAAATCAGTACGCGATCGATGTCAGCGCTGACCGTCAGTTGAGCACTAAATTCAGCCTTAGCGGGTCTCCACTTCACCACTACATTCGTACCTCACGGTGATTTTCAAACTTAACAGGGTAGGACTCGGGCAGAACTTTGCCGCTGCGTTGTCGCAAACTTATTCCATTGGCTGCATAACACTCTATTAAAATTCGACAACAACCGCCCTCTTGTTGGATTATCTATTCAATTTCGTGTTAGTCTGGCCAACATGTCAAGATGTCATGTGTGACACATGACATCTGTCAAACGGGACGAATATAGTCTTCGACTGTACTACCTACATACATACATAACATCACGCCTTGTTTCCCCGAAGGGATGGGCAGAGGTGTACTACCTGTAGCAGTTACACCCACATTTCGCCATAAGTCATTTATTCATAAGTCATAAGTCATTTATTCATTTGTTTAACATAGGTGTACAATAATGGTATAATAAAATAATAAAGAGCTTGCTATGTTATGCCAGAGGGCGTACAAATGTTTGAATACAGTAATTATTGAATAATAAAAAACAAACATTGGAAAAAAAAAACAAAAATTTAAAATTACACATTACATAATACAAATTAATTAATAATAAATAGCAATAGAAGTCGTTAAAATGAGTCAAATGAGAAAAAAAAAAAACAACAAAAATATTTATGAAAATAATATAAAACAAATATGAATGTCAATACAGTGCATGTCAACACACAGACTGAAAACAAATAGTAAGGCTATGTCAATATACAAACTAAATGTCAATATACAATAAAAAACTAAAGTCAATATACAAAAACTGATGTCGATAAACAATAATAATGTCAATAAACAAAATTTATAACAAGGACAACAATACATTTATTTACTTAGCATGTCAACATTATGTCGATAAATTTTTGTTTGTTAAAAATTCCGAAATACTGTAATATGCTTTGTTCACCAGTAAGGATTTTAGGCGTTTCTTAAATAGGCTCACGTTAAATTCTTTGATTGACCGTGGGATGTGGTTAAATATGATTGGCGCCATGCAGAATACACTTTTATACATTAATGCTGTGTGGGACCTTCTTACGCACAAGCTATTGATATCCCGTCGACTTCGGTTATTAATGTCCGACATTTTTTTAAATAACTTTCGATTAGTCTTAACAAATACAGCAACCTCAAAAATATATAAGGATGGTAGAGTCAATATTTTAAATTTAACAATTATTGGCTTACATGTATCAGTGACCTGTAATCCAAAAATTGTCCTGATACATTTTTTTTGTGCTTTAAAGATTATTTCCCTGTTGGTTGAATTCCCCCAAAAATGTTTTAAGTCCCATGTAATAGGGGGCGAGCCTTTCCCATCAACCGGGCACAAATCCAGACTCCAGGCTGCTACTGAGAAATTCCAGATAGAAAAACCCAATAGCACTTTGCCCGACCCGGGGATCGAACCCGGGACCTCGTGCACAGCAGTAGCGCTTGCTACCACTAGACCAACGAGGCAGTCTACTACTTCTACTACTACTGTACTACCTATCTCCATAAAATAGGGTTAAGCCCATGTTGAGCCATACAA
The DNA here is from genome assembly GCA_948150665.1 of Conistra vaccinii. Lineage (NCBI taxonomy): Eukaryota > Metazoa > Arthropoda > Insecta > Lepidoptera > Noctuidae > Conistra > Conistra vaccinii. The sequence continues at coordinate 4,571,349 of OX411326.1, read as the reverse complement.
TAATAAACAGCTGTATTTTCTTAAATTAACAGGGTCAGTTCCATCAAGGTACAGTTAGCCAAATGAATTGTTTATCAAAATTACTTACCAATCTAAATTGCCTGTATAAATTCAATTAAATGAAATAGCTATATAGCCCGTCAAATTGATGTAGTGACTGATGACTATGACTGTACATTTAAAACAGTAACCAGAAAAAAGTCCAAGAGAGTGTGAAGTAAGTGCCTACTTAGGCAAAATGAAAAGTGTTGTATCTCAAATCTCCAACGCATACAAAAATTTAAAACTTTCACGCAAGCAGAGTAACCGGGCATCCTAGTTTGCCCATAAATAAGCTAACTAAACACTGAAATATGCAAACATTACCGTTAAAACAATGCGAGCACAACAGAAATTAAATCTCCCAACTCCAAAAGAGCATCATCAACAAAGTATAAAAGGTTGAAGTAAAACTTGGAAATTAATTCCATTTAAAACTCAGCAGCATACATTCATAACTTTGATATTAGTCGAATGGAGTGCCTCACCTAGGAAACGGAGCGTAAAATATACCAGACTAATTCCAAGAGTTTCTGACTCATTACTGGGAAACTAAGAGCCATGCATAAAGAACGTAAAGCAAGAAAGTTTGGTGACGAATGTTTCCAACGTTGACCATTTTGTGAAGACCTTACGCGCCACTAACAATCCCCCGCGACGGTCCTAATTTTCAGAGAGAGAGAGGGGGTGTGGAGGTGCCAGCATAGTGGTGCGTTTTTCCTGTGTTCAGCACGTGGTGGGAAGGCAAATGCAGCGCGCCGCGTTCGCAATCAAGGTAAATGTTGCCAGGTGCGTTCGCGGCGGCGGCCCGCGAATTTATAACGGCAACACTGACAACTTGATTTATACGCGGCAAACATTTTCGCGGTGTACCAATTGTGAGATATTCCGTTACACGCTCGGCTGCGTTCTAGATGGGTAACTATTTTTCACGTTTTATTGGTTTTCGTTTCGTTCGTGATGTATTTTATTGATGCGTTGTTTTTTTTTTGGGTTTCGTGTGTCCGTCTGGGATGTAGATCTATTTATTTGACGTGTAATGAAACGGTGTGTCGATGCCTTATTTTGTCCTTATCGAAACATATCTTTTATGAAATTGATATAGGAAACTGGCTCGATTGCCTCGTTGGTCTAGTGGTCGCAAGCGCTACTGCTGAGCATGAGGTCGTGGGTTCGATTCCCAGGTCGGGCAAAGTGTTATTGGGTTTTTGCATCTAGAATTTATTAGTAGCAGCCCGGAGTTTGGTTATTGTGCCCGATGGTGGCAATAGGCTCGCCCCCTGTTACATGGGACTTAAACATAACTGGCGAAATGTGAGTGTACATGGGAACACCTCTGCCTAACCTTTCGGGGAAACAAGGCATGATGTTATGTTATGATAAAGGAAAACCGTTCATACTTGAACGGTCACTACATTACTATGTAGTGACCCGTTACTGAAACTGTTTAATAAGTAAACCTGACCTAGGTTAGAGAGCAGTGGTGGCCCAGTGGTAACGGCCCCGACTTACGAGTTGTAGGTCGTGGGTTCGAACCCAAGCAGGCGCTTTACTTTGTGTAAATAATTTCATCACCACTGCTCTCAAACCGGTGAAGGAAAACATCGTGAGGAAACCGGCATGTCTTAGAACCAAAAAATTCGAAGACATGTGACATCTACCAACCCGCACTGGGCCCGCGTGGTAGATTACGGCCCACTCCCTCTCACAGAGAGGAGGCCTGTGTCCCAGCAGTGGGAACATTAATAGGCTGATGATGATGATGATGACCTAGGTTAGCCCATAAGATACTTTTTATCCCGATATTCCCACGGGATCGGGCCTTATGCGGTTCGAACGATTGATGAAACCGCGGGGCGCTAGTTATAAATATTTATCTTTAATAATCACTTAAACATACTAAAAGGATGAAAAAGAAGAATGACAAAGACTAATCACTTTCAAAGCATAGTGTCTATTCCACAATAGTTTGACACAATAATGGATTGATCGAGAAAACTGAGAGAAATCGATATTTAAACGATCATTCGTTTTAATTTGTCGCTGTTTTGTAAAGATTGATAGTTCGTTGGTCGAGTTTCCGATACAATCGTGACTTGTAAATGGTTTTTGTGGAGATTCTGAAGTAATTGTTGTAGGTATTATCTGGACTGCCAGCCAAAGTCAGATTGAACCTTTCTCGTACATACTGCATTGAATATAATGTATTACGGGAATAAAAACTATCTTCGTAGTCTGTGTTCCCGATTTTTATAAAGAGTATAAAAAAAAATCGGGCAGTCTTACGAGACTGCCGATAGAAGTGAAAACTAAGTAACTTTTTGATACAACGTAACGCCATCTAACGAAAATGTCAGGAATATATGTGGCTTGCTGTCAGTACAAGAATGAAAGCTGTAGCTCCATCAAAAAATTCCAAAAAAATTAAACAGAGTGCGCTGTCAACAACATTTCTACTCTCCCTCCTTCTTCTTCTCCCTCCGTCTTACAAATTTTCAATCAGGTCACGTGTCCTGACGCGAGTTTGAAATTTTTTACCATCCCAAAAAAAGTGCACAACGCCGCTAGAAGTTTTCACTAAAAAAATACAGATATGTTTTGTCTGGCTACGCGTCGTTGCTTTTGAATGCTTTAAAAGTCCATAGGCTGAGGATGAGAAGACATAGATTGCAGATTTCTTTTTCTATGGATCGCAAAAAGTACAAATATTGTAGGCCCAAAATTCAGCTGCGCGAACTCCGCTCACTAACGCAGTCACTTGTGCACTTGATGATCTTACAACATCAAGTGCACAAGTGACATGCGAGTGCATGCGGCGTAAGATGGAAGGTGGGCTATTGTATGTGAGGAGATGCCGCATACGTACTCTGAGCCGTCCATGAACCCCCATTTGTGGAGAATATCGGACCTGCTGGGTTCGAAGTCTATTTAGAGATTGACCACGGCAACATGTGCTCAGGTGGATTGCAGAGCAGCATGAGATTAAAATGGGCCATGACCATTATCAAATGGTGCAGTGGTGGCCGGGAGCAGTGGTGGCCCATTGGTAACGACCCCAACTTATGAGTTGTTGGTTATGGGTTCAAAGGCATACACTTTAAATTGTGTAAATAATTTCATCACCACTGCTCTCGAAATGGTGTAGGAAAACATCGTGAGGAAACCGGCATGAACTAGAATTTTGGTTCGAAGGTATGTGACATCTACCGCAGCCGCATTGGGCCCGCGTGATAGCTTACAGTTCACTCCCTCTCGAAGAGAGGAGGACTCTATTCCAGCAGTCGGAACATTATAGGCTGATTATGCATTATCAAATATAAAAAAAAAAAAATACTATGGTTATAAGTATATAATATATGTGGATATAAGTATAGTATATGTGGATATAAGTAGTAGTAGTACACGGTTTTCAAACCTTTCTACGTCACGACATCGTATCGGAAACAATCGTATACACTAAAAGGTAGCGTGTGTTAATTAATTTGTATTTCATAAGGTAACGATTGATGAATCGTCAGGAAGTTGGAGAACAAGTGTGATGAATAGTACAGCCACAGAGTAGCAAATAATAGGTCATGGTTTAGCTGTTTGTTGATAAGATATATGTAAGGCTGTGTGCTTGGATAAGCTGTAGTTTTTTTACCACGGTCGACGGTCATAATTATCATCATAAACCGACTAGGTCTATTTATCTATGCGACAGATAGTTTGAAATTCAGGACGTATTTCACCTAATGAAACTGAACCTCAGACGCGTTCAAAAGCTGTCACTGTCAATATTGACACACTGATCACGTTTTTTTGTTGGTGCAATTGGTCCTAAAGCTCAAAACACACAAAGCGGATGCGTGTCGGGTGCGGGTCGGGACGGGAGTACGACGGGCTTGTACACACGGCTCACGGCTACACATCAAGCTATACATTTCTAGTTTAAGCTGACCAAGCATTGTACGGAAATCGTTTACAATGCGAGATCACCATAAACTGGAAATGTCAGCCGTGCGTACATATTGTAACTCCTTATAATATAATGGATGTCAGCACACGAAAAGCCTGCGCGGGTCCGGCGCCGAGCGGGTCGGGCACCGAGCGGGTCGGGAGCGGGAGACGCGCACGCTTTCTGTGTGTTTTGACTTTTTGAGCTTTGTTGTCAAAAGTGATCAAACAATTATAGAGTTTAGTATGATGAGAAATGAAAATGTTATAAACACGGATTATAAATAAATAAACCTTTCTTTTTTGGGTTTGATGTCATCAAATAACTTTTCTCGCTCTGGGTGAAGCTAGGCCGTGTGACAGTCTCTTACTGACTAAAACCCACCCGTGTTCCTTCAGTTGCCTGTGCGTTGCCAGGGGCCACGGTATCCTTTTTGGACTTTCCCGCAACCCCGGAAAATAAATATAACTAAACTAAAACTTCTTGTTTACCATCAAAACTCCTGGAAAACTCAAAACAATGGACGATATTCATACATAATACGCTTATAAAAACGATATTACCTTACGTAATTCGCGTAACATGAAGGCACTCCATAAAATTGGTTCGTTACAGAGCGGCGCGTAATGATACGTGCTGCAATCTGAAAAATATATGTTAATGCTGGATGGGTAAGGCTGTGGGTACAAGCTTGTAGGTAATTATTGAGGTTTTTGTTACGTTTCGAACGAAATTATGGGCATTTTTGTAATATATGGCTATTACTATTTAGCAAAACAGTAATATTGTTTAATGTTGATGAATGCAATGTCTTTGCAGTACTCTCAAAATACTGTATATAGATACAGTAAGTAATTTAGAATTGAAAAGGGTGGTTTTTCAGATAATAGCTTGGTATAAAAAAAAGTGGCTTTCTTTTTTCAGTTGCAGGCTAGTTTTAGAATTTTTTTTTGTTCATTTTCTAAGATTCAGATTATCATTTCTCGTTACAAAGCCAGACAAAGTGACATTCTATCAGCGTTTACAATGATGGAAAAGTAAAAAAAAAATATTGAATTGAAGTCAATTGGATGGAATTTTATGGAAAAAGATTGACATAACAAGCTTTTTGGTAGCGTAAGCTTGTATGCTACCGAGAAGCTTATTATGTCAATCCTTTTGAAAGTCGTTGTAGGAAAACGTAATGCTTTGAAAGCGATTACCATTTGTCTAGGCCCTCAGTTCTGTCTGGGAATTAACTGAGATAGAGAGCCTTTCCATGCATATCTTTTTACTAAACAAAAACAGCTTAAAGAATAATTAATAACAAATGCCCTCACAGACAACAACTATCTTCCTCAACAAAATCTGAGCTGATAATAAATTATGAAACTCCTTAATACCTGTACCAGGCTACCAGGTACATTAAGCGGACGCTGTGGCGCAGACGCTCAACTTTTGTTTACCTCACCGTCGACTTAATCTTGTGGAAGATTGCTAAGCGAGTTTGACTTGGTATTGTCATAGAATAAGTGTGGAGAACAGAATTACCTGCAGAACTGGCGATTTATTCGGAAAAATAAATTTTACTAAAATATTGCAAATAAATATATCATTCATTCAAAAAAAACGCGGCTGTCTGGGACTGCCGATTGAAGAGAAAACTAAGTAACGCCATCTAACGAAAATGTCAGGAATTTATGTGGCTTGCTGTCAGTACAAGAACGAAAGCAGTAGCTCCATTAAAAAAAATCCAAAAAAATAAAACAGTACGCACTCAACAAAAACTTGAACGTCTTACGAATTTTCGATCAGGTCACGTGTCCTGACGCGTGTTTAACATTTTTTACCCATTCCAAAAAAAGTGCACGAAGAAGTTTTCACTTCAAAATCTCACTTTGAAAACTTACATAGAGTGAGCTGTCATTCTACGTTGCTAGGGTTTGAAACTATTGACAGCTGTTTGGGCGAGTTTTGGAGCAACGAATGCGTAACCGAAAGGTGCAACATTCTCACAAGGTGGACAGATAACCTTGGTATAGTACCATCGATCACTTAGTAAGCATCAAACTTTATGGCGGCTCTGCGCAGTACCCCACCCCTCACCCCTGCTGACACGTGAATTTGTTACTACGCGGCGACTCGCCTCATGTTCTGAGCCACCATAAAGTTTGAATCGGGCTGCATCTGCTGGATGCGCAGGACCTGTATTTGTGATGATGCTTCGAGGAGGTCAATGTTCAGTTGTGTATGTATCTATATCTTTTGGCTCAAAAAACATAATGTTGCGTGACTTCTTCCCAGTTTTTAACACTAGGAAGTGATGAAGCTGTTTTGGGGGACTATCTTAAGTAATTTTTGATTCTCAGCCTAATTTGAATAATAATAAATCGTATTTTTGTAAATTGAATTTAGCTTCTATCATTGTACGGCATGGCGGATTTGCATAAAGTGATACGATCAATCCTGAGCACTACGTATATCTTACGTTCAGAAATAGAAAGCCGCAAAGGTGCAATAGCCCGTTCTGAGTTGACCTGCACGATTACTGACAAATGCGTGTACTGACTGCACATGGATAGAACCACTCAAATCTGTGTGGTTCTTTCCTCAAAAGACGATCTCAGACACTAATCTGCATGGTCCTCATTTATGGTCTGACAAACATTATTTCCGGACTTTACGAGTAAAAGCGACTGTGACTTATGAATTTGTTTCGGCATTTCTCCTCATAGTAGTCAGATAAGAAATCGATGTTCCTATCTGACTCGTCTAGTTTTAAAACATAACTTATATTTGACACGTAAAGGTGTTTAAAAAAATAATTGAAATACATAATTTATTCATTTGATGCGTTTTTGACAGCGATTCAGAAGTTTCCCATCTATGTATGAATTCTTATTCTATGTTCTTGTGCAGCTAACTTTATAGTGTTACTGTTATGTTCGTGTGTACAGCATTAACAGCATTAATTGAAACTAACATGAAATTAGGCTTGTTATACCCGAGGGAAGTGTACGTAACTTTGGGGACACTGGATTTGTGTTGCATGTGGTTGTGTTACAGTATTTCATACTGAGTGACTGCGCATGTCTTGTAAGCAAGTGCCAAGTGATTTGTCTTACGGTACGAATCGTGTTCATGATTCTAGACTGGAACAAATATTTGCATGGCCTACAGAGAATTGTTCCAAGGCACGTAAGATTTGTGTCTGAATGTATCCAACATAGGGGATTCGGAGGGGCTCGTGGCTAAGTAATGGGTCGATCAACGGTTAAGCTACGCTTGTCGACGTCGGTCCGTAGGATGGGTGACCATTTATTATATATCAAGACCCCTCCGTGCTTCGGTAAACAAGTTAAGCCGTTGGTACCCGCTGTCATTTATAGAACTTTGACAATAGTTAGAAGCCTTGTGAGTCAGAATTTGTGGCGGCATCGTTATGGCCACATGAACTACGCATCAAAGACCTGACGTCACACAAAATCATAATGTCGCACAAAAAATATGCATCGCGCAATTAGAGTTTACCGCGCGAACAGCCTATATATAACTTGCCCGACATAAATTATTGGGCAGTTGCCTGTCAAACACGACACGACCAGACGTCGGAAGATCCTCCCTTTTCTATGGAGGATGAGTGAACTTTACACCCTGTTCCTCCTCTAAACTGATGACCCCGACGTGATCCACATGTTTTTAACCCTACTAAGTAGAATGAAAGACGGAAAGAAAAATAGGTTTATTTATCACAGTAACACGTGCATACAAAAAGACAAGAGTAAACAAAATAGAAAACAGAAATAATCGGCAGCTGCACTTCATGATTGTGACAAGAAGGCTTCCACTCAGCATAATGCTGTGCTATGGGGAACCCACAGCACAGCGCTGATTTTCAGTGGTCACCCGAAAAAGACGTACGGAAATCAAGTCGTTCAGTTGTAAATAATAAATAGGTAACAAAATAAAATAAATAGTACTTAGAACATAATACAACTATACAACGAATTATATGAATAAACTAGCTGCCCGCCCCGGCTTCGCACGGGTAGCACAAAGTACTTATCTACGGCGCACCTACCTACCTACCCTACCCAACTACCTACCTATCTACCCTACCTACCCTCACCTATCTTCCTGTCTACTTACCCTACCTACATATCGTGAACTCATGCAAGCCAAGTACTTTTTGTTAGGTTACTGATCAGAACGGTCTTGATAAATCTACTTTTCCAGTGGATTTTCCAAAAATTTAAATACTGCCCTGAATTCATGCAAGCTAAAAAAGTACTAGAGTTTTTGTTAGGATTTAAGGCATTTATACCGGGATATCATAAGTGCAAAATTTATAAAAACACGACCTACCAATTACCTATCAATTTTTTACGGGGTATAAAAATTGTTTACGTCCTATTCTCAGACCTACTGAATATACACACAATATTTCATAAGAATCGGTCAAGCTGTTTGGAGGAGTTTCGCAACAAACACAGTGACACAAGAATTTTATATATTACAAGAAGAAGATATTATTAGATAACATAAAAAAAAACATAAAATTCACCTCTGCCTTCCCCACCGGAGAACACACACGTGGTATGGTACGCTAAGTAACAGTCAGTACCTTCTTTTTTATTATTCTTTCGTTCTCCAAATTAGCGGTTTATTATTCAGTCCGCGTGTGTGCACACAGCTTTATAACGTTAGTGTTATATTCGTGTACACTTCGATTAATTGAAAATTGGATATAACTTCGGTTTATTTTGTTTCGTGTAGCTTTTACTGTTGTGTGTTTACGTAACGTTTATTGCAAGTTTATTTTGGAGGAAAAAAGTTTTTGTGTACCTTTTTACAAAACTTTGTAAGAAAGGGTTTAATGTTTGTAGAGAAAAAAGTGTTGCTTTTCGTGTTAGGTTTTTTATTTTGTGGTTCCAAATCCGGAAAAGTTCCAAGACTTACAATGTGACTTCCGATGTATTTGTACTTTCTGACTTTATCTTCGACATTATTGAGATCGTTGAAGGAAAACAGGGTAGGTAGTTTTTCTTCCGATTTTACTAACAGAATGACATGAGCTTCACCGGAAAGAGCTAGAAAATTGGAGCATCCTGACTGGGATACTTAGGTTAAGCTGTCCTGTCATTGTGATTTTAGTATCAAAATGTAATAGCGAGCGAAGCGAGATCGAAAATTGGACCATCCTGACTTGGATAGGTTAGAATTCCTGTGTGATTTTACTAAAATGAATGCAAGAGCTTGAATTGGACTACACCTGGAGTAGGGAGGGGGGGGGTGGATTAATACGGCTGATACCGCGGTAGCTACGACCCTGGAGGCATCATAAATATGTTCCCATTTCAGAGAAAAAGCTTAAATGTTCATGTGCGTGTAGTGTTGTAATTAATTAAGTCGAGATGTTTTATGTAATTAAATCGAGATGTTCATAATTATCTTTTTGTACAAGGTTTTTACTTAAAACAAAATAATAAAGGCAAATTCTTCTAAATTCTCGGAATAACTAACGAAAATAGCATTATTACATTACAGTTATCGTGTGAACTCGTAACCTTTATTTTGACCTTACTTCACGCAGTTATTTTCCAGTCACGGACCAATTATGTTTTATTTATTCATTTGTTGTTTATGTACACACAACACAAAACATTTCAAAGTAAATAGTATGATAATAGAGATAGTAGAGCACCTGTTTTCGTTTTTATATTAGTGTTTATCAGTGGAAACTTGTAAATGGCCATTGTAATAAATTAACTTGTAAATGGCCACTGTAACAAATTCGAATACCACTACCTGCTGTGTAAATAACAGTGACAGGAACTTATCATCATATTATCCACATAGGCTAAGTGGGAAAAATAAGCATTATTGATAACTTAAAAACTACCCAAGCAAAGATAAAACAATTTGTATGGAACCACCTCTGAAGTATGACCTACCAAACAAAATAAGAATCATCAAAATCCATTCATACGAGTAATTGGCGACGTAATCGTCGCGTAACAAACATACAAAAAACCTACTGCCAACAACCAATAACTTTTTGAAGTCGGTTCAAAAATTGTATTCCATCAGTTTATTTTTATCAGCAAATCTGTTACCATTGTATCAGAGACGTAATTTTGAAGTTTAAATGACATTTTCAAGATATCGATTTCATGGTAAAAAATGGTCATCCATCTAAAAACTCACTGTGACCCGCACAACTTCAGACGAAAACAGCACGGTTGTTAGGCTGCGTAACCAGAGATGAGCGGATGATGCGTAGCGAGGGATGTGTGTGAAATTTACCACTAACATCGCTAGCTTAGCTCAAACTATGACAGTGAACCGATGTTATTGGTTAGTTTCACACACATCCCTCGCTACGCATCCTCGCTCATCTCTGGTTACGCAGCCTTTCGCAACCACAAGGCAAAACAAAATCATTTGTCAAAATGTAATCCACCCAAAGTATACCCGTTTAAAAACAAAAAAAGAAGGTGTTGTCGTTAAACCGTGGTTTTCATTTAAGGTTTTTAATTAGAGACGGTTCAAAAGAAAGTCGTCGTTAATCCAGTGTTCCAGGGAAAATTAAAGGGGTCTCTCAAAGATGTCATTTTGATAGATAGGGCTGGTGGATATTTTTTTTGTTTTGACTTGCTGTGAGAGGGCAACTGGTATTTTTTTTTTGTGGGTATTGTCAGGTGCTAGCTAACTGAAAAGCTTTGCAAGAATGAAAAAAAAACAAGCCTTGCCGTATTCTCATAATTTATGTGTGATCGGACATCTTGGCTGACACTATCAACCTCTCGGAAAATGGGTTGGTATCTGACGGCAAACACTAGCATCGCGCGGGCTCATTGGTCAAATGAAATAGTGCTCGCTTTCCCGGCTTCCTGTTACATACTTCCGTCCCTTTTCACGAAATCACTCCCATAAATTGCAGAAAGAGCGAGAGGAAAAATGTTACACATAAAAAAAATACAGATGGTCTACTATAATAACTCATTTGAGTGAAGTAAGTACCTACATGTTAGTTTTGAATCTTTACAAGATGGCAGTTTATCACCAGTACCCCGCGTCCTATTTAAAAGCAATCGTCGTGCATCACGATCGTTCGAACTTTTTGTTCGGTGAACTTGAATGCGTGTGCACGCTGACATAGAGCGCTTTCGGTTTTCCGCACAAAGAGTGAAATATTCACGCGATCGATCGCGTATTACGTGGTGTCATGCGTGAGCGACGAATACGACGCGACACGATGCTGCGAACGCGACGAACGCGATCAACTCAACGGCATACCGTGCCTGCGGCCTATTTGGCAGTCTGCGGCGAGACGCGAGTACGCGACGTAACGCGTACTTGTTTTGTGGGCGACTAGACGCGACACCACGTACTACGAAATGGTTGATTCAGAAGCGTTGATCGCCGCAGTGCGTGAACAAAGATTGTTGTGGGTCGAAAAACATAAACATTATAGGAATCGTTTACTTTCAAGCAAAATTGTACTGTACTTCTCTATGATTCGAGAAGTAATGACCAATATCACGTAGGACGCATCGCATTGCATCGTGTTGTGTCGCGTCGCGTCGCGTCGTATTCGTCGCTCACGAAGGACACCCCGTTAGCGCGACGATCGCTTTTAAATAGAATGCGGTGTTACAACTGAATAAAATGAGAATAAACTAATACCTCCTATAATAATACATGAGAATAATTTCTAGTGGCAATATTTAAATGGCTCGCGTTCTTTATCCAAGGTAAAAGGTGAAATTTCAGCTTCAATTTTCTTGACAAACACAGTCACATTTAGCGAGTCTACATCAGCGTCTTCAACTGACAAAAGTACAAATTAATAAGAATCACCTAACGACGGACGACGTTCTTTTTCTCAGCAAATAACGTTTTTTACAACATTTTGACAAAGAAGTTTGTCCTAACTCCTGATTTTACTTGTCGTAATTAAGTTTTACGAGTGCTGAGTTGCTGGTGAATTATGTCAGTCAAGTTTCTTCGTGTTTGTTTGGGTAAGATTTGTTTAAGGGATTATATTGTTAGTAGATATTTGTCATCTTAATCATAGGTCAACCGCTAAACATAGTACTTTATAGGCTTTTTTTTTTTTGGTTGGGAAATCATCCAATGACTTCTCCCGCTCTGGGCGGAGCGGAAGGGCGTGTCAGACTCTTACTGACTAAAACCCACCCGTGTTCCTTCCCTTGCCTTGCCAGAGGCCACGGTTTCCCCTTGGGACTACCCGCAACCCCGGCAGGACTAGCTGTTACCTGCGAGTTCGTCTGCTATCAATGAAAACTAGCCTATGTCTTTCTCCAGGTCATCCAAATCTATTCAGCCGTTTTAGCTTGAAAGTGCCATGTGCCAAAACTCATCCAAATCTATTTAGCTGTTTTAGCGTGTAAAAAACAAACAAATAAATAAACAAAGTCACTCTCGCATTTATAATATTATATATGTAGTTAGGTTTAGGATAACAGTTTAAACGAAATAGGCTAGTGGTAAATCAATGGGAACTGGGCAGAGAGGAGCGAAACAGCTATAGGTACTTAATGCGTTTACAATTGCGTAGAGAGAAGGGCCAAGCTCTTTACATAAATCCTTGACCTACCACACCCACAGATGAACAGGTGTTTTATTCTCTTCCGGATACACAAAGTTTGTTTATTTATTTATTTGTGCACAATTTAGTATACTGTTGATATTACAATCAGGGTTGGGAAGTATTTGAATTACTTGTAATTAAAATACAAATACGTAATTGGTATTTGTAATTCAATTACTTTTTATAAATGTAATTTGTAATTGGTATTTTAAATACCTGACGCTTAGGTATTTTGTAGTTAGTAGTTTGTAGTTTATGAATGGGTGCGATCTGCAGAAAATAGCGCTCGATAGCAGGCTTTCGTAAGCAAAATGGCGACCGCTAAATATGTCAATCTTTAAAGTTGGCAACACTGCACATAAACTGTACTGTAGTCTGTACGGCAGGTACATACGTCAAATTGTCAATTACATAACTTTTTTTTTTTTTTTTGTTTCTCTATTAAAAGTTCTTAGTAACGAATTACTATCTAGCCTAATAGGCTAATAAGCAATTTAACTCTAACTTAATATTTTACGAGATTGATTACGTTATAACTAAGAATAGTGTCAATTTGCACTTTTACACAATTTCGTAGCACTTTCTTAGGGTCTGATAATTCATGATAACACTTTTTAACAATTACATAACTTGTCAATTGTAATTTTCATTCGGCGATGGAGTGAATCATGTGAATGCTGTGACATTTTTAGCGGTCGCCATTTTGTAAAATATGATGGTAAGAATATTCCCTTTGCCTTAGGCTGGGCTGGATTAGTTCTATTCTATTTATATACCTAACCTAATACCAGACTGTATTTTGTAATTTGTATTTTAAATAAAAATGGTCAAAATACTGTATTTTGTATATTATATTTCAAATACACGACTTAAAAATATTTTGTAATTCGTATTTTAAATAAGTGCGAGATAGTATTTTGTAATTTGTATTTTAATTAAAGCAATGCACTTATTTTGCCCAGCTCTGATTACAATATATAAGGCCACCGGTAACAGTTACAATACCCCCCGTACTAGTTGATACTGTATTACAGTGGGGTATTATTCCTCATTGCTGTGACCCGTAGAGAAAAAAAAATAAAAATGTTTTTATTACCTTCCGTAATACAGAAACACTTATCTAAACATTATATTGCCTACGAATCAGCAGCATCAGCATCAGCCTATTAATGTTCCCACTGCTGGGACACAGGCCTCCTCTCTGTGAGAGGGAGTGGGCCGTAATCTACCACGCGGGCCCAGTGCGGGTTGGTAGATGTCACATGTCTTCGAATGTTTGGTTCTTAGACATGCCGGTTTCCTCACGATGTTTTCCTTCACCGTTTTGAGAGCAGTGGTGATGAAATTATAAGTAAAGCGCCTGCTTGGGTTCGAACCCACGACCCACAACTCGTAAGTCGGGGCCGTTACCACTGAAGCCACCACTGCTCTCAATTGGCCTACGAATGCCTACGAATATTCTACGTTCGTAACCGCCTACGGCCTACATCGTCTACGATCGTTGGCCTTGCTACCTTGTGGAGTTTCTTGCCGGCTCTTCTCCATAGGAAAAAACCAATTGGAAACGTGCACCTTGCTTCTGACGTTTCATATATGCCCATGTAGGTTTATGTGAAATAAAATATTTAGAATTTGGATTTGAAAACTTGAATTGTTAGTCGTGAAAATATATTTTTTCTACACGTCTTTTAAGCCCAGGGTCGCAAGGACATGTTTTTATCGCGGCGATTTTTATTCGTACACTAGGTTTTCAACTTTCGTTATTTACCTGAGCATTCAGAATCCAACAGAGTGCATCCAGCGCGTCAAGAAAATACATTGTTGGATATTAAACTCTCGGTGTTAAGCAGAGCGTCGAAAATACGATGTATAAATGGCAGTCACGGCTACCATTAAAAACACACCACCCTTACATCTTTCAACTTATAAACAAGCATAAGATAATGAATGACGCGTAACTTTGAGGAAATTCGTGACATTAAAATGTTATGTAAATATGCATGCAACGATGTTGTATCACATGTTGCATTATATTTATCGCACCTACGGCATCTGCATAGTTTTACGGGAGGGACGGCGATGCTGCATTGTAAACTCAAGCCTGCAGTGCTAGTCTGTAAAGACATCAACTTAGGTGAAGTTAGCTTTATTGTATAATATATTGACAACTCACCTGTCAATAGTGTCAATTTCTAGCAAAAGGTGTAATGACAGCTCACTTCACTTGTTATTACACTATAGTGGTTGGTATTACACTATAATGGTCTGAGTGCAGCATACTACACTCAGACCAAATAAAAAACCAAGACAGAGCGCTGCGAAAAATACAGTAAAGCATGCCAAAACTACATCGCCGCTCTGTGCAGACACGCTCACACGCACACATTTACAACCATTTACAATGACACTACAATCAAAATACACCACACAAAGTGCACACATGTTTACGAAACCGGCTTCGTTTTACTGTTGACAGCGCTCTGTCTTGGTGTTTTATTTGGTCTGAGATACTGCACCGGTTGACATCATCACAACCAGCTGTTGCTGAAAACCAGCTCTGGGGCTCTGTCTCGCATAGGGTCGAATCATGCTGAGCGATGGCTGTTTTGCGTGGATGTGACGCATATTTTCCCCCAAATTGTTATTTTCGTGTTGTGATCGCAAATAAACGTATTTTCTTTTTTTCTTAAAACTCACTTAAGTTTTCACGTTGAGATTTAGACAGGATCTAGTTTTTTACAGAATTAAAACTAGTTAATTGACTCAGGCGTGACCTTGCGGAAATCCATCAAAAAAAACAATAGACGATGTATATCTAGTAACTTAATCCGCTTAACCGTTCTTAAAGAGTTAGAGAACCCTGTAAGAAATCGACACGTGTTTCGCCTCTCAACGAGGCATCCTCAGGACGACGATTGACGATGATTGATCGGCTCGCGTTGATAACACTTCGTGTCCGAGTTCGCAACAGGTCAATCGTCGTCCTGAGGATGCCTCGTTGAGAGGCGAAACACGTGTCGATTTCTTACAGGGTTCTCTAACTCTTTAAGAACGGTTAAGCGGATTAAGTTACTAGATATACATCGTCTATTGAATTAAAACTAAATATTGAAATAGCATAACATTTTATTATAATCGAACATCCCACGCTAATATATGACGTATTACGGCCCCCATACTCATTCTAAACCGATTCCCTATACAAATAGGCTTCAGGCCTGCGAATCGTGTTCGCTGGCCGATATCCTGCGAATTGTTGGAATCACGCGCGGAATATAAAGGGAAACATTCGGACGGAGTGGAATACTAATGCCTGAACATAATAGACTGTTAAGGGAAGCGGACAGAGAATCTTGGTGAAGATGGACGAAGATATCAGATACTCGTAATATTAGATATGTAGATTTAGGTTGATAAAGAGGGTTTTCAAGCGTTATAATTTTACAGAAAGTTACTTATAAAGTACCAATTCGAAAATTGAAGTGTTACGTTCTCTCGTTTGGTTAAAATTTAATAAACATCTTCGGGATATCAGAAATGATTAGTTTGTTTCGATGTTTTTCTCGTAAATTCTCGAGAAACTTGCATTATTGAGTGTCTTTGACTAAACAGAATATTTCCCTTGTTTTGTAATATAGGGTAGGTATACTTTGATAGAAGCTAATCGTATTTGTATTTGTTTATATTATACCAGCAGTCTATAGAAAAAGGACATTTGTTTAGTACTCATTGTTCTTTGAAATCAATTTTGTTTTTCAGAGTTGTTGCCATATAAAAAAAGTTATATAATAAATAAAATAAATAAAATAAGTCTTTATTGCTGGTTCTACAAAGTTTCTAAAATGATTTTATGTTATATTATACCTACTAAACTTTTCTTAAATATCGACGTTCGGTGTACTTATTTATTTCCTATACAGCTTGTCCTTCGACAAAGGCCTCCTCTAAAGATTTCCATCTCTCTCTGTCTCTCGCCCTCTGAATCCACTCTGGACCAGCTACTCTTTTGACGTCGTCTTCCCAACGTTTCGCTTGTCGTCCTTTGCTCCTTTTTCCATCCCTTGGGTAACACTCTGTTATTAATTTGGTCCATAAAAAAAGTTATAATGTTTTAAATCAGAAGGCCAATTCTCGTACTTAAAAATCGTTCATATTCAAGTCACAATTTGTCAAACTTGTAAAAAATTTTGGTAAATTGATTGTATTTTTGACAGATTGCCAATACGAACGTTTTTAAATGTAAAGGGAATTGCCCCTCAGGTATCCTATTTGTTTTTTCATTATATACACCCACAATATATTTATTCGAAAACTAATCTAAGACCACAATAACTTATTAAACTCCACGTTCCACTGCGCGCTTCTCCCAAAATCGCTTAGTGAATGCAATTTTGCTGGGCTAACATAATATGGCCATATTATGTAGGTGCTTAGCCCTAGTTACCTCAGCCTCCAAGATTGCCTTTAGTCTGCTATAAGCGAATAAGGTAAATAGAATTTGTGATTACGTGATCTTTGTACAAGTTGTTGTAATCGGAGAGAATTTTATTTAGGTTCGTTTTGTTTCGAACAGCCATTTTTATTTTCTGGAAACATTTTTCAATGAAAAACACGCCTGTTATCCCCGAAGGGCTAGGCAGAGGTGTACCTATAGTACACCCATCCCATGTAATAATCCGGTAAAATACCCCCTTGAAAAAAAATGGGGCGTTTTTTTTCTTTTATCCCGAAAACTATAACATACTCTCAGTACGATACCTAAACAACACCCAACACCCTCACGGATCAGGGTTTTTTTACATGTTGTATACAGGGTGGACCAAAAATACACGTCATAAAAAAAAAATAGATTCCTCATGTCCAGGGTTATCCGAAAATACCCCGTGTATGTCCCGCAATTTTTTGTAATTTTGGAGTTATATTTTTTTTTGCCAGTGGAGTTTAAAAAATTCATATCTATTTTTATAGTAAGTGATTTTCAGTTTTTTTTTTAAATCTTATTGTCTTGAATGTTACTTTCATACATAAAATGTCAGGAATGTTAGCACGTTTATTACGTGCTAACATTCCTGCAAGTTACTCAAAAAAGTATCGATAGAAAGAATATAAGTTTTTAGTGGTAAAACTGAAATTTTCAACCTGTATATCGATTGTCAACACAAGATTTTAAATATAGACTCCTTTGTGCTCATCACTAGCTATGTTGAAAAGTCTCATGTGCCAGTAACTTTGCCGGCGCCCATACTCATTAAACCGGTACAAAGGAAATGTTGCTTGATAGCAGAAATAAAGATGGCGACTAACAGATGAGCTCTTTTACAAGGACCTCTGCCAGTGATAAGCAAGGACAGCGTTCTTATACATGTATGTACACATGAACTCATGCTTTCTTCCCACGGGGGTAGGTAGAAACTACAAAACGCCACCTGATAAGATTCTTGGATACCTACCTCTTTTCCTTCGTTTACGTTCATTCATTCATTCATTTAGAGGTATTTAAGGAACAGGGTGTCAAATTCAAGAGAGAGAAAAGGGAGCATCCTCCGACCGGACTGGTGTGTTGCCGGCGGGCAACTGCCCAACGATTGATGACGGGGAAGTCATATATATGGTGTTCGCGCGGTAAACTGTAATTGCGCGATGCTGGATTTGTGTGACGTCAGGTCTTTGATGTTTGCATGTGGCGATGTAGATGCTGCCACATGCTGGTAGCGAGTACTACGCACCTGTCCTTTCTGAAGAACATCACTAATAATTAAGGTCACTATATGTCCTTCTAGAAAAGAAAGAAAGAAAGAAAATAAATTTATTTGACTCAGGCTAAGGCACACAATATTCACCCAAAAAAAAACAGAAAAATACAAATAAAAAAAAAAATAACAATAGTACCGTGTGCCTCACGGCTGCGCCAAATAGGCCCAGTTCAGCATAAATGCCAGACAACTAGTGTCTGACGCTGGTTTTCAACTGAACCTTATGTTAGGAGGATTTATTTATTTATTTATTTGGATCTCCAACAAAGATTACACCTTACATGCTAAAAATAAAACATAAAAAGATACAAATCCTTGTGCATCTTCAATTATAGGAGACCACAGCTTGCATTAAGATATCAAACAATCAATTATTAATATGGAAATAAAGTATACAATTTAAAGTAAAAACAACAAGAATCAAAATTATAAAAAAAAAAAAAACTATATATATTGAGTTGAACAGTAGGGAGGAAGGTCAACTCCTACTCAATATTAACTTTTGCGTGTAACAGCAACTTAAATTTACTTAGGCTGTTGGAGAAAATGTCTATATCGTCGGAAGAAAAATAAACTGGTATGGTTGCACAAGAAACAACAGGCGGTCGTCAATAAATAATAGGTAACCACATCATGGATTCATAGCAATGAAACATTCAAATTAATCATGTCTAGCTTCCGTTGCGCATCTATGAGGTACTGCCGGAGGCGTCTTCTAAATGTGTCGATCGTGTTAGTAGATCGAATAGGTGGTGGCAGGTTATTCCACACCTTGGAAGCCGCATAACGGAAGCTACCTCTAAAAGCGGCTGTACTATGCGAGTGGGTCGAGAGTTGCTGCGAGCATTGCCTTCTCCCGCATTCTCGTTTACTCGCTATCCAACTCAACTTGTCATACAGGTAGTCCGGTTTTTGGTATTTAACTACACCGAATAGAAGGCAAGCCAAGTGTAATTTGCGTCTGGACTTCATTTTTAGTGTAAAATGCTTGTTTAGGAAAGGTGTTACGTGGCTTCTGCGCGGGATATTATAAGAAAACCGAGCACAAGCGTTTTGTACCCTTTGGATGAGGCGGTCTGTGCGAGCTAATAGGCGCGGGCCGTATACTGTGTCAGCGTAGTTCAACCTTGACAGAACCAGGGTTTCCACGAGCTGTTCCCGTAGTCTTTCGGACAAGTAAGGCCTAATCTTGTACAGAACTTTCAAGCGGTAAAAGCAGTTTCTCACCGAGTCGGCTACATGCTTTTCGAAACGAAGGTCTTTATCCATTATAAGACCAAGATTCCGCGTTTCATGGACTCTGTCAATTGGTTCGCCCATTAGCTCCAGGTGAAACGTTGCAGGCAGCTTTGCTAGTTGTTGTCTTGTACCAAATACCATGTATTTGGTTTTGGTTGGGTTTAGCGACAGGCAATTCTCTTTAGACCAGGCGGCGATTCTACGTAGGTCATCGTTTAGATCTTTAATGGCACTATCTTACTCCTCTGGTCTAAAGGATATGTAAAGTTGGACATCGTCAGCGTATATGTGATACTTGCACCTCTGGAGGCATTTAATGATATCAGCACAGTACAAAATAAACATAATTGGGCCTAATATAGATCCCTGCGGAACGCCTCTCTCAATGGAAGTAAGAGTCGATGTAAGAGCTGTGCCGTCACCCAAACGTAGATCCACAAGTTGTTTTCTATCACTAAGGTAGCTGCGGAACCATTGCGTAGCGCTGGGGTCAAATCCGTAATAATCTAACTTCGACAGTAATAACGGGATATTGATTGCGTCAAATGCCCGGGAAAAATCTAGCAAGACCAACAAAGAACACATTCCTTTATCCTGGGCTGATAACAGATTATCAGTGACATCGAGTAGGGCCGTGGCAGTACTGCGCTGTTTTCTGAAACCAGACTGTAAGTCCGGTAACACCACAGATATAGATAGACATAGATAACGCAAGAGCAACTACTTCGCGTGCCCAGCTTACGTACAATAATCGTAAGCTGCCACTTTCGCGCTCAGTCTGCATCGTTGTGCCACGCTAGACGGACGTCAGTAAAATAATTTAAAATGGTTAATTGCTCAGTTATACATTGTAAAAACTTTACAAATGTGAGGAGAAAAAATAAAGGAAACGATTCCTTCCATCGATAAGTCATTTTGTGATTAATATTATGCGTATTTAATATTAAAATCAATTATATTTAATCTAATACTCTCTGTAATACCAAATTTGAGAAAAACATAGGTCATCAAACGTAAACTGAATATTCGTATTACATTGCGGCTTTTACTTGAAGCGGTTGATGCGACGTTTTGTTTTAACAAGTGATGAATATCGAAGCAAGTGATACTATCGTTTAACGCATCGGTTTCGTAGTACAGGAGCTTTTATCATTTTTCTGTCAATTTTAGCGATTAGTGCTGTTCATCGTATGCAACACAAATCGATTCTCAAGAATCGATTTCGGAAACAGAGGAATGATTTTGTATTTTATAGGTAGTAATTATGTAGGCAATTTTAATGAATTATCGTAACGTTTAGTGATTTTTTTAGTTTCCCACATGAACCCAATTTAAAAGAAAAATGGATTGAGGCGACGGGAAATAAAGATTGGTTCCCAACAAAGCATAGCACTATTTGTTAAATACATTTTGAGGAAGCATGCTTTGTTGAAGGGAAAAAGTAACGAATATTAACAAAAGCAGCATATCCGACTATTGATGTAGGGGAGACCGGGGCTACAATTAACAGAGGTAAGTATTAACAAGTGATTTTCTCCAAAACTATAAACACTACACCTACAGCGCGTGCTTCAATATGCCGACCAGATAACGCCGCATGGCTCGGGGTTGGTCAGCTGCGGTCTGCGCATCATCCGAATGTGTTATATACCGGACGACATTTTCACGCACCTAACGAACTTTTTTAACTTTTAAATTTTTTGATTTATTCTCGAAATATATGGTGTAATGATTATGTTTTTTGTTTTCCTAGAAGCATATTTCATACTTAATAATGCTACATTGCTGTATTGGTGTAATTATTTACCAATATTTTGTTATGTTATTTAATACTAAAAATGTACCTTTGGGGTTATAATTAACAAATCGGCGGGGTCAGTATTAACGTGTTAATACCTACCCCAGATGTGGTGATAGCGCAAATATCATATGAACCGGTAGCTGAATCATCAGAAATGCAGAAAGATGCTAGTGATTTCTTGGTCCAAAATCATAAGACCTTTGCTAAAAGCTCTAGCACGAGCTCAGTAAAAACGTATAAACGCACTAAAAATGTAGTATCTGTATATATTTTACTGTGTGTACATAAATAATAAAAAACACCAATAAATATTTTTGTATTTTTTAGGGCGTCTCCTGTAATAAAGATACATCGTGCTGACTAGATTTAATATACCTATCTCTTGCAATGACTGGGCTTAAGCTAGGTGTATCAAAGGCGACATCACATCATACATTTGCCTGATTTGTATTTGATATGTATTACAAATTAATAAGAAAATGTGTTCCATACAATTCTGTATTAATTTCACTTTTATTAATACCAAAAAATATTCTCATAAATATATTTTTTTCTTCTATATCAGTTGGCATTACATAATGTTAATTTTTGCCCCTTCTGTTAATACTTACCTCAGAGCTGTTAATTCTAGCCCCGAAGATGAGGTAAGAATTAACAACTGACTTTTTGGAGAAAAAGTGTTCTATTTAAGACATCATTCCTTTTATGTCGCTTTTATGTTAATAACATGATACCTGAATAATTAAAGCATCATTTAATAAAAAAATCAAGTCTAAATGTTGAATCATTTCGAAGATACAACTAAAAGAATTTTTTTTGTTAATTGTGGCCCCTGTCTCCCCTACTAAAGATCACAACTTTCTTTATCTTTTTGCTGTTGTAGCTCAAGTAATTTTGCATCCATTTTAATTTTATTATATCGTATTTTACTGGGTTTTCGTTTACCTTCTAAAATTTCTTCTCTGGTTTTTTTTTTGTTTCTGAAAGATAATCTACAACAATTACAAGGAATAAGTAGGGAAATACTGACAATTTGAAGAAATTATAAATCCCTAACTGCCTACTAAGCAGATCAGAAATTTTTATTTTCCTCTGTTTACCTCATTCCTCTGTCTATCTCATTCCTCTGTATATCTCATTCCTCTGTCTATCTCATTCTTCTGTCTATATCATTACTATGTCACAAAATCGATTAATTAATCTATTTAAGCGATTCTCAATAATTCTTTACTGTACACGATTACTCAATAAATAGAGAAATGGTATAATAAAAAGGCGATCTTTATTCAAAATTGAGATGAAAAAGGGTAGAATCTCGTTGCTTTTGTAAACATTAGAACTAAATTGAATATAAGGTATTTCAATCGAATATTCACGTATTTATAATGGTAAACTTACTTGAAATTTTGGAAAAGGTATCCAAAAACGACGTGTGAACGTCGACGGAACGCGCACGAGCACACAACCTCTCAATGCGAAGACTTTTAGTTAGCGTACTGCTGGCTGGGTGAGCGCTGGCGCTAGGTGGGGGGGGGGCCTAGCGCCAGCGCTCACCCAGCCAGCAGTACGATCGATCGACGTATCGATTTCAAAGATAATAAAATCGATTCAAAGACGCTGCCGCGTGCGGCGGATTTTATTTTCCCATCACTAAATAATGCTTGTGACGTCATAGTAGGTAGTCAAAAAATGGCACGCTTGGTTTTCATACAGATCGTGATACTTGCGTTATCTATGTCTATCTATATCTGTGGGTAACACGTTATTTTGTTCTAGAAAATGCGTTAACTGCTGGCTGACAACCTTCTCTAACACTTTGGACAGACACGGTAAAATGCTAATAGGGCGTAGGTCTTTTACATAGGCATCTAGGGCAAAGGTCTTCAACCCGCGGCCCGCTGTGGCTTCCTTGGCGGCCCGGCAATAGCTTGGCTAAATAAAATTTATTTATTACTATTCATGTCTAGAAATCAAAACAAAATAGACCAGCAAAAATCTAGCGAAATACATCCCCGTAACAATTTTTTTCCTAAAATCAGTAATTGTGGACTGAAAATTACATCACTTTTTGGCTCCACAATATACAGGGTGGCAGGGACATCGACGCGAAGCCTGTTACCATGGATTCAGTACATGATTCTGAACACCCCTGCGTTGAAATTTTTCATCGGTTATTTAAAAAATCTGTTGTTCCATACATTTTGACCGCTTAGGTATTGCACTTTTCTATGAAACAGCAGATTTTTTTTTTTAACAACCGGCTAAAAATTTCGACGCAGGGGGCTTCAGAATCATGTACTGAATCTATGGTATCAGTTTTCGCGTCAATGTGCCTGCCACCCCGTATATGCGATCAGTTATTTTCTCGAATGAAAAACGTAAGTCCAGGGCAAGGATCAGAATCAACGATATTCAGCTTGAAAACAGCTTGAGAATTGCAACAACTACTATTAGGGCAGATATTGATTTTGTTCAGAGTAAATAATGTCAAATATCTCATTGATTGAATTTTATTAGTATCATTTGCTATTACTAGCCTTGCAACATTTTATAATAAATAACTGCAAGGTACCTATAAGTTTATAATGGAATATAACTGATTTCTCTTGTGTTACGGGCAGTTACGGCCCGCCGAACCAAAATCAAAGTATTCTTGGCCCTTGACTTCAAAGGTTGAAGACCTCTGTTCTAGGGCGTCGCCTCCCGGCGATTCCACGTTAACGAAGCAAAAGGAGTATGTAAGGATCGTAGCAGGTTGTTTTTGAAGAGAAAACTTCTTTAGCGGCGTTGTGCACTTTTTTTGGGATGGGTAAAAAATGTTAAACTCGCGTCAGGACGTGACCGTAAGATCCGTTGCCTAGCAACCGACAAAGTAACTATCAAAATAAATAGTCTTTGACATTGCGTAAAGATTGCGAGGTAAGAAATTTTACTCATATTGATGGGTAAAAAAAAGCAGTCAAAACATACTTCATGAAAATTGTTTAAATATATTTATTAGACTAGATTTATTTATTAGTTTATTTTTGTTAGACTATATTTTGAAAATAAATAAATATACTACTACCTACTATTAATGAATATTGTATTTAACCACATAAATTATAGTAGGTACTTTTATACTGATAAATAAAGCAATTCGTGCGAAATTATTCCCTAACCATTCCAAAATATTAAAAAATGCTCATTGTTAATGTTCAAGTTTTCACTTCTGCCGGCACTCCCGGAGTGCAACCCGTTGTTTTTAATAAAAAAAATTGTAGTATGTGCCTACCACCATTAAGAAGGCGTGAGTATATATATGTACGTAGATGTACCTATTTAAAGTTAACATGTAAATGTCGACTGTACATACATACATGCATAAGAGCGAATAATTGTAAAATTATTCGTTTTAAGAGCGTTCATCCAATAAGTTGGCAACACCGCAAATAGCTGTCAAATATAGAATATTAATAATGAATTGCAATTATAACACCGAATTTCATGTTGTAACCGTTTTACATGTAAAAAGGCATTTGGAAAGTTTCCAAATACTTTTTTACATGTAAAACTAAATATTTGGTGTTACGACATTAATTATTTCTTAATCAATATTCTAGTTCACTAGTTAGCCTTATTTCTTATTTCCATATAGTAACATTACCAAATTAATTGCCCAATCTCTGTATAAACACTCTTAACCATAAAAAATAAAATAAACAAAATGATTCACAAACAATTCTCTTCGATACAGTGCAGATATCAAAATGATTTCCATTCACAATGCAATGCGGGCTTACGTCACTAATGGAAAATCCATTGAAATCCGTTTTTATCACACGTACGGAACCCCAAAAATGTTCTCTATCATTAACAATTGTGGACAAATGGATGGCAGTCCGGATAAATGGTCACGCGTGACATAAGTATGTGTAGGTTATGGTATAGCCAAATATTTTGTTATGAGAGGGATAGTTTGTTTCGGAACAGAAGAAACTGTTACTAGTAAATGATTGTTATAACTTACTTTCACGTTTGCTTTCTATGTTTCAAACAGTGATGTACCCACTTGTCGAGAAAGCCGACTAGTTGGCCATATTTGCAGTCGGCGATTGTCGGCCCATTTTGTTCTCGTATGCTTAAAAATGTCTTAAAATTTTCGACATGACGCAAATAATTTCAATAAGGTAGTTCCACTATTAATAAAATAATATACACTGCTAGCTACATAATTCAACTTTGTTTTAAATTTAAACACCAAGAAACGCCGGCTCGCACGTAAAAAATGAAATGTAAACAAAAACATGTCCCTACGAGCCGAAAGCGTAACTTCACTAACTTTGCCGATGTCACCCGAACTCAACCGAAAGCAATGATCGGCTTGGACTAGTCGGTCATTTTGCAGCCAACGCAGTCGGCTAGTCGGCCAAAGTCATAGTCTATCTATCTCTAGTTTCAAAGTGTTAATCAATCGACGCACCTTTGTATTGTGTAGTGAAATTAGCAAAAAGTCGCTACGTCACTCGTAGTCTTATTCTCGTAGCTCGTAGCACCAACCTCGTAGCACGCGCTACGGATGCAGATCCGTAGCGTCACAGTCGTAGCCTCGGTGACACAAACAACATCTGAAAGTAAAAAGAAAACTACATTGATAGTTTTTTATTTGGAGTATTAATACATTGGTCCATTTAATCACATATATGGGAGCTGAATGACTACTGAAGGGACATTCCAAAACGAGGCCTTTTTTTTACGTTAAAGCCGAAAGTTCTACAACTGGGGGCCAAGTCTACTAATTTACAAACGTCATAATGGTGTCACGATGGTGAGTTTTTGACAGATTTTGTATGGCAAATCTGTCAAAAACTCACCATCGTGACACCATTATGACGTTTGTAAATTAGTAGACTTGGCCCCCTGGTCGAAAAGGTTTCAAAGAGGATCGAAAACAATTGAATGTCACAGATGCTTTTATTTCGCAATAGTTGAACCATACGCGAAGTAAGCTGAAGCTACCAGCACAAATAACTACATTGGCGTCAGAGGACAGTATCAAGCCACACAATCCTAGGACACAACTTTTATTTATGATGAACTAGCTGTTGCCCGTGAGTTCGTCTGCAATCCAAGATGAAAAGTAGCCTATGTCCGTCTCCAAGTCATAGTCTACCCATGTGCAAAATTTCATTCATATCCGTTCAGCCGTTTTAGCGTGAAAACGTAACAAACAAAAAAAAAAAAAAAAAAGACGTGTGGCACTCGGGGACTGCCCCGGCGAAGCTATTGCATAGCATTTTTTATCAACTTACGCAATTGTAAAATATTAACCCGAATACAAGAAATAGCAATGATGACATTGACAGGAACTGTTATTCACATTTATAGTTTTTAAAACTTGACACAACGTAATGGGAACATAAAACTAATAAAACGGTTTTAATTTAACTATTAATAGTCAAGGATCATTCGTCTAAGTAAATTTGAACTTTATTGTCAAACAGTTAAACATAATTTTCAATACAAAACACTCTTTTCTTAGGTAGTATTTTCGTTACGAAATTTCTGGATTAGGTCTCCACGCTCAAAGCCCGCGATAGAAGCTATGCAATAGCTTAAAAACAAACTCACTTTCGCATTGATAATAATATTACATAGTTAGGATAATGCATGTTTCCGGCAGCTCTGTAACATTTCATGTTGTCAGTCACTTTGCAACATGTTTTCCGTATTTCAAAAACATGTTTCTGAAGCAATACGGCGCAATATAGTTTCCCAAAGAATACGGACATTAATTTTCATATTAGGTTGGAAGGTTGCCCCCACCCTGGTGGTTGCTCTCTGTATTTTCAGATGCATTAGGATACACCAAAATTTTTTTTTTTTTAAGACAAACTGAAATTATCTTATATTCCCTTAGAGAAAAACCTTTCGTAAGTAGTTCTACCTTAGAATGATAACGCATAGAAACCTAGTACGAGTGCAAAAAGTGAGGCAACTAAAACGGAGCCATAAGTGGCTTACTCGTCTCGGCGAGCCGTCAGTATTCAAGGTCACGTTCCGTCGAACACAGCTCGCGAATAAATAATTTAAAATAATTGAAAATGACAGTTTGTAGCGTGAAGGGATGTCATAGCACTTCAAAAAAACAAAAAAAATGTGATCAAATTACATTTCATAAGTAGATTGATTATCATTATCAAACAAAAATTCTAACAACCAAACTTATCACAATACAGTGTTGCTATTTGTGAGGAAAAAAATACCCCATTTGTGTGCGTTTGAGGAACGTAGACACATTTGGCTCACGCACACAAAGAAAATGAAGTGGACACATGATATCGCTCGTGTTTTGTACTAGACGCGGCTTCTATGCGTTATTATTCTAAGAGTTCTACCTACTACTATATTAAAGAGTAACCTAAACTTGAAAGCAATAAATATATGGGACCACCTCAAACGTAAGAAACACCTAGCATAAAGGAGAGGGACAGCCATATAATCCTGTAAGTTAGAAAAGGACAGTCCATCGTTTCCACGTCGTGTGGTCTCACAGTGGCTCGGGTGGCTCGATGGCTCGGCGAGCTCAATGAGACGGAAACCATAATGACCCACGGTCCACAAACGAATGGTGTTTTTATGTGGTTACCGGTCTTTAATTCTCGTGTAATCCATATTAATCATTAATGTTATATGATTAATATGGATTGTCAGGTTTTGGAGTGGAAGTCATTAGTTTGTTTGGCGAAGCGTACTCTGGAAAAACTGCTCTGGTAGTGTAAGATTGAATAAACATAATTATGAGAAAAAATTTAACCCTCCTTTTTACATCGCCGCAGTCGGTTAAAGAGACGCATATCGCAGTCATTTAAAATAAGCACATTACTAAAAGTCTAATCAACATAGCACTACTAGTATTCAAAGTGGTAGGCATGTAAGTAACCAGAGATATTTAACTGTTCCTCTAAAACTTTACACACACACACTAAACACACACAATACACACACAACTCACACTTTTTTAAATTTATTGCACCTTTAAAAACTTTTTGGGCTTGTAACGATGCACATTTTTTTAAATAAAAGAGCTTCTTTTTCAATTTCTGGTAATTTTCTAACAGTTGGTCGCAAAAACTAAGCTAGGATACCCCGACATATGGGTTAGGTTAGGCTAGCTAGAACTGTTACCAACTGCAATCCAAGAGGTTCCCATCCATAGAAATCTATCTATATATATAAAAATGAATCCCTATTTCCTTGGTCACGGCATCACGCGTGAACGGCTGGGCCAATTTCGCTAATTCTTTTTTTGTTGTGTTTGTTATAGTAAGGAGATGGTTCTTAGGATAGGTAGGTGAAAGTAGGGTAGGTAGGTAGGTAGGTATGTATGTTGGTAAAGTGGGTATAGTAGGTAGGGTAGGTAGGTATGTATGTAGGTAGGTTGGTAAGTAGGTAGGGTAGGGTAGGTAGATAGGGTAGGTAGGTAGGTGTAGGTAAGTAGGTAGGTAGTTAGGGTAGGTAGATGCGCCGTAGATAAGTGCTTACCCGTGCGAACCCGGGGCGGGCAGCTAGTATCTTATATCTATGGTCCCATCCAAGTTACTTGGCTATTTAGTATTGTTAGGACCCCTAAATAATAATTATTAGAAGTTCACAAAAAGAGGCACATTCATTATATTTGAGTGTTAAATAATATTTTAGGTAAGCTAAATGGAAGTTATTTGAGGTTCGTTAAATACATGCCGTAAATTGAATAACACCCACGTTTTGCCACTAAATCAAAAAGGTCCTGTAAAACGAATGTAATTTATTAAATGAAGTAACGAGATTAAACGTAGCATTTTCAGACTTACACGCGGAAGAAATAGCGGGCATAGTTAGCGAAAATAGCGGGCATAGTTAGCGAAAATAGCGGGCATAATTAGCGAAAATTACATAAGTATTATTAACATCATAACATAATCAGCCTATAGTGTTCCCACTGCTGGGACACAGGCCTCCTCTCAGTTACCCTCTCACTGAGAGGAGGCCTGTGTCCCACCGTGGGCCGTAATCCACCACGCGGGCCCAGTGCGGGTTGGTAGATGTCACAATTTCTTCGAATGTTTTATTCTAGGACATGCCAGTTTCCTCACGATGTTTTCCTTCACTGTTTTAGAGCCATGGTGATGAAATAATTTACACAAAGTTAATAAGCGCCTGTCTGAGTTCGAACCTACGAGCTACAAGTCGGAAGCCACGGCCGTCACCACTGGGCCACCACTGCTACTTTTTGCATCATATTTTACTTATAATTATCTTAGACTATTAAACGAGCAATATTTGTATATATTTGTAATCACGTTCTCGAAAACGGCTCTAGCGATTTCGATGAAAGTTTCATTATAGGAGTTTACGGGGCGAAACATTGATCTAGCTAGGTCTTATTTAGGAAAATTCGTTTTCTCCGTATTTTCACCCGAGCAGCGCTCGGTCGCCCAAAGTACCTATGGAACAAGATACCTTAGAATAAATGGTCGTGCAGACCAGCGCGAGTTGTCGTGCAACGCGACACGAACAGTACAATTTGTAAGAAAACTTCACGGTATAACAATAACCGGTGTCGCGTCGCGCTGGTCTGTACAAGGCCACCAATAAGTGGTAATAGTTTTTATTTAGCGGTATTATCAGCCTCCAGCAGTTCACTGTTGGCATCATAAGCATTTTGAAAGAAAAATAAAGGAAGGAAATATATATTAGCAAGAATGTTTGCCTCACGGCTTAAGAGCGTTTATCCAAAAAGTTGGCAACGTTGCACATAGCTGTCAAATATGTCAAATATTTACCTGTTTTGATTAATTTGGCAATTAATATCGCAACCTCGAATATTTAGTTGATGTAAAAAAAGTATCTGGAAACTTTCCAAATGCCTTTTATACCTAAAACGGGTACAACATCAAATTCAATGCTACAACTGCAATTCATTATTAAATTCTAGTTCGCTAGTTAGCCACATTTCTTATTTCCATACAGTAACAATGACAGCTGTTTACGACGTTGCCTACTTTCAGAATGCACAGTTCAGCAAAAATCTCAGACAACTACTGCCTGACGCCGGTTTTTGCAACCGGAACTCTATTTTCAATGCTACCGCTACTGAGCTTGCGCAATTTGCATAAATAATAATAATTATTTCCCGTAAAACCACTACAAAACTGTACTTCATTACGAAACTCCTTTAGACTATAAATAAATAAACACAAAAATCTGGCAACACCAAAGTAAACATCCTCAGCTACTCCGCCATAAAAAAGTTTAAAGAGTGTGAAACATAAATTTTAAATTACCGTAATGTATTCCGCCACCCGCCATTTTGTGGAGAGGGGCCGCGCTCCGCAATTAGGTACGCCTCGTTTAACGCGAGATCAAGACCTAATGAGCCACGTGTATGGTTTAGTGCACTCCCAGGATCAAAAATTATAATCCTGCAACACCAATATAACCTGAACTCGAATAACACGACTCTTAAAACAACAGACAGGTCAGCGTAAACTGGATTTCCCAACCGCGATGACAGTCGGTTGACGTTTGACGCTCTGTGAATGACACGATAAATTCGCGGCTGTTCATATTCGAAAATGATAGTTATTTTCGCCACATAAGGTGCAATTTTGATCAAATGATAAACAAGCAGATACTGTAGGTAAACGTGGATGATATTTTAAAAGTATTATTCGACATTTCCGGTTGAAATAACGTTGCCATGTCGGAGCGTGTGGAACGTTACGTCGATTTTGATCGTTAACGTTCGGGATTAGGTATTGAATCGACCTTAACCTTAAGAGAGTGCTGGTAATGGCTGGAAATACAAAGGAAAGGACTTTTCATTGTGAGGTAGGTAACTCAGACGAACTACACTTTACAAAAGGTAGGTACTCAATGGATCTGGTAAGTACCTGCCCGGACCTAACACATTGTACTCCTTGGAAAACGCTCTTTGCGCTATTGAATGGTAAATTGGCTATACAACCTAATTATTATATACCGAAAGGAAATGAAATAAAAAGAATTGGAACACTATTTTGATTAAAAAAGTGTCCGTGGAATTTCTTGCCTGTTCTTCTCCATAGGAACCTACTACGCTTTGGAATGGGCAACTAGCTTCATCTTTCTGACTGACCAAACCCTTGACAATTCAAAAATGCCTGTAATTGGTTTATTTGTAATAAATGCTTTGGGTTTCAAAATAAACTAAGTAGGTATTCAAAAATACATTAACGATGCACTAAACAAGAATTTTATTTTAAAAATCGAATCGGCCAACCTCCGTGTATACCGAATAACACATGGCGAAATTCGAAATTTAAATAAGCGTTCCATTCCTGTTTCCCCCGCGTTCAAATTAAACAGGCCCGTAATTTTTTTTTCAGACGCCATATTTTTATGGCGGCTATATTAAATTCGTAGATTACAAAGAATAAAAAAGGAAATAAACGTCAAGTGCGAGCTTTTAAAAGTGTGTACGGCGCGAAATGTGTCTACGGATTGGGCTTTAAAGCCTTCGATGAGAGAATAAAAGAATAAGCTGAAGCGGTAAAGCGATTTTATGTTAAGATATTGTCGCCAGATTATTCAATTTCTTTGACTACCCAAAGAACGACGCTTACCTTAAAATAACTGACAGATTTTAAAGCGAAGATCCAATTAAGAAACTGAGGCATAGTTATTCTAGAACATTGTGATTAAAATAGAAATTCAAATTGAATTGGTATTTCGGATTTCTATTCCATTTAATGACTCAAGAACGTTTTCAAGATTAGGCGTAAAAGGTTAAAGTAATCACGCTAATCATAGCCGGGATTAAAATTGATAGGTTCGTTTTATCGATGAATTTAAAGAAGCGACTAATTTTAAGCTGAAATGTTCAACTGAACTATGAATGAATGAACTGAAGTGTTGAATGTTTTGTGGCTCTAACTAAATGTATGAAAAGTGTTGAAAAATCATGGCACCACTGTTAATGGCCAGCGACTGGAACATGTACAGGGTGTAAAAAGACCCTGCACGAAGCCGTCATCTACGCATTCTGTACATGAAACTGACTGAATTTTGTGCAAAAATAATTGCTGGGAAACGACTTTTATTTTTGGTCTGAAAATTCACTGTTTACAGAGTGCGCAATATAACGCATGCAAAACATTGAAAGAAAGAAAAGAAAAGAAAGAAAAATAGGTTTATTTGTCACAGAAACACGTCCATATAAAGAGACAATATTCAACAAAATAAATAACATAAACAGTCGGCAGCTGCACGTTATGACTGTGAAAAGAAGGCTTCCACTCAGCATAATGCTGTGCTATGGGCGACCCACAGCACAGCGCTGATTTTCAGTGCTTTTTCCGAAAAACACTGGGCTGACATTGGGCTTATGGGTGCAACTGTACCGGGGTCGTTAGTATTTAAAGTTAAGTTTAACATTAAAAACTTAGTCATTTTTTTTTTCATCATTCTCCTGCCCTTATCCCAATTTTATTTGGGGTCGGCGCAACATGTCCCTTTTTTCCATACTTCTCTATTAGTCGTCATTTCAGTAGTTACCCCCTTTCTAGCCATATCATCTTTCACACAGTCCATCCATCGTTTCTTTGGTCTTCCCCTACTCTTATAGCCATCGACATTTACACTCAAAACTTTCTTCACGACATTTTCCTCATTCCTCCGCATCACATGCCCATACCATGACAACCGATTACCGCACAACTTTTCGGTCACCGGTGCCACTTTCAGACTTCCTCTTATGTACTCATTTCTTACTCTATCCATTCGTGTAACACCACACATCCCTCTTAGCATTCTCATCTCAGCTGCATGCAATTGCCTTTCATTCATCCCTTTGGTGGCCCAACATTCTGATCCATACAAGACAGCAGGTCTAACCATTGTTTTATATATCTTCCCCTTAAGTTTAAGGGGAATGCGGGAGTCGCAGATTGTTCCCGTGACCTGCTGCCATTTCATCCATCCAGTGTTAATTCTGTGCTTAACCGCCCGATCTATTTCGCCATCGCTTTGCACGAGTGAACCGAGATACCGAAAGTCGGAGCAGACTGGCAGAAGCGTGCCATCAAGCGCTATGGCTCCAGAACTAGAGAGACCGCCGAAATCGCAGAACATATGTTCAGTTTTGGTTCTGCTGATTTTCAAGCCAACACTCTCCAGCTTCTGCTGCCATTTCTCCAATCTGCTCTGGATCTCAGGTTCATCCTCACCGACAAGAACAATGTCATCGGCAAACAGCATGCACCAGGGTGCCTCTTCCTGTAAGTCCGACGTCAGGGCGTCCATAATCAACAAGAAGAGGTAAGGACTTAAAGCCGACCCTTGGTGCAAGCCTACAGCCACACTGAACTCATCAGTATTGCCAGCAGCCGACCGAACGTACGTACGAGATTGGCTGTACATGGCACGAATTAACTCTACATACTTCCCGGGCAAACCTTTCTCTTTCAAGGCCCACCACAACACATCCCGAGGTACCCTATCATACGCTTTCTCCAGATCAATGAACACCATGTGCAAGTTCTTGTGTGCACGTCTGTACTTCTCGCACAATTGGCGGAGTGCAAAGGTGGCGTCCATTGTTCCTCGACCTGGCATAAACCCAAACTGGTTTGGGGTAATCTCACTCTCCTCTCTCAGTCTTTTCTCTATTACTTTCTCCCATACCTTCATACTATGTGACATGAGCTTTATCCCTCGATAGTTGTTGCAGTCCTGTACATCACCTTTATTCTTGAAGATGGGCACTAGCGAACTATTGCACCATTCTTGTGGGATCCCCCCTTCATGCAACAACTTATTAAAGAATAAAGTCAGCCACATACATCCATCTTCTTTTAAACACTTCCATACTTCTACTGGTATATCATCTGGGCCTACAGCCTTACCATTTTTTATACTTTGAACTGCCTTTCTCACTTCATCCATGCTTATTTCCCTGACCAAACCCATATTTACATGTACCTCTTTAAGCACACCATTCCATTTATTCTCTTCGTTCATTAACTTTTCAAAATAAATCTTCCATCGTTCTTTTATTTCATCATCTTTGCACAAAACCTTACCGGCGTCATCTTTTATACATTTCATGTGAATTATATCTCTCGTTCTCCTTTCTCTTGCTCTTGTGATCCGGTAGAGCTCCTTCTGGCCTCTAGGGCTCTCCAGTGAGTCATACAACTTCTCCTGCGCCTTAGACCTCGAAACTGCTACCGCCTTCTTTGCCTTTCTCTTCCATTCTTTATAAATCTTCTTCTTATCATCCTTTAATCTATCATTCCCGTTTTCTACACCCTGCCATTCTTTAAATGCAATTTTCTTTTCTTTAAGTATCTTTTGCACGTCTTCATTCCACCACCATGTATCCCTTTCTATTATACCTTTCCCTTTCGATTCTCCAAACACATCCTTAGCTACTCTCCTTATACAATCCGCCATCTCTTTCCAACATTCATTCACAGACTTTCCTTCCATATCCTTCATTTCAATCATTTTATCTACCACTTGACTCTTAAACATACTGGCGCATTCCTCTTTTTCTATCATACGCCATCTGGTTTTGGGTGGGGGCCGTTCCTTGTTCCTACTGGACGAAACACTGACTTTTACCTCCATTATTAAGAGTCTATGTTGTGGGACTAAGTCTTCACCTGGGAGCACTTTACAGTTTTTGACACTTTTAAGGCTGTTCCGTCTTACTAGCAAGTAGTCAATTTGTGTCGCGTGGTGGCCACTTTTGTAAGTTATAAGATGCTCTTTTTGTTTTTGGAACCACGTATTTGTTATTGCCATGTCGAAGGCCGAAGCAGCTTGCAGTAGTGTCTCGCCATCAGTGTTACGGTCTCCGTATCCCCAACCGCCATGCACTCTCTCATACCCATCCTTAGGTCTTCCTACATGCCCGTTAAAATCACCCCCCACATACACTTCTTCACTATCTTGCACATCCATCATCACCCGATCAAAATCCATCCAAAACATCTCTTTTACACTATCTTCACACCCTGACTGGGGTGCATACACACTAACTATATTAACCACTAAACTCTCCACAATTACTTTAACATTAAAAACTTAGTGTCATAAAAAAACGACAAATGTAATATTAATGTGTAATAAAATAATTCAATGTAATATATTTCAATGACAAAATATATTTTTAATAATAAGTTAGTTTTCATGCTTTAGTTTTAAGCAAAACATGTTCAATCTATTATTTCTAATAACACCTTGTATAAGTATACCATGTTTTATGCAATTAAAAATATATTATCTTATCTTAACGTCAAAAACTTAGAACGTGACCTTCAATATCTGCGTGGTTCCCAGGTATGGTCCAGTAGAACAAAATATCATAATAACGGAAAGAACAAGTAATTCTCGACTTTGTTGAGGGTATTTTTACACCCGTAATAAAACCCATTTACTTCTTCTACTTAATCTGTTCATAACAACTTAAAATATTTAGTCGAAAACCCATAAATCTAACAATAAATCTTAAACCATTACAGTTGTAATAGCTCAAGACGATAGTAAGCGCAGTTTATCAACTTGCATTGCATGCAAGTGTGACGCTAAATTACGCAAGCTGTATCACATAGCGAGACTACATAAATCTGAGCTCGCTGTATCTGAAAATGAGGTAGAATAGTTATTGTGGAAGCTAATGTTAGGTTACTATGACTTACTGAGTTTCGTATCTTTGCCCATAAAGAAGTGTGAAAGTTTTGAGTATTTATGTGGAGGGCTATATAAGTAGGGTAGTTTTTCTGAAAGAGAACGGCTTTCCCGTTGTTAGTACGGGTGCAAACTAATAATGTAAATAAAAATACAATAGACGACGTATATTTAGTAACCTAATCCGCTTAACTGTTATTAAAGGGTCATAAAGAACCCTGTCAAAAATTGACACGTGATTCAGCTCTCAACGAGGTATCCTCAGGATGACGATTGACTTGTTGCAAACCCGGACATGACGTGTTACCAGGAAAGCGCCGAACGCAGGAACTATCTAACGATGTAACAAATATTTTGTACCAATATACCTACCTAATCTAAAAGAGTATCCATGGAGTTTCTTGTCCGTTCTTCCCCATAGGTACCTACTTCGCTTTGGAATGGGCAACTATGCTTCATATTTCTGACTGACTGACTCCTTGACACTTCAAAAGTGCCTGTAAATGGTTTAAAAATAAATGCTTAGTTTATTTTGACAATTTATTGCATATAATGTATTGTTTCATAAATATTTAAAAAGTCCTACGCACAGTAACTAGATGAAAACTATGAATTTGCATATACAAGGTCCACCCTGTATATGCAAGACCGTTTTCCTGTAGCTACAACGGTAACGATATCTATCCTTACTGCAATACTGCCCCATCTCAAAAATCCAGCCTGTATAGCCTTTTAATTCTTATTTCGTCCCGTTACCTCGTTCCGCTGTTTTCCTCGCCCCACTGCGAGGTTATACCTCTGCGTATACTCTACGTAATGAGTTGTATATGTTCGTTCTCCATGTAATTGACTCCTCTAGTACCTACCTACCGCGGATTCCTTTTATTATCTCCGTGGTTTATTGGGTAAAGGACATTTATTTTCTATGTGATAAATAACTACGCTTATATAGATGTAAGTTTTTTGATACTAGGTTTTTTTGTCCTTTATTAAAAATAATTCTTAATAATTATTTACAATCTAGCTATAAGACTAAAAAGCAATTTAAATGTAACTTAAATTTTACGTGATAAGAAAAATTTAATATGAAGCTAGTTGCCCTTTCTAAAGTGTAGTAGGTAGGCATCTATGGAGAAGAACGGACAAGAAACTCCATGGAAAGGCTGAGAAATTATATTATATTATTATATTTAGTTGACCCTCCCCCCGTGAACCTTTAAAGGCCTTCTCCGACTTTTCCTGTAAAAAGGTAGGTACAGGCGTAAGAATTCAATACTGTATTTTCTTTCCCCCTTTCGAAGTAAGTGATAAATTGTAAAGATATGTTTGTGTAACACAATTGTACGCGTCGGATACATGTCGACACATCTCGATATCGGCTTTCTTTGTCACGTGTCACATCTCATGAGTGTGACAAAAGATGTGTACAGACATAGGTAATGTTAGTAGGTACAACTTATTAAAAATGTTTGTAATCGAACCTCTAATAATTTCCATTTGGTGCGCCTAAAAATATTATTGAATACCTTCCGAGACACAATAGAATGTTAATTGTTATGCCCACCTGATGTCCACTGTAACGGTCAAGGGGTACTTTAATATAATGATTCCGCCTATTTTTGTGAATCTCAATTAATTCCTCTATTGGGGGACCTAAAAAAATCTAAATCAAACTCAAAATCAAAGCATATTTCAATTAGACCATTTATAGGCACTTTTGAATAGCTAAGGATTCGGTCAGTCAGAAATATGAAGCTACGTAGTTGCCCATTCCAAAGCGTAGTAGGTACCTATGGAGAAGATCGGGCAAGAAACTCTACGGACAATGTGTGTACATATGGAACATTATAGGCTGATTATACTAAGATGTTAGCGTTTTTGTTGATGTTAAGTTTGGGTTTTGAGTGAGTAATTTTGTGTTAAAATCGTATGTTTTATTTCCCTTCATTGAGTGAGTAATTTTGGGTATTAATATCGTATTAAGTAACTTTTTATTTCCCTTACGTTTATATTTATTTGTATAGTAAGTCATTTAATTTGGTGTTAGATTATAGAGGTATAAGATTTGTCATCTATGGTTATAACAAAAAAAAAACGAGGCAGTCTGGGACTGCCGATTGAAGTGAAAACTTATTAACGCCATCTAATGAAAATGTTAGGAATTTATGTGGCTTGCTGTCAGTACAAGAACGAAAGCTGTAGCTCCATTAAAAAAATCCAAAAGATAAAACAGAGGGCACTGTCAACAAAAACTTGAACGTCTTATGAATTTTAAATTAGGTCACGTGTCCTGAGGTGAGTTTAACATTTTTCACCCGTCCCAAAAAAAGTGCACAACGCCGCTAAGGAAGTTTTCACTTAAAAAAAAACTATAAAAATTAAAAAAGAAAACCGGCCAAGTGCGTATCGGAGCACGCACAATAAAGGGTTCCGTAAATGTGATGAATTTATCTCAAGAACAAACTAAACATTGCAGATGTAAGTAGCGATTATTACTCGAAAACTTGTAGAGCCTACTTAGCTGTGACAGTTTTCCTTTTAATTTCGTTATATATAATTGCTGTGAATTTTTCCACGTATCCAGAACCAACCACTTAGCTAGCAGGGACACACACTTGACTCTAACAAAAATTATCACTTTAAAGCTTAATATTTTGCAAAGGAATCCCTTAATCCAAAAAAGGTTTCGCAAACTTACAATATTTTTAAACGACCTTTCGAACGATATCCCACACCATGGGTTAGATGAGAAAAAAAAATACATCTCCACTTTACGTGCAGGACAAGTAACTTAAAAAATTAAATTTTGTCCACTTTTTCTGCGTAATTAATATGTACCCATGCCAAATTACAGCTTTCTAGTACTAACAGTCACTTAGCTAAGCCGTGGACAGACAGACGGGCATGGCGAAACTATACGGGTTCCTTGTTGACTACGGAACCCTAAAAATGAAACAATTTAATATTTTTCTTGTACAGTCAGCAACGAAAAGCCAAAAATATAAGTTCAATTGGTACATCCCACGAAAATGTGATAACTAGGGCTGTCACAGAAAGTATCACGAAACATTTTTGCTTTGTACAGAATATCGTATGTATTATAAAAAGCTTCATGAATACATTTCATAAGAAATTAGATCTAGGTTAGACTTTAATAAGTTTTTGGCAGTGTATAGAGTGCCACTACAGGCACCCTAGTAACACCGCCTCGGCCCGGCTAAAGTGCCGCAAGCATTGGATTGTCATTGTCACTGTCACTAAGTCACGACACTTGGTATTTTGTTTGATTGCCGAGGTTAGATCGCTGTAAAACACCACATTCCCAAAACATTACATTCTCTTGTGCCTAAACGGACCCTGGCACTTCGCCGGCCGCTACCGCGGCACCGCTCGCTACGCTCGCTCGGCTCGTGCGTTGTGTGGTCACAGTTCTAACCTAACCTAACCTAAATAACAAGTGACAGTGACAATGCAACGCTCACGGCACCCTAGCCGGGCCGAGGCAGTGACACTAGAGTGCCACAAGAAACTCGCGGCACTCTATACACTTCGTAAGTTTTTTCAAGTTTTTTATTTCATTTTTTAGCAAGCTAAGTAAGTCTGCGAATTTGATCTCACCCACGTAAAATGAGCAGTGGGAACATAACGAGCTGATTATGCTATGTGTATCACGCGAAAGTCTCTCTACACGCTACGCATGACCACAAAAACGGGTTTTGTCAACGGAAGAATAAATATACAAAATGACAGATAAACAATCACAATCAGTCATTTTCCTTCCGTCGACAAAACCTGTTGAAAACGTTTCTATGGTTTTTATGCTACGCGTGCAGGAGTGTTCTTCCTCCTCGTCGCTGAGCGAGTATTCTTTTTGATAACTCTTGTCGCTGTGACAAACGAGTACTCGCCGGGGGTGCAAAAAGTCAGTGTTCGACTATTAATATCGATAGCGCCGTCATCTTCTCGATTCGTTGGTACAGAATTCCTAGCGCAGGCTTAAAATAAAACACGATGATACAGCAAATCAGTTTAGTAATTTCACTTTCAGAATAATTAACACAGTAGGTACAACACTAATAACGTTCACATACTATTTCCTAAGTTCGGGCAAACCGATAGTTTTGCGTAGGAGAAGTGTAGGTCTGTCTCCGTTCAAGCACTTCACAAGACTGATTCGTCTGGCCGTCACTTACCTCACCACGACTCTGCCCACGTGCCGCCCCCACTAGTGAGCGCGTCACGTGGTTTACCCTCACCTTAGTACTAAAATAATCAATTGAGAGACTGTTATCGCTCAAAGCTTATAATCCACGACATAATAATATGTATCTCTTTTAATTACATGCGACCTACAATGTTATAAGCGTTTCTTGAGCGCGAAAATCGTTGATAGCGAGTCGCTCCTCGTCGGTGATGGGACAGATGCCTTAGTCACCTTTTCTGATACCCATGGGCAGGGTCATTTTGTTCGCCTACAGACACAAGAGATTTTTTCAAATCTACCATTCAAAAAAAAAACAATAGACGACTTATATTTAGTAACCTAATCCACTTAACTGTTCTTAAAGAGTCATAAAGAACTCTGTAAGAAATCGACACGTGTTTCAACTCTCAACGAGGCATCTTCAGGATGACGATTGACTTGTTGCGATCCCGGACACGACATGTTGCCACGAAAAGCGCCGAACGCATACTCTCGAAAAGTAGATTCAAGTGTATGTTGAGAAGTGAAACACGTGTCCTCGCCTCAGTCAATTAACTATTTCTATCATTTGTAGTGGTAATAGTAATAACTGCTATGATTATTTTTGGGGCAGCCCTGAACCGACATCGGTAACAGCGTAGCAAAGCATTGATGTTCGCTTTTATTGGAGGTTGTTTTGTG
Organism: Conistra vaccinii; assembly: GCA_948150665.1. Classification (NCBI taxonomy): domain Eukaryota; kingdom Metazoa; phylum Arthropoda; class Insecta; order Lepidoptera; family Noctuidae; genus Conistra; species Conistra vaccinii. Next base: position 4,530,405 of record OX411326.1, on the reverse strand, counting down.
ATAAATGCCTCTTATATTTCATATGCTATGCGACGAAAAAGATAAAAAACTCAGCCAAGTGCGTGTTGGATCACGCACAATGAAAGGTTCCGTAGTTAGGATGAATTTATCCCAAGAAAAAACTTAGCTTTGCAGTTGAAAAAATGTTCTCACGTACACATCACGTACGATGTACATCACTGTCAATTCTCCAACTGCAAATCGAAGTTTATAATCGTAAAAGAAGTGACTACAGAGTACCGATTTTCGAACTTTTTCCTTCACTAGTGCTATGAGACCTTGCTTTTTGTCAAACATTATTCTAGGTCAATAGGAAGTACCCTATAGATTTTGATTTATTTGCCAATGTCAAAATCTGTCGCATAAATGTCCGTATTTATTTATTGCGTTGACTTAGGCTAAGAACTCACGGCGCGGTTTGCACCCGCACCCGCCGCGGTTGCGTGCGGGCCCGCAGCTTCTGTAGGATGTAGATTTATATGCAAAAAGTAAAAGCACATTTCACGACGCGTTTTTCATCCGCGGCGGGCGCGGTTGTTTGCGGGTCCCGCGGCACCGGCGGGCAACTTGTAGAATCGTGCGGGCGGTGGTCACCCTCCTCCTCTGGCGGGCGACCGCAGTAGCCGGCGGGGCGGGGGGTACAGAAATCCGACGCCATTTTTGCACCCGTCTTGTGTTTATCGCCCGCCAAGTTTACGGGTCTCTCAACCGCGACGGCTGCGGGCAGGCTAAGAACTCACGGAGCGATTTTCACCCGCGCCCGCCGCGGTGGCGGCACCGCAAATACTCGTACGAACACGTAATACATGGAAAAGATATTAATTTTCACGACGCGGTTTATGACCGCGGCGGGCGCGGTTGAAAATTAACCTTAGCCTGCCCGCGAAAATCAGCGGTCTCGTGAGTTTTGAAATAAAACCGCAGATCCACGACCGCGGCGGGCGCGGGTGAAAACCGCGGCGTGAGTTCTTAGCCTTAGAAGCTTGGTTGTTTTAGAGCTCTAAGGGACTGTAGATCTACCTACGTATTTCTAATTAATTTCAACATGTTACCTCCATAAGTTCCCGAGAAAAAGGATCTTGAGGGACAGACGGACGGACAACGAAGTGATCCTAAAAGGGTTCCATTTTTCTCTTTTGAGGTGCCGGAACCCTAAAAAAGACTTTGTCCTTGGCGTATGTAATGCTAGTATTTTTATTACTTTCTTTGGTGATACAAAAGCAGGATAAAAAGGGATCTTTTAAGAAATGAAGTTATCTTTGAAATTGAGGTTAAAGATAATCCATCTTTACCTTTTTTCTGTGGGAAGACTGAAGGGATCAAGTTGCGAGGCAACTAATTCTCCAAGCAAAATTCTTGACCTCTTTATTGATAAAAACGAATATAAAAATAGGGATGTAGACAAAAAAAAAAAAAAATGTCAGTAAGGTAGATTATTCTATTAAAAAATATTGTACACGTTTTTTTTCTTTTTTTACGAAATCAAAAGATTACGGCAAATATGTACATTGAGTTAAAATGTGGCATGACGTCACTCCCCGGTACATTTTATAATGACGTAGCGAACCCCAACTTTAAATGCGATAATTATAGCTAAACCAATTTTTTTTATATGATTGAGCAAAGAATACGTTTCTAATTATTTTTATTATCTGACTGATGGACTAAATAGTTTTTTTTTCCCAATCAATGTATTCCTTTTATTCCCAATATATTCCTTTATCCCACACAAATAAAAAAAAAAAAAGTAAGTATTTCTAGAAACGATAGCTTTTACATCAACGTCATTACAAAAATCCAATTACCGTATAATGTGCTTCACCCTTTGAGAAAAAAATCTTTATACATGGCACCATTGGTTCCAAAGTCCAAAGCCCATTAGGTAAAGTCCCATTACAGCCGGATTTTCTAAGAAAACCTTGCAACAAACGGCTGGGAAACAATTTGGAACATTTAACATCTCAAAAACATCCTGAAGGTACAAAGGAAAAACTCTTTTGTAGTGTTGGGGCGAAGGGAATTGCCAGAAACAATTGTTGTTCGACATTCAAATCGGAATGAAGGAACGAATGACTATTATCTATGCTATATCTTTACGTCATTTTGTGACGTTTTAACTGTCTTTTAGGAAAGATTTGTTAAATGCTTTCAGTGCCGGGAGCCCTCCTGGAGGGTTCGCCTAGTCGCATATGGGATGCCGGGAGCCCTTGTGGAGGACTAATTTTAAATGTAGGTTTTTCTTAGCGAATACAGCATTATAAACCGTGAAAATAAAATCTGATGTATATTTAAGTACAATATTTACGAATATTTACCGTGAAAAAACCAAGCATTTTTTTTCTTTTTTCACGGTAACAAAATGTTTGGTTTTTTCATGGTAAATGGTAGTGAGGTTTTAGACTAGCACCTCCCCCCCTAACCAAAGTCACGTGTATTTTTTTGGTGCAAAGTATCTTAAGCAATTATAGAATATTTTATCTATAAATAGAAAGAAAGAAAAAAAAAAAAATCGGGGACTCGCTTTTTGGTTATGTCACTGCACCCCCCGCCCCCCTTGTCATATTTTGTGAGTTTTGCCGAACTCCCTCCCCCACTTTCGAGCCTCACGTGATTTATGGACGCCCCCTAATCCCCGAGGTTGTACCTATTGTACACCCAAATTTCACCAGTTATGTCCATGCCTCATATAAAGTTACAACCTTAAATTGAGTCGTAATAACTACATAATTATAATAAGCACATTAGAACACATTCTATAAAAAAAAACCTCAAAACTAGAGAAGTGGTCAAATCCTAGATTAACCGTAGGTCTGTCCCGTTTTTATTTTGATGAGAAGTGCGATGGGATATCCGATCGGCAAAAAATTACGAAGTTCTTTACAATTTTACATCTATAGGGGACGAATTTTCCAAAAACCCTTCCTCAGTGTTCACCTGCGAAGTCAAAGTCAAAGTCAAGTTGTTTGACTTTGACTTTCACCTTCGTTATACACGGTGATTTTTAATTCACTGTTAACCTTTCAGGAGGTGAAAGTTCTCATAACAAATATAACTCATAACAACTTGCATTATGATACAAACTCTAAAATATCGAAAAAATATCGGCAGTTTCATACAAAAATGCAATATTTACCCGATGAAAATGTATGAAACAGATGTATTTTATTTGGACCCATAGTGTAAGTTGTGTTGTGTGTAATGTGTACTTCGTGGAAGGTTAACAGTGAATTTAAAAATCACCGTGTATAAGGAAGGTGAAAGTCAAAGTCAAGTTATTAGACTTTGACTTTCACCTTCGTTATACACGGGATACAAAAACCCTTCTTCAGTGTTCAGGAAAATGCTGCAAACATGCTTCTGTTGGTTTAGGCTCTGACGTTGTCTGTCAGACAACACATGACACAATTTAAGATTTTCATTGGAGTACCTACGACAGCTACGACCGCATTCTACAACGACCCTATTCAAGCTCTGTTGTACCTTATTTTGACAGCACCAAGTGTCATTTTCAAATAAAACCCTCGTCGTATAGTAAAAGAGAATCTCGCTGATGTGTAATAAAGTTAATGAAACTGACATTATTAAAATTTAATTATGAATGCAGCAAGCATTTTCGGAAAGTTGAAATTATAAATAGCGACTTTGTTAAATCAAGTTTGTGACATTTATATCAGTTTGGCATATAACAGAATGAGTAGCTTTTTTAAATTAAAATTAAATTAAATATTTGTTTATTGATGGCAACTAGGCCCAATTGTTAGTAACATTGTTCTTAAAAACTATTGTTAGTAAACAAACAAAGAAACAAAAACCAAATAAAATTAAAAAATTGTAAGGTTAGCTGTGGGGTCTTCTGACCACCACAGCGTGCGACAGCCAAGGTGCGTCGTACTTTTCAGACAACATACTTAGGATGCCGTTAGAACTAGACCGCGCTCTTGACAAGATGGAATTTGTTTTTTTGCGCATTATGGCGTAAAAATCATCGGTATGCGCAAAAGCGAACATACTGGACGCACTACAATAGCGCGGCAGTCCCAACAGCATCCTTTTGTTATTAATTCATACCTATCAGCTTATTTTCTTTTGAAAATATTATCGAATTTGGTTACAAGTTTTTTGTAGTAATTGGTTTTTGCTTCATAAAAAATTGTACGATTTTTTTATTTTTTTTATTTCATGTGGCCTTTGTGCCTATCTTAGTATCCACAAGTGGACGTAATTATAAATTCTTTTAAAATAACGGTCCTTTTAGTGGCAACAAACTAAAGCTGCGGTCCCACGGCCCGTTAACTAACAGGCCACGCCAGGCGTTTTGCCACGCCCGTCGAGGACTGTCGCGGCCCGTGCCGAGCATCAACCCGTTAAGTGATACGGAGCGCTTGGCTGCGTGTGCAGTCAGTATGGTTTTATACAGTGGTCAACATTTGATAAAAAAGAAAAAATAAAGCAGAAGAAACGCTCCCGTACTGGCCACAACAGGCGTATGTGCCGCGCCGCGCCTTTGAACTTACCGACTCCTGAGGGATCGGACAGGAGACGACAGGCTACCGCAGGCCTCATGGGATACGACGGTTCCCACGGCTTTTCGGCCTGGCCTGGCACTATCTGGCCTGTGAGAAAGCGGGCCGTGGGACCGCAGCTTAAAAAAGTTAAAACCATAGCAAACATTTTACGAAGTGTATAGAGTGCCGCGAGTATTCTTGTGGCACTCTAGTGTCGCTGCCTCGGCCCGGCTAGGGTGCCGTGAGCGTTGCATTGTCACTGTCACTTGTTTTTTAGGTTAGGTTAGAACTGTGACCACACAACGCACGAGCCGAGCGAGCGTAGCGAGCGGTGCCGCGGTAGCGGCCGGCGAAGTGCCAGGGTCCGTTTAGGCACAAGAGAATGTAATGTTTTGGGAATGTGGTGTTTTACAGCGATCTAACCTCGACAATCAAACAAAATACCAAGTGACGTGACTTAGTGACAGTGACAATGACAATCCAATGCTTGCGGCACTTTGGCCGAGCCGAGGCGGTGTTACTAGGGTGCCTGTAGTGGCACTTTATCCGATAGGGATATACACTGCCAACATTTTATAATACTACCTTCTGCCTCAACATCTTTCGCGAGCTTATTTTAACATTTAAAACCAAGAAAAAATAGATTTATTTATCTTCACTTGGCATTAGCGTTGCATTCTATCCAGAGATTACCTTTTACAAACATTATAAATAAACAATTTCACCTCTTTATATTATAGTCCCCGGAGTCTGGATTTGTTCCCCGTTAATGGCTTATATATACTCGCCCCCTATATTACATGGGACTTAAACAAACAGCCAGTTATGGCTAAATGTGTTTGTACTATAGGTACACCTCTGCCTAACCCTTCGGGGAAAACAGGCGTGATGTTATGTAATTATGTGTTTAGATAAGATCAGACATTTTTGTAAACGGATCAGTACTTCTAGAAATTATCTTTTGCAAACATATAAATAAATAATTCTATCTCTTAAGAGGGTGCATCCTAAAAGTTGGCAACGTCGTAAATAGCTGTCAAATATTTACCTGTTTCGATTAATTTGGAAATAATACTGTATGGAAATAAGAAATGTGGCTAACCAATTGACTAGAATATTAATAATGAATTGCAATTATAACATTGAATTTGATGTTGTACCCCTTTTATGTGAAAAAAAGGCATTTGGAAAGTTTCCAAATACTTTTTTTACATCTAAAACTAACTATTCGGTGTTAGGATATTAATCATTGCATTTCATAATCAATATTCTAGTCAATTGGTTAGCCACATTTTTTATTTCCATACAGAAATATTATCAAATTAATCAAAACAGCGAAATTTTTGACATCTATTTGCGACGTTGCCAACTTTCAGAATAAACACTCTTAATATTATTAGTTTAGTTATGAATCTTGACAATATAAATTCAAGAGAAAAATTATAATCCACAAAAAAACGTGGCCCTAATTCTCCAAAACTTACTCGATTATATCTCGATTTTCTCACAACAACAGCAGTCTTTAACTCAGCTGGCCCTTTGATCCGAGTCCTTTTGTATCGCCCGTAAATGGAGTCACGCGCCGCCTTAAATGTCACGAATCGCACCAAACTCGATCTTGTTAGGTATCGAGTGATATCGATTCTGGATTATGTGCCTTTTCGGAGGGTAGGTACACGTGTGAACCGGATTTCGGCTAAGTGGGTTAAAGAGGGCTGCTCATGTAGTGTTCGCAGGGTTTTTTTTGTTGGGTACAATGAGGGTAGTTGTATGAATTTAGATCATGGTTGTTGGGAATGGTTATGGTGCGTTTGCGTTAGTGTATCGGTCGGGTGATCATATGACATGTAAAGCATGGATTAAGTAAGCGTTTGCATGCTCTCCTTTGGACATGGCGGATACTATGCGATATGCGACTGCGACAGCTCAGCGACTAGACGCAACGACAGCCTGCGGGGGACTTGGCGTCGAGTTCTCCGCGCGTTCTCTCCTCGGGCTCCTTTGCCGTTTTGTGTCATGACTTACTGGCGTTTTCTACTCAGAGCTCGCCCAAGGAAAACGTGCACCTGCACTACAAACACGTCTTCAAACGTCACCTTACAACCTGTGGCATACCCGTTGATCGGTAGGCAGAGCTTGCTCGAAATCGAAAAGTGGCGCACTTAAATCCACAAAGCAACTAAATGTTTTGAAACAAATCGTCTTGAAAACCTATTTATATAAGAAGCGCCAAATACGCTAAAGTCGCCCAAAGCATTCGGGATTACCTACTCATACAACGCAGCTCTTCTATACACAGTGTGACCGGTACCCTAATTACGTAATACACTTTCAATCAGAATCTGAATCGTTTTGAAACAAATTGCTAAACCATTGCTTCAAAAGTTCGAAAGTAAATTCTGCTCAGCAACGTAAATAACGCAATGAATGTTGTTGAACTGTCAAAATGAAACAAATTCATCGGAATCGTTAACGAAAATGTGTTGCGTAATTAGATAGCGGGTTTTCAAGAACAAATGGCTTTCGCCAAGCCGTCAATAGTTCGAGTGCCTAAATAGGTCTTTCACCCGAGGTAAACACTCTGCTTTTCATTTCAAATATGAGGAAAGTAAAAAAAAACTTAATAAGTTAAACAAATACATAACTGAACCTGATGAACTCATTTTATACAAATATACGTAAATAATTAGCACCCGAAAAAACAACTGAAGATCGAATTGCCGCTTTCCCGCCTTTTTTATGTTTCTTTTTTTGTGGCATTCTACCAGCCAGTATTTTTTATCAATGATGATGGTAAATATTTAGCTCAAATCTATGTAAATAAAGTAATAATTTAGTGAAAAGTAAATTATATGTACTTGATCATGTTACAAAAGTATTGATAATATTTTTCAATTACAATTTTACGCCGCGATATAACAGAGTGGCTGTATAAACAGTTGGCATGGCTTGCATAGTTTTAATTTTTTTTGACAGCTGGGAAAATTGTTTCCCCGGGACGAAAAGTACTATTTTCATACCTCTGATCAGGTAACTTCAAGCATACTTTCCAAGTATGAGAAATGAAATTGTAGTTTACTACACACCTAGGACACCTAACTTTTTGTTGAATGTAGTCGTGATGCTATGTTATCCAATTACTATCCCTGTCACAAGTTAAGACCTTTACTTCAACTCAGTGCCTTCACAAAATGGCTAACCACTAATAAAAGGTAGGACAGACTTAGGACAAGTTCAGTGACTAGGTCAGGCGACGTCCTAGATTTATTTCCTACGTTTTAACTTAGGTCTAGCCTATAAATTGTGCCTGTGGGTAGAATGTTAAAATGTTTGTCGACAGTTATGTCTTTAGTACTGTTTTGTGATGAAGTGCTGTCTGTTGTATAATTTAGAATTACGTGTTTAAGTTTTGGAAGAATTTTTTTATTGTTGAATATTTTAATTAAGTTTGTTTTTTTATATTTAATGTCCTACCTCACAAGCCTACCTACCTCTAACCTCTCAAGGATGACAACAACACAACAAGTCAAACGTCATCCTGTGGATGCCTCTTTGAGAGGTGAAACACGTGTCGATTTCTTACAGGGTTCTTTACGACTCTTTAATAACAGTTATGCGGATTAGGTTACTAAATATACTTCGTCTATTGTATTTTATAATGGATTTCTGTAAAGTCACGCCTGAGTCAATTAACTATAATCAATGTCATAGACACAAGATTTGCTTGCTTATTTCAGACCTTATTATATTACAGACAACATTATAACACACGCCAAGGAGTTATTGCTCTCTGTCTTCGTGTGATTAGTAACTGACCTGGTGTCAGAGTTTTAAAACCGCCTATGGGCCTCTGACGTGGTTTCACATGCCGTCAAGAAATATCTGTCAGGCAGGTTTTTTCACGGTGTTTTCCTTCACCGTTTTTTAAGCAAGTGATAATTATACAATACACACATGAATCCGAAAAGTCAGAGGCACGTGCCTTTGGTTCGAACTCGAGACCTATGACTTGGCAGTCCATCGGTCACAACAAGGTCACACCACTAAGCTATCACTGCTATAACTTCTATAATTCGGCCGCCGAGAGATTGCGATCTGACAGCTGTCAGTTGAGTACAAAAGAATACGTGTTTTACAAATTTATACTTTATTTGTTCCTAATCGTGTCCAACTAAGAAGTGTCAGAAACGCATGCTCTCGGCGCCGGAGTTTAATAGTAACGAAACTCTTTTTTTAAACGTTTGTTCAAGAAAGTGCATCAACATGGTGCCACCAAGTAGTATTATTGGTTTCCGATTTAAGGTCATAGCACACATATCAACTCGGCAAGGGTTCGTCACCGTATCGCCGCGGTTCGTGAGCTTGTCCCGAGGCGAGGCGATTACGTTACGATTCCGATTAGTGTGCGTTACAGTAGGGAGTTTCATACAAAGAATACTGAATGGCTCGAGTTGATACGGTGACGATCCCTTTCTGAGTTGTGTCCTTTAAAAGGCCATAGATGAACTTTCGACATTCTTGTCACGTGTGATTTTTAATGATTAAGATACTTAATTAACATAGTTATAAACTATTCTATAAATCGGTAATGGTAATATACAATTACAAATATAGTATATTAATTAGCACTACTCATTTTTACACTAGGTACTAAATTAAATAATTAACATATAATGATCACTGCGGTAATGCCTGTTAGGCAGAGGCATGGGGTACCAATTCGAACAAATTATAATTAGTTTTGAAAAAAGATCATACATGGCAGCTTAGGTAACAATTATGAAATTAACAGTCACTAAAAAGCGATAAACGGAAGATTTTGACTGAAGTAAGATTAGTAAAAATCAAAACCTTCTTTGTTTAATGCTGATTTATCTATTGTAACTCATAAATCTCGTATTTTCAACAAAAAAAGCTAAAACCTTTTTGTTTAGGGCTCTTTGCAATAGATGGCGTTTTACATCACTGTACCACATTTATGCTGTAGCCAGACAATAGCCCGACTTAGGTAGGTCGCATTTCTTTGTATGGGATTGGGTATCTGTACGTAGTATTATATTATCTGTGGCAGAGGTGTACCTATAGTAAACCCACATTTCGCCAGTTAAGTCCCCTGTAATAGGGGGCGAGCCTATTGCCAACACCCGGGCAAAAATCAATCAATCTAATTTTTAATGGTAATGCATTATCAAACTATCAATTTGTCCATATTCTGGTCACCAATGTGCACATCACAAATACATCTAAATCTCACTAATTTCCTATCCATCACACAATCACTGAGCTCAATATCTCTTCCATCCACTTCGATTAGGTCATCCATTGATCACTCCTATACAAAATTCGCATCCAATTCTGCCAACCTAAAAACGAAAATCTCGACGCAAATTCACCTGACATCGTGCTCCCGTCATGCCAACTTGACAAAAAAATCAATGGGACGGAATAGAGTCGTGTCCCTTCGGAATATAAATCAGAATTCGTATGATTGATTAGTCCGTTCTGGTGCGTGATGTGTGAATGGGGCACTATTAATCAAGTGTTTCTACAATTGATATGGGAGGCTGTGAAATCGTGACTGATAGGTTGATGTTACGGGTTCAAAGGCAGATGTAGAATATATGAGAGATATACGTGTATTTATTAATTTTTCAGGTTCGCCAACGAATGGTAAAATATGGTTAAAAACATAAATACATAACAACTTGCACGGTATACACATTCAATTATCCACTTTACTGTCACTAATGAGACACAATAATGTTTTAATGTTTGAAGATTTTCTCGGTGTACTGACCAAGTAAAGATAACGCTTTTTAAAGCTTATTGTCAGAGTTTTTACACCGGGAATCTTTGGGTCAACTACTCGAAAAGATCGCTGGATGTCCTACGCGTCCAGTACAATAATGTTTTTAGGTTGCTATTGCGACTGCCGCGCTTTTGCAGTGCATCAGAAATGTTTGCGGTAAACCATACTGATGGATTTCATGCCATCATCCACAAAAAAACGGCCTCACTCCTGAGCAGAATAAGAGGCAGTCACAATAGCATCCTGAAGGCTGCGGCGGAAGACAGTTCCTCCGCCATAATAAGGCAATTTGTGCGAAGACTTATACCATAGTTATACCATTACCTTGTCTCATTGTGTCTAGATGTTGGGTGGTCTTCTCACAAATTCGTCTTTAGTTTAAGTTACTAACAATAGTGATTAAGTGCAAACATGTTTACTAACAATTTATGGATCTTTTTCAGTTATCCGAAATAAAATGATTTTATTATTTATTTATTATTTAATTGTTATCGAGATGCATCAGTCTTTCGGACATTTGAGCTCGTACAGGCAACAACAGCTTACAGTATCTTCTACTGTTTGGTCTAAAACTCATGATGATGTTTGATGTAATAAAATATGGTCTTATAGTACGAAAATAAGCTATCTAAAGGGCATCCGAGCTTGAGATATCTGCTGCACATAAGAGCGCGTTCATTTAAAAAGTTGGCAACGTCGTAAATAGCTGTCAAATATTTACCTGTTTTGATTATTTTGGCAATATTACTGTATGGAAATAAGAAATATGACTAACTAGTGAACTAGAATATTAATAATGAATTGCAATTATAACACTGAATTTGATGTTGTAACCGTTTTAGGTGCAATTTTTTTTTTTAATTGGGAAGTTTCCAAATACCTACTTTTTTACACATAAAACTAGATAAGCGGTGTTACGATATTAATTATTGCATTTCCTAATCAATATTTTAGTTCACTAGGTATCCTTATTTCTTATTTCCATGCAGTAATATTGTCAAATTAATCAAAACAGCGAAATATTTGACAGCTATTTGCGACGTTGCCCTTTTTCTGTATAAACGCTTTTTAAGTCGCCAATACTAGGGCAGCAGCTATCTCTGTGCAGAAGTATTTCTGTATTAAACCTTACATTTTCTTGACATTAAACTATAACTAACCATTGTAAGTAATCGCTATTTTAAAATTAGGACAAAGAAAAATAAAAAGAATCGTAAAATAAAAAGAGAGTTTTAAAACAATAATCAATCAAGTAATTCTCAGCGTATGAGAGCGATTGAGAAAAGACATAATCAAAATATAACCCTCTGATCACCTCACAGTAAAATACTAAGTAGATTTTTATAATATAATCTTTCTCATAAATTCTGGACAATTTGGCAGACTCCTAACTAGTTCTAACCCCACCTTCAGAACATACGTTTAAATATGCTAACTTAGAGTTAGCTTTTAAACCCAGACAGTAAACCGGCTTTGAATGAATGAGGTTCTGCTACACACACATGGCTTTTTACCCGACTACGGCAAAGCAAAAAAGGGAGTTATGATTTTGACCCATAGGTATGTATGTATATCATGTATGTTCATCTATTCCCTCATTACTTCTAAACTACTTATCATAATTTGACAAAGGAGGTATGGTTGGAAGCGTCTTGATTGTTCACTGGTTATAGTCTGTGTGACGTCACATTAAATTTATGCACATGCCTCTCTGCGATGTCTTTTAAATCAACAAAATTTTAAACAAATGTTGCTGTGTATGGGTAATTTGTAATTAATTTGTTATTATTGGTGAATGTTTACGTTTATTTTTAATAATATTTTTGATAATTGATATTCTAAACCTATTGTTGTGTTATGTGTTAGATTATTTTATGATTAATAAAATCAATGTGATGTGTGTGTGTTTAATGTGATTAGACGCACTTCCTACTGTATTGACTACATACCAAATTGGAAAAGAGTTTCTATTGTTTGCAAGTTTTGTATGCCGTAAGGAAAAATGTACCGGGACTATTTATAAAAATTACAGCTTATACACACATCAAAAGTGTCTAGGGATCAACATATATTTTTGCAATAACTTTTCTCCTGATTGATATTAATTAAAATTTTCTTTAAGGATTCATCAAATAAAGTGTTTTCGTTTGTCACAGTAACGATAAACCAAGTCACCTTTGCATTAATAAAGAAATTTGCCATTTTCCTAATAAAGGGATTTTTGACATTTGAACCACTAACATTAAAGTTCGAAAAAAAGACTGAAATAACAGTTTTCTTTAAAATTTTATTGGGTAACTTAAACAATTAATAATCCGTGTTTCTACCGCGAACACTAACAACACAAGAACATCGGTTTGGCATACTCAAAATGAGTTCATCCAAATCACGCTGTGGAATGGCCGCCCATGTTCGTTGCAACAACAAAAAAAGGTCTTCTTGCGACTGGATACCCTCCATATTCGGCAGAGCTCTTCTCTGTAGCATATCCCATGCATGCTCAATCGGGTTCAAGTCTGGCGACTGAGCAGGCCAGGGCAGGACATTGATGTTAGCTGCGGCGAGAGTCTGTCTTACAACTCTTGCGGTGTGCGGTCGTGCATTATCATGCATTAACTGAAATAAGGGACCGATTTGCACTTGTAGAGGAACGATGACGTCTGATACAATCGTCTCAGCATAAATTTGAGCGTTGAGGTTGCCTCTGATCCAAATCAACTCAGTTCTTCCGCCGATCCAAATACCCGCCCATACCATGATGGTTCCACCACTATAAGGATGGACTTCCTGGCAGGATTTTAATCGCTGTTGGCGTCCAGGGGTTCTCCAGTGTCGTATACGTCTTGTATCCGGTCTCATACCAAAACGAGACTCATCAGAAAAGCACACGAAACGCCATTGTTCTTCTGCCCAATTTCTGTGTTCAAGAGCCCATTGATATCGAATCCTACGATTGTGCATTGCTATAGGTGGTACCCGTAGCGGTCTTCGGGAATGAAGGTTCACTTCATGCAAGCGGTTTCTGACTGTTTGGTCGCTAATTAAGTTCCCTGAAGAGTGATGAAGCCTCACGGCTAACATCATGGCGGTTATTGTTGGAGCTCTTCGAGCTAAGATTTGAATGTATCGGTCTTGTCTCCGTGTGGTGCAGCGATACCGTCCTCCATGGCGCTCAGCCACGGTACCAGTGCTTCGGTAACGTGTCCAAAGTCGACTGATAACACTCTGACTTGTATTCAGAGCTAAAGCCACAGTACGTTGCCGGGAACCAGCTTCTATCATTCCCACGGCTCTGAGCATTTCTTCCCTGCTTAAATGACGTCGCTGCTCCATAATAACGTTGGTTTTAATCAGTAGTAGGGAAACAGTAGCACTAATAATGTCTTCAATGCGTTGTATGTTTTTATAGGGAAAATATTGACAGCTGATTTTCATCTTTTACTCGAATTTGATTCACAGTTCCTGATTCAAATTATGAAATGCACCAAAAAGGATCCATATAAATTTATAAAATCATAAATTTATTACAAAGCCACATCTCAATCTCAAGAAATCCGCATAAAAATGCTTGATCCCTAGACACTTTTGATGTGTGTATGTAAACCTACATTATAAGAAAATAAATAATTTCAATTTCTAATGAAAATGCAATTTTACAAGTCTTCGGTTCCACGAATTTTAGCACAGAATTCCAAAAAATCAAATTAAACTGCAGACAAGAATCACTGTATGTAGGGGAACCTTTCTACATCGTATGAAAGCGTACTAACTTTCTCTGAGATGACTTACAACTTGCATGAACGAGATAAGCCGAGTCCTTTTATACCAGGATTAAAAAAGAAAATGTGAATTTCACATTTCTAATTATACCTCCTTTTGACTTCGTTTTATCTGCCATACGAATGTAACGATTTTCTGGTGTTTTTTAATGTTATTTGTTGGAAAATAAGCTGGCGGACCAAAGGCTTCGCGGGTGCATTGCCTATCACAATCTATTTTATTCATTGTGTCTGTCACAGAATTCTTTTACGACCCTTTGATGCCTTTAGACTGGTTGTCAGATTTTCGGGCTTCTGACGACCTGTAACGACAGTCAAAGATCCACGAATGACAGCCGGGCCCATCGGCTTAACGTGCTTTCCGAGGCACGGAGAGTCTCGGTATGTAAAGATAGTCACCCATCCATGGACTTACTCCGGCAAGCGTAGCTTAACCTGTTGGATCGACCCGCGCGGCTGTTATTTATTAGCCGCGAGAATTTTTCTGAAAGGTACTGTAATTACAATCAAACTGAAACACAGAAACGCTGCTTGACGTTGGCAGTAGGTATGAAGATTTGCCCTTATACGAGCTTCTTGCCAGTTAGCTCTATTCTTCTAAAGAAGTGCTGACCATACCATACATTATATCAATACTTACTGTTGAGTAGGTACAGTGATTGCCTGAATTGGTCAAAGAGATTTGTGGACACGGCATGCACTACGATAGGTTGGCGCAATGGATTCTGTGGAACGAGTCGAGTAAACATAATTTGTATCATCTACAGTTAGTTTTTTCGGGGCGCATTGCAGGTTGGTGTTAATGAATCCCTAAAAATATACAGGCCATGGGTTCAAAATTTACCCGAGTTTAAACCCTCGACCTTTTACTCGTCAGTTCGACGAAATAGCCGTTGGGCTACCACTATTAATAGTACATTACTGTCGCGGCCTGCAAAAGGGGCACTGATGGACGAACGTGAAAATGTGGGCCGAGGCGCAGCCGAACTACCCATACGTGAGTCCACCAATGTGTGGTTACGGCCAGGCTTGTATAGTACTTTGATAATATTGTCATGCGCCAATAAGTTCTTTTGTATCTTCTTTATTTTAAAACAGATCTATTTGCAAGTCAAATCGAAATAAGATAAAATCTTTGATAAGTTACCTCCTTGGTTGCCCTGTGTTGAAGTAAAAAGTTCGTTCCATTTTTAAATAACACGACAGTTATGATTTTTCATAGTAATTAATTCGGCCGCTAAACACAGCAGATATGAATTTTCATACTAACATTGCCGGCCGCCTGCTCGTATGTATTTGAACAGTACAGCATTTTTTATTTATTTCCAAGAAGGTTGTCAAAATAATGCTTGAATTTCCAAGCATGTTTGAGAAAACTGATATTCCACCTCGAATTCAAACAACAAAGCTACAATAACGTCAGTTAAACATAACTCATGAAGCATTGTTGACAGTAATTAAAATCATAATGACACAATTTCCTGCCACTCACCCTCGTAATTTTTACAACATTATTACGTCACAACTCAGTAAATTTTCCAACAAACGTAATGTAATTACACAAATCCATTGCTCACAAATTAGTTGCTGACATAATTTGTTTTGAATTCACGTTGAGTTATACAGGATGGGTCAAAAGTATTCCGGTCACGCACCGCGACGTGTGGACACCCGGTTTTAATAAAAAATAAAAAAAGTTACCCGGTTTTAATAAATGTAACTAGAGATATTCACCCTTTTTACACCCGCTTTTTACGAAGTTTTTACGTGTTTGGTTCTAGATTTTGGGAGTAGAGCCGAGTTTTTCTTAAACATCTTTAAACTATTACTGAAACTGGCTTGTTGATCCCGTGGTCGCAAGCGTTCCGGCTAAGCGTGGTTACTACTGGATACAGGCATAGTATTATTACTTACTAACTTTTGACCGCGGCTTGGAACCAGTTGAGGTTGGAAATTATCCCACGGGAACGTACTACCGGGATAAAAATTGTTGTATGTGTTAATCCAGGTTATAAACTATCTATGTGCGAAATTTCATCCAAATTCGATCCGCTGTTTTGGTGTGATTGAGTCCCAAACATACAAAGTATCAAATTAGGAATATTATTTAAAGTAAGATTAGGGTTTCTAAAAAAATCTTTGTAGTAACCCGGATTTGTGCCTGGTTACTAGCTCGGTTAATATCAGCATCATATTAAAGGTAACATGGTGCTAATAATACCCATGGATAAATGTAGGTGTTCTACACATCTATGTACCTCTTCGAGAATTACTGGCGTTCCGTATGTATACTTAATAAAGAAACAGTTAACCAACACAATACAAAAAAAAACAAGCGCCACATTATTTAAACTCCCTATTCTAAAAACAGCACGAGTTCAGTTTATCTTGCTCCATGTAACAAGCGAGTGCTTGCTAATTCCACTTTATTTTATCACTACGTATGATAATGTCCGCTGTGGCGTTTCTGTGCTGCAGTTTTGTTTTAAAATCTAGCCGTAGAGGGCACTAGTGTCCGCTTTGTCTTTAACCGTTAAGCTGGCAACATACTGTATATAGAACGGTGGGTATTTTATGTCAGTTTGGGGACGACTGCTAAGCTTTTGGACTTCAATATTAAATAGAAAATGAATAGGTTTTTGTTATCACCACATCTTAAAATGTAAAGGCACTAACTTTCAACGTTTGTTTGTAATGTATCATTCGAGGCGAGCTTGGTTACAAAACGGCGATACACAAGACGCTCGCTTCGAGCACATGGCTCAAGCGTGCTCCATTTCTTGTTACAAAACGGCGATACACTAAATGTGGCGAACGCTCGCTTCGAGCACATTACTAAACCATGCACTTTTTTTGTTTTTGCTCCATAGTAAACATGCGCTCGCAAAGCTCACATCGGCTCGCTTCACTGACTACTGTAACCCGTTTCACCGACTACACGAGTTACAATAGCTCGATACATTACAAACAACCGTTGCAAGTCAGTCTCCAGTATAGAGCAAGAATATTACGGAGCTTCAGTTCCGATTCCGAAAAGTCGGAACTTCCAATTAATTTTACACCACCGATTCCGACTTCGGTTACGATAATTTTGAATCGGACTTATACAGAAGTTCGAAACGCAGCGATGCGCGTAACTAGAGCGCGTACAAATAAGTTTAAAGTCGTCGCCAGGGTAATGTTTGTTTATTTTATAAACGCTCGCGCTCGAAGTCTCAGTTTTTTATTTTGTTTGTGGATGTTATCGCTAATATTGGATCGAATAAAAAGACTGAATTATATTTCTATTGTTTCATTAAGCTTTCCCTTCATACATCTTTCTTCTACTTCCGCCTCCGAATCCGGTTCCGGTTCCGATTCCAATCAATCAAATTTAAAACCTCCTATTCCGGTTTCGGTTACGGTAAAACGACTTCCGAAACATCCCTGGTGTAGAGATAGATAGATTCCTGCAGCAGCGTTCTAGGAGCTCCTAGTTCTTGTCATGGTTTATATATCTTTAAATAAAGATCTGAACCTAAAAAGGTTTCTGAAAGTAAAAGGTTTGCAAGGTCAGAGACTGTACTAAAGATAATCCTAACCTATAATTCTCTTTGAAAACTTAAACACAACTGGAACTCAAACAAAACTGGATAAAAAGTAAAATCTAATAAAAAACGTCTGGCTGGACTATAATAGTCTGTATGTGAAGGCACCTAAGTCACCTCCATCGAGCTTGAGACAGCAACAAGGAGATATTGTGCTCGTCTAGTACTCTAGTGTTTACTGAGCTAAATGAGACTTACGAGTGCGTCTCCGGTCTTAATAAAATTTGTCCGCGACGCCGACAGTTCTGTGAGACTAAATACTTTTATTGTTCGATTTTGTCCGCCGCAGTCGGGTAAAAAGGTAAACAAGTGAGGAAAAAATATGATTTGTCAGCAACGTTAGTTGCGGCAGCTCTGTCTGAATATAGTCCTCCAGACCGGATTTCGGATATCCCTGGCCATGGCGAGATATTATAGTGCATGTGTGTGTGTGCACTAAGCACACACGGGTGCACTCTCTCTATACCGTGACAACGGCTAGAAAATAAATACCTAATAATATTGCGTAAACAATTTTTTTATAAATTTAAAACCGAAGTAGTTCAGTTAATTACCATTTTTGTTCAATATACATAAAGATTTATTTTTTTGCTAGCCTTTGATTTCTTTAAACAATAAGTAAACAATATTAACTAGTAACAGATCTCATTGTTACGTTAACCTTAGTCTGCAGTATAACTATAACTTTTTGTAAATTAAAATCTGTTAATTAATGTTATGATTATATTATTATTCTTAAACAATTCTATTCAATTCTCTGTGATACGAGTATGGACATAATAATAATGGAATAATATGGATATAATAATATTGCAGCCTATGAGCAGGGGTGGCCTAGTGGTAACGGCCCTACGATTTGTAGGTTGTGGGTTCGAACCCAGGAAGGCACTTTACTTTGTGTAAATAATTTCATCACCACTGCTCTCAAAACGGTGACGGAAAACTTAATGAGGAAACCGGCATATCCTAGAACCAAAAATTCGAAGAAATGTGACATCTACAAACCCGCACTGGGCCCGCATGGTAGATGACAGCCCACTCCCACTCGAAGAGAGGAGGCCTGTGGCGCAGCAGGTGGAATATTATAGGCTGATTATGCTATGGACATAAATGTGTAAAATTGTCAGAAATAAAGATTTATTTGATTTGATTTTTTCGTCCTGTCATTCGTGGGCAAAAGCCTACTCCTTCCACAACTAAAATCCATTTAACTGCTCGTATAGACGTGCAGCTCTTTGTCAATGGCAGAGGCAACTGCAGGAGTCGACGCGTCAGCGGCTGCGGTCGACAACGAGCACTAAGTAAATTAAAATCCACCAAAAAAAAACATAAACCAAACATATTAATTTAACACTATAACACTAATAACGGCTTAAAATTTTAATATTTGGCAACATCAACTCGCCGCCGCCGCCCGCCGCAAGGCAAGTATTAATTTTCGAAACTAGCAATTGATGTAATAAAGTTAGATTGCGTCTGATTCAGCCGGATTAAACCGGATCCATGTGTGCGTTAGTGGAAAATGGTGGAAAACATTTTTTAGTTACTAGTAGGTACGAAATTTGATTGTGTATTGTGTGTGTTTGCGTGATAAATAAATGAAATATTGTATTTGTATTCGAAATGTGAATGATGAATTTCTGGTGAATAGGATTTATTGACAAATTGGAAATTTATTGTTTGCTGTTAGTTATTTTTTGTAAATAGTTTTGCGGATTGTTTGATTGCATTGTTGTGCAAAATTGTTTGTTTTTTCATAGAAGCGTAGGTTCTGATTTGTGTACTCATTTTTTTTTAATCATATTGTCTGCAATAAAGAGTATGTATGTATGTTTCCGTGATTTGTACTGACTTTTAATAAATAAATAAATAACATTATTTATTTATTAAAAGTCAGTACAAATCACGGAAACATTTCAAACCAGGTACACGGAGGGTTCCGTACCACCGTACAATATTTTTAGCAAAAAAAACGTCAAAAAAAACATGTTTCTTGTATGGTAATAAATTGAATATTAAAATAAAATAAAATTAAAGGGGGACCCCCTTTATATATTAATAAATTGAATTGTTTGAAATAAATTGAATAATAAAAATAAAATAAAATTAAAGGGGTTCCCCTTTAATTTAATTTAATTTTAATTATTTGTTGTAATAGCGGCAATAGAAATTCACAATCAGTCTGTGAAAATTTCAACTGTCGACCTATTACGGTTCATGAGATACGGCCCGCTGAAAGACAGACGGACAGCGGAGACTTAGTAATAGGGTTCTGTTTGGCACAGAACCCTATTACTAAGTCCTTGGTAGGGAATCCTAAAAAGGTAGGTTAGGTGATTACTTGTTGCAGAGACAGATCCTACTTACATAGGTTTAGCGTATCCTTCTTAGAACTTTATTATTATTATTATCACTCTCTCCCTAGCCTTTTTCCCAACTATCTTGGGGTCGGCTTCCAGTCTAACCGGATGCAGCTGAATACCAGTATTTTACATGGAGCGACTGCCTATCTGACCTCCACAACCCAGTTACTGGGTAATACGATACCCCTTGGTAAGACTGGTGTCAGACTTTCGGGCTTCTGACGACTCGTAACGACTGTTAAAGATCCACAATTAACAGCCGGGACCAACGGCTTAACGTGCTTTCCGAGGCACGGAGGAGTTATTGTATGTAAAGATGGTCACCCATCCACTGACCAACCCCAGCAAGCGTAGCTTAACCTGATGGATCGACCCGTGCGGCTTGTTATTACTTCTAATTATTATTATCACTATCACTACATAATTTATAAAACAAAGTCGCTGCCCGCTGTCTGTCCCTATGTACGCTTAGATCTTTAAAACTACGCAACGGATTTTGATGCCGGTTTTTTTAATAGATAGAGTGATAAACCTTCCTCTTGAGGAATACATACATAAATTATAGTACAGAAAAGAGTCCACGCGGGCGAAGCCGCTGGCAGCAGCTAGTTATATTATATTATAATATAATAAAGCTGAACTGATTGAAGAGCAGTGGTGGCCCAGTGGTAACGGCCCCGACTTACGAGTTATATTATATTATAATATAATAAAGCTGAACTGATTGAAGAGCAGTGGTGGCCCAGTGGTAACGGCCCCGACTTACGAGTTATATTATATTATAATATAATAAAGCTGAACTGATTGAAGAGCAGTGGTGGCCCAGTGGTAACGGCCCCGACTTACGATTTGTGGGTCGTGGGTTCGAACCCAAGCAGGCACTTTACTTTGTGTGAATAATTTCATCACCACTGCTCTCAAAACGCTGAAGGAAAACATCGTGAGGAAACCGGCATGTCTTAGAACCAAAAAATTCGAAGACATGTGACATCCACCAACCCGCACTGGGCCCGCGTGGTGGATTACGGCCCACTCCCTCTCACAGAGAGGAGGCCTGTGTCCCAGCAGTGGGAACATTAATAGGCTGATGATGAACTGTTTGAACGCACTAATCGCTGGAATTTATTGTCAGTTGGATTTGAAGAATGCTTTTTGTATTTGATAGCCCAAATCTTGAGGAAGTTACAGGCTATTTTAACATCCCGCTACGGCCCTGAGGCCACGAGCAAAATTAAAAAAAAGTCTTAAAGAACGCTAATCGAAAATGAAGTAATATTGCGGGGGGCGATGCAATGCAACGCAGTGTATGTGGCTGTTATTTTAGTGGGATTAGTCGCGGGCTCGAACTCAATGGTGGGCATGACCAAAAACCACGCTGTCTCACCTGGCATCGTGTCCGACAGAGATAGTATCAGTGATGAGCAGTTAGAAGCTGGTCTACATGGATGGACAACGTATAGTTCGCACGCACAGAAACACCGTACCGAACGATTTTAGTAAAAAGAGCGCGTAAAAAATTACGAAAAGTTCTTTGGAAAATGAAGTTTATTTTACCACTGCATGAATCAATTAGAAATAAAATTAATTGAAATCTTCGATAATTTTGCTGTGTCGGTACGGATTTTGTTTTCGAGATTTCACACTTCTTGTTTTACTTATTTACGCCCAAAGTTGCGTTAAAATTAGCAAGAAAAATGAATGTTTGTTGGCTTATAATTTTTTAATGGCTTTTTATTTTACTATTCTGCTTCCGTACAGACAAAATTACTAATGAGACCTAACGATATCATGTTAAACTTTGATTGTACGATATCAAAGAGTGGAGTAAAACCGCTCCGAAATTTGTATGGAAAAAATATCAAATTGTTTCACCTTAAGACTTCCACGCCAACGAAGTCGCGGGCTGAAGCTAATAGTCTTATAAAGACAATTTTACCTATAAAGGAACGAGTGAAAAAAATACGAAAGAGAATATTAATTAATGGGTATCGTTCAACATCGATCTATTTTCAGCCCTCAACCATCGCCATCAAAAAAATTAATGCAACGCTCATTAAAGTTAATTATGTAGACATTTTGCGAGCCTTTCAATATTTCCCGTCACGTTCGACGAATAATATCGAAATAAGTGCTATTTATTTATAACTTATCGTTGTTTACTCGGGACGATGTTGATGCGATACGATAGTATTCGATGTTGATGTAATAACAATGTGAGGTCTGTTAGGCCCAGACTCCACCTAAGATGTGCGGACATGTCCGAAGCGAAGACGGGAAGAGATGTTTTTATCCACTGAAGCTCATTTCAGACTACGCTATAATATAATAGCATATAGCATATAGTTCATAGCACAACAATATCGCTCGCTATACATTTATTTAGAACACGTTCACACTTTGCTATATATTGTTTATATTGTTTGTTTCCTTTGTGTTGTTGTACTATAGAGCAGACTAAACTATAGAGCAGTGGTGGCCCAGTGGTAACGGCCCCGACTTACGAGTTGTAGGTCGTGGGTTCGAACCCAAAGCAGGCGCTTTACTTTGAGTAAATAATTTCATCACCACTGCTCTAAAAACGGTGAAGGAAAACATCGTGAGGAAACCGGCATGTCTTAGAACCAAAAATTCGAAGACATGTGACATCTACCAACCTGCACTCCCTCTCACAGAGAGGAGGTCTGTGTCCCAGCAGTGGGAACATTAATAGGCTGATGATTATAGAGCAGAATAGTATAGCGTAGACTGAAATGAGCTTGAAGCTGAGTGGAGACGAGATGTGTGAATAACGAAATTTAATTGGTTGTTTAAAACATAGGCAGTGTATAGAGTGCAACCAGTGGCACTCTATCCATATCGGATAAAGTGCCACTACAGGCACCCTAGTAACACCGCCTCGGCCCGGCTCAAGTGCCGCAAGCATTGGATTGTCATTGTCACTGTCACTAAGTCACGTCACTTGGTATTTTGTTTGATTGTCGAGATTAAATCGCTGTAAAACACCACATTCCCAAAACATTACATTCTCTTGTGGCTAAACGGACCCTGGCACTTCGCCGGCCGCTACCGCGGCACCGCTCGCTACGCTCGCTCGGCTCGTGCGTTGTGTGGTCACAGTTCTAACCTAACCTAACCTAAATAACAAGTGACAGTGACAATGCAACGCTCACGGCACCCTAGCCGGGCCGAGGCAGTGACACTAGAGTGTCACAAGAAACTCGCGGCACTCTATACACTTCGTAAATCATATCTCCTCCTAGTCCGGGCCCTATACAGGGTGACCTGAAAACTCCTTCAGATATTGCAACAAAAGCCGCCCATGGACCTCTGCCTTGGCTACACATACCGTCGAGAAATATCTCTCAGGCAGGCGGTTTCGTCACGATGCTTTCCTTCAGGTTTCTGAAGCACTTAGTGATAACAATACGAACATGATTCGAAAAGTCAGAGGTGCGTGCATTGGGTTCGAACTCGTCACACCACTAGGTTATCACAGTTATTTTGTAAAAGGGTAATTTCTTTCCCCTCTAAAAAGTCGTATCAAGTAAATCAGCTTGAACCACAAACACTTACGGCTTGCTTATATTTCACAGGCGGCAAATAGCAAATAAATAACGAATCGGACAGATTTACGGGCTTTTACGCGTAACGGAGCGCAATTATGCGTAAACACGTAAAATTAAAAAGTTGCCGCGCGGTTTTATTCGCCGATTTACGCGTTTGTGCGCTGATTACGTCTACTTATTGTGAATTTGTGTTGCGTTTTGTTGCACGCAAAGGGGAACTTGTGTGGGCAGATTTTTTATCAGTAAGTTGAATGAGAGAACTGTTATTTCAGCGTTTTTTTTTTTCATTTCGGTAACTGCAGCAGAGTTCATGTAGATGGACATGTGTCTCTTTGGTTATTATGGCATATTTTAACTACTGTGGGTAGTGTTGGTTATTGCGCAATAGAAAAACCGTTTGCAGTTCAGATCAAATTATAATTTACTATCAAATTAATCACACTAGCAATTCACACACTGTAGGTACACAACACAACTATTCGAAATGCGCGACAGTTTCTAAACGTGTTCACTGCTTGACCGCCAACGATGAACTCGGCTTAGGACCAGCCAGTCCGAGTGTTATGTTGTAGACTCTGTCGAACGCCACTAGGCGGCGCTGGCGTCCCGATTAGTCAACTCAGTAACGTATTTCCGACATATATATTATGTGTGACCTAGCTGTTCTCATGTACGAGGTTGTGGGTTCAAATCCGGGCAATGTACGAATGTGACATTTTCGATTTAAAGGTATTTTCTGAGTTTATTTTGAACATTACTGAAATCGGTGAAGGAAAAACATCGTGAGGAAACCTGAACTTATAGTTAATAGAAGTCTGAAATCGCCAACCCGTCTTGAGCAAGTGTGGTGATCAATGCTCGTGCCTTCTCTGTATGAGACTCTTCTCTAAGGCCTCTAGGCAAAGGCTTCTGTCTTTGCCCTGCAGTGGGTCAAATAGGCTGGTATTAGTATACATAGTAGATACTTTGCTGGCTGTTTTCAGGTTAACCTCTGGTCCCCTTGTAAATCATCTCGTAAACCCCTAATATAGGTATTGATACTGTTTCAGTCAGTCAGTTGTTTTAGTTGTAATGCATTATGATATGTTTTGAAATTAGTTTTTTCTTTGATCCTCTCAAACAGAGCACCTGCCATCAAATCTCTTCACCACCCTTGGTTGACTGGTAGAGAATGCCTAAGGCATTAACTCTGCCTTTGTACCTTTTTTTTTGAGTGCGAAAAATTTTAAATAAATAAATAAAGTCAAAGTCAAAGATTTATTGCAAATAAATATGGTTACAAAAGTTCTTACAATGGTAATATAATAGTAGCTTAACATATTTGATCATAACATCATTTTAATTTAAACTGAAGGAATTCTTTTATAGTATAGAAAGAAATTATAAATTAACGAACTGCGTAAAGCCCTTCTGAAGCGAACCATTGGAAGTTCTTTGATTTGGTTAGGAATCTTATTATAAATTTGAATACACACACATAGGACAGCAACTTCGCCCATATAGTTCCGTTTTCATTCTAGGAATAATTAATCTATTAGTAAGAACTTATATTTATCTCTCAGTTTTACAAACATCTGAGGGTGAGATTTGGTTATTTACATACTTCCTCAATATATTTTGCAATTATGTTATCCATGACATATATTATGTAGTTGTAAAATAATTTCAACAGCAGATAGCAGTACTTTTCAGGACATCCTGTATAATCATAAAAATAAAATAATTTATTAAAATGTTATTATTTTAACATTATAACATCACGCCTGTATTTTTTTTTTTTTTTTTTTTTTATTTATTTAGTATTAAACATTTGTAGACTTAACAGTAGTATAGTATTCCCCGAAGGGTTGGGCAGAGGTGTACCTATAGTACACCCACATTTTGCCAGTTATGTTTAAGCCACATGTAATAGGGGGCAACCCCATTGCCATCAAACTGGCACAAATTCAGACCCCGGGCTGCTACATACGTATTAAAATGATACGTGTACAAAAAGTGTAAATTTTTTAAGTTTCCCTATCTTTTTCTTTCTCAGAATGTAAGTAATTAGGTACTTGTTTAGTTAAAAGCCCCGATAAAAGTTGCCATCATTAATAATCCATAAAATCGTGAATTAAAACATCTAAAGCCCTGTTTTCACTACCCAGCTGACCGAACATTTTGTTCAGAGCTGTTTGCTGTTCTGCTAATGTTCGCTCACAACAGAAAACACCAGTTATCACTACAACGAGAATACGAATGCTCGCCATGACGTCGTTTTCACTGTAAGAATAAGCGAGCGAGGATTTGTTCGCCGAGTCCAACCGATCATCACTGAACAAGCATGTTCGCTCGCTCAAGTATTTTCATTTTCTCTGTGAACAAACGCTTGCTCGCTCAGAACAGTGGGGTAATTGCGTAACACATTAACAGTAGCAATGGCTTTCATTTTGATAGTTCAACAACATTCATTGCGTTATTTACGTTGTAGGTCAGATTTTTTTTTGGAACATACGAATAACCTTGGATTAGCAATAACCTTCGCAATCATTGACATTGCAATTGACAGTATGTTACGCAATTAGGATGCTGTTCAAAACGCTAAGTGAAAACGCAGCCTTACTTATAAGTAATTTACTTTGAAGTTGTTCAACATTAAAGTTACTAAGTAATATGCTTTACTTGGACAACTTGATTTTTTATTTATCAACATTAAGAAGTTGTAGCAGCATTGATAGTCTAGTGGTGTAACCGTCGGACCGCCAAGTGATAGGTCTCGAGTTCGACCCCAAGGCACGCACCTCCCAGTTTTCGGATTCATGTGCGTTTTGTATAATTATCACTTGCTTATTTATCATAAGTTACTATATACTGCTCATTAGTATAACTCACACACTACACACCCTCACCCATACACACATATTACAAGTACACATGCGATCTGGCCCTTTTCTATGCATTTTCATTCTGTTTAATTTTAAGTTACCTATTTATAATTATATTAGTTGGTTTTTATTTTATTTTTTTCATGTTAACATTGTCTACTTCAATTGCAATAATGTTATGTGGAAGCGCGGAGTCTCCTAACACAAGCAATTCCTTGCTTAACAGGTGATCTCCAATACAATCAATGTTAAACATTTTTTTAAATTTTTGATTAAAAAACGGTGAAGGAAAGTATCGTGAGGAAACCGGCATGACTGAGAGATATTTCACGACGGCATGTGAAGCGAAGTTAGAGGTCCATGGGCGGCTTTAAAACTCTGATACCAGGTTAGTCACTAACTACACGAAAAGAAGAAGAAGAAGATGATGAAGTTGTAAATAAGTGATATTTTGTTGGGACTCGCGATATTGGTTAAATTTTGTGAAAACAATCATGGCTGCCAAGTTTCGATGCATGCATTGAAAAATGTTATTGAGATTTACTGAAACAATATTAGATGCACACTAGATATCGGGTTATAAAAAAACTGTCCTCCGGACCGAATTTCGGCCATGGCAACTAATCTCAGCGGAGACTAGCGACCGGCGCGAGAGATATTGTAGTGCACAAGTGTGTGCGCTGACACAGGTGCACTCTCTCTTCCCTCACTCTCATAGTCCGATGGGACGGCAACCCGACAAGACCGGAGAGAGATCAGGCGCAGGGCCAACGGCTTAACGTACTTTCCGAGGCACGGGGGTATCACACCGCCAAGTTCCAAATTTATGAATAACATGGGTTATGGTTAGATGGTGAATAGCAGGTAAGCACATGATATTATGGCTTATTGGTGACTCGCCCGAATAAACTGGTACGAATCCGGACGAATCGACCATTTTATATGTTACAAAAGAGGCAGACGAAGAACAAGTATTTCTTGAGAACCGGGAGTATGTGTCGTAGACCATTTAGAGACCATTAAAAGCTGCAGTAAAAGAGTCCACCTCTGTAGTCTAATGGTAAGACCACCTGTCTCAGAACCAGAAATCCTGGGTTCGACTCTCAGCGTCCGCCTAGCTAGCTACCACCGTCTTATCTAAGTTTGTCGCCATAACAACCATGTTAACGGCACCTTCGGCCTGATCATCAGTTACCATCAGATGAGATGAAGGCCAAGAGCCTGTCATCGAGGTTGTTATCGTAGGGACGTGCTGAAGTGCCATCAATCAGCGCTTTAGCCTTATCAATTTTGGTGATAGAGTCATTAACCCCCGACGGAAACCGAAGGGGTATTATAAGTTTAACGTGTGTATCTGTGTATCTGTCTGTGGCATCGTAGCTCCATAACGGTGAAACCGATTTAGATTTTTTGTTTTGTTTGAAAGGTGACTTAATCGGGAGTGTTCTTAGCTATGATTTAAAAAATCTATTCAGCCGTTTGAAGATTATCAGGTCTTTTCTTATTGATGAATGGATTTTAGCATCTTCCACAGGTCTGATTGAATTTAAATTTGGTAATCTGTTACTTCAATGGTATTAGAATAACATAGTAACCTTGAACTGATGCTGCAGCATTACCTGGTATTTGCAGGATACCCAACTCCTCAACAATTTACAGCAATGGTATCGTGTTTGGGCTCATTGGAATGGTCTCAATGAATAGGTTATAGACAAAATTATGTATTTATCAGGGTCTGATGATAGAGAAGCAAAAAAAAAATCCGGATAAAGGAGGACCGGACAAAATGGTCCCCACGACCAATAACAACCACACATATGTCACTAGATAGGCATTTTAATATAGAGCAATAACTACTATGGCGGCTCATTTCAAATCGCTGTGTGAAAAAAGTTATGGCGATGTTTCGCAGGCCTGACCTGGACGGTAGATAACGGAACACTTGAATATTAATCACTTCTGGTGGTCTAGTTTGAATATTTTCAAATTTATGCCAAGCGATGATAATACAATAATATGGTACCATTGAGCTTATTTGATGATGGACCCGGACACTAGATAATGGAAGTCTTGAACAGCTACTAGTAAACCCATCGAGTGTGGGCTCATTACATTTGTCTCAACAAGTCCTGTTCATTTTACCCGATGACAAGGACCTGAAGACTGACCTGGACGCTAAATAATGGATCTCTTGAACAGCTACTAGTAAACCCATCAAGTGTGGGCTCAAAAATCCGCACTTGTGGTCAGCAATGGGACGAATTAGGAGTCAAAGTTACTGACTGTATAAGAAACAGTACCTATATAATATTCAAGTGTTCCGTTAATACCGTCCGTCAGGCCTGCGAAACATCGCCACAACTTTTTTCACACAGCGATTTGAAATGAGCCGCCATAGTAATTATTGTTCTGTATTAAAATACCTGTCTAATGACATATGTGTGGTTGTTATTGGTGCTTGGACCAGCTTCCATACATTTTTGCCGATCATCCTTTGTAACTAACTTTACTGTGGGAAAAATACGTACAGCTGCGTAGATTTAAGCGAAGCACGTGTCGATCGTATCGTATGTACTAGTAATACGTATATAAAGTTTAAAAAGCTGGAAATAAAAGTTAAATTTAAAATTTAAAAAACCCCCGACACAAAAAAAATCCTTTTAAAAGCTAAAAAATAAAATATACTGGCCCTTTAAGTTTAATATAATTTGTAGTTAATATTTTGTCGTCGCGTCGGGGGACGCGGCATGCTATTGTAGAAAATATATTTTCAATTTTTCATTCGCCGTCCCCCGACCCGACTACAAAATATTAATATAAATTATATTAAACTTAAAGGGCCAGTATATTTTATTTTTTAGCTTTTAAAAGGATTTTTTTTGTGTCGGGGGTTTTTTTATTTCACATCGTGATAAGACTTTGGTGGTATGAAGAATAGGGTGTAAAGTTCACTCATCCACCATAGAAAAGGGAGGATCCTCCGACCAGACGGGTGTTATGTCTGGCGGGAAACTGCCCGTAAGTTGATTTCGGATAGTCTTATCTATGTTTTTCGCTCGGTAAACTCTAACTGCGCGATGCAGGAATTGTGTGACGTCGTGTCTTTGCTGCGTAGTTCATATGTGGCGGTGTAACCGCTACAATATCTCCATCTCATAGATAGAGTAACGAACCCTTCTCTACCAGGGTCCTAACATTGATAACATAACATAACATTGATAACATAACATAACATTGATAACATAACATAACATCACGGCTTGTTTCCCCGAAGGGATAGGCAGAGGTGTACCTTTAGTACACCCACATTTCGCCAGTTATGTTTAAGTCCCATGTAATAGAGGGCGAGCCTATTGCCATCAACCAGGCACAAATCTAGACTCCGGGCTGCTACTGACAAATTCGTAATGAAAAAACTCAATACCACATTACCCGACCTGGGATTCGAACCCGACCTGGAATTTTAATGATGGTCTGGCAGTTTGAGTAGTTGATGCGGCCTACCCAAATGTCCTTTCTTTGGTATTGTTCGTCGAGTTGAGCTCCTTAAGCTCTGAGTGAGCTCCACGATTACTGACAAATGCTTGCACTGACTGGACAGGTCCACTCAAATCTGTGTGGTTCTTTCCTCAAAAGACCATTTCAGACACTAATCTACATGGTTCTCATATGGCTTGACCAAGATTATGTCTGGACTTTAAAAGAGACCGTGACCTCTGAGTTTGTTTCGGCCTTTCTTCTCAGAGTAGTCAGTTAGGAAACGCCGACCTCATCTAGCTTAATTTAAAAATTTTTTTAAATATGACGTGTAAAAGTGATTCCGATATCCTATTTACAGAATAAACAATTTCATTTCATTTACCCAGGACCTCATGTTCAGCAGTAGCGCTTGCGAACATTAGACCAACGAGGCAATGATATTTATATGTATAATTTATGTATGTACAGTACATAATTGAGTATTTCAAGGTTACATCGTGTTAAGAGGATATCTCCATCTCAAAGATAGAGATGTGGACCCTTCTCTAGCAAGGTCCTGATATTGATACATTATGTATATAGTACATAATTGAGTATTTCAAGGCTATACGTCTGTACAGACATAATGACGTTCCCTTTATGTTATGTAGAGATGATATTTTGTATGCATAAGTAAGGCACACAAATACAGAGTTATCAAAGTACCTATGTCACAGTGCAGTAGTTACAGTAATGCAACTTATTCTTTCCTCTCTGCCTATAGCCTGCCTCGAGAATTGAGCTCCCTCGAGAATTGGGGTGACAGTCGATACGGGTAGTCAGAAGTCCTACTGTCAGACAACCAGTCTTACCAAGGGGTATCGTGTTACTTAGTAACTGGGTTGTGGAGGTCAGATAGGCCGTCGTTTCATGTAAAATACTGGACTACTGGTCTTCAGTTTCATCCGGCAAAGCTACGGTTTTCAAGAAGAGCGGTTCTGTCATATTATAACAGCTACTGTCATGAAAATCTAATCTGTCATATTCACCAGTACAACGTGTCAATAACCGCTCTGTATTTTAGACGTCCGTTATTATGTGACCGTTCACAGCTTTCTTAGAAAACAAAAAGCTTTAGACTAGAAGCCGACCCTAACATAGCTGGGAAAAGACTAGGCAGATAATGATCAAAAACGAATCCTGTTTGCACTTTTTATTTAGACACACGTATTTACATGATTGAGAGCAGTGGTGGCCCAGTGGTATCGGCCTCGACTTACGAATTGTTGCTTGTGGGTTCGAACCCAAGCAGGCGATTTACTTTGTGTAAATAATTTCATCACCACTGCTCTCAAAACGGTGAAGGAAACATCGTGAGGAAACCGGCATGTCTTAGAACCAAAAATTCGAAGACATGTGACATCTACCAATTCGCACTGTCCCGCGTAAAGGATTACGGCCCATTCTCTCTCACAGAGAGGAGGCCTGTGTCCCAGCAGTGGGAACATTAATAGGCTGATTGTGTTATGTCTATAATGTTATGTATATAAAAAGGGAGAAATAATCACATGGCATCAAAAAATTCGTCCATATCGCTGGAAACAGGAAAAGTTCCCAAAAGGCTGGCAGCTTTGCCACGTTGTATCGCAATGCTGATTCTTTTGCCAAAAAATAGGCCACCCCTCTGGTAACGTTTGCACTTGACTTACTTCTTAAGTCCCACTGTGGTTCAGCGACGGGGTAATTGCTCGAAGGAGCTGCGCAAGACAGCCTTCCCTCGGTTATTAATGACAGGCCCGCCCTCCCCCTATTTACAAGTCATTAAGTGGGCCCAACAGAATTCATGTTTGTAATCTAATATTTTGTTCCACTATGAATTTTGAATTATTTTTTGGGGATACGGAACTTGAGTTAATTACTTTTTTTGGGAAGATGTTCCTGTTCTACGTAGGAAATGGAAACTATTTAAGCGGGGACGGGTACTGTTATATATTTCTTTTCTTCTCTTTCAGCTGTTTCTGGCTCTCCAATAATATTCTCTACTGTAAACACTAAAAGTACTCATATTAGTTTTCATTTATCTATCAACGAGTTTTTTATTAATAAAAATATAGAATATTGATGCATAATCATGTTCCCACTGATTGTCCATTGCTTCACAAGTTCGACAAAAAAAATTGAGCAGATTTTTTTGTCGAACTTATGAAGCAATGGACTGGCAATCTTTTTCAATTGGTTTCAATTTAAAATTGAGTTTGCGTTACGTAATTAGGGTGCTGGTCTCTGTGAGAGGGAGTGGGCTGTAATCCACCACGCGGGCCCAGTGCGGGTTGGTAGATGTCACATGTCTTCGAATTTTTGATTCTAACACATGCCGGTTTCCTCACGATGTTTTCCTTCACCGTTCTGAGAGCAGTGGTGATGAAATAATTTACTCAAAGTAAAGTGCCTGCTTGGGTTCGAACCCAGGTCCTACAACTCGTAAGTTGCGGCCTAGCACTGGGCTACTAGTGCCCACATTCTTGATGCCCAGTCAGAAACGCCGCGCCCGTGTGCATAACTAGATTTCACAACGTTTATAAAATAAAAACCTTAAACTATTAATTATTTCACTAAACTAATTGACAGAAAGCACTTTGCTATTTAGTCCTCCAAAGTCTATTCTACTTATTTTTCCAAAACCTTGAAAGTCAAGTTATCGGGAACTAAGACACTGCGCACACCAGAGACAAAATAATTGTCTCTGACGCTAAAGTTCATATCGATCGTGAGAATACGTGATCATAGCGTCTTGATTGTAGATGGTGAGTATGACGTACAAACTACCACAAAGCGAGTACACAGAGCACGGAAACGCCTCGACGGCTGCTGCTAGACGAAGCATTGTCAGCCCTTTCCATACAAACCAAGTCTTTTATGGCTGTCCGTGATAGAAGTTGTGGGTTTTGAAAGTATTGCCATCTCTAGATGCTGCCGATATCGGTTTGGCGATTCCGTAATTTGTAGTTTTGATTATTGTAGTTTTGATTAAAGTCTGTGCACAACCTAACTATTATAGTTAGTGTATTTTAGTAACCACGCTCCCGACAGTATTTTGTTTCCATCAGTTGGAGTATCAAGGTGCCAAAGTAATTTGCTGTTTTTCTATTATTTCTAGATCGGTATGAAGGTTTACCTAAAGTAAATGAAGGGTAGATAGGAAATTGATCCGTATTTCATGAACGTTTTGTAAGTAAGTAGTTTTCAATTACTCGAATGATGAATTATTTTGTTGTCTTGTTTTAATATGACAGTGACAAGTTATTAAAGCTATATAAAAGCTATAAATTTGTAAATGAAGACTTTCAGCTCAAAATCAATCTATCTTTCCTTTTCCCAACTATTTTGGGGTCGGCTTCCAGTCTAACCGAATGCAGCTGAATACCAGTATTTTATATGGAGCGACTACCTATCTGACCTCCACAGTTACTGGGTAATACGATACCCCTTGGTAAGACTGGTTGTCAGACTTTCGGGCTTCTGACGACCCGTAACGACTGTCAAAGATCTACGAATGACAGCCGGGAACAACGACTTAACGTGCTTTCCGAGGCACGGAGGAGTTTCGATATTTAATGGATGATCACCCATCTAGGAATCGACCGCGGCTAGTGTAGCTTTACCTTTGATCAAACCGTGCGGCTGTTATTTATTTCAATTAAACCATATACAGGCACTTTTGAACTGTCAAGGGGTCAGTCAGTCAGAAATATGAAGCTAGTTGCCCATTCCAAAACGTAGTAGGTTACCTATGGAGAAGAACGGGCAAGAAACTCCACGGACACTCTTTTAAATAAAAAATTGTTACAAAATATTGGTTACTTCATTCATGTTGAAATTATACATGTGAGAACAATGTCAAAAGACGTGCACGTTAAAGCGTCCGTAATAAAAAGAAAAAACAAAGAACAATAAAAAAAAAAACTTTATTATAATAAGAGATGACCAGTCCCAACTGACGGCGCCCGTTCACGAACATGACGCATGGATTAGCACCATTCAGCTCAACCATTTTGAAGGGAGCTAAATTTAGCCAAGATCCTCTAAAGCCGTAACTATCAGCTAAACTCTGAAATAGAGAACACAAAGAGCCGTCACATGTGACGTCACTTAAATACTTTCTGAAAGCATAAACTTGTCAAGGCAATGTGGTACCTATTTACGTGTGGAATAAGTGAAGAATGGTGTCACACTTTTCACAGAACAGATGATTAAAAAGTTTTTAGACATCTCTTTTTACAACTGAAAAGTCGGTTCAGCTTACCTACACACTACACCATTGAAAGAAAACTTTTCAACATCAGAGAAACCAGTGCGAGTTGTTATTCGTATTTGATTGCGTTAACGTTAACGTTCACATAATGTCAATTTTACTTCAGTTTTGAAGTTTACGTTAAGAGGGTTGAAAGTTGGCAACGTCGCAAATAGATGTCAAATATTTCGCCGTTTTGATTAATTTGATTATATTTCTGTATGGAAATAAAAAATGTGGCTAACTAGCAAACTAGAATATTGATTAAGAAATGCAATAATTAATATCGTAACACCGAATAGTTAGTTTTAGATGTAAAAAAAGTATTTAGAAACTTTCTAAATGCCTTTTTTACGTCAGAAGCAATGCGATAGCGATCATTTGTTTCATTTTGACATTTCTACAACATTCATTGCGATAAATACGTTGCAGAGCAGAATTTATTTTCGAACTTATGAAGCAATGGATTAGTAATCTGTTTCAAAACGAATTGATTGTGTATTACGTAATTAGGGTACGGGTACAACTTCAAATTCAATGTCATAATTGCAATTCATTATTAATATTATAGTTAGTTCGTTAGCCACATTTCTTATTTCCATACAGTATTATTTCCAAATTAATCAAAACAGGTAACTATTTGACAACTATTTACGACGTTGCCAACTTTTAGGATGCACACTCTTAAGGGCCTGTTCACACGAACCACAGCCACACCACATCGCAACGTCAATTATGTGGGCAAGCAGTGGTTACGTGTTTATAGTGCCGCTGCAGCTTCTTGCAGTTGCGTTGTGGTAACCACAAAATGAAATCAAATGTTCGACGCAACATTGTGTTTGCGATGTAGCTGTTGGCCGACAGTGCGCGGCTGTGACGTAGCCTCGATGTGGTTGGTATTGCGAGTCTTTTATCAACTGAAACCATTCGAAAGGAACCCGTGGGATCACTTAACCGAATCACCTTTTGAATAGGTCGACTAGACCCACTGTTCAATTTGATTATTAGTACAGTCACGGAGTAAATCCGAATCTTTCCGTTTTTTTCCGAATTTGTATGACTTAAAATGTACCAATATTCAATATTCAATTATGTATATTGATTTTGACAGCCAAATGTATTTTCCGTGTGAATAAACTATACATTTTCATACAAATTAGCGCCCGTCCACGTGATGTCGTTGTGGCGTGGTTGTGGTGAGGCTGTGGCGTGGTTGTGGTACGTATGATCGGACCCTTATGCGATAGAATACGTATAAAAACTACTAATAGGCCCACTGTATTCTTCAAACGTTTTCCTTTACATGCGAAGGTCTGTCTCGTCTTTTCCACCCTGTATTAAGTAGAATATTTTGTCTCCCCTAAAAGCCTTTATGTGACATAAATAAATCAAGTACCAGCTCCACGTATCTATGCTACCGAAACTTACCGCCTTACGTGACAAATGACATGTTAACTTGGCTAAATTGTAAATTTATACTGATGACTACTTGTTTGTCCCTGAAACACTGTTCTTCTGGTCTCCCTGTGGCAGTGGTGGTGTATTATAGCCTGTTCTTATATTCGTAAACAAGAATACTGTAATGTAAAGTTCACTTAAACTGATTTCCTTGGAATTTGATGAAAAAATCTTTCATGCCGCTTCATGATTTAATGAAAAATTGTGTGGGTAATTACATCCATACATAAAATTACGTCTTTTCCGATAGGAGTAGACAGAAACTACAGAACGCCACCTGCTACGATCCTTACATACTCCTTTTGTTTCGTTTACGTTCATACATCATAGAGGGGCATTCCAGAACGTTCGCATTCGCATCTCATTCGCAATCTGTCAAAAATACAATCGTACCAACATTTTTAAAAAGTTTGACAGATTTTGACTAGAATGTGAACGTTTTTTAAACGAAGTGTATAGAGTGCCGCGAGTTTCTTGTGGCACTCTAGTGTCACTGCCTCGGCCCGGCTAGGGTTCCGTGAGCGTTGCATTGTCACTGTCACTTGTTATTTAGGTTAGGTTAGGTTAGAACTGTGACCACACGACGCACGAGCCGAGCGAGCGTAGCGAGCGGTGCCGCGGTAGCGGCCGGCGAAGTGCCAGGGTCCGTTTAGGCACAAGAGAATGTAATGTTTTGGGAATGTGGTGTTTTACAGCGATCTAACCTCGACAATCAAACAAAATACCAAGTGACGTGACTTAGTGACAGTGACAATGACAATCCAATGCTTGCGGCACTTTAGCCGGGCCGAGGCGGTGTTACTAGGGTGCCTGTAGTGGCACTTTATCCGATAGGGATAGAGTGCCAATGGTGGCACTCTATACACTGCCTTTTTTAAATACGAGAATTGGCCTTCTGGTCATACACGGTTGCGAGTAAGTACGTACCTCTTTCTGAAGAATATAAATGACGACTACAGATTATTACAGCTTCGAGAACAAGATCACAACAATAAGTAATGTTCCTTCATGAGTCTCTTAAATACAGTTAACGATTTCACGCGGTTTATTACAATTCGTCTGCGTCAATCTTTAAGCGTCTTATTGGTAATATCACCAATAAGTCCAGTGATCCTTCTAGGGATCATCTATACTAATATTATAAAGAAGTAAAATTAGTTTGTTTGTAAGTTTGTGTAGTAGCAGTGGTGGCCCAGTGGTAACGGCCCCGACTTACGAGTTGTAGGTCGTGGGTTCAAACCCAAGCAGGCTCTTTACTTGTGTAAATAATTTCATCACCACTGCTCTCAAAACGGTGAAGGAAAACATCGTGAGGAAACCGGCATGTCTTATAATTTCTATGATGTCTATTATTATGTAGTATTTGAACCTTTATTATGACGCTATTTCGGCTCGTTTATCTACATTACTATATTTTACTATTGTATAGAATCAAGTTTTTTCTAACTGAACGCAGCTGTGCTGCTGGGGAGTTTGTTGCGCCACTTCTTCTTCCCAGCTAAAGCACTAGGAATAGGTGATCGGCGGGCTTTTTTGGGGGACTGTCTTTTTTGACGTTCGAAAAGTGCAGATTCTCAGCGTACTTTGAATAAATGACTTTTGAAATTGAATTTGACTCCTCAATGCCTCAGTTTGCCCTAGCAGTGCTGTCTCTTTAAAAACAGCATGATCAAGATGGAACATTCTGTTCAAAAACATTACAAAGGCTATTTCCCATACGATATTCTAATAGCAGAAAACTTTCTTTTCCCTCGTAGGTCCGAGCACGTCCGAAGTTGGACGAACTTTGAGATTAATGACTGGTAAATAAACCTCCGTGGAGGATTCCACGAGAAATATTGACGGGACGTAGTTTTTGTGTACATGTTTTTAATAATATAAATAGTTATTTACTTATTACCTACATAATCGAGGAGGTCAAGGCTAAGTAATAACAGCCGCACAGGTCGATCCTTGAGGGCTACGCTTGCCAGGGTTGGTCTGTCAGGGTGACCATCTTTACATACCGAGACTCCTTGTGCCTCGGCCGTTTGTCCTGGCTGTCATTCGTGGATCTTTGACAGTTGTTACGGGTTGTCATAAGCCCGAAAGTCTGACAACCCGTCTTACCAAGGAGTATCCTGCTCCCCAGTTACTGAGTGGTGGAGTTCAGGTAGTCGCTCTATGTAAAATACTGGTATTCAGCTGCATCCAGTTAGACTAGACCCCAACATCGTACACATAGTTGGGAAAAGGGAGAAATTTTAAGAATTTCAAGAAATTTTAACTGGTACTCAGGCTTCCTGGATTTGAAAAGAGGCATCTGAGTTTGTTTTGGTGTTTCTTCTCAAAGTAGTCAGATAAGAAATACCGACGCATAAAAGTGTTTATATCCTATTATATTTACAGAAATAAATAATTTATCATTTAACTATCTTCTCTGTGAAAGGGAGAAGGCTGTATTCAACAACGAAGGTCTCATTGTCGGTTTGTGGAAGACACAAGTCTTCGAATGTTTAGTTCTAGGACATGCCGATTTATTTACGATGCGGCTCCGCTATTTTGAGAGCTGTGGTAAAACTTTTGGCTTTGTTATCACCATTTCAGCCGAAAGACGTTCACTGCTGTACATAGGCCTCCCCCAAGCATCGTCAAATCGACCGGTTCTGTGCTTCTCACATCTAGCGGATTCCTGTGGCCTCCCCAAGGTCAATTACCTTTAGCCGGCCGGCGTTTAGCACCTATAATGTTCCCCTGCTGGGACACAGGCCTCCTCTCTGTAAGATGGAATGGGCTGTAATCTACCACGCGGGCCCAGTGCGGGGTGGCAACGTCACATGTCTTCTAATTTTAGGTTCTAGGACATGCCGGTTTACTCACGACGTTTTTCTTCGCCGTTTTGAGAGCAGTGGTGATGAAATAATTTACACAAAGTAAAGCGCCTGTCCTTCGAACCTACGACTCGTAAGTCGCGCCCGTTACCGCTGGGCTACCACTGCTGGTATGGTATAAGTAAAACATACGTGAAGAGCGGGCGTTTTTGGGGGACTGTCTTATGTAATTTTGGCGTTCGAAAAGTGCTGATTCTCAGCCTAGTTTGAAAAAGTGACTTTTGAATTATTGAATTTTGAATATTCCTAAACTTATCAAATGATAGGTAACAATGCATAATGTAATATTGATCACTAACTCATCTTTCGTTTTCTAAAATATAAAGCTTTTAAGGCAGAAATCTGAACAGTAAACCTTAATACGAGCTCACTGCAAATATAATGCATTCAGATATCTTTCTCAAACAAGTCGGGAAGCTGGGTTCCTAACAATATCAGCTACATAAATCTATTCGAGAGGGAATAAAAGAGCGAGCATAGAGTGCACAGTGAAACACAGGTGGAAGAAACAAAAGGGATATGTTATTTTTGAGATCGTACTTTATTTAATTTGATTTTTTACGACTGACAATTTTCTAGTTGTTATTGTCTATGAATGATAGCCTGAGGAATAATGCGCCAAGGTAGCCCGCTATATTCAAATTTTCTTACGTTTTTTGCAATTTGCAGGTCAGTATCAGGTTGTTGTTGATCTAAATATGATTCGCGGCCGTATCAAATGTTTATTTATAGAATTATAATCATAAAAGTCATCAATACAACTCTCTTAGTTCATGTAACTGTATTGATTGACTAATTCATAAAATCATGACATTTGACACTTTTGCTAACTTAAGGAGTTGTATTGCTATTTCTAATGATTATAATTCTGTAAAGCCAAATTTGTTACGGTCGCGAATCATATTTTAATCAACATACAACCTGACACTGAGCTGCAAATGACAGAAAACGAAAGAAAATTTGAAATTCGCGGGCTACCTTAGCGCATCCCCCATAAGGTAACAGTGCGGTTTAATAGAAGATGTGGTGACGAAAAGAGTATGCTAGATCGAGAAAAGAGTATGATAGTTTGGTCATGTTGAGATGAATGAAAAGCGACAAAAGGTATTTTCAAGGCACATGGGAGTGGAAACGCTGGGAGGGGACGCTCTAGAAGGACATAGTGAACTTATTGGTGATGTTCTTCACAAAGGTCAGCTGCGTAGTAACCAGCGTGCATGTTTCATACACGCACGCTGGTTACTACCTAAACGAAGCACTCCTTTTGCTTCGTGCACTACTAGTTTATTAATCGATAACTTGTATGTGTGGGGCAAACTGTAAATAGAAGTTGGTTAAAAAACTCTGCTTGCGCGATGCAAGATTTTGCCCTCTTGTTAATTTATTAACTAACTGCCTCATTTGCGTGTATATATATGCCTCTTATATATATAATCGAAAGACATATTTTTTCGTTCTAACATTGTTTTAGTGACTCCTTGCGATGACACACTACTAGAATACGTCCTGAAAAGGTCATGAAGCGAAATTAATTTATACATGGGATTTAATAATGTTTCAATTTGCGACACTGCGGTGAGAAATGTATGTTCGAGTGAAAAATAAATGTTGGTACTTATTTTTATTTTAACCCTAGCTGTTGCCCTCGAATTTTTCGGCGATCCAGGATGAAAAGTAGCCATTGTCCTTCTCTAGGTCATGGTCTACCCATGTGCCAAATTTCATCTAAATCCGTTCAGCTATTTTAGCGTGAAACTGTCACAAACAAACAAACTCACTTTCGCATTTCTAATATGTAACTAAGCAGATACTTATTTCTATTTCCAGAACAATTGAAACTAAGAAACTAGCCAAGTGCGAGTCGGACACGCACGCGAAGGGTTCCGTAAAAAAACGTCGAAGAAAACATGTGTCATGTGTTGGGACCCCCTTTAATTATTAACTTTATTTAATTTTTTGTTACATTTATTTTTGGAGGTACCCAATTTAATTTTATGTCGTACAGTTCCACATTTTCCAATAACTTATTAAAACACTCTTTCTAAATAACTTAAATGTCCTCTAAAGGACTCAAACGTTTAACTATTAAACGTAGTCAGAAAACAAGCCAATTCTGAGAAAGACAGACTCACTTAAGTGAGTTCTTATCATTTACTCGTAAATCCTTCACTCGCTTTGACAAATGAGGTGTTATTCGATTCAACTAAGTCGCGAGAATATGGAGGCTTGATCTAATAATATATATGGAACTTATTTCTGCGCACATTCGTAATATAGAGCGAGATATTTCATCAGAACTACGAGGTATTACGTTTTTGGAAAGGTAAATGTATAAAATAGGCTTCTTATTCGGAATTCTAGCGATGAAAGTTATATTACATAACATAACATCACATCATGCCCCTGAAAGGTTTCCAGAAATGTACCTATAGTACACCCACATTTCGCCATATAACAGATGTGCAAGTTCCATGTAACAGGGGTGTACATTCTTACACTGTACATATTTTGCTGACGCGGTGCTTTGCGCCAGACATGCGTCATTAAACAATTACTATAAATATTCATACCTTATAATATATCAGCGAGTGCGATTACTGCTACGCGGTAACTAACATTAGAGAAAGGAATCGTCAACAGTATTACCTGTAAACACTATTTTACGTAATAAACCTAACGGGAACCAAGTGATCTTTTCTCTACGCGCTTCAACCTAAAAACAACGACCTTACCAACAACAACTCTGCAAGTATACGAACCGTACAAGGGGCGAGCCTGTAACAATCGAACCCAGGATCACATCAGTCACAGGTCACATCAGGATCACTCAGCAGTAGCACTTGCGACCACTAGACCCGTTGGTCTAGTGGTCGCAAGTGCTACTGCTGATATAACACCCTGTATTATATCCTGTCTCGTTAGACAGGATATAATACAGGGTGTTAAAGTAATTGCGTGCCATAGCTTCAGGGTGAGTTCAGTATCGATAAAGGAACCCGTAAAAAATAAAAATAAAATACCTTTAAAAAAAGTTTTAAAAAACCGAAAATTATCATAAGATGAACCTAATGTAGTACCTACTAATTAAATAGCGATCGTTTAGAATTGAATAGAAAATTGCTTAAAATATGTTTTTATTTTGTTTAAATGCTAATTCATAATTTCCTAGAGTTACCTACCTACCTACTATCGAACGCAATGAAATACCTACGCCTGAACACTTCGATAACGCCGAGTGAAGGATAGGTAACTAGGTACAATATTACAATTCCAAAGTATTTCTTCTTCCTACTTTAGCGTGTTTATCTCCTACAAATTAAAAAAGTTGAACTTGCAATTTTTTTTAATTTATATTTTCATTTATCCTCGGTTCCTTTATCGATACTGAACCTACCCTGAAGCTATGGCACGCAATTACTTGAACACCCTGTATAATTTTATTTAGCATAAAGGTTTTGTAGTATATGAGGGACTTATAAAGTAAGCATTATTAATAACATGGTGTAGCTACAATTAATTGTTTGGTGAATCGCTCTGCTCTCCTAGCTAGATCACTGAGTAATCTGTATTAAGGACAGACAGTTTCGACTCGCAATTTGAGAATCACAAAAATCATGTTTTTATGCTATGGAGATTACAGTATCAAAACACAAAAGATAAAATCTTAAACACACCGGACACCGGTTATTATTATACCGTAAAGTTTTGTATTGTTCGCGTCGCGTCGCGCGACAAATCGCGCTGGTCTGAAAACAGCTTGAATCGCAGAGTATACCAATAGTATATAAAATGTAATTGTATGTCCGCGGGCTCCCTTTTAAAACCTTGCACACCTTTTAAGGAGAACCCTCAACACTAACTAAACTCCATTTCAACCAGTTTCGATTTTAACCTTCACACATTTCCTAGTTTTAACGTGGAAATTGTCGAAAGTAATAAACAACAAAACACTTGGCGAAAGGCAGCGTAATTTCTAGAAAACATGCATTTCACTAATTAATTAATGTTAACTGGCAACACAACGGATTAAGTGTTGCCAGAGTTAAGAACATCGACTAATTAAGATTTAATTAGGCTGCATTGTAGTTTAGTTTTACGAGTTTTTGAACTGAAACGTGGATTTATTTGAAGGTATTTTAAATTGATTTTCTTTGAACAGCAGAGTAGATTACACTAACTGTACCTACTTAACGTAGTTACAGATACAAAAAGTACTGTGTCGAATAAATGAGAGCCTTTCTATCTTTTAATCTTTAGTTATCTTTTACGATACCCAAGAAAAAAGATAACAATCTTATTCTTTGTTAAACACGCCTTTATTACTTTCTATACAAACATTACTAGCTCCACTACAGCATGAAAATACTAAAATTAAAACTCAATCTTTTCATCCATTTTTAGATTACCGTTTTCAAGATATTTCTAGAGAACGGACTTTGTGACATTTATATAGTCATGCTTCGGTTAATTTAAATGTAAAATCTTAAGGCGTGCGTCCCGGGTCGCCGTCAGGCAGCTACTAGAGGCCTGGCCTCGTCCCCGTTTTAATTAAAACCTCTTTGTTTGTTGACTATCTTTGTGCACTCCTTGTATACGTCCAGTACATTAGTAATTAAATCATTTGAAAAAAGAACAGAAAAGGAAAAATAATGTAGTTGTACTGCCACGCTTTTTGTGTTTGAAATTAGAATTTGTTTTGTCAGAAGGAATGAGTGTTTTGTTCAGTGTTCTTGAGGAAGTTTTATAAAATGCGTAATAATACTGCATTTTGTGGATTTTAATTATTACGAGTAGATTGTTACTTATTGAGTTACTATACCATTTATTTTTTCTAGAAGTTTGGGAGCTGCTTATAAGCTGAAAAAGTACACAAAGAAATAAAATAAGTGTCGGGCACAATTACCTACCAAAAATGAGAACTACACCATTTTGAAAAACAAATTATATTTTACAATAAACAAGTAACGAGTTCAAACATCAACTGACTGAAATGAAAATAGAACATTTTATTGTATTCGTAATTGAAATGTCGAATTACATCAATATAAAAATGAGAAAATGTCAGTAAAACTATTTACCATATTACAAGCAATTTTCTCGAAAAATTACGACGTATTCCAAGAGCTGGCACCTGATGCTCCAACTATGCCTTTCGTCCCAGATGGAATTATACTCCTATACTATATAGTTATAAGCCTAGACCAATAAATAATTCAACAGGCGAACGATAGTGACTTATGACCTAGATCTCACTCTACGCACTCGAGAAATTCGTAATATCGAATTATATATCTATCTAACCGTATAATGATTTATGAAGATATACTCCGTCGATAAATTGAATAAACACAATCTTACCTATTTTATTGGCGACAAGAAAATATTTCTTCAACTAAATTATCTTTAGATAAAAGACCCGCTGACCCGTGAGCCTTCGAAGGTCGGTTTCAGGGACAAAGAAGTGATTCTTTTTGTTGAGAAAAAAAAAAACCGGCCAAGTGGGTGTCGGATCACGCATAATGAAGGGTTCCGTAGTTGGAATAAATTTATCCCAAGAACAAACTTAGCATTGTAGTTGAAAAACATGTTCTTCATGTTCTTCTATCGTCATGGTTAATTCTCCAACTGCATAATGCAAGACAGGAATCCCAAAAAAAAAAAATACGATCTTTTTCATTTACTTGTGCTGTGAGACCTTACTTCCTGCCAAATTTCATGTTTCTAGGTCAACGGGAAGTACCTTCT
The DNA here is from genome assembly GCA_948150665.1 of Conistra vaccinii. Classification (NCBI taxonomy): domain Eukaryota; kingdom Metazoa; phylum Arthropoda; class Insecta; order Lepidoptera; family Noctuidae; genus Conistra; species Conistra vaccinii. The sequence continues at coordinate 4,486,109 of OX411326.1, read as the reverse complement.
GTGCCGGTTTTGATTTATTTGCGAGTATCAAAATAATAATATGTTTAATAAATCGCTGTTTTTTTTCGTGTTTGATATTAATTTCAACTAGATACTTTCACTAGTTCCTGAGAAAAAGGGTCAGCAAGACAGACGGACAACGAAGTGATCATACAAGGTCCCATAAAATAGATGGTCAAATTTTAACACAGCGTTGAGTACGTCTAACCAAAGATACCCAAGCAAAAAAAGTGATTTCATTTTCACCAAAAATAATAAATGGCATTGGGTAACCAACACTTTTGGTGTATTTTCGTTAGCTGATTTATTTTTCTTGTGAGCATCAAATGCGTTTTTCTTAAAAAAAATTACCATTGTCCTTATTTTGGTCTGAATGATTTCTAAAAGTTTGCCCTTCTATTTTAATAGAACCTTATATAGGGGATCCATTTTTTCCTTTTGGGGTACGGAATCCTAAAAATTGAAATTACCGACGCCTCCAACGGTATTACAATAGGTCTCCTGACATTTCCTCCTTAAATAGGCACCTTAAGGGTACCATTTTGCTGTCGGCAATTCGTCTGTGACGCAGATAGACCCCTTGTTGAGTTTAAAAGTTTATATACAGGGTGTGTTGATTAGCTGTCGAGGAAATTACGATAGGCCGTTTTTGAATTTCTAATTTGGTTTTAGATTGTTTTTCATAACCGATTTTAAAAAAAACACGGTCACCTGTATGTATTTTTTTTATTATGTATTTTCGTTGGTATTTTCGTCAATTGTGGACCGATTTAAAGAATTGTTTTTACATTTGGTAGAAGAAGCTTGGTCCTATTATATATTTTACTAAGTTTGCTTGGGTAGCAATTGAATTAGCTTCGATAATACCTATGTAATCCACTTGGTTTGTTGTTATCATAGCACGTAGTGCTATACAAATTGATGATTGAAAAAGTGGAAAACAAAAAACTTTTTCTTTTGTACTTATTTTTTTTTGTTGTAAGATCGGGAAGGTTATTTTATTTCTTATATTGTGGAAATATTTTTATACTCTTAAAAAGGTAACTGCGTAGCTTAGATAGCTTTGTAATGTAATTTATAAAAAAAGAACCTACCATACATTAAGAATCAAATTCAGTTTTAGAATCAAATATTTACATTACAAAATGTTTTGATAGGCTATTATGCATTTAAAATTGGACCCAGTTCTATGTTAGCAAATTATATTAAAAAGGTCTATTATTTTAAATTATAAAATGTCAACTGAGTAAAATGGAACTCTAGCTGTTATGAAAACTAAAAGTCCATTTAGATTGATCAAATCTACTTATAAAAAAGGCGAAACTAAACTCTGTTTATCAGATTGATTTATTTTATAACTATGGGCTGATTAGAATAAATAAACCTATATTGGCTTTAATTTAAGAGCGTTTATCGTAAAAGTTGGCAACGTCGCAAATAGCTGTCAGAAATTAACCGATTGGGCAATATTACTGTATCGAAATAACCAATGTCGCTAACTAACGAAATAGTATATTAATAATGAATTGCAATTATTACATTGAATCGTACCCGTTTTACGTGTAAAAAAGCATTTGGAAAGTTTCCAAATATATTTTTTTACTGTGTGTCTTGCTTCATGATGGATCTGGAAGGTCACTTTACTGAACTATTTGACTAGATAAGGTAGCCCCTTTGTGTTTTGACATTTCGATTTGTTTTGACAAGTAGGTACGTTAGCCCGAAATGTCGTCTAGGGTCTGATGAAAGTGCCGGAAGGTGGCCACAAGAACACCTCTACTTTACACGGTAGCTCACATAAGTGATAAGGTGATAGAACATAATATATGATTATATTTTATCAAATTCTAATGTTAGAATAAAATATAAGTAAAATACTTTTTTTAAACAAGCTTTTATTGAACTAAAAAGTACTAAATAAAACTTACGTAAGCATAGAACTTTAATATTTTCTTAAAAGCTTGATGTGTGAACGTCTTTCACTTAAAGATAAGCCTCAAGCTAGTTGCCAAATAGTTTGTGCTCGCGAGGTCTACTGTTCGCAGAACTACTCGTAATATGTACCTATGTCACAATAAACCGTGGCAAATCTGTATTTGAAACAAAAGAAAAACAAATACCTATCAACAGTTCAAAAAAAATAATAATTCGAAAACAAAATCACAAAACAAAAGCCATCAGCCTATATGTCATGCGTCAGTCACTACGAGAACTCACTTTATAAATGTGAATGTCATTAAATAGTGACTTTCGATCGTTCGTGACTAAACTGATATTGGGCCAATCACGAGCGCTCGAGGTTCGTTAGTCGCCCGATGAGAATGGGGCCCGTAGTAGTGTTTCATGTTTCTTATAATTAGACATGGCTTTTGACAAAGAAAATCGTTTGATGGAGTTGTGTTTGTGAGGTCTATGGTTTGTGAGGGTTTGGGAATGGAAGGTTAATTTATAATCCTTGTAGTAAGCTTTAAAACTCGGGGTTGACATCCGCTAGGTTATAATGGAACAATCTTTAGAAAAATCCACTGGATTACTGTTAAAGAAAATTGCAACAGTTTGTTATTATTTTGATACTTGTTTTAAGTCATCTAGAACGTATTGGATATTTAAAACCTATCAAAAACAGTGGAAGATGATTTTTCAACTACTGACCTCGTTGATCTAGTGGTTGCAAGCGCTACTGCGGAGCATGAGGTGCTGGGTTCGATTCCCAAGTCAGGCAAAGCGTTACTGGGTTTTTCTAACAGGAATTTCTCAATAGCAGCCCGTTGTCTAGATTTGTGTCCGGTTAATAGGAATAGGTTCGCCCCCTATTACATATGGGACTTAGGAGGGTATTACACTATCATATCTATGATCAAAGATAATAATGAAATTGTAAATTAGACTTAATTATGGGTAATTTTTGAGCATTGTATATGCTATATTATGATAGAGTAATTCCCCTAAACTCGACATACCTACGTTTTTCATTAGGCGAGATCGAGGTCAAGAGCAGGCCCATTCAACAATAAAAAAAGTCTATTTTACATTTTCATTATATCTTTGATCATTATAGATCTAGGATCATAGATATGATAGTGTAAAGAAAGAAAGAAAATACATTTAGACCAAAAAGCACACAATTTATACAGCAGATAAAAATAAATCAAGCAATAAAGATAAAAATAAAATGCGATTGAAATTAGCACGGGAGTGTGCCTCACGGCTGCGCTAAAAAACCCCAGTTCAGCAAGAAATGCCAGAAAACTATAAGTGCCTGACTACCCCTCTTATAAACATAACTGGTGAAATGTGGGTGTACCAAAGGTATACCTCTGCCTAATCCTTTGGGGAAACAAGGCGTGATGTTATGTTATGACCCAAACACAAACACACACACACACACACTATTATTTCAGCATCATCCAAACCTAACCTACTATCTCTCGCCTTATAATTGGTAGATGGGTACATAAACGCAGCGGAATACTGATATTAATTATCGCAAAGCACCGCTTTTCATTACGGGGACGAGTCATTCAGTTCCCCAATTAATTTTACGGCGTCTCTTTAAAAATTGTTGATGAGAAAAATTGGAACTTGTCCAGGTGGACAGGCTTTTTTTGGGTACCGTAGACTGGAAAGAGATAAAAACTTTTTTAGGTTAGATACTTTGTAAAGTCTCTGTGAAGTAGAAAAGAGGGCATTTGATGTTGGTCTAGTGAACGTAAAGCTGGGAACAAATTTTCGGACGCGTCCGTAAGTCGCGGCTGACAGTCACCTAAGGTCAGTCCGTGACTTACGACTGATAGTTTGCACAGTGTAGTGCTAAATGTACTATCCGGTCAGTGTTGCCAGGTCAGATTTGTAAATTTACAGTGCTCAGAATATAAAAATACAGTAGTTTGGCATAAAAATACAGTAAATCATTAAATTAAATACAGCGCTGTTACAGTAAATAAAAATTTTTATTTTTTTGAAAATCACGTTTATTAAAGAATAAATAAATTAATCACTATCTGTGTCACTTGGAGAAGGTTCATTTTTATAAATTTGATCAGTGAAACCTTTAAAATAATTTGAATAGGTACCTCATGCCAAAAAATATCAGGTGCCTGATTACTATCAATGGTATTTATAAAGTGGTATGGTATTTATCAAATTACTGTATACTGTATTTATGTAATACAGTAAAAGCAGTAAAATTACAGTGAATCTACTGTAATTACGGTGCACCTGGCAACACTGTATCCAGTACACGACTGTCAGCCGCGGCTTACGGACGCTTCCGATAATTTGTTAAGAGTGTGGGTTTTGTACTCTATGGCCTGGGTTTTTTGCAAATGTTGGGACAGAATTTCCCAGTACTAGCCCGGATCGAAGATTTGAGCTTGGTTTCATCTTCCTAACCCTTGGGAATACAGGTGTTAGGTTATGTGGTACTTGAATTTAATGTCTCGCCATTAAAGCCCGAGCTAACTAATCAATAGAATAGATGCGTGTATCGCTAAACATATTTGAAACGTATTTGGTGATTAAGTGTAGCGAGTGTTGTATTTTACGGAAATGAACGAGTCACATCATATGGGTGTGTAAAAGGTGACATACGTAAGGATGTTTGTCCATTGAGCGGAGAAGTGAGGAGCTAGGAAAATGATAACCAATAGCTGGCCTCACTCAGGCAGTGCGCTCCGATCGGGTGCGCAGGAGCACGATTCAACTGCACGTAGGTGTGGATGTGCCGCGCGTGATCCGAGTACAAGCCGTCGAGCGCACCCTCCATGGAGCGACCAATCCGTTTGCTGTCCGTTTTTTGAGCTCCGAACCGAGCGCGCCAATCGACTGAGGCGCGTTTGCACCTCAGTCGTTTGGCGCGCTCGGTTCGAACGTTTGTGTGTGGTACGAGCGATATGGATAATGCGCAAAGTCACCGTTTAATATCCATATATGCAACGCAGCTATTCACGCTTTAGTGGAATGGGCCGTCCGCTGCACTACACTGTTCCGCTCACACCACTGCGCTCTTCTCCGCGCGTTTGTTCCGGAAATACTTAAATGACAAAATAAAGAGTAATAGATACAGAAAATATTTGTAAAAGTGAATAAATGAAAACATTATTAATATGGGACTTATGTATTTTTGATATAATGTTCGTAATTTTCTTGCAAACTGCTGCTTTAATTTTAATTAACAGATCGTCATCCGTTTTGTCCCAGGGTAGACAATGGGATACGATATATTAAAAAAATTATAAATGCAAGTGTAAATTACATCAAATTCACTTTCGAGCGGCTGATCGACTGTCTTGTAAAATCTAGTTTTGTGTCTCTTGTAACTACTTAAATTATTCGTTTGTGATAGGATACTTACAGCAACTGCCTCTTGAAAAATGATATTTAAATAAACGTTGTTAAAAAACAAAACCGACTGCAAACATACATAACTGAAAAGAGAAAAACAAGCATAAACAATAGAATTTTGGTATCGCAGGTGGGGACAAACCAATAACCTGAAATATGGTGTAACTTTTGTTTCTGATGTAATTCTAATGTACCTACAAGTGTTATATAAATGTACCAATATAGTAGCTTAACCAAAAGCAAGTTACATTATAAAAAACGAAACCAAAAACTAATAACCCAAACAAACTACCCCTTATTATTCATACTGAACACATTACAACAAAACAAAAACTACAAGAATGCCTTAATAAGACTGCACTTAAAATAGATTGGAGCTTCGTCCTCCGTCCTCCGACCTCCGTACCGTGGGAGGGACAACACCCGGTACTTGTTTTTCTTACGTCGTCCCACAATCATGTAATTTTGATTTAGTTTTCTTTGCCCTTTCTCGTTTAGAGGTATATATGGAGTTGTAAGTGTTGCTTTAAGAGCGTTTATTTTAAAAGTTGGCAACGTCGCAAATAGCTGTCTAATATTTAACTGTTATTACTGTATGAAAATATGAAATATCGCTAACAAGTGAACTAGAATATTAATAATGAATTGTATTTATAACACTGAATTTTGTAACGTTTTAGGTGTAAAAAAGGCATTTGGAAAGTTGCCAAATACTTATTTTACTTCTACAACTAAATATTCGATATTACGATATTAATTATTGCATTTCATTATCAATAAGTAGTTTTTAGTTCACTAGGTACCCATATTTCATATTTCCATACAGTAATATTGCCAAGTTAATCAAAACAGCGAAATATTTGACAGCTATTTGCGACGTTGCCCACTTTCAGAATTAGGTTACATAATTTTTCTCAAATATAGGGTTTTATGTGAGTACTGTTGTAGTTTTGTTAATTGTATAATTTTCTTCAACCTATTATGCGCTATTTTGGGTGAAGTTCTAACCCAGCCCGGTCACAAAATTAAATTACAAGCGGAACCCAAATCGTGTAATGTCGCTTGTCACTTTTTTTTTGTACTCCGACCCGTCAGAATTAATTGCTCTAAATTATTGTTTTTTATTACAAACTGTTTATCTTATTGAAGCTCAAATGTTTCGATGTTAATTACTTGTCATTGAAGAAAGGCCTTTCCCACAATTGCATTAAAGACTGCCTTTAAAATTAGGGGAAGTAAAGCTTCAAAGAGGATCTGAGAAGAAAACGATGGCATTGGCACCTCTGGCAAGGTAAGGAACATTGTAAATTGTTATAAACAAACAACTGTTTTTAGGGATCAAACAACTGCTGTCTATGACCTAGGGTTCTACGGATACCCTTGCAGGATCTCGGTATAGGCGAGATCAATTTAAATGACGCGGGATCCCAATTTATATTGGAATACCGGGTCATAATTATTTTTTCCGGGAACCCGCATATTTCGATAAAAGTTGTTAACAGTGAGTAGTAAGACATAGCATGCTTAAAGTTTGAAATAATTATTAGAAAAAGCAAGGTAAGCAATCCGAAAAATTTCACACCAGTCCGTATGCATTGCCACAGCGCGCGCAGCGTCAGTGTGTCGAAAGGATGTGCCCGTAATAATTATCAATCACGCGGGATCCCGCACTCTAATCCCGTAGTGAACTGGACTGATAAAATTATGCGGGATCCTGGTATACCGAGATTGGAAGCCCTAACGGCCATACCAGAGGCATTGCAGATGCGTTGCCATCAAAGAATCAGAAGAGCCAAAGCAGAAATGTGCCTGTAATTTACACCGGTACCTTTCCATAACCTTCAAGGCAGGACACAGCAACGCCGCTTGGTTGCAGAAATAAGTCACTGATGACCTCAATAATAGACCTTATGCCCTTCGATATACAGCTGCGTTTCTCTATTCTCTGTGCTAGCAGAGGCGTTTGATTTGAATTTTCGATTAGGGCCTCCCAATTCTTATACAATTTCAATTATGGTGGTAGTACTTTCCAGGACGAGCTCCTACATAGAGACCTCTACTATGTACTACAACAACCAAATATTAACCAGTACAATCTTCGAGGTACGTATTCAGGGGTACGTGGTGGTGCGTGTAACCAGCAGAGGTTGTAAAAACGGACACGCATCAATCTATTGTGGGAGACGTCCCAGGGCGACTGAGATACCTTCACTGGGTATAGTAGCCATCCGCAACAGTTGTATTAATTAAAATATTACATTCAAAGACATGTTAACCTAAATTGCGTAATACACGATCAATCTGTATGATCTGTATTTACCAATTTATATTTTTGATTAAGTTTATTATTTATTTATTTTTATTATATTTTAATCTAAATCATTTTAAAGGATATTGCAAATCACGCAATTAATGTTGTTGAACTGTCAAAATTAAACAGATTGTGATTGATCGTGAGTTATGAAATTAGAGTGTTGCATCAGCCCACTCCCTCTCTGAGAGAGGAGGCCTGTGTCCCAGCAGTGGGAACATTATAGGCTGATTATGCTAATGCTACACTAAAACATTAAAAAAATATTAAACTTACTACTCCTAATTATATAAACGCAAATAGTGACCACTTTACGAACTTTAAAACTCAGAGCTCTTGAAGAAATATGCTCGGATCCACTTCAGAAATAGGACGGAACGAGGGATTAGGAAAAAACTTTAATGTATGTGTTCAGTTCAACAGTATTCAGAACTAGATAGGGATTATTCAGTTAGTAGTTTTTTCGCAAAGTACTTTTTCGTTTTCTTATGTGTGGACAAAGTTTGACGATAAAACATCTTTTCGCTCGTCTACTGGTGCCGCTAATGACTCAGACTTTTAATGCTAGAGTAATGCATTCAAAAAGGTAATAGTTACAACTATATACCTAGAATCATGAAAGGCAGAAAGCAAGGTCTCACAGCACGAATAAAGGAAAAATCCCGAAAATTTTTGAGATTACAAAGTTAAATTTGCAGTTGGAGTGTTGACCGTGACGTATTAATGAACGATGTCATCATCATCATCAGCCTATTAATGTTCCCACTGCTGGGACACAGGCCTCCTCTCTGTGAGAGGGAGTGGGCTGTAATCTACCACGCGGGCCCAGTGCGGGTTGGTAGATGTCACATGTCTTCGAATTTCTTGGTTCTAAGACATGTCGGTTTCCTCACGATGTTTTCCTTCACCGTTTTGAGAGCAGTGGTGATGTAATTATTTACACAAAGTAAAGCGTCTGCTTGGGTTCAAACCCATGACCTATAACTAGTAAGCCGGGGCCGATACCACTGGGCCCCCACTGGTCCTCCTATGAACGATGTATGGGAGAACATATTTTTCAACTAAGTACAAAGTTAAATTTGTTTTTGGGATAAATTCGCCCCAGCTACGGAACCCTTCTTTGTGTGAGGTCCGACACGCACTTGGCCGGTATTTTATTTCAATTCTTAAGTACGTTCTGTGTTTATCTTGGACATTAGGTACTTACATCGGTGAAGGAAAGCATCGCGAGGAAACAGTTGGAATCCCAACACTAAATGTTATGAAATAATACGAACATCACTAGCATGCGCTCTTGGTAGCCATCTTTATTTGAATGCTCGTTAACTTGCTCACGGATCGGGTTCGCGATAGGTCGACGTTTCGACAACGTGCTCCTGCCTAGTTTATACATGATTAGTCATAATAAAATATCTCTGTTAAAGAACTGGCTGGTTTCATTTACTGGAAGTACCTCCACTAACACACACACACTCCCACAGAAACCTAGACTTATACTTAGTTAATAAAAGTCTGAAATCACCAACTCGTCTTAAGCAAGCCTCCTCTTTATGAGAGGCCTTTCCTCTGCAGTAGGACAGTAATAGAGTGGTAATGTCATACTTGTTTTATTAATACGATCCTACAGTACGCTGTATCTATCACAGATCATTATTATAAAGATTATAGCTGTAATGAATGCATGTGAATTATAGCAGGTAGCTAAGATCCATTGGTGAAAATAGCCTCTAAATAAACGCTATCGATGAACAATTGAGATTTCTGAGTTGACATTTATTATCATGCCAAATCGCATTGCAATAAAGAATTTGAATTTCATGCAAAATGGTCATTTCACAAAGTATTCATTGTTGTGCGAATCAAAGTTAATTTGTTTCAAGAGACCTAATAAATTTTCATTCTAGGACATTCTAGTCCAATAGAAATCCATATGTAATTAAAACAAGCAGTTTGTATTTCAAACCATAGACAACAAAATCCCTCCTCCAAAATCGAAGACAAACAAAAAAAAAAAATGTTGCCATGCTTTAATAAACGAACGAAGTAGCTAAAAGTCAATATGTGATAGCGGCTACAGTGGGGTCTTGTTTATTTTGTGGGTTGAAACAATATTGTCTCATGTTCGTCTGGTACAGTCGGGATGAGAAATATCGTGTAACGTGGCTTTTGGCTTTCAATAGCGAGCATAGTTGAGGTATGTTTTGAGATTGGTCCTTTTAAAGTTTAAACGGAACCCTATTACTAAGCCTTCGCTGTCCATCCGTCCGTCCGTCTGTCTGTCAGCGGGCTGTATCTCATGAACCGTAATAGGTAGACAGTTGAAATTTTCACAGATTGTGTATTTTTATTGCCGCGATAACAAAAAATAATAAAAATTAAATAAAGTTAATAATTAAAGGGCTTTTTCGGGGCTATTTCGCGCAGCTTCGTGTGCATGTCCGGCTCGCACTGGCCGATATTTTTAATAGGGTGATATTGGCTGTCCGTGGTGGAAACTTTTAGTTTTTTTTTCTTGCCCAAATTGAAAGCAATTGTCGCTCAACGATCGCTTTCTATTAGGGGAAGGTCAAACACGTGGTTTTTCCATATTATGTAGTGGTTAAAGAATAATAGAGTTGATTTTTCTAGAGTTGTTTCTGATCATTTATAGTGTGAAATGGTTTAATTCCCAGAATTTTTATTTATTGACTAACAACCGGTATTTTAGGCACATAATATTTTCATTAATTATTTAAACAAACAAAATGTAATTTAATTCCTGGGACTTAAAATAACTGTTGCAATGTGGGTTTACAAATACAATTATTTGGGTAATACTACAGCGCGATGTTGCGTTAGGCACAGATAATATAATACAACGTTAGGTAACTTATTTACCAAAAAATAGAATATTACTTTGTTTTCGGTGCAGACTGTACTAAAAAGAAAAAGATAGCAAATAATTTATTTTACCTTTCACAATAAACCGAGTAGAGCCATTATCTAAATATAAGAGGGTTTATATTTTATAAAATGTTCAGTTACTGTGCTGAATTTATTCGTATGAGAACGCGCCATGGCTTGGCTTAAGGCTGTGTTTGTGCTGTTTACATTGCTTGAGAATAGCGAGAATCGTATTGATAAAAAAAAAACCGGTTCACATTCATGTAGGTACGTTGTCATATACCTTATTACAGATCGCGGCACGTAAGTTGAACCAAAATGGCGGTCGTCCGCGCAGGTAAAACTATGATTATACTTCGAATAAGACCCGAAAATGTTTTTGCGCATTTTAGGTCATAGTACAACTTACGTGCTGATCTATATTTTCGGATCCCATCGAAATATAGGTAATCATAATTATTCATAAAACATAAATTATACATTTTTATAATTTTGTGGCGGCATCTACATTGCCACATGCGAACTACTCATCAAAGACCTGACGTCACACAAATCCTGCACCGTGCAATTCGAGTTTACCGCGCGAATACGTTTATCGTATATGTAACTTCCCCAACATCAATCGTTGGGCAGTTGCCCGCCAGACAACACACCCGTCTGGTCGGAGAATCCTCCCTTTTCAATAGTGGATGAGTGAACTTTACACTCTGTTCCCCATATCTCTAAAATGTTACCTAGAGGAAAAAAATTAAACAGTATAACGCGAACTCTTTCATTCCGCTCTCACCACAAACCACCCGTCCAAGGAGGATGGGCTAAAATGTCAGATTCTTCTAGAGTCGTATGACATCCGTCAGCTTAGCTACGCACGTAGGTACTTAGATAACGCGAACTCTTTCATTCCGCTCTCACCACAAACCACCCGTCCAAGGAGGATGGGCTGAAATGTCAGATTCTTCTAGAGTCGTATGACATCCGTCAGCTTAGCTACGCACGTAGGTACATTTTATGAAGATGTGTGTTTAATAATGTGTGTTTAATAAATATTAATATCTACATATTAAAACAGTAATTTTCTAAATGAACAGCACTTGTTATGCTTCAGCCGATAAAATTGATAAATGATTGTTATTATAATAAAGTTCAATATTGTACTTGAGACCTGTTTGACTCTGAACATAATAATAACAATAAATTATTACAATCGGCTATATTCTGTCATTATTAACTTACGATTGTACGGCGCAAATAAGGCTTAAGGTGAAACAATTTGATATTTTTTCCATACAAACTTCGGAGGGGTTTTACTCCACTGTTTAACATCGTAAATTCAAAGTTTAACATGATATCGTTAGGTCTCATTATTAATTTTGTCTGTACGGAAGCAGAATAGTAAAATGAAAAGCCATTAAAAAGTTATAAGCCAACAAAGATTCGTTTTTCTTGCAAATTTTAACGCAACTTTGGGCGTAAATAAGTAATACAAGAAGTGTGAAATCTCGAAAACAAAATCCGTACCGACACAGAAAAATTATCGAAGATTTCAATAAATTTTATTTGTAATTGATGTATGCAGTGGTTTTTTCAGAAAAACCTTTTTTCCAAAAGCCTTTTCGTAATTTTTGACGCGCTCGTTTTACTAAAATTGGTCGGTACGGTGTTTCTGTGCGTGCGAATTATACGTTGTCTATGTAGACCAGCTTCTAACTGCTCATCACTGATACTATCTCTGTCGGACACGATGCCAGGTGAGACTGCGTGGTTTTTGGCCATGCCCACCATTGAGTTCGAGCCCGCGACTAGTTCCACCTTAAAGAACTTCAGATATTCAGAACGGGAGTAAATATGTCTCTATAATTTTAAATTCAAGTCTTAATAAAATTGGCGTAATGTGACAAACATACAAAACTAAATAATTTATGTATTTCTATGATATTATTATCATCATAGAAATACATAATTATGTAGTTTTGTACTTTACTAAAACATTATTTACGAAAAAAAATCGCCATCATCTTTATTAGCGGTATTTTCCATAGAACCACAACTGTCATCGAACGCTAACTCAAAGAATTCACAAAGTCCAAAATAAGAATCCCGTTCTAAAACCAGGATATAAAATTAAATATCCGGAAAGAATCAAGGCGTTATCTGTAATAGAAATCTCTGGATTTATCGGCTCTGTGGCTGTGGGTTTGTACTGGCTTTCGAATGAAATATAGGCTGAACCGCCGGTGGTCGTTGCCTTACTTCGTTTTTTTCCATAGACAACACTACGCGCTGTATTGGCGCGCTTTTCGAGCCAATTTTTACTGGTTATTTTTTAAATTGTGCTATGTGTTCTGTGTTCAGTTGCGATGGATTTCCATTTTTGGTGGATCCGTTGATGGGAATGCATGGTTATCATGCGGATTGGCTACTTTAAAAAATTGGAATAAAAGGATTACGTACAAATGGCAAACGAGGTTAGGTTAAATTCCACATTTTGCCGTAATAAATCGTTCCGTGAGTAGTAATACGATTTATTTTCTCTTTCCAAAGTACATTTTGTATCGTATTTATGAAGCGAATTCAGGAATTCGAAACCTGTTTGCTTGTACGAATTGAAAAAGCCAGGGAAATAGAGCTTAGTTTCTAGTAGATATTATTTATTTCCTGTATAGAATGACTCAAGTTTGATAGACCACAGTGATAGATTGGTCTTTTTACTTATAATATCATTGTGGATTAGGGACAAGTTTAAGGGAAATGCGCCAAGGTAGTCCGAAATTAAAATGTTTTTAAGTTTTTTGCAATTTGCAGGTCAGTGTCAGGAAGCAAAAAAAATAAAGAACAAAAATAGTCGGCAGCTGCACGTCATGACTGTGACAAGAATGCTTCCACTCAGCATAAAACTGTGCTATGGGGCCAAGCACTGCGCTGATTTTTAGCGGTCACCCGAAAAAGACGTAGTAAGTATTATGTTAAGACATACTTGCTACGATTGCGAATCATATTTTAATCAACATACAACCTCATATGGATCTGTAAAATGCAAAAAAATCGCGCTTTCGCATTAAATAGACCTAGTGTACACGAAAAGGATTGACGTGAAACTGTCAGACACAGGATATCTTGATAGAGCCTAACAAAACATTTTTATACGTTAAGTATAAAAATGTTTTGTTTTTTTTTTACCCTTTAAGAAAAAGAAAGATCATTGACCTACGAATTTTGGTAAAGAATAAAATCGTCGTATAGGTGCTATCAGGTTTCGGCGGCAACGCCGCGGGGGCGTCACAACTACGTCTACGATATGAATACAATAAAAACCTTTTCCCTTTACATTCGAAGGTAAGTCGCCAGTTTAACAAAGGATGTGAGAAGGAAAAAAATATCTAAACATTTCTTTGGCTCTCCTAACTATAAGGGGGCCTTCAAGGGGGAAATAATAATTCCAATTTTATTGGGAATGTCCTTCAACAAGATTTTTCCATACGATGGAAGCAATTTATGTGATAACGTTTGGGGAAATTGCTTTCTGCCCTTTCTTTGCTTCTATTGAATTTATGGCTCGATTCAGTCTGAATGATATTTATGGAACAACTACAGTTGGCTCTGGTAATTTATTATATCCTATCAAAAACTCGGTTTGGGAGATCCGGGGATTGGTGCAAAGTTTTGGTGTTAGTTCCGAGTTTTTGGTCGGTCTTCGCTTCGTGGCAAAATAACAATCGCACAGTTCGGTCGATCAAGGTTAAGCTATGCTTGCCGCGGTCGGTCCGTGGATGGGTGACCATCCCTTCCATCATACCGAGACGCCTCTGTGCCTTGGAATGGACGTTAAACCGTTGGTCCCAGCTGTCATTCGTCGATGCTTGATAGACGTTACAGGTAGTCAGAAGTCTGAAAGTTGGACAATAAGTCTTGCCAATGGGTATCGTATTACCCAGTAACTGGGTTGTGGAGGTCAGATAGGCAGTCGCTCCATGTATAACACTGGAATACCTGCATTTGGTTAGACTGGAAGCCGAGGCGATCCCAATGTAAGTAGTTGATTTTGTAACCGATTATGGCAAGAAACTTGGGAGTTTTGTTTTTACGGGGTGGCAGAGTATAGCTTGGGGTATAGTCATATACGGCCTTATTACAAAACAAGGTTTTTCTTTAGAACCAGGTTTAAACCAGTGAGCCATTTTTGAATTTCGTTTAATTTGACATCGTTAAAGTTCTAAATACAAAAACTGATTTTAAATCCGAGTCTAAGTTGTCAATTTTGAATTAAAAACTTTAAACCAGTCGGAATAAGGTTCTCGAAATAAAACAACTGACTGGAAGGATTAAGCTTGGACCAAAAGACCGTGTTTTGTAATAAGACGGTATGGGTTTTTTTCTCTTCTTTCTCTTCTTTAGATGACTTTCTAATCTTTAGATGACTTTTACTTGAAGAATAAATGTGACGTTTTGACAGATTGTCCATACAAAAACTGTCAAAATGACAAAATTTTTCGTTGGATAATAGTTTGGAAGATAGTTAAAAGTTAACTGGCGATTAAAAAACTGGACCTTATTAAAATACATTGTTTTTAAGTGATGCTGTTATTTACCCTCTTTGCCTTTTGCATATTCAAAGACAATCACACACACATATTTTTTCCGAAGTTGTCTTTTCCACAACCGGAAATTAGTAGTGTTACCTTTACTACAGATAATATTAACAGGAAGTCAATGCATTTGACAGCTCTCTTTCTACGGTGGTACCGGGAAGGACCACCAGATGGCGCTGCCGACTTGTATCTCACGAATCTTCCACATCATTCCACACTGCAACGGTTTGCAAGACGCTGGGTTTACGTGTAGCTGTGTGCCTGTGTTGGTTTTTTACTGCGTTTTCTTGAAAAATGGTATACATGGTGCAGGTATGGAAATTGATTTTAAGGGAAATGTTTTGGTTAAAAATATAAAAGAGAACTTTTGTGTGGTGAAGAAAGCTTAACTGTTTCTAAACAGTCATAAAAAAGAGAGGTGAAACTCGTGTCGATTTCTTACAGGGTTTTTTAAGTGAAAACTTCTTTAGCGACGTTGTACACTTTTTTTGGGATGGGTAAAAAATTTTAAACTCGCGTCAGGACGTGACCGTAAGATCCGTTGCGTAGTAACGGACAAAGTAAATTTCAAAATAAATAGTCTTTGACATTACGTAAAGATTGCGAGGTAAGAAATTTTACCCATATTGATGGGTAAAAAAAAACAGTCAAAACATACTTCATGACAAGTGTTTCGATAAATTGTTTATTTTTGTTAGACTATATTTTGAAAATAAATAAATATACTATTACTACTAATGAACTATGTTTGTTTTAAAAAATGATTTTTGGCCTCGTACTTTTGCGTAAATAATAACTGAACTCTATTGACATCACAGAATAACAATTTTTATGACTAACCAAAAGATTATACACAAAGGTCTTCTTCTTCTTTCTCCTGGTATCCCAATTTATTTGGAGTCCGCTGTCTTAGTACTTCTGCGCCACACATACGGTTGTGGGTTCTCTCTTCCGTTGTGTTGCTCGCCATCATATCGTTTTTTATTGTTCGTAGCCAAGTTATTGGCGGTCGTCCACGGCCCCTTTTTTCCGTCTTCTATATTTATGACTCTTTTAGTCATAAATGGTCGTCATCTCGCTTCATCACATGTCCGTAACAGCGCAAGCGGTTTTCACAAAGTATCTTGTGTATCTTAACGACTTTAAACGTACCACGGATAGTAATATATTCGTTTCTTATTTTATCAAAATTCTAATTCAAAAGTCATTTATTCAAGGTTGAGAATCAGCACTTTTCGAACGTCAAAGTGACATAAGTTAGTCCCTCAAAAACGCCCACCCTTCACCACTTCCTAGTGCTTTACCTGGGAAGAAGAAATGGCGCAACAAACTCCCCAGCAGCCCAGCTTTCTGTTCAGTTAGAAAACTTGATTCTTTAAAATAGTAACTATATGCAAAATAATTTACATTAGGTAACACAAAATATTAAATTAAAATTATTTGTTATATTAATTTATCTGTCGTTTGCCCGACTTTAAATTCTTTTTACTTTATACAGTAATTTTATTCTAGGTGCATCGTCTTCACATATAATTATATAAATAATGTACCTATACAAAATATTGTAAAACATTTTAAAAAGAGTAACGGTGGAGTTTCTTGCCCATTCTTCTCCATACGAAAACTACCTTTTGGAAGGGGCGGTAGAATCAATACTTTATTTGGTAAATTTTGACGTTCAAAAGTGCCTTCAAGGGCCTATTTGAAATAAATGATTTGACTTTGACTTTGACTTTATGTCACGCCAATATACCAACAGTTATCAATTTTCGAAACTATCAGACCACAGACCTGCGTAGTATCTTCAACTCTGTGGAGAATAGATTATAAATAAAGGTGCCAATCATTAAAAATGCTCGTTGTCCACACACCTCCACCATAATATTTAAAACCATCCATTAAAAAAAAAGCATCCATTAAAACTACACTGCAGTTTTTAAAATCCAACATGGCGCCCGTATGTCAGTCTAATGCATCTTTTATTGGCAACGCTTGAACCTTCTTGTAAGGAAATGGAAATACTCGTAACATTTCTCGATAAAGGTGCCAATAATTAAAAATGCTCGTTGTCCACACACCTCCACCAAAATATTTAAAACCATCCATTAAAAAAAAGCATCCATTAAAACTACACTGCAGTTTTTAAAATCCAACATGGCGCCCGTATGTCAGTTTAAGAGGTCTAATGCATCTTTTATTGGCAACGCTTGAACCTTCTTGTAAGGAAATGGAAATACTCGTAACATTTCTCGATGATCTGGGAGTAAAAGGGTATGGACATAATATTATTTCGCATTTTATAAGAGATTTGTGATGTATGTGAAAGATAAGAAAATAGTTCATAGCTTTTTCTTGCGAACAGGGTTTCAAAGAATTTTGAGTTTTCGTACTGGATAGAGCTCCACGCTGACTTGAGCACCACGATTACTAACAAATGCTTGCACTGACAGGACAGGTCCAATCAAATCTGTGTGGTTTTTCCTCAAAAGACCATTTCAGACACTAATCTACACGGTCCTCATATGGCCTGACCAAGATTATGTCTGGACTTTAAAAGAGTTAGAGAGAGAGAGAGAGAGAGATAGTTTGTTTCGGCTTTTCTTATCAGAGTAGTTAGATTGGAAATGCCGAACTCATTTAGCTTATTTTTTTTTAAATATAACCTGTAAAAGTGATTCTGATATCTTATTGACAGAATAAACAATCTATTAATTTATATATTGTTTATTCTGTTATTAATAATTTAATTTAATTTAACAAAATTCTTGTTTTACTTTTTCTCATAGTTAAGGTTCCATCATTTTGTAAGCACAAAAGTTTTTCAAGTGAAAACTTCTTTAGGGTTTTTTAAGCGATTTTTGATAGGGGAAAACTTATGTGTTCGCGTCACCGACATGCTAATGTTAGCAGTATATCTGTAGCTATGAGTATAACGTCTTGCACTTGGCCAGCAGTTCCGCTCGAAGCGGGAAGGCGTGTCAGACTCTTACCAGGACTAAAATCGACTCATGTTTCTTCAGTTGCCTGTACGTTACCAGGGGCCACGGTAACCCTTTAAAACTTGAAAAAAAAATGTTTTATTTTCTTGTTTATGCTTCTGTCGGCAGTGTATGCATAATCAGCTTATAATGTGCCCACTGCTGGGTCTCAGACCTCTCTCTGAGAGTGAGTGGGCTGTTATCTACCACGTGGGCCCAGTGCGGGTTGGCAGATGTCACATGTCTTCGAATTTTTGGTTCTAGGATATGCCGGTTTCCTCGTTGTTGATGATGATGTTTTCCTTCACCGTCTTCGGACCAGTGGTGATGAAATGATTTACACAAAGTAAAGCACTTGTCAAGGTTCGAACCTATGGCTTACAGCTAGTTAGGTCGGGGTCGTTACCACTGGGCCACCAGTGCCCCTTCCAAGTACACAATGTTTTTTATTATTCGGGTTTCTAACACAGTCACAAGGGGTTTTATGATCACTCCCTCAGGCTATGTAATGTTGCCAGTCTTCCTCAATTATATTTTTTATAGTTGCAACCTTTTTATTTTTACGGTGAAGGCTTAAGATGAAAAATATACTGTTTCGAGAGTAATTTATGGCTGGTAGGTGTCAGGCGCCACCTGTGTTGTCCAAAAGCTAGATGTGGATATGAAAAAAGTCTATGAATATTAATTTATTTACTGTAGGATGAGACAATAGGCTATGATAAGCATTTAGCCGGGCACATTACGTTCAAGACGTATATAAATTACGCATACCGCCAGAGCCACGACTAGAGTAGTACGTCTTGCGGCTGACTGCACCATGCCTCGACCCTCCAGTGGTGGCGGCGACTCCGACCGCGTAGGACCTTTTCAGAATGTCTTTATCAAAAGTCGCACTCGCTGGTCGCACCGCTCTGAGTAGTGGCATGTCCGCTGTGATCTAGTACTTTTTTTTTTCATCGCACGCCTCTCCGCTCCGATCCGGCGCCGCCGCAAGGCCACCGCGGCGACTCATGGCACGCTCCAAATAACTACTAACATTAGTTATCACCGCGGTCGCAGACGCAAGACGCAGGTCGCGCGAGCGATGATATCATGGCCAAGGGGTAACACGTCATATTTATATAGGTATACAGTCGACTTCAGTCAGTGATGACAAAACCAGTGGTAATACTGACAGAACCGCTCTTCAAAAATGATGAAAATCAGTCGTTTTCACATGCATGCATTAATTAAGGTGTCAAAAACCGCTCTATATTTGGACAGCTTCTATGGAGTGACCGTTCACCGCTTTTACAAGTTTCAATACAATACTATTAGTTTCGAATAATATGTTCATATTCATGGGTGCTCGTTGTTCAATTATATTATTTCACCTTAAATTATTATCTCAAAAAACTTCCGGCGACATCGAGCCAGACCGAGAAGAAGAAGGCGGGACGAGCTTGACGCCTACAAACAGGATTGGTCCACACTAGCTCAAGGAGAAAGGAGTGGAAAGGAGAAAGGGAGACCTGATCTTTGGCTAAAAATCCTAACTTTATTAATATTATAAATACGAAAGTGAGTTTGTTTGTTACGCTTCAACGCTAAAATGGCTGAACGGATTTGGATGAAATTTGGCACACGGGTAGACCATGGCCTGGAATAGGACATAAAATACTTTTTATCCCGATATTACCACGGCATCGAGACTTATGCGGGTGAAACCGCGGGGTGCAGCTAGTAAATAAATAATAATAAATGTAAGGGCTTGATTCAGAAAGCGGTACTCCTGGACACGGCTCGCATTGTCAGGAGGTTCCTCTCTCTGGAGCCCTGACCGCAGGTAGCTTGGACCCCGTTCCCGATACCAGTGGGCTACTATTTTTTATATTTTTAAATGTTTTTTTTTAATGACTTTTATAAAAATATTAAAAAATGTACCTACTTAATAAGTTTATACAAATGAATAAACGAATGTAATATTTCCATCAAAAACGTAGTTAGCTGAAACTTGTATGTAAGATTAGAATTGGCATAAATGAAGAAACTTCGTAAGCCCGAATCTTATTGATGTCTATCTTAATTTCAAACGATTTAATCACTCATTCAACTTCTAATTGTTTCTTAATTAATTTAGGTAGTCCAACATCTGTGCAAATAGTTTTAAACTTAGGATTTTAGTTTAATTTTACCTTAGAAGTTTGAATATTAAACAACGCCATTTTGTCTGTGGTTTAAATGACTTACCTACTGAGGAGCAAACAACTCTTGATTACAAAGCACAACCATTAATTTCTTTACAATTTCTTTCTTTTTCTCTTTGCTTTTTGTGACAAATAAACCAATTTTTCTTTCTTTATTATGTTTACCCGACTACGGCGAAGCAAAAAGGAGGGTTATGATTTGACAGACAGACAAATAAAAAATCCGGAGTCACTGTATTCATCAGAGTCATGTGTTCGATTTATACCCTAACATGACGTGTGACTCCGGATTTTTTTTTTGTCTGTCTACTATGTCTTGTTTATACCTTTTAGTTGACGTTATTGTCGTAGTTGGGTTCAAATTTTTATAACTTTTATTTATTATATGTTTGTGCTAAAATACTTGTTACTAACAACCTTGCCTTGTCCATGGAATTTTTTGTCTGAAATAAAATATTGTTATTTGATAAAAAAAATTGTAATGATCTTCCTGTGCGAGTCCAAATAAAAACATTTTCTTTCTTTATTTACTGATGATGCAATGACAGCTGCTAGAAATCTGTTTGTAAGTATATTCATTTATATAAGTTTATGTACGTTTTTATTTGTAATAATTTCAAGAAAACAGACTAAAACAAAAAGGTAAAACGTAAGAAAAACGAAACAAAATCTCCTAAAAGTTTACTTTAAATAGAAATATCACCTTGGAACCCAGGAATTGTATAAAACGATTGCGGTGCTGCACCAAAGTTGGAAAGGATTTTATAACAAAACATTTACTTGGATTTTGAGGAGAAAAATGTTAAATGCACGTTAGAAAGAGACGTGTACTAAGCAGACTTCAGACGAATTTTGTCGCTAAAGTAGAACGCTCTGTGTGGTGTTTCTTGCTTCATTTTCTGCTATATTTTGTACTGGAAATAGGTATACTCTGTTCTAAAAATTCTAAACAAATCCTGACCAGGACAAATTCTTAAAAAAAAAAATTAAAAAAAATGGGTCTGTTCACTCACTAAAGAGAATTAGTAACACATTCAACTGTTTATATAAGGATTCAACTTTCCAACATTTTTTACTACAAAATGGCATCCACAGGTAAATTTTCTAATCTATTTGTTTATGTTTTCACCAAATACTCTAGGTACAGACCATAGGTGGATATATTATATTATTTGTGTAGAAATTGCAATGGCTATATCAATAGAGCCCTCGGAGAACTCAAGCTTCATGAAACCTGAATTCTCCGAAGGCTGTATTGGCAAAGGTATAACATACATTTTGCCCGTTATGTTATAGGTAAGTCCCATGTGATGTGGGGCGACTCGATTGGCATACACCGGACTTTGGATCTGTACTCCGGGTTATTTCCTAAATGAAACCTACAAAACACAAAATAAATACTCACGGAATCGCTATTCTAAATTCAAAAGAGTTGTGTTAGAGCTGAATCAACTCATCCTTATGAGTTGTGTTAGAGCTGAATCAACACATAATTCTAAATTCAAAAGAGTTGTGTCAGAATTGAATTTACTCATAATTCTAAATTCAAAAGAGTTGTGTTAGAGCTAAATCAACTCATAAGTCTAAATTCAAAAGAGTTGTGTTAGAGCTGAATCAACTATCAATTTTTCTGATAAAAACATCTTAGATTCTCGCTATTTTTAATCATTTTAAAATTTCTTTGTTGCGAATATTATTTTTATAGCACATATATTTATTTTATTCTCGGCTCGGTCTTGGCACGGTTGGTGTGTCTTTTGTGCTATTTTCCATCACACTGTAGCATATTGTGAGTTTACTGCGTTGTCCACTGACGTTGAAATGTATTTAGTGTTCAAAGTTTTTGGTGAGAATAGATGTAGAGGGATTCTTGGCTACCAAAGGGGTACATCGTCGGAAGAGTGAAGTGGAACGCACATTTAGGCCGCTACGCGACTCGGATAGTACATTATACCGACCTGGATATAATAGAAGCCTTCTACAAGAGTCGTTAATATAGAAAAACGTTGGATTGTCGTTTCATGAAAGTAGCTAATATTCAGCTGCACCCAGACCGAACTAGATGGAGAAGTTTCAAACAAATGCTAAAACAAAATAATATCTAGGTTGAAAAGCGTAGTCTCTTTTTACCCGACTTCGGCGAAGCAAAAAGGAGGGTTATGATTTTGACCGGTATGTATGTATGTATGTATTTAGGTATATATGTATGTATGTAACTTCATAACTTTTAAACTACTGATCATAATTTGACAAATGAGTTATCGTTGGAAGCGTCCTGATCGTCCACTGGTTATAGGCTATGTGACGTTATAATATTTCGGACAGAAATCAAGACAGGTACAAAAATGGCCAAGGTAAAGCCGTGGTCGTATGCCTGTACACCTACAAAATTATAATGGAATGTGACCACGACAATTTTTGTACCTGTATTGATTTCTGTCCGAAATATTTTCTTGTTTCATACTTTTTAGAGCGTGAATTTTCAGTTTTTGAACTTACTTTTTTTTCAGTAGTCGTGTTTTATTAAATTCCAATAAACTCGATAGAATCTTTTTTCTTTTTCAAATCAAAGAGAGATCTTGTCTAATCAAGGAATCCTAACGAGTTTTCATACAAAAATAAACTTGAAAAAGGGATGAGGTGTTGATACAAATTATAGGTTCCCCTATAAGGCCTTACCTCATATCACGATCCACACTCAATGCAAAATTTCAATAACCAAACAACGCAAAATGTCTTTTCCATCGTTATACATAGAGCATTATTTTCATTAATATTCCCACTTTACTGTGAGAATTCAAGGTAGAGAAAATATTTTCATTGCGTTTCGGTCCCACGTCGTGCCCAAACCCCTCGCAGGAATGTAACAGTTAAGAAATACTTTTACTTAACAAGAAATGTGGAAAGCAAAGATTCATTTAATTGGCGCACGTAGGAATGTATTCAGAAATGAAGTTTGTTTTCGTTAAGATTGTGCATTTCAAGTATTTGCTTTGTGGAGTTTTGAGATTGTAGACGGAATGTTGATATTTAAATTAGGATTATGTGGTTTGCTTTGTATTGTCTTGAGGAGATCTTGGCTAAGTAATATAAACAGCCGTCAGGTTAAGCTACGCTTGCCGGGGTTGGTCCGGGGATGGGTCACCATCTTTACAAATACAAATTCCTCTGTGCTTCGGAAAGCATGTAAAGTTGTTGTTCCCTGGTTTGGTGGGTAGTCAGAAGCCCGAAAGTCTGAAAACCAGTATTACCAAGGGGTGTCGTATTACCCAGTTACTGGGTTGTGGAGTGACCTCCACACCCAGTTACCGAGTATTTCACAGCAAACAAACTCAACTTCACTCATCCTCATTAGAAAAGGGAGGATCCTTCGGCCAGACGGTTGTCCTGTCTGGCAGGGAACTGCTCAACGGTTGTCCTGTCTGGCGGGCAACTGCCCAACGGTTGTCCTGTCTGGCGGGCAACTGCCCAACGGTTGGAGTCGGGATCTTGTATACAGGGTGAAATTGAATTTATGCGACACCTCTTAAGGGTACTCATCATTATGAACAACTTTGACTGTGGAAGCAACCCAGAAATCGCGAAAAAAAAAACATCTGTTCCCTACACTTTGACGAGCTATGCGAACATGCCTAAATGTAGGGAACTGCTGTTTTTTTTCGCGATTTCAGGATTAATCCCATAGTGAAAGTTGGTCATAATGATGAGTACAATGACCCCTTAAGAGGTGTCGCATGAATTAAATTTAACCATGTATATGTCGATCGAGCAGTTAATTCTAATTGCGCGATGCGGGTTTTTTTGTGACATCAAGATTTTCTGTGACGTCAGGGCTTTAATGTGTAGTTCGTATGTGGCTGCCATGTAATAATACAATGTCGCCCTTGCGCATGTGACCGCCCGTAATTTTCTGAATATTCATGAAAAAATATCGAAAATAAACTTCAAAAGGGGGGGTCTATCTATAACATTTTTTCAATTTTTAATTTTTTAAAGATTTGCTTTTAGGTTTTTTGACACATCTCCGAAGTTTATGGGTCGATTTGGATTCTGTTTATTATTTCCAAAAGCTTATGAGTTATTTTAACAGGTTAATTAAAATTTTTACAAAAAAATATCGTCTACGAAAAAAAAAACGGAATCGAAGTCATTTTTTCGGTAAAAAATTGTGTATTTATTTTTAAAAAACTAGTGAAAAATGTTATAGATAGACCCCCCCTTTTGAAGTTTATTTTCGATATTTTTTCATGAATATTCAGAAAATTACGGGCGGTCACATGCGCATGGGCGACATTGTATAATGTAGATGCCACCACAGAGGTACTCGAACTTACACTGAAATTTTTTCTTCGTCGTTCTATGGTTTAAAGTATGATAGTCAGCTAACCAGCCAGCAGTCGACATCAAATGGCTTTCTTAGACAGGTTAAAGAAAAGAAGGAGGGGTTCGTGGGTAAATAGCCAGCCGGCTACGCGCCACCACCAACGGTCTACTGAGCGTGTTCTCAGATCAGTGGGATTCCCCTCTGCTGCGCCACTGGGTAAGAATCCATACCAGTTGATATTTGTAGCATTATCTCCTATCACTAGTTATTAAGTTATTTTGTTGATACTAACACTATGGACTCAATGTCTGAAATAAAGAATTTGAATTTGAAATAACAGCCGCACTGATCGACCTTCAAGGTTGAGCAACGTTTGCCGTTGTCGAGGTCGGTTCGTGGATGATCATCTATTACATAATAAGACCCGTCCGTGCCTCAGAAAGCACGTTAAGCAGTTGGTCCCGGCTGTCATTCGTAAAGGGGGGTCAAAACTAAAATTATTCTTTACAATGCTTTGGTGCGATCTCACCTAGAATTTGCCAGTATAGCATGGAATCCCATGTACGCTGTACATTCGCAGCGTCTCGAGAATATCCAGCGTGCATATTGCGTACATGTCCTCAGGAATATCCCACAGATGTCTATATGAACAACGTTTGGCTTTCTTTTGCATTGAGTCGCTTCGGAACCGCCGTACTGTCCATGACTTAGTTTTTCTTTATAAAATTGTCAATGTTCACATAGAATGCGACCAGTTGCTCGAACGTGTCATGTTGTCAGTCCCTTATAATCTTCCTAGACGGCCAATATCCAGACTTTTTGAACCGCCCACCTGTAGAAATAACTTTGGGAGACATTCGCCAATATCTAGGATGTGTACAAAATTCAACGAACTCAACACCAAACTACCTGATTTAGACGTATTCTTTGGTTCCCTGCCGCAATTCGAATCCCTCTTGCACAGTCATTTAAATGGTCAATGTCATACTTAGTTAAGTTAGTTATTTTTATTTAATTATATTTGTATAAGTCTGTTTTTTGTTCTGTATAAGACCAGTCAACACTGTTTCTTTTTGTTAAAGTTTTTTTTTCTCTCTATGATTTTATTTTGTTTTCCATTTAATTTAATTAATATTATACATTCTCTTTTTTTCAATTGTATGTGATTTAAAAGGTTGCTTTGTTATATGTGAATGTCGTGTACACCTGTAATTGGTATATATATAAGAGCCCATACCTGTTAATTTTAATGTTTAATGTATAATATATATGCTGTTGGCGTACCTATTTTAAATAAATAAATAAATAAAGCTTAGACAGCTGTCACAACCTAGACACAAGCTAGGCAGATTGATGAGATAAGTAGGGTAAAGCAAAATTCATCCTCAAGCTATACAATCTTTCCTCATTCCTTCCATTTCCACCTTCCACAGACAAACTTCCACCTCCTTCTTACATTCTTTTTATACCTTTTTTCCTCAATTTGTTGCAAGAAAACTTATCAGAGACAGAATTACCTTAATTAGCCAGTCTTTTGGCATGTTTACCCAATAAAATGGTAATATGAACGAGGCCGGGACGTGGGGACAATTGGCATTATTTTATCTTATCTTTTAGATTGCGATGAAGGTTTCTTTATAGGAGTAACTAGCTTTTGCCTGCGGTGTCGCCCGCCCCAAACCGTTCTATATCATGACCCAAGCCAAGGTCTGTCCGTGTGCTCATCCAAATCCGGTTAGCGATTTAGGCGTGAAAATATGACAGACAGACAAACAGAAAGACACAGTTACTTACGCGTTTATAATGTTTGTGAGATTCATTTGAGCGCGGACCTATTAGTCAATGAGGTTTCAGACTGGCTAAAGTAGACTCATCTTTCATGGGGTATTGTTTAAAATGTTACAATAAAATTCCTCTCCACATACTTCAACTGAATGAGACGAAATTCAAATCTTGTATAAAACGCGCACTATGCAGGCAGGCATATTATAAGTTGGCTGATTACATCGCTGATAAAAATGCTTGGCTCAATGCTGGTCCTGCTCCACAACCACAACTTGACATTTGAAAATACTGTTGGCGCTGCTGAAGATTGTAAAACCATCTTTGCATTGTATAAACTCAATCTCCTTTGTATTGCATAATTGCATAGCACATGTGTGAGTACTATGTACTACAGAGCTACCATTTACCGGGTAATATGTCTTTCATTGACTTGAATGTGCCCTGGCGGCTGAGAGTATGTCATGCTCACTCAGATGTCTCGCTGATGGTGGCGTGTGTGTTGGATCATTTAGCTCCCTTCAAAATGGTTGAGCTGAATGGTGCTAATACATGCGTCATGTTCGTGAACGGGCGCCGTCAGTTGGGACTGGTCGTCTCTTAGCTGCCGTGGCTTATTTTAATCCTTGAATTGTTTTATTTTATCTTTTTATTACGGACGCTTTTAACGTGCGCATCTTTTTTACATTGTTCTCACATGTATAATTTAAACATGAATTATGTAACCACTATTTTGTAACAATTATTTATTTAAAAGAGTGTCCGTGGAGTTTCTTGCCCGTTCTTCTCCATAGGTACCTACTACGCTTTGGAATGGGGTTCATATTTCTGACTGACTGACTCCTTGACAATTCAAAAGTGCCTGTATATGGTTTAATTGAAATAAATGCTTTGAGTTTGTGAGTTTGAGCGCCTCTATCGGTAGTTTTGGGAAGTATTGATACATTGATTTTGGTTAATCTCGAGGTAAATATTGATAAGATTTGTTAGCAATTTTGAATGCCAGTTGCATTCTTAATACTCAGGCCGTTTTGTAACATTTATTCTTCTAGTGGTCACAAGCGCTAGTGCTGAGCGTGAGGTCCTGGGTTCGATTCACAGGTCAGGCAAAGAGTTATTGGGTTTTTCTTTCTGGAATTTCTCAGTAGCCGCCCGGAGTCAGGATTTGTGCCCGGTTGTTGGAAATAGGCTCACTCTCACACGGGACTTGTACATAACTGGCCAGGTAGACGACATACGGAAGATCGCGAGGAAGAGGTGGATGATACACGAGGACCAGGGCAGCATGGCATAAAATGGAGGAGGTCTGTAGTCAGCGGTGGGTGGAACAAGACTGCCAATGATGATGATGAAACATAACTGGCGTAATGTGGGTGTACTATAGGTATACCACTGCCCAACCCTTCGGGAAAACAAGACGTGATGTTGTGTTATGTTTTTGTAACATAGTGTACATCTTCGAACATGACACGACATGACAGTTACCAATTCTATTTTTATCCTCATAAATAATCATCATCATCATCATCAGCCTATTAATGTTCCCACTGCTGGGACACAGGCCTCCTCTCTGTGAGAGGGAGTGGGCCGTAATCCACCACGCGGGCCCAGTGCGGGTTGGTGGATGTCACATGTCTTCGAATTTTTGGTTCTAAGACATGCCGGTTTCTTCACGATGTTTTCTTTCACCGTTTTGAGAGCAGTAGTAATGAAATTATTTACACAAAGTAAAGCGCCTGCTTGGGTTCGAACCCACGACTCACAACTTGTAAGTCGGGGCCGTTACCACTGGGCCACCACTGCTCCTAGTGTCATAAATAATACGAGCTGTAAATATTGTAGTTGTTTATATTCCCGTATGTACACTCTGGTCGCATCACATCATTACCGGCTTTACTAACTCGAGGTGTTTAGAATTTTTGTGAGGATCCTATGCATTTTTCATACGATGTTGACGTATAGCATACATTACGCATGGCGGGAAAAGCAGTTTTTACAAAATACGAAATACAAAAATATTTATTTTAACCAAAACATTGTTTCATACATAAATTGAGGCAGCCCCAGTAAGTTACAAAAATACTTGTGTCGGAGCTGTCTCGCTCTTCCCATAAGTGGTAGCTTTACAATGATGAGGCTAATTCAAATAGAGTGATGAGAAAATTAAAAATAAAATAAAACAAAAATAAAACATTAATTTAGCAGCTCTCTGTGCATGTGTGTGTGTATATGAGTGTGTGTGTGTGTGTGTGTGTGTGTGTGGGTGGGTGTGTGTGTGTGTTTGTGTGTGTGTGTGTTTTTACAACAGAAGGACCATATTCTTCCTTGCATAAAGCACACATCCTATTTCTAGGACACCGATTTGCGAACATCATGTTGATAGGGGGGGGGGGGGGGGTCGTGGCTGTCAATCTGCCTCTAGCCTTTTCCCAACTATGTTATACCCTTGTAATACCAGTATTTTACATGGAGCGACTGCCTATCTGACCCCCACAACTCAGTTTTAATATTTTACAGATAGTTGAAAGCTCGCCAGCCGCTCAGTGCCCGGGAGCCCTCACACGCATTTATAATCCTAATTTGAATGACAAGTTATCTGCCGCGTCGGAACGGTGCTGTTATAATGGGATGTCCTTAAATGAAATGAAATTGTTTATTGTGCAAATAAGATATAGGAATCATTTTTACACGACATATAAAAATTTAATAAAAATAATAAGCTAGATGGAATTGTCATTTCCCCTCGGACAAGTATTCATTTCTCCTTCCACATCTTTAAAAAAAACATCATAAACGGCTATACTCAGAAGTCCCTACTGCTGGACACAGCAGTCTCCATAATTTAAGCTCGCCCTAAATAAAGACAAATACGCATTGAGCTAATCCATAAGGGTCACCTCTATTATGAATCGTGTGCCCCTAATAAATTCGTGAGCGAAACTATAATGCTTTTAATGGGTTCCGTGGACCTTAAATGGATGGTGATGACCCTATAACTGGTTATAACTGGTGTATATTTCATGATGATGTTGAATAAATTCTGTGGAAATGCGTTCCTTGTGAAGCATAATGATTGTGTGCTGTGACTATAAATGATAGGCTGAGGAATGGTGTGAGGGCAACGTTGCGGTGAAAACAAGATGCAGTGGGTGAGTATGCTTAGATGATTTGGTCATGTTGAGAGGATGAATGAAAGGTGATTAACAAAATGTATTTATAAGGCAAATGAGACTGGAAACGCCGGGAGGGGACGCCCTAGGAGGACATATAGTGACTTTTCAGAAAGGTAAATAGATTTTTCGTGTTTTATTCTTTATTTGCGTCATGCTTACCGCAAATAAACGTATTTTCTTTATTTTTTTTCCATTATGACGTGTTCGGTAATAGTGTGGATTGCCACGGGTACTGGAAATAAGCTCGCTGATATCGAAATACCTACACTTCCATATATCCCAGTGGGATAGTTGCGTAACACACTAGGGCTTATTTCATCAATGAACTTGAACGCCATCAGAATATTTAATCGTTCAAGAGCAGTGTCATCCTTTGTTGTGAAAATAAATATTGACACTGATAGCTCTTAAACGCAGTTTAGATATATGCTCTATGCAGTTTAGATATAAATGCTCAATGCAGTTTAGATATTATGCTCTATGCAGTTTAGATATAATATACAGCTCTTAAACGCAGTTTAGATATATGTATGATCGCGTTCAGTTTCTTTGGTGAAATTGGCATTTACAATGGCAATGCGTTTTATTTTGACAATTCAATAACATTCAATGCTATTATTAAGTAGTAGAAAAAACTTCAAATATACAGGGTGACTTTTAATTTGTCGTATTCCTTCCAGGACGTGAAAGTGTGACCCATTTGCAACATTAAACACCCCATAAAGAGCAGGCGAAAAAACATGGGATTAGAGAAAATACAAATTTTAAGAATTATTGAAAGTTTCCCAGAATTCGTCACTAAATATAATTTTTCTCCAATCTCATAAATTGAATGGCCTTCATTACTATTCCATTGGATACCTAATACTTCGACAAACATTTCAATGTAACCAAATTTTCTAAAACATCAAACACTTAAAAGTTTCATAAATTATCTACTTAGATGAACTTTGACACCAGTTATCTCAAAATTTTACTGAGGCATTAAGCGTATTTTCTTGAATCCCATGTATTTTCGCTTAGGCTTTAT
Organism: Conistra vaccinii; assembly: GCA_948150665.1. Lineage (NCBI taxonomy): Eukaryota > Metazoa > Arthropoda > Insecta > Lepidoptera > Noctuidae > Conistra > Conistra vaccinii. The sequence goes on along the minus strand of OX411326.1, from coordinate 4,455,513 downwards.
GGGGTGCTTAATTGTTGCACACTTTCACGCCCTGGAAGGAATACGTCTAATTACAAGTCACCCTGTATAAAGTACCTATACAGGATGGAAGGGTAAACACCGTTGTCACTCAAACTATGGGTAGTTGGCTTAAATATAAACATAAAAAACCTTTAACAATATTAAAAAGGTTATTGTCCGACACCGTCTGCAATTTCATGGATATGCGCCCGCCCGTGTGACTGTAATCGATCGCAGCCCGTCCTACCTACCTACACAACACATGAATAAATACAATACAACCTTTTCCTGGCTTAAGACAGGCAACAATACCTACCTTAGGAATTGCGTGACGATTCTAAATGTACATCTTAAAAAAAAAAAGTTGTGATTTTCCATTGAATTTATGTTCTATAAACGAAACCAAACCACTGATTTGAAGGATAACGGTGTTTACCCTAACACCCTGTATGTATAATGGATTAGGAAATTTCTTAAAAATTCAGATTGCGATTGAAAGTATGTTTCGCTATAGCATGCGGGTTTTCAAGACCAAATTTGGATTTGCTAGTGATCAGAGAGCTCACGGAATGAAATTAATTTAGTTTGGGTCGCTGTCACCGAATATGGTGAAGAGGACTAGGTATATACGTCTGCTTACTCCTTCGGGAAATACAGAATCGGTAGTTAACCTAAAACTTCAATGTACAAGTCCTTAGTAACTTCCCAAGGCAGCCGGACTAATCTTTAATATATTATATTCGGGCAGTCGGGCACGAAGTTGTACAAATCGGGCCAACCTAGACAAATGAACCAAGTTTAAGTAATTAGGAAATACATTTGTTGATCTAGATTAAACTACTTTGAGCCGACAGTAACTAGGTTGTAAAGTGAATCAGTTTTAGGATTAGTTGTTTTAACGTTTAAAAGTGTTTTTTTTTTGTATTTGTAACATGGTATACAAAGGTGTTACATAAGTTAAGGATGAGATCATATTAAACATGTTTTGCATTATACTAAAGCATGCAAAATGATAAAAACAACTTATGTTCAAAGTATTCCTTAACGCTATAAAAATTATTATCATTCTCAGCCTGTTGCAGAAACGAACTTTAACTTGTAAAGCTGTCATTAAATACAAATCTTCTATTAACTTGTTACTGAATGTAACATTAGACTCGATTTTAAAGGTTTTCTGATGAAATTAATGAAATCGTTAGCGTTAATGATCCATTAAGTAATGAAGCACTAAGGCTTGTCTTTGTGCAACTGCGATCGCTTTTAGCGATGAGACCGCCCATTGTGTCACTCTATGTAAAATTTCTAACTCTATGTCTGTATTTTTTATGGTGCACGTACATAATTGTAATAAAGAGTATTCTATCTATCTATCTGACTGAGTGTTAGCCATTTAAACATTGAATTTTAAACAGTCTGCTATTTAGTAATTTAGTTTACATGGTAATTAGTTATATATACGTACAGCCATACCTAAACACCTTTTACTATATTTTGTTAGCGAGGGATTTCATCTAAAACAAGTCTTTTGTCACGCTGATTCCTAGAGCTTATCTCTGCTGCTGTTCTGAATAGTTCTTTGTGTTTCCGTACAAACATACATGTTTCATTAGATATAGTGAAGGCAGTGGTAGCATACCAAATAGCCAGTTCGTCTGTGGTTGAGGATTCCAGATGAAGCTCGCTTTCACCATCAGCCTGATCGTCACTTAGCATCAGGTGAAATGCAGGGCAAGAAATTCCCCGTTGTGGATTGAAAATCGTCTCCAGAGGGTTTTGACAGAATGACATTCGGTAGTTCTGTGATTATAGAAAAATCCATGGTCGAAGAGAGAGAGAAGTAGAATGGCTCAATTCTTATATTCTTGTTAGTGGTATAGAAAAATCTCATTTATAAATAGCAGCATAGATCAGTAATCTGGAAAGTATTGAAATTGACAAATAGAACCGGCATAGTGATATTTTCTCATTACTTTACGCCTCAGGATCTCAGGAATAAGAGCTCGGTGACACGACGCCGTCATCGCGCCGCCACCGCGCCGCCGCCGCTGAGCTGTGTATAAGCAAAATTACCGCGCCGCCACCGCGCCGCCGCCGCTGCTACGGCGCCACCACCACGCCGCTAGTATTGTTTTTTTTTAATATGCAAAAATGCGCTTAATAAGTGAAATAGCAAAATCAAGCGGCGACGGCGCGGCGACGGAGCGTAGATGACACGGCGACAGCGCGGAGGCGGCGCGGCGGTGTTGCTGTGTACACGAGCCCTTAAACTTCTCAACAGTTATCGCACAAAAAATCATTCAAAAGGAATCTTAAAATAAAACTTTCAAAGTTTCTTATGACTTAATCGCTATACCTTTGATTCCAATGTATTTCAGACTATTAACTTTTGATTTTTAATTAGTAAAAGACCCGTCTACCGTCTAATAAGAGGTAGAAAAGATGAGGCAAAGTTGTAGATAATTCCATTAATTTAGTTCAGTCTTTAAATTGTAGAACCAAACTTAATAATTTGCCAACTTTGTGTCTGTAGTAGTAAAAGATTCCTTTACTGAAGCATGAAATGAATGTTTTATTGGTAGAGTTAAAACGGTTTTGTTGTGTAGGTACTTACAGTGGGCAACAAGAGCCTATGAACACTGTAACTTTTACATAAATCATTATATCCTCTATCATAATGATTATTCATACAAAATGATTCAATAAATGGCTTTTCTTCTTTTGATGTAAGTATAGCTAAGCTAATAAATGCTAAGAGTTAATATTCTTAAAATTGTACAGAGTATTTTACTTAATAAGTAAGATTAAAAAACTAAAGTGTTAATAGACTTTTGATTGTTGACCGTATCTACACGAAAAAATCGTACATTAGATAATTTCTTTTGAAAGACGTCCATTGCTGAATTTAACTTAGGGCTCCCCCAATCATCGCTGCAATGGTTATGCTCTGCCCAAATCCAGCGCATTTCTAAACTTTTGAAGATTTTGTCAACTCAACCAACTTTTTAACCGACTTCAAAAGGTGGAGGTTGTTTTTTTTGTTTTTTCGTCATTATATACTCCGTCAATTAGGAAATGATTTTAATTATTCTTTTTTTGTTTGGTAGGTCATACTTCAGAGGTGGTCCCATTTTAATTTATCTAACTTTGCTTGGGTAGCTTTTGTAGTTTTTGCTTCAATAATACGTAGGTACTTTTCCCATTATGTGGATGATAAGTAACTTTCTAAAAAAACACAACCCACTTCCTAAAAAAACATAACAAAGTGAAAAATTATTTTCATTTCGGAAGTGGGTGGCTTAAAACGAAAATTCAAAACCAAAGACATCGACTTCCGAAATTAAAGTAATTTTTCACTTTGTAGTGTTTTTTTTTTGAGTCGGATTTTAGAAAGTCCTCTAACAAATGTACGTTTCTGATACATCCAACCTAAACTTGATATCCCTGGGAACGTAACCCTGCTTGGAATGTCAGAGGGACTACTAGCAACATTTCCTCACTAGATTCCTATGCTAATTCTTAAAAGAAACGAGTCACCCTGATTGTCACAGAGGCGCGGATTACGTGGGGCGAGATTTGATTAAAAATGGAACGTATACGAGGAATATGTTGTTGTAGAGTTCCTTGTACTGTTTTATGTTATGGTTTTAGTACCTACACTAGCTTCTGCCCGCGACTTCGTACGCGTGGAAGTCATAAGACACCAGTTGACACCACAATATACTACAGTTTATAAAACTTTCGTGTATACTACGTTTGTAATATTGTTCTCAGCAGTTAAAATACACAGAGAGTCAGGACTGGTGACTCGGGAGCTAGTACCTACATACTGAGTCATGCTTACATATTTTTTGAGGAGAAGCTTGTCTTTCTTTTAAATCAAGCCGACAATATTGTCATATTACCTGTTTACTGCAACTTTACCCCCGCCTTAAAATTATTTTGATTTTCTTGTGAGAAAACTCTTCATCTCAAACCAATCTTCCTAGCCTTTTCCTAACAATATTGGGGTCGGCTTCCAATCTAACCAGATGCAGCAGAATACTGGTATTTTTTACCAGTGATAGCCACTAGGCTATCACTAAGTCACGCCAATAGGTGTGACGTTGGACTGCCAAGTCATAGGTCTCGAGTTTAAACCCAAGGCCCGCAAGACCAAGACTTTTCAGATTCATATGCGTAACTAGCTGTGCCCGCGACTTCGTCCGCGTGGAATATTGACTTTTCGGGCAGCATATTTTGAATTACATATAACGTCGTTTGGGTAGCCAAAAAATTACTACAGTAATGCTTCTCTGTATACGATATTTGACGTATGGCCATCGGGGATGAAAGCATACAGGCTCCTAGGATTGCTAACCCGTGACAGAGCCACATACAACTGACCGTGCGAGAAACAGCTGATACTTAGATCTACACCCACAACTTTCAGCGTCTGACCTTGGGCTTTATTAATTGTCATCGCAAAACATAGGCTGACTGGAAACTGAACTCGTTTAAAACTAAATGGAAAATTGTTTGGAATGAGAGGAATCCGAGGAATGAAAACATTTTCACCTTTTCCACACCATGTTAAAATCTCTGCTTCTATTAGATTCCGTTGTAAATTGGTCACTTTTAACCTGGTGCCATTGCAAAGTTTTGGGGGGCTTAAATTTCTAAGAAGCATTATGGGTACGCCTACTTTTAATTTTATTTTATGTGCTGGTAGTCCAGGAGCATTGAGGGATTCAAACAATTCTACTGGGTAGCTTGTAGTTACTAACCTGAGCTAATAAACTTATACTTAATAAAGAAATTCAAGAAAAGAAATGCCTAACCTATACCAAATACTTTTAATATTTATATACAAACCCTAAATACAAATTAAGATAAATAAACCGAAAATCAAGGAAAGAAATGCCTAACCTATAACAAATGCTTACAATATTTATTTACAAACCCTAAATAAAAACTAAGATAAGCAAATACCCAAAAATCAAGGAAAGAACCGCCTAACCTATACCAAATAGGTACAATATTTATTTCCAAAAACTTTAAAGATAATTAAGAAAAAGAACCTAACCTACATCCCTAAATTATAAATAAATGAAATATGCAAACAGTCAGTATTCAAGTGAATCGCAATAATCGAATGCAACTATTCGCCTATACTCTCTAGGATACGTGCGTTCGCTACGAATAAGTGAATCCAGCAGCGGCGCGGTTTTTTTTTTTTTTTTGACTTCTCTTTTTGGTCTCTCAGGTGACCACTCAGGTCCGCGCTGCTTAACCGAACTTTGTAGCGGTGCGGCTCTCAGCGCGCTTTATATAGCCACGGACGCGCAGGCGTGTACGTAGGTACTCTGATAGAATACTTTAACAAATGTTTGCCGTGATTCTTTACATAACTTTTTTATTTATGAACCGATTGACATGAAATAAACACTAAATGTTAAGTGAAGCTTACTACAATATATTAATGAAAACCGCATCTAAATCGAATAAGCCGTTTCTGATATTAGCGTGCACAAACACACAGACAAACCGACAAACAGACAAACAGACAAAAAAAAAAAAATTACAGTCTCGGGTTCGGCATCGATATAATAACAACCTTTCTACTTTTTTTTTATATATTTCCATTGTACAGACACCAGTTTTCTATAATTTTATTATATGTATATATATATATATATATATATATATATAGATAGATATAGATGTATAATTTTCAATTGTTTCAAAAACGGATAAGGAAAAGATCGTCAGGAAACCGGCCATGCCTGAGACATATTTCTCGATGGTAGTTGAAGCCAAGTTAGTGGCCTATGGGTGGCTTTAAAACTCTGACACCAGCTTCGTCAATAACCACACGAAAAGAAGAAGACCAGTATTTCACATGGAGCGACTCCCTATCTGACCTCCACAATCCAGTTACTGTGTAACACGACACCCCTTGGTAATAATGGTTGTCAGACTTTTGGACTTCAGACTACCCGCAAACGACTGTCAAAGACCTACGAATAAAATCCGGGATCAACGGCTTAACGTGCTTTCCGAGGCTCGGAGGGATCTCGATATGTAATGGATGGTCACCAATCCACGAACCAACCGCGGCTAGCGTTGCTTAACTTTCGATTGACTCGGGCGGCTGTTATTATTATTAAGTCAGGAGAGTTAGAACAGAGTCTTCTTCTAACATGACTTATCCTTATAGGAATAACCAATAGTCTTTGCAAATCTGAATCATTATGAATCAAACATATTAAGCTTTTGATATACCTACGAAAAATCCTGAAGTTTTTTTAAAGATAGAAGTTCTTGAAAACTATTGAAATAAACTTGAAAATTTCAAATCCATTGCTCCATTTATACTCAAATGCCTCATCAGAACGGTTAGTAATCTTATAATGGATGCCATAGTATATTCAATCTGGCAATTTGTGAACAGCAACCTTTTAAATTAGAATGCGGTTTTCTTAAAGACTTAAAAAGTTTAAATCCTTGCTTCTAAAAGTGGGGAGAAATATATTATACGGACTTAAGTGCTCATAATTTTCATCGAAGGAGAATTGTTTTCTGCCGTGTGGAACCAGAGTAAAAATGAAATTAATGGATGACCTTTATCTGTTTGAATCGTTACATAAATATGAGAAACATTGTGTTGAAGTAAAAGGAGTATGTAAGGATCGTAGCATGTGCTACGATTCTTACATACTCCTATTTTTGTTGGTGTTCTGTAGTTTCTGCCTACCCCCATTGAAAAATTGAGAGCTGTTTATGTATTATATTAATGTAACATTGGTGTATATCAAATCTCCTTTATAATTATTTAAAAGGAGACTCAGAAAGCTCAGAAGTGAGTACGTCAGAAATATTTTAGAGCATTTTTTTTATGTATAACATTTTTCCTCTCGCTTTCCTGCAATCTGTGGGAGTGATTTCATGAAAAGGGACGGAAGTGTGTAACAGGAAGCCGGGGAAGCGCGCGCTATTTTATTTGACCAATTAGCACGCGCGGTGCTAGAACCCATTTTCCATAAGATTGTAAACAGGATGATGATGATGATGGCGATGATGATCATGATGAATATTTTTTATATCATATATACGTTATCCAAGATGTCAGATGTTAGTCATCATTTATGCGACTACTGCTCGCTCGTAAATTTTTTTTTCTTTTAATTCAATTTGCAATCGGTCGTCGGACCATAAAGGAATTCGTTCCATTGCTAAACTTTAAAACAATTGTCGTCAAGGAGCGATAGTGATATGCAATTTTCAAACAATTTCCTTTCCCACGAAGCGGGCGCATGTCACCTTTTCGAACTGTCATTTTAATTTAAAATGTTGGCAATGACGTAGTCGAAAAAAATATAAACTGCAAGTAAATGTGAACATTAGGCCCTTTTACGTGGCATGGTTTCTTTACGGTACGGCGTATAAACCGCACTATAGAAAAAACATGTCCGTCAACTAGCTTCCATAGTGATCCATACAACACTGACAACCGTGCCTAAACACGGCGTATAAACCGCACCGTAGAAAAAACGTGTCTGTCAACAAGCTTCCATAGTGATTCATACAACACTGAGAACCGTGCCTACACACGGCGAATAAAGGTCATCGCTTATTATAGCAGCACGGCTCCTTCACGGCAAATACCTTGTCATTCAAGTTAGGATTCTAAGTCAAATCCATTAAAGTCTATTTTACGATTGCTATACAGAATAGTGGACGGCTCGCAGGCAGTGAGCGGCCCAAGAGCCATCACACGTCTGGCCGACATCGACAGCGCGCTTCAAGCGAGGAGCCCGTTCGCCGGCGCCTCACCGTCCGCGGGGTGATGCCTCGCCGCCGCCGTAAGCGCGGTGACACCTCGCCGGTCGCACGGTGACGCCTTGCTTGTGAATAAACAATAAACTGTTACCTCGCCGGTCGCGTGCCGGCAGCGAGCGGTCGCCTTGCTGACAGTGCGTTGGCGGCTAGCCGTCGCCTTGCTTCCGGCGCGTTGGCGACTAGATTTTTCGAGGCGGTGCCGGGGCGCTACCGCGCTGGAGCGGTGCTGTTATAATGGGCGATGACCTTAAGCCGTAGTTTTCATGGCAAGAAAAACGTATGTGTACAAAGGGCCTTACGGCAATTAACATAATTTATACATAATTAAATACATTTGCCTAAGACCAGTGTCCAATATCAACGTCTCTACAGTAAAAATATTAATTAAATACCCTCATAATTAATTCGGGTAACGTCTCCGGGTAGAAAGCTCGCCAGCACCTAAGTGCTAGAAAAAATACAGTGAGAATACGGCCTTAAGTTTAGCGAAGCAAATTTTGCTACCGGAGAAATATAATTACGTTACAGGCATTAAGGGAATTAAGAGGAATGATAGGTACTTGATATTGGAGAGGCAATACTGGAGTATAGAATGCCAAAGTTGACTAGGAATTTGTAATGAAAAAGAATTTGAAGAAAATGTATGTCAATTATCTATCAGATTTCACTTAAAGTTCTAATGAAAAATGAGTTCTAGAGATCAATCTTATTTTTCTCGGCATATTTCTCATTATTGAAATTATTACAAATATGCCGAGAGAGAGAGAGAGAATTGCAGGCAGTGATAACCTAGCGGTGTGACCGTCAGAATTTCAAGCTGTAGGTCTCGAGTTCGAACCCAAGGCACGCACCTCTGTCTTCGGATTCATGTGCGTATTGTATAATTATCACTTGCTTCAAAAACGGTGAAGGAAAACATCGTAAGGATACATTCCTGAGAGATATTTCTCGATGGCTTGTGCAGCTAAGTCAGAGCCCATGGGCAGCTTTAAAACTCTGACACCAGGTTAGTCACAAACCACAAGAAAAAGAAAAAAGATTTCAAATTGTATTGTGTACGAGTATATGTGAAATTTAAGCAATCACATTGGTATTTGACTGGTTTTTAACACGCAGAGTCTCAAGATCACACAACAGTTTTCTATCTGGCATTAGCATTCACTGTCTGACAGAAAGAAAAAACAACGGGTTGCACTCCGGGACTGCCGGCAGAAGTGAAAACTTGAACATTAACGTTGTGCATTTTTGAATATTATGGAATGGTTAGGGAATAATTTCGCACGAATTGCTTTATTTATCAGTATAAAAGTACTATAATTTATGTGGTTAAATACAATATTCATTACTAGTATATTTACTTATTTTTAAAATATAGTCTAACAAAAATAAACAATTTATTTAAACACTTTTCATGAAGTATGTTTTGACTGTTTTTTTTTACCCATCAATATGGGTAAAATTTCTTACCTCGCAATCTTTACGTAATGTCAAAGAATATTTATTTTTACATTTACTTTGTCGGTTGCTAGGCAACGGATCTTACGGTCACGTCCTGACGCGAGTTTAACATTTTTTACCCATCCCAATGCTTAGAAGAACATAACATCACGCCTGGGGTTAGACGGAGGTGTACCTATAGTACACTAACATTTTGCCAGTTATGGGTAAGTCCCATGTAATAGGGGGCGAGCCTATTGCCATCAATCGGGCACAAATCCAGACCCCGGGCTACTTCTGAGAAATACTATATAGAAAAACCCAATACTACTTTGGCCGACCTGGGAATCGAACGCAAGACCTCATGCTCAGCAATAGCGTTTGCAACCACTAGACCAACGACGCAGTGCGGTGTTGTGATTGGTGTAATTTGATTGGTCTGCTACTGAGAAATTCCAAATGGCAAAATCTAATATAGCCTTGCCCGAAATGGGAATCAAACCCAGGACGTCACGCTCAGTAGTAGCGCTTTTGGCCACTGGACCAATGAGACAGACAAGAGCAATCATAAAATTAAAAGAGTGCCCTAGACAGGCTCCATAAACTCACACGCACCGGTACCGGTACTGAAAGAATCTTGCAATAACGAGCACCGAACTTGTTGCAAGCAATAAAAATTATATCAACACAATCGTCATGATTCATTGAAGCTTATAATTACAATAAAGTCATAAAACTTGAATGTCAACAGATTATACGAAGTCAGTTGGACAATAGTAGCGAAGTTATGGTTTATTTGATTATTTTTGGGTTCTATCTGTTTGGTTTGAGTTATGCTGCTGAGCCTGTTATTAGCTGCAGGGTAAGTTCAAATCATTATCAATTTTATCAGCGGATTTTTAAGAAGGCCGTGTTTAGTAGTGCGCATTAAATGCAAAAGGATCATGGAATTGTAGATAACCAGCTAACTAAATGGTGTTTCCACACTCAAGCTTCTTTCTTCAAAATACAAATTACAAATGTGGTTAGTGATAAGGCTTGTTGTCTGCCAGGCTAGATACCACCATCATATCTAAGTCTGTCGCCATAACAACAATGTTAACAGCATTGTTGTGTTTCGGTAGTTCGAGGTAAGTTAGAGGAAGAATTCCAGGTGAAGCTCGCTTCCCCCTTCGGCCTGATCATCACTTACCATCAGGTGAGATGTAGGCCAAGAGGTTAACCGTCGTGGATAAAAAAAATTGCTCTCTAGAAAAACTTGACAACGTGGGGCCTACCCTGATTCAGATTATAATATTTTTAGACGTATTTTTTGAAGAAGATGAATGTCAATATAACTGATTACAGAAATATGAATGTTTTGGCACTTTTAGGGTTCCGTACCTCAAAAGGCAAAAACGGAACCCTTATAGGATCACTCGTGTGTCTGTCTGTCTGTCCGTCTGTCACAGCCAATTTGCTCCGAATCTAATAGGCCGATTAACTTAAAATTTGATACACATATGTATTTCTGTGACCCAAACACGGATGTGAAACGAAAATAAATGATTTTTGAATATGGGGGTCACTTTTGGGGGGCAAAGAAGAAAATATTAAAAAAACGTTTTGCAAATTGTACGGTGTGACATATCAAATGAAAGGAATTGTTACAAGAATCTCAAATATTATTTTAAAATAATTTTTAAACAAATATTTTTTGAGATATTTACGAAAATAGATGAAAATATACCATTCCCCCCCCTTATCTCCGAAACTACTGAGCCTAAAATTATGAAAAAAATTCAGAGAATGGTTCCTTACTCATAGATTATAGGAAAACCTATAAGAAGTCTATGGTCTTAAAATAACATGGTAAATCTCTCAATATTGTGCTTACAAACTTACATTTGCGGATGGAATGTAGGGGAAAATAGGTTTTTCAACTACAATGTTAAGTTAGTTCTTGGGATAATTTATTGCTACTGCTAGTTCGACTAAAGCACACGTTCAACGGGCTCGCCCAACGTGTACTAAGGCGAGGCATCCGTCACTTCTCGTACTTTCCGCGAAGCATTCTGTTTGCCGATTTCATAGTACTATGCCTTATGCATTGTCGGCAAGCACTGCTAACACATTAGCTTTAATTATAACAGTCTGTTCTAAATTCTACCATGATTTGGCTACTACATCCAGGATTGTCTTCAGACGAGGGAAATCCTCAACGGTCAACAGTACAAACAGCAAATTTTATATACGCTTTAATTATCATAGTCCGTTCTAAATTCCATTATTTATGGCTGTTGCACCCAGGATTGGCTTCAGGCGAGGGAACTCCTCAACGATCAACAGTGCAGGCACGAAATTTTATGTACCCTTTAATTATGATGGTCTGTTCTAAAGTCCACCATGATCTGACTGCTGCACGAAGATTCGCTTCAGATGAGGGAACTCCTGAACGGTACACAGTACAAACTCGAAATATAATGTACGCTTTAATAGTGGTAGACCATTCTTAATTCAGCCATAATCTGGCTGCTGCCCCCAGGATTGTCTTCAGATGAGGGAACTCCTCAACGGTCAACAGCACAAACAAGAAATTTTATATACGCTTTAATTATCATAGTCTGTTCTAAATGTCACTAAGATCTGGCTGTTGCACCCAGGATTGGCTCCAGACTAGGAAACTCCTCAACGGCCAACATAACAGACACGAAATATTATATGCTTTAATTGTGATAGAACATTCTAAAGTCCACCATGATCTGACTGCTGCATCCAGGTTTGGCTTCAGAAGAGAGAACTCCTGAATGGTTCACAGTACAGACACGAAATTTTATATTGTATATGGATATGTATTGTGCTAATAAACTAGATGGGACTAGGGTTTGATGATAGAGCCGGAAGATGACCATAGGAACTTCTAAAATAAACGAGACAGTACCATCGAAATTGGACCGGTTCGTTTTGTCCTGACAAGAACTATGGCCCAAAGTAGCATCCAGGGTCTGATGATAGAGCTGAAAAGTGATAAAAGAAACTTCTCAACCAAACATAATAGTATCATTGTGTTTGCGGTCGTTGGTTTTGTCTTACAAAGTACTGTAGCCTAAGGTGTAGTCCAGGCCCTCATGAGAGATCTGAAAGGTCACCATACGAACTCCTTAACTAGACAAGATAGCCCCGTTGTGTTTCGGCCGTTTGGATTTGTTTCGTTGTTTAAAAAATATTTTTACTTATATTTTATTCAGCCTAATACAGGACGTAATCCGATGGCAGTTTTAACTCGTGCACCATTGTGGGAACCATTTAGCCTGTTTCTAATGAGCAAAATAATGCGTCAGAGGGATGATCCATTTGACATTTTATTATTTTATTGTTTATTACTGCAAAATTGTTGACATTTTTATATTTATTTGACATTGACTGTAATTCAAACGATTTGACATTAAGTATAATTATGTATTGTTATAAATTGTTATTTTAAATTATAATGTCTTTAAAGAAGGATGCCCATTTATGGCCCGAGAACGCCCAGCAATTTACGTTTATGTAAAAAAAACATCGTTATTTCTAGTTATCTAACAAGATATTCATTTATCCGAACAAGATGGGAACATTTTTGCACAAATAAAAAGTACCGAAACGATAGATACGTGAAAATAATTCCCTTTTGTGGATAAAATCAGCAGTGTTGCCAATAATTATTAATTCCGTTCACGAAATAATCGATTATGTTTTCATGGATGTTTTACTTATAATATCAGATCCGTAATGCTTATTATTCGATGTATTTAAACAAATACGGTGTTATGTTTTTACTATTGATACTAAATGAACAAGCGAATTGATAGTTGATATAATAATGAATGCATAGGATCATAACAAAAACGCTACTACACATTTTAATTACCTATAATTCTTTAGCTGTTCAGCACAATAAAGATAGAATATGTTAAAGAAAACATATTTACAAAGACGTTCATAACTTCTTAACCTTTAAACTCCCGAGGCAGCCGCAAGGCTGCCGCAAACTATTTGTCCTTCAAACCCCGAGGCGGACATACGGCCGACGCAGGTACACACGGTTTAAATCTCTATTTCTACTATGAAATTAGGGCTAAACTGGTCGGTGAGCAATTTAACTCTATGGCCTGACGGATATTCTCGTCAACTAAATCATTTAATTATTAAATTCCCGTTCGTCCCACCAGGGGGACGACGGCAGTGGGACGAACGGGAATACACCCTTTTTTAACGATTTTTATCATAAAAACCAATATCCAAAAATATCAATAGCCAACATTGGAAAAAAATGTTGAAACTAACTGATGTCGCACGTCACACGCAGGTAAAACGTTATAGTCACGAGTGCGCGCTCGGCATCGTATTTCGTTATTTTTTATTATTTTTGTGTGTAAATCGACGGGAAGTGTTGTTATTTCCTTAAGTAGTTTTAACATACATCGTGGTAGATAAATATTTGCACTAACTAGCATCGTTTATTAAATACCTATTTTGATCCGACCAAAAAAAACGTCGGGAACCCGTGAGTGAAAAAGTGAATGTGATTATTTTGAGTTTTGTGTGTGTTTCGTGTCGTGTAATCGCTGGTAAGACTTTATTTTATTTTTTAATATTAGGTACTTAATCGTTTTATTATTTGAACTAAAATACACTGTTTATCCATTTTTTTTAACCAAATAATGTTACGTCATCAGAGTTGACGTCGTTAAGATTAAAGAGTCACAGTGGCGATTATAATTTTGTATTAAAATTAGGATTCGATAAAAAAATCGATATCGATCTAACAATTTTTTGTGTGTGGTGTGGCAACATTGAATTATGCCGGCCGGCTGTCAAGTCAATGTCAATGTCAAATCACAAATCGTGAAATCGACTTTCTTTGTTTTCGTTTGCATAACTTTATTTTCTTGCGAATTTGTTATTTTAACCATCGAATACGCTTATTAAATGGACTCCGAAGATTCTTTGAACCCTGAGCCCTGACGACCACGGCCTGAACATGGATTCCGCTCCCGCTTCTAACGAAAACCTCAGCACGAACTTTGACTCGATATCCACAAATTATGAAGACCCCGGCATTGTCGCTGGCCCGAGTACTTCCGTTCCCTAAGTAATTCATTCAAAAGGTCATTTACGCTGTGTTAATTGTGGTTTAAACGTCACGAGAATACGAAGGCATTTCTTGGAAATAGCAGAAAGAGCAAAATGTTATACAACAATTCGACACAACAGGTCAGTATCATGTCTTCCTCTGAGAAATGATTTTTAAATAAATAGACAGAGTACTATCAAAGTTAGTGTTGTTTTAGGATATCTAATAATTATGACTTGTTTATTAGGTACAAGTGTCGAGTGACAGTTTAGTGTGCGAACAACAAAATGTACAGATTGATGGTCATGGACAAGTGTGCATCAGCTGCGTGCGGCAGATTGCTTTTGAGAATAAGATCACATACACTCAGGTCTGATTCTTCACATGAACAACTCGAAATGATTGCCTGTCAGATTGTACCAAGAGCGGTAAGTTATCAACATTTTAGAATTAATACAAGCGTAATTCTGAGATTTGATACTGACATACTTCTGAGTCTATAGTGTAATATTCAACTTCTTTTGTGTCCGCACAAGTTATATTTCACATAGTACAGATTGTCTAGAAACTTGAGAAAGATTTTTTAGAAATGAATTAATAATAATATAAAATGTTATTGATAGATATTTTTTTGATTGTGTATTTATTTGTATCAAAACCACAGTAATTCACGTTTACTGTATTTATGCACTGAGCTTTAATTTTTATTATTATTTCAGTTGCCATCATCATCTTGTTAGAGCAGTTTAGAGCAGCATCATGTTCAACTACAGAACCGGAATGTGAACCATCCAGTGTGCCTATGGAGCAATTTGAACCATCCAACCTACCTTCGGTGCAATCTGAAGTAGCTGACAGTGCATAGCAAGCGGGACAACAAAGCTTGAACACATCCAACAGTATACTGCTGCCTTATTATGTAAGAGCACCAAACACTCAAAATCAATGTTTCTTTCCTGGCTGTAACACGACCAATCGGCTCGCTGTTCCATCAGCACTGCGGGTACATCTTTTTTGTAAGTACAATTACTATGTACCGCTGGATTGTAGAATCTGTTATTACCATTTAAGTAGTACATAACCCCTGGAATCTACTTTTAGAATCAATATATAATCATATTAAAACATTTAGTGCAGCACAAATTGAAGATTTTGCCTCATTGAAAAAAACGATTTTATCTAAATAACCCCAACTTTTTTCTAAACCAAGACCTTGACCGTTTCATTATTTAAATCACATATTATCCTATCCATATACTTTGAATTGTGGGCACTTGAGGCCAAATTGTCTATGGACAGCGGGCAATGCCCTTTGTGTAAATTAAACATGATTTGCATGCCTTTGTGACGGTAGAACATGGAGGACTTTCATAATAAAACATCAATGTAAAAATTACCCATGTTTACAAAGAAATAAATGATTTATGAATTATGATGATCTGAATTTTGCTACTACATTAAATAATATGGCAACTGGTAATATGAATGACATTGATATTCAGCTTAACATTGCCGTCGAATGCATTAAGAATTCTATCAGTGCACACGAAAAGATTATCATAGCGGGAGACTACAATATAAATTTTAAGGACAAATAAAAAAATAAAATATCGGAATACCTTCTATCACTCGGCCTTAGTCCACGTATTCAAGAATATACGACAAGACAGAATTCAACACTATTGTTGAATTCTATCTTGTCTATACAATAATATTCAGAAATTCCCTCTACAATCCGGTACCATACATAGTTATTTTAGTAACTACAAACAAAGGGTCAGATAAAAAAAAAAACATGGTATAGGCGGCCCGCGAGCTGTGGAGCAGGTGGTTTTAACGCTCACCACCGCAGCTTCGGCTTGCTGGCCGGCGGCGGTACATATTCATCGTACGGAACCCTCTCCACGCGAGTTCAACTCGCACTTGACCGGTTTTTTTTTACTAAATACTTCTGTTCCATAAACGATAAGACACTAACCATGTTTTAATAGCGACCACTTAGTCACGTGGGGATACTCTAATGAGCCACAGTGCGACTGTGGAACCACATCACAGACACGACACGACCGAGGTGAGGCATTCTCAACTCTTGTCGTGCTCTCTATGCCTCACCTGCACTATGGAAGACTTTTGCGAGACCAGCGCTAACGCTGTCAAAGTAGCCGAATTCCATTCGAAGCTCATTTAAAATCTATATCTATACTTATACAGAGGTAAAATTTGTTTGTTCGTTTGTAAGTTTGTATGAAGGGGGTAATCTGCGGAACTAACAGTCGGATTCGAAAAATTCTTTTTGCATTCGATAGCCTAATTTTTGAGGAAGGTTATAGGCTATGTAATATTACGCTATGACCCTTAGGAGCCGAGCAGAAACAAAATAAGTCTGAGAGAATGCTAAACAGAATCGAAGTAATGCGACGTGGTGGGTCCGGGGCCGTAATGTCACGTGGACGAAATCGCGGGCAGAAGCTAGTATATAAAGTAAAACGAATTTTATCGTTGTATTGCAGTATCGTAGTAACCACCTCCGTCAAGATGGAGGCCTCTGCTTTGAGATCCCTCCCTGGCAGCACCAGCCAGTGATCTTGGAGGCACACCTTGTCGATCTGAGGGCCAGGTGGAACTCCACTGACTCGCGAAGACAGCTGAGGTCACAACTCGCTTTGGTAAACAGGTATTCAACACAAATACTTTCCTCAAAGCCAGCTTACACTATTGGCAGTTATAATTTTTGCTAGTCAGTCAGAACAGTCAATACTGCACTATGGATTCCTAGATTTACTGATAAGATACTTGATGAGGCTTTCGTGAACTGGTGTGTTTATTCATGATTTTCGAACAACTTTCCTACCATACGTTATTAATTTTTACCGATTTATTTAAAAATAATTGAGTGTCGGAAAAAACAATTCCTTTAGACTCTTGAAGTTTTTTTTACAAACTTTTTATTGACTTGATTAGATGTTACCAGTTGCAAATTAGTAATCTTTTTTTTTTTTTCTGTAACTCCTGGAGTACTTTTTTTTTGTTTTTGTCCTCTTTAAATGTAATAGACGTGTTGATCTATTGTTTTAGTGAAATATCTCGATACATGGACACAGTTCTAGCACCATTTTTGGACACGTATCACAGGAACATCCAGAACTCATACCAACAGTTGACTGGCAAGATCTTGAGGAGAATCAAGGATGAGATCAACGCTGCTATTCAGAAGAAACAGCAGATTTACACCGAGTTGACGCAGTTGGCTGACGAATTAAAAGTACCAGGTAAACTTCTTACTTCTTCTTCTTTTGCATCAAAAAAATACAGTAGACGACGTATATTTCGTAACCTAATCCACTGCGTTTAAAGAGTCATAAAAGAACCCTGTAAGTAATTGACACGTGTTTCACCTCTCAACGAGGCATCCTTGGGATGATGATTGACTTGTTGCGAACCAGGACACGACGTGTTGCCACGCCAAGCGTAGAACGCAGAGTGTCACACTGCGTTCGTCGTAAATCCGAGTCAACTAACTATCTTTTGCATCAGCCCTACCATGGGTATCGTACAATAGCTCATGGAGTTGTAACACCAAGAGCTGGTCAGCAAAGTTAGAAGTGGAGCTAATTACCAATGGTGCAACATGCCATTCTTCTTTTGCACTAGTTTACAGAAAATGTTTTAAGTAAAATAAGGTTGTATATAACTCTCATTTTTATAACTGTACGCTAGGAGCTGTGAAAGTTGTAGGTTGTTAGTATTGAATTTACCCGCTCGGTTACCTCCTCATAATGCCCCAACGCCAGTTAAATACGGTCTACACAACTCGTGTCGTCTCTACAGTTCTGTCATATTATTCGTTAAGTTGATCATACACTGTAATATTATGTTGACGTTGACAGCCGCACAGTTATAAAAATCCGGTTGTACGCACCCTAAAATAAGTGTGTTTGATAAAATAATAAAATAGCTAGCCACATTTTGTCAAAAACTTACATACAATATTCATACAAAGCAACGTTGAAACTTCACGTGTCACGCTAAATAAAGTGACGATCTTTCGAAACATGTTTATCAGACATCTTGTAGGTGACTACAAAATGTTTGTTATACATGATTCATGCTTGCATGTGAATAAAAGCGTGGATGTTAAAAGGGCCTAATTACTATCAACTAAAAGTGATGCAAATATGTAGTTAAACAGCTCTGTCGGAACTTTGCAACTATATCGATTTGTTTTATATTTAAAAAACTTACAATACCTCTCCAAGTCGGACTGCCTACAAATAATAACTTCAAAGTTTATGATCGCAATTTCGACATGCAACCACTCCATTTCCAATGACGCCGAATTTATTTCAGTGTTATGAGAATCACAAAGTATTACCGAGCCGAGTCTGACGTTCAATTTCTGATGGACTCCGATGCAAATTTAATTGCTCACGCCTGCATGATACGTTCATGGGCTATTTTTGGAATTAACACTCCCATTATTCTTTATACGATATTCATAGAACATTTTTCTGTTTATCGTTAAATGGCTATTGAGATATTATGGTTATTTTTTGTTTAAATATGACTCTCGTACTCTCTTCTCGCTATGCGGAATAATGCGACCAACTTGCAGTCACTTGGATTAATAATTAATTAAATGACGAGCAGGAGCAGGGAGCAGGTGAGCAGTTGTGGCCTGGTGGTAACGGCCCCGACTTACGAGTTCTAGGTCGTGGGTTCGAACCCAAGAAGGCTTTACTTTGTGTAAATAATTTCATCACCACTGCTCTAAAAACGGTGAAGGAAAATATCGTGAGGAAACCGGCATGTCTTAAAACCAAAAATATTTTTCTGCTGATATGATGATAATGACAATTCCATTCATTCATCATCATCATCATCATCATCAGCCTATTAATGTTCCCACTACTGGGACACAGGCCATTCCATTCACGAATTAATAATTTACGTATCTATCTTAGAATTTATCATTTCATGAAGTGTTCGACCATTTCATGAAATGGTTGTGTTTCATGCAATAGCTAAAATTGACCATATCGTTTAAACGTCAACGTTTAATGATATGCCAGTCGACGTTTGGCCATACCATTAATGTAGGGTATCCATGGTTTATTATGGTGTAAAAATTTCCAAGTAACTGCAACCTACTTTGAAGTAGCGCTCGCTCGGTTCGCGCGCGGTTGGTCACACTCACAGTTATAACCTAACCTAATCCATTTGGTCGGGGAGAATTTTGAATTTTTTAAACGCATTTTTAGTGTTATGTTGCATTTCGAGCGAGCGCTATTTCCAAGTTAGTCGCTTTCCATAATATCATATTTAGAAATCCAATAAAAGTCTATCGACTTTTTTTGCGTGGTCGCTCTACTTTGCTTGTTTTGTTGTATGCCACCGCAATGATGCACAACAAAAAAAAAGCGACATCAAACTCTACCGGTGGATAATCTAACTATTTTACGATAAGATCACTAATGATTGGCCACATCATGAAGTAGTCGTGCGATTAACTGTTCATATGCTCAAACATTAAGTATTGAATAATCTGGCCAGACCACATCATTATGTGACCAGCAGCGGTCGATATTCTATTTCATGAAATGGTCGAACACTTCATGAAATGACCAATTCTAAGTTCCGGCCACGACATATCGATAACCGTTAAAATGCAAACTCGCACTTGAGACACCTGTTGTCCAGCAAAAACTGTTACAAGATGAATAAGGACGATAAAATTGGGGATATTAGTATTATAATTTTTTTTCCTTCACCAGACATGTGTGATGAAGAAAGGCGAACAGCCCGGACTCTAGCCAGCAGACATGTCTCCACTATCTATGCCTGCACTGAAGAGGCTCGCGGTTCTATCGCTAAGATGGGGAAGTATGCTGAGGAGATGATAGGCATCACCAGGAACCATATGCAGGCGACCCTCCTGGAGGCCACCAGGGGTTTCGAAGTGACTGTTAGTCCGGCACAGAGGAGTGCTGTGCTGCCGAAGTAAGTGTAGAATTGTTACTTTTCTGGAGATAATTATTTTAATCTTGCCATTTTGTGATATTTGAATACCGATTTACAGCTGGAAACTTCGGGTTTTGAGTCAAATCGAATTTGTTTCGAATTTTTGACCACTCATTCGAATAAAATTATATCTGACTAGAACTCGTAGAGATGTTGGCAATAATCTTATATTTGGCAAGGATTATCAATGGTATTCTTTTCTGCAGTTATGTGATATAAGTCCTTTCACCAGTGCAGCTATAAAAGGTAACAAAAATACTGGAAACCTTTTGGCAATTAATGTGATTGCGCAGCCATTTTTTCAACAAAGGATATGCGCGGCAGTCTTTGGGGACTGCCGATAGAAGTGAAAACTAAGTAACGCCTTCTATCAAAAATAACTTAGTAACGCCATTTAACGAAAATGTCAGGAATTTATGTGGCTTGCTGTCAGTACAAGAACGAAAGCTGTACCTCCATTAAAAAAAATCCATAAAAATTAAAAAGAGTGCGCTGTCAACAAAAAAGTGCTCAACGCGTTTTCGGTGACGATGACGCGAGTTCCATGATTTTTAATTACCCAAAAAGTGCTCAACGCGAGAAGTTTTGCCTTCATAAATCTTTTAAATTTTCATTGCCCAGGGCGGACGTCTCAACATGTCTTGAAGAGTTATCCAAAGCTGCAGTGGTCCTTGGTTACGAGCTGGATCTCAGCTTGACGAACGCCAGAAGACATAACGAGCAGTCTTGTGAAAAACTTACTTCTTGCACGTCCAGGGGTCGAAGGCATACGGAAGACAGTGTTGTTGCTCTGAGAGATCAGCTGTACCAATGTGTGTATGCTTGAAGATAGTCCAGCTTTTATGTATGAGTATAAAGGTCATCGCTCATTATAGCAGCACGGCTCCGACACGGCAAATACCTTGTCATTCAAGTTAGGATTTTAAGTCAAATATATTGAAGTCTATTTTACGATGGCTATACAGAATAGTGGACGGCTCGCAGGCAGTGAGCGGCCCACGAGCCGTCACACGTCGGGCCGACAGCACGGTTCAAGCGAGGAGCCCGCTCCCCGGCGCCTTGCCGTCCGCGCGGTTACGCTTCGCCGTCCGCGCGGTGACGTCTCGCCAGCCGCACGGTGACGCCTTGCTTGTGAATAAACAACAACCTGTTACCTCACCGGTGGCGGGCCGGCAGCGAGCGGTCGCCTTGCTGACGGCGCGTTGACGACTAGCGGTCGCTGTGATTACGGCGCGGTGGCGACTAGCAGTCGCCTGGCTTACGGCGCGTTGACGACTAGATTTTTTGAGGCAGTGCCGGGGCGCTACCGTGCTGGAGCGGTGCTGTTATAATGGGCGATGACCTTAATGATGTAGTCATAGTATGTACCATTCTATGGTTTTTGATTTAGAATGACTGACTGACAACAACTGCAGTTATATTAATAGATTTTTGATTAAGTGATCGTGTTTTATTTCATTTTTAACTTATGATATTTTAAGGGACACCCTTTTTAGGGTTCTGTAGCTTTATAGTTTCGCCATGTTTGTCTGTCTGTCTGTCCGCGGCTTAGCTCAGAGACTCTTAGTACTAGATAGCTGTAATTTGGCATAGGTCTCACGCCGACACAGTGGTAAACTAAAATAATCCAAAAAAAAATAAAAAATGTTTTCCTCCCCTGCACGTATAGTCTGTTTTTTTGTGTCGTTAGAAATATCGTTCAAAAATATTGTGTGTGTAAAAACCATTTTTGGATTCAAGAATCCGTTTGCGAATTATTAAACTTTAAAGTGCAATTTTTTGTTAGAGTCAAGTCTCTCCCCCCTCTGCGAATATAACGCAATTAAAAGGAAAACTATCACAGCTAAGTAGACTTTACAAGTCAACGACTAATAATCGACCCTGTGTTCCTATGTTCTCCCGTATATTCCGTATCGGAGAACATGTTTTATAACTACAATGTTAAGTTTGTTCTTGGCATAACTTCATCCCAACTACGGAACTTTAGTTATGCTTGGTCCGACACGCACTTGGCCGGTTTTTTGTCATCTACATATACAAATAAATAAAATTGAACTGTCAAGGTCAAAGTCAAATCATTTATTTCAAATAGGCCCTTGAAGGCACTTTTGAACGTCAAAATTTACAAAATAAAGTATTGATTCTACCGCCCCTTCCAAAAGGTAGTTTTCGTATGGAGAAGAATGGGCAAGAAACTCCACCGTTACTCTTTTTAAAATGTTTTACAATATTTTGTATAGGTACATTATTTATATAATTATATGTGAAGACGATGCACCTAGAATAAAATTACTGTATAAAGTAAAAAGAATTTAAAGTGGAGCAAACGACAGATAAATTAATTATGTGGTAGATACAAACATTGTAAAAATAGACGAATCTACTAAAAAATTACAATTAATAAGTCAGTGTGTGAGGAAGTAATCACAGGATGTACTCGTAAAATCAATGTCATATAATAAAAAAAACAAATACAATTAAGTAAGCAACCAGTTTGATTTTGTCTAGACTCTAAATTGTCCTATGGAGCAGGACCAGCATGTTTCCAAGCATTCTTATCTTGGATATAATCCTCTAATCTGTAATATGCTTGTTTACAAAGTGTACTTTTTACATGAGTTTTAAAAAAACATGAGTTTTTTTGTCTGTTTGTAATGTCAAACTAACAGCTTTTAGCATGTGATATTAATCATTTTCAAGCGTATTAAAGTTTAAACGGTACATACACGTAATAAAAAACATCTGACAAAAAAATAAAATGTCTGTCTGTTCCGGTTAATCTCTGAAACGGCTGGACCGATTTTGACGGGACTTTCACTGGTAGATAGCTGATATTATAAGAAGTAACTTAAGCTACCTAGTTTTATTTTAGAAAAAGAAAAAGAATTGGAGTCCACGCGAGCGAACTCACGGTCAACAGTTAGTTGAGATTTTTTTTCCTCAACGCATGTAGAACCTGCAGATTATGATGACATAATATATGCTTTAAAAAGCCGATTTTTGAATTAACGACGCTCATTGCACTTTGAAAAGATAGCCTTTCTACTGTAGTGGCTACACCGCCACATACGAACTACGCAGCGAAGACACGACGTCACTCAATTCCTGCATCGTGCAGTTAGAGTTTACCGAGCGAAAAACATAGATAAGACTATCCGAAATCAACTTACGGGCAGTTGCCCGCCAGACACAACACCCGTCTGGTTGGAAGATCCTCCCTTTTCTATGGTAGATGAGTGAACTTTACACTCTGTTCCTCATACCATTAACTACTATTATGGTTTTGTTGTATTTCATAGCGACACGTGAACAGAAGACCTTGAAACAAATCACCTCTGTTTAAATTAAAGGAATAATTAAAAAAGGTTTTAGGTACCTACCTACTTCCAATAGAAATACCTGGTTCAAAACATATTTATTCAGGATGGAACTAATAAGTTAGCTAAACGGGTATAAATTAAACATTTTATTTAAGTACTGTATGTGTTTTGGGTCGGAACCTGGGACATTCTATCAACAGTAAAGTTTTGCGGTCCGTTGATGAAATACACACATCAAAAGTGTCTAGGGATCAACATATATTTTTGCAATAACTTTTCTCCTGATTGATATTAATTAAAATTTTCTTTAAGGATTCATCAAATAAAGTGTTTTCGTTTGTCACAGTAACGATAAACCAAGTCACCTTTGCATTAATAAAGAAATTTGCCATTTTCCTAATAAAGGGATTTTTGACATTTGAACCACTAACATTAAAGTTCGAAAAAAAGACTGAAATAACAGTTTTCTTTAAAATTTTATTGGGTAACTTAAACAATTAATAATCCGTGTTTCTACCGCGAACACTAACAACACAAGAACATCGGTTTGGCATACTCAAAATGAGTTCATCCAAATCACGCTGTGGAATGGCCGCCCATGTTCGTTGCAACAACAAAAAAAGGTCTTCTTGCGACTGGATACCCTCCATATTCGGCAGAGCTCTTCTCTGTAGCATATCCCATGCATGCTCAATCGGGTTCAAGTCTGGCGACTGAGCAGGCCAGGGCAGGACATTGATGTTAGCTGCGGCGAGAGTCTGTCTTACAACTCTTGCGGTGTGCGGTCGTGCATTATCATGCATTAACTGAAATAAGGGACCGATTTGCACTTGTAGAGGAACGATGACGTCTGATACAATCGTCTCAGCATAAATTTGAGCGTTGAGGTTGCCTCTGATCCAAATCAACTCAGTTCTTCCGCCGATCCAAATACCCGCCCATACCATGATGGTTCCACCACTATAAGGATGGACTTCCTGGCAGGATTTTAATCGCTGTTGGCGTCCAGGGGTTCTCCAGTGTCGTATACGTCTTGTGTCCGGTCTCATACCAAAACGAGACTCATCAGAAAAGCACACGAAACGCCATTGTTCTTCTGCCCAATTTCTGTGTTCAAGAGCCCATTGATATCGAATCCTACGATTGTGCATTGCTATAGGTGGTACCCGTAGCGGTCTTCGGGAATGAAGGTTCACTTCATGCAAGCGGTTTCTGACTGTTTGGTCGCTAATTAAGTTCCCTGAAGAGTGATGAAGCCTCACGGCTAACATCATGGCGGTTATTGTTGGAGCTCTTCGAGCTAAGATTTGAATGTATCGGTCTTGTCTCCGTGTGGTGCAGCGATACCGTCCTCCATGGCGCTCAGCCACGGTACCAGTGCTTCGGTAACGTGTCCAAAGTCGACTGATAACACTCTGACTTGTATTCAGAGCTAAAGCCACAGTACGTTGCCGGGAACCAGCTTCTATCATTCCCACGGCTCTGAGCATTTCTTCCCTGCTTAAATGACGTCGCTGCTCCATAATAACGTTGGTTTTAATCAGTAGTAGGGAAACAGTAGCACTAATAATGTCTTCAATGCGTTGTATGTTTTTATAGGGAAAATATTGACAGCTGATTTTCATCTTTTACTCGAATTTGATTCACAGTTCCTGATTCAAATTATGAAATGCACCAAAAAGGATCCATATAAATTTATAAAATCATAAATTTATTACAAAGCCACATCTCAATCTCAAGAAATCCGCATAAAAATGCTTGATCCCTAGACACTTTTGATGTGTGTACATTGTTTTATTAAAGCTACGAATTGCTGTAGAAGGTATCTTGGTGATTAATTAATTCGTTCGGTAGTCTATAGATTAGAAATACAGGGTCAAATTAAATACTCAATATATTTATTGCTTTACCATAATGTGTACTTATGTTGTAACTATATAATTTAGATCATTATAGTATGTAGGGCACAGCAAAAGGATAGGAGAGAGGAATCCCTGTTTTAGGAGATCATTACTTTTGTTTCAAAGTTATTAAGCCAGAAAATACGAGATGATTTAGATTAAAAAAAATGCGGTCAACAAACTCTCTTGAAGTAGTAGAGTTTAGAAACCCAGTTTTTTTTATTTACACTGTTTAGATATCGATGATCACGTATGTGAAATTTACACAATAACTGATCTTACTGAACTGATAGGTACTTCAAGTAACTACTATACATTGGGTCGTTGAGCCCAAAAAAAAAAACATAAAATCGTATTTTATTTTTTATTTTATCATGTTTATAAAGCTATGTGGCTCGTTGGTTCAACTCTCTAGTGTTTTGTCAGTGGTCAAATTTTAGGATGTTATTTTCAATACTTGTTTGTCTTTTTGCCTCAACAATACTCTAACTAAAGTGACAGATCGTACATGCGCCCGTCAAACGATCGCCTACTGGAAATAGGGATAATTATGTTTTCCTGCTTTAAAACCAAACAAATAAAAACAAAACAAAAAAAACAAAAGACAAAAAAAATACAAAATACAAAAAAAACCATTCTAAAATAAAAAATAAATTAAAAACTTATATTTGTAAATAAAGAACATAACAAATAATAATCTTCGGGAAAATAATGATTAATTTCGTTATGATTTATTTTAAAATATCGATTTTCTGCCTGACCGTACAAATCACCGTAATCGGGAGTAAAATATCTGGTATTATTTTTCAAGCACAGTTGACTCGGGCCGAGCTGTCACTGACCCGAACCAATTTAGATGAATAATTTTAGAACTCCTAATAACGTAGGACTATTGAGAAAAAAAAATCCCATTAGTTCTACCGTAGAACTGTTTAGTAGTACAATTGGGAACAAACGGTTGATCCGAGTGTATTTTTCTTATGAACAATTGCTGGTTTATGTGCCGGGTTAATTGAATAGCATTTGAGCATTCAACTGTAAGATTTTTGACGATGGGTCAAAATGTACAAACCCTAGAAAAGTTTAAACCCTAACTGAATATACACACTCCGTTAACCCTTCCATCTAAACGCTTCCTTGAAAATGTTCCAACCCGCTTCAACTTCATTATAATTTTAACCCTTCGTAGCTCGGCGGCAGACCCTTGTCCCTTCAATGTCCTTCCTAATCATGCCCTTTCTGCAACCCTTTAATTTAGCCACAGTTATACGACAAAGCTAAATCAAATTATTCAAATATTTAGACAACACGACCGGCCACTAATGAATTTAGATTAGTTCGTTCGAATCAAACGAGTGATGGTATTTAAATGAGTTGGTTGGGTTAGGATCGGCTTGAGCCAATGTGCGGTGTTGTGACATAACGCTTCACGCTTTATTTCCCCGAAGGAATGGGCAGAGGTGTTCCTGTAGTAAGTACACACATTTGGCCAGTTATCTTTAAGTCCCATGTAATAGCGGGCGAGCCTATTGCCATCAACCGGGCACAAATCCAGACTCCGGGCTGCTACTGAGAAATACCATACAGAAAGACCCAATAACACTTTGGCCGACTCGGGAATCGAACCCAAGACTTCATGTTCAGCAGTAGCGCTTTTAGCGATGATTAGACGCAAATAAATAAATTTGAATTTGAAACGGGTTTTATGACCCTTTTACTTTTTTTTACAACTTGTTGAGATCGACAATAGTACAAGCAGCAGCATTTCAAAATACCATAGTCATACTAATAATCATCTACAAATGAACAGAGGAAAAACAACAGGACTTTTGAAAAGCTGACACAGTGATCTATCTGCTATCATACATAACATACATAATCAGCCTATTAATGTTCCCACTGCTGGGACACAGGCCTCCTCTCTGTGAGAGGGAGTGGGCTGTAACTTACCACGCGGGTCCAGTGCGGGTTGCTAGATGTCACATCATCATCATCATCATCATCAGCCTATTAATGTTCCCACTGCTGGGACACAGGCCTCCTCTCTGTGAGAGGGAGTGGGCCGTGATCTACCACGCGGGCCCAGTGCGGGTTGGTAGATGTCACATGTCTTCGAATTTTTGGTTCTAAGACATGCCGGTTTCCTCACGATGTTTTCCTTCACCGTTTTTGAGAGCAGTGGTGATGAAATTATTTACACAAAGTAAAGCGCCTGCTTGGGTTAGAACCCACGACCTACAACTCGTAAGTCGGGGCCGATACCACTGGGCCACCACTGCTCTTTAGTCGAGGCCGTTACCACTGGGCCACCACTGCTCTTTATTCGGGGCCGTTATCACTGGGCCACCACTGCTCTTTAGTCGGGGCCGTTATCACTGGGCCACCACTGCTCTTTAGTCGGGGCCGTTATCACTGGGCCACCACTGCTCTTTAGTCGGGGCCGTTATCACTGGGCCACCACTGCTCTTTAGTCGGGGCCGTTATCACTGGGCCACCACTGCTCTTTAGTCGGGGCCGTTACCACTGGGCCACCACTGCTCTTTAGTCGGGGCCGTTATCACTGGGCCACCACTGCTCTTTAGTCGGGGCCGTTATCACTGGGCCACCACTGCTCTTTAGTCGGGGCCGTTATCACTAGGCCACCACTGCTCTTTAGTCGGGGCCGTTATCACTGGGCCACCACTGCTCTTTAGTCGGGGCCGTTACCACTGGGCCACCACTGCTCTTTAGTCGGGGCCGTTATCACTGGGCCACCACTGCTCTTTAGTCGGGGCCGTTATCACTGGGCCACCACTGATCTTTAGTCGGGGCCGTTATCACTGGGCCACCACTGCACTTTAGTCGGGGCCGTTATCACTGGGCCACCACTGCTCTTTAGTCGGGGCCGTTATCACTGGGCTATTATCATGTCACATTAGCATGTAAATGCTGAACTTCTGGCATAATCTATTTTCAAGACAATGTTATCACTAAATGACTAATTAAGTACGTAAGATTGTACGAGTAGTCTGGTAGACTACTTATTAAAATAACAAGAAATACTTCCCCAACAATACATCAAGCTAAGTACCAAAAACGCAACCGTGGGGGACAATAAGAATTAATAATACACTCACAATTCAAAAACTTGGGACACCCCGCGTTAAGTGCGAACTGCTATGCATTATACATTAACCCCAGTGGTGTGGGGTGACCGCGATCATAGCCTACTCATACATTTATCACGTTTTAGAACTTGCTTGATGTATAGAATGGGTTTTTGTACCTTCTTGGTGTTATGTTTTGATGATAATATTCGATTTTCAAATGTTTTTGGGTTGAAAGACTATTAAAAAAAAAAAAAATTGCCTTTGACTGCCTCGTTGGTCTAATGGTCTCAAGCGCTACTGCTGAGCATGAGGTCCAGGGTTCAATTCCCAAGTTGGGCTAAGTGTGTCGGGTTTTCCTATCTTCTCAGTAGCAGTCCGGAGTCTGGATTTGAGCCTGGTTGATTGCAAAGCTGGCATGGCTCTGCCCAACCCTACAGGGAAACAAGCCGTGTATGTTACATAATGCAGAGAGCAGTGGTGGCCCAGTGGTAACGGCCCCGACTTACGAATTGTAGGTCGTGGGTTCGAACCCAAGCAGGCGCTTTACTTTGTGTAAATAATTTCATCACCACTGCTCTCAAAACGGTGAAGGAAAACATCGTGAGGAAACCGGCATGTCCTAGAACCAAAAATTCGAAGACATGTGACATCTACCAACCCGCACTGGGCCCGCGTGGTAGATTACGGCTCACTCCCTCTCACAGAGAGGAGGCCTGTGTCCCAGCAGTGGGAACATTAATAGGCTGATGATGATGATGATGTTACATAATGCGTTGTTCAGACAGAGGCAGTAGTGATGGCGGTGGTGGGTAATTTGCCAATAATTTGTATACCTGTAAGATGGCGCCACAGTCACCTAGTCTAGCCATGTTATTGTGGTTTCAAACGCGACTCTTGAGTATAAAGGTGTGTCCAAACATTGAGCGGCAATCGTGCGTGGTTGCCGCGCTGTTTGGACGACTGCCGCGCGCGAAATCTTCTGTCTACCTGCCGCGCACAAACATTTTTAAGAAGCATTTGTCATTAATTGTGCAGATAGGCTAGGCAGATTAATATTGCCAACTGAAGTGCGCGGCGTTTCTCAGATGTGCCGCGCAGTACTGCCGCGCAAAAATTCGTCGGTTTGGTCCTAACTAGAGCGCGGCAGAAATGTGTCCTTTTTTTTTTGGGTGGGAAATCATCAAATGACTTCTCCCGCTCTGGACGGAGCGGAAGGGCATGTCAGACTCTTACTGACTAAAACCCACCCGTGTTCCTTTAGTTGCCTGTAGGTACGTTGCCAGGGGCCACGGTCACCCCTTAGGACCTTCCCGCAACTCTTTGGACGCACCTTAAAGTGCATCCCTAGGTTCGATCTCCCGGTCAGACAGTATCATTGGGTTTTTCTATTAGGATTTGTTCAGTAGCAGCCTGGAGACAGTGTTTGGAAAATGTGGGTGTATTGTTAATACACCTTACACGTGTGACCGCGTGACATTATGATTTTTGTTATTTTAATATCTCCGTTCCGCCTTTATCTCCGTTCTCCGAAGAGGATTTTTCTTAGTTCTCAAGATCGAGGTTTAATGCCTTTGTATTTTCCCCTGGCCGTCCTTCTTGGAAAAAGCTCAAATCTATACAGAGATTATAGCTAAGAGTTACCTATATTTTACGGATCTAGTTTGCAAAGGGGCAACCGGACTAAGTCCAATTTATCCCATTAATTCGGCCAGCAGGAGGGAATTATTTTAAAGAACCACTCTGCTTTTGCCTATACAAGTTTTTTTGCTCAATTATTCGTTATGTTATGCTTTTGATTTCCAGACAAGCTTTGGCTATAAATGGTATTTTTGCAGTGGTCGTAGACTTGGTGGTTAAAAAAATGTAAACATCCGAATTGATAACCTCCTCCTTTTGGAATTTGGTTAAAAACACGACTCCATGCGATAAATAAATCTCTTTGAGAATGGCCACTGACATGAGAAATACATCTTACGCGACGCCAATGTCAATGTCGACATGTTGGAGTTACCGCTGATTGGAAAGGAGTTATGAATTTGGGTAAACAAGGCACAGGACAGAGGGCTCATTTGCAAAATGTATACTTCGCAAAATCTCTACCGGTCGTAAAATGTTTCTTTCTCATAATGTCTCTTTCGCAGAAAGTTTCTTTCGCAGAATGGCTCTTTCGCAAAATGTGATATGTAATTTAAGAAAAAAAAAAACAATCGACGGTGACGCCGCCGCGCCGCCAAGGCGAAAAACGCCCGTCTGTGTTTAAACGCCGCGTTTACGGCCCGCGAACGAAAAACGACGATATCTCTAAAGTTATGATGATTAGCGCACTAAAAGTTATGTTATTGGAATCGTTATTCAATAAGCTGATTTATTTTGAATAGATTAGTCCAGTTTTGTTTTCTAATACGTCACCAATTCTAGTTTGAAATCAGGGTAAGGGGGTTTTCCCAGTTTTTTGTACAAAAGTCATAAAAAAAAAAAAAAATTACCATTATTTCGAAAAGTTTTTGTTTTATTTACATAAATATACATTATTTTACATTAATCAATAAAAAGAACACACCTACCAGAACATTTTTATTTTGCGAAGTAGACAAAATGTCTACTTCGCAAAATCTCTACCGGTCGTAAAATGTTTCTTTCTCATAATGTCTCTTTCGCAGAAAGTCTCTTTCGCAGAACGCCTCTTTCGCAAAATGTGATAATATGTAATTTATTTATTATTTATTAACGGTAGTTACTTTTTTTAGTGTTATAGTATTTTTTTTTTTATGGGTCTTGCAAAAGCTGCAAAAATGAAGATGATTGGTAGATAACTCGATCAAGAAATTTTGAAGCAGATATTCCATTACTCTTGAAACAATAGATACAAAGTATTAACAATGGAAATTCTACTCAAATTTGAAGTAACATAAAACAAACATACATTCAAAAAGACACACATCCTTAACTGTGCCATCTAAAACTTTCATCATAAAGGTGGCTCGGAATAAAATATTCCTGAGGAGTTGAAATAGTTCCGTAGCACGGCTCATAATTCACGAGAGGGGAAGAAGCTCCCGAGAATCACGAGAGTTACGCATTTATAGTAAGATTATGGTGCTTTTGATGTATTTATAACCGACTTAAAAAAATTGAGGGTGTTCTCCATTCACACATATTTTGTTCGTGTATTGTTATGCGATATTTTCAACAATAGTGAACCGAGTTTGATCATATTTTTTTGTCAAACAGGATTTTTTTGGATACAGAATCGAGCAGGATGCATGCTAGGTGATTTACACTCTAGAATAATGATTGATTCCATTTTCAGTTTAAAAACTGACGGCTGAATAAAATATTCGTGAGGAGTGGAAATAATTCTCTAGCAAAGATCATAACTCACATGAGGGGAAGACTCTCCCGAAAGTCGCAGGAGTTACGCATTTATGGTGCTTTTGACGTATTGCAGCACGAAACAGAAAACTTTGTTTAGACTTCGGAAAGGCCTACGCCAAAGATGCGACTTCTATGAGTGATGGAAAAGAGTGTCTATTTTTTTCCAAGTGGAATGGTGATTACCATTCCACTTAAAAAAAATTTTTTACAAAAAAATTAAAACCGACTTCCAAAAAAAATACTACAAAGTGAAAAATAACTTTAATTTCGGAAGTCGGTGTCTTTAGTTTTTAATTTTCGTTTTTTGCCACCGACTTCTGAAATTAAAGTTATTTTTCACTTTGTAGTATTTTTTTTGGAAGTCGGTTTTAATTTTTAGGGTTCCGTACCTCAAAAGGCAAAAACGGAACCCTTATAGGATCACTCGTGTGTCTGTCTGTCTGTCTGTCCGTCTGTCACAGCCAATTTGCTCTGAATCTAATAGGCCGAATAACTTGAAATTTGATACACATATGTATTTCTGTGACCCAAACACGGATGTGAAACGCAAATAAATGATTTTTGAATATGGGGGTCACTTTTGGGGGCCAAAGAAGAAAATATTAAAAAAAAGTTTTGCAGATTGTACCGTGTGACATATCAAATGAAAGGAATTGTTACAAGAATCTCAAATATTATTTTAAAATAATTTTTAAACAAATATTTTTTGAGATATTTACGAAAATAGATGAAAATTGACCATTCCCCCCCCCTTATCTCCGAAACTATTGAGCCTAAAATTATGAAAAAAATTCAGAGAATGGTTCCTTACTCATAGATTATAGGAAAACCTATAAGAAGTCTATGGTCTTAAAATAACATGGTAAGTCTCTTAATATTGTGCTTACAAACTTACATTTGCGGTTGGAATGTATGGGAAAATAGGTTTTTCAACTACAATGTTAAATT
Organism: Conistra vaccinii; assembly: GCA_948150665.1. Classification (NCBI taxonomy): domain Eukaryota; kingdom Metazoa; phylum Arthropoda; class Insecta; order Lepidoptera; family Noctuidae; genus Conistra; species Conistra vaccinii. Next base: position 4,422,512 of record OX411326.1, on the reverse strand, counting down.
AGTTCTTGGGATAATTTATTGCTACTGCTAGTTCGACTAAAGCCCCCAGTACACGTACAATGGGCTCGCCCAACGTGTACTAAGGCGAGGCATCCGTCACTTCTCGTACCTTCCGCGAAGCATTCTGTTTGCCGATTTCATAGTACTATGTTTGCATTGTCAGCAAGCACTGCTAACACATTAGCTTTAATTATAACAGTCTGTTCTAAATTCTACCATGATTTGGCTACTACATCCAGTATTGTCTTCAGACGAGGGAACTCCTCAACGGTCAACAGTACATACAGCAAATTTTATATACGCTTTAATTATCATAGTCCGTTCTAAATTCCATAATTGATGGCTGTTGCACCCAGGATTGGCTTCAGGCGAGGGAACTCCTCAACGATCAACAGTGCAGGCACGAAATTTTATGTACCCTTTAATTATGATAGTCTGTTCTAAAGTCCACCATGATCTGACTGCTGCACGCAAGATTCGCTTCATATGAGGGAACTCCTGAACGGTACACAGTACAAACTCGAAATATAATGTACGCTTTAATTGTGGTAGACCATTCTAAATTCAGCCATAATCTGGCTGCTGCCCCCAGGATTGGCTTCAGATGAGGGAACTCCTCAACGGTCAACAGCACAAACAAGAAATTTTATATACGCTTTAATTATCATAGTCTGTTCTAAATGTCACTAAGATCTGGCTGTTGCACCCAGGATTGGCTTCAGGCGAGGGAACTCCTCAACGATCAACAGTGCAGGCACGAAATTTTATGTACCCTTTAATTATGATAGTCTGTTCTAAAGTCCACCATGATCTGACTGCTGCACGCAAGATTCGTTTCATATGAGGGAACTCCTGAACGGTACACAGTACAAACTCGAAATATAATGTACGCTTTAATTGTGGTAGACCATTCTAAATTCAGCCATAATCTGGCTGCTGCCCCCAGGATTGGCTTCAGATGAGGGAACTCCTCAACGGTCAACAGCACAAACAAGAAATTTTATATACGCTTTAATTATCATAGTCTGTTCTAAATGTCACTAAGATCTGGCTGCTGCACCCAGGATTGACTTGAGACGAGGGAACTCCTGAACGGTACACAGGACAGACACGTTTTATAATTATGCATTTAATTATGACATTCTTTTCTAAATTCCACCATGATCTGGCTGCTGCACCCAGGATTGGCTCCAGACGAGAAAACTCCTCAACGGCCAACTTAACAGACACGAAATATTATACAAGGTGGAGACGACAATACAACAAAAAATTTAACGGCGTGTCAATAATGACGTTCCCATTATGTATACAAAAATTCAATTGAATATATTCAATAGTTTAGTAATTATAGCCCGGCAAAATCCATAGTCGGCTCAGGCTATTCCGTTTATCCACCCCAAAAATCCACCCTAAGGTGGATATTCTGAAAGGTATGCCCGAGAATTCACCCAAGGCCTAGTTGAATAAACGGAATTTATAGGCTTAGGGTGAATCCGGCATACATTACATTTAATTTGTTTGAAAAACTCATTTTTTTTTTGAAGCTAGGATTTTTTTTATAGTTCCAAAATACTCTTAAGCATTAGTAGTGCCAGTATTTAAATTTTTTGTTGTATGGTAGTCTCCACATTGTATATGCTTTAATTGTGATAGAACATTCTAAAGTCCACAATGATCTGACTGCTGCATCCAGGATTCGCTTCAGAAGAGAGAACTCCTGAATGGTTCACAGTACAGACACGAAATTTTATATTGTACTAGCTTTTACCCGCGGCTTCGCCCGCGTAAAGGTCGGAAAATATCCCACAGGACCGTACTACCGGGATTCAGATTATCCTCTATCCTAACCCAGATCATGGCCTATACGGATTTAGTTAAAAGACCATACGCCTTTCAACTAAATCCGTTCAGCCCTTACGGCATGAAAAAGTAACAGGCACATTTTAGGGTTGCGTACCTCAAAATGAAAAAATGATCTCTTTCAGTCGTCAGTAATTTGACATTCGAAAGAAGAAGACAAAGCTTTGTAACTATACTATATGTTCAACTATACAGACGCTATACACCGTTTATTAGTAAGGAGGTAATGTTTGTAGCGGTTACACCGCCACATACGAACTACGCATGAAAGACATGATGTCACACAAATCCTGCATCGCGCAGTTAGAATTTACCACGCGAACGACATAGATAAGACTATCCGAAATCAACTTATGGGCAGTTGCCCGCCCGACATAACACCCGTCTTGTCGGAGGATCCTCCCTTTTCTATGGTGGATGAGTGAACTTTACACCCTGTTCCTCATACCACTAAATTGGTGACCCTGAGACTGAACGTCAACGCAGCCTTCGTGCAACTACTTCAGCGTGACGTCATCATCATCAATCCCGCAAGCTTTCGTGAGGCGAGTTACACAGCCAGCCAGCACCCACGGCTCAGCGGGTATCCTGACCACCAGCATGCAGCGAACGCGCATTCCTGGTCAACACCCTTAGACTCATCACCCCGACTCACTGGGGAATCACCGAAATCACCTCAATCACCGCAATCACCGCAATCACCTCAATCACCGCAGACAGTTCCAACTCACTGTGAACTGTGCGGCACCCGGTTCCGACTCACTGGTAGCACAATCACCACAATCGCCACAATCACCGCAGACAGTTCCGACTCACCGTGAACTGTGCCGCACCCGGTTCCGACTCACTGGAACCACACCTTAAATCTCTTAAAAATAAGAGACAACAAAAATAATCACCGAAATCATCGCAATCACCTCAATCACCGAAAACACCGAAATCACCGCAATCACCGAAATCACCTCAATCACCGCAATCACCTCAATCAGCTCAATCACCGCAATCACCACAATCACCAAAATTGCCGCAATCACCGCAGACAGTTCTAACTCACTGTGAACTGTGCGGCACCCGGTTCCGACTTACTGGAACCACAATCACCACAATCGCCACAATCACCGCAGACAGTTCCGACTCACCGTGAACTATGCCGCACCCGGTTCCAACTCACTGGAACCACACCTTAAATCTCTTAAAAATAAGAGACAACAAAAATAATCACCGATATCACCGAAATCACCGCAATCACCTCAATCACCGAAAACACCGAAATCACCACAATCACCTCAATCACCACAATCAGCTCAATCACCGCAATCACCTCAATCAGCTCAATCACCGCAATCACCACAATCAACACAATCACCACAATCGCCGCAATCACTGCAGACAGTTCCAACTCACTGTGAACTGTGCGGCACTCGGTTCCGACTCACTGGAACCACAATCACCACAATCGCCACAATCACCGCAGACAGTTCCGACTCACCGTGAACTGTGCCGCATCCGGTTCCGACTCACTGGAACCACACCTTAAATCTCTTAAAAATAAGAGACAACAAAAATAATCAATAATACATGTGAATTTTAAAATCAACCCCTATTTTACCCCTTTGGGGGATGATTTTACAAAAACGCTGAAAAGCGTAATTCTTTATTTCTTACCAAAAGCATAAATTTGAATTTCCATATCCCCAACTTAGAAATATTGAGTTTCCCATGCAAACTTTCATCCCTTATATCACCCCCTTGGGGGTTATTTTTGAGACAAAAAGTACCCTATGTCCTTCTCTAGGATGCCATCTATCTCCTTGCCAAATTTCATCGAAATCCGTTCAGTGGTTTAGCCGTGAAAAGGTAACATACAGACAGACAGACAGACAGAGTTACTTTCGAATTTATAATATTAGTATGGATATGGATATGTATTGTGCTAATAAACTAGATGGGACTAGGGTCTGATGATAGAGCCGGAAGATGACCATAGGCACTTCTAAAATAAACGAGACCATCATAGTACCATCGAAATTGGACTGGTTCGTTTTGTCCTGACAAGAACTATAGCCCAAAGTAGCATCTAGGGTCTGATGATAGAGCTGAAAAGTGATCAAAGAAACTTCTCAACCAAACATAATAGTATCATTGTGTTTGCGGTCATTGGTTTTGTCTTTTAAAGTACTATAGCCTTAGGTGTAGTCCAGGCCCTCATGAGAGATCTGGAAGGTCACCATACGAACTCCTTAACCCAGACAAGATAGCCCCGTTGTGTTTCGGCCGTTTGGATTTGTTTTGTTTCAAAAACTTGTGGCGTGAACGGTTTTCTTAAACAAAGATAAGCCTCAATCTTTTAAGAAAACATTAAACTTATCTGTTTACGTAAGTCTTATTTTCTTAGTTTAATAAAAGCTTGTTTAAAAAATATTTTTACTTATATTTTATTCAGCCTAATACAGGACGTAATCCGATGGCAGTTTTAACTCGTGCACCATTGTGGGAACCATTTAGCCTGTTTCTAATGAGCAAAATAATGCGTCAGAGGGATGATCCATTTGACATTTTATTATTTTATTGTTTATTACTGCAAACTTGTTGACATTTTTATATTAATTTGACATTGAATGTAATTCAAACGATTTGACATTAAGTATAATTATGTAATGTTATAAATTGTTATTTAAAATTATAAAGTCTTTAAATTTGTGACGGTAGAACAGAGACTACAATATAAATTTTAAGGACAAATCAAAAAATGAAATATCGGAATATCTTCTATCACTCGGCCTTAGTCCACGTATTCAAGAATATACGACAAGACAGAATTCAACACTATTGTTGAATTCTATCTTGTCTATACAATAATATTCAGAAATTTCCCTCTACAATCCGGTACCATATTAGTTATTTTAGTTTCTACAAACAACGGGTCAGATAAAAAAAAAAAAACATGGTATAGGCGGCCCGCGAGCTGTGGAGCAGGTGGTTTTAACGCTCACCACCACAGCTTCGGCTTGCTGGCCAGCGGCGGTACATATTCATCGTACGGAACCCTCTCCACGCGAGTTCAACTCGTACTTGACCGGTTTTTTTGTTAAAATTTTTTATTTTTCACTTTTTTGTTGTGGTTCCTACCCCACATAAATTCGAATACCACTACCTGCTATGCAAATAACAGTGACAGGAAGTTATCATATCATCCATATAAACTAAGTGCGAAAAATATGTAATATTGAACTCAAAAACTATCCAAGCAAAGTTGATAAAATTTATATGGGTCCTCCTCGGGAGCTTACCCTTTCAAACAAAAAAAATTTCAAAATCGGTCCACAATTGACGGAGAAATCGGTGAACATACATAAAAAAAAAAAACATACATAAAGTCGAACATACAACCTCCTCCTTTTTGGAAGTCGGTTAAAAATATCATGTACTTAATTTTGGAAGTAGAAATACTTAAAAATAAATTAAAAAATCCTCTTTTTCTTACTTAAAAAACTGAATGCTTCCTGATTGCTTAGTGACTAACCTGGTGTCAGAGTTTTAAAGCTGCCCATGGGTCTCTGACTTGGCTACACATGCCGTCGAGAAATATCTCTCAGGCATGCCAGCCATTTCCTCACGATGATTTCCTTCACCGTTTTTGAAGCAAGTGCTAACAAATCGCACATGAATCCGAAAAGTCAGAGGTGCGTGCCTTGGGTTTGAACTCGAGATCTATGACTTGGCAGTCTGACGGTTACACCTCAAGGCTATTACTGCTATACACTGGATGCTGACGTTTTTGTAGGTTTATTTAAAATGTCGATTGGTTAATTAAATACCTAATTACCACACATATTAGGTAAGTTAAGTAGAAAATTCCTGTAAAAGCAGCAGTGTTGATTTAAAGACTCCGTATGTTCTATATTTACCCAGTAACATAGTATGGTTTTACGGTTTGAAGGAGTCAGTGACGTAGACTTATGAGTTACTTTGTAAAATATTCAAACTCGGCAACTCTTATAAAAATCCCTACTTTTAGGTGCCAAAGGAAGCCACTTTCCATTTTATATTTCCATAAGGTGACCTGTTATTCTGTTCGCCGTTATAACATTAAAAAATATAACAAAATATTTTAAAAAGTTTAAATGGATTTACTCACAGAGACATCGTTTATTCATAACAAAGCATTATGGTTTTGGAAGTCAGAATACACCAGAACATAAAATAATAATAAAGCTTCTAAAAATAACAAAAAACCTTATGAAAATAACCATATCAGTATATTTTCGCCTCTTTTAACACAACATGGACGATTAATTCCGGCGAATGGGGTGAAGTTGCTAGTTGTGGTCAGAAGCGCAGTGCACGTTGCAGTGATAAACAGTTCGCGAGTCGTGTTATACAGTTGGCCGGAAAAAGTATTTTGTTACGTACATTTATTGGTGCGTTTACCCTGGCTGAATAGGAATTATGGTGGTTACTTTTGTTGCGTTTTTTTTTTCAATATAGTTTTTTTTTCTGGTTGGTTTATGTTTTGTTTGGCTGTGTTGGTTATTGACCTTATTATGGGGTAACCACCAACAGATTTTTAAATCACATGAAAAACTTCTATGTATCTTCTATAGTCTTTCACAAGGGTCCGTGGCTTACGCCCCCAGTGGTCGACGCACCTGTGGCCGACTCCCCCGATTCGATTTATTTCATTCAAAGCAATTTTTAAACAAATGTACTGTCAGACACAAAATGTTTTAATGTTTGAATTTTTCTAATTAACCGCTTAGCGAGGCTTATATCTTAAAGTGAAAGAACAATGACGGCCTATTCTGTAAAAAAAAACGTGTAAAACATAGGTAAAGGCTCTTGCTCGATGATCTTGTGAGGCAATCTACTCGTCTGCCGGGTAGCGAGGAAGTCCTAAAGGGTTACCGTGGCCCCTGGCAACGTACAGGCAACTGAAGGAACACGGGTGGGTTTTAGTCAGTAAGAATCTGACACGCCCTTCCGTTCCGCCCAGAGCGGGAGAAGTTATTTGATGGTTTCAAACACACAAAAAAAAACATGCGGCGCAGTCTTTGGGGACTGCCGATAGAAGTGAAAGCTAAGTAACTTTTGAATTGTATCGTATACACAGTAGGTGTACATATAGCTCATGGGAAGTGTGCGGTGACGATGACGCGAGTTTCACGCTTTTTGCTGACCCAAAAAGTACATATAAATACACAGTATAATTATAGCTCATGGAAAGCGTGCGGTGACGATGACGCGAGTTCCATGATTTTTGTTCACCCAAAAAGTGACAACGCGCCTAAAGAAGCTTTTACAAAAAAAAAAAAAACAATCTACTCGTCAACTTCACAAATGTCCACACATTGGTTAAATGTATTTATTTATTTATTTAACCATTTATGTACACACATTTAACAACAGACAAGAAGAAAAGAACAGAAAAATACGTACAAAGGTGATGCTTATTTCTAAAGAAATCTCTTCCAGCATACCTGCGATAGGACAGGGGATACAAAGAGATGTAGACACCGTGTGTAAGAGTAGAGAGAAAGTAAAATACATAAAATTAAAACAATTCATTACTTAATAAAATAAAACACATAATATGAGATAATACTTACTTACATACATAAATACATACATACATACTTACATACATACTACTACAATAAATATCACTAAGATGATGTTAATTGAAATGTAACAAAAAAAAGAAAAATACAAAATAAATACCTACGCAACTATGACATAGTGGAAAGATAGTGTTCCTTCACTCTTCTTTTAAATACTGCGACAGTTTGGCAGTCCCTGATGTCGGGCGGAAGTGAATTCCACAACCGCACCGCGTGCACAGTGAAGGAGTAGGAGTAGAAGTCAGTGGAGTGGGGAGTGTATCCGTGCATACAATACAGGGGACAGTGATAAGGTGCAACACATCATGGCGGATTTGCGAGCCTCAACGTCGTTTGTCACGTGTCTGTCCAGGGACGTACGGAGTTAGAGAGCTCCTTTATTTTCAGTTGTATCTAGTTTTTGGACTAGGAATTTAGGATGCAAAGAGATGTGTGCGTAGAAACGCACACATCTCTTTGCATTTGCTCTTTGCTCTTTGCATTTGCTCTAAAAAATAAAACCAGCGCTGGCTATGACAGCATTATGACAAATATTGTTAAGGATGTATGTTAAGGATGTAGCTCATATTATATCTGAACCACTAAGCTTCATTGTTAATTTATGTATAGAAGAAGGCACCTTCCCAGACAAACTAAAAATATCAGTTATAAAGCCAGTATTTAAAAAAGGGGATAAAACTAATATGAGCAACTATAGGCCCATAGCATTGATACCTATTTTCGGAAAAATTATTGAAAAGGTGATTTTTAATTGCCTTTATACTTTTTTTGAAACACACAACATTCTAACGTCTAGTCAATATGGTTTCAGGAAAAATAAATCCATAAATGTGGCAATATATAACTTTTTACATAAGGTAATGACTAACTTGGATAAAGGGCTACCGGCTGTCGCGCTATACATGGACATGTCGAAGGCTTTCGACCGGGTCGACCACAAGATCCTCTTAAGAAAGATGTATGCATATGGTGTGAGAGGTAATGTGTACAAGCTTATAGAATCATACCTTAACAACAGACAACAATTCACAGAAGTGAGGCGGTTAAATCCCATTACTAAAACCGAAGAAATATATGCTTCTGAATCCGGAACTGTTCAATTCGGCGTTCCTCAAGGGAGTATCGTAGGTCCTTTATTCTTCCTTGTTTATATAAATGACATGCCTTCGGTAACAAATCATGACATAACACTATTTGCTGATGATAGCACTGTTTTATTCATTAATGATAATACAATTAATACAATTGACCTAGAATCTGACATCAACCAAACAATATTATTAATTATAGACTGGCTAAAAACTAATAACTTAATGATTAACGTTGATAAAACTAAAATAATGAACTTTAAAATACGAACTCGTCGTACGGGTTCTTTAAAAATCCATTACCTAGATAGCGACATTGAAGAAACTGAAGTAACAAAGTTTCTGGGGTTACATATTGACAACAAACTTAATTGGAAACTACATATTGACCATGTATGCAAAAAGCTGGGACAGTTCTCATATGCACTCCACAGATTGAGAAAAATAGCGAATCAGACTACTTTACTAACAGCTTACCACGGTTACGTTAGCTCTATCCTCAGATATGGTGTAATATTCTGGGGCAACAGTACAGACAAGGAGCGTGCTTTCATTGCTCAAAAACGTTGCATCAGGGCTATATTTAACTTACGTGAAACTGACTCCTGTAAACCATTTTTTATAAAGACGAATGTATTAACACTTCCATGTGTCTATATATTTGAGGCCGCAGTATTTGTCAAAAATAATATTGACATGTTTAATTACTACACGCGTATACGGCGTAAGGACAAATTACGTACAGTAGCTAGCAAGACTCATTTAATGCATGAAAGTATCTTTTGTACGGCTTCTCGCATCTTTAATAATATTCCAGGGCCTATTAGAATAATTACGGAAATTAAAAAATTTAAAAAGGATCTTCATGATCTGTTAGTAATCAAGTGCTACTACTCTATAAAATACTTCTTATTAGACAAATCACTTCTCCAATACAGGCCCCCTCAGTCATGATGCGTTCAGTGTCCCACTGTTGTGTACCTACCAATTATTATTTTTTTTTTTATCTTTTTTGTATTCTATGTGTAATCTTAATCATAATTTTTGTAACATTTTTCTGTGTAACTATTGTATGCCCTAAGGGCGGGACATAGCTGATCTCAATTCAATTATTTTAGATCTGTATCATGTACCTACCTATGATCCACAATAAAGATAATGATTGATTGAAACGCTGGAAGGGGGTGCCCTAGAAGGACGACCTTATGGTGACCTTATTGGTGATGTTCTTCAGAAAGGACAGGTGCGTAGTACTCGCAACCGGCGTGCGTGTATGACCAGATGTATGAACTTAAACGAGGTAAAAGGAATATGTAAGGATCGTAGCAGGTGGCGTTCTGTAGTTTCTGCCTACCCCCATGAGAAGAAGGCGTGAGTTTATGTAGGTGTATGAGAATTTTGTATCGACTTGGAAATTAAAGTTTATGAGTCCGTAAATGTCCGCATATGCATTGTCTACCTATACAAAATTAAATAGAACAGAATATTTTTATGTATAAATTTTTCAGCTGGGTACGTTTACCGGAACTAACCAGAATAAGGATGCAGTATCCATATTCTGGTTAGTTGATACGAAAAAAAAACACGTATATGAATATTCCTTATATGATCTGAAACAAGTAATTATGGACGGGTGGACTAATGTGAAAACAACATACTGTAACCCCCTTACTAATAAACGTTGTATATCGCCTGTATAGTTACACACCGATTTCTCTCTTTCAGTAGTCAGTAATTTGACATTCGAAAGAAGAAGACAAACCGTTGTGTACATGCGATATACAACGTTTATTAGTAAGAGGGTAGGTGTTTAAAAAAAACCCGAATGCAAAAAAAAATAGTTGAAAAGAGAATAACCAGTTTTTTTATTTTCAGCTCTTTAGTTTTTTTTTCATTTCTCATTCCAAATTACATTTAAATATCTAATTTGTATGTATTTTAGTTATCACCTTTCAAAACCCTTTATTTTGATCCCCGACTCGATAGGGTAGGAAGGTTTTTGTTATATTACTGACACTCGCGCAAAAAAGACGAAACTAACGACATATCATTAATCAAACTCGGTATGTCATACATACATACGTACTTACAGGTCAAACATATAACCCTCCTTTTTTGGCTCTGCCGCATTCGGGATAAAATAGCGAAAAATCGTCAATTTTCACCAAAAACATCAGCTTCGCCGAAGCTTTTAGCAAGCAATTATACTTTCCTATAATATTATGTCTACGGCTCTCTGGATTTTTATTCTCTATTTTTGGCTCAGCTGTTGAGCCAAAAATAGAGAATAAAAATCCAGAGAGCCGTAGACATAATATTATAGGAAAGTATAATTCTGTTTAAAATATCTTGGAAATAAAACCACGACGAAAGTCTTGGGGACCGCAAAAACTGTTCAGTATTCTACCACGGCACTACGGGGAAGCAGAGAGGAATGAAAACGTAAGCGTCATGAGGTAGGAAGATAGGAGAAGTACAGCTCTATATAATTACGTAACATGCTTGAATTTTTATCCTTATTGCTTTTGACTGGGTATTGTTATAAGTAAGAGAACAATGGTAGCCCCGTGGTAACGGCCCCGACTTACGAGTTATAGGTCGAGGGTTCGAATCAAGGTAGGCGCTTTACTTTGTGTTAATATTTTTTAGAAGCTTGAGGAACAGAAATCCGCTGGAAGCGGGCGGCACAGTATCGGTCGAAGTGGCGGTGCTTGGTCCCGAGGCAGTGCTTGGTCCAGCAGTGGACGTCTTTTGGCTGAAATTATGATGAGGAACAGCGTGCAAAGTTCACTCATATTCTATAGAAAAAGGAGTATCCTTCGACCGTCGGGAGCGGGAGTCGTGTCTGGCGGGCAATTGCCCAACAATTGATGTCGGATAGTCTTATATATGTCGTTCGCGCGGTAAACTATAATTGCGCGATGCAAAGATTTGTGTGACGTCCGGTCTTTGATACGTAGTTCGTATGTGGCAATGTATATGCCGCCACAATTTCATCACCTCTGCTCTCAAAACGGTGAAGGAAAACATCGTGAGGAAACCAGAATGTCCTAGAACCAAAAATTCGAAGACATGTGACATCTACCAACCGGCACTGGGCCCGCGTGGTCGGTTACAGCCTAGCCTTTTCCAACTATGTTGGAGTCGGCTTCCAGTCTAACCAGATGCAGTTGAATACCAGTATTTTACATGGAGCGACTGCCTATCTGACCTCCACAACCCAGTTACAGGGTAACACGTAAGACTGATTTTTGACTACCCGTAACGACTGTCAAAGATTCAAGAATGACAGCCGGGACCAACGGCTTAACGTGCTTTCCGAGGCACGGAGGGACCACGGTATGTTAAGTTGGTCACCCATCCAAGGACTGACCGCGGCAAGCGTAGCTTAACCTGATCAATTGAGCCGTGTGGCGGTAGCCACGAGTCCTTCACTTCACATTACACATAATTGATAATGCAAATCTTTCCACCAATTTGTAAAAGATGCGGCAAAAATTCAAAAAAATCAGTAGTTATTTAACTAGGCTGAGAATCAGCACTTTTTTGAAAGTCAAAATTACACAAGACAGTCCCCCAAAAAAGCCCGCCCTTCACCACTTCCTAGTGCTTTAGCTGGGAAGAAGAAGTGGCGCAACAAACTCCCCAGCGTCTCTTCCCTCTTTCTACTTGTCCCTGTTTATTTTCAGCTGGAGACAGTTTAGAATTGATAGCAATTCAGTCATCCCAATTTACAGAAGCAGGTAACGGCCCGGAAATAAAAAAAATTGGCGTTTTTCTTTCAAACATTCATTTCACCTAGGCCTTCTGCCTACCCTGTGTCACCCGTCACCCAAGTTTCAATATAATTAGAGCGAACGGCACCTTTTCAATTGGTTCGCGGCGAACTTCTACCGTTGGAGTTGGTGCCTCTGATTTTATAACTGCAGCCATGATTGTTCATTCTTACTGCAGTCGCTGCCAGATTATGTTAAAAGGTACAAGGGGGTTAATTTGGATGTGTTTCTGCAGTTTAAGATTAGCTGGGGGAAGAAATGGGGTTTTTATGTGGCTTTATCTTGGTAAAGCGTAGATATGTTTTTTGTTGGTGTAGTAGAAATAAGAAAAGGAACTGAGGCAAGCCCTTCAAAAAGTGGGTAGATGGAATAGAAAAAAAATCTGGCAAATTTTAGGCAAGAAGAGCAAGACTACGGGATGAATGGAAACATTTAGAGGAGGGTTTTACCGCCTCAGGCGGTCTTTACATAGAGGAAACAAACATTAGAGATACTAAAACACAATACGAACAAATATAAAGTTAAGATTTTTGTTTCATTACTAACACACTAACATACTTAACACTTTGAAGGACAGTAGACGTCCATGGGCGTTATAAAAATAAAACTTCTATTGTGTCTCGTTTACAGCCCTTCAAAGTGTTAAAAATGTTTTTCTTATACCTACTCTGTGCAAAAAATCTCATTGATGTAGTTGTATGGAATTAATAAAAGCTATTTTATTTAACTTTTTAGTAGACCACTGAACACAAACACACACTGAGCACACACCCACACACGCACACACACACGCGCGCGCGCACGCTGAGCATAAGCAAAAGCAGGCTACAATGTTCCAACTGCTGGGACACAGGCCTCCTCTCAGTGAGAGGGAGTGGGCCGTAATCAACCACGCGGGCCCAGTGCGGGTTGGTAGATGTCACATGTCTTCGAATTTTTGGTTCTAAGACATGCCGGTTTCCACACGATGTTTTCCTTCACCGTTTTGAGAGCAGTGGTGATGAAATAAATAGCACAAAGTAAAACGCCTGCCATGTCAGGGTTCGACTCTACGACCTATACAACTCGTAAGTTGCGGCCGTTACACTTGGCCACTACTGCTTTCCACTAATTATATTCATTAACAGATGTGAATGCTTGTGAAGACGTAAGGATGTTTGTGACTTTATCAAGCATAGACGCCTGGACAGATTTGGATACATTTTGGCGTAAGATAGTCAATGCACGGCCAAGGAGCGATTTTAACGAATTTCTTTCCCATTTACTTAACGAGCGCAAGTCACCTTTTCGAACTTTACAATTTTCATTCAAAACATTGGCTATGACGTACACGGAAATAAAAATAATAAGGTGCGCCGTAAAAACTAACCTAAGGCTGCATGTCCACTGGAGCAGCGAGGAGAGGAGAGGAGCGGAGATGTGGCAAAATTAGCCAATAAACTCCGCTCCAGAGTTGCGATTCTATTGGTTAAGGCTGCCTGTCCACTGGAGCTGAGAGGAGAGGAGAGGAGCGGAGATGTGCCATTATTAACCAATCAAATCTAAACTCAGGGGCGGAGTCAAGATTCTATTGGTTAATATTGGCATATCTCCGCTCCACTTTTCTCCTCTCCGCTCCAGTGGACAGGCAGCCTAAAATTGGCACATCTCCGCTCCTCTTTTTTCCGCTCCAGTGGACAGGCAGCTTTAAGGTGCTTAACATTATTCCTTGAAACGAGTACCAACGTACGTAGTACCAAATACAACGACACGTAGATAAACACGTAGGATCGCTACTACAATTTGAATATTATGGACTAATTTGTTTAGGATACGAGCAAAACTCTATGCAACGACTAACTTACAGAAAGGTGTGAAGAAATACTAAATAACTCCAGCAAAACATCAGTAAATGTAAAAAATAAATACTGAAAATTTCATCAAATAAAACAATAATACAAAAAGATGCTGAAACGAAGATGCGGTTCCAGTAAGTTACTGAAATCAACGCGCAACTTACGAGTACTGTTCTTAAAGTTCTTGGAGTTAATACTTTTTAACTCTCAACGCTGTTAAGTTTAAAACTATAGTTCAATGCTCGAGACTGTGACTGGCAATCGAAAGGGTGGTACCCTCGTCAGTTCAAAATTGTATATTATTTATTTTTATTTGGGAAAACATAATCTATGGTTCATTTTTTGCGCTTCTGCAGAATGATAACAGTTATGGTTTTCGTAGTTTACAATTAATACTTATGATTGTGGGCCGTGTGGCTAAGTAATAACAGTCGCTCGGGTCGATCGATCAGGTTAAGCTACGCTTGCCACGGTTGGTCCTCTGATGGGGGACCATCTTAATATACCGTGACCCCCCCGTGCGTCGTCGTTCAGTCGTCAGTTGTTACGGGTCGTCAGAAGCCCGAAAGTCACACCAAGAACCAGTCCCACCAAGGTGTATCGTATTACCCAGTAACTGGATTGTGGAGGTCACATAGGCAGTCGCTCCTTGTAAAATACTGGTATTCAGCTGCATCCGGTTAGACTGGAAGCCGACCCCAACATAGTTGGGAAAAGGCTAGGTAGATGATAACAAATGGGATTATTTGGATGCCTATAATCCACCTGAACATCAACCTCAATAAAACAATTTTTCTTTGTTTTTTCACTGCTTTAGAATCTGCACTGCTTTAGCATCTGCTTTAGCATCTGCTAAAGCAGTAGCTTGGACAATGGAAAAAAGATTAATAACAGTAAATAATTTTATGGTAAAACATACCTAATTACGCACTTGGCTGGTTTTTATTTTCACAATGAAGGGTTTCAAAGTTGGGTTTACCGGTTTGCATGCACAATATTGGGAGATTTACCATGTTATTTTAAGACCATAGACTTCATATAGGTTTTCCTGTAATCTATTATGTATAGAATTATTTTCTGTATTTATTTTTTCAAAGTTTTAGGCACAGTAGTTTCGGAGATAAGGGCCTCCAGTAAATTTTACGCTATTTTATTAAGTAACTTTAAAACTACTTATTTGACAATTATAAAAAAAATGTACTTGGGGCTCTCATAGTAAGCCCTTCCATTTGTTATGTACGAGTATGTCACATGGTGCAGAGCAGTGCAGAGTACCTACAAAACTTTTTTAAAATTTTCTTCTTTGTCTGTATCTAACAGACACACGATTCATCCTATAAGGGTTCTGTTTTTTCATTCGGACATACGGAACCCTAAAAGACCCTTACAAATTAAATTAAACCTCATTGAAATAATTCATTTGTTCCCGTAAATATCGGAAAACATTAAAAATACAACGCATTAGAGCCAAGTAAATGAATACCTTGGTTTTATGGAAATGTGACAAGTACGACCCTTGTACCCCTTTCACATTGTACTTGTTGAAATATTTAGTACAACAAACATTGGGTAAATGGGGTAAGATACACAGGTGAAATTACAAGCATATGGGACATTTGTATCTGGCAACGCATCGGAAAAGTCCTTGGTGTTGAAAGTGAATATTGGCAAGGGTAACGATATCGTGGCTAAGGAGAAGCTCGTGGATAAATAATAACAGCCGCACGAGTCGATCCATCAGGTTAAGCTACGCTTGCCGGGGTTGGTTCGTGGATCGGTGACCATCTTACTTTTAAGCCCGAAAGTCTGACAACCAGTCTTACCAAGGCGTATCTTAGTACCCAGTTACTGGGTTGTAGAGGTCTAGGCAGATCATGATGATGATGTTTTCCTCTTATAAATTAATAATGATTATGTGTAATTGTGTATTATTTTTGAATAGCATAAAGTATCTTAAACCTAAAGTCTAAAGAATGAAAATGACAAAATAATTAAAACAAAACTTCATCACCGTTCTTCTTCTTCTTCGACACGCTGGCACGACCGTATTTCAGATATTGTTGGCTAAAAGGCCGGGGTCAAAAGAAAGCCATTTCAGCAAAAAAAAAACTTACCCTCGTCGGTGGCATCGCCCCCCTTCCATTCATAATTAAAGACAGTCTACAACAACATGCGGGGTAATTGCGTAACGCACTAACAGTAGTAATGGATTTCATTTTGACAATGTTCAACAATACACATTGCACTATTTACGTTGTTGAGCAAACGAATTATTCGAACCTATGAAGCAAAAGATTAGCAATATCCTTCAAAATCATTCAGGTTGTGATTGAAAATGTGTTACGCAATTAGGATGCAGATTGGATATAGAATTAATAGCTCAAACATAATCTCGATCAAGTGAAGTTATTAGAACCTCCGTCAAGGCATGTTCGTCATAATTGATCTCTTGTCATTCGCAGGACGTATGGGTATCTGATAGACAGGTAAATTGAAGGTTGATTGACTAATTATTATTATACCTATAGGTACTCCATTGGTTTAGGTAGTTAACTAACTAAAGCAGTTTCAGTTGTAAGTTTTTCTAACTGAACAGACAGCAATGCTGCTGGGGAGTTTGTTGCGCCACTTCTTCTTCCCAACTAAAGCACTAGGAAGTGGTGAAGGGGGCGGGCGTTTTGGGGGACTATCTTATGTAATTTTGACGTTTGAAAAGTGCTGATTCTCAGCCTAGTTTGAACAAAAAACTTTTGAATTTGTTTTTTTTTTTTACTTTTTTCAGCGGTTCTAAAAGATTTTGATTTTTTTCAGTGCGGTCCAAAGTTGACTGGACCGCGACACACCAAACAAAAACATCCAAATGCGGGACTCACCTGGGGGCCAAGTCTACTAATTTACAAACGTCATATTGGTGTCACGATGGTGAGTTTTTGACAGATTTACCGTATGTTGCTGGCAGGTTTAAAAGAAATTAATGATTTTGAAAATAGATTTAATAAGTCACCTTCGATATTGACATGTAAGAAAAGAAAATTGAATAAAAGATTTTCTAAGACAATTTCAGTAGTTTTATCTGAAACAATCGTATGTTGCTGGCAGGTTTAAAAGAAATTAATGATTTTGAAAATAGATTTAATAAGTCACCTTCGATATTGACATTTGTAAGAAAAGAAAATTGAATAAAAGATTTTCTAAGACAATTTCAGTAGTTTTATCTGAAACAACTGGTAAATCTGTCAAAAACTCACCATCGTGACACCATTATGACGTTTGTAAATTAGTAGACTTCGCCCCCTGGTCTCTTGGCTGTCATGATCAAAAAACACTTAACTATGTGAATGTAGGACTATTCAAATAAGAAAAAACATTCAGCTACAATTGAAACTTTTAATACTTAATTAAATACAAAGAGTGCTATTTCAATAAAAACGATGCATTGGTTTCCTATTTTTTGTCAATACAGGGTGGCAGGGACATCGACGCAAAGCCTGATACCATGGATTCAGTACATGATTCTGAACCTGCATTGAAATTTTTCGTAATTATTAAAAAAAAATCTGCTGTTCCATACATTTTGACCGCGTAGGTATTGTGCTTTTCTATGAAACAGTAGATTTTTCTTTTAATAACCGACAAAAAATTTCATCGCAGGGGGGTTCAGAATCATGTACTGAATCCATAGTAACAGGCTTCATGTTTAAAAAACAATTAACAAAACTATTGCTGGAAAAATGTTATTATACATTTAAAGACTTTTTAAATGACAAAACTATAATATAGGAACATGGTTTTAGTTATGTACGTTGCCTTTGCAATTTCGAATGTTTTAGATGATATTGACATGTTATTAATTATTAGCGATTTTTTTTATGGTTGTTGTTATATTGTAATTAGACATAACAGATCTTGACATTACAGAACATATAAATAAATTCTTTATCTATTATTAATTGTGATTGTTGTTAATGTTTTTGAATATTGTGACTTGTTGTTAATGTTTTTGAATATTGTGACATTAAGCTTTTTGACATTACACATTACGACATTTATATTCTTATTATGTATGTATGATTTGCGAGAGATTTATAGGTAATTCATCAATTATTTTGTTTTGTTTTTTTTTTTTTTATGTTGTCTTATCTGTAACAATCTATTAAACTCGACTATGGCTAATAAGGATCGTAATGGCTGTATTTATAGTACTATTTAATTCAAACTAATATTTTGCATGCCGTAAGGTAAAATGTATCGGGACACTTAATAAATATTCCAACTTATATGTATACCTACATTATCAGCAAATAAATGATTTCTTTCTATCTTTCTTTCTTTCTTTCTTCGCGTCGATGTCTCTGACACCCTATATAGCACAAGCTCTTTTGAGCATGTCGCGGCATGATAACCAATAAGTAAGGACTTTCAATCCACCCAATACATACCAAAAGGTCCGACACAGGTGTCGAGAGTGCCACCCGAATCAATAGTGTGATGTAACAGCTCAAAGTGCGAATAATTGCATCGGTACAGTTAACCACGAATTTAGGTTCCATCGAATATCAACGTTCAAGTTACAACTGGATTTTGTGTGACGAAATGTGACATCAAATTGTGAAGGGATGTGAATTTATGGAGTCCACACAGCCTATCCTAGTATGAAATCTAGTCTCACATACAGGATCTTTATACATTTTAGGGTTCCGTACCTCAATAGGTAAAAAAATGAACCCTTATAAGATCACTCTCTTGTCCGTCTGTCACCACCGATTTTCTCAGGAACGGGTGAACCTAGCAAGTTGAAATTTATACCAGTTACCGAGGTCTATACACCTAATAGGGACTCTATTGTATAAAAATCAAGGTCCTTAGTCAACACAATAAAAAGATATAGGCAAATTTTGATTTTCGCGAAAACTACTTAGTACCTACCAAAATTTACCTTAATTTTCAACTTTTATCCATTCCATTCCAAAAAATTAAAAAAAGTTGAAAATTTAAGGGTGTCCCCATACATACATAGTTGACGCCAATTAAGATAGTTCCCTGAGTTGTATGGGCGCTCATACAATTTAGAGGACTAGTTTCTGGGCACACAACTATTTAGGTACCTATGAAGAAGAATGAATGAAGCTCCTTACGGAACCCTCGGTGCGCGAGTCCGACTCGCTCTTTACCGGTTTTTGGTATTGTCCTTGCGCGACTGCTAGTCACCGCTTGAGATATGTGAGCGGTGAGACGGTAATAAAAGGAAAAAAATACACAACCCCTGTAGTGTATTTTTTAGTGTATTTTTAGAAAATTTTGTTAAATATTGTACGGTGGTAAGGAACCCTTCGTGTGCGAGTCTGAGTCACACTTGACCACTTTTTTTCAATTCCTTTTTTAAATGGACTGAACATGGAAATGTTGAATGAACTTATATGTTCTTATTGTTTGTATTCCAGAGCGTTTCCTAAAAAAAAAAAGTTTTCTCCGATCATTCTAACTTACCGAACTTAATAAGTATAGGTACATACCCTCTGAACTCAGCATTTTTTTTTTGTTTATATTTTTTTTTTACTAATCAACAAGGGAAACCCGACGGCGGTAAAAAACTAACATTATTTTTCTTTGACATAAAAATCATCGACTTTTATCGCTGACTGTACATCGCTGTAACCTCCGGCTCGTATTCATCAGGACCCCGTAGTATCCCTAGTTCGTCCGCTTTGTCATCCTATACACAATGGTCCGACTAATTGCTGACAACTGACATTAACAATAATTAGTACGCACCTCCCCTTTGGGGTGTGGTTCGAAGGGAAAGGGGAGAGCGGGGAAGTTTTTGTTAGGGAATTTGTCAGTCTTTTGTTAAGAACTTTATGTTTAGTTTTCGAAGAATGGAACTGCCTTTGTTTGATTGGCAGTTGTTTTTGGCTGACGATGTTATTGATGACGCTTACAGGTGTAAGCGTCACAGACGGAATTCAGGTGAATTCTGTCTTTGAATGCACTGTTATAAATGTGTCTGTGTTAAGAAAAGGCTGAGAATAAGCTAGGTTTCCCTTAGGGTAAGGGTTATCCAAAATAACGTAACTGAACAGCTGTTGAATCTATCTGTAATCAAACGGAAAAAAATACCTTCATAAAAATGTAAGCAAATTCTTCGAGTATAATGTAGAAGACTAATGCCCAGTTTCTGAGGTAAAACGGAGTTTATCAATTCTATAGTGCTACTGGTCCGATAATTATATTGATTCATTGCGTTTCTAGACATTCAAAACTGAAACTGAAGAACTTTACTTAGTTAAATATGTAGTTATTGTGAGTTTATCTGAGGACCTCAGAAACCACCCCTTTATGCCTATATACAAAGTTGAAGATACGTCTACCACAAAGAGATAAAAGAAAAAAAAAATTGCACAAATAAGACAAAGATTATAAGGTAAATATTAATACGAAGTAACCAATACCCTCGTATTTGACAGTAAAATAAAAAATAAAAAATAAAACTAGTTTTATAATTTTATTTTTATATATTTGCACAATATACACTCAATTACAGGCTAGGCTAAAACTTAAGAGTACATGACCCTGTTAGGGCGCAGCATTATTACATTTATTTTTTATCTAGGTTAAAAACTTAAAGTTGACATTATATTGCATACCTACTAGATATTAATATTATTTTGTTAATGTTGTATTGTAAATGGACATATATAAAGCACAATCAAGTACGATTATAACATGTACGATTAATACATTAAGTTCAATAAAAATATCTTCATTTTCCTCCAAAACTGATCATAATCAACCTTACTTAATTGTAACTTAAGGCACACCCTAAATGGATAATGGCTGTTTAACTTAAAAGCATTATTGTTTATTCCGGGAACACGAGATTCATCACTTAATACTGAAATTCGGGTGAATTTTTCAGCCATTGCCTTTCATTAGAGTTGTTGTTGTTCGTTTGTACCTAAACCTATATACTTTTCAATAGGTACCTATTTATTCGAAATAACTTTTTATTTAAAAGACACAAATAAAAAAAAAACAAGAAATTATCAACAAACTGTCACTGTTCTTATAGTTACCAAGGAAGTTCCTACGTTTTTTTCTGAAGAGTATTGTAAATCTGTATTTATAGTTAGTAAGTCCTTGCCTTTTAAAGTGAGATTGGTGACCGCAGAAGCTAGTCACAAGTAGCCAGGTAAGCCAGGAACACATGGATACGGCATGCATGGCCCATACGTTTAACATTCTTCATTAGCGGCGTTGACATGGCGCTGTTAACTATTTTGAGGGAAAATGTTGCGATCACAAAACAGCATCCCACTGTTCTTACAGTTAAAAACAAATGCTGTCAGGATCATCATCATCATCATCATTTCAGCCAAAAGACAAGCACAGCCACTTCGACCGGTTCTTTGTTCCCGCATCCAGCTGATTCCTGCGGCCTTCACAAGGTCATCTGTCCACCTTGTGGGAGGACTACCAACGCTAATGCTACGTCTTCAAGTGCGCGGTCGCTGTAGTTATAAACTGCTGTAATCCCAAAATTATAGTACAGTCAAATATCGTACTGATCAACACCATCTGAACGTCGGCGTCGGCTGAGTTACCTCTTCATCACAACGCAGGAGATGGTATTCTTAAAGCTGTTGAAACCATGTTTTTAGCCAACGCAAATAATAGTTTTATCAAATGTTATCGACTTGTTTTATTTAATTGGAACAGGCTTCATGACGTCATGTCCGCCAACTGACAGTGGGCCGCCACTGAGAAACGAGCGTTTAGTAAAAGGCGTTTCACGAGTTGATCGAGCCCCAGTCTGCGAGCAGTACACAACGAGTCTACAACTGTGTACAAGTATTCATCTACAGTCAGTGAAAAACGGTAACAAGTATCAATATGTGCATAAGTTTTAACAATTTTGTCATTCCTAAATTAGTTTGATTGCGGTAGCTAAGTATGTAAAATGGAAAACGCACTTGCTTCAAAAACGGTGAAGGAAAACATCGTGAGGAAACCATGCCTGAAAGATAGTTTTCGACGTCATGTGGAGCCAAGTCAGAGGCCCATGGGCGGTCTTAAAATGGACACTTCTACTTCTGACACTAGGTTAGTCACGAAAAAAAAGAAAAAAGGAAAATTATTATGAACAAAATATAATTTGAGTATCTTTATGTATTTTCTAAACATGTATGTGTTTATATTATATGAATATTTCACTAACTTGTGTTATTTTCCCACAGGTAGGTTTTCAAAAAAGATTGGCTTTTATTCCACATTCGTATCTATTTTAAGATCTGACCAATTTCTACTCAACATCACATTATATGAGTAAGTATACAAAATTTCCGACCCAATTGCCTTAGGGAAGGACAGAAACAATATATATTTATATGTTCAATATATACATATATACGGATACGAACAACCGTTTGTCCCTCATGTCAAGTTGACCGAAAGTAATACTGTTGCTGATCAATAGGATGGAAACGAACTGCGTAAATCTATTACATTTGATACTAAGGAACGGTTTCCTTTGTATTTCTTATGTGTTACCCCTTATCTTAAGGTTTTCTTGTTTTTCAATGACGGTATAGAAGGGAAATGATGGAACGCTGAGATTGGCTACGAATACGTCATCAGACCCGGTTTGTGAGTCTAAAGAATTGAGTGCTAAAAGTGCCTTTGCTGTCGACGTGTTTCTTATTACAACTTCTTAATATAAAGAGGTTTTTCTTCTAAGTCTTTTTTCACTTCTCAACAATAAATCAATGAATATATTTGTGATGTTTGTCCTAGTTTCAAGACAATTTGAAGGGGGATAGAACCCAGAATTGAGTTAAAACTGTTACTGACAGCTCGTTTTTTTTCCAGGTAAAACTTTGTAATATAGTTCACACGGTCTATCTAGCTCAAATTGGTTTGTTTTGTAGTGTTCTAGATTTAGGTCTACTAGACACATTTTTTATGTTCTCCTCTGTCTTCTATTTTTACTTGGGCTTTGGGCTAAGTAATAACAGTCGTCGATCGATCAGGTTAAGCTACGCTTGCCGCGGTTGGTTCGTGGATGGGTGACCATCTTTACAGACCGCGCATTGGTACCGGCTATCATTCGTAGAGATCTTTGACAGTCGTTACGGGTCGTCAGAAGTTCGAAAGTCTGACAACCAGTCTTACCAGATGATGATGTCTCCAATTTTTATAGCTTAATGTCAAGTATACTTGTTATTTGCTAACTAGTTAGTTTTGTTATACCTGTTATTTACTAAAATGCAAATTTTAGTTGTTATTTAATTTGAATTGAAGGTGACTGTGCTGTTGGTGTGCATATTAGGTATACAAATAAATACCTCAACTTTTTAACGAAAACCTATCATTGTACCTAGCAGCTACTGGTCTCCAGATAGGGCAGGGTAAATGGGAGCTTTCAAATAAGTGCTCAGGTTTTGCAGTTGTAATACCTACACGATTTCTGACTTGTGATAACATTTGACAGTTCAATCAACCAATAAACATCACCTACCGTATGCCTTTCCTTAGGTCGACAACGTGTACAAATCGTCTCCAATTTTCATACAACACGACTACAACAATTGGCGCCGACATCAAAGCGAAAAAAGCGCTAAAAGCGAAACGAGCGAGAGGTGTGATTGTCAGTTTATTTGTGTCGAGAGTGTCGGCTCAGATTCCAATAACGGTGAACCGGTGTCTTAGTAATGATGGCGCGTTTGATGTCAAAAGAGAATTGAGACATGTCCTTCTTTATTAGAAAGGTTCTGAGTAAACTTAGTTCTAGAAAGTTAGGTGACGCAGTTTTGTTTATAACGGTTTAGTTGGTGGCTGTAGTTTTACGTGATGTGATGTCACAAAGAAACTGACTGTCAGTCTGTGTTGTGTGTTTCTTTGTTTGTGTGTTGTGTTTGTTTCTTTCTGTGTTTCTAGCTTACGGGAAGATGTAGACTATATAGAGTAATTTTAAATCAACTACCTAATGAACATGTTTTGAATGTGTTTCTTTGAGGTATCCTAATCCTATAGATCATCAGCATACATTAGAAAGATTCTGCTACCAACACATTTTAAATAATCTATAAGTTGTCTTTTACGATATTCACAAGCAGAAAAACGCCTCATTTTTGCTGGTAACTAAATATTTCGTATATTATTATATGGTCCAATATAGTGACATCAACACGACTACCGAAAAGTAATGTATCAAGTTACACAAAAAATGGCGTTGAAAGATACCAAAAGAAACCAGATAGACTACATTGACTACAAGTTTATTAGGGAACTGCTCAATGTTGCGAACTGTCAAAGGAAGTTTATTATAGCGCTTTATTTTAGCTTTTCCTTTTACACGTATCAAGTGTGTTTTTTTGAGTTAGTTCTGACAAAGAATAGGGTACCTGTTTTCGTGTGTTAATTTTCACCTGAAAAATTTGTTATTTTTTCGGCTTGGGTTTTTAGAGGCTTGAAGAACAATGTGCAAAGTTCACTCATCCTTATTAGAAAAGGGAGGTTACTCCGACCAGACGGGTGTCGTGTCTGGCGGGCAACAGTAACTGCCTAACGATTGATGTTGGATAGTCTTATATGTATAAGTAGTTGGCGCCGTAAACTCTAATTGCTCGTTGTAGGATTTGTGTGACGTCAGGATTTTTTGTGACGTCAGGTCTATGATGCGTAGTTCACATGGTGATGTAGATGCCGTCACAGGTTTAAGCATACCACGGTACCTTGTCAGTATATATATGAAAACATTATGTATGTTCGAAAAAATCTACATCTTTTTCGTAAGATAAGTGACAGGCATAATTTTAACACTAGAAATAGGAAAAAATTAGATCAACCACGTTTTAGATTGTCTAAAGTACACACTTCTTTTATGGGGTACTGTGTAAAATGTT
Source organism: Conistra vaccinii (assembly GCA_948150665.1). NCBI lineage: Eukaryota > Metazoa > Arthropoda > Insecta > Lepidoptera > Noctuidae > Conistra > Conistra vaccinii. Next base: position 4,397,434 of record OX411326.1, on the reverse strand, counting down.
ATAATAAAATACCACTCGATATTCTTCAACTTAATGAGAAGAAATTTAAAACATGCATTAAACGCACACTATGTAGACAAGCATATTATAAGTTAGATGATTATATCGTAGATAAAAATGCTTGGCTTAATGCTGGTCCTGCTCCACAGCCACTTGGGCTCACTAGTTGAAATTATTGTATTTGGAAGAGTTGCTACCCCTTTTCTTATTTTTTTATTCTTATTTTTTTTTTTTTATTTATATTATTTTTCTGACATTACGAACAACATGTTTATTTTATTTTTATTTTTTATTAACCTATTTTTTATTGTTGAGTATTCCAATATTTGATAATGATTATCTTTCTTTTTGATAGTATAATACATTGCAAACTATAGTTTTGTATAATTTAGAAGCATTTTTTCAGTTTTTGTAAATGTGAGTACCATGGGGCTGTTTATTCTGTTATTATATTATGTTTTATGTTGACTTGAAAGAGCATGGCAGTTGAGACTTTGTCATGCTTACTTAAATGTCTCGCCGATGGTGGCGAGTGTGTTGGATCATTCGGTTCGCTACAAAATGGTTGAGCTGGATGGTGCTGATCCACGCGTCATGTTCGTGAACGGGCGCCGTCGGTTGAGACTGGTCATCTCTTTTCTGCCTAGGCTTATTTTAAATCTTATACTTTGAATTGTCTCTATTTCTTTTTTTCACATTGTTCTCACATACAGAAGCAACAAGAATAATGTACCCAGGATTTTGTAATGTCTTTATTTAAAAGAGTGTCCTGGGAGTTTCTTGCCCGTTCTTCTCCACAGAGATCTACTTTTTGGAATGGGCGACTAGCTTCAACTTTCTGACTAACTGACCGACTCTTTGACAATTCAAAAGTGCCTGTAAATGGTTTAATTGAAATAAATGCTTTGAGTTTGAGTTTGAGTTTGAGAACACATATAGTACCTTACTTGATCGTCTACTTCATTGGTCTAGTGTTATGACCACTAGACCAACAAGACAGAGGATCAAGAGTCTCTACTGTAGAGCATAAGGTCCTGGGTTCGATTCCCGGGTCAGGCAAAGTGTCATTGGATTTTTCGATTAGGAACTTTCCTTGTAGCAGACCAGGATTTGTGCCCGGTTGATGGCAATAATCTCGCCCCTATTGGACTTAAATATATAGTTTTTAATAATAAAATAATAATATAAGAATGGTGTAGGTGGCAGGCAGGTGTATATTAATTATTATACACCTGTGCCGAACCCTTTGAGGGATACAGTCGTGATGTTATGTTATGTACCTTTCATGATGGTAAGCGACGACGTGGTCATCGACGATGCATCATTCAGCCAAAACACGTTCACTGCTGGATATAGGCCTCCCTCAAGACCGTCACTTCGACGACTTCTTTGCTTCCCGCATCCAGCGGATTCCTGCGGCATTTACATGGTCATCGGTCCATCTTGTGGCAAGCCTGCCACATCTTCCGGTATGCAGTCGCCACTCCATAACCTTTCAGCCCCATCGGTCATCTGTTTTGCGAGCAATGTGCCCTGCCCATTGCCACTTAAGTTTGACAATTCTTCGGGATGATGCATGAATTGATACCTAGAATTAACCTATTCACTCGAGACATGAAAATTCCCAGGAATTCAGAATTTTCCGAAACATAATGTGCGTATGTTAAGTCCAGCATATTATAGCGGTGGCGCATTGCACCTGTGGTTTACCGCTGCTGATGAAAAGCGTTTGGGAAAATTAAATAAAATAATCATAATTAAGGATTCGTCATAAATATTCTTGTAAAATGGAATCATAACATAAATGTAAGTTGTAAGTGGGGATGTAGTGTAAATTATCTGAGGTTATGAATTTAAATACCTGATTAATTATTTTTTAATTGTCTAGTTCTAGTTTTGTTACTTTACCTACTTTGTTAAAATTATGTTATTAACAGGCTTTGTATGATACACATAGATATGGAAGAGGGAGGTCTTCTGGTACAGGTATCTCCATACTTAAGAAGGCCTCTACAACTTATTTGTTAAAACCTGTTAATTATGAAATAAATAAACTTTAAACTTTATAACATTATGAATTGGGTCGTGGCTGTGGAATTATAGCCACATGGGTCGATCACTTTGGTTAAGCTATGCTTGTCGTGAGGTTGGTCCGTGGATGGGTGACCATCTTTAGATACCAAGGCCCCTCCGTACCTCGGAATGTACGTTAAGCCGTTCGTCCCGGCTGTGATTTGTGGATCTTTGACAGTCGTTACGGGTCGTCAGAAGCCCGAAAGTCTGACAACCAGTCTTACCAAGGAGTACCAGTATTACCCAGTTACTTGGGTCGGATATGGCAGTCGCTCCATGTAAAATGGAATCATAACACTATGTTTCTTGACGGCAGAAATAGTTGTGATACATACCTGGACAAGCATGTTTGCATCTCGATCATATTTATATTTTTTAAAGTAAATTAATAGTTAAAGTGATAAGTAAGTACCTTAAAGATATAGATTATAAAGTCTATTAGCGATAAGACCGCCGCCGCCGTAGTTAGCTGAATGTGAATAGTTTTATAAATGAGCTATGTAAAATTTTGATGTAGGTGCTTTATAACATATTCTATCTATATCTAAGGTTAGTGTAAACCAGCGCGACACGACGGCGCAACACGACTTCAATTTCTAATAAAACTTCACGATATAAAAATAAATGGTGTCGAGTCGCGCTAGTCTGCACGAAGCTTAAAGCTACGGTGGTTACATCAAATGCCTAGCTCTTCTTGCAACACTACAACATACTGTACTGTATACTGTATAATTACACAACGCTTTGTCTTCTTCTTTCGAATGTCAAATTACTGACTACTGAAAGAGAGAAATCGGTGTGTATACAGGCAATATACAACGTTTATTAGTAAGGGGGAAAAAAAATACCTCCCCTCAGAACAGTTATAAATAAAAGCCATACGAAACTGACTTCCAACTCTTCAAAATTCACCCACATTAATCTAAACAAAGTAGACAGTTTTACACTTATTATTCGTATTATGAAGATTTATATCATTTTTCTTAGAAACTGGTTTATCAGTTGAGTTTATTCCTTTTGACACAACCGTCTCTGGCAAGTGTCGTGAGAATTGGAATAATTTATCCAAGAGATTTCCCAAAGGCATTGTAGGACGACAAACGAAACAGAAATCTTTCTTTTTTTGCTTCTTCGCGAATAAATGTAATGGAACATACGTAGATGTGTTATGGGAACTGTGATGGTGGTATGAAAAGGTTCCGGGTTCGGCTGAAAGTGAGCGTTTTTGTCTTTGAGTTGGTTTTGTATGGCAAATGACATAATTAGCTGAGTGGAAAGACAAAACCTACTTTGTTTCAAACAAAGGCATTTTTGCTGCCAATTTTAAAATAACTAGAGACCGCAATATATTTTTGAACATAACTGAACTTTGCAGAATAGAAGTGCTAAGTGGTAATCGCATTCAGAGCGTTTCGTATATCTATACAAAAACTTTCAACAATCCAATACACTATTGACATTTCCGTCATTGAATATGTCTCTTTCTTTAACATAATAAATAAAGTACAGCTGATTTAATTCAGGTAAAACCCATATTACATCAAATAAAATAAAGTACATTAGACGACGTATATTTAGTAACCTAATCCGCTTAACTGTTCTTATGAGAAAAGAAGTCCTTGTAAGAAATCAACGTCACTAAACAACAAACTACTAAATAAACGTCGTCTATTGTAGTTTATAATGGATTTCCGCAATGTCACGCCTCAGTCAATTAACTATCAAATAAAATTTCTCAATATTATAAGGCCCCGACTTTCGTGTTGTAGGTCGTGGGTTCGAACCCAGACAGGCGCATCACGACAAGTCGCGACACGCTCTGACACGACACATCGACGGCATGATGCGTTGCTGTCATTGTTCAATAACATTAAGTTATTCTCGTAAAACTCACAAAAGACTTCAAACTGCCTAACCAGCTCTCCAGCTAAGAGAAGGTCCTCTAATTTTAGTTTCTTCGAGTAGTTAGCGTCTGAAAGGCAAAGTTCAAGACATTATCTAAAGGTTAAAGTTTTTACAATGTTACATATGGCTCTGACTTTATCTTTACTACGATTCAGTTAACATAATGATTTAATATAAAATTGAAAGCTATCTCTCATGAAAAATCACATCAACTGCTTAATGAATCGTGAAAATCAGAGGTCATTTGGTCATATTTTGCCAATCGATTTAAGATCTTAATGTAGAGAGATAAGGTTTGAAGTCGGGTGGTGCTTGGCTGTGGTGAGTTTAAAGAAATTGGTGCTAAGTCATTTGATGAATCGTCGTTACAAAATTAAATATAATGTAGTCCAAATTACAATTGACGAAATAATCAACCCAGCAAAGAAAAACAGCTGAGAAAATCTGTTGCAAAACTGTCGGTAAAATCAAAAATCAAGATTATTCCGATAAAAAAATATTCATTGATAACAAAAATCTTGGCAGCTTTGAACAGAGAGACGTGTTAGGAGAGTAGGCTTACCTACTCACCTAACACCTCTCTCTGTCCTCTCTCTTTGTCTTTGCCCAGCAGTGGGACAATAATGGTTAATTAAAAATAAGAAACTAGCGAGCCTTAGGCTGCCTGTCCATTGACGCGGAGCGAGGCAGCGGAGCGGAGCGGAGCGGGACAGTAATGCAGAATGGAGTTGCGGACTGTGTCTGTCCATTGATGGGGAGCGAGGTACTGCGGAGCTAGGCCGAGTTTACGCGACGAGTAATTTGAGCAGGCTGCAATACCCTGTGACCGGATATTTTCCGCATTCCCGTTCCGCTTCCTCGCTGCGCTTCCCGGTTTTGTATGAATTTTTGAACAACATGGCAAAGCCCTGTCTACTGAAGCGGAGCGGAGATTTTATGCAATGCTATTGGTTAATATAGTCACTGCTCCGCTCCGCTCCTCTTCTCTCTGCTCCAGTGGACAGTCAGCCTTATAGTAGCCGCATATGATATGTAACATCTGACATTTTGGCTAACAGTACCAACCTAGCACCGCGCGCGCTCATTGGTCAAATCAAAAAGTGCGCGCATCCCCGGCTTCCTGTTACACACTTCCGTCCCTTTTCATGAAATCACGCCCATAGATTGCAGGAAAGCGAGAGGAAAATTGTTACACTTAAAAAAAAACACAAATCTTAGTAAATAAATATATTCGCAAACGCAATTCAAGTTTTTTTAAATTAATATAAGACTGTAGCCAGTAGGGTCAGCAAATAAGCAGATTTTGTAAAGCAAATTCCAAATGAAATATTAACTTCGTCGATTTCCACAAAACTGTCAACAAGATTTCTCGGCCTCGGCTCTTCGAATATCCTAAAGTTAGCCGCTTCAGGCCACTTTACAGGCCACTTTGCTGGTAATTAGCCTCCGTTTTTATTGTGGCCACTCTATAACGTTTTGAAGTTTATCGTTGGTTAAGAAATGGCAATTTGTTAATTTACTTTAGAGAGCTTTTTAAATTATGCTGTGTTTTATTTTCTTCACGTATTTGTGAACAATTTGAATGTCAATATTGGAACTTAAGTTATGAACAAATTGTGATTTGCTACGCACATTTGCTACGGCGTAGCGCGTAGCAGATGCGCTGACGTTGGCTACGTTTCCGTAGCATAAGCACACATGGAAAGAAAATTAATTTTGCATCCTGTAATGGCTGCTTCACACCGCCGGCCTTCCCGCCAGCCATGCCGCACAAAGCCGCAGAAACAAACGCAAACAAAATGAAGGAGCAAAAGCCGGAGGCACGTGCCGCCGGCACTGTGTGTAGGAGCCATAAGAATACCTAGACATACTCAATATTATTTTAATCATTTTAAAAGATGGGAAATCGTGCGTATAAAAAAAATCTAAAAACTCGACTGCAGCCAAAGAGTTTAAAACAAAATTTTTTTCATGCGGTTGGTTGCAGTTATTTTAGTTCAAAATTAGATAATATGATTTTCAACTTTTTTGTGTGTTATTTTTTGTATTCGTCTTCTCAGGCCCTTTATTTGATAACTCACATTCATTCATTTTAAGATATTGCTTATTGATGTCTTAAATTCACCATTTTAATTTTATGAAAACAAACCTAGTCTATAACCAATGCAGACGCCAGACGAGTCAATGGAGACCTCATGTATTAATATCTATCCAGCCGTAAAAATGCTTTGAGGGTATAAAGAATCCCACATACTTAAGATACATACATACGCTTGAAAGACATAACCCTGACTTTGATGTCGTAAAAAAATAACAGTCACTGCTGCGAAAACAGGATTCTTCAGTATGATACTAATAAACCTATCGTGACCTGCCAATAGGTTAAATACTAGAGTGTGGCACGATTAAAACTGTGGTTGCTTAATCATCCCCCTCTAGCTGAGTATATTAGCCTGCAGAAAAGCTCCCAACGGGCCTTTCAATTTTTTATTTTTTTTTAATTCCAACGGGTATTTCCGGAGAGTTCAACTTTATTAATAGTATAGCTTAATAAAAGGAAATCATCAATACGACAAAAAAGAAGTGATCGTGGCTAATAAAGAACCTAAAAATTATCCTCCAGAACTCACCAATTTACAATTTCAATACGACGAGATTGTGGCTAATAAGGCTGCCTGTCCACTGGAACGGAGAGGAGAAAAGAGGAGCGGAGATGTGCCAATACTAACCAATAGAATCTTGACTCCGCCCCTGAGTTTAGATTTGATTGGTTAATAATGGCACATCTCCGCTCCTCTCCTCTCCTCTCTGCGCCGGACCTGAAAATTATCCTCCAAAAGTCACCATTTTACAATCCACCACAAAATTCAACACAAAGAGTGTAACTTTTAAATACTGAAGTAACTTATTTTGTGTGCTTAAACTTAAATATTAGAATGGAACTTTCCTCTTTGTAACTAAAACTCTAACGTTGCCAAGTCTCGCGATAAAAGATTTTCTACTACTTATTTGAATAGTTGCTTTCAAGGATTTGTTCGCTTTGCAGTTTCTTTGAAGTTATTGTTGAATAAAATGTTATTGGTAAGATGCCGCAGTGTCAGATGAGTCTGTGTCAGAAGTTATGTTGAGTCCGATGGGTCGTCTTTTATTTATTGCTAAAAACTGCTTATGTATTTGAGGTGCAATATCTGATGCACCTTGAGCTATCAGACTTGCTACCAATCTTGGTGGCTGATTTGTTTTTATTTTTGTGTTTCTTTTCCTTTAGTTGGTGTGCAATAAAAAGTATTCTATTTGTCAGTTTTTGCACACGGTATATTTTTTTTAACATAGCTCAGGACGTATGTGTGATGGCAAAGCTTTGAGGTCATCATTACTTTACTTTGCCTAGTAAAACCCTATGCTAGACAGCAGTCGATTTTAAGTTTATTAATAAAAATAATCAACCAGTACTAAATAATTTCATAAAAACAGCTATTAAAAATATTTAACATAATAAAACTATGAAATTGTTTGCCCAATAAATAATTAGGTCAAAACAAAATAAATCCACGATGCAAATCCCAGAATCGAATAACTTCACTTAATCTTATTAAACTTTTCAGGAAACACGAAACACTAATCATCAAAACAATAGGTAACAAAATGGAATAATCGACCCGTAACATTATGGAAATGAAACACATTTAATTTGGCCGTACGATTTGTATGTGACGCGGAATTGAGTCGTACGAACTAATTCCGAGTTGTGCATGGCGGTCCGAAATATCAGCGGAATACCGGCTTGTTAAAACTTTGGCCGGAGATGTATGGGAGATGGAAGTGGTAGGAATGTGGAGTGGGGTTGTACTGTTGAATGTGGAGTGATATTAGTATTGGTAATACTGCAGTGACTGTGATAATAATGGAAGACAGACATTGCAATTAGTTCAGTGGCTTTATGCGTTAAAGGTTGCCGATTGATTTTTGCGAGAGATGACCTCATCAGTACCTCTACCATGAGTTGCCATCGAAATTTACTCGCTAGCGCTAGCGTATTAACCCGTTCAGTGCCGGGAGCCCTCCTGGTTCACCTAGTCGCATATGGAATACCGGGAGCCCTCGCGGTGGGCTCATTTTAAATGTTGTTTTTTCTTAGCGAATACAGCTGGCATTATAAACTGTGATAGTAAAATATGATATTATAATTTATAATTTAATTACTCGTATCAATAAAAAAATTGCTCACTGTTACAAATATTCACACAAATTAACTTCGTTTTACAGTGGTTTATAATACGGTTTTAAACCTAATGCCGTAGACCGTCAGCGATGGTTAACTTTAGCGCAAACGAAATGCCGGTGACCCTCCCGGAGGGTTTACTTCCAATATGTATGGCGGCATGACGTATGAGCTCTTTGAAAAGCGGGTGGAGTTGGAAGTGTTGACGTAGATCAAACTGATTTCGATAATGCTCGCACCATGAGTTTTACGGAGTCTCATGCAGGCGCTAAGGTAAGCTCGATAGATCGTGTCACCTACAGTGTGACCATTTCATAAATGGCGAATCTGCCACAGACTGGGCAAAAAAACTGCCAAAATCTGCCACACTTGGCGCCAAAAATGCCAAAAATATGCCTTCATGGAAACGGAAAAAATAGACACAAATTCAATGAAATATCATTAATCAACAAAAATATTTTACAATTTTCTTATGCATTATTATACCTAATAATAATAAAAAAAGGAAAATTCTAATAAGGTTATGTGAATTTCCTTGAAGTCTTTTAAATCTGCCAAAATCTGCCACTTTTGTAAATCGTCAGCAGGATCTGCCACAGACAACATTTTGGAGCGAAATCTGCCAAAATGGTAGAAATCTTCCACACTGGTCGTCTAGCTAACTTCATTCTTATGTTTTGTTTCTATCTTTCTCAGTAATAAGAAGAGGGAACGGCTCATATGATCAAAACGTCACATAAGTAGTGATGTGTCGGGAGAATATTCTCACACGGAGAATATTCTCGGATCGAGAATGTTCTGCAATATTCTCGAATATTCTTTTCGACGGAGAATATACGAGAATTTAAAAATGGAAGTAAAATTGCTAAATTTTAATACAATAAGTTTCGATTTCAAGGTCTAAAGTAAACTTCTATTGTTGTTATTTATACTTTACTCGAAAAAACGTTACTGTATTATGTTTCGGACTGGAAATGGCGCCGATTCTCTTGTACACCGAACTAAACTATCACTAAACACTATGACACACTTGTGTCACTTTAGTCTATTTCAGAATGGGAAATCCTCGTTTGACAGGACTAAACTAAATTTTGGTGATTTTTAGTCTAGTTTAGAGGCATTTGTGACAAGAAAATCGGCACCAATAGCGACTCCACGTGGTACTTATTTGTCCTACCCCGTGATTTTTTTTAGAGTTGGAAGGGCGCTGGGGGGCAGTCTCGACGTGTTTTATACGTAAGTTTTCACTTTTTGTATGGAAAATATGAAAAATGTTTGCTTACATGATGAGTTTTAAGGGTTTATGAGTTTCATAAAGGGGGTCGAAATTTTCATTATTCTGCGATAGGGCACACTTTTTTCGAAATATTAGCAAAAGAAAAGAAAAAAAAGACAGTACTGTTTTTGCATCCGAAGTCGAGGTGTTGGTGTGATTTTTAAAACCCATAAACCCTTAAACTCAACATGCAGGTAATCATTTTTAAAATTTTCCTTGATATTTTTCATATTTTCCATACAAAAAGTAAAAATTTCATATAAAACACATCGGAAAAAACCCCCAAAACTCAACATGTAGGTAACTCATAAAGATCGGAGACGCTACGCTCGAAGTTGTAGACGAGTATGTTTACCTAGGACAAACTGTCCAGCTAGGTAGGTCCAATTTCGAGAAAGAGGTCAATCGTCGAATCCGACTCGGCTGGGCAGCGTTCGGGAAGCTACGCAATATATTTTCGTCCCACATACCACAGTGTCTCAAGACGAAAGTCTTTGACCAGTGCGTGTTGCCAGTGATGACTTACGGCACTGAAACGTGGTCGCTCACAATGGGCCTTATTAGAAGGCTAAAAGTCACCCAAAGAGCAATGGAGAGGGCTATGCTTGGAGTTTCCCTACGTGATCGAATCAGAAATGAAGAGATCCGCAGGAGAACCAAGGTAACCGACATAGCCCGAAGAATTGCCAAACTTAAGTGGCAATGGGCAGGACACATTGCCCGCAGAACAGATGGCCGATGGGGCCGAAAGGTTCTGGAGTGGCGACCGCGTACCGGAAGACGTAGCGTTGGAAGGCCTCCCACAAGATGGACCGATGACCTTGTAAAGGCCGCAGGAATCCGCTGGATGCGGGAAGCACAGAATCGGTCGAAGTGGCGGTGCTTGGGGGAGGCCTATGTCCAGCAGTGGACGTCTTTCGGCTGATATGATGATGATGATGATATTTTCCATACAAAAAGTGAAAAATTCCATATCAAAACACGTCGACGTTGCCCCCCTGCGCGCCTCCGGCTCTAAAAAAAATTCCCAAGGTAGGGCAAACAAGTACCACATGGAGTCGCGATTATCAAATTCGATTTTAGTTGCGTCAAAATTATTTTTGATTGTTATTTTTTTTTTAATTATTTGCACCATAAACCTTTCTTATAATGTTGTTTTCTTATTCATTTTATTAATGCTGATTATTTTAAACCCATAAAGTTCGTTTTAATACAGAAATCATACTTTAACATTACTACCTTAGGAAATTTAAGAGAATTTATGAGAATTTTCTCGAAAATATTCTCGGGAATGTTCTGGCTCAGGAGAATTTAAGTTGAGGTGTAGTTTATTTTAAACTCAAACTTCGTAAAACGTTCAAATGCACTAAAAACTATTAGTCTAAAAAAAATACCGATTCAATACAGTCATCCAATTTTTTAATTCTCATAAGTTCCCTACCAAAAGAATGTTCTCGAGAATTTAACAGCAAAGTTCTCGCAAGGAGAATATTCTCGAGAATTGCCCATCACTACACATAAGGTATCGCTATGGTAACAATGTTATGACAGTCAATAAATATCATGAAACAATCCGACTAAATAGAAAGGTTGGCAGTTAGTGCACCTTTTTATGGTATTTAGGGGTTGTTGAATTTTTATTCCTTATAGGTAATAATTATTTACCTCTATTCAATTTGTAATTTTGTTGACAATGTGTGATTCGCGGCGTTATTTATTTAAATTTAAAATGAACTATGTTTACAATAATAGTGTTGCGGACGGCAGAGGTACCTACAGTACCGCAGGCAACCTGGGACGATCTCCCACTGATATTTGATGTGCGCTTCCTGCTAACTGACCCTCGGTGAATCCGCTGGCTGCACAACCACCACGGACCCTTGAATACGTACCTAGGTTGGGTACCATAACCCACAGTGACCACGATGAGGACTATCTTGAGGCAGCGAAATAAAACACTGATTTACTATCTTGAATGATTCCGGAGAATTCGGCTTTTCTTGGTATGTTTCTTCTTTGGTGGCTGAGCTCCGTATTTAAGTGTATTATCTAGGGCTGAACTGCGACTGAATTGCCCACAAAATGGTACCTACGCCTTTTATAGTAAGTAAATCCGTTAGGATATTGTGGTGCAAGCCGAATTCTTGGAATTGTGCATTTATTTATTTCTTATTAGAATTTCTTACAATCTTTGTAGATTATTCGTATAAAACACTATACAATTAATTAACTTATGTAGTTAAAACTTTTAGAACAAATCGGTCCCGTCGGCGTCGCCGGCAAATAGAATATTTTGTAAGAGAACTAAATAAGATAGTTTCTTGAAATTTACGTTCTTCCAGTCGTTGGCCTCCAAATTTTGGGGCCACTAACATATTCCATGCTAAATAATCTCTTCCAGACATTATTTTGCCTTTAATATACCTAAAAACGTATATAATTTGAATGTAAACATGTTTCACACGTCAAAATGGTAGTGAGCAACGTAACTACTATCGCAAGCGTATTTTTCGATAGCGTCTGTCGATTTAGTGACTCATGGTGCCGTTTTGCGTTAGTAACGTTAGCGACTATCGAATAGATTACGTTAGGTTTCTTACCTATCGAAAACTATAGTGCTCTTGGAACAAATTTTAATTCTTTCTGTGACCGCTAGGGGCGCTGTACAATATCTTTTCATATAAATCATTTACGGGGACGCTAGCAAGTTTTGACATTATCGAAATGTATTTGATTAACGTTAATACGCTAGCGAGTTTAACGCTAGCGAGTAAATTTTCGATGGCAACTCATGGTAGAGCTACAGAACATGTTGTGATTCAGAAGCGTAGGTAGTTGGAAACCTAAGTACTTACTAAATAAATATTATAGTTCCAACTCAATTTTACCCATACTGCATATCAAGAATGCAAAATCTACTGTGCGTCTTTAGGTAGTAGGGTTGCGGGGGGTTATCGTAGCCCCTGGTAAAGTACAGGCAACTGAAGGAACACGGGTGGGTTTTAGTCAGTAAGTCAGTAGTCTGACACGCCCTCTCGGTCCGCCCAGAGCGGCAGAAGCTATTTGATGGTTCGCCACAAAAAAAAAGAATTAAAGATTTGACCTGACCTTTTTCCAGTTCATACCAGGGATGTTGCTAATATTCGCATCCGCATCCGCAAATGCGGAGCTTCCGCATAGATTTGGACATCTGCATCCGCATCCGCATCCGCATCCGCATCCGCAATAATCTATGCGGATGTTCATACGGATGCGAATATAATACAAGATGCGACAAGAAAGAAATTGGGCGGGCCTTGCGAATGGCGCGTGTCGTTCGCAGTGACAATGACCAATGGGAGCGAAAAAATTGGTGACACAAGATCAGACGCGTTTGTTGTGGTGCATCATTTGTTTCTTGTAAATAAATCATTATGTGTTTGTTTGCGCTGCTAGTATGAAAAAAAAGTAAGTGAAGTTAAAAAAAAATAGGAGCAGTAGACTTAATACTAATGTTCATTATTTAAAATGTTAATAATTACTTTATCATTGTTTTAATTCTTCATTCATATACTATTATTTATATAAGATCTTAAACATCCGCATCCGCATCCGCATCCGCATCTGCATCCGCATCCGCGGATGTGAGCCTTAAAAAATCCGCATCCGCGGATGTGAAAAAATCGGCATCCGTAACATCCCTGGTTCATACATATACAATGTAAAAACTATAGCGTAGAGATGCCATTCCTCCAAATTGAGGAACCAAGATTACTAAGAAGATAAGGAACAAGATTTCTAGTGCGCATTGGTTTTAAATTTTGTTTCAAAATGATCCACAAGACATATCGAGATGCATCTTATATCACACCAAAAAAATACCGTTGCATGTCGATTCCAGCATGCTAACTCCTGGTAAATGTTCCGGTTATGTAAATATAGTCTCATGTAGGCATGTCTTGTCGGAAGGCTCCGGGAATACTTCGCGACAGGCAGCTGATGAGAAAATGTTGCGGAGAACTGTTCACGTGGCGCTTGTCGCGTAAGCCGTGTAGTGTTTTGATTTCGGTGGGTATAGATTTGTAAGATAAATTTTATTATTTTGTTATAAACAGTTTTTTCTATCTGAGCGCCTTTCAACGTCAAAATATTACAGTGCATGTTTTTATAATAACAATAACAACTTAGCGAATAATATGACAGAACTGTGCAGACGACATGAGTTGTGTAGACCGCACTAAGAGGCGTCGCCCGCGCCGGTACGCTGACGTGGTAAGCGGGCGGATGAATTCAATACTGACAACCTACGACTTTGACAGCTATATAGAAAAATCGAGTTATTTATAGAGAAGTCCTGCCCTGACATCAAGCAATGGAAAAAGTTATCAAACTTTTAATAGTTGATTTACGACGATTTTGGCTACTTTATATACGTTTTGTTTGTGCAGGATACACTTTTCTTTTTCTTTGTTTCTAGTTTCTTTATTAAAAACTGTATAATTTTGGCTTATATGGTTTCATGAAACTATTTCTAGATGGACCGATGACCTTGTGAAGGCTGCAGGAATCCGCTGGATGCGAGAAGCACAGAATCGGTCGAAGTGGCGGTGCTTGCCGGCCTATGTTCAGCAGTGGACGTCTTTTGGCTGAAATGATGATGACGATGAGACCGAGCTGAATCGATTTTTCACCCCCGTAAACCCCGGAGTTTCGGTGAAATTTCGATGAAAGACGTCATCGAAATTTCACCGAAACTCCGGGAAATCCTATTGATTAAACCTAAGTACCTATGAAGTATCTATGGCTAAACAGTCAGTGTCATATTTTTTTCAAAATTCGATAAGTTCTCGGAATATTGGGGGAGGGCTATGTTCAGTAGTGAACGTCTTTTGGCTGAAATGATGATGATGATAATGAAACTATTAGGCACCATCATCATCATTTTCCTAGCCTTTTCCCAACTATGTTAGGGTCGGCTTCCTGTATAACCGGATGCAGCACCTTTGGCTGGCTGATTATTCTCTAAAAAAATTGCGGTAATTAAAAATGGAAATTTCTTCTTAACGTTTGATTCTGGATTATAATCAGAATATCGATTGTAACCAAATGTAATACCCAATCTGAAGTATGCAGATGTGTTGCTTTTCCAAGCCACTATAAGTAGAAAGTTCTAATATCATCTTCCCTTTGAACGTTAAATGATAATAATTCAATTCGTAAGTGTAACATGAACCATTAAACATCCAAAGTCAGGGCACTGGACAGTTTTCAGTACCCCCCCTAGCACCACCGCGCCCTCGCGCCCCCGCGCCCCCGCGCCCCCGCAGGCTGCACGGTACTGGCTCAAACAGCTGTTTACTGGGTCATCACTAATTTTGATATTCCACGAAATTCGTGAACTATTATGGGAGTGGCATACGAGCTGTTATCTTATAGATAAGAGGAGATAGATATTTGATGCTTTCATAAAATAATGTAACTAATTTATTTGGAATTCTTTTACGGTTCATATTAATTCTGGTTTTGATTTTGATACGTGTTAAATCAAATTGTACCTTGTTGCCACGGAAAAGGGGCCATGATTAGTTCTTGTGTTTATTAACGCAAAGTCGTCAAATAATGGTTTAATGTCAACCGAGCTCTGTTCGGGGTGAAAATATAAACAGGTAAGTACAACGTTTTATCAGATTTCCAAAGCTGTGAAAATATAGAAAACGATTTTTCCCAGATATGAGACCTAGGAATCCGCTGGATGCGGGAAGCACAAAATCGGTCGAAGTGGCGGTGCTTGGGGGAGGCCTATGTTCAGCAGTGGACGTCTTTTGGCTGAAATGATGATGATGATGAGACAGAGCTGAATCGATTTTTCACCCCCGTAAACCCCGGAGTTTCGGTGAAATTTCGATGAAAGACGTCATCGAAATTTCGATGAAAGACGTCATCGAAATTTCACCAAACCTCCGGGAAATCCTATTGATTAAACCTAAGTACCTATGAAGTATCTATGGCTAAACAGTCAGTGTTATATTTTTTTCAAAATTCGATAAGTACTCGGAATGTTGATTTAATAAAATTAACTTATTTTTATTCTCCACGAACAAAGTTTTGACCTTCAGACACGCAAAGTTACGATCGCTCGATCATAACTTTATATCACTTAACTTAAAATTGAGTCACTTTTTCAATTTCCTCTCTTATTTACTGACCGCAACTTAGTTATCTATAAAAATATTCTGAATAAAATATCGTGATATGTAAAATTTACGTTTTTTTTTGCGCATTTGGCAGGTCTAGCTGACTTTATAAAAGGTTGTTGTTTTTGCAGAAATAACCGACCCTATTTAACATAACTGACAATGTCAATATTTGTCAAAAAACTATAAATTTGGCGCAGAAAATGTATGAAAGGAACTTGTAAAATTGTCAGATTGTTGTCGCCTGTCGACGACACTGGGAGGTAGACTTCTTCTCGATAATTGATCTCCTTATGAAAGTCTTCAGTCTACTCTTTAAGACTTAGATTTAACGATGCGTAATGCAGAACTTGCCGGTATCAACAAGAAGACCTGCTGATACCGGCAAGTTCTGTGCAACGTCACAGATTCATCATACCACGGGGTTGTACAACTTAACTAAAACTATAGAATCACGAGAGCAGTGCTGGCCCAATAGTAACTGCCCCGACTTACGAGATATAGGTCGTGGGTTTGAACCCAGACAGACGCTTTGATTTGTGTAAGTAATTTCATCACCACTGCTCTCAAAACGGTGAAGGAAAACATCGTGAGGCAACCGGCATGTTCTAGACCCAAAAATTCGCAGACATGGTATATCTACCAACTCGCACTGGGCCCTCGGGCAGATTACAGCTTCTCGAAGAGAGGACGCCTGTGTCCCAGCACTGGGAACATTATAGGCTGATTATGCAATAGAACCACATCATCGCGGCACCAAAATATTTCACCACCAGATGTCACTAAACAATTTCAACTAACAAATCTCCCGTCTGCACCGCCCAGAGTAATGCCCTCCCAGTTTTCAGCCGCAAAACGCCGACATATAACATGTCAGTAGTTGACCGCAACATTCTACCGAAATTAAGGGAATTAATGTTACAATTCCTCTTTCGCTGCACGTTAGAAATAATTGTGTTAGTGTAACGACGGGAATTACTGAGCTTTTTGTTCCGCAGTGTGGCCGGACTTTGGAATTTGGTCCTATTAGTCGGAGTGGCGATTAGGTTTGTTATTTTAAATGTGGATACAGATTTGTTGGATGTGATTGTGTGATTTGGTCTTGTTGAAATTAGTTGTTGCATGTTGTGGTAAATGTTTTAAACGGTGACTGGTGTTACAATGCCACTGAAACGTTATTAATTTTTAAAGATAGTTAATTGAAGAACAAGTTGGTTGGTTGAAGTTGGTTGAAGCTCATTTTGCGTTCGGCTCGTGTCGTGGCAACCTTCGTGTTGTTCGCAACAAGTCAATCGTGATCCTGAGAATGCCTCGTTGAGAGACGAAACACGTGTCGATTTCTTACAGGGTTCTCTAAGACTCTTTAAGAACAGTTAAGCGGATTATGTTACTAAATATAGGTACATCGTCTATTGTATTTTTGAATTTTTAAAGGTACTTTTTGAAACTGTCTTACGTTAATCGATACAAAGATACTAACGGTACATATTTTAATTCAATTTGGAACCTTTGCATGCTCGTCGCCAACAGCAAGATTTAATAAACATGCAAAAGATCTTACATTCCACGCTGAACTCTTCAGCTCTGCTGTCCCTCATAAACATTAATACTAGGTATAACACCCGAACTCCCAAAATTTTTGCACTTGTGGTCTTTACAAATAACATCTTATATTACAACCCTAGAGAGCAGTGGTGGCCCAGTGGTATCCGCCCCGACTTACGAGTTGCAAGCAGGCGCTTTACTTTGTGTAAATAATTTCATCACCACTGCTATCAAAACGGTGAAGAAAAAAATTTTTGGAAACCGGCATGTTTTATAACCAAATATTCGAAGACATGTGACATCTACAAACCCGCACTGGGCCCGCGTGGCAGATTACGGCCCACACACGGAACATGAATAGGCTGATTATGTATGTATGTTATGTATTACAACTCTATCGTAAGAATGTGTCGTCTTTACAATGAAATTTCAAAAGACAATAATTGTATTGACATCTTCGATTCTCGTGCCGCTGCTTTCAAAAGACATGTATGTACTCTTTCTTTTTAATCTTGTAACGCTTTAAATACTGTTTTCTTTAAATAATGTAACTTTTTGTCAATTATGTATGTACTTTACCTGGCGTGTTTGCTCTCCTACACATTTCCTACCTAAGTAAAAGTGTGTTGGAGGGCAAACGCACAGACCTTTTAGCTGTAATTTTGTGAACTTTTTAAAGAAAAAGAAGCTTTTTACTGTAGTTGTAATTTTTTATTATTGCTGTTGCTAGTCATGTTGTGCGATTACACTATGGGTGATACTTAGATCTAAACCTATAATATGAATCTAGTTTTATACTGTGATTGTTACTTGTTGTAGTTGCCTTGTAATTAATCAATAAATAAATACAACTTATTTGGTAAAATATAGTGAAATGCAACTTTCACTTGTAAACTACGCGTGCGTTGATAATTTATGATTTTTATCGTTATTATTTTTATTTTATCAGTAACAATTCTTGTCAGAAAATATAATACTATTGTTGTAAAATACTTTAAAAATAATTAGTACCTACAAGGGAGAGATCCGTAAACCAGGGTTTCCCTAGTACGGACTCCAGTCTCTCGCAAAGGTTATATTGTCTACATTTATTGTCTTTTGTGGAGAGAGAAATGAAGTTATAATATTACTTATATTACTAATTCTTACGAGTACATCCAATACTTTCAATACAAATATCCCAGTAAGAAGATTTGCTACCGATTTATAGGTGCATTCGAATAGCGCGGCGCGGCGGGCTGCGACAGTGGGGTTTCACTTAGAAATGCGAAAATATTTTCCATATTATGTCGTGTTGGTGCACCGACGTCTTCGGTATTTCATTTCATACAGTTTGACGGATATCCCGTTTCGGTAATGTTTGAAAACTATTATTTTTATGATTGCAGCGTTTTTGGCGAGGTAGTGCGAGCTCTTAGACATAATAATATTGTTACAATTAACCGTCCTGTTATGAGGCTCTCGTTAGGTAGCAGGATCAAGGGTTTAGTTCAGAAAGCGGTACTTTTGGACACGGTTCGTATTGTTAGAAGATTCTTCTCTGGAGCCCTGACCATAGGTAGCTAATATTTTTATATTCAAATATGAAAATTATGTCAATATAGAGTTATTAAATGAAGGAGCTTAATCTTCATAATAAAACAAAACAACAAAAAAAAGTTATAAAACTAAAACCCAACTACGACAAAAACTCATCTAAAAAGGTATTAACAAGTTATCACAGATACAAAAGTTAAAAATCCGTAGTCACTCGTGTTAGGGCATAAATTTAATAGATTACATGTGACTCCGGATTTTAAATTTGTATTTAATTTATTGTGTCGTCACATAACCTATAACCAGCGGACGATCAAGACGCATCTAACGATACCTCATTCGTCAAACTAAGATGAGCAGTTTAGAAGTTATGAGGTAACCGATGAACATACATACATAAATACCGGTCCAAATCATAACCCTCTTTTTTGTTTCGTCGTAGTCGGGTAATCATGTCTTGCAGAATAATAAATTAGTTCATTTGACTACAGCCTGATAAATCTCTCATCTCTCTTAACGTATGTGGTATACGATTTCAACCGAATAAATAAGTTATTCGCATGAAATCATCTTTCTTTTATTCAATTAATTAATTTACTGATAGTTCTATTCCATCTGGAAACTGGGCAAAAGCTTAAATGTTTTATGCACTCCAATTATCTCAGTTTGGAGATATAAGGATATACTGTACATAAATAAGTTTACAATGTTACGTTGAGTTAGTGCATTGAGGTTTTCAGAAGTGTACAGTTTACTGGACTTTCAGTGTGATCCTGATTCGGCTTTATTTACATAATTATTTAGTTTTTGTCAATCACAACATTTACTTTCATTATTGTATTATTTGGATAAGTAGCACCGAATTCCTTTGCGGCATGATGATCGCGATGTTTTTCATAAAATGCTCCTAAACTAAAGACCCTTAGATGATCTCACAATTGATTCACTCAGATGCTTCTAAGATAACAAGCCACAAAGACTTCAAGTCCAACAAATACATTATATTACGGTCATCTGGCAACTAGCTTCATATTTCTGACTAACCGCCTCCTTGACAATTTCAACAGTGGCTGTAAATGGTTTAATTGAAATAAATGCTTTGAGTTTCAGTTTGAGATCTGTTTCCTTTTTTATGACATGGAAAAAATGCTTTATTTCGTTTACAATATTTACCTAACTATTTAAATTACTAACTAACTAACTGTACAAATTAATATAAAGAAAAAAGGACACTTACGCCTTGAAGTATTCGCATCGCTGTCATGTGGAACGTGCTCAGAAGACTGGAAGCATTGCCACGTTGAGTGGCAATCAGATTGATCAGATTATTCAATAATATTAGATACATATTTGAACCAAATGCCTTGTTTTGGAGGGACTAAGTAATAATAGCCACACGGGTCGATCGATCACGTTAAGCTACGCTTGCCGCAGTTGGTCCATAGATGGGTGACCATCTTTATATACCAAGACGCCTCCGTGCCTCGGAAAGCGAAGCCGTTGGTCCCGGCTGTCATTCGTGGATCTTTGACAGTCATTACGGGTCGTCAGAAGCTCGAAAAACTGACAACCAGTCTTACCAAGGGGTATTGTATTACCCAGTAACTGGGTTGTGGAGGTCAGATAGGCAGTCACTCCATGTAAAATACTGGTATTCAGCTGCATCCGGTTAGACTGGAAGCCGACCCCAACATAGTTGGGAAAAGGCTAGGCAGTTGATGTCATTGTTTTGGAGAATCCACTTGTTTCCACTTATCGTTAAACAATTTTATTGACCTCTACATATTAGTTAATAATATGAGTTGCATTATATTAACATTTGTGGTAGTAAGTTGATTAGCCGTGGCTTGAGGTTTTCGTTTATTTTGCATAATAGTTTGTATTAGGTTTGTGGCAAGTAAATTAGTGAGCACATGTTAGCTAAATAAACAATATAGAAATTATATTCATCAGATTTATTTAATTAAAATTATAATTAATACCTATTCGGGCTGTTAAACAGGCAATGTACCAAGAGTCACTTGGGTGGTAAAAGTCACGAGTTCATAATATCTATCTATACATATCATCATCATCATCATCATCAGCCTATTAATGTTCCCACTGCTGGGACACAGGCCTCCTCTCTGTGAGAGGGAGTGGGCCGTAATCTACCACGCGGGCCCAGTGCGGGTTGGTAGATGTCACATGTCTTCGAATTTTTGGTTCTAAGACATGCCGGTTTCCTCACGATGTTTTCCTTCACCGTTTTGAGAGCAGTGGTGATGAAATAATTTACACAAAGTAAAGCGCCTGCTTGGGTTCGAACCCACGACCTAAAACTCGTAAGTCGGGGCCGTTAGCACTGGGCCACCACTGCTCTATCTATACATATACATACATATAAATAAATAAAGTGTCTGTTTGTAATGTCAAAATAACAACTTTTTACTAAATGCATATGAAAGTATAGACGGTACATACAAAATAAATATAATTTAAAAAAAAATTGTCTGTTCGTTTGTCTGTCTGTCTGTTTGTTCCGACTAATCTCCGAAACGGCTGAACCGATTTTGACGGAACTTTCACTGGAAGATAGCTCATGTTATATGAAGTAATATAGACTTCTTTTGTTTTAGAAAAATAGTAAGAATTCTGCGCAAAAAAATTAAACCCCTGAAATCTGTATCTATTCATAACAATAAATAAAATTGAAGTGTCTGTTTGTAATATCAAAATAACAGACGGTACTTACAACAAAACACATTTTTTTCCCGTTAATCTCCGAAAACTTTTACTACTTCAAAACTTTCACTGCCAGCAATACAAATAAAAAAATAAAAAATAGAATTTCACGCAGACGCAGTCGCGGGTAACAGCTAGTCACGAATAAATATTTGAATGATCAGCTAATACATGTTGGGCCTGAGTTTTCACGATTTATTTTTCGAGCGGATTTTTCTATTCAATGGCTGTATGATCGATGATGTAAAGTAGCGTAGGAAGGCCTCTCCACAAGGTGGATCGATGAACTTGTGAAGGTCGCAGAAATCCACTGGATGCGGGATGCGGGACAGCATAGCGGTTGAAGTGGCGGTGCTTTGGGGAGGCCGATCTCCAGCAGCCGTAAGACGTCCAGTATTACGGCTGAAATGATGATGATGATCAATAACTATAAATTGTAAACAGTGAGATTATTTCAACACTAGTAGATACTGTTAACAATACTAACCTTATTTATAACAATACGAACCTTATTTAAGTACAAAAATAACAAATAAATAAATAGTTTGGAAAATCCAAAAGTGCACGCCTCCTATATAACACTCATTCATAAACGAAAAATAAATTCAAAACATAGAATTTCTACCAATTTCTAACAACAATGAACAATTTATCACTTTTCATGAAGTCGTAATGTCAAACACTATTTACAAAGATATTTACTTGGCGGTTGCTAGGCAACTTACGGACGTCAAATCAAAGGTTGGAAATATTTAGTTATAGATATTATATTTTAGTTAGTATTTTATTAATTATAATTAAACTACTATGAAAAAAAGAGCTATTTTCAATAGGGTTCCTTCTATGGCTGAAACAAATGTGTAAAAAAATATTTACTCAATTAATTGATTTTATCGCAAGCTACAATGTTTTCAGGGTTCATAAATTGACGGACAGGATTTTTTTTTCAACTATGTTGATGCTTTTTCCATTTCTGCTGCATTAAATCAATTTTTCAAACTACAGTATTAATCTCCATTTAATCATATATACAATGGTATATAAATTAAGTAGGTTCTGTGTACTAGCAGGACTGTGACAATAAAAACAGTTACAGAAATGGGGCAAAAAAAAATTTTCGATCGTAGAGCACACTCTAAATGCTTCGCATTATGAGTCGTGCAATAAGTACACAATAGAAATCATTAGATAAGAACTACATGTAAGGGATTAAATAAAGCTAATAAATAAAAGGTACTGTCAGCATTTCATGAATTCGCATGTAGCCAATTTTATAAGCGTATACAAAAAAGGCCTCATAAGAAAATCAAACCCAAATATAATAATGAGAAGTTAGTGTCGTGATTTCTAAAAATTTAATTTAAAAAAATATGCGACACTGTCAAAGTACAATTAATTTTATTAATATAATAACATTATTTTAAATGTATTTTCATTATGTCAACTGAATGTATTATTTTACTTTGGCATCAGTTACGATAATATCGTTATTTCTGGGTGGCGAAAAAGTCGTTTTAAATGGTAAAATGTAGTGCAGAGTCAGTCGTTGTTTGATTGTGAAATAGTACAGTTGTGCTGATTAAAAGTATTAGCAAGAAAAGAGTATTTTCTTTACATTATTATGTAGTAAAACCCTACTGTTCATGATATCTAGAAATTCTTAATGTACCCACCAAGTTAAAAGCATAGGAATATTAGGAATACAAGCGAGTCTTCAAAAACTAACTCCCAAATACAAAACTCCCGAACTAAAAACGCACCTTACCACCGACGCGGGACTGCACAAATTGGACCTCACTCTAGTGTCCAATTTGACGTACAGCGCTTTAGCGCTCTCGAGCTAACGAGCGGCTGCCGTGTGTTGGACCACCCGGCCTGGTGAAGCGCTGCAACTGCTGACTTGCCAAATAGGCCGCTGAAGCGCTTATTACGATTTTGATACTTAGAATTTGAATGGTAACTGGGTTAACATTTGTAGATGTTCTAATGGTAAGGTAGTTGGAGTGCGGTTCTGGCTGCATTTTGGCTAGCATGTAATTTTGGTACCGTCAACTGTGGCATCTGTACTTTCCATGAGCAACTTTACCCATGAGTTAAATGTACAAATATTTCTAGATTTCTAAAAATCTGTTACAAATAGTCGGTTTTTCCACTCTTGTATCTCTTTGATATTAAATGGCGGCAACATATTTATAGTAATCGAGAGATATTTAAGTCCAGTACTCATGGGTAAAGTTACTCATGGAAAGTAAAGATGCCACAGTTGACCATACAGTACGACACAACTTAGATGTAGCATAGATTTGAAAATTTTCATTCATTCATTTCAATCTCACGAATGTATTGGCTATTATTGCGTTTTCGAAAGATCATTTTCACCTAAAGCTGTAATAAAGATTGGTGATTTTGAAGGCACACTCAGTTCAGATGGTGATCGATTTTACGAATTTTGCCGATGCTATCATCTAAGTTGTGTCGTACTGTACTTGAATAAGATGATTACAGATTGAATACGATGGGTAGCAGCATTAGCTGATGCGATTATAACGTGCAAAAGGTTTTTTATGATCAATCTGATTTGTAAATCTGTGGTCATCAAATGAGTCGTTATGATCATAATAAAATTATCATTACAAAGGAGAAAAATTTTGTAAGTATCAAAGCATGTGGCATTTTGTATTTTCTGCCTACCCCCATTGGAAATAGGCGTGCGTTTATATGTAAGCAATCATAACAGAGATAACAGTACTTGGAATTCTATTATTGGTAATTGAAACATAATTGGTGAAATTAATCATGTCATTTTGTTTAAATAGGTTTTGGAAGTTCATGTTAGTTGTTAATTTAAAATACACATTATATACCCTAAAAAAAAAAAAAAAATAGGTTTTTATTTTTATTATTTTATTTATCTTTTATATACAATGTGGAGACTACCATACAACAAAAAAATTTAATACTGGCACTACTAATGCTTAAGAGTATTTTGGAAATGTCAAATACCTCCTAGCTTCGAAAAAAAAACCAGTTTTTCAAACAAATTAAATGAAATGTAAAAGCCAACTCCCACGGTGCGCCATATCGCGGACGCACGCGCACGACGCACCGTGGGAAACCTAGCGTGCGTGGTAGCGCAGACGCGCGTTGAACGCGTGCGTGGCGGTGCGTCCTCGTGCGGGCTGGTGCGCGTCCGCGATATGGCGCACCGTGGGAGTTGGCTTTAAGACGGATCCACCCTAAGCCTATAAATTCCGTTTATTCAACTAGGCCTTGGGTGAATTCTACACATTTCATACATTTCAGAATATCCACCTTAGTGTGGATTTTTGGGGTGGATAACTGAAATAGCCCGAGCCGACTATGGATTTTGCCGAGCTATAATGACTAAACCTCTCGTATATTCAATTGAATTTTCGTATACAGAATGGGAACGTCATTATGGACACACCGTTTAATTTTTTGTTGTATTGTCGTCTCCACCTTGTATATTCTTTTCTATTTGTGAATGTGAAAACGTTGTAGGCCTAGACTGTAGATTTGTTGCTTATTTTCAATTTTGTTAAGTACCTGTTACTGTGAGCAGTGGTGGCCCAGTGGTATCGGCCCCGACTTACAAGTTGTAGGCTCGAATTCAGGCAGGTGGTTTACTTTGTTGTATAATATAATTTCATCACCACTGCTCACAAAACGGTGAAGGAAAACATCGTGAGAAAACCATGCATGTCGTAGAACCAAAAATTCATCGACATCCACCAACCCGCACTGGCCCGCGTGGTAGATTACGGCCCATTCCCTCTCACAGAGAGGAGGCCTGTGTCCCAGCAGTGGGAACATTAATAGGCTGATTATGTTATGTTATGTACCTGTTACTTGTTGAAAGGCCTACACTGGCCTACACTGTCCTCCCTTACCTAATAAAACTGTTATTTGAAAATATTGTAAAAGCCAAATATTAAAAAAAAGAGTAACCGTGTAGTTTCTTGCCGGCTCTTCTCCATAGACCAATTGGAACCGTGCACCTAGCTTCTGACGTTCCATAAGTGCCCATGTATGTTACATGAAATAAAATATTTTGATTTTGAACCCTGCACTTCTACCTATCCGTGTCCGGCAGTGTATAGAGTGCCACCATTGGCACTCTATCCCTATCGGATAAAGTGCCACTACAGGCACTCTAGTAACACCGCCTCGGCCCGGCCAAAGTGCCGCAAGCATTGGATTGTCATTGTCACTGTCACTAAGTCACGTCACTTGGTATTTTGTTTGATTGTCGAGGTTAGATCGCTGTAAAACACCACATTCCCAAAACATTACATTCTCTTGTGCCTAAATGGACCCTGGCACTTAGCCGGCCGCTACCGCGGCACCGCTCGCTACGCTCGCTCGGCTCGTGCGTTGTGTGGTCACAGTTCTAACCTAACCTAACCTAAATAACAAGTGACAGTGACAATGCAACGCTCACGGCACCCTAGCCGGGCCGAGGCAGTGACACTAGAGTGCCACAAGAAACTCGCGGCACTCTATACACTTCGTTAAGTAAATGCATAGGAAAGTATATACGATCCATACACCAAAAACACAATTTTAATTTTTTTTTGTCTGTCTGTCTGTCTGTTTGTTCCAGGTAATCTCCAAAACGGTTGCACCGATTTTGACGGGTTTTTCATTAGTAGATAGCTAAGGTCACTGGGCGTAAAATAGTTACTACTTTTTATTCCGATATTCGGGAACATTGGGATTAAAAGGAAAAACTCATATAAGCGGCTGAAACCGCGGGACGCAGCTAGTAAATCAATAAATAAATGTTATCTAAGACTTTTACAGTACAGAACATATAAAGAAACAGTCATAACTCAAACATCGAGTACGGGAACATGTCGGTTTAAAGTTTAGCCATACAAAAGCGTGTTTATCCGGAGCATGTCGAAACTTGCACATTGATATGTAGAGCCTTCGAATGTTGCTACTTACCTCTTATGCACTAACCGGCTAGGGTGGCCTTGGAGTTGGTATTTTTGGGATTTTTCATAGATATTGCGAAAATAATTTTAGTATACAGGGTTATTTAAAAAAAAAAACAGCTGTTTCATAGAAAAGTGCAATACCTACCCGGTCAAAATGTATGGTACAGCTGACATTTTTTTAAATAACCGACGAAAATTTTGAATGCAGGGGCGTTCAGGATCATGTACTGAACCCATAGTGTCAGTTTTCACGTCGATGTCCCTGCCACCCCGTATACAAGGTTATTGGTAAAACACCAACAACCTCTTAAGGGGTAATTATACTCATCATTATGAACAACTTTCAATATGGAAACAACACTGAAATCGCGAAAAAAAATCAGCTGTTCTCTACATTTTGACGAGATATGCGAATATAAAAAAAAATCTACTGTTTCATAGAAAAGTGCAATACCTACGCGGTCAAAATGTATGGAACAGCAGATTTTTTTTTTTATAACCGACGAAAAATTTCAACACCCCTGTGTTGAAATTTTTCTTTTATCAGAATCATGTACTAAATCCATGGTAACCGGCTTCGCGTCGATGTCCCTGCCGCCCTGTATATCCAAAATATCAAATAAAAAAAAAATCGCGCGCACTAACCCACCCGTTTTCACCACTTACACCCAAAAGTACCTGAACCTCTTGTCATCCAACCGTCTTCCTGTAATAATTTTAGTTAGTTATCTTTATTTTAAATATTATTTTGTACTTAATTTCTTGTATTATTATTTCTTTTGTTTTTTATTTTTTCCAAATTAATTAGTTCACAATCATAAATAAATAATTCGACGGGTCCCAAGAACAAAGTCGTATCTTCAAAATTGTATATACCTTTCACTATAGTAACAATTTTGTAGATACTTTGTTCTTGGGACCCGTCGAATTGTTTGCCTTACTTGGGAAGAGACTGGACCCCACGACACAGAGAATCGTACTGTGGGGTCCAGTAAATTTGAAAAAATCTAGCACTTAAGGCTCCTATGTAATCAGCTACTCGTTTTTTTTTTTATATTGTATCGTGTTTTTCTGAACTGAATAAAGCTTTTTTAGTTTTATTTTACAACACAACATAACTAACACACGCCAATATTCCCCGAAGGGTTAGGCTTAGGTGCACCTAGTAATACAGTAGTAGCAAGTACACCCACATTGCGCCAGCTATGCCAAAAACAAATGAGACAAAAACAAAACAAAACCAAAATACGAAACGACTTCTCAAACATACGTCGTAAAATAATAATTACTATACAATACGGGACCAAACAATCTAAAGTTGTAGACATAAAATCATAATGTCTCCATTAGCCGAGCTGTGTTGTCGCCTGGTGGCATAAAGTTTATCCACAATAGAAATGTGCCTTCAGGCAGTCTCGCATGTCAGCTGAAAGTCGCGGAGATATGTTTTGAGATATGTGGTAGATGTGGCATTAGTACCGACTCTGGTCAAGTGGTTAGACCACTTGCTTCAGACACAGAGGTCCCGGGTTTGATTCCCAGTGGGGGCAAAATTTATACATAATAACATTTTTTATATTGCTGTCGAGTACATTGAGTGGCAGGGTTGTAAGACGACTATATTGTCACGCTGATATATATATATTTTAATGTGTCTTTAGTAATTATTGGATACACGACGTGGCCTGCTTTTGTGACACAACTAAAATGTCACTGGGTTTACCTATAATATATAACATCGAGCCTGTGTTCCGCAAAGGCTGCACAATCACTGCATGTAAAAAAAAAATGGTGTTCAGCTTCATCCAGTTGGACTGTTGAATCTAAATGCCTTATCCTACATACAGCACACATCTAGAAATACCTTTACATTATTTCGGGTTTTGTACCACATCAAGTTGAGTAGTAACGGAACAAAAGCCGTTATTCACCAGGATAAGCTTTTTTTCCTCTTCCCGAACCTGAAATAAACAGCCCAATCTCAAAAAACCGTTTCAAAAACCAGTAATTCAACCTGACAAAAAATGATAGTCGGTGGTTTGATCAAAATCCTACAAATACGTCACGTTGAAACAAAACCATAAACTTAAAAAATTATACGCCCGTGACACTGGTCGCTTCAAATGTCGTTAGTCCAAGTTACATTCGAATCAAATTGATTTTTCTCTCGATTGTTTCGATAAATCTTTGATATATAAAATGTCGATAAATCTAGACTCTAAGCCCTATAAATCAAAACGGCTTGAACAAAAACCGTTATCTCCATATTTCTTTGCCTAATACCTCCATAATAACAATCTTTATTATCGAAAATATTTCACTACCCTAACTATAAGTAATTTTTCTATAAGTTTGTCATATATTTTTTTTATTTCTGTTATTTAAACTATGATTTACGGTTTTATAATTTTCTGAAAAAAATCAAAAATGCTAAATGGATTTAACGGTTTTTGATTAGTTACTCCTCAGATTTCATAAGCCAATCAGTATTGCCACATCTTCTATTCTATACTCCTCGTTCCTTACTTTCTGGAGCGTTCCGCAACTCTTTGTAGTCCTCCGTTTGATATTATAAACGGTTTAGTCTGAATTGTGGACATGTTTTAATCTGAGTGGAAATTGGGCGACTTTAGGCTGTTTCGGAGTTTCGTCTGTTTTGTGAATTGTCCTTGTAGCGACAGAGGTTTGAAGCTTTGATTTAAACTGTGCTTAATTTTGGGAGCGTTTTTATTTATTTTTAATGTAAGGAGTTTTTGAGAGTTTATTTAATTAGCAATGTTTCGATTTGCAAGACAGACACGTGTTTATATTTTAGTTATTTGTATATGAAAAATCTGTGAAACTATGTTGAAGGTAGCTCAAGGATACTGGTATGGAAAACTACCAAATTCAAAATTTATTTAATTTAAGTGGACTGTATTTAAAGGTTGGCGGTGGTGATGAACGGGCGATAAATAAATAGGAATGGGTACAAGGAAGAGCACGCCTTACCTTGTAATATCTTCCTTTGCGGGTCGCGCGCGACACGCGTTCAGCTTGAAGATGGCGGCGACGGGATCCCGTTTTCGAAGCTCGACTAAATGGAGTCCCACATGCACCAAATTTCACAACGACACCCGCGGGCTGTTATTAGTTAAATAGTTCAATCACAGTTTTTGTTGAAAGCGGTTGAAGCGGATTAAGCGAGCAGAGCGGCGGCGTGCGCGCAGCGTTTTCACACACGGCTTAGCGGCGTCACCGTCCGAGCGGGAATAATGCGCGTCCTCGGTCAAGGCGTGCTTTTTTAGGAGGGAGAAAGGGATATATCATCGCCCGTTGTAATTAGTTGTAAATACCCCAAGAGATGGCGTTACCATTTCCCCCCGGCTTTAAAGGGTTGCCTTTAGAAGGAACCAAAATAAAATAAGCCATGTTAGGTATACTACCGCATAACCTACCCATAAGCTAAGACAGCGTTATGATATTAAATAATCTAAATTAACTCTATCGGAACACTTATAACGAAAGCTATTAACTAAATACCTAAACTAAGAGAGAGATCCAACTTCAGGCTAGATCTCACTGAGTCGGTAGCGGACAGAGACGCACAACAGGGCGCATATAACTACCCTTCGCGGTTTTTACAGTAACAACGCGGGTTGTACCGTCTTTAGATGTGTGCAATTTCTCTATGAGGGCTAAGGGCCACGAAAGCGGCGGAGAATTATCATTCATGACAATGACTAACGTACCCTCCTGTATAGGGGATGCAGGACTATTCCACTTGGACCTAGTCTGAAGCTGATGAAGGTATTCAGAACGCCAGCGCCGCCAGAATGACTGCACGAGCCTATCAAGCAGAGTATGTCTCTGAAGCAAGCTAGAAGAGTCAGCTTCAGGAGCGGGAAGTGACGACAATGGCGCTGTGTTCAGGAAATGCGCAGGGGTTAACGCGGATGGTTCTGCAGGGTCACTACTCAGTGCTGTGAGCGGACGCGAGTTAACCAGTGCCTCGACTTGAGCGAGCACAGTTAAAAGCTCTTCGTAGGAGAGAATCTGTTGACCTATGATCTTGAAGAGATGCGTTTTTATTACCTTGACCATGCTTTCCCAACATCCGCCGAAATGTGGAGAAGCGGGCGGAATAAACTTCCAATCTATATGATCCATGGAAAGTTCTTCCTGAAGACGGGTACGATATTCTCCTTTGATAAACTTATAGAGATCGCGTAAATAAGCATTTGTACCTACGAAATTAGTTCCGTTGTCCGTGTACAGACATTGTATAGGGCCGCGTCGCGAAAGAAATCGTTTTAGGGCTGCCAGAAATGACACTGTGCTCAGATCCGTCGCAACTTCAATATGTGTAGCGCGCGTCGTCAAGCATGTGAAAATGCATAGCCAAGCTTTACGGCTTTTAACGCCTCGACCACGCACTGGCGTGTACTGCAGCGGTCCTGCGTAATCACAACCGGTATGTGTGAACGCTTTATCTACCTGCTTGACGCGATGGCTAGGAAGGTCAGCCATGAGAGGAAAGACCTGGCGAGGACGGAATTTAAAACAGACGTTACATTTATATATTCTGTGGCGAATTATTCGTCGTGCAGCTAAAATCCAATATTTATGCCTGAGTAAGGACATAAGCAACTCTGGACCGGCATGGAGATGCTTCCTGTGATAGAAATCAACAAGAAGGTCAACGACATGGTCGTGACGCGGTAAGATGCAAGGATGCTTATAGTTGTGAGGTTCGTCCGAATTAGACAGACGACCGCCAACGCGTATGATGCCGTGCTCATCGAGAAACGGCTTGAGCTTAAGAAGCGCGGGAGAACAAGGTACATTATTTATTAAATGTTTAATGTCATTACTAAAATAAACAGCCTGGACAACTCGCAACAATTTATACTCTGCAAATTCAAGGTCAGAGCTAGAAACAGAAGCCCCAATAGGAAGTTGCCTAAGAAACCTACAGACATAAACGATGGCGCGTAGTAACTTAGACCACGACGACATGCGAAGCGCGAGCGCATAGATTGGAGACTCCGCGACCTCAACGACCACGGGATTAGAAACAGACTTCTGTTCGGGTACATCCTCGGCTCCTGCACTGTGGTCACAAGGTTGTATGTTCCACTCTGATGGATCATGTGAAATCCAAGGAGGCCCACGATACCACAAAGGATGTTGCAGAAGTTTAAATGGAGTAACCCCACGAGAAAGGCAATCAGCAGGATTCTCAATACCCGCGACGTGATGGAAACAAGTAGCGGGAACCAGCTCTATTATTTTAGTAACGCGATTGGCGACAAAAGTCTGCCAGCGGTGCGGAGAGGAATAAATCCAAGCGAGCGCTACCTTGGAGTCAGAAAATGCGTATATTTTATTGATGGGGTAGTGGGGCAAAACTGTGTCTTGAACCTTGCGGAGTAACTGAGACAGCAGAAGGGCCGCGCACAACTCCAGTCTCGCAACCGAAATGGTTTTGACAGGCGAAACCTTGGACTTGGCACAAACTAACTGTACTGAGTAGTTAGGACCAATGCGGACTTGTAAATATACGACTCCGCCGTAAGCGCGTTCACTGGCATCAGCAAATCCTATTAGATTGACAAAACATCCGTCAACCAACCCAAGATGACGTGGAATAACAATTTGATTGAGCGAGGAAAGCTCAATACAAAATTGTTTCCAAGCGGCGACAATATGGTCGGGAGGTGTGTCATCCCACTCACACTTTGATAGCCAAAGCTCTTTGATCAAGAGCTTGGCGTACAAAATTGTGGGAGCCACAAAACCCAGTATGTCCCATAGTCGAGCCACTGTGGACAGCATGGTGCGCTTGGTGCACTTATCATCGGGCGGTACGACGTCAAATCGAAAACTATCACAGGATTTATCCCAGCGTAAACCGAGAACCTTATGCGGTACAGACCTCTCAAACTCAATGTCTGGAGAAGCCTTATGAGAATCAGGTAGGTGTGCGAGAACCTCTTTACAATTGCTTGTCCATTTGACAAGATCAAACTGGCCTCGCTTGAAGAGCTGAATAAGCTCTTCACAAAGCGAAATTGCTTGCGGAGCGGATGTGACACTACATGCGATGTCATCCATATATAAAGCGGAGGTGGCGACAGCTGCTGCAGCGGGAAAGTCGTCGCCTTCATCAGCGATCAACTTGCGGACAACACGTAACGCGTGATATGGACTGGACTTGAGTCCAAAACAAACACGATTAAATTGATATACGGATAAAGGTTCACTGTTGTCAAAACGATAGAAAATCCTTTGAAATCTACGGTCAGATTCACAAATGCCGATATTTAGAAACATTTGGCGGCAATCAGCTGACAGGGCGACTTGGAAAAGACGAAACTTTATTAGGATGTTAAATAAGTCACCCTGTAGATTAGGGCCGGCATGCAAAATGTCGTTAATCGACTGACCCGAAGTAGTCTTGCAACTAGCATCTAAAACCACGCGAAGTTTAGTGGAGGTCTTATCTTCGCGAACTACGCCGTGATGCGGAATATAATACGAGGGAAGGGAATTATCCTCGTTGTTGACAACCGGACTCAAAAAACCTTTATTTATATAGTCACGCATGACGTCATTATAGGCGCCGCGTAACTTGAGCGATGTATTAAGTTTGCGTTCTAAACAATAGAAGCGTCTAAGTGCGGCAGCGTATGAGTCGCCTAGCGAATACGGGTCACCACAAAAAGGTAACGCTACAACATATCTGCCACTGTCATCGCGAACAGTGGTAGCGCGGAAGTGTTCTTCACACTCGAGTTCCGTACGGCTCTGCGAGGGCGGTGCGGAAATCTCTTCAAGCTCCCAAAATCGCTTAAGAAGAGAATCAATATTATTTTCTTGAAGAACAGCACAACAAGACATAGTATATTTAGAAGTATGTAACGTAGGTACGGTACCCATAATCACATACCCCAATACCGTCTCAATAGCGGGAGGTATATTATGTTGTTTACTGCGTACCACATTATTTAAAAATATTTGTGGTAATAAGGAGGCCCCTAACAGGGCATCGATGTCTCCCGGCTGGGCAAAGTCAGAATCTGCCAGCGGTAACATCTCGAGATGTGTGAGTTGAGATACGTCCACTTGCGCGTTTGGCAACGTGTCCGTAATACGTTCTACGATAAGTGAGGAAATGTCAAAATTAATGTTCATATTAAAACGGGAATATATTTTAACATCTACGGAACCCTTGCAAGATTTTTCCGACCCACCGATCCCTTTAATTATTAATTTCGTATTCTTAAAGTTATTCCACAATCCGAGGCGTTTGAAGCAATCAGAAGTAATAAAATTACTTTGTGACGCACTATCGAGTAAACAACGAATTGTATGTGGTCTGTTATTGACATCGTAAACAATAACTTGTGCTGTTGCCAACAAAACCGTTGTGGACGCCGCACATTGCTGCTTGATATCGCGCTGAACATGACAAGCTCCCGAGCGCCGCCGACCGTGCGCGGCAATAGATGTCGTACACAGCGATACCTCCGACTGGGAGGTGAGCGGGACAGCAGTAGTATCGGCGGCATTCGGAATCGGTCGCGGTGACGTAACAGACTGGGCAGGTTTAAGTGACTCATCCGATACCGGCGGTTTTTTTTCAAAATGCAGCAATGTATGGTGGTTCTGCTTACATGATCGACATTTAGAATTACTAGAACAATTACTTGTTTTATGTTTTAAGCTTAAACAATTAACGCAAGCTTTGTTTTCTTTCACACATTTAAAACGCGCAGTCGGGTCTAAATTATTAAAAGCGGGACATTTAAAATAATGGTCGTGCTTAATATTATCGCACAGACACTTATTAGAATTATTATTGTTAGACTCTGAACATGCTACGTAAGATTGCGGGTTAGGGACGGGATTACTCTTGTTATTTCGCGATTTATTCGACCTCTGTTTAACATTGTTATCATTTGACGAGTTAAATGCACTAGGCTGTGTATTATGATTATAATATATTCGGCACTGATCTTTGATGAAGGAAATGAAGCTATCTAGTGTAGGTATTTTATTATTACGTTCCGTCATCTCGAAGGCACGAACCGTTTCTGGGTCGAACTTTTTTAGAGCAAGTTGTAATAGTATAAAGTCGGAAAGATCCTTTAATTTTAGGTTTTTAAGGGCACTAACGGCGGTAATAAAGTTATCTATGAACAGCTGGAAATTCGAAACAGAGGCGGGGCCAGACAATTTAAGATTCAAAGCCTGATCAAAGTAGGTAGACGCTAGGACACGAGTATCTTGATACCTATCAAGGAGTGACTGGAATATGATCTGATAATTCTCAGCACTGGGAGTTACACCTGCAAATACGGATTGCGCTTTCGGTGACAGTTTACCTATTAAATAGTACAACCTGTCTTCGTCTGTCAGAGAGCCATTATCGTGCACTGTTGACTTAAAGCTAGCATAGAACAATGGCCAGTTCCGTATATCGCCATCAAACGACATAAGTTCAATTGGGGGTAGACGGGGCAATCGGCCTGGCGGCGGCGCTTGCGCGGTTATGTTACTTCTACCCTCTAGTCGCGATTGTATGCGTTTGATGATGCAATAAAGATCCTCGAATGAAGTGTACGCCTGATAATTCGGCTTCGATTCGGGATTAATAGAGAGTAACTTTGCGTTATAAGTGTCCAACAAATGATGAAAGTCTGTTCGAATATTATCTACTGTCATACAATAACTAAGAAACGATTCTGATTTAGTTTCGGAAGTATGGGCAGTTTTTGAGCGCTCATAAATGTCCTGAATACGCTCAAATAAAACATTGCGTTTAGCTTCCAAAATCGAAAGTTCTCTTTCTTTCGACATGTTTATGTTGGTATAAGTAGGTATGTACAACTAGTATTATATTAAATTATCTGTGGTACAACCTATCCAAACTATGATATCTAAAAGTTCGTATTATACTCTTAGATGAAATAAGATACTTAACTAAATGTAAGGTAGGTATAGGTATGCGGCGGCGTTATTACCTAGCTTGGCGGGAACTTTAATAAAATTGGCGGTATTACTAAAAGATGCTTGAAGTATGGAATTTACAAGACAACTATGATAGTTTTTATTATAATAATTATGTAGTAGGTAGCTACTTTGAGTATATTACCTACTGGGTGCGGGAATGACCACGTAATGGGTATAGCTAGGTACTTTAACCAGTTACGTAGGCACTTCTAGAAGATACCTACGCTTTATATGGGAGAATATGGATTATAAATCCTTCTCTTGCGGGGTAAGCGATTAATCCGACTCGCTAGGATCATAAAATATGGTATGGAAAACTACCAAATTCAAAATTTATTTAATTTAAGTGGACTGTATTTAAAGGTTGGCGGTGGTGATGAACGGGCGATAAATAAATAGGAATGGGTACAAGGAAGAGCACGCCTTACCTTGTAATATCTTCCTTTGCGGGTCGCGCGCGACACGCGTTCAGCTTGAAGATGGCGGCGACGGGATCCCGTTTTCGAAGCTCGACTAAATGGAGTCCCACATGCACCAAATTTCACAACGACACCCGCGGGCTGTTATTAGTTAAATAGTTCAATCACAGTTTTTGTTGAAAGCGGTTGAAGCGGATTAAGCGAGCAGAGCGGCGGCGTGCGCGCAGCGTTTTCACACACGGCTTAGCGGCGTCACCGTCCGAGCGGGAATAATGCGCGTCCTCGGTCAAGGCGTGCTTTTTTAGGAGGGAGAAAGGGATATATCATCGCCCGTTGTAATTAGTTGTAAATACCCCAAGAGATGGCGTTACCAGATACAGACTGTCCGGGATATTGCTTGTAGTCGAGTATTTCTTTGAATAGTCATTTTGTTTAGAAAACATTGTAGTTATTGGATTCATTGTCTTTAAATTCAAACAATACACGGTTATCCAATTAAAAAAAAAAACCATCCAAGTGCCAGTCAGAACCGCGCACGAATGGTTCCGTATTACTGTACAATATTAACACTACATATTTTTCAAAAGAAGTTGTGTGTAAAATATAAGTGTCTTGTATGGGCCCCCTTTAATTTTTAACCGGCGTCACTTGCTGCGCCGTCAATTATTTTTGTATTATTATTTCCGACTGTGAGCAGTAGTGATGGAATTACGGTTTGTAAGTCGCGGGTTCGAACCCAGGCAGGCTCTTTGCTTTGTGTAAATAATTTCATCACCACTGCTCTCAAAACGGTGAAGGAAAACGTCATGAGAAAACCGGCATGTCTTAGAACCAAAAATTTTAAGACGTGTGACATTTACCAACATGCACTGGGCTGCGTGGTGGATAACAGCCCACTACCTCTCACAGAGAGGAGGCCTGTGTCCCAGCAGTGGGGACGTTATAGGCTGATAATGATTTCCCACTGACAAGTCGTACTGTCCACCATTGCATAGCGTTCAGTTCATGTACCAATGTTGACCAAAACTACGTTTAAGCAAGTGGTACCAGACATGAAACATTACGAAACGCTGCATTGCATAAACTATTTTTTTTAAATACTGTTGCTTATCTTGATTATTATTTCCTCGTATGAGTATTATTATATTATTTGTAATAATTATAATATTTTTGAGCGATATAAATTATTTAAACCATAGACAGTTACCTTGATTATCCAGCACAATAATTGCGACTAACGTCTTTTGCTTTGTTCGATTATCCTCAATTGTTTTCTCTTTTCCTTTCTGTGTTGCCACATTCCATTAGTTTGGATAGAATTATACAACCATCTTACATTTCTTCAACTATCGTTTATAACTCAGCCAATTCCACATGTATATGAAAGAAAACAGACATGGATATCTTTAAAACCTTTAATCCTTTACTAGCTTCTGCCCGCGACTTTGTACGCGTGGAAGTCATAAGACACCAGTTGACACCACAATATACTACAGTTTACAAAACTTTCGTGTATACTACGTTTGTAATATTGTTCTCAGCAGTTAAAATACACGGAGAGTCAGAACTGGTGACTCGGGAGCTAGCGACGTACAGTGTCCGTGCGAGAAGCAGCTCGTCCTAAGGTCGACACCCGCAGCCTTCAGCATTTTTTTTTTCTTTTGCGTGGGGAATCATCAAATGACTTTTCCCGCGCTGGGCGGAGCGAAAGGGCGTGTCAGACTCTTACTGACTAAAACCCACCCATGTTACTTCCCTTGCCTGTGCCAGGGGCCACGGTTTCCCCTTAGCAACCCCAGCAGGCACCGGCCCTAGCGGACCCTTTCAGTTTTGCTGACATCTCTTTGAGGCGCACGTGGAACACGACGCGCCGTCGACCCGGGCCTGATCCTTATCGGACGGCGAGCTACCCATTGCTCTCCGTCCGCAGGCCCGCGCCTACGGTGGCCGGAAATCGGCTACCAATTCCCGACGCCCGGGGCGTCTCCTACGGTGGCGGCTTGGGGCGTAAGGGCGCGACATTTGTCTGTCTCCTCCGTCGCGAGCATTACTGCTTCGCAGAAGGAGGTGACGGCTTGCCTTGTTCTCTCGCTCCGCACCATGGCCTTTACCAGGGTCGGACGCGAGAGGTCGCTGCCGCCGAGCGCCTCCACGAGGACACGGTGGTGCTTCGCCCAAGCCGGGCAGATATCCACCGTATGCTCCACCGTGTCCTCCGGGCGGTCCACACAGTGGTGACACCCGGGCGTTTCCTCCCGCCTTATGCGAAACAGGAACTTCCCGAAACAACCGTGTCCGGTGAGGACCTGCGTCAGGCGGAAGAAGAGGACGCCGTGGCACCTCTCTAGCCACTCCTCAAAGAGGAGACTTATCGTCACAATTGTGGCGTGCCCAAATTTGGGTTGCGACAATCACACACTCCAAGCCGCCATGAGATCTTGCCGGAGCTCTGTTCGCTGTACCGTGATTTCTCGCGGCAGTGGAGCCTTCAGCCTTCAGTGACGGTCCTTGTGACTTATTGGTAATTAATCATCACAAAGCATACGCTCACAGGGAACTGCACGCGGTGTAAACTGGTAATTGTGGGGAATTAGTGGTATACACGGTATATACACTGTCTCGCCAATGCCACAACCTATTAGAATTTCCGCCTTGATGTCGTTTCCTTGCAAAGCCACGACTTTGAGCCGAATTCCGTTACAAAGTTTTGGCGGAGTTAAGTCCGAAGGAGCATAATCGGGACACCGACCTTCAGCTGGATTTTCTGCGGCGGAAGTCCAGTTGCCATGAGCGAATTCAGAAATTCTACGGGGTAATGTGTGGCATCGTCTTCCTCCACATCAGCATAAATGGAGGTTTATATCACTTCGCTCCCTACAATTTGCGAGAAAATACCGTGGTTGATCGCTACTGCTTGATAATTTTTGACGTTAAAATGGAACACGCCCAAGAATTCTTTTGGTACGGAATTCGACTGATGTCTTTGTACACCACACGAATCGGATCTAACTAGTAGGAGTCTCTAGTAGGGCCACCTGGCCACACTCCTCTGTTATAGTGCCTTCACCAACTTTTAGAAGAACATAGGAGAATTCTGGAGCATGTGGATTCCCGCCAAGCCGAGCTCGCATGTTGATGGTCAAGCGCAGTCTTAGAACTCTTGACCATAGAGTTGACCTTTTCAACAAAGCATTCACCTCGTCAGACAGAACTGTGGCACCACCCATAAGCTTGGTTCCTGCGGATTTCCTGCAGGGTTCTGTTTATAGCTTCCACTGCTGTCTTATTTGTCATAATGCTTTCATCCCATACGATGAAGCGCTAACCCTAAGCACGCATCCCTTGTTACTGTTGCGTGACACCTCACAAACAGCGTTTCGTTGTTCTCTAAATTGATGGGAATCTTAAACATGAATGGCGCGCGCTGTTTTCTCACCAGAAAGCAGTGTGGCAGCGATTCCAGAACATATTGGTGATTACACACAGATTTTAAAATTGCTAGGACAAATCTGCTGTCAAAATCTGTGTGTAAAGTCAAAAATTAAGCTAGTTTTTTTTTTGTGCTGGTCAAGACCTTCTCGAAGTCTTTCCAAGTAGGTTCCTACTCTTTTCACATGGGCCGTCTCAATAAAGAATCTTAAGCAACGCTGTCACAGTAGACCAAGCAAGGAATTAATACCTATGTACTATACATATATATACACCAGGTATAGTTAATTTATTTCGCAAAAGTCCTGTCTTGTCGCCGTTATGACGTTAATCATAAGGTTTAAATTGCAATAACTAACAGGACTTCGTGAAATGGTTTAAGCAAACTGTAAAAGGCGAACGTTTTTCGGCTTTTTAACCGACTTCCCCAAAAGGAGGAGGTTATCAATTCGGTTGTATTTTTATTTTTTTTAATGTGTGTTACCTCAGAACTCCGTCATTTATGAACCGATTTGGAAAATTCTTTTTTTATTTGATAGGATATACTTCCCGATTGGTCCCGTTTTTTTCAAAATTCAGTTCTGATGATGGAATCCATGATAAATTGAGGGAACTCCTCAAATATTATAGGCATACACATGATTTCGTTATTTTCAGCAACCAGTTAAGCATTTGCTTTCAGAAAGTATCATTTGGTGAAGTGGAACTGATGAAGAAGTCCCCAGATAGCCACCAAAACTTCTCAATGATAAGTATTTCACGGGTGGCGTCATTTATGAACCGATTTAGAAAATTATTTTCTTATCTGAAAGGTATACTTTCAGATTGGTCCTATTTTGATCAAAATTCAGTTCTGATGATGAAATCCATGACGACTTGAAGGAACTCCTCAAAAAAAATTATAAGGAAACCAGGATCTGCTGATGGCATTCCAGCCAAATCGAGGGGAACCTTCCAAAATCGTAGTGCGTTTGTTAATTTTTTTCATTAAGCATTTTAAAGCACTACTATTTAATGAAGGTCTGGAGTCGATCTGGTGATGAAGCCGAAAGACAGTTGAGGGAACTCTTCAACGATTTACAGCAATTACCTGGTGTTTGGGCTTGATTAATTTATATTGATGAGAACTTTACACCTAGATGGGTTGTGACTGTCATTATGAATGATGATGATAAAGACAAAGGACAGTCATGGGAACTCCTCAACGTTTTACAGTAGCTACCTTGTGTTTGGACTTCATTCATTTTAAGGATGATATGATGATAACTTCCTGTCACTGTTAATTGCGTCGCTGGTAGTGTTATTCGAACTTGTGTGGGGTAGGTAGGTACCAAAACTAAAAAGTGAAAAATAAAAACTTTTAACAAAAAAAAACAACTGACTTCCACGGAAGTCGGTGGCAAAAAAACGAAAATACAAAACCAAAGACACCGACTTCCGAAATTAAAGTTATTTTTCACTTTGTAGTGTTTTTTTTGGAAGTCGGTTGTTTTTTTTTGTTATTTCAATATTTTTCGGCTTAATGTTATCCTTGATACCAAAAGATGCATATTTTGCCATATTGAACTACTTTACAATATGCTTTTAAAAGTAAATAGCGCTAAAAATATTGTGTTTTTTTACATTCGGTTTATTCGTAAAAAAATCATTTTATTCTTATAGTTTTTGGCACTAAAATGATCAGAAGACAACCTTGAATGTTTTGTGACTGTAAAGTGCTTGTGACGTAGCAGTTTCCCATAGATTACGAAGTTTTAATTTTTTTGTGAATTTAATACATTCTATGAACTATTACAAACATATTTTTTTTTTTTAAACAAAAAATAAAAATCGTACTTATTACAAAATGTAAAAAAAAGAATCACAAAAAAAAAAAAAAAAACAATAGATGGGATTCGAACTAACAAACTCGGGATTGCAAAGCAACCGTCTAACCGCTTAGCTATTTGCTTACTTGAAAGTTAGTTAAAATAGCCGTTCCTATATATTTCATGATTGACTGCTTAGTTCCATAAAGGTATAGCGTGATGATAATCATTTAAAAAGTTAAATCGGTAACTAAACTATCTACAATATACAAACCTTTTGGCGCATCTTTTTACAATTTGCGGAAAAAAATACGAACATAATGTAATATTGCTCACCCCCCTTAGCAAATAGCGTGATAGTTTATACCCTACCATTTGACCAGACTTATAGGGAATATCTATGCAAAATTTCAACAGAATCTGTCCAGTAGTATTTGCGTGATGCTGGAACATACATACAGACAAACAGACAACAATTCTAAAAACAATATTTTCGGCATTAGAATCGATCCCAAACCTCGTAGCAATTACTTTTTTTCAAAAATATTCAATGTACAGTTTTGATTTTGATTTTGCTACGATTTTATTATATTTATTATAGATGAGCAAGTAATGACTTTGATCTTGACCACACAAATGCAAAGGATGCTCAGAAGACGGGTCTTTTTATAACAGTTAAACTTCAATGCACAATATAAGTTCAAAACCAACAACATTACACGTCCGTGTCTGGGTCACAGAAATTAATACATGTGTAACATCAATCTATTAGATTCGGAGCAAATTGACTGTGACAGACGGATAGTATATACACACAAGTGATCTTATAAGTTTTCCATTTTTTCATTCGAACTTACGGAACCCTAAGAAATCAAAAAAAATCCGTAGCAGATCAGCTACAAAAGCGTAGCAAAAACAGCTACGCCGTAGCATCTCCGTAGCCCTTCATTCCTAAGCCAAAACTAATTTCATACTTAAAACTATGACCTTTCTTAAACTCAACCAAAGGGTATGAACAGAGAATGAAGGGTTTGTGCCGTCATCCCTTATCTATATCTTATCTAATGTAAGCTTTGTCAGCCCCTCATGAACTTACGACATGCTTTGATAATGACAGTTTAAGATGACGGTCTTATTGTAACATACAATACACGTGTCGGGGCATTTAAGGGTTAAGTTTAATGAACCCTTTAGTGAAGTTGTTGACCTTTACAGGGTTAAGGTGCAAAGTTTTTATGATTTTAAGTGTTTATGTGGAAAAATGTTTTTGATTTGTTTTGCATTTTGATGAATTGTTTCCATACAAATATTAGTACATTACTGTAGCGGCCTGCAACTGGGGAATTGATGGACGATCGTGATTATGTGGGCTGAAGCGAAACCGAGGCACATAAGTCCATCAATGCCTGTTTGCGGCCAAGGGTTGTATAGTACTTCTCTCAAATAATGCGCAAATTGAGAAAACTGATTATAAATTCCAGAATCAATGAATAATATTTTTTCACACGCCATTATTAATTTATTTATTTTACTATTACCACATACATTTGTTTTGACTCGTGGGACCCAATACAACAATGCAGTCATACAACAATGTACCCGCGTGGTGGATTACGGCCCACTTCCTCTCACCGAGAGGAGGCCTGTGTCCCAGCAGTGGGAACATTAATAGGCTGATGATGATGATGATGAGTCAAAATTTACCACACTCGAAGACGTCACCCAAAAACCGATTAAACACGAAGTCTTTTTCAACTTTTTATGTTCATCTAATTATGTTCATTTGTTTCTTCTTTAATTACAATCTATTCGCAAATAAAATCTTCGATATGTTTCTTCTTTGGTTGCCAAGTGTTGAAGTAAAAAGTTCGGTCCATTTTAAATAACGCGACAGATATGAGTTTTTATAGTAATTTATTTAGCCGCTAAACACGATAGATATGGAATTTTATGGAAACGTTCTCGGTCGCGCGCTTGCTTGTATTCGACCAGTACCGCAATTTCGATTTATCTCGAAAAATGTTGTCAAAATAATGTTCGTATTTCCAAGCAAAAGGTATTTATTTATTTGTTTTATTGGTTCTCCAACAATTATTTACACAGGTTCTATGGTAACGGTAACATGCGAAAGTATTTTTGTTGCTTATTTGCTCTATTTTGAGCAGTAGACTTACCTATATCATATCAAGGCCTGCTGCTGGGAGATATAATTTTCATACAATAAAAACCGGTCAAGATCGAGTCGGACTCGCGCACCGAGGGTTCCGTAAGGCGCTTCATTCGTATAGGTACCTAAATAGTTCTGTGCCCAGAAACTAGTCTTCTTAATTGTATGAGCGCCCATACAACTCAGAGGACTATAATAATTGGCGTCAACTATGTATGTATGGCCACCCTTTAATTTTCAACTTTTATTATTTTTTGGTATTTTTCCTTTAAATAAATAAATAAATCTTTATTTTCTGAAATAAAGATTTTTTTTTTTTTTCTACAGGGTCCATAGTTTCTTTTTGTTTTTTTTTTCCTTTAATTGTGAAGCTTTTTGCCAAATTTCGTGATTTTATGTGAATGGAAACTACCATATAGGTTTTGCTACCCAACAATTAAAGGGTACTTCCGGTTGTGCTAGAGGAGACCATTCACGTTTCATACAAAGTTGGGCCCAAAACCCAAAGTGCCGGCCAGCGAAAAAAAATGTGTTACCCTGGTCGGGGAAGTCCTCCTCATCATTTTTTACTATCGCGCCGAATCT
The DNA here is from genome assembly GCA_948150665.1 of Conistra vaccinii. NCBI lineage: Eukaryota > Metazoa > Arthropoda > Insecta > Lepidoptera > Noctuidae > Conistra > Conistra vaccinii. Next base: position 4,353,611 of record OX411326.1, on the reverse strand, counting down.
CTACGACCATTCCGTCAGCTGTTTTTTAAAGTTGAAAAATCTAGTTACCTTTAAGGTTCCTATCGCGTCTAGGGGAACATTTTAGGGACGGAGCCTGTTTTGCCGTTCTTCTGTCTTCAGTACCAATCGTCGAGCGACCCCATACGGATCTGACACTTGACGAATGAAACCAGGTAGCGGTTATAGTTCGGATTTTTTTTCAACTTGAGTGTAGCCTCTTTCACAAGGTGGTCTGCGCGTTCGTTATCCTCCAGGCCTGCGCGAGCTTTTACCCAGAACAAGGAAACATAAACACACAACACGTAAGCTCGCTCCTCACGCTCAATCTCTCTGCCCGCAAAGGCTCGCTGGGGTACTCTTTGCCTCATACAGAACGGCTGCTGCTTGTATTCGGAGGTCGTGTGGGAGGTTGGCAGCCAGCATCAGGGATGCATTCAGCGAAACAGTTCTGTAGGATTTGCAGAGCTCTTTGGACCGTATGACCGTGAACTAAGAAGATTATTGGAGTGCATTTTCTACACTCCAATCTTCTTAGTTGCCGGCGCCCAGGCGCTTGCCGCTCATCACCTTTCTGCGTCCAGCTCCAGCCCTGCCGTGTAAATGCTCCGTATGACCTCCAGATGCAGACCTCTCTTCCACATTCTACACACGTTAGCGGCGTGCATGTTGAATGTGAGCTGATGGAAGTATTTTTATTTCCTTAGACATGCCTGTGTCGACCCCGCCCATGCTCCCCCGCCCATGCTCATGAGTGAGAAATCGTACTTTAGCTTCCTAGTGACTACCATTGCACAGGTTTGATGTGGTGCAAACTTCACCTTATTTTGGATGCCTCAATTCCGAATATACTCGAGGGCGGCCTTGGCCTGTCTTTGAACCTCCAGTGGTAGGTCATCGCCGAAGAACATGACCACAACGTCGGCGGAAGCCTGGTAGTGATCTCCCCGTTCTTCCGGCCCCTTTAGCAAAGGGTCCAGAAGTAAAATTCAGAGGATTGGATTCCCTTTATACCAGCACCATCCCATAGCCCGCCGCGCCGGTTAGTCTAGGTTCTATGTTTTATGGGGATTGGTTTCCGTACTTAGTCAAGTGGACCATTGTGCGAGGGCCATGGCGGCCGTTTGATGGTTATTCCAACCAGCCCACCTCTCTCCAAAAGATAATTAAATCTCTTGGTCTGTTTGGAACATCTGTGTAGGATCTGGGTGACCCGAGGGTTTCTGTTCGAATCTGGGTGATGCCCGTGCATTCAAAGAGCACGTACGCGACGGTTTCCTCAGCCTCCATGCACGCCCTGCACAGAGGACTGTCCTTTATGCCTATGTGTGGAAGTGTTTGTTTAGCGAGCAGTGTCCCGTGATGGCCGTGATGGCTCCGTGACTAGGAGGCAGGCCGTTCCTGTCCAGGCGTAATAAACGCCTGGTCAGCCTTCTTTCCAAGGATGGCATAGCTTCCTTGAACTGCCTGCAGCCCAGTGTCGAGGTCCACCATTTTTCCGCTTGTGTGTGGGTGAACTCCTGTAGCCTCCTGTGTATTTGGTTGAAGGGGATGTGTACGATAGCTAGTGCATTGTTTTTAACTTCATAAATATGTTTTTTTTGTGTTTCAAGACATTCATTGTTTTTAACTTCATAAATGACTACAAACAACTGCAAATATTCCCTGATATTTCGAGGTTACCTTAACAATAAGTTTATTTCATTTATTTTTCATTACATAGCCGTTACTTTTATATAATAATAAAATGTAGGTACGTACAATAGACTTAAGAAAACAGCTGAAGGAACGGTTCGTAGAGATTTGATGCCGCCGTAGTGAAAAATGGTTAGTTGGACTGCCCCGACTTAGGTTATACTTACTTAGACGAGATAATATTGTAAGGTAACTAGATTTTTCAACTTTAAAAAACAGCTAAAGGAATGATTGTAGAGATTCGGTGCCATAGTAAAAAATGATAAGGAGGACGTTACCGACCAGGGCAACACAATTTTTTTCGCTGGCCGGCACTTTGGGTTTTGGGCCCAATATGAATGGTCTCCTTTGCCCATATCTTTTTATCGTGTTGACTCAGGACCTTGGATTTTTATACATTTAAACTTGCTAGGTTCACCCATTCCTGAGAAAATCGGTGGTGACACACGGACAGACAGACGGATAAGAGAGTGATCTTCTATGGGTTCCTATATTTACCTTTTGAGGTACGGAACCCTAAAAAGAAACAACCATTCATAACCACGCTTAGTAACTACAAGTTATAAGGACACATCTTGATATGAGAGTCTTGTGGCGGCATCTCTACATCGCCACATGCGAACTATGCATCAAAGACCTGACGTCACATAAAATGTTGACGTCACACAAATCCTGCATCGCGTAATTAGAGTTTGGTCTGGTCGAGAGGAGGTGTGTCTGGCGGGCAACAGCCCAACGATTGATGTCGGAAAAGTTGTATATTATATGCTGTTCGCGTGGTAAACTGCCAGCTCTGCGCGGAACAGTGAAAAATCGAAATAGTATTTTTGACTAGACAACGTCTGACGGGTCATCATAGATATCCGGCTAGTATAGTGTAAAAATCACTACTCTAACTACGCATATAAAAACATAGTCATAAAAATCCACATTATTTTTACCACGAAATCAGCATAAAAATTTAAACCTATAGCCGCATTTCAGTCATTTCAAATGTAATAAAAAAATATCATAACGCGTCCAACCACTCGCGTCGCTCACAATAATAAAAATTATAAAATGGCTGTTCCCATATTTAATACTACGCCCACCGTTCCACAGATTTATGAATTTTAATTTTCTTTCATCCACTGAGAAGTATTATCTTTCAGGCCGTACATTATTCTCTAAGAAATACCACTGATTACGTGGCTGTAGATACGAAGGTTTGATTTATTACGATATAAAGTTAAATTAAAGTCTGGCTCTTTGCAAGCTGCCTTACTCTGTAGAAGTATTTATTAGTTGGTAAAGATTACTCGTTTTCTTTATGTATGACTTTATTAGCATTGTGAGTAAGATTTTAATAAATGTATTTCTGTATTATTCTGTATTTTATAAATTAAAGCCTATGTTACTCAGTAATAAAATAACATCCAACTGCAACTGGTGAAAGATTTTTTTTAATTTTTAATCTGTAGTATAAGTTTTTGAGTTTAATTATTACAAACAAAAATATTAATATTTTCTATTTATTATAATTTTATTATTAGCCGACTGATCGACACTTCACGTGACCTGGAGAGGGCTGGCTTGTTCTTTGGCCAAAGAATTAGCATTGCCATTCAACGTGGCATTGCCGCCAGTCTTCTGAGCACGTTTCCGGATGACAGCGATGCAGACGATTACTTCGACGCCTTAGTGTCCGTTTGCTTTTGCGTTGCGAAAGGGGGCTAGACGGAAAAAATTAAGACCAAAAGTTGTAACGACACTTTTTAATTTTTTATTATAACGCCATCTGTGAGCGACCACAGGTACTAATTAGTGGCATGCCTTTGTGAGGTTCATTCCATAACTTCGTTCCAACCGGGTGTCCCTTGACACCTCTCAGTTTTTTTGTATTTATTTGTAGTTAGTTAGTCATTGTATTTAGTATCTAATGTAAATAGTTTTTTTTTTTCTATACAAGGTGGAGACGACAATACAACAAAAAATTTAACGGCGTGTCCCTAATGACGTCCCCATTCTGTATACAAAAATTCAATTGAAAATATTCAATAGTTTAGTCAATATAGCTCGGCAAAATCCATAGTCGGCTCGGGTTATTTCGTTTATCCACCCCAAAAATCCATCCTAAGGTTGATATTCGGAAACGTATGCCCGAGAATCCAACCTAGGCCTAGTTGGATAAACGGAATTTATAGGGTTAGGGTGGATCCGGCGGCATACATTACATTTAATTTGTTTGAAAATCTCATTTTTTTATTTCGAAACTAGGATTTTTTTGACAGTTCCAAAATACTCTCAGGCATTAGTAGTGCCAGTATTTTCATTTATTGTTGTATTGTAGTCTCCACATTGTATAGAAATAATTTCTCAAAACGTTTTCTAAACTAATTTAACTAAACATATTCTTCCACTCCACCAAAAGCACAACAAAATCCTTACCTACATCCAAAAAGGTATCCCATAACACACTCCTTATCAAGTACCTGTCATATCTATTACGACTATCAAATAATCTTTGCCGGCAGGTAAGCAGCCATCGTATTAGGAGGCACAGGCTTAGGGTGGCCCTTTATCATAGCTACAACAATGGCTCCTGTAAAATGAAATACGGAATCGCAGCAGATAAGTTAGCAGAATTGTTTCCCTCCAAAACTGGTTGGTTGTGAAATCAAATTATTATTTTTTTGGTAGTGTCATGAGTAGAGTTATTATATGTTTTTATTTTGTTGGGAAGGTTGTAATGAGATTTGAATATGGTTTTTTTTTGAGTTTATAAGCTTGTGTGTGATGTATAGATTTATAAAGATGGATGTATAAGTGGGGTCTTTCTTTTTTTTTCGTGTAGTTAGTGACTAACCTGGTGTCGGAGTTTTAAAGCCGCCCATGAGCCTCTGACTTGGCTTCACATGCCGTCGAGAAATATATCTCAGGCATGCCGGTTTCCTCACCTTTTTTTTTCTCACCGTTTTTTAAGCAAGTGATAATTATACAATACGCACAAGAATCTGAAAAGTCAGAGGTGCTAATGCATTAAAAGAAAATAAGAGATAAATGTTTATACTGTTTTTATTCTCATTTTATATTATGAATTGAATCCTTTCCTATAAAAGTATGTAGGGTCATACATGTGTGTTTGTATTAATTAAACTGATAGGTTTATAATATTTAAGGCGTTGCTTTAGAAAAAAAAAACTTATTTTTAATATGTATTTAGCAGCTTTAAATATATTGGCGTTAAACAAATTAAATGAAGGTTTAAACAAAAGCCCGCCATTAAAAATTTTGTGTAAACCCTACACCATGCTCAATAATTAACACACATAAAAATTTCTTCTAATTAAAAAACCAGCCCATTTACAACCCCTTTCTAATTAAACACCATAAGAATAAATGTAAGTAAATCAATTTAATGGTTCGTATTGCCTTCAGAAAACACCGGCTTTCAGGAATGCCAATGGTCAGGTATTAGGTGTATAGATTCCACTTATGTGGGTCCAAATGAGCCTCTGTCAATAGGGTTCGTGATTAATTATATAGGAGCGGGTCCAACGGACCCCACGGACCCCGGACTTGCGTGTGTTTAGTCACCGTGAAAGGGTTAATTTGGGTGACCATGATGTAATAGGGAATTTTGGGGTGATTTTGTTTGGCTAGTTTAGGTGTGGTGAGAATGTTGCTTGGCCCCTTTTCCTCTGTTGTTTGTGGTACATTTTCGTCATTGCATTTGGAAATGTGTACATTTCATAGTACGCAGTGTAGTAGTATAGCACAGCATTATGCTGAGTGGAAGCCTTCTTGTCACAGTCATAACGTGCAGCTGCTGACTATTTATGTTCTTTATTTTGTTGAATATTATCTCTTTATATGCACGTGTTTCTGTGACAAATAAACCTATTTTTCTTTCTTTTTTTCTTTCTTACTTTCTTTCTTTCTTTCTTTCCTTCTTTCTTTCTTTCTTAGTAGTAGGTAGGGTAGTTGTAGAGTCCAATAGTCTACAACTACTTGTAGACTATTGGAGTCTACAACTACCCATAATATCCACGTATGAATTATTTTTTACATTAGATACGAAATAGGAGCATGAGATTTAGTAGCCTAATCTCCAGATAAACGGGATACTTTTGTATACTTTAAATATTAATGAGATCTCGAATAGATTGTTTTACCAATCAAAACAACTCGTACGAAATTTGACAGTTTACTCAATGTCCATGACAGTGTTATGCCCGTTTTCATCTTCACTAAGTGACACTTAAATGAATCCCTAAATAAAAGTGCACTGTTGGATTTTCAACGCTAGTCTCGACGCTGAGAGTTGAAAATCAAACAGTGCACTTTTATTTAAGCATTCATTTAAGTGTCACTTAGTTGTCAGTGAAAACGGATATTATTAGTCTATTTTTTAAAACGGCCACTTAAAAAAATAATACAATCAATATTTATTGTCATATTATTTGAATTACTCTATGATTATAATGATTATGGTTACCCTACATCAAATTCTTAGAGGTCCAATGTTTGGCAATTCTATTGGGACCTTTTGAGTAATAGTTTCAGTCGTAGACATAATACTGAAATGTGTCATTTTTGGTACGTTTTTCATTGTATCCTGAATTTTTTTTTCCGATATTTTTTGTTTGGTTTAGTCTGGTTGGTGGATATACACAAGTATGATACTTAAGCAAGGTGTGTGAGGAGTGTGTGGTGGAAGAACTCGAGGCTAAGTGAACAGCCGCTCGGGTCGATCCATCAGGTTAAGCTTGCAGGGGTTGGTCAGGGATGGGCTATCATCTTTACATACCAAGACACCTCCGTGCCTCGGAGAGCACGTTAGGACCAAAATAATGTAAAACTTTAGGAGCCTATGGTGTTCACCGTATTTATTATATTTAAAATTTTAAACATATTTAGCAAAAAAACAACACACATATTTTTCTTAGTTTATTGTTTTTCTTAAAGAGGATTTACGACTCTGACTGACAGCAACTATTTTAAGGTTTGATAAATTGTGTGAACGAGTTTGCACAATTTTACAATACACACCTGATTTGCCAAACTTATTTTAGGTACCCTGAAAATGAAGTGACAAAAATCAATAATGATCTGCCCAAACTGGGAATCAAACATTCACGTACACCAATCAATCTGCCTAGCCTTTTCCCAACTATGTTGGCATCGGCTTCCAGTCTACCCGGATGCAGCTGAATATCAGTATTTTACATGGAGTGACTGCCTATTTACCCACCCAGTTACTGGGTAACACGCGTCTTGGTAAAACTGGTTGTCAAATTTTTGGCTTTCTGACTACCCGACGGTCAAAGATCTACGAATGACAGCCCGTACACCATCGCTACTAATTAGACAACAAAGAAAAAAACATAGAATGTTATCAGAACCCCGTTTTTCGTCACAACCCGCAACAGGCGAGGCGTCGTCGTCGAGTCAGTCAAGCGTGATCCGGCCGGCCAAAACTTAGTCATACTATTAATGTTAAACTGTTTCGCTCAAGGGCAGGTTTTGTGTTCATATTCTGTTAATAATTATACTTCGATAATAATAGAGGCTTGTTCGATAATTTGACATAAACTTGTTATAATTATGGTAAAGTCAGGAAACTTAAACATGTCGCAAAGGAAGAACATCGTCGTGGGGTCGGCGGTCACCCATCGACGGACCAACCCCGGCAAACGTAGCTTAACCTGATGGATCGACCCATGCGGCTGTTATTACTTAGCCAGGAGCTCCTCACGCAAAGAAAGGACACAAACTAAAAATAACAAGTTGGGGGAAAATGTGCGTCACATCCACGCAAAGCGGCCATCGCTCAGCATAATGCTGCGACCCTACTCGAAACAGAGCCTCAGCGCTGGGAAAATTGACTCAATCAATTCAGCCTATCGCAGTCCACTGCTGGAAATAGGCGTCTCCCAAGCTGCGTCACAACACCCTGTCCTCCACCTTCCGCATCCAGTCTGTCCCAGCTAACTTTTAGACTACCACTTTCAATTGTCCGTATTATTCAAACCACAACTGTAATTCTTTGACAAACTCAAACTCAAAGCATTTATTTCAATTTAAACATTTACAGACACTTTTGAATAGGGATGATGACTAAAAAATTTTTTTTTGTCCGGAATGTAGATTATGAAACAATTATGTTCACGTATTTTTTCTTTTTCGCTTTATCATAATATTACGACAATACATTGAGTTAAAATGTGATATGACGTCACGAGTATGTAGATTTTATACTTACTTGTGACGTAGCGACCCCCACTCCCCAACTTTAATGCGCTTTATCCAAGTATTTTTTTTATTAATATGATATAGCAAAAAATACGAGTCTAATATTTTTTTATTATCTGACTGACGGACTAAATAGAATTACTTTTTTTTTGACCCAGGCATCATCCCTATTGTCAAAGAGTCGTCGGTCAGATATTCAGAAAGTTGAAGCTAGTTGCACATTCCAAAAAGTAGATCTCTGTGGAGAAGAACGGGCAAGAAACTCCCAGGACACTCTTTTAATTTAAATATAGATATTACAAAATTCTGGGTATATTATTCTAGTTGCTTCTATATGTGAGAACAATGTAAAAAAATATAAATATAAAATTAAAAATAAGCCTCGGCAGAAAAGAGATCACCAGTCTCAACTGACAGTACCCGTTCACGAACATGACGCGTGGATGAGCACCATACAGCTCAACCATTTTGTAGGGAACCAAATGAACCAACACACTTGCCACGATCAGCGAGACATTTAAGTGAGTATGAAAAACTCATGCTCCTATGCTCTTTCAAGTCAACATAAAACATAATGACAGAATAAACAACCCCATGGTACTCACATTTAAAAAACCGAAAAAATGCTTCTTATTTGCAATGACAGTTGTATGAATTGGCTGTAACACGCCAAATTGACGTAGTGTGTCAATTTTATAAATAACTAGCTTTCGCCTACGCCTTCGCCCGCGTGGTGGTCGAAAATTAGCCCACGGGAATGTAATTTCGATATAAAAACTATTCTAAGTGTTAATCTAGGTTATAAACGATTTGTATGCCAAATTTCATTTAAATCCGTTCAGCCGTTTTTGTGTGATTGAGTAACAAACGTCCAAACATACAAACTTTCACATTTATAGTAGGAAAGTAGGATAGTAGGATGAATGACCCTGACCTTACATAATGAAATAAATGGCAAAGTGGGTAAGTGACGTGCCATTAATTAAAGGAGTCTCGGAGGACCAGATTATTTTTGGAGTTCCGTCGTTGGGCATAAATGGGCTAGTTACGGCATTTCTGTCTGTTAAAGGTTTGGGAAAACAAACCAAGCTGATCGATCATTTATTTTAGACGTTCGCTAAGTATGATGATTATGTCAATAGTAGGTGTTTGTCAAGCCCAAATCAGATGGACTATAATAGTCAGTTCAGTTCGCAATAATTGCGAGCTGAATATAACTACAAGTTTCACTGAAAATGAATTTACTTTAAATAATATAAAAACCACTACATACAACACAATATTACAATACAACCAATACACTACTAACCAACCAACCAATATAATGTTCCCACTGCTGGGACATAGGTCTCCTCTCGGTGAGAGGGAGTGGGCCGATATCCACCACGTGGGCCTAGTGCGGGTTGGTAGATGTCTCTACGTCTTCGAATTTTTGATTCTAGGACATGCCGGTTTCCTCACCTTCACCGATGGAATAATTTACAAAAAGTAAAGTGCCTGTCTGGATTACAACCTACAACTCGTAAGTCGCGGCCATTACCACTCGGCCACCAGTAACATTTTATCTATATTGTAACATTTTATTATACACATAAAATTACAAGATCGTTTACTAAAATTCTCCGAAAACTTCAATAAAAAGAAATTTCAGAACTTAATCTCCTTGAGAAACGCTTCCAGAAACTTTGCGAACATTATATCCCAGTTCTTTTTCTTAGAATTAACAAAATAAAGGTAAAATTACCAAAGTAATCGTAACATGAGTGGCAGGGACACGACGTCCTATAAAAAAGAGCCAGCGATCTTGGGTATTGGAAAACATTCCAACTTTTGGAAAACAAAGAATCTTACTTAAAACTTTGAACCATCATTAGACACTCGCGAGATCAAAGAGGAACTTTGGAGACAACTAGGGATTAGATTTCTACTTGAACGAAGTAAACTTAGTTTATTTTTAATACTGGAAGTGATGCAGAATATTCGAAGTAGCGAATTTCATCACCATCATCACCATCGTCCACTGCTGGACATAGGCCTCCCCCAAGCACGACCACTTCGACCGGTTCTGTGCCTCCCGCATTCAGTAGATTTTTGCGGCCTTCACAGTGTGAATTGCCAGGTCAGGTGGCGAATTTACTAACGAGAAATTGGTTATTTTAAGAAAAAAAAAAGGCAGTGTATAGAGGGCCGTTAACGGCACTCAGTCTCCGCAGTTTATTAAGTACCGTTAACGTCACTCTATCTTAGCAGTGTATTAAGTGCCGTCAGTTTGCGACATTCTAGTGACAAGAACTGAATGTTTTTAAAAATAAATTTATAAAAATGAGGTATTATTTAAAAAAACGCAACGGGTAATATAGTACGACAGGGAACCACCACAAAACACCATGTTTAAAACCACACCATGCATGCAACTTACATGCAGCATGCAAGCAAGCATGCAACAAGTAGGATGTAAGCAAAGTATGCAACATATTTTAGCATGTAAGCAAGCATGCAGCATGCAAGCGAGGATGCAACATGCAGCAGGCATGGTTTCTGTCACGGCTCCGGCGCTGCGGGGATCCGGCGGTCCCACGCGGGCCGCCTCGCCCCTCCGCGCCTACGCGATTTTAAATTACACTCTAGGGGTAGGGCAGACCAGAATGCGTGGAGTCGGATTTACAGCGAATCGTTTCTGTCACTAAAACCTAATTTTTAGCAAATGTTTTAGGACTAACAATTTAATTATAAATGAACATTCGGACTAATACACATTATATAAAACAATACTTAGGACATATGACTTTATTTCATTCAAAATTAGGAAATTCAGTTATAATAGTATTCGATATTACGACAGAATAGTTTTAGAACTAAAGATAAATAAGTACGTAAAACAAAATTTCGAATTTTTGAACATTAAGGTTACTGAAGTATAAAGCAAACGTGGACTAACCTCAACAATCTAACAAAATAACAAATGACAGTGACAATGACATTGACAATACAATGCTTACGGCACTTTAGCCGGGCCGAGGTAGCGCTACTAGTATGCCGCATTAAAGGCACTTTATCCGCAGCGGATAGAGGGCCGTTAACGGTCCTCTATACACTTCGAAAAAAATGTTGATAAATAATATTTTATTTCCGTAAATTGGTAGTAAAAACCCTTTTACACGTCAAAAGAAATAATGATCTTCTAGTGACTGCTCTGAGATGAAACATTTAATTGTTCAGATATTTCTTTTGTGTGTGACGGTCTGATTTAGAAATCATGCACGTATCGAAACAACCGTATCTTGAGTATCATAACTTTAATCATTTCGAGAGATTGGTTATTATAATTTGTTTTATGTTAGTAAAGAACTTACTGTGCCTATCACTTCTTTGACTATACGTAGTGTTAGAAAATTATGTTCTCATATCTCTATCATCTTGTGGTGTTTATTAACTCAAGATAAATCCAACCACGCTCTCGTACCGAATCCAGACCAACCAACCTCATATCTCCGTCCGCGGGATAAAATATTCCGTTTGTACGCTATGTTTTAGAAATAAACTAACCTTAAGTCCCTGATAACTCTTCCTAGTTACTGTGGGGACCCTAATTGAGAACTTTGTACTTCCTTCAGTGACCTTTGAATCGAGAGTTCTTGAATAAATTATTGGAGCTAAAATGCCTTGAGAGAGTATCGATAAGGTAGCCAATAAGGACCAACAATTTTGGTCCTGCGTTCGTACTTAGTTGAATTTTTTATATCGGTATTTGTGGGTTGGTCCTTGGTTACGATTTTGGTGGTCATTATTGTTCTTTTGGTTACTTTGCAAGTGTGGTGTGTTTTTTTATTTACACAGTGGATATGGTACTGTACCTAAATGGATTCGTAAGCTTGAGAATATGGTGTATACTTTAACAGAGTCAGTTGAATATTATCGGTTCTATTTACTTCCTTTCCAAGTTATGCTTGGACACCATTAACTAAAAAGTTAATGTATTATGAGGGAACCTTGACTTGATCGTTTGCTGTCGCAACCACCGTCCGTTGTGGGTGCACTATACAGGGTGGCAGGGACATCGACTCGAAAACTATTGCCATGGATTCAGTACATGAATCTGAATTCCATAGCGTTTAAACTATTCGTCGGTTATTTAAAAGAAAAAAAATTTGATAAGATAATTATATACCTCTGCCTAAGGCTTCTGGAATTACAGGCGAGATGTTATGCATGAGAGTTTCGCATAAAGTGGGACAATAACCTCCAAATATAATAATATTTATGTAAGTAATATCATAACTACTAACATAAATAATATTATTACATAAATACGAAATTACGACGTTAATAGCAATGCGAAAATTAGTTCGCCTTTCAGTATTACCGTTCATATTACGTAATACCTTAGAGCCTCTAACGAGCTGCTTTTACAGCTTTTCATAATAAACCCACGAATTATGGATATATTTCTTTAAGTGCTTTTGTTTGTACCTACGGCCAACTCATATTTTTATTTTGGTTGGGAGCTAAATAATGATCGATCCTGTGACGTAGATATGGGCTAAGATTTGCTTTTAATGGGTAAATAAAGGAGGCTTACCTCAATGAAGGGCTTGAGGCTAAATGATAACAGCCGCACGGGTTCGTCGAAGGTTAAGCTACGCTTGCTGCGATCGGTTTGGTGATGGGTGTCCCTGACCATCCATTACATATCGAAAGTCTTCCGTACCTCGGAAAGCACGTAAAGCCGTTGGTACCAACAGTGATTCGTAAGCCCAAAAGTCTGACAACCAGTCTTACCAAGGGGTATAGTGGTCTGCCAGGGTTGTGGGAAAGTCCAAGGGTTACCGTAACCCCTGGCAACGTACAGGCAACTGAAGGAACACGGGTGGGTTTTAGACAGTAAGAGTCTGACGACCTCTCGCTCCACCCAGAGCAGGAGAAGTTATGTGATGAATTAGCAACCACAAAAAAAAAGGGTTATAGTGGTATCCAGTAATTGGGTTGTGGAGGTCAGATAGGCAGTCGCTCCATGTAAAATACTGGTATTCAGCTGCATTCAGTTAGACTGGAAGCCAACCCCAACATACTTGAGAAAAGGCTAGGCAGATTGATTTCTAAGAGTAGTCTTATATAAAGACGTGATGTCTATATATAGAAAAAAGTCATATACAATAATTATTATTTTCATAACGGATGGCAAAAATTGTCTCAGAATGGTTTCTGTTACAAATCAATTGCTTACTTCGTAGGATATCAAATTATTACGTGGTTTATTCATTTTGGATAGCATTTCCAGAAATCCAGTGGCTTTCTCCAGTAAGTTAATAGAAACATAATCGCCTCTGTGGTCTAGACGTGGTTAGACCACCTGTCTCAGACTAAGAGGTCCCGGGTTCGATTCCCAGTGGGAACAAAATTTTCTGCTTGGTTTACTTGGTGGAAAGGCTTGCTCTAAGTCTTATCTAAGTCTGTCGCCGTAAAAACAATGTTAACAGCATTGTTGTGTTTCAGTAGTTAGAGCTAAGATAGCCAGTTCCAGGTGAAGCTTGCTTCCACCTTCGGCCTGATCATCACTTACCATCAGGTGAGATGTAGGCCAAGAGCAACCACCCCTTGTGGATAAAAAAAAACCTACCTACTGACCAACCAGTATGCAAGTGAACCAAATCTAAAATGGTTTTACTATCACTGGCCTAGCAAGACTGGTGATTTTGGCTATACCCCTTGCGAATTTGCAACGAAGGAATGCCCATTATTGTAAAGGTTCATAGGCTGCTAAAAGCAAAAACCTTTATTTTGAAAGTTCTCACAACATCATTTCACTTATCTTCATAACACTAATGAACCAGTGAAATCAAGTTTGGAATACGATAACACAGAAATCAAGTCAGCTCATACATTGGGTGTACGAAACTCGTCATAATTTCCCTCACTAATACCCGACTTGAATATTTAATGGAACTGCATTTCTACAACCGTCTGACTTAGCTTAATTTTCAGTTCGAACCGTGTATAAGCCGGCCAAATTCAGTACGCCACGCTAGATGGTAGGAGGCTATTCAAATTGAAGGCATCACTATTTGGTTGTGCTATACGTGGTGGATTGAGAAACTAGCTTACGTACGGCTAAGCGTATTGCAACGAATTTTGGTGGTTGAAGTGAAACGGAATTAATTATCTGTATTTTAATAAGTTAAGTAATTAGTTATGAAGTTTTATAGTCGTTTTTGTTACGGTATAACATAGAATTATAACTAAAAATGAGAATGTATCTAACTTTTCTGGGGCCATTACGCTGATTATGAAATTAATAAGAGGTGTTTTACTTTTTCCATTAAGTGTTTTAGTAAAAAGTCGTAGTTATATACGTGTAATAATTTTTGGGTGAATACATTTCTGAGAAAACGGCGATCAATCGTCTATAGAACGTAGTAATTTGAACCACAAAGAAATATTACAGATAAGCAAAAGCCTCCGATTTTCTTTTAAACATCTCCATTTTGGTGTGCTTTGTACTTTCCTAAATCATCTCTGTAACACATACATCCAAATTATTAAGTCCCTGTTTACGGACAGAGTCTCGTGGTAGAAGCATTAAGGGGGATGCGCTAAGTTGGCAAGCAGAATTCAAATTTTCTTACGTTGTTTGCAATTTGCAGGTCATTGTCAGGTTGTATGTTGATTAAAATATGATTATATAATATAATATAATATATAATATATTTATTCAATAATTACAAGGTATAAAAATTGTACAGGTTTGCTTAAATGTAAATTATATTCCTAAGACTTACGTGCCTGAACTAGGTAATCCTGTGTTTCAGGCGAGGAAAGCTAAAATAAACTTATAAAATAAATAAATAATTAACAGGTTGACAATAGATCACTAATTATTATTGAGTAGCTTTACTCTTAGTTTCAAATTTAATAAATACTTAACGTAGGTGAAAGTGCATACATTCATTTTGACACAGTTAGTAAATTCTCTGTATCTTCGTACGACATCCTTTGGAGAACATCCTTGAGAATTCTCTTACAATTTGCGTGGTTCATGGAATAAATATTTGCTGTCGCGTTTAGTCTATTATAGAGAAGAGGACCGAGATATAGGTAAAATTTTGATACAAAAGCATGTTTTGTTGTATTTTGTGGACAAACTATATCTTTACGTCTTTTATTAGTATATGCAGTGCTGTAGGGTAGAGCTGTGTGTTGTTTTAATACAATACCCATTATAAATAGCTGTCGAACTGTTAATACTTCACAAGCTTTGTATAGGAGGTTAGTGGGAAATAAGAAAGGGCGGAAAGTAGACACTTTGAGAATCGCCCTTTGAGCTCTCTCAATGGTTAGTAACATTGTTTTACCCGCTCCTCCCCATGTGGTAATACAGTAAGTTAATATTGATTGACATAGAGCAAAGTAAACCTGTCTAACTAGTTTTGGGTCAGCAATATAGCGTAGCTTTTTAAAAACAAATATCAACTTGCGAATTCTATTATTTAAAGCTTGTATATGTTGTTTGAATGAAAGTGTTTCATCTATTATAACGCCAAGGTATTTTGTAGTATTTGTCATTTTAATGTTGGGACAAACACATTGGTTATCTGTAGGAACTGTGCAATAATGAGCATATCGCACACCTAGATCTAAACTGAGACAACTCAAAAATTATCAATTTTGAGTTATGCTTGTATTCGAATGTTCGGCGTTCATACGCAACTATCCAACATGACAGATTCAATAAATGCTTATAAAATGAATCGCTAGATGGCGTTAACTTTATTTTGTTGAATCAACGTCTGTCAGGGTCCTCCCAGCTAAACAAGTCTATTGTGTGTTGACCTTCACTAGTCATAAGGAGTGCACGTATTAACAAGAACGAAAACGCGGACATTTCGAATTGTTACAGTTTTGATGAATCGTATACGTAAGTTAATAAAAGTTGTTACGGTGTTGGCGAATTGTTCTGCCATATTACTTAAGGATATTTTGACTTGTTCCAGTTTTGTTGGTAAGGTACGTAAATATTTAGTTACTATTTTGATTTGAATTTGTTTTGATGAATCAACATGTAAATTTCTAGTTATCCTACTATTGTTGAATCAAATTTATTTTAATGTTTTTTTCTATACACAATGTGACATTTTACATGTGTCACATAAATATCGTGTACAGTATTATAAATTGAATGTATATTAATTCACTGTTTTTAATAAAACTATTTACCGCTTTGTATTTAAAGATTTTTTTGAGTTAACTCACTATTGCTGGATAATTATAATTTACAATAACTGCTTTTTCTATTTCAGAGAAAAATTAAGCGAGGCCGTTTATTTGTCGGTATTATCAATGAAAGATATAAAGAAAACCCTTTAACAGCTAATGAAGAAGACTTAACTACAACTATAAATAGAGAAGTACAAAAAAATTAAGAAAATATTCCAATAAACACTAGTGTGATGAATAAACCAGCACCCTAATTACGTAATGCACGATCAATTTTAAATTGAAACCAATTGATGAAGATTGCCAGTCCATTGCTTCAAAAGTTCGATAAAAAAATCTGCTCAATTCTTTTGTCGAACTTATGAAGCAATTGGTTTCAATTTAAAATTGATCGTGCATTGCGTAATTGGGGGGCAGGCCATAGCAGACAAATTGATTTTATTATTTCGCCAAGTGAAGAAAGTTTCGTAGATGACTGATACTGTGAAGAAGATTCTTTCCCGTAAAGTAATTCCTTCTTCATCTTCATCTTCTTCAAGTGTCAATACGTCATCAAACTCTTCGAATTCTAGCGATAGTTTAATAGCAGTAGTTCTGATTCTGAAACTGAAACCAGGGCTATTACTGACACTGTAGCACAGCCACGAAGCCAAGAAGTTTTGAAATTGAAACCACGGCTGTAGAGCCTTAGACCCAAAATGTTGTTGATAGTTCAATATCAACAACTGGATTCATCCAGGGATGTTAGATGTTACTGATTGATACTATTGCACAGCCTCAGAGTCATGTTGTCAATGAAGTTAGCGATGATATTATTAGCACCGCATTACATGAAAGTTTTATTTTTATTGATAGCATTTTTGATTATGAGAGAAAAATATCTACTTAAATTTTTAGAGAAAAAAGGAATCTCCAAAGTTAAAAGGGAACACCCTTTTATCTTTGAGATTCCTTTTTTAATCGGTAGTAACTGTAAATTAATGTATAACTTCTAGTGTGTGGTTTTTATTAATGTTTCATTATTAATTTATATTACACCACTCGTTTGGATCAATTTTGTTTGAATAATTGTTTATATAATTCTTGTACTAATGTAAGTACAACTCAAAATGATTCAATAAAACTGTTACAAGTCTAAATAGTGTTTAATTTTTATACATAGTCACCACCCTAAAGTGTAATAACACAAAAAACAGCAATTATCAATAAAAAGGATTTAATCTTAGCCCCAGTTTACATGCAGTGACATTTTACAAGCTATTTATTATCTAGATTCAAATTAAATTGAATAACTTCCCTAACAAAAAATGCAGATATACGTTTTTTACGTCTCCTGAAAAATGACCTTTTTTGAGTTGTCTCAGTTTAGATCTAGGTGTGCGATATAGTGACGAGGTAGTGCTTGTTGATGTTTGCTTGCGCATCGAAAACTTAATGAAATTGGTTTTTTCTGCATTTAGTGTTAGTGAATTATGATGAAGCCATTTATTGACAATATTGAAACCATGTTGCGCAAACTTGTAGACATTTTTTTCAGAGTCAGCCGAAAATAGAAGGGCAGTATCGTCAGCATAAGAAACAATTTGGCCGTGATCTAGATTTAGGTTACAAAGATCGTTAATGTGTATTAAAAATAGTGTAGGCCCTAAAATACTTCCTTGGGGCACTCCGAAGGACGTGTTTGTATTTGACTATCGCTGAGAACATTACCAATTCTTACACATTGGGTACGGTTTTCTAGATAGCTCTTAAATAGTTTCAGCTGGGTGTCTCTGATACCTATGGCTTCAAGCTTGTGCAACAGAATAGGAATAGAAACCGTATCAAAAGCTTTGGCGAGGTCCAGAAAGATTCCTACTGTGTGGTTACCATTATCAAGTTCTTGTGCTAGATAGTCAGTCAGATGGTGCACGGCATCGTCTGTTGACATTTTAGGCCTAAATCCAAACTGCCGTTTAGATAAAATTGATTTATCCTCCAAGTATTTGTAAAGCCTTTTATTCATAATTTTTTCTAATATTTTTGACATAGTAGGCAGCAAGGAAATAGGTCTATAATTTGTTACTTGATCTTTACTGCCTGATTTGTAAACAGGGATAACAACAGCTTTTTTTAGGCACTCGGGAAAAATACCTGTAGATAAACATTTTTGGAAAATGCAAGTTAGTGGCGGGCCCAAAATGTGCCTGAACTGTTTAATAATTTTATTTGATATGTTATCCCAGCCAACTGCGCAGTCGTCCTTTAAACCCATGATTATCGTTTCTACCTCATTCTCGTCAGTGTCTAGCAACACAAAAGATGATAAAATAGTGCTACACGTAAATGGTGTGTTTGTTAGTAATTGTGATTGGCCCTGAACTTTTTCAGCCAAACATTTACCAACATTAACAAAGAAATTATTTGCAATGTTGGCAGATGCTAACTGTGATGAGTGTGCTTGTAATAAACCTGAAGATGACTGATTTTCTTTTGAGTTATACGTTACACTTTTAATAATACTCCAGATTTTTTTAGTATTTGTATCAGCTTTTTCGAGTGAAATTTTATCGTAGTTGCTTTTTACTTTTTTTTGAAGATTATTACAAAAGTTACGATATCGTTTATACGACAGTTGCAAACTTAAATTATCTGGATTAGATTTAGCTTTCATATGCAGTTTATCTCTATTTCTCATACAGCGAATGAGCCCTGTCGTGATCCATGGTTTTATGTTGTAAGTTTTGTTATTTCGCCGAGATATGACCGTGTTTTTCTGAATTGCATGTTGTACATTATTGATTAGGTACAACATACAAAACTGCGGATCAGCGGAATCGTAGACTGGGTCAAAGTCGATATTGCGGAAATCTTCTTCAAGTTTATTTACATTTAAACTAGAAATTGTGCGAGTGACTACTTTAGGTAAATTACAATTTAAAATAAGTAGGGTAGCATTGTGATCGGTGATTGTTGAATTAATTACAAGGGCAAGTGCAGGGAAAATTGACTTGAGCATAATATGGTCCAAACAGGAGCCACTTTGATGTGTAGGAAGCGTGTGAGCAGGAAGCAAACCATGGAAGGCGCATAGGTTAAGGTATTCCTCAGCGGATGCGTCAGCACTTTCTGGAAGTATATTGATATTAATATCTCCAATTAAAATAGTATTTTTGAAAGACGACAGGTTCTGTAAGGTGTTGTTTAGAGAGTCCGTGAAATTGTTTATATTTCTAAAAGAGGGGGGTCGATATAAGGCAAGTATTGCTAATTCAGACCCAATTTTAATTAATAATCTGTTACAGTCGTGCATACTTGGTTCCTCGACAGAGATATTCAGATGATTTCTTGCATAAACTATCACCCCATCGTTCTGATTGTAGTTTATGTTACTTTTATACATATTATATCCGGGAATAAGTGGTATGTTATAATGTTTGGAAAGCCAACATTCGGTTAGTACAATAACGTCACAGTTTATATCTAGACGTTGTAGAAAAACACTAAAATTTTCGAAATTTTTAAAAATACTGCGAATATTTTGGGTTAGTATGGTTAGTGGACTAGTGTGGGAGGAGAGATATTGTTTACAGTGTTCAACGTCACAAACATGGGATTCAGATACAGAGAAATTATCTATGTCATCAATTAAATTATTAATCATAATATTATAAAAACAAGAAACAGGGGCTGAAAAATACGTACTTAACGGCGCTCTTAGGCGCCACCATAATTAACAGAATTTATGTACCTTTTTTCAGCCATTATTTTCGCTGGGCAATCAGAAGCACCTGTCTTGTGATTGCTCGGCTTTTTGAAGTGCAGGCAAGTGGCACACTTTGGTTCCTCCGCCTTCTTTGTGCATTCTTTAATGGAGTGACCCAGATCACCACAGTGGCCACAGGTAGAAGTGGTCTCCCGACATGATTTGGCCGCATGTCCGTACTGCTGGCACTTATAACAGCGCGTGACTAGAGTAAAGTCTCTCACGGGGCATGACGACCAATTTATAAACACTCTGTCTTTTGATATCAGGGCTTTACGTATGTCTGCAGCTACTTCTATTATATAATTACAGGGTTCAGCGTCCTTCTTACCTGACTTATGGCTTAACTTAATGGAGGTCAAAAAGGTCTCGAGGCTGCTATCCTGAAGAGTCTCTGCTATATTCTGGTGGAATAGACAAGTAAAAACTTCCTTCTCTTGCATGGATGAGGGCACTCCGATAACTACTACTCTAGGTTTCCTTTTTGAGGGTTCGTCTACTGTGAGGCCTGAGTTTGATTGCTGCATCGATTTTTTTACCTTCTCAATATCGTCCTTCGTTTCGGTGCTGATAATGATACCGCCATTTTTCGTCTTACGTAGTCCTCTTACCTGAAGTTTCATTTGCTCCGGGCATATAATTTTTTGGACAAGTGTTTTTGTCTCCTCACTCGACTTCAGTTTGTCGTTAGGGTATATGGCCACTGAGCTTAAGTTTATCGGCTGAATATAATTGTTGGTACCTTTTTTAACCATCTCAGCAAAGGAAGTTCCCGTTTCCGGTTTAATTGAAGCTCCAATTGACAGCTTAATGTCTTGCAGTTGCTGCGACAGATCAATTTGGTCTTCGAGTGTTTGGACGGTGGTATGGGCCCGGACGGCTCTCATCTTAAGGGACTGGTACTGAACTGCCATCTGAGATGTGCCGTGACTAACTTTTCGGCATAGGGCACTTATACGCAGTTTTTGCTCCATGTTTAATTTGCCCTCCGTTACAATAGAGCACACTTCATTAAGGCACTGCTCAATGGACGACATCCAGTTCTGGATTTCCGGCGTAGGTATCACTTCCACCATGCCATCTTCTCTTTGGCTGGGTGGTTGCGGGCGAGGTGCGGATGCGGGCTCGGGTGCAGGTGCAGCTGCAGGTGCTGGTGCGGGCACAGGTGTGGGAGGTGGGCTCCGAGCACATCTGCCACCCCTGCTGAAGGGACTGTTTGCCATTGTGATACAAGTTATTTAATTGTTAATCACATAAACACATTTTCACATAAACGAACGAGAACACATGATATGCTACGTATGACACAGTTTGCTTCACTACCGGCTATTTGGTAAAACCAGGTCACGATTCAGCAAGTAATTATTTATTTATTTTAATAAATCTTCGACACGTCTGTTCACAACAAAGTGCAAATGTATGTATCCATGATTGGCGACCGTAAGAAATATGGCTTTAGAGAATTATAATTATTAGCAACAGCAATACAACTCCTTAACATCCTCAAATGTCATGATTTTATGAAATAGTCATTTAATACGATTACAGGAACTTATAGTTTTATTGATTATTAAAATTCTATAAATAAATATTTGATACGGCCCCGAATGTGTTTTTTTTTTAAACTTTGCCCTGCCCTAGAAATTTCTCCTGTTTTGTGGGTGCGTTTACAAACATTTAAACTCACATACAAACAGCAAGACCCGGAACAAGTACTTGTAAGTCATACAAATATTTGTTCCGTGCGGGAATCAAACCAGCGACGCGCAGCGCAGCAGTCGAATGATATTTAGATCAACATACAACCTGATACTGCCCTGCAAATCGCAAAAAACGTAACAAAATTTGAATTTGCAGGCTAGCTTGACGCTTTGGCCTTAAATGTCTACTGTATAGCAAGCAAGGACAAAGGACCAAGGCCGGTGCATAAGGACCATGTTTACGATGCTTACAGGCGCATAATAGATGGAACGCGGCGACACTCAACGGCGTCTGTGTTGGTGCGACACGGGCCTAACCGGTTTCTTGATGGTTTTTCATCTTGTACGTTTCATTTAGATATCATAAAATGAAGATACGTTACTTACCTGGTTACTGCGTTTTGGATACCAGAGAACACCACTTCTAATGACTAAAGAATAACGAATTTAAATAAAAATGTTTAACTGTGACATACAAATAGAAAATATGCTACGAAAAATTATATCACAAAGAAAATTGTTCAACTAATATTGACCCAATTAGTCGTAGCAGAAAATACAATCTACTACTAACAAGTTGTTTACTACTTCAGCTACGCCGTAGATGGTACTACGCCGTAGACAGTGCTACGTCGTAGACTTTGCTACGACATAGCTTCATAATCTATATCTCCACATAATTATAAATTTAAGGCACCTTTCGTGTCGCTGCCTGTGTGACCTCCCCGTTACTTAGTGGCCAACTGATCGCCAGGACAGGAGGTCACACATACAGCTTGGCGTATCTTACTTGTGTACAAAATACTGGCGACTTGGTTGTGCATCGCTAGGTCGCCGAAGTAGGGGCCGGTCGGTCGTGGCTATGCTTCCAAATTGGCGACGTTACCAGAGCGTACATAAGTGAGTTAACTGTCATACATTTCGATAGGAATCGTTTGGATCCGTAGCCGGCGACGTCGCTATGGCGTCCCAGTGTGTTAGCGCTCTAACAGAAAATTGGTATGTATGTGATTTTGGCTCAGTTAATTAATATAACAGTCAATTGTTTTCCAGTATTCTCCACACATTTCTCGTTCTTCACTTTTTACTTACTTTTACTGCAATCAATCCATTTTTTCTTCAGACAATCTTTTTGTTTTTCTAAATGATTGAATTGGTTTCAGTTGGGAAGTTCGGAGCCAAGGAAAATACAAGTTCGCGAAAAATTGAGATTTATTTCAACTCTCCGGATTTTATCGAGATAGCTAGTGATTCTCTATAGGGTTTGCGTATTTCTGAGAAATACTGTTTTACGTAAGTAAAGCTTTTAGTTAGGTAAATGGAGGATCTATTTACTTAATTTAGAGCTTTAATATTGTGATCTAGCTGCTACCTGCGGTTTCACCCGCGTAGATTTTAATTATTTTACCTAAATAAAAGTAGCCTTAGTTATTCCTTATAACATCAGCTATCTTCCATTGAATATCATATCAAAATCGATCCAGCCGTTTCGGAGATTAGCCGGAACAAACGTCTGTTTGTTCCGGCTAATCTCCTATATATATTTTTTTATTCTGGCTGTCTGACTAGACAGTCAGAATTAAAAAAAAAAGATATAAGTACCGTGTATACTTTCATAAGCATTTAGTAAAAAGCTGTTATTTTGATATTACAAACAGACAATTTAATTTAATTTATTTCTATAAAAAATATTTTATATGTATATTGTACATAATATATTATGCATGTATGTATAGAGCATAGACTTGTATAGATGTGACGTGTCACGCAAAAATGGCTGTATGAATTAAGATAAAATTTTGAACACAGATAGACCATGACATAAGCTAATTTTCATCCTAGATCGCAGACAAGTCGCAAGCAACAGCTAGTACAACATAAATAAATGGAGTTCCTTTTCTGATGACATTTAAATAAGTTATTAATGTCCTTGGCATAATTTAAACGTAATTTACTTGTGACTTAAACAAACAATTTCACGAAGAATTTTCCAGTGACCTTTAAATATTACATTTGACGTTAAAAACAAAGGATACGCTTACATTGTACATCTTCAGGTTGTAGTGGTTTTATAATTATCTACGTACTTTATAAAAAACCGGCCACGTGCGTGTTGGACCACGCACAATGAAGGGTTCCGTAGTTAGGATGATTCTATCCAAAAACAATATGTTCACAACTGCAAATGTAAGCTTGTATGCATAATATTGAGTGGTTTACCATGTTACTTTAAGACCATACGACCATAGAGTTCTTATAGGTTTTAATATAATCTATAAGTATAGAACTACTTTGTGTATTTTTTTCAAAATTTAAGGCTTAGTAATTTCAGAGATAATGGGGGGGGGGATGGTAAATTTTCATCTATTTTCGTAAATATCTTTAAAATTATTTATTAAAAAATTATAAATAAAAATATTTGAAATTCTCGCAATAAGCCCTTTCATTTGATATGTAATACGGTACAGTTCGCCAAACTTTTTGGCTACAGTTGGGTCTAGAAGCATGAAATTTTGCACAAAAGTTCCATATATCTATAACGAAAGCAAGTAACGATTTTCGATCAAATTCATCGCAGTCTAAACTATAATAATAATAATATTATTAAATTATTAAACTTGTGGACTCTGAGGTACCGTATTACAAGTATGTGCCCGACCCAGTTTTCGAAAATGACCACGTCACGTTGTACCAGTACAACGTGACGTGGTCACCGACCACCAGACCGATCCCAGTATCGGTCTATCATTACTGACAGGACTATTGTAGCCAATAAGCCTGACATAGTAATGATAGATCTATTAGCGCGCCGCGCAATGATAATCGATGTCCACATGACGAGAACCTTGTGAAAGCTGAGAAAGAGAAACAAATTAAATATCTCGACTTAGCACATGAGGTTGTTGACATGTGGAATGTGAGCTCGACTATCATTGTGCCGATTGTCGTAACGGCTATAAATGGCCTGATGCTGAAAGCCTCGACCAACATCTCTCGAGACTTTCGTTAGGCGGCTGGGTCAACGGCCTGATTCAGAAGGCAGTACTCCTCGATACGGCTCGCATTGTGAGGAGGTTCCTGACTCTGCAGCCCTAACCACCGGTAGCTTGGACCCTGCTCCCGACACCGGAGGACCTCTATTTTTTATATTTTTAAATGTTTTTTTTTAATTTAGTTTGTTTTAAGAAATATTTAAAAATGTAAATTGATAAGAACCTAGATGAATAAACGAATCATAATATTATAAAGAGAAAAGTGTAGATTTTTTGTGTGTTTGTATTTTTGTTTGTAATTAATAAACTCAAAAAATACTGGATCGATTTAAAAAACTCTTTCACCATTAGTATGCTATAATTTATACAGATATCATGCGGGCAAAGCCGGTGGCGGAAGCTAGCGTTTACATATGATGAAAGTTTTTTTGTTCGTAATATTTGCACATGTCTGTATTGTATAACTTCAAAATAAAAAAAATAAAATTAAGTCCCATCTGAGCCTCCTTTTTGATCTCAACTGGGTATAAATCAAAATACCGGGCGGCTACAAAGATTTTCTCAATGGAAAAACTCAATAACACTGCCCGACCCGGGGATCGAACCCATGACTCCACGCACAGTAGTCGATCTTGCGATCAATCGACCAATGAGACAGTTAACATCTGCTACAGTATCATAATCAAATCAACATAGATACCATTACAGACATTTTTAAAAACAATATCTTTGAATCTTAGTAAGTTTAGAAGTCCTTAATTTTTTTATTGTGTTTCATAAAAATAACAAAGGCGGATTTATATCTCATTGTCTTCTTTTATTAATCTCTGGCCGTTGTTTTGTTTATATATTTCGTTTTGTATCAACGCTTTGGGCGCGTTAGACGATTTTCCACCTTATAAATCAACATACAAAGTTTAATTTTAGTTGTTTTGTGTTATATTTTTATTTTGTCGGTTGAGATGGGCTAATAATATAGGTATTACATAGAAGTAGCTTTTTCTTGAGGATTCTTCGTGACCTTTACGAAAGGCAACAATGGAAGGATTTTGGGAACTGTTAGAAAATCATATTGTTATGTAATTATGTAAGGTTGTTTTGTGATTGGATGGTTTTGTTATCTATGTAAAGATGGAAAACTATTTTATATTGGTGTTTGTTTACAGAAATTTGTAAGATAGTTATTTTTCTTTGAATTCAGCTGTGATGATGAAAAACTAATTTATTTGGGGTTTATTTACAGAAATTGGTCCTTGGAGTCACAGAAATTTGTATTTTCCGAAATAAATCTGTTTAAGTTCTTTACTGCTGATTGAAGTGAAAACTAAGTAACGCCATCTAACGAAAATGTCAGGAATTTATGTGGCTTGCTGTCAGTACAAGAACGAAAGCTGTAGACCCATTAAAAAAAAAAAAACAAAAAAAAAACAGAGTGCGCTGTCAACAAAAACTTGAACGTGTTACGAATTTTCGATCAGGTCACGTGTCCTGACGCGAGTTTAACATTTTTTACCCATCCCAAAAAAGTGCACAACGCCGCTAAAGAAGTTTATACCATTCCCCCTCTAAAAAGCTTATTTTATTCACTGAAAACAGTGAATAAAAACACACCAATGTATTCGACCTCTATCTCAATGCTATACAACGTCCTTAACACTTTCGACTCCACCCATTTTCATAGAACTCATAACTCATCATTCCGCCATAAAAGTCTATGACTTTTATTATTCGTAGTTCCAACGTCCGCGAGGGCTCCCGGCATCCCATACCCAAGTAGATGAACCCTCCAGGAGGGCTCCCGACACTGAACGTCTACATTTAAAATGAGCCCTCCACGACGGCTCCCGGCATTCCATATCCAAATAGGTGAACCCTCCAGGAGGGCTCCCAACACTAAACGTCTACATTTAAAATGAGCCCTCCGCGAGGGCTCCCGACATCCCATATCCAAGTAGGTGAACCCTCCAGGAGGGCTCCCGACACTGAATGTCTACATTTAAAATGAGCCCTCCGCGAGGGCTCCCCACATCCCATATCCAAGTAGGTGAACCCTCCAGGAGGGTTCCCGACACTGAATGTCTACATTTAAAATGAGCCCTCCGCGAGGGCTCCCGACATCCCATATCGAAGTAGGTGAACCCTCCAGGAGGGCTCCCAACACTAAACGTCTACATTTAAAATGAGCCTTCCGCGAGGGCTCCCGACATCCCATATCCAAGTAGGTGAACCCTCCAGGAGGGCTCCCGACACTGAATGTCTACATTTAAAATGAGCCCTCCGCGAGGGCTCCCGACATCCCATATCCAAGTAGGTGAACCCTCCAGGAGGGTTCCCGACACTGAATGTCTACATTTAAAATGAGCCCTCCGCGAGGGCTCCCAACATCCCATATCGAAGTAGGTGAACCCTCCAGGAGGGCTCCCGACACTGAATGTCTACATTTAAAATGAGCCCTCCGCGAGGGCTCCCGACATCCCATATCCAAGTAGGTGAACCCTCCAGGAGGGCTCCCAACACTGAATGTCTACATTTAAAATGAGCCCTCCAGGAGGGCTCCCGACACTGAACGTGTTAACCTTTTATTAAAGGTCTATTTTCGCTTAAATCTTTCTTTTTCTCGTAGTCATGCTATAAAGTATAGTATGCAACTCTTGAATAAAACGGATTTATATTGAGAGCCATGAATCACTCGCGTCGCTCAGGATTCTAACACTTGAATCACTCGCTGCGCTCGTGATTCATCTATGGCCCTCGCTTTAAATCCGTCCTTTATTCATTAGTTGCATAATATACTATTTCACTTCAAAAACTGAAAAGGTATTATAAGAAACATTTCAGCCGATCTTCAATTGTCATTCCTTTAGTTTTTCATTACAGAGGTCACAGTCCACTGACTGCCGCCAAGTTTGTTACGCTTTCATGCTAAAAGGGCTGAACGGATCTGGATGAAATTGACCATATAGGTAGACCATGACCGAGGTTAGGACATTAGACACTTGTTATACCGGTAGTACGCTTCCGTGGGACAATTTCCGACCTCCGCTCGGGCGAAACTGTGGGCAAAAGCTAGTTAAAATACAATAGACGACGTATTTTTAGTAACCTAATCCGCTTAACTGTTCTTAAAGAACCCTATAAGAAATCGACACGTGTTTCACCTCTCAACGAGGCATCCGCAGGATGACGATTGACTTGTTGCGAACCCGGACACGATGTGTTGCCACGTCTAGCGCCGAATGCAGTAAGTGTGTCTCTTTAAAACAGTTAAGCGGATTAGGTTATTAAATAAACGTCGTCTATTGTATTTTATAATAGATTTCCGCAAAATCACGTCTGAGTCAATTAACTATCTTAAAAGCTAGTTAGTCATATTTTAAAGAAATAATTCACAATTGTAGAACCTAAAGGTCAATGCCTCAACCTTCTTCATTTAAAGTCTATCTAGAAACTAAATTAATTATATTCTCCCCCTTTATTATTTCTACCCTTATTCCTAAAATAACTTCCCAACAGACCTAAGTCTTCGTGAATCGGTTATAATTCATTCGAGGCCACGGCCTGCCTTGATTCAGCCTGGCCTGTCATCAATCACAGACAGCCCTCAGGACCATTTCTCAAGGATCAGGACAAAGGAATAAGGTTCTTTTTTTAAGCTTATTTGTTATTTTTAGACCTGTTGATGGTGTTACGGGTACTTTCAAAATTATAGTATTAGCATAACATAAAAGTATACCATAACTTTACTCTTCGTGAAAGGAAGCTGGGCCTTTTACTCGAGAATTCAAGGAGCGAGCTTTACTCTAGTCGTATAATGATGTGTAACATCTCACCTTGGTAATAAGCAATATTAAAGTATTAAGCAACATTACAAATATATATAAACAATTAATATTGCTTATTTAATAGTTTAAGATAAGGGGCCTCGTCAAGGTCGTTTCTGACGGTTAACTGTAGCACCACCCTCGTTCGCGCGCTTCCCTGGCTTCCTGTTACACACTTCCGTTCCTTTTCACAAAATCACTCCCACAGATTTTTAGGACATATATGTTCAGTGCACGAAAGCGACAGGCAAGTTGTTACACTTAAAAAACATCATTTTTATCTACCCTTAAAAAAAAAAAACTGTAAAATCTCACCTTCATGGTGACATTTTTGAATTGAGATGTCATTTCACCTGATGCTCGGGATTGGCACTATTGACAGTTCAATTCCAGCTCACTTCACCTACGTTTTCACGGTGAAACGTGGGCTATCGTTTTTATGCTCACTAGTTGGCGCCACTGGCGAGTAAGGCCCTGTCAGTACTTTTATTGGCTATGTTCAAAGAAAGAAAAGAAAGAAAAGAAAGAAAAGAAAGAAAAGAAAGAAAAGAAAGAAAAAAAAGAAAAGTATGAAAAGAAAGAAAAGAAAGAAAAGAAAGAAAAGAAAAAAGAGAAAGAAAGAAAGAAAAAAGAGAAAGAAAGAAAGAAAAGAAAGAAAAATTGTTTCTGCACAAACTAAAAGCACAATTACAAAAAAATTGCATTTAGTACTCCTTACGTTATGTTTAGGTACCTATTACTTTATTTATTGTAAATTTTATTAAATTATATAACTTCAAATGAATATTTTACATTATGTTTCTAAAATTGGCAAGCATGAAGCAGACAAATATTATTCTTCCTCCACGTGCTACTAAATTATTTTTATGTTACATAAAATCTTAAACCATAATGAATCAGGAATGGCATAATCTTTACAAACATTACGAATAATAAGTAAAAATTCCCGATAGAAATCCCGCAAACAGTAAACGTTCAGTTACGTTTGACATATCTAGAGGCTACACTCTACACTTTTTTTTTTTTTTTTTGGATAGGAAATCATCAAATGACTTCTCCCGCTCTGGGCGGAGCGGAAGGGCGTGTCAGCCTTTTACTGACTAAAACCCACCCGTGTTCCTTCCCTTGCCTAGACCGGGGCCACGGTTTCCCCTTAGGACTTATCCGCAACCCCAGTGGTACACTCTACACTAGCGCCTCTAGCGGCGAAATCAAGCGTAGTATAGCGTATAGTCCTCATTGTGCAGGATAGAACGGCAGAACATCAAGTAAAACCATGGTGGTTTAATTACGTTCTGCTTATGTACGCATGCTGCAACAACGCTACACAATTTAGTGAACCAGGCAGAAGAGCCGTTATTTTGTAGTAATTAAACAGCAATCAACCACATTAGAGAACATTATTAACGTATTTGACTTGTACAAGTATAGTGCAGTGCTGTTGTCGGTGGCGGAGTGATCGATTATCTTGTAACGAGCGTTTGCAACTGGTTGCCGATGGTATTTAAAATACCTTTTTTTTTGCAGCTGGTATGATATATGCAGCTGTAAATTTTTGGCGATTTTACTTCTTGCTCATCACTGTTTTCTATTTTGTTATGTATCGCTTAGCCAGAGATCTTCTAAATAACGTCCATGATTAACACAACCTAATTAGTAAGTGCACCCAGAACAGTCTGCTAATACAGTGTATTTTGAGATAAAGTTCTTTAACGTGGCTTGTGGTAGGAGTAAACTCTAGATTAAGTCGTCAGGTAATGAATAAGCGTGATGCCCGTAAAAGTCAGTTTCAAGTGAGAAAAGCATTTTTTTCGTTTTTTAATACAGAGCCATCTAGTGTAAGTTTTTAGACAAGACAACGAGGCCTGAAGCGGCACAACACTTCTTCACCTTCCGCATTTATTATCCCGGCTGCGATTGAAGGTCGTTGGTTCATCTAGTAATGTCCCAAATACTTAGCACCCGGGAGCTAATACTTAGAGTACCCGGGAATTAATACTTAGAGCACCCGGGAGTTAATACTTAGAGCACCCGGGAGTTAATACTAAGAGTACACGAGAGTTAATACTAAGAGTACCCGGGAGTTAATACTAAGAGTACCCGGGAGTTAATACTAAAAGTACCCGGGAGTTAATATTTGGAGCACCCGGGAGTGAATACTAAGAGTACCTGGGAGTTAATACCTAGAGCACCCGGGTGTTAATACTTAGAGCATCCGGGTGTTAATACTTAGAGCATCCGCGAGGTAATAATAAGAGTACCCGGGAGTTAATACTTAGAGCACCCGGGAGTTAATACTTAGTGCATCCGGGAGATACTTAGAGCACCCGGGAGTTTATATCACCCATCGAGCTTTAAAAACAGAATGTCGCACAGGATCAGAGGAAACGATATAAAATGCAAAACTTTTCCATAAATTCGAATTAACGTGATATTTCCTGTCCAAGTACAATATTCTAAAAGAGGTCAAAAAGCTTTGGTTAAACCGGTTTTTAACAACCAACTTCTGAAAACGTATACAGGATAACCCCACGTGACATGGGAATACAGTCGATTGATGTCAACGGTGCCCGCGGGACAGTCTGCCCGCTTTATTGATTGTCCCCGCTGTAGGGACTACTGATTTTAATGTTTTTATTTGTTTCGTTATATTATGTGTTTGTACTCGAAAATCAAGAGTGTAGGTAAAATAACATAACAGTCAGTTTTTCGGGTGCATTACCAGTCAACAGTGATGCGAAGGAATTTTTCGAAAGCAAAGGAAATGTTGCGTAGGTGTGTTTTTAATGTGTAGGTACAGCAATTTCTATGATAGAACTCTATTCAGCGTTATTCGATAGCGAAAGGAGAAAGTTTCTCGTAAGTAAAACAAGAAGTTTATAAGTGTTTTAAAACGTGAATATTTTCGGCCCTCGTACAAGATGTTAGATCAAAACATCAAACTGTATTCGTGTGTGCCCGCCAGACACGACACCCGTCTGGTCGGAGGATCCTTCCTTTTCTATAGATGTTGAGTAAACTTTCCAACCTGTGGGATACTTTCCGACCTCAACGCGAACAAAGCCGCGTTCAAAAGCTAGTTTTCAAATAATTTATTCCAATACGAGATAAGAAGACGTAACAATTTTATTAATATAGCAAAACCATCCAATAACATCGTCTCCAAACCGAATTAAATAACCGACTTATCCGATTATTATAAATCAAAAGCGATTCCAAAATCGATTGTTATCGTTATTAGTGGACGTATCGAGTTATATCAGGAGCTCAGGGCTCGTTGGCGTGATTCCAGCCCTTAGCGTAATTTGGCGCAGCCAGATCTTATCTGGTAGAGTTGCGCTTTGTTCGTGCGACTGGTGCGGGCACAGGTAACTTTGTAAGGTAATAGAGTTGGGGCAGACTTGAAGAAAATATCTTTAATTGTGGCTTGGAGTTTGTGAGTTATAGTTTTCGGTGGAATTCGATTTTTCGCCTTTCATTTGCAGCTCTGTCAAAATATTAAAATTAACGCGGGCTTAGATCCATGTTGAGAAAGGAAACGCTTTCTTTGATAAGTTATAGCAATATAGAAAGTAGGAGTCTTAAAAAATGGTTTGTGCATAAAAATTTAAGTACAGACGCCAGCACATCGACCTACTCCAATGTGTCAAATTTTCCCAATCAACATTGAACCTTATTCTTTAGCGATAAAGTAGAAAATCTATTAAAGAAATTTGACAGATTGTAGTAACTTGATGTGCTGGCATCTGTTCTTGTATTTTGACATTAGCATAATTAGCTACTCCCACTGCTGGGACACAGGCCTCCTCTCCTTGAGAGGGAGTGGGCTGTTATCTACCTCGCGGGTCCAGTGCGGGTTGGTAAATTCACATGTCTTCGAATTTATCGTTTTAAGAACAGTGGTGATGGAATTATTAACATAAAGTAAAGCACTTGCCTGGGCGAACCTGCCTGGGTTCGCCCAGTGTGGCTACCATGAGTTTCATTTAACCTTCTCGATCAAACGCATCGAGCGCGTTCGGCGTTCCGATTGGCCCTTCACCGGTGAAGGCTGGCCGGCTGCCAATCGGAGAGCCAAACGCGGTCGAAGCGTTTGATCGAGATGGTAAAATGAAACTCATGGTAGCCACACAGGCAAGTGCTTTAACGTGCGCTTAACTTACAACTCGTAAGTCGGGGCCAATACCACTGCGCACTGCTTATTAAATCCACCACCCTGACGGGTGTTATAAGATTGACCACTAAGTGTGTGTGTCTGTCTGTGGCACCGTAGCTCTTAAACGGGTGAACCGATTAGGATGCGGTTTTTTTATTTGGAAGTAGGTTTTCTAGCGATAGTTCTTAGACATGTTTTATCAAAATCGGTTCAGCCATTTGAAGATTATCAGCTCTTTTATAATTGATGAATGGATATGAGCGTCTTCCACTGTTTTGATCTATTTGAAATCTGGTAATCTGATACTTCAATGACATTAGAAGAACATAGTAACCTTGAACTGATGCTGCAGCATTACCTTGAATTTGCAGGATACCTAATTCTTACCCCGACTTACAGCACAGGTATCGTGTTTGGGCTCATTGGAATGGCCTCATTGAATAGTTTATAGATAGATGATGAACAGGGTCTAGTGATGGAGTAGGAAATAAAAATGAGGAAACGTTTGAGTCGGGGTTTTTTAAATTTTAATATAATTTTACTTGTTTTTACAGCATGGTGTATTTCGTCAGTGCAAAAAGAAGTAGTTAGTCGACAACACTGGTCTAAATACTAGTTTTAAACCCTTTTAAAACCAGTTCTATGTGCTTATTCGAGTTTCTGTGGGTGCGAATGCAATTCGTGTTGGGAAATGGGCACGTCACTAGTTCACTGTGTGTGGACGGTTTCTTTCTAATAGTGTGGGCCTGAGGTGAAAGGGAATAGTGCGTACGTAACGAGCTCTTGGTCTTTGCTGACGGGTTCGATTACCGATTACTACTTAGTAAAAAAGCGTTACGTTTTGTATGACAACTCACTTGATGGAAATAATCATAGTCATTGCTATGGGATTCTTACAAGTCATCACAATAAACATCATTACATTTTAACTATAGTTTTGTTTGTTACCCGTTCACACTAAAACGGCTGAAGGGATGTGGATGATATTTGGCACATGGATAGACCATGACTTGGGTTAGCACATAGGATGCTTTTAATCCCGATATTCCTACGGGATCGAGACTTATGCGGATGAAACCGAGGGGCGCAGCTAGCTTAGATATATTACAAGTCTAACTAAAAAAGATTAAATTTAATGTCACTGGCATCTACAGCATCAGGTTGCCTAGTTTAATTTGGATCTGATCAAAGCTGGCCGCATAAATTAATTTGAATGCATATAAAATAAAAACTTTTAACAAAAAAAAAACAACCGACTTCCAAAAAAAACACTACAAAGTGAAAAATAATTTTAATTTCGGAAGTCGGTGTCTTTGGTTTTGAATTTTCGTTTTTTTTGCCACCGACTTCCGAAATTAAAATTATTTTTCACTTTGTAGTGTTTTTTTTGGAAGTCGGTTGTTTTTTTTTTGTTAAAAGTTTTTATTTTTCACTTTTTAGTTTTGGTACCTACCTACCCCACACAAGTTCGAATAACACTACCAGCGACACAATTAACAGTGACAGGAAGTTATCATCTTATCATCCTTAAAATGAATTAAGTCCGAACACAAGGTAGCTACTGTAAAACGTTGAGGAGTTCCCTTGACTGTCCTTCGTCTTCATCATCAAACCCCTAATGACAGTCACAACCCATCTAAGTGTAAAGTTCTCATCAATACAAATGAATCAAGCCCAAACACCAGGTAATTGCTGTAAATCGTTGAGGAGTTCCCTCAACTGTCTTTCGGCTCCATCACCAGATCGACTCCAGACCTTCATTAAATAGTAGTGCTTTAAAATACTTAATGAAAAAAAATTACAAACGCACTAGTCGCCACTACGATTTTGGAAGGTTCCCCTCGATTTGTCTGGGATGCCATCAACAGATCCTGGTTTCGTTATAATTTTTTTTGAGGATTTCCCGCAAGTCGTCATGAATTTCATCATCAGAACTGAATTTTGATCAAAATAGGACCAATCTGAAAGTATACCTTTCAGATAAGAAAATAATTTTCTAAATCGGTTCATAAATGAAGCCACCCGTGAAATACTTATCATTGAGAAGTTCTGGTGGCCATCTGTGGACTTCTTCATCAGTTCCACTTCACCAAATGATACTTTCTGAATGCAAATGCTTAACTGGTGGCTGAAAATACCGAAATCGCTATGTGTATGCCTATAATATTTGAGGAGTTCCCTCAATTTGTCATGGATTCTATCATCAGAACTAAATTTTGATAAAAATGGGACCAATCGGGAAGTATATCCTTTCAAATAAAAAAAGAATTTTCCAAATCGGTTCATAAATGACGGAGATATGAGGTAACACACATTAAAAAAAAAAAAAAAAAAAAAAAAAAAACATACAACCGAATTGAGAACCTCCTCCTTTTGGGGAAGTCGGTTAAAAATAAAATCGTTTTAATTCGGACAACTTACTAAGAGATCCATAAAATTGTTAGTAACAGGTTTGCACTTAAAAACACTATTGTTAGTAACTTAAACTAAATATCAATTAATGAGAAGACCGCTCACCACCTAAACAACGAAAATGGAAACTAGGGTATATGTCTTCTCACAAATTGCCTTATTATGGCCGAGGAAGTATCTGCCGCTACAGCCTTCTTATATAGGTATGTACCATTGTATATGTACAGGCATGTAGGTATAGGTATGTACATACCACTCTTCACAACCCACCTTCTGTTTCTTCTCTCTTCTCTTATACCGGCACGAACCATGGGAGAAAAGCTTATAACGTGATGAAAAAAAACATACAATGCCACCCATGGGCATGTATATATGTATGTGACCGCCCGTATTTTTCTGATGATCCCCCTATGATTTTATGGACTTAGACTTGTGTTTTTTTTTATAGAAAATTATGTCTTCACCTCGGTTTTTTTGCATTGTCGACAAATTCTAATAGAAAATGTCAGTTAATCGTATAAAATAACTCATAAGCTTTTAGAAATAATAAACAGAATCCCAATCGAGCCAATAATAACATTGGGGATATGCAAGGGCGTCGCCAGCCTATCGCCCAGGGGGGGGGCAAGTGGATATATATAGAGGATAGAAAAAGTATGATTTGAAGGTACGGTCAAAAGACAAGAGCACATGAAGCTTTACCCTTGTAGTGCGAGTCTTACCTCTACGGCACACAATGGGGCCAAAATCGACGCTGGTGGACATTTGATTTTTAACTCTGCAGTCCCGATAAGAACTATGAAAAATAATAATTTTCATTTTCAATGTGTGGATACGAAACGGACCTATCGGTCGTTTTTTCCCAAAACTATTCAGAACTTTAGTAGAAGTGAAACCTAATAGGTATTATGGTTGGGCGTAGGTACAGCCCGATTCAAACTTTAATGGCGGCTCAGAACATGAGGCGAGTTTGAGAATTCGCTTTATATATATGTTTTTGAATCTGGCAGGGCGGGCCACGGCCCCCCCTGCCTCCCCTTGGCGACGCCCATGGGGATATGGCAAACGCTACTCAAAAAATTAAAAAAATAATAACATAAAAAATATTTAAGATAGATTTTACAGTTAATTTTCGATAATTTTTCATGAATATTCAGAAAATAATATCAAACTATTTATTTTAGAAAAAAAAAATGTTTTTTTTGACATAACAATAACGCTTAATCTTTTTTAGAAAGATTATGTGCGCTATCAAAAATTATTGCGTTACAAGGGCGGTCACATGCCCATCGGCGTCATTGTATAAGTCACATCCAGACAGAAAGGTTGTAGTAAAACTAACTGCCCAGGGTGCACACCACACATACAATTGACTATCACCATAGGTGGAGGCACCATATCTTATACCCCATAAACACACATACCACCCATCAATCTCCATAACACATCGAAAGCAATAAAATTACGTGAAGCCTACAAATCTGCCTACCCCGCTACGGTAGCGGCATATTTCACCGTGCTTATCGCGCGCACGTAGGCAACCTTACTGCTGATACCATCTAGAACTCTGCATAAAGACTATTTTGTACACGAATGTGCTTGAGCTGCTAGCTGTTAGACTTGAGGTAATAATTTGTGGACTGTTTGGTGGAAATCACCACGGTTGGTTGATGGATCGGTGACTGCAAGTAACGAAGGAGTTTTACCACTATTATCGTGAAGGTTAAGCTACGCTTGCCGCGGTTGTCAGCAACTGGTCTTACCAAAGAGTATCGTGTTATCAGCAACTGGTTTGTGGAAGTCAGATAGGCAGTAGCTTTGATTCAGCTGCATCCGGTTAGACTGGAAGCCGATCCTAACATGATTGGGAAAAGGCTAGGCAGATTGATTCTTTATCGTGCATTTATAAATGTATGAGTTGTGATGATAAGCCGTATTCTGCTGGTTATTTAACATGTTTTCAAAGTAGTATTCAATGGCGATCAAATATGTTATAGTGCGAGACGTATTCTATGAAAGGTCCTTCAATAGAACTTTTGTAGAGTCACAATCGGTGGGCATTCACAGGTACAAGTAACCGCCTATAATAGATTTGTTATTAGGTCTACAGCATGAAATTCAAAGTGTGTTTTTGTAGTTTATGTTGTTGTTCGTTTGAGGGATTGATAAAAAATTGAAACCACGTCTTTTTTATACGCTCCGTATATTGACAATGACAACTCCTTCTAATCTGTGGACTGTATTAAATATAACATTATATAGTCATTACTCGCATTCCTTGATAGGATCATTCCCTACATCTTAGAATAATTTGAACAAAGTGATAAAGAAGAATTCGAAAGTAGAACTTAACGGCTACTATTTTAAAACGGTAAGAAGTATTATCTTTCTTCTTAACAATAAACTTAGATCCAATCTGTCTGGTTACTGATGACTATAACAACATTAATTTTTTATCCTCAACGGGGAAGCTTGCATCTCACCTGATGGTAAGTGATGATCAGGCCGAAGATGTTCACTGTTTGTCTTTGCACCACCCAAACGTTGACTGGTAGAAAATGCCTATGGCATTAAGTCCGCCTCTGTACATTTGTGTGCTTGAAGTATTAAATAAATAAATAAGGTGGAAGCGAGCTTCACCCGGAATCCTCAACCACAGAGGAACTGGCTATCTTACCTCTAACTGCCGAAACACAACAATGCTGTTAACATTATTGTTATGGCGACAGACTTTGATAAGATGGTGGTAGCTAGCCAGGCCGGACTTAGAACAAGCCCTACCACCAACCAAAACATTTCGTGCACTGGAATTTGTTCAGCAATAGGCCTTTTGACATATATAACATGACGTCTGTATTCTCAGAAGGGCTAAGCAGAGGTGTACCTATAGTAAACCCACAATTCGCCAATTATGTTTAAGACCCATGTTATAGGGGGTGAATGGAGGAGCTCGTGGCTAAGTAATAACAAGCCGCACTGGTCGATCCATCAGGTTAAGCTACGCTTGCCGGGGTTGGTCAGTGGATGGGTGACCATCTTTACATACCGAGACTCCTCCGTGCCTCGGAAAGCACGTTAAGCCGTTGGTCCCGGGTGTCATTTGTGGATCTTTGACAGTCGTTACGAGTCGTCAGAAGCCCGAAAGTCTGACACCAGTCTTACCAAGGAGTATCGTATTACCCAGTTACTGGGTTGTGGAGGTCAGATAGGCAGTCGCTCCATGTAAAATACTGGTATTCAGCTGCATCCGGTTAGACTGGAAGCCGACCCCAAGATAGTTGGGAAAAAGGCTAGGAAGATTGATTGTTATAGGGGGTGAATCTATTGTTATCATCTGGACACGAATCCAAACTTCGGGCTGCTACTGAGAAATTTCAGAGGAAAAAAATCCAATAACACTTTTCCCGACTCGGGAATCGAACTCGGTACCTCATGCTCAGCAGTAGTGCTTGCGACCACTACCAACCAGACATTCAAAGCCTACTGTTGACATGGTGTTTAAAAGCATCTCATTGCAAACCCCAATGTTCTATCAATTTCAACGAATAAACTATCAAACGAGATCGGTTCTACATAACATTTAGCTGTCTGCATGCCTCAGAACGGGTAAAGTCGTAAAGATAAATGCCTCCATCCATTTTTACTTTACGAGCGCTATGATACTTATCTGTGAGCTGCTAATCTCATCTCTCCTCATCTAAATGGTTCTGACTAAAGCCTTCATAAGTGCTGCGTAAGGTCGTAAGAGCGGTGCACACTAACATGATTTATTTCTAAGAGATACATATTTATACACTAGACTAGAAATAGAAAAAGGTATTGCACGACTCGTAATGCTTCGCATTAGAGTGTGCTCTACGATCGAAAAATATTTTTTGCCCCATTTCTGCAACTGTTTTTATTGTTTCACTCCTGCTAGTACACAGAACCTACTTAATTTATATACCATTGTATAGATGATTAAATGGAGATTAATATTGTATTTTTTAACAATTGATTTAATGCAGCAGAAATGGAAAAAGCATCAAAATAGTTGAAAAAAATTTCCTGTCCGTCAATTTATGATCCCTGAAAACATTGTAGCTTGCGATAAAATCAATTAATTGAGTCAATTTTTTTTTTATACATTCGTTTCAGCCGTAGAAGGAACCCTATTGAAAATGGCTCTTTTATTCATAGTAGTTTAATTATAATTAATAAAATACTAACTAAAATATAATATCAATATCTAAATATTTTCAACCTTGATCCGGTGCCGTTGCCTAGCAACTGCCAACGTAAATATCTTTGTCAGTCGTTGACATTACGACTTCATGAAAAGTGATAAATTGTTTATTTTTAAACTATGTTTTGAATTTCTTTTTCGTTTATGAATGAGTGATAAGTATGAGGCGTGCACTTTTGGATTTTCCAAACTATTTATTTATATTGAAGCATATTGTGGAGATGCTGAGGTACCTAGGTCTAGTAGATGACTTAACCTAGCAACGAAATTAACTTCACTCATCTGTTTAATGGATGAAAAATATTTTAAATTAAATTTTGTATGTTAGAAAATATCGCGAGTGGGTTGGCAAAGAAAATCCTGACCAGACTGTGATCCATAAAAAAATCAAAAATGACTTTTTTAAACATTGCAAGATATACACCAACTCAAAGAGAACCTTACTTGAATTTTGCCAATTGTTAGATGACCTAAATAGGTGACTTTGGCCACCTAAGTTTAAGAATGTTCTTGACGCCGCCGTGCCGATTAGCCATAAGTGATATAATAGGCTTATGAATAGTGCTTTTTAAGAGAAACTTATACTACTAAAACGAAATAATTTGTCGTTATCCGAGTGAGTGCAGTTTTTGAAAAAGTCATTATTGAATTTTAAATTAATCATAGTCTGGTTAGGATTTATTTTTGTCGACCCACTCGCGATATAATTTTTAACATTCTAAACTTGATATAATAGTAGATTGTTTACTAAGGGAGCAAACAACTATTTTTAAGGCTAGAGTGTTTCTTTGAATCCAAAGCGGAGCGAAGGATTCTAGAGTAGAATCCCGAGCGTAGCGAGGGATTCTAAAGTAGAATCCTGAGCGCAGCGAGGGATTCAAAGTACATCACTCGAGCTTAAAATAGTGTTGCTCCCGAGGTGAACACTCTACTTTTTATCACCCTCTATGAGAAAACAAACGTGTGCCGTCCGACCCCCATCAGGAACGAATTTCCTACTCACTGATTTACACAAAATAAAAAAATTATGAAAAAAAAAAAATCGCAGTCGCCATGTTGGATTCACATTTTGACCTCACTATCGGGTTTACCACCCTCGAAAACTATGAAAACGATACCCATGACGATTTTTTTTAAAGTTTCGCATCCACCATCTTGGATTTAAATTTTGACTTCAGTATCGGCTTTACCACCGTCAAAAACTACGTAAACGATACCCATGACGAAAAATTTGAAAATTTTCGCATCCGCATCTTGGATTTAAATTTTGACCTCACTAGCGGCTTTATCACCCTCGAAAACTATGAAAACGATACCCATGACGAAAAATTTGAAAACATTCGCGTCCGCCATCTTGGATTTACATATTGACCTCACTATCGGCTTTACCACCGTAAAAAACTACGAAAACGATACCCATGACGAAAAATTTGAAAATTTTCGCATCCGCCATCTTGGATTTAAATTTTGACCTCACTATCGGCTTTACCACAGTCGAAAACGAACATCCACAGTCGGAAACGAACGAACATCTTGGATTTTCATTTTGATCAAATTCACACTTACTCTCTTGCCAGCCTGTTACTTATTTATACAATGTTCGTGATCGATCTTTTTGGTGAATAGAACTTTTACTACCAATTTCCACATTCCAAATTCAAATCACTTTTAGTCCCTAGGGATTAAAACGCTATTTTGGTCCCTGTTTACGAGGATTAAACTACGTCTTTTTGAATAGATGTGATAAAAAAGAATTTTTATCCATGCAGCACGTCAGTGGTATTTTAACGTCAGTATAAGCTGGCCTCTCATTTTGTTCAAAATCCGTACTACGCTAGGCCAGCTCAAGGTTCAAAGTAGGTATTACCACCGACATTATGTACGACTGTGCGCCTGAGGCACTGCAATTTAAGCTGTCAAAAACCAAGATCTAATTTTATTCTTACAAAATACAACGAAAACATCATCACAGTATAATAAAGTGACAGTATTATGTCGCGGGCATTCACCAGATGGAAAGAGGATATAAAAAAAAATCTGGCCCACAATAGCCCAAGACCGGCAGAAATGGAAAGATATGGAGGGGGTTCCAATGAAATAATAAATTAGCGCCTACATACTTAAAATGTAAATGTTTTTTTTAGCTAAGTGTAAAGGTAGATAAATTGTTTTTTTTTTCTTTTCTATATGTTAATTTGTAAAACTGGAATTGTAAAGCTGTTTTCAGACCAGCGCGATTTGTCGTGCGACGCGACACGAAGAATACAAAACTTCACGGTATAACAATAACCGGTGTCGCGTAGCACGACAAATCGCGCTGGTCTTCTGGCTTCTTTATTTATTTATTTTGTTTTTTTTTAT
Source organism: Conistra vaccinii (assembly GCA_948150665.1). Lineage (NCBI taxonomy): Eukaryota > Metazoa > Arthropoda > Insecta > Lepidoptera > Noctuidae > Conistra > Conistra vaccinii. The sequence goes on along the minus strand of OX411326.1, from coordinate 4,312,061 downwards.
AGTATGTAGCGGCACTGTTATCTACGGCCGCTCGGTAGGTAAACCTTCCGCATCTGTGTGTAACTGTGCGCACACGAGACTTGCGTACTGGTGTACACTGAGATTTCGAAGCGCCTCGTTTCAGTAGTTTTATATGAAGAAATAATACTGTTACTTATTTTTACTGTGACATCATACAATTCTTTGATAACTAAACCTATTCAGTTAGATAGTACAATAGCTAGAGGCGTTACTAGAGTTAAGCCTCTTTCCTTTGTACCTAATTGTCTAGGCGAGTTTCTACCGATCTAGATCTTTGCAGGCCTAAGCGATTGTTCCAGGACAATAAATCTAGAAATGTTTTTAGGATATTTTTTTTTAATTGTTCATTAATGGTACGCATCGGAAATGTTTGCGCAAGCTCGTACCGTTTAAAAAATAAATTAGTTCGGTATTTTCTAAACCTATCCGACTATTCTGAGAAGAAACACCAAAAAAAAACCCAGAGGTCAGTCTCTTTTAAAGTCCAGACATAATCTTGGTGAGGCCTTATGAGGACTATGTAGAAAAGTGTCTGAAAGGGTCTTTTGGGGTAGGTACCACACAGATTTGAGAGGATCTGTCCAGTCAGTGCAAGCATTTGTCAGTAATCGTGTAGGTCAACTCAGAACTTAACGAGCTGAACAATTAAGTCACAGAGACGAGGCTTAAATATTTATTGAGGTTTATCTTAGGCTGGGAATGAGCTGTGGTTGCTATGAGCGACCAGTGGGGATATCATAATTATAACATCATAGGTTTTTTGGTTCCAGAACATGCCGGTATCCTCATGATGTTTCCTTCTCAGGTTTTAGGGCAAAGTTTAAATAAGGCTTCAGTGTTAAATGCGCGCCTGCTTTCGAACCCACGACCCGTAAGTCAGGCCCCTGGGCCACCACTGCTCTAGTCTTTCAACTTATCAAACCCATTTTGAAGCCCATTTTTCTTTCTAAAACACATAGTTTGGAACATGTTTACTTGTAATATCATCATTCAATATCATATCACAAAAGAAACCTAAAAGCCTTTACATGCGCCCTATTTTCCGTTCGAAACCCGAGTTTGGAAACCTTTTTAAGGTCAGATCTGTTTTACCGTGCGTCGCGTTATATTATCGTTGGCCGACATTCTCAAAAACTTTCATTCCGCCATTATCCGACAAACTCTTTCCACATTGACGTGTGGCCCAAGTTATGAGAGGAGCGATTGAAGATTTTAATTTAACGACATTGAATTAAATAGCCATTTTCAATACAAAATCAGGGGAAGCAAGTCTAACATGTTTTTTTTTTAATAAATGGTCTCGATATGTGGAGTATTATGGACGTTATCGTGACCACACATGGGATTCATACGTACAGACACACGGACGTCCAAAGAATTTCTTTTTCACTCAGTTTTTCTTTTTAAAATACGTAATAAATGTTATTTTTTTATTAGGGATAGTTTTTCTAATATTAGTAATCTCATATTAAAGTATAAGTTATCATTATTTTAAAATCTTTCTTGTTATCAATACGAGTAGTTAATTGGTTGGCATTGGTAGTGAGATATTTATTCTCGTCCTCCTTATACTCTAAAAACTTATTGACCTTCGTGTACGCTTTATTAAATGAATGAACCTCTAAAATTGTTGTGGGGTTCCAATGATGTACGTTTTTTTTTTATAAATAATGAGTCTGTTTTTAACTTTCTCGTCTTTTATGACAGTTTGTCGAAGTAACTAAACTAGGGTACCCCGACCAAACGGATAAAATTACGCGCCATCGTTTTTGTATGTAAGTAGGTAAGTATTATCTCATATTATTTGTTTTATTTTAGTAAGTGAATTGTTTTGATTTTATGTATTTTACTTTCTCTCTACTCTTACACACGGTATCTACCTCTCTTTGTATCCATCTGTCCTATCGCAGATATGCTGGAAGAGATTTCTTTAGAAATAAGCATCACCTTTGTACGAATTTTTCTGTTATGTTCTTCGTGTCTGTTTTTAAATGTGTGTACATAAATGGTTAAATAAAATAAATAAATAAAGTTTTAATAAATAAACAAATAGCCTTTACTAATCGCACTTCCGATATTATTCAAAACCGCGGTTCAATTGCTCCAAACATTTACATTCGAATTACAAAACACATAGCTAGGTACATACATATCACACGGCTACTAACTGTTAGCACATTAGGTATTTAGGGGTATGAGGAACAGGGTGTAAAGTTCACTCATCCATAGAAAAGGGAGGATCCTCCAACCAGACGGGTTGTTATGTCTGGCGGGCAACTGCCCATATGTTGATTTCGGATAGTCTTATCTATGTTATTCGCTCAGTAAACTCTAACTGCGAGATGTAGGAATTATGTGACGTCATGTCTTTTTGTTTCGTAGTTTTGTATGTGGCGGTCTAACCGCTACATCGCTCCCCTCCGGAGACCGGAGGTCGATAGTGGGCTGAGTCTTGGATCTTGCGATGCTTCACAGTGCCAGCTGTGGTTCCAGTGAGTCGGAACCGGGTGCCGCATAGTTCACGGTGAGTCGGAACTGTCTGCGGTGATTCCCCAGTGAGTCGGGGAGGCGCTGCGTCGTCATCCAGTGAGTCGGATGTGGTACAGCGCCGGGTTTTTGGCTGACTGCTTGCGTCGACCAGGAGAGGGTAGAATAGGCTCTGCTTGTGAGACCGGCCGGAAGTGCAGGTGCTGTGCCAAGGTTGCTGATGAGGCTGAGGGTGATGACCAGGAATGCGCGTTCGCTGCATGCTGGTGGTCAGGATACCCGTTGAAGCCGCGGGTGCTGGCTGGCTGTGTGACTCGCCTCACGAAAGCTTGCGGGAGTGATGATGATGACGTCACGCTGAAGTAGTTGCACGAAGGCTGCGTTGACGTTCATACTCGGGGTCACCAATTTAGGGGTATGAGGAACAGGGTGTAAAGTTCACTCATCCATAGAAAAGGGAGGATCCTCCAACCAGACGGGTTGTTATGTCTGGCGGGCAACTGCCCATATGTTGATTTCGGATAGTCTTATCTATGTTATTCGCTCAGTAAACTCTAACTGCGAGATGTAGGAATTATGTGACGTCATGTCTTTTTGTTTCGTAGTTTTGTATGTGGCGGTCTAACCGCTACAGGTACTATAATATCACATCAATTGAGACAGGCTTAGCTCACACATTGAAACTTAATGCCTTAATTGGCCAATAACTGTTATTGTTCGATAATCCCTTCATCTAGGTATAGATAATCATTGTCATTTGATTTATTAGATTATAACTTCATAACATCACACCTGTATGCCCCAAAGGGTTGAGCAGAGGTGTACAGTACACCCACATTTCGCCAGTTATGCTTAACTCCCATATAATAGGGGGCGAGCCTATTGCCATCAACCGGGCACAAGTTTAGACTCCGCACTGTTACTGAGATATTCCAGATGGAAAAACTCAATAACAGTTTGCCCGACCCGGAAATCGAACCCAGGACCTCATGGTCAGCAGTACAGTCTAGTAAAAAGTTAATACGATAATATGATTTCTAGTGTTTTATTTGTGCGGAATAAACTGTAGTGGTTACACCGCCACAAACTACGCATCAAAGACATGACGTCACACAAATCCTGCATCGCGCAGTTAGAGTTTACCGCGCGAACGACACACATAAGATTATCCGAAATCAACTTACGGGCAGTTGCCCGCCAGACACAACACCCGTCTGGTCGGAAGATCCTCCCTTTTCAATCCACCATTGAAAAGGGAGGGAGTGAACTTCACTCCCGGATCCCCATACCCCTAAAAAAATATGTTCCTTTCTTTTTCTTACAACATTCACATGCATGTGCTTCAAAAATCGATGGGTTACTCTCCTATAACTTGTACCACAACATAAAAACGCTCTTTCTGCCGCCCGAACATATTGGAACTTCTGTAAAATGTTCGTACGTTTACGTTATATTCTATACAACTAGTTTATATTGGAATAGACTTGTTGAACTTTTGTTATAGTCCCACTTCGTTGTTTTTGTTGTCCGTACTGTTTTGTTTTAGAACCTTTTAATAGTTTAAGAACGTTTTTGTGAATGAGTTTCGTTTTATTGTTTTTTTTTCGGGCTGTTTCGGCGTGAAAAGAAATTACGGAGTTTGTGTTAGTGGTAATGGCGTCTGTACACAGTGGGGCATGATGGTCATACTTTTTTGTCTGCTGCGGATGCGGCGTCCATTATTTTTCCAAAACATTACTTAGTCTTAATTCTAATGTCCATTGTATCTAAATTAAGTTCCTCCTATGTTGTGACCTGTTTCTATTATTATAAAGATCGGTTATATATATTATATATATATATATACAATAAATTATAACAGGGATGATACCTGGGTCAAAAAAAAAGAAATTCTATTTAGACGGACTAAATATTAATAAAATATTAGACGTATACTATTTTTTTTCTTCATCATATGAATATAAAATACTTGGATAAAAAGCATTAAAGTTGGGGAGTGGGGGTCGCTACGTCACAAGTAAGTATAAAATCTACATACTCGTGACGTCAGGGCACATTTTAACTCAATGAATGGCCGTAATCTTTTGATAAAGTAAAAAAAAGATATACATGTAAACATGACATGTAAAAGGCAATTTTTTTAGAAATGATTATTAAATTTTGGATACTGAACACATCGAGTACTTAATTACTGATTTTGTAGTAATATTTACCTCTCCAAAATAAATGTAATGCATAAAATAGCATATTTTTCTTTTTATCATACGTTTTAGAGTTAGATATAAAATTAAACGCAAACATAATTTAACATTCTCCACCCATTTTGTTCAGATTTAGCAATGCATTGTAATAATATTACGATTGTACAAATGACTCGTGTTTGTAAGTGGTGCCTCCAAAAACCTAATTTTTGCGATAAGGCACCAAGAAAATTGGCTTCCGACCTTCCAGTGTCATTTTATTTGCTGTTTCATACCATTTGTTTACGATTTTTACTCATTTTATTCCAAAACTCGAATATAAATACAAGTAACAGCAGTGACAGGGATCGGTCTCGAGTTCAGACCCAAAGCAGGTACTTCTGGCTCTTCGGATTCATGTGCGTATTGTATAAATTATCACTTGCTTCAAAAACGGTGAAGACATCGATCGGAAATCGGCTATCTGTTGTCGGTCATCTGTTCTGCGAGCAATGTGGCCTACCCCTTGTATATCGTCCATAAATTCCATTCCTCCGCATCGCTGTTGACTGGCAATATACCCAAGAGACTGGCGGCATTGCCACGTTGTATAGCAATCCAGCAGGCCAAAGTAAAAACCAGCCCTTGGGTCTCGGGAAGTGTCAACCAGCCATTTGGAGATATTTTTATTGAACAGACCATAAACACTCGGATTTGAATACTGTCTACTCATTCGGTTCTATTCCAGTCAGCTCGTAGAAGCGGTAGATATAATCCTCGGACTAATTGCGGACTACAGATTCCTAAACAGAGAAACGATATGGCTAAACTTGTTACGGTTTTATTATTCTCCTAGAACTTTCTTGAACTAATCACATAATTAAAAGTATTTTTCATGTTTTTTGTTTGACAATAAGAACACAAGATTATGACGGCACTTGAATAAGACAATCCATTCTTCTTGATTACACTTTTATTCAATTAGAACCAAATAAAATAAAAAAACTTAAGGCTTAGGAACACGTGTAAACTCTTTTTTTGGTCTAAATCGTGATCGAGAACCGATAGTAGTACGGGGCCCAGATCGGCGATTCCCTACACAGATTATGTCTACCTGTAACAGGGGAGAGCAAATTTTGCGAATTTGACCCAGGCGTAAGAAAATAATTGTCTATTCGCTGGGAGCAAAAAAACGGTTTGCCTACTAACCGTTTCAGGTAATTGATACCGCTGACAAAAAAAATAGAAGCTGTTTTATTTTTTATTTTGTTTCGTACTTAATATTTGGGATCTGAGAACGTTTGTTGGTATTGGGTTCGTTGTGACCTATTTAGTTTTCATGATTCTTGTGTCTTACGAGTATTTTTTCTAGAGGTAAGGTATTATTTTCCAAGCTTCACTCAAATATATACATTTCTGTTTTAAATAAAACATCTGCTACGTTGGTCTTGTATTCTTTATTCTTTCGGCTGAAATGATGGTCTAGAATTCGCAAAAGTGAAAGCCGAGCGAGAGTTCTTGGTTCAATTCCATATCCCTCTTTGTAATAGGGATGGTTGGTTACTATAAGTCGGAGGTAAAGCGCAATTTGGCACTGTTTAAATATGTTTTTATGGTTTTTCGTGGTATGCTGAATAATCCTCAAATACTAGAGTCTTTGAGAATGCTTGTTTCAAACAGTAGGCTGCAGCAAGAGCCGAGAGAGAGGCTGTTTAAAGTCCTGGTGGCCCGCAAACTTGTTAAACTTTGCACCAGTGGGGCGGGCAATAAAGATATTCAACAGCGTCTCTCTGCAAGTGGATATCTTCACATGCTCATTGGCGGAATTCCAGAGGGTGAAACTTACCATATTGTCCTCTGTATTACTAGTGCCGGTACTCAGGGTCGTTACTCTGGACTTGTTATTGATTGTCCACAATAATCGGCAGATATAAATTTGGACCCTGTAAGTCAAAACAGCTATCTAATTACGCAACACATTTTCGTACACGATTCCGAATTATTTTTTTCATTTTGACAGTTCAACAACATTCATTGCGTTATTTACGTTGCTGAGCAGAATTTATTTTCGAATTTTTGAACCAATCTGTTCTAAAACGATTCAGATTCTGATGGATCGTGTATTACGTAATTAGGGTACTGGACAGTTTAAAAAGACGTCATTTTTGTTGTCATTGGTGGTGTTTAATCGATTTTTGGGTGACGTCTCTGTGTGCGGAAATTGTGGCTACATTGGGTTCCCACCTGTAAAAACAAAAAATGGTAATAGAATAAAACAATATCACGGGAAGTGTTATTATGTTTTCTATGTGGCATTTCTCAATAGGAGCTCGGAGTCTGGATTTGTGCCCGGTTGATGGCAATAGGCTCGCCCCTTATACGTGGCTCACTGCTGTGCTGTCTCTCATGGGATGTCGCAACGGTGGCCAACCGTTATTTCTTGTTATTTCTTGTATTGTTTTTCTTTGTTTTTGTTTACTGTCTGTGCTTACATATTAGTATAGCTAACATATTCGTAAGTTTTACTAACAAACTTGTTGAGTCTTGGTTACTCTAATAAAGAAATTCTATTCTATAATCCACCACGTAGTGCTGGTTGGCGGATGTCACATGTCTTCGAATTTTTGGTTCTAGGACATGCCTGTTTCCTCATGATGTTTTCCTTCACCGTTTTGAGAGCAGTGGTGATGAAATAATTTACACAAAGTAAACTGCCTGCTTAAGTTCAAACCCACGAGCTACAACTCGTAAGTCACAGAGGGTACTGCGCCACTATTGCTCCTAAAATTCTTAGAATTAGGCTAATTAAGAACAACACTTTATAATACAAGGTAATTATTCGGATGGTTGCCAGGTAGGAGATAACAGTGTATTGTATTAACCTGACACAAACCACTAAGCTGATGGATTAATATTACTATCTAACGTATTGTCTACATATTATGCCAAAGACAGCTCGATTGGCAAGCAATGCCGGGCTGTGATAGTCGAATTTGATATGCATAAGTAACCCAAAACGGTTACGCAGCAGATGTGTACTAACTGTGCTCCCACATTACCATGAGAATAAGAGGTGCGTAATGTTTGAGTAGCATTTGTTGTGATAATCTTCTGTGATAATAAAAAAACAACGGGTTGCACTCCGGGAGTGCCGGCAGAAGTGTAAACTTGAACATTAACGTTGTGCATTTTTGAATATTTTGGAATGGTTAGGGAATAATTTCGCACGAATTGCTTTATTTATCAGTATAAAAGTACTATAAATAATTTATGTGGTTAAATACAATATTCATTAGTAGTAGTAGTATATTTATTTATTTTCAAAATATAGTCTAACAAAAATAAACAATTTGTTTAGTTAAACACTTTTCATGAAGTATTTTTTTACTGCTTGTTTTACCCATCAATATGGGTCAAATTTCTTACCTCGCAATCTTTACGTAATGTCAAAGAATATTTATTTTGATATTTACTTTGACGGTTGCAAGGCAACGGATTTTACGGTCACGTGTTTTACCCATCCCAAAAAGAGTGCACAACGCCGCTAAAGAAGATTTTACTTAAAAAAAAACAACTGGGTTCATCTCAAAATTGGGTCAGGTTTCCTCAGTGTTCGTTCTAAGTTATTTTTCGTTCGACAATCAGCAAAGTAAATAATAATTTTGGGAATAGCAGTGGGCACGTTAATACTGCAACAGACTATCCGTAGAAAGAAGAGGCCTTTCCACTCAATGCATAAAAGTTATCTCAAATCTACAGACAAAAATAATTTACTAAAACGCAAAAAAAAAAAATCGGCAATTTAAACAAACAAAACCCGTAATATTTACCTAAAAAGAAACCTTGAATAACAAACGAACCTAAATCCATAATTAAATTAAAAGATATCTCTGTAGAAAACCTTGTGAAATTCTAAAGAAGCCTTCCTCCTATCTTTGTCCAATTACTTGGGAGAAAAAACTTCGGTTTCCTTCGCAAAACGGTTTAATCATGTAATACGTCAAAGGGTTTCTTTGGTCCTGCCGTAATTTGCTAGCTGAAGCGATGGGCATCGTGAAAGGAATAAAAAGGAGTAAGATAATTTAAAAAATAGACAAGACATTGTTTTACCTTGATTGTTGCAAGAATCTGTATTTTGTGAAAGAGACTATATCCACTGAAGTACAGAGGAGAGTGGCGGAGCGGAGCAGTGCCAATGTTAACCAATATAATCGCATAAAATCTCCGCTCCGCTTCAGTGGACAGGGATTAGCGAACTTGTTTAAAAATTCATACAAAACCGGGAACTGGAGAGGGGAAGCAGAGCTAGGAAGCGGAGCGGGGAATTGGAAAAAATCTGGCCGCGGGGTATTGCAGCTTGCTCAAATTACTCGTCGCGTGAACTCGGCCTAGCTTCGCACAGTCCGCAACTCCGCTCGGCACTACCTCGCTTCGCATCAATGGACAGACACAGACCGCCACTCTACTCCGCATTTTCCCTCACTCCGCTCCGCTGCCTCGCTCCGCGTCAATGGACAGGTAGCCTAAAGACTCGTTTTACTTTGGCCTATGATATGCTATTATAATATTTTTTGGTATTTTTTTCTAAGTTCCTCAGATAAACTCTGAATAGTGAGCGACTCGTCAATACCTTATAGTAGAAAATTCGCCTTAAGAGTGTTCAAAAAACAGTATGTTCAAGATACTGATCCAACAACACTATCGAATGGAATCGTATCGTAGAACAAGGCTCTAGACGAGATTAATATTAAGATTGTTAATTGACTCAGGCGTGAGTTTGCGGATTTCATGGGAATTCATTATTAAATACAATAGACGACGTATATTTAGTAACTTAATCCGCTTAACTGTTCTTAAGGAGTCATAAAGAATCCTGTAAGAAATCGACACGTGTTTCTCCTCTCAACGAGGCAACCTCAGGATGACGATTGACTTGTTACGAACCCGGACATGACGTGTTGCCACGTCAAACGGATTAGGTTACTAAATAAATATACGTCATTTATTGTATTATAAGATTAATATTGCGGGGTCTTGATCCCGGACGTGGTTCTTTGAAGGCGCGTTTCCCTGCATAATACCATCGAAGAAATACCTAATATTTATGGTGCCAAAAAAACTCGCCTTCGTCCGTACCTTAGCCGTATCCCCGAAGGGCCGTTATCAAGACACGTCCTTTATTCTATTTATTGTTCAAGCTCACATTATGCCTACCTCGAAGGTCGAGAACTGAGGTCAACCTGCCATGATGTGGCGGACAGAATTAAGTACCAACCTGAATTATATGAAACCAGAAAAATGTCACGAAAATATGTTAGGTTTTCAGTGTAGGAATATGAGGGAGATAAATGTACTTTTAGGCCTTTAGGCAGATTTTGGTTTAGGCCTTTAGGCAGATTTTGGTCTAGATATCCTGACAAGGGACTAAAAAGAGAACATGAAGGTATTTTCAGTCCAGTAATTGAACGCAAATAGCTGATCAATATTTGATGTTTGTGTGGATAGGAAAAGTGACCCATCCACCAACTAAATCTTATAGAAACATCGATCCTAATGCGATAGCAATTCCAAATTGAATCTAACAATTTATTTTCAATTAACCTTTAAAACGGTTTCTTTCTTTAACACACTTGTTTCTGTAATTTGATAATATTAAATAATTACATCTTCTAAGCACGCGATCATTTTGTTTTCAGTGCTTAGCTGTGCCGACGACACGCGATTGCCATTTACAATTAGAAAACAAATTGAATTCTTTAAATTATATTATTAAATCTTTATTCTTATTTTTTTTTCTTTATTTCCAGACATAATTATATACATCATTATTATCTGCATGCGGATGCAGCTGAATACCAGTATTTTACATGGAGCGACTGTCTATCTGACCTCCACATCCCAGTACTGGGTAATACGATACGCCCTCGTAAGACTGGTTATCAGACTTTCAGGCTTCTGACGACACGTAACGACTGTCAATCAAGTACGTTACTTAAATTAAATACTCCAAAACGTTCAACGGGTGGTTTTATCGCTTTCTGTAGTCTCCTCCATGCCACCTTGGAATGGACAGAAAAACTCTGGACACAGAATGAGGTTGTGATAGCAGCAAATACAAAGTACATAGATACAATATTCTGTAATAGATACAAAGATCTTTTACATTATTTCCAAGTCAAAAAGAAAATTGTGTACACTTTTTTACGTTTTTTTTCTCGTTTGATCCTAGATTTTTTAAGAGATAAGTAGGTGGTTATCGTAAAAAAAAGTTACGGTTGTCTGAAGGTTTACGATCCAGTATTTTCAGCAAAATATTGCAGGATTAAAACCTGGAGTAAATAAAATAATAGGTTAGTTTTAGGTACCGGTCAACGCCCTCACTTCACCTGACGTCCTAAAAGCTAAAAGCTGTAACATCTTTTTCATTTTACTTGTATGGCAATCGAAACTTTGAGTTTTCATTGAGAGCTTTAAGTTCCGAAGCAGTAAGACGGGTTATGATTTTGACCGGTATGTATGTATGCATGCATAGCTATGTGGGTATGTATGTTCATCTGTTACCTCATAACTTCTAAACTTCTTATCATAATTTGACAAATAAGGTATCGTTGGAAGCGTCTTGATAGTCCACTGGTATGTGACTTCATATTGAATATGGCACCATGTAGAGGACATAAAGTTATGCACAAAAAAAAAACATGTTGGGTATCAAATGGCTTGATTAGCATATTTAAAAAAATATATATTACCCCAAAATAATTGAAATAATTTTGGGTAAAAAAAATCATGCCGACTGGGAGCTTTACTGACGTGAGCCGCGTAAACTAATAGGGTTATTTGAAAACAATGTGTTACTGAATTCATCATATTGTTATCATCATCATATTAGCCGAAACACGTTCACTGATGGACATAGGCCTCCTCCAAGCACCGCCACTTCGACCGATTTTGTGCTTCCCGCATCCAGCGGATCCCTGCGGCCTTCACAAGGTCATCGGTCCATCTTGTGGGAGGCCTTCCAACGCTTCATCTTCCGGTACGCGGTCGCCACTCCAGAACCTTTCGGCCCCATCGGCCATCTGTTCTGCGAGCAATGTGTCCTGCCCATTGCCACTTAAGTTTGGCAATTCTTCGTTACTAAACTGAAACTCCAAGCATAGTCCTCTCCATTGCTCTTTGGGTGACTTTTAGCCTTCTGATAAGGCACATTGTGAGCGACCACGTTTCAGTGCCATAAGTCATCACTGGTAAAACGCACTGGTCAAAGACTTTCGTCTTGAGACGAAAGTCTTTAACCAGTGTTACTGAAAAAAAAAGTGTTCCAGTGTGACCAGTATTACTGAATCTTAAAAAGATCTATTTAAATGTAGCAAAACTATACTGTCACTAATGAGACACAATAAAAATTTAATTGTTTTCGAGCTGCATCAGTCTTTCGGACAGTTGAGCATCTACATCGATCTGCATTTTTCATATCTCTCTGGACCCAATTATGAAATTCTCGCAGATCACGAGCAAAAGCTAGTTTAATTGTAAAATAGCCTCTATACTCGAATTCCTATAATCAAATAATTGATGCTAATCTCATGATAATTTGAACCACATTACGTCAGAACAAATAAGTCTGGAAAGTTTATTTTTATAATAATCTTTCTAGGTCAAGTAAAACTAAGCCATTCTGGGTTTGACCTAAAAACTTGTCTAGTTTCATGTTGCTTACAGTTTTTACTACTGTACGCTTTGTTTGTTGTTGATATTCTAGGAGCTATTTTTGTACTCTATTATTTTAGACAAGGGTTTATTGTAGTAGAACCTATTTGTATATTTTGCCAGCGGTTTCCCCCGCGTGGATGTTGGAAATTATACCACGGGTATTTTATTTCCTTTATTTTATGTTATAATAAATTTTTATATTAAAATTGAGTAATTATATAATTTAATGTGTAAAACATTATCTTAACTAACTAAAACTATTAACAAACTAAAATGTGGCGTCAAAAATTTCCTCCGCACTGCTGTCGACTGGTAATGTATCCAAGAGACTGGCGGCATTGCCACGTAGTATGGCCTCTTCAATCGCTGAAAAAAAACTAACCCCAACGTCACACAAAGGTTTAAAAACAAAATGTAACGTTTACACTTTTTTTTGCACGTCAGTATAATATTCAATATCACTTCTCGATAAAGGTTGTATGTATACATATATTATATCGATAAAAACAAATTAGTACAAGCCATTATGTCTTGGGTGGCCATTGTTAAGGCTCTTGACCCGATGGGAATTTAAATACGGAGAAAGGTTGAGATTTTTTTTCCATGTTTTGGTAAATGTCGATAAGAAAGTAATTTGCTGTAGAGTTTGTTGAGAATTTAAAAGGAATTCTAATGTTAATGCATTGTTTGGAGTTTCAATGTTGAGGTAGGTTTGAATAAAGAGCGAAGGCATATTATTATTTCGTCAGCAATATTCTTGATAAACATAACTTCTTATAATAAAAACATTATGGCCCTTTCTAGGTACAGACCCCAGCACATCAACCTACTCCAATCTGTAAAATTTTCCCAATCAACATTGATCCTTATTCTTTAGCGATAAAGTTGAAAATCTATTAAATAAATTTGCCAGATTGTAGTAACTTGATGTGCTGGCGTCTGTACAGTCCGGCCGTCGATTGAATATGGTCACTTGTCAGTTTTATAGGAACTTGTGTTTTGCGAATTTGATCCTTATTACGACTAGAAATTGTCCAACGGACACCTGTCAGCAACGCATTTCTCGACGACTGGACTGTAGTTATAAGTCATCACTTGTTAAATTTTATAAACCCACGAAGTCCTAATACTGAGTTTAAATAAGATGAAGGAATAAGGCTAAGCGTATGATGAGACGCAAATGACGCAGGTCCACGCAGCGCAGGGCAGAGCAGATTTTGTAATGCGTGAAGTACGTTCGTACGTACGATTGACTTGTAGCGGTTACACCGCGACATAAAAACTACGCAGTAAAAAGACATGACGTCACACAATTCCTGCATCTCGCAGTTAGAGTTTACCAAGCGAAAAACATAGATAAGACTATCCGAAATCAACATATGGGCAGTTGCCCGCCAGACATAACAACCCGTCTGGTTGGAGGATCCTCCCTTTTCTATAATAATAATAATAAAAATCCGCAGGGCAGCATGTGGCGAGCTGTTGGGCAGTAGCGACCCCACGGACCCTATCTCCCGGGAGAAATCTTGTTCCTCATCTCTGGCTTGCCTTTATTGGCCGGCTGGAGTGAATACTGACGAGGAACAGAGCTCCCACCTCATTCTTGCCTTAATTGGCTGGCTTGAGTGGAGATTCGCAAGAGCAAACGTGCTCGGAGGAAGGAAGTATTCCAGTAAGATGCTGGTAGGGATCTTGACCGTACTTCCGGGATTGTCCTGATAGCCGTGGAATACCGCTCCACTCCTCATAAGCACCTCAGGACATGTTGCCCCCTTGTCGCTACGACACTTTGTGCTAGCGGCCGTTTTCGGGGGCCCATTATTGAGTGTGCAAGTCACCCTCTGCCATTTTATCCGTGTATATATAAAACATTGATGAGGCAGGGGCCATAGTCCTTCCATAGATTCAGGTCACCAGTCAACTTAAGCCACCCAAACCCATAGTCCAATATTTTTGTTTCCATATCTTGCAATAGTCCTACACCAGCCGGGGGTTGTCCTTGGGTGCACTTGCATAGTGCATACAGGGATAATCGTCGGTTGGTGCCTCATTTCATTACAAATGTCTAACGGGCCTCTGCGAGTTAGCTTCGGCCCCTCGTACGCCTTCCAAAGGTCCGGGACCCCAGGGTCCCGAGAATAGTCAAAAACTAAAAAAATATATTATAATAATAATGATAATACCATTTATTTCAGGCGACACAGGCCCATAGAAAAATACCTTAACCTAAACATACATATTTTAATATATAACAAAGTGTTAATAAATAAGGCTTAGACTATGTTAGTAGCACTTCACCTCGCACTAGCTTGACTTTGTGCTGTCTTGTGGAACTTGTCCGCGGAAGCGACGGAACACCACGTCCTGCGGCCAAAAGTCTTCTTTCATGACGAGGGGCAGATAAACGTTAGGTACACGCACGATGAACGCCTTGAAGTTGACGTTCCGGCGCGACTCTAGTAACTGCACCCTCGGCGCGTACTTCGCGTACTTTCTATGGTGGATGAGTGAACTTTACACCCTGTTCCTCATACCCCTAAAGACTTGTTGCGAGCCCGGACACGACGTGTTGCCACGACAAGCGCCGAACGCAAAGTCAATCGAATAACAACAAACAAAACAATAAGTCAATCGTCATCCTGAGAATGAGAAAGGTGAAACACATGTCACTTTCTTACAGGGTTCTTTATGACTCTTAAGCGGATTAGGTTACTAATTATACAAATATACGTCATTTATTTATTTATTTATTAAAACTTTATGCACAAGTAAAAAAAAATACTGTACAAAGGCGGACTTAATGCCTGGGGAATTTTCTACCAGTCAACCTTAGGGTGATGCAGAGACAAAACATGGCAGGTGCAATATAAGGGATAGATAAATCATCATCGTCATCTATTGTATTATAAGAGAAAACTTTCATACATTGCCACAGCCCGACGTGTTGCCACGACAAGCGCCGAACACAAAGTCAATCGAATAACAACAAATCAAACAACAAGTCAATCGTCATCCTGAAGATGAGAGAGGTGAAACATATGCCGATTTCTTACAGGGTTCTTTAGAACAGTTAAGCGGATTAGGTTACTAAATATACGTCATCTATTGTATTATAAGAGAAAACTTCCATACGTTGCCACAGCCTACAATATATTTCAAGAGCAGTAGAACCACATACTGGCGACAGTAAGTTGCAGTAATTTGGTTAATTTGTGCCTATGTTATCGCGGGACAAATGGCCCAACGTGAGATACTGGTGGATTTTAAGCCGTTGGCGTCGTGCCAGCCTGTGGCATGTTGTTAAAGAATTAGAATTATAGAAGTGCTTGTGTTTTCTCGTTTTGGTTCGTAAACTTTTATGATAGTTGGGCGAGGGGAGTTTTGGTTCCATATGTGGGGATGGTTTTTCTTGTTTTTCTATTGGTCTAGACATGGATGTTAGGAAATACGATACACGATAATGATAACTTTAGAGTTTGTTTCCTTTTGATTATTTGTCTAAATAACTGTTGTTACCTTATCACAATTCAAACCCAAAAAGGCTAACAAATGACGTGATTCATGAGCGTTTTAACTTATTCAAATCACAGTTTTTCACTTATTAAGTCATTATAAGTTTCGTTGATCAATCTACCTACTAGGTATGATTAGCAGTGGAAAATTTCTGATGACAATTAATTTGTCATGATTCTTGAAGTTGGTAACAACAGGACCGCCTCGTTGGTCTAGTGGTCGCAAGCGCTACTCCTGAGCATACGGTCCTGGGTTCGATTCCCGGGTCGGGCAAAGTATTATTTGGTTTTTTTCATCTGGAATTGCTCAGTAGCAGCCCGGAGTCGAATTGTGTCCGATTGATGTCAATAGGCGCACCCCCTATTAACATAACTGGCGAAATGTGGGTGTACTATACGTACACCTCTGCCTAACTCTTCGGGGAATACAGGCGTGATGTTTTTTTATGTATGTAACACCAGGTACTGAGATAACAAGCCTGATGAATTTCAGTGTCCACAGCAGGTCTTGTCACAAGTTGAAGAATCACTGAGCTCTCGTATCACGACACCACACCCCGCCCGAACCACGCAGCTGCGTCACGAAACGGGCCTATAGACATAATGTAGGTTTTACTTAGTTCATCTCCAGTAACCATTTTTAACTTACTCTACAGCCTATTAAAAAACAGTGCATAGTGACATTTCTGGCACATCTTCGTCAGCCGATTCCGTACGAAATCCGCCAATAAATTGCCAGTTACTTCCAGCCATTTACACTGCCGTGTCAGAGTTATAGGGCAGTGTACTCCACACTTCGTGGCCCAGCATACAGTATATAGCTTCGCAAATAGTTCAGATTTTTCCATGGACGGAGTATTTTTCGGAAAATCGGAACCAAAAGCCTCGGTATTGGGCTATGGGTATATGGTATGAATTGCTAAAATGGAGTAATGAGGTGTTTGTAATTTTTGTTGAAGGAATATAATGGAAGTGGTGCTTCAAAAACGGTAAAGGAAAACATCGTGAGGAAACCGACATGTCATTGAGAAATATTTCTCAGGCATACCTGAGAAAAATTTCTCGATAGCATGTCAAACCAAGTCAGAGGTTCCATGGGCGGCTTTACAACTCTGACACCAGGTTAGCCACTAACCACACGAAAAGAAGAAGTATGGAAGTGGTTTTTTGTGTTGTAAAGGCAATTGATTTTTAACAGTTTCTTTTTAGTTGATATTTTGTTGTCATTGCAAGATGTGCATTGAAGCGCAGTGCGGCATCACACATAAAGGTGCGATTCCACCAAAATTGTGTCCAGCACATTTGTTCACAAACATTTTGTGGAGAACTCCAACTGTTCACGTTTTGAGCCAGATCAGTAAGTCTTTATTTCCACCGGCCAAGCTGTGTGTAACTTTTGTAAGCGTACAGTGTAGCACATATGTGAATCTTTACTTGAGTGAGTCCATCGAAAGAAACATTTGTGTCGTACAGTATCGCACAGTGCCGCACACTGGTGGAATCGCGTCTTGATATAACTCGCGATAAGCCGGCCGAGTAAAAACTTTCACCCATAATGTTTCGCCACAAAAGGCAGCAGTTCATATTTTTTTAATAAATCATTAAGTTTTTTAACAAAATGAAATAATCTTTTCATGATCAGCTTTCGTTTAGATCGATTACATTTAAGAAGCATAGGCTTTTTATACAAAATTAAACTTAATTCCTAACCCTACAGTACCCAGACTTTAATATTGTACATCGAATTTGAGAAATACACTGTCCAACAGGTCAAAATCACAATTAAAATCAAAAGCCATTTATTCAAAATAGGCTGAAAATCAGCATTTTTCGAACGTCAAAATTACATAAGACAGTCCACCAAAACGTCCTCTTCACCACTTCCTAATCTGGGAAGAAGAAGTGGCGCAACAAACTCGCCAGCAGCACTGCTGTCTGTTCAGTTAGAAAAACTTGATTCTATGCCATAGTGTGCAAAATAATTTAGATTACGCAATACAAAACATTAAACTAAATTATTTCCTAGAATATGTCAGCTAGCACACGCCAATATACCAACAAAAAACATCGAAAACAATACTCAAGCGAAAATAAAAAATAAAAACGTAAACAGAACTTAATACCTTAATAAAAGACTCCAGGCATAAAGGGCGTGCGTGCCCACTTACATAATATATAGCTATAAATAGTTGTAACTTGAAGTCACAAGTTAAAAAATAATATTACTAGGTATAATTATTGATAGACGACGCTCGACAAACCCTAGTAACTTTTTCTCCATCTCGATGGGCCTTATTAACAGCCTGTTACAAAGTTCATTATGTTTCAATAAACAAATTAATTTACCACGTGTATGAAACAAACCCCGCTTGTCGTCACGTAAGCCGGCGTAAGGCGTAAATAAAGAAAGTGTGCGTTCGACTAAATTACGTGAAAGTGCGCGCAAGGCTCAACTTTCAAATTGATTCGCCAACTTCTTCTGGCGAATATTTGTTTTAGTGGTACTAGTGGTTTGCGAAAATACGGGTGACTGTACTGTGACTAAACGTAAGTTAGGTCGCCCTCAGGCTAGGTGGACCTGACGACCTTAAGAAGGTGGCTGGGATAGACGGGATGCGGAAGGCGGAGGACAGGGCGTAGTCTGGGAGAGGCCTATGTCCATCAGAGGGCTGCTATAAGCTGATGATAATGATGAAGACGTGACTTCGTTTTTTGATCCTATCTACATCTCTACACGCGAACTACGTATCAAAATCCTGACGTCACACAAATCCTGCATCGCGCAGCGCAATTAGAGTTTACCGCGCGAACGACATTATAAGACTATCCGACATCAATCGTTGGGCAGTTACCCGATCAGACACGATCCGACACCCGTCTGGTCGGAGGATCCTCCCTTTTCTATAGAGGATGACTGAACTTTACATCATCATCATACCTCTAACCTCCTAATTACATTTTGTATGCCTTTTGACCTTATTTTTTTTCCTTTTATTAACTTTCATATTTGTAACAAGCGAGCGAGCTATGAAGAAATTCTGAAAACGAAATACAAAATTGGATTGTGCGTGGAAAGTGAAGGTTTTCCTTTACGTTAACAGGTGAAGACTTATGAGACTAGTAACGATGACAACCTAAGTTACCATTGATGAATGATTGAGAATAATGGGAATGATTTATGTCGACCAATTTGTACGTTTCACACTTGTCTGTTTGTGTCGGAACATGAAGTTACTCCAAGCTGTTAGTTCACAAAAAGAAGACAAATAAAATATACGCGGATTAGATCAGAACATGATATTTCTGAAACCAGCTAAATGTTCCGCAGTTGTAAGACTCTTAATTTAAATTTTCTTACGTTTTTTGCAATTTGTAGGGCTGTGTTCTTCCTTCTCTCTGCATTTAAATAATATCATTCGCGACTATAACAAATATATATTTACATTTGATGACCCTTCCATGCCTCGGAAAGCACGTTAAAGTTGGTCCCGGCTGTTATTCGTAGATCTTTGAAAGTCGTAACGGGTATTCAGTAGCCTAAAAGTCTGACAACCAGTCTTACCAAGAGATATTGAGTTACCTAGTAACTGGGTTATGGAGGTCAGATAGGCAGTCGCTCCATGTAAAACAGTGGTATTCAGCTGCATCCGGCTGGACTGGAAACTGACTCCCCCTTGGCCGTTCAATGGACATCAGATGTCCACGTACAAATTTCGCGAGTCTGGCAGATTGGAAATCAGATGTCCATGTTTTCTGGTCGGAAATAATGGCTTAAATTACCTGTGGAAACTATACCGTTCCTGTTCTAACTTACACAGAGTGTAGGAGAAAGAACAGGAAAGGCATAGAACATTACAACACCTTACAACATCTTTGCGCCGAAATGTTTTATCCTTTTAGTCTGTGGAAAAATGTCTGTCAAAATGGCCGACGGACTTTGTTTAGATTTTGTTTTTGTGATTTCGATATTGTTTTTTTATGCAACAAGCCTTAGGCTGCCTGTCCACTGAAGCGGAGGGGAGAGGAGAGGAGCGGAGATGTGCCAATATTAATCAATAGAATCGCATCTCTGGAGCGGAGTTTAGATTCTATTGGTTAATATAGGCACATCTCCGCTCCTCTCCTCTCCTCTCCGCTCCAGTGGACAGGCAGCCTTAGTGTTGTGTTTTCCATCAGTAAATAACATCCTACGGCTGAATGTATTTATTCAGATTTGAATCAAGTGCATGGTAATAAGTTGGGAAAAGACAAGGCAGATTGATCTTGTTGTAACGCGGGTTTATACTTTTGTTTCTAGAGTTTTTCTCTCAGACATTTTTAGAATGACAACGAAGTGACTTTTACGCACTCTTAGTAGTATCCCCGAGCCCAATATCCCATATGTATGTAAGACTACTTGATTATTTGCTGCGAAAATAGGTCGCGTTAATTAATATCACTTACAATACAAACAAGTCGGGCTGGGTGGGGGAATTTAACTAAGATCTGCCTGTTACGTAACTTTATGTATGCTAAACTATATGTTTTTATTCTTTTTTTGGTAAGAAATAGAGAATTAGAGTTGCTTCTTTATCTATACAGTCTTAATATAAATTAAAGTATCTTTTCGCGTTTATCTGAGTGACGGTGTTGTTCTTCTGCACTACGTAACAGATTTTGATGCGGTTTTCAACGTCATTTAAAGAATTTATTCCGGAAGGTTATTAAGTATTAAACATTATTAACCAACTTACATACAAAAAAGAAGTCATGTTTTGACAAGTAGCAAAAACCGTGCGAAGTAGGGATGGGTCGCTAAGTTATATTATAAAATAAAAGTCAAAGTAACTCTGTCTGTTACTTTTTCACGCCTCATGTACTGAACCGATCCGATAGTTATGAACTTGACTAGTAGCCAGGGACCTCGAGGAGGACGTAGACTACTTTTGATTCCGGATATTTGTATTAATAAAATTATGAAATACAGAATACACGCAGACAAAGTCGGGCAACAGCTAGTCTTTGATAAAATGAGTTACCTTCAATTATATGTTTGTTGTTAAAAAGTTGATGTTAGGTAGGTACTTACTCGGTTCACTGGAATTCGCTGGTGCCCCTATTGTTCTCATAAGTTTCCTTTCCCAGTGCCTTCCACTGAAGATCGTTGACAACTGAAGGCGACACGTCGCCTGCAGTTGTCGCCTGCGTTCGGGTACGGAATGGTACTTTTAATAATAATAATACCAGCCTATTACTGTAGAGCAAAGACCTCTTCTCATACTGAGATGACACGAGCATTGATCACCACACTTGCTCAAGACGGGTTGGCGATTTCAGACTTTATTAACTAAAGTTCAGGTTTCCTCACGATGTTTTCCTTCACCGATGTCAGTAATGTCCAAGATAAACTCAGGTGGTACCTTTACGATGTGTTTATTTATTACCGAAGTTACCCTTACATAACACAAAGTCAACTGATTTACTAACCAGTAACAACAAATCAGACATGTAAATAAATACGTTTGATCTGTTTAAACAAACATACAAACACGACACAATAAATTACTAGAAACAGATGTGAAACAATTCGACAATAGTTGTGAAAACATGAAGCAATTTCAACCTTCTAATTATTTAGATAGAGTTTAATTTCCCATTGAGATTTTGGTGACAATAGTTGCAGAAATAAAGAAGCTTAAGAAATAAGAAATATACAATAGAATGTCGACTTTAACTGCTTGAAAGTACCGTTGAATTTTGAATGTAAATTGTTTGTTAAGGTTTTGACACGCTAGTCAGTCTAACGAAGAGTCTTGTTCGCTTAAAGTATTTTTGACTTCAGCTTTTAAAGTCCAAAACAACTATTATTTGTTTGAAAAGTTTTAATTGGTGTTAGAACGTTGATTTTCCAGACTGAAAGAAAAGTATTGAAAGGAAATAAGGACTATAATGCAACGCAAAAACTGCAAAAAACCTGTTGGAGGTATGAATTTTAATACGAGCGTATGTTACTTTTTGAAGTGAAAACTTCTTTAGCGGCGTTCTGCACTTTTTTAGGATGGGTAAAAAATGTTAAACTCGCGTCAGGACACATGACCGTAAGATCCGTTGCCTAGCAACCGATAAAGTAAATGTCAAAATAAATAGTCTTTGACATTACGTAAAGATTGCGAGGTAAGAAATTTTACCCATATTGATGGGTAAAAAAAGCAGTCAAAACATAGGTAAAAATGCACAACGTTAATGTTCAGGTTTTCACTTCTGCCGGCACTCCCGGAGTGCAACCCGTTGTTTTTTAATGCCAATATCGATGCGGTCGTTCGCATAAATGAGGTTCCAGTGCAAACTTAATTCAAAAAACAAAAACCCGACTGCAAAAACACATATTTATCTGAAAAGAGAAAAACAAGCATTATAAGCTATAGAATTTTGGTATCGCAGGCAAACAAAAGTTACGCCATATTTCAGGTTATTGGTTTGTGGCCTGCAATACCAAGATTATAATGCTTGTTTATTTCTTTTCAGTATGTTTTTGCTGTCGGTTTTTGTTTTTTTTTTAACGTTCGGGTTTTTTGTCTAACTTTCTACTATCAATATGCTTTGATAAGGTTTGCAGGGTAGCATGACCAATGTCTACTTTGTTACTAAGTTTATCTTTAGAACTCGATTCACCATCTAAATAAAATTAAAGGTGCCAAAAATAACTCTGAAGAATAAAACAATATTATTTCCGCGACCATTTTCGAAAATATCCCATCCAACACAGTAGGTATAAATATTGGGAGGTGCAGATAAAATAAATCATTTTACTCTCAATGGGAACACGCTCCCCTAGCGACCCCCAAAGAAACGCCTTGATTGATAATAAAGTATTCGTGGAGTAGAAGCTACGCGATGGTCAGAGAAGCTATTATAAGAAGCTATTGTAAAATAATGATTTGTTACCTTGAACTTCAAGAAATGAAATCAAATTGTTTATTCTGTAAATAGGCTATCGGAATCACTTTTAAACGTCACATTTAAAAATATATTATATAAGCTAGATGATATATCGCCAAAGATATTTACACCTGTTCTAGGAAACATCTTCAGGAAACTTGATTGGACAAGAAAAGGATTGAGAGTCAACGAGAATACTTAAGCCACCTCCGGTTCACGGACGACATACTCATATTCGCAAAAAATACGACAAAGGACCATGGGCAACTTTGTATGGAGTCTGGTACCAACGCTCAACAGTGATGAGACTCATCCCATATGAAAGCTTTTGGGGTATTGTTTAATTCATTCTATGGCAGCTAAGTCGAAATCGAGCGCGAACATGGTGTTTTTGAACATTCAAAAAAAGTTAGGTTAGGTTAGGATAGGGATGAAACTCATGCTATATGAAAGCTTTTGGGGTATCATTTAATTTATACTATGGCAGCTAAGTCGAAATCGAGCGCGAACATGGTGATTTTGAACATTCAAAAAAAGTTAGGTTAGGTTAGGTTAGAGATAAAACTCATGCCATGTGTAAGCTTTTGGGGTATCATTTAATTTATACTATGGCAGCTAAGTCGAAATCGAGCGCGAACATGGTGATTTTGAACATTTAAAAAAATTTGGTTAGGTTAGGGATGAAACTCATGACATGTGAAAGCTTTTGGGGTATCATTTAATTTATACTATGGCAGCTAAGTCGAAAGTGAGCGCGAACATGGTGTTTTTGAACATACAAAAAAAGTTAGGTTAGGTTAGGTTAGGGATAAAACTCATGCCATGTGAAAGCTTTCGCATCCCTAACCTAACCAAATTTTTTTAAATGTTCAAAATCACCATGTTCGCGCTCGATTTCGACTTAGCTGCCATAGAATGAATTAAATAATACCCCAAAAGCTTTCACATGGCATGAGTTTCATCACTGTTGAGCGTTGGTACCAAAATGACGCATGGTCCTTTGGCAACCATGTTAAGTGATTTGACAGAAGAGAGTAGAAAAGTGGGCCTGTCGAATAACATTACAAATACAAAAATAATCACAAACGGTAGAGAAAACAATCCTGTAATGGTCAATGGTCAGAATGTAGAATTTGTCAAAGAATATATCTATTTATTCGGGTCAATCAGTTTCATTTGATAATCTCACAGAAAATGAAATGCAGAGAAGAATCGACATAGCATGGAAAAAATACTGCCAGTGCCCAGTGGTGACGGCCCCGACTTACGAGTCACGGTCATGGATTTGAACCCAAGCAGGTGCTTTACTTTGTGTAAATCATTTCATCACCACTACTCTCAAAATGGTGAAGGAAAACATTGTAAGGAAACCGGCATGTCCTAGAACCAAAAATTCTATGACATGTGACATCTACCAACCAGCACTGGGCCCGCGTGGTAGATTACAGCTCACTCCCTCTCACAAAGAGGAGACCTACTGGAACTGTTTGAACACAAGCAATGGGAACGATAATTTTTCTACATTTTACTTCCCTGCTGTGGACGTTCACGATAATAATGGTCACGTTAGAAATTATAAAAGCGTACAAGAAATTCTGTAATTAAAAAACTCAGTAACATGAAAACATGCCCAGGAATCGTATTTTCAGCATAGCCAAGAAGAACATCAGACGATTCCATTATGTGTTTATTAATATTATTCTAGCGTATGGCACTCGTGAGTTGCAGCTGAAAATCAGTGTCACGTGGTACACTTTGTGTTGTTATCTGACATTATGCTGAGCTGATGCCCTTTTGGCACTTTAATAATTGTTTTCTGTTTTTATAGTTTTAAGGTGTATTTTTTGTTATAATGTCAATAAACGCATTTTTCTTTCTTTCTATCATACAAAACTATAAAACATCGCTTCAACACTTTCACTGTACGACAGCCCCAAAGATTACGTAATATTCAATAACGTATAGGAAATTGTAGCACATATCTTTGGAGTTCTTTCATCACAGCTCCATTGACCCAGCATAATACACCCAAGTGTTTGGCCAAAGAGAAGGATCTGAGGTGTTTTTATGGAGGTGACAATGTTTTACGAAGTGACGAGGATTTTGGTAAATAAAACAAGATGGTGTTTTTCTTTTGAAAAAGTAGCTTTTGGTCCCAATTTTTAACGTGACAACATTATTGTGAACATCCACTTCCATAAAATGTATGGAAAAACGTGCACGTTATAACGTTATAGTGATAAAAGCGTCCTCATATATTTCCTAAATTTTATTTCCTTGTGTTATCGTGATGCCGTCGACGTCTACGATAATATGGTCACGTTAGAAATGATAAAAGCGTAAAATAACTGACTACTTTGTTGCATCAAAGCAGAGAGAGAGCTAGACCACATAAGAATATAAGGTCCAGTTGAAAACCAGCGTCTGGCACTAGTTAGTGCCCATTTATGCTAGGCCTGTTTGGAACAGCCGTGAGGCACACAAAACTATTTCAAGTTTCTTCTGTTTCTTGTTTTTGTGTGATATTAACACAATTTTTTTTGAAGTGAAACCTTTAGCGGCGTTGTGCACTTTTTTTGGGATGGGTAAAAAATTTTAAACTTGCGTTAGGACACGTGACCCTGATCGAAAATTCGTAAGACGGAGGGAGAGTAGAATTTGTTAGTAACCTAACAAAAAGTACTAGGCTTGCATGAATTCAAGATAGTATTTCAATCATTAAACGTTGTGCACAATATCTGAGCAGTAACCTAACAAAAAGTACTAGGCTTGTATGAATTCACGATAGTATTCAATCATTATGTTATGCTACTGCTATGCTGTTTATTACCTGGATTAACATAACAATAAAGGATACTATTTTCACTTACATCGGCAGTCCCCAAAAGACTGCCCCTCATTTTTTTATAAATATTTCGTTTTTTCCTACCATGGGGCATTTTGATTCCTAGGTCAGCACCCTAATTGCGTCACACGATCAATCATAATCTCTTTCATTTTGATAGTTCATAATCATTTTTATTTGTTCAACGTCATTCATTGCGTTATTTACGTTATTATATTATTTATCATATACATCAATTTATTATATTATACATAAAAATATTTGGTAGGGTATTAGTTAGTGAATTTATTGTAAATTAATTAAGGACATTTTTATGTAATAATAATGTACAAATAATAGAATCTGCGTAATAATTATGACATTTAAACATGAATTATGTGCACTCTTGCTTGCAGTCTGAATACAATGACTTAAAGGTTGTAAGATCTTCTCTTGTAAACTATGTATTTTCTTGCAAATAAACGATTTAAATTTGAATTAGATGAGCAGACAAATTTTTCGAACATAATGAAGCATTGGATTAGCAATATCCTTCAAAATGATTGAGATTGTGATTGATCGTGTAGTATGCAATTAAGGTATTTTTTTTGGATTAGTTGATGGCAAGAGGCTCATTGAGGCTCAAGAGCAGTGGTGGCCCAGTGGTAACGGCCCCGACTTACGAGTTGTAGGTCGTGCAGGCAGGCGCTTTACTTTGTGTAAATAATTTCATCACCACTGCTCTCAAAACGGTGAAGGAAAACATCGTGAGGAAACCGGCATGTCTTAGAATCAAAAATTCGAAGACATTGTGACATCTACCAACCCGCGCTGGGCCCGCGTGGTAGATTACAGCCCACTCCCTCTCACAGAGAGGAGGCCTGTGTCCCAGCAGTGGGAACATTAATAGGCTGATGATGATGATGAAGAGGCTCATTAGGCAATGCTCAATGTCGGTCTAGGTACAACACCTCTGCCTACACTTTTGAGGAAAACAGGCGCGATATTATGTTCATGATGAAATGAAAATGAAAGAGAAAAGGTAAAAAATATTATCACCTCACCCCCACACATTGCGTGCAAAACAGAATAAAATACATTGAAAGGTGCCGATAAAATAAATCATTATATTTTCAATGGCGACCGCTTCCCCTTAGGAACAGCAAATAAATTCTGCAATGGATACAAAAACTATAACTACTGGTTATTTTTTCTATTTATGGGAAAAGGTGAATATTTGAGGTAAATATTACTTCGTTGGTGTAGTGCTCACAAGTGCTACTGCTGAACATGAGGTCCTGGGTTCGATTCCCGGGTCGGGCAAAGTGTCATTCGGCTTTGCCATCAGAAATTTCTCAGTAGCAGTCCGGAGTTTGGATTTGTCCCCGGTTGATGGCAATTAGCTATGAGGTTGAGAGTGCGGAGTGCACGCGTCAGTGGCGTCTCACTTAAAAGATTGGTCCAAGTCTTGTGTATCTTGTTTTAATACACTGAGATTTAGAAAGAAAGAAAGAAAGAAAGAAAGAAAGAAAAAAAGAAAGAAAGAAAGAAAGAAATAAAGAAAAAAAGAAAGAAAGAAAGAAAGAAAAAGAAAGAAAGAAATGGCAATGGCTCGCCCCCTAGCACATGGGACATAATTTGTGAAATGTGGGTGTACTAAGGTAAACCTTTGCTTAAAACTGAAATAGGTAAACTGAAAGTTTCCTATAAACACTTTAATCTCTACCCAATATCGATCAATTTGCCTAGCCTTTTCTCATTACGTTGGGGTTGGCTTCCAGTCTAACCGGATGCTGCTGAATACCAGTGTTTACCATGGACCGACTGCCTATCTGATCTCCACAACGCTATAACCCGGTTGCACGATACCGGCTTCAGACTACCCGTAATGACTGTCAAAGATCTACGAATGACAGCCGGAACCAACGGCTTAACGTGATTTCCGAGGCACGAAGAAGTCTCAATATGTAATGGATGGTCACCCATCCACGAACCGACCGCGGCAAGCGTAGCTTAACTTTCGATCGACCCATGCGGCTGTTATTATTTAGCCACGAGCCCTTCTAACTTCAAGCCACTTCAATCTCTACCCACCTAAAGAAAAATTATATCTTCACGTAAACACGTTACATTGCAAAAACCTTAAGCCACTACACCATACAATATACAACATCCTTAAAAAAAAAAGAAAAAAAAAAGTTCCAAAGCGGTAGCTTGCCGCGTAATTTTAGGTCTTTCAACATGTCGCCGACGGTCGCGGGGTAAAATGAACCGTTCTGAAAGGCTACCGTCTGGACTCTTTTGAGAGGCTACTATAAAGGACCTCGGCGGCCATTTTGCACCAAGGCTGTTAGTAGTTAATTTCTTGGGTACAAGAGACCGTGAGTTAGTGTGGGCAGTGGCTCAAGATTCCATTGAATGTTGGTTTTTAGCGGTAGACCTTTTTAAGGGATTGGTAATGTAAATCATTGTTTTTTGTATGCGCTTTTCATCGGTCTTGTCCGTTTTTTTATAAAAAACTGGTGCGTTTAAATGTAGCTGCAGAATGTTTGTTCGTAGAAAATTGGATTGGGCATACAATCGAATGAAATGGTAAAGGATACGTTTCGCTATGGCGTCCAGGATATCTGGTTTTCCAGGATTTTTTATATTTTTATTGGTCAAACAAATAGTTCTGTTGTACGACGATTGCCAGACGGAATCCTAATATTGGTGATTGATATTACGTGCACTGAAGAGAGATGATATCTACTACTGCTGACAAACAAGATTCTAGTTTGAGGTGAATAGTTAGGTTAAAAGGGGTGCTAAATAACTAGACAGGGTAATTTCACAGAACAGTTGATTGGTTTTATAACGTTCTTACACATAAAGCATTGTACTTAATCATACAGCTTTTACCCGACTGCCCTTGAAGGAGGGTAATGTTTTTTGAGAGTATGTATATGTATGTCAATTTTTTTGGCCCGCTCTGTAGACGGCTTGTCTTAATTATGAGGCGTTGTTAGATTCGTCTTAATTTTGGGAGTGACATTGGATATATAATTTTTAATATAAATTAATTTATTTATTGATAGTCTGCAAATAAAAAAAAATTCCTCCCTTTTTTGATTTTGCAGATAAGCAGATAAAAAAAATTACAGCCATATTGGTATCAAATAAAAGCAATAGTATAAAAAAAATATCGTTATTATGTTTTCTTACAGGTTACCAAAATTCTATATTTATGATTAATTATAGAATTTTGGTTACCTGTAATATGGTGTAAGTTTTTTGTGCGATAACTAAATTCTATAGATTATAATGCTTGTTTTTTTTCTTTTCAGTTATGTGTTTTTGCAGACAGGTTTTTTTTTCTTATATACTGGGTAACTACCACTGGCTTTAAATAAACCACCGTAACCATGTTCATGTTCTCTCAACACTATAAAATGTAACGCAATTCTTGTAAAGAAACGGGTGCAGATCCGTTAGTTATTGTTAACCAAACTCCGTAGGGACATGATTGAGTTGCACAGACTACACTTACAATATTTATCTACATGTCTAGGGAAATAAAACAGCTAGGATTAAATCTTTAAAGCTGTGTTATGTTAGTAAATAACTTGTGGTTTTCAGTAAAACTACGTAATCGCCTTTTCTTCTATGAGTCTTAATGTTTTGTCCAAGTATCTTAGGGGATGATATGTATCACATAACATAGCATCACGCCTTGTTTCTCTAAAGGGTTAGGCAGAAGTGTACCCGTAGGTACACCCACATTTCGCCAGTCATGTTTAGGTCCCATGTAATAGGGGGCGAGCCTGTTGCCATCACCCGGGCATAAATCCAGACTCCAGGCTGCTACTGAGAAACTCCTAATAGAAAAACCCAATAACATTTTTCTTGACCTCGGAATCGAACCCGGGACATGTACCATGGGTGAATTATACATACATACATACATACATAATCAGCCTATTAATGTTCCCACTGCTGGGACACAGGCCTCCTCTCTGTTAGAGGGAGTGGGCCGTAATCCACCACGCGGGCCCAGTGCGGGTTGGTGGATATCACATGTCTTCGAATTTTTGGTTCTAGGACATGCCGGTTTCCTCGCGATGTTTTCCTTCACCGTTTAGTGAGCAATGGTAATGAAATTATTTTACACAAAGTAAAGCGCCTGCCTGGGTTCGAACCCACGACCTTCGACTTGTAAGTCGGGCCCGTTACCACTGGGCCACCACTGCTCTCTGAATTATACGGTTGCGCAAATACATATCATCATGTTTCCGGAACTTTAAATTCATACAAACCAATAAGTCTTTAACAATAGCCCGATAGCCGACAAACACAACATTAACATCAAGGAAAAAACACAAACACAGCATATTCATAAGTTCAGTCATGACAACACAAAAAACTTTTCAGCTTGAAAATTCTATAAAACACCATTTCACAACTGATTTAAAGACAAGCGACCGCTATAGTTTTTAATTAGAGGCGAAGGACCCGAAACGGAAAATTAAAAGTTTTCGTTTGCCAGACGGTTTTTTTTTTTCAAATAAAAATGGCGAAACAACGCCTCGTTTGAAATTCACAATAAAGTTTTATGATCATTAAATGTGCTTCTTTAGTTATTTTATTTAGTTAGTTTTATATTCTGATGCTGTCTGTGGAAATAACTGAGCTTTTTACTAGGTGTTTGTAATGCGTACCCGACTACGGTGAAGAAAGAACGAGGGTTGTGATTTTAGAAAGAAAGAAAGAAAGAAAATCATTTATTTGGACACAGTTCGTGAAACACAAAAGACAACAAATATAAAAAGTAAAAATAATCCTAGGACAATAAGTGTGTGCCTCACGGCTGCGCCAAAATAGTAGATTGTTATACAAGGGTCGAAAGGAATCAATTCCCATACGAGGTATTTAGGCTATAGTCCGAGTAGGAATTGATGTCTTTCACCCGTGTTAAACACTCTACTTTTCATTTCGAATATAAGGAAAGTAAAAAATAGTGTTTAAAATATTTATAACATGATTAGTTAGTACCTATTTAAAATGAACTGAGAAGTCAGAACAATTTGTGATTTTTTTAAATATGGAACGCACCGCGTCACTGCTGCGGGCCGTCCCGCGCATTATGTTTTTTTTTAATTCACACTGGCTGTTTTATATAAACAGCCAGTGTGAATTAAAAAAAATACCTCACAAGACCGGAGCCCAGTGTTTCCACTTTTAGGGATTTCTCCCTTTTTTTGGGAAAATTACCAAAAATAAGCATGGTTTAGGAATATTTTATTTTGGCAGGGACTTAGGGAATTTTAAGGAAAAATTTAACTTGAGTTGGTAGCCCTATTGTTTATGGCAGCACCCGATGTACTACTTTACTCTATGGCACCACCGATTGAATAAAGGGGATTCCCTGAAACTTGTAATAATTGTAATACGTCTAATTTTAGTTTACCATGTTATTGTTAATAGTACTATTTCCGTGGCTAAAGACGGCATCGGAAATAAGTCGCATTATACCTAGAGTTAGTTTGTTTCGTCTCTCTCGATTTATAATGAATGTTTTCTAGGTATTTATGCTACAAAAATGAAAAATTCCCTAAACCAAGGAATTTTTATATTTTTTAGGGAATTTTAGGATAATTCATTAAGAAACTGGGGAAAAACTAAAAACGTAAGTGGAAACACTGCCGCAGCTTTTTTGTTTTTATTCTATTCGATATTTGTCATGTAAAAAGTTTCGTAGCAGACTACCTAACCAAAAGTTCTATTTTTAAAATTCATTCCCGCTCTAGGGCGGGAAGCAATTACTATGAGTCTTTCCCGCCCTAGAGAGGGAAGCAGTGTTTTCCACCCGCTACTCGGATCAAACAAACACTACTTTCCGAGCATGAGATATGAAAAGGTTCATTTCACCATTGCCATTTTGACTGCTATGTAATAAGTATGTATGTTCATGTGTTCCCTCATAACTTCTAAACTACTCATCATAATTTGACAAATGAAAATTTAAATAAAAATGAAAGTTATAAAAACTAAAATCCAAGTACGACAAAAAAGTCATCTAAAAATCGATGACCCAGTAACTGGGTTGCGGAGGTCAGATAGACTTATGCTCCATGTAAAATACTGGTATTCAGCTGCATCTGGTTAGACTGGAAACCGACCCCAACAGAGTTGCAACTGGATACCAGTACTTTAAATGGAGCCACTACCTACCTGACTTCCACAATCCAGTTACTGGATATCGGGGTAACACGATACCCCTTAGCAAGAGTGGTGGTTAGACTTTCAGGCTTCTGACTCCCCGTAACGACTGTCAAAGATCTACGAATGAGAGCCGGAATCATCGGCTTAACGTGCTTTCCGAGACACGGAGGGGTCTCGTTATGTAATGGATGCTCACCCATCCACGAACCGTCCGCGGCCGCGTAACTTAACCTTCGACAGATTCGAGCGGCTAGCTGATATTATTTACCATATCCTATACTATCCTCCTACTAATATTATTGTGAAAGTTTGTATGTTTGGATGTTTGTTCCTCAATCACACAAAAACGGCTGGACGCATTTGGATGAAATTTAGCACACAGATAGTTTTTAGCCTGAATTAACATATAGAATACTTTTTATCCCGGTAGTACGTTCCCGTGGGATAAATTCCGATCTCCACGCGGGCGATGCCGCGGGCGAAAGCTAATATACTATAAATATTATGTCACATATTATACATACAAGATTGAAAAACACAATCAATAACCATGTATCTCCTCCTCTTCGATTATCCAAGCTGTAATATTTCGGTGACTGTTGATTTTAAGTACACAGAGAGTATAATATTTACGACGCCGTTCCTTTTACGAGTCGGTTAAGAGAAGTGCTGACATACCCTCGTTACACAAGAGGTGTTGGAAAACACGATGGTCGTAAGATCAGGAGTTTTTTTTATGGAAAAACGTGATAAGTAACACTGAATTTTTTATTGTTTGAATCCGAATCAGAATCAGAATCAGAATCAGAATCTTTATTTGTTAAACATAGGTAGGTACATTTGGAATTGTGAGATTGGTATTGTGGATTGGAGAATCGTTTATTTATTTAAACTTCTCGCACACAATGAGGTACAAAGGCGGACTTAATGCCTTAGGCATTCTCTACCAGTCAACCAAGGGTGGTGAAGAGATAAGATGGCAGGTGCTCTGAATGAGAGGAGTAATCGTAAAAAATAAAAACAAAGATATCTAAATGCATTATAAATAAAATATGCACACAAGTACATATATTATATGTATAGGTTATAAGCTTAAAATACACATACATACATATTAACTATTATATACACTATTACACTATACTATATCCTATTGTTGATTTTAGAATGCTGCTAAATTAATATCAACTCAGAGTTGATATGATTAAAATAGCCCTTCAGACCCCATGGCTGTTAATCTCAGCGGAGACACGTTCGGACGGGAGAGAGTGTAAAAGTGTGAGCGCAGTCACAGGTGCATCCTCTCTTCCCTCACTTCATTGTTTTTGGATCATTCTTAAAGCCCTATCTTAAAAATAAATACTTAGTAGTTTGATAGGCGTGGTTAATTTATGCGCACATGGGGAGTAATCTTCCTACAGTGCAAAAAAAGAAGTAAAGTAAATATAAACCTTATGGTGCTTAACACTAATTCCCTGTGCAGTCAGGGAACTGTGTAGTTTTCTAACTTTCACGAATATGAAATGGAACTAGTGTTCACCATTAACAAAACAATTCAATACAGGTATTATATCTTCAGCATTTCCCCAGGCATTCCAAAAATGTGCACTAGGAATTGAAATTGGAAAACACATTGGAGTTGAAAATATATCAATGTTGTGCCAAAACAAAATATTTACGTTTACAAACCGTAACAAACAAATCAGAATATTTCTTCCGTAACTTTTCAAGGAACAAGGCACCTATAACCGTTTCGATAAATTTCCCACGTTTTTTGTCCCAAGTCATACGATATTAGCGGTATTTTTTACTCTTGTCATCACGAATTATGCCGGAATAACCCTGTTGATAGAATGATAAATCAACTAGTACCTGTGAAGTTTGAACTCAGAAGACCATGCGACACTACTGTTTGAAAGGGGTAATAAGAATCAATTCTTATAATAACCTCATAAAGTTGTAGGTCATGGGTTCGAACACAGGCAGGCGTTTTACTTTGTGTAAATAACTTCTTAATACTGCTCTCAAAATGGTGAAGGAAAAAATCGTGAGGAAACAGACTTGTCCTAGAACCAAAAATTTGAAGACATGCGACATCTACCCGCACTGGGCCCGGGTGGTAGAACACAGCCAACTCCCTCTCGAAGAGAAGAGGCCCGTGTCCCAGCAGTGGGAACATTATGGGCTGATTATGATCACACACAAAGCCTTCTCTTCACTAGTCACAGCCATAACGAAACCCAAACCGCGATCAAAAACATAATTTAAGTCCCAATAAATCGCAGACACTCGTAACACACACTACACTTAGGTAATAGTTGCCATCCAGTTATGAAATGAGGTACTCTGTATGCGAAACTTTGACGTCTTATATCGAACAATAATAATAAATAACTGAGACAAACGTTTGCAGCTGAGATGGGAATCGCCCTCATGTGTTGTAGTATATTTTAGCTGTTCAAAGTGTTTTTTGAAAAAAATATTATTGGTATTTTGCACAGGTAGTTTTATTCTGCAATGCAATGGTAATTGCGAATTGCATATTACTTGCGTGTCCTAGTATTGAAGAAAGGAGCAGTGGTAGCCCAGCGGTAGCCCAGTGGTAGCCCAGTGGTAGCCCAGCGGTAGCCCAGCGGTAGCCCAGCGGTAGCCCAGTGGTAGCCCAGTGGTAGCCCAGTGGTAGCCCAGTGGTAGCCCAGTGGCCGCGACTTACGAGTTGTAGGTCGTAGGTTCAAACCCAAGCAGGCTTTTTACTTTGTGTAAATTATTTCATCACGACTGCTCTCAAAACGGTGAAAGTCTAGAACTAAAAAAATCGAAGACGTATGACATTACCAACCCGCACTGCCCCCAAGTAGTGTATTAAGGTCCACTCCCTCTCACCGGGAGGAGGCCTGTGTCCCAGCAGTGGCACCATTATAGCCTGATTCAGCATTTTAGCTAAAAGACGTCCACTGCTGAACATAGGCCTCCCCCAAGCACCGCCACTTCGACCGATTCTGTGCTTCCCGCATCCAGTAGATCCCTGCAGCCTTCACAAGGTCATTGGTCCATCTATTACATTTTAAGTATGGCAACTTTTGAAAATAATATCGATTTTTGGGTTGTAAAAATCCAGCCAAAGCCACACAAGTGCTATGTATATGAAAAGGTACGTAGTTAGATATTTCATTAATATAGTAAGCGTGTTAAGTAATAAATATA
The DNA here is from genome assembly GCA_948150665.1 of Conistra vaccinii. Classification (NCBI taxonomy): domain Eukaryota; kingdom Metazoa; phylum Arthropoda; class Insecta; order Lepidoptera; family Noctuidae; genus Conistra; species Conistra vaccinii. Next base: position 4,277,001 of record OX411326.1, on the reverse strand, counting down.
CAACGATTTCAAGATCTAAAGACCAGCCCAACTCCAATTCCAATTACCCAACACAAATCCCAAAATCCATCCTTCATAACCATATAGCCCAATGGCCAAAAAATTGCCGAAACTCTAATCAGAATCCGAGCCGGCTAACATACGGCTACTCGGAACTTTGCGAGCTAATTCCCTGCCAAATTGAATTCGTGCTATTATGCCCGTGATACACGAAGCTAGGTTCTCAAACCAGGATAGTAAGCTTGCAAGCTAGTAACTCGGACTTCGTGGATACAGAACTAGCTTCATTTCAAAATGTACTTACATTGCATATTTACCCTTAAGGTCGCAGTAGACTATAATAATATTAACTCTAGGTAGTATAAGTGTATGACAATGATGTGAAAGAGCAGAACCTTCTAAATACAAGCATTTTTTGCTTAAAAGGAGGTTTCAAACACGTTTAAATCTTACTAATATTATATAGAGGTAAAGTTTGTGAGGTTGTAGGTTGTAGGGTGATCTTTTGATCTACTGAACCGATATTGAAAATTCTTTTACTAATAGACAGCCACGTAATTTTTGTGAGTGTAATATTTAGGTTTACCGCCCAACGAAGTGGGCCTCCAGCTAGAGTAATATACTCTATTACTATATTTGTCACAATAAACCATTTTGTATTTGTATTTCTACGCTATTGCAAACTGGCATCTCAAGCTAGGATAGTAGGATGGAGATATTTTTTTTGAGCTAGTAGCACCCCCACTGATTTTACTATCCTGGCTTTGTGCTAGCTTCATGTGGCCGGTGCAGCTAGTATAAATAATAGATTGGCTAGTATGCAGTGACTACGCGTTTTTATTTTTCAGACCGCAGCCACATGTTGTACTGTACTGGCCTAAAATAATGTGGCATCATGTAAACAGCACTAGCATGCCCAAGCCAGGATAGTATACCTACTGAGGTTCTAGCTTGTTATCCTAGTTTTTTTAGACTAGCCTCGTGTATAATAGGCATTACGACGAGGAAGTTCCTAGTTGGCTAGTTTTTACTACGTTTGCCTAACGGAAGATTGGTTTTGTGACTGTTGCACTGTTTTTAATGAGGATTTTGGGTGGTATGATTGTGTTTTTTTGTTTTTGTCTGTTTTTAAATTATGTTACTAACTTATTACGCTAGTACTTATTAGTGTCCTGGATGCGTAAAGTCAATCTCTGTATATGAGCCAACACTAGATGGTGCTGAATAGTACACAGACATCGTCCTGCACAATTTTGAAAACAATCATACAAATCTGTTTCGAGCCAGCACCTTAGTTGATTGGTTTTTACCGCACAGAGTCGGCCTTCATATGTTTCATCAAGTTTGTAACAGATACAAGGACAATCATGTGGCCTTCCCAGGCCCTCCCAATACTTTTCAAAAGCTACGCGCGATACGGCAACATGATAAAGGACAACCGTCTAGGAATAAATCTGTGCCGAATATGGAGTGAGTTAGAGCGAGACAAGTGTATTGCATCATAGTTTACATGTATTTAACATTCATGATTCTAGTTTCTTTTGTGTCTTTTTTAAATAAATGTCGTAGGATGATTTGATTATTCGAATTTATGCGAAAACCCTAGGGATATTGCTTAAAAATCGATAGTTAGACAACGGTGAAAACATTTCTGCGAGCAACTTGGAAGTAGCGCCAGCCAATGCCGCAGAACCGCTCGCTTCGCTCGCTCAGCTCGCGCCCGGCTGGTCACAGTTATAACCTAACCTAACATATTTCACCCAGTTCAAAAGGACGAATCATACAATCTGCCGCAGAAATGTTTTCACCATAACTAATTATCCGTGTTTTCGCAATATTCCTAGGGTTTTCGCGAAAATTTAAATTATCATATCATCCTACGACACGTATAACAGAAAGGAAATGCAAAATGCAACTAACATGTGCCGAAACTCTTCAAGAAATATCATTAGTAACCGTGAGTTAATTCGTAACTTGTCCATTAAAAAAATCAAAACATCCTTAAAAACGGGAACGCATAATATTGCGACTCAACGCCTAGAGCGCTGGTTCATACTCAGAGATAGATAGCCATTGGCTTGACGCGTCCGTATGGGACGTTTTTAAGATCGAAATTAGTTGGTTTGATAAATGAGTGACATTTTATTGGGAGGCTACAGGTGTCGTTTGTGTTTCTTTGTCGGTGCACTCTTGACAGAGTGATCGTGGTCATCATGTTGTAGTGAGATTTCGGACAGCCGCGATTGGCTTCACGATGCGACGCGATCCTTCTTGGTCGGTTATAACATAATATATTTGTGCATTCGAGTAATTAGCCGCCCACTAACTGCTACTGTAACTTCGGAGTTATTCTGGTTGGTCCATTGCATGTGCAACCTGTCGCGTGCTCTCGTTCCTTGGACCTTTCCTTGTACTACAAGACGTTCTATGGAATCATTTCCTCATCGTGACGAATTGGAGAAATGGAGTATTCAAGCCTGTACTTTAGCTGCTTGATGGAATTTCTGTCCATGACACTCTAAGCATTTTCCGCCAGCACCCCAGTTTCCAGAGCGTCTGTTTTCCTCTTCTCAATTTCTCTAAGTGTTCACCTCTCCGCAGCGTAAAAACTAATGCAACGTTTACTATCTGATATGAAGAAATTGTCATTCCAAGCGAGGAAGTTCCTAGTTGGCTAGTTTTTACCACATTTGTTTGACGGAAGATTGGTGTTGAGCGTATTGCACTGTTTTTACGACGAGGTAATTGGCTGCTATGACGACTGAGTTTACCGAACTGCTCTATTTACTGGAGTAAAATATTCTCGGATAGAATTTTGAATAGGTTTTTCTAGAGAGATCTGCGAGTGTATTGTCACGAAGAAATCAGATTGAGCATGTTTTAGTACAAGTTTTTGGAAACTATTTGTTTGAATGTTAGTTTTCGTTGTTGGATGGTCCTTGTTTAGCAAAGAAGTTAACAGATTGATAGTTTAATCAGAGGGGCAATTCTCGTAATTTTTAAGAACGTTCGCATTCGCATCTCATTCACAATCTGTCAACATCACTATTACTATCACTACATGTCAACACTACATCTTCTATAATATAAAAATTAGTCGCTGAATGTGTTGCTAAGCGCAAAACTCGAGAACGGTTGGACCGATTTCGCTAATTCTTTTTTTTAAATATTCCTTGAAGTACGAGGATGGTTCTTACGGAGAGAAAAATTCTAAAAAAAAAAAAAATTTACTTAAAAAAATAAAAAAATAAAGAATCGACTGTTAGGCGATACGAAGTTCGCCGGGTCAGCTAGTATATTATAAAACATAGTCGCTTCCCGCTGTCTGTCCGTATATGCTTAGATCTTTAAAACTACGCAACGTATTTTAATGAGGTTTTTTTTAATAGATACAGTGAATCAAGAGGAAGGTTTGTACGTATAATACATGCATAATATAGTAAGCTATAATTTATAAATTTATCACGCGGGCAAAGTCGCTGGCGGAAGCTAGTACAATATTTTCCAACATTTCTGACAAGTTTGACAGATTGCGAATTGCATGTGAACGTTTTATGGCCTGCAGGTTGGTAAGTCCAAAAGACCTCTGCAATTTGCCGTTTTGTACCCATTTCATACAACTGCCAAAAAATTACAATTGTGATTTAAATATACTGACTATTTATTTGGTAGTTAATTTTGTTAACAATACATTTCCTTACCTTTACATTATTGCAAAAGGAGGTTTCATTAAATAGCTAATTACTCGAAAGCTTGTTACCAAACGTTTAGTTAGATAAAAGAGTACCTTAACTGAAACTTACTTGAATAAACCTTTTCAAAACACCCCTTATACAACCAGCCGTGGGTGTTGAACTAATCTGTGGTTGAACTTTGATACCCAGTACACACTACATGCTATAAACTTGATATTTTTCCCCTATTACACCACTTTATGGTCGATAGTGGCGAAATGGGCCAGCTTTCTTCAAAGTTGTTCATGTAATTGAGTTTCAACGGTTAATTGCCGGTAGTTGCTGGTAGTTACCGGTTTTGCTATTAACTTGGGGTTAATTTTTGCGCAAAACGATAGCTGTAGTGTGCCAAACTTGTAGTTACTAGATTACATTGTGTGGGCTACTTGATAATGTGTCTACTATATCGCATTGCCACTTCGAAATGGTGGCCCAGTAGCCGCGACTTACGTGTTGTAGGTCGTAGACTCGAACTCTGACAGGCGCTTTACTTTGTGTAAATTATTTCATCACCACTGCTCTCAAAACGGTGAAGGAAAACATCGTGAGGAAACCGGCATGTCTTTAGAACCAAAAATTCGAAGACATGTGACATCTACCATCTCGCACTGGGCCCGCGTGGTAGCCGTTACAGCCCACTCCCTCTCACAGACAGGTGGCCTAGTATGTCCCTGCAGTGGGAAAATTTATAGGCTGATTATGAGGTATGCTATTTTATAGAATTATTTTTTCTTTGATAAAATTGTTTGTGATAGTTCAAAGGCCGTATTGATTATTTTTACATCTTTTTGTTTTACCTTTTTGATAAAAGAAGATGGAAGATTTAAAGATTTAAAGAGTAAATGGTGAAGGAAAACATCGTGAAGAAACCGGCATAACAAAAACTGAAAATTTAAAGACATGAGCATAAGCACTAGCATTGGGCATTTGTATTATCATTGATAAACCAATCCTATTTGTTTACGTTTTTCTACAAAATAAAACATAAACTAAACTTCAAAGCGTCTAAAACAGCCCCATAATGTAACAGTAAACCCGAGCGTTGAGCAAAAACAATAAATTGCCCGACCGGTGCGCAATCATGCAAGCACACGCGAGAAATTACTGCCCCGGCACTATTGGAGCAATCACGCGATATATTTTACGAATTTCGCAATACTTTACTGGGTTAGCCAGTTACTAAGAATAAACAAATTCACCGTTACAATAAGCTTCCTGTTTTCTTTTGACGAATTTGAGAACGCTGTAGGTTTAGTGGGCTGTAGATTTGTTGAGTTGACCATCTTCTATTTTGGTGTACTTGGTACTTGTTGAAAGACCTACACTGTCCTTCCATACCTAATATCACTGTTATTTGAAAACATGGTAAAAGCCAATTATTTCTAAAAGAGTACCCGTGGAGTTTCTTGCCGGCTCTTCTCCTTAGGAAACGACCAATTTGGAACCGTGCGTAACTTCTGACGTTTCGTGCCCATGAAGGTTTATGTGAAATAAAATATTTTGAATTTGAATTTTGAATCTACATCCTTAGCATCATTAGCGTTATGAAAAGTTATATCTACACATTGAAACAGTAGGCACTTATTATGGAACATAAATACATAGTAGACAATCAAATAAATTCTCGTCAAAGTAAGAAGTATAAAGAACTCAAACTCAAAGCATTTATTTCAAATAAACCAATTATAGGTATTTTTGAATTGTCAATGGGTCAGTCAGTCAGAAAGATGAAGCTAGTTGCCCATTCCAAAGCGTAGTAGGTTCCTATGGAGCAGAACGGGCAAGAAACTCCACGGACACTCTTTTAAATCAGAATATTGTTACAAAATATTGGTTACATCATTCATGTTCAAATTATACATGTGAGAACAATGTAGAAAGACGTGCAAGTTAAAAGCGTCCGTAATAAAAATAAAAAGCGAAATCAATTCTAAAATTAAAATAAGCCGTGGCAGCTAAGAGATGACCAGTCCCCACTGACGGCGCCCGTTTACGAACATGACGCATGGATCAGCACCATTTAGCTCAACCATTTTGAAGGGAACATTATCCTATTACAAAAATCAATCAATCTGCCTAGCCTTTTCCCAACTATATTGGGATCGGCTTTCAGTCTAACAAGATACAGCTGAATACTAGTATTTTACATGGATGAACTGCCAGTCTGACCTCCACAACCAAAGTAACACGATACCCCTAAGTACGACTGGTTGTCAGACTTTTGGGTTTCTGACTACCCGTAACGACTGTCAAACATCTACGAATGACAGCCGGGACCAACGGCTAAGGCTGCCTGTCCACTGGAGTGGAGAGGAGAAAAGAGGAGCGGAGATGTGCCAATATTAACCAATAGAATCTTGACTTAGGATCACTGATCTAAACTCAGGGGCGGAGTCAAGATTCTATTGGTTAATATTGGCACATCTCCGCTCCTCTTTTCTCTTCTCCGCTCCAGTGGACAGGCAGCCTTAACGTGCTTTCCGAGGCATGAAGGGTTCACGATAAAATGCATTGTACATTTAATCGTAAGGATCACCCATCCACGAACCGACTGCGGCAAACATAGCTTAACCTTAAACCAACCTGCGTGGCTGTTATTTTTTAGCCACGAGCATTCATGTTCCTATTTTTTTTTTGTATTAAGAACTAAACTTCTTAGTAACGGATTACATTCTAGCCTAATAGGCTACTAAGCAATTTAACTCTAACTTAATATTTTACGAGATAGATTACGTTATAACTAAGAATAGTGTCAATTTACAGTTTTACACAAGCAATGTACCTATTGCTATAGTTTTAATTTCACATGCTTCCAATGACAAACGCTCGCTCATTAAAGTTCAAGATACTGCCGCTAGGGGGCGATCAATTCGACGCGTCCTATCAATCTCGGAGTAGATTTATATGTGTTAGCTTAATTGAGTTTCTTACTCCTCTCATTATTATTACTTCCCTTTGATGCATCAAAATACGATATATTGGTTCTGTTTTTGAGTGTGCCTTCAAGGCTATTATTCATGGGTGGGTAGGCAGATTCCTTATTAGATACCAATATTACAGCGTTGCGTAAGGCAGCCTTGTTGCTTAATTTAATTTATGATTGTGATACTAGCTTTCACCCGCAGCGTCGCCCGCGTGGAGGTCGAAAATTATCCCACGGGAACTTACTACCGGGATGAAAAGTGGCTTATATGTTAATGTAGGTTATAAACTATCTGTGTGCCAAATTTCATTTAAATCTGTTCGGTAATTTTTGCGTGATTGACTAACAAACATCCAAACATACAAACTTTCACATTTATAATATTATAATATATATATAGTAGGATTAGTAGGATTTATATTAATCTTCTTCTTAGCGTGTCGATGGCAATCTAAATGGACTCGGCCCAGAATTCGGCTACGTGTTTGGCGCCATCACTAGCGTCCATCATTTCCTGTAACGTGCAGCTGACAGGACACGCAGGACATGAAATTAAGTGTTCCATCGTTTGTGGAACAGCACCACATTAACACTCCAATGCGGAGTCGTCTATGAATCTCCACCTGAACAGATTGTCCTTGCTTCGGCCAACCTGGGTCCGGAGTCTGTTTAAAGACTTCCAGGCTATCCAAGGCAATTCATGTCCAGGCGGGAGACTTTCAGCAAGTGGAACGAATGGTTTGGGTAAGGAAGCACTGTCTCGCCACAGCTTCAGTCTCTCTTTTGGTCGTTCGCCAGTGAGTGGGACGACACACTTTAAAAAACTGTTTCGGCTTTTCAGCCTTTGTGGCACAAGGATGTTGTCATGCAAAGGGTGTCGTTTGTCAGAGATCATTTTGGATCTTTCGCTGGAGCTTGCCACCGCTCTGCGAACCACTGGTGGCGCTATTCCTGCCAGTGGGTACAGCATTTGAACCGGGGTCGGTATTAGGCAACCAGTGATGATCCGGCACGTTTCATTCAATGCTGTATCCACCAATTTTGCATGGGCAGAACGACTCCACACGGGGCATGCGAATTCACCTGCAGAAAAAGATAGAGCCAGCCCAGTAGTTCGCATAACGTCAGGCGAAGCACCCCACTTCGATGAGACTAATCGCTGAAGAAGACTGTTGCGAGAGTGCACCTTCTGCTTGATGTTATTGCAGTTTTTGCTGAATGTTAAAGATCTGTCCAGAGTAACGCCAAGATATCTAGGGGAGTTGCTGTGTTCGATGGGGACCCCACCCCAAACGATGTTAAGCCTGCGGCGGGCCTCTCTATTGCGGAGATGGAATAAGCAAGACTGTGTTTTGCTCGGATTGGCCTTAAGTGAGTTAGCGAGGTAGTAGGAGGCTAAGCCACTAAGAGCGTCTGACAAGTGGACCTCAACTTCCTCAAAGGTGGTGGCTTGGGAGGTGAGGGCAAGGTCATCTGCATAGAGGAAGCGGGACGTGTTTGGGCTGGATGGTTGGTCGTTGGTATAAATATTAAAAAGGAGTGGTGCCAGGACACTACCTTGAGGTAAACCGTTTTTTTGCGCCCTCCAACGACTTTTTCCTGAAAGAAGATGGACCTGAAAACGGCGGTTGTGGAGAAGTTCTCGGAGTATTCGAACAAAATTCTGATCGCTGTTCAATGTCTCCACCTTCCACAACAACCGTTTGAGGTTGACTGTATCGTAAGCTGCTGACAGGTCCACGAATACAGCACCTGTGACCATTCCTGTCTCGAAACCATCCTCAATGTGTTGAACGAGTTTGAGGGTCTGATTGCAGCCCCTCAAACTCGTTTTTAATTTATATTAATATTAGTAGGATAGTAGAATTATCATGGTTATACAATAATCATCAAATCCTTGGACAAAGACCATTGTAGAAAAAAAATTGGACAGGTTTTAATCCCTAAAATGGTTGTCTGTTAGGCCCTATTATTTTAGTCTCAGTTTTTTTTAAATTTTTTTAATTAAAATTGTTACTAGGTAAGCATCTTAGATTTTATTCAACTTTCAAAGTGATTCATCTGTCCAGAAAAAGTTTATAAAATGAAAACACCGTTAATTATGTAGGAACCTTAATTAATATAATTCATCCATACCTACATAAACACACAAGCCTAAACACAGCTACAGAAAAGAAAACGAAACGAAACGAAAAGAAAGATGGAAGATGACGCTCAATTATCACAGAATTAATATTTACTCCCATTCAAAATTAGGACTGAATACGTAATCGCGTTGTGACAAAAAAATCTTTAATATTCAACCTTTGATCTTTGTAGGAAGTTAAAAAAGAACCTATACTTAGCCCCGGGCTTGGAGGGCGGAGGGGACCGGGCAAAGAATATTCAAACGGGAGATGTGACATTATTTTAGTTTGATATGACTATTTTGGTGCACGCATATTATGCACAGAGCAGTGGTGGCGCAGTGGTAACGGTCCTGACTTACGAGTCGTAGGTCTGTGGTGTGATGTCACGTACATCAGCACGTCACGTACAGCACGTAGTATAATATGCTAAGGTAGATAGTATGTGAATACGTGATTGTAGATTATCGACATAACATCACGTCGTAACTATGTATATAATGTTACCAATTAAAGGTGGAAGAGTAATCGACTCTTGGAGTAGTAACTAACATGTAGTTTACTTTGACCCCTCCATCCCCTCGCATCGCATGGCGACCCTGCCAGTCGGCTGGACGGCGTTATAGTTGTCCGACCAGGAGCTAGTCACGGTTCGTGGTTCGCGGTTTGATTGTCTTCATTGAGTATCACGTCAGTCGCGTCGTGTCACAGGCCATGGGGAGCACGACGTCCAAGGAAGAGGTGATTATGGCCCAGGCGTCTACGAGTGGTGCAAATACCGCAACGGCTACGCAGGAGCAGTTGGCGGTTATCAAGACCGTGTTGCTGTTTGTGGCTGTGTGTATGGCAGTTGTCATCATAGGTTTGGCGGTTCGCATGTATCGGAGATGTCACCACAACTGGATTGAAGAAAAGATGAGACAGCGGGAAGTCCAGAAGGCTGTACAGATGGCTTGACCAGGAGCCGTCGGAGGAACGAAGTGAGTGTTTCTTATGTAAATGTGAATAAGTGTGTGTCGGTGCTTGCGGTCATCGTTAAATTTGGAGACATTGATTTAAATGGAAGTGGAGTTAACGTCGCTATTTGTACAACTTAAGTTATTAAGGGAATCTATTGTCAAGTTAGGCCCTAGTAGGCGAAAAGGCAGAAATTTTGATAGTAAGATCAGTGAGGTGAAAGCGCTCTATCGTAAATTTAAGTGTATAGTTTCAGAATCTAGTAAGTTCTCGGAAGAACTGGCTCAGTTGATATGTAAGATAGAAGCGTTATACGTGGACACTGTTAAGTTTGAGAGCGGAACCGGAACGGAACAAAACATGGCGGCGGAAAGGTTTTCTTTGAGAACGGCAGTTGGCCTACTCCCGAAGATGAGTGGCGATGAACAAGTAACGCAAGACTTGATTGATGCCATAGGATTATATAGTTCTATGTTAGTGGAAGCAGATAATGCTCTTTTAATTAAATTTGTTTTGACAACACGACTTACCCAGGGTGCTAGGATTCGGTTGTCCTCTACTTACGCAACGGTAGATTGTCTGTTAGCTGATATGAAGAAGCATTTGTTAACAGTAGAGTCAGACGTAGCTGTGCAAGTGAAGCTTGCTCGCGCTAGGCAGAATGATAGGTCGGTCGCGGATTTTGGGGCTGAGATAGAGAAGTTAATGGTTAATTTGACTATTTCTCAAGCCGGGGAAAGTTCGGAAGCATATGAGATTTTGCGGCCGTTGAACGAAAAGTACGCGATCAGGAAGTTTGCTGACGGGCTTCGCAATCAGCGGTTAAGTACGATCATTACGGCGCGGAATTTGACTTGTTTGAAGGATGCAATCAGGGTAGCAGAAGACGAAGGTTGTGCATCGTCGGCACAGGTCATGGCGTATCAGCGTTGGCCCGCGAGGGGTGGTTTTGATAATAGAGGTCGCGGAAATGGTTATAGGCGGTCTACAGTAGGAAATGGATACGCGCAACATAAGACAGCTGTTGAGCGTACGCGCAAAAATGCCACCGCATGGCATAATCGTGGAATGCGCGGTCGTAGCAATAATGCTCATCGTGGTCATTCGACTCAGCAAGGTCGGAAGCGTGTAGCGTATTTCGAGCATGCGCGTAGTGATGCTGACTCAGGCGGAACGTCAATGTCACGACGTAATGAAGCGACTGACCACCAGTTGCAGTTTTTTCGAGACTAAGCGTATTTTAGCTTGCGATAGTATTAATTGGGTTAATTTTCTAGTGAATAATATAAATGCGGAATGGTTAGTAGATACGGGCGCGTCGATATCGGCTGTAAAAAGTGGTTTCTTGTTGAACAATGCTTTGTGCTGTAAGGTAATTAAGGAAGAATTAGTGGTTAATGGTGTAGGAGGTAGTTTGAGGGCTATAGGTTATGTATATTTAACGTTAGAGTATGAACGGTGTTCTTTCACGCATAAGTTTTATATATTTGATGATTTGCCATGTAAGTCGGTTGGTATATTAGGTCAGGATTTCTTGCAGAAGTATGGTGGTATTATAGATTTTTCGGCGAATAGGTTTTCTCTTAGGGATCGTGGACGACGGGTGGTTTCGATGCCACTTAAGTCCTATGATTACTTGTTGACTATTCCACCGCGTTGTGAGGTGGTTAGGTATTACCCCGTTAACAGAGCGGAGGATTGTGTGGTGGTTAGGCAAGAATTGCGGAAAGGCGTTTTCTTGGCTAGTGTGTTAGTAAGGCCTAAAAGCGGGATGGTACCCGTTAGGATTTTAAATACGAACTCCGAGGAAGTTGTGTGTAGTATGTCCGGTGTGGAAGTTTGTCCGTTGAGTGATTTTGATTGTTGTAATTTCGTGAAGCCAGGGACGGACGTTGAGCGTGTAGCAGAGGTACTTTCTTTACTTAAACTCGACTATTTGAACGCCGAGGAGCGGTTGTCGGTTGAGCAAGTGTGTGCAAAGTTTTCGGATGTTTTTCATCTCCCGGGTGATAAATTAGCTGTCACTAACGTATATGAGCAGTCTATACGCTTGAAAGAGAGTGCTACTCCGGTGTACAAGAGGCAGTATAGGATACCTTATGTACAGAAGAAGGAGGTTGATAGGCAAGTGCAGGAGATGCTGGAGGGTAATATCATTGAAGAGGCGGTTAGTGAGTGGTCTAGTCCTGTTTTGGTGGTACCCAAAAAGACGGATCGTAGTGGGGAGAAGAAGTGGCGAGTGGTTATAGATTATAGGCAGTTGAATGAAAAGATACAGGATGATAAGTTTCCATTGCCGAATATAACTGAGATTTTGGATTCGATGTCAGGCGCAGTTTACTTTAGTCACTGTGATTTATCACAATCTTATTATCAGTGTGCTTTGGAGGAGAGTAGTAGGAAGTACACTGCTTTCACAACAGACAAGGGGCAGTATCAAATGTGTAGGTTACCAATGGGTTTGAAGATAAGTCCGAGTTCGTTTAGTAGGTTAATGACTGTGGCCATGTCTGGGTTGAATTACGATAGGTGTCTGATTTATTTGGATGATCTCATTATTTTTGGACGGAATTTAGATGAACATAATCGGAACCTAATATCAGTATTTTTACGCTTGAGGGAAGTAAATCTAAAGTTGAATCCGTCTAAATGTGAATTTTTGAAGAAGCAAGTGCTTTATTTGGGGCATGTAATATCGGCCGAAGGTATTTCACCAGATCCAGAGAAGGTAGAAGTTATTAGAGGTTATCCGCGTCCATCGACGGTTGATGAGGTAAAGCGATTTGTAGCGTTTGCGAATTATTATAGGAAATTCATACCACAGTTTGCTGATATAGTGGTACCTATGAATAAGCTGTGTAAGAGAGGTGTTGTATTTAGTTGGTCCGATGAGTGCGAGAAGTCGTTTTTGTTGCTTAAGGAAGCGTTAATGAGTCCACCGGTGTTGGATTATCCTGATTTTTCTGATAGCAATACTTTTATATTGCAAACCGATAGTTCTGGATATGCTATAGGGAGTGTGTTGTGTAATGGGAACGGAAAACCCATCGCATATGCTAGTAGGTCGTTAGGGAAGAGTGAGTTAAATTATCCGATAATAGAGAAGGAGTTGTTGGCAATAGTTTGGTCAGTTAAATATTTTAGACCGTATTTGTACGGACGGAGGTTCGTTGTAAAGACGGATCACCGGCCATTACTGTATTTGTTTAACATGACAGATCCATCTAGTAGGTTGACTAAGTTTCGTTTGTGTTTAGAGGAGTATGATTTTGAGGTTGAATATATTAAGGGCAAAGAGAATGTACTAGCGGATGCACTTTCTAGAATAGTGATAACGAGTGAGGATTTGAAATTGATACGGGAAAAGACGGTATCCGTAATGACGAGGGCGCAGTACAAGCAGTTGGGAAAGCCAAATGTTTGTGATAGGGACTCCGTGGTATCTGGGACTGATCACCCTAGGATCGTGGAAGTACTTAAGAAGCAAGGAAATGACATTGAGATTTGTTTAGATGATTGGGAGAAAATGTTACGTAACAATAATAATAATAATAATAATAACAACAATAATAATAATGGTTGTAGGAAGATATTTTCAAAGTCGCGCAATTTAGTGTATATGCCAGAAAACTCGAGTATTTATGTAAACTATGAATCTTTATCGGGAATTTCGCGAGACGAATTATCGAAAGACATAGTCAGTTTTTGTATTGAAGAAGGCATTAAAGAAGTAATTATTATGAAGAATCGTTATAACGTTGATTTTATTACAAGAATGGCAAAATATTTAAAGGAAAATAGAAGTTCGATTTGTGGGGATTTTAAATTGTGTGTAGTGAAGGATTTACGGAGAATAGAAGGGAAAGATGAGAAGAAGGTTATTTTGAATGATTTCCATATTTTACCCACGAGTGGTCATGCAGGAATACGTAGGATGGTGAATAATATAAAGAAGTATTATTATTGGCCTTCTATAGAGAAAGACGTAGTGGAGTACGTTGGTAAATGTGATAAGTGTTGTAAGCAAAAGTATTCTAGGAATACTAGGGAACCCATGACGATTACGACTACGGCGTCAACATCGTTTGAGAAGATTTATTTAGACATAGTAGGACCCCTTGATAGAGACGAAAGAGGCAATGTTTACATATTAACTCTTCAATGTGAACTTACGAAGTTTGTAGAGGCTTATCCGTTAAAGAATAAATCCGCAAATGAGGTAGCAAAAGCTTTGGCAGAGAATTTTGTTTTGAGATATGGAATACCGAAGACAATAGCTACGGATAGGGGTAGTGAATTCGTTTCGAAAGTAATGATAGAGCTATGTGATATCATGAACATCAATAAAGTCATGTCGACGTCATATCATCATGAGAGTATAGGTTCTTTGGAGAATGTACATAAAACATTAGGTGCATATTTGAGGATACAGACGGATAATAACCCATCATCATGGAGTTCTTGGATTCAATTTTGGTGTTTTTCTTACAATACAACAGTTAATACTGTTACCAAATATACACCTTATGAGCTAGTGTTTGGGAGAAAATGCAGATTACCAAGTAGTCTACAAGGAGAAAGTGTTGAACCATTGTATAATTTTGATAATTATCCTTTAGAATTTAAGTACAGATTGCAAAGGGCACAAAATGATGCAAGGGAGAATTTAATAGCGAGTAAATTAGCTAGGAAACATTGTTATGATAAGAATCTTAATTCTGTAACCTATAAGGAAGGTGATTTAGTTTTGATTAAGAATGAAACTGGCAATAAATTGGAATGTATTTATAATGGACCTTTTGAAGTTGTAAAAGACGAGTCACCAAATGTTGTGATTAAGTATAAAAATAAAATAGAGATAGTACATAAGAATAGAACAAAATTGTATTGTAAGAGTTAGAGTAATAGTTTGTAATGTGAAAAAAAAACCTTGTAAAAAATTTTTTTTTTTTAATTTAAGGGGGTGATGTGGTGTGATGTCACGTACATCAGCACGTCACGTACAGCACGTAGTATAATATGCTAAGGTAGATAGTATGTGAATACGTGATTGTAGATTATCGACATAACATCACGTCGTAACTATGTATATAATGTTACCAATTAAAGGTGGAAGAGTAATCGACTCTTGGAGTAGTAACTAACATGTAGTTTACTTTGACCCCTCCATCCCCTCGCATCGCAGGTCGACCCAAGTAAGCGCTTTACTTTGTGTAAATAATTTCATCACCACTGCTTTCAAAACGGTGAAGGAAAACATCGTGAGGAAACCGGCGTGTCTTAGACCCAAAAATTCGAAGACATGTGACATCTACCAACCCGCACTGGGCCCGCGTGGTAGATTACGGCCCCCTCTCACAGAGAGACCTGTGTCCCAGCAGTGGGAACATTAATAGGCTGATTATGTATGTATGATTATGTATATTATGTACACTTCTTTTCGAGTGGTTAGTGATTAACCTGGTGTCGAGTATATTTGGTGTCGCTATTATATGTACACTGTACAGCGTGGAGTACAGTCTCGACCATTTAAACATTAGTCTTCCTAATAGCTCTGTCACTGCTGAGAATCGTGACTCCGTTTCATATTGTCAACCGTTTTACTCCATCTATTAAGATACGTTCACACAGCGATTTTTTTCCCGTATACGAGATTTTATTGAACAGAGTGGTGGCAGTAGAAAATATATTAAATTGTGCACACGGAGTCAATGCGGGAAAATATCGTGTTCGAGAAATATTTTTCCCCATAAATCGTACGAAGTTGCCACTAAGGATGCCGCGTCTCATAACGATTTTCCCGAATACGACTTGCAGTGGCGCTTATGTTCATGTTGTAGTATATAATCGTGTAATTAAGTGAACAAACTTTTCTCTCGTATGTAAACTAAACAACTGACTTTCCGTTCGATTTTAACGTAACGTTAAAATCAAATGGAAATGGTGGCCGTGTGAACGATTTTCTCGTATACGGGAAAATCGTATACGTGATTAAAACGAATCGTATAGTCGCCGTGTGAACCAAGCTTTACGATCAGTGGCCGATGGAGTTTGTTACGGACGCGAATCATATTTTAATCAACATACAATCTGACATTGACCTGCAAATTGAAAAAAAAACGTAAGAAAATTTGAATTTCACCATACCCTTAAATGTAAAATATTTATGGTCGATTCTGTTCTTGTATGAGGATTCCACTTTGACTCTCTAAAGGACTGAGCCACGGATACCCCATGCGGCTACCCCTATTGAAGTATAAATCATATTAAGCTCACCAGGCATTATCCTGACTGGGCCTATTTATTTATTTAAACTTTTCACACAAGATAAAGCTAAACGTATTTAATGCCTTCTAGACCTATAAAATTTCTGTGTTGTGACGTTTTTTCCACGACATTATACGTTCTGACGTGAAAACCTCTTGATAAAAAACAAAAGAAAGAAAGACAGCTAGCCACTATTAAACTTGTCTAAAATGTTTATAAGAATATTTTCCTTTCAAAATCAATCTTCCTAGCCTTTTCCCAACTATCTTGGGGTCGGCTTCCAGTCTAACCAGATGTAGCTGAATAACATTATTTTACATGGAGCGACTGCCTATCTGACCTCCACAACCCAGTAACTGGGTAATACTCCCCTTGGTAAGACTGGTGTCTGACTTTCGGGCTTCTGACGACTCGTAACGACTGTCAAAGATCCACGAATTAGAGCCGGGACCAACGGCTTAACGTGCTTTCCAAGGTACGGAGGAGTCTCGGTATGTGAAGATGGTCACCCATCCACTGACCAACCCCGGCAAGCGTAGTTTAACCTGATGGATCGACCCGTGCGGCTTGTTATTACTTAGCCACGAGCTCCTCAGGAATATTTTCCTTTATCTGGTTAAAAGGGAAAAGGCTCGCCCTATAGATAAAATCATGGAAAATAGATTTGTTAATCTACGCCATAAAGGTGAATTAATGTGCAGTGATAGCCTAGTGGTGTGACCGTCAGACTGCCAAGTTATATGTCTCGAGGTCGAACCCAAGGTACGCACCTCTGGCTTTTCGGAACTCATGTGCGTATTGTATGCGTCACTTGCTTGAAACGGTGAAGGAAAACATTATGAGGAAACCGGCATGCCTGAGAGATATTGACGGCATGTGAAGTCAATCAGAGTCCCAAAAACGCGGGTGGATTTATAAATCTGATACCAGTTAGTCCAAAGAAGAGAAGAAGAACACGGTGAAATTTCCAATGAGCCACAGAAAAAATATTAACAGAGTAAAGCCTACATACCAATTGAAAGTTCGTATTTCGAGAGCGAAAAATTTTCATAATTTCCTGGCATATCTGCTTCAATTTTAAGATCACTGTGCGAAACGGAACGCAAAATTTCAATTCGTGAATTTGTTATTTAAATTCGTTAACTCAGCTGGCAGTAATTACTTATTCTTTTACTTTGGAAATAACTTCATAACTTCAACACCGCTACGTTAATCAAACCAATTTTGTGTGAAATATAGTTAAATAGTTTTAGTTTAAATCAGATGTCTGATTCGATTTGATTTACTTGCTTAAACTACGGTTGCAGAGTGAACGCGTTTCTGACACCTCTCAGTTGGACACCATTAGGAACAAATAAAGTATGAATTCGTAAAACGAACGCATTCTTTCGGCGGCCGGAATTTCACAGCTGTCCGGGAGACCCGTATGGGCTCTCGGAACGGAGACACATGTGAGGCGCTAGAACATTGTTTCATACCGACGCAGATTGGTCTTTACGCGACCCGCTCCGTGTAGAGCCCGTACAACGTATCGTACTACTTTACCTTTCAGAGCACTGCGGGACGTCCGTACATGGGAGACCCGTACGGTACACTAGGCACACCGTACACTAAGCAACTTTTAAAAGTGATTTGCTCCTACTGTGTTGATTTATATTTTTTGATGTTACTAATATAGTATTTTGGAACCCATATAAATATAAAATAGGTCTTATAACAAAGTTGCAGTCAATATTCCACGAGAAAATCGGTTTTGAATTTTGCTAAGTAGATACATATTGGTGCTCGTGACTGTACATACTTAAAATGTTATTAAATGAGAGGCTCACTAATCACCTACCTTAATATCGTGGTTAGTTTATAAGTAGATTTCGTTATATAAGAACACGCCTACAAATTGTTCTTATTAAAAAAGTAATCAAAATAAATGCGACAGACATTTTTAGTAAAATAATTTTCATATTTTTTTTAGATTTAAAAGCAACCGTATACTAACCAGTAACATTTAACAAATAAAAATTCTAAAATGAATAATTAGAAAAAAAACAATTAAGATTACTTCATGTGCAGTCAGGGATAATTATTAAAATAATAATAGTTAAGCAAATTGATACCTACCCTACGTAAATACGCATACATTCATAAACTCTTCTTCCCATGGGGGTAGGCAGAAACTACAGAACGCCACCAGCTACGATCCTTACATACTCCTTTTACCTCGTTTACGTTCATACATCTGGTCATACACGCACGCCGGTTGCTAGTAGGTACTACGCACCTGTCCTTTCTGAAGAACATCACCAATAAGGTCACTATATAGTCTCCTAGGATGTCCCCTCCCGGCATTTCCACTCACATCTGCCTTATAAATACCTTTTGTTAGTCGCCTTTCATTTGTAGTGGTTACACCGCCACATACGAACTACGCAACGAAGACATGACGTCACTCAATTCCTGCATCGCGCAGTTAGAGTTTACGAAAAACATAAATAAGACTATCCGAAATCAACATATGGGCAGTTGCCCGCCAGACATAACAACCCGTCTGGTTGGAGGATCCTCCCTTTTCTATGGTGGATGAGTGAACTTTACACCCTGTTCCTCACACCCCTAAACATTCATCCTCTGAACATAACCAAACCATCTAAGCCTCAAACCAAATAAATAACCAAGACATTGTGCTGTCAACAGTGATGGGAGGCCGGTTTCGTAAACATGTGTGCATTTAGTGAGGTGTAGTTTGATTGTAAATGGATGTAAATGTGTACGTGTGACCGTGTATGCACAGAGCGGTGGTGTAGTTTTGGCATGCTTCACTGTATTGTTCGCAGCGCTGTCTTGGTTTTTTTATTTTGTCTGATCTAAGAATAGTCTTTTCAATTATTGTCTCTTCTCTCTACTATAAGTGAATTTTCTGTGATAAAGCTATTTCATACAACAGTCTAGAAATGCCAATAGTGATTTGAAATACTGGATGATTTTTTTTTACCATCTCGATAAAAATAGGGTATAATAGGTAAACGGAGTAGAAGTCTATGGCATAGTTTTTTTTTTTTTTTAATAGAAATTCGTAGCTTTTCTTAGTTAGTTTCGCGTCCGCGCTTCTTGTATCTCAATGGTAAGCAAATATTCTCGGGCATGGCTTCTGTTTTATTAACACACCGCACCATTTAAGCTGTTTTCAGACCAGCGCGATTTGTCGCGCGACGCGACACCGGTTATTGTTATACCGTGAAGTTTTGTATTGTTCGTGTCGCGTCGCACGACTAATAGCGCTGGTCTGAAAACAGCTTTATGCTCCAGACGGTAAAAAAAAATCGTCCGGTATACGTATATGGACAATTTAAGTTGATAAACATTGGCGGTGACGTATATATGCTCAAGGGCATATAATAATTAATTGGAAATAACTTCCTTTGTGGGTATTTATAATTTTTTTGTTCTATAACAGGGAGATAAACAATTTAATAAATAAGGAAGTAGGTCACTCTGTATTCTTAACGTTTTTAACAGACCTTTTTTTCCTCATTCAAGTTAGGTGTCAGGGGTGTAACGCCGCGGTTATTTTCCTGGTGAAATGGTCAGCATTCCAGGGGTGTCACCTTGAATTCTGTTGGGAACAACAAAAAACAAGAGGATCGTATTATGTTTAAAAAAATATGGCAATACATAACAGAAATGATTTTAACTGAAATTGAGGCTTTAAATACTATATGAAATTCATAACATAACATTATGCCTTCATTCCCTGGAGGGTAAGGTAGAGGTACACCTATAGTACATTTTGCCAGTTATATTTAAGTCCCATGTAACGGGGCGAGCCTATTGCCAACCGGGCCCATGCACAAATCCAGACTGCGAGCTGCTACTGAGAAACTCCAGAAAGAAAAACCCTATAACACTTTGCCTGTCCCGGGCACCGAATCCAGGGACCTCACAATCGAGGTTTTCTCACAATGTTTCCTTAATCAAAAATCGGTGTCAAAAAAGTAACTTACTGAAATAAAAATATAATCGGTGGTGTCAAAAACATAAAATACAAAAATAAAAATTCAATCGGTGGTGTCAAAAAAGTAACTTATCAAACCAAAATTAAATCGGTGGTGTCAAAAAGTAACTTACCAAATAAAAATTAAATCGGTGGTGTCAAAAAAATTACTTTTCAAATAAATACAAAAAAACAAAAGAGCACATTATTTAAAATACTTAGAGAAAAGATCAAGCCAAATGCAATACAATTAATAATATTTTTTCCAACGTCTGCCTCGAACGCTTGGCTACCTATTCGCTTTTTAAAATTTTCTCTCCAACAAAATGGCGACATCTTTCGGTTTTAAAGCAACAACGTGTGCTGCCAAAGGCAATATCATTATTTCATACTCGCAAGATGCGTTCGGAAGCGGCGGCCATTTTTATTGTTCCCTACTTCAAAACGGAGATTGCTTTAAAAAAATTGGCAAATGTCGCCGTTCCTGCATAAGTGGGACGCTTAATTTTAATCGTTAATGGCACAGATTACACTTAGCTAAATATATTGCTGTCTTTTTTTTATAGGCAAAACGAGAAAGAGATGGCAGGCTAAGGAGTTCTAGTTTACATGATGAGAAACTGTAGCGGGTTTTGCTGAACATGCGTTTACAAGATAAGACGACAATACTGAACTGTAATACTAGCAGCAATATCAACAATAGGTCTAATCAGTTGATATTGCTGCTAGTATTACAGTTTCAGGATTGCTGTGTGGATAGATCTGTAAAGCGTTTCTATTTTGTAACTATGAAATCGTTCTCATTTATTTAATTACCCGACTTCGGCGAAGCAAAAAGGAGGGTTATGATTTTGACCGGTATGTATGTATGTATGTATGTATGTATGTATATATGTATGTATGTATGTATGTATGTATGTATGTATGTATGTTCATCTGTAACCTCATAACTTCTAAACCACTGATCATAATTTGACAAATGAGGTACCGTTAGAAGCGTCCTAATTGTCCGCTGGTTATAGGCTATATGAAGTTACATTAAATTCAATATGGCGCCCTCTAGAGGACATAAAGTCACGAACGAAAAAAAATTTTTTTTTTAATCATGCCATGTTTGGTATCAAATGAAAGGGCTTGACAAGCACGTTACAAATATGTATATATATTATATTTTTAAAGTACATAAATATGTTTAAATTGTTGAAAACATGCAAAAGTAAGACTGTGCTACGTACGGCGGCGCGGCTGTAAAATTAATACCTGTTATACAATTTAACCTATACAAAAAAGAATAAAGCGGCTCTGCAAATACTTTATTACGAAATTATAACCCCAAAACAAATTAAATAAAAAGCAAGTTTAAAAACTAAAACCCGACTACTGAAAAATCACGCTCTAAAAAGTATAAAACAAGAAAATATTTCGGACAGAAATCAAGACATAGCATAGGTACAAAAATGGTCAAAGTAAAGCCGTAGTCGCATGCCTGTCGGCTACAAAATTATAATGGCATGCGACTACGGCTTTACTTTGACCATTTTTGTACCTATGCTATGTCTTGATTTCTGTCCGAAATATTTTCTTGTTTTATACTTTTTAGAGCGTGATTTTTCAGTAGTCGGGTTTTAGTTTTTAAACTTGCTTTTTATTTATATAAGCTAACACACTTAAAATAACAATATTAACATGTACTTTGTCTAAAATAGGAACGGAAAGAAATAAAAGGCAGATATTTTTATCCACATCGCTATATATATAGAAAAACTTCCCAAAAGAATGGTAGCATTGCTACATATTTTATTTTATTTTTATTTTATTTATTTGGCTCACCAACAATTGAATACACTGATACAAAGATAATGAGATACATTCAATATACTTATAGACTAGTGTACCAATCTCTTACAGGTAAGCACATCATGCATTACTTATGTTGTTGGTTGATATTGATAAGTAGCGACAACTTAAAATTAGATGAGTTCTTATACTCATCTAAGATAATGTAATATTATTTTCAAACCAATTACAATTTAAAATCAAATTAAAATTTAAAAAAAATCCAATATAAATCCAAAATAAAATCATAATTAAAATCACATTAAATCAAAATTAACACTAAAACTAAGATTAAAATCAAAATTAAAATTAAATTCACCCTGAAATTATTGAAATTATTTTACAAATTTCACAAATTTTTGTACATAGTATTTCGGAACTTACCAAGTGAGTCAGAGTGCACATCAACAACATCACTGCAGCTATTTAATAATTTACATAGGCGGGGGATTGGAGAATTAGCCCCAAGAACAGTTCTGCGAAGAGGAGGACATAAGGGGGTTATAGGGGCTCGTGGGCTTTTCGTGGGTACACGGATTTTGATCCTGCTCAACAATTGGGGACAGTCAATTTTATAATTCAAAATTTTAAATAAAAACAACGAATCCAGTAAATCTCTCCTCTTTTGTAGGGATATCATCTTGAAATGCAAGAGTCTATCTTTATACGATCGTTTCTTTTTTGCTATCCCGGAAGAGTATGCTAAATGCCACAAAAATCGTTTTTGAACCCTTTCCAATCTTAGTGTGTGGGTGGCATAATGGGGTCTCCATACAGTGCTGCAATATTCCAACGAGCTACGGACCAAACAATTATAAAGAAGAATTTTTGTCTTAGTGCGACGGAAACAAGTAACATTTCTAATGACAAACCCAAGCATTCTAGAGGCTTTTTTAACTACATTTTCAATATGGGGTACAAATGTTAACCGCCTATCGAACAAAACTCCCAAGTCTCTTATCTGTTCCACTTCCTGAATTAAGTTGCCACTAATGTAATAAGCAGATCGCGTTAATTTAATTTTCCTGGTGAATTTCACGTGGTAGCACTTGCTAATATTCAAGCTCATATCATTATCATCACACCACTTTACTAACATGTCAATGTCTCTCTGTAGCAACTGAACATCAAGGTCTGATTCAATTATTCTACAAAATTTTAAATCGTCAGCATACATATAACACTCAGAAAATTTCAACTCATTGGCGAGATCATTACAAAACAAGTTAAATAAAACTGGGCCAACATGTGAACCCTGTGGGACGCCAGATGTAACCCTGTAGGAGCCCGACTGGTAGCCATTGAGAGCAACAAAGAAGGAACGACCATCGAGATAGGATTTAAACCAATTAAGGAGGGAGCCAGTGATGCCGTAAGCAGTTAATTTATGCAGAAGTATATTATGGGGGACGCGATCAAAGGCCCTGCTAAAATCAGTATATATCACGTCAACTTGTTTCCCAGAGTCAATGGCACTTGTCAGGGTTTCCATGAAAGTCACTAGGTTAGTGCATGTAGATCTGGAACTTACAAAGCCATGCTGGGAATTAGTAAGGTAAAGTTTCAAATGAGACTGTATGTAGGGACAAACCATGGATTCTAGAACTTTGGCGAGGGTGGATAAAATTGAAATTGGCCTATAGTTACTTACATAATTACGAGCACTACATTTATGAATCGGTACCACCTTTGCTACCTTCCAAATATTTGGGAATATGCCGGACGCAAGTGATCGATTGAATATTTGTAGTAAGGGAGCTACCAGAGGCAAAGCACACATGGAAACAAAATAAGAAGGGATTCCGTCGGGACCAGCACCTTTTCGACGATCCAATGATTTCAATTTATTGAGCAAGGCATCACTTTCAATCGTAGGTGTAGTTAAAGGTAAACTGTAAGCCAACATGCCCTGCATGTATTCTGAGGAAGATAATTGAGTCACATTTTGTAGTCTGTACATGGAAGAGAAGTGAGCAGCGAACATTTCTGAGATATTGATACCATCCGAAGACGATGTGATGCCGTCAGTCATTGTTAGGGGATAAGAACTAGTGCCACCTCGCTTGTCCTTGACATAAGCCCAAAATCGCTTCGGATCTTTGGCTATTACTGTTTCTAGGTTGCTAACATATTTATTATAACATGAGGCAGCCATCGCCGAGCACCGATTACTCAGCAGCTTTAGTTCAAGCTCATCCATGGGGTTTTTGTAGGTTCTGTATCGCTGGCGAATCTTTTCCTTTTCTCTCAAAGATCTTATTAAATTTTTATCGAACCAAGGAGGGTGTGTCTTATATTTTCGGGTGATAGGGGGATCTTGCATTTCTATAATATTTTTTATTTTACCGTAGAATATACTGAGCATATCGTTCACATCGCGAGTGCCATCAAATAACAGGTTCCAATCAATCTCATTTAAGTGTTTACAAATAATATCATAGTCTAATTTGTAAAAATTTACTCTTTTATTACTATTATAAGGAAGTCTTGTGTCTTTAAATGACTTTATATTAATTTCTATTGGGGGATGCAAAGGGTCAATTATACTTAGGGGATTTAGAGCAGGACATACGATACCGGAAGTTAAGTTAGTCAACGCAAGGTCAAGCACGCGTCCTGACTTATTTGTTATATTGTTTAGTTGAAGTAATTTGTTTATATGACTAAAATCAGTTAACAAGTGAGCAATACCTGGTGCCACATAACCACTATCCAACTCACTTACTAAGCTCCAATCAATATTACTTAGATTAAAGTCACCAACTATACACGACTTCAAACCCGACTGTTCAAATATGGTATTACAAGAGTCCAAGAAGTGTTCTAGGGTTGAACGAACTACAGGGGGAGGCAAATAAACTGCGCACAGAGCTAATCGATGGACAGACTTTGTAATCGAGATGTCTATGATAACCCACAAATCTTCACAATTGCTTTCCCATTGAGTCATGCGTTTTGAATTTATTCCCTTTAGTACGGCAATCAGAACACCCCCACCATCTTTTTTCCTGTTATCCCTATCTCGCCTATAGACTACATATCTGTTATCAAACAGCTCTGAGCTCATTACAGAATCATTTAACCATGTCTCGGTTAAAATTATGACATCATAGTTTTCGCACGAAACTTGACGAAAAATTATGACATTTAGTGCGTAAGCCTCTAGTGTTTTGATAATATATCCTTAAATCCGAGAATGATAATGAATTCTATTAACTGTTACATTGACAAAAACCAGACTGGAGGTAAAAAAAAAGAAAAAAGAAGACCATTAGATGAAAACATAAAATTAAACCAGCCTATTCAAAGTATCCTTATTCCTAACCAGAATGTGTTCCGCTTCATGTGCCTTCCGCATGAATATGCGACCACCTCGCACCCACACAAACTGATATCCGATCTCCCTGGCTTTGATTCTAGCGGCAGCATGGAGTGCCTTGTTGGTAGTAGACAGATGTTCTGTAATATAGATCGGGCATTTAGGTCCTGAGTATCCCAAGTGTGTTGTATTCAGTTTGTTTTCCGGATTCGATCTATTAAATTTCATGGTAGCTGCGAGTAATTGGTCACGATTACGGGGGGAAGCGAGTTGTACTACCACGGCGCGCGGGCGGGAATTGCTGGCATTTTGTTTTGCGACCCTTGTGCAATGTTTAATGTCGTTGTCATGAATACCGCTCCCAACTACTTTTGATAATTGTGACACAATCTCTATCAAGTTTTCTTGCTTCTTTTCCGGAAGGCTTCTTTTCCGGAAGAGATGAGGGTGTGTATTAACGATTAGTCTTCACGCATGAATCAACTGGAACAGCAATCCCGTGCAAACAATGTGGAAATTCAGTGGAATTTCCACATTGTTTGCACGGGATTGCTGTTCCAGTTGATTCATGCGTGAAGACTAATCGTTAATACACACCCTCATCTCTAAATTTTCCCTCTGCAACTCCTTCATATTCTCCTTGGACGCTGTATACTCCTTTAAAAGATCTTCATACTGATGGTTCATAAATGCCATAGATTTTTCCATATTCTCCATTTGATCTTTAAGTGGTTGCAGTTGTTGATTCAAGGTAAATTTCATATTTTCGATTATCTTAGTTACCATCTCTGCCTGTTCCTTTTTTACTGCTTCCTGAATAAGTTGACGAATATCGTCGGGTGCTAACGTAATTTCTACAGGCGCCTGAGGTGGAGACCCAATGGCTTGCCTCTTATTGCTTCTGGTAGATGAGATATTACGCAAGGGAGTATTATCCGATTTACTAAGCTTCGGGCCCGAGTTTAGACATTCAGGACAATGCCACTTAGCAGGTAGATTGTAGCCATCAGCTAAGGAAAGACATATATAATGAAATGCCTTAAGACATTTTACGCATTTAGCGTATTTTTCGTTGTCAACCGTTTGGTCGCAACATCCCCATAACATTCCAGAACTTTGCGACACAACAGAATGATCTGCCATTAATTACAATATGACCAAATGTAAACAGACCTTTAAGAAATTATAACTTAGGTATAGAACAAAAATGTCTAACTACTCTTGGACAACTTGTACGGCGAGCGCTCCGATACTTTGCGTGCGTACTCGGTCGCGAGAAAAAGGTCGTAAGCGCCGTGCGTAGCTCGTCGCTTACGCGTTACGCTGAATCACTTCTCACTTATTGTTAGAGCCGGTAGATTGTAAATTGATGCAAATGTTATTTACGAATTCTGCAGTATTTATACACTTCACCGTAATAGTTCACAATACAATGATTCACTGATAACTTTAACTTTGTACTTCTAATCACAGATGAGAGTTTAAGCGTCTTTAGACAATTTATAGCAATATAAAACCAGGAGCGAGTTGTACTGTGACACCCACAACAACCGTGTTTTTTGTATGGCAGTGCTGATTCAAAAAATAGGCCAATTATTTTTAATTTATTTATTTAATTTAGGGCAGATTTTTCAATAGACAGACAGCTTTTATCTGAGGAATAAATATCGGGTTTGACAGTTTTTGTATAAAGAATAATTATAAAAAACTGTCATATTTATTTTTCAGATAAAAACTGAAATTTAAAAAAAAATCCAAGTACGTTTAAGAAAAGTCATCTTTAGAATGTTGCTGATTATGTTAGCGAAATTATAACCCTATTGCGCAGTTGCTCTATTTACTTCCTGTGTTGATTATTTGCTACTCTGCAGCAGGTCGTGTACTGCTTTGCATAATGGTTAAAAGATGCTGGCCGTATACGCTGCAACTAGCCCGATGCGGTAAGTTGATTCTTACGAGTTTCTCGGAGGTACGGTACTTGTTTTGGTGTTTCCTTCGTACCGTACGAATATTCTTTAGAAAAACAAAGCGTATTTTCTTTAAAATGAAACTCTAGTAACAGGTACAATTAAACGAGACTTTTGGAGTTCTTAGAGATGGACACTTATCTCAGAATTTTCAATAAGTAGGTATGCTATTGTTATTATGCGAGAGCAGTGGTGCCCCAGTGGTAACGGCCCTGACTTACGAATTGTATGTTGTGGGTTCGAAACCTAGCAGGCGCTTTACTCTGTGTAAATAATTTCATCACTACTGCTCTCAAAACGGTGAAGGAAAACATCGTGAGGAAACCGGCATGTCTTAGAACCAAAAATTCGAAGACATGTGACATCTACGAACTGGGCTCGCTTGGTATATTACAGCCCACTCCCTCTCACAAAGAGGAGGCCTGTGTCCCTGCAGTGGGAACATTAATAGGCTGATGATGAAGTATGCTATTTTATTGAATATTTATTTTCTTCTTTGATAAAATTGTCTTCGATAGTTCAACAAAGGCCGTATTAATTATTTTCACATAATTATTTTTGTTTTACCTTTTTGACAAAAGAATATGGAAGATCTGAGCAAGCTATTATTGCAGGTATTAATTACATTGTATTTTGATAGTCTTGCAAACTATTTTGTGATTACCCCTAAAATCCTTATATATTATTATAAATGCGAAATTGATTTTCTTGTTTGTTTGTTACGCTTTCACGCTAAAACGGCTGAATAGATTTGGATGAAATTTGACAGATAGGTAGCCTGGGACCCTGATAAGGACATAGGCTACTTTTTGTCCTAGGTTTATAGGAGTTCGTGGCTAAGTAATACCAGCCGTACGGGTCGATCTAACAGGTTAAACTACGCTTGCCGGAGTTGGTCCGTGGATGGGTGACCATCTTTATAAACCGAGACTCCTCCGTGCCTCGAAAAGCACGCTAAGCATCGTGGATCTTTGACAGTCGTTACGGGTCGTCAGAAGCCCGAACGTCTGACAACCAGTATTACCAAGGGGGATACCCCTTGGTAACACGATAGTGTTACCCAGTAACTGGGTTGTGGAGGTCAGACAAGCAGTCGCTCCTTGTAAAATACTGGTATTCAGCTGCATTCGGTTAGACTGGAAGCCGCCCCCAACATAGTTGGGGAAAGGCTAGGCAGCTTGATTGACTTCTCTATTATACGTCATCTCGGTATTCATCCCATATTTCTAGCCATAAATATCATCTTTCACACAGTCCATCCATCGTTTCTTTTGGTCGTGTAGCAACAGCTATCAAGAGATAATTTAATATACATAAATAAAAAAATAAAAAATTCAAGTAACTCAATTCATATTATAAATTAATAATAATTATAAAATGATACAGACAGGATAACAAGCACAGAGAAAAACGAACACTCACAAGGTAACAATATGTCGACTGCAGCGTTGCCGGATATAACGGCCATCCAGTCTATTAGCGATCATCACCATAAACATGCACGCCCCTCTTCAAAAATACAAAACAAACATTTGAAATGTGTGAGCCGCGTGCAATATTAAATAAAATAAAAAATATTTACGAAACCAAATCCGGTATAAACCACTCCTTACCAACGGAACAAAGTTCACACAGCCCGGCAATTTCTCCTTAAAAAGCCGTGTTAAACATGACATGATCTAAATTAATCGTCTGTAGTTCAGTGTTCGCAGGAAGTCGGCCTCGTTTGTATCGCTAACGAAAACATGCTAGGAACACATAAGCCTTTCTCTTGGCGGGTATCTTCGACAGATTAGCTGGTGGGCTAAGTTATGAGAGGACAGAGGCCTATGCCTTATAGAGGTATATGCCTTTTATTTATTAAATAAACAGGTTAAAAATATAAAGAAAGAAAGAAAGAAAGAAAGAAAGAAAGAAAGAAAGAATGAAAGAAAGAAAGAAAGAAAGAAAGAAAGAAAGAAAGAAAGAAAGAAAGAATGAAAGAAAGAAAGAAAGAATGAAAGAAATAATAATGGGTATTTCAACACAAAATAACAAAATAAAAAAATTAAAATAATCTTTTAACAATAATAGTGGATGGGCCCGAAGCCGTCCGTGGGTTGTGGGCGAAGGTCCTCGCCCACATTTGGGAGTGGCGCGAGGAGATGAAGCGCCGAGTTGTAACTCCGCTGCCGCGAGAAATCACGGTACGGCGGACAGAGCTCCGGCGGGATCTCATGGCGGCTTGGAGTGTGCGATCTTTACATACCGAGACTCCTCCGTGCCTCGGAAAGCACGTTAAGCCGTTGGTCCCGGCTGTCATTTGTGGATCTTTGACAGTCGTTACGAGTCGTCAGAAGCCCGAAAGTCTGACACCAGTCTTACCAAGGGGTATCGTATTACCCAGTTACTGGGCTGTGGAGGTCAGATAGGCAGTCGCTCCATGTAAAATACTGGTATTCAGCTGCATCCGGTTAGACTGGAAGCCGACCCCAAGATAGTTGGGAAAAAGGCTAGGAAGATTGAGTGTCTGCCTCACGGCTGCGCCAAAAAGGTTTATTTCAGTATTAATGCTCGCTCGCTCGTTCGCTTGAGTTTAGCTTTCGATATATTTTTTTATTTTTTTTTGTTGGTACATTGGCGTGTGCTAGCTGTCATTATGGCAAATATATTTTTTTATTTAATGTTTTGTGTTGAGTAACGTAAATTATTTGCATAATATTGTATAGAATCAAGTTTTTTTCTAACTGAACAGACAGCTGTGCTGCTGGGGAGTTTGTTGCGCCACTTCTTCTCTCCAGCAAAAGCACTAGGAATTGGTGAAGGGCGGGCGTTTTTGGGGGACTGTCTTATGTAATTTTGACGTTCGAAAAGTGCTGATTCTCAGCCTAGTTTGAATAAATGACTTTTGAATTTTGAATTTTGAATGCCAGACAAAGGTTGTCTGACGCTGGTTAAACTCAATATATTAAAATAACTAACAAACTATTAAAATAAATAGTTAAAAAATAATTTTAGTTTGGTTTCTATATTTTTCTTTTAATAGTTTAAGGTAAGGTAATTAAAAAATAATTTGAAAACTTTCTACTACAAAAAAGCTATTATACTCGTAATATTTTCGAGTTTCTAAAAGACAAGACATTAGAAAAAAGCTTCAAGGTACAAATATGTGGCACGCGGCGGGTACCTGAATTTGGTACCAGAACTTGTTAGGTGGAGTAACGTACCCGTCTAAAACCGGTACCCACCTGGAACCGGTACCCAGGCACCGCAAGGGAAGTGGCAAGAACCGCTAAGAATCGGTACAGAACCTGTACTTTTGGTACCGGTTCCAAACCCTGCGCGCAGGGCACAAAATAAAAGCTATACAAACTGTCTGCCTTGTCAGGATCACCGCTCGATTCATGAGATGCCGATGAGGTAATTAAAATTCCATGAAACTTACATTTACAAATTTTAGAAATAATATTGCTCTTTATCTAAAAGCTTCCACGAAGAACTCCTACACTTCACACCAAACAACAAACGTAATTTAATATTAATTATTTCTAGCGAACAGTATTAATTGCAAGCGTTTACAACAAAATACGGTTCACGTTTCTTACAAAATAATAGATATCTAACAACGTGTACTAATAAACAAGGCGCTGGAAAAACTTCATCCCTAAAATTCAACCTTCAAGTTCACAAGTTAAGGTTGGTTTTTCTTCGACATTTGTTTCTTTTGAGTTTGGAAACTAAGGATCAGATTTCGTATTGGGAACTTTGGATTACCTAAACACGTGCTTCTTGCCGTGATTAAATATTTTCTGGATCGTTTGTAAGCACTGAAAGTTGGCAACGTCGCAAATAGCTGTCAAATATTTCACTGTTTTGATTAATTTGGCAATATTACTGAATGGAAATAAGAAATGTGGCTAACTAAGTAAGTAGGTACCTAGAATATCAATAATGAATTCCAATTATAACACTGAATTTGATGTTGTAACCGATTTAGGTGTAAAAAAGGCATTTGGAAAGTTTTCAAACACATTTTTTACATCTAAAACTAAATATTCGGTATTAAAATAATAATAATATTGCCAAATTAATCAAAACAGGTAAATATTTGACAGCTATTTGCAACGTTGCCAACTTTCAGCGTAAACGCGTTTATAAAATAATAATTGATTTTATTTGCTACTAGTTCTAAAAATAACGAAATAGGTATTAGTGAAAGCAAGTATTTTTTAGGGAAGAGCGCTGTTGTCTGAGATACAGATATTTATTTATCTAGTTCAGACACAGGATGTCTTGTCAAATTTCTAAGCTGTTTTAAGATATGTTTTTATTTATAATGAATCTTACTTGAATTTGAACTTGAAATGAATTATTACATTATTATTATTAAAATCCTGCACCACGCAATTAGAGTTTACCGCGCGAACCATAATTATATAACTTCCCCGACATCAATCGTTGTGCAGTTGCCCGCCAGACACGACCCCCGTTTGGTCGGAGGATCCTCCCTTCTCTATAGAGTATGAGTGAACTTTACACCCTGGTCCTCATAACTCTAAAGGGTTAAATATAAGATTATTAAAGCCCCATTTCAGATTGTGATTACAAAGAGATTACTAGCATCCTAGCAACGTACGTTGTATGCTTCAAATTAATCTCTTTCCTCGCGAAATGAAAATGTTTATAAAAGGATTGGGTTCACAGAAATAGTGCAGAGGTTAATCTAGGGTTTCGTAATACTGCAGTGGCCGCCATATAGCGTCCGCCATTTACCTTCGAATGACGTCACTGAAACGTTATTTATGAAATTAATTTGTTATGTTTCCCTAGAGAGCGATTTTTGACACAATGATGTCAAACCCTGCTGCCATAATTTTCATGACGGTCGTCATTGTGGCTGTTATCTGATGAATGGCGGCCACCGCCTTCGAAGGAAACGCTGAACTTACGACGTCTTGCTCACTAGTTCAACTGCTTTATCATTTGGACTATTGCTGTTTTTCTTGTGTATACGGATTTTAGATGGTTTGATTTCCAAGTGTGGGAAGCGAGTTTTAGAAAATCTTTGAATGCAGATTTGTTTCTTAAAAAAAAAAAAATGTTTCTTTTGAGCAAAATTTACTATCTCCAGTATTTAGAGTACATTCCCTCTAGGTGAGGTTAATAAAATCCTCCCTTTATATGGTTGCATCTCTATTTGAGGTAGATTTGCTGGACAAACTTCCGTTTATCATATACTCGTACGTGTTTCACGCGATTCAGCGTTATCGACCGACTGAAACCGAGTGTACCAGAGATTCAGCGTCACTGATAGTTCAGTTTTCCAAAGTGCGCAAGTGGCGCAAAGTGTACCAAACGAAGTTTTCAGTTAAAAAAGCAAAAAAGTCTATAAATGATCAAGTCATGAAGTCTATAGAGATCTCACCTATTATTGGTAATAAATTTGTGACTTAAAATCCTCTTAATAGTCGCCATATTGGATAAGTAAGTCCCAGTTTATCTGTTCCGTGTAACTTAGTAACTAAGCCGTGCAATGCAAGTCATTCATTGAATTCTGACGGATATGTATTGTTTTGGTTACCAAAGCGAAGGCAAAGGAGAGGGGTCGGTTAGAGTTACACTCGCTAAGATATTAACAAACGTACCGTAAAGGCGACCGTCCACTGCTACGAAGGATGTGCGCGGAGAGATTTGCCTTGCCTCGTTAGCTGCGGCCTGCGCGGTTCATTTGTTTGCAAGCCACGCTATTCGCGCGACGTGGCCGTTCGTCGCCTTGACGTTCCCACCTATATTTTAATTCAAAGCGAAGCTAAGACAAATAACTTAGTTGTGAGCTGCTGTGGAGTAACGCCTTTATTGCTAAGACTTGTAAAAGACGGGAAACATTTTTAGTCTGACTGTTAGCTTAAATTGTGCGTTTTACCCTACTTTTGTTGGACTTTTATGTTGATAGATAGGTACTTACATGTATATTTTTATTAAAAGAAAACTCTAGGATAGAGGTAGTAGATTTTCTACAGAGAAGTTGGCTGCCCTTTTAGCCTTAACATCGAATCTGTGGACTAATTAAACAATTATTGAGATTGTGAAACGGTGAACGTAAACATCGTCAGTGGGCCTAACATGTCACATGCGACAATGATATCTCGCGCGAGTAATTGTCGTCTATTTCTGCACTTTTCTCGTTTTCTGACAGCGCTGCCATACAAAATAGTCGACTCGTTCTGTCAAACTTGATGTTTTTTCGACAAACCCTAACATGGCACCTAGCTTAGTTATCTCGATTTTTGACAATTCAACACGAGATATATGCGATTTTTCTGTCATTTAGTCGTCCTCAATTTTGACGACGAGAAGAGTAGACAAAATTATGGTACAAAAAAAACTCCAAA
Organism: Conistra vaccinii; assembly: GCA_948150665.1. Classification (NCBI taxonomy): domain Eukaryota; kingdom Metazoa; phylum Arthropoda; class Insecta; order Lepidoptera; family Noctuidae; genus Conistra; species Conistra vaccinii. The sequence continues at coordinate 4,243,513 of OX411326.1, read as the reverse complement.
ATAACATGGCAGTTTAATAATAAAAAATAAAAATAAATAATTCTCTTACTTTATACTTGAATAAATTTTATTTTTTGTAGTTGATTTATATTTTATTGGTTTTATTTATTTTAATGACCTATTTATTTTACTTATTTTATTTATTTTAATGACCTATTAGTTTATTTATTTTATTTATTTTGTTTATTTTGTTTATTTTATTTATTTTATTTATTTTATTTATTTTATTTATTTTATTTATTTTATTTATTTTATTTATTTTATTTATTTTATTTATTTTATTTATTTTATTTATTTTATTTATTTTATTTATTTTATTTATTTTATTTATTTTATTTATTTTATTTATTTTATTTATTTTATTTATTTTATTATTTATTTTATAATTGGGCTTGTCATCTTAGTCATCATTTTATATTACAATATAATTAAAAAACTTTGTTTTAAACTACAATTTTTACTGGAACGACGTTTCTATATCGAATTTTTCACTTTTTGTTTGGAAAATAAGAAAAATGATTACTTACATGTTGAGTATTAAGGGTTTACGAGTTTTATTAAGGGGGTCGACATTTTCATTATTTTTTCGATAGGACACACCATTTACGAGATATAAGCAAAAGAAAAAAAAAATGTTTTGGTAATTTTTAGTCTAATTTAGAGGCATTTGTGACAAGAGAATCGGCACCATTGAATGAATGAAACGGTATTTCAAGCCAATGTTACTATCATAAAAATGATTTGTTTTTTATAATTTGCAACATCAGTCTCTCGCGCGAGATATAGAAATGTCAAAGTGCCTTTTTCGAGATAACTCGTCGTTTACGGTCATGTTAGGGATTAGAATGACGTCAGAATTGTAGACAAAACGACAAAAATAGCTATCTCGCGCAATCTCGCGCTTGTCATGTTAGCCCTACAGGAAACCGGCATAATTGAGACATATTTCTCGACGGCATGTGAAGCCAAGTCAGAGGCCCATGGGCGGCTTTAAGCCTAGCGCCACACCTGCCGAACGTTCCGCGGCGGAACGCTCCGTCGCGTCATATTTCTATGGACGTAACGTTCGGCTGATGTGTCATAGGTAACTTGAAAAACATTAGGAGCGTATTCAACCGAACGTTCCGCCGCGGAACGTTCGGCAGGTGTGGCCCGACCCTAAAACTCTGAGTACAGGTTAGTCACTAACAATACAAAAAGAAGCTTGATAATGTTAAGGTTTTAAAACTATAAGTTGTTGAGTGTGATATTAGTAAGTGAAAGTGATTTTAATACCTCACCTATCACAGTACAATTAACACTTACTTACAGCAGTTAAACTTAGAGCTGGCATCAATTGAGATACACAGAATGTGGGTTATTTGTTGTTGATTATGCCTCATTAATGATTAATAATAGTTCCAGTGAATAATAGAGGAGCTCGTGGCTAAGTAATAACAAGCCGCACGGGTCGATCCATCAGGTTAAGCTACGCTTGCCGGGGTTGGTCAGTGGATGAGTGACCATCTTTACATACCGAGACTCCTCCGTGCCTCGGAAAGCACGTTAAGCCGTTGGTCGCGGCTGTCATTTGTGGATCTTTGACAGTCGTTACGAGTCGTCAGAAGCCCGAAAGTCTGACACCAGTGTTACCAAGGGGTGTCGTATTACCCAGTTACTGGGTTGTGGAGGTCAGATAGGCAGTCGCTCCATGTAAAATACTGGTATTCAGCTGCATCCGGTTAGACTGGAAGCCGACCCCAAGATAGTTGGGAAAAAGGCTAGGAAGATTGATTGAATGATTAATAATAGTTAAAGTATTCCTAATTAAGTAATGTTCATTAAATGAACTACTTACTTGTTGTAACTTATTAACTAACTGAATAATTGCAGACTCTACTCTATTTAAATAATAATACAACAAGGTCATTTATATTTTTTATGACATACCAAATAACTGTTAAAGTAGTTTTGTATGTACTTAAGTGAAACATACTTTCCAACACCTAATATTCAAGAGACAAGTCGGTAGAGCTGTTTTTACGACACCGGTTATTGTTATACCGTGAAGTTTTGCATTGATCGTGTCGCGTTGCGCGACAAATCGCGCTGGTCTGAAAACAGCTTAATACTCTAAGCTCTTAAGCTCACGACCAGTAGGTAGGTAGCTTTAATATCAAATAAATCAATCACCAAAACGTTTACGATTATTATACAGAACCCTTATTATTACAACTAAACACCATACCATAAACAACATACTCAAAAAACGGGCGAACTTCGAAGCTTGGCAATAGTCAAGAACAATTTCCTTATAGACGCCCAAGCCGCGGGCGAACAGAAATAATAAATTAGTGTGATAACCACCACGGCATAGATAGACACAGAAGGTCAGCTATGTTCTGTTCAAAACTCAATCAATTGGCTAAGCCTTTTTCCAACTATGTTGGGGCCGGCTTCCAGTCTAACAGGATGCAGTTCAGTACAGTACCAGTTCCACATGGAGCGACTGCCATTCTGACCTCCACAACTCCGTTATTAGGTAAAGCATTTCCTAAAATACGGTAGTGGGACGCGCCATTTCAGAGTGCACAAGCTATAGCACGTAGAATCTAATAATACGACTGTCAATCAATAATTAATACGACTGTCAATCTGACCTCCACAACCAAGTAACTGGGTAACACGATACCCCTTGGTGAGAGAGGTTGTCAGAATTTTGGGCTTCTAACTACCCGTAACTATTGTCAAAAATCTACGAACTACAGCAGTGACCAATGACTGAACGTACTTTCCGAGGCACGTAGGGGTTTCGATAAATAATGGATGGTCATCCATCCAGGGACTGACCGCGGCGAGCGTAGCTTAACCTTTGATCGACCCGTGCGGCTGTTATTATTTAGCCACGAACCCATCCTTTCTGTTAAAAAATATCGAATATCTTGATAAAAATGTAAGCAAACCCTGGTTAAGGTGATTTAAAATTGGGATTTTGGGTTTAATTATTCAAATTATCAAAATCAAAGCTCTCAATTTGTAAGTGGCACTACAAATTGACACTTTTTTATCTATTTGTTTACATTTTCATCAAATATTTTAGGAACAGATCATATGTACCTACCTACATACAACGAGTGAATATACAATAATAGATGCACGCAGGCTTATAAGCATACGTACGGCGATCTTAAACAAAAGCCGGTCGCGAGTGCGCTCGCACTCGCTGTACGTAAAGCGTGTGTTTGTGAACGTGTGTTTTCGCGCGCTGTATGGAGCTAGCCTTCTGTATTCTATCTATTCTGTGTAACCACAGCATACCGGCTACTATCAGATAATTGTTTCCGGGAATCGAATGCGGGACCGCTGAGCTTATTAGAATAATTTTATGGTCTTCTGTATTTGTAAATATGATGGTGTTTTGTTTGCAAATAGTAATAGAGAGGTTTTCGTGGACAGTTTAGTATCGTGAGGTTATTTTTGCTATCTAAAAATGTAAGTGGTCAGATTTTTATTGTTTCTTAGATACGCAAACGTCTCGTTTTCATTTAGATTAACATTTTCAGACAATCCATAATCATGCTATAATATTCCCTCTGCTGGGACACAAGCCTCCTCTCGATGAGAGGGAGTGGGCCGTAATCTACCACGCGGACCCAATGCGGGTTGATAGATGTGACATATCTCCGATTTTTTTGTTCTAGGACAGGAGGATGTTTTCCTTAACCGTTTTGAGAGCAGTGGTGATGAAAATCACAAAGTAAAACGCCTGTCTGGGTTCAAACCTACGGCCGTTACCACTGAGCCATCACTGCTCTTCAACTTCATCTGCACACTGCTCACACTGCTCTTAATTTTTAGATAATACATATACATACATAAACTAACGCCTTCTTCCCATAGAGGTAGGCAGAAACTACAGAACGCCACCTGCTACGATCCTTATATACTCTTTTTGCTCGCCCCGGTCGTCGCGTCTCGGGGCGGCGTTTCCAGTTACATCTGCCTTGTAAATACATTTTGTTAGTCGCCTTTCATTCATCCTCTCAACATGACCAAACCATCTCAGCTTACTCTTTTAAATTTTTGTCACTACGTCTTCTTTTAACTCACACCGTTGTCTTATCACATCATTCCTTAGCCTATCATTCATAGTCAGACCGCAAGGAACGCATTTTTAGACAATGTCCCACCTTACAGCCCATCGTGTACGACGCTAATAAAAATTAATCAGTTATACTATGTGGAGACTACAATAAAATTGTAATAAATGAAAATATTAGCACTACTAATGAAATAAAAAAAATAGATTTTTAAACAAATTAAATGTAGTGGAGGATCCACCCTAAGCCTATAAATTCCGTTTATCCAACTAGGCCTAGGGTGGATTCTCGGGCACACGTTTCCGAATATCGACCTTAGGATGGATTTTTGGGGTGGATAAACGCAATAACCCGAGCCGACTATGGATTTTGCCGAGCTAAATTGATTAAACTATTGAATATTTTCTATTGAATTTTTGTATACATGAAAATTTTCAATATAAATTTTTTAAACAGAATGGGGACGTCATTAGGGACACGCCGTTAATTTTTTTGTTGTATTGTCGTCTCCACCTTGTTTACTTAAATTACCAATGAGTATCTAGAATGTCACTGCACTAGTATTTAAATAGCGTTGCGTACATGACGCAATCAATATCAAACTAGTTAATAACGCATTAGTAAGTCGCGTAAGATAACTCATAAATCTTCTTATTATACCAACAAGTCTCACACACAAACACTGACCCAGATCAGATCAAACATAACAACGCCATAAAAATATGCATTCCGTAGCGTAGAACCCATCATTGTTCACCCCTTGCGCCAATCGAGATAGGTACCAATGAAAAAGATTATAAAATCCTACCGATTATGGAATTCTTTAGATAATACAATAATGCACATCAAAATATCAACACATTTGGAGTTGTTTTTGAGCAACAGTTGAACAGTTTGAAATCAAAAACATATTTTCTGCAAAATTATACAAAAGAATTCGTTTTTCTGAACCAAAAAACAGCAGTTTAAACTTGAAACCTTATTTTATCCAATTTAATTCAAAATAAATAAAATATTTTCTAGACATCAAAAACTGAAAAAGACCATCATACAGGATGGCGTGACATCGAACTGAATGAATGAACCATGAATTCGGCAAACAATTCTAGACCGGTAGCGTAGAAATTTTTCATCGGTTATTAACAAAAATATCTGAAAGTGAAAAGTGCAATACCTACCTACGCTGTCAAAATGTATGGAACGGCGAAAAATTTATATGCCAGGGGGTCTAGAATCATGTACTGAATCCATGGTAATAGGGTATATGTCCCTGTCACCCTATATTATAAACTAACGCTTTTTTCCAAAGGGGTGTATTTAGACTTTGAAAACCACGTGATACTATTCTTACAAACTCCTTTTGCTTCGTCCACATTCATACATTTGCTCAAACACTCCAAAAAACGGTTCCCACAAATGGCCGCCCCACCACTTTTTAACATCATAATCAGCCTATAATGTTCCCAATGCTGGGACACAGGCCTCCTCTTTTCGAGAGGGAGTGGGCTGTTATCTACCACGCGGCCCCAGTGCGGATTGGTAGATCTCACATATCTCCGAATTTTTGGTTCTAGTACATGCCGGTTTCCTAAAGATGTTTTCCTTCATCGTTTTGGGAGCAGTGGTGATGAAATTATTTACACAAAACAAAGCGCTTGCTTGGGTTCAAACCTACGACCTACACCCTACCTACAGGTGGTAAGTCGGGGACGTTACCACTGGGCTACCACTGCTCTTTTAAGTTTTTAACATCGCTAAAAACAAAATCACGAGACAGCAAAACTTCAATATCAAACAATTCTTAATTAACAATGCCTAAACCTCTCTCACAACTGCGAAGAAGTCGAACAGTCGAGTCGTATTCGCTTCCGTTGCGAACGCGACTGCCTGCAAATTAATTCTCTTCTGTAATACTATGAAAAAGCAATGAAAGTTTCACTCAAGTCTCACCTTGGAGTTGAAATGGTTTTCATACTTTGTATAAACTGTTACTAATTAAATGTAGTCTATTTATTCTCAACAGTGTATCGAGGGATCTTGGAGGGGAAAAGTTTGGATTTCAATTTTTGAGACTCGAAGTCGGTACTAACAGATTTGGTTAGACCATGATCCGCTCAACTGTCGATTTGCCTGTAGAAGTCGATAACAACATAAAATCTATTGATTATGTACGTCACCCGATATCTAATTGCGTAACACATTTTTGTAAATGATTAAGACTATTCTACTGTCGCAGTATTTAAAAGAAGAGTGAAGGAACACTATCTTTCCACTATGTCATAGTTGCGTAGGTATTTATTTTGTATTTTTCTTTTTTTGTTACATTTCAATTAACATCATCTTAGTGATATTTATTGACCGAGCGAGCGTAGCGAGCGAAGCGTCTCTGCATCAACTGGCAAAATTTTCTTTCGTGTGTCAGTTTGTACGTACTCCTCTACAGGTCGTATTTTACAACCGATCTGGATGAAACTTGGCATATAAGTAAAACGAATTTTTTGAAATTTATTGTCTTCGGGATTTTTTGATTGGAGGGGCAGTTCCTCCAAAATAGGGCAAAAAGGGGGCTACTGGATATCTCTGCCTTATGAAATCCGATTTCAATGGTTCTTTTTTAATTTAAAAGGTAATAACTTTAGGATGGTCTCAATAAAAATTGGCGAAGATCTGATGAGGATCTGCGGCATGATGAGCAGAATACCTCCTAAAATGCAGTAAATTGCTTGCTATTTATTCAAACCTATTTGTTAATTTTTGTAGCTGGCCTACAAATTTTTTACTCATAATTTTTCTGGTTTTTAGGGTTCTGTAATAGTCAACAAGGAACTGATATAGTTTTGCCATGTCCGTCTTACCTGTCTTTCTGTCTATCTGCGGCTTATCTCAGAGAATCTTAGTACTAGAAAGCTGTAATTTGGTATGGGTCTATACATATTTATCACGCAGACAAAGTCGTAAAATAAAATCATGTTTATTTGGTTTTTGGGTACCTTCCCTCCCTACACGTAATTTTTTTTTCTCGTTATCCTGGGTAATGGGGTCGGGTGGGTGTGTGAAAACATTTTTTTGATTCAGGGATATATTTGCGAAATTAAAAGGATAATCATCACAGCTTAGTACTATGCTTTACAAGTTAACGAGTAATAATAATCGACTAGCTTACATTTGCGGTTGGAATGTATGGGAGAACATGTTTTCCAACTACAATGTTAAAGTTTGTTCTTGGGATAATTATTAATTCCAACTACGGACACCTTATTTGTGCGTGGTCAACGCACTTGAACGTTTTTTAATATGAATTTGACGTATTGATGTCATATTTTTTTGATAGGAAAAAATGTGTCATCGCGCATCGCGGTCAATTCATAGAGTATCGTTGTAAAAAATATATTTTTCGAACGCTAAAACTACAAGCTATCCCTATCCTTAATGGTTTGTTCCTGCAGGTCTAATAGGGATCAGACCGAAAATACGAAGATTCGGCCGAAGTTACGTGTGATTCCTATTTCTTATCAGCTACAGGGATAATATTAGTTTGGCGCACGATCTAAGAATGAATCAGTTTTTCAGTTCAGATCTAAGAGTGTTCAGTGTCTGATGATGGAGCCGGAAGGTGACCATAGACTCACTTAAGAAGTGTTCTTACAATAGGTGCTGTCCAGATCCATAAGAACTCCTCAACTAAACAAGATAGCCCTATTGTTTTTGCGGTCGTCGATTTTGTCTTGCCAAGTAACCCAAGGTGTAGTCCCGGGCCTCATGATGGATCTGGAAGGTCACTATATTGAACTCCTTAACTAGACAAGGTAGCCCCGTTGTGTTTAGGCCTTTTTGATAAGTAGGTACGTTAGCCCAAGGTGTCGTCTAGGGTCTGATGAAAGTGCCGGAAGGTGGCCACAGGATGATGATGATGTTATGTTAAAATACTTTTTTAAACAAGCTTTTATTAAACTAAAAAGTACTAAATAAAACTTACGTAAACACTTATGTAAACATAGAACTTTAATATTTTCTTAAAAGCATGAGGCGTGAACGTCGTTCTTTTACTTTTAAGATAAGCCTCAAGCTAAGCTGTTAATTGTTGCCATACAATTGTGCTCGCGAGGTCTACTGTTCGCAGAACTACTAGTTTTAGTAGTATGTATGTAAGTATGTATGTATGTATTTATGTATGTAAGTATGTAAGTAAGTATTATCTCATATTATGTGTTTTATTTTATTAAGTAATGAATTGTTTTAATTGTATGTATTTTACTTTCTCTCTACTCTTACACACGGTGTCTACATCTCTTTGTATCCCCTGTCCTATCGCAGGTATGCTGGAAGAGATTTCTTTAGAAATAAGCATCACCTTTGTACGTATTTTTCTGTTCTTTTCTTCTTGTCTGTTGTTAAATGTGTGTACATAAATGGTTAAATAAATAAATAAATAAATAATCTGTTTCATTTTGAGAGTTCAAAAACATTCATTGTATTATTTACGTTGCTGAATAGTGTTTTTTTTCGAACTTATGAAGCAATGGATTAGCAATGCCTTTCAAAATGATTCATATTGTGATTGATCTTGTATTACGTAATTAGAGTGCTGGTGAAGGTTGGCGGAATCCACTGGATGCGCCCATGGGCCTCTGACTTGGCTTCTCATGCTGTCGAAAAATATCTCTCAGGCATGAGGAAACCCTCACGATGTTTTCCTTCACTGTTTTTGAAGCAAGTAACCATTGCCGTCAATTTTTTTTTGTTATCTGCTATTAGCAACAAAATATTATAGAAATGTTTGTCGTGCTTTAGTTTGTCGAGCGAAAATTGTGTCGCGCTATCGTTCGTCGATCAAAAGTTTCGTCGTCCCATCGATGGTCGTGAAAACAATCAGTCGCACTAACGTTCGTAGATCAAAAGTTTCGTCGTGCCATCGTTTGTCGTGAAAACAATCTGTCGCACTAACGTTCGTAGAGCTGATGTTCTGTCGCACCGCTGATGGTCGACCTATCGTACTGTCGCTCCAGCATTTGTCGCGCATTTGTTTGTCGCAACTTTAATACGGAGTCGTGAAATATGGTTTGAACGAGGTTTTTGACGTTCAAAAGTGCCTTCAAGGGCCTATTTGAAATAAATGCTTTGACTTTGACTTTGTTTGTTCTTTAAGTTCCATTCCAATAAACGATTTCAAAATTCGAACGGACAATATAAAGATACGATACCAATGCTGCGTATCTGGCTAACTGCCTACACAGCCAAAAAAACACAACACAATACGGATTCCAAAATCCAAAAACACAATCCTATAAATTGGTATATTATTATAACGTAGTACAACCGACAGCCAATGACAAAAAGGACAAAGTAGTTGGAACGCGCCGACGATGTCTTGGCAACATCTCTGAGTGATTAAAATCTTCGGAGCGTGTATGCGAGATAATCTGGCATCAAACCAACGATCCTTTAGTACTGCTGGGAGCTTGTGAGTACATTGGGACTATCTGTTACTTATTTTTCTGCGTTTTTGTAAGGTTCTGTGTAGATTGGTCGATGTTTTCCTTACCTTTCGATTATTTTCCAAGCAGATGTAACAGCTAAGCAATAAATAGTTGATTATTTGAAGCACTTCTTTTAAATTAAAATGATGAGTAATTATATCACCTACAGTTTCCACAAAAATAAAAGTTTATTATTATTTCAATGCAGGGCAAAGGCTTCCTTTTCACGAGGTATGAGCACGGTCTGACCACTGACACACATGCTGACTTGTAACCATTCCCTACATTGTCAAGATTTTGAGCGATGTATTTTAGTCGTTTGTCCCACTCAAGAAATTCACACCAAATAACAAATTCTTCCTTTATTTCACATTCAGACTATGAGACTATGGTATGTTCTGAAGTCAACATGGCCCTGTTCACAGATATAGATAGACATAGATAACGCAAGTATTACTAGTATTACGCAGTGCAGTGCGATCCGCCGTTGCAATCGGACGCGCCTACACCGTAAGCGGAAATTATTTTGCGCTGAGCGCGGCAAATTGCCGCTGCCACCATGCGTTCGGAAGAACTTGTGGCGAACGAGGTCCTGGCATTCCTGCAGTACCAGCTGGATGTCATGGACGAGGTTAGTGTGATCCAGATCTGCACATCTAACTTCAATGAAGAGGAGATACGCAGAGCGAAAACACTGCTGTACGAGTCGCTAGAAATGGCCGACCGAATGCCGTCCCGCAGGAGGGATGAAAAAGGAGAGAGGAGTCTCCAAGACATTATTAAAGTCTTGAAGGAGACCGACCCGGACGACGTGCCGACTTTCGTGGCGAAGGACTTGCGCAAGCTGCCTCCCGTCACATTCGACCACGTCGACGTCACCAGGCTGCTACGGGACATCACAAGCCTGAGATCAAGCCTGGCCGAGATGCAGTTGAAGTTGGAAGCATCGCAATCCACCATCAGTGATCTACGTACCGAGGTAGCAGATTTACGCAACGCGGTATGTAGGTCACACGAGCCTGCCAACAACGTCAACATACGTCACGGCGTACTCAATGCATCGCAGCTGAGTTTCGAGTCAGCAAAATTCGACTCGTCGCCGGCCGCCGTCACTGCGAGCGATGCACAACCGCGCCCCGCCCTCCCCGCGTCCCTCATCGTTGGGACGCCGAAGAATATTAGCACGTCCACGCCAGGACGAGCTTACTCTGCTGCCGTTATTGCAACTCCAGCAAAACATCAGCGGCAACCTAAACATCCGAGGGGTGCCCAGCAGCCCTCCGAACTTGTTCGAAGCTCGTTACCGCAGGTAACAAGCCAAGGACAGGCCGATGAAGAAGGCTTCATACGTGTGGAGAAGAAGAAGAAAAAGAAGCCTGCTTGTCGCAATCTATGCGGTACCGCATTGACTGGTCCGAACATGTTGCTGCGTCCCGCTATTCCGTCGACGCAGCTGTACGTGTCGCGTCTACATCACTCCACGAAGGCAGAGGAGATCGTGGAGTACATTGCGATAAAGACCAAATTCACTTTAAGAGTCGAGAGGTTGGAATCGCGCCACAAAGTTAACTTTAAATCTTTTGTGGTGCGCGTTCCGACTCATCACCTGGAGACCTTCATGAAGGAAGAATTTTGGCCCAAGGGTGTCGTGTATCGGCGTTTTCGCGGAAGGCTACATGACACCTCGACTCAGCGCAATACGTCGCCGACTCAACGTAGTACTTAGTTCATGTTTTTAATAATTTTATTATGTATTAGTTTATTATTATATAAGAATATTTTGTGTATGTTATCTATGGGCCTTTGTTGCCTGATAATAAAGGAATTATTATTATTATTATGTATCTCTATATGTCTACATATCTCGGGACCCTGGGGTCCCGGACCTTTGGAAGGCGTACGAGGGGCCAAAGCCAACTCGCAGAGGCCCGTTAGACGTGTTTAATGAAATGAGGCACCAACCGGCGATTATCCCTGTATGCACTATGCAAGTGCACCCAAGGACAACCCCCGGTTGGTGTAGGACTATTGCAGGAAATGGAAACAAATTTAATGGACTATGGGTTTGGGTGGCTAAAGTTGGCTGGTGACCTGGAACTATGGAAGGACTATGGCCCCTGCCTGATCAATGTTTTATATATACACGGATAAAATGGCAGGGGGTGACTTGCACACTCAATAATGGGCCCCCGAAAATCGTCGCTTGCACAAAGTGTCGTAGCGACAAGGGGGCAACATGTCCTGAGGTGCTTATGAGGAGTGGAGCGGAATTCCACGGCTATCAGGACAATCCCGGAAGTACGGTCAAGATCCCTACCAGCGTCTTACTGGAATACTTCCTTCCTCCGAGCACATTTGCTCTTGCGAATCTCCACTCAAGCCGGCCAATTAAGGCAAGAATGAGGTGGGAGGTCTGTTCCTCGTCAGTGTTCACTCCAGCCGGCCAATAAAGGCAAGCCAGAGATGAGGAACAAGATTTCTCCCGGGAGATAGGGTCCGTGGGGTCGCTACTACCCAACAGCTCGCCACATGCTGCCCTGCGGTTTTCTGTATCTCTCTTGGTCTGGCTCCTCATTCTAGACCCGTTCCGGTAAAGTAAACTCTACCGGCACAGACCTAGAGTTTGGAGCGCGCAAGCCCCACCACGACGGCAACGTAGAGATACGGCGGTGGGGTTATTATTATTATTATTACGATCTGTATGAAAACCAAGCGTGCCATTTTTTGACTACCTACTATGACGTCACAAGCATTATTTAGTGATGGGAAAACAAAATCCGCCGCACGCGGCAGCGTCTTTGAATCGATTTTATTATCTTTGAATCGATACTGCTCGCTCACCCAGCCAGCAGTACGCTAACTAAAAGTCTTCGCATTCTGAGGTTGTGTGCTCGTGCGCGTTCCGTCGACGTTCACACGTCGTTTTTGGATACCTTTTCCAAAATTTCAAGTAAGTTTACCATTATAATAAATACGTGAATATTCGATTGAAATACCTTATATTCAATTTAGTTCTAATGTTTACAAAAGCAACGAGATTCTACCCTTTTTCATCTCAATTTTGAATAAAGATCGCCTTTTTATTATACCATTTCTCTATTTATTGAGTAATCGTGTACAGTAAAGAATTATTGAGAATCGCTTAAATAGATTAATTAATCGATTTTGTGACATAGTAATGATATAGACAGAAGAATGAGTTATACAGAGGAATGAGATATACAGAGGAATGAGATAGACAGAGGAATGAGATAGACAGAGGAATGAGATAAACAGAAGAAAATAAAAATTTCTGATCTGCTTAGTAGGCAGTAAGGGATTTATAATTTCTTTAAATTGTTAGTATTTCCCTACTTATTCCTTGTAATTGTTGTAGATTATCTTTCAGAAACAAAAAAAAAAACCAGAGAAGAAATTTTAGAAGGTAAACGAAAACCCAGTAAAATACGATATAATAAAATTAAAATGGATGCAAAATTACTTGAGCTACAACAGCAAAAAGATAAAGAAAGTTGTGATCTTCAGTACATCAATAGTCGGATATGCTGCTTTTGTTAATATTCGTTACTTTTTCCCTTCAACAAAGCATGCTTCCTCAAAATGTATTTAACAAATATTATAATGCTATGCTTTGTTGGGAACCAATCTTTATTTCCCGTCGCCTCAATCCATTTTTCTTTTAAATTGGGTTCATGTGGGAAACTAAAAAAATCACTAAACGTTACGATAATTTATTAAAATTGTCTACATAATTACTACCTATAAAATACAAAATCATTCCTCTGTTTCCGAAATCGATTCTTGAGAATCGATTTGTGTTGCATACGATGAACAGCACTAATCGCTAAAATTGACAGAAAAATGATAAAAGCTCCTGTACTACGAAACCGATGCGATATACGATAGTATCACTTGCTTCGATATTCATCACTTGTTAAAACAAAACGTCGCATCAACCGCTTCAAGTAAAAGCCGCAATGTAATACGAATATTCAGTTTACGTTTGATGACCTATGTTTTTCTCAAATTTGGTATTACAGAGAGTATTAGATTAAAAATAATTGATTTTAATATTAAATACGCATAATATTAATCACAAAATGACTTATCGATGGAAGGAATCGTTTCCTTTATTTTTTCTCCTCACATTTGTAAAGTTTTTACAATGTATAACTGAGCAATTAACCATTTTAAATTATTTTACTGACGTCCGTCTAGCGTGGCACAACGATGCAGACTGAGCGCGAAAGTGGCAGCTTACGATTATTGTACGTAAGCTGGGCACGCGAAGTAGTTGCTCTTGCGTTATCTATGTCTATCTATATCTGTGGCCCTGTTCCTAACCAATTTGTATCTAACTATTGATTCAAGAATTAAAATTGCGTCATAAAATGGCAATCAATGGTAGTGTATCTACGAGTATATTATTAGCGTAAACCCTTGGTTGACTGGTAGAGTATGCCTAAGGCATTAAGTCCGCCTTTGTACCTTTAGTGCGAAAAGTTTAAATAAATAAATAAACATGCACACAAGTTATCAGGTGGCTGTCACTAATGTCAACTGTCAGTCACCCAAAATGGCGGGAAGTTGAAGATGAAGCAATGCCGGGACAAGGACTTGGTTATGGTAATGAGCCTGTGAGTAAATCCTAATAACACATTATGCTACGGAATAGAATGGATTCTATAACATCCATTGTTGGGGGTGGGACCTTATGAGCATCGTGGTTGGAGAAGGAGAGTAGATAAAATTCGTGTGTTACAAGATAAAGTCTATTCAGATGACCATGAATATTAAGCACAATGACGCTTCTTAGATTTGTTACACGGTTCACAAGTTATTGCCACTGCGGCGGCGCTGGGAAAACGTCTGGCCGCTAAACTCTATGCGCGGGGAATATTGCAGCATTACTGTTACCTGAAGGCCCTACATCCATGCTTCATAGGCTTGGAAAATACGTCTGCTCAGTAACGTAAATAATGCAATGAACGTAGCTGAACCATTGATATATATGTTACACTAGATTAGTAATTACCGCGCCAAGGCGTTGTCACTGGACATAAGGCCACAGCCAATAGAGTAGCTAACGTCAGTTCAGTGCTCTCTGTGGCGCCAAACGAAGTGAACTGCGACAAAAAATATTGCCAAAATGGGTAAATGCGTAGTGAAAGCGTGCGGTTCAAGATCACAAAAACACAATAAATTAACCGGAATTACTTTCCACACGTAAGTTTATTGTTTCTGTGTTTATATCAACGTAAAAACGCAATAAAATAAAATAAATGTCGAATTTTTTAAATTAGGGTCAGTGTTACCACTAAAAACTTAGTTTTAGTTTCCCACATTTGTGAGGGTTTTTTAATTTATGGAATAAGTGATTTTAATAATTTTTAATAATAATACCGTTGCAGGGTGCCTAAAGATGAAGCACGCCGTGATAAATGGGTAGAAATAATCTGATTGCTGAGAAAAGAGACTGACTGGCTACCTACAAAATCTACTGTCAATTCAAAGCACTTCCGTGATCAAGACAAAATAGGTCCAAAAAGCGAATGCGGCCGTGTTTATTTGTCCAATGAAGCAATTCCAATGCTTATTGTTAGTAATAATTTTATGCGGTAATTAATATTATCAAATTATAGGTGATGATAAGGGTCAACAAAAAATGCCTTCCCATTGAATTCAAACTACATTGTGTACTGGATGCTTTCTTCAACTTAGTTTTTAGATTGTAAAAAACTGCTTTGGCTCCAAAAAAAAATTAATTAATTTTTCAGGACAACCGTTATTCTAAAGAGCAGGTGGGGCTTTCAGTAGAAGAAAATATGTATGTGGATGCTGTGGAAACCGACGAAGAGATAGACGAACTAACTGAAACGCCGCGAGAGCACAAAATGAGGAAAATAATTCACCGTTTGAAAAATGTATCGGCTGGAAGACTAAGAAAAATTAAAAACATATCACAAAAAAATAAAAGATTAGAAATAAAAATTAAAAACATTAGAATTTAATAGCGAGTAAATTAGCTAGGAAACATTGTTATGATAAGAATCTTAATTCTGTAACCTATAAGGAAGGTGATTTAGTTTTGATTAAGAATGAAACTGGCAATAAATTGGAATGTATTTATAATGGACCTTTTGAAGTTGTAAAAGACGAGTCACCAAATGTTGTGATTAAGTATAAAAATAGAATAGATATAGTACATAAGAATAGAACAAAATTGTATTGTAAAAGTTAGAGTAATAGTTTGTAATGTGGAAAAAAAAAACCTTGTAAAATTTTTTTTTTTTTTTAATTTAAGGGGGTGATGTGGTGTGATGTCACGTACATCAGCACGTCACGTACAGCACGTAGTATAATATGCTAAGGTAGATAGTATGTGAATACGTGATTGTAGATTATCGACATAACATCACGTCGTAACTATGTATATAATGTTACCAATTAAAGGTGGAAGAGTAATCGACTCTTGGAGTAGTAACTAACATGTAGTTTACTTTGACCCCTCCATCCCCTCGCATCGCATTATAGAGGAACTGAAAAAAAACATATGTTGAGCGAAGAAGACGAAATGCAGCTAAATTTAAATGAAGAAACAGTGCAATTGATGGAAAAATTTAAAAAACCTTCAAAAAGAAAAGGACTTTAAAAAAAATCCGTATGTCCTAAAAGAATTTGCGATACACCCGGGAGATCATTTATCGCCAATACAAGATGGATCATTCCCTTTTATTAATAAATGCCATTATTTATAAATACTTAAAAATAAGATTGTATCATGAAAGCAAATTATTCACTCAAACTTACAAAAAGAGTCTAAGGCTGCGTTTCCACCAGAGATGAGCGAGGATGCGTAGCGAGGGATGTGTGTGGAACTAACCAATAACAACGCTAGCTTATCTCAAACTATGACAGTGAAGCGATGTTATTGTTTAATTTCACACACATTCCTCGCTACGCATCCGCGCTCATCTCTAGAGGAAACGCAGCCTAAAAGGCAATATATAAAACTAATGTTACATAGCGGAGTATGATTTCATTAATAATTAATAAATAAATAATAATTAATCAAAAAGAAAATGTCTTAATTATTTTCATTAGTGATAAACTTCTAACGTATTCGTACCAAACTGACGAATCGACGAAAACTGGCTAACACTGGAAACTGTGAAACTTGACAGTTTCCAGTGTTCGCCGTCAACTTGACAGTGTCAAGCTAACGTAACTGTCCAATCGGCAAAACTGACGAATCAGTGAAACTGACTAATCAACGAAACTGGCGAATTAAATAAACTGACGACTGAGCGAAACTCACCAGTGATACGCGGACTCTAATACACATCCAATAAGAAATACATAATTCAAATGTTTTTATAAATAATTTAACTTAACGTTTAAAAAAACGGTAACGTTAAACGTTATTTATGGCTTAAAAAGTTGGGCAAAATTTCGCATGGGTAGGCAACCCCATCCCGCCAGTTACTGTCATTACATGTTTATATTGCGGTCTTTGTCTAATCTAAGCGTCGGTATTATTCTTGCGACTTGTGTGAGTGAGACAGATATATGTTTACTTTTAAATGTTTAGTGGTTTCAAAGCTACGTCGTCGCGTTTAAATAGTGGCTATACTTTTTTGACACTTTTTAATGAGGTTTGCTTCTCTAGTTATTTAACTCAATGAGCTGAACTGTCAAAATGCGATCAGTTGTCATTTTAAGTTTGTTACTCAATAACCCCACTTTACAAAGCATCTCACAATAAGCGTTTTAGCAATATGAACAATTCAAACACCTTTTTCAAATACCATCATCTCTCAAGAATTTATCTCACTATGAACGGGTCTTAACATCCGTAAACAAGCTGCGAAGACCTTTGTACATCGTTGTCAAGGAAGCGAGCTCTAGGATTGTTTACACCGCTTGATTTTGTATAGATATTGTTGGTTCTGTTGCTCTATTGCGCTCTTGGCTTCCGTGTGTCTAGTGATAAAGTTATTTGTGTTTTGTGAGGGGTCAGGTTTATTAAAGGGTGCTATGTTGTGAGAGGCTTGTAGCTAAGTACTAACAGCCGCACGGGTCGATCAATCAGGTTAAGTTACTCTTGCCACGGTTGTTGGTCCGTCGATGGATGGTGCTAAGTAAAGATGGTCATCTTTGCTTACCCTGGGTCGGAAAACACGATAAGCTGGGACTATTGGCTGTCATTAGTAATACCAGCCACACGGATCGATCCATCGAGTTGAGTTACGCTTGCCAAGGTTGGTCCGTCGATGGGTGACCATCTTTACTTACCAAGACCCCTTCATGTCTCGGAAAGCACGATAAGCCGTTGGTCCCGGCTGTCATTCGTGGATCTTTGCCAGGTTCGAGGTCGTCAGAAGCCCGAAAGTCTGATAACCAGTCTTACCAAAAGGATATCAGCTATCTGAGTGAAGGGCGGTCGTTTATGAGGACTGTCTTATGTAATTTTGTCGTTCGAAAAGTGCTGATACTCAGCCTAGTTTGAATAAATGACTCAATTCAAATTTGAATTTGAATAGTAGTCGCTCTATTTAAAATACTGGTATTCAGCTGCATCCGGTTAGACTGGAAGACTATTTATGATGAGATATATTATGAGGAAAATGGTGGTAAAAATATGGTGAGCAGTTTTGTCTTTCGGTCTTAATGTGGGTCTTAATATTTTTTTAATGTAGGCTAGGAAGAGTAAGGAAGTGGAAGATGATATTATGAGAGATGTTTGGAAAAAGACGTAAGTACTGTTCTGACGCCAAATAAATTAAGCAGGATCAGGCGGGATCTTCTTGTCCCCATCTGTATCTACTCGTATTGATGTTGATTTGGAAAGTCAAGCATTGGTTTGAATTTTCTAAATCATTCGCGCAAATTAATGACAGAGTCCATTTTATTTCAAAACTGTTCTCTCTCTTTAATTTTAGGTATCCACAATAGGAGATAATCAATAAATATACGTAGATGCAACTTCAATAACTCTTCCTTCAAATAAACACTAAAAACGAATACCAATCTCCTGCAAAACAATTCATAGAATCGTGACACACTTCCCCGCCATTCCCGTACAAACGAAAACAAATCGGAACAGTCGAAACACCCAGCAAACGTCCAATATCAAGCCAAAACTTCGACGTTCGTATATAAAAAACAATTTTCGATTCTTCATAAAATTACAAGTTGGACCCAAAGAATGGTCGAGCGTAAGATTTATGTCTTAATTTTGACAGTCCCGTAAGGTTGTCGGGGCGGAATAAATAAGTTATGAGTTATCGTCTCCCAATTGAAAAAAATCTGGCACAAATGTTACCTTCGGAGGGATAAGTTTTTCTGCACTATGTGTATTTAGGATTATTTGGGAAGTTTTGTCTTATTTTTGTTCCTGCCTTTTCTTGTGTATAAGCTTTGGCCACACTGAAGCGAATTACGTGCGGGATGCGGGACGTGCGCTCATCTTTTTAATGAGTAAGCGACTATTAGCGCTAGTTTGAACACCTTCATACAAGTTAATTGACACGAATTTCTTTCTGTATCCCGCGCGGGATTCGCCTCAGTTTGGCCAAAGCTTTAGAGACAGCTTCATACTGAATTGTCTTAGAAGTTCAGTGTATTTCGCATAAATTCAGAATTACAAACATTTAATCATAGATGTAGAAAACGGCTGGAAGGCGTGCCAAGATAAGATCAGTGCAAAGAGAGGACTCAAAACAATGCTTTTCATTGTAAGATTTCGAAAACGTTAGTGAGTTGGTATAAATGAAGTTTTTCTCTAGAGGCGTGCCAAAGACATAAGACACATGCTTTTTACTGTTTTTACCCAACACCCTTACTTTATTTGCTGGTAACGATAGTCATTATAAAAGTCCTACATACTCTTCCTTCTTTCTCATATTGAAAGTATCCCGGGAAGATTACCCAAAAAAATATTAGTAGGTAGGTATCATAGTCCTCCAGACTGAACTTCGGCCCTGGCGACCAATCTCAGCGGAGAACCAGCCTTCGGCGCGGCAGATATTATAGTACACAAGTGTGTGCGCAGACACAGGCGCTCTCTCTCCCCACACTCTCATAGTCCGATGCACAGAACAGATAAAGGAGGTCTGTTCTGTGGTCTGACGGGACGGCAATCCGACACGACCGGAGAGAGATCAGGCGTAGGGCAAACGGCTTAACGTGCTTTCAGAGGCACGGGGATATCACACCGCCAACTTTCGAACTTCGGGCTGTTACTATGAAAATTTTAATGTTAAAACCCAATTACACTTTGTCCCGGGTATGCAGCACCGCTCAGTAGTCGCGCTTGCGTCCAAGAGATCAACGAGCAGCAAAAAAAAAAAAAACGACGGGTTGCACTCCGGGAGTGCCAGCAGTTCGAAGTGAAAACTTGAACATTTGCATTTTTGAATATTTTGGAATGGTCAGGGAATAATTTCGCTCGAATTGCTTTATTATAAAAGTACTATTATTTATGTGGTTAAATACAATATTCATTAGTAGTATTAGTATATTAATTTATTTTCAAAATATAGTCTAACAAAAATAAACATTTTATTTAAACACTTTTCATAAAGTATTTTTTGACTGCTTTTTTACCCATCAATATGGGTAAAATTTCTTACCTCGCAATATTTACGTAATGTCAAAGACAATTAGATATTTACTTTGTCGGTTGCTAGGCAACAGATCTTACGGTCAAGTCCTGACGCGAGTTTAACATTTTTTACCCATCCCAAAAAAAGTGCACAACGCCGCTAAAGAAGTTTTCACTTCAAAAACAGATTGCAGATTTCACTTTCAGAAAGGACCAACAAAATGGCTACGATACTTTGATCACAAAGAACAATCGGACCTCGATCAGTAGCACGAATGCAATAAATAGGTGTCACAGCCACAAAGGAACTGATATTAAATCAATTTTGTGCAAGCCGTACCGTGCGTCGCCATTAATCCATACATATAAAACAGTATCGTGACTGAACAACTGAATGATTAACTGACAGACCAATATGGCAAAGTCTAAATAATTGGTGACAGAATAAAGTTCAGAAGTCATATTTGCCTAACCTTTTCCCAAATGTGTTGGGGTCGACTTCCAGTCTAACCGGATGCAGCTGAATACCAGTATGTTACAAGGAGCGACTGCCTCCACAACCCAGTTACTGGGTAATATAAAACTCCTTGGTAAGACTGTCAGAGTTTCGGGCTTTTGACTAACCGTAACGACTGTCAAAGTTTTACAAATGCCAGCTGGAAAGCCAACCGTTTTTACGTGCTTTTCGAGGCACGGAGGGGTTTCGATATGAAATGGATGGCCACCCATCCACAATTGTTTCATCGGCTGTTATAAGCTTAGCCACAAACAGCAGGGAAATTGTTGTTTAAAAGAGGAAAGTTAAATCCAATGTACTCGGATAAAGTCAGAGGAAAAAAGCTAGTCATACACAATATTTCGTACGTAAACATATTTGGAATGAAATCAACCGTGTACCTTTAATATAATTATTGGTCACACAGCTATTGTTGTCGGATTCAGTAATTACTGTGTACTTATTCACTTAAATTCAATTAAGCTTTGGTATTTTTAAGTAATTAACTGGTTATTTTTGGACGGTTTGTTTATGTGGCAATTTGATGATGTAGTGGTGGGAAAAGTCAAGTCAGCGTACAAAACACATTACCCGCTCCTTGCGCTGCGGTATCTTTTTTTTAAATATCGCAGAATTATGCTGAGATAGGGGCCTTTTTGGCAGGTCGTCACTATTATTTTTATTTTCGTTTATTAATTTTGTTAGTTGTAAATGCTCATTTTTATTTTATTTTATATTAGGCTCTGTAACATATTTCCGACATGTATAAAAAATTGTAGCCCACCGATAGAGGGAACAAGTTATTGTTATTATCATTGGAGTGACCAAGATCTTTTTAATAAATATAACTTTTATCTCCCACACCCATTCTCAAACCAACAAACGCTTCCATCACTTTATCTTTATACAACTACTAGCCTTCGCATCAAACTATAGTATACTCATAGTGAATCCAGTCCCATCCGGTTAAACCGTTTATTTTCAGTTGACACACATAACTTCATGTTTCTTATCGCACACGTTAAAGCTGAAAGCTTTATGATGTTAGGACGAGAGAATAGTTGTATGAAGTAGAGTTATGTGTATGTAAAACTTGAATCTCAGCATGACATAAATATAATTATAACACAACATAAAGAAAAAAAAATATTTTAAGTTTTCTATTGTTTTGTGGTGTGTTTTATTTCGTTTCAAGAATGGTTGATACATAAAATGTTATTTTTAGGTTAGGTTTTGTTATGTGTGTACTTATATTTATTGTAACATAAAATGTATCTTAATTTAAAAACTATATTAGAAGCCAAAGTGTGGAACTCTCTGCCAGCGTCTGTGTTCCCTCACACATATAAACCGTCTGCCGTCAAAGCAACAGTGAACAGGCATCTTCTGGGCACGCTCGATCTATCATAGACCTCATCCATCGTTTTCCATCAGGCGAGATCGAGGTCACGAGCAGGCCCATTCAGCAAAAAATACAAAAAATTTAAAAAAAATCTCTCCAGAACTGCTTGTGCTGCTCATGATTTTCATCCGTCACAATAATTTATAATAATTATGATCTGTTTCCCGGGGCCGTAATCCACCACGCGGGCCCAGTGTGGGTTGGTAGATGTCACATTTCTTCGAATTTTTGGGTTTCCTCACGATGTTTTCCTTCACCGTTTTGAGAGCAGTGGTGATGAAATTATTTACACAAAGTAAAGCGCCTGCTGGGGTTCAAACCCACGACTTACAACTCGTAAGTCGGGGCCGACACCACTGGGCCACCACTGCTCGTTCTAACAATATTTAAAAAAAATATTAATTAATTAATTAATTTTAATTATATAAAGTAATTTTATCTGTTTTTTTGTTTCAGTCCAGTACTACTAACCCCACAAGTTTTTCTTTAAATAATTCTGTATAACCGAAGACTATTTATTTTTTAATTTAATTTTTAGCAATGCACACTTGCTTTTCCAAATTAATTTTAGACATTGGCAGAATGGTCGACATCAGCTTTGCTTGCCATAACAAAAAATAGAATAGAACACTGTTTGGCGGCAGGACAAGACTTGCTACAAGAGGCTCTACAACTTTAAATTGTTACATTATGGGCTCAGACCAAATAAAATACCAGGATAAGAGCACTGCGAATAATACAGTGAAGCATGCCAAAACTACACCTCCGCTCTGTGCATACACGCACATACGCACAATCAAACTACACCTAACTAAGTGCACACATGTTTACGAAACCGGCCTCACGTCACTGTTGACAGCGCTATGTCTTTTTATTTGGTTTAAGATTATGGGTAACTTTAATACTTTAGAAACGAAATGTTTCACAATATACTTTATTTACTTGACTCTTTACTTTACTTACTTTGCTTTTAAGAACCGAGTGCAGTTTAAGTCCTTTGAAAATTCGTATTTTAATGAAAGTCTCGAGTGTCAATGGCACTGTGCCAACAATAGGTTATTTACCCTATCTTGTGTTTATAGAGCGTTTAAAATCAGAAGAGTTCAAATGGAAAGAATGTATTTCTTTTAAATCAAATCAAATTATTTATTTTTGCAGAAAACACTGTTACAATGGTGTTATTAAATGTACGTGTGTCTTAAGGTTTTGAGGTTAAGATAGGCAGTTTAATTTATTATTTACGAGGGGTACATAATTGTATCACAGTGAAATATGTGTCTGTGGCTACCAGTCTGTTAGTGCGATTATAACTTGAGAACAACTTACCCCATATAGATTTTTAAAAAAACTTTGTGTGTGTCAGCTACGATTGTCTTTGAATTTGCAATAGACAAATAGGGTAAATAAACGCATTTCTTAAAAATAAATAAAAAAATGAAAACCCTACATGATTATAAAGTGAAAGGTGCACAAGGTACTTTGCGCAGAAAAACATAACGCTTTTGAGTTCACGCTTGTATTTCACCCCACATGATATTTTCATACCGGGGGCGATTTAAAAAAATCGATTCTTATGGAGCAAAATCCATTAAAAAAAAAATGGTCTGGCTAGGTTTTAGAAGGTAGGATATTCTGTTATTCTGTATATTTGGAGCAAAGACATTCGAAACTCGTTTAAAACTACAATAAAGAGTTCTAGAGACCTACTACTTATATACCAGTTATGTTTGAGTCCCATGTAATAGGGGACCAACCTATTGCCATCAACCGGACACAATCCAGACTCCAGGCTGCTACTGAGAAATACCAGATGGAAAAACCCAATACCACTTTGCCCGACCCGGGAATCGAACCAAGGACTCATGCTCAGCAGTAGCGTTTGCGACCACTACACCAACGAGGCATTTAGTACGTTATTCAAATAGCTACCTAATGTAGTACTGATAGCAAAACAGGAAAGTTAATAATTAACTGACCCGGAATTGAACTTTAGTTCGAACGTATAATTATTGTTGTGCATTAGCCAAATTGTGTTGAACATTTAAAATTTATAGAAGGAAATGGGCGGGGCTTGGAAGGGTCTGATGTTCTGTGAGTACTGGCAAAGAGTAGTGTTGAACAGAAGGTGCACTTCGCGTGGTCAAGCGTACAATTGATCTACGAAAATGTGCTTTACTGTAAACCCAGGTTTCATATTTACCAGTTTTGAATACTGTTTGGAAATAATGAAATATCGCTAATTTGTGAACTATGTAGAATATTAATAATGAATCGCCATAGCACTGATTTTGATGTTGTAAGTGGTTTAGGTGTATAAAAGCAATTGTAAAGTTTCCAAATACTTTTTTTACATCTACCTATATAAAACTAAATTTTCGGTGTTATGATATTAATTTTATTATTGCATCTCATAATCAATACTTTAGTTCACTAGTTAGCCATATTTCTTATTTCGATGTAGTATTCGTGTCAAATTAACCAAACAGCGAAATATTTGACATCTATTTGCAACGTTGCCCACTTTTAGAAGTCACGCTTTTAACATTTTTTGTCTTGTGGTTTCAAGGCAAGTTTTCATTGGTCACGATATTGAGTAATTCTTGAAGGCGTACGCTAGCAATTTACAACTTTACTTGTTAATGAAGATAGTGCAGCACCCTAATTACGAAACGCAAACTCAATTTTAAATTGAAACCAATTGAAAAAGATTGTCAGTCCATTGCTTCATAAGTTCGACAAAAAGAATCTGCTTATTTTTTTTTGTCGAACTTATGAAGCAATGGACTGGCAATCTTTTTCAATTGGTTTCAATTTAAAATTGAGTTTGCGTTTCGTAATTAGGGTGCAGTATAGTGATACTGTTCTTTAATAAAAGGGCACAATAGGATTATTGTAAGTGGCGTCAGAGAAATTTAACATCTTTCCTCTCGCATAATATTATAATAATTTGACTAAGTAATTAATGTGTGTTTTTGTTGTATATTATTGTGTGATTTGTCTATTGAATTTAATATTAATTAATCTAAAATCCCTTACAGAATTTTTAAAATACTTAATTTAATAATTTATTATGAATCTGAATTTAATTTTAATATTATTGTACCTACCTGCTGTAACTATATAAAATTTGTACGCCACTGGCGAAACATAGAGAGCCAACTGAATTTTTACTGAAGACCAAATGTATGTACCTGTTTAACAAATAAATAATCATTCACTCACTCGCTTTCCTGCAATCGAAATAAAAATAAAATCTAAATATATACTAATCTGTGGGAGTGACTTCGTGAAAAGGGACGAAAGTGTGTAACAGGTAGCCAGGGAAACGCGCGCTACTTGATTTGACATCAGAAATAAACTTGACGAGGCCTTTTAATGTTGTCTTATGAGTCGGCACATTAGTTGAACAACAAAGCCGAGCCGAAGCAACTACTACACATATTCAACTTTCTGTATAATGTATAATGTCTAACTGTATAATGTTCGGGTCAGCTCGGCACAGTTGA
Organism: Conistra vaccinii; assembly: GCA_948150665.1. Taxonomy (NCBI): domain Eukaryota; kingdom Metazoa; phylum Arthropoda; class Insecta; order Lepidoptera; family Noctuidae; genus Conistra; species Conistra vaccinii. The sequence continues at coordinate 4,217,947 of OX411326.1, read as the reverse complement.
AGCTACTTTCTTAGCTTCTTTAGCCGCTTTTTTGCGAATATAAATATCTACTTGTATTCGATTTTACCGCCCGGCGGTGCCAAATCATGCCGACCCAAACAAGACAAGCAGCAGTGGGAGTGAGAGCAGTGGTGGCCTAGTGGTAACGGCCCCGACTTACGAGTTGTAGGTCGTGGGTTCGAACCCAAGCAGGCGCTTTACTTTGTGTAAATAATTTCATCACTACTGCTCTCAAAACGGTGAAGGAAAACATCGTGAGGAAACCGGCATGTCTTAGAACCAAAAATTCGAAGACATGTGATATCTACCAACCCGCACTGGGCCCGCGTGGTAGATTACGGCCCACTCCCTCTCACAGAGAGGAGGCCTGTGTCCCAGCAGTGGGAACATTAAAAGGCCGATTGATTGATACAAGACAAGTGTGTAGCTCATTAATTTTATCGAAGTAACACACCAACAGTCACATTTATCACAATACTACTTCATCATCATCAACAACTGTTTTCAATCTGACTGCAAAGTTTCGTGAGAAACTTTCCCCTTGCTTGCAGTTCCACAATATGGAACGTCTAATGGTGACTGGAAAAATGGAGGGCAAAAGACCTAGAGGCCGAAGCACAAAAAGGTGGTCGGATCAAATATCCGAGCATTTGACGATACCTATCAGCGCCGCACTCCACCAGGCCACTGATCGTAACAGACAGTTGACAATTTGATACGGAGTCACGATTCTCAGCAGTGAGAGAGCGATTGAAAAGAAGAAATCATCTTATCTAAGTCTGTCGTCGTAACATCAATGTTAATAGCATTGTGTTTCGGAAGTTCGCTTCCACCTTCGGCCTGATCATCACTTACCATCAGGTGAGGTGCGGGCCAAGAGCTTCCCCGTTGGGAATAAAAAAAAAACTTCATCATAACTTTTAAAACAGGACAGGGTTTACACAGACCACACCTCCATTCAACCCTAAACACTTCTGACGCGTTGGGCACATTACAAAAGCACACACGCGCAAATGTGTGACGTAGGTGTTAACCGCATAAGTCCAAACTTTGCACCATTGCTCCGTAACACGGTTTACGAAAGCAGCGTCAGTTTAAATATTAAGTGAGCAACGTGTCAGCGTGCTCACTACTTATTAACAGACTTATGTTCTGTAAGGTTGTGTGCAGAAGGTTTGTTTGACGTGGAAGTGAGAGAGAAACAGTTTTTTTTTCTATCTCGTTTTGCCACGAACTAAATACAGCACAACATCATAATCAGCTTATAATATTTCCACTGCTGGGACACAGACATTTCTTGAGTGGTTCTGATAAGAGCTACCCATTGCTTTCCGTCCGCATGGGACAAAGACACATGACATGACAGAGACAGATCCTCCTCTCCTCTCTGTGAGAGGGAGTGGGTCATAATCCACCATGCAGGTCCAGTGCGAGTTGGGTCACATAATATCTTCGAATTTTTGGTTCTATGACATGCCGGTTTCCTCATGATGTTTTCTTGCACCGTTTTGAGAGCAGTGGTGATGAAATAATTTACACAAAGTAAAGCGCTTGCCTGGGTTCGAACCTACGACCTACAACTTGGAAGTCGCGACCGTTACCACTGGGCTACCACCGTTCTCATTAACGAACGATTAGTTTGTTAGTTAATATGAGAGCGGTGGTGGTTTATTTAATACAGGGTGGCAGGGACATCGACGCGAAGCCTGTTACCATGGATTCAGTTGAAATTTTTCGTCGGTTATTTAAAAAAAAAAGCTGTTCCATACATTTTGACCGCATATGTATTGCACTTTTCTATGAAAAAGCTGTTTTTTTTTTATAACCGACGAACAATTTCAACGCAGGGGGGTTCAGAATCATGTACTGAATTCATGGTAACAGGCTTCGCGTCGATATCCCTGACACCCTGTATATATGTCGCCAATAAGCATTCCGGTTCTTTTCTGTTCTTGTTCTTTTTTTGGAGCCTTTTTGGCCTCGCACAGGTCGTTAATAGTTTTTTTTTTCGTTTATTCCAATTCTTTTTTTGTTAGTTTTAGATGCTTATTTTTAGTGCTGTGCGTGTAGTTTGTCCTGTGCGTGTCCCTAATAAGAGATATTTTTCTTTCTTTTTCTTTCTTTCTCCCGAATGAGTTCCGGTGAAAATAAAACAAACTTAAGACATCTTGTTCAAAGTGGGCCTTCTACAGATTTATTTTAAGGTATGCAAACTACATGATTACTATACGAGGACAGCATCATACTGAAGTCATTTGTTAATATGTAATGGAATATAGTGCGAGATTTCAAGAAGTTAAGGATTTTCGAGTTTACTTTAGAATAAAACGAAAAGAAAATCGTACTTTTGGTTCCTGAAACATAGAACGCCATGGCTTGGTGCAGTGCAGATATTCGAACAGGGGCTGGTGGCAGCTGGACGAGAGTAACTGAGGATTAGTTAACTGAGGAGGAGTATTTTCTGAAAGGTTAAGCACAGTACCATACACCATCATTTTGCCAAGTTATGTTTAAGTATTGCCATCATCATCATCAGCCTATTAATGTTCTCACTGCTGGGACACAGGCCTCCTCTCTGTAAGACGGAGTGGGCTGTAATCTACCACGCGGGCCCAGTGCGGGTTGGTAGATGTCACATATCTTCGAATTTTTGGTTCTAAGACATGCCGGTTTCCTCACGATGTTTTCCTTCACCGTTTTGAGAGCAATGGTGATGAAATTATTTACACAAAGTAAAGCGCCTGCCTGGGTTCGAACCCACAACCTACAACTCGTAAGTCGGGGCCGTTACCACTGGGCCACCACTGCTCTCAAACGGCCAATCTCTATTGCCATCAAACGGGCTTAAATCTAAGTCTCTAGGCGAGAAATGAGAAAGATAAATTCCTGATAGATAAACCCAATAACACTTTACTCGACCCGGGAGTTGAACCTCATTGCCTCATGCTCAGCAGTAGCGCTTGCGCCCATTAAGATCGACGAAGAGAATCTAGTTAGATGGACTATAATTGGGGATGCCTTTATCCGGTAGTGCACTCCAGGCTAATGCTGATTTTTAAAGCCTGCTGAAATCTGGGACTACAGCTCGGCCAAATTATCTGTTCAGGCGGCAAAACACAGGTAAACTGGGGTTACTTTGAATCACGGGATGACTTTGATCGAAACTTCCATTTCATATAATATCGTGAATTGCGTTATACGAAACGCAATTTGGTAGTTTTTCTTCAATTTTAGCAACACTGATGAACTGTCAAATCCTTTTTTGAGGACGCGCTTGGAATTCATCAACGATTTTTAATTGAAAAAGGTAAATGTATTGTTCTTCTGTATTCATAGCAAAATAACTGTGGTGCAAAACTGTTATTGAGAAATTGATGCTACTTTGTAATCACGTAATAAAACCGGGTATCAAAGTAACCCCCATTCTACGTATAAATTTGATCTGCCAGTTTTTATATTTTTCTCAATTTAAAGCCATATTTTTTCACTTATGATAACAGTAATCGAGAGTAATAAAAAAAACGATTATTAGATTTTTTTTGTATTTATATACACCCACAAATTAAAGAGATATGGACTTTCAAAGTTCAATATTGATCAAAGTAACCCCGGTTTACCGGTTCTAAAAATTTATGTATTGCATTTGTCATGCTGTTGCATTTTCCTTGACAAGCAGTGCCTCCGTGAACTGTAATCTTACACTGTTCATGCTGTAGTAAACCAAATTGAATCAACTAAACCGAATTATTTTTTATAAGTAACCAGCAATAAGTAAAAGAAATTTTGAAAATCGAACGAGGATGACGTTTGCAATGTTGCGTAGACCTAATTGTCAACGTGACACAGGCATGACGTGTCCCGTCATCGGACACGTTCGCATCCCTATTTATTTACGTCACGTCATTTCTGTAGCGTGACGCATAATTATGACGGGTGGTTTACTACGCTTCATGTATGAAAATTTTAGGAAGAATGTATTCATTACTGCTTAAAGTGAATCCGTTGTTGTAGCCCGCGAAATTCAAATTTTCTTACGTTTTTTGCAATTTGCAGGTATACGGAGTGTCAGGGACATCGACGCGAAGCCTGTTACCATGGATTCAGTTCATGATTCTGAACCCCCATGCGTTGAAAATTTTCGTCGGTTATTAAAAAAAACGCGGTCAAAATGTATGGAACAGCTGATTTTTATTAATAACCGACGAAAAATTTCAACGCAGGGGGTTTCAGAATCATTTACTGAATCTATGATAACAGGCTTCGCGTCGATGTCCCTGACACCCTGTATAATGTCATTAGTGATCATTTCACATGATGCACGATTTTCGGTCACAGTAATTTGGATGTTTTAACCGCCTCTGTGGTTTAGTGGTTAGATCACCTATCTCAGACCAAGAGGTGGGTTCGATTCCCAGTGAGGGTAAAATTTTCCGTCTGGCTAGCTACTACCATCTTAACTAAGTCTGTCTCCATAACAATTTTAACAGCATTGTGTGAAAATTTCAACTGTCTACCTATTACGGTTCATGAGATACAGCCCACTGACGGACAGACAGACAGACTGACAGACAGACAGCGGAGGCTTAGTAATAGGGTTCCGTTTTGCACTCTTCTGGTACGCAACCCTAAAAAGTATTATTATGTCAAAACAATTCCACTTTATGACTCCACAAAACATCAAGTTAAACTAAGATACTTTTTAACCCTAACATGGCACAGTTCGCGTGTACCCCGCGACTTAACAACGCAACATTTCGTTGCGAAAGTGGCACTTACGAACTAACTTTATAATTCTGGCATACTTGAAGAGTAATGAAGGTAAAACTGGCATAAGTTTCTTGTGTAGAAGTACGGCAACAGCGCGAATGTTGCATTATAGTTGTAAGACTTGTTGGAACATGAATTGAAACATGTTTTGATGATAGTCGTTGAGATAGTTCTAGAACTTAAGGGTGCGTTTTATGACGCGCGTTGACGCGGCGTTAGCGCAGTGTATACGTCTGACGAACGCCAACGAAAGCAAGATGAAACAGTTCATTCTAGAAACCAAAATAATTTCTTTATTCATTTTTTTAGTGTCCAAGGTTTTTTTTGTGATGTTATTTTGACGTAATAAAAGTGTTTTGTCGTTCGTACAATCAGTCCATTTAGTGGACGAGAATCTTTTGAGTCGTTCTATCTCTTGTACTATTTGAAAACTACTTAGTTTACCAAAAATGTTTGCAGCGCTCGGCCGTTATAGTAACGCTTACCCACAAAAAAGGGCCGGTAAACAGATGTGTGCATCGTGTGAAGAGGGTTTTGTTTTCAAAGTGGTTAGATATGCATGACTGCAATGGTACCAGTTCTACTCACCCATAGTAGGTGCATACAAATACCAATTTTAGTGAGCCATTCACCAAACCACAACATTAAAGAAACATAACATAACATCACGCATTGTTTACCCGAAGGGTTGGGCAGAGACCTGTAGCAGATACACCCACATTTTGCCAGTTATGTTTAAGTCCCATGTAATAGGAGGCAAGCCTATTGCCATCAACTGGGCACACAACCAGACTGCGGGCTGGTACTGAGAAACTCCAGATAGAAAAACCAAATAACACTTTGCACGACCCGGGAATCGCACCCAGGACCTCATCCTCAACAGTAGCGCTTGCGACCACTACACCAACGAGGCAGTCATTTGCAGGAAGAACATTAAAGAAAAAAAGAAAGAAAATAAATTGTAAAAGACCCTTCCTTGTCGATCCATTCCCAAGTCCTTTCAACCTTTTAACTTTAACAAAATGGTTGTATACAAACCGAAACTGCAAGCTGTAGCTGCAATTATTCAGTACAAATAAAGCGTGGCATGCAGCTTACGATGCAACAGTACTAACGCGTTGCTGCGACAGAATTCAATAGGCCAAATTGCGGAGAGGACAGCGCACGCCGAATGGCTAAGTCGACATGTGGTGTAAGTTATAAGCTGTTGCGTAGAATGGGTGGATTTATAAAGCCTTTTTGTTCTCTTGTCACGACCATAGGCGAAAAGAAATTATGTGAAGTCGAAGAGTCAGCAAAGTTCATTGTTAATGTTCCATTGCATACAAGGCGGCAGGGATGTCCATGATTCTAGACCCCTAACGTAGAAATTTTACGTCGGTTATAAAAAAAATATTAGCTACCATACATAATTTAATATTAGTAAACATAATTTTTCCCATAATATTACCATAGCTTAGTCAGCCTATAATGTTCCCATATTATATATTTTATTGTCAGGCATCAAGGCCCATAGGGTGTTAATCTTTACTTAAAAAACTATATTAGTAACATGCAGAAACACTAAAACAGAAAAAAAAAGAAAATTACAATCACGGGAAGGTTTAACAAGCTTTGTTGCCAAAATGTAGCTTGGTAAACCTCCCCATTGTAGGCCCATCCATCCTCTCTGAAAACATCTTCAGAATGCTGTTGCTGCTTCCCCTCACTCGGGATATTACTGAGGCAACTTTCTTCCGCATTATCGCAAAGTAGTCGGAAGTGTGCGCATTAGCGAACATACGCACTACAGTAAGGTGGAAACCTAAACAGCGCCCTGAAGACATTGTTATATTGAATGCGCAGGGCATTATCTGCTTTAGGGTATGGTTATCCCAAAGGCTTCTGCTGTAAAAGGATTGGCTTTAAAAAGAGTTAGTTTCACGGAACTGAGAGCAACCATGAAACCTTCTGCAGATCATATTTCCCCTCACAGCCAGTGCCCTGCGCTCCCTTTCCATATACCTTCCATAATGTCTTTTAATTCCTCAGTAACAATGTGGCCCAAATATTTAAAGTGGGCAACTCTCTGCAAAAGGGAACCATTATGTTTGACAGGAGGGGCAAAAGTTGGATTTTTATTCCTACCTCGAAACAGCAACAGCTTACTTTTTGTAGGATGATAAATATTTTAGCCTTTTTAGGGTTCCGTACCCGAAGGGTGACAAACGGAACCCTATTCATAAGCCTCCGCTGTCCGTCTGACTGTCAGCGAGCTCTATCTCATGAACCGTAATAGGTAGGCAGTTGAAAATTTCACAGATTGAGCATTTCTATTGCCGCAAGAGCAACAAATAATAAAATTAAAAATTAAAGGGGGGTCGCCATACAATAAAATTAAATTTTGAAAAAAAAATAATCTGACCCTGGCATGTGGGGTATCATTTTCTAGAACTCATCGAGTAGAGAATAAATATAATTTTTATTTGTTTTTATCTTCAAAAATGATGAATTAGGGGGCCGTAGAAGTTGTCTGTTTTAGACCATTTTTGTACGAGCTCTATCTCAACAACTAAACAAATTAGGAATTTGAAACTTGTGTGTATCATGTAACATAAATACTGTTTATAATCAACAAATACTGAAAACGCCGATTGATAACGTATTTTATATACTAAGGGCGATTTTCTGCAACTTAAAAATAGTTTGGAAAATCCAAAAGTGCACGCCTCATACACTCATTCTTATACGAAAAAGAAATTCAAAACATAGTTTTTTAACAAAAATGAACAATTGATCACTTTTCATGAAGTCGTAAAGTCAAAGACTGACAAAGATATTTACTTGGCGGTTGCTAGGCAACATCAAGTCAATGGTTGGAAATATTTAGATAAAGATATAATTTTTTTTTTTTTTTTTTTTAAAGATACACCAACGACCAATTCACTAGCACATTACCATAATAAGAAAATAACATAAGCATGAAGTTATGGTGAGTTAGTCACTTACAGGCGTACACAGCACTTACATAAAAAAAAATGGAGATTTTACACGAAGTGAGGATACAATAATTAAATAGAATAATGAACAAAACATTTAAGTAAAAAACAAAATAATAATCGAAATTAGAGTATGTAAACAATTATTATCAAAAATTAACATCAAAATTATCATTAAAATTAAAATTAAACAAAAGATTTAAAAAAAAATAAAGAAACTAATAAATGAACAGTAAAAATGTTGTTCAAAATGGTAGAACGCGGTATCGAGTGCAATAAGAGATCATTCCAAAATTGTTGAAAAGGCAGGCACATGTGGCAAAAAACCATAAAAATTAAATTATATTTTAGTTAGTATTTTATTAATTATAATTAAACTACTTTGAATAAAAGAGCCATTTTCAATAGGGTTCCTTCTACGGCTGAAACGAATGTATAAAAAAAAAATTTACTCAATTAATTGATTTTATCGCAAGCTACAATGTTTTCAGGGTTCATAAATTGACGGACAGGAATTTTTTTTCAACTATTTTGATGCTTTTTCCATTTCTGCTGCATTAAATCAATTGTTAAAAAGTACAGTATTAATCTCCATTTAATCATCTATACAATGGTATATAAATTAAGTAGGTTCTGTGTACTAGCAGGAGTGTAACAATAAAAACAGTTACAGAAATGGGGCAAAAAATATTTTTCGGTCGTAGAGCACACTCTACGATGCTTCGCATTAAAAGTCGTGCAAAAATATTTTGTATTTCATGCTAATCTTATGCGATATAAATTCCACAGATAACTATTTAATAGTCGGAGTAATGACATGGAATTAGTAAGTACCTACTATCATGGCAGCATATACTATTTCGATCATTTAAATTTCGATCATCCAAAAAGGTCTACAAAATAAACTTTTTTCACAAGATTTTAAAACCGGCCAGTATTTTTTGAGTTTAAGAACTTTATCGACTTTTTTCAAAGTATCCCTAGACGGTGTTGATGTGTATACCTACCTCATGTTAAAACTACACTCCAATAGACAATATATTCAGTAACATTGAAATGAATGCTGGCACATACAGTGGCACATTCAGTTACCTTAAACCGTTGTGGATACAATTTCATATTGTGAAAAATTATTAGTGTAAAAATATTCGGCCACGGCGGCCAATCTCAACGGAGACTGGCCTTCGGCGCGGGAGATATTATAGTGCACAAGTGTGTGCGCAGACACGAGTGCACTCTCTCTTCCCTCACTCTCATAGTCCGATGGGATGTGTAAAAATAATAAGTAAGAAATAATAGATTTCTGTATGACTATCAAAAATAACGTAAATAAATACCTGTATTGACCAGTGCGTTTGCACTGGCGAAACATCACGACAAAACATGTTGAAATCTCTAGTTCCTGTCAAACATTGTATGAAAAATTGTCAGAAAATAGAGATTCCAACAAGTTTTGTTGTAAATGTTTCGCCAGTGCAAACGCACAGTTATAATAAAAATTTGGCGTACTACTTACATTCTATTTTGTACAATATAGTCTGATGTAGCAAGAGAAATCCTTTTATTTTATTTATAAGTAACTAGCTTTACCCGGCCCGGCTTCGCACGGTTAGCACTAAGTACTTATCTACGGCGCACCTACCTTTCCTTATTACCTATTTCTACCTAATTACCTACCCTACCTACTGTAGCATTAGAAATCAGCTTCTGCCACTTGTTAGAAAAATGCTTGGTGAGAATCGAACCCACACTTGCATAGGATAACTAAATACAAAGAAAAATAACAGGAGATTTTAAATATGATTTGTATTGTAATTTAAAAGTAAAGAAAAAGAAACAGTTAGGTATAAAGGTAATAAATAAATTAAAGGACTATTGCGAGCCGCCTAGTTTGAATTTTTGTTTTAGAAGGAAAATTACGTGTTTGAAGGTTGGGATCTAAAATAGAACGCGACGGGTTAAACAAGTATTGGCCATTACCTAATTAATCCCGGAAATCAAAAGTCGTGCAAAGAGTTAATATCACGTAATGATCCTGATTACAGGTCAATCAGGAAACTTTGCTCTGGCAACACTGGTAGCCGGTCGTCATAAAAACGACCTCTTAGGTTTTAATTTATAAAATTAGTAAAAAGTGTTAAATTATGTTAAATTAGTGTATTATAGTCGTACCTAGTTATTAATTAGCATATTCAGTGATTATACAGTGTTTTTTGTTGCGGGAACTTCGCACAAAAAGGATATTTAAACCGGCTGTCAACTTAACCAACCCAACTGTGACGGATTTCAAAAATTCATCAATCCCGGGGAGTATTTTGTTTTATTTCTCTTATTCTACTTAATATTTACATAACGCAGAACATCACAAAATACTGCTCAGGTCTCTGAGCAACGTCCATCACACGCTGGCACCGTTTATGACTCCTTTTGCTTGACAACTAGTGGAAGCAAAATCGAAGACGAAAACATTCGCCCAGACAGTAAACACTACATAATTTACTACACAAAAAATAGGCTCATACGGCCTTATAGTATTTTATTTATTCATACTACCTATTTAAACCTGTAATGTGTCATAAACTTGTATTGTCAATCAAGTTTCTTTAATAAAAGCAGTGTTATTCCTTGTAACTTCACTTTTGTTTACCATTAGACATCACTGCAGATTATCACTACACATACAATACCACTGATATGTTGTTAAATTACTGTATTAGTGTCAATTTATGAAATTATTGTTAAAAACTAGATTAACAATTTCTTTAAAATAGTTTGTAGTACCTACCCCCAACCATTTTGCAAACTTAATTTTGTAATTTTCACTTTTATATTTGGAATATTAATATCTTAAATAAGATATACCTGTGAATAATTAAATTATCATCCCATAATTTAGATGACACACTCTTCATAACTTTTATTCCTTTGTTTTCTTTCAATTCTAAATATTAAGTATACAATTTCCCTTCATCTTAGTACTTCTATCATCCCTCTACATCTTATCCCTCTCTCTTATTCCTTTTACTCACTTAGCTTTCTCATCTCTCATTCCAGGATTGCACTAGGGTTGGTTTGTCAATATGTTGACCCGTAGAGCTGCATCCTTGGAGGAAAAATTGAAGGCTACATTGAAAGAGTTGGAATGTAGTAAAAACCAGTGCGATCAGCTGCTACATGAAAGGGAAGACAGTGAGGTGGAAATTCAGTTTATTAATAACAAGAACACTGAGCTTAAGAACCAGTTGGCTGAACTACATACACAGCATATGGACATACTTGACCAGCATCAACATCTCCGTCAACTGGTGTCAAATTTCCAGCAATGTAGTGACACCCACGAACTGGCTTTGAGACGCATATCTGAACTAGAACGGGAATTAAGCAGGGCCCACAACACAATAACCCATTTGGAATCTCTCAAAGCCGGTGAAGAGTCTGCGATCACCTGCAGTCTTTATGATGAGTTGGTTGGTAGCGGGTCCGGACCCACATGTATTGAGCCAATTGTAACAATAGATTTAACTGATGATACTATCAATAAAACCAAATTGTTTACTAGTCACAATAAGATTAAAAAATATATTAAAATTAATAAATTCATTAGGAAAACTCAGAAATCATTAAAACGCCTAAAAGTTAATAAATTAAATACAAAACTAAGGCAAAAAAATATAAATTTAAAACAAGACTTAAAGCAGTGTAATAATGAATTACAACTATGTAATACTATGTATGACACTGACACTCAGCATCTACAGGATGAATTGTTTGTTAGGGAATATGCTCTAAAGGACATATTTAGTAAATATGAGGCTTGTCAACAAGATCTAAGTAAGCGCATGCAGGAGGCCAATGAGTTGGCAGACTTGGTCAAGCACAATGCGGAGAGGTATGAGTCTCTGACAAATAACCTCTCTTTTAGCTGTGCCTGTTCCCTGGCAACTCAGCCTCAACTTGTTACACCCACACCCTCAGTGGCTCAGCCAGTAGGTAGCTGTATTAATGAAGTTAATAATAGTGTGAATAATTTGGTTAACACAACATATGTATTTTCTGACAAATTTGGTCAAGGTTTTGGTAGAATATTTAATCAGTGTTCACAACAGTATGTTATAAATAATTGTTTACCCGGTGCCAGTGTTAGCCAATTAATTTGTAATATTAAATTGACAAAAATAAACCCCGGTTCAACTGTTATATTATTATATGGGGATAGTTTATCTGTAAGAAAAAAAGAAATAATTGAATGTGTCCATTTGATGTTACATCTCAATGCGACCAATAGTTGTAAATTTATTTTCTGTGCCTTGCCTTATTCTCATTATTTGTCTGATGAGCAAAATAGGCATATTTATAATCTAAATATGTTAATTTATAATAGGACATGTCGTCACAGCGATGCTATTTTATATTTTGATTGTAATCAATTTATCACTGATTACAAACTGACAGAATATACAATGTATTTGCCACCTAGTTGTAGGAGACAAATTGCTAATCTTTTAGCATACAGTATACACAGTGACACTGGTACTTGTAGTGTACCATCGATTACTGTTAGTAGTGATACTAACACTACTTTTGATACGCCTAGTAGTTTAAACTATTAGGTGCGACAACGGGTGAGCCCCATATATTGAATGTTGTTCATCAAAATATGCAGGGTCTGTCCGGCAAAGAGCTAGAGTTAAGTTTATTTATGGAGAACTATGATGTTCAGGTGTTATGTTTGACTGAACACTGGTTGAAAGAACATGAAGTAGTGTTTATCAATGATGATAATTTTACTGTACAAAGTGCATTTGTAAGAAAAAACGCCATTCGCGGTGGATCTTTAGTTCTTGTTTCAAACAAGTTGAAATGTAAACAACGTTTAGATTTAGTTAATCTTTCTATCGAGCGCACTATTGAGTTGTCTTGTGTTGAACTCGAGCGGTACGTTATAATTTGCGTTTATCGACCCCCTTCTGGTGATTTTATTAGTTTTGAATCGGTAATGGAGGATTCACTCAATAGGTTAAAATCAAGTAATAAAAGTATAATTTTATGTGGAGATTTTAATATTAATATTTTAGATGTTACTCCATTAAGTATTAGACTTCTTAATCTGTTTAGGTCTTATAATTTAATTAACTTGTTTTTTGAACCTACTAGGATCACGGCATCTTCGTCAACTTGTCTTGATAATATATTTAGTGATTGTGATGCCAAAAATAAATATGTGTTAAGTGACTTAACTTCTGACCACTGTGGTTTATTAGCTAGCTTCCCCATGCCATTACATAAAAAGCCGCGTAAAATAGAATGCAGGCCCTATACAGCTAGTCGTTGCAATAAGTTTAAAAATAATATAGCTCATAGAATTACACCATCTATAGTAGAACTCGAGAGTCCTAATGAAATCTATGGAGCCCTTTTTGATGTCGTGCAAAAAGAGTACCAATCTACATTCAAGACCAAAACTATTAAAATTAATGGCACCAGCGCTGGCTTTAACCAATGGGCCACTCCAGGTATTTATAAAAGTAGAGCGAGACTATACGAGTTATATGGTTTGAAAAAATACAGGTTTGATACTCCTTTCCTAGAGTATGTTAAAAATTATTCAAAATTATTTAAAAAGGTTAGTGTTTATGCTAAATCAAAATTTTTGAGCGATACAATTAAAAATTCCAATAATAAAGTAAAAACCACTTGGAAAATTATTAACAATGAAACGGGTAAGTCGGTTAAACAAGATAAAGAACTTGAGATTATAGTCGACAGTAAATTAGTTACTAAAGCAGCTGAAGTAGCTGAGGCGTTTAATGAGTTTTTTGCCAACATACCTTTAACTACGACTCGCTCCTTAACTTCGTCCCCGTCTAAAGCTGAAAACCTTTTGCTTAGTAGTGTGTCTAAAAGTAGTCGTTTATTTAGCTTCGAACATGTAACACCTCGTGATGTAGTTAATGTTTTTAACACACTCAAATCCAAAAACACTGGTGATTACTGGGGCATCTCCATTAAACTTTTAAGTAATATAATAGACATCGTAGCCCCCTATCTAGCTGTTACTTTTAATAAATGTGTTGACTCAGGAACTTTTCCTGACCTCATGAAGAGTAGTAAAGTCATTCCATTATTTAAATCAGGTAATAAAAATGACGTTGGCAATTTCAGGCCTATTTCTATCTTACCTGCATTTAGTAAAATATTTGAAAAGTTAATACTCAAGCAGTTACTAAGACATTTTAATTTAAATAGCCTCCTTCATAATGAACAATATGGCTTTACAAAAGGTCGTTCGACTACAGATGCGGGTGTTGCTCTGCTGAAACACATATTTAGCGCATGGGAGAACTCGCAAAATGCTATTGGGGTTTTCTGTGATCTCTCCAAAGCCTTTGATTGCGTGCACCATGACACGCTATTGCGTAAACTGCGTCATTACGGTGTGCAAAACGAAGCTCTCGATGTTATAAATTCTTATTTAAGTAATAGGTCCCAATGTGTAGATATTAATGGTGTGAAATCTTCCGGGTTACCAGTTCAGTTAGGTGTACCTCAAGGCTCAATACTGGGTCCATTCTTGTTCTTAGTGTATATCAATGACTTACCATTCTTTTTAAAGGGTATCTGTGAAGTTGTACTGTTTGCAGATGATACCTCTCTTATTTTTAAAGTAGACAGGAACAGACAAGATTTTGACGATGTAAACAGTGCACTCTCAATGGTTACGGATTGGTTTACAACAAATAACTTAGTTCTCAACTCCAAGAAAACGAAATGTATAAAGTTCGCTTTACCGAATGTTAGAAATCTAGGACCCAACATCGTCTTAGATAAAGAAGTGCTTGAAACTGTGGGCTCGGCAGTTTTTCTGGGCATAACAGTAGATGCCAAACTTCAGTGGGGCCCACATATTTCAAGTCTAGCGGGAAGGCTCAGCTCGGCCGCCTACGCTGTCAGGAAAGTAAGACAATACACTGACGTTGATACAGCTCGATTAGTCTATTTTAGTTATTTCCATAGCGTTATGTCCTATGGTATTCTGCTGTGGGGCAAAGCCGCTGACATTCAAAATATATTTGTTCTTCAAAAACGAGCTGTCCGAGCAATTTACCAACTAGGTACCAGAGTCTCTCTGAGAGATTTTTTTAAAGATATTGGTATTCTTACAGTGGCATCACAATTCATCTTCGCCAATATCTTATATATTAGGCAAAATATACACGTATACACTAAAAACAGTGATATCCACAATATTAACACCAGAAATAAAGACAAATTACGAGCTCCTTTTCACCGGCTTCATAAGGTTCATAACTCATTTGTTGGGCTTGGTATAACCTTTTATAACAAGCTACCCACTTCTCTGCTAGATTTGCCTTTTAATGCGTTTAAAGCTAAAGTAAAATCCAACCTTTGTTCAAAGGCATACTATTCTATCAATGACTACTTAAGCGATAAAAATAGTTGGTCGCTGTGATTAACTCAAGACAATGTTTATGTTCTTTCTCCAGAATTAGCTTACCTACTGACAGGTTATATGAGTTTATAGAATGTTTAATTTATTTGACTTTATTATACAATTTATTTTATTTTTATTTATTGTTGACATGATCTACTCATTACAATGTTTTCGTATGAGTTGTATTGCAATATGTGATTAGCTAGCGACCTCGACAGTAGATTATTATTATTCTTGCCTAACTGTTGATCTATTTTTGATTTATTTTTACTTCAATGGTCCTAGTTTATCATATCTAATTATGTGCCTTCGAGTTACAGCTTTATTAGCTATATGTAAGCGGGCACGCCCCTTATGCCTGGAGGCTTTATAATTCGGGTATTAAGTTCTGTTTACGTTTTTTTTTAGTTTTTATTTTTGCTTGAGTTTAGATTTCGATATTTTTTTTTTTTTTTTTGTTGGTACATTGGCGCGTGCTAGCTGACATTATGGCATATATTTTATTAAATGTTTTGTGTTGAGTAATGTAAATTATTTGCATACTATTGTATAGAATCAAGTTTTTTTTCTAACTGAACAGACAGCTGTGCTGCTGGGGAGTTTGTTGCGCCACTTCTTCTCTCCAGCAAAAGCACTAGGAAGTGGTGAAGGGCGGGCGTTTTTGGGGGACTGTCTTATGTAATTTTGACGTTCGAAAAGTGCTGATTCTCAGCCTAATTTGAATAAATGACTTTTGAATTTTGAATTTTTTTGAATTTTGAAACCGCCTAACATAGGATTTGGTAGTTATTGATGTTATGAAAAAGTTCTAGGAGCTAAAGTATGAATGGGCCTAAGTCCTTTGCGCTGAACCGAAGTGACGTCCCGTAGAACGGCGTCTCGCTGGGGTTTGGTGCGTTGTGGCCTCTACCATGTGAGAAGGTGACGGAGTCGAGCGGCGTGTGCACAGCGGCGTCCGTGCGTGCCTGTGTTGGCCACAGGCCGCGATGTGAGAACTTGGGTCGGTGGCCGCACGATGGCCCGGGGTCCCAGGAGGCCTCACGACCTTCTTTTCTGTCGAGGTCCGAAAACGGGGGGCTTTAGAAACGGCATAGGCTAAATTACGCAGGTGGCGGTGGCGCGAGACTGTACAGTTTGTTAAATGGGAAATTGGTTGAATACTCACAATGTTTGTACAGTAAATACTTCACCAATAATAGTGGTTCTAGACGCTCGCTTGGCTGGCACGAACTATAGATTTAACTTGAGGGCTAGATACCACAATGTACTCGACGCAACTGCGACCAGCTAGCACAAAGATACTATCGTCATTGTTTAAATCCGTTTCTTGAACTGAAAACAGGACGCTTGAAGCAGAGAAAAATTATTTTATTCCATGACGTTTTATCCAGAGCGACTCACAATAGAATGACGCAAGTCAAAAAAATTGTTTTCCTTCGAACGATATAGAATTCAAAATTTGAAAATGTGCTCAATTCGAAATTTTTAAAAGAAATAATAGTTTATGAAACTTTTACAACTACAAAAGAGGCTTGAACGGCAGTATATATACCTATTTATACCTACTAATACTATGCTAGTAGCAAATAAATAACTTTGACTTTAGTTAATGCATGTTACTGGATAAAGTTAACTAAATATTTTTCTCTTAAAATAAATGAAATATACTCCTACACCTATATTTTAACACAACAAAATTTTTTCATTAAAATTAGACAATTTCTTTACAAATCTTTGTTTTTTTATAGCGCCTCTGTTGTTACCTTTACGAAAGTATTACAAAAATTCATAGTGTTAAATCTTGTACGACATGTTAAGGAACCCTTCGTGTGCGAGTCCGACTCGCACTTGACAGATTTTATTTATATATTTTTTTTATATTACCATAAAAAGTAATTTCATTGTTCATAATCCGTGACCACCCCGGCAAATGACCTCTGCGCTACAGTTCTTTAAGTTTTTTTACTCCAGGTTTTTAGAAAATTGTAAATAAATCAATAAGTAAATTAAAATATCTTCATAAAACGAAAACGGGGAACCGTTTGAGTGTGTTAAATTAATGTCGCCATTAACCGGTTAAGCCGCGCGGCTCGATTTCGCGACACCCCTCAAGCCGCGCGGCACGCCCGCGGCGCGTCAGAGATAAGAGCTCGCTAATATAAACAAAAACTGAGAGCTTTTTGTTACGTAAATAGTCTTATCGTTAATGGTTTTGGGTTCCTGATTAGACAAAGGATTTTTTATAATACTTAGAATCTTTGTAAGCGAACGCTAGTATTTATAAATAAACATTCTGTTCAGATTCTTATAAGAAATTAACTTGTTCATTGTTTTGATTATTTATAATAAAACTACTGGTTCGATTCACATGAAATTTCGCAGGATACATTATGAATACATATACTATCGGTCAAAACCATTATTTACGAACAAACACAATAAATAAAAACACCAATAATTAAAAAAGTTCAATAATAGGTATCCGTATCATTACGTAACATTACTTAGTTGATAAAAAATATTGAACTCTTATTTTTTTCTGAAAAATGGCATTTTTATTATGGACTAACTATTAAATAATATAAAATAAATGACTTACCAGCGATTACATACACAAAACACACACAAAACTCAAAATTTCACATCAACACCTTTTTTCACTACCGAGTTTGTTTACATTTTTTGATGGGTCCGTAATAGGTAATTACGATGTTATTTTGTGCAAATTTTATCTATACACGATGACGACACTACTTAATTATTGAAATAACACCATTTCCCGTCGATTTACACTTAAAAAACAATAGAAAATGAATAAATAGAACGCGGAGTGCAGTGCACGGCACGCATGCGCGGACGCCATTTTGCCGTACCAAAAATGTTCAATTTTTACTTTTTTTTAGAGTTGTTTCTGCATATTTTGACGTTATGGTCGATTTATTCGACAGGTATATTATCCTACCATAAATCAAAACCAACCACAGACCATATCAGCCCGTATATTACATATAAATAGAGCTGCAATCTGCATGAACGTACCGTGTTCCCGGGGACACAACGAGGCTTGACGGTATTGGGAGTTTTCGTGCGCCTGGGGCTTCGGTCCGGCCTGACCGGTTAAAGCAGCACGCTGTATAATTTTCTATTATTTTTTATTTAATTTGGGTATCTAGGTACCTGGTCGACCTGTACAACACATAAAGTAGGTACTTTATGTGTTGTACAGGTCGATGTCGTCAAGCCATCGCCGGCTGTCACTGAAAACCAGCGCTGTGACTCTGTTTCACACCGTCAGTCGCAGCATTATGCTGAGCGATGGTATTTTGCGCCAATATTTTCCCAATTTTGGTTTTATTAATGAGTCAGTAGGCGCAAATAAACATAATATTTTCTTTCACATATTTTTTCTTGAACCGCTCACCCTTTTTTTTCCGCTATCGCTTGTCCCTTGTTCCTTCTACCCAACCGTACACAGGAAGACTGTAAGCTGTGGGAGGGGGAGCAGGAAATTACGCGGGGCGAGCGGGGGGCGCGAATCAACGTAACCACCCTGTTTATTGTAACTCCAGACTTCAGTCTGTACAGGACTTAAGAATACGAGAGACCACTAGACCAGAATATGTTAGTTTTGAAGCTGTTTGTACGGTGTATTCCCGTTATCCCCGTAGAAATGTCCCCGTTAAAGGTGACAAAGGGAATTTAATAAAATAATTATAATTACTTGCCGCTGTTCCCGTTGTCCATGTATTACAATAATAAACGTGGACAGCGAACATGGACAACGGAGACAACGGCAAGTAATGATAATTATTTTATTAAATTCCCTTTGTCACCTTTCATGGGGACATTTCTACGAGGACAATGGGAATACACCGTTTGAACGTAGGTACTTGGCTAGCTGGAAATCAAAGTAGGTGAATTAAAAGAGTTTCTGAGACTGCACGTCTGACGCACCATAGCGCGACAGCCTCTTTACCAATATAAAAATTGATAAAGTGCATACACGGTTGCCAACCGCGTCCCCGACAAAGGTGACCTTGGTTGGTAACCGGCAAAGCTGTTTCAACGTTTGGTCGTAAACCATCATCTACACGGTTGTAAACCGTCAAGGTTACCTCTGTCGGGACGTGGTTGGCGACCGTGTAGCAGGCCGTTTACTGACTAATATTTTCGTTACCTTGGTATGTCTTGTGTTTTGGTTTAGAAGACGTCGGAGGTACTAGGAAGGTAGGTATTAAAAGAATTATATTGAGTGATGAGGTCCAGCTCCTTAGCAGCCCAACTATCAGAACTGTTGAATGCATATGCCGCTTCCTTACTCATGAGAACGTTTTTACTTAAGTGCAATTTTAGCCCAATAATGGGTCGGTAGGCCGTTTCATTGATTTATTTATTTATTTAACCATTTATGTACAAACATTTAAAAACAGACAAGAAGAAAAGAACAGAAAAATACGTACAAAGGTGATGCTTATTTCTAAAGAAATCTCTTCCAGCATACCTGCGATAGGACAGGGGATACAAAGAGATGTAGACACCGTGTGTAAGAGTAGAGAGAAAGTAAAATACATAAAATCAAAACAATTCATTACTTAATAAAATAAAACACATAATATGAGCTAATACTTACTTACATACTTTATACATACACACATACATACATTTACGTGTTTTTTCTTGGTTTTAATTTTAAGTGAAGACCCTAACGACCTTTATAAACCACAGTTCCAACCAAATTTATTACAAGACCCATAAACTTTAATAAACCACATTTCTCCGTAAATATTTAGCAGTCTACCATTAAAGTCATATTTACGTTAATTGCAAGTCTTGGCCACAGTATATATAAGTAACAGTATTATGTCTAGGCAGTGATCTTAAAATAATAGGGATGTTGACTGGGGAAAACAAAAAAAAAACTAATTAGTCCGTCAGTAAGATAATAAAAAAATATTAGACACGTATTTTTTGCTTTATCATATTAATAAAAAATGGTTTAGATAAAACGCATTAAAGTTGCGGAGTGGGAGTTCGCTACGTCACAAGTCGGTATAAAATCTGCCGGCCAGTGACGCCATACCACATTTTAACTAATGTACTGCTTACTCAATGTATTGCCGTTATCTATTGATTACGTAAAAAAAGAAAAAATACGTGTCCAATGTTTTTTAGGCAGTGTATAGAGTGCCACCAGTGGCACTCTATCCCTATCGGATAAAGTGCCACTATAGGCATCCTAGTAACACCGCCTCGGCCCGGCCAAAGTGCCGCAAGCATTGGATTGTCATTGTCACTGTCACTAAGTCACGTCACATGGTATTTTGTTTGATTGTCGAGGTAAACACCACATTCCCAAAACATTACATTCTCTTGTGCCTAAACGGACCCTGGCACTTCGCCGGCCGCTACCGCGGCACCGCTCGCTACGCTCGCTCGGCTCGTGCGTTGTGTGGTCACAGTTCTAACCTAACCTAACCTAAATAACAAGTGACAGTGACAATGCAACGCTCACGGCACCCTAGCCGGGCCGAGGCAGTGACACTAGAGTGCCACAAGAAACTCGCGGCACTCTATACACTTCGTATTTTTTAATAATTAATCTACAAGACGGACAAACACACAAAATTTGGTCAACATCCCTATTGCCTACGGCCGGTACTTAGTACGCGACCGTGCGTAACTGCGGCGCACTCGACACTGTTATGTACTGATATACCTACACAGATATCGAAGCGCGTCGTTTCGGCCGTTTTCTATGCAGATATAATACTGTAACTTATTTATACTGTGTGTAGCTTTAAAAGCATAAAGTCCCATTGTCTCACAGATTAGTTTCATAGTTATTCGAACTTGTTCTTGTTGAAATTAATTCTTTGCTCGGCCGCTTTCCTTCTGTCTTCTTAGTTTCCAAGTTGTATTGTAGTTGCTTGCTTTACTATTACTTTTCTTGGAGTTTTTATTTGTGTGTTAGTATTGCATTCGCAGATGATGGTAGAAGTTAAAGAATAAATTAATTTAAAGTACTACTACTGAGTAATACTTAACATACTATAGAGGTTTAAAGTTCGGTCATTCTCCATAGAGGGAGAATCCTCCGACCAGACGTGTTGACCAGGGTGTTGTGTCCGGTGGGCTACTGCCCGACTGCCCCAGTTATGGTTTTGACAATAACAAAAAATTATGTTGGTGTTTTTGCTTATTGGATTTATTTTGTGAATACTGTAACCATTTTACTCAGTAGCCGTAGCAGTTGAGAATATGGAAAAATGTTTAAAGCAATATACATAATTTAAAAAAAAAAATACAAGGCCAAAAGAGCCAGCATGAGCATGCATGAAGAGCATGTTGCTGAGACATTTTATTTTTTTTCATTTATGAATAAACATAGCAGCGCTGGTGTTTTAATGGACGCTCTAGTAATTAAAATAAAATACACAGTCTTCAAATCAGAAAATAGTTGATTAATTATTAGATCTAGATTATTAGATCAGAATCAAATCAAATTTATTTATTTCCAGATCATACAATCCAATTTGTTAGTATATAATCATCTTAAACACTAGTGTTAGTACATAAAAATATTTGGGAAATTCTGGTCATGATTACCTACTAGTAATGTCAAAACTATCAATAATAATGTCAAAATCATAACTTTGCCAAAATCAATACTAATAATGTCAAAATCATAACTATAATGTCAGAATTACCTTCAATAATGTCAAAATTACCAATTTTTGTCTGGTGATTTTGACATTATTAATGTCAAAATCACCAGACAAAAATCAAATATGCAACAATAAACTAAACATTACTTCAAGGCACGTTTTGAAGGTATTTTATTGAATGTTTTGTGTTGAGTAATGTAAATTATTTGCATACTATTGTATAGAATCAAGTCTTTTTTTCTAACTGAACAGACAGCTGTGCTGCTGGGGAGTTAGTTGCGCCACTTCTTCTCTCCAGCAAAACCACTAGGAAGTGGTGAAGGGCGGGCGTTTTTGGGGGACTGTCTTATGTAGTTTTGACGTTCGAAAAGTGCTGATTCTCAGCCTAGTTTGAATAAATGACTTTTGAATTTTGAATTCTGTAAAAGATCGCTTTTAGCGATAAGACCCCCATTGTGTCACCCTATGTAAACTTCCTACATTTATATCTGTGATTTATATCTTGTATATTATATTACTTTCAAAACGGTGAAGGAAAACATCGTGAGGAAACCGGCATGACTTAGAACCAAAAATTCGAAGACATGTGACATCTACCAACCCGCACTGGGCCCGCGTGGTGGATTATGGCCCACTCCCTATCACAGAGAGGAGGCCTGTGTCCCAGCAGTGGGAACATTAATAGGCTGATGATGATATTATATTAAAGAGTACCTATTTTCTTTTAAACCATACTTTAAACAAAATAAAACACCAATACAGTTAACTAACTAACATCAGTTCTAATTACAAGCAAACACAAAACTACAACACCGTCACTAAAACAGTCAGTTTTTAAAGCTTGAGGGCACAATGAATTCCCATAACTGCATGTAGACAAAAGTACCCTTGATAAAATATATCACAGTAGAAATGTAAACCAGTATCTCAACTGGGCTATTTTGAACACAAATTGAAAAAAACATTACCATAATCGAAAATTGTGCCAATATTACACAGTTCAACAAAATTGATTGAATTTGATTGAAAGGCCGAAATATTTAGCCAATGTGATTAGTTTTGGCGTTAAATGACGTTAAAATCACGTTTTAAATTGGGGTTTACGCGCACTGCGAAAATAAATCGTTGCGACTTTTTGTAAGTACAAAAACTTAGTGACAACTTTATAATAAATCGCAAGACGCAAACGGTAAATTTTCGCAGTGTGCGGATTGTAGTACATGTCTGTTGTTCACAGATTGACGAATTTTCTTCGCAACGATTTATTTTCGTAGTGCGCGCATACCCTTACACTGCACTTCAAAACGCAAATACGTTGATGTGGCTCAAAAGGGTGCCCAACATAAATGCGACTGGGTAGGACATGTCGGCCGAATACTGATCGAGCTTTGGGGTCCTAAAACCCAGGATTGGTGCCCTGGAACAGTGATAAGTGACCGCGGCAGATAAAAAAGGAGGTAGCGGAACGACCTGGGTGACCTTAAGAATTGGAAAGAAGTAGCACAGAATCGTGACCGATGGAAGGAAAGACTGCTGGGCAAAGGTCAAAAAGTAATTTATTCAAATTAGGCTGAGAAACAGCACTTTTCGAACGTCAAAATTCATAAAACCGAAACTCAATTGTCAATTTGGACATTTGTTCGTAGTTGTTCTACTGTATATTACCACGTACTGCAACATATTCGCTATTTTATAGTTGAAATCTGACACAAGTGGAGGAACGAAGAGCTTGCCTAATTGGAGTGTTCTGGAGTACTGGAGTACCATATGTGGTGAAAGATATCTGTACTGTATCGCGTACTGGTATAAAGTTTAAAATCTACATTCAATTATTTTTAACGTCTGCGATGGTTCTGAGTCTGAAGTTTTGTAAAATTTAGCGATCTTTGAGACAGAAATGGTCACCCTCTGAAATGAGATGCTGCTGCAAATACTAGGATACCATAATGAGGTAAAAGGAGCTGTATCGTCTAATACAAAATATGAGACTTTTAATTTGACATCTACCGTCAATTGTTTTAAAAGTTTGCAATGGTTTTGAAAATTTCTGTGAGTGGCATTTATTTTTGTGGCTTGTCAAGAATTCATGCATGATACTAATAGAGCAGTGACTTAAAGAGCTCGTGGATAAGTAATAATAGCCGCACAGGTCGATCCATCAGGTTAAGCTACGCTTGCCGGGGTTGGTCAGTGGATGGGTGACCATCTTTATATACCAAGACTCCTCCATGCTTTGAGAACGGGCTGTCATTAGTGGATCTTTGACAGTCTTTACGAGTCGTCCGAAACACGAAGTCTCACACCAGTTTTACCAAGGGGTATCTTATTACCCAGTTACTGGGTTGTGGAGGTCAGATAGGCAGTCGCTTCATGTAAAATACTGGTATTCAGCTGCATCCGGTTAGACTGGAAGCCGACCTCAACATAGTTGGGAAAAGGCTAGGTAGATTAATTGACTTACAGAGCAGTGACACAAAATCTCATCAAAAATGTACATTTATACACCACGTGCACGTATACCCTTACGACCGACTTGAAAAAATTCCCTTATAAGAGCAGGCGCACCTCTAATAGGAATTAGGTAGGCCAGTCCGTCTGCCTCTAATTGGAACACGGAACACCTCTATTCCGAGTGTCGAATGCATGTGTCTGTGACATACGAGCTTGAATATTAAACAACCGAAATTCTGGTTTGTTTATGGCATGGTGGGTCGGATTTTTTTATAAGTTATGATGAAAACTGAGTAAGAAAAAAAAGGTAAAGAAAGTTGTAATTATCTATCTAAGAGGTTGTTATTAGGTTGTTGTATCAGTGGCTTTAAAAACTTTGGGGACTGCCGATAGAAGTGACAACTAAGTAACTTGTGAATTGTATCGCCGTGTTACATATATGGATATATTTGTAGAGAGATGAGTTCTTTGACGATGACGCGAGTTCCATGATTTTTGTTCACCCAAAGGTGCTCAACGCGCAAGAAATATTCACTTAAAAAGTTTCTACTCCTGGATAAATAGTGTATTTTAAAACGGTTCCCTGTCCCCAATGCCATTGAGCATATAGAGGGATGCATATACTCGTACTTATAGAGAATAGGGGCTACTTCCGCACATTAAGAGCCAAAGACGGCCCTAAGAAAAATAACTAGAGAAACGTTTGAAAAATAATTTAATTATGTACCATCTTTGTATATCTTACAATATTTAGTTTTTATATTTGCCTCCAGATTACTTGTCGCACACGTAATATTGCTATGCTGTTTCGAATTTTCGTTTTCATTCATAACTGAAAACGTTTGTTCCCAAATATCCGAACTCACCCGAGTGATACCCGAATATTTAATTTTCATTTATAATTGACATAATCGACTCATTACAATGTTTTTGTTTAATGAGTTGTATTGCAATCTTTGGTTAGCTAGCGACCTCGACAGTAGATCATTATATTATTCTTGCCTAACTGTTGATTTATTTTTACTTCGATGGTCCTAGTTTATCATAATTATGTGACTTCGAGTTACAACTTCATTAGCTATATGTAAGCGGGCACGCCCTTTATGCCTGGAGGCTTTATAATTCGGGTATTAAGTTCTGTTTACGTTTTTAGTTTTTATTTTTGCTTGAGTTTAGATTTCGATATTTTTTTTTTGTTGGTACATTGGCGCGTGCTAGCTGTCATTATGGCATATATTTTATTGAATGTTTTGTGCTGAGTAATGTTAATTATTTGCATACTATTGTATAAAATCAAGTCTTTTTTTCTAACTGAACAGACAGCTGTGCTGCTGGGGAGTTTGTTGCGCCACTTCTTCTCTCCAGCAAAAGCACTATGAAGTGGTGAAGGGCGGGCGTTTTTGGGGGACTGTCTTATGTAATTTTGACGTTCGAAAAGTGCTGATTCTCAGCCTAGTTTGAATAAATGACTTTTGAATAGTTCCGATCGCAAACTCACATCACGTGCACGCAATACCAAGTCTAATGTTTAACATCGGCAACGGTTATTTTATAATTTTCTTTTATTTTTAGTTTTTTTTTATTTGTTTTCGGGCCGCAGCGCAGGCATGCCTTCAGCGGGCCTCATGCGGCCCGCGGGCCACGGTCTATGCATCGCTGATAAGGAATTTAAAACGTCACTTAACGCACCAGCAGCATAGTGACCTTATTGGTGATATTTTTCAGAAAGGTCAGGTGCGGAGTACTCGAAACCGGCGTGCGTGTATGACCAGATGTATGAACGTAAACGAGGCAAAAGGAGTATGTAAGGATCGTAGTAGGTGGCGTTCTGTAGTTTCTGCCTACCCCCATAATTAAAAGCAATATTTACATTCTAGATTTTGCTTTAAGTTACGTCTAAAAAGTTTCAAGTCTCCGTATCTCTGTTTTGAACCAACTTCGCCTGTTTCAGTGCAAATTAAGTTGGTATTTATGTTTTGCGTTAATTTATCATTTCTTAACTAGGAACTGTTGACTAGAATGACGTAAGTGCAAGCAGGCACTAGTCTTGTGTAACTACATTCCATATGCAGAATGTTTCGAGACCCATCACATAGCAGTTATCTACAATTTGTACATCAAACTAAGGGTCAGTTCACAAAGAGACTAAAGGCCTAAACGAACTCAGATTTCGTTGAACCAGTTTCGCTCAGCCCCAGGAGCGTCTGCCACCCGGACGTGACCTGCAGTGGACTATATGGACAGCAATCAATCGACTGCGGACCCAAGTAGGCCGCTGCAAGCACAATCTAACAAAATGGGATAGTAGATCTACAGATACCCAGTGAATGCGTTGCTCCCGACCAGAACATGTCCCATTTTCTGGAGTGTCCAAAGTGTCCACACACCTACTAGAACCTAAAAAATGCCACTGAAGCTGCGATTGTCGTGGCCGCCTCTGGGTCCAACTCGTTTAATAAATACATGGTTTACCATCGATCTGAAAGAAGAAGAACAGACTCAGAGTTCATGGTCTCTTTTAAAGTCCAATCATTTTGATTATGAATAAAACACTTAGGAATTGTGACTTACTATTACACGAAAATCAACGACGTGTCAAAATTAAACTCATTATAAATAGGATCTGATTGGCTATTGATAATCTAGTCAACCAATCACAGCAGATGGCGTTTGACGCTTTGTCAGTATTTTTTTTTTTTATTATAAAATCCCGCTTCACGTGTATAGGTTCATGCACACACGTCAGTCACGTCAGCGACAAGTCGCTGATCAGTCACGTCAATTTCAGGGACGTGCGTGAACAGATAGTCAGTCAGTTAAGTCGGGTCCGCTGCGCCATGTTTTCGTGTTTTATTAATATGAAACATCAAACTTGAACCGATTTGAGGGCGTTGATTGGTTCAAATTTGATGTTTTATGTTAATAAAACACGAAAAAATGTCGCAGCGGACCTGGCTTTAGTCTTAGCAACGCCTCGGTTACAAATCTATTTTCATGTTCCGTTCGTAGCAGTACAAGTTTTGACTTGTCGGTGACATGAAGTCGACTGAGACGCGCCGGTAGTGACGTGACTGATGTGTATAGCCCACGTCCCACAACTTCTATACTCCATAGGTTTAGGTACAGCTCTCCAGTAACCGACTAAACGTAATACCTGTCACTTCAGTAGTCATGCTACGTCACAGTTGTACTCTTCAATCTGGCAACGTTATAATTCATAGACGTTTAGCTGAAGTTAGGGCTCTTTACAATAGACAATATACAAAATATTATATGATTATTATAAATCAAACAAAAAAATCGCGCTCAAGCAGTTACATCTACGAAGAGTAGTTTATGAATAAATGATAAAGTTTAACATAATTATATTAAAAAAAGAGGAAAATATTGTTAAAATGTAAAATAAATTTAGGTTGGTTTATCGTATTTTTAAACAAGAAAGTGTCATCTATAAAAACCCTTTTTACGATTTTTGTTTACCTTTATTTAACTACCTAAATCTATTGGGTATAAGTAACTACATATATTTATTGACGTGAGCTCACGTGACTGATTGACGACTTGACGTTGACGTGACTGACGTGTGTGCATGAACCTTAAGGGAGGTACCCAAAAACAGCGGACATACAGTCAGACGAAGTTGGTGACACTATATAGGGTTTCTTGTTTTACTACGGAACACAAAAAATGTAATAAAAATTACGAGGCCAAAAAGCTGTATTGCTGCGAGATTTAAGAACAAATTTCGAAGCGCTAGTATTCTGATGGAAGCTCTTATAGTATTTATTTTAAAATACACGTTTCTAAACAAACATAATGTGATTATTATTTTTATTCGGTTAAAACCCATATTACATAAACCAAATTTCACAATATTGTAACAGAAATACATAAATATAAAATTAAATATCAATGCAGTTATTAAAATAAAGAAATGAGCACACAATTTATAAAGGTAGACTTGAACGAAGATAAATAAAAAAAACGAAGTGTATAGAGTGCCGCGAGTTTCTTGTGGCACTCTAGTGTCACTGCCTCGGCCCGGCTAGGGTGCCGTGAGCGTTGCATTGTCACTGTCACTTGTTATTTAGGTTAGGTTAGGTTAGAACTGTGACCACACAACGCACGAGCCGAGCGAGCGTAGCGAGCGGTGCCGCGGTAGCGGCCGGCGAAGTGCCAGGGTCCGTTTAGGCACAAGAGAATGTAATGTTTTGGGAATGTGGTGTTTTACAGCGATCTAACCTTGACAATCAAACAAAATACCAAGTGACGTGACTTAGTGACAGTGACAATGACAATCCAATGCTTGCGGCACTTGAGCCGGGCCGAGGCGGTGTTACTAGGGTGCCTGTAGTGGCACTTTATCCGATAGGGATAGAGTGCCAATGGTGGCACTCTATACACTGCCTAAAAAAAAACACATTTTCAAGTTACATTGCTTCGAATCGATATCTTCTTATTTTATTCCAGATACTTTTCGGAAGTTTTGGAGAGCATCGCCTTCTATACAACCGCCGTCACAATTGCAGCCAAAAAAATCACATTTACCTTTCCCACAATACAATCCTTCGTGCGTTTTACCATCGCCACAAACCTTGGCTAAACAGCGAACAGGAGGGGCCTTAAATTAGAACTTGCCTAATGGATCTATTTCAGTGTCTATATCGTATGGGTCACAACTATATGTAACCCAATAAATTTTGGTTTTGCCGCCGCAGCATTCAGAATGGACTCCGAACACAGCGAATACAAGTACAAACACCAAAGTTACAGCAATGTTCATGTTGAAGAACTTGATTTTAATATGATGCTGTCCAGCTGAGTGGTCATCTTATATAGTACACATGTGGGTATATTGATAATAGGCAAACGGGAGAAACTGTTCACCTCATTAAACCGACAGATAATAACGATTAAGGTGTCCGGGAGTGTACGAGCACAAAACAGATTGGTGCAGAAGGTTAGCTCCATGCAATGAGCGAAAATGCACGCACAGATTGTCAACACGTCTACATACAGCGAGTGCGACTGCGCATTGTCTGTGATAGTGTAAGATCGCCGTAAGTACGCGTCCATGTGTGCACCTGAGTTGGTTTGTTGTATAGAGCCGGTTTGATATAGTTATCTGTTTTGTGGTACCTAGCGATACGCATATTTAAATGTTTTCCTTCCGTTGTGCGTATGCTGTTGCTCATCAACCATCAAAGGTATAGTTTCACAATTTCACAATGAGCGATTCCATAAGGTTCTTTAAGATTAATTTTAATTCTGTGACCCTTAATTGTGGCATACAATTTTAATTTTGATTCTGTGACCTTTATAATTTGTATCACTCATTCGTTTACTATAATTGCATAGCCCTTCTGATATAATCACGCTATGGCATTTGAGGTACTAATTAGGGAATGTCTATTAAGATAATACCTATGATTTTATCTACTAATGTACATAGAAAAAAAGTCTTTAATGATTTTGTTAATGTGACCGTTGAACTCGTTTGTTAAATTATAATTATCCCTAAAACAGATAAGAACGATGGAATTACCGTCACCCGTTGTCGTACTGTACCTACTTATTAATTTTACTTACATAGATAAAAAAACCTTAAATGGTACGCAGAGGTACACTCGTCATATAAAAATAACATAGGTAAATAAAAAAAGAAAAAAAAAAAAAAAAAAACATTTATTTCGAGTGACATAGACTCATAGTAGTGTAGACACGTATACAAATAAAATGACATCAAAAATAAAAATACAATTAAAATTAAATTAAATTCATATTTTCGATACATAGGTAGTAATATAAAAACATTAATAAAAAAATAAAAAAATAAAAAATCAAGCACCCGTAATATGCCTGCTACAACAATGCCCAACGTGGAGCAATCCAGTCGCTGAGCAATCATGACCAGGACAGTGTTGGAGCTAGCCCGCACCCTGCGCACCAAGGACGCGCACCGCTTGCGCATGGTGGCATAGCATAACATCACGCGTGTAAATTCCGAAGGATAACAACTCTGTAACCTCTGTCTCACAATAAAGATCTTTGACTTTGAAAACGTCGACTATTTTTCGTACATTATTTTTCTATGAATAAGGCGACTGCCTCGTTGGTCTAGTGTTCGCAAGCGCTACTGCTGAGCATGAGGTTCTGGGTTCGATTCCCGGGTTGGGCAAAGTGATAATTATGTCAGTAGCAGCTCGGTGTCTGGATTCGTGCCCGGTTGATGGCAATAAGCTAGCCCCCTATAACATGTCACATAAACATAACTGGCGATATGTGGGTGTACTATAGCTACACCTCTGCCTAAACCTTCAGAAATTACACGCGTGATGTTATGCTATGTTATTTTTCTATGACGAATGTACCTCTTCCTACCATTCACGTATTTTTATGTAAGTAAAATTAATATAACAATATTAATAATAAGTAGTACGACAACGGGTGAGGGTAATTCTATCGTTCTTATCTGTTTTAAGGATAATTATAATTTAACAAACGAGTTCAACGGTCATAATAACAAAATCATTAAAGACTATTTTTTTTCTATGTACATTAGTAGATAAAATCATAGGTATTATCTTAATAGACATTCCCTAATTAGTAGCTCAAAGAATGATGCGTAATTTTGGCCGGCGAACCAATAAAAACCACATATACCTCAAATGAAAGCTTATTATCATAAGCATCAATTTTCATTATGGACAGAAAGCTGTGAAATACCGGGTTAAAGAGATATCGGACCTGCAAGTACCATGTAAACGTATTAGCTTATGACGCTAATGTTCACTGCAGTTCTCAATAATATTAATTATAGACTCATAACATTATAATACTGTTACATAAACAAATAAAAAACAGGACTAGTGTCCAGGACCTGATTGTGGAACTGGAATTTCTCCATAGGAACTCCTCAATCAAACCAGATAGCACCATCGTGTTTGGACTCATTGGTTATGTATTGACAAGTGCTATTACACTAGATAGTGTTCAGGGCCTGATGATGGACCTGCAAGGTGGCCATAGGAACTCCTTAACCAAACAAGATAGCACCATCGTATTTGGACTTATTGCTTATGTATTGACAAGTGCTATTACACTAGATGGTGTCCAGGGTCTGATGCTGGAGCCGCAAGGTGGCCATAGGAACTCCTCAACCAAACAAGATAGCACTATCATGTTTGGACTTATTGCTTATGTATTGACAAGTGATATTACACTAGGTGGTGTCCAGGGTCTGGAGAACAACATAACAGAGATGCTTTCACTGTTGGTACATGTCTGACCGTGTAACGCACAATCGGCACTTGTACTCATATTATTTCAATAATATGGTATTTAGGCATTGGACGTCATGACGTATTTATTGTCTCCTGCATTTTACTTAGAAGATATCATTGTTGATGAAGAAAATGAAAACCACCTCTGACCAGTGACAAGACGCCATAGCGTGTACTCAGTGGTCATTATTGTTAAATGTTAAGCTGGAACAAAAAATCGCTCATGCCTTCCTAAGCCTAAATACTATAATACGGAAACGATATGGGCAGGGGCACAGCTCCCGACTGTTCTTCTACCAATCATACAAGTACAATAGTGCTGAATTATTGCATTTCTGCCGATTTGATCTCTGTCAATTAAAATAATTATAGGAATAATAATATATGCGAGCCCCTCACATGCCGCGACTGTATCTGCACTCGTAGTAACCACACATTATTTTGCAAAATATCGCATTCGCTTTTAAATCATAATTATCCCTAAACATTTCAATCAAATAAATGCTATCGCGAAAATATTCTGCGACATAATGATTTTGTTAGCTTCATAATTATGGTATGTCCCTAAGGCTGCCTGTCCACTGGAGCGAAGAAGAGAGGAGAGGAGCGGAGCTGTACCAAGATTAACCAATAAAATCTAAACTCCGATGCGGAATTAAGCTGATTTTAGATTCTATTGATTAATCCGCACAGATCAGCTCCTCTCCTCTCTTCTCTGCTCCAGTGGACAGGCAGCCTTATGCGTGCAATATTCTTATCTTCAGTCAGACAAGGAAAATCACTCGAGAACAGAGGTTTGGTTCCATTCTTGTAAAACTTCGACGTTTTCTGTTAAGGTTTTCATTTCGATGTAATCATATAAACGATTGGGAGGGAGTATTCATGTTTTCATTAATAAAACTCATGATATCTAGAACTAGCCTATGATCTTTAAAAACGGGATAAAAAGTATTTAACAGCTCACGCCAATTTTAAAATCGTGAAATATATCGGGGAGAGCTCTATTAAAATATGTTTGTCGAAGTAATCTATAGTATTGTTTCATTTTGCATAACGAACAATCCCTTGCATGATTGTTGCATCGGATGTAGTCGCAGCTAAAGGACCAATAACGTCTAATATATAACCGTCAGTATACTATCATGAAAGGTTTGAATAAAATCTCATATTTGTGCGTTCATTACTTTCACCAGTACGAAGTTTTGCTAAATATACACCAAGGACGTCTTCGGACGATTACTTTCTGCTTTATTTGTCTGATTTAATATTATATTAAACTGCTCATAATTAAGACCCACCCAAAAATATAAATCATCGTCGTCTACGTGTGTCATCATATCAAAATCAAACCTGGTGGCTTGCTGGTTGCTTGCCCTCTTTAAAAATATTACATAAATATCTGTTAACTTAGCACAGTTAAAATCGTGATACGTTTGAATTTTATTCATTCATTCACTCCAGTCGTTGCTTTCCAAATGCTGCTGTCACACTATGGCTACTTCGGGAACATATAAACTATACTCGCAAAGCATGTGTATTTTAAGCTGTTGTTGTTGTTATGGCTGCTGTTGTTGGCGGCGCTTGTTATTTTTATCATCTTTTAATATGATGAATGTTATAACCTTATTAAATATTTAATTGTATTGTTTTATTTTATTTTGATGCAGTTTATGTCAAAATTGTGTTAACCACCTAAGGGTACATATCAAAATGATAATTTTTGGCCGAAAAAGGCAGCACATAGACCTAGCATAAACCTATTATGCTATAGATTAATTTTTCACAAAGAAATCGTCTTAAAAAATTGCAACGATTTTTGTCCTCGACTGTACAAACCCCGTTGCTTTTAGAGATAAAACATTTTGTTATAGTAATTGCCGGCTATAAGCAATAAGATGACATGCATTAGAACTCTATTGGTCATCAGGCCAGGCTTCATATAAAAATGCCCATCATTCTTTAAATAAACGAATGAGTGATACAAATTATAAAGGTCACAGAATCAAAATTAAAATTATATGCCACATTATAAGGGTCACAGAATTAAAATTAATCTTATGGAATCGGGCACCCACTTAGTCATCGTGTAACTTTATCTTTGATGGTTGATGAGCAACAGCATACGCACAACGGAAGGAAAAAAATTTAATATGCGTATCGCTATCTTTGACAGTTGTTACGAGTCGTCAGAAGCCCGAAAGTCTGACACCAGTCTTACCAAGGGGTATCATATTACCCAGTTACTGGGTTGTGGAGGTCAGATAGGCAGTCGCTCCATGTAAAATACTGGTATTCAGCTGCATCCGGTTAGACTGGAAGCCGACCCCAAGATAGTTGGGAAAAAGGCTAGGAAGATTGATTGATCGCTAGGTACCACAAAACAGATAACTATATCAAACCGGCTCTATACAACAAACCAACTCAGGTGCACACATGGACGCGTACTTACGGCGATCTTACACTATCACAGACAATGCGCAGTCGCACTCGCTGTATGTAGACGTATTGACAATCTGTGCGTGTATTTTCGCTCATTGTATGGAGCCAACCTTCTGCACCAATCTGTTTTGTGCTCGTACACTCCCGGACACCTTAATCGTTATTATCTGTTGGTTTAATGAGGTCAACAGTTTCTCCCGTTTGCCTGTTATCAATATATCCACATGTGTACTATATAAGATGACCACTGAGCTGGACAGCATCAAATTAAAATCAAGTTCTTCAACATGAACATTGCTGTAACTTTGGTGTTTGTACTTGTATTCGCTGTGTTCGGAGTCCATTCTGAATGCTGCGGCAGCAAAACCAACATTTATTGGGTTACATATAATAGTTGTGACCCATACGATATAGACACTGAAAAACATCCATTATTAGGCAAACCCAATTATGAGGGAGCTCCTGTTCGCTGTGTAGCCAAGGTTTGTGGCGATGGTAAAAGGCACGAAGGATTGTATTGTGGGATCGGTGAATGTGAGTTTTTTGGTTGCAACTGTGGCGGTTGTATAGAAGGCAATGCTCTCGAAAACTTCCGAAAAGTATCTGGAAGAGGTTAAGAAGATAAATCGATTCGAAGCAATGTAATTTGAAAATGTGATAATTTTATTTATATTCCTTATATGTCTACCTTCATAATTTGTGCCCGCTCATTTCTTTATTTTAATAATTACATCGACGGGTTCCGGGCTAATTGTATTAAGCGACACTCTGAGCGATATAGACTTTTATACATATTTGGAATCAGCGAATTTTTCTGCGTCATTTGAGCTGGGTTTGGTGACGATCGGAGCACTTTTTTGTCGCTTAATACAACCGCATTTTTGGGCCCATTTTGGACTGCAATGTATGAAGCGACACAAAATATTGACAAATTTAGGAACTGTGTACTTAAGCTAACTACCAAATACCAGGCAGTCGTTTAAACTTTTTTTCCTGGAGCAACAATTTACAGGCAACGTACGTTAAAGCATTTAGCCTGGCTTTATAAATATATAGAAATGTAGCTTCATACAATTAGCCTCTTTGTTAAATTCTTATCCAGTGTCGTTTAATACAATTAGCTTTACCTTATAAATATACAAGAATGTCGTTTAATACATTTAGCCTCTTTGTTAAATTCATACCCAGTGTCGATCCATACATTTAGCTCTGTACATGAAATGTTAGATGTTGTCACTTCAACCATTTAGCTTGCAGTAGATAATGATATGTCGGTCGCATGAACTATTTAGGATTTCAACAGTAAACATTTAAAGATTATGGTTAAACCTATTTTTTTTATTCAATATTTGATTTGCAGTGTCGTTTCAGTTATAACAAAAGTATAGTTCTAGTACTTCAAACAGTTTATCTTAAACGGACTAAGAATAGTATACACATACAATCAAAATTTTATATCGTCCGCGTAGCTGATATTATTAATACAAAGCCCATCAATGTGACACCCGACATTTGTGTTGCTGAGTTCAACGATCAGCTGATTTATGTACAAATTAAAGAGGCGAGGTGAGGTTATTCCCCCCTGCCTCACCCCGCATTTCAATCGGTACTCCTCAGATAGTACCCCCGACCACTTTACATGGTTAGTCTGGTTTTGATACCAGTACCTGAGCAAAGATGTTACTGCACTGTCTACATCAGTTTCCCGGTACAGCTTATCCCATAGAATGTCATAAGACACCAGGTCAAATGTCTTCGAAAAATCGAGGAAGCAAGCATTGACCGGTGTCTTCCTATCTGCATAGTACTGGACGGTCCGCTTGAGACACAAAATGGCAGTTTCTGTCGATAGACCGGGCCTAAAGCCAAATTGTGCGTCATGCAATTTTATGGGACTGGCCATATGTGTATCAAACAGACAGTTCAGCACCTTAGCTGTAATAGTAGCCAGGGAAATTGGCCTATAATTCGACAGATCTGCCACATTCCCCGTTTTATTCTTCACTATCGGGACAACTATGGTTTTCATAAGATCATTCGGTAGGTAGGAGTGTTTTAAGCACAACGAATTAAACATAGCCAACACCCTCGGCAAGTGAACACCCGCATACCGTAGGTGTTCAACGCTGAGGTGATCATGTCCCGGAGACTTACCCTTACCATGTTTTTGATGACATTTGCAACTTCTCTGCCAGAGAACAGTAATGGGGAAGTCCTCTCAGCGCTGGACACACACGGTGACGCAGAAGAACTTAGGTTCCGTGGCGGATCAACTTGGTAGTGATTCATGAACATGTTCGCTATAGACAAGGGGTGGCAATTACCTGCCACGCTCACAGGGAGGCCCTGCTTGGGGTTCATATTATTAGTATTTTTCCAAAATTTGCTGAAATCCTTTTTCTTATGATGTTCGGCTATTATGTCCATCTTGATTTGCATTTGATTATTACGACACCATTTTATTTTAGATTTAAAAACTTTTCGAGTTTCCCGCATTTTATCAAAGACTTTCCCTGAAATCGGATTCCCACATAAACACCACATTTGAAACGCGAGCCGAGCCTCGCTGTGAGCGGATTTAACATGTTTATTCCACCCTGTCAAAGGTTTGTACTTATTTTTCTTAATAAATATACAACTACGTTTAGCAGACATTGTCAATATACTAATTATGTTCCTGTACATATCATCTAAAATAGATCTGTGATTTAGGTCCCCACAGGTTGATTCCGCACAGCTACATAATTCCGGGGGAAAATCTATTTTACGCAAAGCAGAGTGACATAACTCTTCATACAATTTTATTTGGTTTAAGTCCCTTTCCCCCCATAAAACATTGTTTACACTCGCATTTGGTAGTACAGTACAATATTAGGTTCAATTATTTTTAAATCACAGTCCATTTGTAAAGGCAAATGATCAGACCAAAAACTATCATGCAATATTGTGCGACGCGCGGCTTCAGTCACGAGTGTCACGACGTAATGGTCGAGCCACCGTTTGCACCCGCGCGCTTCACTCACAAAAGTAAACGAATCTAGCGGTAGGAGTTCAATATCCGCGTAAGTCCAATATTGTTCATTACAAAATTTTAACAACTCATGGCTAAACAATTCATTACTATGCGCATTGTAGTCTCCTAACATAAACACAGATTGGATATTCCTATCTTCTATAGGTAATTGCATTCATTTCACTTAAGCAGCCCGTAAATTCAATTAAGTTATCATTACAGTCAGTAGGCATATAAACCGAAAATACTAGTATTTCTTGTTCACACAATTGCACTGTTATAGCTGTAAGACGAACACTATTGCAAGGTACAACAGACACCGATGAAAATAAACTTTTCCTCCACAGCAGTGCTACTCCTCCGTAAGGTCTCCCTCGAAGTACACCAACCGATGTATCTACCGCAGAGGTCCCGGTGAAAGCAAAATCGTCATGTATACTGCCAAGAAATGCCAAGTCGTGAGGCATCAACCAAGTTTCTTGCAAAGCTATTATGTCACCCGATATACACAGCCGCCTTATTAGGCGGCTGTGTGTATCGGGTGACATAATAATGTTTAATTCGTTGTGCTTAAAACACTCCTACCTACCGAATGATCTTATGAAAACCATAGTTGTCCCGATAGTGAAGAATAAAACGGGGAATGTGGCAGATCTGTCGAATTATAGGCCAATTTCCCTGACTACTATTACAGCTAAGGTGCTGGACTGTCTGTTTGATACACATATGGCCAGTCCCATAAAATTGCATGACGCACAATTTGGCTTTAGGCCCGGTCTATCGACAGAAACTGCCATTTTGTGTCTCAAGCGGACCGTCCAGTACTATGCAGATAGGAAGACACCGGTCAATGCTTGCTTCCTCGATTTATCGAAGACATTTGACCTGGTGTCTTATGACATTCTATGGGATAAGCTGTACCGGGAAACTGATGTAGACAGTGCAGTAACATCTTTGCTCAGGTACTGGTATCAAAACCAGACTAACCATGTAAAGTGGTCGGGGGTACTATCTGAGGAGTACCGATTGAAATGCGGGGTGAGGCAGGGGGGAATAACCTCACCTCGCCTCTTTAATTTGTACATAAATCAGCTGATCGTTGAACTCAGCAACACAAATGTCGGGTGTCACATTGATGGGCTTTGTATTAATAATATCAGCTACGCGGACGATATGATGTTGCTGAGTCCTTCGATCAGTGCCTTCTGCGAATTTGTGAGAGTTATGTGGTGGCTCAAGGACTCAGGTATAATGCTGAAAAGAGCGAGTTACTTGTGTTTTTAAAAGCACGTGGCAAGATAGGTAGGTACACTCTATGTATGTACCTTTTAATTTATCAATGTTCAAACTTCATTATTCAAGTATGATTACAAACAATTTATTTTAAAAAAAATCTGTCGCATAAACTAATTAGCCTTAGATTAATAAGTTTAAGATATGGTATTTAAATCAATTAGCTTAGGTTTGAAATATGACCAACTCTTTGATTAAAGCACTTAGCTTACAGCCATTATTTGCATGCCTAGGCGGTTAAGTCATTTAGCTTGGAACAAGAAATAATAAACCTAGGCGGTTAAGTCATTTAGCTTGGAACAAGAAATAATAAACCTAGGCGGTTTAGTCATTTAGCCTGGAATAAGAAACAATAATCATAGGGGGTTAAGTCATTTAGCCTGGAACGAAAAAAAGTAAAATATGGGTCATTTTGTATTAAGCGACATTTATCTTCGTTAAAAATAGGAATATTAGAAGAAAAAAAAAATCTGATTATGGGGAATATGTTATAAAAACAATAATATCCTTCTTTTTAAAAAAATAATGCGATTTGCCAAAGTTATGATTTTTTTTCTAAAAATCGAAACTTTAAACTGCTCTGGTGTAAAGTTTAAAAAATGTCGGTTAATACAAATAGCCCGGAACCCGTCGACATTGTTTTTTTTTATTCTAATGTATTTCTGTTACAATATTGTGGATTTATGTAATATGGGTTTTAACTGTTTAATATTATATTTTTTTGAAATATCAAGTATTTTAAAATAAACTAATCGTAAAAAAGGTTTTTCAATAGTTTCCTCTTTTTTAGGGTTCCGTACCCGAAGGGTGACAAACGGAACCCTATTCATAAGCCTCCGCTGTCCGTCTGTCTGTCAGCGAGCTCTATCTCATGAACCGTAATAGGTAGGCAGTTGAAAATTTCACAGATTGAGCATTTCTATTGCCGCAAGAGCAACAAATAATAAAATTAAAAAATAAAGGGGGTCGGGTGTGTACCTCATGTTAAAACTACACTCCAATAGACAATATATTCAGTAACATTGAAATGAATGCTGGCACATACAGTGTACTATTCAGTTACCTAGCTTAAACCGTTGTGGATACAATTTCATATTGAGAAAAATTATTGGTGTAAAAATATTCGGTCGCGGCTAATCTCAACGGAGACTGGCCTTCGGCGTGGGAGATATTATAGTACACAAGTGTGTGCGCAGACACGAGTGCACTCTCTCTTCCCTCACTCTCATAGTCCGATGGGATGTGTAAAAATAATACGTAAGAAATAATAGATTTCTGTATGACTATCAAAAATAACGTTAATAAATACCTGTATTGACCCGTGCGTTTGCACTGGCGAAACATCACGACAAAACATGTTGAAATCTCTAGTTCCTGTCAAACATTGTATGAAAAATTGACAGAAAATAGAGATTCCAACATGTTTTGTTGTGAATGTTTCGCCAGTGCAAACGCACAGTTATAATTAAAATTTGGCGTACTACCTACATTCTATTTTGTACAATATAGTATGATGTAGCAAGAGAAATCCTATTATTTATAAGTAACTAGCTTTACCCGGCCTGGCTTCGCACGGTTAGCACTAAGTACTTATCAACGGCGCATCTACCTTTCCTAATTACCTATTTCTACCTAATTACCTACCCTACCTACCTACCCTACCCTTCTTACCAGGGTAGGTAGGTACCTAACCTACCCTACCTACCCTACATATCTACCTGCTTACCTACCATATATACCTATTTATACCTACTAATACTATGTTAGTAGCAAATAAATAACTTTGACTTTAGTTAATGCATGTTACTGGATAAAGTTAACTTAATATTTTTCTCTTAAAATAAACGAAATATACTCCTACACCTATATTTTAACACAACAACATTTTCTCATTAAAATTAGACAATTTCTTTACAAATCTTTGTTTTTTTATAGCGCCTCTGTTGTTACCTTTACGAAAGTATTACAAAAATTCATAGTGTTAAATCTTGTACGACATGGTATGGAACCCTTCGTGTGCGAGTCCGACTCGCACTTGACAGATTTTATTTAATGTATGATAAACTTTATCATTTATTCATAGGCTACTCTTCGTAGATGTGCACAATTTTTTTGTTAGATTTATAATAATCATATATTATAATATTTTGTAATCTGTCTATTGTAAAGAGCCTTAACTCTAAACGTCTATGAATTATAACGTTGCCAGATTGAAGAGTACAACTGTGACGTAGCATGACTACTGAAGTGACAGGTATTACGTTTAGTCGGTTACTGAACCTATGGAGTATAGAAGTTGTGGGACGTGGGCTATACACATCAGTCACGTCACTACCGGCGCGTCTCAGTCGACGTCATGTCACTGGCAAGTCAAAACTTGTATAGGAACATGGAACGGAACATGAATATAGATTTGTAACCGAGGCGTTTCTAAGACTAAAGCCAGGTCCGCTGCGACATTTTTTCGTGTTTTATTAACATAAAACATCAAATTTGAACCAATCAACGCCCTCAAATCGGTTCAAGTTTGATGTTTCATATTAATAAAACACGAAAACATGGCGCAGCGGACCCGACTTAACTGACTGACTATCTGTTCACGCACGTCCCTGAAATTGACGTGACTGATCAGCGACTTGTCGCTGACGTGACTGACGTGTGTGCATGAACCTATACACGTGAAGCGGGATTTTATAATAAAAAAAAAAAATACTGACAAAGCGTCAAACGCCATCTGCTGTGATTGGTTGACTAGATTATCAACAGCCAATCAGATCCCTTATAATGAGTTTAGTTTTGACACGTCGTCGTTGATTTTTGTGTAATAGCA
The DNA here is from genome assembly GCA_948150665.1 of Conistra vaccinii. Taxonomy (NCBI): domain Eukaryota; kingdom Metazoa; phylum Arthropoda; class Insecta; order Lepidoptera; family Noctuidae; genus Conistra; species Conistra vaccinii. The sequence continues at coordinate 4,176,775 of OX411326.1, read as the reverse complement.
AGTCATAATACCAAAGTGTTTTATACATTATCATAATGATTGGATTTTAAAAGAGACCATGACCTCTTAGTCTGTTGTTGTTCTTTTGGATCGATGATAAACCATGTATTTATTAAAAGAGTTAGGCCCAGTAGGTGGCCACGACAATCGCGACTTCAGTGGCGATTTTTTAGGTTCTCAGAAGTGCAGGTGTGTGGACATTTTGGACACTCCAGCATATGGGACATGGTCTGGTTGGAAGCACCGCATTCACACTGAGTATCTGTAGATCTACTATCCCCCATTTTGTTAGATTGTGCTTGCAGCGGCCTACTTGGTCCGCAGTCGATTGATTGCTTTCCATATAGGCCACTGCAGGTCACGTCTGGGTGGCAGACGCTCCTGGGGCTGAACAAAATTGGGTCAACGAAATCTGAGTCTTTTTAGGCATTTCTGCTCAGGGATCAGTCAGTTAGGAAACATTAGCGCAATCTACAAAGATCTACTTACAGAAATAAACGACATTTCATTTTATTTCATACTAGAGCTTCTGCCCGCGACTTCGTCCGCGTGGAATAGTTACTTTGGGCAAACGCTAGAAAAACCCCGCGATTTTGAAACATTCTTCATAGGTACTCCGCTCCTATTGGTCTTAGCGTGATGATATATAGCCTATAGCCTTACTCGATAAATGGGCTATCTAACACTGAAATAATTCTTCAAATCGGACCAGTAGTTTCGGAGCTTATACGGTACAAACAAACAAACAAACAAAAAAAAAATCCTCTTTATAATATTAGTATAGATCATTTCAATCAAATAAATGATTAACTAATATCCCCTACGCAATCACTGCAATGTATTGATATTCTAATTACCCAAGTTCGTTAACGAAGCTTGCTATATTCGAGAGGCTGCGGCCACGGTTGTAAAGTTCAAACCGCATGAAGGAAGGAAATGGTAGCTCTATATATTGAAGCTGGATGCGTTTCGATCTTAATGTTGATAGAGTAGATGTCTAGTTATGTTAGGGAGTTTGTGTTTGAGAAAGATTTTCAATAGAGATTGTGGTGTTTGACTGTAGATATATAATAGGACTCTACCACACTGAAAAATGTTCTTCCTTTTTTAACCGACTTCCAAAATGGAGGCAGTTCTATGTTTAACTTTATGTATGTTCAGTGATTTCTCCCTCAAATGTGAACCGATTTTATAAATTGTTTTGTTTTTTTTAAAGGTATGCTGTCGAGATGGTCCCATATAAATTTTGGCACAGTACCTACATTCAAGTAGGTAACTCCACTCCATGAACATCTGTATTTGATTAATTTTAACTCATTTTTATAATTTCGATGCTAGGATTTATTGGATAGTTTCAAAATACTCTTACGTATTTATGCTTTATTATATATTAGTTTCTTTTTTAGATATTTTAGATGATTTGGCATGTTGAGAAGATTAATGAAGGCACAAGGCAGATGTGAGTGGAAACGCCGGAACACGCCCTAGAAGGATATACTAATTATAATTATAGTTTTTGGTATGCTGGTGAATCACCGATTAACTCATGACGCGCGATAGTGAGATCTATGAGCCATGACCGATTACAATTATGGCGATACCTACTTGCCTATTGTGAGACCGGGAATTGAATACTATGTCACTCGACGAAATCTTTGGTTTTTCCTTGTGGAATGGGGCACCCACTTAGTCATTCGTGTACTTATACCAATTTTGATGAGCCACAGTATATACGCACAACGGTAGGAAACAATAGAAATATGCGTATCGCTAGGTACCACAAAATGGTACCTACAAAGACGCGTACTTACGGCGATCTTACACTATATCAGACAATGCGCAGTCGCACTCGCTGTATGTAGATGTGTTGATAATCTGTGCGTGCACTTTCGCTCATTGTATGGAGCCAACCTTCTGCACCAATCTGTTTTGTGCTCGTACACTCCTGGACACCTAAATTATGAATATCTGGTCATTTGATGAAAGAAGAAAGAAAGAAAGAAAATACATTTATTTAGCACAGACTAAAAAGCACACAGCAGATAAAAATAAAAAAAAACAGCAGATAAAAAAAAAAAACAAAAAAAACAAATAAAAGTGTAAAGTGCGATGAAAGAAAGTGTGCCTCACAGCTGAGCCAAAAAGGCCCAGTTTAGCAAAAATGCCAGACAACTACTTATAGTTGTCTAACACTCAGTTGTGTCAGGCACTTATGCCTGACGCTGGTTTTCAACTGGACCATTCAAAAGACCACAAAAGACCATTTCAGACACTAATCTACACCAAGATTATGTCTAGACTTTAAAAGAGACTGTGACCTCTGAGTTTTATTCAAACCCGACAAAAGTCAAGCGGTCTTTTTCTCAAAGCCGCGCCGTAGGCCCATCCTTCCTCGTCCAGTCACCATGTTTGGCAAGCCGATCCCCTGGGAGAAGCGAGCCAAATACCTAGTTGTAATCCTGGACCAGCATCATAATGATCTATTCTTGATCCAGCCTGTCCCTCTTGCTGTCCTCCCCCCAGCGAACGCCCTAAGCCGAGGTTCGTACCCCACAGGGGGTGCCCTTAGCGAGCGTTCGCCTAGTTTTAATTTAGCTTAGTTTATGCCCTGGCTGGAGGCTTTGAGTTCTTTTAGGAGCTTAAGGCAGCCACAGGAAAGTCCGGTTAAGCAGCGAGGACCTTAGTGGTCACCTGCGAGATGCCCTAACCAAACAAAAAAAAAAAACTGAGTTTTATACGGCCTTTCTTCTCTGAGTAGACAGATAGGAAACGTCGAACTCGCCTAGCAATTTTTTTTAATTTTTTTGTGACTTGTAAAAGTGGTTCCAATATCCTATTTTCAGTATAAACAATAAATAATTTTATTTCATTTCATTTCATTTCACCTGAGAGTGTGATGTGCGGATGTAAATCAGTTTTATAATGAAACGTCTGTACACATTATATAAATGAACTTTGGGTCAAATAAAAAATAATAACGAATATTACAGGTAGATAAATAGTGTGATTATGCATCAAATTGCAAAACAACAATATATATTTTTTTATATGTAAATGAGACGGGGAGGTCATAATAATATAGTAGAGAATCCCTAGAGGAACGACCTGCACCCATAAGTTTAATGGATGAAAAGTATTTTATATCAAATGTTGTATGTTGTTGTATGTAAATGGTACACCACTGACTACCTGCAGTATTGTCTCTCCTTCTTACTTTAATCCATCCAAAGGTTGTCTGTAAAAGATCGCTTTTAGCGATAAGACCGCCCATTGTGTCACCGTATGTAAAATTTCTTTTATGTCTGTAATTTTTATGGTGTACATAATAAAGAGTAGGCAGTGTATAGAGTGCCACCATTGGCACTCTATCCCTATCGGATAAAGTGCCACTACAGGCACCCTAGTAACACCGCCTCGGCCCGGCTCAAGTGCCGCAAGCATTGGATTATCATTGTCACTGTCACTAAGTCACGTCACTTGGTATTTTGTTAGATTGTCGAGGTTAGATCGCTGTAAAACACCACATTCCCAAAACATTACATTCTCTTGTGCCTAAACGGACCCTGGCACTTCGCCGGCCGCTACCGCGGCACCGCTCGCTACGCTCGCTCGGCTCGTGCGTTGTGTGGTCACAGTTCTAACCTAACCTAACCTAAATAACAAGTGACAGTGACAATGCAACGCTCACGGCACCCTAGCCGGGCCGAGGCAGTGACACTAGAGTGCCAGAAGAAACTCGCAGCACTCTATACACTTCGTAAAGAGTATTCTATTTATCTATCTATCTATCTATATTTTGAAAAATATATCGCGAGTCATCCTGGCCAGACTACGGTTAATTAAAAATTCAAAAATATTTTTATTTTATTGCACTCATTCGTTTATCGAATAAACTGAATATCTATCGAAAGTATGAAGCCTTTAAAATATAAAAAATTGGGTTGTCTATTTTTGCCTTGCATAACTATGGGTTGGCAGGTGTACATAACTATGGGTTGGCAGGTATACATAACTATGGGTTGGCAGGTATAAAACAGGTAAGTCAAACAAGTAAGTTGTTTGTTTGTTACGCTTTCACGCTAAAATGGCTATACGGATTTCGATGAAATTTGGCACACGGGTAGACCAAGAACTGGAATAGGACATAGGATATTTTTTATCCCGGTAGTACGTTCCCATGGGATAATTCCCAGCAAGTCGTTCATACATTGGATCTTTCCGGTCTTAGGCTAATATGATTCACCCATTTTCCTGTTAACAATTCGGTAAACATTATGTACCTACCAACATGCGTACTATAAAAGATGACCACTCAACTAGACCGCATCATATTACAATCAAGTTCTTCAACATGAACATTGCTGTAATTTTGGCGTTTGTACTTGTATTCGCTGTGTTCGGAGTTCATTCTGAATGCTGCGGCAGAATAGCCATGTTTTGGGGTGCAGATAGTTGTTATCCATACGATAAACATTTCTACATGCAATCGAATAATGAAGGTGATTTATTGTCCGATATGATGTTACCTAACCGCTGTATAGGGGTGCGTCTCATATCATATAAAGTTATTTGGTATATTTTCATTTCAATAACGTTCACAAGATATAATAAACGTGAGATATACCAACTGTTGATATAATTTCTTTACATATAACATTTATATACTCTAATACTTATTTCGTATAACGTTATTGGATATAACGTTTATTTAATCGAAAATCATTAGGTCTATCGTTTAAATTATATAATGATACCATCATTATGGTTAACACCCCGATTCAAAGCCATCCAACTTGGATAGGTTAGGTTAGAAGGCTAAAGGCTTTTGCAGACCAGCGCGACGCGACACGAACAATACAATTTCTAAGAAAACTTCACCGTATAACAATAACCGGTGTCGGTCTGGCTGCACACAGCGGCTGGTCTGCATACACACACAAAACTTGCGTGAGCGGCCGCCGAGCGGTGGTGAACCATTTGGGTTAGGTTAGGTTAGAACAGTAACCATTAACGCGCGAAGGCGAGCGACCGAAGGGAGCGTGCCGCGGTAGCGGCCGCCGAGTGCCAGATCCCCCCTCTCTTGTTGGTGAACTATTTGGGTTAGGTTAGGTTAGAACAGTGACCATTAATGCGCGAAGGCGAGCGACCGAAGGGAGCGTGCCGCGGTAGCGGCCGCCGAGTGCCAGATCCCCCCTCTCTTGTTGGTGAATCATTTGGGTTAGGTTAGGTTAGAACAGTGACCATTAACGCGCGAAGGCGAGCGACCGAAGGGAGCGTGCCGCGGCAGCGGCCGCCGAGTGCCAGATCCCCCCTCTCTTGTTGGTGAATCATTTGGATAAGGTTAGGTTAGAACAGTGACCATTAACGCGCGAAGGCAAGCGACCGTAGGGAGCGTGCCGCGGCAGCGGCCGCCGAGTGCCAGATCTCCTCCCTTGTTGGTGAACCACTTGGGTTAGGTTAGGTTAGGTTAGAACAGTGATCATTAACGCGCGAAGGCGAGCGACCGTAGGGAGCGTGCCGCAGCAGCGGCCGCCGAGTGCCAGATCCCCTCTATTATTGGTGAACCATTGGGGTTAGGTTAGAACAGTGACTATTAACGCGCGAAGGCGAGCGAGCGTAGCGAGTGACCATCTTGGCAGGTGGTAATCAGTTAAGTATATCTACAGTATCTACTCAGGTTATTTACTGTGATAGAAATTACATATTAGACTAAATATGTTTTATGTCTTTTGAGTGGTATATCAAACGATATTATATTAAATGTATGTTATGATTATAAAAATTAGTTATTTTAAAATTATATCAATCGTTTATTATATTAACTGATGATTATATCAAATAAAATTATAGATTCAGTTGTTATATCTTGTAAATATTAGTCATTTTGTAATTATACCATATATTACTTACCCGCTGTATAGCCAAGGTCTGTGGCGGTGGGAAAAAACCCAAAGGATTTTACTGCGGTAAAGGTAAATGCAATATATTTGGTTGCGATTGTGACGGCGGTTGTATAGCAGGCGATGCTCAGGAAAACTTCCGAAGAATATCTGGTATCGACGCTGATGGAGGCTTCCATTTGAATGATCCTACAACATGGTACAAAAAGTAATCGATGTAATTTGAAGATCTATTCAATAAATTATTTTGTTATTTGAAAATTGTGTTTTATATTACTAGAGCTTCCATCTGGTACAGCCTTTTAGCCTCGTATTTTTGATCTCTTGCTTTCTCCAAATCTTTCCTCTCGCTCTCCTCCAAATCTTTCCTCTCGCTTTCCTGCAATCTGTGGGAGTGATTTTGTGATATGGGACGGAAGTGTGTAACAGGAAGCCGGGGAAGCGCGCGCTATTTGATTTGAATATTGTTTATATCAAACAATATGGACACAACAATACGACAATAAATGAAAACACTGGCAATAGTAATCTTAAGTGTATTTTGGTACCATCGTATAAATCATCAATCTCTAGTGAAATTATAATATCACTGTTTTGAAAATATCCCTGCGACAACATATGCATGTCACCCAAGATATCAGAGGGGAAATTCCCGTAATTTTTAAGAACGTTTGCATTCGCATCTCATTGGCAATTTGTCAAAAATACAATCAATTTACTAACATTTTTGACAAGTTTGACAGATTGCGACTAAAATGTGAACGTTTTCTAAGTACGAGAATTGGTTTCCAGATGTTTACACATCATATGCGACTACTGTAAGGATCGCTCGTTTTTTATTTAATTTTTAGCATTCCACAGTAAAACAGGAACGCTTACAGTTTCCCAAAACCTCCCTTATGTAAAACATGGGAATTTTTAAGTGTCGAATGTATGTTAACTGCTTTAATTGGTTGATTTCATTAACAGTAGCCAATCGGATCACTTGACATGAGTATAATTTTGACAAGTCTTTGATTTTCGAGAGAGCAGTGGTGGCCCAGTGGTAACGGCCCCGACTACGAGTTGTTGGTCGTGGGTTCGAACCCAAGCAGGCGCTTTACTTTGTGTAAATAATTTGATCACCACTGCTCTCAAAACGGTGAAGAAAAACATCGTGAGGAAACCGGCATGTCATAGAACCAAAAATTGTGATATCTACCAACCCGGTGGTAGACACAAGACAACCCGGTGGTAGAAGTACTGGGCCCGCGTGGTAGATTATAACCCACTCCCTCTCACAGAGAGGACTCTGTCCCACTGAGGAGTCCCACTGCTGGGACACAGGCCGCCTGGCCTGTGTCCCAGCAGTGGGAACATTAATAGGCTGATTATGTATGTATGTTTGTTTGATTTTCGTGTAAAAGTAAGTCATAATAATATATTATATTATGTATGTGTTTTATTTTATTTTATTTGACATTATTTGATCTTATTTGGTTTTATTTGATTATTTCTATTAATTTATGTTAGGCCATGAGTGATTCATGCGGAAGGTTTGAGTATATAATTTATTAAGGTTTTGTGTACATTGGCTGAATATTAGGATTATTGTTGAAGATGTCGAAAAAAATCATGCCGACTGGGAGCTTCGCGTAAACCGTAAAATATACATAAAAATTATGTTTTACAGAATGGTTTGTCTAAAAAAGTTCAACAAAAAAGTCCGTAATGGCATACGTCTGTCTTATAAGGATAAGGATGACCCACAGCAACCATTATTATCTTTCAGAATTTGATAAAAATTTCACTGTTATTTCCGAAGCTATTATGACCAGTATTATTAATCTTTATCCAATAGAATATGTTATTTAAATTGGGCATTTAATTGAGATTAAAATATGCGTTGAAGTCATACCTATCATTTAAACGAATAGTTTAAAAGATATCACAGATTCAAAATTACTTGTAACAAAATAATTATTAGTGTATTAGTACACTTAATCATATTTTGTTCCAATGTATTATTTTATCACTCATCTTCGAGAATAGTGCAACATTCCTTCTTATCGCTACTCCTTACGCGTTATCTTTGTTTTGACTAACAAGATGCCTAAAGACGAGCCCAGTACTATTTCTAAAGAAACAAAAGAAATCCGTAAGAACTTAGGCTTTATAGACTTTAACAAATCCGACGGAAACCGCGAAAAACTTAATGCGTTTTTACATAATTGCAGAAAAGCGATAAGTCTTGTGTCACCATCTCAACAAGATGTATTATTTTAAGCCAACTTGAAGGCCGTGCTGAATGTGGGGGTCCATTATAGAATTCGAAAACTGGCAACAATTACAAGAAGTTCTCAAAAACCAATTTGGCGAGAGGACACATTACGCTGCTCTACTCTCGGATCTCCAAGATTGTTGTCAACTAATAGTGAAACAGTCAACCAGTTCGCAATAAGCATAATGACATGCCTAACTATGAACCGAAATCAATATTTCAATACCCACAAGAAAGAAAGTTGAACTGACTGGCCGTGTCGCTGCAATGCAAGACTTAGCATTGCATACATTTATCAGTGGCTTAAATTTTCGATTATCACCTATAGTCAGATGCCGTGACTCTGAAACTTCAAATGAATTCATTGGCTTCGCCGAGTCTGAAGAAAAAATATGACAGACCACCTCTAAGCGTACTCCATCAGCAAACAATGCCAATTCACCTAATGCAGGAAGTTGGCCTCAGCGTCGATTCTAACAGAACCGAAACCTTACACACCAAAGTGTTTCAAACGAGTTTAATAGTCAAAGACCATCTACTTCAGGTCTTCCAGTGTGAACTAATCAAAGACCAATAACAAGGCGTTACAAGATAATCATGCTCAAGTTCACGCGGTAAATATCAACGAAGATAATGACTACATAGAAGATACTCAACGTAAACCAAATTATAATTTAAACGAGTATAGGGCTCACAGTGGTGTCTCGTGACACTTCTAATTCCAAAACATTTCTATATCTAAGACACTAATGATATATCCGCTGTATCCTCTGTATCCCCTAATGATAGGGACTCGCGAATTAGACGCACCGCTGTATCCTCTGTATCCACTACTGCCGCTGATCGTAAAATTAATCACCTATATATATGAAAAATCCACTTTATGCTTATCGCTCCTCGTTCAATTCCTGAAACAAAAATTTCTGAAATTAATATTTGTACATTTAAGAGACGATTATTACTTCATATCGATGTCCATACCCCCATTACCCCAGCATTAAACACTACCGTATCTCTTCTTGAAGGCTCTGGCGCAACTGTAAGGCGCAATTGCAAGGACACTCGTTTAACCTCGCATAGAAATCCTAAAAATCTGCCGAAAAGTATAGTTTCTAATTTTAATATTTTTAATGATTCATGTTGTAATATTATACCATAATTATTATAATAAAATTGTATCAAACTTACCTATAGTTGATCTAAAGAATGTTAACTTAGATTCCTTAGTTTATGATAATCCTGAAATGTCTTAACTATAGGATTGTATTTTGCCGCGTCTGTGGTCTAGTGGGAGCAAAATTTTCTGCTCTGTTCGGTTGGTGGTAGGGCTTGTTCTAAGTCCGCCTGGCTAGCTACCACCATCTTATCTAAGTCGCCTTAGCAATAATGTTACAGGCCAAGAGCTTACTCGTTGAGGGTTAAAAAAAAATATATTTCGAAAAACCACTTTTGTTTTATATTAAAAATTTTATTCAGGTATTACAATTGTAATTATAAGTTCTGTCATATCCTTTATTATCTATAAGATGACTTAGAATTAGTATTTCTTTTCGTGTATCTCAAAGTGTTTTTTATTAAACCTTGTTAACTTGGCCTCGCGTAACAGTATGTACGGCGATCTCACACTATCTCAGACACGCAGTCGCGCTCGCTGTATGTACAGTCACGGACTTTAATTGATGAGCCACTTTCAAACTATCAAATTTTGCAGTTTTTTACATTCACGAGATTACACGATTAAACACAAACTCAAACCGCATGCACTTCAACAAGATGACAAATTACTAATAATAGAAAATAGTCTTATCCATAGAGGTTGAAGGTTGACTAATAAGGTGTCAATGATAAATCAATACAATGTTGCATACGTTTATACAATCTATTTGATACTGAACTCTTGAATTCATCATCATCATCATCAGCCTATTAATGTTCCTACTGCTGGGACACAGGCCTCCTCTCTGTGAGAGGGAGTGGGCCGTAATCTACCACGCGGGCCCAGTGCGGGTTGGTAAATGTCACATGTCTTCGAGTTTTTGGTTCTAAGACATGCCGGTTTCCTTACGATGTTTTGCTTCACCGTTTTGAGAGCAGTGGTGATGAAATTATTTACACAAAGTAAAGCGCCTGCTTGGGTTCGAACCCACGACCTACAACTCGTAAGTCGGGGCCGTTACCACTGGGCCACCACTGCACTCTTGAATTAGAACTCATTAAATACTCGTTATTTCAGAAAATCTATCTGAAGACCAAAGAGTATAATACCTGTTTAACAGTAATCTTAATTATCATGAACGTCATCTTGGACGCTACGTGTTCGGATAAAATCGTCGGTCCGAGTTTTTCCGAAGTGGAAATGACCAATCATAATTTCTCCGTACGCTAACGTTACTATCGCTAAGCTAAAACTATTGTCGCTAGGTTACGGTTGCTAGACCCACAATTGGTTGAAGTTGGGTAGTGACACTACTGTCAAGTTTGTAGTTCTGGCTCTTAGGTTAGCCAACCGTAAATATTGCATGAAGACGTATGACTTTTCGTGTCTGGATGTACGAGTATAACCGACTAAACCCGATTTGCTTTACACGGCTAAAATACTAACAGTGGAAGGTGGCTCATCAATTAAAGTCCGTGACTGTACACGTGTTGACAATCTGTGCGTGCATTTTCGCTCATTGTATGGAACCAACCTTCTCTACCAATCTGTTTTATGCTCGTACACTCGCGGATACCTAAATCGATATTATCTGTTTATCGTTTAATGAGGTTAAAAGTTTCACCCGTTTTCCTGTTATCAATTTGATAAACATTATGTACCAATATGCGTACTATATAAGATGACGACTAAGCTAGACCGCATCAAATTAAAATCAAGTTCTTCAACATGAACATTGCTGTAACTTTGGTGTTTGTACTTGTATTCGCTGTGTTCGGAGTCCATTCTGAATGCTGCGGTAGAACAGCCATGTTTTGGACTGCAGAAACTTGTCATCAATATGAAATAGACATGGATTTTAATACTGCAAGTGATACATTTACCAATTCGATGTTACCTAATAGATGTAAAGCCAAGATTTGTGGCGATGGGAAGGTACCCAAAGGATTTTACTGCGGTAAAGGTAAATGCAATATATTTGGCTGCAATTGTGACGGCGGTTGTATAGCAGGCGATGCTAAAGAAAACTTCCGTCGAATAATTGGTATGAGCAACGCTACCGGAGGCACTGATTTGAATTATCCTACAGCATGGTACAAAAAGTAATCGATGTAATTTGAATTTAATATTCAATTAATTATTTTCTTATTTGACTAATGTATTTTATTAAAATTACTAGAGTTTCCACTTGGTACAGCCTTTTGACCTCGTATTTTTGATCTGTCGCTCTCCTCCAAATCATTCCTCTCGCTTTCCTCAAAATCTTTTCTCTCGCTTTCCTCTCGCTTTCCTCTCGCTTTGCTCTCTCTTTCCTCTCGCTTTCCTGCAATCTGTGGAAGTAATGTTGTGCTATGGGACGGAAGTGTGTTACAGGAAGCCGGGGAAGCGCGCGCTATTTGATTTGAATGTTGTTAATATACTTAATGTCCATTTTCCTCGGTTCGTTCTCATAATGTGACCAGTCCAGTTCCATTTGAGTTTTTTTATTTTTAGTACAACATCGCTTACTTTGGTCCTTTTCCTTATTTTTGTGGTCGTCCACCTGTCACGTAGCCTTATGTTTAGCATACTTCGCCCCATGTTGCGTTGGCAAATTATAAGTTTTTGATTGTTTTTGCTCGTAACAGGCCAAGTTTGACACCCATAAGTGAGACATGGGAGAATACACGTGTTATAAAGTTTGCTTTTCACCGACATTGGTATTGTTTCGTTTTTAACTATTTCTTTTAGCGACCAATAACGTTTCCAACTGTTGCTTATTCTTCTATCAATTTCTTTTGAATATTGGTCTTTTATTGATATTAGCTGTCCCAAATATATATATTCATCAATATATTCGATAACATACTGTCCTATTTCTGTCTCTATTTCTATGTTTTCCTTTGTTGCATTTGTCATTACTTTAGTCTTCGCTGGATTCATTGATAAACCTGCTTTCCTGCTTTCATTATCTAATTGCTGTAACATGGTTTGTAGTATGTCTGGTCTCTCTGCGAATATCACAATATCGTCAGCGAATCTTAGGTGATTAAGGTTAATTCCATTTATGTTTATTCCAAAATCGTCCCAGTCTATATTTCTGAATATATTTTCTAGCACTGCCGTGAAAAGTTTTGGGGAAAGCGGATCACCTTGCCTGACGCCCCTTTAAATACTAAATTCTTCTCCTTGCTGCTCAAGTTGGACCTTTGCTGTGGAGTTTTTGTATATTTCTTTTAGGATTTTTATATATTTTCTTTCTACGCCCTGGTTTTCTAGTGTCTCCCAGATATAGTTATGACTCAGAGAATCGAAAGCTTTATTGTAGTCGACGAATGCCATGTAGTAGTGCTGGGCATATTCATTAAGTTTTTCAATGATCTGTTTCACAACGTGAATATGATCAATGGTAGAATAGTCGGCACGAAACCCCGCTTGTTCTCTTGGTTGGTTTTCTTCTAAGTGTTTAGTTATTCGGCCAAGTATTATTTTAGAAAAAACTTTATAAAGATTGGACATTAGACATATAGGTCTGTAGTTATTTATTTCATTTTTATCTCCCTTTTTATGTAACAGGACAATAGTGAACTTTGTCCATTGGTTTGGTATTTGTTCAGTAGCCAATATCTCGTTAAATAGTTTCGTCACAGGTACGGATATAACGGTTAATGTGTCTTTTAGTAGCTCGTTCGAAATTTTATCATCTCCAGGTGCTTTGCCGCTTTTTTGTGTTTTTATAGCTTTTATGACTTCGGTTTCTAGTATGCCAGGCATTTCTTCTTCATATGTATACTTATCAGTTTCTGTGGATATTTTACCTGTCTCCGTGTATAGTCCCTTATAGAATTCTGTCGCTACTTTAGCTATTGATGATCTTTTTGTGGTCAATTTCTCGTTTTTCCTTTTATTTTTAGTTTTCATGTTGGGTATCCATTGCGTATATTCTTTTAGTTGCTTTAAACCTTTTTTGATTCTACCTGTTTCCTCTATTTGCTTTCTTAATACTTCCAGTCTCTCTGCTTTCCTGTGTTTTCGTATTGATGCTTGTATTTTTTTACTAATGTTCGTGATGTTTTGGCGGTTATCTTTTCGTTTCTCTAACATTATATTCCTCTCGTTCATTAATTTAATCGTTTCTTGTCCTAATTTACTTTTCTTCTCTTTTTTAGTCCGCAGTATTTTTACGTTCTTCAGTGTCTTCTCCAGAAAATCATACTTTTCTTGCAGTGTTTTATGTCTGCCGATTTCTTCCAACGCATTTCTCAGTTCGTTTAGGGCATTTTGTGGTATAGGCGACGTTATTATCATATTTTTAGTTGACGAGATAATAATATGTCTTTTTAATTTATTATTTTTACATTGTATAACTCCTCTTACCATTCTATGATCTGTATTAAAATTTAGCTTGTTCACTACATCGACGTCACTAAATATCCTTTTTTCTCTTGTCAGAATGAAATCAATTTCGTTTTTATCTCTGCCGTTTGGAGATATCCAGTCCACTTTCTTGTCTTTCCTTTATTGAAGAAGCTATTCATTATTTTAAAATTATTTGCAAAGGAAAATTCAATGAGCCGCTGTCCGTTGTAGTTTCTTTCTCCACTGCTGTGATCTCCTAGGACAAACTCAACTTTATTTGATTTTTTGCCTACCTTGGCATTAAAGTCTCCCATCAGGATTGTGTTTTTGTTAGTCTTTTGCATTAATTCTGTCAGATCTTTGTAGAATTTATCTTTCGCTATCTTCGTATCTTGTTCTGTGGGCGCATGGACCTGAATAATCGACGATGGTTGTTTGAATTCAGGCAATTGTATATTGAGGACTGCAATTCTATCTGATATTCCTTGGAAACTGATTATTTTTTCTATCAGGTATTTTTTTACTATGAAACCCATTCCGTATATACCTTGTTTTTCACCATAGTAGTAAAAAATGTATTCGTTATATTCTCGTTTCTCTTCTCCTATTCTTCTTACTTCACACAGACCAATAACATCCCATTTTATAAATCTTATGGCTTCTTGCAATTCTTCTAATCTGGTATCTGTCATTAGTGTTCTGACGTTTAACGTTGCGAGGAAAATGGACAAAAGACGTAATGGAATGGTATCCTAGAAATGGAAAGAGACAAAAGGGACGGCAAATCAAGAGGTGGGAAGATGACTTAAATTTTGTTAAACTTTATAAAGTTAAAACTGTATTTGGTCAGCGAATAAAGGCTTTAAAAAAAAAATATACCTATTATCATACAATATGGTGACAACAATACGACAATAAATAAAAATACTTGCAAATACACGCATGAGTATTTTGGAACCATCATATAAATCCAAGCATCGAAATTAAAAAAGTGATTTTTTTCAAACAAAACATCAGAAGTGATGGTTCTTTTGCCAATTTTTGACTAGTTAGAGTGACTGAACTGTTGTATTATATTTTATCGAATATTCGTTTGCAGACTAAGAACGTCATTAGATATACGCAGTTTAATTTATTGTCGTAATGTCGTCTCCACCTTGTTTATATGTCAGCCAAGATGTCAGATTACTATTATAATTATAAGACTCGCTCGTTTTTATTATTTTTTTAGCATTCCGCAGTAAAATAATGAACGCTTATAGTTTCCCAAAACCTCCCTTACGTAAAGCATGGGAACTTTTAAAGTGTCGAACGCATGTTAACTGCATTTTTAAGGGTTATGAGGAACAGGGTGTAAAGTTCACTCATCCTCATTAGAAAAGGGAGGATCCTCCGGCCAGACGGGTGTTGTGTCTGACGGGCAACTGCCCGAAAGTTGATTTCGGATAGTCTTATAATGTCAATCGCGCGGTAAACTCTAATTGCGCGATACAGGATTTGTATGACGTCATGTCTTTGATGCGTAGTTCGTATGTGGCGGTGTAACCGCTACACTTTAATTGGTTGACTGAATTATCTGTAGCAAATCAAATCATTTGACTTGAGTTTAATTTTGACAAGTCTTTGATTTTCGTGTAATAGCAATTAAGTCATAATAAGTTGATGGGCTAACAAGGCAGCCAGACCAGTAGCGCCAACTAGACCAACGGGTCTAGTGGTCGCAAGCGCTATTGCTGAGCATGAGGTCCTGGGTTGGATTTTCAGGTAGGGCAAAGTGTTATTGGGTTTTACCATTAACAATTTCAGTAGCAGCCCGAAGTCTAAATATGTGCCCAGTTGATGGCTCGCCCCCTATTTTACACGGGACTTAAACATAACTGGCGAAATGTGGGTGTATTATGGGTATTATGGAAGAACTTCATATCTAAACATTGTGAAAACATAATTCCGTGAACACAATGACCAGATCTGTTACGCCCCGGTTCTATAGCGGCCGAGCGATGCAAGCAGAAATAGTCCTAACGGTGTATAGATATGAACTCCTTCGATGGTACACCTCTGCCTAAGCCGTCGCGGACTAAAGGCGTTATGTTATGTTGATTTTTGGTTTATACTAAACCTCTTTAGGGGTCACTGTACTCATCATTATGAACAACTTTTACTATGGGACCAAAGCTGAAATCGCGAAAAAAAAATCAGCTGTTCCATACATTTATGTTGGCATATCTCGTCAAAATGTATGGAATAGCTGATTTATTTTTCGCGATATCAGCTTTGTTCCTATAGAGAAAGTTTTTCATAATGATGAGTACAATGACCCCTTAAGAGGTTTAGTATAAACCAAAAATAACGTTGTATACTAAGTAGTTACATAAATAATCAAATAATTATTACAACTAATAGCCCCCTGCAATGTATTGATATACTAATTACCCAAGTTCGTTAACGAAGCTTGCTATAATTCGAGAGGCTGCAGCCACGGTTGTAAAGTTCAGACCGCATGAAGGAAGGAAATGGTAGCTCTATATTGAAGCTGGATGCATTTCGATGTTAATTTTGAAAGAGTAGATGTCTAGTTATGTTAGGGAGATTATGTTTGAAGAGGATTTTCAATAAGGATTTTGGGGTTTGAAATAGACTGTAGATTATTGGGTGACTGGTAATTAGTGACCGATACTTAAACACGTGACTTTACTCATCATTATGAACAAGTTTTACTATACTGTATTGTTAGTTAACATACTGTATTATTAATATAATTGCCATGGTAAAAAAAAGTAAGGTCACAGTGGGTTTGATTGCCAGGGTACGCAAGCATATTTACTTTCTAGTAGGTAACTCCACTGCATGCTGTATTTGATCACTTATTATCCCTAATCTACATTATTAAAAAAAAAAAATGTTTTTATAACGGTTCTCTTTCTACGTATACAAACTCATTACAAAAAACAAATTATTGCTGGTCAAGTCACGAGTGACGATACCGCAGTATCTACTTCTTTAAATACCTTAATATTACAACAAAAAAAAACATTGAACATTTTGGTTTTTCAAAGTGACATAATTCCAAATAAGGCCAAAACCTCCCAAGGTAATTAATTTAACATGTTCAGCTCAAACACGAACTAAGCTACAGTGTGGTCAAAAGTAGCTCTGAACTGTTCGCGTACCGGTGTGACTGTGGTCTGTGTTTTGAAAACTTGTCTGTACTCTACCGAGTGTATAGAAAAGTACTAATATGCAACGAAAATAATATTGCAAAGTAGTACTACATCTACTAGTAGTACTATCATCTCATGCTTATTCTTAATGGTTTTTGAACCTATTTATTTTGCGCTCACTTAAAAAACATACTTTTAAAGCATTTGTCTTTCTCACAATTTTTCTTAAGGCATGCACAGACAACTTGAGGTACTGCCTGTACGCGCCCTTATCAATTTTCTTTTAAACTACTTTTTAATAGCATGCGTATTCCAGGCATAATTTGTCGGACTCAAATTCAAAACCAACGGCCTCGAGGACCTGCAGTGCCAATCAAGCTATCAAATTAAACTTATATGATATATTTAATTGGCTCATTCCCCTTGGGATCACACAGCGATGCATCATCTCTATCGGGAACTATGTATGTTAAAATTAACGTACACGGTAACGAACCATGACGTTTCACCAAGGGGAATTTTTCATTATCAGTGGTGGCAGTAATGATGCAAGTTTTTTGTAATTTATTTATAACTTTTATGAAGACGTTCAGAAAACTTAAAAAAATTTAACTGCATCGTAATCAACAGAGTTATTGGTTATTATGTCGGCAATCCGTTAATTTAACGTTATAACAATTTTAGAGCAATTTGCCATTTAATTATATTTTAAAATGAATAAAATAAAAATAGAAAATGTCAAAATGATTAAATTTTTTTGACTTTTGCACAGGAGTCATAAGGGGTCATTTGGTTGTAAATGACCTCTCCTACATCCCTTTAATGGATTGCCGACATATAACCCATAACCCTGTATATCTGTCTATACATACAAATAAATAAAATTGAAGAGTCTGTTGGTAGATGTATTCCACATTGGGCACCCACTTAAACGACACCTGAGGAAATGGCACCTGAGGTATTCCACATACGGCACCTATCGATATTTTTCGCCGGTGCCATCCTTTATATCACCATGTGACAGTCCTGTAACAAACCATTCAAGTCCTTATAAAATCCAAAATCTTATTTTTATTCCGTTTTACATCAATGTATCACAACGGTTACAAACCGTTCTATGCATTTCTAGTACACATCGTGAAACACAGATGGCGTTAGTAATTTGAAAATTCGTTCAAACTTTAGTTGGTGACAATTCAACGGACTTGACGTTGCGTAAAGTTTTCAAAAATCGAAAATATTATAAAAAAACAAAATAACTGCAGCTTGTTTGGTGATTCTAGTAGGTAAGTTCATGGTTTTCACTGTTTATTGTCGGTAACGCATAATTTTATCCATTTGTGAGAATTCGAGTTGAATTTCTCTTTGTAACATTTCTGTGACAATGCAGAACAAGGGTCGTATTTTATAGTACATTGACCTAATGTTGGTTTCTTCACAGAATGACTTCCCGAAGTATAGGAGAAGATGAAATTGAACAATTTCTTTTGGACTATGAGGCCAGTGAGGATGGGTTTGAAGACGATGACGACAGCGTGGCAGATCCCGAATATTTGCCGGATTTGGAACCCCCATTCGAGGATGAAACTGCAGAAGAAATTGATGGTATGAACATTGATAGTATTATTGAAGATCTGGAGCGCGGTGGCAGTAATTCGTCTCCACCACCCTCTCCCGTTTCTTCTACTCAGCCAGGACCATCAGCACGTCGTCAAACCAAAAAGAAATTGAATGTACGCTGGAGGAAGAAAAATATTGAACTAAACGAGCCACAGCTACGTTTTACAGGTGATGAAACCTTGTCGCCTGAGATTTTAGACCTCGAAACACCAATCCAATTCTTCTTCAAACTATTTCCCAAAGAATTGATTGAAGTCATTGCTAGCCAAACAAATCTTTACATAGTCCAAAAAGATCCCAACATGAGTTTTCGTGTCACAGAGACCGATATTCAACAGTTCATTGGACTAGTGTATATCATGTCGTTGGTACATCTTCCTAGGGTTACGAAGCATTGGCACGGTTGTATAGGAACACCTTTAGTAAAGGAAACAATGGCAGTCAACAAGTTTGAGAAGATCAGGCGATTTATTCATTTCAATGATAACACAAAAAATGTTCCACGAGAACACCCTGATCATGACCGAATATTCAAGATTAGACCAGTAGTCAAAAAACTAAATGAGACCTGCCAGAGCATCCCTCTAGAAAAATACCTATGTGTAGACGAGCAGATTTGCTCCACAAAAGCAAGGCAGAATTTGAAAAGATACAATCCCAAAAAGCCAAATAAATGGGGATATAAAATATATGTCCTTTGCGGCGTGAGCGGATTCGCATACAAATTTGAACCTGAAACAGGAGCTGAAAATGTGGTTGCTTCTGGTGAGCCAGACTTGGGTGCTGCATCGAATGTGGTCGTCAGGCTTTCGCGTGAAATACCAAGAAATCAAAACTACCGGATCTATTTTGACAATTATTTCACGTCTCTGCCGCTTCTGGAATATTTAGCCAAACAAGGCGTTCTTAGTCTCGGAACCATACGACGAAATCGTATACCTGACTGCAAACTTTTTTTCAATTCAATTCAAAATATTTTATTTCACATAAACCTACATGGGCACTTATGAAACGTCAGAAGCTACGCACGGTTCCAATTGGTCGTTTCCTATGGAGAAGAGCCGGCAAGAAACTCCACGGTTACTCTTTTAAAAATAATTGGGTTTTACAATATTTACAACAAAAAAAAATATAAAAAATACAGTATTATTAGGTATGCGAGGACAGTGTAGGTCTTTCAACAAGTACCAAGTATGTACTTAACAAAATAGAAGATGGTCAACAAGTGTACAGTCCACTAAGCCTACAGCGTTCTCACATTCACAAAATAGAAAAGAATCTATATAAAAGATAAATAAATTAATAAAAATAAAAACTATTTTAAACGAAATGACATGATTGCTATTACAACTGTAACAAATCTGAATAATTAACATGTCCACAAAAGTCACTAATAGAGTTGAAAATTAAATAGTAGGTATATAATGTCAAATAAAATTATGATTATGTCAAGGAAGAATGTAAATAAAACAAAAATATAAACATGGTAATTTGAGAGCAGTTAATAGAATCTTACATATT
This sequence comes from Conistra vaccinii, assembly GCA_948150665.1. Taxonomy (NCBI): domain Eukaryota; kingdom Metazoa; phylum Arthropoda; class Insecta; order Lepidoptera; family Noctuidae; genus Conistra; species Conistra vaccinii. Next base: position 4,156,819 of record OX411326.1, on the reverse strand, counting down.
TTGCCGTTAATGAGGTACCAACAGACAAGGAAATATCTAAAAAAGAACGCGGCTACTCGGTCGAATATGTTGGAAACCTGGAAGGCACAGAGATATCGACAGTAGCCTGGAAAGATAACAAAATAGTCACACTCGCCTCTAGTTTCGTGGGAGAGCTACCGAAGACACAGGTTTCAAGATACGACAAGCCGAACAAAAGATACGTGACTATCGACCGACCCCATATCGTAGGAGAATACAACCGCCATATGGGTGGTGTCGATTTGATCGACAGTATCATGGGCAGGTACAAAATACGCCTGCGAAGCAAGAGATGGCAGATTCGCATGTTCTATCATTTTTTAGATCTTGTTATGTCCAATGCCTGGCTCTTATATAAAAGAGTACATAAGGCCAAAAAAAGAGAAGACCCAATGCTGCAATCAACTGATTTTCGTCAGGATATTGCCTTGGTTCTGTGCAAGCTCGGGACCAAAGCCAATCAAAAACGGCGAACCATTGAGCAAGACATACAAGCCAAAAAACATAAAGGCCCAGCTCAGTATGTACCCCCAGCAGCTGTGCGGCAGGATCAGGTGGGGCATTGGCCTATATGGGCTGAGAAGAGGATAAGGTGCAAATATCCCAACTGTGCTGGCGTATCACAGACGATTTGTGAGAAATGTGGAGTTGCCTTGTGCTACAACAAGCAAAACAACTGCTTCAAAGCATTCCATACGTCTTAGAGGAGTGTTATGACACAATGTGACATTTCTGTCACACTCCCTAAAATCGTTAATAAATAGCCCCCTGATTAAATTTTCTTTAAACTAAAAAATACGTGTTTCTTTGTTTATTTTTTGCTACCGTACCATTGAATATTTTTTAGTTTTTATGTTGTTGAGTTATGAAGGGTTAAAATTTTATTCCACAATTTTTTTATTATGTTATTAAACTCTCCACTGATTCTATAAAAGAATAAACGTGTCAACACTAGTACGTACTGATCCGTAGGTGCCATATGTGGAATAACATTTTAAATAACAAATTATTCCACAAATGGCACCTGAGAAAAATATCGATAAGTGTCGAATACCTCAGGTGCCATTTTGCTCAGGTGCCATTTTACTGACTGTTTGTAATATCAAAACAGCTATTACTAAATGCGGAAGTATAATATGTGGTACTAATAACAAAAATAAACATTTACACCCTGTTCCTCATACCTCTAAAGATCCATTGTATGATATAAGGACTGAGTACAACATAAGGCCATTTTTTTTAAGTAAAAGCAAAACCGCAACTGAATAGTGGTTGGTTTCTGAAAATCAATCAATCTTCCTAGCCTTTCTCCCAACTATCTTGGGGTCGGCTTCCAGTCTAACCGGTTGCAGCTGAATACCAGTATTTTACATGGAGCGACTGCCTATCTGACCTCCACAACCCAGTAACTGGGTAATACGATACCCCTTGGTAAGACTGGTGTCAGACTTTCGGGCTTCTGACGACTCGTAACGAATGTCAAAGATTCACGATTGACAGCCGAGACCAACGACTTAATGTGCTTTCCGAGGCACGGAGGAGTCTCGGTATGTGAAGATAGTCACCCATCCACTGACCAACCCTGACAAGTATAGCTTAACCTGATGGATCGACCCGTGCGGCATGTTATTACTTAGCCACGAGCTCCTCTCCCTGGTTGGTGTCTGAAAATAACATGGATTTTTTTTATTTTAAAAAATATACAAAATGTAACAAACATTACATCAGAAACAAAAGATCAAAGCGTAATTTTACAATCCAATTTACTTCAGCCATTTTGAACAACAAAAACATTTTAGTATTATAGAGTGGTTTTCATTAGCCATTTTCACAGAAATACCAAAATGACATAATAAAAACATTAGATACCGTGTTCCGCGAACTGAATCCTATGCAATTATGTTTAGCAAGCGACTTTGACCTTTAATGCTAACAAATTAAGACGAGTAATCCATTGGTTAATCTAGTGGAAACTAAGTTAAAAGAGGTTTAGCATTGGCCGGTTGTTACACCGTGGTTGCAAGCGGCTGGTTATTTCATTAATTCGATATTTCAAAGACGTGTTTATTTCATCACGCTATTTTATTGTGTCAAGTGCAGTTTGTTTTATATAGAACAACTATTTTATCAACCAATTAAAACATTAAGTTTGTATCATGAACACGTCAACGATAAATTCTTGCTCATAATAAATAGACTTCATAGTCGGTTGACAATGAGTGCAATGTTCGATTTCATTATCATGACAAGATAGTTATTGTTCTAAATTAAAGTAAGTTCTTACCTTCAAGTTAGGTGGTTCTATTTTACACGGTTTTTATTAACTTTCTTCGTTCGTTTGTTTTTACGGTTACTCTGATTGTCATGATTTTTACAAGCTTTATTTAAAACTAGTTTTTAGGTATTGATCTAAAAGTTTCTACCAAATAGAGGGATGGATTCAAATAAACGAACTATCGAAACAGTTTGTTTAGAGAAAACATCAGCCGTTTTCTCTTCTCTTGACGAACACAGATTAGATATCAGGAGAAATAAGATATTTTCTTGTTAGCGGGAATTGTGATGTCACTGTCAAAAATAGGGGGCGTATGACTGTTTATTTTACAGTGGTAATTTGGACTCTACATCACTACTCATGATCAGCAGCGTGATTGACGAACAAACGTCATGTTTATTTAAGAATCTACAATATTTTTCAGTGATCAGTCTCTATACAGTGGCTATTGACACTGAGTTACGTTAAGACTGAAGATTTACTACATGTATCAATCGCTTAACCTATTGTAGATAATAAGGTCATATGTTTATATTTATACAGTATTACATAAACACAAGTTTTCACCATATTTAACTCTCTCAATACGTATACACATACCCCCACATAGGAACTTTAATAGGCCACATCATATTGTAGGTATGCATTAACTAGTAAGTAATTTAATAATAATATACTGTGCTCGTTGTACAACTACTGTTATATGTTCAAATTATTGGCGAGGACGCTGGCACCCTAAACGCAAGTTAAATCTTATAAAAAAACTCTTTCCCTTAGTTGTAACGCTGCATAGGTTGCTTTAGTACAAAGGAAGGTAATAAAAAATCTTATTTTTTTATACTCTGTCCTCCGTCGTAAGAGGTAATTACAGTCAGAGAGGTACATAGTTATTATTCTTATTAAATAGTACGCGTCAAACTTTATGGCGGCTCTGAAGTGCGTTACTCGCTGCGCAGTACCCCACCTCTCATTCCCACTGACACATGAATTTGTTACTGCGCAGCGACTCGTCTCATGATCCCAGCCGCCATAAAGTTTGAATCAAGCTGTACCTCTGATTTTGCATCACAGTGATATTTATTCTACTGACAAGAACAGCGTAACTCAAGGTATGTTCAGAAAGATAGCCCACTGGCTATCCTTCTGAACATACCTTGAGTTACGCTACGGTGTAATAGGCGGACCACAGTAATGGGTTGTTAAATTTGTTGGACGCCTTATGGCTGAGAAACGGTGGAGTTGGAGCAAATTTATGCAACGGATAATTTTGTTCTCATGCTCTAAAGATGGGGTCTAGTAGCCTCGCTTATTTTATGTGTTGCATTGTGAGGTATCACAGGAAGAAATAAGGTAAATGCAACGACCATTCTTATCACCACCATTGTAAATGGTGATGATGAAGCAGTTACTGACACCTGCGACCGAAACACGGAGGCGTCTCGATATGTAATGGATGGTCACCCATCCACGTATCGACACGAGCGGCTGTTATAATCTAGCCATGAGCCCCTCGACATAGATACCACCGTAATTTTCATATCAACGCTGATAATACTCTGGCACTAAAAATATTCATCAATCATAACCCTTTCAGTAAAAAAGGCGCTTATTATTGTGTTTGATATCACTCGGTGTGATTGATGATATGTGATTATATTCGTTAATATTTATAACTAGGCGAGTTCATAACCTTCCCCGTGGTATCGTCTGTGTGGAAATGAAATTATTTATTCTGTAAATAGGATATTGAAATCACTTTTACACGTCATATTAAAAACTTGCTTTATCCGGCCCGGCTTCGCACGGGTAGCACTAAGTACTGCTGATATACAGCGCACCTACCTACCCACTTACCTACCCTACCTACGCTGCCTACCCTACCTACACTACACACCTACCTACATACCTATCTACATACCTACCCCCCACCCTACCTACCTATCTACATACCTACCTCCCCACCCTACCTACCTACCCAACCTACCTACCTGCCTACCTACCTATCTACATACCTACCTACCTGCTCTAGGTACCTATCTACATACTTACATACCTACTTACCTACCTACCCTACTCTACCTACCCAACCTACCTAACCTACCTACCCTACCTACCTGCCTACCTACATAGCTACCTACCTATCTACATACCTACCTACCCACTCTACCTACTTACCTACCTACATACTTACCTGTCTACATACCTACCTACCGGCAGGTAGATTTGTAGGTAGGCAGGTAGGTGAGAAAATATGCGTCACATTTACGCAAAACGGGCGTCACTCAGCATAATGCTGCGATCCAATGCTAATCAGAGCCCCAGTGCTGTTTTCAGCGACAGCCGGCGTTAACGTGATGACACATCATCACGTTAACGCCGGTACAGCATACGATTAAAAATAAAATAATAAGAAACAAAAAACCGGCAGGGTTCCGCAGCTAGGATGAATTTATCCCAAAAACGAACATAACTTTTATCTACTTTCTACCATTTTATCTCTTCACGACCCTTGGTTGACTGGTAGAGAATGCCTAAGGCATTAAGTCCGCCTTTGTACCTCATTGTGTGCGAGAAGTTAAATAAATAAATAAATAACTTTGTAGGTAATTGAAATACATGTTCCCCCATACATCGATATAAGTTACGGTCCATTCTCCAACTGCAAATGTAAGTTGGTTATCGCAAAATAATATTTTTTATGTGATAAAACTACATATTTACGATTTTCGGACTTTTATCCTTCCTTCCTTTAGTTGTGCTGTGAAACCTTGAAGTCGGGAAGTACCCTGTAGGTTTTGTTAATTTTTGCGAGTATTCCTCTCGTCGGGTGGGCAGGCACCAAAACGCTGATGTCAAATTTCCCGCGTCGGGTGACCGCGTTCTGACGTATGTTTCTTACTGGCCGTAAATAACGGCATTTATTGCCTGTGGAAACTATACCGTTCTTATTCTAACTTATACAGAGTGTAGAGGAAAAAACAGGAAAGGTATAGAACATCACATGCTAAACATCGACTAAATGTTTCGCGCCGGAATGATTAAATAGCCGTATTTTTTTATTGCCTTGATTTAGGAGCATGATTTTTTGGAGCTCCAAGGGACCATAGATCTACGTATTTGATATTAATTTCCACTTGATACCTCCAGCTCCATGCGTTCCTGAGAAAATAGGTCTTAAAAGACAGACAGACGGACAACGAAGTGATCCTATAAGGGTTCTTTTTTTTCCTGTCGTTTCGAATTGCCGTCCCATCGGACTATGAGAGTGAGGGAAGAAAGAGTGTGACTTTCTTTGCACACACAATTGTCCACTAATAAATCAGCCGCGCCGAAGGCTGGTCTCCGCTGAGGTTGTTCGTCATGGCCGAAATTCGGTCTGGACTCTGGAGGGCTATTATTGTTACATAGTTGGCCAGAAAAAAGCAGTACAGATAATAAAGACGACGCGATCAAAATTCCGCTGAATAAAAAGTTAAACCGAGCGAAATTAAACTGTTCACGAGGGACTTAATCAGAAAAAATATAGTAGCGATGAAAAATGGGAAGTAAGCAACTTTGTACTATTATTCTTTTTGTGAGTTGCGACATTATGTGAACATTGAGTGAATATTAAGTCTTATTACGTCATAATTATGACAAAGTTTAGAGGTATGAGGAACAGGGTGTAAAGTTCACTCATCCTCACTTGAAAAGGGACGATCCTCCGGCCAGACGGGTGTTGTGTCTGGCGGGCAACTGCCCGTAAGTAAGTTGATTTCGGAAAGTCTTATCTATGTCGTTCGCGCGGTAAATTCTAACTGCGCGATGCAGGAATTCTGTGACGTCATGTCTTTGCTGCGTAGTTTGTATGTGGCGGTGTAACCGCTACAAAGGACATGTAAACTATTTCTTTCTCTTCAACTATGTACTATTGTCGATCATAGCCTATCTTCAGATTAGATGGCAACTATGTACTTTATTCTTTTTGAAAGTTGTGACCATATTTAAGTGAACATTAAGTTTTATTACGTCATATTTACGACACAGGACATATTATGTAATCTATTTCCTTCTCTTCAAGTGTGTGCTATTGTCGATCATAGCTTACCATCAAGTGAGATGCTGGCCAAATGCATGAAGTTCTCGATGTGATAAGGCCTCTTAGTAAGAAACTGTCGAGGAAACGTATTCGAGATAAAGAAAATCGAACATACGGTGTCGATGTAGAATTATTATAAATGCGAAAGTAACTCTCTTCTCCTTGTCTTTTACCTTTTCACGGCTTAACGTTGAACAGATTTCGATGTTGACACAGAGGTAGACTATGACCTGCGTTAGGACATTAGGAGACTTTTTATCGCGGTAGTACGTTCCAGTGGGATAATTTTAGCCGAAACCACGGGGAAAAGTTAGTATGTTTATAAAATATCTTTAGGTCAGACTTTTTGAAGTGAAAACTTCTTTAGTGGGACTTTTTTGGGATGGTAAAAAATGTTAAACTCGCGTCAGGACGTGATCTTAAGATCCGTTGCCTAGCAACAAAAAATAAATAGTCTTTGACATTACATAAAGACTGCGAGGTTAGAAATTTTACCCATATTGATGGGTAAAAAAAGGCAGCCAAAACATACTTCGTGAAAAGTGTTTAAATAAAATGATTATTTTTGTTAGACTATATTTTGAAAATAAATAAATATACTACTACTACTAATGAATATTGTATTTAACCACATAAATTATAGTAGGCAGTCCTTCTTTTATACTGATAAATAAAGCAATTCGTGCGAAATTATTCCCTAACCATTCCAAAATATTCAAAAATGCACAACGTTAATTTTTAAGTTTTCAATTCTGCCGGCACTCCCGGAGTGCAATCCGTTGTTTTTTTTTCTTGAGGTATTCCACTTTTGAGTTTGAGGTTTAGAGTTTGGTAATTGCTGTTCAATATCTATCTATCTATCAATATCTAGAATTGCGTCTTTAACAATGAAAACACTACTAATTAACACCATCATTGTAAAACAAACGAGAGAGCCTACATAAACGTAAAGTCATACATCTCAACGCCCGCCATTTTACTTTCCCGACACCCTTATCAAGTAGATGACCGTTTTTAATTAATTAAAAGCGTGGATCAAGTCGGAAAGGAATTTGCGATAATGAACCGGTGGCATTTTTTTTAATTTTCTCCGTCACGAAAAAGTAAGACACTCGGATGTTGAATGCCAAATTGGATAACAATTTTTTTACACTGCGACCTTTTATTTCGGTTGCAAGTGTATTTTTTGTGTCTTTTATTTCGGTTGATCATAATGTTGAATGGGATAATTTGACAGATTGGAGTACAAAGTTTCGTCTGTACAAATGAAATATCGGAATCACTTTTACACGTCATATTAAACAAAAACAAAAAGTCATGATGTTTTGTACTATGTTTTTTTTTTTTTTTTTTAATGTGAAGACATGTTTTTGTGTTTTTTTAATTTTAATAATGTTGTTAGTTTTAATTTTTTCTTTATTCTAATTTATGTAGTTGTAAGTATACTTATAATGTAGTTTAGTTTTAAGTTCTTAGCTGTCGCATTAGGGTGATCCCTGTAAGGATAGTTTAAGCTGTTATATAAATAAATAAATGAATGAATGAGTTTGGCGTTTCTTATCTGACTACTCTGAGGAGAAAGGCCGAAACAAAAGCAGAGGTCACGGACTCTTTTAAAGTTCAGACATAAAATAATCTTATGGATGACTTATGATGCCTGACCATGTAGAATTGTAGATTAATGACTTTTGAGGAAGCATTTGTCAGTAAACGTAGAGCTGAACTCAGGAAACTGAACTTGGAAAGGAAGCTATATACCAAATTCATATACAACAGGTATATGAATTAGGTATATGCAGTTAAATAGCCCTTTGAGCTCTTTGAGCTGTGGCTGTTTGGTTTCCAGGGAATGTAACGAAACTCGGGTTTCGTTGGACTAATATTGTCTAAGCTCCGCTCTCATGTTTACGTCACGGTTTCTGGAATCAGATATTTAAGGTGTAAGCTGGGTTTATTTAGCTCTCTACTTTTTTTTACGAATTTCACCAATAAAACTGAACGCGATCAGCATAATATCAAAACTGCGTTCAAGAACTGTCAGTGTCAACATTCTACAAAAATTATGACACTGGCAGCTGCTCTGAAACGCGGTTTAGATGTGCTTAAACGCTCCTGATCAAAACGCAGGAAGAACGCAGATAAAATATAAGCGAAACATAAGACAATCCATTGATTCAAAAATATCAGAAACGAACACAAATAAGTTCAGTATTCGACCAGTAAAAATATGATGCAATGTAACTCTCAACCGCTGGGGTATTTACGAGACGAGGCCGCGAGTAGTTTGCACAGCACTCGCGCGGTGGCACTGTTTGCGACGCAATCGCGCGCCGATTTGTCGTGTCCTGTCGCAGGCGAGGGTTAAATCGCCACTGAATTGATCGTGTGTTGTAGGAAATCCTTGGGTTGTGTAATGGAAAATGGTGATGGTGTTTGGTAGCGATTTCGTAGATGATAGTATTAGCCTCTTTCTTGAGATTTTTATAACTACGTTTGTGTGACTGCAGATTCGAGGGCTATGTAAAACTGAAACCTCGGGGCAAAGCATACTTGATTTTGCTTAAAAAAGCATTAATTGCTTTTTTTTGTAGTCAGAATGACGCTTGCTGATGGAATTAAAAATAAGCATATTTTGCAATTTTTCTTTTTGCGTTCAAAAACAGAAATAAAGCCAATTTAGCAGTTTGCAAAAACAAGTCAAGAAAAACTGTCAACGTAATGAAAAATTAAAAACAAAAAACTAAACGCCACAGCCTAATCAAACAACACGGCACGCGACATCGTCATTCAGTCCAAACAATTTAACTGGACAAACGTTGGCAAAATTTTGACAAATACCACCACAACCCAGCCGAGGCCGAACAAACAGTGTAACGTGTTATTAGTATTACTAAACGTCAGACAAGCAGAGGGTTAAAAATATTAACGTTGGCATATTCATCAAGTGTGGGTTGCGGGTAAACTGGTGTGTGTCGGCTGTTGGTTGTAGAGGGTTAAGTATCGTTGGGTAAGAATAGTAAATCTGTTGGAAATATGCTGAGGTCTTTTGACATAAGTTAGGCTCAGACTTAAACCTTAAGTGCTTGTTTACGGAGACGTTGGGCGTCGCGTGCGGCGGGATTGCCCGCACTAAATTCAAACATATGGCGTTGTAGGAGAGCGTTTACGGAGAAGAAATATTTCACGCGTATGCTTGAAATGCAGGCGGAGCCCGCGAATGGCATCGCCCGCGACACGGCACGCGGCGGGGCCCGCGCCACGGCACGCGGCGGGGCCCGCGGTGGTGCACGCGGCGGGGCCCGCGGTGGTGCTCGCGGCGTCGGTCGCACGCGCCACGCCCCGCTTCTTCATAAACAACATCATAAATTGCCAAATGTTTGTGTTTGAGCGTGTGATGACGCGGGCCACTGCACTCGCCGCCTGTCTGTAAACAGAAAAAAAACGTCCGACGCACCGCGAAACGCTAAGCCGCACGCGACGCTTAACGTCCCGCGTCTCCGTAAACGAACACTTAGAAAGCAATCCTATACTATTAAATGAGCAATATTATATTTGTAATCACGTTCTCGAAAACGGCTCTAACAATTTCGATGAAAATTGCAATATAGGTGTTTACGGGTGTGAAAAATCAATCTAGCTAGGTCTCATATCTAGAATAATTCGTTTTCTCCGTATTTTCCAAAGTTTTGAACAACATGGCTGCCTTAGAATAATGACATGGCAGCATGGAATTAGTATGTACTATTATGGCAGAATGGAATTAACATAACATAGCATAACATCACGCCTGTATTCTCCAGCATGCATGGAATTAGTATGTACTATTATGGCAGCTTGGAATTAGTATGTACTATACATGGAATTAGTATGAACTATCTTATACTATTAAATGAGCATTCTCTATTTTCACCACAGCTGAGCTCGGTCCACCATGTAAATATGTAATAAAGCGAGCTAGATAAAAAAAAACATAGAGAAAAAACCAACGGAAAGCCTTACAAAAAGCCTTAAAAGAACAAACGAAAATTAACAAGAAAATTAAATTGAAATCTATTTAACTACCACAAAAATGGGAACAATACAACAGCTACAGGCACTCATCTGCCTTAACATTTTAAAATAAGTTTGACAATTCTCTTCTAATAATAAATAGGTAATATTCAATCAGTGTATTTTTGTTTCAGATTACAAGGCAATTTGAAGATTAACATAAACATGACGGAGTGGGGTATTTGTCTCTTTCGTTATTATCAGGCATATTTTAACTACTGTGGGCGTACTGTGAGTAGTGTTGGTTATTGCGCAATAGAACAACCGTTTGCAGTTCAGATCACATTATAATTTACTATCAAATTAATTATACTAGCAATACACACACTGTAGGTACACGACAAGACTATTCGAATTGCGCGACAGATTCTAAACGTGTTCACTGCTTGACCGCCACCGATGAAGTCTGCTGCTTAGTAGGAGTGGGCGTTGCGACGACGAACCGTTTCCAAAGACCGTTTTATGTTCTGCGACGATGGAACCGTTTTACGTCCTGGGTTCAAACAGTCTTCGTTGCACAAACCAGTCTTCGAATTATTCAGTGCGATTCTTTATTTTACGTCTTTGAAAATACAGTCGAGAACGCAATGATAAATGATTTAACGAACGGAACAACATGAGTAGACGAGTCGTCGTCTTCGAACGACCGAACGGAACGCGACAAGTAGTAGACGGACGGACGACGAGTCACTCGTCGTTCGTCGTCGTCGTTTACAAAACAGTCTTTGCAATAAAAAGTGAACTTTATACCAATGATATAGAGTCGATAATATATTACCAGTTGTCAATGCGTCTCGTTCCGTTTGTTTGCAAAACAGTCCTTACAATAAAAAGTGAACTTTATATCACTGATATAAAGTTCACTTTTTACATCCTTGAAACTAAGAAACTGCAACTATTTCACTCGACGAGAACGTCGGGAACGTCGAAAAGACGACAACGACGAGAACGTCGAAAAGACGGCAACGCAATTATTCTTCGTCTTCAAACCAGTTGCAACGACGACCGTTTCTTGCAACCGTTTTCGTCGTCTCGAAAACGGTTGCGTTTCGTCCGCAAAAAATTCGACAACGACCCACCACTACTGCTTAGCTCCGGCCGGTGCGAGCGTTATGTTATAGACTTTGTCGAACGCCGCTAGGCGGCGTTGGCGTCCCGATTAGTCAAATCAGTAAGTGTAGCGACACACCTGCGAAACGTTCGGCGAGGAACGTTCCATCGCGTCATGTGACGCTTGCTCATGAACTGACGTAACGTTCGGCTGATGTGTCATAGGTAACTTGAAAAACATTAGGAGCGTATTCAAGCGAACCTTCCGCGCCCCTAACGTATTTGTGCAGTCGCAAGGTTAGGTAGAGGTGTAAATATAATACACCCACATTTCGCTCCATGTTATAAGCGAGCCTATTGCCATCAACTGGGTACAAATCCAGACTCTGGGCTGGGGTACAAATCTTTTGGGGCACAAACACTCCGGGCTGCTACTAAAAAATTCAAGATAGAAAAACCCAATAACACTTTGCCCGACCTGGGAACCGAACCCAGGACCTCATGCTCAGCAGTAGTGCTTGTGACCCACTAGACCAACGGGGCAGTAATTTGAAGATTAACTAACCGCAAGGGTCTGTCCGCCCATTTACGCCAAAAAATGCACTTTCACTCGCAGTTTTTCCTAATTAAACTACATTCATTTTGAAGACAATCATGCAAAATGCACGTTCATAAAAATGCAGCAACAATATTTGTCAGTTCGCAAAAAACCCATTATTTCATACGAAACTTCAGCCAGAAATTGGTAAAGAAAAAACATCAGGAACGAAAAATATGGAGCAACGGAAACCATTGAATAGCCAACCGGATCTTCCAGTATGCAGGTTTGAAACAATAAAGTCCAAATACGTACAGACGAGCACGCAAACTGTCAATGAATGGACGGGTAAAACAATCATTTGTTGGTACAGTTGTGGAGGAAAATGTTTGTATTTTTATTATTTTAAAGCTGTTGTCTTTTTTGGAGATAAGTGATAAGTGAATATTTATTATCAAACAGCAGTTCGACATTCATTATTATGTATATTTGATTTTTTATTTAAATATATTTTTTCCATTAAACAGAAGATTCTGCAATATTGTGTGTGTACACAGTTACAAAACAATTAAAATGCACAAATAAGTTAATCTATTATCTACACATAATATTTTAAATCAAAACCGTTTTTCGTGTTCGTCTGTGTGAGTGGGTTGTTCTTCATTTAGCGCATTAATTCCGGAAGATTTTAATGTATTCAACTAATTATAATTAAGAATCTCGATATGTTGTCAAGTCGTAAAACCATGTGAAACAGGGACGGGTTACTCGTATTTTATTATTATAATAGTAATAAAAAATACTTGATATAACACCTGGCCAATAAGAGCGCTCCCTTGCTGATCAAGGGGTTCATAAGAGGCAACTAAGGGATAATTATTATTATTACAGAAAAATGATGTCAACCTGACTATGCAATATTAAAATATGCAGCAGGTAATCCTCTTTGATATTATGACAATTATTTTATTCAAGAACTTTACTTCTTTTCCTGATTTTCGTGTGATTAGTGACTAACCTGGTGTCAGATAAGACCTCTGACTTGGCTTCACATGCCGTCGAGAAATATTTCTCAGGCAAGCCGGTTTCCTCACGATGTTTTCCTTCACAGTTTTTGAAGCAAGTGATAATTATACAATACGCACATCAATTCGAAAAGTCGTGCGTGCCTTGGGTTCGAACTCGAGACCCATAGGTCTCGAGTTCGAACCCAAGGCACGCACGACGAAGGTGGTGTGACAGTCCGACGGTCACACCACCTATTACTGTAAGAACTTTACTAAGAAAATATGTTGCATGATAATTGATAACCCATCCAAGTATTTTTACGACTATTTACAGAAAATGAAACAGAATAAATGCTGTACAGTTTTACATTGATTTTTTTATTATTTAAAACTCTTTTTTAACTCAAACATATAACGTACAATGAAAGCGGACACTCCAAAAAACAAAACAAAACGCTGACATAATCCCTCACCAATTAAAAGAAAAAACTTATTGTAAAAACCAGCGCATTTTTACGCAAATCTCTACAACCGTACTTTTAACCGGGCCGGGCCAACGATACCCGTATATTTTGAAAGAACCGGCCCGCACATCCAGCGCTTTGTTTACACCCATGCATCCGTATTACCGGTTTAACAAAGAGAACAAAGTTGGATCCAGCTCCCGCTGGAAGAAAGCGCTGATTGTATGCTGGTTTGGCGTGGACCTACTTTTTAGAACGAGGGAAAAGATGTCGTCGTTACTGGTTATATTTTTTATGAAGATGACAAATGATTTGCCGGTTGACTGTCACTAAAGCGACACAATAAAATTTTAATTGTTATCGAGCTGCATCAGTCTTTCGGACATTTGAGCTCTTAAGTTAAATGGGGCATTACTGGAAAACGAATGGCAGATGGGGCCAATGTATTAAAGTGGTGATCAGGCATCGCAAAGCACAGCGACTCACGGCGTGGACGCGGGCGCAGCGTGCCTGGGTGGACTACATTACTTACAAGATGAACCGAAGACCTTCAGATCAATTGCTTAACTCAGTCACAATTAGAATCCCTTCAATTTGCTGTAGATTCATTGTATGGTCTCTTGCTAGACTAAACATTACTTTTAGATGAGGGATGAATGGAATAAAAGAAGGTAAAGTATTAAAACACTACTGTATTGTCTGAAGGTAAAATGAGCTTAATGAACTGATGGTGTGGATTGAGTGACGGAGGCCTTGTTGGCTATTACGAGAACGCCTGGTTGCATTGATAGTCCAACGCGAACTGAACTTTATTATGAGTTGAAATGAATGTGTTGTGTAAACTGCTGAATTGCAGAATGTGCGGTTGCACCATTTCATCATTCACCATTCATAATCCATTGCTTCATATTTCTGCTCGACAACGTAAATAACGAAATAAATATCGTTGAATTAAACAAATGAAAAGAATTGCAATAGCGAGTTTGTTACGCAAATGCTGTTAGTAAAAATCTCAGAAATGCGGATGCGGGATTGCGGGCATTGTGGTTTGGGAGAGACCTGCATGTCCAGCAATGGACTCCTTTCTGTCCTCTACCTATTCATAAAAGATAAAAAGATATAATATATTTAGTAAATTAGTAAGATAAGATAAGATAAGATATTTTATTTGCATAAAACATGGTATACAAGGTGTTATTGGAAATACTAGATCAAACATGTTTTGCTTAAAACTAAAGCATGCAAACTTACTTATTAAAAATACATTATGTCATTGAAATATATTACATTGAAATTCATATAAAAAAAAAATCATTAATACTATAGAAATTATTATTATTAAGCCATTTCATTATGTCATTGAAATATATTACATTGAAATTCATATTTAAAAAAAAAACATTAATACTATAGAAATTATTATTATTAAGCCATTTATATAATTAAATTTTAAATAATTTACAATTTAATGTTTAAAACATATTTGGTAATTTAGTAAATACTAGCAGATTAATAACCTATAATTTAGTCAAACGGCGGGTGAAACCGTGGGCGCAGCTAGTAGCTGCGCCCACGGTTTCATCCGCATAAGTTATGATCCCGTAAGAATATCGGAATAAAAAGTATCTTATGTCTTTTACCAGGTCAGTGTCTACCCATGTGCCAAATATCTTCCAAATCCGTTTAGCCGTTTTAGCGTGAAAGCGACATAAACAAACAAACAAACTCACTTTCGCATTTATAATAATAGTTAGGATTATTATTATATTATATAAATACTAGCCGTTACCCGCGACTTCGTCCGCGTGGCCGTCACCTCAGTTACTCCTTATAACATCATCTATCTTCCAGTGAAAGTCCCATCAAAATCAGTCTCGCCGTTTCGGAGATTAGCCGGAACAAACAGACAGAAAGAGAGACAAAATTTAAAAAAATTGTGTTATTGTTGTATGTACCGTATATAATTTCATATATATTTAGTTAAAAGCTGTTATTTTGACATTACAAACAGACACTTCAATTTTATTTATTTGTATGTATGTATAGAATATCTATACATATTATAAAACATAGTCGCATTTGGCGTTTGTCTGTATGTCCGCGTTGTTCTTCTAAACCACGCAACAGATTTTGACGAGGTTTTCACCATCGTTTAGATTAGTCATTTCGGAAGGTTTAAGTGTGTAATACGTTCATGTAAAAGTTACGTTTACCTAAGAAATGTCGATGTTTTGTCAAGTAGTAATAACCATGCGAAGTAGGAGCGAGCTATATAAGTTAGGATGACATAACATCACAGAGGTTTATAATGACACATTTCGTCAGTTATGTTCTTCATCTTTTCGAGTCCATGTTTAATACAAGTATTACGTGAGCTCAGTAGGTGGCCACGAAAATTGCAGCATCAGAGGCATTTTTTTGAGCGAATGCGGTGCTCCTGACCAAACCGTGTCCCATATGTTGGAGTGCCCAAAGTGTCCACACACCTGTTCTTCTGAGGACCTAAAAAATGCCAATTATGTTTAATAATTATACATTTAATTCAGGCGACGCAGGCCTATAAATATACAGGGTGGTAGGGACATCGACGCGAAGCCGGTTACCATGGATTCAGTTCATGATTCTGAACCCCCTGCGTTGAAATTTTTCGTCGGTTATTTAAAAAAAAAACAGCTGTTTCATAGAAAAGTGCAATACCTATGCGGTCAAAATGTATGGAACAGCAGATTTTTTTTTTAATAACCGACGAAAAATTTCAACGCAGGGGGGTTCAGAATCATGTACTGAATCCATGGTAATCGGCTTCGCGTCGATGTCCCTGCCACCCCGTATAGGTACCTTAACTTAAACATACATATTTTTTATTATAATAACAACAAATAATTATTGTACACGAAGTGTTGACTGTGTCGGCGTCTTGTCGTGTAACCTTCCATGAAATCGTCAGTACGCCACACCTTTCGGCCAAAACTCTTCTTTCATGAAGGTTTCTAGGTACTGAGTTGGAACCCGCACCACAAACAACTTGAAGTTTACGTTATGGCGCGACTCCAACTTCTCTACTCCCAAGCTCCACTTGATCTTGGTTTGGACGTATTCCACGATGTCTTCAACCATCGTGGAGTGATGCAGACGGGATACGTACAGCTGCGTCGATGGTGTAGCAGGATGCAGCAACATATTTGGTCCCGTTAGAGCAGTACCTACCACATCGATCAAGGTAAGTGGGCTTCCTTCGCTTGGATTCCACCGTCACAAAGCCTTGCTTGTCTGGCTACCCTTTCTTAGGGGCTGGGGTCCAGATACCGGGAGCCGGTACCTTGCAGCTCTTAGATCTCCCCTCGGTTGATTTTGTACTTTTAGCAACAACTTTCTTCTGTTGCTGCTCCTTTTGGATGGGAGGTTGTTTAAGACCCATGTATTACGGGGAGTCTATGGTCATCAGCCCGACACAAAGCCAGACACCAGACTGCTTCTGGGAACCCAATAACTACATAAAGTTTTTGTTCTGAGAATAATAATTATAATACAATGAAAACATGACCTACTTTATCAACACAGACTACAACAGCTTCTGAGTAAACATATTAAGTTAAATCTTGCTTTCAGGTATTATATAAATTCCCTAGAGTTTAGTTAAGTTCGTGCAAGAGGAGGCTACACTATAATTATATACGTTCAACAATCAACCGGGTCACCCGGGTATCTAAGCCCCGTGTAATATCTAGCAACATCCGGTTGCAAGATGGCCGGCCCGGATATCCGGAGCTCTCAGATGTCGCTACTTGGACCGCTCTCTATTAAAGTTGTTACGTCGTTATGTTTGCTTAAAAATGTAGATTTTAAAGTTAGCTAAACTTAATTTTCAAATACATTTGGAGATTTCTACGACTTCTTTGAAGGCATAGGAATTTTATCTAGGATGTTGAAAACGGTTGCTTTTACAAAATATATATTGCAGTATCTTGGAACTATCTCATGACCAGGAGACTATACGCTTATATTTGTGAGTGATAACTTCTTTTGGCGCACCGCACACAGATTTTTCCGTAGGTAGTAAGTTAGGTTGATCCGTCACGCTCTGAGGTGAAAGGCTCAATCGGGTGAACTCGGGACCGCCGAGTGTACCCGAGCAAGAAAGATACAATGAAGTTTTCACTTCTGCCGTGCGGTCTTAAGCACACACTCTTTTTTTTTCCTTAGCTTAAGTAAGGAGTTTGATCCCACCGGTCCCAGAGGTGTTTTATTCATCCTTCAGAACAGCAGTGATAGCCTAGTGGTGGGACCATGCCGAATCTCCAGGTCTCGAGTTCGGCATGCCTGAGAGACATTTCTCGACGGTATTGAAGCCAAATCAGAGAGGCCCATAGACGGCATAAAAACTCTGACACCAGGTTAGTCAATAACCAAACAAAAAAAAAAACATATAAACGAACCGAAGTATATTAAAAAAAAATATAAATAATAATAAATTGTAAATAAATAAAAACATCACGCCTGTATTCCCTGATGCGTTAGGCAGATATATATATATATATATATACAGTGTGGATTTTTGAGATGGGGCAGCAAGGCAGCTACCTTTACCGTTGTAGCTACAGGAAAACGGTCTTAGGAAACTAAAGAGCTGGCCTGTCTGCCCTATCTCAAAAATCCACTCTGTATAGTCCGCCACATTTCGCCAGTTATGTTTACGTCACATGTAATAGGGGCGAGCCTATTGCCATATATAAACTGGACACAAATCCAGACTCCGGGCTGCTACTAGAAATTCCAGATGAATAAACCGCCCGCAGAGCAGTGGTGGCCCAGTGGTAACGGCCCCGACTTACAAGTTCTAGGTCGTGGGTTCGAACCCAGGCAGGCGCTTTACTTTGTGTAAAATAATTTCATCACCACTGCTCACAAAACGGTGAAGGAAAACATCGTGAGGAAACCGGCATGTCTTAGAACCAAAAATTCGAAGACATGTGACATCCACCAATCCGCACTGGGCCCGCGTGGTGAATTATGTCAGTCCCTCTCCCAGAAAGGAGGCCTGTGTCCCAGCAGTGGGAACATTAATAGGCTGATTATGTATGTATGTATGTTATGTACTTTGCCCGACCCAGAAATCAAACCCAGGACCTGATGCTCAACAGTAATACTTGCGACCACTAGACCAACGAGGTAGGGCATAACTACTAAATCAAAAATATCACAACCGTTACACTAACCTATAAAAACCGTAAAAGCTCTCACATTTCCTTGCAGAAGTCAAAAGTCAATCGAAAACAGACTCCACTTCCGCTCGCACTCATTCTATTTTCGATCGAAAAAAATCACCGAATCCATTTTATCTACCTGGCAACATTCGGCCGTGTCATTCAGCGCCTTTAAAAGTCGGTCGTAAAAATAAAAAACGGGAGTCTATGGACAATGGAGTTGGGGGTAATTTTTCACGCGTGTATAGAGTTATGTGCGGTGTAAGGGCGCATTTATATTGGTAGGGGGAAAGAGATTATTTATATGCACAGAAAATTGAGAAAGTACTGAATATAGAATACGAATTTTTGAGATGATTTTAGATAGATAGATATATAATCTTATTGGGACTTATATGTTTGAGCCGTTTGGGGTTGAAACACTAGGGCCATGGGGTCCCAGTGCCCACTTAGTTTTTCAAGACATCGCCAAGCGGCTGGTTGACTCTTCACGTGACCAGAGAATCAGCATTGCCATACAACGTGGCAATGCAACAAAATTGCAATTGCCATACAACATATTATTATTATTATTTTAAGTCTATTAGTTTTATCATGTAAATACGTGTGAGTAAATGGCGTAAATAAATATTTGAAGACCTATGGCTATGGCACACTTTAAATAAAATTACTTACATACAAAGTGCGAAATGCGTCTCAAGGTCCAAATGGGAGTCCAGCTAAGCATCTGTCAGGCAAAATACCCGACGCTGATATTCTGCTAGATCCCTGTAGTGAAATACGGAAGTCAAACAGGATAAATACACAAATTAATTTGGGTTCTTTCTGTGATGTTTTTTTTTGGGTGGGAAATCATGAAGTAACTTCTCCCGATCTTGGCGGAGTGGGAGGGCGTGTCTGACTCTTACTGACTAAAACCTACCCGTATTCCTTCAGTTGTCTGTACGATGCCAGGGGCCACGGTATCCCTTTTGGACTTTCCCACAAATCTGTGATGATTCACGTGATTTTCGAATGCTTATGAAAACAGCACACTAGGTTATGAATCTATTTGACTGACTTAAAAAAAGGACGATCTTAATTAGACATTTTGTGTGCTCTTACCTTTATATTTGGGTGCTTCTTTTATTCTTAGACGACGGTTTAAGAGGTTATTTAAATTTTGATTAATTAAATAATTAAAATAGCATCCCGTTAAACATGAAGCTACATCACCTTTTGTCGAATTATTTGGTGAACATGGTAATTGAATATTGAACGGCGTGGGTGGGTAAACGAATTTATTTCAAACAGCAATTATTTTGAATAACAATTACATTATTTATTTAGAGAATCTATTTAACGTGTTATTGAATTTCAGTTCATTACTGGGTCGGATTTCAGATTTCCGGATGTAAGTTTATTATTGCCTGTTTAACATAATCTATTTTATACTGAGAAATAAAACATAACATCTCGCTTGCATTCGCCATGTGGTAGCGCAGAGATATACAGTACACTCTCAAGTTAAATGAAATAGGGAGCAAGCCTTTTGCCATCAACCCGGCACAAATACAGACTCCAAACTTCTAAAAAAAACGAATATAATGAAATAGAAAGAAAGAAAGAAAGAAAAATAAGTTTATTTGTCACAGAAACACGTGCATAAAAAAAAAGATAATAAGTTCGAGCAGAACAAGAAAATCAATCATTATTACATAATTTATTATGTGGTAGGTACCCATCGAGGTACAGTAATCTTATTCCAGGTGAATCATCTTCAAATAATATATAAATAATATAATTAATACATACAAATTGTTGTGAAAACATTTCAAAGTAAAACGAATACAACCTTTTGGAAGGGACGACTAGAATCAATTCTATTTTTTGTAAATTTTGACGTTCAAAAGTACCTTATATGTGCCTAATTGAAATAAATTATTTGACTTTGACTTTATGACCCCTGAAGTAAGACATTAAAGACACTAAAGTAAGACAAAAAAGCGGCCAAGTGCGAGTCGGACTCGCATACGAAGGGTTCCGTACCATTGTGCAATAAAGAATCTATTACGGTTCAAGGATACAGCCCTATGACAAACAGAGCAACGAATGGACAGCGGAGCCTTAGAAATTGGGTCCCGTTTGCACCGTATGGATATGGGACTCTAAAAACCCCTATAAGATAATCTGACATCCTCGCGAACGAAGCCACGGGTAAACCGCTACTCTATAAACGCGCGTATATAACCGTGCCATTATGCACACACCCTAGTGCCATATAACTATTATCTGTTGTTGCAAAGTAATAATGTTCTATTGTGTAGGGAAACTCGCCGTGTATTGATGGTGACTCGCGGTTTTAATTCAACAACAAAATGTTAGTCGGCATGTGTTTTTGTTGCTCCCAAATAGGGTTGAATAAGTTTATTAAGTTAAAAGATTAGCATGCTTAGGGGTGGCGTGTCAAACATTTTTTCTAGGAAATGAGTTTTACCTGCCTCCGTGGTCTAGGGGTCGCAAGCGTTACTGCTGAGCATGAGGTCTTGGGTTTGAATCCCAGGTCGAACAAAATTTTATTCGTATTATTTGTTTGTATTTTGTTATAATTATTATGTTTGTTGTGTTGTGTTGTTGTTTGTTGTGTTGGGTTATTCTATCTGAATTTTTTTAGTAGCGGCCCGGAGTCTGGATTTGTGCCTTGGCTGGCAATAGGCTCGCCCCTATTACATGGGTCTTTAATATAACTGCCGAACCGTGGATGAACAGGATCACTCGGGGAAACAAGCATGACCTAATCAGTCTTTTACAGGATGACCCAATACAGTAATTTTTTTTAACCTTTTGTTTCACCTTCTTAATCTTTATTATAACTATATTAGGTACTTTAAGATTTTTATAACTTAGTTGTCAGATTTAAGCTTTCTCGTGTTTTCATGAGTAATTTTTGACGACATTCCTGAGCTGGCGAAACCGAACTAATTAAAACTAACTACTTATTTCAATTTAATTAAAATGTGTTTTATTTTTGTTGTATATTGGCATCTTTTTTTTTCCTCTGTATGGTTTTTTTCATGATTTAATTGTGTTGTTATGTGTTATTTCTTTTGTTTGCACCGAATAAATGGTTTATCTCTGCCCCACTGTATTACAGTGTCAACTAGTACGAGGGGTATTGTGACGGTTACTGGCGGCCTTATTGTAATGGCAATAGTATACATAATAATATAATTTAATTTATTTCAATAATATTTGATTATACATTATGTAAACTATGTATACAACTAATGATTTTTGTTGCCCAATGAGCTCTTCCCTTTATTTTTATGTTTTAATTTTTTAGCCGGCTTCCAGTCTAACTGGATGCAGCTGAATACCAGTTTTTTACATGGAGCGACTGCCTATCAGAGCTCCACAACTGGGTAATACGATACAGTACGACACAATTTAGATGTAACATCGTCAAAATTCGTAAAACCAATCACCATCCGAACTGAGTGCGCTTTCAAAATCACCAATTACAATTACTGCTTTAGGTGAAAATGATCTTTCGAAAACGCAATAATTTGTAAAGTCTTATAGCCAAATACATTCATAAAATTGAAAATAATGAATGAAAATTTTCAAATCTATGCTACATCTAAGTTGTGTCGTACTGTACCCCTTGGTAAAACTGGTGTCAGACATTCGGGTTTCTGACGACTCGTAACGACTGTCAAAGATCCACGAATGACAGCCAGCACGGAGGAGTCTCGGTATGTAAATATGGTCACCCATCCACGGACCAACCCAAGCAAGCGTAGCTTAACCTGATGAATCGACCCATGCGGCTGTTATTACTTAACCACGAGCTCCTGATTTTTTTCCTTTACATAATAATATTAATAGTTAGGTTAATTAATAAATATAAATAAATAAAAAATTTTGCCTTTTCTTTCATTTGTGAAACAAGAGGCCGCCCATAGCATGTTTTGTAGTGTAATTTTTTTTTGCAATGTGTTTTCTGGTGTACAATAAACTATATATAAATAAATAAACAAGACTCGGTCCTATGTAGCTACGTATGCGATTCCCAAAAATGATTAACCCACTTTCCGCCGCGCCGAAACTTCGCGTAACAAAAGTTAGAAATGGCCGTGTCATCCGCTGATATGATCCGAGACTCGGATACTCTCGGATATCTTCGGATAAATCCAATACACATTGTGATCCGACTTGGTACAAGTTGTTCGGACTAGTCTTCAAGTTATTACTTGATACCAACATGTTTTGATGCCTTGTAACACTTTGTTGATTTTGGAACTATTTTGGTTTTTGTAAATATGTAATCGTTGAACGTAAATAAATAAGAGTGTCTTGTACAGTGAAGGTGCTTTAAAATTAAATGAATGAGATCTTTTGTCTTTCAATTCTCAGACCAAACAAAACATAGCGCTGCAAACAATACAGTGAAGCATGCCAAAACTACACCTCCGCTCTGTGCCATACACAAGCTCACACTTACACATTTACAATGAAACTACACCTCACTAAGTGCATACATGTTTACGAAACCGACCTCATGTTGACAGCACTATTGGATTTTTATTTATATGGTCTGAATTT
Organism: Conistra vaccinii; assembly: GCA_948150665.1. Classification (NCBI taxonomy): domain Eukaryota; kingdom Metazoa; phylum Arthropoda; class Insecta; order Lepidoptera; family Noctuidae; genus Conistra; species Conistra vaccinii. Next base: position 4,133,548 of record OX411326.1, on the reverse strand, counting down.
CAATTAAGTAATAAAAACGTTTACTTTTGTGTGATTATAATATCTCATATAATTTTTATAGTATGACACTGACACACTAAGAAAGTGAAAAAATCCGCCTAAATAATTTGCAGGACTTAACATAGTGACAGACATGAATATCTTACAATAATATTTCGAATTTAGCTTTTAGGCTCGTCAGAATTCTCCGTATAGATCGACCACCTTTGATACTCTAATGCCCTAAAATGTTAGACTAATGGATTAAACAAGTAACAACCGCAGCAAAAATTTGACACATAGAGGGTAGACCGTAAAAACTAAAGTATACAGCTCCGCTATAATTTTATGTAATTTTTGTATAAAAGTACTTAATTTATCCTAATTTTTATGTAAAACGACAAAGATTAGTCCGATAACGAAGTGTCAGTGTTATCTTTGAAAACAAATAAAGAATCACTAAAAATACAAAACCTAAACTCAAACAGTGAAAAGTGTCAACAAAAATAACAATAAAGTCGAAGATATTCAGTGCAGTGAACTAAATCAATTGCATAGTGGTGGTGACAAAACAAAATTCCCGTCAAAAAAAAAAAGTTGGTGCAAAAATAAAAAAAAGAGAAGAAAAATATAAATTCTCATGAGTCATAATCTAACGGCTTCGTTTATTTAAAAAACAGTTCATGAGAAACTGCTGCTTAATTTCAAACCAATTTCTAACTCTTCAAATGGTCGAGTGGCGTTAATGTGTATCTCGAAAGCGTGAGGCCACGAGTTCGCGCCCGGGATCGTGCGAAAGTTTTTGGAATTTAAAAAATTTGATAAATATTTTCAACTACGACTTGACTCTGTCCACAGTTGATTTATTACGGTAAATTACAATGGAGAATGAGCAAACTGATAACGTCACCGTCAGAAAACTACAACGTTCCACTTCGCTTTGTGACTTGTCATCAAATCAATCCCTCTTTGACGCAACAATGTTAAGTTTACCAAATACATCAATGAACGAATCTCAAAACAATATAGAACTTCACGATAAAGTTAATAAATTACAAGAAGAACTACTAATTGCGAACCAAGAAGTAACTAACCTAAACTTAGAAAACACTACGTTAAAGCGAGAATTAGAAAAATGTAATTTACAAGTAATTGATAACTATAAAAAAGTCTGTACAGCCGAAACAACTATTATTCGCACACCAAAACCAAAATCAGTCAAAAAGAAATGTGTTTCAAGGACTTCGAAGTCATGCAATACACATCCAATAATACTGCCTGTGAACAATGAACATCCATTGGAGAAACAGGTATACTCAACATCACATGAAAGAGTAAATATAGGAGACCCCTACCCTGTCTTAAACACAGACAAACCAAAACCAAAATATACATTAAAACGAAAGATATGTTTACTCAGTACCAATAATAAAAACGACGTATTGTCAATAGCTGAAAGCAAGTTCCCAAACAACTGTAATCTATGTCATTATTTAAAACCACACGCAGATACAAAACAGCTTCTAAGCGGTCTGGAGACAAAATTACTAAATTACACCATGAACGACTTCTGCATTATATTGCTTGGGGAAGAAGACTTCACGAGGACTAATGATTATTATGACGCTATTTTCCATATACGAGAGGTACTGCAAGCTGTGCAACACACTAATTTAGTAATTTGTATGCCAACATATAAGTATCCATTTGACACTAGTTTATTCAACTGTCGTGTGGAGACATTTAATAATCTCTTATACTTAGATATACTGACGCATGGACACGCACTCCTTTTGGACAGTAATCTGAATCTGGAGTATGACTGCAGCATGTTTAATAAATACTCTGGCAAAATAAATAAACTTGGACTACGTATTATATTTAAGGATTTAATGGACTTAGTTACTGACATTATGCAAAACGTTGACATACATGACAATGTGAATGACATTGATAAAACAGAAGAACATTTTTTTCTTGACTAAACATCTATACATCATGCATCAAAACATTGCAGGCCTGCTAGCTAAATGTGATACTCTTGCAGTCTGTCTCAATGAATTAATTGATAGAAACATAGGCGTGGATGTATTATGCATTACGGAGCACTTTATGATGGAAACTTATGAAAAACACCTGAATTTAAACAACAACTGCTTAGCGGCATGTTTCAGTCGGACAGAAACCAAAAGAGGTGGGGCATGCATATTAGTAAGGTCCGGTCATCAGTGGAGAGAGCTGCCAAAAATAGCAAAAATATCTTCAAGTGGTGTCTTTGAATGTTGCGCCATTGAACTAATAACCCACAAAATCGTATGTGTTTGCATTTATAGAGTACCAAATGCCAATAATTTCAATGAATGTATTAGTAAATTAGAACAAATATTACATATTTTGCTGAAACATAATTGTAAAAACATTGTTCTGACAGGAGATTTTAATATAGATGTACTGAAACGAAATAATCAATCGATTGAATTCGAAAATATGTTATTAAGCTTTAATTTGAAACTAGCGATTTATCAACCGACTCGTCTTCAGAGCAAAACATGCATTGACAATTTTGCGCATAATTTTAACAGATTCTGTAAGGCTTCAGTATTAGAGTTAGCGTTGTCGGATCACACAGCCCAGTTACTGAAATGCCCAATTAGCACAGTATGTACTTTTAATCGATGGAGTAGGAGAAGACGTGACTATCATAACGATAATATTATTAAATTTAAGAAGGTTTATTCTGAAAGTTGGCAACGTCGCAAATAGATGTCAAATATTTCGCTGTTTTGATTATATTGATAATATTTCTGTATGGGAATAAAAAATGTGGCTAACTAGCGAACTAGAATATTGATTAAGAAATGCAACAATTAATATCGTAACACCGAATAGTTAGTTTTAGATGTAAAAAAAGTATTTGGAAACTTTCCAAATGCCTTTTTTACACCTAAAACGGGTACAACATCAAATTCAATGTTATAATTGCAATTCATTATTAATATTCTAGTTAGTTAGTTAGCCACATTTCTTATTTCCATACAGTATTATTTCCAAATTAATCAAAACAAGTAACTATTTGACAGCTATTTACGACGTTGCCAACTTTTAGGATGCACCCTCTTAAGGCCTATCTGCGGAGTCTGACGTTTTCAGAAGTGTATGCAACACATGACCCAAATGTAGCATTTAACACGTTTTCAGAGATTTTTTCATTTCTTTACAAACAGTGCTTTCCCGAAACTACCATTTCGGTAAATGTTAATAAAAAACAAAAATGGGTTTCACGTGGTATCAAAAAATGCAGTGCGAAAAAACGGGAACTACTGTGGCAATTCCGATTGAAACCTACTCATCAGAATAAAACGCGATTTAAAAACTACACAAAACTGTTTAAAAAGATTATTAATTTAACTCAGCGAGCCCAAAATAACCACAAAATAAAGACATCCAGAAATAAATCCAAAACAACATGGCAAATTATAAATCAACCAAAATTGAATATTCCAAGGAATAATATTAATAAACTTAGAATTAATAATAATGAAATTATCTCGGATCCAAAATGTATTTCTAATGTATTTAATAATTATTTTATTGATAAAATTCAGCCCATTATTAATTCGGGACACAGAGTCACAAAACATATTTTAAACAGAAAGGATTCAATGTTCATGGCTCCAAGTTTGCCAAATGACGTATTAAAAATTACTTTAGCTCTAAACAACACAAATAGTGTAGGTTACGATGGCGTTTGCACAAAAATACTCAAAGCAGTAGCCGAAGAAATTTGTTGCCCTTTAAGTTACATTATAAATTTGTGTATAAGCGAAGGTATTTTTCCAGATGCCCTTAAAAAATCTGTGATAAAGCCAATGTTCAAAAAACAAGATAGAGAGTTAATGGAATACTACAGGCCTATTTCATTGATACCAATATTCTCTAAAATGATTGAAAAATATATTTATAAAGAACTCAATTCATATTTAGAAGCGCATAATATTCTTTGCAATGAACAAAAAGGATTTAGGAAAAACAAGACAATAAACATGGCTATTTACGACTTTTTATATACAGTTATGACAAATATGGATAAAAAAAATCCCGTGTGTGCCATATTTTGTGACATGACCCAGGCATTTGATTATGTGCAACATAATATTTTAGTTAAAAAACTTGATGCTTACGGTGTAAGAGGGAATGTCCTTGAGCTCTTAAAATCATACTTACACGATAGAAAGCAAATGACGGAATTAAGCAGAATTAATATAAGCACCAAAAGAGAAGAAATCTTTCTATCAAAGGAACGTAACGTTATCTACGGCGTTCCACAAGGAAGTATACTAGGACCACCGCTTTTTACACTTTACATTAATGACTTTCCAATGGCAATCAAACATCCGATGACATTGTTCGCGGATGACAGTACAATAACTATACCTAGTAATCAAAGGGATTTTTATAAAGAGGACATAATTAAAACATTAAAAGAAACTATAGAATGGTTAGACAATAATAATTTAAAAATAAATTTAAATAAGACTGTAATTATGCATTTTAGCCAGCGCGCATTGACTCTTTCAAATCTTGACATAACATACAATGACATTAAAATTGACACAGCTAATACAACTAAGTTCCTAGGACTTACAATAGATCGAAATTTAAATTGGAAGACGCATGTAGAGACCCTGACTAAAAGAATAAGCAGTAGTGCGTACGCCTTGTACATTCTGTCACGCACTGTTAACATAGATGCGTTACTAACTGCTTACTACGGGCTATCGGAATCTGTTCTCAGATACGGTATTATTTTTTGGGGTAACTCAACTAACAAAGAAGTTGTATTTAAAGCACAAAAGAGATGCCTCAGGGCCATGTTTAAGTTAAAAACGACCGATAGTTGTAAGCCCTATTTCATACGCTATAAAATATTGACATTGGCCTCTCTATATATTCTGGAATCAGTAATGTTTGTTAGAAATAATAGTAATATATTTTCGCGAATGGCAGATAAATTTCCCAGAAACAGGCGTGATCAAAGTCAGCTCTGTCTGCATAGAAGTAGGATTGCACTTATGCGCAAAAGTGTTTTTTGCATGGCTCCCATTATATATAATAAGTTACCGAAAAGTTGGAGGGAGCTTAATAATGTACAATTGAAGAAACAACTAAAGTCATTTCTAGCTGACAAAGCATATTATAATATTAAGGAATTTCTGACAGAACCATTTATTTTGACATAGATTTTATGAATTATTTTTATTTACTTGTCATTTATAATTTATTAATGTTTTGCTAATTCTAAAAATATGATAAATTAATGCAAATGAATGGACTTCCTAAATTATTAACAATCATAATTATTCATATTTGCACGCCATAATATGTGGCAAACATGTCTGAACCTTTTTTTTTTTGTGTTATCTTGCATGCATGTTTTTATTTCTGTATGTGTACACATGTTTGCGCAAATAAATATATCTTTATCTTTATCTTTATGCCCAAGCTACTCTAAATATAATAACACCTGGAGCCAAGACCACAAATTAACAATAAAGCTAAACCAACATAATATCTAACTAAAGCTAGCTCCACACGCAACGATAAATCGTAGCGATTTTTAAACTTTGTGTTGACTAGCGCGGCGTGACAACGCGACGCGACACCGTCTATTGTTATACCGTGAAGTTTTCTTAGAATTGTATTGTTCGTGTGGCATCACGCCGTCGCGTCGCTCTCGTCTCCACGAGCCTTAAAGCTCCTAGTGCCTCCATGCAATCGACATCTAAGTACGTCGATAGCCAGTAATCAATTAAAATTCGCGCTGGAAACATGTCTTCTACGATAGAATTTTAGATTGAAATCTACGCAAACACGATTGACAACGAATTCATTAAGTATTCTATCCATTTTCAAACATCCTGAAATTAAATTTAAGATATCGCAACTTAGGCCCCCAATATTTAAATAACTATGTTAAATATTTTAGTTACAGTAAGCATACAATATTATAATTTAAAAATATTGTACCAGTAATATTATTTTTATTCTGATTTAAATCTTAATAATAAAAATCTTAAATTCATTCACCAAAGTACAGCCTAAACTGTTAGGTCTCTAAGTATGTAATTTTGCACAAAGGTTTCTTACATAACGGAAATGAGCATTAAGGAAGGATTTTAGAAAAATCATCCCTTAACGGGATTATATAGCCCAGGGGATTAATGGAAGTTCGCCATTTTTGTCGGAAGTCCCATCGGGCACATAAAGAATATAAAATTCAACAGTCACGGAGTCGTGCATATCAAATTTCCTGCAACGATTTTGTCGTACATACCGATTGATATATTTGTGCAGATCGATTTGCACCTATATATCGCTACGATATAATTATCGTATCGTGTGTAGCTAGCATTACTATATAGTGAGGCGTTGGATAAGCTCGATCGATGGGTTGCGACCACATCGCTCCGTGCCTTTGTGAGTGATCTCTCATTTGCTTATGAATGCGCGTTTGACCGACACAATTATTTTGACACAAACATTGACATATTCTACGCATACAGCGTAGATTTAGTCAATGTTTGTGTCAATTTGTTAATGGTGTAATCCCCCAGTGGGATTTATATATGTGTCCACGGCATCACAACGGGCCCTATCAGAATACCAACGATGCGGTATTTGTTTTTTAAATACCGCAGCATTATGCTAAGATAGGGGCCTTTTTGGCCTCGCAAAGGCTTTTTTATGTTTTCTTTTTTATTTAGTTTATTAAATAAATTAATTTGGTTAGTTTTAAATTCTCATTTTTTATTTCTGTTGGATTTCCTCGGCGTGACCTAATTTTGTTTTTTTCTAAATATCATTTTGTTACTACCTTCAGAAATATGTTCTTATCTCGTGATAAATATAATAACCAGTCTAGGTACATAGTTTCCTTTCAATCGCTCGTCAGTGGTTATGAAAACCGCACTTACCGCTATGTAATAAAGGCGGTTACTGACAAATTGTTAACGGTTGCGGTTGACTGTACACACAGCATTGAATAAATAAGTTATTCTATGCAAACTGTGTTTTTTTTCTAATAAAATGTACCGTTTCGATAAATCTACGTCATGTTATTTTAATCGATCCTTCCGAAAATTATTCATGGGCTGCCTTACTAAGCCATTTCATAACAAACCAAGGCCCTGCACGAACGAGCGACGAAAACGTTACGTAATTCCGAACGGTTTTGGAATTTTCTTCTACAACATGTAAAAAAACCCTGTCCGATCTGTGAAGGTGTTGTTAGGTATCGTACTGAGAGTCTTTTTATGAGGTAATTTTCAGGAAAAAGTAAAAAAAAAGTCGTCACGTTTTTTTTCAATGGGGCATTATATTACCGGGTTAGTACATTGGGCGCGGGCGGCCGTCATTTAGCGGCTGTCTACAAGTCATAACTTATGACCCTAGTTGAAAATTTGCAAATTTTTAATGGATTTCTGATAATTTTGGTACTAAAAATATGAATTTTAAATAGCAATAACTTTTTTATTTTCAATAATAATAAGATTTTTTATTACTTTTTGCAGTAACTACCTATGTGCCCCTTTCGGATCGGACAGGGTTTTTTTACATATTGTATACATACATATTTACGAATAAATAAAATTGAAGTGTATGTTTGTAATGTCAAAATAACAGCTATTTACTAAATGCATATGAAAGTATTATACAGTACGTATAACAAAAAAAAACATCTTATTTTATTTTAGTCTGTCTGTCGGTCTGTTTGTTTCAGTTTATTTGACTGTATTTTTTATAAGACGTACCTATAAAATTGATTCTGACATCCTATTTACAGAATAAACAATTTCATTTAGAAAAAAAGAAAGAAAATAAATAAATTTATTGGACACAATATTCACAAAAAAACAGAAAAATGTTAACATAGTATTATGTGCCTCACGGCTGCGCTAAATAGCTCAGCATAAATGCCAGCCAACTAGTGCCTGACGCTGCCCTGGTTTTCAACTGGACCTTATGTTACGAGTACGTCTTACGTCTTCATTTCATTTCATAATTTCAGGATTTTCAATAAATAAATAAAAAAATGTTCTAAATTACGTTGCGTTTATTCCGCGCGTTCATGCTAGGCCCACTGATCCGCAACAGCTAGTATGTCAAATCCTCTATACCAAGTCATATGCAAATGTGCGTTTCATACTCCGCCGGATTGCTTTCAATGGGGCTCTGTATCTACTTGCTCGTTTGTAGGCGAACCCGGGGTAACACGTTGTATTATTCCGATTGTATTTGTTAGAAATCTATCGTCGATGATTTGTATTTTGCGTGGTCTGTTTTTTGTTCGAGTTGGTTGTGTAAGATTTCTATGCGTGCCTACAACTACTTTTTTTACTGACTGTGATTGTATATTGATTTATATATTATACCTACAGGGTGTCAGGGACATCGACGCAAAGCTTGTTACCATGGATTCAGTACCAGATTCTGAACGCCACTGCGTTAAAATTTTTCGTCGGTTATAAAATAAAAATCAGTTCTGTTTCATAGAAAAGTGCAATACCTTCGCGGTCAAAATGTACGGAACAGCTGTTTTTTTTTTTTATAACCACCGAAAAATTTCAACGTCCCTGCGTTCAGAATCATGTATGTTCTGAATCCATGGTAACAGGCATCGCGTCGATGTCCCTGACACCCTGTATAATTCTTCCCTACTTGTGTTTGTCACCTAACTCCTCCTAAACGGCTGGACTGATTTGGATGAAATTTTGTGTGTATATTTGAGTGGGTCTCCGAATGGTTTAGAAATACAATTGGACCCAGTAGGTGGCGCTGTTCGGGCAGGACAACGGCTGCCAGGTCCGTTAGTAGATAGATAAAACATTTATTCAGTGCATTTTGCACCGACTCTTATTACCCGACTGCCCCAGAAGGAGGGTAATGTTTTTCGAGAGTACATACTCTCGAAAAACATTACCCTCCTTCTGGGGCAGTCGGGTAATAAGAGCCGCCGCCGCAAGCCGTTTAGGCTACAGAGCGTGCCAAAGAAATAGACATACATACATACATACATATGTATGTATGTATGTCTATTTCTTTGGCACGCTCTGTAGCCTAAACGGCTTGATGGATTTTAACATAGGATGTGTCGTTAGATTCGTCTTAATCGTAGAAGTGACATAGGCTATATAATATTTATGTATTGCATCTGCAAATACAAAAAAAAGGGAGGGGAAGGTTTTTTTTAAATAAATTACAACAATATTGGTATCAAATAAAAGCTGGTAAAGAGTCAATTCCAAATTAAGATTATATTAATAAAACTAAAAAACTTGAAATAAAGAAAATTATTCAAAAAACAAAAAACCCGTCTGCAAAAACACATAACTGAAAAGAGAAAAACAAGCATTATAATCTATAGAATTTTGGTATCGCAGGCGGGGACAATAATAATATAACAATAATAACCGGAAATATGGTGTACCTAACTTTTGTTTGTCCCCGCCTGCGATACCAAAATTCTATAGATTTTAATGCTTGTTTTTCTCTTTTCAGTTACTTATGTGTTTTTGCAGTCGGGTTTTTTGTTTTTTGAATAATTTTCTTTTTTTATATTATGAAACTGACGACATTAATAATTAATTAATAATTGCCAATTTCATTAATAACTTATAAAAAAATTGTACGCCAAGTGAGGCAAAACATGTTGGTCTGGTAAAATTATGTTTCCATCTATATGTGCATATACATGATTGTATCATGTTACACATGTTTGAACATATAATTTTTATCTTTATCTTTAATCGTTTCGAAGAGTAGTTAAGCGATGGTTTAGTATTAAAACGCTCTTTGTGACAAAGGCACTGCGTTTTCTTCTTGGGTGTCAGAAGTTATGCTCTCTGTCGTTCCCAGGTGTCCACAATTATAATAAAATACCTATATTAAATATATTATTATATCATACTGTATTCAGAGTCCCCCCTCAGGGTCCGAGATCACCGTTGCCCTCTCTTTATTGTTCGTAAACCCGTCTCGAGGGAAACCAAGTAATTTCCTTCAACATGAGTTTACATTGTACCTACCTGCTGCAGGGTTGTTGAGCTTACACGAACTTTACGTACTAACTGCCTGTAACATAATTTAAAAAACAACTCATAATATATATTACACAAGGTCCCATTAAAATAAATGGAATCCCCATACTTCTATTTAGCCATGTCATTTTAACACAGCATTCAGTACATCTAACCAAAGGTAACCCAAGCAAAAAAAAAAAAACAAATTACAAATTAAAGTGATTTTATTTTGACCTAAAATAAAAAATAACATTGGGTAACCAATATTTTTAGTGTATTTTCGTTAGCTGATTTATTTTTCTTATAAGTACCTAAAGCGTATTTCTTAAAAAAATATTATTATTAAAAATTACCATTGTCTTTATTTTGGTGGTCTGAATGATTTCTAAAAGTTTGTCCATCATTTTAATGAGACCATAAAAGTTTAAGTACTTAGGCCACCTAGTGACACCTACACTGAAAGATGATGCGGACATTGAACGGGAGCGGAGGGCGCTGTCGGTGAGAGCGAACATGGTAATCCGTAGGTTTGCTAGGTGTTCATCTGAGGTTAAAATAACTCTTTTTAGAGCATACTGCATCACAATGTACCCCTGCAGCTTGTGGTCTGACTACACGCAAAAATCGTACAGTGCCCTTCGTGTCCAGTTTAACAACGCGTTCAGGATGATGTTGGGGCTCCCTCGCTATTGCAGCGCATCGACGATGTTTGCGGAAGCCCGCGTTGATTGTTTTTACGCAACAATGCTCAAGCGAAGCACTTCGCTGGTGCGGCGCGTGCGGGGGAGCCCCAACTGCATGCTGGCTGCGGGAAGGCTTGATTGTGCTATTTTAACTCACTGCTGTAAGCGGCACGTGGCGCGCTTGGAGGTATAAAATTTATATTTCCAAGCGTGTTACGTGTCCCTTACTTACTTACTTTCTTTCTTTCTTTATTTGACGAACAATATATTGTAATGAAATTATGTTTTTAAATTTTAATGTGAATTCAGATTGTAATCTTGATTTAATTTAATTTTAATCTAACTTAATTTAATTTTAATCTGATTTAATTTAATTTTAATCTAATTTAATTTAATTGAATTTTAATATAATTTCATTTAATTTTAATCTCAATTCAATTTAATTTTAATCTTAATTTTATTTGTAAAAATGTTATGTTATTATGTTATGCCTATACCAATTGTTATTATGAGTCTATTATGTTACTTGAAATAAATGATTTGAATTTGAATTTGAATAAAATATACCAATACTTCATTCTCCATACTAAATTATAAGGTTAAAGTAAATGTCCGTATGTCTGTTACCTTAACAGGCCTTAGCGGCTGAACGGATTTCGATGAATTTTGGAAGTACCGACCTCCACGCGGGCAAAGCCGTGGGCAAAAACTAGTTATTTATATACCTAACTAGCTGACCTGTCAGAAGTTGTCCTGTCAAAATTTAAAAAAAATTATGTCAATAATTTAAATTTTCGGCTGTTCTTTGGGGTTTTCCAAAATGTTTTTTTCTAAACCTCTCCTGTATTGAGGCGAACAAAACAAAAAATAAGTATTCAAATCGGTCGAGCCATATTGCAGTTTTTGCAAATCTAGTGCACGGCAATTTATTTATATATAATAAATAGATCTATGCCTAAGCACACTTATAATTATTCTAATAAAACCTTCATTTAACAGCGGGCCCTGTCAGAATACCAGCGCTGCGGTATGTTATTTTTTTTAAATTATTATCATGTTAAGACCGCGGCGACCCTTGAATTGTCCATACAAACGTAATACCTAAATCATTTGCAATTTGAGCATATTTCCATCATACTATGTTAATATTCGGATTTAGACAGTATTTATCTAGGCTACATCTTTTTTTTTCCAAAAAACTTACCTAAAATAAAGTTTAAGCGAATTGAATTTTGCACAATTTTGACAGCTAAATGACATGTTTTCATACTGTTTTTTACTGTATTATAAACAACAATATTTGGAATATTGTTTCGGCAGAAGCATAGCTTATATTATCAAGTTACAAAGTATAGAAAAAATTATGAAAGAATATTAAGTTTTCATTCATAATTTTTGGTATTACGGAACACATCCAAATTTATCATAAATTGCGATAGCTAGTAACAACGCTAACAACACACAACACACATAACACACAACAGACACAGACAACAACAAAAACACAACAGAACAGAGATAACAATATTCCAAACGCATTTTCCTCCCATCTCGACTTGCAGTTGCGAGCCGTGTTCGCCGGACCCTTAAGACAGGAGCCTTTTTGGCCTCGCAACAGATCTTCTTTTTTGTTTTCACTATTTTGTTAGTTTTAATATTCTTTCCATAGATTGCTATTGTTTTCATGATTTTGTTAGTTTTAATGTTCTTTTTTTTATTGTTTTATTTCCTGTGCGTGTCCCAAATAAAATATTTTTCTTTATTTTTAATATTAAATTACTTAATTACTGTCGAAATAATAAGTTAGAATAAGATAACAGATCTCTATCCCATTAGGTAAAAAAAACTTGTTATGTACGTGAGATGGAGAAATGAATAAATTAGTTTAACAATTAAATTCTGTGGCTGTACAGACAATTGCATTAATTTGCTTCCCAGCTTTCATGAAGGATCCCCAATTAATGCAGCTGCTGTCTACTCCAGTACTTCGCAATAAATTGAAGCTTCATACTTCAAGCTATATTAAATTATGTATCTAATATCTAATACGAAGTCAGTATGCTTGTTTGTGCAAACCGCATCGATATTGGTGTAATAAACTTGAGATATGAGCAAATATTATTGAAGTAGCGCTCTTCGGTACCTACTAGGGCGCAATATCGTTTTATTTGTAATAGAAACTGATTTGTTACGGAAAATATATCTATACTAATATTATAAAGAGGAAAGATTTTTTTGTTTGTTTGTACCGAATAGGCTTCGAAACTACTGGTCCGATTTGAAGAATTCTTTCAGTGTCAGATAGCCCATTTATCGAGTAAGGCTATAGGCTATATATCATCACACTAAGACCAATAGGAGCGGAGTACCAATGAAGAATGTTTCAAAATCGGGGGTTTTTTTTAGCGTCAGGCAAAAGTAACTATTCCACGCGGACGAAGTCGTGGGCAGAAGCTCTAGTTTTTTATATAATAAAAATATCATGGTGGATTGTTACAAGTAGTCCTCGCTTCTCATGCGAGAATTTAAGAAAAGGCATTGATTTTTAATTTTTTATGTGTTGTGAGCTTGAGGGACCCATCGTGAAGTAATAACAGCCGCACGGGTCGATCCATCAGGTTAAGCTACGCTTGCCACTCGGTCCGTAGATGGTTGATCATCTTTACATACCGAGACCCCTCCGTGCCTCGGAAAGCACGTTGTCGTAAGGCAGGCTGTCATTCTTGGATCTTCGACAGTCGTGACGGGTCGTCAGAAGCCCGTAAGTCTGATAACCAGTCTTACCAAGGGGTATTATCGTATTACCCAGTTACTGGGTTGTGGAGGTCAGATAGGCAGTCGCTGTGGGCAGACTGGAAGCCGACTCCAAAATGGTAGAGAAAAAGCTAGACCAGGGGTCGGCAACCTTTTGAGACAAAAGAGTCAAAGTTACAATTTACTCCCAGTTTATAAAGAGCCAATAATATGGTATTTACTTCATTTGATTTTTTATTTAAAATAAACGACGAGACGAAATAATATTTATTCATATAAAACAAACAAATGTTTTCAGCACAAAACAAATTATTTATAGTGTTTTAGCTAACGGCTAAAATAATAAAATAATTAATATAATTACAGCTATTTCATAACAGATAGTTACATCAATAGAATCATTGGCTTTGCATGCATTTTGGAAGTTTGGTTAAACCTGGCTCATAATTATAATTTTTGCGTATGGAACTGGGGAGCCGCAACTTTATATCGAAAGAGCCGCACGTGGCTCGCGAGCTGCAGGTTGCCGACCCCTGGGCTAGACAGAAGATTATGTGAGTTCTCGCTCTCTAAAAAATTTGTGACTTGTGACAGAAAATTGGGACTGAAAATGGTCTGAAATCAGCATCACGCAGATTTAAAAAAAAAACAAAAAAATAACCCGACTGCAAAAACACATACTTAACTGAAAAGAGAAAAATAAGCATTATAACTTTGGTATCGCAGACGGGACAAACCAATAACCTGAAATATAGTGTAACTTTTGTTTGTTGCACTCGATAGGTTTGGGATGGGCGACTAGCTTCAACTTTTTGACTAACTGACCGACTCTTTGACAATTCAAAATTGAAATAAATGCTTTGAGTTTGAGTGAATCAAATCTCAAATCTGTGTGGTTCTTTCCTCAAAAGACCATTTCAGACACTAATCTACATGGTTCTCATATGGCTTGACCAAGATTATGTCTGGACTTTAAAAGAGACCGTGACCTCTGAGTTTGTTTCGGCCTTTCTTCTCAGAGTAGTCAGTTAGGAAACGCCGACCTCATCTAGCTTATTTTAAACATTTTTTTAAATATGACGTGTAAAAGTGATTCCGATATCCTATTTACAGAATAAACAATTTCATTTCATTTCATTTCATTTCAGTTTGGGAGTTTTTTTGTTTGGGACTTTCCATTGCAGTAGTAAGAATCCGCCATTTTGTTTTTTTTTTTAATTTTAATATACAGAGTGGCACATCGACGTGAAAACGGATACCATGGATTCAGTACATGATTTTGAACATTCCTGCGTTGAATTTTTTCGTAGGTTATTAAAAAAAATCTACTGTTTCATAGAAAAGTGCAATACCTACGCACGCGGTCAAAATTTATGGAACAGCTGTATTTAATTATTTATTATTTTTAATACCTACAATCTATGCAAATAAATAAACTTTACTTTATTTACTTAACTTTACTTTACTTTACGAATCTAAGACGTATCATTCATCAAAATTCGTTCAGTCGTTTAGTAGTTACGAGAGAACATAGAGACGGACATACATACATAGAGGTCAAACACATAACCCTCCTTTTTGGTTTCGCCGCAGTCGGGTAAAATCGCAGGGATCAATATCGTTCCTCATCTACTAGACCTTACTTTCTGGCAAAACAATAACATTACAAGCTAATTTTGTGTCAATGATACTTACTTCAAAAACTAATTATTCTTCTCTTCAAAAATATCGCGTTACAAAAGTATCCGACACCAAATACCTTGAAGGTAGCATATTATACAAAATTACAGGCGAAAATTAAATTAATTTAATTAAAAGCGAAAATATCGCATTACAATTAAAAGAATATTCCTCACTTTATGGCTCATTTACACGAGGCGAGTTTCTCGACCGTCAAGAAGCGGAAATGTCCATGCGAGATTCGGCATGCGATTTTTTTATTTGTTTCTTTTTTATTATTAAACTTAATGCACTTACAGAAGCACATGCAGAATGCCTACAACTTTGTAGCTTTAGACATTCTCCATGCGAGGCGATTATCGTACTCATGCGTTTACACTCAAGCGAGAAACAAAAACACGTATATGAAATAATGTCACTCGAGATTTCTCGAACTGTGAAAATTTTTCAAGTAGATACTCACCTTTCGACATGCGAGTATTGTGAGAGAATTTGTGAAAGTAGAATTTTAATTATTTTCGATACCTAATCGACGCGAGAAGAGCTGCTCGTGTAACAGACCCATTACATTTGTAATGAAAGAATGGATTTTACAATTTATAGGAGACTCTGAAGTCCATTGTTCGGGCAATTTCTGATTTCAATTAAAGTTTCAATATATGGTAATGAATCATGGGGAATATTGTAAAAGCTGGACCGTTTCATTATTAATTCCTAGTCGAGAATTAAGGGCAATGTTGCTATTTGTTTTGGTTTTGAGTTTTATTTCGTGTGTGTACAAGTTTTATTGGTTTTATAAGTTTTAATTGATAGAGAGAGTACATTACTGTCGAGGCCAGCAATTAGGGCATTGATGGACGATCCTGAAAATGTGGGTTGAGGCGAAGCCGAGGCACACATACGTGAGTCCATCAATGCCTGGTTGCGGCCAAGACTTGTATAGTACTTTTCTCAAACAATGCGCGGAAATTCAAACCAAGTAAATTATTTATAAATTCCAGAATCAATGATGAACAAAGAAAATGTTTCACGCGCCAATATGGTCATTTGTTTCTTCACAGCTCTATTTGCTGAGCCAATTCGAAATTTAAATAAAATCTTTTATAAGTTACCTCCTTGGTTGCCATGTGGAAGTAAAAAGTTAGTTCCATTTTTAAATAACAGGACAGATATGAGTTTTCATATTAATTTATTTGGCCGCTGAACACGACAGATATTGATTTTCATACTAAGATTGCCAGCCTGATGCTCACTTGTTTTTGACAAGTACAGCAATTTCAATTTATCTCGAAGAAGGTTGTCAAAATAATGTTCGAATTTCCAAGCATGTTTGAGAAAATGTTTGTATTTGTTTCTGTTTAGTAGGATATCTTTAAAATAAATAAAATACTGTTGGTTAATTTATATTATGGCATGGCATAGTCCTGGCCTAAGTAATGCTTTACTATTGCGTCACTATTTTTAAAGTGAAAACTTCTTTTGCGTTGTGCACTTTTTTTGGGATGGGTAACAAATGTTAAACTCGCGTCAGGACGTGACTGTAAGATCCGTTGCCTAGCAACCGACAAAGTAAATATCAAAATAAATAGTCTTTGAAATTACGTAAAGATTGCGAGGTAAGAAATTTTACCCATATTGATGGGTAAAAAAAAGCAGTCAAAACATACATGAAAAGTGTTTAAATAAATGTTTATATTTATTAGACTATATTTTGAAAATAAATAAATATACTACTTCTACTATACATACTACTAATGAATATTGTATTTAACCACATACATTATACTACTTTTATACTGATAAATAAAGCAATTCATGCGAAATTATTCTCTAACCATTCCAAAATATTCAAAAATGCACAACGTTAATGTTCAAATTTTCACTTCTGCCGGCACTCCCGGAGTGCAACCCGTTGTTTTTTTGTTTTGATAGTTTATGATTGACAGAAGTCTGTCTGATTTTTTACAAAATTAATAACCTTGTCTACAGGACCTACCGTTCCTCTAATATTATTAAACAAGTTTTTATTTGTTTTCAATAATTTAAGTACCCAGTGCAGTAGTTATAATATAAACTACAAATATAGTTTCTACAGTCTAGACCAACATCTGCCGTCATCGAAAGTAAAAAAGTAAATAAAAAATCAAACGATCTCTCCCTTAACAGAGCCAGCTGGTGATATTGAAAGAATCGCCGGAACATATCGAGTGTTAAAATGGCGGCTATTACCATTCGTGTGAGATTGACTCTGTACCTGCAATGTTACGTAATTGCTTCTAGCTGGTAGCCGCCATGTTTGATCGATGGGATACCGATGAATATTTTGTGACATCACGTTCTTACTTTTTGATGGTATGAAAATCGCTTTTCGTGTCTACCTGTGTGACCAATTAGATTTACTAACGGTATTCACCTTATCCTTTTAGAGCAAAAATTCCGAAAGGTTTGTGTAAGAACTTAGATTTACCACAAAAATCTAGACGTTTTTTCATGTCGTCATTCCACCCGTGCAAAGTAGGGGCGGGTTAGTAAACTCAAAAAATCGAAGCAGCCATCTTGCATTTACATTTTGACCTCACTGTCGGTTTTACAACCCTCGAAAACTATAAAAACGACAACCATAAAGAAAAAAAAAAACGCCGCATTAGATTTTCACTTAACCCACCATCCACCATCTTGGGTCGTACCGTAAACTGTGGCATCTTTACTGTCCATGGACAACATGGGTAACCATGAGTTAAATATACGAATATTTCTATATTACAAAAAATCTGTCACAAATAGTGGGTTTTACTAATCTTGAATCTCTGAAATTAAATGGCGGCAAAAGATTTTTAGTAATCGAGAGATATTTAAGTCCAGTACTCATGGGTAAAGTTACTCATGGAAAGTAAAGATTGCCACAGTTGACCGTAATTGAAGTATTTTGAAAATCCGTGTCATCTTTATTTGAACGTCAGACACGCAGTAACCCCATGTAAAATATTGATAATCAGCTGCATCCGGTTAGACTGGAAGCTGACCTTAAGATAGTCGCGAAAAAGTTAGGCAGATGGACACTTAGACAGCAAAAACAATTCGTCGTCTTGTGACAAAAAATAGAGCAAAAATCGTCACAGCATAGACAAAAATTAAAAAATAACGTGTACCAATTAAAACTAATAAGCCTTGTCTTAGAAAATCACTGTTAAAAAAAAACTTTAAGGGGACGCCGAAGTTGCCTTGTTAAAATTATTTTCCCATTTTTTTAAAGGTAATGATGAAGCCTTGTTCCAAAGTTAATTCTCTTACATAATTAACATAGAACAGTTTTATTAATTAGCTGATTGATTGTGATATTGTATTGTAAAGATGTTTTTACCAATCTATTATTAACTTTTTGCAGGTATACCTAACTCATAATTTTGTAAATCAAGGGTTTTTTGTGAACGTGGCAGCAAAGAAATCAATGTTTATTATTTAGTAATGTTGTGGAGTGGAAAGGTATATCTGGGAAAATTAAGCATACAAAGCAGAATTGTGTGTTGCTGTGACGTGTGCGTATAGAACACATTTCTATCAAAGACCTGGTGAAAGTCATCCATAACGCCGACGATGCCTGGCTTATGATCAGCAGTAGATGTATTTTGGCTGATATACCGAATCATCCTGATGATGATATTTACCCAAGTCGAGGAAAACAAATACAAAGTCACTGCCGTACCATATTTTATCGAAGCCATTCAGGACATTTTCGACCCCGTGTAACTTTGTTGTGGTAAAAGCTAGAAGCCTGAATTTTCCGTGACCAATAGAATCTACATTCTAAATACCTACAACAAAACCTACCAAATATTAGTGCTACGAGTACGCTTTATTTAATCAGAACTATTTAAAAAAGTAGATTATTCTTATGTGATTATCTAGCCGTGCGATGGCAAAGACATTCTTTTATTTAAAGAAATAAAGATGAAAAATAGATAAGTACTGAATAAATTAACATACTTGGTTTTACATTAGATCTCATATCTTTTTGCGGTAGAAGAACTGCGTTGCGGGACTTACATTTCTTTACATGTTGAGTTTTTGATGGGATCGTACCTAATTAGAAGCAAGGTATTTGAAATTCGATGCTAGAGGTGTCGTGTATATGCGCTTGTGACCAGGTAGGTCGTTCACCTGTTTACCAACCTTTACAAAAAGCATGTTCCTCGTTTCAAACAGAAGTATAATAAATCTAGCTAATTAGGTCGCAAGTGAAGTCCATTCAATCAATGAGACCTGAACGTAGACCGAACATTAGCAATGAATACATTCGCGTTGGGTCTCAAATTAGGTTGATGTTTGTAGGCCATTAATTCAGGCACACTCTGTGGGTCCACTTGTGTCGTAAGTTATGTCACTAGGATGTTGGAAGATGGTCGGATATGGTAGACTTGGGTTGCTGAAAAAAATCCTTACTCACATAAACTCACGCCTTGTTCCCATGGGGTAGATAGTAACTATAGACCCTACCTGCTACGATCCTTACATATTCCTTTTACTTCGTTTACATCCATACATCTGGCCATATGCGCACACCAGTTGCGAGTACCTACTACGTATTTGATCTTTTCTTTGGCGAAAGCGCTGACGCTTTCGCCAAAGAACCTTTAAATTTCGCGGACTACCTCAGGGTAGTCCGCGAAATTCAAAGGTTCTTTGCAATTTGCAGATCAGTATCAGGTTGTATGTTGGTTTAAATGTGATTCGCGGCCGTATCAAATGTTTATTTATAGAATTATAATCATAAAAATCATCAATCAATCTTATTTTTTTTTTCTCAATTATTTTTTATTCTCAATCAAAATTTTAATTTCACGAGCTACCTTAGCGCATTCCTCTTATCCTTTTTTTACATAAAAAAATATAAATTAAAGGTACAATTCCGTTCCCGACCGCAAGAGGCAACTGCAGGCGACGTGTTGCCGCGACACGACTGGTTTCTATGAATGTTTATGAAATACCTTCCGTAGCTAGCTACACGTCGTTGGCAGCTACGGGCGAGTGACAGGCGACACGTGTAGCCTGACCGCAGACCAGTAGTGCCGCCAACGCTCGAGCGATATTACGTTTTTCTATCTTCTATCTAGCGACTGGAAAACAAGCTGCTGCCTGCTGCCACCTGCGGTCGGGTTCAGAATCATGACTGCAGCGACATGACGCCGCGACACGTCGCCTGCTGTTGCCGCCTGCGGTCGGGTACAGAATGGCACCTTAATGAAATGTAGTAGTAAGTCATGCATGAGCAATGAGCTTACAAAATCTGTAGAAATATTTTTTTCTCAAACATGCTTCGAAATTCGACCACTATTTTGACAACCTTCTTCGAGATAAATCGAAATTGCTGTACTGGTCAAAAACAAGCGAGCGCCCGGCCGGCAATATTACTATGAATATCCATGACTGTCGTGTTTACCGGCCAAATAAATTAGCGTGAAAACTCGTATCTGTCGTGTTATTTAAAAATGGAACTAAGTTTTTACTTCAACACATGGCAATCAAGGACATATCAAAGATTTTATTTAAATTTCGAACTGGTTTAGCAAATAGAGCTGTTTAAAGTATAGAAGAAACAAATGAACATTTCGGCACGTAAAAAATTTTCTTTGTTCGTAATTCATTCTGAAATTTATAATTACGTATATTACTTAGTTTGAATTTCCGTGCATTGTTTGAGAAAAGTACTATACAAGCCTTGGCCACAACATACATTGATGGACTCGCGTATGTGTGCCTCGGCTTATTTTCACGATCGTCCATCAATGTCCTAATTGCTGGCCGCGATAGTAATGTACTATTTTGTTGTCTCCAGCTGATTCAATTAATAACAAAAAGACATCACTGCAATAACTACTTAAGAACATTCATCACCTTTATTGTTCAGTGGCGCAGTCCCAACAGCCACATCAAACTAGGTCACTATCAGCTTCATAACTCTTTGGGTACACTGAAGTGCACTAAAAGCAAAGCATACGAATTCCTCGAATTATTTATTGAAGCAGAGAATTCCGACTATGTGCAAGTTCGTGCACTTCCCAAGAACCTATTAAAGTCACGACTATTATAAAATCTACTTAATTAGTTAGTTCCACTTTAATTATAAAGTTGAAGTTGAAAAGTTTTTGAAAAATTTAAAGTTTTTTACTCTTGGATGGTCTTGGATGGTTTATCTGATGGTGGATTTGGCAGAATAAAGATTTTATTGAGGTTAATAAAATTAAACGTGTATTACGAATTGTAATAAGAAAAGTTTTCATTAAATTATGAATAAAAAATGGATAAATATAAAAAATATTTTATGGTGGAATAAAAAGTTTTTTTAATAGGTCTTGTTTGAAAGTGTCATTTGTAAAACGTATCTACCTTGTTTTATATATTTATATGTATAACATTAAAAATTAACGAAGTGTATAGAGTGCCGCGAGTTTCTTGTGGCACTCTAGTGTCACTGCCTCGGTCCGGCTAGGGTGCCGTGAGCGTTGCATTGTCACTGTCACTTGTCATTTAGGTTAGGTTAGGTTAGAACTGTGACCACACAACGCACGAGCCGAGCGAGCGTAGCGAGCGGTGCCGCGGTAGCGGCCGGCGAAGTGCCAGGGTCCGCTTAGGCACAAGAGAATGTAATGTTTTGGGAATGTGGTGTTTTACAGCGATCTAACCTCGACAATCAAACAAAATACCAAGTGACGTGACTTAGTGACAGTGACAATGACAATCCAATGCTTGCGGCACTTGAGCTGGGCCGAGGCGGTGTTACTAGGGTGCCTGTAGTGGCACTTTATCCGATAGGGATAGAGTGCCAATGGTGGCACTCTATACACTGCCAAAAATTAATGTCGTCAAACAAATGCATAATGAAAACTATTAAAAAGCAATTTAATATTAAATAAAAAATAGTTTTTAATAACAGTCTTTTAAAAAAAAGGAGGTTCATAATTCGTCTGTGTGTATTTTTTATAATGTTCATCGATATTTTCGTCAATTGTGGCCTAGGCCTATTTTGGGTGTTCGGACCAGATCTTTGTAAGAAACATAGATAATAAATCGTAAACTTTGAGTGTCTATCATATTTTAATGTATTTTCTAGCGATAAATAAACGCTTTTTTTTAAATTATTTAATTAAATATATTTTCATTTGGTAGAAGAAGCTTGCGTAAATGGTCCTTATCCTTATTAATAACGGAAGTGTGACTGTAATTTACGTAGTATTAAAAAAAAAGGTGCTTATATTAAAAATTACAGAAAACGATTCAGTAAACGATTCTGAACAAACTACTTTCATATTGTGCCTTAATTCAGTTACAATGGGCACATTGTAAGTCTTAAATTTTTTAATCACTCACCAACTCGAACTTCAGACATTCAGTCACCAAGAACTTTCAAACTTATAGGTACTGCAGTTAAACATCACGACAAGTAATAACAAAACGTAGCTTGTAAAGTACGTAGGATCGATACGAGTCGCTGCCACTGGGAAGTTTAATGAATATTTCCATTTACCGTGCTGCAATAAACGGCTGCAAGGATAGAGTGGACCGGGAGTTGGGTTTCAAAATGGTGGTCCCATATGTTTGGTGGTGGAATAAAATATTCATAATGTATTGGAATATTTTTCTGGGAATTTAAAGTATTGAGGAAATGTGAGGCATTTATTGATTATTTTTAGTATAATGATATTTTATATGTAGGGAAATATTATATATTGGGAAAGAATAATTTTCCAATATTAAAGATTTTTAACTTAAATAATAATCAAATGAACCATATATCAGTATAGTAAATATGGCAATCTGATTGTCACCTGAAACCATTAATTTCTTTGTACGTAATTGTTATGTATCATGTAAAAGTACTCAATACAGACGATTTTTTATATACAGTCCAGCAGCAAGCAAGCCGTCCGTGCTCCTAGATGTAATATCAACAGGTATAATAGATATGGGAACTGTTCAAGTAGCAATAGCTCTTTAAGCATTAGAATACTTGAGTGGGTAGAACTGAAGCGCGAAGATCTAACGCTCTGAATACTGCGAAAGCGGTGGATATGTGGCAGAGAAATGCTTATTGTGGGGACAGTGTGGTAATAAAATATGCTGTTATTTGGGCTTATAACAATGATATTTAAGAGTGCACCGAGCTTCTGGCGCTAATTAATGAGATGACCGGAATTAAGAATGGGCGGTTCGCGTGCTAATTTAGATATTTCCTCCGTATTATTAAAACAGATACACATTTTTCAAATATTATGTTATAGAAAAACATGCAGTTTTGTTATTATTTAAAGAACTGATGACCTTCCGTGAAGTATTTACGCGGTACTAAGGGTTTATTTTGTATTTTAGAGATTACTTTGGATTTTGCACGACTCATAATGCGAAGCATTAGAGTGTGCTGTACGAACGAAATATTTTTTTTGCCCCGTTTCTGCAACTGTTTTTATTGTTACACTTTTTATTGTTACACAGAACCTACTTAAT
The DNA here is from genome assembly GCA_948150665.1 of Conistra vaccinii. Lineage (NCBI taxonomy): Eukaryota > Metazoa > Arthropoda > Insecta > Lepidoptera > Noctuidae > Conistra > Conistra vaccinii. The sequence goes on along the minus strand of OX411326.1, from coordinate 4,109,874 downwards.
TTATATACCATTGTATAGATGATTAAATGGAAATAATACTGTACTTTTTAACAATATTGATTTAATGCAGCAGAAATGAAAAAAGCATCAAAATAGTTGAAAAAAAAAACCTGTCCGTCAATGTATGAAACCTGAAAACATTGTAGCTTGCGATAAAATCAATTAATTGAGTTAATTTTTTTTTATACATTCGTTTCAGCCATATAACGAACCTTATTGAAAATGGCTCTTTTATTCAAAGTAGTTTAATAATTATAATTAATAAAATACTAACTAAAATATAATAATTATCTATAACTAAATATTTCCAACCTTGACTTGACGTCCGTAAGTTGCCTAGCAACCGGCAAAGTATTTATCTAAATAAATAGTCTTTGACATTACGTAAGGATTGCAAGATTAGAAATTTTACCCATATTGATAGGTAAAAACGCAGTCAAAACATACTTCATGAAAAGTGATAAATCGTTCATTTTTGTTAGAAACTATGTTTTGAATTTCTTTTTCGTTTATGAATGAGTGTTATGAGGCGTGCACTTTTGGATTTTCCGAACTATTTTTTTCTATCGAGGAAACTACAAGTAGGTAATCGTGTTTCTAAATTGTACGATTTATACAGTGAATCCTTTAAAATCTTACATGTTAATTGCATAACTAAAGGTTACGTAATAACAATGCAACAAGGGATCAAACGAACGCAATTACGTATCGTTCGCTCGGTGTGCTCTTAAATACTTTGATGTTCAATTTTCAACTTGGAACTCATTGAAGTGTAGTGCCACGTCACTTTTGACGTGATATGTTGATATTTCGGTATGTTTATTTTGCCGCTTCTTGAATCTCGCTTTTTTTTTAATTTTGATATTATGGAAAGAAAAGTTATCTATGTTAGTATTCGTAATTTCGTTGATATTACTTTTTCTGTGAGAAGTCAGACTGCGATTTTCGTTTATGAATGAGTGTTATGAGGCGTGCACTTTTGGATTTTCCGAACTATTTTTTTCTATCGAGGAAACTACAAGTAGGTTATCGTGTTTCTAAATTGTACGATTTATACAGTGAATCCTTTAAAATCTTACATGTTAATTGCATAACTAAAGGTTACGTAATAACAATGCAACAAGGGATCAAACGAACGCAATTACGTATCGTTCGCTCGGTGTGCTCTTAAATACTTTGATGTTCAATTTTCAACTTGGAACTCATTGAAGTGTAGTGCCACGTCACTTTTGACGTGATATGTTGATATTTCGGTATGTTTATTTTGCCGCTTCTTGAATCTCGCTTTTTTTTAAATTTTGATATTATGGAAAGAAAAGTTATCTATGTTAGTATTCGTAATTTCGTTGATATTACTTTTTCTGTGAGAAGTCAGACTGCGATAAAGTAATTTTTTAGAAAAAAAACCCGTCCGTTTACTTTAGTAAAAAAAAACCATTCCTTACATCAATTCATTTTGAAAGGATATTTTTACCAAAAACAGTAAGCTGACAGAAAAAAACTCCTCAACCGAACCCTTCATCTTTCAAACAATGTACAACGAGACTTCCTCAATAACACCCTTGTAGAAACCTTCTTTGAAGCCTCAAACTGGCCCCTAACATTAGGGCACATTAAGGAACATTTGGGAGCCCAACTCCTGAACTACAGAAATACTGTTATTACTTACTACAGGAGAACCGCATAGCTTAATGAAGTGCTCAAACTCAATTAGTTTACTACATGTTTCTAACTCAGATACTGTAATAGGTCATAGGGACTTAGTACCTACATGTGGGTGGCTGTTTGAGTATGTGTTTTGTGGGATAAATGTCTGGAATCAATAATTTAATAGGGTGGGTTGAAGGTATTACAATGTTGTTGAAGTCTGTGGCTTTGTTTGTAGTTTCATATGGAGCTTGAATACTGATGTAAGTATTCAGTTTGATGTCAATTTGATAACCCAGAACATCAAAAGCTGGCCTGATTTTAAACAAGCTGTATAAATATTTGACGCCTCGTCATATAAAAATAAAAATAAATCAACACTTCTAGAAATTCTAATGAGAGGTTCTTTGTCTGGTAATGCCAATACTTACGGTTTTTTGCTTAATATCTGACGAAAGTCATGAAATAGTCGAAGTTCAAAAAAAATCAAACTATAGGTGAGTGATGCCGTGGGCAATGCTAGTCCTACTTCATAGGTACTTTAATATTCTGAAAATCTGTTTGTGTGTTTGTGAATGTTTGTTAATCTTTCACGCCATAACAACTGAACAGATTTGGATGACATTGTCACACCGGTAGACCATGACTTGGATCGGGATAAAATATACTTTTTATCTGGGTAGTATGTTCTCGTGAGTTAATTTCAGACCATCACGCTGGCGAAGCATTGGCAAAAGCTATTAAGGAACGATTTAAGTCATATTATTAAACAAAATGTGACACACAAATCATAACTCGTGTTCTAAGACTGCATAATCGCATTACTCACAGATTTTTGTAGCGAGCTCCCCCTGTTTCAAGGGTCACTTAATTCTCGTGATAAATGGCTGGAGATTAAGCGCCATTACGTGCGCCGTTCGCGACCAAAAACAGGTCAACTTATTTGTATTACAATGTATGGGCAAGTTCTTTACTATAAAATAATCGTAGTTTTAAGAAAACACGCTAATTAATGGTTATTATATAAAGTGTGTGTTTTAGAAAATTGGTGATAATTATAGTAATTAAAAAAAAAAACGTTTGTTTACATAATTATGGTTTTATTCAGGTCGTTCAAGCGAGTTAAGGACATCGCTCATTATAATAGGACTGCCTGTGGCACCGCTTCGATACGGCAAATAACTTGTCATTCAAGTCAGGATTTTAATTATATTTTACGATGGCTATCAGGTCGAATACAGAATAGTGGACGGCTCGCCGGCCGCTCACTGCCCGCAAGCCGTCACAAAATAGAGTTTAATGAATTTGATTTAAAATCCTAACTTGAATGACAAGTTATTTGCTGTGTCGAAGCGGTGCTGTTATAATGAGCGATGTCCTTTAGACGGTCGTTCAGTTCAGTTACACGAAAATTCAGTTCAGTTTTGTTTTCTTTCAGTACAACGTTAATCTAAATTAACAGAGAAGCATGAATTAGGATTCAAATGTCTGCAACCAAGCATTTTCTGCAACTTCGATTGGACAGACCACAATTGGAAAACACAAAAACATCACAACAACAACACAACACAACACAACAACATCAACAATACAACTGTGGACAACTGTTTGGGTCAGTATCTTATGATAGATTCGGAATACATCTCCCGAACTTACGCGACTAAAAGTTCCTTACGCCTGCTATTCTCATAGAAAACAATAAAGCATGTGAAATTTCCGTCGCTTAACTTTTGGCACATGTCGCTATGCTAAGATTCAATCGTCTCGTATCAATAAAAACCCAATCTTACAAATTAAGATTTTCTAATAAGAGGGCAGCTTATGTCCTATGCTCTGCAGACGTGCTTACATCGAATGGACCAATCAGGTGAGACTGCACGCATTGCTGCACACCAGCACGTGACGTCTTTAGTTCTCGTTTCTATACTATCTCGATTCTCAAGTATCTACGTTATCTCACGACAATGTCTGATCACGATTTTAAAATAAACTATCCTTATGGATTTGTAGGGGATGCTTCTAGCAAGATCAAATTTTTACAGACACCATTTTTGGTTATGAATATGAATGAAATAGAAGAAGATGTGATGTGTGTGATAAACATGTAGATTAATTATAGTATAGTTATTTCATTTTTATATCTCAGTGTATGCTGCACCGGTCGATGTCATAACCTCAACGCCGGCTGTCGCTGAAAACCAGCACTGGGGCTCTGTCTCGCATAGGGTCGCAGCATTATGCTGAGCGATGGCCGTTTTGCGTGGATGTAACACATATTTTCGTCCAACTTGTTCTTTTTTTGTTTTGTGTTCTTTCTTTGCGTCATTTTTGCTGCAAATAAAAGTATTTTCTTTCTTTCTTTTTTTATTTACTAGCTGCCCGTCCCGGCTTCGCACGGGTAAGCACTTATTCACGGGCGCCTACCTACCCTAACTACCTACCTACCTACATACATACATACCTACCTACCCTACCTACATACATACATACATACCTACCTACCTACCCTACCCTACCCTACCTACCCTACCTACCCTACCTACCCTACCTACCCTACCTACCCTACCTACCCTACCTACCCTACCTACTCTACCTACCCTACCTACCCTACCTACTTACCTACATACATACATACAAACCTACCTACATACTTTACCAACATACATACCTACCTACTTGCATACCTACCTACCTACCTACCCTACCTTCAACTACCTATCATAAGAACCATCTCCATACTAAATCAAACACAACAAAAAAAAAATAAGCCAAATCGGTCAAGCCGTTTTCATGTTATGTCGTGACAACGGAAAACGGGTTTCATTTTTATATATATAGATGGGCAATTCATATAACTAGTAATAGTAATATTTATTTTCACTTTAAAGACACAAAAATCTGTGTAGCCCTGGCTCTTCATATACCTCTGGAGTCTATAATTTAAGATCTTACAACCAAAATTTTGGCTCAATTTTTGTAATTTCGTGTTAAAAACTGGTTTTAAGTGAGAAAAAATTTGATTGAACTGTGTCAAATTGTACTTACTAAAATGTTAAAGGGAGGTTAAGCATAAACAATGGGTCAAAAAAGGTTTTGTACGATGAAAATATTTACCAACATATTCAGTAAGACGTATTGATTGCAGTTAAAGTGGATAAAGGATAATAAACCTCCAAATCACTATAAGTATCATAAAACCTATTAACATATTTACAAAATCGCCAACATGACAATTCGCATCGAATTTCCCTACATTCAATCTACTACAATGCCATCCCGATTTGCCAGTCTACATCGTCAGTTCATATACATCTGTTGGATCTCGCTCTCTGAGCTAATCTGCCGCACCTGTGCTAAGAAAAATGTTGCTATCACACGCGATTCGAACCTTTTAACATCGACAAATCGTATATAACTATTTAAAATGTGTTTAGGGAGCTTTGTTAGCAGATGTTCGTGAGATTAGGTTGATGTTCATGCTTTTTGTTTCTTTGTGAAATACTTAATTAGGAATTCGTAGATTTTAGTTTTATAGGTGAGCAGTGAGATACTTGAATTAAGTGGCTTTTATGATTAGATATAAATCATGTTTTCTCAAACATGTTTGGAAATTCGAACATTACTTTGACAACATTCTTCAAGATACAGGGTGTATGGTGCAACGTGTGCCAAACCGAAATGGTCAACTGAAGGGGTCATCCTGCTATCCTTTCAGACCTTAACATGTCTCATGCCCTGTGGATTTTTTTTATCGACTTTTTATTGTTTTTATTGGCCACCGACCCCGTCATTTTTTTTGTCGAGACTAGCTATTAGTAATCTGTGGTCGAGACATCACTGCCTACTAATAAGATGATGACAATACTGTTGTGACTTTCTCTAGCTCTATAATATCAAATGAACTAAATAATTTTAACCTCGAAGCTAAAAGAGGGGGTGCTATAAGTTAGACCGTTATGTGTGTGTTTGTCTGTTGCACCGTAGCTCTTAAACGGTTGAACCGATTTCAAAGCGTTTTTTTTATTTGATAGCAGGTTTTCTAGCGATAGTTCATGTTTGATCGAAATCGGTTTAGCCTTTTGAAAATTATCAGCTCTTTTCTAGTTGATGAATGGATATGAGCGTCTTTTACAGATCTGATCGATTGGAAATTTGGTATTCTGTTACTTCAATGATTTTAGAAGTACATAGTTACCTTTTGAACTGATGCTACAGCATCACCTGGAATTTTTAGGATACCCATCTCCCTTACCAACTTACAGGCACAGGTATCGTGTGCTCTTTGGAATGGTTTCAATGAATATGTTATCAATAGATGATGAAAAGGCTCTGGTGATGGAGTAAAATGTTTGTGTCGGGGATTTTTTAATTTTAAAATAATTTCACTTGTAAAACAAGTGAACTGGTTTGGCCTTGAGCGAGATTCATCTGTAGCACAGTTAAGATCAAAAATACTAAATAGTTTATCTGTTTGGTGCTCTATTTTTAACATAAACAAGAGATTTCATTTCAATATCGTCTTCCCTGTTCCTATCCGCCCGAAAATCTCACAAAAGCAATCGATCTCCCCAATTTGACAATACTTGCGAAAACAATAACAAGGTATACAGGAAAGTTGTTCCGATTGGACTCAACCGGCAATTTTGTTAATTAAAAGGTTCAACATTAATTTGTACTGTAAACAAGTTGTATCCGAAATCTAACTCGATTTGTGTAAGGTTTTGTGTTCGTGGAATAAAACAAATTGGCGTAATATTCTGAAATTCGATAATTATGTGAATTCTGTTTGAGTTTTACGTGTTGGTTTATTCTGTTACTGCGGAAAGTTGTTTAATTAATGTCAAACATTGGTTCTTATGATTTAAGCGTATGACATACTTTCATATTCATTATTTCTTCTTCCACTTGTCAGAGGTGCGTGCCTTGGGTTAGAACTCGAAACCTATGACTTGGCAGTCACACCACTATGCTATCACTGCTATTTAAGTTCAGTAAGATTTTAGAACACATAACAAAATAACCAAAGTTGGTCCCAAGTCCTCCCAAAACAAAAATCGATAATCCAATCGGTGATTAGGAGTGAATCTCCAATAAATTCACCATTATTTAGTCTCCAGGGCTCGAAAGTCGCCCGCTATGCAAATTCAACAGCATAATCACTGAAACTGTTTAGAAGGGTTTGCCAATTAAATGTACAGCTGAAAATTTCACTTCCAAATTCCCAAATCGATTCTCTCTCGAGTTTTATTTTATTTGCTTTGGAACATTCAAACAGGGCTAGTGGACGTAATGACTTTATCTTTCATTTAGAAGTTGAAAGAGTTATTTTAGATGTTTGCTATTCTTCTAGATACTCAAAACTTTCCTCACGGAATGAATGTGAATTACTATAAGAGTAGGGGAAGAGGAATGAAACGATGGATGGACTGTGTGAAAGATGACATGTCTAGAAAGGGGGTGACTACCGAGATGACGACTAATAGAGAAGTATAGAAGAAAGGGACATGTTGCGCCGACCCTACCCCAAATTGCGATAAGCGGCAGGCAATTCGACTGAATGCTAAGTATGATCAAGAATTATGTGATTAAATCATTCACACATAATCAGCGTATAGTGTTCCCACTGCTGGGACACAGGCCTCCTCTCGTTGGGAGGGGAGTAGGCCGTAATCCATCACGCAGGCTCAGTGCGGCTTGGTAGATGTCACATGTCTTCGAATCTTTGGTTCTAGGACATGCCGGTTTCCTAACGATGTTTTCCTTTACCGTTTTGAGAGCAGTGGTGATGAAATAATTTACACAAAGTAAAGCGCCTGCCTGGGTTCAAACCTACGACCTACAACTCGTAAGTCGCGGCCGTTACCACTGGGCCACCACTGCTCTCAAATAAACTTTCACTATTCACCTATATTAACTTAACAACTTTGAACCTTAAACTTATACTTTAATATCTAAGATTTGAATTTTCAAGACAAAAATCTTTGCATCTTGCAGAGAATTTCTTTAAATGAATGTTCGGTTGTTAAAGTCAAAGCATAGAAAAGTACAGACGATCAGCTCCATACAGCAACGAGCGAAAATATGCGCATGCACATATAGACACGTTACGTACGGCGATCTCAATCTATCTAAAGCCCCATTTATACGATGCAAGTTTCTTGCCTATGGCATACAATAAAATTGAAGCATCTTTAATTGTTGCTTCAACTTATGGTATGCCACAGGCAATGAAATCGCGCCGTGTAAATCAGCTTAAAAATCGGTTTAGACCAAACGAGCGAATGCACATTCTGTCCTCACTCTACTAAATTATTTATGGGTAAACAGGGATAGAGACATTCTTTCGTTATAGTGCGCGCGGAACTACTTAGTTGGCCGCTCATCTCAACACAAATCATCTCGCTATTGCAATCTCATGTGCGTTTTGTCTAAATTAGCTGGTACTTACAACGAGTGTGCGTGTTGCTGCCGCAAAGTGAAAGAAGTGAAGTGAAGTGAGTGTGTGAAGTGTGATTTCTACATTTATACCTGTACTTTTTATGGTGTACATAATAAAGAATATTCTATCTATCTATCTATCTATCTAGTCGCGCGCGGACTATAGTCCTATCTGTAAAACCGTGTTGATACCGTATTAAGTTAATTATGTCAGTACACTGACTCAGTACCACACCAAACCAACGTGCAGGGCTACTTTACGTTCAACCTTTTCCCGCCATTCGTGATGACTGACAGATGACATTTAGTGACAGCAGCTATCGCGTTACTTGTGTGAATCAGACAGTGTACATTATCTATTAAATAGAAACGAAATGTCAAGTAGATCTTGAAAAGGACGCTCGCTTGCTTTTTATTCTGGTTCTATGTTCGTTTGGTCTAATCCCGCCTTCAAACAAATGCCAGTCGCGACTGCACGTGTACTGGCTGTACGTGCATCGCTCGATATACATAGTTGACCTTCTGTAACTATTCTGTGGTCGCAGGCTCACTTAATAAACCTGGCTAAAAGGCGCCTAACTTTCTTCAGATTTGAGTACTTCGAAGCTTTCACAGATTTGTTTCGCTTTGTTGGGGTTTATAGGTATTGTAAAATGTTTTTAGATATTCATATAATAAAAATACGAAAACAGTTTGATAGAATTTATCGATTTATTAATGGTGCAAGGATACGTAGAGGTGATAAAAGTCAGTGATTTTACAGGTCTGCTTTCGGTCGTATCTATAAAGATAACAATACGACAACAACAATGTTATATAAAATATTCGTGATCTTTGCGAGAACATGGCGGATGGTGGAGAGGAGTTGTCTTTTATGGATACAAAAACATTAAAAATCCAGATTTTTTAAGTGACAATTTCTTTACGCGCGTTGAGAAATTTTTGGGTGAACAAAAATCATGGAACACGCGTCATCGTCACCGAAGACGCGTTGAGCACTTTTTTGTTGACAGCGCACTCTGTTTTTTTTTTTATGGAGCTACAGCTTTCGTTCTTGTACTGACAGTCCCAGACTGCCCCTCATGTTTTTTAACAAGTTCAAGCGAAATAATTTGTTCCCTTGACTTGATTTGTTTGTGTTGACTTTATTATAAGGCCAAGGTCATGAAAAATACTTATTTCGGGTCAACAGACTGTTTATAGGATTTTAAATACCTTCCATAAAATATCAATCAATATCTCACCTACTGAAATGAGGGTAAAGATACCTGACATACTCAATGTAAAAAAAAGAGTTAGAAAAGAAAGTAAAAAAAAAAGTCAGTCACTCAGTTTAAATGTTTCTAACAAATATGGAAGTGATTCTGAAATAAACGTTTAATTCTTTATTTATTTATTTAATGTAAGTACTGCTGATACATAGTCGACCTGAATGAGAAAGTTGAAAAATCTAAAACATTCGCAACTTAAAGAATGCATCCCAACTTAGCACTTCTCCTTAAAACACCCACCATATGTCCCACCCCCAATAAACCAGCTTACCTAAAATAAAATCCACATACGATCGACACAATCTAAACACGGACTCGTAACAATAAATTTGTTCTGCATCGGTTGCCGCGTCTGCGTACAATTTATGTCGGCCGGCCGTCTCAGCCCGGAGATGTATCGCATCCGATCGTTGCATCGACGTGTTCATTTGCCCCCAAGATTTACTAGCCGTATTCACGTGGTTCGATTTGATACGTTCTAGAAACGTCTTTATTTCTTTTTATGGGGAAAGGTTCAGTTAACTTCAGTTCCGGCTGTCGGGAGTTGAAAGGCGTTTTGTTTTATTGTGATTAGATGAATAGTCTAAGAATTTAAGTGGTTTAGAAGTTTGTTGGTTGATAGTGTTGTTGTGTTTCTTGTCTTTTGTTGCATGTTTTGTCCTTATATACAAGGAAACTGCTATTGCCAGTCTTCGATCATTAAAACTTTCAAGAATGTTATTCGATTTCGGTAACAAAATAAAGAAATAATGGATGGACTGAGAAAAAGATGATATGGCTAGAAAGGGAGTGACTACCGAGATGACGACGAATAGTAAATAATGAGTCTATAATGTTCCCACTGCTGGGACACCGGTCTCCTCTCTGTGAGAGGGAGTGGGCCCAGTGCGAGTTGGTAGATGTCACATGTCTTCGATTTTTCGGTTCTAGGACATGCCGGTTTCGTCACAATGTTTTCCTTCATCGTTTTGAGAGCAGTGGTGATGAAATATATAGTTTACACAAAGTAAAGCACCTGTCAGAGTTCGAACCTACGACCTACAAATCGTAAGTCACAGCCGTTACCACTGGGCCATCACTGCTCTCATATAGTATTATGAAGAAAAAGACATTGTTTCTTTCTCACATGTTGCGCCGTCCCCAAATAATTGGGATAAGGGCAGGAGAATGATGCTGAAGTATAATAAAGTATCGTTTTTAACAGCACATGCAGCCTGTGGGAGAAGTATTCGCGAGCATCGTATGGAGCCCTTCATGTCCAATTTAATAACGCGTTCAGAAAACTGATGGGGTTGCCATGGCGCTGTAGTGCGTCAGGGATGTTTGCGGCGGCGCGTGTAGATTGTTTTTACTACTATAATGCGCAAGCGCGCAGCATCAATGGTGGCACGAGTCATGGCCAGCCCCAACAGGGTTCTGAAAATGATAGCGGACAGAGTGGACTGTCCTTATATAGTTCACTGTTGTCAGTTCCATGTGTCACCGTATTGAGTTGTCTACTAACACGTAGTTTTAAGAACATTGTTACTAACCCTTTATGAGACTTGGCTCGAAATAAAGTTTTTGAATTTGAATTTAAACTGATAAGTCTCAGTGTTGAAGCGCATTTAATGTCTGGACTTTAAAAGAGACTGTTCAGAGGGTTTGTTTCGCTATCCCTGTTCAGGGGTTGTCTGATAGGTCGACTCCGTCTAGCTTATTTTGTAAATATGACGGTTAAAAGAAATTCTGATAAATTTTGTTTACAAAATCTTACAATAACTCACAATCATTCGTCCCTTACTTCTTCACACACGTTACGTATTTACCGCGTTTAAGGACGCCACACAAGCTCCAAATTAAAACTACCCGCGAACATATTTACAAAAAAATTGGAAAGAATTTTCCCTCGAAAACCTGAGCATAATACTGGTCTGAAAGGGTTTTTTTCAAAGGCTACGCGTCTGAACGGGGGGCTTTGTGTCATGTAATGATTTTTTTTTATAGAGAACTCCTTTGCAGTATATGTCCGGTTCATTACAGGAGATAAGGCCCTTGGTGGTATTATTACGGCGGGACGAGCGGTGGTGAGCAGACTTTGAGATCATGCTGCTAATTGATGTTTTATGTTGTGGATGCTTTAGTAGTTGTAGTTGATATACACCCGTTTTCTGAATAGACAATTTGAGGTCGAGATGTTGTCAAACTCAACTGAAGCATTACTAGGTACTGACAATTATGTTTAAGTCCCATGTAAGCGGGCGAGCCTATTGCCACAAATCCAAACTCCAGGCTGCTACTGAGAAATTCCAGATAGAAAAACCCAGTATTACTTTGTCCGACCGGAATCAAACCCAGGACCTTATTTATGGTCAGCAATAGTGCTTGCGACCACTTGACCAACGAAGCAGTAAATAATAAAATTAAAAAAATGTGTTTGTGTTTAATTGTTTTTGAATTAATTGTAATTTATTTGTCTATTAATCATTTTTTTCTTATCTTTAAATAAATCAGTTGCTCCGTATTTTTTTTTCCTAATTGGCATAAGTTACGTTCACCCCATTAAACATAGGACTTCTATCATAGCTGCCGATTACCATTATGGAATTATACTGCCTGGCTTTTTGGGCAAAGCATGCGTGATGTTTTGCTTTGTTAAGGCACCGCTCCACAGCAGCTTACCGCTAAGCTACGCACGAGTAGCTTTGCTTTTTATGGAAACGTAGGCGGTATAAAAGAAAAAAGGGAAAAAAAATGATGTGTAACATCTTCCCTGCAATCTATGAGAGTACGTAATCAGCCTATTACAACCTTTCATGCGTATCCTACGTAGAGTCCGCGCCACTAGTCGAGTCCATAGACATAAATAAATAAATTATTTTTATTGGCATAAAAAATGTGTACAAACAAAGTGAAGCCCTGACTCCTGCGCTAGGTAAAAACACCTGTGTTACAGGGGCCAGTATCTTCTCCCAATAGGTAGGTTCTGGTTTTTATGCAATTAAACCAGAACCTACCTATATACATAGTCAAGATGGTGCTAGTATATCATTCATCATCATCATTTCAGCAAAAAGACGTCCACTGCTGAACATAGGCCTCCCCCAAGCACCGCCACGTCGATCGATTCTGTGCTTCACGCATTCAGCGGATTCGTGCGGCCTTCACATGGTCATTGGTCCATCTTGTAGGAGGCCTTCCAACGCTTCGTCTTCCGGTACGCGGTCGCCACTCCCGAACCTTACGGCCCCATTGGCCATCTGTTCTACGAGCAATGTGCCCTGCCCATTGCCCTTTGGGTGACTTTTAGCCTTCTGATAAGGCCCATTGTGAGCGACCACGTTTCAGTGCCATAATTCATCACTGGCAACACGCACTGGTCAAAGACTTTCATCTTGAGACACTGCCGTAAGTGGGACGAGAAGATTTGCGTAGCTTCCCGAATGCTGCCCAGCCGAGTCAAACATGCATCGTGTATATAATGTCATCTAGTGTATATATCATTGCATCATATTGCATTTTTTTTTAAGTAGGTACCTAATTCCAAAAATTTCCGCCGGACTTCAGTGGTGGCGCGGACTCTAGCACTGGTCGGTTATCTTTAAACTTGAGTTGAGTTGAGTCAAACATGCAAACTTGAGTTGAGTCAAACATGCATCTTCGGTGATAATTATAATTAAATTCAAAATACCTACTGTTGACCATCGTTTTACTGTCTCAGACATTTTTACAGAACACGTGATGCATCCACGTCTGTGTTTTACTTCGTATTCTACGTGACAGGAGGCGACACTTATTGCAGTCTTCTTAGTAATAAACACGTTTTGAATTTAGTACTAGAAGTGCAAAACTACATTCTTGTTCTGAAGAGAACTGAATTGTAAACTCTTAGTAGTTTTGAAAACTGTTTAGTTGCCCTTTACAGCAAATTGTAGACGATAGAACTGAGAAGAATATTTACGTTAATGTCATTAGAGTTAACAAAATATGAACAAATATAGTATGAACTATTAAAAAAAAAAAAAAAAAAAATTATAGTTTAAATTCAAAATCATAAGATTCGGATACACTGTGGAGTATCCATGATGGATACTCCATCCAGGGAAGTTATTTATTAGTACTGTCTTTCTCGAAGTATATTTTTGCTAAAACTTTAGCTGTGTTTATCGAAGCTCAAACAAATCACCCTGTAGATATAATAAACTTTGTTTATAATAATAATAATACCATTTATTTCAGGTGACACAGGCCCGTAGAAAAAAAACCTTAACCTAAACATACATATTTTAATTTATAACAAAAACGTACATAGCATTGCTTTTGCTTTTATACTTGCATAACTGATCATTGACCAGTAGGTATCTCACCCGATACAAATAAGGTTTGTTTATATTCGCCTTTACTGAACTTAAGCTTATATATTATACTTATGCTTGTACCCAATGAGGTTATATAACCTCATTGCTTAGGTTTAAATTCGCATAAACTTGACGTGTAAGCTTGATAGATCTCAGCTTTAGCTAGATTTAATATAAGAAATATTTAGCTCTATTTATCGCTTTAACTTCTCACGAATTTCCATATCCTTTAAACTCGAAATACCTAAAATACAATATCAAATAATTTAAGGAAAATCAAACCCTGAAAATTGTTCTATCATCTCGCCAACATTAATCATGTTTACGACGCAAATAATTGTTTGGCGGACATTCTAGTCTGAACTGAGACAAAGATTTGGACGGTACGTGCGGAATTGCCCGCCGTCCGGTCGGTGGGTAGGTCCTTACTATTTTTGCTGAAGTCACTATACTGTAACTGAATTGTTAAGAGTTTTATTTTTATATTTGCTGTGTAACGATGGTGGTGAAATTGCTGAGTGGTGAACGGAATAAGTAGGTATAGCTGACGGATTCGAGAGTAGTTTTCTGTAGGTCTCAAATAGACAGACTCCAGTCCTCCAGGCTCGTGGCTAAATAATAACAGCCACATGGGTCGATTTTCCAGATTAAGCAAAACTTACCGAGGTCGATCCGTGGATGGGTGACCATCATTTACATACCAAGACTTCTCCGTGCCTCGGAAAGCAAGTTAAACTGTGGGTCCAGGCTATAATCCATAATAGATCTTTGACAGTCGTTACGGGTAGTCATAAGCGAAAAAAAAACCGGTCAAGTGCGAGTTGAACTCGCGTGGAGAGGGTTCCGTACGATGAATATGTACCGCCGCCGGCCAGCAAGCCGAAGCTGCGGTGGTGAGCGTTAAAACCACCTGCTCCACAGCTCGCGGGCCGCCTACACCATGTTTTTTTTTTAAATCTGACCCGTTGTTTGTAGTAACTAAAATAACTAATATGGTACCGGATTGTAGAGGGAAATTTCTGAATATTATTGTATAGACAAGATAGAATTCAACAATAGTGTTGAATTCTGTCTTGTCGTATATTCTTGAATACGTGGACTAAGGCCGAGTGATAGAAGATATTCCGATATTTCATTTTTTGATTTGTCCTTAAAATTTATATTGTCGTCTCTGTTCTACCGTCACAAAGGCATGCAAATCATGTTTAATTTACATAAATTTAAAGAATTTATAATTTTAAATAACAATTTATAACATTACATAATTATACTTAATGTCAAATCATTTGAATTACATTCAATGTCAAATTAATATAAAAATGTCAACAATTTTGCAGTAATAAACAATAAAATAATAAAATGTCAAATGGATCATCCCTCTGACGCATTATTTTGCTCATTAGAAACAGGCTAAATGGTTCCCACAATGGTGCACGAGTTAAAACTGCCATCGGATTACGTCCTGTATTAGGCTGAATAAAATATAAGTAAAAATATTTTTAAACAAGCTTTTATTAAACTAAGAAAATAAGACTTACGTAAACAGATAAGTTTAATGTTTTCTTAAAAGATTGAGGCTTATTTTTGTTTAAGAAAACCGTTCACGCCACAAGCTTTTGAAACAAAACAAATCCAAACGGCCGAAACACAACGGGGCTATCTTGTCTAGTTAAGGAGTTCGTATGGTGACCTTCCAGATCTCTCATGAGGGCCTGGACTACACCTAAGGCTACAGTACTTTGTAAGACAAAACCAACGACCGCAAACACAATGATACTATTATGTTTGGTTGAGAAGTTTCTTTGATCATTTTTCAGCTCTATCATCAGACCCTAGATGCTACTTTGGGCTATAGTTCTTGTCAGGACAAAACGAACCAGTCCAATTTCGATGGTACTATGATGGTCTCGTTTATTTTAGAAGTTCCTATGGTCATCTTCCGGCTCTATCATCAGACCCTAGTCCCATCTAGTTTATTAGCATAATACATATCCATATACAATATAAAATTTCGTGTCTACTGTGAACCATTCAGGAGTTCTCTCTTCTGAAGCGAATCCTGGATGCAGCAGTCAGATCATGGTGGACTTTAGAATGTTCTATCACAATTAAAGCATATATAATATTTCGTGTCTGTTAAGTTGGCCGTTGAGGAGTTTCCTCGTCTGGAGCCAATCCTGGGTGCAGCAGCCAGATCATGGTGGAATTTAGAAAAGAATATCATTATTAAATGCATAATTATAAAACGTGTCTGTCCTGTGTACCGTTCAGGAGTTCCCTCGTCTCAAGTCAATCCTGGGTGCAGCAGCAAGGTCATGTGAACTTTAGAACGGACCATGATAATTCAATCGTAAATTAAATTTCGTGTCTGTACTTTTGATCGTTGAAGAGTTGCTTCGCCTGAAGCCAATCCTGGGTGCAACAGCCAGATCTTAGTGACATTTAGAACAGACTATGATAATTAAAGCGTATATAAAATTTCTTGTTTGTGCTGTTGACTGTTGAGGAGTTTCCTCATCTGAAGCCAATCCTGGGGGCAGCAGCCAGATTATGGCTGAATTTAGAATGGTCTACCACAATTAAAGCGTACATTATATTTCGAGTTTGTACTGTGTACCGTTCAGGAGTTCCCTCATCTGAAGCGAATCTTGCGTGCAGCAGTCAGATCATGGTGGACTTTAGAACAGACTATCATAATTAAAGGGTACATAAAATTTCGTGCCTGCACTGTTGATCGTTGAGGAGTTCCCTCGCCTGAAGCCAGTCCTGGGTGCAACAGCCATAAACGATGGAATTTAGAACGGACTATGATAATTAAAGCGTATATAAAATTTGCTGTTTGTACTGTTGACCGTTGAGGAGTTCCCTCGTCTGAAGACAATACTGGATGTAGTAGCCAAATCATGGTAGAATTTTGAACAGACTATTATAATTAAAGCTAATGTGTTAGCAGTGCTTGCTGACAATGCAAACATAGTACTATGAAATCGGCAAACAGAATGTTTCGCGGAAGGTACGAGAAGTGACGGATGCCTCGCCTTAGTACACTTTGGGCGAGCCCATTGAACGTGTACTGGGGGCTTTAGTCGAACTAGCAGTAGCAATAAATTATCCCAAGAACTAATTTAACATTGTAGTTGAAAAACCTATTTTCCCATACATTCCAACCGCAAATGTAAGTTTGTAAGCATAATATTGAGAGATTTACCATGCTATTTTAAGACCATATACTTCTTATAGGTTTTCCTATAATCTATGAGTTAGGAACCATTCTCTGAATTTTTTTCATAATTTTTGGCTCAGTAGTTTCGGAGATAAGGGGGGGGGAATGGTCAATTTTCATCTATTTTCGTAAATATCTCAAAAAATATTTGTTTAAAAATTATTTTAAAATAATACTTGGGATTCTTGTAACAATTCCTTTCATTTGATATGTCACACGGTACAATTTGCAAAACTTTTTTTAAATATTTTCTTCTTTGCCCCCCAAAAGTGACCCCCATATTCAAAAATCATTTATTTTCGTTTCACATCCGTGTTTGGGTCACAGAAATACATATTATGTGTATCAAATTTCAAGTTATTCGGCCCATTAGATTCAGAGCAAATTGGCTGTGACAGACGGACAGACAGACAGACAGACACACGAGTGATCCTATAAGGGTTCCGTTTTTGCCTTTTGAGGTACGGAACCCTAAAAATCGACGTAATTGTTATTTTAGTTCGCTAGTTAGCCATATTTCCTATTTCCATACAGTAATATTTCCAAATTAACGAAAATAGGTAAATTTTTGACAGCTGTTTACGACGTTGCCAACTTTTAGCATGCACGCTCTTATGCCACAATCTTCTAATATTCGGGAAAAATAATATGTAATTATAATGTCTTACGGGAAATGGTTGACTCCAATTTCGAATTATTTAAGAACACAAAAATGCATCATTGTCGTCAGAATAAAAGCTTGTTTTGTGAACTAGCTACGACGGCGCCATTTTGACAGTTGTATTCCCCATTTAAACAATCTTCTCATTTTAAATTTTAAAAAATGGGAAGAACAAAATGCATTTTCTAACAAAATTAAATTACAAAAACCATAAAATATTTATAAAAATAAAAGTATTCGTGCACAAATTATAATGGAGCTGAAATTAGAGTTCCGTAAACTCGGAGTAAGCATTAATGTATTTAATTATTCAGTTTGTCTCTCAAGTGTCACGAATGACAAGAAAGAAGACCTTGAAACATTTAAGGAGACATTTTAAACCAACTGCATTGCTGGGTTTGCAGAATTACCTTACAAATAAATTAAAGGACGCTTCCTTAGAAAAGTGTATTTGGTTCGGGTTGGGTTTAGAAACGTGCCGCCTCGTTAGAAATAATGTGAGGTTAGTTAGGGGTTCTGGAGGGTCTCCTAAACCCTCCACAATTTTTTTTTTGACGGAGATTTTTTTTTTTTTAAATAAAATGTATTTTTTTAGGTAAGTTTACAAAAAAAATACTTTTTTACAGATGCAAGAGCGAGCGAAGCGAGCTTGGGACTAGAACTAGAACCCCAAAATAACCTCACATTCTTTCTAGCGAGGCGGCACGTCTCTAAATTTCAACCTTTGTATATTATGTATATTCAACTAGCTTTTGTACACGGCTTCGCCCTTGTAGAGCTCGTAAAAGTATCTTATGTCCTGACAAAGGTCATGACCATGTCTATCTATGTGCCAAATTTTATCGAAATCCGTTTATCTGTTAATAAGGTTTGAAACGGTAACAAACAGACAGTTCACGTTTATAATAATAAAAAGTACATAATATATAATTACAAAGTATACAACGACAGCCCCATTTTATGTCCAGGCAGATCACTGTCTATTCCAAGGTTGCCTGGAAGAGTTCGTGGAAAGCGATAAGGCCGACTATTGTATATTTTGTAGTGTCAAAATCTTTTTTGTTATGTATTTTTGTGGTGTACAATAAAGTATATATAAATAAATAAATAAAGTATGGATAGAAAAGCGACGCAAAATTAATAAAATAAAAAATAAAAAAAAATTGGCATGTCATATTTTGATGTCTTGGCAGTACCTACCACATTTAATAAAAATATTTGGAAAGTTATATTTTCACTGCGATGCCGAAAGGTTCTGGAGTGGCGACCGCATACCGGAAAACGTAGCGTTGAAAGTGGACCGATGACCTTGTGAAGGCCGCAGGAATCCGCTGGATGCGAGAAGCACAGAACCGGTCAAAGTGACGGTGCTTAGGGGAGGAAAATGTCCAGCAGACGATGATAGGTAAAGTTGAACAAAACAATCGATGAATTTCAACTAATCACTTTATCCCATCTCAGATAAAAATCAGTTCAAAAATGCACTCTATGGTTCAACAGAGGCCAAAAAACCAAATAATATTCATCTCGCCATGAAAGCGTGAAACACAAATGACATTAAAACCCCTAGTAAGTGGTCAGGTCAGGAGATATCATGATTTATTCGACAATTAATTTTGTAACGGTTATAAAGGGCGGGTCTCGATACTTAAAACAGTTTTAGGGGATTTCTCTACCTGAATCATTTGAATTTTGGTTGTAAAGACTCGGAATACCAATAAAGGATCTTGTTTGGATAATGGAATGTTATTTATTTGATTTGGTTTGCGAAGAAAAATGGTGCAAACTGGTGCAGCCAAGAGAAGAGAGTAAAATTGTTATCGGATGTCATCAAATACTGTTCCCAAACAGTGTAATTTCAACATCAATGACGTAACTGATATTTTGTGAAAGAAAATAGATTTATTTAGCACAGACCAAAACGCACTCAATAATTATAATATGCAGCAGATAAAAATTGAAAATAAAAATCAAATAAAAAGTGTAAAATGCGATGTAAGGGGAGTGTGCCTCACGGCTGCGCCAAAAAGGCCCAATTCAGCAAAGATGCCAGACAACGTAACATAATATTGTGATTTAAAAAAGTTTCTTGCCCTTTCTTCTCCGGACCCCACTACGGTTTGAAAATAATAAGCAACTAGCTTCATTTTTCGGGCAGACCGACTCCTTGACAGTTAAAAAGTGCATGTAAACGGTTTGATTGAAAAAAGTTTGAATTACTATTTTGCAGCTACTAAACTCTATAAGTTCCAACTAGAGTGCCTTCTTCTACATCCATCGTTTCCAACAAAACTAAAACTGCGCCATATTCTAATGCATAAAACGCGTAAACTAAAACCACACTCGGGTGTAGGTGTTACGTACATAGTAATTTGTCTCGCATTTACAGTCTCTGAAGCGGTTGCATAAATTTGCACCAGACGACGGTTGTGCCGTTCACAATGAGCTTTTAATGTGCTCTGATGCGGTATACATTCCCCTCTGTTTATTAGGATACGTGGGCCTGGGTATTGATTAGGTAGACTTAGGGCTTGTGGGTTATGAGCTGCATAATTACAAAGTTTGTTATAAGCGTTTTGAAAGATTGTACGCGGTTGAGCCGTGATTGAAAATTACATTAGCTTCTAGACTAGATGTTTTTAACATTAAAAAGATTTTCCATTAATCTTGAATATCTAAACAGACTATCTTTTATAACCAGAATTTTGCAGTAAACAACTTCTAGTCATTTGCATTTCCAATTTATACCTATGTGATTAACGGATAGTGCCGAAACAATGATTATTTTTTGTTACGATTTAAATACCACAGAGTACTAGATATTACAAACAACATCTAAAAATATAATAAAATTTATTGAATTGAATTGAATTGAAAAAAAACCTTCCCGATCTTTGAGGGTGTTGTTAGGTATCGTACTGAGAGTCTATTTCTAAGATAATTAAAAAAAAAAAAATTGTATTAAAAAAAGATTTTTTAATATAATAAAAACAATCGCCACATTTTTTTCAACGGGAGTTATTAGTACATGGGGCGCGGGCCGTCATTTAGCGGGTGTCTACAAGTCATAACTTATGACCCCTGTTGATTTGCAATTTTTTTATGGATTTTGGGGTAATTTTGGTACTCAAATCATGAATTGTAAATAGCAATAACTATTTTATTTTCAAGTACCTTTAGCCTGTGGCTTCGCCCACGTGGAGGTCGGAAATTATCCCACGGGAACGTACTATCGGGATAAAAAGTATTCTATAATGTTAATCCAGGTTATAAACTATCTGTGTGCCAAATGTCATACAAATCCGTTCAACCGTTTTTGCGTGATTGAGTCAGAACATCCAAACATACAAACTTTCACATTTATTATATTAGTAGGATAGTAGTAACACTGACGAGGAACAGAGCTCCCACCTCATTCTTGCCTTTATTGGCCGGCTTGAGTGGAGATTCGCAAGAGCAAACGTGCTCGGAGGAAGAAAGTATTCCAGTAAGATGCTGGTAGGGGTCTTGACCGTACTTCCGGGATTGTCCTGATAGCCGTGGAATACCGCTCCACTCCTCATAAGCACCTCAGGACATGTTGCCCCCTTGTCGTTACGACACTTTGTGCTAGCGACCGTTTTCGGGGGCCCATTATTGAGTGTGTCAGTCATGGTTTTAGTCAGTAAGAGTCTGACACGCCCTTTGTCTTCGTCGCTCTTTCTTAGTCATTAGATGATTTCCCACACAAAAAAAAAAAAAAAAAATTGGTACAGTACAGATCTATACTCCATTTAATATAGCATTAGTCAAATAACGACAGTTATTGTGTTGTATTGTACCTATATCAGGCACCTGTCTGTCACAAAGGTGGAATACACAGCTGAGATATTTTTTGTACGCATTAACTTTAATTCAGCTTTTTGAAAAGAGAATAAATTATTTTTTAAATATTGATTTGAATTCAATATTGTTGAGATGACTGCATTTTAGTGTTCGTATATAAAAGGTAAATACAATACATTGCTTTGCATTTATCGTGAAATAACGGAGCTTATTACACGCTCATATTGAAATAACGATGTCGTTATAACGTTATTTGTCTAATGTAATAATGTAAGGAGTATAGGTACATTCAAGATCATATTCTAAATAGGACACGAAACTTTCCTTCCGTACTTGAAATACTGCGTAATAAAAAAGCGCTGTACACATTTTATTCCTCACCGTTTTCCCTCCCTCAAAGCACCTTGATTACAGATCCCTACAAAAATATGAAGTAACAAAATCTTTGTCTTTTAAAATTCGCACTCAGTGCTATCTATCTTAACCACCCTCCCTTTGCCTTGTTCCCCTATAAAAAAATAAACTGTCATTTCAAGAGGGTGCATTTTTCCATTTTTCCTTCATGGTATATTTTCTTTTTTTGCTTTTAAAATTTCTCTATGGCAGCTGTTTATTTTTTTTATACAGCGTTTTTGTAGGCTAAGGTAATGTTTGAAGGAGTATGTCATCATTTTCTGGTGTTTAGGGTAGAAATAAACTTGTTCCTTTTGAAGTGAAATCAGAGGCCAAAACATAAAATGGTAGATTATTTAAACTTATATACATACATAAAGTCATGCCTACTTCCCAAGGGTAAATTATTGACTCCCCCTCCCCCGCCCCGTTTTGGTATTTTGAAACCCAAGAACCAGTCGTAATAACAGTTTCTTAGCTCGTCATTCAATACTCA
The DNA here is from genome assembly GCA_948150665.1 of Conistra vaccinii. Lineage (NCBI taxonomy): Eukaryota > Metazoa > Arthropoda > Insecta > Lepidoptera > Noctuidae > Conistra > Conistra vaccinii. Next base: position 4,087,583 of record OX411326.1, on the reverse strand, counting down.
AACTAACTACCTATGTACTTAAAACCCTTTTCAGATAGTCCGTCACCACCGTAAGGCACCGTTCACACGATCCATAACGATGAGCAAACGAGCTCTTTTTGTTGCCATAACAAGTTTTAGCAAGTCACCGACATGAAAAACTAAGAAAAATATAAGACTTGAATTATGTTGGCATTTGTGTCAACTATGAGGTTTAAGTAGACTTGATGACTTTTGAAGTCTTCTTATTTTCGTGTGGTTAGTGACCAACCTGGTGTTAGAATTTTAAAGCCGCCCATGGGCCTCTGACTTGGCTCACATGCCGTCGAGAAATATCTCTCAAGCATGCCGGTTTCCTCACGATGCTTTCCTTCACCGTTTTTGAAGCAATTGATAATTATACAATACGCACATGAATCCGAAACGTCAGAGGTGCGTGTTGACTTGTCAGTCCAATGGTCACACCACTAAGCTATCACTGCTCATGGGGTTTGAAGTGAATTGAATTGAAAGGGTAGGTATTTAATAAGTTTTGGTATTTTGTAAGTGGTCTTAGTCGACTGCTTAGCAAGGTGTACTGAGCTGGATTCTTGCAGCAGCAGCCCGAAGTCTGAACCATTGTGCCCGGTCCATGGCCATAGGCCCTCAAAATTTTCAACTATTATTTTTTTATTTCATTTAAATACATATAAATTACATTTTTAAATATTTCTTAAAAAAAAGATATAAAAAACATTTAAAAATATAAAAAATAGTCGCCCATCGGCATCAGGAACAGGGTCCAAGCTGCCGGTGGTCAGGGCTCTAGAGAGAGGAACCTCCTCACTATGCGTGCCGTGTCTAGGAGTACTGCTTTCTGAATCAAGCCCTTGACCCAGCCACGCAATGAGAGCCTCCTGAGGTGTTGGTCGAGGCTCTCCGCTATTAGGCCATTAACCGTTACGATTATCGGTACAATGATTGCAGAGTCCACGTCCCACATGTCGACAACCTCGTGTGCTACTCGTAAGTCAAGATACTTGATTTTTTTATCTTTCTCAGCTTTCACGAGATTCTCGTCATGAGGGACAGCAATATCAACAATCATTGCACGGCGTTCTCGTCGATCTATCATCGCAATATCAGGCTTATTCAACTATTATTTATTATGAGCTTTGGCCTGCGACTTCATTCGCGTGAAATTTCTTGTTTTAACATAAAATATGTCCTTCTAGCTACGCCCCGCGGTTTCACCCGCATAAGTCTCAAATCCCGTGGGAATATCGGGATAAAAATTATCCTATGTCCTAACCCAGGTCATGGTCTACCTGTGTGCCAAATTTAATCCAAATCCGTTCAGCCGTTTCAGCGTGAAAGCGTTGCAAACAAACAAACAAATAAACTAATTTTCGCTAGGATACATATAGTTTGCACAGTTAGTTAGGATAGTTAGGATTGAGTTTTAGAGAACAAAAAAGACCAGTAATAAAAAGCAAAACTGCAAAGCTTTATACGCTTTTGGTATTCGGGAATTCTGTTACATTTATCAATGGCGTGATAGTTTTCCTTTTGTTATGACTGTAGAATCCAAAAAGCATGAAAACATTTGAATGTACGAATTTTACAGGTTGCCAAACTGCTGTACCTTTGTTTGTCAGCACGGGCTAGTAACTCTTTGTTATCAGTCGTTAGGTAAGGTAGGAAATTTAATAAAATGGGCCTTAAATGCTTAGATGATACTGACAAAAAAATATTGGCGGAAAGCCTTGATGTGATCGGTACTTTCTAACATCACATCATCATCATCATCATCAGCCTATTAATGTTCCCACTGCTGGGACACAGGCCTCCTCTCTGTGAGAGGGAGTGGGCCGTAATCCACCACGCGGGCCCAGTGCGGGTTGGTGGATGTCACATGTCTTCGAATTTTTGGTTCTAAGACATGCCGGTTTCCTCATGATGTTTTCCTTCACCGTTTTGAGAGCAGTGGTGATGAAATTATCTATACAAAGTAAAGCGCCTGCTTGGGTTCGAACCCACGACCCACAAGTCGGGGCCGTTACCACTGGGCCACCACTGCTCCCACTGCTGTTCTAACATCACAATTTGCCATTAATATGTTTTTTCTTGTGTAATATAGTGAATTAACATCACGCTGGAATGACCCTAGGGGTAGGCAGAGGTGTACCTACCTATAGCACCTTATAATTCCGCATATCCTAACTAATATTATAAATGAGAAAGTGAGTTTGTTTATTACGCTTTCACGCTAAAACGGCTGAACAGATTTAGATGAAATTTGACACATGGGTAGAACATGACCTGAAAAAGGACATAGAATACCTTTTATCCCTATATTCTCAGAGGATAAATATAGGCAAATAGTAGTTACTAATTCTAAGTCCCTTCATTCCATGTAATAAAGAGTAACCCGGGTACGAATCAGGGTAGGAATTAACGATGGAAAAACTTAACAAAACTTTTTCTGACCTGGGAATAAAACCCAGGAGGGGGCTCACCAGGCGCGCTTACCACTCATAGACAGTCTAGCAGTCTGGCTCATGTACAAAGAGAACAAATTCAGTTAGATAGCCGTTAAATTACATTCATAGTTTCCAATTATTCAATTTGAAACACAAATATTTTCAATACCATCCAAATATTTATAAACCCAACAATTGAAAATATTAATTAACAGACTGGAACTCGTTACGAACTCCGAAATAACACAAATATATAAATTTTCCACTACTTCCTAATGACATGTAAACAATAAACCAATCTCGAACATTTAATAAATTTAGCCGAAAACCCGAACTAACGAAGGAAGGGGCCTTATCTCAGTGTCTCTAATTAACACCTATGTATTTTACCCAAACGGAAGATATTCACAAAGTTACACCACTTCAATAAAAAAACAAAAATCAACTCTATACCAAAGATATACGGTGCTTCAAAAGTGTAAAGTATAACTGGTAAATCTCCATCCCTTGTCACAGTGGGTAGGTATAAATTAATTAGTTTTCTAAAGCCTTTCCGGTGAAGGATTTTGTTTTATTTTTAGTTTAATTATTTTGATACGGTTTTGATTTTATTTATAAGATTATTTTGAGGTATTTGCATAAGCTATCAATAGGGCAAAGTTAACAACTGCCTATTTTGAACCCTCATTCATAGCGTCGCTTGTTTTTGAATCTCAGTTTCTCGTCTCGTATTTACACGATTTCCGCTGTTAAATAAACTCATTTTATTTTATTTGCAAAATTCAAAATGACAGACACAAATACTTTGGTTTCAGTAATTAGCGTAATATTAATAAACAATGTCGTAGTTAAATATTTGTATCCTATAATCATATCAGCTGAAAGTCGTCTTATGTTGGACTAACGTCTCCTCATCATAATCAGCTTATAATCAGCCCATAATGTTCCCACTGCTGGGACATAGACCTCCTCTCAGTGAGAGGGAGTGGGCCGTTATCCACCACGCGGGCCCAGTGGGGGTTGGTAGATGTCACATGTCTTCTTTGGTTCTCTAGGACATGCCGGTTTCCTCATGATGTTTTCCTTCACCGTTTTGAGAGCAGTGGTGATGAAATAATTTACACAAAGTAAAGCACAATCCAAGGTTTGAACCTACGACCTACAACTCGTAAGTTGCGACCGTTACAACTTGGCCACCACGACGTCTCCTCCAAGCATCAGCCAAACGATTGGTCCTCGCATCCGCATCCAACTGATACAACATTTCTACGCAAAAATAATTATATTCGTACCTAAACAGAACTACATCCACGAGCATATTATATTTAATATACCTTGCGCTAAATTCAAAAGTGATTTATTATGAAATAATATTTTCAACTTTGAAAAAAGACCTATTTTATAATATTATGCTTTCGAAAATATTATATTGGTAACACCATAAAATTTCTACCAATGCTTTACGAGAAAATCGCTTTTGACTGTACACGTAAACACAATTAATCTACAGGCTATTCAATATATCTGCACGCCACAGATGCCGAATGTGTCCTTCCGCTGAATTTGACAGTGCCTATGCGGTCAGGCTACATACAACTTATTACCATAAATCCAAAACATTTGTAGCATATTCAAGCCCCTGCATTAATTGGTATCGGCAAGTGGCAAATGATTTTGAAGCGTTTTGTATTTGCCCAACGACTGCCAATTGCATAACGCACTTTCAATTATTATTATCTGAAGTACTTTTAAGGTATCGGTCACACTGCGGGCGCGATCACATCCCGTTCCGCCGCGAATTGAGAGAGAAAGAATGAAAATAAAGTAAACAGTTATAAGTTAAAAGTAACAAAGTTAGTTAAGTATCATCATTGCCATCATGTGGCAAGCTCCAGCGAAAGATCTAAAATGATCTCCGACACACGACACCCTTTGTACGACAACATCGTTGTGCAAGAAAGGCTGAAAAGCCGAACAGTTTTTTTAAGTGTGTCGTCCCACTCACTGGCGAACGACCAAAAGACAGACTGAAGCTGTGGCGAGACAGTGCTTCCTTACCCAAACCATTCGTTCCACCTACTGAAGATCTCCCACCTGGACATAAGTTGCCTTGGGTAGCCAGAAAGTCTTTAACGACTCCGGACCCAGGTTGGCCGAAGCAAGGAAATCCTGTTCAGGGTTCAGATTCATAGAAGACTCTGACTTGGAGTGTAAATGTGGTGCTGTGGTGGGTTCGTTTGTGATAACAAACGATGGCACACTTAATTTCGTTTCCTGCGTGTCCTGTCAGCTGCAGGTTACAGGAACTGATGGATGCTAGTGATAGCGCCAAACACGTGGTCGAATTCACGGCCGAGTCTATTTAGATTGTCATCGACATGCTAAGAAGAAGGTCGTCATCATTATTGGCAGCCTTGTTCCACTCAATGCTGAGCATAAGCCTCCTCCCTTTTGTGCTATCTCGTTCACTCATCTATCTATACTAATAAAAAAACAACGGGTTGCACTCCGGGAGTTGCTTTAGTTATCAGTATAAGGCTGCCTGTCCACTTAAGCGGAGAGGAGAGGAGAGGAGCGGAGATGTGCCATTATTAACCAATCAAATCTAAACTCAGGGGCGGAGTCAAGATTCTATTGGTTAATATTGACACATTTCCGCTCCTCTTTTCTCCTCTCCGCTCCAGTGGACAGGCAGCCTTAAAGTACTATAATTTATATGGTTATATACAATATTCATTGGTAGTAGTAGTATATTTATTTATTTTCAAAATCTAACAAACAAAATATCTAACAAAACAACATAACATAACATATATAGTCTAACAAAATAAACAATTTATTTTAACACTTTTCATGAAGTATGTTTTGACTGCTTTTTATTTACCCATCAATATGGGTAAAATTTCGTAAAGTCAAAGACTATTTATTTTGATATTTACTTAGTCGGTTGCTAGGCAACGGATCTTACGGCACAATGTGACGCGAGTTTAAAATTTTTTACCCATCCGAAAAATAGTGCACAACGCCGATAAAGAAGTTTTCACTTCAAAAAGCTGTAAGGTTTGTTTTTCTGTTTGAAAGCGTTAATCTCTGGAACTACTAGTTTGATTTGAAAAGTTCTTCTTGCATTTGATAGTCAAGGTTATAGGCTATTTAACAGGACGCTATGACCCTGCGGAACTGAGCAAAAATAAAAAAAATGTAAGAAAGCGAAAACGAAGTAATACCATGGGCGGCGATGTGATGCGGCTACTACCTAATACTAGAACCGAGCATTACTGCGAAGAGCCGAACTATGCATGTCAACGTGCCGTGGGATAATTTCCGACCTCCACACGGGCGAAGTTGCACGCAAAATCTCGTAAAAATAGTCAGGAAATTCAACATTAAAACCAATTCCCTTCAACATACGCTTTGTTTTTGATTACGCTGCAACATTCCCCAGCAAGCCCCGAGCCAGCGCTGATCTCCAAGCTCTAGCAATATACTAAGATAATATTCTGTCACTGTTGCTATGCTATAGCAACAGTTCATAGCCTAGCAATATCCTGTTTCAGATTGTTTGCTGTACCCCATCATCTTTACTCCTCTGCACTTAAGTTTGTGATGGCGGACACAATAATTGAGCCAGTCGGAAAATTTTAATTTTCTAAAATAAGCTTAAAGTTTACGTAGTAAGCAAGACAAATTTTTATGCATGAAATGTGTCTTTTTACTGATGATAGATTTTTATGGTGTACCTGAATGTGAATAAAATAACCGCCATTTTTATTTTATACAGCTTACATTCAGCAAACACAAGAAAAGAGTGTCTTCTATAAAAAAAAAATATTACTTTACGGTTTCATGTCAAATTCTTCTTAAATAATATTTTAATAATCTAATATGTACCTACTTAAGCAACTTTTCATCCTTTATTTGCTTCACGAACGTCTAAAATATTTATAGCCAGGATGCAGCTGCAGCAATGACGATTTCATCTTGTTTGATGTTTTTCATCTTCATCTTAGTACTTAAGTTTGTTAGTGCTAATAATATGACTGCATCCACAAGTTATATTTTTATGAAAATGGAAGCTAAAATTAGGAACATACATTTTGCTACCAGCTGCGGTAAAACGGATCTTTATAATATTTTATATAAAGTGCAAAAAAGTCATAATATTATCAGGAGTAAACGTGTTGACAAGATTTAATACCTTTATTTCTTTCTTCACAAACATTTTAAATTGTTACCATAGCTTTTTAAGTCAAAATAAACGTGTAAGTAAGCACATTAACAGCAGAACTCAAGATAAAACGATAATAATTAAAAGAAAAAAAGAAAATTTTCCGTGCAAAAATTAAACACGGGCAAAATTAATTCCTGAAAATTACACAAGGCCGGCTTGTTTTCTAAAAATACTTTAAACAAAAGCTATAGAATTTTACGGCGGCCGCCAGTGTATCGGGGCATAATTCGAGTATGCAAGCATCAAATACGGCCGAGTTATTATGAGCCCTGTTCCCTGTAAGACTTAATTAAAATTGTGTTCCTTATTGCCGACGGGAAAATTATTCCATTATGCCTTAAGCTGAAAATGCTTCGTTCATGAAAAGAAATTCATGTTAGTAAATTACCTACTGTTACTTTGAAGCTGTAAAATGAATGCATAGTTTGTTATAGGTAGGTTTTTAGGGTTCCGTAGTCGACAAGGAACCCTTATAGTTTCGCCATGTTCGTTTGTCCACGGCTTAGCTCAGAGACGCTTAGTACTAGAAAGCTGTAATTTAGCATGGGTATACATAAGATTAATCACGTCGACAGCGATAAAAAAAAAAAAAAAACATTTTTGTTTTTCCTTCCCTACCTGTAAACTGTTGTGTGGGGTATCGTTGGAAAGATCGTTCAAAAATATATGAGTGTGAGTGTGTGAAAACCATTTTTGGACTCAGGGATCTGTTTGCGAAATAATAAGCTCTAAAGTGCAAATTTTTGTTAGAGTCAAGTGTCCCCCACTTGACTCCAACAAAAGCAGCCCTGCTAGCTAAATGGTTTGTTTTGGTTATGTGAAAAAATTCACGGCAGTAACGAAATTAAAGGAAAACTATCACAGCTAAGTAATAATAAGCTAATAAATTATTTTAGTTCAGTCAAATAGCTCGTATATAAGTACCTACTTTTACTTTAGGTTCCTCTATAACAATTTTTTATTTTTTTATTATAAATGTTACAAATGTTGGAACGCCGACGTCTCCGTGACGTCTCTCTCTCGGCGGTGGGCGCTAATGGCTGCAACACAGTTTTTGAAAAACGAATGTAGCTGTTAAGAAACACCAAACATTTGTGAACCTGTTTTTGTTCCAATAAAAGTTTAGTTTTTTATTTAAATAGGCTCTACAAATTAACGAGTAATAATCGACCAACTTACATTTGCAGTATGTATGGGAGAACATGATTTTCAACTACAATGTTAAGTTTGTTTTTAAGATAAATTCATCCCAACTACGGAATCCTTCAATGTGGGTGGTCCGATACGTACTTGGACAGTTTTTTATTTTAATTAGAGTTCATGGTGGTTATGGTGGGTATGGTGTTCTTCGTATCTATACAAGTTAGTTTTGTTACTACAACGAGATAACGAGATTAATAAGGAAATTCCTAGAGATTTTTGGTAGTACACTATGCTCGATATTATCTTATCTGTTTTATTTTATTTTAATATCATTACATCAAGCTTGTTTTCATTGGTAGCTCGCCGTCCGATAAGGACCAGGTCCGGGACGAGCGACGACGGCGCGTTGTGTTGCACGCGCCTCAAAGAGATGTCAGCACAACTGACGGGGTCCGCTAGGACCGATGCCTGCCGGGTTTGCGGGAAAGTCCTAAAGGGTTACCGTGGCCCCTGGCAAACTACAGGCAACTGAAAGAACACGGGTGGGTTTAAGTCAGTAAGAATCTGACACGCCTTCCCAGAGCGGGAGTAGTTATTTGATTGTTTTGTTTTGCATTGTTTTCACGTGTATAATTTCAACATAAATGTTGTAACCAATTTTTTGATTTTATTTTATTTATTTCTGGGACAATAAACAGCTACAATATGTTTACAAACAAAAATAATGAAGGCTCCTAAGTAGTGTTAACAATATTGCAGCCCACTACATTATCCGTATGTTAACAAAATTAGGATAACGTAATAAGTGCCACTAGATAAGCATTTCTCAGATAAATAACAAGAAAAATACTAATTATTATTAAAGTACAATACAATAAATTAATTATAAAAAAAAAACTAAGTAAAAAATAAAAATGAGATAAATACTTAGTCATTTTGAATAAAATTAATAATTTACAAGAGAGTCCGTGAATTTTCTTGCCCGTTCTTCTCCATAGGTACCTACAACGCTTTGGAATGGGCAACTAGCTTCATATTTCTGAGTGACGGACTCCTTGACAATTCAAAAGTGCCTGTAAATTTATTAATACAAATAAATGCTTTGAGTTTAAGTTCCATGTGTTAGTAAGGCTATTGTCACCAACCGGGTACATACCCAAACCCTGGGCTGCTACTGAGAATTTCTTGTTGGGAAAACGTAGATCTTATTTTATTATAAAGTGTAATAGCCTTAGTTTCAGCCCCGCTGAAAAAACAAACTATTTCAAACCGTCTTCTCACTACATAAACTACAATTTCAATTAAGATACTGCCATCAATTCAGGGCCTTTGTAATGTTGACTAACATGATAGCTGTGGGCAAAACAAAATAGATACAATAATACCTTTTAAGACCAACTCTTTAGATACGCGCCAGCTGAAAACCGCTTTATCTTTTCCTGACCCCAGCCTTGAGGTAAGTAGCTGTTTCCATTTAGCGTCTATTGTTTCGCTATAGTTAGTTTTGTACGCTAAATTAAAATTCAGGTCTCCTTGGTGTAGTGGTCGCAAGCGCTACTACGGAGCATGAGGTCCTAGATTCGAATCCCAGGTCAGACAAAATAATCAAATATTTTAAAATAATAAAATTAAAAAATATTAATAATTAATATAATCAGTACGACGTAACATAATGTAACATAGATTTGAAAATTTTCATCCATTCATTTCAATTTTACGAATGTATACACGTACGTTTTCGAAAGATCATTTTCACCAAAAGCAGTAATAGCGATTGGTGATTTTGAAGGCGCACTCAGTTCGGATTGTGGTCGGTTTTACGAATTTTGCCGATGCTACATCCAAGTTGTGTCGTACTTTACCTACATATTTTTTGTATAATGTTATTGGGTTTTTCATCTGGAATTTCTCAGTGGCAGCCCGGAGTCTAAATTTGTGTCCGGTGGATGGCAATAGGTTCGCAGTATTTTACATGGAGCGACTGCTTATCTGACCTCCACAACCCTGTTACTGGGTAATACGGTACCCCATGGTAAGACTCGTTGTCAGACTTTCGGGCTTCTGACTACCCGTAAAGACTTTTATCCAAGAATGACACATAACTGGCAAATTGTGGGTGTACTGTAGGTACACCTCTGTCAAACCGTTTGGGGAAACAAGGCGTGATGTTATGTTATATTATTATGTTTTGCAAAACTTGCTTTTAATTTATGGGTGACGATGAAGCAAGGTTCACCTTTTATGTTTGGATATTAACAAAAAACGAATCTGCGAGTTATCAGCTCAATATCCTGTGTACTTTCCAGTGAGTTCAGATTGCCTGAAGCTTTTGGGATGATGCATAAGTGTCATAACGTCGAATGATGGATTACGTCAAGAGGATGAACGCCAGAAACAAAAAACACAACTTTTTTAACTTTGGTATTTCTATGATCAGCAGGCTATCTTAGTAATGTTTATGAGTATAATTATCAATGTTTTGCGATTTTCACGAGCAGACCATTTTTCATCACTCACATTATTTTTTTAAGCCAATCTAAGCACAAACAGCTACATACCTCCACGCGACCCATACCTGCAGCCACCACGAACCTTCATTGTGCTAGTGACAAACTACATGAGACGTATAATAAAAGCAGCCTTGAGAAATGTGCCCGCGTCCAAGCCCCTTTGTAACTCCGCCATTTGTAAAATACGGAGAATAAAATATTTTCTTAGAGGCCGGTATGCGTTCGCGTAAACAAAGGTAAAAGGAATTGTTACCGTTCTCTTTTTGGGATATTTTTGACTTGATGAGGATTGTTGTTTTGGTTATTGCTTTTTCAGTAAGATGTACCGACCTACTAATAAAAATAATAAAAAGATTCCTAACCTCAAAGAATTTATAGAGGTAAATAAAAGCTTCTGTAGGATGAGACTGTAAATTGGCAAGCTTAGCTTCGAACACCATCCAGGTACGGAAGCCAGGAAACTCTAAAGCATAACCTTTAGTGATATGTGTGTGCGCAGGATAGTTAGGATAGGTAGGTGAAGGTAGGGTGTAAGGTAGGTAGGTAGGGAGGTAGGTAGGGTAGGTAGGTAGGGTAGGTAGGTAGGGTAGGTAGGGTAGGTAGGTAGGGTAGGGTAAGTAGATAGGAAGTAAGGGATAGGTAGGGTAGGTAGGTAGGTCAGGCAGTGTAGGTTAGGCAGGGCAGGGTAGGTAGGTAGGTAGGTCGGGCCGGGTAGGGTAGGTAGATAGGGCAGGGTAGGTAGATAGGGTAGGGTAGGTAGATAGGGCAGGGTAGGTAGATAGGGCAGGGTAGGTAGATAGGGCAGGGTAGGTAGATAGGGCAGGGTAGGTAGATAGGGCAGGGTAGGTAGATATGGCAGGGTAGGTAGGTAGGGTAGATAGGTAGGTAGGGTAGGTAAGTAGTTCGGGCAGGGTAGGGTAGAGAGGTAGGTCAGGCAGTGTAGGGTAGGTAGTTAGTTAGGGCAGGGTAGGTAGGTAGATCGGGCAGTGTAGGGTAGGTGGGTAGGGCATGGTAGGTAGGTAAGTAGGTAGGTCGGGCCGGGAAGGGTAGGTAGATAGGGCAGGGTAGGTAAATAGGAAGGTAGGTAGGTAGGTAGGGTAGATAGGTAGATAGGTAGGTAGGTAGGGTAGGTAGGTTGTTCGGACAGGGTAGGGTAGGGAGGTAGGGCAGGGTAGGTAGGTAGGTCAGGCAGTGTAGGGTAGGTAGTTAGGTAGGTAGGGCAGAGTAGGTAGGTGTACCGTAGATACGAGTAAGTACTTACTGCTACCCGTGCGAAGCCGGGGTGGGCAGCTAGTTATAAAGTATAATTTAAGGGGGATGCGCCAGGGTAGCACGCGAAATTCTGATTTTCTTACGTTTTTTTGCAATTTGCAGCTCAGTGTCAGGTTGTATGTTATTGAAATATGATTCGCGACCGTAACAAATATGGCTTTACAGAATTATAATCATTAGAATTAGCAATACAACTTCTTAAGTTAGCAAAGGTGTCAAATGTCATGATTTAATGAAATAGTCATTCAATACACTTTCATGAACTTAGAGAGATGTATTGATGACTTTTATGATTATAATTCTATAAATAAACATTTGATACGACCGCGAATCATATTTAGGTCAACATACAACCTGATACTGACCTGCAAATTGCAAAAAACGTAAGAAAATTTGAATTTCGCGGGCTACCTTGGCGCATCCCCCTTAAGTACAGATTTCTTAACCGAACACAATACATGATTATAAACCAGTTATTTAGTTATTAGTTGTTATTACCAAATAGAGGGACTCATTGCAAGATTTCATCTTCAATTGAACTGAACAGACAGCTGTGTTGTTGGGGAGTTTGTTGCGCCACTTCTTCTTCCGAGCTAAAACACTAGGAAGTAGTGATATACGAGCATTTTGGGGGACTGTCTTATGTAATTTTGGAGTTCGAAAATTTCTGATTCTCAGCTTAGTTTGAATAAGGGACTTTTGATTTTGAATTTGACAAGAGGTCTCAAAAGGAAATATGATAAAAACCATATTTCCTAATAGCCACAGGCCACAGCACATAATCCGGATCAAAGTAGCAAAAGGATCAATAAAAAAGCAAAGCAATAAAAGACGTAGAAAGTTTCCCAGCAGGAAGTCTTAAATTCCCGGCTTATTTCCAGAATCTTCCTGAGCGAGGAAGAAGTCGTACACTCATTAGAAGACACATGAACTGTTCCTGCCTCGCTTCGTCGGAAACTAGGTTGGCTAATATCTGTTGCAGACAATTAAGATGAGGAAATTAAGATAGTATACCTATTGTAATAGCGGACGATGGAAAGTTGGGAGTTTTAGGTGGCGGCTCGCCAAAATATAATGTTATTGTCTTGGGAAAGAATAATATGCTTCGGGAAATCTTCCCTTTTTGATAGTTCAATAATATTTATTGCGTTGAATAGCTTCTTATCTATAACGCCGTCGTCGGTAGTAATAACTGCCTCTGTGATCTAGTGGTCAAACCATCTGTCTTAGACCCAGAGGTCCCGGGTTCGATTCGCAGTGGGAGCAAAATTTTCTGCTTGGTTTGGTTGGTGGAAGTGCTTGTTCTAAGTCCGCCTGGCTAACTACCAATATCTTATCTAAGTCTGTCGCCATAACAACAATGATAATAGCATCGTTGTGTTTTGGTAGTTAGAGATAAGATAGCCAGTTCCTCTGTGGTTGAGGATTCCGGATGAAGCTCGCTTCCACCTTCGGCCTGATTATCACTTACCATCACGTCAGATGTAGGCCAAGACCTTCCCCGTTGTGGAAAAACAAAAAGTGTAATAATAAAAGCTTTCAGCTTATTAGTTATGTTCTTGAGAAACACCAGGTGCGTAGTACTCGCAACCAGCTTGCGTGTTTGATGAGCAAAAGGAGAATGTAAGGGTCGTAGCAGGTGACGTTCTAAAGTTTCTGCCTACCTCCATGGGAAGAAGCCGTGAGTGTATGAGTGAGTGAGCTTGCAGTTTTTATTTAAACAATCCAATAATGTATGGATTGTGCGTTTTATTTTGTGTTCTCAATGATAACTGAAGACAAGTGGTTTAAGAGGAAACTTTTGGGTGGTTGGTATTGGTTTTGGAACTGAAACTTGCTATGCGATAGAGATGTTGACTGGGGAAAAAACCTATTAAGTTCGTCAGTCAGATAATAAAAAAATATTAGACACTTATTTACTGCTTTATTATATTTACAAATATATATTTAGATAACACGCATTAAACTTGGGGAGAGGGGCTTGCTATGTCACAATTCATTATAAAATCTACCGGAGAATGATGTCATGCCACATTTTAACTCGATGTATTGCCGTAATCTTTTGATTACGTAAAAAAGAAAAAAATATAATCTATCTGACGGACAATTTTTTTTTATTTTAAACATTCCCTATGTGGCCAAAACACAGTATAATTCAAATTTTGTTTGATGTTGTGTCATTTCATAGAATTTGAATTGATGGTTTACGTTATCAGATGATAGTATGTAGTTAGCAAAGGACTTGAATATAACTGGCGAAATGTGGGTGTACTATAGGTGTACGTCTGCCTAACTCTTCGGGGAAAATCAGCGTGATGTTATGTTAAATGTATGCGACATTACATGCAAAGCAGTTCTTTTAAAAATCATGAGTCCCAATTTCCCAAAATCTACCCTCCTAAAAGCACGAAACGCATTCAGACATCCATTGGCACGTTTTGGACACAAAGCACCCTAGAGGTACACAAACAGCACCCATTCGGCAATTCTTCGCTAATTTCGTGCACACGTAAACGCATTTCGGCGTCCTCATTTCACTTAACACTGGGAACGATCTAAAATACGTTCCCACACATTCGTTCATGTAAATAGGAGAGTCGGCCCCCACGTTCTGTAATAAATGCAAATTGGTTCGAACTCTCGATTCGCGGGGTAAAACTTTTCGCTGTACTACCCTAGTGGACCGAGTTTCCCGAATTCACCCTGTTTCTGATACGAATATTTCGTTCGAACTATTAACTAGTGAGGGGGTGAAATGAGCCGATTGCCTCTATTGCTTTTTGTTTTGATTTCGAGATAGTGTAGTGACATGGAACGGGTGGAGTGTTGCGTAAGTGGTTTAGGAATTAGAAATAATACTTCAACAAATACGTACCTATCAATTATAATATGAAAATGATACATTCCAGGCAATTCACTGTCCAGTCCAAGGTTGCCTGGCCGCCCATTGTATGTTATGTAGTATTTTATTTATTTTTTGGTCTGACTGCCTCTTTGGTCTAGTGGTCGCAAGCGCGACTGCTGAGCATGAGGACCCGGGTTCGATTCCCAGGTCGGGCAACGTGCTATTAGGTTTTCCATCTCGAATTTCTTAGCAACAGCCCGGAGTCAGGATTTGTACCCCGGTTGATGGCGATAGGCTCGCCCCCTATTACATGGGACTTAACCATAACTGGCGAAATGTGGGTGTACTATAGGTGCACCTCTGCCTTACCCTTTGGGGATTACAGGCGTTATGTTATTTTTCTGGTGTAAACTAATGTAAACTAATGTAAACTAATGTAAATTAAATAAATAAATAAAATAAAAAAGTCATTTATTCCATATTTCTAGGTTCCATTTCAAATGTTATTAGTAAATTTACTTATTGCATATTGTTAGTATGTGAAGGAAAACATCGTGAGGAAACCGGCATGTCTTAGAACCAAAAAATTCGAAGACATGTGACATCTACTAACCCGCACTGGGCCCGCGTGGTAGATTGCAGCCCACTCCCTCTCACAGAGAGGAGGCCTGTGTCCCAGCCGTGGGAACATTAAAGGCTGATAATGATATTGTTAGTACAGTTAGTAATGTCATCAGCCCGCCGTCTTATAGGTCTACCAACATTCCTCTTTCCTTGTGGTCCTTTCCATCTTGTAGTTTCTAATGTATCTTATATAAATAATAATAAATAAATAGTTGGTATATAGAAAGAGGGTTATTTTTTAACTTTTTCTTTCTCTATGAATTCTAAAGCATATTGTATGCAATAACCAAACAAAAAATAATAACGGAATGAGGGTTTCCCTGAAAATTCGCGCCACCAGATGGCAGCACTTTGACAAGAGGTCTTCTGCAGTGCGTTTCATCAAATTGTTCCTTTGCCGTAATGTTGGCTCCACTGTTAAACTTTAACACCTGACCTATTAGGTAGCGCCGCCGCTGTAGCATATTCTTGTTAGTCCTACAACAGAGGAGCCAACCTTACGGCATCGAAACTATTTGATGAAACGCACTATATTTCGACAATGAAGTTTTTATATGATGACGTTCATCATTTGTTTAATTAATTCGTTCATTATTCAGTTACGACTAAGGGACTAGTCATAACAAGCGCCCGAGGCGCGCGCCTTGTGCACTATGTTTTGTGCACTATGTTTTGTGCACACAAGAAAACCAGTTGAATATGACAAGCGCCCGAAACGCAGTGTTCTGTGCACGTTCCTCGTGCGCTTGTTATAACTAGTCCCGAATGGAAATATAGGCGCTTTGACACATTTGACAGGACGTCAGTGTTGCCAACTAGTGTACATAATTTTAGAAAACCCCTTCATAATAACAGTGTTCCAAAAGAAGTTACGTCCGTATTATTAATTGTCTATTATAGTTGCTGCAACTACATACCAAGTAAGCTGCTTATAAAATATGAAAAAATTATAAGCTGCTTATTGCAACAGCTAGGCTATTTTGCGTTCAGGAGTTATCGCGTTTGTTTTTTATTGAAGATTTGTTTATAGCTTTGTAAGCGGACTTGCAATAAAATTCACGAAATATGCAAAATAATAATAAACTATTATTATTTATTTATTATTTATTTTATTTAATACTTCAAGCACATAAATGTACAGAGGCGGACTTAATGCCATAGTCATTTTCTACCAGTCAACCTTAGGGTGTTGCAGAGACAAACAGTGGTAGGTGCAATTTACGAAAAATTTAGGATGTTTTATTTTATTTAAGTTAATATAAAGAAACACATATATAAACATAATATAGGATAACATAACTATTAGGTATCTCTCATAATGCAGTAAGGATTATAATGTCTGTGTCTTGCAATTAAGAGCGTTCATCCTAAAAGTTGGCAACGTCGCGGTCGTTAATAGCTGTCAAATATTTACTTCGCCCACACATAATTTAAGTTGCGGGTAGGTATACTCACATAATTTCACTTCACGCATACACAACTTTAATTTATATCGTATATCGTCTGCTCGACGTCCGTATTTCACTGCAAGGATCCAGCAGAATATCAGCATCAGGTATATTTGCCTGACACATGCTGAGCTGGATACACCGCACCTTGATTATAGTTTAAGTTGTCATATTGTCACTTCATTTGTTTAAATACCTATGTTTTTTCTTTTTTTGTATATTGTCATCTTGTTTTTACATAATTATATTCATGTAAATTGTAATTATTTAATTGTCTTTTGTGTGTACTGAATAAATCTTTTATCTATCTATATATCTGTCTACTTGTTTTGATTTTTGGAAATAATCCTGTATGGAAAAATGAAATGTGTCGAACTAACGAACTAGAATATTGATTATGAAATGAAATAATCAACGATACACCGAATAATTAATTTAGAGATGTAAAAAAGTATTTGGTAACTTTCCAAACGCCTTTTTTACACATAAAACGGATACAGCATCAAATTCAATGTTATAATAATTGTAATTCATTATTAATATTCTTGTTCGCTAGTTCACCACATTTTTTATTTCCATACAGTAATATTGCCAAATTAAACAAAATAGGAAATTTTTTGACAGCTGTTTGCGACGTTGCCAGCTTTTGGGATAAACGCTCTTAATCTATAGCCTTGACAATTTTCATAAGGCAGTGCGTACACTAGAGTCAAAACATTAAAGTTGGGTCTTGTATAATAAGACTGTTTCAGTAATTTTTTTTCAACACTTTAAAAAGAGACTGTTGTGAATATGCGTGGTGCCGTATAGGACCATATCCATATGCGGTTTTAATCCGCTCGACCGCGTACCGCCACGAACGCCGTCATCGAGCCTCTCCAATCGATATCTGCCTAGCCTCTTCACAACTATATTGGGGTTGCCTTTTAGTCTAACCGGATGCAGCTAAACACCAGTATTTTACATGAACCGACTGCCTATCTGACCTCCACAACCCAGTTACTGGGTAACACGATACCCCTTGGTAAGGCTGGTTGTCAGACTTTCGGGCTTCTGACGACCCCTAATAACTCTCAAAGATCCACGACTGACAGCCGGGGCCAACGGCTTAATGTGCTTTCCGAGGCACGGAAGAGTCTCGGAATGTAAAGATGCCCATCCACGGATCAACCTCGGCAGATGGAGCGACCCGTGCGGCTATTATTACATACCCACGAGCTCCTCCCCCACGAGCTCCTCCTCTTCGAGCCTCTCCATGTACCATTAAACTAAACCTTCTTGCATTGTGACAACTGTACTGAAGTGAATTTACAAAACGAAAAGTCATTTTCACAATGTCTAACAAAAACCCAAGTCTTAACCCGTCAATAAGTTGATTCTAATCGTGATCACGTGCACATAATCCCGTCCGCCAGTACAAAGGTTGCTAATAGTCATTAGTCGACATCACGCCCGCGGCTCGAGCCGCCATTTTAATCACGGCTAATAAGCGAGCTCCCTGTAATGGCGGCGAGTTCGACCGTGACAGTGACGGTCAATGAATTTTATTTTTATTGGGCTTGTAAGGATTTTGGTGGCAGGGTTAATTGGCGTTTGGTTCTAGTTGAGTTTGGCGTAATGATTCTGACCTTGGATTGGCTTGGTTTACCTGCCTGAAGCTAATAATTATGTAAATGACCGCGAAAGTTCCACGTTTCTTGAGAAATGTTGGAAACATAAAAGTATTTTAAATTAGCTTCGGCCAGTGACTTCACCCGCTTGATAATTATATATATTATAGCCTATGTTACATACATACATAAACTCACACTTTCTTCCCATGGGGGAAGGCAGAAAGTACAGAACGCCACCTGCTACGATCCTTACAAACTCCTTTTGCCTCGTTTAGTTTCATACATCTGGTCATACACGCACGCCGGTGGCGAGTACTACGCACCTGTCCTTTCTGAAGAACATCACCAATAAGGTTAGTATCCTCCTAGGGTGTTTCCTGTGACATCTGCCTTGTAAATACATTTTGTTAGTCGCCTTTCATTCATCCTCTCAACATGACCAAACCATCTCAGCATACTCCTTGTCACTACACCTTCTAGTCTATGTTACTTAGTGATAATATAGCATTCAACTGGTGAAAGAATTTTTTAAATCGGTTCAGTCGTTTTTAAGTTTATTTGATACAAACAAAACCAAAAATCTTTCATTTCTCTTTATAATAAATAAGTAGATTAATTATATAATCAGATAGGGCCATAATCAGTATCAATGTAGAAAGTTGACACATATTTCAGTTCAGTATTTAAACACGGAACTAGAACTGCCATCAAGTAGAATAAGAGATTAATAAAAAAAAAATTCTACAGCGTTTCAATAACATTCTTACAAGGATGAAATTGACCACTTCACTGTACGATCGAAGCCGCACCAACCCATAAATATTTATGGCACAATACCTTATAAATTGTGCGTTGTATAGAGCCATATGAAACCCTATGTTGACTAGAGCTATACCCAACAATTTCTGGTTCAAATCTCCATACAAATCATGCAAGTGGCAACGTCAATACATTTGAGGGGCTCGGGGCTATTCTCCGTACGATACATTCTATTTGTGTGGGACCGTGGAGCGTGAACTTGCATCAATCGCTTATGTAAAGGGATCAACCATATTGAGTGCATGTGCAGAATATTGTGGAGGAATTTTGTGTGTACCGGTAAGCTGCCCCAATATTACCCGGCGTCCTATCTTTGCCTATAATGAAAAAGCAGTAATATCTTTGCCTGATTTAAGGCCGTTTGTAATTCTACATGCAAGCCAAAAAAAACTTAATTGACACGACTTTCTACCCATCCAACAAAATTACAGCTTAACCGGTGTTACACTGGCACTGAGTGATCATTAATATTTTTCATGTGAATGTATGTGTATTATCATACCTATCTTCATATTTATCTGCCTAGCCTTTTCCCATCTAATGGGGCGGCTTCCAGTCTAACCGGATGCAGTTGTATAATATTTTATATGGAGCTACTGCTCATCTGACCTCCACATCCTCAACCCAGCTTCTGAGTAACACGACCATCATACCTATATTATACGAGTATCTGCCTAGCCTTTGCCTACTATGTTAGGGTCAGCTTCCAGTCTAACAGGATGCAGCTGAATACCAGTATTTTAAATGGAGAAACTGCCTATCTGACCTCCACAACCCAGTTACTGGGTAATACGATACCTCTTGGTAAAACTGGTTGTCAGACTTTCGGGCTTCTGACGACCCGTAACGACTGTCAAATATCCACGAATGACAGCCGGGACCAACGGCTTAAGGTGCTTTTCGAGGCACGGAGGGGTCTCGGTATGTAAAGATGGTCACCCATTCACGTGATCCACGGACCAACCGCGATAAGCGTAGCACGGGTAGATCCATCACGTTATGATGGATCTACCCGTGCGGCTGTTATTACTTAGCCACGAGCTCCTCACTATCATACCTATATTATTAAAAGAAAATAAAAAGTTTGACATCGGTGTGAAGTTTTCAAAATGTTCTAATATTTTTTATTTGTATTATATCTACTTTTCATACCGCGAGTTCCACCGATCGCGTCGTGATATCGCGTAACAGCCCACATTAATGCGATGTAAATGTTACGTGTGCGTTGTGCTGCCAACAAACACACCACGTTGCTAATACACAGATGATATTATAAGCACATGACCCATCCTCCAATTCTCATGCACGAGCCAGTCAATGGTAAGTCATCATCCCGCCCCAATCTCAATTTACGTGGGGTTCTTTAGGCGCGTTGAGCACTTTTTGAGTGAACAAACATCATGGAACTCGCGTCATCGTCACCTAACGCTTTCCATGAGCTATATATATCGAACGAAAGACATCAACGTGAGAATCAAAAAGCTACTTAACGAAATACATCAACGCGAAAATAAAAAAGTTACTTAGTTTTCACTTTTATCGGCAGTCTCCAAAGACTATCCGCTTTCCTGCAATCAAAATAAAAATCAACAAACTCTAAATAATCAAATCTGTGGGAGCGATTTCGTGAAAAGGGACGGAAGTGTGTAACAGGAAGCCGCGGAAGCGCGCACCATTTGATTTGACCAATGAGCGCGCGCAGTGCTAGAGTTGGCAGTCAGAAACGACCTTGACGAGGCCCGTCCCTTTAATGTTGCTTTAAGCTTATTACCAAGGTAAAATGTATGATGTTACACATAATACGAGTATGCGAGTACTGTTACTACTGGTAGTTATTCTTCCATGCACCTCTATTAGCTTTCAACTCAGTGTTCATTTACTTCCCACTCACATCCTCTTTCATCGAAGCCGTCCATCTTTTCTTTGGTCTACCTGTTTTCATAAATTTATCCACATTTTCTCAAAACTAAGAGTAGTCATGTAGTCATTAAGTGTTGCTGCCTAGGATGGACGCTAAATTGCTCATCATTGGCAATGAGATTGCAATGGCAGCACTTTATGATTGGCTGGCTTATGACGTTTTGTTAAATTCCAATTATATTGACTGGTAAATCTGAGGAAAGAGATGCCATTCAACATTGATGTACAGGCCGCAAGAATAACGTACCGTTGGTCCAGTAATTTTTAAACAGATAAGCTGTATTTTTTTAAATAATTTGTTTGCTGTCACAGGCGGCTCAAACAGTGCTGCAGATTTAAATGAAAAAGCCTTAAAAGCCAAGTAACGATATTTCTATTACCTAGTCAGTAGTTACCAATCTGCTGACTGGCTAACATTTTTACCATGACTTGTAATATTTTCTGATTAGTGCAAAAACGAGAGAGGATCAATAGTACCTACATTATTGTCGCAGTTAGCAATTACGGCATTGATGAACGATCGTAAAAATGTGACACATACGTGAGTCCATCAATGCCTGGTTGCCGCCAACACTTGCATAGTACTTTCTCAAACAATGCGCGGAAATTCAAACTAAGTTAATTAATTATAAATTCCAGAATCAATGACGAACAACGAAAATTTTCCCCGCGCCTATTTGTCATTTAATGTTTCTTCTATAATTTAACTTTAAACAGCCCTATTTTGCTAAGCCAGTTCGAAAATAAAATCTTTGTTAAGTTACCTTCTGGTTGCCATGTGTGTTGAAGTAAAAAGTTAGTTGCATTTTTAAATAACACGACAGATATGGATTTTCATAGTTTTCATAGTTTTTCATTGCCGGCCGGGCGCTCGCTTGTTTTTGACCAGTCTGTTCTGGTCAAAAACAAGCGAGCGCTATTTCGATTTATCTCGATTAATAATGTTCGAATTTCCGATCATGTTTGAGAAAAAATACTTATCGTCTGTCGTTCAGAAAATTGAATTTAGAAACAAGAGGTTTTCTAAAGTAGAAATTAAATTTCATAAGAGCAGTAACACCTTTTACAACAAAATTGTACCCAAACAACGTGCTCCGGTTTCACTTTTTAAATTACTCCAAATATTCTCCCCGCTCCGAGTGTTATTAACTTTATATTTAACACCTATAATCCTCAACTTGAAAGCAGCAAGGCAAAAAGGTTTCAAGTACTTAAAGTTAAGAGCGTTGAATTCAAGTAATTTGTATAACAAGTTGTAGTGAAAAAGTTGTGTACAGGTAGCTTTAACCACGGCCACGGTAATAATGGAAGTTTCGTAACTTAACCCTTGTAGTTGCGTGACGGAAGTTTTTAGTTTTAACCTATTTTTTGAATAGCGGGTGGTTAAAACTTACTTAGGGTAACAGGTATGTATGACGTGGTTATATAGCAACTATGTAAAAAAAGTTTGCAGCATGTTTTTGACAACCACAAATTGCAAATTCGAACGTTTAGGCTAAGCGTATGTTGACGGAGATCCACGCTGCGCAGGGCAAAGCAGATTTTTTAAGCATGAACGGACTGAGAGCTGCTTACGCTGCGGCGCAGGTATGTGCCTGTCCTGCTCTGCGTCTCGTTGTAGTGCCGGCACAGATTTCTGCGCGACGCGTGCATATCGTCACATGTTTTTTACCACACCTCTATGGTTTGCCACAGGTTTGTTGTTAGTACTAGCTAGGACGGGAATATGTCTGTGTAGCCGATTCGCAGCATGCACTCGCGGCCTTTGTCTGCCTCGCCTGCCCTACCCTGCAAAATCTGACCTGCGCCACCTGCATCTCAGCATACGCTTAGCCATATATTCGTCTGTAAAGTGTGTGATTATGAAAAGACAACTTTTGTTTTGTTGGAGCGTCGGCGTTGTGCGTGAGTCGATAGCAATAGGTTCATTTACGTTTTTAAATTTGTTTCTATTTTTATTTATTAAAAAAAAATTGTTGTTTATTTATTTTGTAATCCCCTAGTGGGATTTATGTGTCCGTAGGTATGTCCGTGGCACCACAGCGGGCCCTATCAGAATACCAGCGCTGCGGTATTTATTTTTTAAATTTCGCAGCATATGCTGAGATAGCATAGGCATTTCGCAGCATATGCCTTTTTGGCCTCGCACAAGTCGTTAATAGTTTTAATTTTTATTTTTGGTTTATTCGAACTCTTTTTATTGTTAGTTTTAGATGCTCCTTTTAGTTTTTTATTACTGTTTGTATTTCCTGTGCGTGTCCCAAATAAAATATTTTTCTTTCTTTCTGATTGTTTAATACTTATGTTAAACAATCAGAAAGAAAGAAAAATATTTTATAACTAGCAGTAGACGTGTACGATTTGAAATATGATGAAAGTGACATTTTACAATATTGACTAAGTAGATCTTATAATAAACAGAAAGTAATGCCAATCAATCAATCTGCCGAGCCTTTTCCCAACTATGTTGGGGTCGGCTTCTATTCTAACCGGATGCAGCTAAAAACCAGTATTTTACGCATAGAGCGGCTGCCTATCTGACCTCCACAAACACTGACTGACTTGACTTGACTTGACTGGGCAGTACGATAGATACCACTTGGTAAAACTGGGTGTCAAACGTTTGGGTTTCTGACGACCGTAAAGACTCAAAGATCCACGAATTACAGCCGGGACCAACGGCTTAACATCCATTCCGAGGCATGAAGGAGTCTCGGTATGTAAATAAAGGCACCCATCCACAGACCAACCCCGGCAAGCGTAGCTTAACCTGATGGATCGACCCGTGCGGCTGTTATTACTTAGCCACGAGCTCCTCAGAAAGTAATGCCAATCCTAGTCAGAAAGGTATTCACACAGTCTATGACCCAGTTGCCATAAAATTAAACCTAAGGGCTGGCACTTACTGGCGGCTTTGGATACATAAGCGAAAAATAGAAATATAACTTATGTTTTTGATAATAAAATTGAAATTTCAATGATAATTTCTAAAGACGTCGCGGCATGCCTAAGAATACTGCGGCATCGCAGATTTCATTTTTATTGTCATACACATAAGTTATATTTCTACTATTCGTCGCAAAAATATCCTTTGCCGTGCCATGCCGCCAGTGAGCGCCGGCCCTTAGGGCATGAATTAAAATTACAAAGGATGTGATCACGAGTAACAGCCATCACCTTATTTAAATTTATTTTTCTGGTCACCCCAATAATTTCAACTTACTCCCAAACCATAGCACCTCATAAACACCAAAAACATCTCCCTGCTCTATAAACCCTGAACCCTTAACCTTCAAGACCATGACTCCTCCTATCACGATTATCACTGCCAAAAAAAATATAAACAAAATAAAATTTACGATAGCACGACCGCGCCGACTCCACAAAAAGTTCCAACCTTTTGTTTCGTAGGAACCTTACCTGTGAAAAGCAGTAAATAAATGCAAATTGTTCGAAGCACTCTCTTGGACCCCTACCTACCCCTGTACGGACACCCGACCGCCTTTCGGCTCAGTAGGGCCGTTTGATTGCTCTTGTTAATGTTTTAGCATTCGGTGCGAAGGTTGGGGCAATTTTGGGAGGTAATTAGGTTAGGTAGATTTAGTTTAGGTACCTTACACGATTTTTATTCAGTCACTAATAAAAAAGAAAACAGATGATTATTGAAATGGTTGGTAATGAAGTATTGATTCTTGTCTGTTTTTTTTTTAATAAAAAAGGCAGTTATTATCGTTATTGACTGACCATCGACTAAGTTATGATGGATGAAGTCATAATAACCACAGATAGTTTCAGTATTTCGTTTAGAAGACTTCCACCAGGAAAAAGCCGGCCAAGTGAGTGGCGGGCCACGATATACGACACGGTCAATTCCCCAACTACTTAAGAGGGTTTACGTCGTACGGCTTTTCATACAAACTTTCAAGCCCTTATTTTTCGAAATGACTGAACCGATTTTAATGAAACTTCATACGCATATGCAGGATACAAAGATCTAGGAACATTTTCGAAAAATGGAGTTACAGCAAAATTATTTCGAAAAACAAGGGCTTGAAACTTTGTATGAAATGCCGTACGAAGTGCTCTTAAGTTTGTAACCTCATTTTTTTTTTTATGTTTTTAACCGGACTTTTTACTTGTACTGTAAGACCTTGCTTCTATCCAAATATGATTCTAGGTCAACGGGAAATACCCTAAAGTATCCTTAGTTTTGATTTATTTGACAGTATTAAAAAAATATATAAATGGCCGTATTTTTTTATTGCATTGATATAGAAGTTTGATTATTTTTACAGCTCCAAGAGAGCGTAGACCTACGTATTCGTCGTCTTGATAGGCTGACAGGCAGATAGATGGATAACGAAGTGATCCTGCAAGGGTTCCTTTTTTCCTTTTTAGGTACGAAATCCTGAAAACTATCATACCTTCATCTTCCATCAAGCATCACAACTTTGCAAAAAATAAACACTTTGAGAAAAAGTATTTTGAGAGGCTATTACAAAGCCAGGCAAAATAGTTTGATAAAACATCGGGTAGATTTTCTGATCATTTATTTTAAAAAAACTAGCTGACCTGACAGTTTTTGTCCTGTGGTTTAAAACCACAGGACATATCAATCTCATACAAAAATCCCATTGAAAAAAGCTGTTTGTTTTTCCCGAATTTTCTAATTTTTTGGACAACTAGCCAAATCTTTTTATCCCTTAAAACTTTATTAGGACATAACCAAATAGGTTAAGTTAAAATAATTAACCAAATATGTCCAAATCCGTTTTCAAGTGCTGCATTCACATACGAACAAGCATTTAATTTTTATTTATAGGTACAGTTGATTTCGAAATAATTTTAGTAAATAATTAAGGCCTATCCTTTTGTTATGTAAATAGCTTTTAGTGACAAACGAGGATTAATTGATTCTATTCCTAGCAAACTAGACAGACAAGTTTATTTCAATAATAATTTAATTTATGGCATACATTTGCAATATTCACTAACGAATATGAATAATTATTTATAGATGACACTTTTTTAAGTGCTAACATTGAATAGTTCTGTGTAAACTTTAAAATATTTACTGATAAATTATTCACGAAAATGGTCTTGTTTTAAAGTACTAATTACAACGAAAACAAGTGGATTGATGGTTATTATTTTCTCATTATTATGGGTAAAGCTATAGGTACAAATGGCCAGCGGTGGTAAGAGTTGGTCATTAAGTCACAAAGGTCATGATAGGGTCAAGTTTATCGTCAGCTACAGTCCGGCCGTCGATAGAATGCCTTCTTGGCATCTTTCAATTTCATAATAACGAATATGTGTTTTGCGAAATTCATCCGTATTACTACAAGACATTGTCCAACTTACAGGTATCAGGAACACGTTCTCTCGACGGATGGACTAAAGGCACAATTTGAATCCTAAAAGATTTGATTTTCTCGAACGAAAATTATCACAAAATTAATGTGACTAATTTTCGAGCGCGCGTAAACTGCTGTGATTGAATGAATGATTGATCAACAGCCAATAACCGTAGATCACGTATGCGCTTGACAATTTGTCACATTAAGTTAGCGATAACTTTCGATCGAGGAACCGGCCTGTATCCGAACCAATAGAAAAAAAAGTAATGTTTCCAAGGAAACCATAAAGTGGTTATTTTAACCAAAAAGATTATTGGCTCGCTTAAAAAAAAAAACATTGACGTCATTTTAAAACCTGAGAATTAAGCTCTGCACCTGTTCCCTACCCAGCAACAACTACACAAAAAACTTCAACCCAATATTCATCACTATCACTACATAATAAAAGACAAAGTCCCCTCCCACCGCCGCGTCTGTGTGTCTGAACGCGATAAACTCAAAAACTACCGAACGGATTTTCGTACGGTCTTCACCAATGGATGGTGTAGTGTGATTCATGAAGATAATTCATTTAGGTTTTGTGTAAATTGGCTGAAATATGACGATGTAAAATACTCGAAGTAGGATGATCCTCAGTTACATTTTAATCTATAACACATGCTCGACGCAACAGGCCGATACGAAACTACGACAGTAAAAGTATATTTGGTGTATAAAAGGTCGCGTTTCTACCAGAGATGTGCTAGGCCGCAGTGCGAGGATGCGTAACGACGCTGTGAAACGATGCGCAGATGAGCGGTGCGAATATGTGGAGCAGGCTCTTTTCAGATGCAATTTCTCGCTCGCATCCATTCCTAGCACATATCCCTCGCATACGTCTCTCACACATATCCGCCGCATGTATCTGTCGCACACATCACTCGTTTGTTTTGTACGTACAAAAACCTCGCTCAGCTAAGCCGTTTCCACAAGACCTGTGCAGAGCGAGGCTGGGTAAATGAAGCGATTCTATTGGTTCTTAAAAAACACATCCTCGCACATCTCCGGTGGAAACTCAACCTTATGGTCTACCCGTGCGAAGCTGGAGCGGGTTGCTAGTCTACCTATAAAACACATTCAATTTACTCACACATCTACTTGTTTCAAACGCTCTCTCACTTAGCACGATTGGCGAGTTCTTTTGTTTTTTGCAAGCCTTCTTAGCAATCAGTTGAATAGGTAGACCTAATGCGCTGACATTAGCAGGAGTGCGGTTAAAAGGGTGTTGAAGCTTCGTCGTAAATTCTGGCCAGCGCAATAGTGTGAGCAAAGTATTGAAAGGCTTTGGGTAAAAATCTTGGACATGGTTTATCGTTAGATATTATGTGGTCATTGTAAACTCAGGGAAATAAAGTGTAAAGTAAATTGACACCCTACGTCAACTTGTCGTGTTATATCACTTATAGCCATTTCATACAACAGAAAAAGAAACAAAGTTGTGATTTGAACATACGGACAATTTAAGTTGTTAAGTAGTTCATTTCCCTGACTTTACTTGCATTAGTTGGTTCTGTGCTTCTCGCATTACTTCACTAGGTCATCGGTCCATCTTGTGAAAGGCCTTCCAACGCTACGTCTTCTGGTACGCGATCGCCACTCCAGAACCTTTCAGCCTCATCGGTCATCTGCACTAATAATAAACACTAGAATCCACTTCCACTAATTATAGAGAGATTATTATCTAGAGAAAATAGATTTTGTATGTTTGTATTTTTGTTTGTAATGAAATTAATAAACTCAAAAATTACTGGACCGATTTAAAAATTCTTTCACCAGTAGAATGCTATATTATCACTGAGTAATATAGGATATAATACAGGGTTATTAAAAAAAAAATCTGCTGTTTCATAGAAAAGTGCAATACCTACGCGATCAAAATGTGTGGAACAGCTGATTTTTTTTTAAATAACCGACGAAAAATTTCAACGGGGGTTCAGTATCATGTACTGAATCCATGGTAACTGGCTTCGCGTCGATGTCCCTGCCACCCTGTATAGATATCACGCGGGTAAAGCCGCTGGTGGAAGCTACTAATAATTATAGATATAGATAATCGCCATTAAAATCTTCACTAAAGACTTCCTACATTTCTCTCCCACACCACAAAATGCCACTTACATATCACACGTATTTAATCATCCATTGACTATTCCCCTTTCATATCGCAGTGCATCTGACCGATTTAACTATTTTCAATACGTGGCCCCATTGGCCCTCATTCAGACAGCCACCACTTCCGATTAGTTTCCGACAACTATAGCCTCTAGGACTTCGCTGGCTTTTGAAACTTGGTATCATGGATGGATTTTCTTGAGCTTGATATATGTTTTGCAATAGTTTTAGTGGCTATGTTGGTTTTAATTTTGGAGTGCAGATGGATGTGTTAATTGGTTTTCCGCATTGGTTTTATGTGCACGTGCACGTGCACGTAATATTTATTTATAATTTGTTCACATTGGTTTTTAATCGACTTCCAAAAAGGAGGAGGTTCGTCGCTTATGTTTTTTTTTATTTATGTCTACCGATTTCTCCGTCAATTGTTTGTTTTTTTTTGTTTTAAAGGGTATACTCTCGCAGTGGTCCCTTACTTTATTAAATTATGCTTAGATATTTTTTGAGTTAGCTTCAATAATACCTAATTTTCCCTATTAGTCTATGTGGATGGTAATTATAATAAGTTCCTGTCAATTTTATTTACATAGCAAGTAGGTATTCGAAAATAATACTAAAAATGAAAAATAAAATCTTTTTTTTTTTAAAACGAAAATTCAAAACGTAAGACACTGACTTCCGAAATTATAGTTATTTTTCACTTTGTAGTGTTTTTTATGGAACTCGGTTTTTATTTTTTTGTAAAAAGTTAATGTTATTATATGTGTAATAATTTATTAAGGTTAACTTAACTACAGTTCCACAAGCATGTTTGCTAAGCTATCGAGCCAGATAAGTTTGTTACACTACACTATAGATTTCTAATACTAAAGAATTTTAAATCATGCTTTTTTATGTTTTGATTGTGTTTAGTCTCTCTGCAATTTATAATTAAATGCTTTTTATACTAGTTTACTTTCTTTTGAAAGACATGAATTTTAGTATTTTTATTTATTTATTTATACTTTATTGTACTTACACCAGAAAATTCATAGCAGAAAATTAATTTAATACTACAAACTATACAATGGGCGGCTTTATTTCATATGAATACTTACAAATTACAGTTTTAAATATTAAAATATAAAGAAATATAAAAACATTAAAAATATAAAAATAGTAGCCCACTGGTATCGGAAACAGGGTCCAAGCTACCGGTCAGGTCAGGGCTCCAGAGAGAAGAACCTCCTTAGTCTTATTATTTTTACTGTTTGCTTTCATTGTTAAGTCCAAACTCACCATAAACACAACTTGAACGTCGCATAGCTCCTATAAAGGGGAAACCACATAATAGTTTGGGAAACTCTAAAAGTTATAGAGAATGCCTCAAGTTGAGCTATCCCAAAGTTTTCTGCCCCCTTTTGGGGAATACCTCCCCAGATTGTTGGAAATCAAATGTGTGTACTGTCATTGTTGCTTAACTATTCTCTTTGATGAAGGAACTTTGATTCTTATTTCATTATAATAATATTTTAGCAAGTGTAACGCTGCTTAGAGGTTCAGCATTTGAGTTTGAGCAACTTTTAGCGTGTAATTTGAGACAAGGTTAAGAGTTTGTTGAACTAGGCTTATCCTATGACAGAGACACAGAGTTATGCGGCGATCTTATGTACTCACCCAACTTAGTATGATGAGTCTGCTTATGATGACAAGAGCTAGGTAATTGTCGAACTGCATATAAAAGAAAGAGAAATGCGATGACCTATCGCTTGTAATTTATTGCAAAATATTAAGCAATAATATATAAACTTAAAATTATTTTAGTAATCGAAAATAAACAAAAACTTAAAAAAAAAAGAACAACAGACAACAAAGTAAAAAATAACTTTAATTTCGGAAGTCGGTTTATTTGGTTTTGAACTTTCGTTTTTTGCCACCGACTTCCGAAATTAAAGTTATTTATGACTTTGTAGTGTATTTTTTGGAAGTCGGTTGTTTATTTTTTTGTAAAAAGTTTTTATTTTGCACTTTTTAGTTGTGGTACCTACTCCTCACAAATTCAAATACCACTACCTGCTATGCAAATAACAGCGATAGGAAGTTATCATCCATATTATATAAACTAAGTGGGGAAAAATACGTATTATTGAAGCTAACTCAAAAACTATCCAAGCTATGTTAATAAAATTTATATGGAACCACCTCGGGAGCATACCCTTTCATCAAACAAAAAACAAATTTTAAAATCGGTCCACAATATTAACGGAGAAATCGCGTAACAAATATACAAAAAAAAAAAAAAACATACAGACAAATGAGAACCTCCTCCTTTTTGAAGTCGGTTAAAAACAATTAAGTTCTGCATTCAAATAAGACGTCCGTTTTATTTAAGTAAATACCAACGATACCTACAGATATTTTGGATTGGAATCGAAATAAAGGTTAGTTTACCATTACCTTGTATCGAGATTTTTTTTTCAAAATGTGTTTTGGTAACAAACGGTAGAAATATGTTCAAAATTAACATAAGTATCTTTTTTCCGCTACCACAAACTATATAGATTTGGCAATATTTTTTTAAGACATTCTTAGAACATTTCCCTCTTTTAGGCGCCAGTACATTTGTTTGTCAGCGCCTTAACCGGTCCGACCGCACCCGTCCTTAAGGAGCCAAAAATCGCATCCTTAAGGACCCGGTGCGGTCGGCCTTAAGATAACTCATAAACTCATAATTTTTGCTTATACCACCATGATGCTGCCCAGAAGAAATCTATCAATGAAGATTTCCAAACATAAAAGAATAACTTTGAACTGTGATGTAGATTACCAAAATAGAATCCTATTTCCAATTTTGGCTTTCATTCATTTAAACTAAACCAGAAACTCCAAAACCGTACCTATCTAAAATTTTCGAATTAAGTTACCTTATAAATAAGCCATTTAGATACGAACTTAGTAACTAAACGTTATTTCAGGTAAAAATGTCCAACGCGGCTAAGCTAGGATAACAGAACAAAAAAGCGGTTATCCAGGATTACAAGTGGCTTCGTTTTGTCGAGATATTTTTGTGGAAGCATAACGAGTTGTAAAAGTTCCCAGTTTTAAATTTAAGCGTGAATGAAAATTACTTTATTTTTGTTTTATTAAAGAAGTCATAATTTGTACAAATTGGAGTTACTCTAGTTGGTTTGTCTATGAGGAATTTCTTAGTAGCAGCCCGGAGTCTGGATTCGTGTTTTCGGTTGATGGCAATAGGCTCGCCCCTATTACATGGGACTTAAAAATTACTGGCGAAATGTGGGTTCGCTACACACCTACACCTCTGCCTAACCTATCAAGGATTACAGGCGTGATGTTATTTATGTGCAATTAACTGTTTGAAAGATAAAGGGTTGGTTTAACACCAACAATCAGAATTTTACAGTCAACTAGTTCATGGTAAAAGAAAACAAGGTATGGCATTCCGGGAGTGACACTTACCTACGTCACTATCTTGTTGCCACTTTAATGCAACAAAACACAAATTAAGAAAAGATTTTAAATCGTCATTCTGTTAAAAAATATATACAAAGCATTTAAACTCACCACACAAAACAATTTAAACATGTACACCAACGTAATTGTTAATTAAAACCTCATTGTTTTGTCAGATTCGCACATGTAATAAAGGTGGTTGGGGAGTTATTATTACTCAATACTGGTAACACAGGTGTGATGAGCGTCATCCACGTGACCACTGTGTCTCGGAATGCCATAACTTGTTTTCTTATACCATGAACTAGCTGATGCGAAAGACGGTTTTCCTGTCAAAATTTCTTAAGGTCTTGAGTTCATACAAAAATCCCATGTAAAACAGCACTTTCAGTTTTTCCCGAATGTTCCGAGCAACTATTCCGATTTTTCTTTCAATAAAAACTATTTGTTTTAATTATCAGTTTTATTTTATTTTATTTAATATCACTCCTAATTCAGTAAATATTTGTTAATTCCTTAATTTCTTATAAATACTTACATTTTTTCCAATTTTTATTTCAATAAAAAGTAACAGTACTAATTATCTGTTTTTTTTTGAATTTCATATTTTAATATCACTCCTCTTATGTAAAAAATTGTTATTAGTATCTATATCCTACTTTTTTTTTTAATTGAAGTTCAAAACTGGTTCACATCCAAAACCTCACATTGGAGGTCTGGTTGAGCACCAGCGTCAGGCACTAACTGTCCGGAATTTTTGCTGAACAGGCACACATTCCTGCTAAAGTTGTTACATTGCACTTCACACTTTTTATTTGATTTTCTTTATTTGCAGTATACAGTTTGCAGGGACATTTACGCGCAACTTGGTAACATGGATGCAGTACATGATTCTGACCCTCCTGATGTGTTAAAACTTTTCGTCGTTTAGGTATTAAAAAAAATCTTGTTCCATATAGTTTCACACAGCAGATTTCCGATTTTTTTAACCGGCGTAAAATTTCGTCCCTAGCCGTTCTAGAATCATGTGCTGAATTCATGGTCAGTTTGCGCGTCTATGTTGCCACCCTGTATGTGTTGTGATTTTTAGTTTGTGCTAAATAAATGTATTTTATTCCTTTCTTTCAAATACCTAACCACGTCTGTGGTTTAGTAGTTAAACCACCTGTCTCAGACCTAGAGGTTCAATTCCCAGTGAAAGCAAAATTTTCTGCTCGGTTTGGTTGGCGGTAGGGCTTGTTCTTGGTCCGCCTGGCTACTACCACCATCTTATCTAAGTCTGTCGCCATAACAACAATGTTAACAGCATTGTTGTGTTTCGGCAGTTAGAGGTATGATAGCCAGTTCCTCTGTGGTTGAGGATTCCGGGTAAAGCTCGTTTCCACCTTCGGCCTGATCATCACTTACAATCAATTCCCCGTTGTGGATTTAAAAAAATACCTATAATAATATGGTCTCATAATTATCTATTGTTTTAAACCTTCTCTGAAACTTACCATATTCTATTTCGTCTCCAACCGTTGAGGTTATTATCACTAGTAATTTCCTAGCAAATGTAAAATATCTCGTCCAATAACAATAGCATTTTATTGGAATAGTTATCGGGTAAAACTTCACAGACAAAATGAAACATCCAAAGCGAACATTTTCGAATATTTCCATTTATTTTCGTTCCCAATAGTTTAGTGAAAACATTCCGACAGTTAGAAAGACTCCATTTTAAACTATTTACAATTATTTAACGTACAAACTTAATTGTTTTTTTTAATTATAAAATTATTAACTAGCAACAGAACAGGATATTTTATATCCGCTAAAATTAAAAGTTGCAAAAATTTAAAATTTTAACTAATATCGTTAGTGTAATTGAGTATGTACCCATTGTTCGATGATTCCTGTCTTAGGACGACGTTTTTATAGCTGACTTTGTGAAATCTAACTGTAACATAACATTTTTCATATATTACCTACTTGCAAAATGATGTACAAAAATTCATTGTCGCTAATCAATATGTTTTGTCAAAACTACTAAAATCGTTTATTCTTCTGCATTTCGAATTCGGAAACGCATAAATTTTACACGATATTTATTAAAAAGGACAATATTTTTGGAAGTCCACTAAAATACATAAACAATAAAAAACCACGGTGCAAAACATGATTCACGATATTTGGTATTGGTAGCGATGCAGTTTTTTCTTTGCGCCTTGCAGCACCACTACACAAATCACTTGTCTATTTTTTATATTCGTACCAAACCAAGCCATTTGCTAATGGCCCCATTTCCATTTAGTTCCAATAGTTTATTCCCCAGCATAACAAAAAGGTTGACTCAAAGTCCCTTTAACTTTGAGCATTATAATTTAGCTCTATAACTTTGCAGACTATAATAATTCTCATAGCAATGTCTCCTGTCACTTCCAAACAATTGCTATGACATGTAATTAAGACAAATAAGACAAACTCACAGGTATATTTCACAAAGCCATATTTCCTTTAAGAACGTCGTTTACACCACTTTAAGACACAAATAGGATTATAACCGTTATAATACAAAACATATTTACATTGTTACTGTATGTACAAAACCCTTAATGGACAAAGTAATGTGAACTATATTGTTAATGGCTCAAGTCTCAAGTTCATTTGATAGAGTTTGCTGGTTGATACGAGGTAAAACGTTTTATGTAATGTGTGTGTTAATACGATGTAAATGTCAAGGTGATATTTCAGACTAATGTAAACATTTCAACAAAAATCATAAAAACAAAGCTATTAAAATTGCCGATTTTTTTTTCAATTTTCAACTGACTTCAAAAAAGTTTTATTGATAATTCAATAGAAACTTTTGAGAGTCCACAATTATTTTAAAATATTAAGTAGTTAATAAAACTTAGATGTTAAAAACTTTGCTGATTAAAAGCGCAGACAATATTTTTATTACTGTACATAATAAAATACTACTACCTAGTGCTAGTTAAATTTTAATCAAGGTAGGAAAATCGTGGTCATGAATCTAGCTTATGAAACAGCAATCTGTTTCTTTACAGCTCTCTTTCACATATTTCAGTGCATCCATCTTTTAAATTGTCTTCAATAAACAATATTGAAAAATGTACAAATGGTGGCGGTACTATAATTTAAAAATTAATGATAGGAAATTGCATGCAGCTAAGATGAGAATGCTAAGAGGGATGTGTGGTGTTACACGAATGGATAGAATAAGAAATGAGTACATAAGAGGCAGTCTGATAGTGGCACCGGTGACTGAAAAGTTGTGCGGAAATCGGTTGTCATGGTATGGGCATGTGATGCGGAGGAATGAGGAAAATGTTGTGATGAAAGTTTTGAGTAAGAATGGCTATAAGAGTAGGGGAAGGCCAAAGAAACGATGAAAGCACTGTGTGAAAGATGATATGGGTAGAAAGGGGGTCACTACTGACACGACGACTTTAGAGAAGTATGGACGAAATGGACAAGTTGGGCCGACCCCAAATAAATTGGGCTAATGGCAGGAGAATGACAAATATAATAAAAAAAAAAACGAAAATGTTGACAGGCACTAAAATAAAAAACAGAAAAAAAAGCTCAACAAAAATAATTTATAGTCATAATCTTAAAATTTAATTAACTAAACATTCTTGAAACTTTGCACATAATATTTGTTCAAATATTTTATGAAATGAAAAAAAAAACACTGCCTCTCGTAAAATTCACATTCAAATTTCGCTTACTCTCTAGTCTCTACATACATCATTTTCAATGTGTCTGTACCAATGTAAGTGCACAGCACATAAAACGTTTGCGAAATCAAAAATGATTTGAATTTTCAGAGTTTATTAAAATCTGAGAGTATGTGACCCGTTTCAGCAAACACTACAATGAACCAAAGAATCGGCTTCACCCCTTATTCATAAAATTGTGAAAAACGCTCGAAAAATGTTTACCTGACATTTTAATATTACGATTTTTTTTTTCTATACATTTCAGGAGCGTTTTTATCAAATATTATTCAGGAATAAGGGGTTCAATTATCACATTTTAGTGATTATGTTTAATAACTAGAATATCAGTTTCATAC
This sequence comes from Conistra vaccinii, assembly GCA_948150665.1. Taxonomy (NCBI): domain Eukaryota; kingdom Metazoa; phylum Arthropoda; class Insecta; order Lepidoptera; family Noctuidae; genus Conistra; species Conistra vaccinii. Next base: position 4,051,672 of record OX411326.1, on the reverse strand, counting down.
TAACTATAGTACAGTAGGAAATATTAGTCCAATCTTCAACACATTTTTTAATTCCAAAATTTAAATGGTATTTTCTGTGGGCAATCAGAATTTGATGGAATCTTGTACTGTTGTACCTATGGACTTGCTGAAAGAAAAGGAAATTAAAGGCAGACAGACGCAATGCGACAGCGTGACGTGACTGTAGTAAAACAATTTGTATGAAAACTTCATTCAAATTGTTCTACCAGAATCGCGTCGCACCATCGCGTCGCGGTTATCTGTGGTAGCCTTAAAATATCAAGTGCCGTAGTTAAGATGCGTTTTAACTCTGCAAGTAGCTTGCACAGGTTTATGGAAAGACAACTTGCATGCAAGTTTATTTCCACTATTTTCTAAACAGACGCAAGTAGCGTGGAAGCAAGCTCTATCTCTGTCTGTCATGTTACAGCTACATTGTCGGGATAACGCGAACTATATTTCGCGCGCTCTCTGTTGTACTGTACAGCAAGACGTCGGGGCTGGCGTCGAGCGGTGGGTGAGAGAGAGCGCGCGAAATGTAATGCGCATACTTGCGTAATGCGAACACATAACTTGCACTAAGGACAAGCAAGTTTCGGTTATGATGACGCAAGTAAGTTACTTGCAGCAAAAAGTAAAAGTGTACTGAATGTCATCAAACTCTGACCGCCCACGGATTACAATATATTGATATTAATATAAACTAGTTTACAAACGTGGCTTGTTTATTTTCACAACCATTTATAAACGGAAAATGAAAACTTTAAAACAACGACAATCCGATTTACACTGTTTAACATTTTTTGAGTATAAATATTGTTTTTGAATGTATTTTATAACTAGAGTTTATATTGTGTTATATTTACATTTTCTTGATTTACAAACGAATCGTAACAGAATTTTCAATTATTTTATCCTACCTAATCGGAATTCGACTAACAATAATATCAAGTACGTGCTTGAAGTGCTGCCATTTTTATTATTTACTCGATTTAAAAATACAGATTTACACGAATCCAGTCTTTAGTAGAGTGCATGTCATTAGTCTGCGCATTCTGGTGGATGATGTAGACCAAGATTCAACACCCTCAGCGCCAACCCAGTGGACGTTCTTTAAATTTTTGGCAAATTTGTGATAGACCCGGGCTTTAATTTCTGCTTTATAAATGTATCTTTACAAAAAACGTGTGCCTAAAGGATGCTCAGCACTTTTACCAAGCAGAAAGACACACAGCAGACAGCACACAGCAGGCAGTCATAGTTTTGAGTGATTCATCAACTCGTCCTACGGCCCATTTGGGACGACTTGACGAAAATCTAGGATACACAATTTTCCAGACACTGACAAAAAGATACACATGGATCTGTGTTTAAGAACCGTTGGAGTGACAAAATGAAGAGAAAAAGCTGGCAATAAGTCACGTTGGAGAAATTTACTTGACCAGGCTAAGGCCTACCCGTGGCTGTAAAGCCTTAGATGATGATCATAACCAGCCTATTACCGTCCCCACTGCTGGGACACAGGCCTCCTCTCTGTGAGAGGGAGTGGGCTGTAATAACCACGCGGACCCAGTGCGGGTTGGTAGATGTCACAATGTCTTCAAATTTTTGGTTCTAAGACATGCCGGTTTCCTCACGATGTTTTCCTTCACCGTTTTGAGAGCAGTAGTGATGAAAATATTTACACAAAGTAAAGCGCCTCCTTGGGTCCGAAACCACGACCTACAACTCGTAAGTCGGGGCTGTTACCACTGGGTTACCACTGGGCCACCACTGCTCAGATGATGATGAAGATGTAATTAGTCGCTGGAAGTAAACAGTCACATTACTAACAACTAAATCAGTTGTTTGGCTGACTTTCACCTCTACTAATGACTGGAAATGTGTGAATAACCCTTAAAACGAAGTTGCTAGTTGTCCGCACAGAAATTTGTGCACACATTCCAACTGTTAGCCAATCAGATGTGTTCACATCACAGCTCGGAACGTCAGATTGGCTGATGTAAACTAGTTTTGGTAGTAGGTATGTCAGCTAGTATTTCCGGGGTGTCGTAAAGCTTGACCACTTTATCTGCTGTCAAGTTTCATAACCAGATTTGACCGGGTGCTTCTATTTCGGTCCACGAATGAAAACAATGATGCATCATAGTGGAGTTAGCTTTGTTGATGCAATGTAGTGATAAATAATTAAATGAGTATGCTTAATCTGCATTCGCAATTTATTTGCCAAATATGTAAACAAACACGAGTTTTCCAATTATACAAACATCAATTTTATGCAAGTGTAAATAAAGTTGGCTTTAGACCGCCTAGTACTGTTAAAAAAATCACAAAAAATATAAAATTGTAGCGAAAACTGAACCCTAAATGCAGGCTTTAAAGTTGTTTACATGGTTTGCAAATGAATTGCGAACGCAGTGTAGATGGTTTGGTCATGTTGAGAGAATGAATGAAAGGCGACTTACATAACATATTTATAGGACAGATGTGAGTGGAAACGCCGGGAGGGGAGGCACTAGAAGGACATTATAGTGGCCTTATTGCTGATGCGCTACAAAAAGGTCAGCTGCGTAGTACTCGCAACCGGCGTGCGTGTATGACCAGATGTATGAACGTAGACGAAGCAAAAGTAGTATGTAAGGGTCGTAGCAGGTGGCGTTCTGTAGTTTTTGTCTACCTCCATGCGCAAAAGGCGTGAGTATGTGTGTATATTTTGGTGTGATGATTACTTTTGGCTGTGGATACCGATAAAGCCCGGGCGTCCCCGAATCGGGGACAGTACGGCAATTTCCGTCAATCCTGGCTGTCTCCGAACCGGGGACAGCCTCTCACGCGATAAAAATCTCTATTTCTACTCTTAAATATGGACTAATATCGTCTGTGGGCTGTATTTCTCTATGGCTTGACGGATATTCTCGTCAATTAGAAGTAAAATTATCAAAAAATGACTGGTAACACCGAAAACGTCATAAGTGACGTCAAGCGCGCGTCAATGTCAAATCGCGGGGCTTGACGGTTGCAACGTCACAAAAGGGGCGGGTTTAATTAAACTGATTACGGGATCTATGGGCGCTGCCTAGAGCAGCGCCCATAGATCCCGTAATCAGTTTAATTTTGACTCACTTAAATTTTGCGTTATAAAAATCATTTTCTTTTTGATGACATGATAGGTCTGTAAAGTTAGTCAAGTCAATTGAATTTCTTATTTTGTGACTTATATTTTATATATTATTTTTGACATGCTTGATATTTTGACCAGTCATTATATTTTAAATGAACACGGAGTTTTCAAATAAATAATAAGTTAGAACATTGAATAGCAAGAAAACTTTAATGTTGAACACTTAGCTAGAACTTTAGTAGTGTCGTAATAAACAGCTTTCTTCGCGGCGTCATCTTTTAGTTCCTGTTTTAATTTCAGTTCATGAAGTCAGTGAAGTTTATTACCTACTTTGTTTTATAGAACTTTTTACTCTGAGCAAAACCATTTGTACAACTTTTTTTTTAAATAATTTAATAATAATTTATGATGCAAAACATAAAAAAAAACAAATCAAGATTTTGCAACCCATGTGAGTTAATAATTAAAAAAAAATCAACCTTCCTAGCCTTTTCCCAACTATGTTGGGGTCGGCTTCCAGTCTCACTGGATGCAGCTGAATACTAGTATTTTACATGGAGCGACTGCCTATCTGACCTGCACAACCCAGTAACTGGGTGCTACGATACTCCTTGGTAAGACTGGTTGTTAGACTTTCGGGCTTCTGGCGACCCGTAACGACTGTCGAAATTAAATATCCTCGAATGACAGCCGGTACCAACGGCTTAACGTGCTTTCCGAGGCATGGAGGAGTCTCGGTATGTAAAGATGGTCACCCATCCACGGACAAACCCCGGCAAGCATAGCTTAACCTGATGGATCGACCCGTACAGCTGTTATTACTAAGTCACGAGCTCCTCACAGATTTTGTTATTAGTGAGTTATGATTGTTTTATGTAGATAAATACAGATTTTGGTAAGTGTCGGTCTTTCTAACTTTATTCAAATGACAGCGCATTTACAGCTTTTAAAGATCAGTTTGAACAGCACAGCAGCAAGTACTTGATATCAACAACAAAATCACTAATCACTCGATTTAAAAAAGTTTTGAGCACTTGAATAACACAGTCATATTTACATGTCCTATAGCTGCGTGGTCTGTCAGAGCGGGGTGTCGCGGGGGGGCAGTCGGGGGCCCGTCGCGGGGGCCCCGGGCGCGGGCCCCGGCGGCCCCGCGGGCCCCGCCGGGCGCGGCAGCGTGCGCAGGTGCTGCATGGGGATGCCCCCCGCGGGGCCGAGCGTGGAGCCCCGCGGGAGGGTGCACGAGCCCGACGCGAACCGCGCGGGCGGCGGAATGCCCGATGACGGGTTCTGGACGAAGAGAACACCATAAGAATATCCTTCTTCGATCTGCTGGAGAGATTTTTGCTGGTACATTTTAAAGTTCTGTGGTTCATGCATTTGTCTGTGACTTATAAAATACTAAAAATATGGTAACAAAAGTTTCACGTTAATTATGTGACTTACGGCCGAACCCAATACCCTATTACGAGTATACTCCATTTAAAATAAGATGAGACATTCAAATAAACCTTTTTTTACAGTCTGTTCAGCCAATTTTGACTTCTATTGCATTGGTGGCATGACAAATAGCAGCTGAAGTAAACACTTGGTATTGTAACCACTTTTTTGCTTTTATTGCCATCTTTATTAGTCCTTAGAAGCCAAAATCGGTTAAACGGGCTGTAAAAAAGGTTTATTTAAATGTCTAATCTTATTTGAAATGGAGTATAGTTTCAGTAAAAGACATATCGCTATTGATGGTAGACAGTATAATTATATCTGACGTTGAATGTCGTTCCATAATTCCTTATTCCCTGACAGATTATTGGGACTTTAAAACCATAGATAGGTGGGTTTTTTTATCTTCAGTATGCCAAAACTGATGATGGTTATTGGGTTCCGCTGTTAGACGACCAAAGATTAACTATTCACAAATGTAAGACCGGTTTTTTTACCAAAACAAAAAGTCCTCTTACGTCTGGGATAGTTAAACATCCAAAGCGAAAGTTTTAAAACAACGTCATCTATTGCGCGCTGGAAGTTAGAGTCGACATCACAGGAATGCGGTGAAATTGAAGAGTGGTAAGTTTTTCTTCCATCTTTGTGTTAGATCTTTGCTTTCCCAAAACTACACTTCTACCTCTACTAGATCAAATCAAACGAACATATTTTAGTAATAACTTTACCTATAGTCTGTTCTAAAAGTATTTGATGAAAGTGTAAACAAATTGTTTTACTCAAATTCTAACGCAATCACTCACTAAAAGGAATTAGTAACAGATTTATCTTTATATTGAAGGTTTTCTTAAAGTCTTACTACTTTTTCTAGCAATGTAATTGAAAAATCATTGACACCAATAAAATTAAGGTTATAAAATTTAGTCCAAATTGTCAAATGAAAAAAACTCGTTAAGATGATTTAAAATTCGAATTACGGGTATTCAAATAATCGAACAAAGCACTCAATTTGTAAGTTCACAAATTGACATCCACAGGTTCCGACATTTTCAGAATCATTTGTTTACATTTTCATCTAATACTTTAGGAACAGATCATAGCAGAAATATTCACCGTAGGTGGGTCATGCATGGTCCCGTGGTTGGGCGGCGGCGCAGTTCTCAGCGCGCAGTAGGCGGGCAGGCCGCCGCGCACGCCGGCCACCGAGCCGCGCGGGCCGCGCGAGCCCAGCGGGGGGGAGATCGTGGACACTTGCTGCTGCCGGTAGTAGTCCATCTGGATGAGTGGAAATTGTTGATTAAGGTTTGAAGAGACAAGGTAATAATCTATCCACCTAGCCTTCTTCTATGTTGGGGTCGACTTCCGGTCTAACCGGATGCAGCTCAATACCAGTATTTTACATGCGAGCTGATCTTGGTAATAAGTAACATCAAGGTAATAAGCAAAAATAATGAGGCGGGGTCGTCTCCTCGTCAAGGTCGTTTCTGAACGGCCAACTCTAGCACCGCGCACGCTCATTGGTCAAATCAAATAGCGCGCGCTTCCCCGGCTTCCTGTTACACACTTCCGTTGCTTTCACGAAATCACACAGGTTATTAGATTTTGATTCCGATTCCAGGAAAGCGATTGGAAAAATGTCACTCATGCAAAAAATCACATGTGCGTTTGAAAATGGCTCTATTTCTTATAAGACAAATTAGCGGTAAGTACATAATGTAATTGAATATTTTTTGCAATTTTGTTGATGTTAATAGAGACAGTGACTACTTAATTAATTAATTTATTTATAAAGGTACACCAACAGCTTCTGTATATAACATACAATGTCGCCCATGCGCATGTGACCGCCCGTAATTTTCTGAATATTCATGAAAAAATATCGAAAATAAACTTCAAAAGGGGGGTTCTATCTATAACATTTTTCATGTTATTCAATTTTTAATTTTTTAAAGATTTGCTTTCTATTTTTTGACACATCTCCGAAGTTTATGGGTCGATTTGGATTCTGTTTATTATTTCCAAAAGCTTATGAGTTATTTTAACAGGTTAATTAAAATATTTACAAAAAATTATCGACTACGAAAGAAAAAACGGAATCGAAGTTATTTTTTCGGTAAAAAATTGTGTATTTATTTTAAAAAAACTAGTGAAAAATGTTATAGATAGACCCCCCCTTTTGAAGTTTATTTTTTATATTTTTTCATGAATATTCAGAAAATTACGGGCGGCCACATGCGCATGGGCGACATTGTATATTATGTTAAGTACTGTAACAGTAGCCTCGGACTTATACAGTCGCCAATTTAGCCATATTTTAAGTAGGCTACTTATGTTAATGTGCGAATGGGTGTGATAATAATATATATAAGGTCAGACGCATCTAAAATACTACATAGTTTTAAAATAGCATCGCAGTCACAATCCGTAATCAAGGGGAGTTTCTGATTCTGCAGAAAAATTAATGGCCCATGCATAGTTAGAACAATGTCTTTTCTACAACTACTTTCCTAGAACATGTACCTATATCTTTGTAACTTTGTATCCTCACCTGCATCTGATCAGTGTCTGACGGAATAATATCCGGGTTCCTGTCGTCACTCTCGCTGTCGTCCTTGTCGCGCAGCTTGTCGGGGCTGGCGGGCTGCGCGGCGGGCGGCGCCGAGCGCGGCTTGCGGCGCGCGCAGCGGCCGCGCAGCGCCACCAGCGACAGCACCAGCACCACCGTCAGGATGACGCCGCCGCCCACGGCCACTGACATCGGCCCGGTCATTTGGAAGGCTGTTCGTGGTAGATCTGGTGAGAATACGTTGCCTTTTAAAGTGGATTTGGAAAAAACCCTTGCTTCTTGAATAAATTACGAAGAGAAAGTTTTAAATGCTTATTTATTGTCATGGCCTTTTGTTTCATTGACTACAGAATTTCGCTGTAATATCCACCATTGTATTTTTACACGTCTCGATGAATCAATGACCTTGACCTTGACCGTCCAAGGTCAAGGTCATGTAAGTCGAAGCTTGGAATTTAAAAAAGAGCGACTGTGTAACTCTGTGATTTGAAGCCACAATCTCATTGAAACACAAAATAATAATTTAAATTAAAGAAAAAACAGGTATGCACTGGCAGCGTCTAAACCGCAGTGATTATAAAATTCGTAACGCCTAAAATGTGTTGAGCATAAAACTTCTATTCAACGAATCGCCTTTAAAGCCGTCAGTTTCCATATTCGTACTCCGACTAAACGTTAGCACGCTTGTTTTGTTTAGAAAGTGTTTAGAAAATGTGAACAATGCCGCGTCTAGTATCAGCTGTCAAGTTGTCTCCGTGCTGTGCGCTGGAAAGGGTTTTGAATATTTTTACGTTATTTATCTCACAAAATACTTACCCAAACTCTTATCATGAACATGATGTTTCTCTGGTGGCCTCAGCGTACTGGCTCTCAATGGATAGGGATCCCCTCTGCCCTTAGCATTGTAAGCTAGTACAGCCGCCGCGTACGTCCGGCCCGGGGCCAGACCCACCGCGGTGAAGCGAGGCACGGCACTTGATACGTTGGCTACGATCTCCTGTTTTGGGAAAGATGGGAATCATTTTGATAATTTGGTGAAAGTAACTGGCTTGGTAGATACATGGCTGTCACCACTGATGAATACAGATGAATATAACTGTAGGTTATTGGCGCTCTGTGACCTGAATTGCACTTTATTGTGTAGTAGCCAGAGTCGCTTTTTATTTGAACGATTTTGCGAAGTGATCCATCTGTAATAATCTGTGGTGTTATTTTAATTAAGATTTTGGGTACACAGGGTAGGATTTACAAAACTCACTTTGCAGTGTTACTGCAGGTGTACTCCGTATTCACAATCCGATCACGTAATGGAGTCGTTTTTTTGTAATTATTTTGTACTGTGGCATTAATCGAAAGTATTCAAGCAAATTTTTTTTTTAAATTAAAAACCAAAGAGCATTCAAGTTAAATAATTGAATCATTAGAGTTATAAGTACCTTGGCAGATATTTTATGTAATTTACTTTCTAATAGATTCTTACCTGCGTTACAATATCCCGTACTTCTAGAAGAAAAGATTGAGGCATGCCACCGTTGAAGCCTTCTGAACACCGAACCCCAAACGATGTCAGTGATGCATTTACCAAGGTGCAGTTGTGAACTTGATCAGGACGACCTGCGATCAAAAAAGATAATGCAAAAATGAACTTGAACTTTAAAAAAATAAAAATTATTTTAAAATTACCTCGACCTTTAAAAATTTACATATACTATGTTCACAATAATATTCGAAGTGGATACCTGAAACTCAACTTAGTTATCAAGAGAGGATAAGCAAGTTAAGGCCTTGCAAAGTAAACTTAAGACGTCCGTGTTGATTTTGGAAATTAAAGAATAACTTAGCGTTGGTTGCTTTAGGGGGCTTCGCTAACGTAGCCCTCGAAATTAAAATTTTCTTACGTTTTTTGCAATTTGCAGGTCAGTATCAGGGTGTATGTTGATTAAATATGATTCGCGACCGTAACAAATATGGCTTAAGTACAGAATTATAATCATTAAAATCAGCAATACAACGCCATAAGTTAGAATTGGCCTCAAGATTGCATGAAATAGTCATTCAAAAGGATAATATGAACATAGAAAGTTGTATTGATGATTTTAATGACTATAATTTTATAAATAACTATTTGAAACGGCCGCGAATCATATTTTGATAAACAAACAACCGATGATACTGACCTGCAAATTGCAAAAAACGTAAGAAAATTTGAATTTCGCGTGCTATCCTGACGTTTTAGCCTTAAAGTAAATCTAATTCTTGTAAAAATCAGCATCTAAACTCTTCCAGTGTACTTCTAGTAATTATCATTTACATCGATGTTAATATTTAAAGATAAGAAGAATAATAAGCTAAACGTTTTATTAATCCTTTTCTTTACATAATGTTACAAAAATAGATCCACAAGACTAAATTGATTACGAAACTTGTCATAAAAACCTCACAAAATAATCATTGAATATAGAGCGGTAACATTGAAAAATAACCCTAAGGCTTGTCAAAGTTAAAGAAACAACAGACAAGTACATGACCAAAGGCTCTAGTAATTCGTTTTCTAATGAACTAGTCTCTAATACCCCAAGCTCTAGTACAGTAGGCCGCATGGCAGTGGTAACAAAACTAGTATAATCTGGCCTCTTATTCTACTGAAACTCAGTACTACTACAGTATAAATATGGATAGTACAGAAACTACGTAGTAAACGGCACACTCACAAGGACGCGCTCAGTGACGAGTTCACGGAAAACACGTAACGGCTAGAAATAAACAAGTTATTGTTATTTACAACCAAGCGACTCGGTTCTGAGAGAGCCTGCAAAGTTTGTTGCTAGAATTGAACAAGTGAACTTGGTTAATATTACTTGCTTGTTTGGTGTTAAAAAAGCTGTATTGAACGTTTTAAATAAGTCTTGGTTATTTGTAGCCGTATAATTCGTATAATTTTTTGCCAAGCCAAATTGGTACTTTGCTAGCCATTTATTTTTTCAGTGTTCTCAAGCGATTGTCGCGGTGCTGTCAGTTGCGGGTGTCGTGTCAAGTTTAAAAATGGAGCGTGGTGTGAACAAATAGGCCTCGTTTCCATACGGTTTATATTTATATTGTGGTACTACACTGGTCAAAATGCTACCCGACGTGCGGGCGACTGTACTTTAAAAATCCTAAATTGTAAAAGATATATGTATATAATATTATACGTCTGCCAAGAGATAATAAGACGTATATGTAATGTTTCCATCTAAAATTAGATTATTTTAGTGTACACACAAGAGTATATCCATCAGAACTTGTGAAGGTTTCACATAGAATTTTGAGCCGCCCTCAGGCAAGATGAGGCATTTGCGGGATAAAATATACAAATACATATTTTGGAAAGGTAGTACATGAAACTATGTAGTAGCACAGATTTAATACAGATGGGTCACTCCGCAAAATCATTTAAATAAAAAGCGACTCTTGCTACGACACAATAAAGTACAATTCAGGTCGCACAGCGCTAATATGGATGTTTTTTTTTTGTGCGTCATTCAAATAGATTATTAAAAATATTGCACACGTTTTCTTTTTTTACGTTATTCTTAGATTACGGCAATACATTGAGTTAAAATGTGGCATGATGTCATTCTCCCGTAGATTTTATAGCGGATTGTGACGTAGCGAGCCCCCACTCCCCAACTTTAATGCGTTTTATCTTAACCATTTTTTATTAATATGATAAAGCAAAAAATACGTGTCAATCATCCTAGCCTTTTCCCAACTATCTTGGAGTCGGCTTTCAGTCTAACCAGATGCAGCTGAATACCAGTTTTTTATATGGAACGACTGACTATCTGACCTCCACAACCTAGTAACTGGGTAACACGAGATCCCTTGGTAAGACTGATGTCAGACTTTCGGGCTTCTGACGACTCGTAACGACTGTCAAAGATCCACGATTGACAGCCGGGACCAACGGCTTAACGTGCTTTCCGAGGCACGGAGGAGTCTCGGTATATGGAGATGGTAACCCATCCACTGACCAACCCCGGCAAGCGTAGCTTAACCTGATGAATCGACCCGTGTGGCTTGTTATTACTTAGCCACGAGCTCTTCCTTTTCTTGTTATTAATATGATATAGCAAAAAATACGTGTTTAATATTTTTTTATTATCTGACTGACGGACTAAATAGTATTTTTTTTACTCCTCAGTAAATATTCCTATTACCTACAGGTATATTCAACTAGAAGTAGCCTCTCTATCGCGTAAGTCTTAGATCTTCTGACTACGTTACATTCACTGAATTGGCCCAACATTCATACCTTCAATGCTAAGTGCACTATCTGTATTAATCTGTGGTAATGGTAAATAATCATTTATACAAGTTTCTCTCTTCAAGTTATGGTTCGTAGCATTAATACAGAAACCTTTTTGAAATTCCGAAATTATTTATTACAAAAGTGTGTTCCAAAGAAATACAACTTCTTTATAAAATTTTCAAGGTACTACGATTTGTTAGTTTTGTTTATGAAGCACTATACATAATACATACCTATTTTGCTTAAAGACATTTTATGGCGAAAGTACTAAGACACTTTTTGATTATATTTAAAATGATTTTGATTTGATAGAAACTAATAGAGATGGGTCTGATGAGCTGTGGGTTAATAATTACACGTTAATTATTAACCCACAGCTCATCAGACCCATCTTGATGAGCTGTAGGGTAAAAGAACCACTGATTTGGTCCTATTTGCTAGACGACATCGCGGCACTCCAAGTCGAAAATGGAGGGTGGAACTTGACTCCTACCGAAGAGTACCCGCAATAGCAGATGACAGAGGCACAAAATAAATTTATGACAAAATGGAAACTTGACCTATTTGTTGAATTCCTATTTGTTGAACCTACGTTCCATTTTTAAAAAGATTGCGGCGACCACTCGTCACAACTGACACCGCGACAATCACTTTGAGGTCTCGTCAATCACGCACATCTGTGCAAGAGTGCTGTTTCGATGTGCTGTTCATATTTATACTGTGACAGAAATGTGTAGAAAAAGAAAAAAATATAAATTACGGGCTAAACAGATTACATATTATAGAAAAAAAATCTAAAAACTTACCAGCTGCAATAATGTGGTAGACACACGGCACCCTCTGCTTTCCGATCCTATTATGTGCCCAACAGAGTAGCGTGCCATAGTCCATCTCTGTATGAGGAGTGTAGGTGACAGTGGAGCTGGTACCAGCTCGGGAGACGTACGTATCGCTGACCTCGTTGCTGTTCGCTGTGTTGTTGAAGGTCCAGCGGAACTGTGAGAGATAATATAATATGTTTATTTTCTCCACACAAGTTATGTACTTAATGCAAGTATTTGACAATAGTGCACGATCAAGGAGCTAACTTTGTGAGAGACTGGTGCCTGAGGTAGGTTTAAGAAAAACCTGTGTTTACAGGTCACCAGGGATGGTAGTGGTTAGTAAAGGGGGAAATAAAAATAGATCTCATATCATTTGGTTTAAGTTGGTTTTTTGTGAAGGAAAACATTGTGAGGAAAATCGGCATGTCTGAGAGATATTTTTCGACGGCATGTGAAGTTAAGTCAGAGGCCCATGGGCGGCTTTAAAACTATGACACCAGGTTAGTCACTAACCACACGAAAAGAAGATGAAGAGAGGTACCTAATAATAAGGCCACTAAGCCATAGCATAGAGTAGATTAAGCAATACAAATCAGTAGGGGGTTAAATCTGAGGAATCAAAAGCAGAATTGATCGGCATCACCGCTGGCCCACATTTGATAACTGATTGGACAGTGCAGCATAAGATCCGTAAAGAAAATCTAGAGTGAAATATAACTTCAAACTTTTTATTTATCATAAGCTTCTGCCAGCGGCTTCGCCCGCGTGATATCTTCATAAATAATAGCCTATGTTACTCAGTCATAATATTGGTGAAAGCATTTTTCAAATCGGTTCAGTATTTTTGAGTTTATTCATTACAAACAAAACTACAAATCTTTTCTCTTTTTAATGTTGGTAAAGATTCTTTTATTTTCTTTTCTATTTTGTTAAGAACCTAGTACTCAGGTCTACACTCTCCTCCCATGTCTGTTAACAGTGTAATTTGAAAACATTGTAGACATTCTTGTCGGCTCTTCTCCATTGGAATCGACAATTTGGAACATTGCTTCTGAAGTTTCATAAGTGCCCATGTAAGTTTATTTGAAATAGAATATTTTTAATTTGAATTTGATAGGTATAATATTATTGATAGTACGGTATATCATAAAAACAGCTATAATCCATTGCTGCAAACTTTGCAGATGGAAAAGTCAAAAATGTCTGGGACTGACTTATGCTAGCGAACAGCTTATGTCAGTCCCGTTTATAGGTGCTGTTGAAAATCAAAACGCTTTAAAAACGTTTGCCACTTTTCTAGGCCTTCTGATCTTAGGATGTCTTCGCATAATTATGACGTTGTTTTATGACGCGTAGATGCTGTGCAAGCGTTGTGAAGACGTGACTAACAAAGTGTATGTCATATTGACGCAGCTTTAGCTCAGCAAAAACATTTGAGATTTTATCAATAAATCAGAAAAACTTTTGATACCAGACCACCCTTAATTCTAGAGGAATGACGATGTACGCAACAGTATCAAGTGCGCGGCAGTTACGCACGGACGCAGAAGGTTTATCTACCGAGCGGCCGTAGGTAATTATTTCAAGGTCACCACCGACTGTGACTACTGTTACTAATTAATACTGTGCCATTTCTATTAGCTTTTTGCAATGAATTCTATCTTGATTATAAATTACACATTACTTATTCATGGTTGCTTTTAATCAGAGCTTGAAACACGATGATTTTGATCAACTTCGCACTTAAAAGTTTTTGAGTTGTCTATTTTAAAGTATCTATTTTCGACGGATGAGTTATTAATTGAACAAAGAGTAGGCGAAATCTTTTTAAGTGGGAAGTCAGAGAAATTAGTTACTTTGTGATAATTCAAAATGAAAGTTAAGAATGTGTAGTTTTCTTAGTTTACAAGGTTGAACACGGTGATTTTTTTACTTCTCAAAATTAACGAAAATGGAACATCCATACGGTCGGATTTCAATCAAGATTGGGATATTATTTTCTAACAAAAAAAACCTTGTTTGTTACTTTGCAGCTTTCCATCTATTACAAGCCTTGCCTTGCCTTGTCAAATCCTGCATGATTAGTTTTTATGCAGTTGCGCCAAAAACGTATGTAAGAAAGTAAAGTAAAGAATCACCTAATAGGTAAACTGGTAAAATCTTTAGTTCGACTGTTACTTTAAAAAAAAAAAACAAAAACATACAGAGTTTGAAATACAGTTTGATATTTGATTTCAAAATATATTTGTAGTTTATGTTGCAAATTCTGTGCAAGAATAATACTCTACCTCTAAGGCTGCCTGTCCACAGGAGCGGAGAGGAGAGGAGAGGAGCGGAGATGTGCCAGTATTAACCAATAGAATCTAAACTCCGCTCCAGAGGTGCGATTCTATTAGTTAATATTGGCACATCTCCGCTCCTCTCCTCTCCTTTCCAGTGGACAGCCAGACTTAAATTAGTATATACTTGTATTTTAGGAGGTAGCTTGGTATGTTGGTAGTCTTGATAGTATGGTAGGCCGCACGAAGGTGTAAAACCAGTACCCTAATTACGTAAAATACGATCAACCAGAATCTGAATCGTTTTGAAACAACAACACATTGCTAATCCTTCATAAGTTCGAAAAAAAATCTGCTCAACGCAAATAACGCAATGAATGTTGTTGAACTGTCAAAATGAAACAGATTAGTCGGAATCTTTTACGAAAATGTGTTGCGTAATTAGATAGCTGTATAAGTTGGCTTCTTATTCTATTAAAAGTCGTACTACGCTAGGCCAGCTCAAGTTCAGAGTGGTATCTCTGACGTGCGACGTAAGTCTGTACGTATGTTTTAAATCTCGGAACTTGTCTGCCTATTTTGCTATTTCCTACGACAGAAGATTTTTGCAGAAAAAATTTAAGAAAAAGAAAAACCGTTACAATTGAATTGTTATAATTTTATTGAGCCAATGTCTTAGGCACCCAAGGGGGAGGGGGGAAGAGTTATAAGGAAAACCACATTGTAATTCCCTCTTGATTGGCAAATTTACCCTAAACCTATAGATATATATGTGAAGACGGGTTTTGTATAATTTCTGACTAAATTAACAAACCATAAATGAACTGAGCTAGCGCCTTCCAATTATGTAAATTGTAAGGTGGAATACTAAATTGATTTACAAACTTACACCTTTCTTGTATTGGTGTTGGCAGAAATTACAAGATCCTTATATATAATGAGACTTTGGTTATTATTCAGAATATAAATAACATTTTCTTCGTGGCAAGTGGCATCCTTTCAATATGCCTCCATAATCAGCCTATAATGTTCCCACTGCTGGGACACAGGCCTCTTCTCTGTGAGAGGGAGTGGGCCGTAATCTACCACGCGGGCCCAGTGCGGGTTGGTAGATGTCACATGTCTTCGAATTTTTGGTTCTAAGACATACCGGTTTCCTCACAATGATTTCCTTCGTTTTGAGAGCAGTGGTGAGGAAATAATTTATACAAACTAAAGTGCTTGTCTGGGTTCAAACCTATGACCTACAATTCGTAAGTCGCGGCCCTTACCACTGGACCAACACTGCTCTAAAATATGCCTCAGTTACAGCGAAACTCAGTTAAGTTTCTATTTCAGCGTGATCACTTAGCACTTTATGCAATGACAGAACTACAAAACTGCCCCAGGAGAAAATTTGTATATAAAATTACATAATTTAAAAAAAATATTATAAAAAAATTTTTGAAAGGAATTCAGCAAAAAATTGTGTTCACTTGTTTATCAAAACATGTCTTTGGTAAATAATATAAAGCCTAATCTGCTCACTGATTTAATCATTGAAGGGCTGCAGTATAATGACTGTTCAAAAGTAGCCTAATCATTAGTCATTAGTTGACATGGGGTCAGATTGGTTTGAGTTCAATACAGGAGTGCTTTTGACATAAAACGGCCACTTAATAGGTTCTACAGCCATTTTCAATTCTAGGCGGTTCCATGTACTTCTAGTATACTCTACGAAATTGTTCGACAAATGCTTGATGTTTTAGTATGGTGTATACTCACCACAACTTCAGGAGGGTTAGCGTCCACATGGCAGGTGATGTGAGCGCGCTCTTGTTTAGCGACGCCGTGTACCCTCTGCTGGGAACTCCTGCAGGTTGGTGCATCTGTTGATAAAAATAATTGGATTGATGAGTAATGACATGAAAGAGAAGGGAGTGAATGATAGCTTGTCGGTTGACAGGAGAGAATTGAGGAATAGTCGACCCCAAGTAACATGGTACAAGGGCAGGAAGATCCTGATGGGGATTTATACGTGGTTCTAAGTGTACTGTTGGTGTTGGATTTGTTAAATTGTTTATTTACGTTTTTTTTTTTTTTTTTTGTACACCCTTATACAAAATAGATACATAATTAAAATTTTGAGCACAAAGGTACTGCTCATTTTTTAAGATTTTTTTAAGCAGACCTACGAAAGGAGAAATGTAGACAATAATGTGTGAGAACAAGAAGAGAAAAATATAAATATGTAGTAAGTTATAAACTAAAATATTAAAATATACTTACACGTATAACGTAAAAAAATAAATAATTAAGATGTACCTTAATGAATACAAAGGAATTTCATATCAAATACGATGAGAGGCGCGGCATAACTAGTCAATATAAAAATGCATACGCTATATACAGTAAACTGAACACACATACAAAGTGTAACAATCAATGCTGATATAAACAGCACCAAACTGCTGGTCCTCTGAATTTATTTACACGACTAGCTGCTGCACGCGGCTTCGCCCGCGTGGGACCTAATTATTTTTCAAATATAAAATTAGTTTTTATTACTGTTTATAACATCATTTATCTGCCAGTGAAAGTCCCATCAATATCGGTCCAGCTGTTTCGGAGATTAACCGGAACAAACACACAGACAAAACATTAAAAAAAAAAACGTGTGGCACTCGGGGACTGCTGCGGTAAAGCTATTGCATAGCATTTTTTATCAACTTATGCAATTGTAAAATATTAACCCGAATACAAGAAATAGCAATGGTGACATTGACAGGAACTGTTATTCACATTTATAATTTTTAAAACTTGACACAACGTAATGGGAACATCAAACTAATAAAAAGGTTTTAATTTAACTATTAATAGTCAAAGATCATTCGTCTAAGTAAATTTGAACTTAGTTGTCAAACAGTTAAACATAATTTTCAATACAACACTCTCGAGGCGTTAGGTATTTTCGTTACGGAATTTCTGGATTCGGTCTCCACGGTCAAGGCCCGCGATAGAAGCTATGCAATAGCTCAATAGTTTTGTTTTGTTATAAAGCACCATATTATAATTTGATTATGCATTTCATAATAAAACGCTATTATTTTGACATTACAAACAGACACTTCATTCATTTTGTTTTTTAATATATGTTCTCAATTTTTACTTTCACAGACAAAAAATCACTTAAATATCCAAAGTTAGCCAACAGAGCTGTCTCTTACAACCGATTTACTCTTTTCAAAGTCTATAAAACTATTAATTTGAAGTAGTTGGTAAGCTCTCATATCATAAGTGAGACTATGAGCTATCTAATTGCCTCTTCAAAGTCCTTGCAATCACAAAGTGAACTTGAGACATCATTAGACAGACAAGTGGCCACAAAGGCATTCCGACACATTCAAGAATCACTTTATTTAATAATCTCTATTATTTATTAATGTAATGGCGAAGAATAGATTTTGTCACAGACCGTATTATACCATTAAATACTATTTAGATGACAGAACAAAAGAATCTGTAAATTGTACGTTAGATTGATTGACATCGCTAATTGTGAATACATTTGCACGCCAGGGGGCCTACCACCAGCCGTTATAGCAGTGTTATTTTAATCATACTTCAGTTGGGGAAAGAGATGGAGCTATATGACCTGTTGAGCTTCATCTCTTTCTTCTTCTTCTTCGTTTCGCTCTTGACAGAGCGGTCGTGGTCACAATGAACTATGTCCAATCGCAGGTGTAGTCGTTGCCCGCCTCACGATCTCCCTCCATCTCTTTCTTACACGAATGTATTATTAAAATAATACTGCCATAAGAGCTTGTGGTAGGCCCCCTGGTTGTGGCAGGATATGCTGAAACAAATCTACTGTAACACCATACGTACCTCTAGCAAATAAATAGATTTGATTTGATTTGATTTATGTTTTATCTTGGCTAAACATGTTTGTGCCATTATAATTATATTTTAACACCATTTTATACCAAGTTTTATGCAAATAAATTATCTATTAATTTATTTATTCTCTAAATACGTTACGTTACGTCACGTTATAATAAACCACTAAATTGAAAAAAATATTTTAGAGCTGTTGCTTAATATAAATTTATAGAAAACTTTTTGGCAAATAGGTACTCCGACATTGTAAATTTTACTTTAAACTTGTAGGTAGGTACGCTGCGTAAGAAAGTGTAAAAAATCGTTTTTCTTTGTCTTACATAAAATCATCACAATTTAGTATCCTTAAAACAAAGTAAAACTTACACAAAACATTCAAAGAGAAGGGTTTACTCTCCCCATCGCCCTCCGCGTTGAACCCCACACACGTGTAGTTGCCGGCTGTCCTCCTACCCACCCCCTGCAGCACCAGCGACTGGTTGCTGATGATGACGCCTTGACCCACGTTGTGGAGAAGAGTCTTACCCTGGTGGAGGAAAAAAGTGTTTTTAAATTCCTTATTATTATATAGTATTCAAGGTGTAAGCGACATCGATGCGTACATCGTTACCACAAATAAGATGTTTTTTTATTGTTACTAAAAAAAAACTGCTGTTTGCTAAAAGTTAACCTCCACGGTCAAAATGAAAGGAACATCAGTTTTTTTTATTAAACGACGAAGAATTTCATCGTTGGCGTGTCTAGAATCAGTACTGAAAATCATGGTAACCGTTTGCGCGTCGATGTATTACACCCTGTACAGTGTTCAAGCAACATTTTCTTGAACAATTAACTATTTGGGCTTTATAGATAGTTTTTTAATGCACCAAAGCCGAAACATTAAACAAAAATGAAAACAAAATTGACTTGATTGTCGTAGCTTTGTGTGCTACGCCGTAGCTCAGGACAAGCTACGCCGTAGCTCATCGCGTAGCATTGCAAATTAGTCGCAGTAGTGAATGCTACTCGTCTTTCTACTTTTTTATAAGGTTCTAAAATGTTTGTCCTTCCTGTAGCCAAAGAAAACTTATCTTCTTTTCTCAAGTCAAAAGGATGGTAGGTACATAATATAAGGCACGCATCTGTACATGATGTTATGGCAAAACTAAAGTTAGTTTCAGAGTTAAGTCGCTGTTTCAACCCTTTCATGGGCCCCATGGGGTTCAAACTTAGCGTTATGTCTCTTCACTATAAGATACATGGCTGGAATATAAGTTTGACCCTTTCGAAGGGACATTGTTGAAGAGTTTATCGTGTTATTATAGTTGATTGAAAAATGTCGTGAAAAGTTTTTATTGTAATTGCCTAGTTAAAAAATGCTTTGTTGTTTATAAATAGCTAGCTGCGCCCCGCGGTTTTACCCGCATAAGTCTCGATCCCGTGGGAATATCGGGATGAAAGGTATCCTATGTCCTTTTCGAGGTCATTGTCTGTCATGTGCCCAATTTCATCCAAATCCGTTCAGCCGTTTTAGCGTTAAAGCGTAACAAACAAACTCATTTTCGCATTTATAATATTTACTATTTATATTATACAGGGTGGCAGGGACATCGACGCGAAGCCGGTTACCATGGATTCAATACGTGATTCTGAACCCCCTCTGCGTTGAAATTTTTTTTCGGTTATTAAATTAAATTATCTGTTCCATACATTTTGACCGCGTAGGTATTGCACTTTTCTATGAAACAGCAGATTTTTTTTTTAAATAACCGACGAAAAATTTTAACGCAGGGGTTTCAGAATCATGTACTGAATCCATGGTGTGTCCCTTCCACCCTGTATAGTTAGGATAGTTGTTTACTCTATTAACTATTTCAATAAGTTAAAATGACGACGAAATGTTGACTTTATCAATTTTGTTACCATAACATATAACTTATAAAACAATTACGTCATAAATATTAAATCGAATTCCTGAAAAAACAACACAATTCAAAACGACAGTTAATCTAGTTTATTCCACTTAAGAATTCAGGTTTTAGCAGAGACAAGGATATTGATATACAGCATCAAGGTTGACTATAAGATGTGGTATATTTAATCTTATAATTTAAATTAATTTAATCTGAAGAATTTATAAGTTTTCCCGTATATAGTTTTTAAAACGTTCGAATTGGCAACGCAACGAACGAATAGAAGCGAACGTTTGGCGTTCATTCGCAATCTGTCAAAAATACAATACAATAAAATATCGAAGTGTATAGAGTGCCGCGAGTTTCTTGTGGCACTCTAGTGTCACTGCCTCGGCCCGGCTAGGGTGCCGTGAGCGTTGCATTGTCACTGTCACTTGTTATTTAGGTTAGGTTAGGTTAGAACTGTGACCACACAACGCACGAGCCGAGCGAGCGTAGCGAGCGGTGCTGCGGTAGCGGCCGGCGAAGTGCCAGGGTCCGTTTAGGCACAAGAGAATGTAATGTTTTGGGAATGTGGTGTTTTACAGCGATCTAACCTCGACAATCAAACAAAATACCAAGTGACGTGACTTAGTGACAGTGACAATGACAATCCAATGCTTGCGGCACTTTAGCCGGGCCGAGGCGGTGTTACTAGGGTGCCTGTAGTGGCACTTTATCCGATAGGGATAGAGTGCCAATGGTGGCACTCTATACACTGCCATAAAATATTTTTGGAAAAAATTTACAGATAGCGTCTTGAATGTGAACTTTTTTTAAGAAACAGAATTGGTTTTCTGTTCTAAGCAGGGGAACACATGGATTTATAGATCCATTGTCCTTGTTTATAAATCGATCGTGTTGCTTACATTATTATTAAAGTTTTACAATTATATACTCACATTGTGCCTCCACTCGACTTTATAAACATAAGGATGGGCCCTGATGATGCAATCGAAGTAGACATCAGTACCTTCTCTGATGTTTGAGGGGTCCAGGTTTGTTCCTAACCGGACTGTCGTTTCGGGAACATCTATATGAAAACAAAAGAAAAATGAGTTACGAACAGCTCGCATCGCATTGGATCTGAACGGATTTTAAGATATTAAATCGTGTACACAGTACATAAAGTCTATATTACTAAGCACAGCAGTTTGACCGCGGGCGTCTTCCACGACACGCAATCGGCTCCGTTCGCCTGTCGTCGTATCCTTTCGGCTTTCGCTTCTTTCAACACGGTAGGAATGAAACCATGTGACTAAACGCAGAAACGCTAATCGTATGCGTCGACATCCTGCTGGACGCGATCGGCTGTCACCGCATCCTTTCGGATGCGATGCAAGCCGTTTGGTGGAAATCATCCTTAAGCCGATATTTGATGCTTTTGTGAACCATTCACTTGAGTGAAGCTTTATTTCTATTTCATTCCACGTTTCACAAAATTATATGGGAATGAACCTTCAGCTGCTCCTCAAATCTCATTTTTCGATCATTCGGCACGCGAGTGAAAGATGCCGAATGCCGAAATCCAACATCGTTGGATTGATTCAATTAATTCATGTTTCTTTTTTGACAAATTTTCTGTTCCGACGTTTCACTTTCAGTGAAAATGTTCGAATGAAAGGTGAAGCGTTAACTGCTACAGCACGTGCTTGGGCTAAGTATTATTCCTGTCAGTTTCGCACAAATGCAAGATAGATACGAGCATTTCTAAGCAAAAAAAAGTACTCAGTAATGTTTATTAATCTCGGTCTTTAATGTACATAAACCAACGCGTTTTTCTCATAGTGGCAGTAAGAAAGTACAGAACGCCATCTGCCAAAACCTGTAGGCCGTATTCTTGGCGGCGGCGACAGCTGCACGAGAACGCGTTCAAATGCATAGTTTTATATGAGACTGTCCTCGCTCCCCGCGCCGCCGCGCCGCCGCCCCCGCCGCTGCCATCGACAATATGGCCTTACATACTCTTTTTGTTTCGTCCATGTTCAAAAGTTTAGTCCTACAAGAGTAAAGTCTGTGTTTGTGATATGCCTTTCATTAAACATAAACATTACATCAGAAATAACAAGAATTGATGTCAAAATACACCCAAAAACAAGCACCTAACTATTGGAAACCCCAATTCATAAATATTTAATAATCGTTAACCAAGCGTACCAAGTTTTTCACTAACAATATAATAAGCAGGCTGTTATTTCAGTCTTCAATATCAAGAAGTTTTTGTGCTTTCGCAAAATTTTCATTCTCGGCTATAAAATCTAGAATTCAAGAAAAACAAAGTTGTGTAAAGTTTCAAGGCCCGCTCGTAATAAAATTCGGGAAATTTCGGATAAGCTTAATTTTTCTTTGCCGTTTTTACTTCCTCATGGGAGACTTAAGATTAAGATGTTCAACGTACTTTAGAAAAGCTTACAATTTTGTGATGGAACAATGCGATAAAATGAAACCTTAAATTACTTATGCTTTGAAGAGTGTTCTCGCACATTAATACTCGTATTAGCCACAAAAAAGTATTGATACGAGTATTCCTTCGATTTCTTGGAAAAACCGTAGCTAAAAACTTAATATAGCCGATAGGAATGTTGACTGAGAAAAAAAAAAACTGTTTAGACACGTATTTTTTACTTTAAAATAAAAAATGGTTTAGATAAAACGCATTAAAGTTGGGGAGTGGGGGCTCGCTACGTCACAAATCAGTATCAAATGTACCGAGGAGTGACGTCATGCCACATTTTAACTCAAAGTATTGCCGTAATCTTTTGACTACGTAAAAAAAGAAAAACTTAGTGTCCAATATTTTTGAATAATCTACATTATGGACATTTTTTTTTTGAGAACATACCATACAAGTTATACAACTATACAAGACAAGTTATACACCTAACATCTTCTTTAGTAATAATGCAGTGTGACCGTAGGACTGCCAAGTCATAGGTCTCGAGTTCGAACCCAAGGCACGCACCTCTGACTTTTTAGATTCACGTGCGTATTGTATGATTAATTATCACTTGCTTCAAAAACGGTGAACGAAAACATCGTGAGGAAACCGGATATTTTTCGGGAGAAACCCATGGGTGGTTAAAAATTCTGACACCAAATTAGTTACAGTACGACACAACTTAGATGTAGCATAGATTTGAAAATTTTCTTTCATTAATTTCGATTTTACGAATGTATTTGGTTATAAGACTTCACAAGTTATTGCGTTTTCTAAAGATCATTTTCACATAAAGCAGTAATAAAGATTGGTGATTTTGTAGGCGCACTCAGTTTGGATTGTGATCAGTTTTACGAATTTTGCCGATGCTACTTCTAAGTTGTGTCGTACTGTACTAACCACACAAAAAAAGAAGAAAAATATTAATACATTAATCTGTCATGTCAAGTCTTCTTAGCATATTTCACGACAGAACCAATCATCTTTCAGAAAAGCCGTAACCAGTCTGCAAGGACCACAATTCTAGAAGACGTAATAGAAGCTGACTTACACTGTATATCTAAAGTCCAGTCATCTTCTAAAGCTGGCACTAAAGCCATCTGAGGGTTCGATGCTCTGCACGCCAGCTTAGCTCCAGCATCAGACTTCGTCAGTTGTAGAGATACTGTTGATGTAGTCGTGTTGCCATCTGTTGATAGCTGTGAAAAAGAATAAGATAAATCTAAATTGACGGCACGGTTGGCGCAGTGGTTAAGAGCGTTTACGTCGTACGGCATTTCATACAAACTTTCAAGCCCTTGTTTTTCGAAATAACTGAACCGATTTTAATAAAACTTCATACGCATATGCAAGATACAAAGGTCTAAAAAGTGAGTTAAGAACATTTTCGAAATGTCTTATTTAAAGACAGATAACTGGAAATCTCTGTTTCTATGGTTAAAATCGATCTAATTTGGCTGTAATACTATTTCTCGAAAATGTTCTTAACTAACTTTTTAGACCTTTGTATCCTGCTTATACGTATGAAGTTTCAATAAAATCGGTTCGTGGTGTCGCGGGTTCGATCCCTTCGACCCCGGAACAAATATTTGTAGAACAAGTAGTTGTTCCGGGTCTAACTGTTTTTTTGTAGAGTTTAAATGTTTGTAAACGCACCCATAATACAGGAGAAATTCCTAGTGTTCAGTATTCAGGATAGTTTGTTTTTGAATTTCATATTTTTAGGTACCTACGTTTAACTTAATTGTTTCCAAATTTGATCAAATAAACATGAAAATTCTCGCCACACCTCGCCAAATTGTTGCAATGTAAGAACTATATTTGTATCTAATAGGCATGATAAGTAGAAACTGTCATATGTTTTTGCTTTATTTAAACATCAGAAATTTATTTAGTATGTTATTGAAACTATCTGAACATTATAATTAGTTTTCGAACTTAGCTCCTTGCATTATAAAAATATTTTATTTTAGGTCGAACAGAAACAAATCAATCCAATTGGAAACATACCCACAACTTTCCTCCCTTAACATAAATAAATAATTTATAATTACTCAACTTAAAATATAACTACCCGGATGTATTAGTTAACAATAACTTTAAAATACAAATCCTTAATTAATCTACTAATAAATTTTAGCTATTAAATTTTACTCGAGGAAGATAATAATCAAGTATGATATAACAGATTTGAAATTACACTCAAAATCCTTTGAAGTCGCGTTTACAATCAAAATTGACTTTAATTAATATCGTTTTGAAATTCTAAATCAAAATTCACAGTGAAAAGGTCATCTGATTAATGGGGACTTTAAAAGGTCATAATTATTGTACTTGGCAGGTAAATTGGTCTTTCGTGGCATGATTCTATCAGTTACAAGTAATGCTGCTGCCGGTCTACTTAATATAATCCTTTAGTCGCCTTTGCCAGACACGAATAGAAGGGTGACTTATTTACCTTGAATTTCAAACAATAGAACGTTTAAGCCGCTCAAATTTCGAGTCAAAGACTTTTCATAAAAGAATATAAACGTTCGCAAATAAAAATCTGTAAACTCCAATTGTGAGAACAATGTGTTTTGAACAAAGTCTGGAATAACGCCCAAATATTAGCTCTTAAACAACTTGTAAATAAAAAAATACAAAACTAAGAATTTAATAAAACCATCACGTTCAAGGTCAAAGACCTACATCAAAATCCAGACGCATAAATTGAAATCAAAAACACCAATCGGGAGCCTCGAAATCCTACGGCGAACAATTCAACCAATCACAGGGCTTACCCTTCGAATCTGTATTCAGAATTGATTTTAATTAAGTGTTGTTAATATTAATTTCTAGTTGGCATGTTGGCTGGTTTAATTAAATTACGTAGGACAATCAAACTGGTTTGAATAGCGTGTGTGAGACTTGATTGACGTTCCCGCGTTGTGTTGTAATCAAGGAGCTTGAGTTCCAACTGATATTTCGGCTTTGCCAATGTAATCTAGTTAGATCGTCACTTTTGTCTAAGGAAGCGTGGATGCACGGAATTTAATTTTAGTGACGCGTTCGCTGTGCTGATGAGTTTGGTGAAAGAGAAATATTGGGTTTAACTTTGTATTAGACTAGGGACTGTGACTTCGTTCTCCAATATTTGCTCATTGGGGTGGAACTTTTAACAATTTTCTCATAACGAAGTCTTCGTTACCATTCTTTGTTCCATTCTTCAACATAAATTTTAATCTCATAATGCGTTTATCGCTAAACATATTATTTAAACCATCATTCTGGCATCTTGAAATGATTGACAGAAGCAGACTAATGTTTCTTTAATTGATATAATTTCTGGAGATTACGAACAGCATTATTTTATCAGTCAGAGAAGTAGTCGGATACAGGTTAAGCCTGAATAGTTTTTATGATCCTTTTTAGCAAATAAAACAGTTGCTAATCACGTCTTAAGCGCTTTTTGCATTGAATACAAAATGGACAACTGAAATGGCTCTGACTTTTCAGATAAATGTGCGTATTGTATAATTATCACTTGCTTCAAAACCGGTGAAGGAAAACATCGTGAGGAAACCGGCATGACTGAGAGATATTTCTCGACGACGGTGAAGCGAAGTCAGATGCCCATGGGCGACTTTAAAACTCTGATACCAGGTTAGTCTTAAAGTTGGGTTTAAAACCCACCAGCCATTCTATTTTTAATATTTCAATGGTGAAAAACGTAGGTATTCCAAGAGGTACCCAGTAATACGGCCACCAGGCCATAGCATAGAGTAGATTAATCAATAAAAAACAGTTAGGTTGTTTAATCTGAGGAATCAAAAGCAGAATTGATTGACATCACCGCTGGCCCAGATTTGATAACTGATTGGACAGTGCAGCATATGATCCGTAAAGAAAAACTAGCGTGAAATATAACTTCAAAGGATTTTTTGTTAAAGCGAGTCATATGTTAGCTTCGTTAGAGATTGGGGAATTTCGCTGAAAAAGCTTCCTATGAAATGCTGTTAGTAACAAGAATTCATCGGCATGATAGGGTGTGCTGATATTCGGTCATATTTTGCTGTGTCTTTTATAGATATCTTTATCGGTATTTTCGGGCACCATTCTAGGATAATTACTGAGAATTTTCGATTTCATTAACTCTCTGCTCAGACATCACTAAGTCGATGCAAGAATTAGAAACAAAGGCAAATAAAAAAAGAACAAAATTAGAGACGAGCTCAATGAATATCTGTTCCGGGTATCCAAAATTGGAAGCAGTTTCGAGGAATCCTATTTAATTAAATTATATTTTTTAAGGCATTGTTCATGTTTCACAAACAACGTTTTATTGATTTTATTTGGTCCGTAAACATGAAAACCGTTAAATGTGTTTGATAATTGCACAGTTGATTATTAATTTATTATGTTGTCAATGCAATGTACTTTAGAAAAGAAAGAAAGAAAAAAAAAGAAAATAGGTTTTTTTATCACAGAAATACAAAAAGACATGAGTAAACAAAATAGAACAGAAATAGTCGGCAGCTGCACGTCATAACTTTGATAAGAAGGCTTCCACTCAGCATAATGCTGTGCTCCACCCATATTATTGTGATCAAAATTATTTATAAGCTAACGTTAAATAACCTCACAAAAAAAAAGAAAATCAGGCCCTAAAATTAGGCGACATACCGCTCAAGATTTCTTAAGAAAAAAATCTCAAACATAAGAAAGATCCTAGGACCAATTTTTCAAGGCCCAGCTATTCACGGTACTGAAGGACCAACTGGCAAATTTGCCTGAACGTAACTTAGCGTAACTTTCACTTGGTACAGACATTTACAACAGGAACCCTGTTGGTCTCTTACGAGCGATTTGTGCACGCCATAAGCAGTCTCTGTCCCATTCAATCTACATTTATTACTTTTACGTGCCCCTATTTCAAGTTGCTACACTGACGCCGTATAAGATGGCTACTTTGATTAAATTTCTATGCAAAATTAGCTTTTCCCTCGAAAAGTTTGGGAATTGATGAGGTAGATGGTCTTATCTATTTTTGAGTTCATTTGTTGTCAATTTCGATAACCCCGCGACTTGATAGAATTTTCTTTTGATCGTACAAAATGAATCGCTAAGTTATTATAATCTAAATAATTATGAAATAGGTATTATTTTCGTCGTATCGTTTCCGTGAAGGGAGATGAGGTATATTAAATTAATGTTATGGTAAAAACTTTATAGGAGTTTATAAGGAAGGTTTGGAAACAAAGGAAGCTTCTTGGAGTATTATTAAAGTTCTTGACGTGACTTAGTTAATTATAAGATGTTTGTACACAAATAGGTATAGTGAAATAACTTGTGACTAAATACCGGTTACATAACAAGTTAAATTAATAACATTCATTTTTGTACTTACGGCCATGGAGCCCAGTGGTAATGGCCGCGAGTTACGAGTTGTAGGTCGTAGGTTTGAACTCAAACAGGCACTTTCATTAACATCATCATTATTTCAGCCGAAAGACGTGCACTGCTGAACATAGGCCTCCAGAACCGTGACTTCGACTGGTTTAGAAGCACTTTACTTTGTGTAAATTGTTTCATCTTCACTGCTCTCAAAACGGTGAAGGAAAACATCGTGAGGAAACCGGCATGTCCTAGCACCAAAAATTTGTAGACTGTGACATCCGTCAATTCGCACTGGGCCGGCGTGGTGGATTATTGCCCAATCCCTCTCAAAAATAGAGGAGGCCTGTGTCTCAGCAGTGGATTTTTTTTTAACCGAAATACCAATACTAATACTTAGGACCAAAGTTTTAACCTGTAATTGACTTTAAGGTACAAAAGTCAATTATGATCTCAACTTCTAAAAATAATTGTGTTTACTAAATGACGGTTCTTACCGTTTCCTTGGCATTGTTTATCCTATGTCCATTCTTCCACCACGTTATGGAGGCTGGCGGTCGTGACCCTGAACTCTGACAGAGCAGGTCGTATCTTCTGCTTGCTGATAATGGCTGATTGGATCCGAGGATGTGGACTGTCAGTGGTGGAACTGCAAAGAAACTTAGTTTTAGTAATTATGCTAAGTGGAGCCTAGATAACCCTCGGGGGATCCCTCTCCTGTGAGAGGGAGGGAACGAAGGTCACTCAGATTCTGGTATCATACCTGTGTACGATACCTGAGTCAGCGTCCCAGCGGTAGATAGATTAAAAGCTGATATTACTCTAAAAAATAAAGTAAAACTATAAACATAACATAACATCACGCCTTGTTTTCCCGAAGGGTTGGGCAGACGTATACCTGTAGCAGATACAGCCACATTTTGCCAGTTATGTTTAAGTCCCATATAATAGGGGGCGAGACTATTGACATCAACCGGGCACAAATCCAGACTCCGCGGTGTTACTAAGAAATAAGGGTAATAACATTTGGTATTTAAGTAAATGACTAATTAAAATTACATAACAAAGTCCTCCATCAAACGTTGTATCTATTAATTATCTTACAGCGCTAAACTTTATTAAATTAAGGTCGTAAACCCATGTTCAGACTATTCAATTTTTCTCCAAAGGGATTTAGACTGCGTATGAAGTCAAACATCTAAAGGAAATTATGTTAACTGCCGCGTTCACAAAAGAAAATATTATTAAGACCTCCAAATAAATAATTTATTTCTGTTCTAACTTAAGACATTATTTCTTGGTAATAATATGACTTTATCATTTAAGTAATCACGCAATGTTCCGTGAGAAAGCTTTTCTATCAAGTATGGTTGACTTGGTCAGTAGGAAAGACTATTATAATAAATATGATAAAACCTCTTTCGGTATGTATTATATGACCTCGCCTGTCATTCGTAGTGAGATAGGTAGACATACCCGTTTACGAAATATATCATTTATTTTCTTGGGAAGGACGGAAGAACCATGCTAGGTTTTCTATTTTGACAAGCGGTAGAACATACATAGGGAATCATTCAGAAGGTCAAAGACTGATCTGGCTATGGATTGAAACTCATAATACAGGATGAAATTGAATTCATGCGACACCTCTTAAGGGGTCATTGTACTCATCAGTATGAACAACTTTCACTATGAGACCAACCCAGAAATAGCAAAAAAAAATAACAGCTGTTCCCTACATTTTGACGAGATATGCGAACATATATGTAGGGAACAGCTGTTTTTTTTTTCGCGATTTCAGGGTTGGTCCCATAGTGAAAGTTGGTCATAATGATGAGTAAAATGACCCCTTAAGAGGTGTCGCATTAATTAAATTTCAACCTGTATATAGGTCCGAACGGTAGGATGATTCAAGGTAATATATGTGTTAAGTGCAAAACTATCACCACTAGGCATTTAATGAAATTAAAGAGTCGGTTAATATGCCCATGTAAAATACTGATATTCAGCTGCATCCGGTTAGACTGAAAGCCGACACCAATATAGTTTGAATAGGCTAGGTAGATGAGGAGTCCAAACGGTTAAAGCTGTTTTCAGACCAGCGCGATTTGTCGCGCGACGCGACACGTACAATACAAAACTTCACGGTATAACAATAACCGGTGTCGAGTCGGGCGACAAATCGCGCTGGTCTGAAAACAGCTTAAGGCTCGGCTGGGAGTGACTCGTGAGTTCGAAGCTCAGCTGTTGCACTATTAGTGTCGGTCACAGATCACTCCTATTGGAACCATATTTTGCTGCAGGGTTTCAGAAGAAAACAATAAAATATCACAGACTCTCACATCTTCTCTAGATTACAAACTGAATTGGTTTAACTAAGCATATTCACAAGTAAAAAAGGTTTTCAGCACCCAAACAGAAGTCTGGATTAGGTCATTGCCTACCTTTTCATTTTCTTATTGCTACAATAACTACATACAATGTGGAGACAACCATACGACAATAAATGAAAACACTGGCAATACTAATGCTTAAGAGTATTTTGCAACCATCAAATAAATCATAGCATCGGAATTAAAAAAGTGATTTTTTCAAACAAACTAAATAGTAGTGTATGCCGATCCACCCTAAGCCTATAAATTCCGTTTATCCAACTAGGCCCAGAATGGACTTTTAGACATACATTTCCGAATATCCACCTTAGGGTGGATTTTTTGGAAAGGATAAACGGAATAACCCAAGCTGACTATAGATTTTACTAGCTATATTGACTAAACTATTAAATATATTTGATTTAATTTTTGTATACAGACTAAGAACGTCATTAGATATACGCAATTTAATTTAATGTCGTCTCCACCTTGTGTAAATCACCTTGTGGGTATATTATTAAGTAACAAATACTTACAATTCATATCCAAAGTGAGAGTGGTCTCAATCGGGTGCGCTCGCGGATGATTAGACGCCCTGCAAGTGAATGCGGCCCTCACATCCGCGCGCGTTAGCGGACCAATGTGTAGCACGCCTCTAACGCCATTTGCGGATAGCGGGGTCGCTGGTGTGTCGGTTTCTACCTCGTCTCTGAACCATTTCACCCAAGGCCTGGGACGACCTGCGAAGGAAAAATGGATTAAAGGTTATTTAATCGTAGATTTAAAAAAATATACACCATGTGGGTGCCAGGAATACCATTAAAATTATAATGGCATGCGACGACGACTTAACTTGACCATTTTTGTACCTATGTCTTATTTAGTAAATATTTTCTTGTTTCGTAGATTTTAGATCACTTTTATTTTCCTGTAGTCGGGTACAGTTTTTGAAACTTAATTTTTTATTAGTAATACCTTTGTTAGTAAAATTATTCATTATTATACTAAAGAAATGTAATTTTATTCTTTCTTATTTTTCGGTAAAATTCCTAACATTAGTTTTATATAATTACAGGCCATCGTATTATTTAAGTGACTTTATTGAAGAAATATTGTTACCAATTTTAGATCAACTTACCCCCACTGACGTCACATTTCAACGTAAAGGTATCTCCTTCGATGTAAGGCCCAACGATGGCTTGCTTCACGTCTCCTTTGTCGTCTGTGATCACCATTTTATTTGGTGGCACTGTTGAAAAAAATTATTTCGATATTATTTTTAATAATTATCATAAACTTACGGACAATAGGTTGAAACCTTATCCTTCTGCAAGCAATCATAGACCCGAAAGCTGCAAAAAATGATTTAGGGTGTAAATGACAACTAGTCTTACCAAGCGGTCTGCAGTGGCCTATACAGAAAGCTTTCAATCGATTGCGTACCCAAGTAGGTAGTACTGCCCATTCAACACCCAGTATCAGTCCAGTAGTGCTTCTTATCAGACTGTAGCAGTTAAACCGTCATACGAACTACGCATCAAATACAATGACGTCACTCAAATCCATCGCGCAGTTACAGTTACCGCGCGATCGACATAATTAAAACGAAATCAACTTAAATTGCCCGCCAGACACAACACCCGTCGGGCCGGAGGATCCACCCTTTTATTTATTTATTTATCAAAACTTTATGCACAAGTAAAAATATACCGTACAAAGGCGGACTTAATGCCAAAAAATAACTTAATCCCTTAATGTAAGTCATTATTATTAGTAGTTATTTATCCCGTTTCTATGGTGGATGAGTGAACTTTACACCCTGTTCCTCATACCTCCAAAAAACCATGCCCCACTTGCTAAGTATCCTAAGTGCCCGTACACTTTGGATGCCATAGATGCTGAAGTCAATGTGGTCACCTACTGGACTCATACAATAAAAAATAAACAACGCAGAAGAGTAAGACACGAAAACAGCTGACACAGTAAAACGGTTGAGTAGATTTGGATGAAAATTGGCACATAGGTAGACCATGGCCTGAGTTAGGGCATAGGATGGTATAGGACTTTTTATCCAGATATTCCCACGGGATCAAGACTTATCCGGGTGAAACCGTAGGGCACTGCTAGTAGACTATAAAGAACTATGGTTATTAGTTATGATCATCTTATTTGGCACCAACAGTGCCGCAATAATAATAATTTATATCAAGTTCAAATTCAAGTAAGTTAATTGTTATCGAGCTGCATCAGCCTTTCGGACATTTGAGCTCATAGTACAGACGCCAGCACATCAAGTTACTACAATGTGTCAAATTTCTTTAATAGATTTTCAACTTTATCGCTAAAGAATAAGGTTTAATATTGATTGGGAAAACTTGACAGATTGGAGTAGGTTGATGTGCTGGCGTCTGTACATTATAAATAAAAACATAATATCTCAAAAGAGCTTATACTAACAGAAATTCGACAAGACATCTGTGTCTGAACTAGATAAATAAATATTCTATATCTCAGACAACAGCGCTCTTCCCTAATATATACATTTGAAAGCTTAAAATTTTAACTATATACCTATTTTGTTATTTTTAGAGCAACTAAAACAACAAAAATGAAGTTAAGTAGAGTGGGGTGTGAACCTCCTTTTGTGTCGAATGCAGATGAGTGAGTGTGTGTGAGGAGGTTGAGTATGTGAACTTAGTGTGATACAAAGAGGTTTTCAGTTTTGTCATAGGTCAGCTTATGAATGGATTATAATATAGGAATGGAAAATAGATTATAATAAAATGAAAAATAAATTGCCTTGAGCGTGCGACTAAAACGAAATTGAGGAGGGAAAGTAAGAGCATCCTAATTCCTTCCGAGAGTCTTTAGAGTCTTAAGAGATTATATCTGACGGACAAGCAGCAAATCTACCTGTATACTGATTACATAAAAAAGCGTTTTCGTTGCCCTTGACCCAATTGTTAAAATAAAGCCTCTTCACGAGTTGTCAAGACTTTTGGCTGAGAACAAAGACTGACACAAACTATGTGTTCAATGAATTCTGTTATCCCATAATATGTTGGTTACCGTGTGTGCTAATAATTGAATGCTGTTTTTGAGAGCTATTTCGAGAACTGATTCATTCACACAAATGTTGAGCAAGTAAGTAGCTACTTTGAAATCCACAATCTCCAATAATGCAAAATAGTAGGTATTATAATTATTAATCATAATAATAATCCAAAACCCAATGAAAAAGCTGAAACAAACTGAATAAAACATAATTAAGTTGACGTAATAAAACCAGAGCACAAATCTAGCCGTAATTATAATTACAAAGTTCATTAATTGCTGTCAATTTGAGCTAAAGTAATTGGTTTCCATTGTTCGTTACATTCGACCGAAGTTAAGAGTAACTGAATGAAATCCAGTCTGTTCTTCGTCACAGTTTATTGCAGTACTTTAATTCAACGTTTTTGGTAATCTCTTGCAGTTTATTTAAAAGAGGAAATAGAGAAAGAATCTTGATAAACTGTTGGATTATTTATTTATTTGTGTTTGTTTTAGAGTAAGTATTTACATGTTAACACTTCTTTTTTGGGCAGTCGAGTAAAAAAATACGGTGAAGCAAAATATCGTGAGGGAACCGGATTTCTTAGAACCAAACATTCGAAGACATATGACATCTAACCACCCGCACTGGGCCCGCGTGGTTGATTACAGCCCACTTCCTCACACAGAGAGGAGGCCTGTGTCCCAGCAGTGGGAACATCAATAGGTTGTAATGTGTGAGTAAAAAACCAAGCGTGTTCTGTTGATAACTTATATATAATTATAATCAATACGACCTATAAACAAAGTTCTTGTAAGATGTCCCAGAAAATTAACAGATTCTAAAGATGAAAACAAAATGATATAAAACAGACTTTACCGATATTATTATGTCTTTTATTATTTTTGCAGGGTTTATATTCGCATTACAAACAATACCTTACCAGATAATGATTACGTACTTATAACTGATCTCAATATAAATAAATGTTATAATTTAGTTAAATAATATTAATAACAGTTATTATTTAAAAGTTGTTAATTAATATCTAATTTCATTTTTTTTTAACTATACTTTTTGCTGTAATACTTTTTGAGCTTTATGTTGGATCCGCAGTTGTAACCCAAAGAATAATAATCATATGAATCATTAATATATCTTTCTAAGTTAAAGTTCCATAAGACCTTTTCCATATATATGAGATTTGTAATTATGGAACAAAAACTTACTGACCTGCAAATTGCATAAAACATAATAAAGTTTGAATTTCGCTGGCTACTACTGCGGTGGATACCTTAGCCATTGTAAAATCTTTAAACATTATAAGATATGAATCAGAATATATTCTTCATTCACCATTTAAACTAGTTCCAAAAAAAATCTGTTGCTTACCAGCATTTATTGCACAAGTTTTGTTAACACTCATTTTAATATTTGTTTAGGACCAAACATGAATGCTCATACTTTTTATACGAAATTCGAACTAGCAGGCAAACGGCAAAAAGTATTGGGTTTTCTAACAAAAAATAAAATTAAATGGCCCAAAACCGTTCGGCTTTTACTCTGCTAACATTCTGCTGATCGGTCTCAAAGCATAAAATCTCAACTAAGAATATCGATAATAGCCTTAATATAATTTTCATAGCCCTATTCCTTTACTTTTTATTATTCATTTAGCATTAATTCCATTTTTATTGGACAACTTTTATGTCCAATTATTTTATAATGCTTCCCGTTGATTTGTTTAAGTGAATTTCGTAAATTTTTTGAGGGAGGATTGAAATTGAATGTGCGTCTCATATTTTTAATGTGCGTTTTTGCCATGCATTGTTTGTTAATTTTGCAATTCATCAGGATGTAAGATAAATAATAATTAATACTACCAGTATCAATGTTTCCGTTGATTAATAAAAAAACACAGCTTTTCATGCGTTTTTGCGATTCATCAACAACCGATGAAACGGAATATTTATAACATCACAACAATAACAGAGTACTTAAAGATTAATCTTTGCCTGTTCAAGGGAAACTTCCTCAATTATTTTCCCATCTAACATGATATTGATTGACACTACGAACATAGTAATTAATTCTATTTCCACAACCTTAAACAACATAATAACAAACATTAATTAAACGAGGGAAAATTTACAAAATATTTAACAGAAAATATTCCCAAATTAAAACGGATAACATAAAGATACTCTGTGATATTCCCTATATTAATAATTTACTGAACATCTAAGATTGTAAGATGTATTTGATAAAGGAAGAGATGGGATCAAAGAAATGTTTTCAGTTCAAAGTCGGCTATCGGCTCCTAGAAATTCGTTTATATCGAGGCGGAAGGCGGAATGAAATAAAAACAGAACTGTTTACTCGACGACTTATGATTGGAGGAAATGGATCAAGATGGCGGTTTGCAAGTGGTTTAAAATTGCTCTTTTTCTAGAAGAAAGAAGCAGACAGTAGTGAGGTTATATTTAAAATGGATTTAGCTGTTTTCTCTTGTTACGGGGGCAGTTTTATTCCAATTTGTAACCATCCATTGACAATTCCATATTTTCTTTTAAATGTAGTTTTTTAAATGAAAGTATACCTTGTGTAACATAAGCTATGCTGAAATGACTATTCCTATTCAGCAAGGTTCGTAAAACACTTGTCTATGCAGAAAATATAAATCAGTTTTCAAACAGAACTGAAGCAGATACTAACTATGAAAATTAAAGTACGTAACATTTTAGACTAGACCTCATTAATAATTCTGCTTACTTTTGTAGCAAAGTAATTAACAGAAAGTTATGCACAAAATCTAAAATTAATTGAAAGAAGTAGAACTTTGTAGTGCTCTTCGCGGCAGTAAAAGATTCAGGTGTATTTACAGCCCATTATGGGGACGGCACGACTTGGAAATAAAAGGAAAGGTATAAAAACAATGCGAGAAAATGCAGAAAAGCTACTCTTTCCCATAACGAGTTATACTCATAAAACAATAATTATGGTTATCTTTGTATGCCCTGTCCGATCCGAAAGGAGCACATAGGTATATAGTAATAGGTACTGCAATAACATTACCAATTTTTTTTAAATATATTATTATTATTATTGAAAATAAAAGAGTTATCGATATTTAAAATTCACCTTTAGCAAAATCCATTTAAAATGAAATCAACAAGGGTCATAAAATATAACATTCAGTAAACAAAGCGGCCACCCCCACCCCATGTAATGGCTCCTACACACAGTGCCGCTGGCATGGCTGCCGGCTTTTGCCGCGCGGCACGTGCCTCCGGCTTTTGCGCCTTCATTTTCTTTACGTTTCTTTCTGCGGCTTTGTGCGGCATGGCCGGTGGCAGTGCCGGCGGCCATGCCGGCGGCACTGTGTGTAGCAGCCATAATAACCCGGTAAAATTCGCCATTGAAAAAAAAGTGATGATTTATTTTTTTCGTTTTTTCCTGAATGTTACCACATAAATATACTCTCAGTATGATACCTAACAAGACCCTCAAAGATCAGACAGGGCTTTTTTTACATGTTGTATATATCAAACAAACAGTTTATTTTATTCTATGCGGGCAAAATCAACTCACAAAATTATGCTTATAATATTTTAGGTTGGTATCTGAAAATTAAATCCCAATGGCGTAGCATTAAATAATAACTACTCGTATATGCGATTAATATTATTGCTTGAAATAATGTTGCTAAATATTATTTTATCTATTTTTGTATGTTATGTAAGGTTATTCCACGTGTAAGGTACCTACCTAATGCACAACATTGCCCACGTGTCAGGTTAGTGTAAGGGTACAGCCTTAAGTTATGTTTAAGAATAGAAAAAAACTACCAAGTCGATTCAATTATTTGTCGAAAACACAGACAGACTAGATTTTGATAATTCAAAAACTGGATTTGTTTCTCAAACTGATGCTAAATTCAGTATGCAATTTTGATGTATTTACACACACATAGTACATACTCATAGGTATCCAAAATGGAACAGTCTCGAACTACAGTCACATATTGCACTCGTCTGATATATTACATTTTGTTCCTTAAGGTTGCGTTTCCACAAGAGATGAGCAAGGACGCGTAGCGAGAGATGTGTGTGAAACTAACCAATAACATCGCTTCACTGTCATAGCTTGAGCTAAGCTATTGTTATTGGTTAGTTTCACACACATCCCTCGCTACGCATCTTCGGTCATAACATAACATAACATCACGCCTTGTTTTGCAGAGGTGTACCTGTAGTAGCTACACCCACATTTCACCAGTTATGTTTAAGTCCCATGTAAAAGGGGGCGAGCCTATTGCCATCAACCGTGCACAAATCCAGACTCAGAGCTGCTATTGAGAAATTCCAGATAGAAAAACCCAGTAACACTTTGCACGACCCGGGAATCGAAGCCAGGACCTCATGCTCAGCAGTAGCGCTTGCGACCACTCGACCAACGAGGCAGTCCATCTTCGGTCATCTCTGGTGGAAACGCAGACTTGGGGACCGTGTTTATGTCATGCACAGTAAAATGGACCTTCTGAAGATATTATCTTGAATCAAGGACATCGTGGCACTTGCCATAAATACATATGAACGTGTTTTCTTTGTCTTTTGTCTGCAGTTGCAAAGTAACGTAATGTTTTTAGTATCAATTTGCATGTCATTTTTGAGAAGCAGTTTTGGTAAGAGAACAGGACTGTGTTAAGTTTATTTGCATATTTTTGTAAGACCGCTTGTTTTTAATTGTGTAAAGAAAATAATAATTATCATCATTGTTATAGGTATGTTGGCTATTGCGATACTCTATAAAGAGCGCGTAATTGTTTTAAAACAGATATGGTTCAGAAATTTCCTATTAAACCGATCCCATAAACGTAAATTAATATTTATAAGAATTTTATGTTACTAACAAAGTCCTTGAAATTATTTACATAATGGTTTGCATACAACGTTCCAATATTACTAGCTGCTTCCCGCAGTTTCACCCGCATAAGTCTCGATTCCATGAGAATATCGAGATAAAAAGTATCCTATGTCCTAACCCAGGTCATTGTCTACCCATGTGCCAAATTTCATCAAAATCCGTTTAGCCGTTTTAGCGTGAAAGCGTAACAAACATAATACGAAGTGTATAGAGAGCCGCGAGTATTCTTGTGGCACTCTAGTGTCACTGCCTCGGCCCGGTTAGGGTGCCGTGAGTGAGCGTTGCATTGTCACTGTCACTTGTTACTTAGGTTAGGTTAGGTTAGAACTATTACCACAAAACGCACGAGCCGAGCGAGCGTAGCGACGGTGCCGCGGCAGCGGCCGGCGAAGTGCCAGGGTCCGTTTAGGCACAAGAGAATGTAATGTTTTGGGAATGTGGTGTTTTACAGCGATCTAACCTCGACAATCAAACAAAATACCAAGTGACGTGACTTAGTGACGGTGACAATGACAATCCAATGCTTGCGGCACTTTGGCCGGGCCGAGGCGGTGTTAATAGGGTGCCTGTAGTGGCACTTTATCAGATAGGGATAGAGTGCCACTGGTGGCACTATACAAATATAAATAGCCTATGTCACTCCCACATTTAAGACGAATCTAACGATACCTCATATGTTAAAATTCATCAAGCTGTT
This sequence comes from Conistra vaccinii, assembly GCA_948150665.1. Lineage (NCBI taxonomy): Eukaryota > Metazoa > Arthropoda > Insecta > Lepidoptera > Noctuidae > Conistra > Conistra vaccinii. The sequence goes on along the minus strand of OX411326.1, from coordinate 4,012,499 downwards.
TAGGCTACAGAGCGTGCCAAAGAAATAGACATACATACAAACATACATACATACTCTCGAAGAACATTACCCTCCTCCTGCGGCAGTCGGGTAAAATCCACAGCATAAAAAGCACAATATAACCTTCCCAAAAACACGTTTCCAAATTCAAAACGACGTACCAAAGAGACATTTTAATAATATCAATTTGGTCTCTATGGTTCCAAGAGTATTGCAATAAAGGGGCCTTTGTGCTCGTTTCAAGAGTTGTACTTTGTGCAACAACCTACGAATAATCTTATTCTGGCAGAGCTTGCCTCTTGAGATGTGAGACGTTGCTATGGTAACGGTGGCCTGTTTGTAGTCGGAAGTGTTCGTTCGTTTTCGGCTAAATACGTTAGTGAAACGATTTATGCAATAGTGTTTGAAATAAACAAAGCGACATTTAGCTTAGTGTCAGAGACAGATATTTAAATAATTGGTCTTTAAAATTGAATAGTCTTTTGTGGCCATATTTTGGTTTGACTGGAAAAAATTATAATTATTATAGATAAATGAGAGTAGTAATGAAATGTCTGAGTTAATCTTGGACACTACTGAATGGTGAAGGAAAAAGAATCACGAGTTTATTATTATACTGCAATTTCTGTTTAGTTTTTTTTTGTTATTAAATTATTATTATTAAATTATATATTATTATTATTTTTTTATTTGTTTAACTTCGCACCACTCAAATTTCTTGCTCTTGCTCGTAGCAACGCCTACGCCTACGGCGTAGCTATCTGCTACGCAGGGGATATTCTTTCTTAGTTCCTTTTAATAGTGTTATGATGTGTATAGTGTGATGTTATGTATGTTATGCCAACACACATAACATCACGCCTTGTTACCTCGATGGGTTAGGCAGAGGTATACCCACATTTCACTGGTAATGTTTAATTCCCATGTAATAGAGGGTGATTCAATTATTTTTTTATCCACTACTGGGAAGCGCTTGGCCTGCACCTCACATGATGGTAAGTGACGATCCAGCAAAAGGTGAAAGCGAGCTTCACCCGGAATCCTCAACCACAGAGGAACTGGCCATCTTACTTCTAACTGCCGAAACACAACCATGCTGTAACATTGTTGTTATGGCGACAGACTTAGATAAGATGGTGGTAGCTAGCCAGGTGGACGTAGAACAAGCCCTACCAACCAAACCGAGCAATAAATGCCCACGCTGGAAACCGAACCGACCTCTGGGTCTGAGACAGGTGGTCTTACCACTCGACCACAGAGGCGGTTAAAATTAAAATTGTCATCACCCAGGCACAACCCAATGACACTTTGGTCGAACCCAGGATCTCACGTCCACTCGTACCAACGAGTAACGTAGTAGTCGTTCTTAGTTCTTCATGAATATGGATGAAGCAATGGGTCTATGAAGGGATCGTTAAGCCGTGGGTGGCGTTATGTGCTTTCGCTGTGAGAATGCTATGTGGTTATGTAGTTACAAGATTTGCGCACGGATCCGCCCACCTGATAACTTTGCTTTTCTTGAACGATAATATCCTTTTTAGAGCAGTGGTGGCCCAGTGGTAACGGCCTCGACTTACGAGTTATAGGTCGTGGGTTCGAACCCTTACTTTGTGTAAATAATTTCATCACCACTGCTCTCAAAACGGTGAAGGAAAACATAGTGAGGAAACCGGTATGTCTTAGAACCAAAAATTCGAAGACATGTGACATCTACCAACCCGCACTGGGCCCGGGTGGTAGATTATGGTCTACTCCCTCTCACAGAGAGGAGGTCTGAGTCCCAGCAGTAGGAACATTATTAGGCTGATGATGATGAATATCCTTTTTAAATGCCAAGTTTCTTATTACGTGAGTACCTAAATTGGCTAGATATGCTTACAGTAAGGATTTGGAATTATATATTCTTGTGTTACTTTTATTCTGTTTTCAGAATCTAGTTATGGCTTGTAATGATTAAATTGATTACTAAAGACACAAACACAAAAAAACTTTTTTTTTCTCGTTATGATTTAGTGTAGATAAATATTTTTTAAGAACCAGTATCTAAGTACACGTAATTTTTTTTGTAAACTATTTTCCAGTGATAATATTGTCATTCTATTACGAAACTTATTCCTTTGAAGATAAGAATTACTTTCGAAAATGATGATGATGTTGTGCCTTTTATATAGAGCTAATAATTAGGTAGCTATGTTTCCAAGAATTGAGTACCTTTGGGGTTTTCAAAGAGCTTTTATAATTTATAAATATTTCTTTGAAAAATGTTTTGATGAAAATGTCGATGGAAGGTGATGTGAGAGTATAAAGAAGTTATTAGCAGCTGAAGCTTAATTTAGGTACAAATATAACCACACAACCAACAGACGTTTTTAAGCGTTTACACCAACAAGTATTTTTTTTTTCAATCAATCAATCAATCAATCAGCCTATTAATGTTCCCACTGCTGGGACACAGGCCTCCTCTCTGTGAGAGGGAGTGGGCTGTTATCTACCACGCGGGCCCAGTGCGGGTTGGTAGATGTCACATGTCTTCGAATTTTTTGGTTCTAAGACATGCCGGTTTCCTCACGATGTTTTCCTTCACCGTTTTGAGAGCAGTGGTGATGAAATTATTTTACACAAAGTAAAGCGCCTGCTTGGGTTCGAACCCACGACCTACAACTCGTAAGTCGGGGCCGTTACCACTGGGCCACCACTGCTCTATTTTTTTTTTATTATTAATTATTCCTTTTGTGTTCGTTTTAAATTCAGAAACAAAGCAATTTTTGTTATTATGACTAAGTTTATTGAGACACAGTGTATTGCTGTGACATGTAGACTGAGCCGCCGCCGCACCGCCACTGCGCCGCCATCTGCACTTTATTTTGCCATATCACTCTACGCTGATAACAACTGTTTCATAATGTATAAATAAATAAAAATATTTCGATGATTTTTATAAAAAAAACATAAATAATTAGTACTATAACCCTCTGTAAGGATATTCTGGTTTTCTTTGTCTTTTAAGAGATAATTAGATTTTTCATACTAGCTTCATACAAATTTTTCGTAAAAAAATGATAATTCCCTCGTTTTTGTACAGAACTAACTCGGGTGTAATTTTTGTATATAGTAATAACTTATAGAAGCTATTTCTAGAAAAAAAACCGGCACTTGCAAATGGAAATCCCTAAGTCTATGAAAGCCGATTTTCAGCCCACTGTGCGGCGGTGCGGTGACGGCGTGGCGTCGGCATTGTGTCCCTGAGGACTTACGTGGTTTTACGTCAATTCATCGATTGACTAACGAATAGTAAAAATGTCTCTTCAAAATGAGTACGACGCGAAAACTCACTGACACTGACCGACAGACGAAACCGTCTTCGCGTCGTGCTCATTTTGCGGTCTGCGACGCCAAAGTCTCTTACGACTCCCAAGAGTCATATCATTATTTTATGATCTAAATAAGTAAATCACTTACCAATAACTGTCAAATTGACTCTGGAGTTTCTCGTCTGGGCTTGTTTGAAGTCCACCCTACAGCGGTAGACCCCCTGGTCTGATGCCTTCACCCGGTCTACTCCGAGCTCGGCTGGTCTTCGCTCGGGGAGGAAGTAGGCTCTCGACGCAAAGACACTTTCGTCTGACCAGCGTTCTGCGACGCCGAAGTCTCTCTCCCGGGCGTCGACGCTAGAAAAAACAGTATATTATAAAGATATCTTTGAGAAACGTAAGACACATTAGGATTTCATATCGTCTATTGAAATCTTTTGTTTCCAATCGGTTTTACTTTGGGTGCTTTTGAAATTGTAGCGCAATCTGAACTTTATGTGTAGGCATTAAAGATTTTTTTCCAAAAAATCTAAGTTGCTAACGCATATCTCTTATTTTTAAAGTAGACAGGAATAGACAAGATTTTGACGATGTAAACCGTGCTCTCTCAATGGTTACGGATTGGTTTACGGCAAATAACCTAGTTCTCAATGCCAAGAAAACGAAATGTGTAAAGTTCGCCCTACCAAATGTTAGAAATCTAGGACCAAACGTCATCTTAGATAAAGAGGTACTTGAAACTGTAAACTCGGCAGTTTTTCTGGGCATAACAGTAGATGCCAAACTTCAGTGGGGCCCATATATATCGAGCTTAGCGGGAAGGCTCAGTTCGGCCGCATACGCCGTCAGGAAAGTAAGACAATACACTGACGTGGATACAGCTCGGTTAGTCTATTTCAGTTATTTTCATAGCGTTATGTCCTACGGTATTCTGCTGTGGGGCAAAGCTGCTGATATTCAAAATATATTTGTCCTTCAAAAACGAGCTGTTCGAGCAATTTACCAGCTAGGTGCCAGAGTTTCCCTGAGAGATTTTTTCAAAGATACTGGTATCCTCACAGTGGCATCGCAATTCATCTTTGCCAACATCTTATATATTAGGCAAAATATACACTTATACACTAAAAACAGTGATATTCACAGTGTTAACACTAGAAATAGGGACAAACTTCGAGCTCCCTTTCACCGGCTTCATAAGGTTCATAACTCATTTGTTGGGCTTGGTATAACCTTTTATAACAAGCTACCCTCGTCTTTGCTAGATTTGCCTTTTAATGCGTTTAAAACTAAAGTAAAATCCAACCTTTGTTCAAAGGCATACTATTCCGTCAACGACTATTTAAATGATAAGAATAGTTGGTCGCTGTGATTAACTCAAGACAATGTTTATGTTCTTTCTCCAGAATTAGCTTACCTACTGACAGGTTATATGAGTTTATAGAATGTTTAATTTATTTGATTTTATTAGTCAATTTATTTTATTGCCCGACTCTTAATGCGAAGCATTAGAGTGTGCTCTACGATCGAAAATTTTTTTTTGCCCCATTTCTGTAACTGTTTTTATTGTTACACTCCTGCTAGTACACAGAACCTACTTAATTTATATACCATTGTATAGATGATTAAATGGAGATTAATACTGTACTTTTTAACAATTGATTTAATGCAGCAATTATATAAAATAATTTTTTTTTTCTAACTGAACAGACAGCTGTGCTGCTGGGGAGTTTGGTGCGCCACTTCTTCTTCCCAGCTAAAAGCACTAGGAAGTGGTGAAGGGCAGGCGTTTTTGGGGGACTGTCTTATGTAATTTTGACGTTCGAAAAGTGCTGATTCTCAGCCTAGTTTGAATAAATGACTTTTGAATTTGAATTTGAATATTCAGATAATAGTCTACCATAATCATGAAAATAGACTAAAACACGTCTCCTTTAGAGTTGTTTTTGCACTGGAACATACGAAGTCTTATGCTGGAGCCACATTGTCGCGATTACGTGAACTACACTTCGAGCGCTCTCTCTCGCACACCGCTCGATGTCTCGCGGAGAAACAGTGAGCGCGCGAAGTGTAGATCCCTTGGTACAATGTAGCCGTAGCATACAAAAATACCGGCTGACAAGAGTTCGGTGCCACCAAAACTATTATTGTTTACCTACTTTTTATGATAGACGCCTCAGTAATACCTAATCTATGAAGAACTACCGATTAGGTACGGTTAAAAAGGTACAGCCCTGTGACGTACATACAGACAAACTTTGGGTACGGTACTCTATTAGAAATACGAGTAAGCTTGTATTTTGATCGCAAGCTAATTGCGCAACAATAAATACTTCTACAAGGTTCACTGAGCTAACAAATGACCCAATAAACTAAATTGTCCTCCAATTATCAAAAAAGCCTTACTTCCTTGGCTTTAAGCCAAAAAACTTGAACCAGATACAATTTTTACACCAAGGAAAGCAAACAAAACTGTTTTCTCACAAAAGCGGTAATCAAAACTACGAGTATACATTTATTCTATTAATAACTGAAAATCAAATTAACTGATTAAACTCGAGCCCTTGCCAAGTTTCAAGTTGTTCTTGTTCGAGTTTGAGAAGGAAACCTATCCGGCTTAACTAAGAACTTGCATCTATAGCTAATACTGTTCGAGTTACCGAACCTTAATATTTTATTGATTGAATTTATGTTGGTATATTCGTCATTTGCCTGGTTTTTGAAAGCCTTAGAGAAATTCTCAATATCTACCTATTGGTTGTAAAGTGCGGTGGTGGCCCAGTGGTAACGGCAGTGACTTACGAGTTGTAGGTCGTAGGTTTAAACCCAGAATGGCGCTTTACTTTGTGTAAATAATTTCATCACTACTGCTTTCAAAACGGTGAAGGAAAACATCGTGAGGAAACTGGCATGCCCTAGAACCGAAAATTCGAAGACATGTGACACCTACCAACCCGCACTGGGCCCGCGTGGTAGATTTCGGTCCACTCCCTCTCACAGAGAGGAGGCCTGTGTTCCAGCAGTGGTAACATTAAAAGACTGATAACGAATAATGAATGAATGATTGTGAAGTTATTTATTTGAGGTATGTTTATTCTTATAAGAGTCGTGTAGAAATAGGAGTGGGAGGTTGTCCCCCCTGCAGTCAGTGGGACGTTCTGCAAGTCAACTGTGTAATTAAAAAAAAATGGCTTTTTACAATATTTTCATTGTAAAAAGTAAATTTTTTTAACCACTAAGGAATAGAAATACCCAAGTTAAAAACCTCACAAAACCAGCCAAGGGCGAGTTGGACTCTCATACGAAGGGTTCCATACTATCGTTTCATGTGTCTACTTATTACGGTTCAAGAGGTACAGCGATTGATACTGTCGAGCAAAAAACGCCAAAAAAAATCACGATTCTTGTAATGAAGCCCTCATTACAAGAATCGTGATTTTTTTTGGCGTTTTTTGGTGTTCTTTATTTTTATTTTTTATTATTAAATAGCGGCAATAGAAATACACAATCTATGAAAATTTCAACTGTCTACCTATTACGGTTCATGAGATACAGCCCGCTGACAGACAGACGGACGGACGGACAGCGGAGGCTTAGTAATAGGGTTCCGTTTGGCACCCTACGGTTACGGAACCCTAAAAACGGGGCATTAGATTATATTGAGTGGAAATAATAACTGGCATTTAGGGATAACTTGATATTTATTACTATCTATTTGTTTCCAATAAAATACTAAACAACTCCGTATCAACTCAGCTATTCTCCTTGACTATAATAATTCTATTGGATTACAGGGTTCTATTCTCTTTTGGGACAGGAAGAACAATGAGCCAGCAATACGAAATGAATTGAAAATAATGGGTGACCGTCGCAAGACAGATGAACTGCTAAACTCAATCTTTATTTTAGTTCAATAAAAGTCATCTGTACTTAAGGCTCTGGTGAAACTGAAGTGAAACCCGCGCGGGATGCAGGACGAATTTTGCTCGCACCGATTTTGTTAATTAATTTGTATGTAGTTGTTTAATCTAGCGCGAATAGTCGCGTGATTTCTTAATCATTAAAAGTATCAACGCGCGTAGTCGCATTCGCAAGGAATTCGCCTTAGTGGTGCCAGAGAGTAAGGGCGCTCCGAGCTTTTTAGCGTGCGGAGAAGCGATGAAACGTGGCTAATTTTTTATCGAGGCAACTAAAAGTAGGTAATTGTATTTCTAAAGTATATGATGCAAAGAGTGAATCCTTAAATATTTTACATTTTAATTGCATAACTAAAGGTTCTGTAATAACGATGCAGCAAGGGATCAAACCAACGCAATTATTTCGCAATAAGCTTGGTGTGCTCTTAAAAGTGCTAGTAGGATTTGATAACGCCTATTGTGATGTAGTGGCTACTCAATCGTCCTTCATAAGCAGTAGGTATAAGTATTACTTACTTAGTGAGACAAACGAAATAACCACTTAACATATTCCAAGTTTCCTTTTACTTACAAATCAAAATAGCTTATACTATGAGTTCTTCAAGTCTGCTTTGTAACAAAAGTGCATAGCGTGAATTTTTTTAAATCTCTGGGAACATTCCCGCTGTTTCCTCATGAAAGTTTAAAAGGCGATATTTGTTTTAAATTCTTTTACCTTCAAGTTTTGCTTGTTCTTTGTCTAAGTGAATGCCCGTTTATTGTCTTTCTTTTCATCTATTTTTAAAGGTATTTTACTTGTGAAAATATTATTTTCCATGAAATTGAAAGATGTTTTCAATAACAGAAGAAAAAGCAATTTTAATTTTAAAAAGAATGATAAAAATCTTATTATTTTCAATATTTTTATAAAACTTCAAAGATTTTAGATTTAATCTTATGAAAAGGCAGATTATGTTGATATCGCCGTATACCAAATCGACAGAAAAAAAAACAAATTAATCAAAAAAATGTTTTATTCAGCACAATTTACGATAAGCCGGTCAAAAAGCAATGATATACCAAAACTATGTCTTTTCCTTTTACTCAAAAGGCACCTTTAATCTACAAATAGGGTTCAACGAAGCGTGTTTGAGTCACGACCCTTTTAAGGCATCTCATCCATAGTGGAAACAGGGACCAGAGAAATTTGCTCTCGAGGAGTAGTGTGAGCTAAGTCGATTTTGTATATTATATTGAAAAGACGGTTCGTGATTTTAGGAGGACGGCGGTATAGAGGTAGCTGCATACTTTTCGCTTTAAATCCGTTTCAGTATGGCTTTAACACGTCGCGTCGTTGAATGCAGAGTAGATATTAATTATACGGCTTCACACTCTTCAGCACTAACATGTATTCTGCTTCAAAATTAACTACAATCTTTTGACTGTTGGAACAAAATGGAGCTCATTTCAAACAACTAATTAGTTAGTTTACCCCTTTTTTTCGTTTAATTAAAATAAGTTAAGATTTTATGGTTTTCCTTTCATTTAATTTATCATGTGTGTTAGAGAGATTTGATCCTTATGATTGACCTTATCGATTGATGCCATAAAAGTACAGGGTGTTATATTTTTAGATTTTACCCGGTTCGATTGTCTGGCAAGCAGATTGAATACAGATGTGTTTCTACAAAAAATAAAGGAATATTTCCTTTGAGTAAAATTTGCTATCTCTAGTATTTAGAGTACTTTCCCTCTAGGTGAGATTAAAAAATTCCACCCTACACATGTGCGTTTACGCGTGGCAGTCGTATCAGGCTGTCAATCAAATGACGACAAGCCGTAGCTAAATGAAAAGCAGGTATTATACCACATGAAGAACGATGGCATACTGTACAGAAGCCGTATGATGACAGTTACAGTCATTCATTGTTCCAGTTTGATAGAGAGATAGAGCTAAAGGTCAAATAGCACCAACGATTGATGGTACTTTACTAAACAATGATTTCCTGCAAACGGAATTCGCATCGCATCGCATCGGAAAAGATACGAACGGATGTGACGACAGCCGATCGCGTCCGGCAGGATGTCGACGCAAACGATCGGCTGTGTACCGTCGCTTGCGAACGTATCCGTTTCTGCTCCTAGTCAAATAGTAGACTTAACTAAACAATGATTTCCACTAAACGGAATTCGCATCGCATCGCATCGGAAAAGATACGAACGGATGCGACGACAGCCGATCGCGTCCGGCAGGATGTCGACGCAAACGATCGGCTGTGTACCGTCGCTTGCGAACGTATCCGTTTCTGCTCCTAGTCAAATAGTAGACTTAACTAAACAATGATTTCCACTAAACGGAATTCGCATCGCATCGCATCGGAAAAGATACGAACGGATGCGACGACAGCCGATCGCGTCCGGCAGGATGTCGACGCAAACGATCGGCTGTGTACCGTCGCTTGCGAACGTATCCGTTTCTGCTCCTAGTCAAATAGTTTCATTCTTACCGTGTTGACGTGTTCTTCTTCCGATCGGATACGACGACAGGCGAACGGAGCCGATCGCGCGTCACGGCATACTTTCGGCTAAGATCGCGGGCCGCGGAAAACGTCCGCGGTCAAGCTGCTGTACGCGGCTTGGTAATATAGACTTTAAATACTGTGTACACGATTTAATATCGTATAGATTGTTAAATCCGCCCCGATCCGATGCGATGCGAGCTGTTTGGTGGAAATCATTCTTAACACTTCGTGAACGCTCTAATTTGTTTTGAAAACACAGAGATCCAAGGCTCTGTGTTTTTCACCCTCAGAAGAAGCAAGGGCAATGAAGCGAAGATTTGCTTATACAGTGCTAAAGCGATAAATGTGTGCCAACCTTAAGCAAGTAAGTTCACTTCTCTTGTTAGCTTCGAGCGTCAAAGGCCACATTTAATACTTTTTGCAGCGATATACACAGTCGATGCACTCAAAACTTTTTCGTATGCACGGAGCGAAGCAAAAAGTAAGCTCAAAGGATAAAAGTACTTTCTCAAAGGTTTTTATCAACTGTAGTTCAGAAATATGTGAAATTATTACAGATTTCAAGTTGTCAAGGCTGTTTTTTTTATTGGATTGGGAGTTATTAATGAAATACGCGCGGTTGTTAAGGTGAACTTTTGTAGGTCTTGATTTTGTAAATTATAATAAGGAGTGATGAAACACAGATTTATGATGGTTTGTAGTAGATTGACACTTCATTTAAGTGTATTTACAATAAACGGGCAAGATTTAATTGTGTTAGCCACACCCTTAGTTTTCAGACTAAAGTAATCTTAGTATGTTGTTGTTTAATTGATTAAGACGACTAGAAAAAAAAACTACTTAGAAAAAAAAAACTATTTTGCCCAAAAACATATGGCCTCTAGTGGCTTGGCAAAATTAAGCCACACCATTTCTCTTCCAGTGGGTTTCGGTAAAAGACGACAAAGAGCGAATTTCACCAACGAAACTGAACGCGATCAGAACCTCTTTCAAGAGCTGTCACTGTCATCATTTTTGTAGAAATTGACACTGACAGCTCTTGTTCGCGGTCAAGATGAACCGATAGCGTTCAGATTAATTGGTGAAATTCACCGTCAGACTACCAGAATATTCAAATTTTCGAAGATATTATTAAAAATATAGTCTATCGGTGACTGCGATTGCAAAAGTTTAAGCAAAACGAGTGTTTGCAAAATTAAAATGGTTATTGAAATTACTTTGAACTGACTTTAAGATGAACTTTGGCAAGTTTAGGCCCTCTTCACTGGGTTCATACGAAATTAGTATTAAAATTTAGATATTCGGCAAACTGTTCCAAAGTTAGATTTTGTTAAAATATTACGGCGTACATAGAGATTGGTTTGTAATAATATTAGATCAAAGTTTATTTGGGATCATTTATTATTATAGCATACTTATAATGTGACTTCGTCGTGGTACTGTTATTCATCGTGGTATACAATCTTCACACAGTGTTAGAAAATGTTCAAGAACAGAGGATTGACAGGATCACAACACCATATTGATGCCCTTGTGCTCAAAATATCACTAAATAAAATACACCTCTTCCGACCTCGATAATGTTACGTTACTCAAAGTGTCTCCTGCGCTGCCACCGACGACGCTGAGTGGTGAAGTTCTAAGCCAACAACATTTTTAATACTGTCCAACACGAAGTAGAAGAATGTTAAACGTCAGAGTAGCCCGCGAAATTAAAATTCCTTACTTTTTTGCTATTTGCCGGTCAGTATCGGGTTGTATGTTGATCTAAATATGATTTGATTATGACGGCACGGTTGGTGCAGTGGTTAAGCGATCCCGCACGGAACAAATATTTGTATGACCTACAAGTGGTTGTGTGTTGTTCTGGGTCTGACTGTCATGTGAGTTTAAATGTTTGTAAACGCACCCAAAATACAGGAGAAATTTTCTTGTGTGGGGCAACGTTTCACTGACCTACAAATTGCAAAAAACGTAAGAAAATTTGAATTTCGCGGGCTGCCTTGTAAACCAATTTATCCTTACCTGTAGATAGGCGTGCCAAGGTCTTCCCTGTACCAAAGTACCAGCAAGACGGCATCTTCTTCATCCTGTGTCGCGATATCACACGGCAGGTACACAGGCTCGCCGGCTACGGCTACCACTTGTGTCATCGGCACTGTGGACAAGGAAAGAAATGATATTAATATTTTATTAGTACCAATTTTTATTAGTTAAGAGCAGTGATAGCTTGGTTTGACCATCAGACTACCAAGTCATAGGTCTCGAGTTCGAACCCAAAGCACGCACCTCTGACTTTTCGGATTAATTGTGCCTATTGGATAATTATTACTTGCTTCAAAAACGGTGAAGGAAAACATCGTGAGGAAATCGGCATACCTGAGAGGTATTTCTCGACGGCATGTGGTCAAGACAGAGGGTGGGTTTAAAACTCTGACATCAGGTTAGTCACTAACCACACGAAAAGAAGAAGTACAAATAAAATTATAATGTGAGTAGTCCAAAAGCACACAACCTTTGGCGTTGCCATGATGATAATTTGCGATTCACAATCAAACATTAAATTGTAATGTAGTAAAATATGTAGAAATGCTTACTATTATCATAAAGCGATCATAAATGTTCACTAAACATTTTTTTTGTTGGAAAACGCCAAAATGTTTTTTTAACAATGATTTTTTATCTTTGGTTCCCGCACTTTTGCTTTTCATTGTCAAGGTATTGTAAAATTCAGCCTAATATTTCTTTATTCTACGAAATTCCAAAACATTCTAATAATATAATTATTATTTCTTGTTTTTTCATCATTTGAAATTGGAACACAGGACATGATGTATGGTCATGGTATTCCATCAGTGAGCCTAATAAAACATGCATAATTTTAAAAACATTAACTTCGTTTTTTTGCGTTTATTTATGAATTCGTAACTGGAGAGACAGATTTTTTTTTTTTTAATATAAACTATGGCTTGGTTTTGTTTTATTTTAAAGTGAGAACTCTAGAGTACTTTGTCTTTCAAATAATAACTTCAACAGTTTATTTCTTAGAACTTGTAGTTGTTAAAGTCATCTTGCAAACTGTAAGAACTTTTGTAGTAAAAAGAGTTCTTCGTCGACTTTGCCTATTAAATTGTCGTTTGACGTTAAACCATAATTTTTACAATGTACAGTATACGCCGTTTTACTGCAGATAAAACTGCAATGAATATAGCACACATACATTTTGTTTTATTTGAAGAATAATGTTTTTAAAATAAAATAATGTTATTTAAAAATTACGTGGAAGCCGCATCTTATTGACGTTTTTAATTGATTCCTATTAGAATCTATGTTTTTCTAGGAGATGCTTGTTTAATTCGGGCAAGTTTTTAATAAAAACAACCATTAAATTGTTAAAGAAAAAAAAATACAAAAAAATACTAAATACTACATTTTATGAATCTACTATTGACTACACAGAACATCACAGAACACCCAAAATCATGGGGCGGAAACATTGCATTATACATTTCCGTGAATAAGAATCGTTGGCCGCACTCCCTCACGTCGCCAGAGTGGACATGAGTGCTTTTTGCGCTCAACTGAGCAAAAGACTTGCAACTAGCACAAGCACATGTCAAGAAACTTACAAGTCCTTTGGAGTTTCTCTGAGGAGGTCTTAGAAAAGGATCCAGCGTTGAGAAATAATAAATAGTGGATGGCACGACTTTTAGTCTTTTATTCTTTTTTTATTGTCCGTAGACGTTTAGAATGTTTTTATAATATTCGTAGATGTTTAGAACGTTTATTTTCAGCCAGGCTTTTTCTTTCCTTTATCACCTGATTATATGCAGTGGATATGTTGCAGTCATCTGGTTAAATTAGCCAGCTAATTGGACACCTTGGCCGTTCATTAAACGCCGGCATCGAATTGGATTCATAGGCCGATAGCTGTTAACTGAACTAGAATCATTCAACGTTTAACAACTTGGCGTATTGAAAGTCAGCCCTTTGAAGATGATTGACCAAGACTCAGCCCTGTGATTGAATGGTGAAAAAAAATCTGCGAGCAACTTGGAAATAGCGCTCGCTCGGCTCGCGCGCGTTTGGTCTCAGTGCTAACCTAACCTAACTTATTCACCAAGTTTAACTAAATGACTACACGACATTCGGCCATCCGGTTAAACGTTGCGCTCAATGAGTTGACTAGTTATCCTTCATTTATTTAATTGGATGGCTGGCGTTTAATGAACGGCCTTGGTGTCCAATTAGCTGGCTAATTTAACCAGATGGCTGCGATAGATATTATTATATTAGTATTCAGAATCATACAAGTTATCCTTACATACATAAACTCACGCCTTATTTCCATGGGGGTAAGCAAAAACTACAGAACGCCACCTAGTACGATTCTAACATACTCCTTTTGCTTTGTTTACGTTCATACATCTGGTCATACATGCACACCGATTGCGAGTTTTTCTTCACAAGACATCCTTGCAAATCAATCGATATACACAGTTTAGTAAGGCTAAGACGTCTCCTGTTGACGTCATCGGTCGCTTACAATGTCATGCTTACTATAGAAAATAATGTACTATTCTGGTATCTTTCGGCGACTTCGGTGCCTTGACGTCGTACGCAGTGCTCAAACGCTTTGCATCACGTCTCTAGTTATTGCAAAGCATTGCAGCGTCAGGTAATGTCAAGTGTGTGACACGACCACTCGCGAGCAAAGACTGAAGCGTCGTCGACCAATGCGGACGTATTGACCTCCGACGCTGTGCGTTGCGTTCGGACGTCGACCGGAACGTTGACGCTGACGTCAGACGTCGCATATAGCATAAAATAGGAGACCAAAGCCTTAGACGCTATTCGCATTATGTAAAGTTTTGATAGTTTAACCCTATCTAATGAAACTGGACGCCTATTAAATTTGGGCGGCTGTATTTTGGGTTTACATATGGGTACTGTACGAGTATGCACCTATATTTGCTCCGTTAAGACTGAATCTCTTTAAATGAGTAGGAATAGCTGTCACTTTTAATTGTCTATCGTTGTCTTGCTCTCACTTCGATATACAACTGAAATCTATTTTCCACATATCACTTTTGCGATGGCAAAAGACTCAAAAGGAATATAAACGTCAACTTCTTTCCTTTTCCATTTAAATACACCTCTAGAGGAGGCGTTAGGCATGTTATACGCTTGGTACTTCGGTATTCGGCATAGCCGAACGGAAAAATATGTAATCGAATTTGGCACCCGGCGATCATGAAGACCCGAAAAAGAGAGTAGCCCCCTTTACACGTACTTGCACACCTAAAAATAAATCAAAGTAATCACCAAACTTCTTTTTCCAATAAAAACATAGTGAAGAACTCCAATTTCCTTACATTTTGGGCCTTGTATTTTTAGGCCCGACCAACGGTATTTTCTAAAGGCAGATTTATCTCTGTTTTTGTTTCGCATCTGCGAGGATTTCGTCGATCGCATGGATTTGAATTTGAATATTATTGAAACTGCCATTCATATTTTAGATGTTCAGCCGAATTAAAGGGAGCGGAAGACGTTTTTGTTGCTGTAGGCTCCGAGATCTGTATCTGTTAAGTTAATGAAAAGAGTTTTTATTTCGGAATGTGAAATTATATATTTTTGTATGGTTTGTCTAAAATTATGTTGCAAAAACGTGAGGTAAGAAATAGTCTCCCAGACCGGATTTTGGCCATGACAACCAATAATAGCGCAGACTAGCCTGCGGTGCGGGAGATATTATAGTGCACAAGGAAAATAAAGTACAAAAGTATCAAGAATCATTATTATGATTAACACTCTTTTTTCGTATACCTAGCGTATCAATAAGATTATAGCATTATATTTATGAAAGCTCTTTTCATAGTTACACAAGCCACAATCCATAAGCAAAAGAGTTGATATTAGGTTTCTGACCTGACAGATAAGTAGGTACCCTCATAAAATATCAATTCAAACAAAAGAACATCAACCACTGAAAAACGCTCTAATATCGCAAGAAGTTCAAACAATAAATCGGGCGATGTAACAGCGAGAATAAGTGACGTCTTCGCCACCCGGATATCCGTACGTCCGGGCGTTGTTACCCCTGTCCGGATGCAATGAGACAATGTACCGAGAAAAGCGTACTGTATTTGTGTTAGTCCGGACACAGTTTATCCGTAGTTCTCTAACAAGTCCTTGTTCTTTTAAGCGATTTAAAATGTTCTTAAGTCTGAATAAAATACGTAAGAGCTCACTGCTTGTTTTAAAAATTGTTTGTTAAGTAGTATATAATCTACGACGGTAAAGTGAATTGGATTTTGTAGAAATGCATTTCAAATGACTTGTCACTTGCTATAGTGCGCGCGGCAGGGCTATTACCTATCTTGCAGAAGCAATGCGATAGCGATCATTTGTTTCATTTTGACAGTTCAATTCAATGCGATAATTACGTTGCAGAGCAGAATTAAATTTCGAACTTATCAAGCAATGGATGAGTAATCTGTTTCAAAACGAATTGATTGTGTATTACGTAATTAGGGTACCGAACTGGTTGGCCGCTCATCTCATCACAAGTCATCTCGCTATTGCAATCTCATGTGCGTTTTGTCTAAACTAGCCGGAAGTTTCACTTCGCGACGGCAACACGCGTTGAAAGTTCCGGCTAGTTTAGACAAAACGCACATTAGATTGCAATAGCAACTAAATCGTTTAGTAGCAAGTGACAAGTACACAAATCAGTAAATGAATTCCAGGGATTAGGTGACAATATGACCATTGATGTCATATCCGGATGGATGACTAATCTTCACACATCCAGTTAATCCTTTAGTCGATATTGTCGTCAAACTTCTGACTGTTGGAACCTTTGGTTATTGATCAAATGTAAATGTGCCGTGTTATCTTAGCGTCCAATCCCCGGATTCAAGCCCTTACTAACATAGTAGATCAACACAACGCACCGCGTAAAACCATAGAGTATAAAAAGAAAAACCAAAACACATACCATAAACTCCTCTTCGAAATAACAAGTCAGTTTACTTTTCACAGAATTTCCGCCATTTTCGTCTCAGATCATGAAACATGCATGCAGCAACTAAATGTCTATGAGCTACCATTATTGAATATCCTCGCTATTGGATATGGGTGCAATGGAAATCGGTTCTCGAAGCGTTGCGTCGGCATCGCGGAAACGTTATTAATTTCCGAGTGTCGATTCGTGTCAGTTTTGCGTGCGGTACGACACAGTTTCGGCTATATTTAGAATGTCGAATGATGTGGGTTACGGGGAATGGTGTTTAGCTAAAAATCTTGTGGGGAGATAATATTGAGTTTGGGGTTTAGTTTGGTCCAGTTGAAAACCAGTGTCAGGCACTTATTGTTAAGTTGTCTGGCATTTTTTGCTGAACTGGGCCTTTTTAGCACAGCCGTGAGGCACACTCCCCTGCTAATTTTTTACACTTTTTTTGTTCGTTTTTTTTTTTGTTTGTTTTATTTTTATTATTTTTTCTGCTGTGTAAATTGTGATCTTTTTGGTCTGTGTTAAATAAATGTATTTTTTTTCTTTCCCGATTACGTCACTGACTCAGTGATGAAATCAAAATTCTTAGGGTACTTCCTAGAAGACTGGTTTCCTTCACCATTTTGAGAACAGTTCTAATGAAAGAATTTACACAAAGTAAAGCGCCTGCTTGGGTTTTTAGGGGTATGAGGAACAGGGTGTAAAGTTCACTCATCCGCCATAGAAAAGGGATACGAGGATCCTCCGACCAGACACCCTGTTATACCTGGCGGGCAACTGCCCGTAAGTTGATTGCGGATAATCTTATATATATATGTCGTTCGCGTGGTAAACTGGCGATGCAGGATTTGTGTGACCTCATGTCTGTGCTGCGTAGTTCGTATTAGGCGGTGTAACCGCTACAGGTTCGAACCCGCGGCCTACAAATTCGTAAGCCAGTGCCCACTCTTGCACTGTAATGTGCGCTTGCCTTGAAACACCGTTCATAAGACCAATGAGGTGAAAGTAGAAAGAAAGATTACGATGACAATTTTTTAAGCGCTCTTTATTCTATAAAATATCAAAAGTCAAATACAAAATCATCTCCTGTAATGTTACGGACTCAGTTCAGTTGAATCCAATAATCTTGTTTAGAAACCTTTCCAGTGCGAACGTGTTCGAATAAATCCTATTTCGTAGCTGTGATGTCGGCATCCCTGAAAATACCCAAAATTTGACTATTCAGAGTATTCAGTGCAGACGTACAGGAAATCGAGTTAAGCTCTTCTAATTTGGCTTTGATGTTTAGACATCGTTCGTGTAGATGTTATTTTGAAAGGAGGGACGGACGTAGTTAGTTGGAAATTGTTATGACGCGATTCGATATGTCCGGATGGACATTATGTATAAAAATAATAAAAATAAATAAAATAAAAATCTTTATTGAACTACTAAGCCTAAATAACTATTACAATGGTATAGTAGAAGTACATACATTGAGAGGCTTATGCTAGGTAGTAATACATTGAAACCCTGACCTCTAAACTAGGTTAGTACCTGTATCTTAGAAGATCAGTGTCCCTCCGCAACATTGTTACAGGCCAGAAATTTTTACAGCTCTAGGACAACTACTAAAACATCGCAAAAAAAATAATAATAATAAAAATAAATGAATGAATGAATTTTTATGTTATAGGTACTATGACAATTACAAATCAAAAGAAGTGGAAGTATGTGTCATTGAGGTGTGTATGTGTGTGTTTTATGTAAGGGTGTGTGTATGGATGTGTGTGTGTGTGTTGAAAATTTTAACTTAAACTTTATAGGTTGCCTAAAAGAAGATCCTCTGTGTTTTGATGAGTCAATGTTAATAGGTAATTATGTAACGTGTGTTTGCATTGATATTTTGATTTTGTGGATAATTTGAATACTTTGTTTAAAGTGTTATATAATTTTGTGCTGGTGATGTAATACTGGCGTATGACCTGTTCGTTGGTCAAATACGAGAGCTAGTATTCTGAGGTGAGTAAAATGTTAACGTTCAAAAGTGCCTTTTATGTGCGTATTTGAAATAAATGATTTGACTTTAACTTTAACTTTGAATTGTCAAATACGAAGTCAGTCATACACGATTTTGCGTTGAACTAAATTGTCTAGTTGACCTCGTTGCTTTACCATTTTTAACAACGATACCCCGGAAATTGAAACTTCTCTAAGCGTCCGCACTAGCGGTTAACCGCGGGGGTGGCTAGCCGCTTTTATATTTTAACATGCAACGCTTATGATTCTACGCATTTAACCGCTACAAAACTTCAAGTGCGGGGCTTGAATGGAGGGCCGAGGCTCGCGACTAGCTACCATCCTGCGCACTAGGCAGTTCATGGGCGGTTTAGTTTGGCTGGCCGCTCAAACAAACCGCCTGGGTGGCCAACCGCTATTGCGTATGAGGCTTTAGGTTGAAACTATCTAACGGTCACATAGACAAATAGACCTTGTCGTTTTATAACGTGCAAGTGACATTCAACCTTAGGACGTTAAAGCAATTACGAGGTCACCACGACTATGTTGAAAACTTGAGGATCATTTTCATTCTGGTATCTTATTTTCTTTTTCTATTGCAAAGAGTACACAAAGGAAAAATATATGCAAAATTTTATTTTACTTGCATACCAACCTAAGTAACCCATATTTCAACTTTATGCCAGAATTTTACGAGCCTGACGTACTTGGGTTGCATAACTAATATCGATCTATATCCGCTCTGAATTTAATACTATTCAAAATTCCATTCATTTGAAATTAATGGAGAAATGGTCCAAAGATAACATCTAACTGAACCTTACAATTACGCCAACTCTCGAATTGCTCTTTATTATAAAGGAACATTCTAGAAACAGTTTCGAAAATAGCTCTAAAATTCTGTATCACCGCCTCTTACCTTGCCTATTTTACTAACGACACTATGTAAATGAAGTAATCAACACACCTAATCCAATCTTTTTGTCGTCGTACCAAATTGCTCAAAAACGATATTACTCCCAAACTGCAAGCACAAACTGGCAAAAAGCTTAATAAAGTACCGATATCGCAAAAGGAAATGGCTCCACTTCTATTCAAAACCGTTGCTAACCCAAATTGAACTTTGACAATTGTATTATAAAGTCTAATTTGCTTCGCCATTTATTGTTATCCAAAGTTGGGATTCGAGGACGCTAGTGGGATATTTGAATAATTAAAAAGCGGCTTTATCTATTTATTCAGTTTCTCCCAAAAGTTGTTGAGTTGCATTGTGTCCAATCTATAGGAGAATTTGAGGGTGCTTTAGTTCGCTACAGCGCTGCTTTTCTCAGAAGGGCTTTTGACGAAAGTGGGCTTTGTAGCCGTCAAAATAGATTCCACTATATTTGAGAAAGTAAAAATGTTTTTAAATTTTATTTGCTGTGCATTATTATTCACGTTTCTATTTCTCGTAAAGGTGGAAAATTGAATGCAATGCTGACTTCCAATTAAAAACCATTACGTCTTTCTTTTTTTGTTTGATGCCAACTAACTACGAGCTTGCTTCTGTGTTGTCCTATGTTGTCCTAGTAAGAGTAAAAACAAATGTAAATGTTAGAATTAGATGTTCTATTTTTGCTTTTAGCTTTTTCTTACTATTGTGTGTTCTCTTTGCGAGGACAAGGATCCTAGTGACGGTTCAGACGATGACGTCGATAATCAATAAATACGTTTCTTGAAAAAACTACAATCTTGAAAGTTTACAGCTTTACAAAAACTTTTTATTTTTATTGTAGTTTAGAAGGATGGTGTCAAATTCACATATTATTCCAGTAAATAAAAACAAACAAATGACACGAGAGATGCTCTCTTATGGCCGAGTTTAGTTCAAGTAGAAACTTATGTGTCCAATAGCGACAGTTTTTCATTGAAATACTACTGTCGGTTATTTCAGTTTTTCGTGTCATGTATCTGTCGCAAAACTAGCTTTATTAGCCTTTTAGTTAACAACCTAGTCTTTTTACTAAACGGCGCTGTTTAACTAGTGGCCTGAATGATATTCATTATAGATAAGGCTTGAACTGTGACTAACCACGCGGGAGCCGAATTGGTAGCAGTAACACCCCGACCCAATGGGTTAGGTTAGGTCAGAACTGTGACGAACCGTGCGTTAGCCGAGCGAGCGAAGCGAGCTCTGCTGCGGCAGTGGCTGGCGAGTTTATTAAGCTAATTGACTGCGTCATATCGGTCAAAAGACTTAACTCGCTACTTATCTTAAATAAGATCATTTTATGCGTATCTGGAGTTCTGTCTGTAGCAATATTTCTTGGGTGTTTTCCTTGGAACGGATTATATAGTTCAAATATTTGAGCATACACTTCATGAGTCCTTTTCAAGCCGTTAAAAAAACGAATGATCCAAATAAATTAAAAAATATATCAAAGAATCGAAACTTTGAACAAAACATAGAAGGAAGGCCAACAAAACCTTAATAAAGTCAGAATAGAAAAACCACAATAGCCAGCAATAATTTCAAATCCATATACCACATTTCAAAATCTCGGCAACAATTCAAAATTATCAAAACTTGAAACAAAGCGTGTCCAAGACTAAGATAGCCTAAGTATCTCGTTCGTGTAACAGTTGCGGGTGGAATATAAAACGGGTGCACGTACAACAAACATTGGTTCGCAAACACTTCGTTTGAACATGTACAGCAAACAATTGGTCTTGGTACTGCTTGGACGCTGGCCGTGTTTGGTGATTGGTGATCAGTTGGTTAAGAATCTGCTATTTGTTCGTGTTTATGTTTACGGAGGAAGGAGGAATTCCTTTGGTGGGAATTGTGAAGGAGAATTTAAGCTGGATGCAGTGTTTTGGAATTCAGAATTGTATGTAAGGCTTATCCAATTATAGCTAGGCTGCGAAATGCTTTTATTTCAAAACAATAGTGACTAACAAGAGTGATTAGTAAGAGGTAAAAAATGTCAGAAACGAGTCTTTTCAAAAACTTCTAAAGCGTCGTGCAGACCGGCGAGACCCGACTTTAACAAAACAATTTCTAAGTAAACTTCACGGTAGAACATTACCGGTGTTGCAAGTCGCGCTAGCCTGCACGAGCCTTAACTCTGTAAATAGTCATAGATTTGTAGTTACAAAAACGCGAGACGAAAATAATAATTATCTTTATTTCAGACCACAGAGAGTTCATACAATAGTGTTAGTAAAGAAAACATAACAACGTTTTTGTCCAAAAAAAATCTGTCTTGATTTTAACACAAGATTCGTCTACAGTATTCTCTTCAATGTTCTCAATGCTGTACCTAAAAAAATCCACCACAATCCATCTCAGATCATAACTAAATCCAACTGATCATAATCTTATCCAAAACTTCCATAAATGACCTTGTGGTGTCCTGAGGGAAATCTCCCCATGTCCCGGCTTGTCACGCCTGAGATATGAAAGGGTGACTGTGAGTAATGCTGGTTTCATCTAGATGAGGGAAAGGATTTTCCGGATTAAGCCAGACGTGTTATTATTGCGTGTGTGAGAGTTACACGCTTAATTTGGCTTTGAATTTTTAAGGACGCTTAGGGATGTCTTAGAGAGATTTGAGATGGGATTAGTCAATGATTTAGTTATAGTTGATGTACGTAGTAAGAAATAACATTCTATGAAGAATGAACATACAAAAAATTATTACAGAGAGGAATACATTGTGAAACATCTAGAGTGAAGAAGTGAAGTTGACCGCCTCTGTGATCTAGTCGTTAGACTACCTGTCTCAGGCCCAGATGTCCCAGGTTCAATTCCCAGTGGAGGCAAAATCTTCTGCTCTATTTGGTTGGTGGTAGAGCTTGTTCTAAGTCCGCCCGGCTATCTACCACCATATTATCTAAGTCTGTCGCCATAACAACAAAGTTAACAGCATTGCTGTCTTTCGCCAGTAAGAGGTAGGATAGCCAGTTCCTGTGTAGTTTGAGACTGATAATTCCGGGTGAAGCTCGCTTCCACCTTCGGCGTGATCATCGGTTACCATCAGGTGAAATGCAGGCCAAAAACTTCCCCGTTGTGGTAAAAAAAAGAATATTCAATCGAACTCGATTGATAATGAACTTTCGTGAAGAACGACGATAAAATACTTATCACGAAATATTACATTGCATTTTTCATAAGTGTATAAAGAACATTATGAGCCAGACATTATTCTCATATCCGATTCCATTTTCTTTTTTGGCATAGTCCAACAAGGGCACTTATGAAACGTCAGAAGCTAGGGGCACGGTTCCAATTGAAAAGTTCACGATAATTCTTTTTTTGGAAATCGGTTGTATTTTTTGTACAAAAGTTTTTATTTCTCGATTTTTTGTGGCTCAGTTTGTAATTTATCTAAGTTACAATAGCCTCATGTCAAATGCCTTATACATCACCTTATACAAAATGTTATGACGTTAATCGTTGAGGAGTTCTCCTGGTACTTCACCATCAGCTCCACCTCTCCCTAGGCATTGTGACGAGCATAAATTGCTTGGCAAGAATATTGAAGTAATAGAATCACAACCCGTAAAATACTTATTATTGAGTAGTTCCGGTGGTAATCTGTGGTCTTCATCATCAGTTCCACTTCACCGAATGGTGCTTTCCGAGAGCAACTGCACGAGTTATTATAAAAATACCCAAATTCGGATAGGTGTGTGCCTATAATATTTGAAGAGTTCCCTCGATTTCTCCAGGATCCCATCATCAGATCCTAGCCTTATGACAATAGAACCACTTCGAAAGTAAACCCTTTCAAAAAAAAAAAAAAAATTGTAAAATCGGTCCACAATTGACAAAAAAATCGGTGAACAGACATAAAAAATAACATAGGTATATAAAGTCGAACATAGTACCTCCTCCTTTTTGGAAGTCGGTTAATAAATGGCTTTTACAATGTTTTCAAATTAAAGTGTTAATAAGTATGAGAGGAGAGTGTAGGCCTATCAACAACTACTAGTTATATTCTGACACAAATAAAACCAATGTCCAGTATTTTTAGTCAAAATATTTTTGCGAATTCAAGAAGAAAATTCCAAGAGCCTTAGATCCTAAGACGTATCAATCAGAAGCGTACCAGTTGGCATCCGTAAATAAGTAAGAAGCTACTCATGTTTACTGCGACCCACACGCAGACAGACATTGAAAAACAACGGTACAGCTACGTCAGAGGCAGAATTACAGTTGGTAATAATAAATGTGGACTTTCGAGGATTCGAACAGTTGCTACCAAGGAGTCCCGACAGGAATAACGGGACAAGGAAGCAAGGAAAGAAATACAGGACGTAGTCGGAATAATTTTGCTGAATTCCGAAGAACATTTTAGTTTGAATGTAAATAATAATGTCGAAGAATTATATAATATATGAAAGCATTGTGACGAGAATGGAAACTTATGAAATTTATTTATTGAGATATCAAACACATCATTTCTGAGAAATAAAAGGTAACAAATTAGGACTTTAATGACTTTCAAAATAGTTTACGGCAACATATTCTCAAACTCAAACTCAAAGCATTATTTCAAATAAACCAATTACAGACACTTTTGAATTGTCAAGGGGTCGGTCAGTCAGAAAGATGAAGCTAGTTGCCCAATGCCCATTTCAAAACGTAGTAGGTTCCTATGGAATAGAACGGGCAAGAAACTCCACGGACACTCTTTTAAACCGTGTCAGTCACTTTTTTGTCTACGCACAATGAAAGTATTCCCAAAACGTTTTGTTTTGTTATTATTTTATGACCCTTCTTCTCGCCTCTAACCTTAGCCGAAAATATTGTCGTTATATAAATTCCACCTAAATCTTCCCCTCGCCTACTGTAACATACGTTCTATAATCACATTATCGGCTTTCATATCCAACACCCAGCTACAGCCTCCGAATCCTTCCCATTCATCAGCTCACAAACATAAATAACAGCTCCCATCCTAATCAACAGGACATCACATAAAATCCAGAGTACATACTATGGATACAGCAAATATTTTTCCACCATTTATCCTGCCGGGCAAACACGGCCGTCCCCAGTGTAATTCCATTATAGATGGACCCGCCCGTCCTGTATTATTCAACGTCTCACGAATCTTTGTGTAAAGATTCTTGTGTTTCTGTTTTAATATTAGCCTGTTTACTAAGGAAATTGCCTGCTATATCTTAGTTGGATCTGTCTCTGTCCTTATCTGCTTGTCACTTTGTGTTTTTGAAATTTTTATGCCGACGCTCCGTCCGGACGAAATTATGGCGGTTGATAGATGTCAAATATAAGCGGTGGTGGAATTTAACTGAGTCCGGACGGCTCTCAATTGTTTTTTGGTGGAGTTATTAAGAATGAGAGAAAGGTGGCTTATTATATTTGGCAGGGAGTTGTAGAATTATTTTTTGAAGTGAAATGTTCTGGATGGGTAAAAAAAATTAAACTCGCGTCAGGATACGTGACCTGATCGAAAATTCGTAAGACGGAGGGAGAGTAGAAATGCACAACGTTAATGTTCAAGTTTTTGTTGACAGCGCACTCTGTTTTATTTTTTTGGATTTTTTTTAATGGAGCTACAGCTTTTGTTTTTGTACTGACAGCAAGTCACATACATTCCTGACATTTTCGTTAGATGGCGCTATTTAGTTTTCACTGCAATCGGCAGTCCCAGACTGCCCTGTTTTTTATTTTTTTATTGATTTAGTTGTAGCCTCGACATTATTTTTCCTGTTGATAACTCAACAGGAAAAATTTACCTATCCATAACGGTAGTTACAGTTCAGTCTATAATGTTACGTTACGTAATTGTTTGTATAGAGATACTAAAATTAATGCTGCGGGAACAAAAGTTACTACATTTATTTTGAGGGTTCTGTACCACATAAGGAAAGATGGAACCCTTATAGGATCACTTCGTTGTCCGTCTGTCTGTCTGTCAGTCAGTTTGTCAAGACCCTTTTTCTCAGGAACGTTTGGAGATATCAAATTGAAATTAATATCACATATGTAGGTCCGTTGGAGCTCTAAAAAAATCAAGCTAATAGGTCAACGTAATTACGAACACGTAATTATAATTGTTTTATTTTTGTTTTTATCTTTTATTACGGACGCTTTTAACGTTTTGCATCGTTCTCACATGTATAAGTTCAACATGAATGATGTAACCAATATTTTGTAACCAAATTTTTATTTAAAAGAGTGTCCGTGGAGTTTCTTGCCCGTTCTTCTCCATAGGTACCTACTACGCTTTGGAATGGGCATCTAGCTTCATCTTTTCTGACTGACCGACCCCTTGACAATTCAAAAGTGCCTGTAATTGGTTTATTTGAAATAAATGCTTTGAGTTTGAGTTTGAACGCAATAAAAAAACGAAGTGTATAGAGTGCCGCGAGTTTCTTGTGGCACTCTAGTGTCACTGCCTCGGCCCGGCTAGGGTGCCGTGAGCGTTGCATTGTCACTGTCACTTGTTATTTAAGTTAGGTTAGGTTAGAACTGTGACCACACAACGCACGAGCCGAGCGAGCGTAGCGAGCGGTGCCGCGGTAGCGGCCGGCGAAGTGCCAGGGTCCGTTTAGGCACAAGAGAATGTAATGTTTTGGGAATGTGGTGTTTTACAGCGATCTAACCTCGACAATCAAACAAAATACCAAGTGATGTGACTTAGTGACAGTGACAATGACAATCCAATGCTTGCGGCACTTGAGCCGGGCCGAGGCGGTGTTACTAGGGTGCCTGTAGTGGCACTTTATCCGATAGGGATAGAGTGCCAATGGTGGCACTCTATACACTGCCATAAAAAAATATAGTCGTTTGTGCTTTATTTTGATACTCACAAATAAAAACAAAACCTATAGGGTACTTCACATTGACCTAGAATAATGAAATTTGGCAAGAAACAAGGTCTCGCAGCACACGTAAAGAAAATTTTTTCGATGTTTAGATAAAACTAAAAAAAAAAACACACAAACTTACATTAATTCGCAGTTGGAGAATTTACTGTGTCGTTTATCAATTTTTTTCAACTACAATGTGAAGTTTGTTTTTGGGATACATTCATCCCAACTACGGAACCCTTCATTGTGCGCGGACCGACACACACTTGGCTGGTTTAGATTTTGATCATTCGGATGTGGATAATTCTGTCAAAAAACATAATAATATGCTGCTTAACTCTAAGTTATTTAACCAAGTTAATTCAAAACACTTCAGACAATTCCCCTGATTAGCATAATAAGATTAAACACAATCGTTATAATACAATCAAACCATTGATTATCGTTTGAACCAAACATGTGTAGGGTGCCTTAACTAGTCTATTACTAATTACAAGACTGAATATATTATTAAACGGGAATGCATTAAACGTGTTTGATTGGCGCGGTGAAGCGGCTGACCGCGAGGTTGGTTTCCGGATGGGAGAGTAATGTGGTAATTATAGTACTCTGGAGACAATAATGTAGACTAATCAATCTGCCTAGCCTTTTCCCGACTATGTTGGGGTCGGCTTCCAGTCTAACCGGATGCACCTGAATACCGTACTTTACATGGAGCGACTGCCATCTGACCTCCACAACCCAGTAACTGGGTAATAGCGTAGCGGTTAAACCGCCACATACAAACTACGCAGCAAAGACATGACGTCACGCAATTCCTGCATCGCGCAGTTAGAGTTTAACGAGCGAAAAACATAGATATTTCGAAATCAACTTACGGGTAGTTGCCCGCCAGACATAACACCCGTCTGGTCGGAGGATCTATCCTTTTCAATAGAGGATAAGTGAACTTTACACCCTGTTCCTCATATCTCTAAAATAGGATATCCCTTGGTAAGACTGGTTGTCAGAATTTCGGGCTTCTGATGACCCGTTACGACTGTCAAAGATCCACGAATGACAGCCGAGACCAACAGCTTAACGTGCTTTCCGAGGCACGGAGTAGTCTCGGTATGCTAAAATGGTCATCCATCCACAGACCAACCCCGGCAAGCGTAGCTTAACCTGATGGATCGAACCGTACGGCTGTTATTATTTAACCACGAGCTCCTCAGACAATAATGTAGACCTTTTAATTGTATTTCGTTATTATTGAGCTTCAAAGATTGTTTGATTATGTACAAACGATGAATTGGAATTTACTGGACGTAATTCATGGAATTGAGTAGAACTACGTCACAGACGAATCCAGAGAGTTCACTCTGCATTTTAGGTATGAAACTACAAGTACGCGGCGGGCTCATCTTGTCGGGCCAATTCAGTGAGCGTAAAGTGAGGTTTACACGGGTGACTAAAGCCGCACGATTATTGCCGCGCGGCGTAAATCGACCGTCTAAATGGCTATTCGGCTAGGTCGCAAGTGACTAAAGCCGCAAGCCCCAAAGTTGGGTAGCATCCGACTTTGGCCGCGCGGCGACCGGCGGCATGCGACTGGTGACTAAAATCGACCGTGTAAACGATCAGTTGCAGGCGATCGCCCGCCACATGAAGGATTGTGGAATCGACGGAAATGACCGAGCTGCATGCGATTTTAGTAATCTGTGTAAATGGGCTAGCGGCTAACAAATTGCCTCACTAAGCCGCATTGCTTGGTGAGGCAATTTGTGAAGCGACTAGCCGCACGGCGAAAATCGACCCTTGTAAGGCCTATTCACCTAGAAGTTGCCTCTCTATCGCGTAACTCATAGATTTTCTGACTACGTTAGTAGATAATTAGCACTGTGCGATCTGTATTGCACTTTATTGTGTCGTAGTAAAAGTCACTTTTAATGTAATTTTATCGGAGGGATCCATCTGTATTTATCTGTGACTCTGCACAGAATCGTGACTAGGTTCTATAATTAAAACTGCCTATGATTGATTGGCAATTTTAATTATAGAACCTAGTCAAATAACAGCACACACAAAATATTATTATAACATGACGCCAGTGTAATCCCTAAAGGATTAGGCAGAGTCAAATACCATAACAATATAGATAAAATTATACAGATATTATTATTTAGGTAACGAAGTTTTATATTTCAGAAAAAGTAATTAGGCATAATAATTTGTCTGTTTTCATTGTAAAAGACTTTGTGGTGCTTTTCCGCTTTAATTGTATTCACGTTGTTTCAACCGCTTTTGTTTTCTCGATATTCAAGGTCGCTCCAGCGTTGATTTATTAGAACTCTAAAATTGGGTTAACTCACCGCTTTGTTTGCTACAGGAAACTTTCAAAAGGAAAACAAGTTCAGCGTAAAAAGCGAATTACGCAATAAGATTCGCGAGAGAGAAAAAAACAGCGGCCAACGAATTCACTTAATTCAAAATAATAGGAAGTTTCTGGGCACAGTTGCTCACAGATTTCCCAATCGGGGTCCGAGCGTCGGGCATTTTGTTTTGAAGATATGCGAAGAAAATTTACGCCCTGAGGCCGCGAGTGGCTCGGATTGCTCGCAAAAGACCCGAAGTTAAATCGACTTCAGAATTGTTACTCCCTTCGGATGTGAGCTCCGATAGGGGGCTATCGACGGAAAATTTTAGGCTCCAAAAGCTTTTTTCGACAAGAAAGGTTGGATAATAGTTATAATCAGTTTTAGGGTATAAGTACTTTGAGTTTGGGTGTTCACTTTGAAACGTGTGATAGGTTTTAAGTTTGATTTGGGTAAAGGAATGTGATTGACTGGGTCATGATTAAACTCGGGTAGGTTAAGTTGGGTCGAATAAGGAACTGGAATTTATATTCCGCCGTGTTTTTGGGTCGGGGTTTCGTTATTGATTCTGATAGATTGGAAATATTTTTGAGTGAAGTTTCCTGTACAGGCCCTGAACTTTTAAATGATGTAGCTGTATATGTATTATTTACATAAAATGTAGCTTAATGAAATCTACCTAATCAATTAATATTAAATGTTATCAAAAACATATTTTTTTTGTATTAACTTCTATTTGGAGCAGTGGTGGTCCAGTAGTAACGGCCCCGACTTACGAGTTGTAGTTGTAGGTCATGGGTTCGAACCCAAGCAGGCGCTTTACTTTGAGTAAATAATTTCATCACCACTGTTCTCAAAACGGTTAAGGAAACCGGCATGTCCTAGAACCAAAAATTCGAAGACATATTGTGACATCTACCAACACGCACTGGGCTCGCGTAGTGGATTATGGTCTACTCCCTCTCACAGGGAGGACGCCTGTGTCCCAGCAGTGGGAACGTTATAGACTGAGTATTATTGACTACCAATATGCATAAAGATTAGATTGTTGGCTATATTTTTCCACTCTATTACTCTTTTAAACCTCAATTGAAAATAAATACCCGAAAGTTCCTAAATAAATAACCATCGAACTCCGACCCTATATCTCGAATAGCCATTAAAATTTAAAGGTATTTTGGCTCGAAACAGTAACGAATGTTTCAATATATCTTATGTAGGAACAAAATAGAAAACGTACTGCTTCACCCCCCATTAGCTTTATAGCTGGTACATCGTGCTGGCAAACTATTGTGCGTCGGGATGTATGGAGCTATGTGGGCGTTGGTCCAAAAGTGAGTAGACAATGAGCCAGTGAACCGAGATAGCAACGTCAGGGGTGAAAAGTGGATTTTGTGATTGATAGTCAATTGATTGGTAGGAGATTATGGGGTGATAATGAAGTTGGTTTGTGAAGAATCACATCCGTAATTACCTATGTACCTACTCCCAAAATGGGTAGGCTGTTCATCCATATTTTGCAACTTGTTTTAGGTCCTAGGATAAATAGCCTTGGCGATAGTAAGTGATAGTCTTTGGCAACCTCTTTAGTTTTAAAATAGAAAATTAAAACATTTATTCGACACGGAAAAATTAATCACAACAGTAATAATCACAAAGTAAGCATAGCACCATGTTAATTTTGTGCAGGTGAGGTAATGTATTGAGTGTAAACTAGGATCTTATTTAAATAAATTGGCAATATTTTAATAACTGGCAACATGCATTTTCGTGATAGTGGAAACATTTTGTAATGCGAGCAAATATCACAATATCTTACGTAAAGACATTCAAGCGTACCTACGCGTAAATCATTTCAAAGG
This sequence comes from Conistra vaccinii, assembly GCA_948150665.1. Lineage (NCBI taxonomy): Eukaryota > Metazoa > Arthropoda > Insecta > Lepidoptera > Noctuidae > Conistra > Conistra vaccinii. The sequence goes on along the minus strand of OX411326.1, from coordinate 3,981,720 downwards.
AAAATAATAATTCATATCGTAACCTTGAAAATCACGGACGAAGAACAGCCTCTTCATGATGTAAGACAAAAAATTTGATGACACAAACATATATATATAAAAGTACAGTTACACTCTCCCCTCAATCTACATTTACGACTCACTGGGGCAGCAAGTTGATAAATTTTATGTTTTTCCTTCATTTTTAGAGCCGTATGCAAATGTGTAGTGACGAATAATAATCTCCAGACTGATGTAGGCCAGAGAGAAGCAGAGAGGAGGCGTGGCTAAGTAATAACAGCCGCACGGGTCAATCCAGGGGTTGGTCAGTGTATGGGTGACTATCTTCACATACCGAGGCTCCTCCGTGCGTTGGCACGTTAACGCGTTGGTCCCGGGTGTCATTCGCGGATCTTTGGCAGTCGTTACGACACCTCAGAAGCCCGACAGTCTGACATCAGTCTCACCAAGGGGTATCCTATTACCCATTTATTATGCATCCCTGTGTTATTATGCATTACATCATAACTCATTTCACTACTTAATGCGCCATGTTATAATTATTACGTAACCGGTACCTACTATCCAAATTCCAATTCAATAAGTCAAAACGCACAAACAAATAGTTTTATGACAGCTGCGCGCACAGATAATTATAATAGTCTATGATCTATCTGCGGCGCTTGAGTCGCTGACGGAACGAAATGTTGCCATTTTATAATATTTAAACTTTTGGGACTAGTAATGTATTTATTTTATAAAAAACAAATATTTTTTATTTCTGTTATGTATGTTATTTCACTATATGCTGCTCCGGTTTGACATCATCACGTCAACGCCGGCTGTCGCTGAAAACCAGCGCTGGGGCTCTGTCTCGTATGGAGTCGCAGCTTTATGCTGAGCGATGGCCGTTTTGCGTGGATGTGACGCATATTTTCCCCCAAATTGTTTTTATTCGTATTCTATTTCTTTTTTTTGCGTCATGTTTACCGCAAATAAGTATATTTTCTTTCTTTCTTCTTATTTACTGGGTTGTGGAGGTCAGATAGATAGTCGCTACATTCAAAATACTGGTATTCAGCTGCATCCGAATAGACTGGAAGCTGACTTCAATATAGTTGGGAAAAGACTAGGTAGATTGATTGATATAGTGCAGAAAGAAATGAAGAAATATAATGTTTGTTTGGAGGGTTTGCAGTTTACTCCTTTTAATGTTCTAGGTTTGCAAGTTGGGTGCAGGCACGCTTCTTGGGTAGGCACATGGTAAAAATAAAATATGAAACAAGTCGATAGTGAGCAGAGTCGTGGCAGGTTATCACCGAAGGCATTATAGTTGTACACGTAGAACAGATTCTATAGCAAAGACAAAGTTCAAGTTCTATATCAAACCTTCATGATATATTCTCATGTAATTTTGTTACCTACATGTTTCAATTCTAAGTAATAATAGTGACACGTTTGAGCATTAAAAGCATTTATTCTGAAAGTAAAAAAAAATTAAATGGACAACGCAAATAGATGTGGAATATTTCGCTGTTTTGATTAATTTGGCAATAATATTATGTATGAAAATATGAAATGTGATAACTAGCGAACTAGAATATTAATAATGAATTGCAATTATAACACTGATTTTAATTTGATGTTGAAACCGTTTTAAACGTAAAAAAGGCATTTGGAAAGTTTGCAAATACTTTTTTACGTCTAAAACTAAATATTCGGTGTTACGATATTTTGCATTTCATGATCAATATTTCACTAGTTGAAAGTTCACTAGTTAGCCACATTTCATATTTTCATACAGTATTATTTTCAAATTAATCAAAACAGGTAAATATTTGACAGCTCTATGCGACGTTGCCAACTTTTTGGATGAACATCTCTATTTCCACACTACAGTTCCCAAAAATGTCAATACACTTCCCATCGAATCTATTTCACCATCTATATCAATGCATTTCACCCGCACTGCTAGCAAAACAAACAAAAAATATTTGCGCCAACATTTGGCCAACCCCCAAAACTTGGCCCTACAATATATACAAAGCTAAATTTCGTTCCACTTATTAAATAAAACAGGCCAGTGACCTAACAGGGATTGATGGCTATACCCTCACGTTGTTGGCAAACACTTTGGTCGTATGAAGCCAAAATGGTCACATTTTTATGGTCTCCTTGACCCGATAATATGGTTTACTTTGTCATTAATATATGGCCCATGTATGGGAACTGACAAAACTAGGAGCAAAGTGGTAATTTTTGCTGGTGTCGAAGTTTATTTGTTGGGTGAGGGATGTGTAAGTTTCTTCCCAAGAGAAAGTCGTGGGAATTGGGTTAATGTGGTTTTTGTAATCAAGAGGTTGGCAGTCTGTTTGTCAATGTTGGTGCTGTCACTGGGATGTCAGTCCTGAAATAAGGCATGATTTCTTACCTGACATGTGTCAAGATATGGATTCAAAAAAACTGTAGTCTGACAACCAGTCTTACCAAGGAGTATCGCATTACCCAGTAACTGGGTTGTGGAGGTCATAAGCAGTCGCTCCATGTAAAATACTGTTATCCAGCTGCATCCAGTTAAGACTGGTAGCCGACCTCAACATAGTTGGGAAAAAGTTAGACAGATTGAGGTAGCAAGCACACCGGGTTTCGAAACTGTTAAAGAATAATTAATTGTTACCGCATTAGTTCTTTTTAAACCGACGAAAAAAAAGGAGGAGTTTCTCAAGTCGACATGTATATATTTTTTTATAATTTCTTTTTTTTTATGAACATGCATAACTTTTTACTGAGTAGTCCGATTTTTATACCCACAAGGAAAAATACAAAACACATTTCATATCTTTTCAAGACTTGAAAAAATACTGACCAACCCAACACCGTCGACAAAAAAAGTTGTCAAACCTGTTTTCGCGTCAGTCAACGGTACGAAAATGAAAAATCCCTTGCGCTGGGCCATCGATCTAAACCGGCCGCACATTGTGATGTACGAACCTTTCGCGGTATTTATTACCGTTCCCGATTCGGGTAAGCGGTCAATGTCGGTTGATAGATGGTATTATGCAAATGTGTGATGTGTTATGTTTGCTGTTGTATTAGGGCAGCTGTCCCTCTGCCGACGAGGAGCGAGTAGCTATCAACGATTTTCGCGCTCATGTAGCGTACAAAAGATTGTAGGTGCCGTGTATGTAAAATAAAATTTATAAAAAACCGGCCAAGTGCAAGTCGGACTCGCACACGAAGGGTTCCGTACCACCGTACATTATTTAGCAAAAAAATAATATACTAAACGAATAATATTATTATTTTTCATCTTAATGAAAATCGCAAACATTTTGTATTGCATAACAATGCTTTGAATAACAATGTTATTTTGCAGTTGTAGAAAATCACCTATATTTAAATAAATACCTTCTTAATCGGCGTATTTAGTATTTAGTATATGATACATGATCTAAACTGCAGTTTAAAATTCTTAACTTGTTTAGTTGTTGAGATAGAGCTCGAAATAAAATAGTCTAAAACTGACAACTCTTACGGCCCCCTTTTTCATCATTTGACAAGATAAAAAAAAAAAGAAATTGTTGTCTACTCGATGAGCTCTAGACAATATACAGTAATATTGCCAAATAAATCAAAACAGTGAAATATTTGACATTTTGACATTTATTTGCGACGTTGCCCACTTTCAGAATAAACGCTTTTAATCGTTGGCAGTGGGACAGGTAGCTAAGGTCATGATGAATGACAGTGAGGGCGTGGCTGGTGAGGTGGTTACGGCTATAACCGGCCCGGTTACGGCTAGTCTCGCCTCGTGGGTCTCGTAAAAGTTGATTTATGAGAAGATAATTTTAATAGGCGCCCTTTGTGGTTGTCTATTAGTAGGTCTATGATTAGCTGAGAACATTAGCAAGTAAATGATACCATTGTTTTGTACCCTCGACTTGCTTAACTACACGACTATAATAATATTATTGAGAAAAAGGATTTGATTTTTTTATGTTTATTATGTTTGTTTGACACGCTTTCACGCTAAAACGGCTGAACGGATTTGGGTGAAATTTGACACAGGGGTAGACCATGACCTGTGTTACTACATAAAATACTTTTTATCCCGATATTCTTCCGGGATCGACACTTATATGGGTGAAATCGCGGGGTGCAGCTAGTATTATAATATGTATTTTTGTTTGTAAGTAAAAAAAAAAAATGCTAGATTTAAAAAAAAACTTTTTTAACATTTTTTTCTAGAGTAGAATGCTGTATTATCACTGAGTAACATCTAAGGCATTAAGGCTTCTAAGGTATTTATACGCGGGCGGAACCACTGGCGGAAGGTACTGTAAATATAAACTGTTTAGTAAGTAATTTCAGATCTAAAGTCCCCATCAAGATCAAAGGCCAATAAAACTAAAACGCTTAGCAAAAATAAATTAAATGAGCAACATAACACCAAATATTTTAGTTCTCAAATATAAAGCTAGGAGTATACGAGCGTGCCTCGACTAGCGGCTCACAGTACGTAGGGGCTTTGATGACGTATAAATTTGCGCGCCTCGCAAGGGATTTGCTGTGGCCAGCCAACCGCAAATAGCGCATTATTGGTAGTATTCTGTGTTTGTGAAATATATGCTGTGGTGACCTATTTTGTAATGTTAACATGTTCATAGATATGTTGGTTCGTGTAATTTAGTTCGGTTACCCGTGAATTGATTATAATTTGTGCAGGTATTTCGATTTTAGTGTTCAATTTACAGTGTTAATATTCGCGAAATGTTAGCTAATGAAAATAAATTTGTTTGGTTAATCTTTCCAGGTTTGAAGCCTTCATTACTTAAAGCTTTGCGTTATCTCAATGGCAATTTAAAAATATATTTTTATTTCTTACTGTACACAATAACAATAAGCTTCCTCTTACAAATTGTTACACTCTATTTATAAAACAAATAACAAAAATAAGATCTAGTAAATATTTTTAGTTTTATTAAAAAAAAAAACATTCACAAAAAACCGTTAACATAAATTTCAACTGCAACTTCCATTATACAGAAAATACCTAACCTTTCTACAAAATTAAAACAACCCCAGCGTAAAATACATAACATTATCTTTTAAAACACTTTGAACTACATCTTCGTATCGAAAGGAGCTTTTAACTACGAAGGGTGTGGTATTAAACAGGCTTTGCCTTGTCACCGTGCTCGAGGCACTAGCCGACGGTGGAACCTAAGCTTTATTTATGTTCCTACTTTTATATTAACGGTCTTTTCGTTTCTCGTAGACTTGAAAATTGTTTAATTATAGACAGCGTTCAAGGGGCGTGATATTTTTTGTTAAGAAAAATGCTTTTACCCACCTTTTAATTACCTTTTCTAGACCTAAAAATGTAATGATAATATCTGTACATGTTAGTAAGAATTTTGACATGGTTTCAAATTTTTTTTTTTTTTAAACATTCTTTCTATAGCCACTTATTTTTTGATTCAATAGATCACGCACCTCCAACTTTTCGGATTCATGTGCGTATTGTATAATTATCACTTGCTTCAAAAACGGTGAAGGAAAACATCGTGAGGAACCCGTCGTGCCTGAAAGCGGCTGAAGGCGGCTTTAAAACTCTGACACCAGGTTAGTCACTCATCACACGAAAAGAAAAAGAAGAAGAATTGATAAAACATTGTTTTATTGGCAAAGGTCTGACCTACATATACATACATAAGCTCAAGCCTTCTGCCCATTTGTGTAGGCAGAAACTACAGAACGCCTGATGCTCTTCAGCAAGGTCAGCTGCGCAGTACTCGCTACCGCGACCGGCGTGTGTGTATGACCAGATCATCATCATCATCATATCAGCCAAAAGACGTCCACTGCTGGACATAGGCCTCCCCCAAGCACCGCCACTTTGACCGATTCTGTGCTTCCCGCATCCAGCGGATTCCTGCGGCCTTTACAAGGTCGTCGGTCCATCTTGTGGGAGGCCTTCCAACGCTACGTTTCTACATACGCGGTCGTCATCTAGATCATAGGCCAGATGTATGAACGTAAATGCAAGCAAAAGGAAAAAGGTATATCTATAGGGTTGGTGAAGGAAAACATCGTGAGGAAACCGGCATGTCTTAGAACCAAAAATTCGAAGACATGTGACATCTACCAACCCACACTGGGCCCGCGTGGTAGATTACAGCTCACTCCCTCTCACATAGAGGAGGCCTGTGTCCCAGCAGTGAGAATATTAATAGGCTGATTATGATGTAGATAGGATCGGTGAAGTAAAACATCGTGAGCAAACCGTCATGTCCTAGAGCAAAAAAAAATTAAGACATGGTGACATCTACCAACCCGCACTGGGCCCGCGTGGTAGATTACAGCCCACTCCCTCTCACAGAGAGCAGGCCTGTGTCCCAGTCGTGGGAACATTATAGGCTGATTATGCATAATGGATCGCAGCAGGTGGCGTTCTGTATTTTCTGCTTGTTCTATTCTGAAGAAGACGAGAGGTTATGTAATTTTTCTTTGTTGATTTAAAGCTTCCATAATCGATGATAACTTAATACTTTCAGTGCACGATACTGACACCAAGCAGAAGCCTCTGGTACTATTATGCTACATTGATATAGAATTACATAACCAGTTACACTATAAATAATATATAATGTACAGTAGATAGTTACTCGTCGATGTCAGAACCACCCGTTTTGTTTACAGACAGATTCACGTTCAATATTGTTACATAAGAACGTTTAAAAATAAAACAACAGACTGTTTCATATAACATTGTTTGCGTGGACTATGACGTATTCGAGAATAACATTTTCATACTGATTTGGTAATAAATCTTATGAATTAATGAAGGTCTAACAAGGCAGGATATTTTTGTCTTGTACTACCTTTTGCCCGCGGCTTCGCCCACGTTTATGTCGGAAAATATCCCATGGGAACGTACATTACATTTGGCATTTATCCTTCTTGTTTTGCAATATTCTTAAGTAAGGACGAACACAAATAAAAGCCTAGTTAATAAAATAATTTTCTTTTTTATAACTTTCACTTTTCACAAGTAGATATATAGTTACTCGTCGATGTCAGAACCACCCGTTTTGTTTACAGACAGATTCACGTTCAATATTGTTACATATGAACGTTTAAAAATAAAACAACAGACTGTTTCATATAACATTGTTTGCGTGGACTATGACGCATACGAGAATAACATTTTCATACTGATTTGGTAATAAATCTTATGAATTAATGAAGGTCTAACAAGGCAGGATATTTTTGTCTTGTACTACCTTTTGCCCGCGGCTTCGCCCACGTTTATGTCGGAAAATATCCCATGAGAACGTACATTACATTTGGCATTTTTCCTTCTTGTTTTGCAATATTCTTAAGTAAGGACGAACACAAATAAAAGCCTAGTTAATAAAATAATTTTCTTTTTTATAACTTTCACTTTTCAGATGTGTCAAATAAGATTTCGCCATTGTTCTTTATAAAGATCTGCCAATCATAAACGGTTTTGAAAGTTCAATTACCAAACCGAAATATATAACTATCGATTTACGCGGAGCACGCCAGTAAAGCTCGCAGTCGTCGCATTTTTCATAAATTATGCACATAAACTTTCCTCGTGAATTACTCCGTCCATTGGTGGAAACCGTATAAAAATCCGTTCAGTAGTTTTTGAGTGTATCGCATTCAGACAGACAGACGTCGCGGAAGGACTTTGTTTTATAATATGTGGTGATGTATCTAGTGATAGTAATATGATTTAAATAAGTGAGTTAGATATAATTTTGTTTTTTCTCAAATTAGTCCGTTAGAAATATTATTCTGCCGTGTAAAAGTCTTTAAACCAATTTATAGAAATAAAATATAATTTATAATTTTACTCTGGTTTTGATCTTTGATCAGTAAATTGGCTGGCAAATCTCATGTTCGCTATTAGTGATTGATTGGCAAAAATAATTAAAACTTTAGATTGTAAAATGTTTATTATAGCCAAAGAAGAGATTTCTCAGAACAGAATCAACTCATCATCATAATTTCAGCCGAAAGATGTCCAATGCTGGACATAGGCCTCCTCCAAGCGTCACCACATCGACTGGTTCTGTGCTTTTTGCATCCAGCGGATTCCTGCGGTCTTCATAAGGTCATCGGTCCACCTTGTGAGAGGTCCGTTAACGCTACGTCTTCCGGTACGCGGTCGGCAGGTACCCTCCAGTACCTGCCGACCTCATCGGCCATCTTTTCTGCGAGCAATGTGCCCTGCCCACTGACACTTAAGTTCATCTCATAATAGGCCATAAATCAAGATAAAGCTTGGCCCAGACTGCTCAACAAACCAAAGACTACGACCATCCCACCCAAATCGGAACACGTCCTAATTTGATATCGGTACCTACCCTTTCTGTCTGTCAGTCATAACGGAATTGAATTGTGCCCTATCATGGCACATATTACCGGCTCGTATACACGTAAAATTTTATTCATTTATTCAGTAGCCTTAATATCTGAGGGCTACGTTTTGTTCAGATGGGGAGATGGTGGGTGAGATAACTGGATAGTTGCATCTCAGTTCAGCGGTGTAAGATATGTAATACGGTAAGTAAATGTCGTGGTCTTAAAATGTTTCAGGACTAAGTCCTTTTGGTTTTCATTATACCTTGAACTTTAAAAGCATTATTCGTTTTTCGTTTTCGTTTTTTTAATAATTGGTTATCAGTTACATCTTTGTCAAAGAACACATAACAGTGAAGGTGATTAAATATTTCTAACATTTTGTTGTGTTCTCCGAAAAATCTTTTTAATCAAATTACCAATATTGCTCGCTATATACCATGCAATTAAAACGAAAATTCGAGAAGCACGCTTTACTTGAAATATTAATAAACATAGTGGCTTTGTGTTACGATACTGTCAAAATAACTTTCAGCGAAACGCTTGCAAAAAATAATAAAACTGGATCAAGCAGAAAAAGCAATTAACGCACATTCTGTACAGTGTCAAATTGCCCGTCCGGTGCCGGGGCGTATCGCCGTGTGGACCTGCCTTTATAACTCGTTTACTGAACAAAGGATCCATACAAAATAACCGAAAAGAGACGAAAATGATAGAGCATGGTAAATCGACAATTTTTTACGATTGACTGGAATGAGGGGCGTACTGGAATAAATATTTTGGCTCGTAAAATGTATGCATAACATAATAAACAAAATAGGAGACTGTTCTCAAGTGGAAGTGGTCAGACCAAAATACTGGAAGAGATGATCGTAGATCAGGCAAAATTCTGACAAAATGGCTGTCGAGGAAATGAGAGTTCAAGGGAAATTAGGTCAGTGTATAGCATGATGTATTAAAAATATTGTCAAACGTACCTATGTGCAGCTAAAGGAGTAAACTACTAATCCTAAAATTATGAGCAAAGTATTTTTCGCCCGCGTGGAAGTCGGAAATTATCCCACGGGAACTTACTACCGAGATAAAAAAGTATACTAAATGTTAATCTAGGTTATAAACTATATGCGTGCCAAATTTAATCCAAATCCGTTCAGCCATTTTTGCGTGACTGAGTAACAAACATCCAAACACACAAACATTCAAACTTTGACATAGACACCACTCACTCGGATCACTTCACTCACACTCACTTCTTTCACTTTCACTTTTTACTTTTTATAGTAGAATATCAAGCAAAAGAGATTCCCTAAGCCCAGCAATTGGATTCTAAATCCTAAATATGATAATAAATTCATTGCCGAAACAGATCGTTAACATAGGCTCTCTAAAACCACACAAGTTTCGAGTTAGGTATATTTAGATAAAGCCCCTAGTCCTCCCTAGTGGGATATTAAGTGAATTTTGCGTTTTACTGTAATTTATATGTGCGTGTATTTTGTATTTAAAAGTTTTAGGCTCCGAGAAATTTGGCAGCCATGTTGTTTTTATTTATGCTCAGTACGTGAGGGTTGTTGAAGTTATTCTTAATCAATTAGTGTGTATATTTGAGGCCACGAGAGCAAGAACGGCCTACTACCAATTTGTCTTATTGAGATAATCAAAGAAATTGAATACAAATTTTAATGCAATAAATTTGGTACTAACGCCATCTCTTGGTGGCTCGATAAATCAATGTTAGGCCATTTTTTTTTAATATATTTTGGTGGCGATAGGGCTCAACAACTTAAAAAAAAAATACGCCGTTCTTGCTCTCGCGGCCTCAATTGTGAACAATCTTTGGTCTTCAAAATTCGAGCATTATTTTGACCATAAGGCTGCCTGTCCACTGGAGCGGAGAGGAGAGGAGCGGAGATGTGCCAAAATTAACCAATAGAATCGCACCTCTGGAGCGGAGTTTTTATTCTATTGGTTAATATTGACATATCTCCGCTCCTCTCCTCTCCTCTCCGCTCCTCTCCTCTCCTCTCCGCTCCGGTGGACAGGCAGCCTAATGCTTGTACTTTTTCCATTTATCCTGGCCTCACGAGCGACGATTGTAGAAATATAAAGATACCTATCAAAGGTAGTAAATGAAATACATCGCCTAAAATAAACTCACTCCAGTTACCAAGAAACCATCAAAGAAATCCATTCCTAAGAATATCAGAAACCGATTCTAATAAAAACAAACAGAAAGAAAAACTATTCAATATAAAAGAAAACAAAACAAAATTCTTTCTAAGATATCAACGGTCTGGTAGCAGTCGTTCTTCCATTCCTTCGATTCTCCGTCCTTCGATTCCTCAGTTTCTCCATCCCCCGATTTCTCCATTCCTAGTGCATCCGAGATTAATTTTCCAAATCATTGGTCACTTTCACACTACACTGAACTTCAAGAAGATGTTTCCATTACTTCGCTATAACTTTGCAATTCTAATTTGCCTGCATCGGCGTCTGTCTATAAAAATGTATTCGTTTCTTTTGAGAGAGGTATTTAAGACCTCATTGCGTTTGAAGTAGGGAATTTACAGTTTTGAAGATGTTTGAAAGTATTGCAAAATGTTATGAATTCCCTGTTTGATGTGAAACTAGCTTAGGTACACCCGCGACTATGTTCACGTTTTTTTGTTTTAAGATAAAAATATATTATCCTATAGTGTGGCTTTCCATTAGAGACATATTTTTTACAATCAGATCAGTACTTTCAATATAGCAGTGATAGCCCAGTGGTGTGACCGTCGGCAAGGGGTCTCAATTCGATCAAATTATAATTAGTCTTGAAAAAAGATCATAGATGGCAGCATAGGTAACAATTATGAAATTAACAGTCACTAAAAAGCGATAAACGGAAGATTTTGACTGAAGTAAGATTAGTAAAAATCAAAACTTCCTTGTTTAATGCTGATTTATCTATTGTAACTCATAAATCTCGTATTTTCAACAAAAAAAGATAAAACCTTTGTGTTTAGGGCTCTTTGCAATAGATGGCGTTTTACTCAATTTGTCATAACTGTAGCACATTTAGCCAGTCAATAGCCCGACTAGGGAGGTGTCATTTCTTTGTATGGGATTGGGTATCTGTACGTAGTATTATATTATCTGTGCCGTCGGACTGCCAAGTCATAGGTCTCGAGTTCGACCCAAGGCGCAAACCTCTGACTTTTCGGATTCATATGCGTATTGTGTAATTATCACTTGCTTCAAAACGGTGAAGGAAAACATTGTAAGGAAACCGGTATGCTTGAGAGATATTTCTCGACGGCATGTTAAGCCAAGTCAGTGGGCCATGGGCGGCTTTAAAACTCTGACACCAGTTTAATCACTAACTACACGAAAATAAGAAGTACTTCCAGAGATTACCTTCTACAAACTACACAAACAATGTTACCTCTTTATAATATGAGTTTAGATGACGTTGTGTGCAGGGTACAAGAGACAGCAGTATATTAATAGATATGTCAAGAAAATGGTCAACAACATCTGTTTATGATCGTATAATAAGATTCTACGACCACTTTATAGTATTGTTTTTCACAACTGTACAAACAAAAATGTGATGAGATGAACTGCGATAGTGATAAGACTAGGAAGGAAGTTTACACTAGGATAACAGCTGATAAAGATGACTATGAAAGACAAAAGACGTACGGTACTGATCTCAAATAAATTGGGTTAGAGCAGAGCCATGATTTCATCATCATCATCATCAGCCTATTAATGTTCCCACTGCTGGGACACAGGCCTCCTCTCTGTGAGAGGGAGTGGGCCGTAATCTACCACGCGGGCCCAGTGCGGGTAGGTAGATGTCACATGTCTTCGAATTTTTGATTCTAAGCCATGCCGGTTTCCTCACGATGTTTTCCTTCACCGTTTTGAGAGCAGTGGTGATGAAATTATTTACACAAAGTAAAGCGCCTGCTTGGGTTCGAACCCACGACCTACAACTCGTAAGTCGGGGCCGTTACCACTTTGCCACCACTGCTCTCCATACCACGATGCCATGAGCCATGATATTATAATGAAAAATACCTTCTAGTACCTAAGAAAGGTCTATTTATAAATTCGATAACCTGAATAAAGTATCATTGTAAAATGCATAGCATTTAGGCCTGCTTGCACCACACTTTACCAATGGTGAATTTCATGAATGAAACTGAACGCAATCAACACAATCTAAAATATTCCACAACAATGATGACACTAACAACTCTTGAACGCGGTTTAGATGATTGTGCTGATCGTGTTCAGTTTCATTGGAAAAAATCGCCCTGAGTGCGTTAAACGCTGAACATATTTATAAACATCGTCTGATCTCTGTCATTTTCAAACGATGTGCAGAAACAGAACGATGTTTTAAATTCGAATAGTTTTAAATGTATGTAGTGATTTGTAGTGCACAATTTATTTTAATTTTAAGCAATAAACGAAAATGGTTTTATACTATGGTGTTAACACGGGTTAAAAGTACTGTTTCAAACTAAGTGCCAATTTCACCAATGAAACTGAACGCACTCAACACATCTAAACTGCGTTCAATAGCTGTCAGTGTCAATATTCCACAACAATTATGACAATGACAGCTCGTGAACGCGGTTTAGATAATTATGCTGATCATGTTCAGTTTCATTGGTGAAATCCGCCCTAAGTTAAAACGATAAAAAATTTACACTTTTCCTTTCGAAAAAATATGCTCAAAAGTAATACAATAGCCCAGAAAACAATATTTTCTTCTAAAAGCTACAACACTTAGAACCAATGTGATGTAAATTGGAATTGCTTAAGCCGCGCCTCAACGTAATGTATTCCGAATAATTTACGTAATAAGATGTATTATTGCACAGGCTGGGTCGGAATATTGCCACAAAGATGGTTATTGACTGTGGTAGAAAGAATGTCGAAAACAAGTTTATTATATTGAGCATATTATAATATCGGCTTGTAACTGTCTCACTCATATGCAGGTTAAAGGTATTTTTTATACAGAGACATAGCGAAAGTAGATCTACACGCTTCGCTTTGTGTTAGGGCTTCGAAATAATGGACGTTTACGTACTGGTAAATCTGTTGTATTCTGAAGTTCTGAGTCTGATTAATATTAATGATAAAATAAGCGATAGCGTCGTCCACCATGCTATTCTGATGTCTGTTGAAAGACTCCTAGCGCCCCTCCACTAAGGAAATAGAAATCCCTAATGATAGCCTGTTATGCATTTGGATCCTAACATTGTTCAGCAAGGGGAACTAAACACTTAGTAGCCAAATATGGCGTTGATGCCCTACCACGTTTGCTTACTTCCTACTTTCTGTTTCTACTTCCGCCTTCCGTGGTCCACTTGGAAGTCCCTGAACTATCTCCGAATCCAAGTAGGAAGGTGTAACTCGCACCTCGTAAAATAGGCTACCTCGAAGGAACGGCAGCAGAGTGCGTGGATTTGGACCTGTGTCACAAACTATACTCTTCCTCCTATCCTGCCCGATGTGTCCTCAAAACCTGCAGCCAAAGTGACCTCTGTGCTGCCACCTATAACGCCGTAGAAGTGTCTAAGTTTTGGGTCAACAAAATATGAATAACTGTCGTGCCAGCAACACGAAGAAGACTTCCTCCTAGCAATTTCATACCAATTACTTCCAGTTTAGTTCAGACACATGAATTCCAATATAAACTTCAAAATGACTGCCAAAAACTATGAAAATTCTAAAAGCACATATCTTTAAATGGCTGCGTACAACCATCGTGCATTATAAAATAAATGCTTAAGGTTCATGCACACACCTCAGCCACGTCAACGCTAAGTCGCCGATTAGTCACGACAAAAAATATAATTACGTAGAAGTTGTAGGAAATTGGCTACACACATCAGTCACGTAACTACTGTCTCAATCGACGTCGCGTCACCGGCGAATCATAACTTTTATTGCTACGAACGAAACTGGCGTTGCTATAGCTGACTGACTTACTATCTTAAGGCCGCCCATTGTATATTTTGTAGTGTATTACTTATTCTTTTTGTAATGTTTTATCTGGTGTACAATAAAGTATATATAAATAAATAAATAAATAAATATCTGTCCCTGAAATTGACGTGACTGATCGCCGACTTGACGTTGACGTTACTAACGTGTGTGCATGAACCCTTACTTTCAAATTTCAAAAAGCAAATTAATATTTTACCTCAAAAACTCACCCTACATTTCCCATTCACCCTCATTCACCTCAAAATGAAAATTAAACCATAATCCGGTAATTTTTTTCACTACCGTATAAATTGGCTATTTAATTTGAAATTCACATATCATATTATTTCTCGTAACGGGGATCCCACCCTGTATTAATTTTCAGGGAACACAGTGTATTATGCGAGGTCTGCGCTTAACGATTACATACATATTTATGTAGCTTTATAAATATTTATGCAGAGGTGTCGCCCGTGATCAGTTTCATGTGGTTTTAGTTATAATCGGTATTATTATAGGCTTTCGAGGGTTGTAATATTTGGTGATAGTTGCTCAATTTGTAGGATTAATTTTGTTTGTATAGGCCACTATTAAAAAAGGAAAATTGTGGTATTTATCAAGCTTTGGAACGGATTTGATCGCAGATTGTTGTAATAAGTAAATGGCATGTTACTGCTGTATTTTTGTTACATGTGTAGGTACTTACAGTAATTGGATTTTACAATTTTATTTCAATGGTTATACAATTCACGCGGCTAGTCTGGATTTTTGAAATGAAAACTTCTTTAGGCGCGCTGACCACTTTTTGGGTGAACAATAATCATGGAACTCGCGTCATCGTCACGCTTCCCATGGCCTATATGATTGTATACTGTGTATACGATACAATTTACAAATTACTGAGTTTTTACTTCTATTGGCAGTCCCCAAAAACTGCCCCGCATTTTTTTTTCAACGTTTCGTTTTCTGCCCGGGTGACTAAAATGACACAATAATGTAGGTAGGTACATACCTATTGAAAGGATGATAAAAACTGAAATACCACTTAACGTCGCATAACATAACATCACGCTTGTTATTCTCAAAGGGTTTGGCAGAGCTTTACCTATAGTACACCTACATTTCGCCAGTTATGTTTAAGTTCCATGAAATAGTCGCTAAAGTAATAAAAAGTAAGTAATGAAAAGTAGTAATGATGTTAGCGAATAGTTTCAGTCTTATTCAACTAAAACGGTTATGAACTATCAGTGTTATTGTAATAACAGCCGCACGGGTCGATCAATCAGGTTAACCTAAGCTTGCCGTGGTTGGTCCGTGGATGGGTGATCATCTTTACATACCTAGACCTCTCCGTGCTTCGGAAAACACGTTAAGTCGTTGGTCCCGGCTGTCATTTGTAGCTCTTTGACAGTCGTTACGGAGCGTCAGAAGCCCGAAAGTCTGACAACCAGTCTTACCAAGGGGTATCGTGTTACCCAGTAACTGGTTGTGGAGGACAGATAGGCAGTCGCACTAGGAATTTCTCCTGTATTGTGGGTGCGTTTACAAACATTTGAACACACATACACAAACAGCCAGACCCGGAACAATTACTTGTAGGTCGTACAAGTATTTTTTCCGCGCGGGGATCGAACCCGCAATACCCGCACACGCGCAGCAGTCAATCGCTTAAACACTGCGCCAACCGTACCGTTAAAGCTGCATCTGGTTAGACTGGAAGCTGACCCCAACGAAAAGGCTAGGCAGATGATGCCTATCAGTGATATTGAGTATTTGATTTTGGAATAGAAGACCACACAAAAGAAAAAAATATCTGATATCTTTCCATTATATCTACATGAAGGTTCACTATAAAGGTACCCTCACACGGTATAAAGACTAGCCCTTTTGTCGATGTACCCTCAGCTTTGCTTTTTAGTAATGCGAATATAATAGAAGCGTACGTGAGGGACTAACACATAAAGTGGCAAGTTTGTGGTCGTGTGGACGACACTAAGTGGAGTCAGAACGGTGTGTTTTTGTTCGAAAGTATTTTATCTGACAACGCTGAAATAGTGCGCCATGGTCTGGGGAAATATCGTTCGTATGATGAGGAAATAGTTACGTTATCTTAATGGGAAAGGTGGAAAGAAAAGAGTAAATGGACGCATTTAGGGGAAGCCTTTTGCCCAGCAGTGGTACAGTATCGGCTAGTATATAAAAATATGCTATCAGCAGACCTTTTCCTCTCGCTTTCCTGCAATCTTTGGGAGAGATTTCGTGAAAAGGGACGGAAGTGTATTACAGGAGGCCGGGGAAGCGCGCGCTATTTGATTGATCAATGAGTGCGGGCGGTGCTAAAGTTGGCCGTCAGAAACGAGCTTGACGAGGCCCCGCTCCTTTAATGTTGCTTCTTACCAAGGTTAGATGTCAGATGTTATACACCATGAATTATGCGACTGCCGCTCATTTTTAGGGTTCCGTACCAAAATGGTAAAAAGGAGGAGGTGAGATGGAAAAATAAAACGATGTCTCTAAACAGCAAACTTTTTCAGAAATTACATTAGTTCCACTATCGGTGAAGAGATGGCGCTGACCTAAAATTGCAATATTCTACACCGCAGTGTTACAATTCTTAGACGAATATACGATTCACAAAGTACGGAACCCTCGGTGCGCGAGTCCGACTCGGTCTTGACCGGTTTTTTTTAATCTAGTCCATACTGTATTATAATTAATATTATTTTTACATAAGAATGTATGTATCAATTTTGGTTTTGATTGTTTTGCAATAACGTAGTCACGAGCACCAACAATGTATCCACTTAGCA
The DNA here is from genome assembly GCA_948150665.1 of Conistra vaccinii. Lineage (NCBI taxonomy): Eukaryota > Metazoa > Arthropoda > Insecta > Lepidoptera > Noctuidae > Conistra > Conistra vaccinii. The sequence continues at coordinate 3,964,543 of OX411326.1, read as the reverse complement.
AAATTCAAAAGCGATTTTCTCGTGGAATATTGACTGCAATTTTGTTATAAGGACTATTTCATATTTATATGGGTTCCAAAATACTATATTCGTAACATTATAAAATATTAATCAACACAGTAAGAGCAAATCACTTTTACAAGTTGCGTAGTGTATACATATTGCTCGTGACTGTACAGTCTTAATATTATTATTTTTTCAATAAGCAATCAGGCATGAATTGCTGAAATAAATTATCAGTCTCTGTATCAAAAGGCTTTTGCAATCATTTTGAACAATGTGTAACCAAACCACTGTAATCTGTAATGAATCCTTTGTTCAGTATCATACAGCACTATATTGTGTAGGGTTTGTATATATATTATTATGTATGTGTAATATAATTACCGCCAAATAATCGCACACCACAATCGTAGTAAAATGTGCAATTGTTTATAACTTTCAGCTTTGTATGAAATAGCTTAAATTGTTTTAACTATTTATCTTATTAATAAAAACTTAAAAAAAAAAAACAACCGAATTAATACAAAAAAAAAAACTATTTGTTTCAAGTTTTTTGCCACTGACTTCCGAAATTATCTCCTCCTTTTTGGACGTCGGTTAAAAAGTCGCGATTAATAAGAAAAAAAAACTATTTTCGCTCAATGAACTAGACCTAAGCAGGCAGCTTGATCACAACTCATAAACGAAAAATATCTCTGTTTTACAAAAATATTTCACCACAAACCATACGTTTGTTCAAGCTCAAACAGATCTACCACTAAACATACTAAGTCACGTACCAAACATATTTACAAGGAATATCGTGGCAAGTTCTTAGTTTTAGTGCTCTAACTTGTGTGCTAACTCGCGATAACTTCTAAACTGATATAGGAAGGAAAGAAAGTTATGTTCTAAGTGTAACTTGGAAGAATGAACTGTCAGAATATAGGGAAACATTCCCAGGTCATACAATAGCATCAAAGCTTAAGCGTGTCTCATCTATAGGTACCTATATTATATCCCGTCGGACTGCCATAAGTCTTGAGCTCGAACCCAAGGCAAGCACCTCTGACTTTTCGGATTCATGTGCGTATTCTATAATTGTCACTTGCTTTTAAAACGGTGAAGGAAAACATCGTGAGGAAACCGGCATGCCTGAGAGATATTTCTCGACGACATGTGAAGATGAGGCCTGTGCGGCTTTAAATCTCTTACACCAGGTAGGCACTAATCACACGAAAAGTAGACGAAGACCAATATTATAAAAAGGTAAAAATTGGGAATTTAATAATTGAATTTTTTAGGTCGCTTTCACCCTCGGCCTAATCATCACTTAACATCAGGTGATATTATTATGTAGGCCAAGAGTTTCCCCGTGGAGGGATTCCCGTGGCGGGCGGGTTTTTCTTTTTTTTTTTTAAATCGGAACTTCTGATCCTCCTCTGAAAATCCTTTCACTAATGGAAAGTACAGTATTGCGGAGTGTCACAGGATATACTTTATGTTAAAACAAAAAACGGGCCGCGGGCAGGAGCTAGTCTTCTATACATTCAAAAAAAATCAGGTCCCGCAAAGTCAACAGAGAGTGAATATTAATATTACGTAAAATAAATATTATAGAAAATCGGCTTAATTAATATTTATTTTTTGTATCAATAATTATTACTCTTTAATAAGACTATCGGATCCGTCCATTACTGATTAGAGGTGGAGTTCTAATAAAAGAAAGAAACGAAACAAAGACAATAAATTCAGATATCACTTATTACAGATATCACTATCATGTCATGTTTTACTCCCGTTTAAAGTTTTGTACAAAAGTAATAGACATATTATTCTGTTTAACAAGCTCCTAACCAAGAGAAAAGTCAAAACCAGAACAACAAAATATAAGAGTAAGTAATCCTTTCTCACATTATTTCAGATCTCACTCAGAAACAGACAGCTCGGAACCTAATTATCCCAGATAGTATATTCAGTATTAATCCGCCCCAGGTAAAGGGTCCTCTTTGTGATACAACTAAATCATATATTATATTCTCATCATAAACTGTATTCGTCAAGTGAACACATAGCCTAACCCTTAAACCACAGTGGAAATATAAAGCAGAAACACAATTACTATCGTCCTTTACCTCTCACAGCAACCCAACAGCAACTTTATTACAATTAAAATAAAGATCACTGTGATTTTGGCAGTGATGTACAATCAGAGGTAAAATAACTGAAAGTACTGATATGACTGTATGCAATTTTTTTTATGATAACCAACGTTCTATCGGAGCGTTAGGGTTGTCAACTTTATTCTAAAGTGATTTGGAAAGTCCGGGTGCCTCTCACATAAACGAAGTAAGCACCTGTTTATTGCGATAGCCACAAAATAGCTGCATTAACAATTTTGTCTTGTTCAAAACAGCGTTTCAGAACATTTTGAAAATGAGGCTGTTTTATTGACTTAGGTGACTACTCATCCGCAAAATATTTCATCCGCGGATGAAACGTTACCCTTTTAAAATTGTAAGGCGACGAATCATCCGCAAGTTCGGATGAGTCGTCGCATAGTTAATATTGATGTGGTCATATCGGCCAAATAGACGAACAAACATATTTTGTGTATAGGAACATTATATTTGGTTATTTAAGTATTATCAAACTATTGAAATGTAAATGTACTCATATTTATAACATTAACTCAGTTTTCGCAGTAAAACATTAACTACCTGTCATTTGTTTAGGGAAATTGCTTATTATTCTGATTTACCAGTATAAAAAATTATATTCTTAATAAAAACGATTCTTATGCATAGAAGTATTTTTGTTCGATTTAACCACGATATTATTACACATAGCAGCTAGTGAAACCGATGAAACTAAAGAACAGACAATGTTCCTATGTACACAAAATATGTTTGTTCGTCTATTTGGCCGATATGACCACATCAATATTAACTATGCGACGACTCATCCGAACTTGCGGATGATTCGTCGCCTTACAATTTTAAAAGGGTAACGTTTCATCCGCGGATGAAATATTTTGCGGATGAGTAGTCACCTAAGTCGTTTTATTGCGGTGTGTGTACCATAATTGTTTTTAATTATACAATCTGTTTACCAGACAGTCTTAAATCAGTCTGTGCACGGCCTCAATTCATTGCAAAACTCTCGCTTGTGACTCGTAACACAGCGCGTGTCTGTGTGAGTTTGAGAATCCGGATGTTCGTTTGCAGTTGTTCTACTGCTTATTATATGCACTGTGCTTTAGGCCTGAGGCCGTTCTAAGAACATCGATCCGGGTATCCCGACCCTATTTCGTACTATCCGTGGGTATGTTACATTTGTTTTGACGTTTTATCTAGAATTCCAATGCTATCTCGGTTTTATGTCAGATTTTGTGAATGTTGTAACTTTCTTTTTTTTGTAGAATCCTGGAGGGTAAAGTTTTAGTACGAAGATTTGATTTAGTGTGTAGGTATCTTGTTTTATTTCTTTAAAACCTATTGTTGGTAGAACCAAAATAATTACAAGAATATTAAGTATAGCCTCCCTCAAGGTGGACCGATGACCTTGTGAAGGCCGCAGGAATCAGCTGGATGCGGGAAGCACAGAACCGGTTGAAGTGGCGAAGCTTGGGGAGGCCTATTTCCAGCAATTGTCGTCTTACGGCCGAAATAATGATGATTCACAACTATTTATCCATGTTTTAGTTTAGTATGGCCTGCATTACTTTATTTAGAATTTAAATAAATGAGCAATAATAAAAGATACACGAACATTAATTTTTCAGTCACTGACACCCAGTTGCATAAAGACAAACATTACGTAATGGATCATTATCGCTAATGATTTCATTAATTTGTTCAAAGCATCATTAAAATCGAGTCTAATGTTGCTTTCTGCAACAAGTTAATGAAAAATTAGCATTTAATGACAGCTTTAAAAAATAAAGTTTGTTTCTGCAACTGGCGGTATGTCATGAATCTAGTCTTAGCTGACAAAAAAGATTCACTAACCTAAAATACAATTAACTACTTCGAAACGACCTAAACTTTTAGATTAGCCATGAGTTGTAGCTACTATTTTAGCAAAAATAATTAGCATAATCAGCCTGTGAGTAGTAGTAGTTCTAAATGTTATATTTTTTTTTGTAATGTGCGTTTAGTTTGTGCAGAATAAATCATTTTTCTTTCTTTTTTCTTTTTCTTTCTAATAAAATCAGTCAACAATAATAAAATAAAAAAAATCAATAATAACAATATTATTGTTTTTTTTTATTTTATTATTGTTAACTTATTTAATTTTATGATTATCCTTTTGTCTGCAATTATTATTAAATCAAATAGGCAAGCTATGTAAGTGCTGAATAAATAAATAAATAAATAATGTGCTGCTGGGGCAAAGGCTTCCTCTCGGTGAGACGGAGTGGGTAATCCACCACGCGGGCGCACTGCGGGGTGGTAGATGTCACATGTCTTCGATTTTTTGGTTCTAGGACATGCCGGTTTCCTCACGACTCGAACTCTTAAGTCGCGGTCGTTACCACTGTGCCATCACTGCTCTGCTACTAGTTTAGATCGAGTCAATCTATCATTTATTCATATATCTACTAAACATTATAAACCCATCTTAGGTACCTATTAGGTACAACAAACCCACCCTATGAACTCCTTAAGTGACTACATCACGAAAGCCTACACTTAGCAAGAAATACTCTAGATCTAATAGTCTAAGCTTATAGTCTATACATAGGGTATCAAGTAACAAATCGTTATCCATTTGTCTTTGGGACCTACATTATTCAATTTCAATTGAATTTCTCGATTTAGGTACTCTAGAGATTCGCCTAGTACATAGGGTCAATATGTACCTACCCTTTTACCTTCATGTATTGTTTCTCCTCTCTAGCTTATATTATATCCTCTTTGTTCACTTTAGTATATACAATAAACCTGAAATATTTAATCAACATGTGTATGTTTTAGTGAAAATATTGTGTACGTATGTAGTAATAAGTAAGTGTTACTTCCACGTTTCAAGTGCTTTAAAATTAGTATCATTGAATTTAATGTATGACTTTGATTCAGTTTTTTTTTTTGGGTGATGACGTACGATCTATTAGTAAAAACAGGCGAAAATATAAATTAACATAACATGTGTTTCCCCGAAGGACTAGGCAGAGGTACGTCTAGTACACCCACGTTATGCCAGTTATGGTTAAGTCCCATGTAATAGGGGGCGAGCCCATTGCCATCAATCGGACACAAATTCAGCCAGACTTCGGGCTGCTACTGAGAAATTCCATATGGAAAACCCAATAACACTATTCCCGACCCGGTAATCAAACCCGGGACCTCATTCTCAGCAGTAGCACTTTCTACCACTAGACATAACAATACATAAAGGAGTAATAAACTTCAAAATTAGATTCCCAGCAGTGGGGAACAATCTAGACAAATATAGGTTTTATTGAGAAATAAATATATATATTTTTTACAAAATATTATGTGTATCTGAAAACACATATATCCCACATGTCACAAAACAAATTAATGTACAAAATAAAGCATAACAAAATTAATACTCGTCAGCAGGTCGGCTGCACACGTAACCTCGATACGTCGCGCGTTTACATAATTATTAACGTATTACTCCGGCTCGTTTGTCACCCGCCTAATCCCGCCTTAGCCACACCTGTGTTCAGACAGCTCGGATAAGTCAAAAACAATTTTGTTTTAATGCCAACGTCAGAAGGGGATCGATGGTTCCTACAGGATAATGATTATACGGGATGTGGATTTGACTATGATAGCGGCTTTACCTGACTATGGCAAACCCAATATATATATTATGTATATTTGTAATATGGCAAACCAAAATATATAAATATATAATTTTTTGAAGTGTAAATTTCTTTGGCGGCGTTGTGCACTTTTTTTGGGATGGGTAAAAAAAATTAAACTCGCGTCAGAACGTGCCGTAAGATCCGTTGCCTAGCAACCGACAAAGAAAATATCAAAATAAATAGTCTTTTACATTACGTAAAGATTGAGAGGTAAGAAATTTTACCCATATTGATACCCGTAAAAAAAAAAGCAGTCAAAACATACTTCATGAAAAGTGTCAAAGTAAATTGTTTATTTTTGTTAGACTATATTTTGAAAATAAATAAGTATACTACTACTACTAATGAATATTGTATTTAACCACATAAATTAAAGTACTGATAAATAAAGCAATTATTCCAAAATATTCAAAAATGCACAACGTTAATGTTCAAGTTTTCACTTCTGCCAGCACTCCCGGAGTGCAACCCGTTGTTTTTTTTACTGTTATTACCTCTCATTCAGAGCACCTGCCATCTTATCTCTTCACTACCCTTGGTTGACTGGTAGAAAATGCCTAAGGCATTAAGTCTGCCTTTTTACCTCATTGTGTGCGAGAAGTTTAAATAAATAAATTGACCCAAACGAGGATTTTAATTTTAGCAGGCTAAGTTTTGAGGCCAAGTGTCTCGTCAAAACTCTTAAACCTCGACAGTCTTAACTTTTTATGCTTTCAACTTTACAGACAAGAAACCGAAACCAGTCAAAGATTTATAAAACTTCGTCATGTCTTCGAGGGTCGGCAAAGGTAGCACGGTCATTTTAACTGGCCATATTTGGCCAGATTTTAATTAGGTAAGCTACTTATGATACATTCGACGAAGATGCGCATACGCTTGTCTAGAAGTAACCTAATTCGCCTGCATTTGAAGACTCCCAGGATGAAATTTCTCTATTTGAAATAAGATTAGATATTTAAAAAACACCTTTTTTACAGTTCGTGCAACCGATTTTGACTTCTATACTGTAGGCATAAGGCTGGCATTAAAAGCAAAGAAGTGGTTATAATACCAACTGTTCACTGCAGCTGCCATTTTTCATGCCGCCAACGCAATAGAAGTCAAAATCAGTTGAACGGACTGTTAGAAAGGTTTTATTTAAAAGTCTAATCTTGTTTCAAATGGAATATAGAAAACGTAGAAAGTACACACAAACGAAAAACAAATTAAAAATTTCCCATGAAAACAGATTAAATACTACCATTCCATATCATTTCTACCATTGTATTACCCTATTTTATACCAAAACACGTAACAACTCTCCCTTCTCAATTATAACTCAGTCGGCTACATATCCACGTAAAACGGTTAACCATGATATGTGTATATGAAATTGATATGACGTAGGGTATATAGGGGATATTGATGTAGTTTGTATAATTATGTTGTTACTATGAGATGGCAATCCTACATTATTAATGTATGATTAGAGTATCAAATGATACATGGGTTTATTGCATACTGACAAATATGCACGGTTCAATTTGGAGAAAACAGATTGTCACAATTTAGCTCCGGGCAAAGTATAGATCTATAAGTATAGTATAATATTCCATATCTGTCACGAAACAATCTGATCACTTTAATTAAGTAATTATTATCAGGAAGAGGTTGTTCCGGCCATCGTAGGCGCTAAGTCTTTGTAGCCTTTTGATGAGATCAGGTGGATCTGACGATAGAACTGCCTAATCTGGTAGCTTTTTTTTTTGGGTTAGAATTTATCAAAAAACTTTTACCGCTCTGGGCGGAGCGGGGGGCGAGTCAGACTCTACAGTTGCCTGTGTATTGCCAGGAGCCACGGTATCCCTTTCGGACTTTCCCGCGATCCTGGCAGGTCTTTTGATGAGAATGATCTCGAGTGGATGAGATCAGGTCATAAAAGGCCAAAGAAGTACAGTACCTATACTGATTACTTAGATTATAATTAGAATTGGGAGAGAATGTTGAAAAGTTTTCAGCTACACTAAAAGTTTGATTTTATGATATTTGATTTTTTTATCATTTACTTTATAGTGTCAAACATGTTTGTAATTTCCAACTTCATCTCTCTAAACATCTACACAGTTAATCAGGATAATTATCGAGGACTAAGCATGAGTATAATTACAAAATTAAACGAACTTACCTAAGTGAAATTCTATTGTAATTATACGAAGTGCTTAGTCCTCGATACTATGTTCCCTCCCAAGCCCTAAACAAGACCATAGTTTGTTTTTAGACCCTGGGATTGAAGTTGGAGAATTAGTGTCTGTTAATTTTAATTCTCTCATTGCAGATTACTCTAAATAGAATGACATAAGCTGGATATAGTTGCCAGCGTAAAAGTTTTTTTTTGCAGGATTTTATTCTCTGAATATTCGCGTATACACGATGGAAACATAGTGGGACTAACGGTAGAACTGACTAGTTTGGTAGTCTTAAAGATTTACTTTAGAAGATGGGCGGTAGTATTCTTATGTCTGCTAATTAGATACAACAGAAGAATAGTGTCAATTTTACTAATGAAAGATAAAGTTGACATTTGTGGAGGATAAAACGTCACAATTTGATGTTTTAAGAACTTATTAAATGCTACATGTATTAGAGCTTTAATAAAAATACATATACACTCAAGATGAACACTCAATCAGCATTGACTCATAATTAATTATAACTTATTACTAGATATTACTCATCATAATGAAATACGGTACTTCATCAACTGAACAATCAAATTCAAGATTCTTACTTATTTCTAACTTAATTAATCCAACCAATTGTAAGCAGCAATGAACGTTAACGAACTCCGATATGTTAGAGATAAGTTAAGGATCTATTACGGCTTAAGTTAGTAATCTTAACTTTACTTAACTAAGTTTCACAATCAGAGTTTCGTTCGTGAAGTATTTATCACGTGGATTTCGTTAACTATCCAAGTAAACATTTCAGGAGTCAACGTGACATTGATATGACATGCCATGACATGAATTAAAAAGCAAAATAAGTGTATTGTTCACCGAAACACGTGCACATCAAAATATGATTCAATCTACCTAGCCTCAGCTTCCAGTCTAACCGGATGTAGCTGAATAAGAGTATTTTACATGGAGAAAACGAATGACAGCCGAGACCAACGGCTTACCGTGCTTTCCGAGGTACGGAGTAGTCTCAGTATGTAAAGATCCATCCATCCCATCCACTGACCAACCCCGGTAAGCGTAGCTTAACCTGATGGAACGACCCGTGCGGCTGTTATTACTTAGCCACGTGCATATAAAAAGATAAGTAAGTTAATTGGAATAAGAAATCAAAACAGATCTCAGAAATAGTCGGCAGCTGTACGTCATGATTGTTACGAAAACTTACACCCAGCATGATGCTGTGCTATGGAGTAGGTACCCAAAGTACAGCACAAATTTTCAATGGTCACTCGAAAATTACGTACGGAAACCATGTCAGGTTTAAAGATTTGTACAGATTGAACAAATTGGTAATTAAGTAAAAATTAAATAAACCGTAGGTAATTAGAATATAAAGTAACTGTACAGCCAATAGGATTCCAAATGAAAAAATTTGCAGTGTCCGTAAAAGGTTTTCAACAATATTTTACAGGTTGAATATCAAGGGACTAGTTATAACAAGCGCATGAGGCGCACGAGGCCTTGTAACTTTGAACCCCCTACATGGTCAGTCTAACTTTCTTCCTTTAATTTTATTACTGATGCAGAGAAAAGACAAGAAAAATTAGTAGAAAAAGAACTTGCATCCACGCGTCGAGGGCGCACGTCGTACGCGCGTATTACGCACGCCCTTTGACAGCAGCGCTTGTTAGAATTCATTACAAAGAAATTCATACAATTTAATTGAGCGCCCAAAACGCAGCGTACAAGACGCACTCCTCGGGAGCTTGTTATGACTAGTCCCTAAGTGATGATACTTATATAAATGTAGGCATACGTCAAAAGCATTCTAGGGCCACAAACCTACTGACAGGTTAACCTTTTCAAACCTGCATTAAACATTCTCGAGTAGCTTGTGCTGACATAAAAATAGTAGCTTGAAAACCCACTTACACTAAGTTATAATAAGCACGTACATGCCTATATTAAATTAGGTGTGAACAGAGAAGCCTCTTAGACCTTCAGCTGTCATTAACGAGACACAATAGATTTTAATTGTTATGCCCACCTGTGATGTCCACTGTAACGGTCAAGCGACATACCTCCTCCTTCCAAAGTCATATATTATATTGAATGTGACTGATGTGTGATGTGTGTGTGTCCATTGAGGATACCATAAAAAATACTTTCATGGAATTGTAACATAACAATGGAGCAAACGAATTAAAATCAAAATAACAATGCCACCATAATAAAGACATTTCCTACCAAATCGGCGTCAGGAAATTCGGAATTTTATACAAAAAAGGGCTTGCACGAGTGAGTCCGATTTCCCAAATCTATTGAACAATCCGATATTTTAATCGGACAGTACCAACTCGATCGTTTATTCGATACCGTTCAAATCGCATCGCGGTTCGAAAATAAAATGAACAAAATTTACTGACTACATCCGATTGAAATTAAAATGCCATTGGTTTTTTTTATCCGATTGAATGCTGTTTGTTTGTCAATAAAACTATGTAATGTGTGGCTTGCTTTTTGGCGTTGGTTTTTATTATAATTGGATGCCACAAGTATATTACTGGATACCTACAGCTCTTTTAAAAGAAGAGAGTATGTCTGGTAGTCTGAGCGTTAACAGCATTTTTCCATGCTTGAAAATTCGAGCAATGACCGCACAGCCAGCAGTCTGAAGTCGTAATTTCATCTTCTTGTTTAAGTATGGAGAGTCCAACCTGATGTCAGAGTTTTAAAGCCGCCGCCGCCGATAGGTCTCTGACTTGGGTTCACATGCTGTCGAGAAATTTCTCTTAGGCATGCCGTTTCCTCACGATGCTGTCTTCACCGTTTTTGAAGCAAGTGATAATTATAAGTTATGTTATGTTAGTTATGTGCAGCAAGCAATTGATATAAATAAATAATAAATATACAATACGCACATGACTCCAACGGACACACTTGACCAATTGGCTATCACTGCTCAAAGTTATCATTTGATAACCAGAGTCCTTACTGTACTCTATTTGAAATAAAATTAGAAATGTAAACGTTAAAAACAAAATAGTTTGGAAAATCCAAAAGTGCACGCCTCATAACACTCATTCATAAACGAAAAACAAATTCAAAACATAGTTTCTAACAAAAGTTAACAATTTATCACTTTTCATGAAGTATGTTTAGACTGCTGTTTTACCCATCAATATGGGTAAAATTTCTAACCTCGCAATCCTTACGTAATATCAAAGACTATTTATTTAGATATTTACGTTGTGGTTTACGTCAAGTCAAGGTTGGAAATATTTAGAAAAAGATATTAAATTTGAATAAAAAAGCCATTTTCAGTATGTATTTTCCTTCTATGGCCGAAACGAATGTATAAAAAAAAATTGACTCAATTAATTGATTTTATCGCAAGCTACAATGTTTTCAAGTTTCATAAATTGACGGACAGGACTTTTTTTTCAACTATTTTGATGCTTTTTTCATTTCTGCCGCATTAAATCAATTGTTAAAAAGTACAGTATTAATCTGAATTTAATCATCTATACAATGGTATATAAATTAAGTAGGTTATATGTACTAGCAGGAGTGTAACAATAAAAACAGTTGCAGAAACGGGGCAAAAAAAAATTTTCGATCGTAGAGCACACTCTAATGCTTCGCATTATGAGTCATGAAAAGTGGTTACAATACCAACTGTTTACTGCAGCTACCATTTGTCATGGCTCCAACGCAATAGAAGTCAAAATCGGTTGAACGGATTGTAAAACACGTTTAGTTAAATGTCTAATCTTATTTCAAATGAAGTATAGAAGATTTCAACTACATCAATAACACACTTTGTGTTTACACCCCATCCGCGTCCCGCAACATGCATTGAACAGAGGGGTAATTCCCGTAATTTTTAAGAACGTTCGCATTCGCATCTCATTCGCAATCTGTCAAAAATACAATCAATTTACCAAAATTTTTGACAAGTTTGCGACTTGTATGTGAATGTTTTTTTAAGTACATTGGGCTTCTGGTCTAGTGTTTATGTGATACTGCAATGTAAGTAGCATTTATCCCTCACGACTTGTCAGTGTCTTTTTATATATTTTGTACTATCCTTCGTTATCGTTATTGCTGTATACAGCAGGACCACTTATTTTGGTAATGCTGTTCAGTTGAATAGAGCGTATAGCGAGCTTAAAATAAACCTTTAGCTTAGATATAAAGGAAAAACTTGAACAAAAACATACATGCTCGCTGAAAACCGCTGAAAATTTCATACCGACGAGTTATTTACTAAATGAGAAGAGTGCAAACGCTTTTATAATTTCGCGAGTCAACACTAAAAACACATAATACTTAAATTTTCATACCAATTAAATGGGCCCGAGGTTCCGTACAAAATTAAATTTGGCAAAACGCTCCGCGTGTCGGAACGAGATCGACCTGCCGTGTAAATTTATGAGATAAGTTTGGATTTTGTGACCCCTTTCAACCACCCCCTCCCCGCCCGTTGCCATGACAACCCCTCCAGGGAACCCACCAGTTTTACGCCGATTGGATTGTCCTCCGCGAAATACGAAACCAAACTTTTTTCACATTTCCCATCCATCTCTCGTACTATTTATTACCGAATATATCTCTAAAATTCAATTTGATCAAAAAATTCTGCGGTAAATGTGGGAAATTACAATTTTTATGATGGTATCATACCCAAAACAAGGTAGCTACCATAATTTAGGCAAAAAATGAGCTTTAATATTAATCTTACGGCCGTAGTTTTAACAGACCGTAATAAAGGCTAGCTCATATCGTGAGTGACACTTAAGCCGGGGCCCAGGATTTTATTAAAACTCCTTATGGGACCCACCTTTATTCATCCAGAATTCCTTAAAAAAAGTGGAGCGAAAGGAACGTTATAAACGTCTGCTTATTGGCGTTACTTGTGAGAATGAAAATGGTGGACCAAATTCGGAATTCAAAATAAAATTCTTGCCAGTCAGTCTTTTTATATAATTTCGTTCATGGAAACGGAATGCAAATAATTTAAACGTTTTGAATTTCGGATGTAATCTACGGAATTCTAAATGTATTTGAGTCCCAAGGAACCGTTGTTTTCTCAAAGAGAAAAGAATGCACTGCATTGTTGCTTTGTATGATTAAAATATAGAACTTTGTTTTCCTTATGTGAGGATCCAATCTATAAATAAGTTTTACATGACATGTTGTAACAGTTTCTAGTAAAAGATAGAAAACAATCATGGCGGGAGTCTCGTAGCAAGTTTCGTAGCCCCGTAGCAAGTTCGTAGCCTCGTAGCCAGTTTCGTAGAGTTGAGTTGGTAAGCGCATTCTTGACTTGTAAGCGTAGGTATAAGTTTGCTTATTATCATAATTACTACTAGATGATCAGCTAATGTTCCTTCCTGGAACAATTTTATTTTCTAATTAATTTCGTTATGGGTTTTAATTTGATTGTTAACTTGAAATCCCAACGCAAAAGGGAGAAACCAAGTAATTCAAAACTTTTTCATTATATAGATGATTCAAAAAACAAAATTATTCTTACATTTTTTTATCGTTTATTTACGGAAAATCAGAACGCGTCGTCTTCCACAATTCCGGAAATGACGTAAAAAGCCACGTGAATAAACATTAATTTATTCTTTGCAAACTGCATGAAATCACACTAAGTTGGGTAAGTAAATGCGATTTTTCTTGAATAAACCACAAAAAAAAAACATTTATATGATTTTGGGCTAAAAAAGGGGCGAAAGCTAGTGATAAAATAAATAAATGATCAGGAAAAAAATATTGGTATTTTTTATTAAAAAACGTTTGGGCAAAACTGTAATTCCTCTCACGTATTCTAAATCAGCTTACCAATAAAACCTACACATTCAAATGAATGCACAATAACTAGTCTTCAATACACTCTCGTCGCAAAGAATATCAAGGAAAGTGGATAAAAACATCAACCACAAGCACAGTCTGCAAATGCACCGCATTATTACTGCGAATGGATTAGAAAGGAAAGAAATGCAAATATCCATTCGTTCGGAAAATATCTGTTTACGTACGAACATTTTATATGAAAAAGTATTTCAATTTCTCTTTTATGTCGTCTGCAGTGTTTAAACGGTTTGTTAGGTAGCGCTGAAATAAGTTTATTTATTTTTGCGTGAGTGTTTGGATAAATTCTTTTTACTGGTACATTACTTGTGTAGACGACAATACATGAAAACACTAGCAATACTAATGCATTGCAGTTCTTAGGATCTATCAAATAAATCCTAACACTAAAATAAAAATAAAAAAAAATATAACAAACTTCATACTAGCGATGAGCCGACTATGGGTTTTGCCAATCTTTGACTAGCTATAAATCAGTGATATAACTATTGAATATACCTAGACTCGGAAGCCTTAAGCATTTAAGTCAAATCCGATCAAACCCGACTATATCCATATTGATAGCAAACTAACACCCCAGACCGTATCCAACGGGATACGCGCGTCACGGCGTAGCCCGATGGACACGGTGGGGCTGGACGGATATTCCGTTTGGTCTGTGGGTATTTCTCTCTATGACCTGTGGCATATTATCATCGATTAGAAGTAAAATTGTCAAAAAATGATAGGTAAATTCTGAAAAATGTCAAAAGTGACGTAATGGGGCGTGTCATTGTCAAACCGCAGGATTTTGACGTTAAAACGTGTATTTTCGTCGTATGTGACCGGAATACCGGAAATAATTGACTTAAGTGCTTTCTGAGTTTATCTTGGACATTACTGATATCGGTGAAGAAAAACGTCGTGAGAAAACCTGGACTTATAGTTAGTATAAGTCTGAAAGCGCCAACCCGTCTTGAGCAAGCGTGGTGATCAATGCTCGTGCCTTCTCTGTATGAGAAGACTCCTTTGTCCTGCTGTGGGATAGTAACTGGCTGGTATTATAATGTTAAGTGCTTATTTATGGGTTCAGAGTCTAGATATTTGGTTGAAATTTTGTATGCAGACTGGGAACGTCATGAGTTATAGGATGAAGTTTAATTTACTGTCGTAATGTCATTTCCAAATTGTTTATGTAACATGCGTAAGTTGAGGCATCTTTTAGCTTATAAGAAAGACAGAAATGGGAAAGAAAGAAAAATGTGTTTATTGGCTAAATATAATTATATTTAAATAACAGAAAGCAATGCTTTTCATGCCAAAAGGGCCTAAGCTCAGCGTATTGTAAAATGACAACACAAAGTGTACCACCTGACGCTGATTTTAATCTGCAACCCACGAGTGCCCACGCTAGAATAAGAAACACAAATAGGGAAGTGCATGTGCCCGTTTTAATCAATTAACAGAATAAATTAAAAATGATAATTTAAAATAGCTCATACAAAAACAAATAAAATGTATCATGTAACTACTAAAGTAAATATTTCAAGTTGCTTATGTTAATATTATTACACAGTTTAACCAAATTAGTTCCCTTTGATTTCATATTTTGTTGGTATATTGGCGTGTGATAGCTGACATATGGCAAATAATTTAATTTAATGTTTTGTGTTGCGTAACATTTGCATACTATTCTGTGGTATCAAGTTTTTCTAACGGAACAGACAGCTGTGCTGTTGGAGAGCTGTTTATTGCGCCACTTTTTCTTCCCAGGTAAAGCACTAGTAAGTGGTGAAGGGTGGGCGTTTTTGGGGGACTCCCTATGTAATTTTGACGTTTGAAAAATACCGATTCTCAGCCTAGTTTAAATAAATGTCTTTTCCGTTGATTAAAAAGTATGAAAGCAAGAAAGAAAATGCGTTTATTGGCATCATCACCGTCATCATCATTTCAGTGAAAAGGCGTCCATTTCTGGACATAGGGCTCCCCCAAGCACCGCCACTTCAACCGGTACTATGCTTCTCGCATCTATCGGTCTATTAATACAAACAAAACATCCTCTAGGCATTTTTTGAAATCTTATGCTAAAGGGCAAAAGGGCCTCTCAGCATAAAGTCAGATGACAACACTAGGTACTGCCTGACGCTGATTTCCGGCTGTAGTCCACGAGTGCGAGTGTTCTTTCAATATTTACATAATTCCAGCTTTATTCATACTTTGCACAAGTATTATACTCTTGAGAATTTTACATTCTTCTTCCTACTTTTGTACCATGTTATTTGGGCCATTCTTCCCTATCAACTATCAAGCTATCATTCTCTCCATTTTCATTCCATGGATCACCATTCCTATTAATGCGTCAAACTTCGACGAAGGTCGGTTTTCTTCGGTTTTTTTCCTCATGAATTTCTCAAAGGGTTTTTAATTACAAGATGTCTGACATCTGTGTTAGTAATTAACTTTTTTTAACGTCGCTATGTTAAGGGATCATTTTACGTTGCAGCTACTTTAAAAAAGCTTAATAAATTATTATTCATTTTCTCAGGGGATTTTTAAAGATGGCGTCTTTGGGCCTGAAGAGAATAAGAAATGAGGAAGTCTGAAAGTGGTACCGCTAACTGAAAAGTTGTGAAATCGGTTGTCATGGTATGGGTACGTGATGCGGAGGAATGAAGAAAATGTCGTAAGGAAAGTTTTGAGTATGAATGTTGATGGCAATAAGAGTAGGAGAAGACCAAAGAAACGATGAATAGACTGAGTGAAAGATGATATGGCTAGAAAGGGGGTGACTACCGAGATGACGACTAGTAGAGAAGTATGGAGAAAAAGACATGTCTGAAAATATAATTATCTATGAATTACCTACCGTCTTTTGTCAGATATCTGACAATAGATAGTACCTACCTAGGTTCACATTACTTATTTACATTGCCAAATTACCGCTCTTACATATCAGAATGAATGATAGATATAACTGAACGAGTGATATACATATCATTCGTTCAGTTACTGAACAATGTAAAATATTCTCATAAATTCAAAACTCCTGCTTATTTCCATAGCTGAAACTTTCCACTTTGTCCGGACTCCGGCCCCCACATTCCGATAATGTGGACTGAAGTCAACTCAAGTGTCTGAAGTAAGGCCTGGCCCAAATGCCAGGAGTGTCAAGTGCCAATTACAGAAAACGTTTATACCGTCACGGTGAATTTGTTTTTATCTTTATTCCGAGTTTCACCAATTTGGACGGAATTAGAATGCCGGGTTGTTTTTTACAGTTGAGTTTTGAGTATAAAAGGGAGTGCAAAATTGGTTTGAAGTGCTGAATTATGGGATGAAGTAAATATCGCAAGGGAATTTCCATGTTTTGTCCATTGTTTATTGATTTGACGCATTTCAATTGGTTATCCTAGAAAGAAATATGATTGATCTGTAATGTTGCACACTAAACATGAAATATGATTGATCTGTAATGTTGCACACACAATATTGGTATGTACTAGGTGGCGCTAAAGATAACTGACACCTCTAACTTGGGAAGACGCTCTCATTTTTGAAAATGGCATTATGATTCATTGCGATTTTGACATTTGTGAAATACACAAATGTAATGAAATACACATCTTTAAATCATGGTACGGTATACTATACAAAAAGAGGACATCGTAGAAGAAGTGGCGAATCTATCGCAAAAAATACTAAGAAAAGTAATGCAAAATGCTATATAACGCGCACAAATGTACGTCAATTCTGGCGGCGGCCACTAAAAAATTTTTTTTGTTCGACTGCAACAGTACAAAATTATAAGTCCGAATACATAATATAACACTAACTGGAACAATTTTTCTTATTAACAAAAAAAGTTACCTAGATAGCTTTAGAAAATCTGGTGATTACATATATACGTCACCTAGTAAATGGGATTGTGAAAATATACTAAAAGAGCGGTTCTAACAAAGCATAAGTTCAACAAGATTTCCAAGATTAACACAGAAATGAATACTGTTTAAAACTCTAATTACCTTTGCAAATCATACAAGAATCTTCCCAGCGTGAGACTTAAATCCAGTCATAAAACGCTCACTTGAAACCGCCGTAAACCGGTTTCGTACCGGTATAAACTGGATCAAACCGGTACTCTGCCCGCAGACGCGACAATATTAAGACGAAGCTAGGAATATAAACACCTACGTCACAGCTTCAGTGAGTAAATGTTTGGTGACACATATTGCTATTTTGGTAAGCGCAAAAAAATGAAATTCAAAAGAAAAAGAAATTTATTGAATCCTAACTAGTGCCTAGTACTTCAAGAAATTCGGTATCAAACAAAATTATTGATGTATCCTCCGTGATTCATTTCGTAGAAATAACAGCAATATGATCACATACCGACAGAAATGAAAGATAACTTCAATTCTTCGAAAACCAACCAATGTTACACAAAATAAATATTACCAGCACAACTCTTTCAAATTACAAAAGGCTAGGCTAGCTTAAAAAAACTAAAATTCAAGTGCAGCTATATTCCCAGCCGCAGAGGGCCAACGTTCCCGACAAATAGATGCCCACGATTGCGTACCACCGAGTAAATGGAACAAAAATATTTTTGTTACGTTTTCCCCTCCGAGGTCGCCTCTAGAAATTTGATTCGTAGACGGCACTAGAATATAGAATTTCCTTTGAACAAGTTACCTTTTTTGCTAAGGAAAAATGGTTTTAAAATTAACGTCGAGAATACGAGATCTAGTCTTGTCCCTTTTTTTCTTTTTTTGTCGTTCGGTTTTTGAATAGACTGCGCCGGTAAATGCAATTTTCTTTTTTTTTTGGTTTAGAATTTTATCAGTGTTGCAATTGTTTATAGTTTTATTTTTGTCTGCGCTAGAGTGGTTGTTACCTGTGATTATAAAGGTAGTTTGTTGTAGAACAACTTTGTGGAAATGTTCTTCATTTATATTTCTAGACTAAAATGGTGATACATCAAGTCTATTTAATGCGAGCCGTCACCTAACGTTTTCAGTACAGCATAATTATATTTCAAACCTTTTTTTATTCAGATATTCGGCCTCAATCTAAGTTGCCAGCTCATTGCTTACGACCCAACCTATTCATCCCTTTAAGTTATGAAAGATAAGCAGACTACACAAGTAAAATATTAAAGCGAAAACATAGTTATTGGTAAGTCATCCCATTTTACGATTCAACCCTTAAATGGCGCGTAAGGATAAAACCGTGCGATCGTAAAATAGTGTTTAAAGATTGCTTTTTATTGTGTTTGTGTAGTGTACTTAATAGCCTAGGTATAAGTTCTAGGTGATACGTGACTTTTTTACTTGAACTACGCTGAATCGAGCGTCTGGAAGTCATAAAAAGTTAGTTTTATGTTGTCAAGAGAGAGTGTCACCGAGAGCATCCAAGGACGGTCGGGGATGCGTATTTATAAAATAATTTGAGAAGCTGAATGAAATAATTATATCCTAACTATTGAAAGTGAGTTTGTTTGTTACGCTTTCACACTAAAACGGCTGAACAGATTTGGATGAAATTTGGCACATGAGTAGACCATGAACTGGATTAGGACATAAGATTATTTTTATCCTGACATTCCCAAGGAATCGAGACTTATACGGGAAACATTATATCAATCGATTTCACACAGATTCATGTAAAATAAGTAGGTAACTTATTTTATTCAGAAAAGTAAGAATAGTGAATATCAATGTTATTCTTATTGATCTTTCCACAAAGCTTGTGCAAAGAATGAATGCAACAAAAAAGGTTAGAGCAAAAAGTCTTCCAACTCCCAGCAAGATGCCAGTAGATATTTTCCATGAAAAATAAATTACAAAAACAATTGAAGACCATTAATAAAACACACATTCTGTTTTTAAATTCCACAGTTCTAACAAACTCGTAATAGAGAACTCAATTCTTAAACAAACATAAACAAAAACCATATAAATATGAAAACACGGACAAAAAATTAATTTAGCTTCAGTATTGCGGTCCCTTGGGCTAAGGAAACATAGCCATGGTGCCAAAGTATAATTTTATTATCATTTTATGCTAAAATGCACGGCTGCTCTCAGATGGTGTAGGATTTTATAGGATATTCCTTTTCCACAAAATAATTTCGCTGACTTCTGATAGCATTTTGTAATATAAATGGTCGATACGCATGGTGGTTTTATTACTGTTCTTAAAGGGTACATGCTATGGCATATGGTGGGGACTGAGAAAAACATTATTTATTTATCAAAAGAAGAGAATGACTTTTTGATTATTTATTTATTTATCATTACGTGGAACAACTTTCATGCATAATCAGCAAATCAACATAATCTAGTATTTTTTTTAAATTATTTTAACTGAACTTTATCGCTAAATACAATAAATAGCAACGAAGATAAAAATGTACATTAAAAATTTTGAAAAAAAATATTGCTTCGAGGAGGGGGAACGAGTCTGATGCCGAAAACATAGTTTTTAGATTTTTTTTCCGTTGGTCTATTTGTCTGGATGTATGTACCGAATTGTTGCAAAAATGGCTGAACGGATTTAGTTGAAACACAAATAGTTAATAACCTGGATTAACACGTAAGGCACTTTTATTCCCGTTACGTTCCTGTTCCTGTCCTTGTTCCCGGGTTATTTGCCGACATTCAGGCGGACGAAGCCACGGGAAAAATCTAGTCGGTAATAAACTCATGCCTGGACATGAAAATAAGATATAATATGTCGGCCGGTAGGTCTACCACCTGGCGCAGACAAACCCGAATAAGGGTCCATAAAATTTTTCGTGACTTTATCAATGACTAGCTTCCGCCAGCGGCTTCGCCCGCGTGATGTCTTTATAAATTATAGCCTATGTTACTCAGTGACAATATAGCAGTCTACTGGTGAAAGAATTTTTAAATCGGTCCAATAGTTTTTGAGTTTATTAATTGCAAACAAAAACAGCAGTATAGTCTAGTGGTCTGACCGTCAGACTGCCAAGGTCTCAAGTCTGAACCCAAGGCACGCACCTCTGACTTTTCGGATTCATGTGCGTATTGTATAATTGTCACTTGCTTCAATAACGGTGAAGGAAAACATCGTGAGGAAACCAGCGACTTAGGTAGACCTGCCTACCTTTTAGGGATCCCTCATAGACGAATTTGCACTGGTGCTGTTAGCTCTGGTGCAGCTTCTGGGATCGTTCGTATTCACTCATTGTTTAGCAGCTCTCTCAATACCTTATTACTTATTGTAGTTGAATGCCTCAGAGATATTTCTCGATGGCATGTGAAGTCAAGACAGAGGCCCATGGGCGGCTTTAAAACTCTGACACCAGGTTAGTCACTAACCATTCGAAAAGAAGAAAACAAATAAAAATACAAATCCTTTTTTTTTTAAATCATCATCATCAGCATATTTAATGTTTCCACTGCTGGGACACAGGCCTCTTCCCTGTGAGAGGGAGTGGGCCGTAATCTACCACGCGGGCCCAGTGCGGGTTGGTAGATGTCACATGTCTTCGAATTTTTGGTTCTAAGACATGCCGTTTTCCTCACGATGTTTTCCTTCACCGTTTTGAGAGCAGTGGTGATGAAATTATTTGCACAAAGTAAAGCACCTGCTTAGGTTCGAACCCACGACCTACAACTCCGTTACCACTGGGCTACCACTGCTCCTCTTCCTTATAATAATATATGTAGATAAAATACTAGTGAACAGTGAGGCTACTCATCTCCTATTTTTCTTTATAAATCTAACTAACAAGAGAATCTAGATAAGTGGCAATCTCGCTTCGTATTTCTCCAACGGCTTTACTGACTAACAGGATTGAAAAACCTTTTTGGTAGCTTATTTCAATCCATCTTTGAACTTATCATCCTTATTATCGCTGATAAAATGTCACTTTGTCTAAGTTCTAAGGGCATAAAAAAGCATTTTAATTTTAGACGAAACCCAATATGCACTTAAATCATAAACTTTGAACTAAGTTTTTTGTCTGAAAGGTCCAAATCATCTCATATTAAGAGGCCGACAACATCTAAAATGCGGTCACTGTCAGACTGCTTAGAAAAGAAAGAGAAGTGCGATGATACAATAAAATATAAAGCAACTATCTACACACATCAAAAGTGTCTAGGGATCAACATATATTTTTGCAATAACTTTTCTCCTGATTGATATTAATTAAAATTTTCTTTAAGGATTCATCAAATAAAGTGTTTTCGTTTGTCACAGTAACGATAAACCAAGTCACCTTTGCATTAATAAAGAAATTTGCCATTTTCCTAATAAAGGGATTTTTGACATTTGAACCACTAACATTAAAGTTCGAAAAAAAGACTGAAATAACAGTTTTCTTTAAAATTTTATTGGGTAACTTAAACAATTAATAATCCGTGTTTCTACCGCGAACACTAACAACACAAGAACATCGGTTTGGCATACTCAAAATGAGTTCATCCAAATCACGCTGTGGAATGGCCGCCCATGTTCGTTGCAACAACAAAAAAAGGTCTTCTTGCGACTGGATACCCTCCATATTCGGCAGAGCTCTTCTCTGTAGCATATCCCATGCATGCTCAATCGGGTTCAAGTCTGGCGACTGAGCAGGCCAGGGCAGGACATTGATGTTAGCTGCGGCGAGAGTCTGTCTTACAACTCTTGCGGTGTGCGGTCGTGCATTATCATGCATTAACTGAAATAAGGGACCGATTTGCACTTGTAGAGGAACGATGACGTCTGATACAATCGTCTCAGCATAAATTTGAGCGTTGAGGTTGCCTCTGATCCAAATCAACTCAGTTCTTCCGCCGATCCAAATACCCGCCCATACCATGATGGTTCCACCACTATAAGGATGGACTTCCTGGCAGGATTTTAATCGCTGTTGGCGTCCAGGGGTTCTCCAGTGTCGTATACGTCTTGTATCCGGTCTCATACCAAAACGAGACTCATCAGAAAAGCACACGAAACGCCATTGTTCTTCTGCCCAATTTCTGTGTTCAAGAGCCCATTGATATCGAATCCTACGATTGTGCATTGCTATAGGTGGTACCCGTAGCGGTCTTCGGGAATGAAGGTTCACTTCATGCAAGCGGTTTCTGACTGTTTGGTCGCTAATTAAGTTCCCTGAAGAGTGATGAAGCCTCACGGCTAACATCATGGCGGTTATTGTTGGAGCTCTTCGAGCTAAGATTTGAATGTATCGGTCTTGTCTCCGTGTGGTGCAGCGATACCGTCCTCCATGGCGCTCAGCCACGGTACCAGTGCTTCGGTAACGTGTCCAAAGTCGACTGATAACACTCTGACTTGTATTCAGAGCTAAAGCCACAGTACGTTGCCGGGAACCAGCTTCTATCATTCCCACGGCTCTGAGCATTTCTTCCCTGCTTAAATGACGTCGCTGCTCCATAATAACGTTGGTTTTAATCAGTAGTAGGGAAACAGTAGCACTAATAATGTCTTCAATGCGTTGTATGTTTTTATAGGGAAAATATTGACAGCAGATTTTCATCTTTTACTCGAATTTGATTCACAGTTCCTGATTCAAATTATGAAATGCACCAAAAAGGATCCATACAAATTTATAAAATCATAAATTTATTACAAAGCCACATCTCAATCTCAAGAAATCCGCATAAAAATGCTTGATCCCTAGACACTTTTGATGTGTGTATTTACAAAAAAATCTAAAAAAATTAAAACTCTATTACGTTACTAAGTTGTTTTGTAAAATAATCTGACAGAAAATCAGAATGATTGCATGTATAAGTAAGGTTTTGAATCGTTAAAAGAAATTTTTAGAGGTTTTTTTGTGTTTTTTTTTCTATCGTATCAACTAAGTTGTATTAAATTTTCAACGCACGATCTAACTAGCATATATCCTAAAGAATATCACATATTTTTCTGATTTTGTTTACTGAAGTGGATGGTATACTTATAAGTATTATAAAACTTGCATTTAGTTCCTGCAGTCCTCTTAAGAGTCGAGTATCTGACTAACGACTAAATGGTTTTTAAACATTAAAATAAATTTTTGGAGGTATTTTCGTGATTTTTTTTATCGTATAAAATTAGTCGTATTATATTTTCGACACATGATCTGAGTAGCATAATATCCTGAAGAATATTATATATTTTTCAGATTTTATTTACTGCAGTGGATTATACAGAGTGTCCGGACATGGACTAGCGATATCCTAAATACTTAAATATAAACTATTTTAAAGTAAAATTACACTCTTGGCTTGGGTCCAATACACTTCCCCGCTATGTGGCAGCCATTTTGTTTTTTTTTACAAAAAATATCATATATCTCAGAGTTTTAGTCATACTGAAATAAAAATAGACTTATTCGAAAGGCAATAATATTGTCTACCATTTGCATTACAAAGCAATGTGTTCACAATTCCATAACTTTTGAAAAAAAATATGAAAGTCGCAAAAAGTAAAGAAAAATTATGCAATTCAACCAATAATTATTACAAGCCTTTAAAATAGTTTATATTTAAGTATTTAGAATATCGCTAGTCCTTGTCCGGATACACTGTATACTTATAGGCATTATAAAACTTGCATTTCGTTCCTGCAGTCCCCTTAAAAGAGTCGAGTATCTGACACGTCGCCGATAGACAACGGGCTCAATGAAGTACACTTCACTTTAAGTACCATTTACCCTTTAAGAGCACAAAGATTTTAGACTTTTATATTTTTAGGATTAATTTTCCTACGTAATACGAATTAAAGATTAAGTACGAATAGTCGATCTTGTAATTGCCTTACCACTTTTGGCAACATAATAAGCATAATCAGCCTATAATGTTCCCTCTGCTGGGACACAGGCCTCGTCTCAGTGAGAGGGAGCGGGCCGCAATCCACCACGCGGGCCCAGTGCGGATTGGTAGATGTCAGATGTCTTCGAAATTTTGGTTCTAGGACATGCCGGTTTCATAAGGTAATTTCCATAATGTTTCCCGTCACCGTTTTTGAGAGCAGTGGTGATGAAATAATTCACACAAAGGAAAGCGCTTGTCTGTGTTCGAACCTACGTTCTACAACTCGTAAGTAGCGGGCGTTACTGCTGGGCCAGTCTCTTTTAGTTACAATTCGCAGCAAATTGAACTATCTAACTGTCACATTGGCAAATAGACCTTGTCGTTTTGTGGAGTGGAAGTGACTTTCAACTTGCGAGTGATAAAGTTAGTACGAGGTTGACCATACATTTATTTTGGTCTATGGCTTTCATGAATGCACGGGCTGTAAGAGAATAAGTAATGATTTGCTAAAAAATATCTGTATGCTTGGCTATTGTCTACAAAAGTGCTTCTTATGTCACCATAAGTAACCTGGTCAGACAGCTGCTATGTGTAAATTAAAATTGTGTACTTTGCCATACCTTACATAGAAATTTTACCAATTTACACGCAAAAAAAAAATACTTTAGCCCCGGAAAGTACTTGTCCTGAAGTGGACATCATAAAAGCTGAAAACTTTCCAACTGAAGTTTATCAAAATCACATCGAACTTAAACCACGACATTGTCTTCAAAAATATATTTTTACCTATGATCGTTTCTTTTGATATTTCCATCCTTTTTTTACCCTCTGACATACCAGAAACGGAAGATATTTTAACTAAAGATAACTCTATCGACCTGCATCTAATAATATACCTTTACAAAAGTGTGTCACCACGATCTGAGCTTCCTCGCTTCTCGACCTTTTTCGGGGCATTTCGTGTCATTTACTCGCTTTGATCAGAATACACTTGATTTACTCCTGAATATTATATTATATTAGGGTTTACATTGAGATTTTCGGTTTCTTAGGGAAGTGGTTTTTCGTGGTTGTATTTAGTACTCGTAGGAGAACTTTTTATAGGGTATTTCTACAGTAGGTTATGAGTAAAAAGTTTGTCTGGGAAACTCTAACACCAAACATATATTATCGACCCCTTAATAACATTTTAACCAGACTATGTAGATACGGAAGGCGGAGGACAGATTGTTATAACGCAGCTTGGGAGAGGCCTATGTCCAGCAATGAATGGGAATAGGACGTGTTGATTGTAATAACATTTCAGCTTGGGATGAAACTTTAGAGGTATGAGGAACAGGGTGTAAAGTTCACTCATCCTCATTTGAAAAGGGAGGATCCTCCGACCAGACGGGTGTTATGTCTGGCGGGCAACTGCCCTTAAGTTGATTTTGGATAGTCTTATCTATGTTTTTCGCTCGGTAAACTCTAACTGCGCGATGCGAGAATTGTGTGAAGTCATGTCTATGCTGCGTAGTTCGTATGTGGCGGTGTAACCGCTACAAAACTGTACACATTCATCTTAAAGAATCATGTTGAGATCCATACATTAATACCTATATACAAAAAAAAGAGGGATTCAAAATACTTCCAATGTTAACCGCCTCTGTAATCTAGTGGTTAGTTCACCTGTCTCAGACCTAGAGTTCCTGGGTTCGATTCCCAGTGGGGGCAAAAGTTTCTGCTCAGTTTAGTTGGTCTTAAGAGGGTTTATTCTGAAAGTTGGCAACGTCGCAAATAGATGTCAAATATTTCGCTGTTTTCATTAATTTGATAATATTTCTGTATGGAAATAAAAAATGTGGCTAACTAGCGAACTAGAATATTGATTATGAAATGCAATAATTAATATCTTAACACCGAATAGTTTGTTTTAGATGTAAAAAAAGTATTTGGAAACTTTTCAAATGCCTTTTTGTCACCTAAAACGGGTACAACATCAAATTCAATGTTATAATTGCAATTCATTATTAATATTCTAGTCAATTAGTTAGCCACATTTCTTATTTCCATACAGTATTATTTCCAAGTTAATCAAAACAGGTAAATATTTGACAGCTATTTACGACGTTGCCAACTTTTAGGATGCACCCTCTTAAGGCTTGTTTTAAGTCCACCAGGCTAGCTACCACCATATTATCTAAGTCTGTCGCCATAACAACAATGTGAACAGCATTGTTGTGTTTAGAAAGCTAGTTCATCTGTTATTGAGGATTCCGGGTGAAGCTCGCTTCCACCTTCGGCCTGATCATCACTTACCACTTCCCATCAAGTGAGATGTTGGCCAAGAGCATTCAGTGAAATTGACAGTCAGTGTAAGTGTACAGGCTAACTAACAGCTGCATTATCTGTATTGTATCTGCTCTATATTATATTTCGTGTCTTTTAGTTTGTGCTAAAGAAGCGTATTTTCTTTCTTTCTTTATTGGTCAAAGATTGGTAACGCAACTTACTATTGTTGTCATATTTATACAAAAAATTATTTCAATTTAGTCAGTCCTCAAATACATTATTACAGTTACCCCTGCAAAGTTTACCTGACTAGAACGTGCACAATTTTTATCAAGTACATAAAAATATAATTGGTACGGCATGGTAAGATCGAGCTATTAGGCCGCGCTCCAAACTGCGGGTGAAATGTTATTACCGTTTATGCATACCCAGCCTTATTTTGAAGCTCTACGCTGTAGCCAAAGTGGTAAACCGCAAGAATATTCTCAACTTTTTCTTATAAAATTCGGAATTTTCCCGAAAAAACTCATGTTAGTGAATTAGATCATTAATTTAAATTGTTTACTTAAAAATAAGTACCTGGGCGACTGAGCTCTGCTCTGGTATAATTAGAGAACGCTCATTTATGATATGCTATATTTGTATAGGATAGTTCGTACTTATTCCATGCTGCGATGTCATTATTCTAAATTTTTGGCGACCGAGCTCTGCTAGGGTGAAAATAGAAAAAACAAGTTTTCCCCGATATGAGACCTAGCTAGATCGATTTTTCGTCCTCTTTTTTTTGTGTGTGAAAACATCAAATGACTTTTCCCGCTCTGGGCAGAGCGGAAGGGCGTGTCAGACTCTTACTGACTAAAACCCACCCGTGTTCCTTCCCTTGCCAGTGCCAGGGGCCACGGTTTCCCCTTAGGACTACCCGCGAGTGCATCCCAGCGCGTCGAAAACACACACTATTGGATTTTCAACTCTCGGCGCTAAGCAGAGCGTTTCAAGAAAAAATCGCCGAGAGAAAAATCACCCGTGCGAACCTGGGCTTATTCTTTGATAATCGTATGAAATGGCTATAACACAAAAAAATACGTAGGGTGTCAATTTCTCTGACAGAAACCAAAAACTGCTCAACTATTATGTTTCAGTAATATGATACAACATAATTACTTACCAAAAATACATCTACTCCTAACGTTATATAAAACATCCCCAAAGATAACCAATACCTACCAAAAGAATGAATCAGAAGATTGATATCTCTTAGATTACGAGCAGTGCACTCAATCCTACTCACGCAATACCAACATTACACACACGCTTCGGAAGGCATCGAAAAACCTCGGCAGTACTCGGCGAGCCTTCGTCAATTTTCGGCAGCTGCTGATCGAATAACGTTCGACGATATTGGAACCGTAATGAGCTCTGCCCGGTATTTTAATTACACTTCTTACTGAACTTTGGAGCCTTGATTTACTTGTTCATTTTTATTTTGGTATATTTTGTAAAGTAAATTGATTGCACAAGAGGAAACTGCAATGTTTACTTTGACGTTTATATACAGCGTGAATCGGAAATGTGTGTTCGTATTTCGTCCCTTTAGTAATAGAAAAACGTATCTCGATTCTGTCCAATTTGAGTTAACGGATAAAACAGATAAAAAATCGAGCGATACGATACAATATTGAGAATATAATTACTTTCAAAGCTATTACGTTTAAAGCATAGAATTAGTTTAGAGTCTTATTTCGTGATAATTATACAATACGCACAACAACCCGAAAAGTCAGAGGTGCGTGCCTTGGGTTCGAACTCAAGGCCTTTGACTTGGCAGTTCGACGGTCACACCACACCACTAGGTTATCACTGCTATAACAAACTCACTTTCGCATTTATTTAGGATAGTAGGATTTTATGGACCAAAATATTGTATATTCAGATCCACGAGCTTTAGTTACCCTTTGAATTTCAAATTTGAATTATTCCATTCAAAATTAGTTTCGACATATAAATCTCGCTTACGTTCATAATGTAGTTTGATTAATATAATTATTATATGAATAGTTGGAGTTAAGACAGTTTCATATTGTTTTAAGTTAATGTTTTAGAGGATGAAATTGATGATGACGACTTTAACATAAATTAAGATAAAAGTCAAAACTAAGTTTAAAAAAAATGTTGCAATGTTGCTAAGCAACACAAAACTCAAAGCGTATACTTCAATTACCAATTATTATGCACTTTTGAATTGTCAAAGGGACGGTCATTCAGAAAGATGAAGCTAGATGCCCATTCCGAAGCGAAGAAGGTTTATAGGGAGATGAATAGGCAAGAAACTTCACAGACAATCTTTTAAATCGAACTATTGTTGCAAAATATTGATTATATCATGCATGTGAGAACGATGTAGAATGAGCTGCACGTTAAAAGCATCCGTAATAAAATAAAAATAAATGCGAATAATCGAACTATTTTGTACAGCCAACTCCTTCCTCATTCATTTCCCGATCAGACAAGATAGAGCCATCATTACTCAACAGCAAGAATGAATTAGAACTATACAAGACGAATAACAACATCCCTTTAAGCAACAGAAAAAATTTGGATGTAACATACGGCACACGGCTATGGATCTAAGTTATTTAGGTACAACCATGTTCAGTAAAAAAAATCAGAATTCAAACCTCATTACACCTAAAAATAGGATTAGCTAACCCAAAAAAATAAACTTTTTTAATCACACAAAATGAGAGGGAGCATAAAAGTCGCTCACGCAAATGTAACATCGTTAGAGGCTTTTGCGAACTTTAGATTTTTTAATTAAAACTCAAAGCTTTCATTATTAAAATGCTTACTTTTAGGTCTTTGATTCGAGTATTCGGATTATATTGTTTTGTGATATGTGCGTTATTTTTTCTCGACATTTTTTACCAGTTTTTTCCGGCGTCATGTTACATTTGGGTATCGTGTTCAGTATCCCGAAAGATTTATTTATTGGCATTAGCGACCATTTTTGCGTCCCCTGTGTACTTACATAATTTTATGTTATTTGAAACATCCTGTTTATAAAACAGTGTGTCGCCGTATGGTATTCAAACAAGATGCAAAAAATATCTTTTTGTTGGCTTAGTGGGAATCGGGCAATAATCCAAAACATCGCAATGGCTTTATCGAAGCTTTATACACAGTTCCTGAGTATACTGGAAATTAGGATGGTCTAGGCTAGGTTGATCAACAATTTTTGCTAGGTGGCTAGCAATTATTAAATGAGATTGACCATAAATCATGTCACTACAGTCTATTAAAGACAGCAAATCTGCTAAAGACTGACAGACAATACTGCAAGTTTAACTCATATTTCTGGCATTGTATTTTTAGTAAATTAGCTTGAAGTGATACCCTAGTAGGGTGACAGTTAGACTGCCAATTCATAGGTCTCAAGCTCAAACCCAAGGCAGGCACCTCTGACTTTTCGAATTCATGTGCGTATTGTATAATTATCACTTGCATCAAAAACGGTGAAGGAAAACATCGTGAGGAAACCGGCAGGCGTGAGAGATATTTCTCGACGGCATTTGAAGTCAAGTCAGAGGGCCATGGGCGGGTTTAAAACTCTGACACCAGTGTGGCTACCATGAGTTTCATTTAACCTTCTTGATCAAACGCATCGAGCGCGTTCGGCGTTCCGATTGGCCCTTCACCGGTGAAGGCCGCCCGGCTGCCAATCGGAGTGCCAAACGCGGTCAATGCGTTTGATCAAGATGGTAAAATGAAACTCATGGTAGCCACACTGGTTACTCACTAACCACACGGAAAGAAGAAACGGCATTATAATAATCCCATTTCTGAACAAAATACCACAGTATAACATCGTTACACCAGACCATTTGTCACAGCAATAACAAACCATTGCTTATGACCAAAGTGATATAAATTTATAACGCTCAGTGATTAATCGAGAGGAAAACTGTTTTAATTAAAAATAACTGCGATATCCAATCCCGGAGTTTTCATTAAAAGGAATGGAATTAATCTTCAAAAGTCGTGTTTCCTAAGTCGGATTTAGATGCTGTCTCTTTCGCACATCCGTTTTGGGGGTTGATATAAATGATCGGCCGAAATTGAGATCATCTTATATGTATCTAAAGCGAGGATATCGATGTTGCCCAGTAATTGGGTTGTGGAGGTCAGATGGTTGTCGTTGTAATGTAAATACTAATATTTGGCTGTTTTTGGTTGGATGAAACTTGACCCTAATATGATTGGGAGCCCCCTAAAGTGTTCAAAGGCTAGGTTATACCATTTGTATAAAAATGCTTTTGTTTAAAGCTCACGCACTTGTATTTTTGATGAGGCGTTCGTTTCTGTTTCATCTCCTTTTATAGCTAAAGACTCTAAATAGCTTAGTATTGTAGCCAAATAAAAAATAAAATTACTGTAGTCGGTAGGTATGGTATGGTAGGTACCTTTCCACTTAAAATAATTTTAATGCTCACCGCAGATTTTACCCTAACCCACACCACGTCTGCAACAGACATAGCATGGCTACATAAGCGGAAAATGCAAAAAAAAAAAATACAGGTCCAATAGCGGACTTAATTCCGGCCACCGCAACACTAATTACGGTAAAAGGGCGAATCTCTAAGGTAAGGATAATCCTTCCTTGTACGTACTTCGTTTTAATAAATGCTGCGTATTTTACGTATATTTTAATTAAACATTCTCACGTCGTAACCCCTGGGTGTTCGCACCTTGGGCACGGAATGATAAATTATTGTGAAGACGCACTTCTATATTAAGTTTTTTTTCGGCGTATTTTTTTTTCGTTTGCGTTGAGTTAGGGATTCCGTTTGGGGAATTAATTGAGTTGTGTTTTTAGTTGGGAAAATGTAAGGTTTAACAGTGAATTTGTGTATTTTAGGGTAAATGAGTAGATTGTTTTATTTAAGGGTTTGTATTGAGCAGTTTTCGTAAGTCGCACATTAATTTGCTTACCAGAAAATCGTGTTATGGGTTGGACATTTTCTGAATTTTCACCGTCAAGTCAATCTTACATTTTTGTGGCCTTGAAAATTGTGAAAATTTTCGAACTTTTTTGCAAAACAGAAATAATGTTATACTAGCAGGAGTGTAACAATAAAAAACAGTTGCAGAAATGGGGCAAAACAAATTTTTCGATCGCAGAGCACTCTCTAACACTTCGCATTATGAGTCGTGCAAAAAAGTAAAAAAATTAAAGCTACAAGAAACGTGTATATTTTGGCATTTTTTGCTAGATCTTAATACACGGGACGGAACGCTTTTTTTGTACAGCTTGCCTTTCTACTGATCCCACTTTATATAATCTGTTTGACCAGACCTGAGAAAATTGAATGACACTCAAATCCACCCACGCCTCGCCCCTTTACCGAAGCAACCTTTAAACTTGAGCAGAAATAACAAACTAATAAAACGTTCTGTTTTTCTTTCAATGGTTCTTTTGAAAACTTTCAATCACGCATACCGAAGATTTTATGAAAATTCTACAAATTCCTTTAATTTAGGCGTGTATTTTAATCTCTACTAATTCGCATTTTGCGCTTCTAAAATTATTATTGAACACTGATATAATGATTGCGCTTTTTGTGAACCTCAATTATTTCCCGTCTTGGAGTCATAAAAATACTAAATACCCAAGTAACTGCAACCAATTTAGATGTTGCACGATTGGTCACAGTTCTGACGTCACCTAACCTATTTAGTCGATGTGCCCTGGCTTAGCTACTGCCACCAATCCGGTTCTCACGTGGTTGGTCACAGTTCCAATCTAACCTAACCCGTTTTGGGGCACCATGACTTAGTTACTACGAACTGCAACTGTGAGAAAAGGCCAGAAAGATAAAAAGAGGCTTAACTATTACTAAAAGTGTGCAACATTAGGAGGATACACTTACATACATAAACACACGCCTTCTTGCCATGGTGGTAGGCAGAAACTACAGAACGCCACCAGCTGCGATCTTTACATACTCCTTTTGCCTCGTTTACGTTCATACATCTGTACCTCTACCATGAGTTGCCATCGAAAATTTACTCGCTAGCGCTAGCGTATTAACCCGTTCAGTGCCGGGAGCCCTCCTGGAGGGTTCACCTAGTCGCATATGGAATACCGGGAGCCCTCGCGGTGGGCTCATTTTAAATGTTGTTTTTTCTTAGCGAGTACAGCTGGCATTATAAACCGTGATAATAAAATCTGATATTATAATTTATAATTTAATTACTCGTATCAATAAAAAAATTGTTCACTGTTACAAATATTCACACAAATTAACTTCGTTTTACAGTGGTTTATAATACGGTTTTAAACCTAATGCCGTAGACCGTCAGCGATGGTTAACTTTACCGCAAACGAAATGCCGGTGACCCTCCCGGAGGGTTTACTTCCAATATGTATGGCGGCATGACGTATGAGCTCTATGAAAAGCGGGTGGAGTTGGAAGTGTTGACGTAGATCAAACTGATTTCGATAATGCTCGCACCATGAGTTTTACGGAGTGTCATGCAGGCGCTAAGGTAAGCTCGATAGATCGTGTCACCTACAGTGTGACCATTTCATAAATGGCGAATCTGCCACAGACTGGGCAAAAAAACTGCCAAAATCTGCCACACTTGGCGCCAAAAATGCCAAATATATGCCTTCATGGAAACTGAAAAAATACACACAAATTCAATGAAATATCATTAATCAACAAAAATATTTAACAGTTTTCTTATGCATTATTATACCTAATAATAACAAAAAAAGGAAAATTCTTATAAGGTTATGTGAATTTCCTTGAAGTCTTTTAAATCTGCCAAAATCTGCCACTTTTGTAAATCGTCAGCAGGATCTGCCACAGACAAAATTTTGGAGCGAAATCTGCCAAAATGGTAGAAATCTTCCACACTGGTCGTCTAGCTAACTTCACTCTTATGTTTTGTTTCTATCTTTCTCAGTAATAAGAAGAGGGAACGGCTCATATGATCAAAACGTCACATAAGTAGTGATGGGTCGGGAGAATATTCTCACACGGAGAATATTCTCGGATTGAGAATGTTCTGCAATATTCTGGAATATTCTTTTCGACGGAGAATATACGAGAATATAAAAATGGAAGTAAAATTGCTAAATTTTAATACAATAAGTTTCGATTTCAAGGTCTAAAGTAAACTTCTATTGTTGTTATTTAATACTTTACTCGAAAAAACGTTACTGTATTATGTTTCGGACTGCAAATGGCGCCGATTCTCTTGTACACCGAACTAAACTATCACTAAACACTATGACACACTTGTGTCACTTTAGTCTATTTCAGAATGGGAAATCCTCGTTTGACAGGACTAAACTAAATTTTGGTGATTTTTAGTCTAGTTTAGAGGCATTTGTGACAAGAAAATCGGCACCAATAGCGACTTCACGTGGTATTTGCCCTACCCCGTGATTTTTTTTAGAGTTGGAAGGGCGCTGGGGGGCACTCTCGACGTGTTTTATACGTAAGTTTTCACTTTTTTGTACGGAAAATATGAAAAATGTTTGCTTACATGATGAGTTTTAAGGGTTTATGAGTTTCATAAAGGGGGTCGAAATTTTCATTATTTTTGCTATTGGGCACACTATTTTCGAAATATTAGCAAAAGAAAAGAAAAAAAAGACAGTACTGTTTTTGCATCCGAAGTCGAGGTGTTGGTGTGATTTTTAAAACCCATAAACCCTTAAACTCAACATGCAGGTAATCATTTTAAAAATTTTCCATGATATTTTTCATATTTTCCATACAAAAAGTGAAAAATTTCATATAAAACACATCGGAAAAAACCCCCAAAACTCAACATGTAGGTAATATTTTTTTATATTTTCCATACAAAAAGTGAAAAATTCCATATTTTAAACTCATAAAGTTCGTTTTAATACAGAAATCATACTTTAACATTACTACCTTAGGAAATTTAAGAGAATTTATGAGAATTTTCTCGAAAATATTCTCGGGAATGTTCTCGCTCAGGAGAATTTACTGAGAATTTAAGTTGTGGTGTAGTTTATTTTAAACTCAAACTTCGTAAAACGTTCAAATGCACTAAAAACTATTAGTCTAAAAAAATACCGATTCAATACAGTCATCCAATTATTTTTAAATTCTCATAAGTTCCCTACCAAAAGAATGTTCTCGAGAGTTTAACAGCAAAGTTCTCGCAAGGAGAATATTCTCGAGAATTGCCCATCACTACACATAAGGTATCGCTATGGTAACAATGTTATGACAGTCAATAAGTATCATGAAACAATCCGACTAAATAGAAAGGTTGGCGGTTAGTGCACCTTTTTATGGTACACACATCAAAAGTGTCTAGGGATCAAGCATTTTTATGCGGATTTCTTGAGATTGAGATGTGGCTTTGTAATAAATTTATGATTTTATAAATTTATATGGATCCTTTTTGGTGCATTTCATAATTTGAATCAGGAACTGTGAATCAAATTCGAGTAAAAGATGAAAATCAGCTGTCAATATTTTCCCTATAAAAACATACAACGCATTGAAGACATTATTAGTGCTACTGTTTCCCTACTACTGATTAAAACCAACGTTATTATGGAGCAGCGACGTCATTTAAGCAGGGAAGAAATGCTCAGAGCCGTGGGAATGATAGAAGCTGGTTCCCGGCAACGTACTGTGGCTTTAGCTCTGAATACAAGTCAGAGTGTTATCAGTCGACTTTGGACACGTTACCGAAGCACTGGTACCGTGGCTGAGCGCCATGGAGGACGGTATCGCTGCACCACACGGAGACAAGACCGATACATTCAAATCTTAGCTCGAAGAGCTCCAACAATAACCGCCATGATGTTAGCCGTGAGGCTTCATCACTCTTCAGGGAACTTAATTAGCGACCAAACAGTCAGAAACCGCTTGCATGAAGTGAACCTTCATTCCCGAAGACCGCTACGGGTACCACCTATAGCAATGCACAATCGTAGGATTCGATATCAATGGGCTCTTGAACACAGAAATTGGGCAGAAGAACAATGGCGTTTCGTGTGCTTTTCTGATGAGTCTCGTTTTGGTATGAGACCGGATACAAGACGTATACGACACTGGAGAACCCCTGGACGCCAACAGCGATTAAAATCCTGCCAGGAAGTCCATCCTTATAGTGGTGGAACCATCATGGTATGGGCGGGTATTTGGATCGGCGGAAGAACTGAGTTGATTTGGATCAGAGGCAACCTCAACGCTCAAATTTATGCTGAGACGATTGTATCAGACGTCATCGTTCCTCTACAAGTGCAAATCGGTCCCTTATTTCAGTTAATGCATGATAATGCACGACCGCACACCGCAAGAGTTGTAAGACAGACTCTCGCCGCAGCTAACATCAATGTCCTGCCCTGGCCTGCTCAGTCGCCAGACTTGAACCCGATTGAGCATGCATGGGATATGCTACAGAGAAGAGCTCTGCCGAATATGGAGGGTATCCAGTCGCAAGAAGACCTTTTTTTGTTGTTGCAACGAACATGGGCGGCCATTCCACAGCGTGATTTGGATGATTTCATTTTGAGTATGCCAAACCGATGTTCTTGTGTTGTTAGTGTTCGCGGTAGAAACACGGATTATTAATTGTTTAAGTTACCCAATAAAATTTTAAAGAAAACTGTTATGTCTTTTTTTCGAACTTTAATGTTAGTGGTTCAAATGTCAAAAATCCCTTTATTAGGAAAATGGCAAATTTCTTTATTAATGCAAAGGTGACTTGGTTTATCGTTACTGTGACAAACGAAAACACTTTATTTGATGAATCCTTAAAGAAAATTTTAATTAATATCAATCAGGAGAAAAGTTATTGCAAAAATATATGTTGATCCCTAGACACTTTTGATGTGTGTATTTAGGGGTTGTTGAATTTTTATTCCTTATAGGTAATAATTATTTACCTCTATTCAATTTGTAATTTTGTTGACAATGTGTGATTCGCGGCGTTATTTATTTAAATTTAAAATGAACTATGTTTACAATAATAGTGTTGCGGACGGCAGAGGTACCTACAGTACCGCAGGCAACCTGGGACGATCTCCCACTGATATTTGATGTGCGCTCCCTGCTAACTGACCCTCGGTGAATCCGCTGGCTGCACAACCACCACGGACTCCTGAATACGTACCTAGGTTGGGTACCATAACACACAGTGACCACGATGAGGACTATCTTGAGGCAGCGAAATAAAACACTGATTTACTATCTTGAATTATTCCGGAGAATTCGGCTTTTCTTGGTATGTTTCTTCTTTGGTGGCTGAGCTCCGTATTTAAGTGTATTATCTAGGGCTGAACTGCGACTGAATTGCCCACAAAATGGTACGCCTTTTATAGTAAGTAAATCCGTTAGGATATACTGGTGCAAGCCAAATTCTTGGAATTGTGCATTTATTTATTTCTTATTAGAATTTCTTACAATCTTTGTAGATTATTCATATAAAACACTATACAATTAATTCACTTATGTAGTTAAAACTTTTAGAACAAATCGGTCCCGTCGCCGTCGCCGGCAAATAGAATATTTTGTAGGAGAACTAAATAAGATATGTAGTTTCTTGAAATTTACGTTCTTCCAGTCGTTGGCCTCCAAATTTTGGGGCCACTAACATATTCCATGCTAAATAATCTCTTCCAGACATTATTTTGCCTTTAATAGACTCAAAAACGTATATAATTTGAATGTAAACATGTTTCACACGTCAAAATGGTAGTGAGCAACGTAACTACTATCGCAAGCGTATTTTTCGATAGCGTCTGTCGATTTAGTGACTCATGGTGCCGTTTTGTATGGTGACAGCTGAAAAACGTTAGCGACTATCGAATAGATTACGTTAGGTTTCTTACCTATCGAAAACTATAGTGCTCTTGGAACAAATTTTAATTCTTTCTGTGACCGCTAGGGGCGCTGTACAATATCTTTTCATATAAATCATTTACGGGGACGCTAGCAAGTTTTGACATTATCGAAATGTATTTGATTAACGTTAATACGCTAGCGAGTTTAACGCTAGCGAGTAAATTTTCGATGGCAACTCATACACGCACGCCGGTTGCGAGTACTACGCACCTGTCCTTTCTGAAGAACATCACCAATAAGGTCAGTATATGTCCTCCTAGTGTCATGGTGGCACGGCTTCGCCTCTCATGCATGAGGTTGTGGCTTCAAATCTGGGCAGTGACTTTTTCAATTCATATGTACTTTCTGAGTTTATCTTGGCCATTATTGAGAAGGAAAACATCGTGAGGAAATCTGGACTTATAGTTAATATAATTCTGAAATCGCCAACCCATCTTGAGCAAGCGTGGTGATCAGTGCTTGTGCCTTCTCTGTATGAGAAGAGATCTTTGCCCTGCAGTGGGACAGTAACAGACTGGTATTGTTATGTCCTCCTAGGGCATCCCTTCCCGGCGTTTCGTTTTAAGAGGATCTGTTAAATATTTCCCTTTAATTTGCGAGAAATTATTAGAGAAAAGTTAGCTAGTATAAAACGTTTTGCCGTCACACAAGTGTAAGTAAACTGGGTTTTGTGTAAACATTAACATTTTAATTAATGTGTAAAACTAAGCTGTTTATGGAGCAGAGTTACAGTGTTTATGAGCGTACACTCAGAAGCAAAACTGAGTATGAATATAAATATTATTTGATTTGAAAGGAAACATGTTTTAATGACTTTGAATTTCATATTTATAATATCTTGATTTTATTTACTGTAGAACACTCTCGCAGATTATTTTAGAATTTAAAATCATAACAAAAAACCATTCGAGTCTTTAAAAATTACTGGTCATTAGATTTACTTATAGTTTCTCAAACTAATAATTATGAAGTGTTGTCAAAACTTTATATAAAATAAGCAATTTTAAAAATCTCAAACTTTACTACGGGCTGCCTCGTTGGTCGCAAGCGCTACTGCTGAGCTCATGGTCCTGACTTCGATTCTCAGGTCGAGCAGAGTGTTGTTGAGTTTTTCCATCAGATATTTCTTAGTATATTACCGAGAAATATCTTGGAGGAGCTCGTGGCTAAGTAATAACAAGTCGCACGGATCGATCCAACAGGTTAAGCTACGCTTCCCGGGGTTGGTCAGTGGATGGGTGACCATCTTTACATACCGAGACTCCATGCCTCGGAAAGCAGGTTAAGCCGTTGGTCCCGGCTGTCATTTGTGGATCTTTGACAGTCGTTACGAGTCGTCAGAAGCCCGAAAGTCTGACACCAGTCTTACCAAGGGGTATCGTAATACCCAGTTACTGGGTTGTGGAGGTCAGATAGGCAGTCGCTCCATGTAAAATACTGGTATTCAACAACGTCAATAGTGGAGATCTTCCAGTCACATACGGGGTTCCCCAAGGCAGTATCCTAGGTCCAACCCTATTTCTCGTCTATATAAACGACCTCACGAGTCTCAAGCTTCGCCATGGCAAAATTATCTCCTTTGCAGATGATACTGCTCTCGTTTTTTCTGCCGATACATGGGAAGGAGCTTTCAAAGCTGCCCAAGATGGTTTTGATGCTGTGAGGGAATGGCTTGAGGACAATGTGTTAACTCTAAATGTAGATAAAACCAAATATGTCTGCTTCAGTTTACGGTCAAACACAGAAATCAATTGTGATCAATATAATATCATACCACACGAGTGTTCCTCTAAAGATAACTGTTCTTGTCCTAAACTGGAGCGTGTAACAGCAATAAAATATCTAGGCGTTATCATAGACAGGAACCTCAACTTTAAGGAACACACTAAGACCCTCTGTGGTAGGATCAGGAAACTAATTTACATCTTTAAGACCCTCCGACACGTGACCGAATCCTCTGTACTGAAGCGGATATACTTTGCCCTCTGCCAGTCCCTCATTTCTTACTGTATAACATCATGGGGAGGATCCCCTAAAACTATCATAAAACCTGTTGAGGTTGCCCAGCGTGCGATCTTGAAGGTTTGCACTTTCAAACCAAGATTGTTTCCTACCTCGCAGCTTTACGAATTCTGTGGAGTCCTTTCGGTAAGACAACTTTTTCTTCTCAATATTATATTAATGCAACATAAGAATATATTTTACGACCCACTCACTCAAAATAGGCGCACAAAACAATTAGTTTGCCCAAATCCCATCGCTTCTAAAACAAAATTTAGCACAAGATTTGCTCCATTTATTGGCCCTTACATCTACAACAAATTAAATAAATATCTGAAAATTTACCCGATGACTAAAAAATCTTGCAAAATTACAGTAAGTGAGTACCTACAGAAACTGACGTATGAGGAGACAGAAAATTTGCTTCAGATACCTAGATAAACAATTAAATACTCAACTACTTGTTTTAATTATTAAAAACAAACTTAAAGTCTTTCACAAACGCTCCGCAATCTTACACACCCTCTCACACTCATTCACGCACACATCCACCACACACAAAGAGAGGTCTAGTTACACACCTAGTATTACTACTTTCAAATATTGTTATCTTTTGTTCGCGACGAGGCGTCACCGTCAATTTTAGCTTGTTTAAAATCATTAATTTTAACTTAGCTTAAAAACTTGTATGTATAGGATAAGTATTTCTTCGCAATATGCGTAATAATAGCATGTAGTATGTAGATTCCTTGTTATACGCAATAATGCGTCATCAAAATATTTTGTTAGAAAAGACCTTTCTATTTATCCGGATGTTGAAATACCAAAAATCTGCACACCTATAAAAGAAAAACTAAAGTTGCAATAACGCAAAACAAAATAATACAAGTTGTGGGCAACGCCTATACTAACTCAAATATGAAAATAGTATAGGTATTAGTAATGCTATCTAGCAGCTAGACACCATCCAAATATCAAAATTTGACTAAAAAAGGTAAACAAAGCCCTTGCACTCCTTGATTAGGTAGGTTAGACAGATATAACGTAAAATCATTTATGGCATCCAGGTCACCTAGACCGAGACCTAGCCCTGGACCTAACTTCTAGAAATCTAGCCCTTCAGGATACCTACTTAATCGAGTTAGAATGCCGCAAAGCGGATTTGTAAAAATAAAGGCTACCCTACCTGTATTCAGAGGCCTATAACTGGCTGAAAAATCTAGATACAATAAATAAAATACTAGATTTCTCTAGAGGAATAGACTAGCCCGAGTGTTCTTTTGGTATGGTGGAAATCGGATCAGAACTTTGTCTGAAAAGTCACTTGCAAATAATTAAATATTTATTTAATCATTTTAATACCGATAATCCTGAAATATCTTTTCAACAGGAATAGTCAGAATCCTGGAAGAACCCTCATTAGAAAGGGGGGAATTTTGTGAATCTCATGATGTATAACATGATGTATATAGCTATTGAAATAAGTGTGTTTAGCTATAAGAAATGTAATTTTATAAGAATTTTGAAAATAATAAAGTTACGAAAACAGGAGGCGATTCATGGGTCTCTATAGGGTAAAGGGCGCTACCAGCTAAGCTAACACGCCATCTCTAGAAATTGTAGTCATCAACATGGAAACTAGTTCCACCTAACAAGTAATGCAGTAGTCCTGAGGAGTCCTGAAATCGTGTCCTGAATAGTTATGAAGACTTATCAATAAACAGTGTAATCATTCCTGCCGAGCCCGTTTTCCTTCAAAAGGTCGAGTGCATATCCATGTGAGTATTCGAAAATAGCTAGCAAAAACTTCGGTACAGGACGTCAGCGCCGCTTGGACCAGGATAGCCTTACAACCTACCTGAACCCGTATCCAGCGATCACGCCCGTCCGGTATATCTGCTGGTCCTTCGAAAGCCGGATTATTTTCGAATCCTGGAGAGCTCAATTGAAGACTGAAGGATTACCGAAGAAGGAAGATTCCTGGAATAAGAAAATCGGTTCCTGAAGAATTATTTTTGGAACCTGAAGACTTACGGCTGAAGGATTATTTTGAAACCTGAAGACTTACGGCTGAAGGATTATTTTGAAACCTGAAGACTTATAACTGAAGAGTTATTTTTTCCTGAAGGATTATTTTGAAGACTGAAGAGTTATTTTTTCCTGAAGGATTATTTTGAAGACTGAAGAATTATTTTCGAATCCTGAAGACTTATAACTGAAGGGTTATTTTTCCTGAAGGATTGTTTTGAAGACTGAAGAACTATTTTTGGATCCTGAAAACTTATTTCCTGAAATTTTTTCCTGAAGGATTATTTTCGGTTCCTGAAAACTTTTTTCCTGAAATTTTTTCCTGAAGGATTAATTTCGGATCCTGAAAACTTTTTTCCTGAAGAATTATTTTTGGATCCTGAAGACTTATTTCCTGAAGGATTATTTTTGAACTTTGAAGAATTAACATTTAACATAGAGAAAATAGTTTGACGTTTGAAGATTTGTTTTGAAGATAGAAGAAACAACTTGGAACTTTGAAGATTTGTGTTGAGGATTACAGTATAGTGCGTTTATAGTGAAGTGACGTCCCCGAATCTAAACCAACATGCCGATCACAAGGTCACAAGGCAAAGCGCCTGAAGCATGGACGGTGGAGCTGGACAGAACGCGTACCTCTACAGCTATACGTCATGAGTTACCTCCACGTTCGCCGTCCACTACGGAAGGGACTGAGCAAGTGCCACCACCACCACAAGCCCTAACCGGGGGTGAAGACGTACCTATACCAACACAAACGAAGGAAACAGAACAAATCGAACAACCAACGACTTCCAGGAAGGAAACCAGACTGGAAGGAACTTCAGATAGAACATTAAAACCTTCAAATAAATCAGTGAATCCGAACAAAATAGTGAAGCCATCAGCTGACAAACGGGATGGAACTTATAGAGGAATTATTCCGATGACTAGCCGGGGAGACGCCCGTTACCAACGTAGACCGCCGTCGACAATTAAGACGACGCGGTCCCATCTAAAAGTAATGAAAGCTCGTGAAGACCTATTGAAAATTAGGTTAGAACTTGCTGAGATAGCACTTCAGAATGCCGAGGAAGAAAATTCCGACGGATACATGGATGACAGAGATTCTAACGACGAGTACATGAAATCGTGGCAAGAAGACGCACCGCCGTCTGAGCCAATGAAGGAAGTCCCTTCTGCAGAGGTGGAGAACCATGATTGCGAGATAAGCGATCAAGCACTTTCTGTAGACAGCGCCGCTGAAGAGAACGGGAGCAATAGAAGACGGGACGCCGTTGCTGCTCCACGCCCCTCCAAGGATGTTGAACCTATAGTAGACTTC
Organism: Conistra vaccinii; assembly: GCA_948150665.1. Classification (NCBI taxonomy): domain Eukaryota; kingdom Metazoa; phylum Arthropoda; class Insecta; order Lepidoptera; family Noctuidae; genus Conistra; species Conistra vaccinii. The sequence continues at coordinate 3,921,410 of OX411326.1, read as the reverse complement.
CATCAAAAGCAAGTACCCGTGTTACATCATCCTATAGAAAAAGAAGTGAAAAATGTAGTACCATCGAAGGATTCGGGGGAAGGTCAACTCCGTTCATTTATAACGGACTTGACGTCTGCTATAGCGTCGCTAGCCGACAAGAAAACAGATCAGTGGACAGTAAATAATCCCTCGGCGTCGAAGGTCATCATGACCCTGCCAAATTACAGTGGGGCTCACACGGAATGGTTATCGTTCCGTGCCATCTATGAAACAACTCGTCGATACTTCAACGATGTTGAGAATACAGCTAGGCTGAGAAGGAGCCTGCGCGGACGAGCACTGGAAACAGTGAGTTCAGAACTCATCGGAAATGCCAAACCAGATGACATCATGAGAGAACTCGAGCTGCAGTTCGGCCGTCCAGACTCGATAGCTCAAGCTGAAACGGACAGGCTCCGTGGGCTGCCGCGCTGCAGTGAATCTCCGAAGGATATCTGCACGTTCGCCAGCCGAGTAAGGAGTGGTATAGTCACGCTACGTGCGTTGAAAAAAGAACATTACTTAATCAACGCCGAGTTAATGCGATTGTTGACTGAGAAGTTGCCAAACTCCCTAAGGGTACAGTGGTATAGAACCTATACCGAGAAGTACCAATCGCTGCCAGATTTATCTCTGCTCAGCGACTTCATCACCGAACAAGCCCGTTTCTGCAGTGCTTTCGCTCCGCCCGAAAATATAAATCCCGGCGAAGCGACAGCGACTAGGCGTGTCACTCAAAGGACACACACAGCAACAGACAAGACGGCTTGGAAATGCCGTGTCTGCCAGAAAGAAGGGCACGATGCTTATGACTGCAAGAAGTTCAAAGAAGCATCCACAGATGAAAGATGGGAACTTGCAAGGAAACTGAGACTGTGTTTCCGTTGTTTGCGAGTCCATCGGTCGGATAAACCATGCAAAAAGAAAATGTGTGGGATCAAGGAGTGTATAGGCACTCACCATCAGCTTCTTCATAAAGAAAAGAAGAAGCCTGCTGCAGAAAGTACCGAGAAGCCTGATGCCCCAGTAAAGAAGGAGCCTCAGGAAACGGTAGCCAGCTCGAGATCAACGTCAGACCAGACGTACTTGAAAATAGTACCGGTCCGGGTAATCGGACCGGCGGGAGAAGCAGCAACATTTGCGCTGCTCGACGATGGGTCAACCGTTTCGCTGATAGACGAAGACATCGCAAAGGAAATCGGGGCAGAGGGCCGCATCGACCCTCTGAAGATAGGTGCGATTGGCAACACTACGATTGACACTCCTTGTTCGCGTCGAGTAACAGTCGACCTTGCAAGCCAGCTGAGAAGCAAAGTGCCCTTCAGAGCGCGCACGATACCGAAGCTCAACCTAGCACCGCAGTCAGTCAGCGAAGAAGACATCGCCCAGTGCAAACACCTGAGCGATTTGAAGGAACAGCTGACGTACGACGTTGGCGCACCGAAGATCCTCATTGGCCAAGACAACTGGCATCTGCTGTTGGCCAGTGAGATACGCAGAGGTCCGAGGCACCAGCCTATCGCATCACTTACCGCAATGGGCTGGACCCTGCATGGCGCGCACACCAGAATCTTAGGTCAACAGGTACACTACGTCAACCGACTGACAACGAGTGATGAAGAGCTGAACGAGCGACTTCGTGAGTTCTTCGCCTTAGAATCGCTAACTATCAATCCGAAGCGACCAAGCTCAGATCCCGAGAAAAGAGCGGAAGACATTTTAAATCGTCACACTCAGCAGCTAGAAGATGGACATATAGAAACCGCTATGCTTTGGAATAATGAAAGCATAGAGATGCCCGATAGTTACGGGACAGCGCTCAAGCGGCTAGTCTCAATCGAGAAGAAGCTCGACAGCAACCCTGCTCTTCGAGACAGATATACAGAACAGATGGACTCGCTCATGCAGAAGGGATACGCAGAGAAAGCCCCCACCACGAGCACACCAGGTAGAACATGGTACCTACCACACTTCGACGTATTCAACCCCATGAAGCCAGACAAGCTCCGTATAGTACATGACGCTGCCGCTAAGTCGAGAGGACTGTCGCTCAACGACTTCCTTCTCACAGGACCAGACCTGCTGCAGTCACTGCCCGGCGTCATGATGAGATTTCGCCGACACTGCATAGCCATTTCCGGTGACATAAAGGAGATGTTTATGCAGGTAAAGGTGCGAGCTCAGGACCGAGACGCACTCCGGTACCTATGGAGAGGCAACAAGAGAGAGGGAGCGCCGGAAGAATACCGTATGACGTCCATCATATTCGGTGCGGCAAGTTCGCCGTGCACAGCCATATTCGCAAAGAATTGGAATGCGAAAAGGCACTTCGAGGAGCAACCCGAGGCAGTGAAAGCTATCATCCATAACCATTACATGGACGACTACCTCGATAGCTACAAGACGGTCGAAGACGCAACGCGCATCGCAACAACGGTGAAGGACATACACCTGAAAGCGAAGTTCGAGCTCAGGAAATGGGTATCGAACAGTGCGCAAGTCATACAAAATATAGATCCGTCACAGATCCGAACTGAAGTTATCAGTATCGGAGATGCAGAAAACACCGAAAAGATACTTGGTCTAATATGGAGACCGGGTGAAGACGCGCTGGGCTTCAATCTAACGCTCGCGCGCCTACCGAAAGGTGTTCTAGAGAAGGAAGCGCCCACAAAGAGAGAGGCACTGAAAATTGTGATGTCGCTGTACGACCCGCTCGGACTCGCCTCACCAGTCACAATTAGAGCCAAGCAAATACTGCAAGAGGCATGGAGGCGAGGAGTCGACTGGGATCATCCACTAGATAAGGACCTGGCAACTCAGTGGAGAAGTTGGATACAGCACCTGCAGCAACTCAAGAATATCAGCATACCAAGATGTTACCCTGGATATAGTGATGCTGTGGAGACACAAATCCATGTGTTCACCGACGCAAGCGAGATGGCATACGCAACAGCAGTATATTGGCGGGCCACATCGATGGAAGGCAAGCAGCAAGTCAGCCTCGTCATGGCAAAGGCGAAGGTGGCACCACTGAAGCTGCAATCTATACCACGCCTCGAACTGCAAGCCGCGGTGATGGGAACCCGCGTGGCTGCAGCCGTGATACGTGAGCACGACATCAAACCCGCATCGGTGACATACTGGTCAGACAGTAAGACCGTCTTGACATGGATCGGGAGAGGAGCACGGGTATACAAACCATTTGTTGCTCATCGCATAGCCGCCATAGAGGAAAACAGCAAAGTAGAAGATTGGCGTTGGGTACCCACCAAATTGAATATCGCGGACATCGCTACCCGTGATGTACCGCGTGACTTTGACTCACAGCATGCGTGGTATTCCGGCCCTAGCTTCCTATACGAAGAACCGTCGTCATGGCCTGCAGAAAAACCTCCCATCAAAGAGGAGACAGGGGAAGAAAGGACCCTCGTTGCCGTCGAAGAAGCTAACACGCGAAAGCTAGCAGAAGCCATACCAGATCCGGCCAGATTCTCGAGATGGGAACGGTTACTCCGTGCGACAGCGAGTGTTCTTCGCTTCATTGCTCTCTGCCGAGGAAGAACAGAGAAAACGTTCTACAAAAGAACGAGGAAAAACGCAGAGAAAGATCCAGATTGGCGGAAAAAGAAGACGACCCCAAGTCCTCCGAAACAGACAGCAAAGACGTCTGAAATTCAAATCGTGAAGCAAACCTTAGAAGCAGAGTATCTCCACGAAGCGGAGAAAATACTCATTCAAGTCGTGCAACAGCAGTCTTTCGCTCATGAGATAGCGAAACTGCGAGAAGAGAAAAAGTTGGAGAAAGATAGTCGTTTGCGGCCACTGCAGATCGAAGTAGTGGACAATATCCTACGGCTAAGAAGCCGGATAGCCGCAACAGACGAAATATCAGATGACGTGAGACATCCGCCGATATTACACGGCGACCATCACATCACCCAGTTATATATAGACTGGACACACCGCAGCCTACAACATAGTGGAGTAGAACTCACTATCAACGAGGTGAGACAACACTATTGGGTTGTCAAGATGCGGCCGACCACGAAAATGGTGCTAGCCAGATGCCTACAATGTCGCATTCGCAAGGCACAACCACCCGTGCCTGCGACCGGCGACCATCCGAAGACGCGCCTCGCGCATCACCAGAGGCCGTTTACCTATACGGGGCTTGACTATTTCGGCCCGCTGTCCGTTACTGTCGGACGCCAGCATCAAAAAAGGTACGTAGCACTATTCACTTGTCTAACCACCAGAGCCGTCCACCTTGAGATCGCCGCCAGCCTCAGCGCAGACTCCGCCATACTGGCGCTGCGACGATTCGCTTCTCGCCGAGGTTGCCCGACCGAGCTGCACTCCGACAACGGCACCAACATGCACGGTGCCGACAAGGAGCTCCGAGACGCGTTTCAAAAAGAGGCAAGTCGAAGAGGCATCGTGTGGCGCTTTATAACGCCATCGGCGCCATTCATGGGAGGCGCCTGGGAGCGTCTCGTACGCTGCGTGAAGTCCGCATTGTACACTGTGTTACTTGAGAAACACCCACATGAAGAGGTGTTGTCCACACTATTGTGTGAGGCAGAGTACACAGTGAATAGCCGTCCACTGACACACGTTTCAGTGGACAGTGAAGACGACGAGTCGATAACACCGAACCACTTCCTACTTGGTGGGTCGGCCAGACTCCCAACACCCGGGGTATTCACCGATCAAGACATAGACAGCAAGAAACTATGGCGGCGCTCACAGATACTAGCCGATATGTTCTGGCGCCGCTGGGTCCGGGAGTACCTGCCGGAGTTACAAAACCGGCGGGAGCCGCATAGCCGCGGACCAGACCTGCAGGTGGGTGACCCTGTTCTCATTGCTGACGGCCAGCTGCCTCGCAACACATGGCCGCGAGGCCGCATAATCGCCGTGTTCCCCGGGGCTGATGGTGAAGTCCGGACTGCTGAGGTGCGCACTGCCGGCGGCACCCTGAAGCGTCCGGTGAAGAAACTCGTCCCCTTACCGAAGTAACGAGGCGTCGAGACGGCGAGCGTCGCGGCGGCGAGCGTCGCGACTACGGTCGTCGCTCACCGGTGTGATGCAGCGCCGTGCCGACGTCGCTACTAGTCGCCACTGCACTGCATGGCGGGAGAGATGTTCGCGACGAGGCGTCACCGTCAATTTTAGCTTGTTTAAAATCATTAATTTTAACTTAGCTTAAAAACTTGTATGTATAGGATAAGTATTTCTTCGCAATATGCGTAATAATAGCATGTAGTATGTAGATTCCTTGTTATACGCAATAATGCGTCATCAAAATATTTTGTTAGAAAAGACCTTTCTATTTATCCGGATGTTGAAATACCAAAAATCTGCACACCTATAAAAGAAAAACTAAAGTTGCAATAACGCAAAACAAAATAATACAAGTTGTGGGCAACGCCTATACTAACTCAAATATGAAAATAGTATAGGTATTAGTAATGCTATCTAGCAGCTAGACACCATCCAAATATCAAAATTTGACTAAAAAAGGTAAACAAAGCCCTTGCACTCCTTGATTAGGTAGGTTAGACAGATATAACGTAAAATCATTTATGGCATCCAGGTCACCTAGACCGAGACCTAGCCCTGGACCTAACTTCTAGAAATCTAGCCCTTCAGGATACCTACTTAATCGAGTTAGAATGCCGCAAAGCGGATTTGTAAAAATAAAGGCTACCCTACCTGTATTCAGAGGCCTATAACTGGCTGAAAAATCTAGATACAATAAATAAAATACTAGATTTCTCTAGAGGAATAGACTAGCCCGAGTGTTCTTTTGGTATGGTGGAAATCGGATCAGAACTTTGTCTGAAAAGTCACTTGCAAATAATTAAATATTTATTTAATCATTTTAATACCGATAATCCTGAAATATCTTTTCAACAGGAATAGTCAGAATCCTGGAAGAACCCTCATTAGAAAGGGGGGAATTTTGTGAATCTCATGATGTATAACATGATGTATATAGCTATTGAAATAAGTGTGTTTAGCTATAAGAAATGTAATTTTATAAGAATTTTGAAAATAATAAAGTTACGAAAACAGGAGGCGATTCATGGGTCTCTATAGGGTAAAGGGCGCTACCAGCTAAGCTAACACGCCATCTCTAGAAATTGTAGTCATCAACATGGAAACTAGTTCCACCTAACAAGTAATGCAGTAGTCCTGAGGAGTCCTGAAATCGTGTCCTGAATAGTTATGAAGACTTATCAATAAACAGTGTAATCATTCCTGCCGAGCCCGTTTTCCTTCAAAAGGTCGAGTGCATATCCATGTGAGTATTCGAAAATAGCTAGCAAAAACTTCGGTACAGGACGTCAGCGCCGCTTGGACCAGGATAGCCTTACAACCTACCTGAACCCGTATCCAGCGATCACGCCCGTCCGGTATATCTTTATTCATTTTTTTTTTTTTTTTTCTTTAAATTTTTGTTTTTTTAGGTGAATAAGTTACGTACATTCATACATGGGATCTTTGTAATATTATAAGACAAAATATACTTAATTTGTAACCCAGGGGGATCGGCGTTGAGGGCTGAAATACAGGTTATGCCTAGTTCGGCCCCAAATGCTAATACTTTTGTGTACTTTAAATTTAGATTAAGCACTCTACTTGTAAAAAATTTACATTTTTATATGAATAAACACATTATCAAATTATCAATTATCAATTCAGCTGCATCCGGTTACACTGGAAGCCGACCCCAACATAGTTGGGAAAAGGCTAGGAAGATTGATTACCGAGAAATATCTTTATCTTTCTGGCCTTGAGTATGGTTTTGTGCTGGGTTGATTTCAATAGGTTCGCTCTTAACATCTGTCTTAAATATAACTGGCGAAATGTGGGTGTACTATGGGTACACCTCTGCCTAACCCTTCGGGGAATACAGGCGCGATGTAAACTAAACGCATATCTAACACGTTTTTCTTCAATAAAAACTTTTTCATCCATTCTTATAGAAGCCTGCGTTCAATTACTGCGGAATGAAAGTCATGACTTAGCAATATAAGTATATATTATTCGACCATGACTCAGTATGGCCATTACTCAGTAGGTACCCCTAAGTAAAGGTCGGTATTTCACTGGTTTCGGAAGTCTGAAGGATTTTGTCTTATTGGTTTGTTCCAGACTTGAAAAGTGAACTGGTAAAAAAATACCTGAGTATTTTTGTGGGTGCTATTAGAGCTGTCTTTAACACGTCATTGTGAACTTAATTATTATTACAACTACATTTAGATCATGATGACTGATTATATTTTAGTAATAAAAGTAAAATCTCAAACAAATTAATTAGCGATCAAGAGTCGTATAATTATCAAGTACCGCTTGTTTTTTTTTTGGATCTAAGTTCCCTTTCGCGCGTTGAGAAAGGGGGCTAGACGGAAAAAATTAAGACCAAAAGTTGTAACGACACTTTTTGTTTTATAATTCAGAGCCATCTAGTTTAATTTTTAACAAGGCTAAAAATCTTTCTATACTAGATAGCTCTGTATTAATATATATGCAGCTAAAAGAACTTCGTTCCCACCGGGTGTCACACGACACCTCGCGCTCAAGCATAAAAAAAACTGAAAGTCAATACTCACACCACCCTCATAACTACATTACTAGTTACACTTAGTAGTTATGAGGGTGGTGTGGGTATGGGGTCGTAGGTACGATTACCGGATCGGGCTGTTATTGAGTTTTCCCATTAGGAATTTCTTAGTAGCAGCCCAGAGTTTGGAAGTTAGCGGTGTGATGCCCCCGTGCCTCTGAAAGCACGTTAATCTGTTGTCCCTGCACCTGATCTCTCTCCAGTCATGTCGGATTGCCGTCCCGTCGGACTATGAGAGTGAGGGAAGAGAGAGTACACCTGAGTCTTCGCAGACACTTGTGCACTATAATATTATGTCCCGCGCAAAAGGCTGCCGTTGTGATTAGTCAGCATGGCCGTAATTCGGTCTGGAGGACTATTATTAATATATCTAGATAATAATAATAGTTCTACAAAAGAAAATGTTTTTCGAATTATGCAAGGTGGAGACGACAGTACAACATTAAATTAAACTGCGTCTATCTAATGATGTATCCAATCTGCATATGGAAATTCAATCAATGATATCCATAGTTCAGTCACTATAGCTGGTCAAATATTGGCAAAACCCATACTCTGCTCATCACTACTATTTACCTAGTTTGTTAGAAAAAAAAAAACTTTTTAGGGGTCCGCTTAGTAATTGGTTCCGTTTGGCATTTCGAAGAATGTCAAACGGATCTATTAATAAGCCTCCGCTGTCCATCCGTTCCATCTGTCTGTCAGTGGGCGGTATCTCATGAGCCGTAATTAGGTAGACAGTTGAAATTTTCACAGATTGTATATTTCTATTGCCGCTATAACAATATAGAAATAAATAAAGTTAATAATTAAAGGGATTCCCCATACAAAAACGTGTTTTGTCGACGTTTTTTGCTGGATCTTAATACGGTACGGAACCTTTCGTGTGCGAGTCCGACACGCACTTGGCCGGTTTTTTAATGTCAATGTTAGGATTTATTTGACAGTTCCTAAATACTGATATGCATTAGTATTACCAGTGTTTTCATTTATTAACATATGGCTCCAATGGCTCTCTCTCAAACAATGTAACATTTCTTATACGTCCAAACCACTTTTCCGCCCGACTGTACATTGCAACCGGTAGTTTACGTGCTAAGGCATTTGCCGTAAAACTCGCTCATAAGGTTACAAGGCAACGGTTAATGTACGGGTTAATGGAAATTAACCGCTTTCGAGCTGGCTGTAAAATATATGAGCTATACGTCATTGAAGTTAATAGTTCTGGAGGTAAGTGTTTGTTTTGTCTTGATTTGGATTTCAAGAAAACTGTAAATATTATTTTTTAAATTAAAATTTACTGGGAATGTGTAAAAAAGGTTAAGGCGAAAGCGTCAAGGTAGCCCGCAAAATATTTTTTGTTGCATTTTTTGTAAATTGCTGGTCAGGATCAGGTTGTATCCTACTAATCCTAATAATATTATAAACGCGAAAGTTTGTGAGGCTAGATGGATGGATGGGTGGATGGATAAATAAATTGATAAATTGATAATGTGTTTATTCAAATAAAAATGTAAATTTTTTACAAGTAGAGTGCTTAATCTAAAAATAAAGAAATAAACATAACAATATTTGAAAGGTAGTAATACTAGGTGTGTAACCAGACCTCTCTTTGTGTGTGGTGGATGATGGGATAAAACGAAAAAAAATGGGATGGTACCATCTGACGGCCTACTCTAGCACCGCGCGCACTCATTGGTCAAATCAAATAGCGCGCACTTCCTGTTACAAACTTCCGTCCCTTTTCACGAAATCGAGCCACAGATTGCAGGATCCTACGGATTGTAGGCAAGCGAGAGAAAAGACGTTACACATCAATAACATAAATAAATGCAGAAACCCATTGCCTCAAAACTAGGTCCCAACGTAAATGTGTAACTAAATTTACGACATCAAATAGAATCTCTTTGTGATCGCTGCGCACGACACTCAATAAAAGGAAATATTTTACATGCTCACAAGCTTTGTAATAAATGTATTGGAGCGAAAGCATCCTGGTAGTGAACCGATAGTGTTAATAGAGTGTGAATTGACACGCACACTCCATTTAGCACTCATAGTAAATATTCTATCGCCCAATTAAACCTTATTCGTGTATAAAGTATACCAAGGGTTTAACCTGCGTATGTCTCGATCCTGTGAAAATGTCGGGATAAAAAGTGTTCTATGTCCTCCAGGTTAAGGTCTACTCATGTGTCTATATTCCATTTGAAATACATAATCAGCTTATTAATGTTCCCACTGCTGGGACACAGGCCTCTTCTCTGTGAGTCGTGGGCCCAGTGCGGGTTGGTAGATGTCACAAATGTTTTCGAATTTTTGGTTCTACGATATGCCGGTTTTCTCACGATGTTTTCCTTCACCGTTTTGAGAGCAGTGGTGATGAAATTATTTACACAAAGTAAAGCGCCTGCTTGGTTTCTAACCCTCGACCTACAACTCGTAAGTCGCGGTCGTTACCACTGGGCCACCACTGCTCCATAGTACTTAAGGTGTATAGTAGGCTCACTGACCTTGTGCATGTGGGCGGAGCTAAACGCCCTACTCTCCAATACGTAAAACGTGCAACGGTGGCGCACTACACTAAAACGACGATCAAAGACTAGACAAAGGCGCAGACATGCGCACGTATGTCGCATTTTTTGCCTAAGATTCCTAGTCCTAAGAGAAGGAATCGTAGGCAAATCTGAAATTGTACGCCGACTACCATATTTTGACCCGCATATTATTTTAAATACTTTGTTTGTTTTTTAAGAACATTCCTGGCAATAAATAAAATATCGGTGTGCGTGTGTTTGTAATTCTTCTTATGCTAAATGGCTTGACTGATTTAGATGTTTTTTTTTCAATTCTTTTTGTGTCACTAGGATGGTTCTTAGCTATAGTTGGACGCGCTGTTGGGAGGCGCTGTTGTCGCATGACAACGTCTGCCTACCGGGTCTGCTAGTTATATTTTGGTGCCGATTCTCTTGTCACAAATGCCTCTAAACTAGACTAAAAATAGATTGCACTGAGTTATTAGTTTAGTGAAAATGGCAATTTTGCTATTCTGAGTTTGACGTTTTTCACCTAAAAATTTGGTGTATCCAACAAAATCTGACTATTTTTAAACGCGATTAAAAACGTGTGGAATAAAGTAAGTTGGCATGAACTAAAACCCCAACACTTCGACCTCAGTCCAAAAATAGTATTGTATTTTTTTTTCTTTTGCTTATATCTCGAAAATGGTGTGTCCTATCGCAAAAATAATGAAATTTTCGACCCCCTTTAGGAAACCCTTAAACCCCTATATCCCAACATGTTGGTAATAATTTTTCATATTTTCCATACAAAAAGTGAAAAATTCCATATAAAACACGTCGAGGCTGCCAACCCCTGCGCGCCTCCGGCTCTAAAAAAATTCACGGGGTAGAGCAAACAAGTACTACGTGGAGTCGTCACGCGATTGTCAAATTCGATTTTAGATGTGTCAAAATATTTTTTTCATTTAGAGATTTTTTTTGTCAGAATGGCTTTAAGATTCTCATAGCCAAAAGTAAGGAATTTTAGTGATTGTAGTTAGTTTAGTTCGGTGTACAAGAGAATCGGCCTTTGACTGTAGAAATTTTTTGTAGGTATCATAGTTTTTTTTTTTAGGAAAAACTTCTTTAGGCGTGTTGAGTGATATTTGGTAGGGGCAGCCCCGGATCTAGAACGGAACGGATCTTTCGAGGCGGGGCAAAACCTATCGCCTGACCCCGAATCGTTTTTTTTTTTCTTAAAAAAAAACCGTTTTTTTTTTAAATATACTAGTACGTGTCAGACATTTATTTTGATTAGCCTTATTAACTCTGCCTGAGATAAGTTGGATTTTTGCTTTAGGAGTTACTTTACTAGGTTGCAAGAGCGACCGAAGCGAGCTCGAAAATTTAGGCATAATAAACATATTAATCAAAAATCGGTCGAAAATGCGCCAATCCAACAGGGGCGCCAAAACTGTGGTAAAAGTTAAAGTAAGTCGTGTCACAGGCGTCGTCGGCGTTGAAGCAAGACGCCCGGCACCGCAAAACTTAAAAAATAGACCACAGAAACGCTCATCGAGTTCCTGGTAGAATACAACTGCGCCCGCTCACAAGTACTCACAACCCGCTCAGACCGTTTGACGACCTAAACCTACGCTAATCAGTAATTTCCTCAGTGCACCACCCTCAGAGAAAGATTATAATTGTTGCGCGTCTCATTTGTTGCAAAGTTGCGGTGCGCTGGGTGGTGCACTTGTCTGTCATGCTCGAATTTGGCGCCCCCTAACGGTGTCGCCCGGGGCACGTGCCCCGTACCCTAATTACGTAATACACAATCAATCAATTGATAACACGAAAATAACTAAAAAAATACAAGAATAAATTATAATTAATAAATACATATTATACATAATAAACAGAATAAACTTTGTCAGGAGACATAACGATCGATAGAGGAGAAATAACGATCAGAAGAGGAGAAAACGAAACATGCAGAATGCAGTTATTAAGAAGGCGGTCTAGTTATTGAGAAGATCTGCATTCAGGTCATAGTAACACACATCATCATAGTCAATTATGGGAAATATTAGGGACTGTACAAGCATTGCCTTTATGTGTGATGGGAGAAGGTTTTTCTTATCGCAAAATGGTGCGTCCTATCGCAAAAATTATGTGAATTTCGTCCCCCTTTATGAAATCCATAAACCCCTATAACTCAGCATATCATCATTATCATCATCATATCAGCCGAAAGACGCCCACTGCTGGACATAGGCCTCCCTCAAGCACCGCCACTGATTGACTGATTCTGTGCTTCCCGCATCCAGCGAATTCCTGCGGCCTTTACTAGGTCATCGGTCCATCTTGTGGGAGGCCTTCCAACGCTACGTCTTCCGGTACGTGGTCGCCACTCCAGAACCTTTCGGCCCCATCGGCCATCTGTTCTGCGAGCAATATGTCCTGCCCATTGCCACTTAAGTTTGGCAATTGTTCGGGCTATGTCGGTTACCTTGGTTCTCCTGCGGATCTCTTCATTTCTGATTCGATCACGTAGGGAAACTCCAAGCATAGCCCTCTCCATTGCTCTTTGGGTGACTTTTAGCCTTCTGATAAGACCCATTGTGAGCGACCACGTTTCAGTGCCATAAGTCATCATTGGCAACACGCACTGGTCAAAGACTTTCGTCTTGAAACACTGGTATGTGGGACGAGAAGATATTGCATAGTTTCCCGAACGCTCCCAGCCGAGTCGGATTCGACGATTGACCTCTTTCTCGAAGTTGGACCTACCTAGCTGGACAGTTTGTCCTAGGTAAACATACTCTTCTACAACTTCGAGCGTAGCGTCACCGATCTTTATGAGGGCGGGTGTTACATGGGCATTTGACATGACCTTTGTCTTGTCCATGTTCATTTTAAGACCCACTCTTTTGGAGGCTCTACTGCGGTCATCGAGCATTATACTGAGGTCCTCCATGGTCTCAGCCATGATAACTATATCGTCGGCAAACCGAAGGTTAGTGATATACTCGCCATTGATGTTGATGCCTAGCCCTTTCCAGTCCAGTCGCAGTCAATTCCCGACGCCCGGGACGTCTCCTACGGCGGCGGCGGCTAGGGCTGGTAGGGCGCGGCCTTTGCCACTCCCTCGCGCACTCCGCCTCCTCTTTCGCGAGCATTACTGCTTCGCAGAAGGAGGTGACGGCTTGCCATGCCCTCTCGCTCCGCACCATGGCCTGGACCAGGGCCGGACGCGAGAGGTCACTGCCACCGAAGTTTAACAGCACTAAGATTGCAATGAGTTATTAACTTAGTAGTTTAGTGAAACAGGGAATTTTGTTATTCTGAATTTGACGATTTTCACCTAAAAATTTTGATTATTCAAACTAAATTTGACTATTTTTTTTTTACGCGATTAAAAAGGAATGGAATATAAAAATTAGTTGTCATGAACTAAACTTCACACCAACACTTCAGGTGCAAAAACAGTACTGTATCTTTTTTTTTATTTTGCTTATAACTCGAAAACGGTGCGTCCTATCGCAAAAATAATGAAAATTTCGACCCGCTTTAGGAAACCCTTAAACCCCTTTACCCCAACACAAAGGTAACAAATTTTCGTATTTTTCATACAAAAAGTTAAAAATTCCATACAAAACACGTCGACGCTGCCCCCCTGCGCGCCTCTGGACCTAAAAAAATTCACAGAGTAGAGCAAACAAGTACCACGTGGAGTCGCGAGTTCGCGACGCAAATTCGATTTTAGATGTGTCAAAGTTATTTTTTAATTTAGAGATATTTTTTTGCAGAATCTCAGATTCTCATAGCCAAAAGCAAGTAATTTTAGTGATAGTTTAGTTCGGTGCACAAGAGAATCGGCACCAATCAAGATTTATTTCTTAACCTTCTTACCTACGTAACTTAAGAAAATATTTGGTGCCGATTCTCTTGTACACCGAACTAAACTAACTAAACTACGACTAAAATTCCTTACTTTTGGCTATGAGAATCTAAAAGCTATTCGGCGGAAAAATAATTTTGACACATCACACACACACACACACACACACACACACACACCCCTGTTTGTACAGACACCCATACGAGGACCTTGGTAGTTCTTGACCGTACCGAGGACCCTCCAAAAAACTGGTTTTAGTACTTCGTTGGCCTTTTCGAATAAGATAGAAAGAGACAGATGACTAAATATATAGTGATAAGCTTATTCGCATAATGCTATCTCAACATTTTTCTGTATGAATTGCGGCTATCATACCGAGGACCTGAAATACACAGCCAAATGTGACCAACGATGCACATACGAGGACTTTGTGTATGCCAACCGAGGACCCCTTAAGTCAGCCCTGCGACACCCTTCCGAGGACGTATTTTTACACAATATTTCTTATATCTTGTACTAACTGCGGACGCTGTGTTACACTTTATATCACTAAACTGAGGACAGTTTTCCGAGTAGAACTTGAACACAGCGAGGACATGAAAAAACTTCCTACCTAAATACCATTAGATAATTTATGTAAGTAGAATGTTCCGAATTATTCCTTACACACATTTTATAAAAATGAAGTACCAAGCGAGGACGAGTCGATTATCTTTACGTTTGTAGGCGCTTTTCAAAGTATTATGTTATACCAACATAACTGGCGAAACGTAGGTGTACTTTTGGTATACCTCTACCCATAGATATAAATTTATATTTCTATGCCTCTACCCAACCCTTCGGGGAAATAAGGCGTGATGTTATGTTACGATTCAATGTTTATTTACACAATATTTTCACGGAAAGTCTCTTTTCTCTAACATTATACATAAATAAAAAGGAAGAAATTAAGTCACATAATCACTTTCTGAAACTGGAAAACAATAAAGTATTACGTATATAACATAATTATACGAAACAAAAAAAAGAACAGGTAATTTTCTTCTAATAATATTTTTTTTATACTGCCTTTAGTTTTTCTATTATTGGTGTCCTACTGTTTTTACGTTTTTGTGTTAAAAATCGTTTACCATAATACATCATATTAAATAACTCAAATGAAGTAAAACTAGAATTGAGATTTAAAATTGGTAGAAACACCAGAAATCAGAAACTTCAATTTGATGATATTCGATACAATATGAAGATAAGATATTTATTTTGCAGTCATTTTTAAGTAATTTTTTCTTTTCCAAAGATCATTAATTCTTTAAGGTACATTCTTTTTCTTGCGTTTTTCGCTAGTAACTAATAAAAGTATTGATGAAAACTGATGATACAAAAATTAATCCTTTTTATCGCTTTAATTAGCGAAAAAAGCAAGAAATTTTGAATTTGACTGGCATATAATATGTGATTTATCTTTAATAGTTTTATAGCTATAGCTATTAAGTTTTCATGATTCCCAAATTATTTTGATCTCACTTGATAATATTTCTTTATTGTTTTCTAAATAAACATTGTGTTACTTAATGTTATGTTAAGTTTTTAGCCCAAATTATGTCGATCTAATTATTTTCTCTGTAAGTCGTTTTGTTTGAGTCGATTTTTTTTTTTTTTTTTTGTTAGCCTATAGTGTGTCCCACTGCTGGGCAAAGGCCTCCCCTTTCTCCTTCCAAATCTCTCTGTTTTGTGCGATTTCAGGCCATGTTGGCCCCGCAAACATGATAAGATCGTCACACCACCTTCGGCGCGGTCTGCCTCGACGGCGATGTCCTCCTTCAGGCGTCCAGTGAGTGACGATCCTTGCCCATCTCTCCGGGTGCATTCGTGCGACGTGGCCGGCCCACTCCCACTTCAGCTTGGCTGTTTTTTCTCCAACATCCGCTACTTGAGTTGTGGAGCGCAGGGTGGTGTTTCTAACCCGATCTGTTCGCTTGACACCTATTATGCTGCGCTCCATTGCCCGTTGGCAAATCTTGAGTTTGGACTTCTGTTGTTCAGTAAGAGACCAACTTTGTGCACCATAGGTTAGGACGGGCAGGATGCACATGTCGATGAGTTTTCTTTTCAGTGTTATAGGGAGATTTCCTTTCATGTGTTCTTTAAGGGCCCAGTAGGTCTTCCAAGCGTTTTGGACTCGTTTTTCGACTTCTTTGTCTTGTCTATTCTTAAAAGACACTATCTGGCCTAAGTATGTATACTCATCGACATATTGCAATACATGCCCATCTACCTCAACCCTACGTTTCGTGCTGTTGGTCATGATCTGTGTCTTGGATCTGTTCATTGAAAGTCCAACCTCAAGACTTGCTGTACTCAGATCTTGGAGCATTTCTTCGAGTTCTGAAGGTGATGTGGAGAATAGCACAATATCATCTATATGCTATATGCTAACATTATTTATGCCACGTGACTGCCACGAATCAGGCAACTTCTTGAAAACCTCCTGCAGTGCGCTTGTGAACAGCTTAGGTGAGAGTGGATCGCCTTGTTTAACCCCTTTTTGTATGTTGAAATTTGGGCCAGAAATATGTAACTTTATGTTTGCAGAGCTACTTCGATATATGGTGTCAATGAGGTCAATATAGGTATGTGTAACATTTTGGGACTCCAATGCATTAATAACTGACTGATGGTCTATACTGTCGAATGCCTTGGCATAATCCACAAAGGCCAGGTAAAGCGGCTTGTTGAATTCGTTATATTTTTCTATGACCTGATTGATAGTATGCAGATGATCGGTGGTGGAGAAGTGGGGACGAAATCCAGCTTGTTCCGGAGGTTGATGAAAGTCAAGCGTCGGAGCGATACGGTTCTCTATAACTTTAATAAACAGTTTGTATAAGTGTGAAATAAGGCTTATGGGTCGATAGTTCCCGATGTCTGCTTTGTCTCCTTTCTTGTGGAGTAAAATTATATTTGAGTGGCACATTTCAGGGGGAATTTGACCGGTATGTAAGATGGTGTTGAAAAAAGTTGTGATGTATGGTACAAGAACGTTTCGCCCTAACTTTAAAATTTCTGTAGTTATTCCGTCAGTCCCAGGGCTTTTATTATATTTCATCTCGCGAAGAGCTCGTTGGATTTCGTAGGGACTGATAGGATCAACAGAGTCAGGGCAATAGTACATGAAGTGTCTAGACTGTTTCTGTTGATCTTCGTATAGATTTTTATAGAATTTTGTAGATATATCTATAATTTTGCTTGAACTACCTTGTTTTGTTCCATTTTCATCAGTTAGGTTGGAAATCCAGGTTTTTCCCTTCGTGATTCCCTGTTTCGCAGATCTTAAAGAGCTGTTACTTAGTAAAGCTGATTTAATCATGTTGGTATTACAATCTCTAATGTCTTTTCTTATACTTCGTTTAACTAATCTGTCTATTCTATTATATTCTACTCTATTATTCTTTAAAATTTCTCTATTTTCTATTAATGATATTGTTGTATTACTTAGTTTGTTGAGTCGAATAGTTTGTTTAATTTTAAAATAAAACTTTATTTATTTCGTTGTACTTGTTTAGGTACTTCAACTTGTTGTTTGTGTCCCAAGACCGTAAAATATTTTATGGTTGAAATCATAATGTTGTGTAATCTAGAAGCCTAGGTAGTTAGCACAAACAGCAGAAGAAGCCTCCTTATTCCTCGTGCGCCAAGTAGCTACTAACGATTTGCTTAAGGGTTCAGTATACCTTCGATTTTTTCCTCCATAATTTTATTTAAATGATAGCACATAACTCGTCTTCTACACACGAGGAAAACTGTCTAAACGAGGACTAGAATACACATTGTTCGGAAAATCTAGCAAACCGAGGTCTCAAATACACATTGTTTGGAAAAGCTACCTAACCGAGGTCCTTTGTGTTAAAGTTAACACAAAAGTCCTCGAATAATACAACCAACGTGAAATGAGTGTAAAGAGGCTGTGTATGAGGTGACACAGGCGCCACCTGGTGGATACACAATGCGTGTGTAAGATTATGAAAAATTTTGATCAAACCGAAGTTCAGACAACTTTTTCCTATTAAGTATACAGAAAGGCTCAAAATCGCTTGCAGAATACGAATCTTTTGTCAAATCAAACCGAGGACCCTCGAAAAGGTCCTCGCTTTGAAAAGGTCCTCGGTCGTGCCTTGTGTATTCATACGCACGTCCTCGGATGGTACTTAAAACTTTAGGGGTATGAGGAACAGGGTGTAAAGTTCACTCATCCACCATAGAAAAGGGAGGATCCTCCTACCAGACGGGTATTATGTCTGGCGGGCAACTGCCCATATGTTGATTTCGGATAGTCTTATCTATGTTATTCGCTCAGTAAACTCTAACTGCGAGATGTAGAAATTGTGTGACGTCATGTCTTTTTGTTTCGTAGTTTTTGTATGTGGCGGTCTAACCGCTACATCACTCCCCTCCGGAGACCGGAGGTCGATAGTGGGCTGAGTCTTGGATCTTGCGATGCTTCACAGTGCCAGCTGTGGTTCCAGTGAGTCGGAACCGGGTGCCGCTCAGTTCACAGTGGGTCGGAACTGTCTGCAGTGATTGCGGCGATGGTGATTGTGGTTCCAGTGAGTCGGAACCGGGTGCCGCACAGTTCACGGTGGGTCGGAACTGTTTGCGGTGATTGCGGCGATTGTGGTGATTGCGTTGATTGCGGTGATTGAGGTGATTGCGGTGATTCCCCAGTGAGTCGGGGTGATGTGGCTGAGGGTTATGACCAGGAATGCGCGTTCGCTGCATGCTGGTGGTCAGGATACCCGTTGAAGCCGTGGGTGCTGGCTGGCTGTGTGACTCGCCTCACGAAAGCTTGCGGGAGTGATGATGATGACGTCACGCTGAAGTAGTTGCACGAAGGCTGCGTTGACGTTCATACTCGGGGTCACCAATTTAGGGGTATGAGGAACAGGGTGTAAAGTTCACTCATCCACCATAGAAAAGGGAGGATCCTCCAACCAGACGGGTTGTTATGTCTGGCGGGCAACTGCCCATATGTTGATTTCGGATAGTCTTATCTATGTTATTCGCTCAGTAAACTCTAACTGCGAGATGTAGGAATTGTGTGACGTCATGTCTTTTTGTTTCGTAGTTTTTGTAAGTGGCGGTCTAACCGCTACATCACTCCCCTCCGGAGACCGGAGGTCGATAGTGGGCTGAGTCTTGGATCTTGCGATGCTTCACAGTGCCAGCTGTGGTTCCAGTGAGTCGGAACCGGGTGCCGCATAGTTCACGGTGAGTCGGAACTGTCTGCGGTGATTCCCCAGTGAGTCGGGGAGGCGCTGCGTCGTCATCCAGTGAGTCGGATGTGGTACAGCGCCGGGTTTTTGGCTGACTGCTTTCGTCGACCAGGAGAGGGTAGAATAGGCTCTGCTTGTGAGACCGGCCGGAAGTGCAGGTGCTGTGCCAAGGTTGCTGATGAGGCTGAGGGTGATGACCAGGAATGCGCGTTCGCTGCATGCTGGTGGTCAGGATACCCGTTGAAGCCGTGGGTGCTGGCTGGCTGTGTGACTCGCCTCACGAAAGCTTGCGGGAGTGATGATGATGATGACGTCACGCTGAAGTAGTTGCACGAAGGCTGCGTTGACGTTCATACTCGGGGTCACCAATTTAGAATTATGAGGAACAGGGTGTAAAGTTCACTCATCCACCATAGAAAAGGGAGGATCCTCCTACCAGACGGGTATTATGTCTGGCGGGCAACTGCCCATATGTTGATTTCGGATAGTCTTATCTATGTTATTCGCTCAGTAAACTCTAACTGCGAGATGTAGAAATTGTGTGACGTCATGTCTTTTTGTTTCGTAGTTTTTGTATGTGGCGGTCTAACCGCTACAAAACAAACACACACATACACACACACACACACACACACACAGATTTTCACACATTTTTTGAAAATTGAATTTGACAGTCACGTCGCGACCGACGTGGTATTTGTTTGCTCTACCCCGTGAATTTTTTTAGAGACAGAGGCGCGCGGGGGGGGCAGCCTTTACGTGTTTTGTATGGAATTTTAAACTTTTTGTATAGAAAATATGATTAAATATTACCTATGAGTAGGGGCATATGGGTTTACGGGTGGCAGAGGGGGTCGAAATTTCCATTATTTTTGCGCTAGGACGCACCGTTTTCGAGATATAAGCAAAATAAAAAAAAAGATACAGTTTTTGCAGCTGAAGTGTGTGAAGTGTGTGTTCATGCCAACTAATTTTATTCCACTCCTTTTTAATCGCGTTTAAAAATAGACTGATTTAGTTGGATAATCTAAATTTTTAGGTGAAAAACGTCAAATTCAGAAGAGCAAATTGCCATTTTCACTAAACTAATAACTCAGTGCAATCTTAGTGCTGTCAAACTAAAATATAGTTAAGTTGTGTCACCTTAGTCTATTTCAGAATGGGAAATGCTCGTTTGACAGGACTAAACAAATTTTAGTGATTTAAAAAAAAATAACTTTAGAAACTTTAAGAGGTGCTTTAGACCATCAAACTGAATAACTTTTACTTTAACTTTGAAATCGCGAAAAAAAAAACAGCTGTCCCATACAGTTTAGAACAGTAGGTATTAAACTTTACTATGGAACAACAGATTTTTTTTTTCGCGATATCAATGTATGTCCCAAACTAAAAGTTATTCAGTTCGATGGTCTAAAACACCTCTTAAAGTTTCTAAAGTAAATTTTTAACACCTTATATAGGTACACCTCTGCCTAACCCTTCGGGGAATACAGTCGTGATGTTATGTTATATTTTACATTTACATTTTTTTAGTTTATATTGTAAATTGTTAATTTGTATGTAATTGTCAATGTAAAAAAGTATTAATAATTGTACATCAAAGAACAACTCAACAATAAAGCGCCTACGCGCACAATCGATTTGGACTCTCTGCAGCAAGCTCGTCTATAAACGCACACTAATACAATAAGTTCATAAATATTCGCACTAACACATACGTATGCGCATACTCGGTCGATAGCCGGAGCGGACCAGCGAGCGACACAGCCATCCCGTCTCAATGCTCACGGGCGACTGCCGCCCGCGTCCCGCGCAGATCCCCTCTGAACCTCTATCTCTAAATGGGGACATTTTGTTTAACAAATATTGATTGATTTACAAATGCAGTTTCAAATTTGTAGTACCTTTAATCAACAATTTTTCAGTGTAATTTTTTTTCCAATCGTCAAAGCCGTTTAGAAGTAGTTAGGAATATTAGCCAAAAATAGCGTTATGGTAAATATTTTTTTAAGGCAAAAGTATTAGTCATACGAAAAAACCCAGTTTCAGATATGTTGTAGATGAATCTATAGCAAACATATATTTTTTTCAAATCATTTAACTAAGCCGTTAAGGAGAAGAAAGCTTTTTAAAGTGACCGTTTTACGGTACTAAACGAGACGTAGGCCCTTAAACATATTTGGCGAAATGTGGCTTTACTATAGGTATGCCTAACACTTCGGCGAAACAAGGCATGATGTAGTGGAGCTAGCAACTAGAAACGAGTTGGCGAGCAACAAGCAATGAGTTCGCAGCGACAACGAGCGATTACTCCATTTGAAATAAGATTAGATATTTAAAAAAACCTTTTTTACATTCAGTTGAACCGATTTTAACTCCTATAGCGTAGGCACAAGAATGACATTAAAACCAAAAAAAATGGTTACAATACCAACTGTTTACTGCAGCTGCCATAAGTCATGACTTATGGCAGCTGCAGTAAACAGTTGGTATTGTAACCATTTTTTTTGTATTTAATGTCATTCTTGTGCCTACTCTATAGGCAACCAACGTAATTAAAGTCAAAATTGGTTGAATGGACTAGAAAAAAGGTTTATAAAAGACAAATTCAAATGGAGTGTAATTTCATCCAAATCCGTGCAGCCGTTTTAGCGTGAAAGCCTGACAAACTAACAAACTCACTTTCGCATTTATAACATTGTTAAGAGAGTTATGCCCGTTTTCACCATCATTCCTTAGATTTAGGGAGTCTCTTAAGACATTTTAAGTGTTCGTTTCTACTAAGGGATCCTTTAAATATAGGGGCCCGGTATTCGGCATCTTAGCGATAAGTGACAGTTCATTTGTTGTTGAAGGTCTGTCAAGATGTCACTATTTTAATACATAATTTTCTTCTTAAATTTTTTCTTTTCTTTTAATAAGGAATTTTGAATTTGAAAAACTTAGGTAGGGGGGTCATTTAAGGAGTCTCTTAGGTTAAGAGATCCTTAGTAAGGAAGTGTTTGAGGGAACGATGGTGAAAACGGGCATTAGTGTTTTCTCGTGCGCATGCGCAGCTTTCCCAAGGGCAAAGAGACCTCTATACAAATACGAAACGATGTTTTATGCCGCTCTGCCCTACCTACGCTACGCCATGCAATTTTTTTCATACCATTAGAAGTCGACGAAATCTTATGATCTGTTTCTTTACCATACTCGCGACTCTGAGACCAAGATTTTATCATTAGGCCCTGCGCAGACGACAGACTATCCGTGACGCACTTTTTAGTCTGTGAAAATAGAACCTATGCAATTATATGCAGTAACGCACACGACGCGCAAAAAGTCCGGCGCACAAAAAATCCGTGTAATTCGGGCAGACCGCACCGCGCCGCTCCGCACAAAAAGTGTGTGAAAAAAATTGAACGTTTGCTTCAACGCGCGCTAACGCAGACGGCGCACACTTTAGTCGGCAATCTGCATTTGCTAGGGGTGGACCTAACGCACGCGATCTATTATCATGGCGCCAACTATGTTAATTCAAGAAATACAAAACAGACCAGCAATTAATAGCAACTCATCAAATGTAGTAACAGACATTTTATAAAATTTGAAAAAATTTGCCGGATTTTGTTTCAGAATTGAATGTTTAGTATGGAACTGTCCCTTCAGTAATCTTTCCGAAAGTATAGGATGTACCCAAAATTTTCTATTTCTTCTTCTTTTTCTGTACTTCATGTACAAAATAATACTTCGCGATCTCTGCACGATTTCCATAGCGTCTACGTCCCTACAGCTCTGCCGACAAAATGATCGAAGATGTGCGTCGTGTGCGTTGAGTCTGTGAAATATCCGCGACAGACTTTTTGCGCGCCATGCAGACTTTTTGCGCGCCATGCAGACTTTTTGTGCGCCGCAGACTCGATCGCACAAAAAGTGTGCCGTCTGCGCAGGGCCTTATCATAACATAACATCATAACATCACGCCTTGTTTCCCCGCAGGGTTGGGCAGAGGTGTACCTATAGTAAACCCACATTTCGCCAGTTATGTTCTAAGTTCCATGTAATTTATAGGGGGCGAGCCTATTGCTATCAACCGGGCACAAATCCAGACTCCGGGCTGCTACTGAGAAATTCCAGATAGAAAAACCCAATAACACTTTGCCCGACCCGGGGATCGAACCCAGGACCTCATGCTTAGCAGTAGCACTTGCGGCCATTAGACCAACGAGGCAGTCATTGATAATTATCATTACTACTATATCATTACTATATCATCACAAATCCACACTTGAACGGTTTCAAATCCCTAAGCGATTTCGTGCCTGCTCTTGTGTTTATTATTAAATAACATCTGTAGGTAAAAGTTAAGGGTGTTTTCTCGTGGACCTACTTTTTTGTCCTACCAGTAGGTCCACGAGGGTATGTTATTTCTGTTGGTCCTACTCAACTGCTGAAACCAACATGAACCTTCTGTATACAGAAATTAGACTAGGTGTGGTTTCAGTTGTCCTACTGCTTTCATTGAAAATAATACAAAATTACAATATTGCTTTACTATAATCAAGCAATTTGGTGGTGGGACTATCAGACTGCTAAGTCATAGGTGTCGAGTTCGAACCCAAGGCACGCATCTCTGTCTTTTCGGATTCATGTGCGTATTCCATTCTTCTCCACATGAAAACTACCTTTCGGAAGGGGCGACTAGAATCAATTTTTTTGTTTTTTTTTTTTGTAAATCTTTGACGTTCAAAAGTGCCTTTTATGTGCCTAATTGAAATAAATTATTTGACTTTGACTTATTGTATAATTATTATAAAGAGCAGTGGTGGCCCAGTGGTAACGGCGGCGACTTACGAGTTGTAGGTCGTGGGTTCAAACCCAAGCAGGCGCTTTACTTTGTGTATATTTCATCACCACTGCTCTCAAAACGGTGAAGGAAAACATCGTGAGGAAACCGGCATGTCTTAGAACCAAAAATTCGAAGACATGTGACATCTACCAACCCGCACTGGGCCCGCGTGGTGGATTACAGCCCACTCCCTCTCACAGAGAGGAGGCCTGTGTCCCAGCAGTGGGAACATTAATAGGCTGATGATGATGATGATAATTATTATAACTTGCATAAAAAACGGTGAAAGAAAACATCGTGAGGAAATCAGCGCCTGAGAAATATTTTGTCGACGGCTTGTGAAGCCAAGTCAGACACCCATGGGCCGCTGTAAAACTCTGACACTAGGTTAGTCACTAACCACACGAAAAAGGAGAAAGAAAGACAAGCAATTTTACTAGTAAATGATACGTACAAAATTTCCTATTGTTCTTAGTATTGTCAGGCTTCAACTGAATCATGTAATCCTACAAAAGCCCCAACTGTATGACTGTACTATGGTGTCCAAAATGTCAGTGAAAAATATATTGAAATTGAAATGTGTCAATTCGGACATTGTGTCTGAATATTTTGTTTCCGAGTCATCAGCAAGCCGTATATTCACTACTAGCTTCTTCCCGCGATTTCATCCGTGTGAAATTTCTTGTCCGCTGACCCAATGCATCGCATCGCATTGCTTGCCCGCACTATTACTTGTTTGCGCTTAGCGTTCCTTCTGACTTTTTTCTTTTTGTTCGGCGCCTAAGGGTAGTATGATGTTCAATAGCCTATAGCCTTTTTTGAGAATCGGGCGATCAAATACACTTTTTTTTTGGGGCACTTTTGCTTTTGACAGCGATGCAGACGAATTTTTTGATGCCCTTTAATTGTTCCCCCCGTTTTTTATATACTTGTACATATTATTACTATTATTGTTAAGTCTGTATATAAATTATTGTACTTATTAATGAAAATAAATAACTTTTTTTTTTAAATCCTACTTGTAGTTCCGGAGATTAGCGCGTTCAAACAAACATAAAAACAAACTCTTCAGTTTTATCATTAGTAAATATAGATAAATGCTGAATATTATGTAGATCCAATTAAATAGTAAAATATATGAAGATACCTAGAAAATATCAGAAGGAAAGGTCAACAGAAAATGTAGGTACACAAAGTTCCATCTTGTTTAAGTAATAGGGAAAATATTTCACTCTATTTTGACGAAGCAATTTCAATACTTTGTTATCATAGGTAAAAGGAATTAATCTTCTGAAAAGGTTCTATAATAAAATCTGTCAAGTGCGAGTTTCCGACTCGCACACGAAGGGTTCCATACCATGTCGTACAAGATTTAACACTATGAATTTTTGTAATACTTTCGTAAAGGTAACAACAGAGGCGCTATAAAAAAACAAAGATTTGTAAAGAAATTGTCTAATTTTAATGAAAAAATGTTGTTGTGTTAAAATATAGGTGTAGGAGTATATTTCATATATTTTAAGAGAAAAATATTAAGTTAACTTTATCCAGTAACATGCATTAACTAAAGTCAAAGTTATTTATTTGCTACTAACATAGTATTAGTAGGTATAAATAGGTATATATGGTAGGTAAGCAGGTAGATATGTAGGGTAGGTTAGGTACCTACCTACCCTGGTAAGAATGGTAGGGTAGGTAATTAGGTAGAAATAGGTAATTAGGAAAGGTAGATGCGCCGTAGATAAGTACTTAGTGCTAACCGTGCGAAGCCAGGCCGGGTAAAGCTAGTTACTTATAAATAAAAGGATTTCTCTTGCTACATCAGACTATACTGTACAAAATAGAATGTAAGTAGTACGCCAAATTTTAATTATAACTGTGTGTTTGCACTGGCGAAACATTCACAACAAAACATGTTGGAATCTTTATTGTCTGTCAATTTTTCATGCATAATTATTTATTTATTTAATTATTTATCAATAACAAGGTTTAAAATGACTCTTAGCTTAAAACTATGCCCCACAAAACCGTTTTCACGGTTTGTCTGCGGGAACAGAACACACAATAATAAAAAAAAAGGTTTAATCGTGCGAACACTTAATTCCCACTTAATACACTTATAAATTAAAATATCTATTCTATTTGTTCTCCCTCAACAATCTGCAACCAGTTTCCTAAGAACAATGCTTACAAACTCCTGAGAAAGAACTGCTTAAGCAATCTGGCAAATTTACCCTTTATTTCCTGACTTCTTATATCAGAAGGCAATTGGTCGAGAAGGCATGGTACTCTTTTATCGAGCGTTCGGTCGCCAAAATAATTCCTTATTCTAGGTACATCAAATTTACCTGCTGATACCATCCTAGTTGCGTGGTTATGGCTAACTAACGAGTGACGCCCCCAGCTGCCATGGCTGTTAACCAGAAGTAGGTATTTATGTTTTAAGCTGATTGGAAGAATTTTGCAAATTTTAAATAAGTTATTGTAATCATCTTTACATTTATTTTTAGTTAAATTAACAACAATATAATGTTTGACAGGAACTAGAGATTTCAACATGTTTTGTCGTGGTGTCGCCAGTGCAAACGCACGGATCAATACAGGTATTTATTTATGTTATTTTTGATAGTCATACAGAAATCTATTACTTCTTACTTATTATTTTTACACATCCCATCGGACTATGAGAGTGAGGGAAGAGAGAGTGCACTCGTGTCTGCGCACACACTTGTGCACTATGATATCTCCCGTGCCGAAGGCCAGTCTCCGTTGAGATTGGCCGCCGTGACCGAATATCTTTACACCAATAATTTTTCTCAATATGAAATTATGTCCACAACGGTTTAAGGTAACTGAATAGTACACTGTATGTGCCAGCATTCATTTCAATGTTACTGAATATATTGTCTATTGAAGTGTAGTTTTAACATGAGGTACACATGTGGGTACACACATCAACACCGTCTAGGGATACTTTGAAAAAAGTCGATAAAGTTCTTAAACTCAAAAAATACTGGCCGGTTTTAAAATCTTGTGAAGAAAGTTTATTTTGTAGACCTTTTTGGATGATCGAAATTTAAATAATCGAAATAGTATATGCTGCCATGATAGTAGGTACTTACCAATTCCATGTCATTACTCCGACTATTAAATAGTTATCTGTGGAATTTATATCGCATAATATTAGCATGAAATACAAAATTATTATTTTAAGTTGCAGAAAATCGCCCATATTATATAACATACGTTATGAATCGGCGTTTTTAGTATTTGTTGATTATAAACAGTATATGTTACATGATACACACAAGTTTCAAATTCCTAATTTGTTTAGTTGTTGAGATAGAGCTCGTACAAAAATGGTCTAAAACAGACAACTTCTACGGCCTCCTAATTCATCATTTTTGAAGATAAAAACAAATAAAAATTATATTTATTTTCAACTCGATGAGCTCTAGAAAATGATACCCCACATGCCAGGGTCAGATTATTTTTTTTTCAAAATTTAATTTTATTGTATGGCGACCCCCTTTAATTTTTTAATTTTATTATTTGTTGCTCTTGCGGCAATAGAAATGCTCAATCTGTGAAATTTTCAACTGCCTGCCTATTACGGTTCATGAGATAGAGCTCGCTGACAGACAGACGGACAGCGGAGGCTTATGAATAGGGTTCCGTTTGTCACCCTTCGGGTACGGAACCCTAAAAAAGACCCGAAATAAAGTAGGTAAACTTAGGAAGATACCTATTATAACTAGAATGGGCCTTTAATCGTGGAAAAATAGTCATTCATACTGCTGTATACAATTTGTTGAACTAAGATAATAATGTGTGCTTTCAATGAAAATCACATTGCAGTATAATTATTAAACTTTAATTTGAAAATAAAAGGCTGAATTAACAATCTCAGTATTTGGCATAGGATGCATGAAATCATGATGTGGTAAAGAATGTACAAACATTTAACTGTAGTAACTAGCTAAATTCAAAGTATTTAGAAAACAATAAAAGGTACAATATCTGAACCACTTACTTGATACACATTTCTAGTAAAATTTAAACAATGCATGTAATCAATGCACATATTATGACATTTAATATCAATGTACAGAACCGTAACTTGCTTTTCTCAAAACGGCACGAACTAGAGTACAGCTCATGTCAAATGTGTGTGTTAAATAATAATTAACAGCAAGGCCAGTTGCAACTATTTTAAAATTTTTTGTTGGTACATTGGCGTGTGCTAACTGTCATTATGGCAAATATATTTTATTTAATGTTTTGTGTTGAGTAATGTAAATTATTTGCATACTATAAAGAATCAAGTTTTTTTTCTAACTGAACAGACAGCTGTGCTGCTGGGGAGTTTGTTGCGCCACTTCTTCTCTCCAGCAAAAGCACTAGGAAGTGGTGAAGGGCGGGCGTTTTTGGGGGACTGTCTTATGTAATTTTGACGTTCGAAAAGTGCTGATTCTCAGCCTAGTTTGAATAAATGACTTTTGAATTTGAATTTGAACAAAGGTTGGTCCTTGGCAGCTCTGACAAAGCAAAGCAAAACTGCTGTGCACAACTGACCAAAACGCGAACAGAAAAAAAAAAAAAAAACCTCGTAAATAAACATCAACATCAACGATCAATCGATCAATCCATCGTTCATCGATGTATCATCGATCGATTTTTCGTTTTATGTATATTTAGCACACACTGCACACAACACACACACACACACACACAACACAACACACAACAGTCAGATCAGTTGTCTTTTGTTGTGTGTTGTGTGTGTGTGTGAGAGAGAGGTTGAAGAAGAGTAGGGAGGCTTTTTCCTAGTAGTAGGATAAAACGGGCTAGTAAACGGGGCTGCTTTGCCAGACAACCCCGAGTATCGTTTCACGTGGAAGATATTTTAATTCCTCCAAAACAGAGCTAAGACAAAGGAAAACACAAAAACGTTTCCTGACTTTGCCAACAGATACCAGCTAATCTCTCTAATACTGCTAAGTAGACAAAATAAGTATAACAGATAATACAAAACAATAGGTACACCAAAGCATTTTTCCTCTACAAAATAATTGCTGGCAAAAGATGAAGCACTCACAGTAGGCTATTTTGCGAGGCCAACCATAATCGTTTCCACTTCCCTCTGTCATTATCTTCTGAGTAAATTGATGCTTAATGTCTATCATTTTGTAGAGATGTTAGGCTTGAATATTACTGTAAGTACCTGAGAATTGATATGGTTAATATGATGGCCTTGAGGAAACAGAAATTGGAAGGCTGTATTGGAAAACTGAGACACATTTTTGCGATTAGATTGTGTGAGGAATGATATGAAAGAGAAGGGAGTGAATAATAGCGTATTTATTTATTTATATAACAGCTTTATTTATTTATTTATTTATATAACAGCTTAAACTATCCTTACAGGGATCACCCTAATGCGACAGCTAAGAACTTAAAACTAAACTACATTATAAGTATACTTACAACTACATAAATTAGAATAAAGAAAAAATTAAAACTAACAACATTATTAAAATTAAGAAACACAAAACATGTCTTCACATACTTGCATAGCATTGCATAGCTTGACTGTGGACAGAGGAGAATAGAAGAAGAAAAAGTGTTTGCCGACTCCAAGAAATATGGAAGAAGGGTAGGAGGATATGATGATCATTTTTGCGTTAGAAGGCCATGTGGTTTCAGGAAAAATAAAGCCACTTAAAAATAGGCACACTATATCACCACTAAATTCAAATTCAAATTATTTATTTGTAAACATAGGTTACAGATACACAGGTGTGTGAGATGTTACATTTTTGTTAGTTCTCTATGCTTTGCCATTAGGCGTACAAATGTTAGTAGTATCAATTTAATATCAAGTCTAATTCTAGAAAGAGCTAGAGTGTTGGGCAAATCAATATAATATAGTATGACAATAAATTATCTTGGTCACACTGATGGTTCAAAACTTAGATATTTAATTACACCATCAATCTGCCTTGCCTTTTCCCAACTATGTTGGGGTCGGCTTCCAGTCTAACTAGATGCAGCTGAATACCAGTATTTTACATGGATTGACTGCCTATCTGACCTGCACAACCCAGTAAAATATGATACCCGTTGGTAAGACTGGTTGTCAGACTTTCTGGCTTCAGACGACCTGCAACGACTGTTAAAGATCCACGAATGACAGTCGGGACCAACGGCTTAACGTGCTTTCTGAGGCACGGAGGAGACTTGGTATGTAAAGATGGTCACCCATCCACGGACCAACTACGGCAAGCGTAGCTTTACCGATCAACCCGTGCGGCTGTAATTATTTAGCCATGAGCTCCTTCGTGAGCTTAGTTACACCATCTTTCTTCAAAAACCACATTTTGCTTTAGTTTGGGTACTACGAAACCTATTTCTACTGAGATCGTCCACAGTTTATCAGTTAGCAATCAAACTCAAACTCAAAGCATTTATTTCAATTAAACCGTATACAGGCACTTTTGAATTATCAAGGAGTTGTTCAGTCAGAAATATGAAGCTAGTTGCCCATTCCGAAGCATAGTAGGTACCTATGGAGAAGAACGGGCAAGAAACTCCACGAGCACTCTTTAAACAATTGTTGCAAAATAGTGGTTACATCATTCGTGTTTAAATTATACATGTGACAACAATGTAAAAAGATGAAAGCGTTTTTAATAAAAAGATAAAAACAATTCAAAGATTAAAATAAATTAAAATAAGCCATGGCAGCTAAGAGATAATCAGTCCCAACTGACGACAGTGTTCCCTATATATCATTTCATGTCATATACATGATAGTTCAGCAAGGTTATGATAATATTAATTAATTGAGATACCGTCAACAAACAAAATATTTCACCCATTTCATAATGGTCATCGCAACCAAATACGCAAGCTCAAAAGCTTTTGTAGCCGTAATTTAGGAGTAACTACAAAATAGTGCTTTAATTGCTGGCCTTCCCCTAAATAGCGGGGGAGGGGCAAATGCTGGTGCTGAGTTTTGCATTAAACCTAATAGTGCCTAATGTTTTAGACGCTTCCGCAAAGAATGAAAGCCCTGACGGGTTTATGGGCCAGGGGTGGAAAATTACCGGTCATAAGTTTCGTTATTGTGAGTTAAGACAATGCTTGTTTGTGCTTTTTCATTTATTTAATTAAACGAAAAATATTTTGGTGCTTCTACTTCACCATTTATACTGGCACTTACTTACTTACTTGTTATTAGATAAGTTCATATCTATTTCATAATTACGGGTACTTAGGTTCGCATTACATTATTATTATAGCTCATACTAGCTTCAGCTCGCGACTTCGTTCACGCGGAAGTCGTAAAACACCACAATATACTACAATAACAGTCACTTTTTTATAAAACTTCCCTGTATACTACGTACGTTTGTAGTTTTGTTCTCAGCCAAAAAAGTAGCTTTGTACTGGACTACCATTACCATCAATACTATTTATGTTCAGTTACCGCTAAATACTCCAAATAATATTATTCCCGTAACAATTCTCCGAGCCACAAAAACCCCTTAATATCTCCGACCAATAGACGAAAAATTGTATTTCCTGGTACGGATCGATGCCAGTCAAATTGACATTAGGAAAAGCCGGTTCTGTTCCAAATGTTATAAATAATACAGAAACATTCTCTCTAATTACACCAACAGAGTTACCCTTGAAAGTTTACTAAAACACCAATTATTTATAAGTTAGCTTTGGGTAATAATACCCTTTTCGACTCACACATGGATCGTTTTAAAAATGTATGGTAAACTAATTACTTTTTTATAGTATCGAAAGTTTGAATAACATTTTACTTATGGGCATTGAACAAATAATGAGTTTTGTTATTTTTATCGAAATATCTTAATTATTCGGTTTTTATTGGGTTTCCTTATTGGCGCCCAGATGGGACAGTAGTGTCTAGTTTTATCTAACTACCCTCAATTTTATTATGGCTTTTTCTAATTATACGTTCAAAACATGTCATCAATACTTCAAGGTCGTTTGTTATTTTATTGATTGTAGTCTAATTATATAGGAAGTGATATTGAAGGACTCCAAAGTACTTACCATAATTTCTTTTGAAAGGCATGTTTTGATTTTTTTACACTTACATAGTAAGTTGTACAAGACCAATTTGACCAAGTTTCTAACGTTTTAGTTTTTCAATCAATCTGACTATATAAGTAAAGCTTACATGCTTAGTTAACTTCTTACTTATAACAATATTAAAGACACATACGTGAACAATATTATTTGACGAGTAAACACCATAAGTAAATACGCATAGGTACAGTCAATAACAACGGTAACTATCAATTAGTGACATAATGTTAACCGGGTTTTTGTGTTGACATGTCGGTTGGTGTTTACACAAAGTTAGGTTTAATAATTTTGTTGGCTAAACAAAGTAATTTTGTTGATAGTATGTAAACAATATTTACTGTCACAATGTTTCCAATTATCAATCTATTTGGCGAAATAATAACGATCATAATATTATTTAACTAGATGGAACTAGGATTTCGGATTTGAAGTGGTCGCGGGAGCCCGCTGGATGTGGGAAGTGCAGGACGTTGTGGAAACGCATGGGGGAGGCATATATCCAGCAATAGACGTTTCTCGGTTGAAATGATAATGAAGACCCAAGATTTCACTTTTTGTCATAGACAGAAAGAAAGAAACATGTTTTATTCATATGCTGTGGCCGCATCTGCGACTATCGTGACAAAGCAATGCGTGCCGATGCTTCGTATGTTTTGCTCGCTAACAAGCTATCGCGCTAATTTGGTGGTCACTTTAGCGGTTTCGCCTCGTTTATTATGTACTGCCATCCGGGCGATAAGTGCTACGCAGCCCGAACTATCACAAGGATAACCGATAATAGTTTGCCACATCTGCGTGTATCGTATCTCTGTGCGAAGGTTCGTCACGATAGACGCAGAGAGATACAGAAACACGCTATATAAAAGAGGCAAGTCAGCTCCAATACTTAATAACGACGAAGATGTTAAGTTTATGACAATGAATTCTTGTCACTTTACAACACCACACCGCTCGAGACATTTCTAAAAAGGTTCCAAGGCCAACTGTCTAGCCAATTTGTTTCAAGACCTACCATTTAAGTGTATTGCTAATAAATACAAGGTCAAATTAAAATAACTGGCGAAACTCCGCAGATGTGATGGGATCGATATTAGAACATGAAAAACCAAAAATAGTTTGGAAAATCCAAAAGTGCACGCCTCATACTTATCACTCATTCATAAACGAAAAAAAAATTCAAAACATAGTTTAAAAATGAACAATTTATCACTTTTCATTAAGTCGTAATGTCAACGACTGACAAAGATATTTACTTGGCGGTTGCTAGGCAACTTCAAGTCAAAGGTTGGAAATATTTAGTTAAAGATATTATATTTTAGTTAGTATTTTATTAATTATAATTAAACTACTTTGAATAAAAGAGCCATTTTCAATAGGGTTCCTTCTACGGCTGACACGAATGTATAAAAAAAAAATTGACTCAATTAATTGATTTTATCGCAAGCTACAATGTTTTCAGGGTTCAAAATTGACGGACAGGAATTTTTTTTCAACTATTTTTATGCTTTTTCCATTTCTGCTGCATTAAATCAACTGTTAAAAAGTACAGTATTAATCTCCATTTAATCATCTATACAATGGTATATAATGTAAGTAGGTTCTGTGTACTAGCAGGAGTGTAACAATAAAAACAGTTACAGAAATGGGGCAAAAATTGTTTTTCGATCGTAGAGCACACTCTAATGCTTCGCATTACGAGTCGTGCAAAAGTGCTTGTCGGACCATGCACATTGAAGGGTTCCGTAGTTGGGATGATTTTTTTACCCCAAGAACACAACTAACATTGTAGTTGAAAAACATGTTCTCCCTTATATTCCAACTGCAAAATTTAAGTTTGTATGCAGACTATTGAGAGATTTACCATGTTATTTTAAGACTATAGAGTTCTTATAATTTAATATAGTTTTGTTAAATTTCTTATAATTTCCTGTAATTTATTTACAAAAAAAACTGATATTTCTTAAATTAATCACCGTCGTACCTACCTAACCTTTCGTTACCTATTTGACCTTGTTTGTAAATATTTGGAAATTTTACGCCTATTGGTGCCTGCGAAACTGATATTTCTCAAATTAATTACGATCGGTGACCTTTCGTTAGATACCTATTTGACCCTCTATGTAAATATTTGGAAATTTACGCCTGCGTATAAATTGAAAATGTTCCTCCATTTTCCTATAGGGGTAAACAGAAACTATCAAAGGCCATGTGCTACACTCCCTATTAAATATTTATATTACACATAAACAAGAATTAATTCCACCCTAGATCACATTTATGCGCCTTTACTACGTTATGACGGGTACAAAGAGAATACCTAATAGGGTTTGTCATAGT
This sequence comes from Conistra vaccinii, assembly GCA_948150665.1. NCBI lineage: Eukaryota > Metazoa > Arthropoda > Insecta > Lepidoptera > Noctuidae > Conistra > Conistra vaccinii. The sequence goes on along the minus strand of OX411326.1, from coordinate 3,886,786 downwards.
TATTATAAGTTTTAAGGTATGTACGGCTATTACCCTTTAGCTATGACCTATACGCTCAAACGACACGAGTCTTGCGACAGCAATTATGGAGAAAAACAAATGAAAGAAGTTGTTCAGAGCCGACGACGGTTTGGCGCGTAATACTCATGCGACGGAAATATGTGACGAGTGATTTGGCACGCTAGTGAATCAAATATACTAGCTAACATATTAGCAGCCACGACTAAAAAGCGAGTGCGACTGGCAATCGCGGTCTGACAAGTTCCCGTCGCCACTGACGGGACGTGGTGTGACATGGCGTCGCGCGTTCGTGTCGCTTGACGCAAATCGCGTCGCAAGTCCTATCGCCCGAGGTCGTGAAGGCCCTTAGGGAATTGTAGGGCCTACTTAGAACTTAGAAGTTGTTATTCTATGTTTTAGTCTTGTCAGGATGTTATTAAACAAGTTTAAATTACTTAGATAGGTCACTTTGGAGTACCTAGAATAATAATGTTGGTAGAAGTGGTCTTTGTGAAAGTGGCTCTCATGAAACATTGAAGACTGTCTGTTTCTGACCCAATTTTCTATATTCCAGTATGAAAATGGACTCTGATAAAATAACTGACTACTGGCTTGGTGTTAATTTGTAATCTACAAGAAATTGCAGAGATTACCAAGTGGTAATTTTTTGCAATTTCTTGTAGAGTTATTTTTTTGACAGGTTACCGGCTATAGGTTCACCCTAAAGACCAGGTATTAATATTACAAGGGGCTAAGGGCAAAATACACTTAAACATCTACTTAACTCTTCGGTGAACACAGTGTGACTTAGCTCTGTTGCTGTTAACCTGTATCAACCCACAGAAAAAGGGCAAAGACTTTCCCCATGACTTCCAGTGCTTGCTCTTTTATGTGGTCTTAGTGAACCTTTATCAAATATTGACACAAATATCAAATTCAACATACACGTATGACTAATCCAACCCCTCATAATAACCTTAGTGAACACATGTCTAAACAGAAATTTTAATTATTAATACGAAATATACTAAGGTGCTTCGCGAAGCTAAGGTAAGATGCTTGCTTTAATTTCCGGGCTGCGTCCTGGCGTACTGTAATCTCGGCGCCATCTTGTATATTTCGTCTGTTTGTATTCGCTACAGTGTATTTACTGCTTTAGTTTTGTTTGTTTTTCTTGTTTGCTGATTGGAATGTTTTTAATTTAAGCTTAGTATCCAATAAGGCTGGAAGCTGTTGATGTAGTGCAATTAGCGGGAAAGTAAAGCTGTTGTTTGACTGTTTTAGTAAAAGGACCATTCACTCTGTGTTTAGGGTGTCGTAATAATAGACTAAAGTATTACGTAATTTTTTTTTTATTTAGGTGGGATGTCATCAAATGACTTCTCCCGCTCGGGCGGAGCGGAAGGGCGTGTCTGACTCTTACTGACTAAAACCCACCCGTGTTCCTTCCCTTGCCTTGCCAGGGGCCACGGTTTCCCCTTGGGACTACCCGCAACCCCGGTAAAGTATTACGTCTGGAGGAAGGGCAATGATCAGAAGCACTTTTCTGAGGTACAATAAATTATCGATTAGATTTATAGATAGGTAAACAGGAAAGCGTATTTGCTTTAAAAGTACACTACACAAAAAATACAAACAAAACTAAACATTGAGATCAATGTAAACTAGAGAAGACACCGTGAACAAAAAATGTGTCCCTCGGATGTCGAGTTTGACAACTGCGGTGCATGCGCGGTGCAAGGAGATTCTCATACTGCCGTCCGCAAGCTATAATGCCGTTATCTCGCATCTGGTCGATTTTCGTTTTTTAATGGCACCATAATCAGAAAAAAATTCTCTATCTTTCTGTTTAAGCAGTATTTTTCTACGATGTATGGATCCAGAAATAAAAAAAATTAAATCGCCGTTAAGTTGCCTTTTTAAATATATTTACTACGCTAAAACGCAGGTAAGCAACATTACTAAACTAAAAAGTCACTAAGGGCTTATAACTAACATTTTAACTAGCATTTTTACCATCAATTGCGAAACTAAATTGCCGTTAAAAGAATTTCCTACTCTATTCTGAGGTTAAAGTACTTTAACGGTTTTGTAGTTCTGCTTTCTTTCAAATTACAGTATTCTAAATCCAACGCTAAAAAGCCGTTAAATGAAAGTACTAGACAAAAATGTCGTTAAATGGCACTTAACGGCATTTTTAAAAAGGAAATATAAATATTTTGCATACTAAATCAATCACAAAAATACAATTATTCCTCATTACTACACTAAAACGCGGTTATCTACCGTCGATCGCTTGACCTGCGCTCCCCCCCCCAAGTCCGTTTATCGATGAAACAGGCCTACATAGAGAGGAATTATACAGATCTTGCAGCGTTGACTCGAGATTATGCATTTGATGGCTAACAAGTATCAAATCATCAGCGAATCGCAGGTGTGACAAGTAGACCCCGTTCGCGTTGATATTTACCGCAATTTTGTCCCATTCAAGCGTCTTTATAACAACCTCTAAGGTACGTTTTTAACGTCAGTCAAAACACAAGCATTACTTACTCTTTTATAGCCTTTTGATTGGTTGAAACTAGTTTTAAGTAATGCTTGAGCCTTGAGTGAGGTTCTGTAATACGTACTAAAACTGCAGTAAATAACTTGAGTGAAATGGCCTTTGCCGAACAACTCTTCTGATTGGAACTCAGCCAGTTCAAGAATCGAGCCGCACCTGCTTGGTCGCCGACCTGTACAGCTTCCGGAGGACATCCACATACCGTGCATTGATCTGAATCAAACACAGCCCAGTGCTCTACGCTATCAAAAGCTTTTTCGTCATCAAGCAAAGAGGCTGTTTGTACTCGTTGCATTTCTCCATCAACTGTTTCACGGTGTAACTGTGGTCGATCGTAGAGTATCCACTCCGGAAGCCTGCCTGTTCTATGGACTGATAGTCGTCCAGCTGGCGTGTGAGTCTGTGTCACAGTACTTTGGCGAAAACTTTGTACAGTTGAGAGAGAAAGCTTGGTCGGTAGTTTTGAAGTTAGGAGCAATCTCCCTTTTTGTATAGAATCGTTACCACGGCGTTTTTCGACGACTGAGCCGTGTGACCACCATATAGTACCTTGTTGAAGAGTTCCACTAGCTTTCACCGTAGGATCTGGTCCTGAGAGAGAGCCTCAGGAGACTTATCTTTTTATCTTGCGTTTAAGAGGGTTTATTCTGAAAGTTGGCAACGTCGCAAATAGATGTCAAATATTTCGCTGTTTTGATTAATTTGATAATATTTCTGTATGGAAATAAAAAATGTGGCTAACTAGCGAACTAGAATATTGATTAAGAAATGCAACAATTAATATCGTAACACCGAATAGTTAGTTTTAGATGTAAAAAAAGTATTTGGAAACTTTCCAAATGCCTTTTTTACACCTAAAACGGGTACAACATCAAATTCAATGTTATAATTGCAATTCATTATTAATATTCTAGTTAGTTAGTTAGCCACATTTCTTATTTCCATACAGTATTATTTCCAAATTAATCAAAACAGGTAACTATTTGACAGGTATTTACGACGTTGCCAACTTTTAGAATGCACCCTCTTAAGTGCTCATTCCACCTCACAAGGTAGAATGGCAGGCCAAAATCCTCGATATGACACTCGGTTGGTTCGACTCTTGGGTCTTCACTTGTGAGATTCGGTTGTGTTGCAGTTGATGAGTACAATTCTGTGTACAAGTCTTCCACAACGCTCAATATTTATTGGTTTTTTACCCAATTTGTTACGGCGGTTTCTTTAGCATCCATTAGGCTAATTTGCTTCTAAGCGCTAAGTTTCTTCCGAATAATTTTTGTTCCTCGGTTACCGGTAATGTTTTCATTATGGTATTCGGGTTGTAAATTCGCAGATAATTTCGTAGTCGAAACTCAACGACGCTCTAACCAAGCGATGGTCACTTCCGGTTTTAAAATGACCTGACCAGATACGTCAGTTATTACCTACGTGTTTTTGGGAAGCAATCACATAGCTCATTTTTGGTCTTGCCATTAGGACTGGCCCAGGTCCACTTCCTTACTGGTCATTTTTTAAAGAATGTATTCATAACGTAGACCTTTTTTTTAGTAAGTCAACCAGAGTCTGACGTCTCTAATCGCGAGTGCCAAGACCAAAACTACTGACAGATCTCGCCTTACATAATTACGGGCCTACTTCAGCATTGAAGTCTCCTATTAAAGTGGTAATGTAACAGGGGTTTTCTATGAGAGCTTTGTTAAGTCTTCATAGAACTGCTCAACTTTATCATCATCATAATTATAATTACGGGCATAAACTTGGATAACCTTTAGTGAGTAGCGCTTTTTAAAAGCTTTTATTTAAGCTTTACTATTGCATATCAAACGCTTGTGGAAATACTCATAAGTCCTGGATAGTAGTAAGTGAGATTAAGGCGATCTCCGTCCGTAACGTCCTGGTCTTAAAGCATGCCAGAGTCAGGGTCATCGGTCAGTGGCCGGATCGCATCCAGGGATTCTTTGCACACTGCAAATATTTTTTATTGTTTATTTTGATCTCAACTCATCATTTACAAGATAAAAATTGTTTCTTTTTGTTATTTGCTAAGATCGCATTTTCAATTATTTTATGTAAGTTCTTATAAAGTGATTTTGTAAAAATTAAAGAAGACTGTGTCATTAAATGATTGATAATTTATATTTCTATACATAAGCTCTTTTATTTCTGTAAGTACTACCTTTTTATTTGATTGTCGGTTCCGCCGTTACATTTTAATGTTTTGTATTTAGCGGCATTTTAGCTATGTAACCAAACTATAAAAAGAATGCTGGAATAATATTCTTATAAGTTACTATACTTAAGTGCGGCAAAGTGGCTTTAGCTGCATTAAGGTTTAGCATAGTGTTTGTTCTCGGAGTCATTATGCTTAGCTATAACAACGTTAAAGTATTTAGCGGCATTATAGTTTAGTAATTAAGCGCTTTTTTTTTTGTTTTTTAAAGATCAATAAAATTAAACGAAAATCAAACACTAAAATGCCGTTAAGGTATGCTTAGCGGCATTATAGTCGTGGTTGGGTAAGCTGTAAATTGTAAAAATACTAAACTATAACGCAAAATACCTATTTTTGTTAAGGTTAAGTCATTGTTAAGAAGTGAAAGTATGACTATTTAAAAGAGCAAATCTAGATCTATTTTTTGATACCAGTATCTCTTGCATATGAGTTATAGATATGAAACGGCACCCATTTCTAATTTCTCCGCGCTTTTTTGTCCATAACTCGAAATATGATTTTGTTGGATAACGGCTTTTTAGCTTTAGGACGGCAGCATAGGTATCCGTACCCGCAGATGAGACACAGTCTGCTTCTTCTGCCTACTTGATAACTAATTTACCACAGCGCTAGATTTGCTGCGGAAGTGTATTTATTCTCGGCAAAAAGGTCTTATTTTCGGTCTTAATTCTTAAGTAAGGTCTTAATTCCTACTTTGTCTCGTTCAACTGCGGCGATCGCGCCGCAGTTGAACGAGACAAAGTAGGAATTCACGGTGTCTTCTCTAGTACGTTAGTACTTATATCTCGATGAAACTAAATGATATTATTGACCGTATTGTTCACTGAAGTTTTAAGATACGTTAGACGACGTATATTTAGTAATCCGCTTAAAATCGACACGTCAATCAACAAGTCAATCGTCATCCTGAGGATGCCTCGTTGAGAGATGAAACACGTGTGGATTTCTTACAGGGTGCTTTATGACTCTTTAAGAACAGTTAAGCGGATTAGGGTACTAAAAATAAACGTCGTCTATTGTTTTTTTTTAATGGATTTCCGCAAAGTCACGCCTTGGTCAATGAACTATCTTGTAGTTTTAAGCGTATACTGTAATAACCAATGATGGAGCAAATGTAATATAATGTCAATGAGCAAAGGGCATATTTGTTGCTGTAATGATAACAAAATGAGTAAAATAATACTGTAACATCTGGCTACGGTTGAAGGTTACATTTACCTCTTTTAGACTCGATTTATATCGTTAGATTTCAACAATGAATCTTCCAATTTAAGAACTTCAAGTGCATCCACAGCCCCCTACACAGTTGTAACAGCAAATAATCCCCTCGATAGTTAAAACTCAAAGGCTGTGCGACAAATAAGCAACTCACAAAGGTAAATCTCAATCAAACGTAACAAAACAAGCTTAGTATACGGACAAAGGAGGACTTGTTAAAAATGAGCGTAAAAAACATCGGGCCCCGCAGGCGTTTCATTTGTGCCTTTTGTTTGCACAGCCAGCTTCTTCATTAAACGTTAGGGGCGACAATATTAGCTGGTGTACTACAGAGCTCGATATTACTAACATTTTCAAAGGGGTTTCTGATACGTTGATAATGTGACAGGTTTTTGATGTGTAACAATTTCCTCTCCCTTTCCTGCAATTTGTACACAGCACACTTAATTATACCCAAAAAATCTGTGGAAGTGATTTCGTAGACAGGAACGAAGTGTTTAACAGGAAGCCGGGAAAGCGCACGCTATTTGATTTGACCAATGAGCGCGCGCGGTGCCAGAGTTGGCAGTCAGAAACGAATTACCAAGCTGATATGTCAGATATTACGCATCATATGCGACTACTGTATGTTCGCTCGTTTTGTGAGAATTATGTAACTTTATGAAGTTCTTACATAACATATAGTATATACATAATCAGCCTATTAACCGCTAAAGATTCGTGACTCCAGCGCCACGCGCGTGCGGAAATCCAGCGAACTACCCACCGGCGCAGCGGAGATAAGAGCTCGCTAACATAAACAAATACTGAGATCTTTTTGTTACGTAAATAGTCTTATCGTTAATGGTTTTGGGTTCCTGATTAGACAAAGGATTTTTTATAATACTTAGAATCTTTGTAAGCGAACGCTAGTATTGATAAATAAACATTCTTATCAGATTCTTATAAGAAATTCCTTTGTTCACTGTTTTGATTATTTATAATAAAACTACTGGTTCGATTCACATGAAACTTCGCAGGATACATTATGAATACATATACTATCGGTCAAAACCATTTTTTACGAACAAACACAATAAATAAAAACACCAATAATTAAAAAAGTTCAATAATAGGTATCCGTATCATTACGTAACATTACTTAGTTGATAAAAAATATTGAACTCCAATTTTTTTCTGAAAAATGGCATATATAGTATGCAATAACTAATAAATAATATAAAATAAATGACTTACCAGCGATTACATGCACAAAACACACACAAAACTCAAAATTTCACATCAACACATTTTTTCACTACCGAGTTTGTTTACATTTTTTGATGGGTCCGTAATAGGTAATTACGATGTTATTTTGTGCAAATTTTATCTATATACGATGACGACACTACTTAATTATTGAAATAACACCATTTCCCGTCGATTTACACTTAAAAAACAATAGAAAATGAATAAATAGAACGCGGAGTGCAGTGCACGGCACGCATGCGCGGACGCCATTTTGCCGTACCAAAAATGTTCAATTTTTACTTTTTTTTAGAGTTGTTTCTGCATATTTTGACGTTTTAGTCGATTTATTTGACAGGTATATTATCCTACCATAAATTAAAGCCAAGAACAGACTAGATCTGCCCATACATAGAGTAAAATCGGCCGTTGCATCGATGCCTATACACTGACGCATTACTGCCTCGTCGGGGCTTTACGGTTTTGGGTGCGCGTAACAGATCTGTCGTCGCGAGACTTTACCGGTATGTTCCCACTGCTGGGACACAGGTCTCTTCTCTGTGAGAGGGAGTGGGCTGTAATCTACCATGCGGGCCCAGTGCGGGTTGGTAGATTACATGTCTTCGAATTTTTGGTTCTAGGACATGCGTTTCCTTCACCGTTTTGAGAGCAGTGGTGATGAAATTATTTACACAAAGTAAAGCGCCTGCTTGGGTTCGAACCGACGAGCTACAACTCGTAAGTCGGGGCCGTTACAACTGGGCTACCACTGCTCTCTGAAGTTCTTACTAATATTAAATTATAGCCTTAGTTTTACCTAAGATACTATATCGCATCATCTTCTTTTCGTGTGTATGTAACTAACCTGGGGTTCTACATTCTAAGTGAAATCCGTAGTTTCGGTGGAAAGTACGGGCACTTCGTAACTCACCGTGCTGACTTCGAAGTAACTGCGGCCGAAACTTGTTACTAACCACACGAAAAGAAGATGATGAGATAAAGTATCTACTAAATATTAATAGAGAAATTACGAATATTATTATGTGGCAAGATTTATATTCTAAGACTTAAGATTATGTATAAATGTTCTGCGTTATTATAATTTACTGTTTAAAAAAATCTTGTACAGTCACGAGCACCAATATGTTTAAAAATTATTTGCTCCTACTGTGTTGATTGTTATTTTATGTTGTTACAAATATAGTATTTTGGAACCCATATTAGTATGAAATAGGCCTTATCTATAAGTTGCAGTCAATATTCCACGAGAAAATCGCTTTAGAATTTTGCTAAGTGGATCCATATTGGTGCTCGTGACATACGATTGTTTTGCGAAGTGAATAGGTATTAGAGGTTTTAGATTAGGTAATACCTACTTCACGTAAAAATTGTGACCCTACTATACATGAGAAATTAGAGCCACAATTGATAAACATGTGTGAACTTACTTTAACCCGTAAAAGAAAACATAGTATAACAATATTCTTTTAAGAACTCATAACAGCCCTTTCGCACGGCAGTCCAGTTTTGCAGGATCGGCTTTTTACGGTATCCTGCTAAACTGGACGCTGTGTTCACATGGCAGTTCAGTTTTGCAGGATTCAGTAAAAAGTCCAGCAGCAACAGTGTCCAGCAAAAAACCGCACGCAGGAATAGCAGTGTTCGCTATTGAAATATATGTGTGATTAAACGGGATCCCGCTTTTTACTGGACTTCGGATCCAGTTTCTAGTGAAAAAACCGAACGGCACAATTCGACCGGATCGGTTTTTTGCAGGATCCCGCATGCGGGATGCTCGTGTGAACGCTAGCATATAAACACATTCGCCATCAAACGGGATCCTGTTAAAAACTGGACTGCCGTGTGAAAGGGCTGTAACTCAGCATAACTCTACAAGTCTAACACTTCAAAAACCACTGCAGAACTAGGCCTAACAATCCTAATTTTAGCTTGACACCTCAACCGTATAACAAAACAAGCGCGACAATTCACGAATACGCACCTAATTACCCTTCTTACTCGGCAAAGAAACCTCAAAGATTTAACCCGACACAAGTAAACCACCAACACGTTTTAAGGGTTGTTACTCAACAAAATTGGAATTGAAACTGAGCATTGGCCCAACCGAGTGTGTCTGAGCGTAGCGCAGCATTGAAACGTTGAAATTATTTCGGCATCGCCCTTTAATTTCGCCGACAAAAGGTGTCATTATTTTTTAATTAAATTAGACGAGGTTTGGTGTGGTAATGGTGTTCTGCTTTTAGGAGAAGTGGGATATTTAGGTTTAGTACAAACGTGTTTAGATACGGTAATTTGTAAATAGCTGTTGTTAAGCAGGGATGTAAGCTAAAAGCGGGAGAAAATTGTAGTGCTGACTGTGAATCTGAATTTAACCAAAACGAGGTTGCTTTTGAATACTTAGAGCAGATACATCTAGGTTAATGACTAAGTGTAAGCTTTGTTTTATTACTAGCTGTGCCCGCGAATTCGCTGACGTGACTGTTCGTTTGGCATTTATACATAATATAGCATATCTCCATGTTTTGTCAAGTCGTAAAAAACCATGCGGAATAGGGGGGTTCGCTAGTTAAATATAAATCAATGGAGGTAGTGATATTTTTGCAATATTTGTATTCAATATCATGTCATTTTATTTTATTACTAGCTGCCCGCCCCGGCTTCGCACGGGTAGCACTAAGTACTTACCTATCTACGAGTTTTCGCACGCGTTTCGTGGCCCGATTCGAATTGGCATCAAAAACCTTTGCTCATTAGCTTTTTATACTGTGAAATCGCTAGTAGAATAAACATCGAGCGTTCTCACAGAAAATAATTTTGGAATACTACCCACGTAGTTAATCTTCATACATTTTACACGTTTTCTATGAACAAAGGCCGAATCGGTCACCTATATTTTTGTAGGCCAGTTTTATATTTAGAATTATTTAGAAGGTACATATCGATTGTCGATTATTATCTTTGTTAAATTTTAAGCTCTGTTAAAACTACTTATTATGTGTAGTACACCTCCTGATTGCTTTATCAATTTTGACAACTATTAACACTAAATTGAAACGACCTTAAGAGCCCTATTATATTTCGACTGATTTCGACGGTGATTTTTGCGTTAAATGGGCAACTTTGGCGTTCTTGTTCTGAGTAACTGAAAGACTTGGACAACTATGACTTATTGAGTTGTGGAGAATAGTTATTAGTATAGGACATAGCAGCCTCGCTATTTGCAATTGTTTATATAAAGCCAAAATTCCGAAGTAAGTTTTTCAAAAAATGCGCGACGGCTCTTTTTTGAGCTCGTGGTTAGAACTATTGTACATAGCAAATGAAATGAAAAATTTAAAATAAGATCTTTTAAAAAGTGTTGTAGTTCATAGCGCCCTCAGAATTTTGAAATATATTTATAGGATATCTAAAAAAAATCCAATTCAAAATAAAAAACGCTCAGAATTAACTGTAAATTTCTCCTTTCTACATTCATATTTTACGTAAAATTTATACCAGAATAAACGTTTGTTCATAGGAAATTAAAATTGCATACTTAAAAAACAAAAACTTTATTATATAACTCATAACTCATAATAAGCATAATTACAACTGCCAAATTGCTACTTATGCGATGCATCGGGCGCTCGAACTGTCAAAACGCAATTTTGTGATAGCCCTCTTAAGGTTGAAACTATCTAACTATCATATTAACAAATAGACCTCGATCGTTTTATGACGTGCAAGTGATTCAACCTTAGGATTATAAAGCATACTCTGTAAACACTAAGTCCGTTATTGCGGCCGAAGTAACGAGGGCTTATTACTTCGTTTCACTTACGGACATAAGATTAGTTCGGGGTCTGTTCTAAGAATGAATGTCAACACAATTTGACAGTTGTTCCTACTGCCAGTGTGTTGTGCCCGTCCGAAAAGTTGAATTATTCACTTGTTTTGAAGGTATAACTACTTTTGACTGGCCCGTATCTTCGTTGATAGAGTTTGTGGGGGATAGCGACCGTTTCTGATGAAGATGGAAATGAAACTCGAAGCTTGGATCTTGTACTGGAGCAAACGGTGGGGAGGAATTATGCTGGAGCTCGGGCAGAGTTTCTTCTCATTAGATGTGTTCTCGTTGCGTGCTGGGATCGAAGTGACGGTCCGCCAAATCGGCCCGTCTTTTATACACAAACGCGTAAGCGCGCGCCACCCTCTGCCCGCACTCCCCTTCTTCACCCCCGCTAGCTTTATTTATTGTTTTCTTATTAAAATATTTACATTACAGTGTCTTATTTACTATGTCCTTACAGCTATTCTTATTACCTAACTATTGACATATAATGCTAGTCTCTGCGACGTCCCATTTAGCTGTGGCGTGAGGGTACATTACTATTTCCCTGCCCCCCGCCTCAGCACTATAAAAGCGCTCTGTCGAGCGCGCGCGCTCGTTATTCTTATTGGGAACGTCGCAGAGGTAAGGGGAATGAAACATACCAATTTTAATCGTTTATTTACCTTATGTGAATAACTATTTACTATATTACATTAGTTAAAACTTTAAACATTAGCTTATGAATTTACTTAACAATTTTACAAGTTAGATTCTTATTATAATATCTTCATTTCTTATAAGAACAATAGTTTTACTTTATTATTTTATTATTAGACTAATAAAAACATTAACACAGTATGAGATATGATACAAAACATAAATTTTCACTATAAACATTCCGCATTTTCCGTAGCGGTCGACGCGCTAGTTGCGCCCACGAACGAGGTGACCTTAGGGCATCGTGCACATTCTCCCGCCGTCGCCACGCTAGCGCTGCGACTCCGTTGGTAACACGATGATCTTCTTCGTAGGACGTCTCAGGACATGGCCGCCGCTGATGGTGACGTCGACGACTCGAACCTCCCCGTCGGCACCTGGGTGCAGCTGGCTAATGAGACCTCGTGGCCAGGTGTTTCGTGGTAGGTTCCCGTCGCAGATGATGACGAGGTCACCGACCTTCGGCTGGACACCTGTGCTGATGGGCTCCCGCCGGTGTTGCAGTAGGGGCAGGTACTCCTTGACCCATCTTCTCCAGAAGATGTCCGCCAGGACTTGAGCTCGTTTCCATTGCTGGCGGGCTGTCACGTCGCTTTCTTCGAAGTGACCTGGAGCTGGCACGTGGGAGTTGGGCCCGATGAGTATGTGGTTCGGTGTCAGCGCTTCGGGCTCGTGCGGGTCGACTGAGACATGGGTGAGAGGTCGTGAGTTTACTGTGTTCTCGACCTCTGTTAGCAGCGTCATCAGTGTCTCGTCGCTGGGGTAACTCTCGTTCAATGTGATCTTCAGTGATTCTTTCACCGACCGCACCATACGTTCCCACGTCCCTCCCATGAATGGGGACGCAGGAGGAATGTATTTCCAGGTGATGCGTCGACAGGTGGCTTCGTGTTCCAGGGCTTCGAGTGCCGCCGCGCCGAGCTCCTTATCAGCTGCTTTGAAGCACGTAGCGTTGTCGCTCCACAGCTCCTTCGGGCAGCCTCTTCTGGCCATGAATCTTCGTAGCGCCGACACAGCTGAGTCAGCACTTAGTGAGTGTGCGATCTCAATGTGAATCGCTCGCGATGTCATGCAGGTGAAGAGGGCTCCGTACCGCTTTTCATGGTGGCGTCCGACTGTCACTTCCATGGGACCAAAGTAGTCGAGTCCCGTGAAAGTAAATGGACGAGCGTGATGTGCGAGGCGCGCCGGAGGTAAGTCACCTGTGAGCGGGCTCGCTGGCTTCATTTTTCTGATGCGGCAGGGTAAGCAACTCTTGATAATGTTTCTTACTGCGGGGCGTATTCTTGAAATCCACAGTCGCTGTCGTAACTCGTTCACAACTGTTTCTACGCCGCCGTGATGTAAGCTCTCATGTACATGAGCTATGTACAGACGTGTGTAGGTATGCTTGCCGTCTAATATCGGAGGGTTCGACGCGTCTTCTTGTATTCCCTGTGCGGCCGTCACTCTTCCTCGTAGGCGCACGATGTCTGCAGCGTCGATGTAGGTACTGAGATGACTTAGGCGATCGCTAGTGTTAGGCGTCCCCTTACTCTTGATACGTTCTATCTCAGTTTTGAAGCTCTCCTGTTGACTGGCGCGTACCCACAGCTGTTCAGCTTTTGTTAGGTATTCTGTAGGTATTTCTATGTATTTGCGGATTTCGTTATGTACTACCCGTTTTATTGGTTTAGGTAGTGTTTTCTTTGAGTTGCGCCAACTGGAATCTTTTTCTTCGATTCTCTTCGTTCGTTTTCTAGTGGCTGCGACGGTGTCCTTATGTACTTTACACAAGTCTATGTATTGTAAGACTCGTGCTGTCGCTCTTATTAATCGGAGCCACTTTGAAAATCTCTCGATCTGTGGTAGGTGATCGAGATTGTGACCGTCTTCTTGTTGACACGAATGACATTTTTCTCTTTCTTCTCCCGTGTCGTATTTTATCACGTTCTCTTCTTGTGGCCACTGTGACTCTGGTAGCTTCAGGAATGAGGGTCCCTGGAACCACCTGTGTGTGGCGTCGAAGTCGTCGGGCGTGTCTCTCGTCGCGTCGTCGGCCACGTTGTGTCTGGAGGGGAGCCACCTCCACTCATTTTTCTTCGTGGTTTCTTCGATCTCCGCCAGACGATGAGCTACGAAGGACTTGTAGACGCGGGGCTCTGACCTGATCCACACTAGTGCGGTGCGTGAATCACTCCAGTAGGTCTTGCTCTCGGGTCGGTAGTCGTGCTCTTCCAGCACCGTCTGTGCGAGTCGCGCGCCCAGTAGGGCTGCTTGTAGCTCCAACCTGGGCATGGATACCGGCTTGAGGGGGGTGACTCGACTCTTCGCAGCTGCTAACGACACGTGCACACTGCCGTCGTGACGTACCGTTCGCCAGTATACTGCTGCGGCGTAGGCTTCTTCACTCGCGTCGACGAAGGTGTGCAGCTGGATGGAGACGCTCTGCTCGTAGTCGTAGCATCGTGGTAGTCTCAGCTGTTCGATGGTGACGAGTGACGTGATCCACTTTTGCCATTTTTCTTGCAGCTCAGCTGGCAGCGGGTCATCCCAGTCGGTCTTGTAGCGCCAGGTGTCTTGAAATATTCTCTTCGCCGGCGTGGTGACAGGTGAGATCAGTCCCAGCGGGTCGAAGAGTGCCATGATGATGCTCAAGGCCTCTCTTTTTGATGGAGAGCGCCTGTTTTCTTTAACTTCTTTAGGTATTTTCATAGAGTTTGTGTTGAACCCTATGCAATCTTCGTTCACGTGCCATAGTAAGCCCAGCGTTTTTTCTGTGTCCTTGCTACCTAGGCTTACTGTCGCGGAGCTATCTTCTGTAGGTAGACCAAACTCTTCTATTGTTCGTGCGTCGTTCGATGTCCACCCGTTCAGAACGAAGCCCGCCTTCTTGTGAATGAAGTCGACTGCTTTCGTTATTTCACGTGCTTCTTGTATTGTAGAGAAGCTCTGAACGTAGTCGTCCATGTAGTGATTCTTCAGTATCGCTGCTGCCGCTTCGGGGTAGTCGCTCGCGAACTCACTTGCATTTTTATTTTTGATGAATAGCGCCGTACATGGTGATGAAGTTGCGCCGAAAATTACAGAAGTCATTCTGTATTCCTCCGGTCTGCCCTCCCGCCGTTTGCCTCTCCATAGAAATCGTAACGCGTCTCTGTCTTCTTCTCTTATTTTCACTTGCATGAACATTTCTTTGATGTCTCCGCTGACGGCGAATGCGTGTTGACGGAACCTCATGACGACCCCCGGTAGTGATTGTAGGAGGTCGGGTCCCGAGTACAGCATGTCGTTGAGACACATGCCGGCTGTCTTGGCTGACGCGTCATGAACAAGTCTTGGTGGCTTGTGAGGCTTCGCTGGATTGATGACCGGGAAGTGAGGCAGGTACCATGTTTTTTCTGCTGGAGCCGGTGTGGGCGCTGGCTCTGCATACCCCGACTGGAATAGATTTTCCATCCTCTCTTCATATTTTTGTTTGAGGTCCTCTTCTTTATCTAATCTCTTCTCTAGGGAGTGCAGGCGCCGCTCAGCTTCTTTATAGTTGCTCGGTATCTGGCAGTCTTTTTCTTTCCACAGCAGGCCGGTTTCGAATCTTCCTTCTGGTAGTCGTCTGCTGGTTTCTTCTAAGATCTGGATAGCTTTTTGTTCGGGATCTTCTCTCGGTCTTCTCGGCTCGATACATAGTGACTCGAGTTTGAAGTGATTCTTGATCAACTCTTCCAGTTCATCTTCTCTTCGTTGAAGTCTGCCACAGAACGCTACTTTAGCTGTGAGCGAGCTGTGACAGCCATGAAGAACCCAGCCGAGCTGTGTGAGGGAAGCTACGGGCTGGTTACGACGGCCGGTGCGAAGCTTTCTTGATACGATGAGATGCCAGTTATCTTGACCAATCAACAGCTTAGGTGAGGCGTGTTGATAGCTTATCTGATCTTTGATTTCGATCAAATGTTCACAATCTTCAATGTGTTCGGCGAATACTGTCTCCGGTGTGAAGCTGAGTCTGTCGACAGTACGTGCAGCTTCTATTTGGTATTCTTCCTCTGCATATTTTCCTCTGATGCTGAGACTGACGATCTTGCTATTGTCGTGCTTCATCTCGTTGCCGATTCCTTGAATCCACATAGTATTTTCAGGCCCGTCCGCCCCGATGACCTCGGCGATTGAAGCGTCGAGTAGAGTGACGGTGCTCCCTTCACCTAATAGAGCATATGTTTCAATGCTGGAGTACGGCCCCTTTATGATTACGGGCGCGATCTTCAAATATGCACGACTGTTGCTGCCTGGCTTCGCTGCTGACGTGATTTCAACTGAAGATGCTGCGATTTCTTTCTTCTCTGGTTCACTCGCGCTGCTCTGTTCTTTGTCGTGATGCAGCAGCTTGTGATGCCTCATGACGCACCCATGTTTTCCACACGGCGGAACTTTACATTGAAGTCGTCGATGCTTGCTTCGAAGACAGCGGTAGCAGATGTTGTTCTTCTTTGCGATCTCCCATCTTGTGTTGACGTCGAGGGAGGTATACTGCTTGCAGTCAGGTAGCTTGTGATCTTGTTTGCAGAGAGGACACTGATCTTCTGATGAAGATTTCTTCTCTGCGGCGAAGGTGCGCTCTGGTTTTCTGTTTCTTCGTTCTCTGCCCCCGACTTCATCGATGGTGGCCTCTGGTAAAGCGTAGGCTCCACACTTGTCTGCTTCTTCGTTCAAGAAGGTAGATATCTTCTTTAATTCAGGAGTATCTTCTCTCTTCGTTGATGCGTAGTCGTACCACTTGTTCTTCAATATAGGAGTAAGCTTCTCAGTAATATTTCGCGCCATTTCAGGGCTGTGTAAATATTGCGGTTTCTTCAGTGCTTCAATGGTGCCCACTATGTTTGCGATTCGCCCAGCGAAGATGCATAAATCGCGAGGATTATCGCTGACCCGGTTGAGTGACTTGATCTTCTCTATTTCGACGTGGATCAATGCTTCTGGTCTTCCGAATCTTCTTTCGAGAGTTTCTATGACGACTCTCGGATCTGGTTGGCTCACTAGGAGGCAGCCAACAGCTTCTTTTGCAGTTCCACGCAGACTCCGACGTATACGTGCCATGTTTTCATTTAATGTGAAATACATGAGGGTTTCTTCGTACGCAGTCTTGAAGCCGAGCCAGTCGGCGCTGCTTCCGTTGAAAGGCGGCAGCTCTTGAATATACTTCGGTGGCTCCCTCGTGCTTCGTACCGCTTGAGAGAGAGCGGCGGCTAGGGTAGCCACGTCGATCAATGGCTGGCTTGTTTTCGTACTATCTTCTTGTTTTTTCTTCGCTTCTACGTGATCTTCTTGCGTCTTCTTGCCCTCTTCTTGAAGAATTTCTTTATTCCCTGACTGCTGCGGGTCCGGCCCGGTGCCTTGTAACCAGGTGCTGATGCGGACTGAAGCCAGGTCATCTTCTATTTCTTCTTCTTCATCTGAGGTATCTGCTTCTGCTTGAAGACGTTGAACACGTAGACGTTGCTTCTCTGTTTCAGCTTCTATCTGTGCCTGCTTTAATTTCAGCTCGGTTAGCCGCTCTTTCGCCTCCAACTCCGCGAGGAGTCTCTTGCGGGAGGTTCCGGAGCGACGTGACCGTGCGTCTGCGGGCTTCAATGTTCGCTGAGACGACTTCTTCTGAGACGTGTCACTGGTTTCTTCTGTTCCAGTTGAGGTGCTTGCTTCTGTAGCGGTCGACGTGCTGGTTCCGCTGCTGGTTCCTGATGACTCGGCAGCGACGTTCGACGCGCCCTGCGCAGGCAGGTCTCCCGACGTAGTCTCTTGTCTGGTCCCGGACACGCCGAGCTCTTCCTGACGACGTTTCGCTTGTTCTCCATCCTTGCTTCTAGTAAGGACCATCTTCTTTTCTTCCAGGCGCAGGTTTTCTTATCCGACGACGAAGGACCAATAATGTGGGGGATAGCGACCGATTCTGATGAAGATGGAAATGAAACTCGAAGCTTGGATCTTGTACTGGAGCAAACGGTGGCGAGGAATTATGGTGGAGCTCGGGCAGAGTTTCTTCTCATTAGATGTGTTCTCGTTGCGTGCTGGGATCGAAGTGACGGTCCGCCAAATCGGCCCGTCTTTTATACACAAGCGCGTAAGCGCGCGCCACCCTCTGCCCGCACTCCCCTTCTTCACCCCCGCTAGCTTTATTTATTGTTTTCTTATTAAAATATTTACATTACAGTGTCTTATTTACTATGTCCTTACAGCTATTCTTATTACCTAACTATTGACATATAATGCTAGTCTCTGCGACGTCCCATTTAGCTGTGGCGTGAGGGTACATTACTATTTCCCTGCCCCCCGCCTCAGCACTATAAAAGCGCTCTGTCGAGCGCGCGCGCTCGTTATTCTTATTGGGAACGTCGCAGAGGTAAGGGGAATGAAACATACCAATTTTAATCGTTTATTTACCTTATGTGAATAACTATTTACTATATTACATTAGTTAAAACTTTAAACATTAGCTTATGAATTTACTTAACAATTTTACAAGTTAGATTCTTATTATAATATCTTCATTTCTTATAAGAACAATAGTTTTACTTTATTATTTTATTATTAGACTAATAAAAACATTAACACAGTATGAGATATGATACAAAACATAAATTTTCACTATAAACATTCCGCACTTTCCGTAGCGGTCGACGCGCTAGTTGCGCCCACGAACGAGGTGACCTTAGGGCATCGTGCACAGAGTTAAAGACTAGACCCACTAGAAAGGTTACGAGATCCATTATAACTACATCACCGTTATGAAAACGATGTTTTCTTTAACACAATATTAGCAAAGCTGTTTGGGTAACATTCTGTATGTTACCCAAACAGCGGATATGACGTTAGCTGCCTTTGCCCTTTGATACAGGGTGCTTTTATTTAGACATGAGCTCCCCACGTATGTACACGTAATGGAGTGGTTTTTTGTCGTATGCTCAAATTCTGAGAACCTCTTGGTTCTTTGTAAAAGTAATCTCAATGATGACATGTCATTAATTTTTTTTTTATACATTCGTTTCAGCCGTGGAAGGAACCCTATTGAAAATGGCTCTTTTATTCAAAGTAGTTTAATTATAATTAATAAAATACTAACTAAAATATAGTATCTTTAACTAAATATTTCCAACCATTGACTTGACGTGCGTAAGTTGCCTAGCAACCGCCAAGTAAATATCTTTGTCAGTCGTTGACATTACGACTTCATGAAAAGTGATAAATTGTTCATTTTTAAACTATGTTTTGAATTTCTTTTTCGTTTATGAATGAGTGATAAGTATGAGGCGTGCACTTTTGGATTTTCCAAACTATTTTTTCTTTTTTTTATCTCTACGTGGATGCGCATGCATCTCACCTGATGGTAAATGATGATCAGGCCGATAGTGTAAGCGAGCTTCACCCGGAATCCTAAACCACAGAGGAACTGGCTATTTTACCTCTAACTGCCGAAACACAACAATGCTGTCAACATTGTTGTTATGGCGACAGACTTAGATAAGATAGTGGTTGCTAGTCAGATGGACGTAGAACAAGCCCTATCTCCAACCCAGAACCTCAAGGTCTGAGACAGGTGGTCTAACTACAGAGGAGGCAAATTAATTTATTTCAGATATGCACGGATTTCGTTATCATCATCATCATCAGCCAATTAAAGTTCCCACTGCTGGGACACAGGCCTCCTCTCTGTGAGAGGGAGTGGGCTGTAATCTACCACCGGGCCCAGTGCGGGTTGGTAGATGTCACATGTCTTCGAATTTTTGGTTCTAAGACATGCCGGTTTCGTCACGATGTTTGCCTTCACCGTTTTTAAGAGCAGTGGTGATGAAATTATTTACACAAAGTAAAGCGCCTGCTTGGGTTCGAACCTACGACCTACAACTCGTAAGTCGGGGCCGTTACCACTGGGCCACCACTGCTCTCTAATGTAGTTTATGAATTAATCATTCAAATATGAATTGAACCACACTATACTTAGGTATAGCAATGTCTACATTTGTATATATACAAGAATCTAACTGATGGAAACTTAAGGAGTAAAAGTTACCAAATACCGAAATTCGTCTGCAGTTCTCCAACCAATAAAAAAACCACAGTAAATACAGGCAGTTGTCACCACACCGCAGTAAATTCTCTAATTAATGTTAAAATATTTTCAGCTTCATCAGAGCAAGCTTTTAATACCGTCGAATATACGGTGGAACCTGCATTTGAATTGTGCAATACTCGTACCGTGGAATATTTTATGTGCTACAGTATCGGTGGACAATAAACGGAATTTAAAATTGTGCTGTCTAATTTTGATTTTCGAGGCAGGTATTTGATTGGTTAATAAGCTAGTAGTTTGATTGGTTAGATTAATTAATAAGCTATTAGTTTTTAGGGGTATGAGGAACAGGGTGTAAAGTTCACTCATCCACCATAGAAAAGGGAGGATTCTCCAACCAGACGGTTGTTATGTCTGGCGAGCAACTGCCCGTAAGTTGATTTCGGATAGTCTTATCTATGTTTTTCGCTCGGTAAACTCTAACTGCGCGATTCAGGAATTGTGGGACGTCATGTCTTTGTTGCGTAGTTCGTATGTGGCGGCGTAACCGCTACATCAAGTAGCGGTTACGCCGCCACAAGTTTGGCACTAAAATTATTTTTGAGTGTAATCATTTTAAACAATAAATAATTGTATTAGCAGCTTTTAATAAAAAGTAGGTCAAAAAAGGGCTCGTGAGTTAAGGCGACGATAACCTACTTTTAATGATTTTAGACTGAAAATTACGTCTAAACGAGTAGTGTTAATATTTGGAAAAAATATTATGTTAAATTAGAGCATTTTCTTAATAACGAAATATACGAATATTTTACACTATGTTTATATTACATAGTGAAATTAATTTGTAAAGTTATGTCTAACGCGGATAAAAAACTGAAAATTACGCAAAAGCCTATTATCAAGCGTATTTTTCTGAAACCTCCACCATTCTAAGGATTATTAAAATATTAATATTTTAGTATAGGTACGTGTTTTATTAAAATACCTTCTGTTTTATGTATAACTAGCTGTTACCCGCGACTTCGTCCGCGATGATGTCTATACATCAACTTTATTTGCATAGCTGCCAGTGAGACTCCAGTCGAAAAGCCGTTTCGGAGATTAGCCGGAACAAAAAGACAGGTTTTTTTTGTGTTTTGTTGTATGAATCGTATATACTTTCATATGCATTTAGTAAAAAGCTGTTATTTTGAAATTACAAACAGACACTTCAATTTTATTTATTTGTATAGATTACCCACGACTGCGCCTGCGTGGAATTCCATACATCAACTTTATTTATTTGTAAAGCTGCCAGTGAAACTCCCGTCAAAATCAGTCCAGCGGTTTCGGAGGTCAGCCGGAACAAACAGACAGACAAAAAAAAATAGATTGTGTTTTGTTGTATGGATTGTATATACTTTCATATTTAATTTTATTTATTTAGCAACAACGGCTGTGTTACAGCCAATTACAGTAGCTAAAATTATAAAAAAAAAAGAGACGGTTGAAAAACACATTAAAATATACAAAATAAAAGCATGAAAACATAAATAAAAGAAGGTTACAACACTTTCACAAATTCCTCTCACAGTGCTTCTGACATACCAATAAAATCTTCGTCCATCCATCCGCAAATAGGTCGTCATATGCATTTAGTATAAATGAATGAATGCTAAGAGAGATGTGTGGTGTAACACGAATGGATAGAGTAAGAAATGAGTACATAAGAGGAAGTCTGAAAGTGGCACAGGTGACCGAAAAGTTGTGCGGAAATCGGTTATCATGGTATGGGCATGTGATGCGGAGGAATGAGGAAAGTGTCGTGAAGAAAGTAAGTATGAATGTCGATGGCTAGTGACGACCAAAGAAACGATGGATGGACTGTGCGAAAAATGATATGGCTAGAAAGGGGGTGGTGACTACTGAGATGACGACTAATAGAGAAGTATGAAAAAAAGGGACATGTTGCGCTGACCCCAAATAAAATTGGGATAATGATGATGCATTTAGTATAAAGCTGTTATTTTGACTTATCAAACAGACTTCAATTTTATTTAAGATTACCCACGACTGCGCCTGCGTGGAATTCCATACATCAACTTTATTTATTTGTAAAGCTGCCAGTGAAACTCCCGTCAAAATCAGTCCAGCCGTTACGGAGATCAGCCGGAACAAACAGACAGACAAAAAAAAATTGATTGTGTTTTGTTGTATGAATTGTATATACTTTCATAATTATGCATTTAGCAAATTTTGACATTACAAACCGATTCAATTTTATTTAAGATGTAAAAAGATATTGTGTAGATACAGATTTCATGGGTTTTAATTTTTTTGCGCAAAACCCTAAGTCTTTTCTGAAACAAAAGTAGCCTATTTTAATCCTTATGAAATAAGCTATCTTCCAGTGAAAATCCCATCAAAATCGGTCCAGCCGTTTCGGAGATTTCCCTTAAATGTTCCCGTGGGAATATCGGGATAAAAAGTAGCCTATTTTACGCCCAGTGACCTCAGCTATCTATTAGTGAAAGTCCCGTCAAAATCGATCCAGCCGTTTCGGAGATTAGCCGGAACAAACAGACAGACAGACAGACAGACAGACCGACAAAAAAAATAAAAAATGTATTTTTGTTGTATGAATCGTATATACTTTCATATGCATTTAGTAAAAAGCTGTTATTTTGAAATTACAAACAGACACTTCAATTTTATTTATTTGTATAGATAAATTAATAATGCGTCAAATTAGAGACAGCGCTCCTCGATGCGCGACTTATATTACTGGCTGGACGTACGACGCGTTGCGTGAGCTCAGTACAGAACACGCAAGCTAACCACTCAAGGTCACGTGCAGATATCTGCGTCTTAAATAATAACAGCCACAGGGGTCAATCGAAGGTTAAGGTATGCTTACCGAGTTCGATTCGTGGATGGGTGGCCATTCCTAACATATTATCGAGACCCCTCCATGCCTCGGAAAGCACGTTAAGTTATTAGTCCCGGCTGTCATTTGTACATCTTTGACAGTCTTTACGAGTCGTCAGAATCCCGAAAGTGTAACAACCCAGTCTTGCCAAGAGATATGTTACCCAGTAACTGGGTTATGGAGATTCCGTATTTGTCATACAAGACTTCCATCTATTTATTTGTCATCAAATTCTCAAACCAATTAACGTTTTGAGCTTGTTCATGTATAATGTATATTTGTATAATAAGCATAATCATATAGTGTTCCCACTGCTGAGAAACAGGCCTCCTCTCGGTGAGAAGGAGGCCGTAATCTACCACACGGGCCCAGCTGTGCTGCGTACTGTTTTCGTTATGTCACATGTCTTTGAATTTTTTGGTTCTAGGACATGCCGGTTTTTTTCACGATGTTTTCCTTCACCGTTTTGAGAGCAGTGGTGATGAAATAAATTACACAGAGTAAAACGCCTATCTGGGTTCGAACCTACGACTTATAAACTCGTACGTCACGGCCGTTACCACTGCGCCACCACTGCCTATTTGTATTATACAAACTCTTGATATCGATCAAAGTCTTGTTATAGATGTCAATCGCTCAATAATTCAAAGGACTCATCAAAAACCTTCCGGAATAAAGGTCAATACAATTACCTTATAGCTTTAGAATATTTGAAATATTTACTTTAAATTGTACCATTTCAAACAAGGAAATATTAAGCATGGACTTCTGTTGGTAGTAAATAATTAAAATAATATATTGTGTCAATAAAACTGTGCCGTGAGAAATGGGTCAGTGTTAAGTGTTTTGACCCGACTTCGATGCAAGGAAGGGTTAATTTCTGATGAATTGTTATGATTGTTCTTTGATATTTACATTCCACTACTAAATTATCAGTTCCTATTATAATAGCTATAACTAGAATTATTGTGATTACATAATACAACAATGAATCTGATTGCGATCTATCTAAACCGCGTTCAAGAGCTGTCAGTTTCAATATTCCGCAACAATGTTGACAGTGACAGATTTTGAACAAGAGATGTGCTGATTGCGTTCAGTTGCATTCGTGAACTTCGCTCTTAGTTCTTCTAATTTATAATTATGATTTAAAGAGACCCATTCATGGAGTTATTTATTTAGTAAGATTTGATGCCCAAAAAGCTGACTAGGCAAAGTAGCTTAGCAATTAACTATCAGCGTTACCGGTCATGGGATCAATTCCCAGGGCGTGCATGTGTGATTTATATTTGTAAATTTTCGTTCTTTTAGCAATTTATTTAAATACATACATTTAATTTCCAATTACTACATTATAAACTTAATTAAACCTTCTCGTGTGCTTCATTAAGCAATTAGTTACATAATATAACTGTCTGTCAAATAACATTTGATTGATAAATTAATTTATATTGCCGTTCAATATAATGAACAAATAACTAATTTATAGTTCGCCCCATTAGGCACGCGTAGCTCGTTATTTATTTGTTTGATAAGTATTATTAATATCAATATGCCATCATTATAATGAGTGGGCAGGGCACATTGCTCGCAGGACAGATGGCCGATGGGGCTGAAAGGTTCTGGAGTGGTGTCCGCGTACCAGAAGACGTAGCGTTGGAAGGCCTCCCACAAGATGGACCGATGCTTTTGTGAAGGCCGCAGGAATCCGCTGGATGCGGGAAGCACCGAACCGGTCGAAGAAGCGCTGGTCAGCAGTGGACGTCTTTCAGCTGTGATGATAATGATGATGACGATTTTATTTTTATTTTATTTTATTTATTAGGGAAAACAAACAGTGACACATTACATTTTTTTAAAAGAAATACAACAAGATACGGCCAAATGTGTAACCAACAACATTTTCCACGGAATACACATAACAAATAATCTTTACAAACTATGCTATTTAAACTAAAACCTACAAAACTACAATAATTGACGATGATCATTATAGAAACAACCAGGAATTAGCTACTGTTGACTATGGACATGCAGAGTTAGCAAGCTCAAGTGGCAGTGGGCTGGCTATGTTTGATGAAAGATCGATGGCCGGGGGAGCAGACAAGTTCGAATGGCCGCGTATCGCCAAGCGTAGTGTGGGACGTCCCCCAGCTAGATGGACCGACGACCTTAAAATGGTGGCTAGGATAGACAGGATGCAAAAGGCGGAAGACGGGTATTGTGATGCAGTCTGGGAGAGGTCTATGTCTGACCTCTGTGGACTGCGATAGACTGAGTTGTTTGATTTATTGATTGAATATGGGCATATAAACTGGGGGGTAATTTAAATCCCCGAAATGTAGCCAAAGGATAGGAACATGGAAACATAACTCTAAAATTTCTTCGAAATTAATCATTTAATACATTATTCGAAACAAACGTGTTCACGATTATTATTCTGTATAACTTTATAAATCCAGTAATCAATTTCTAATCCACCTCTATTGGAATTATAGAATAGAAAACAGCACCTGGTTCTGGAAAGTTGCACGCGTTCGCTGGAAAAGGTTCCATTCTCTGTTAGAGTTTCAATAAAATCAAACATTAACTTGCAACAGTTTGTGGGAGCTTTCCATTATATTGTTGCTGTAAAGGTGAGTCCGTTCGTTAGCAACCTAAAATTAAATTCCTGTAATTCCTTTGTGACTACCAAGCGTGGTGTGGAAACGAAAATAACTTCATGATTGTGAATTTATAGTTTTGTCGTGTATGTAGATTTATTTTGATCGTAGGTAGGTCAAAACTAAGTTGGAGTCTCATTGCCTACAAAATGTATGGGAAAAGTTTTTTGTGATTTCTGACTTTTCTGGTACTCAAACCTCAGTTGGTCCAACAGAGGTTTTTGATCCTTATATGAAACAGTATCGATTAGCATCAAAAAAAGTTTTTGTGAAAACTGCCCATTTTCTTGCTGACTGTAATTTTTTTTCAAAATCTGTGGATGCAGATCAAAATGTTTCAAAAAGTTAAGGACAGTGTCCTAACACCGTTTTCCTGTAGCTACAACGGTTAAGGTAGCTGTCCTTGCTGCCCCATCTCAAAAATCCACGGTAACGAGTTGCAGATCGTGGTTTTGAACCCAGACAGACGCTTTACTTTGTGTAAATAATTTCATCACCGCTGCTCTTAAAACGGTAAAGAAAATCATTGTGAAGAAACCTGTCCCCTAGAACTAAAAATTCGAAGGCATCTGACATTTACCAACCCGCACTGGGCCCGCGTGGTAGACTACAGGCCACTACTTCTCGAAGAATGGAGGCCCGTGTCCCAGCAGTGCATTATAGGCAGATTAAACTAGGTATATAACACCAAAATCGGTACGGTGCCTTGAAGCTGTAAAAAAACCAAGCTTCTATCTAGGTAAACGCAATAAAAATACGAGCATTTATGTGACATATTTTGATACTCACAAATAAATTAAAACCTATAGGGTACTTCCCGTTGAACTAGAATCATGAAATTTGGCAAGAAGTAAGGTCAGCACAAGTAAAATAAAAAGTCCGAAAATCGTTAATTTATAGTTTTATCCCTTTTTTTGCGCATAATAACTTACATTTACAGTTGGAGAATTGACCGTGACGTATATCGATGTATGGGAGAAGATGTTTTCCAACTACAATGTTAGGTTTGTTCTTGGTATAAATTCATCCCGACTTGGCCGGTTTTTCATACTACCCAGTATACCATTCCATAATCCAGACATGATCTAATAAGTCGCTAGTCAATTTTAGCTCAATATAGCTCTATAATGTTGGCTCAATTGTGCGTATCCATTCAAACGTAAAACTTCTTGTTTATATGTATAGATTGTTTTGAATCAAGTATTTAGCTAAAGAGAGAGGGAAACGAAATTAATTTTATGTTCTTTGTTCTTCTCAACAATTTTCCTTTTGCGTCCTTTCTCGTTATTTGATTTCAGAAATTTTATTATAGGTGCTCCAGTAATTTCATAGCGAGTATTTAAGATATTTTTATATTGTAAATCTCACTCATATATCGTTGAGTATTTTCGTTACAGTTATTGTGTTATGATATCAATGTTTTTGCTGAATATTTCGGCTTCATTTATAAATGTGTCTGTAAAAATATTCACGAAATGTCGGCATGTGTTTGAGCGTAATAATTATTGAAATTGAAGCTGATATTAAATGATTATTAAATCGACGTATTTAATTTGGGTTTGTGTTGATTTGAAGCAGCTTTTAATTTTGCTTGCTGACCAGTAAATTAAACATTTATGGAATTGATCCAATATCAACAATATTAAACAAATGATTGTTGTTTGTTTATCCGTTTATAACCTCGCTGTTGCCTCCCTCGAAAATATTTTGCAATTAGAATTATAATTGGGTAGGTAATTTTCAACTGCCTCCGCACCTGAAGCGGTAATAAAACATTATAGGAATATATAGATGTTCCCAGCCAGTACGAGGTTCACGAATAACAGGTTACTCTTATGCAAACATATATCAACCAACGAAGAGTCAATATTTCATAACTACCTCCACCAAAAAAACCGTACAGCCTAACGAATCCATTCCCCAAAAAACCATGTTTCATAAACCAATAAAAATGAACATTTTCACAAACAAACCACAACTCAATCCAGGCGTAATATTGTTGGAAAAATTCATAGTAACCAATAAACAACTTGATGGCTGTAACCCGTCGGCACAAAAGAGATAGACCAGAAGGAGTGCTCCACACAACGAAAGAAAACAGACGCAAATATAGACTTGCGTCTACGTACAGCGAGTACATAATTAAGTGCATCGGCTGGCATTCGTTTACTAGTAATAGTAATTTATTTCCAAACTTCAGTACACGTTACATCAATGATGTCTCGACCCCTGAACTAGGACATCCTGTATGACAGGGGTCGAGGTTTCTCCAGTTACATGGATCAACGTTAGAAAGCTTAGACTAAATACAATAATTATACTTATTTTTATAATAATTAAAAGAAAATTGAAAAACAATAAAACAAAAAATAAAAATTTTTCGGGTTGTATGTTTGTGGTGAGATGTTGGATGGAAGTGTCATGTGTGTGTGTAGGTGTGAGAATGTGTGTGTTGTCTGAGTCTGTCTATTAAGTTAGATTACTGATAATGTTTTCCGTATCGTCATTACTGCAGACACGTAAGGGCCGACGCTCACTCGCCGAGGCGCAGCGCAGCGCGGTTGTCTCTACCAAACAATTATCGACCTTGCAGCTGTTGAAATAAAGTTGAAAATAAATAACTTCCATTAGCTCGAGAGCGTATCTAAGCGGAAAAAGGAGAGCGTCTCAGGTTATTTATTTTCGATTTTATTTTAAAGGAACCTCCTTTGCTGCTGATATAAGTTTGCCATTGACAACAGCGCTGCGTTGCGCCTCGGCTTTTAACTTGCACAAGTCTGCGTAATGCAGTTGTGCCCACAAATGGCTCAGATATTAGTACTAATTCATCCCTCCCAAGTTACCTTATGCATAATGTGCAAGTTCGCGCAAGTAAATTGCGTTATGAGTGTAGCCTGCAATCCTGCAATCCGTCGCACATACACTCGGCTACACATCAAGCTACATTTACAGTTTAAGCTAACCACGCATTGTACGGAAATCCTATACAATGCGAGATCAGCATAAACTGGAAATGTATAGCTTAATGTGTAAACGTGTGTACGGGTCTTATGTCCTTGTGTGCGTGACTTTTCGCTCGTAGTTTGGAGCTGGCCTTCTGACCTATCTATTTTGTCACGTTGGTGCGGGACAAAAGTTTCGGGCACAGTCACGCCCTTTCCCTGTTTCGGTCAGGCGGCGTGACATCTTCTGTTATTGCACCGCTCTGCGAAATGTGTTCTGATTTTCGGTAATGTCTTTACATTTATATTGTAATGATTATGGTGATAATTACGTAAGATCAGTTAAGATGAATAATACAAGAGAATCTTGACGAAGTTATGTTCATTTGTTAGAGCATGTTTTTTTTTTTTTGGTTCGTTCGTAAAGGATATCGATTTCAACAGAAAATAGTAATTCTGCTGTGTATCAAATTACTGTGGATTCTCATCAAAAATTGGCAAAAAAACACGCTCTTGAAAGCAATTTTGCATTTTTTGCAAGAAACATACTACTCGTACAAATTGTTTGAACAAATCATGATTTTTATCTTAAAAAAACAAAACACGACACACAAAATTAAATTCCTTCACCAACAAAACGAGCACCGTCAACTATAATTAGTTTCTCCACGCCACCACATAAACAACCTCGCACAAGAGCCTATTATGAAATATTAATAACTGGCTCTAGAAGCCATAGAGAGCCAATTTTTCTGTCCATTGTGCTCAGATAGCGTTGATAAGGACAAAGCGAGTGAACAAAGCCGGCAGTACAATGCCGACACTGCAGAAATGAATGTTGTGGCCATTGACTTGGCGGCATTTTAACGGGAACATAATCGGCTCTGTTACTGTTTTAGGACTACTTTCGGAATGGAAATGGACCAGTCATAGATGTAAAACAATGGGTCGAAAAATAAATGGGAAATAAAGATTTCAAAAGTAATTGAAATGGACGTTTTTGAGAGAAAATCGTATAAATAAGGAGACAGAGACATAATAATTATAATGTCCAGCCATCTATCGGTCAGTAGCAACATCGCCCGCAAATCAATATAACACTACCACTGTGTGTTCGTAAATTAGTTATTTTTGGGACCAGTAGATAGCGCTTTTTATTTGAGTCCAAAACCTAGATCGCGGTGTTGAGATTTTCCGCCGATTACATATAGTTTTATCCAATAAGATATTCTCCGCCGATTACCTATAGTTTTATCCAATAAGATATTCTCCGCCGATTACCTATAGTTTTATCCAATAAGATTCATATTCGTGCATTTTTGTAAGTATTACCAGGGAATAAACGTTTGGTGTAGTAATTGTGAAATAAATGCATTGGCAATTTTAAGGGTTAAGGAAATCAAAGGGAATTGATTTCATACCGTATTTATACGAGTAGCTAAATCGTTTATGGAAAAAAAATACATTATGTTCCAGTATTTTTCCTCGAAAATGTATTGACAATTACAATATATTTTCGAGGGAAAATACTGGAACACATGTATTTCTTACCATGAAAATGATTTTGTTACTTGTATGGTATGAAGTCAATTTCGATTCGATATATCAATTTATGTAAGCCGGCGATTGATATGAGTATTGTGATCGAAATGGGATATAATAATTATTAACCCTTTCCTTTTCCCAGGAACCACATTATAATATCGTCGCTCGGCATCCAATACCACAAATTAATGTGACATTTTTGACGAAAATCAGATTTTAGTTTTATTTCATTCTACACAATGTTTAAAATGAAATAAAACTAAAATCTGATTTTCGTCAAAAATTTCACATTCGCGGTATTGGATGCCGAGCGACGATATGGTTCAGGTTGATTATTTAACTATTGTGTCTCATTTGTGGATAGTAAAACTGTAAAACGAAACTATGGTTTTTTATACCGAACGAGAAATTTGTGAGTTACTCGTATCATAAACTCAAACTCAAACTCAACCATTTATTTCAATAAAACCAATTACAGGCACTTTTGAATTGTCAAGGAGTCGGTCAGTCAGAAATATGAAGCTAGTTGCCCATTCCAAAGCGTAGTAGGTGCCTATGGAGAAGAATGGGCAAGAAACTCCACGGACACTCTTTTAAATAAATAAAAAATAGTAATTATGAAATATTGGTTACATCACTCATGTTGAAATTATACTCATGTGAAAACAATGTAGAAAGACGTGCACGTTAAAAGCGTCCGTAATAAAAATATAAAAACGAAGAACAATTCAAAAATTAAAATCTGCCATGGCACGGCACGGCACGGCGGCCATTCCATGGCGCTAACGTGGTAAGGTTTTGAATGAGGAGGTTATTGTGAATATAGGTTTTATTTAGGTAGGTACTTCTATTATCTCATAACTCATTCGATAGCGAAAAAAAAAAAAAAAAGAAACTATTATAATTTACGTTGTCTCGCATAAATAACTTTATTTTCAAAACTCAGTGTTTCATAAGAAAAAAAATCATAATTTCAAATTCACCGCTAAACCAGAGGAGTTGACAAACTGCTTATACTTTCATTCCACCACAAGCTCGCAGTGACCACGGAAAATTCATGGCGGACCACATTAAACTTAGAGTCGAGCAATAACTGGACGTTTTTGAATTTCAAATCGAGTGTTTAACATTTTCGAGGCACGCGAAGGGTTAGCATTTGTTGCAAGACATAATAGAGTTAAGTTTATTAAATGCAACTCCTTTGTGTATAGTACGGAATCAGTGGGTTTACGTTAAGAACTCTGTCTTTGTGTCTTTTTTGTAAGTGCGTTGTTTTCTTTTGAAAGAATAATATAAATAATAATCTATACAAACTAAATGTCAGTTTTTAATGTCAAAATAACAGCTTTTGTACTAAGTGCATAATAATATATATGAAATTATATACGTTATTTACAACAAAAAAATATTTTTGTCTGTCTGTCTGTCTGTTTGTTCCGGCTAACTTCCGAAACTGCTGGATCAATTTTGACGGGAATTTCACTGACAGATAGCTTATAAAGAGTAATTTAGGCTACTTTTTTTTTACATTTTTTTTGTCATTCGTGGATCTTTGACAGTCGTTACGAGACGTCAGAAGCCCGAAAGTCTGACACCAGTCTTACCAAGGGGTATCGTATTAACCAGTTACTGGGTTGTGGAGGTCAGATAGGCAGTCGCTCCATGTAAAATACTGGTATTCAGCAAAATCCGGTTAGACTGGAAGCCGACCCCAAGATAGTTGGGAAAAGGCTAAGATGATTGATTTTTTTTATTGATCATATATGCAACTGTGAACATATTTCAAAGGCCTTTATATTTTCTTATTCCTTCGCAATTAATTTTGCTTTTACTTGGATAATAACTTCGGAAACAATTAGGCAGTGAGCTAATTCAGAGGCTCTTTAATTTTACCCAAGTGTTCCGATTTCGATGGCAGAAGTAGACCCCAACATATATACTGCACTATGCGTAAGTATAAGTCTCCAGTTCGAACCCAAGGTACGCACCTCTGACTTTTCGGATTCAAGTACGTATTGTATCACTTGCTTCAACAACGGTGAAGGAAAACATCGTGAGGAAATCGGCATGCCTGAGAGATATTTCTCGACGGCAAGTGAAGCTAAGTCAGAGGTCCATGGGCGGCTTAAAAACTCTGACACCAGGTTAGTCACTAACTACACGAAAAGAAGAAGAAGACCAATATTATAAAAAGGTAATAATTAAGTAGATAATATACAAGTAGTTATTGCTATTAGAAACCGACATAATAATTTTAGTTAATTGACTCAGGCGTGACCTTGCAGAATCCGACGTGTCGCCACGACAAGCGAACGCAAATACCTCAAAAGAGTCTTTGAGTTCGGCGCTTGTCGTGGCAACACGTCGTGTCCGGGTTGGCAACAAGACAATCGTCATCCTCGTAGGATGCCTCGTCGATTTCTAATAGGGTTCTTTATGACTCTTTTAGAACAGTTAAGCGGATTAAGTTACTAAATATACGTCCACTATTATATTTTATAATAATTGTACCAATATGGAGCAGTGGTAGCCCAGTGGTAACGGCCCCGACTTACAAGTTGTAAGTCGTGGGTTCGCATCCAGGCAGGCGCTTTACTTTGTGTAAAATAATCTCATCACCACTGTTCACAAAACGGTGAAGGAAAACATCGTGAGGAAACCGGCATGTCCTAGAACCAAAAATTCGAAGACATGTGACATGCACCAATCCACACCGGGCCCACGTGGTGGATTACGGCCCACTCCCTCTCACAGAGAGGAGGCCTGTGTCCCAGCAGTGGGAACATTAATAGGCTCATTATGATAAGTATGTACCAATGCGAGCTAACAAGAGTGCTCGTAATAATCTATAATAATATTATTATCATAACCACTATCACTAAGAAAAGAAAATTGGCCACATAATAATACGTATATATAACAATAATATGTATATATAACCATGGTGGACATCCTAAACGACCTTATTAACAAACGCGTAGAGTACCGCATGGCAACTAAACGAACATTATATTCATCCTATGTTTCATTCTACCTAACCCACTCTCATAGTGTTATTACTACCTCAATATATCATAAACCCTTCTTTATTTAACGTTAATTCTGGACAATAAATCTTAAGGGATTACATTCCGTATATGTATGGAGAGTTATCTCGCGAAAAGGGTCTGGTTTTGGTATCTTTAAGCTTCTTTTT
Organism: Conistra vaccinii; assembly: GCA_948150665.1. Classification (NCBI taxonomy): domain Eukaryota; kingdom Metazoa; phylum Arthropoda; class Insecta; order Lepidoptera; family Noctuidae; genus Conistra; species Conistra vaccinii. The sequence goes on along the minus strand of OX411326.1, from coordinate 3,853,704 downwards.
CCTGTTGAATGGTGAGCAGAAAATTAGGTTGTGTTGATGTCGTTGCTTGACAGATATGGACGCAAAAGCTTACAGGTAACAATGTGACTAGTTCTATAAATGTACACACGGCTATATAGTATGCTTTATATTTCCATTATAAGCTGATCTGGCATGCTATAGGATTTCCGTACAAATACTGGAAATGAATAGCATGCTATGTAGCCGTGTGTACTGAATTAAAACAATTACTCAGCCTTAGGGCTTGTACTCAAAACTGCGCTGCGACGTCGCATCGCAAAAATCAGCGACGACACCCTAAGATTTTCTTTCGAAGCTTCTGCGTTGCAGTTCTTCTGATTTGCAGTTTTGTGTACAAGCCCTATGGAGTATTAAAAACATCGTAATGAATAAACTGTGGTACTTAATCATTTGGATAGATTGTGGGCTAAGACCACCATAATATGGATCCCTGAAAACGTCCATCGGCATCGCGGAAGACCCAGGCGTAGATGGCGGAACGAACTTGACGCCTATAGGCAAGATTTGTCCTTATAGGCTCAGGCTCAAGATAAGTGAAAATGGGAAAGAGCCTTTGCCCAGCAGTGGGACAACCCAGGCTGACCATTATTATTATTATAATATACTGGCTGCGCCCCATGGTTTTACCCGCATAAGTCTAGATACCTTAAGAATATCAGGATAAAAAGTATCAAATGTCCTAACCTAGGTCATGGTCTACCCATGTGCTAAATTTCATCCAAATCCGTTCAGCCGTTTTAGTGTGAAAGCGTAACAAACAAATAAACAAAAGTCACTTTCGCATTTATAAATAGTTAGGACTATGCATTATTCAAGGAATGGGTAGGACTAATATTAGCTATGTTTAAACTCGTTAAATAAGAGCGCATACAAATTAAGATGATTATAATAATAAAAAATGTCGTCACATCCAACATAAGCCATCATAAAAAGCAGCAGAAAATTCTTATAACTCCTATAAGATCAAAGTCAAAAATAAAACATTTACAAGGCTTTCCTTTTTAAATTTATACCAGCATAAAACTGAGGAAATTTCGTGTTCTCCGCACATGACTTATTCACTCATGAATTATAAATGTGTAAGCTTAATTTGTGTTAAATTATACTTTAAAAGAGTACCTTTTTCAGGCTTTTTATATAAAAATTAGCATGATATTGTATAGAAAATTATAATTTCACTTGCATGTTTAGTAATCTGAATAATATTACGTCTTTTGTTGAGATGTTTATATTGTTTCTTTAGTATTTGCATGTATAATTAATTTGTAAAGTATTTTATTGTGAATGGGATGAAGCTGGCGACATTGTTTGGTGGAATTAAAATTTTGAATGGGCTTTGTCAAGTTCGTGTGTTTCAATAAATATTGGATTAAGGTTTTAACATTTTTGTGTACGCAATTTTGTTTATTATATTTTTGTGTGTAACAGAGATTTGAGAGAATACAATTGGGTTAAATTAGAGCTGGATTTTAAGCTAGTGTTGGTTAGTGGATTATCTGTTGGATTTTTATCAAAAACGTTGGTTCTGAGTTCTCAGTATTTTGCCAAAGTTCTTCCTGGATTGTTCATTCACATATATTTTTGACACACATGTTTTTTTTTTAAGTCATTTAAATTGTAACTGTAGATATGAGTGTATCTACAACCGATTTTGTCAGGTTAAAATGAAACACAATTTATAAATAATATTCCGTAGCTCAACGTATATAAACCATAAAAAGTAGGTCACTCGAAAAACCGGGGGACATTCCGACCGACTGGCCCGTTGTCGGTGACAAAATATTATACACTAGCTTTTGCCCGCAGTTTCTCCGTAAAGGACTAAATTATTCTAAGGAAAACAGGGAAATATTTGACATCTATTTATGACATTGCCCACTATCAGAATAAACGCTCTTATTTGTTGTACTATTTACTTATTCTATATTATTAGAGTCACACAGTCAGATTAACCTAACACCGACATCAGACTCATAACTGAATCCCACCGTAAAAAACATGACAATCAACTTAGCCTCAAACAAATCCGTGGGGTATCCAAGTACCCCAATAAAGCTGTCAAAAAATAATCAAATTGAAACAATAATCCGGTCGTGTCAAGGGACCAATGTGGGGTACATTATCACGGATTTTATCGCAAAGTGGGCTACGATTTTTTTTCATAATAATCGTTCGCTTGATCAAATAGATTGGCAGCACGCGAGGTAATGGAAATAAGGGAATAATATGGTAGCTGTTATAGGGTTAAATAGTAACACTAACGATGTATCGATAGATTTTTTTTTGTTGTTTGTAAATAATGTTCGGTTTTTGTTGTGTTTGATGTAAACGTTTACTTGAAATATTCGTTTATTCATTAATTTTAATACTGGTATAGTTATTTTTTTTTGTAATTGTGTAGGTTTAGTAAAGTAACGCCTATCTAGAGATACGGTATCGTATTATGTACCTATTTAGTTTTTACAGAAACGTATAAAACCGACCATGGCTAAACTTGTTAATTGTATTTATAAATATTTTATTAATAGTAATAATGTATTTTATATACTATACAATGACACACCAATCTACATGGTCTTCACATGATCTGACCAAAATTATGTCTGGACTTTAAAAGAGACTGTGAAACAAACTCAGAGGGAGTTTGTTTCGGCCTTTCTTCTCAGAGTAGTCAGATAGAAAACGCCGAACTCATCTAGTTTAAAAAATATGATTGACGTGTAAAAGTGTTTGTACAGACCTACTTACAGAAATAAAATCATTTATAATTTAATTATTTTTTTCCTTTGTGAGCAGTATTAATTTTTTCATTTCTCTTTAAATCATTTCTGATAAATTATACTATTAATATTAATTAGATTATAAATTAAGGCTAATCAAACGTTAGAATATTACGATTGAATATATTCTTTAGAATATAAAAAAGAGGCCGAAATCTTTATCAATTATGTAGTTCTACGAACAAGTAGACCAAGCTTTGATCTAGGTTGTATTCTAAAGCCTAGATTATTATACATAGCATTGCTGAAAAAAAACAACAAAAACATGTTCCATTTCAATTTTGATTACAACTACACGACTTTATTTCTTGTTGTGACCTACTTGCCGACTAGTTCGACTTTTTACAAAAGAATTTTGAAGTAGCTAATGACATTACAAAATAAAAAGTAACAAATGACAGCCTGTCAACCAAAGAACACTAGGCCTCAAACATCAAAACACCGAGCACAAACATTTCAGAAACTAACAGCATCGACACAACAACGTTCGCCCACCTTGGCACAATACAATACAATACACGATGTAAAAAAAGAGTCAATTAATCATGCTTATCTCGAAAATGCATTGTGTCAAGTATAATAGTTCTTAAGTCGCAACTTAAGTTGTTATCGTGGCTCGTGGCTAAATAATAACAGCCGCACAGGTCAACCGAACGTTAAGCTACCCTTGCCGCGGTCAGATCGTGGATGGGTAACCGTCCATTACTTAACAAGATCCTTCCGTCCTTTGGAAAGCACATTAAGCCGTTGGTCCCCGCTGTCATTCGTAGAGTACCATACCAAGAGGTATCGTATTACCCAGTAACTGGGTTGTGTAGGTCAGATAGGCAGTGGCTCCATGTAAAATATTAGTGTTCTGCTGCATCCGGTTAGACTGGAAGCCGACCCCAACACATTTGGGCAAAGGCTAGGCAGATTTTGAGTTAAGTTGCTACCGTGATTCTTTTAAAAGTAATTTATGTGTTTAGTGGAATTGGTTCAAGTTTTAGAGTTCTTTTGCTTTTCTAACTTGACTTTAGATGTTTGAAAGATTTATTTAGCATAGACTTTCTGATAAGTTTTTGAGTTTGCAAGATTAGTTTTGTTTATCTTAGAAATTCTGAGTATTGTGTCTAGTTATTTTGTAGAAATTGGTGTGCAAAAAATCTTTCAATATAACTCGATAATAATAACATCGAAGAATAAAGCGGTGCACTTTGAGGAGTGTTCAACTTGCCAATTCCTTTTGTTGACAATAAAACGTATTACCTGACGTCCGAAAGAAGATTGTACTGCTGTCTGTAGCATAATTATGTTTATAGCAAAATTACAAAGACACTATTTTCTAAAGAATTTTAAATATAGAATACCTACCAATCCTACATTTGAAGTTAGTCATAAATCATTTCAAAATATTGGTTATGTAATAGAAATTACATACAGAGATCAATAATCTTTTTGCCTCGTTTACGTTCATACACGCACGCCCGGTTGCGAGTACCATACACCTGACCTTTCTGAAGACTAAAATACAATAGACGATGTATATTTTAGTAACTTAATCCGCTTAACTGTTCTTAAAGAGTTAGAGAACCCTGTAAGAAATCGACATGTGTTTTGCCACTCAACGAGGCATCCTCAGGATGACGATTGACTTGTTGCGAACTAGCCTAAAATTCGGTCTAGAGAGCCATCTAAGGGCACACGCAAGGAAGTGATTTCGAAGGGTCGCCGTTATCGAAATCGGTAAGGAGGACTATATAATTCACGCGATTGTAACAATAAAATACCCATAAAATCAAGAAGTAATATTTTATCACGTCCCATCAACTTTCGCCCACAATCTCCCAAGCATACGTAATCAAGAAAGACAAGCTTCGAATTAAAATTCCTGAAACTGATTAATATTCCAGATATGAACGAATGTTCAAGTTCGGAAACACAGCTGTCGTGAACACAGTGCAAGTTTACTTTGTCAAGAAGTTTATTTTGCGAACAAGTTTATAAATACTCTAAGTATAAAGTAAAGAAAGAAAATACGTTTATTTGCAGTAAACATGACGCATAGAAAGAACACAAAAAAAAAAAACAATTTGAGGGAAAATATGCGTCACTCGCTCAGCATAATACTGCGACCCTATGCGAGACAGACCCTCAGCGCTGGTTTTCAGTGACAGACGGCGTTGACGTTATGATGTCGACCGGTGGAGCATACCATGAAATATAATAATTATGAAAAATATAAAAATAAAATAATTAAACAATCATTAATTCTATATGTTATTGTGTGAATAAAATATAATAATGGCAACATTTCGTTCAGTCGGCATCGACTCGCGCGCTGCCGGCTTTGAGTAATCTGTGCGAGCAGCTGTCAGAAAACTATTTGTATGACGTTTTGACATCTGGTACACAATACGTTTATTGTAGAATAGTCAGGGAGATTAAGAGGTATGAGGAACAGGGTATAAAGTTCACTCGTCCTCTAGACAAAAGGGAGGATACTCCGACCAGACGGGTGTCTGGTGCGCAACTGCTCAACGATTGGTCGGGGAAGTTATATACATGCTGTTTGTGCGGTAAACTCTAATTGCGCGATGCAGGATTTGTGTGACGTCAGTTTTTTTATGCGTAGTTTGCATGTGGCGATGTCAAGAGCAGTGGTGGCCCAGTGGTATCGGCCCCGACTTACGAGTTGTAGGTCGTGAGTTCGAACCCAAGCAGGCGCTTTACTTTGTGTAAATAATTTCATCACCACTGCTCTCAAAACGGTGAAGGTAAACATCGTCAGGAAACCGGCATGTCTTAGAACCAAAAATTCGAAGATATGTGACATCTACCAACCCGCACTGGGCCCGCGTGGTAGATTACAGCCCACTCCCTCTCACAGAGAGGAGGCCTGTGTCCCAGCAGTGGGAACATTAGTAGGCTGATGATGATGAGACCGAATTCTGGCAATTGCGACCAATCTCAGCGACGGTTAGCCTAGAGCGGGAGATATTATAGTGCACGAGTGTATGCACAGACAGGTGCAGTCTCTCACTCTCATTGTCCGATGGGTCGGCAATCCGACAAGACCAGAGAGGGATCAGCTGCAGGGCCAACGGCTTAACGTGCTTTCGCCGGCACGAGGTAACACACCGCCAAAACCAAACTCTGGGTTGTTACTAAGAAATTCCTAATGAGAAAATCCAATAACACTATGCCTGGCTCGGGAATCAAAACCCTATTATAAATAATATTCTAAAGTAAATAAAATAGTCGTGACGAAAAGAATAAAACCAAGACAAAATTTCCCTTTTATCCAATCACAACAGTTTCCTTAACCTCTGCCTACCCTCATCAAAGCTTGGTATGCGTTGACCCACATCTTCGTTTGACATGCATTTGTATATTTGTGTTACCCATAACTCTGAATCGGCAGAAACACCCACTGTGCATAAATTAAAATGCGAAGACATAACACATTGTTTGAATAATTCATTCAATTATTGTTTATGTCTTATTATTGAGTTAGCAAATTAAACCATCCTTGTTAGTGAAGTCAAATATTTGTTTTGAAATTACTGTTGTTTAAAACAACTGTTTGATTTACTTCTCGCTCTTTTGTGTGATGTTAGAAAGAGATGGAGGTAATTATATAAACTCATCCCCTAATGAGCGGAGAAAATTATAAGATTTTTTTTTGCATATCATATTTTTTTATCTTAACAGTCGATTAGAGTCAATACAAATCCATACTAATATTATAAATTCGAAAGTAACTCTGTCTGTCTGTCTGTCTGTCTGTCTGTCTGTCTGTCTGTCTGTCTGTATGTTACCTTTTCACGGCTAAACCACTGAACGGATTTCGATGAAATTTGGCAAGGAGATAGATGGCATCCTAGAGAAGGACATAGGGTACTTTTTGTCTCAAAAATAACCCCCAAGGGGGTGATATAAGGGATGAAAGTTTGTATGGGAAACTCAATATTTCTAAGTTGGGGATATGGAAATTCAAATTTATGCTTTTGGTAAGAAATAAAGAATTACGCTTTTCAGCGTTTTTGTAAAATCATCCCCCAAAGGGGTAAAATAGGGGTTGATTTTAAAATTCACATGTATTATTGATTATTTTTGTTGTCTCTTATTTTTAAGAGATTTAAGGTGTGGTTCCAGTGAGTCGGAACCGGATGCGGCACAGTTCACGGTGAGTCGGAACTGTCTGCGGTGATTGTGGCGATTGTGGTGATTGTGGTTCCAGTGAGTCGGAACGGAGTGCCGCACAGTTCACAGTGAGTTGGAACTGTCTGCAGTGATTGCGGCGATTGTGGTGATTGTGTTGATTGTGGTGATTGCGGTGATTGAGCTGATTGCGGTGATTGAGCTGATTGTGGTGATTGAGGTGATTGTGGTGATTTCGGTGTTTTCGGTGATTGAGGTGATTGCGGTGATTTCGGTGATATCGGTGATTATTTTTGTTGTCTCTTATTTTTAAGAGATTTAAGGTGTGGTTCCAGTGAGTCGGAACCGGGTGCGGCACAGTTCACGGTGAGTCGGAACTGTCTGCGGTGATTGTGGCGATTGTGGTGATTGTGGTTCCAGTAAGTTGGAACCGGGTGCCGCACAGTTCACAGTGAGTTGGAACTGTCTGCGGTGATTGCGGCGATTTTGGTGATTGTGGTGATTGTGGTGATTGCGGTGATTGAGCTGATTGAGGTGATTGCGGTGATTGCGGTGATTGAGGTGATTGCGGTGATTTCGGTGTTTTCGGTGATTGAGGTGATTGCGATGATTTCGGTGATTATTTTTGTTGTCTCTTATTTTTAAGAGATTTAAGGTGTGGTTCCAGTGAGTCGGAACCGGGTGCGGCACAGTTTCGGTGAGTCGGAACTGTCTGCGGTGATTGTGGCGATTGTGGTGATTGTGCTACCAGTGAGTCGGAACCGGGTGCCGCACAGTTCACAGTGAGTTGGAACTGTCTGCGGTGATTGAGGTGATTGCGGTGATTGAGGTGATTTCGGTGATTCCCCAGTGAGTCGGGGTGATGAGTCTAAGGGTGTTGACCAGGAATGCGCGTTCGCTGCATGCTGGTGGTCAGGATACCCGCTGAGCCGTGGGTGCTGGCTGGCTGTGTAACTCGCCTCACGAAAGCTTGCGGAATTGATGATGATGACGTCACGCTGAAGTAGTTGCACGAAGGCTGCGTTGACGTTCAGTCTCAGGGTCACCAATTTAGTGGTATGAGGAACAGGGTGTAAAGTTCACTCATCCACCATTGAAAAGGGAGGATCCTCCGACAAGACGGGTGTTATGTCGGGCGGGCAACTGCTCATAAGTTGATTTCGGATAGTCTTATCTATGTCGTTCGCGTGGTAAATTCTAACTGCGCGATGCAGGATTTGTGTGACATCATGTCTTTCATGCGTAGTTCGTATGTGGCGGTGTAACCGCTACAAACATTACCTCCTTACTAATAAACGTTGTATAGCGTCTGTATAGTTAAACATATAGTATAGTTACAAAGCTTTGTCTTCTTCTTTCGAATGTCAAATTACTGACGACTGAAAGAGATCATTTTTTCATTTTGAGGTACGCAACCCTAAAATGTGCCTGTTACTTTTTCATGCCGTAAGGGCTGAACGGATTTAGTTGAAAGGCGTATGGTCTTTTAACTAAATCCGTATAGGCCATGATCTGGGTTAGGATAGAGGATAATCTGAATCCCGGTAGTACGGTCCTGTGGGATATTTTCCGACCTTTACGCGGGCGAAGCCGCGGGTAAAAGCTAGTGTAATATATAGCCTTAGGAATCTGGCGCTGTAGACGGCCAGGACTACGATCGCGACCAGGTTAACTATAGAAACCGATACGAATCGCGCAATTGGTCGCAACGGCTAACTAGCCGCACACCATACAATATCACTGCCATGACTGACCGGAGTCGTGGCCGCCTAGTGTTCGAGATCCCTTAGTCAAGCGTTAGATAGATTTCGTTTTGTTTTGTTAAGATACATTTTATGTGGGAAAACGTGGTGCGCTGACCCCAAGTTATATGGGACCAGGGCAGGAAGTTGATGGCATTTTTTGTGTGTTTTTCTAAAAAATATGATTTTATTAACCGACGAAAAAAAAAGGAGGAGGTTCTCAATTCGACACGTATACAGGATGAAATTGAAAACATGCGACAACTCTTAAGGGGTCATTTTACTCATCATTATGAACAACTTTCACTATGGGACCAACCCTGAAATCGCAAAAAAAAAACAGCTGTTCCCTACATTTATGTTTGCATAGCTCGTCAAAATGTAGGGAACAGCTGTTTTTTTTTTCGCGATTTCAGGGTTGGTCCCATAGTGAAAGTTGTTCATAATGATGAGTAAAATGACCCCTTAAGAGTTGTCGCATGTTTTCAATTTCATCCTGTATATATATTTTTTTTAATGTATGACCACGCATAACTTTTTACTGAGTTGTCCGATTTGAACGATTCTTTTTTTATTGGGAAGGGTATACCCCAAAGTTGGTCCCATAAAAAAATAAAAATTGAAACCCACCCCTAAGTGTTGATTGATGTTTCACTTACTGAATTTTCAACTGTAAACCGATTCTGTTGTAATTTCATCACATATGTAGTCCTGATGACACAACTATATAATTAAGACATGAAGTTGATGTGATGATGGAGTCAGAAGACAGTCGCGACAGCTCCTCACCAATTTACAGCAGCTACATCGTGTTTGGGCTTATTTCTTTCCCCCTGATGAGAACTTTACACCTAGCTGGGGTATGACTGTCATCGACGGTCAGAGGTTGAGACAAACATAAAGGGGTTTGAAGATTTTTGTATGGAGGGTGGCCCTAACGTGAGACCGCCATTTTGATTTTTTTTCAGAATAGCGGTGGTTTTATCTTTGAATATCTCAGAAACGTGACGCTTTATATGCTATGTTATTTCAAGTTTTATGTATATAAAAGTGTCCCCTATGACATTTATTGTGCACCTCGATTTTGAAAAAAAATCAAAATGGTGGCTGATTTTAGGGCCAAAATCTTCAAACCCCTTTAATGGTAACTCAAAAGCGAAAAATAAAAAACTATTTTGCAAAAAATTTAACCGACGAAAAAAACTGAAAAGCGAGAAATAAGAAATAACTATTTTGTGACAAATTGATGACCTTCAAATAACAAATTTTGAGGCGGTGCCTAACACACATTCAACGAAGATCTATCAAGCTAACATTTTACGCTTTATGTAATTATAATATGTTTGTTTGGCGCCGCCTCAAAATTTGTTATTTGAAGGTCATCAATTTGTCACTAAATAGTTATTTTTTATTTTTCGCTTTTCAGTTTTTTTCGTCGGTTTAATTTTTTGCAAAAAAGTTTTTTACAATTTAATTTTGTGTAATTGTTATTAAACGTATTATATTTTGCTGTGGTTATTGTAGTCAATTAATAACAACTATATTCACATTAAATTATACAGTAGATTTACTATTCTCAGATTTTATCAAACAGCCTGAAAGTGAGAGTAGGTATGTAGGTACAGTTAACCCATAAAATTACCACCCTAAGGTTGAATGTCACTTGTACCGGGGTTGCGGATAGTCCTAAGGGGAAACCGTGGCCCCTGGGAAGGCAATGGAAGGAACACGGGTGGGTTTTAGTCAGGAAGAGTCTGACACGCCCGTCCGCTCCGCCCAGAGCGGTAGAAGTAATTGGATGATTTCCCACCCAAAAAAAAAAAAACGTTGAATGTCACTTGCATGTTATAAAACAACAAGTTCTATTAGTCTATGTGACCGTCAGATAATTTCAACCCTAGTGACGTTTCAATTTACTGGGAATTGTTTCCGAAAGTGCTGAAGCAATTACGAGGTCATCTACCCGTCAACACTTGGAATAAAAAACCATAGTTTTTGTATGAAAAAACACCATCGTGTTCGAGTTTAATTACATTCAGTATCAAGTTAAAATCGCAATCCAGATTGTTAAAATGCAACACGAAACTTTAAATAACGTGACTTGTGATGGGTTCATGACCAACTGTTACTGTTAAGTAGATAATTATCCACTTTATTTATAACTAACTTCTGCCCGTGACTTTGTCCGCGCGCCTATACCTCAAGAATTGGGCTACCCAATGCAAAAAGAATTTTTCAAATACGGTTGGTAGTTTCTGAGATTACCCCCTACATATACCCCCCCCCCCCCCCCTATTACTAATTATGTTAAAGAGTGTACACCTTTAAGGTAGTTTTTTGAGGAACAAATTATTTACTATTAAGATCTCATGTAAAATGTACCAAAAATCACAATATCACATAAATGAATTTGAATTTGACAAACTAACAAAAAAAATTACCTGTTTAATATTTATAATAAAGATGTAAGAACTTAATTTGAATATAATATTTTTATTTTCAGAGAAAACACAATTATGGTTCACAAAAACAAATTTTCAAGTAAAAATTTTAGCATCACTAAAAACCCAAATAGAAAAGAAAAAAGAAAGAAAATACGTTTATTTGCGGTAAACATGACGCAAGAAAAGAATAAAAAGAACACGATAAATAACAAATTGGGGGAAAAATATGCGTCACATCCACGCAAAACGGCCATCGCTCAGCATAATGCTGCGACCCTATGCGAGACAGAGCCCCAGCGCTGGTTTTCAGCGACAGCCGAATCTATATGTGATTGAATCTGTATATCAATCTATATGTGATTTCATCACATAAGTTTATTGACCCAAGATTTGAACTAATTACCATTTGATAGCCCGTCAACGCCTTCAAATAGCCGTTGGGCTATTTTCCTTGAGTATATGCGTATTTAATTGCTAACGAAGCGAACTCGGGCAATTTATGGGTGACGTTAAAAGTTCTTTAAGCGCGACGTTTCATGCCTTATGAAAGTAAAATTAATTGAGTTTCTGACGAGCGGCGGTTGAAACGCTGCGTTTTGAACGCTGAGTTTGAATACCAAAAGAAATGAAATTGATACCCACTTTTTTTAAGTGGAATACTATGGAAGTGTTAATTTAACTCACTCAAAAGAGCTGTAAACTTTGAAAAACAACTATTTAAAAAAACTTTAATTATTTTGGTTCGCCACGATACCATTTGGTTTCATTTTGTGACAGTGAAAAAAATCAATCAAAATCTGCCTATCTTCCGAGCTTTACCATCAAAGTTTTGATTTAGCTCCTGACTTTTGAACAGGGAACATTTTCTACCGAATAATCAAAACTGCAGGAATATTAGCTACACGGGCTACGTAGTCGTGGCTGCTACGGCGTAGCTGCTACAGCGTAGCGGGCAGCTACGGCAATAACTCCGATAATTTAATCACGCAGATACAGTATCCGAAATATGGAAAAAATGAGGAAATAAACCTGTTCGCGATTGAATGTAGTTATTTTCGCCTCATTTTCTTACTGTTAATTCGGAACCTGTACGAAAAATCTGTATTTACATGTTATTTAAAAAACTCAAAATCCGACTGCGCAGCATCATAACACTTCTATAGTGTGCTCCTATCTCAATTTTCACAAAAAACAAATGAATCATAACGTAGTTTATAGTTGGCAATATTATCTACATGATTCATATTATGACTTTCAATTTCGATGAAGCAACCAAATTCAATTGATTCCCGTAATTTTTTAATACGTTGTTATTCACATCTGTCAAAAGTACAATATATTTACCAAAATTTTAGACAAGATTGACAGATAGCGACTTGAATTTGAAAAAATTTTAAGTACGAGGATTTGTCTTCAGAAGTCAAATTCAATGTTCACTTCACTTCATCACTTATGTGTCTTTAAATCAAATTAAATCAGTTTGGTTGAACCTTTGATGAAACAAAAATATCAATCTTTATCCATACTTATAATTTAAATGCTAATGTACCACTGTCTGTCACCTTTTTTCGCCTTAACGACTGAACAGCTTTTGATGTTTGACACATAGGTAGACCACAAACTGGGTTAGAACATAGGATACTTTTTATCCAAGTGGTTCCAGTGGGATAATATCCAACCACCACGCGGCAAAAATCACGCTAGAATTGTGTAGTGGTTACACCACCACATACGAACTACGCATCGAAGACATGACGTCACACAATTCCTGCATCGCGCAGTTAGAGTTTACCGAGCGAAAAACATAGATAAGACTATCCGAAATCGACTTTCGGGCAGTTGCCCGCCAGACACAACACCCGTCTGGTTGGAGGATCCCCCCTTTTCTATGGTGGATAAGTGAACTTTACACCCTGTTCCTCATACCCCTAAAATTGTATAAAACAAACACTACGAAGAACAAAAGTGAATATCACCCAATATAACCCATCAAAATCACATATAACCAAGTGATTAGCAGAACTTACATCTGTTCGCATCCTTAGCTAAGAACATCTGGTTCCCTAAAATCAATATTCAAAATCGTGGAACTGAGTCTGTCGCATATTTATCAGCTCATTAGTATTGGTGGCTTGTCTCAGTGAAGGGTGAACACTCAATTGAAAAGAAAGGGCTGTGCTGGACTTTTTTTAGGAGTCTCTTATGTACGTGGTTTAGGACTTTATTTACTTTTGAGAAACAAATACACTGTAATTAAACTGTTATGTATAATGTACAATTACAAAAACTTTAACAAAGATGACGACGGAAAAACGTACTACTATAGTCTAAAGGACAAATGCTGATGTTCTCGTCAAATGTTTAGGCGTCCATCTATATAAATCAAATTATTTATTTGCTAGAATGCAGGTATACAAATTAGGTCGTGAAGAAATAAAATTGAGCCATACAATCTGCCCAAGATTTGACATGCAAAATTTAAATGAATAAACGATGCTATAATAAAATTATGAACATTAACCACAATAATCAGATAAAAATTTACAGTATTTACACTGTTGAATATTCCTTAAAACGATTACTAAACTAACACACTAACTAAACATGGGAAATATTGACGGATGGGTGACCATCAGTACATACCGAGACGTCTCCGTGCCTTGGAAAGCACGTCCAGCCGTTGGTCCCGGCTGTCATTCGTGGATCTTTGACAGTCGTTACGGGTCGTCAGAAGCCCGAAAGTCTGACAACCAGTATAACTATGGAGTATCGTATTACCCAGTTACTGTTGTGGAAGTCAGATAGGCAGTCGCTCCATGTAAAACATACTGGTATTCAGCTGCATCCGGTTAGACTGGAAGCTAACCCCAATATAGTTGGGAAAAGGCTAGGCAGATTGATTGTTGTTTTGAGACAAATATTTGTTTTCAATCGCGTGTCAATATAACACGTAAGTCTAACACGACGAGCAGTTGATATTACTTACTAGATTGCTGAATGTTTTAACTTTTCAACACAGCTCTCATGTCGTGTAAATCTCATACCATGTCGACGTGAATAAAAAGCAGATAAGAGGACACTGATGATTCTTAGTCAGTTTTTAGGACACTCGTTGACAGAAAAGATACTAAAAGATACTTAGGCATATTTTCGCAAAAAACAAAATCTTTTCTGTACAGAGCGTTCGAACCGTCAAGTGCGAAGCTTCGAAAATCCTGGTCCGAAGCATTCTCTGTCGTCGCATATTCATTAGCTCATTATTATTGCTGCCCCGTTCTCCGTTGAAATATTCAATGCGGACGCCCCAATGAGTTTGTTTATTAGCTTTTGTACCAAATAGCTGTTTGATAGTGGCTCTATGTGCCTGATTTGTCTTTTATGGGAGATGAAAGAACTAATTTTGGAGTTGGTTTTTTTTTGTTAGAACTTTTTTGTGAGATTTTTTGGTGACGGGTCAGTGGATACTTTGTTAGCTAGGATATTTTTGTACTCGTTTGTGAGAACGAAAGTTTGTATCTATATTAAACCCAGTGATTTTGGAGGGTTAGGTTGTGCGCAAACTGCGTATTGTGTTTATTATATTTTTTATTTCATATTTTGTTTTTGTTATTTCATTATAATATGCTGCACCGGCTGACTTTATTGTGTCAACGCCCGCTGTCATTGGAAACCAATGTTGTGGCTCAGTCTCGCATAGGGTCGCAGCATTATGTTGACCGATGGCCGTTTGGCGTGGCTGTGACGCATATTTCCCCCAAATTGTTCTTTTCGTGTATTTTTTCTGTCTTTGCGTCATGTTTACCCCAAATTGACTTATTTTCTATCTTGTGTTCTTTCTATGGAATAGCTCAGTAAAAACAATGATGAATGAAACATTATTCTGTCTCTAAACACAACTGTTTTATTTCTAGTAGGCGTCGCTCAGAAAAAAAGAATCATCTTGTAGTAAAAATAGAATAGTAGGTCACGTGTGGCATAATCTTGTAAATCTTGTAGACAATAAAATAACAAGATAATACAGACAGATTATTTTCCATTACCCTAAAAAAATCTCCTGATCATGATGGATGGGTAGATCCACTACCAACATCATCAACTCATACGCCTACACATTCCCAAGGCTTAAGCCACTAGTCACTAGAACATCATTCTTCACTACACCCCTCCCTCTCTTAACCCTACCAGCTTATTCCGTAACCTTATAATCCTAGCAGCTTATTCCAACCTTTTTCGTTTTATTCGCGAACCGGGGATAAAGTCAATATCTGTTTTCGACCACAAAAACGAAATCTGTTTTTTTCGCGTTACTTTATTTTCTTTCGCGAGTAAAGCTGGTTATCAACGGAGGACTAACAGTGCAGCTATAGTAGAACAACAAGAACGGTTTCAGAAATCCGGATTTTTGTGAGAGATTGGGCATCGGATTGGAATCGAGTTATTTATGAAAGTATTGACATAACTCGTCAAAGGTCAAATGTTGTTTTTAGGATTTAGTGGTCAATAACTAAGTTATTGTGTAGCTAAAAGTTAAGTGTGTGGAATAAAAGTGAACCCTTTATATCGTGAAAATAATCTTTATAGATACAATATGACCTAATTTTCTAACTACCGTATCAACATAAAGTGGTTTATTTATTAACGTTGCTTAAAGTTCAGTAATGATAAGCGACTATTTAATCAAACATTTTTGACGTTTGAAAAAAAGTCACATAACATTAGACAACGTTTATACTTAAACCCCTAATTGTTTTAGATTAGACTTAAAGCGGGTCTGTCGCCGAACGGACACAGTACGTTCACGCTGATTCAAACTGTATTTGTACTATGCATAGGGGCTAATATGGTCTACAGTTAATTTTATTCTATGGATTTGGTAATATACTTGTCAAATACATCGACTAAAACGTCAAAATATGCATAAACAATTCTAGAAAAAAGTAAAAATTGAACATTTTGGCACGGCAAAATGGCGACTGCGCATGCGTTCAGCGCGCTGCACTACGCGTCGTATTTATTTGTTTTCTATTGTTTTTTAAGTGTAAATCGACGGGAAATGGTGATAATTCAATAATTAAGTAGTGTCGTCATCGTATATAGTTAATACTTGCACTAAATAACATCGTAATTACCTATTACGGACCCATCAAAAAATGTAAACAAACTCGTTAGTGAAAAAACGTGTTGATGTGATATTTGTTGTTTTGTGTGTGTTTTGTGCATGTAATCGCTGGTAAGTCATTTATTTTATATTCTTGAATAACTAATTAATAATAAAAATGCATAATACAGAAAAAAAAAGAGTTCAATATTTTTTTGTCAACTAAATAATGTTACGTAATGATACGGTTATCTATTTATTGAACTTTTTTGATTATATGTGTTTTTATTTATTGTGTTTATGCGTAAATAATGGTTTTGACCGATAGTATATGTATTCATAATGTATCCTGCGAAATTTCATGTGAATCGAACCAGTAGTTTTATTATAAATAATCAAAACAATGAACAACGGAATTTCTTATAAGAATCTTATAAGAATGTTTATTTATCAATACTAGCGTTCGCTTACAAAGATTCTAAGTATTATAAAAAATCCTTTGTCTAATCAGGAACCCAAAACCATTAACGATAAGACTATTTACGTAACAAAAAGCTCTCAGTTTTTGTTTATATTAGCGACCTCTTATCTCTGACGCGCCGCGGGCGTGCCGCGCGGCTTGGCGGGTTGTCGCGAAATCGCGCCGCGCGGCCTGAGAGGTTAAACCCCTAATTGTTTTAGATTAGACGTAAAGCGCGGTATTGGAAATTTTCGTCGCCGTTCGGCGACGGCCTCGACTTAGAGGTTAAGACGACGGTAACCGACTTTCAGTGATGATTTGGAAAACTTGATTCTTAAATTAGAACATTTTCTTAATAACTTAATAAAGGGATATTATTTTAGATTATGTTTATATTACATAGTGAAATTAATTTGTAAAGTTATGTCCAACGCGGATAAAAAGCTGAGAATCACGCAAAATCTGTCAAGCGTATTTTTCTGAGACATTCACCATTTTAAAGATAATTTAATTATTTATCTTTTAGTATACGTATACGTGTTTCATTAATACCTTTTGTTTTATGTATAATAAATTAATAATGCGTCTAATTTGGGACAGCGCTCCTTGATGGGCGAGTCCTATTACTGGCTGAACGTAAGACGCCTTGTGTGAGCTCAGTACAAAACACGGAAGCTAACTACTCAAGGTCACTCGCATAAATATCTGCGTCTTAATTATTACTTGCAAGAAACAAAGCAGCAAACATTCAATTGAATACTTATCTGAACTTGAACTGTCATATTTAAGGTACTCAGTATCGAGAGTCCATGACCCCAAAAAATCCCAAAACCGCACTCCACATTGGTCCACCGCACTCCAAATCCCATCGGAGTACCATAATCACCCTATCATAACATCCGAACAAAGGAACGCCCTATATCCGGACGCACCCACAACATATTAATGTTGGCTCGAATGATATATTGCGCAGTCAATTAACAACAGACATTGACTAATGTTGCTCAGCATAATGCTTTGAAAAAAAAACCTATTATTTATCTTCATTGGAGAGGCTTGATTCCTTGAGTCTCTGCGCTCCTGGTGACAGAAATTAAGCTCCACTGGATTCGACGATGTTAAATTGTGTTACTGTGTCAATTGTATGGAAAGTTGAAAGATATTTTTGGTGTCCAATTTGAATATATTAATGTTAATGGCTGTTTCAGTATTTCCGGAGGAGTATACAAATTCTGTTCCATTTTTAGGGGTCCGTTCCCGACGGGTGCCAATCGGAACCTTATTTAGTAAGCCTTCGCTGTCCGTTCGTCTGTCCATATGTCTGTCAGCGGGCTGTATCTCATGAACCGTAATAGTTCATCATCATCAGCCTATTAATGTTCCCACTGCTGGGACACAGGCCTGCTCTCTGCGAGAGGGAGTGGGCTATAATCTACCACGCGGGCCCAGTGCGGGTTGGTAGATGTCACATGTCGTCGATTTTTTTTGGTTCTAAGACATGCAATAGTTAGACAGTTGAAATTTTCGCAGATTGTGTATTTATATTTCCGCTTTAAAAAAATAAAATAAAAATAAAATAAATTTAAAAATTAATGGGGCTCCCTAAATAAGAAACGTGCTTTTTTCGGCGTTTTTTGCTAAATATTCGTAGCCCTTCGTCTGCGAGTTGGACATTTCTCTGGTAGATAGTATATTTGAGCAACCGACAGAATGCTCTGTTCTCGACACCTGTCAGTTGGATACGATTAGGAACTAATAAAGTTTAAATTCGTTTAACTCGTCGTATGCTTTTGTTCTCAGCGTTTGCAGTCTCTTCAGTTATTTTGCATCATATTGTCGTTGCTATAAAACTGTGAAAAGACAGTCCTTTCACAGTTTTTTACCAACAGGTTTTATAACTCACAGGTACCAGGAACGATTTCTCTCATTATTAGTTGTTTACTTATCCGGACACTGTGTACCTGGCTGTCTATTTTTCGATTATTACGTTACGATTTTCACTAAATATTTGCAACCTGAGCTGTGAATCTACTACACATTGTAACAGCGAATCAATTTTGACGCCTCGCCAAATATTTTTAGATATTCAGATAGCTCATTACCTAAAGTGGTTCCATATAGTATATGAATAAAAATAAATAAAAAAACCGCGAAATTTTGCGGGTTGGAATTCTGGTTTCAAACTTGATAACTTGCTAGATTTGAGTCGTGGAAAGAATGATGCAATCAAGGCTTTAATTGTACCCAGCATGTGCCATCATAGTCTCAAAACCATTTAATCTAAAAATTATTAAAAGAGTTTAATGAATTTAATCATCAAATAAACCACCAAAGAAATACCGAACGAAAATCAAAGAAACAAACGAGTATCTCAACAATCGTAATTCAAGCATTTTCTTACAGTCGATCCGATTTTAATCGAATACCGATTCCTTAATCAATTGTTCGTTAATCGGTAGTCGCTGTGTGTTTAATTTGCGAGCTTACGTGGCCTTTAAGGGCTCAAAGGTTTACTAGGGCTGTTCTTCGTTCATTTGTTAAGTAATTTCGGCCTAATTGTTAGAAGTCTTCTTAAAGAAAATGTTTATTACGCAGAATGTGTCCCTTGAGATTTTTGTTAATTAGTTATCTTTACGCTCCTTGCTTGTAGAGGGGGAATAGACTTACTAATTATATTTGGCTAGCACGCTTGTGATATAATCAATTGGTGATTATATTCAGCGGCTAATTAGAATGAAACCAGTGAATTCTATAAATTATGATGATGTAGATTTTTGTTATGTTATTTTGTTACAATATTTTCACGTCAATGTCTTTTATTTTGGTGATAATGTTCACCGGTTTTTTTGTTTGTTTGAAAGAACGCTAAGCGAAAACGAAGTAATTACGTAGGCGGGCAATGCGATGCGACGGGGGGGGGGGATGGGGTAAGTAGAAAAAACACGCGGACGAAGTCGCGGCAAAAGCTAGTCGTTAAAAACAACGATAATGTGATGTGTCATGAAATATTGAAATCCATGTTTAGATTAACTAAAAAAAAACAAGCATTATAAATTAATCTATAGAATTTTGGAATCGCAGACGGGGGGACAAACTAATAACCGGAATATGGTATAAGTTTTGTTTGTCCCTGCCTGCGATACCAAAATTCTATAGATTAATTTATAATGCTTGTTTTTCTCTTTTCAGTTGTTCGTTCCGTTTTTGCAGTCGGGTTTTTTGTTTTTTGAATAATTTTCTTTATTTCAAGCTTTTTAGTTTTATTAATTTATCTAAATTTGGCATTGACTCGTCAATAGCTTTTATTTGATACCAATATTGTTATAATTTATTTAAAAAAAAAACCTTCCCCTCCCTTTTTTTTGTATTTGCAGATGCAATATATAAATATTATATAGCCTATGACACTTCCACAATTAAGACGAATCTAACGACACCTCATATGTTAAAATCCATCAAGCCGTTTAGGCTACAGAGCGTGCCAAAGAAATAGACATACATACATACATACATACATACATACAGACATACATACTCTCGAAAAACATTACCCTCCTTCTGGGGCAGTCGGGTAAAAACACCTGTCAAGAGCGAGTCGGACTCGCGCAATGAGGGTTCCGTAAGGAGCTTCATTCGTATAGATACCTAAATAGTTCTGTGCCCAGAAACCTAGTCCTCTAAATTATATGAGCGCCCATACGACTCAGAGGACTATCTTAATTGGCGTCAACTATGTATGTATGGAAAGACACCCTTTAATATTCAACTATTTATATTTTTTGGAATTTTAACTTTATTTGTGCTGTCAACGAGAACTACCATATAGGTTTTCGATCCAAAACCTATAGGGTACTTCCGGTTGACCTAGAATTCTCAATTTTGGTTAAAAGCATTACAGCCTTTTGCTGTAAAAGGAAAATTTCGAAAATAAAAAAGTTGAAAATTAACGTAAACACAAGTTTTCGCGAAAATTTTAATTTGCCCATATCTTGAGTGATCTTATAAGGGTACCTTTTTTACCTTTTTGAGGTACGGGACCCTAAAAGTACATACAATATTTATTTTAAAAGCCACTCAAGGTACTAGTTATTTGCTAGCTTGTAATCCCGAAAACTAGCTTTAGAAGCAAACACATAACTCTTTAAACCACTACGACAGTCTACGGATATTTCAACATTATATCAAAGCAAAATGTCCATTGTTATACAACGAAGAATAGTACTCAAGTAACAAATCAACCGAAACAAGATATTGTATTAAAACACCCTTGAAATGAAACTCGAAACTCTCCGCAACGACTTACAACTTCCTAAAATCACAATTCTGTAATTTTCTTAATTTATATTCACTCCTTGACTCGAAGAAAAGAATAACTTTTGAAACAACTGGCTCAAGAACACTAAAATATTATCCAAAAGAAGATATTTTATATATCTTTCAGAATTTTGGGAACTGATGTCTGAATCAAATTAATTTGGTCTCTAAGTGGGGAAGCGGGACGATGAATCGAGTTGTATTGTGTTTAGATTTGGGCGTGTTGGTTCAGTATTTCGATCGGGATTATCAAATTCTTGAAGGATTATCTCAATATCTAGTAGCTACTTGAGCTTAACTTGAAATGAAACTAAGTAATCACATTTGAGTACCTACTTAATTCGCATAGATATTAAAATTGGATGTCTAATGATTTTTGTATAAATAATCGTATTTGTATAAATAAATAACGATAATAATAGAAGCGCATTTTATTTTCAGTTTACAAATTGGATACAGTTGATCATGTATGGGTCAAAGAACCGAAAATAGTTTGGAAATAACCTTGTTTTGAAGGCTCTCGATCGGATATAGACGTGCTCGGTTATCTATATAAATAGAAATGAAATGCTGTTCGTTGTTAAGCGTATCGCTTCAGAACGGCTGGAGTGATTCGGCTATTTTTAGGCTTTCGTACCAAAATGGTAAAAACGTGGTGCGACTCAGTCTATCTGTCCGTCTGTCTGTCACAGCTGGATATCTCAAAAACGCTATCAACTTGAAATTTGGAATAGTTTTAGATGACGTTTGCCCAACTATTTTGCAAATAAAAATAAAATAAAAATATGTATAATATTATTTTGCAACAGCGACTGAACGGGGGTCTTAAAAAATCGAAGTAGAGCCATTAAGGCATGTTAACCTATGAAAGAGCAATATTTGCACATTATCAAACATTTTTCTTTTTTTTAGGCCGCATAGTTTTCAACTTTTGGCGAAACATGAGAAAATACTGAAATTATTTTAAGTAATCGAAATTGATTAAATTATATCAAGTTGATTTATGTGTCAAAATAGAAATTTATATAAAGATTACAGGAAAAATAAAACGATGTCTCTAAATAGCACACTTTTTAAGAAATCATAAAAAAAAATACATTACTTCCGCTATTAGCCAAGAGATGGCGCTGACCTAAAACTGCAATATTCTACAGTGTAGAATCTACACCACAGTTTTATAATCCTCTAACGATATTTACGAGTATATAATATGACGGTACGGAACCCTCGGTGCGTGAGTCGGACTTGCTCTTGACCGGTTTTTTATTTTAAAATATTTGTTATAGCCCGGGTTTTATTAAAATATTTAAATTCGAAAAAAACTGAACGTCCCTTTTTCTATAGGTAGGACTTTTATAATTATTATTTTAAACTACTAGCGTTGCCCGCGACTTCGTCCGCGTGGAATAGTGTCTTTTATTTATTTATATCGAATCAACAGCCTAAAAAATAAGTTTCAAGCTTCTAGCTCTAAAAATGACGATACTTGCATTCAACTTTTAATCCCCCCCATTTCAACCCCAAACAACCCTTTTTTCGCATTAAAAAGTAGCCTACGTCCTTTCTCAGGCTCAAATTTTATTTAAATCGGTTCAGTAGTTTTAGCGAGAAAGCACGACAGACAGACAGACAGACAGAGTTACTTTCGCATTTATAATATTAGTAAGGATTGAAATTTGGCCAGGGCACAGTCTGTCAGGTCAGCTAGTATTCAATAGAAACAGACACGTTTTTGTTCAAGCTGAGAATTAATAGTTTGGTAGACACGTATTGGTTCTGTTTGAGGATCGAACTAATTTTGGCAATAGCTGTGAGCTTTGCCAAATTGTGTAGGTAGTTGTTACTATGCCAAATTAGGAGCAAAGCCGATAACATTATCTGGCACGACTGTACCAAACACATGAGGATTTCGTACTTCTAAATCTATCTATGGCATAATTATCAGCATTTCAGCCAAATGACGTTATTTTTTTAAGGTGTACATGGTGTTAGTAATGAAAAATATCGTATAACTATGTGCTGCCTTGCAAAACGTACACAGTTATATATTATACCAAAAATAATTATGGAACCTAGAGTTAATATCTAAGGTTAATACAGCTAAATAACCGATTTAAATCTTTAGCAATATAATTAAATAAATTGAATATCAATAGGTACCTAGCCAATCAATCAGTGCAGTACATGTGTCTCAACCAAATATTGCCACAGAGGACGGTCTTGTACTGCCCTCATGCCGTAGATTCTTGCAACCATCACCAGGTCAACAGTCCATCTTATAAGAGACCCGTAGCTAAGCATTTAAAGCATATATATTTTAAGTTTCTGGGTCTTTGCATGTTTTGTCTATACACGCGCCAGTGATTTTAGTGTAATCCAAATATGGAGTAGCTAGTGATATGTATTTGTTCTGTACAGTGCGCCAAGTATGTCATTGCATGGCATAGTTTAACAAATGAATACATAAGATTCAAAATTGCTCACAAACCATTTCTGGCAGTGACAAACGCAATTAATCCGTTGGTATGGGGCACTATGAGGACGGATTAATTGTCCGAATCTTCAAGTCGAATCGATTCGTCATCCCAAGATGTCGACGGATTTAATTAATTCGGCTTTCATTGTGTAAAGGCCGGGGTTCGGTGCTGGGTCCGTTTTTGTCCAAGCTCGTGTTGCTTTTTGAAACTGTTGGGGTTGGCTATGTAAATGGGGGTAAGAATTTACTTATAGAACTTTATGACCCGATGGGCGTTCGTTTTTTTCTTTTTGTAGCTGCTAACTACCATAAACGGATTATGCTATAGAATGCTGTCCCTGTGACTGATTTAGGCCCGAAGGCATCATTGTCATTATTGGTTCGTGTATTATGTTTTACAAACATAACATCACGCCTTGTCTCCCTGAACGGTTGGGCAGAGGTGTACATTTCACCAGATAATATGTTTAAGTCCTAATAGGGGGCGAGCCTTTTGCCACCAACCGGGCACAAATCCAGACTCCGGGCTGCTACTGAGAAACTTCAGATAGAAAAACCCAATAATACTTATTATGTTTTGTCAAGAGATATTGATGCTCATTTTTGCAATAAAATTATCCTCTTATTTTAATGTCGTTTAACTTTTATAACAAGACGATAATTTTATTATAAGCCCTTAGGGCGGTTCCGCCGGGTAGGTTTTATCTATCAGATAGATGATAAAAGGTAGCAGTATAGACTTGTCGTTTATGGAATCATTCAAAATTGTCTGCTAGATTAATTATTATTGACAAGAACTTATCCGCAAATGCTGCAATAGGCCATAGATTGGTCCGAGTTATTTTTTTTAAACATACGTAATAGACACATAAACTCACGCCTTCTTCCCATGGGGGTAGGCAGAAACTACAGAACGCCATCTGCTACGATCTTTACCTACTCTTTTTACCTTTTGCATCTGGTCACACACGCACGCTGGTTGCGAGTACTACGCACCTATCCTTTTTGAAGAACTTCACCAATAAGGTCAGTACCTATATGTCCTCCTAGGGCGTCCCCTCCTGGCGTTTCCAGTTACATCTGCCTTAAATACATTTTGTTAGTCGCCTTTCATTCATCCTCTCAACATGACCATACCATCTCAGCATACTCTTTTCAATTTTGGTTACTATATCTTCTTTTAACACACACCGTTGTTTTATCTCATCATTCCTCAGCTTATCATTCATCGTCAGACCACACATTTTTTTCGATATCTACTCTCTCATCTGTTATATCTAGATATTATTAAAAGAACCTTCACGATAGAGTTACCACACCTTAGCCAGTCAGCTCCGCTTCCAAACTTGCTGACTTGCTAATCGATTCTCTTCGACTATGAGCTATTCTCGCGAATCTCGTGTCGACACGAGAGTATGATATGTGGATACTGCTGACAATACTGATTTGTTGCAAGTCTGACGATTGAAAAAGATAATAATGTTTAGCTGTTGTGTATTGAGATCATGAAATATTTATACATTATACAAGTAGTATCTCAGAGGAGACCTGCCTTCGGTGCGGGAGATATTATAGTGCACAAGTGTGTGCGCAGACACAGGATGCACTCTCTCTTTCCTCACTTTCATAGTACGACGGCAATCAGACGCAACCGGAGATATCAGGCGCAGAGCCAATTGCTTAACGTGCTTTCGTGGCACGGGGACTAAATATCATTATGGCAACATATCATACATTTTCTCATAGTTCACTCAAAACTTAGTAACAATAAAATCTATTAAAAGTCACAGTTGCACAAGCAAATGCTTCTTTTAAACCATAATATAGCTCCGAAGTCCCCAAATTGGTTCCTGATGTCACCCAGAATTGTTTTCCCCCCAAACGTTTGATGTCCCTTTGTCGCCTGCGCAAAATTAATTGAACAAAGTTAATTGGGCGACACTTCCTATTGTTTAAAGTGATATTTTATCATCCGGCGTAATCTTTAGATGTTTTCTTTTTACAAGTTTCTCTTTGGACAAAGACAAATGGTCGAGATGGATTGTTTTTAAATTAATTTATTTTTATGAATTTTTTGGGGGCCTGTTTTGTTATTTTGGATTGCAGTAAGTAAAAATGCTTAATTTTTTTTCTCTTATAAATAAAACTTTTATCACACAAGTTTAAATATAGCTAAGGACAGAAATTATAACCATCACTTTTCAGAGGTCGTAAATTGGTCACCTTTCATATTTGACCTTCCAAAAAAGGTTTTTTTTCCTAAGCTTTACTTTGAAAGGTTATAAATGGAATAGTTTAATAAAAATACCTTTACGACATAATCTAGCAATGAACAGTACGTAACACCTACACGACAATAACAACGAAATAGTCCTTGTATTTCGGCAATAATTCTCCCAGTGCAAACATTTCTATTTCAATAATATACTGAGCTTGGTATACACGGCGATACAGCAAATTGACCGAGAGGGGCTGCGACGCGTAGATAGTGAAGCACACTACGAAATGGTGTGAGGTATGGGAGGTGAGCGGGTTTGGAACGACGTAGAAAAGGAACGTATTTTAAAATATAAAGGCTGAGAGGCGTCTCTTGTGTTTTTAATAAGGTAAAGGTGAAATTGAGTCTGCTTTGAATGTTTGTAACGCTGAACGACAAAAAAGAGTTTGATGAAAATTGGCTGAGAATAATCATGGTATTTCAAAACGGTTATATAATAGAAATAAGTTCACAAAAAAAGTCTACAAGTCAACAGAACACAGCTAGTGTTAATAATTAGCTAACTTTACCTGTCATATATCACATGAATAATCTAAACTGTTTGTATTACTTTTTATATAAATTTTCAGATCACTGCTTTACAGGAACTAAACCTTCTAGAAGTAAATAAAAGTAGGCATAATTTGCTAATTTGATTTGAGACAAACTTGAGTTCATGCACACAGTATTTTTATAAGTTATTTGGTTAAAATACACAATTAATAACGTTGTCAGTTGATGTCGAAGGTAATACTTAAACTTCACTTAACTTTTTTTATAAAAAGTTTACAGGATTTGACTTCATATTATGCCCCACAAAACCGTTTTCACGGTCTTTCTGTAGGAAAGTTTCCACAGAAACGTTCCCGTGAAAACGGTTTTGTGGGGCATAATATGAAGTTTTTTGAACTTAAACTAGACATTTCAGATTGGACATCAACGAACTAATATCATGTACAGATTAGATAGACAGTAATACAGGAAATTAACTAGAAAGTTACTAGCTATAAGTGTGGTACAAGTATTGAAGATAGGCGATAAAAGACGCTTGACTTAGATTAAACGCAATTTCTTGTGATTCACACCACACCATTTGCAAGACATGTGAGTAGTGTTATCTTTTAATTATGAGTTATAATTCTCATAATATAGAAAATACATTTTATATAAATGTAAAACAAAAATTAAAAAGCACAGAGGACAAGTACTTAGTTGCTATACTATACTGCACTTACGCTTAAAAATCAACTGCTGTAATTTGGAAAATGAATGAATCGATATTTGCGTGTAAATTCCGAGCCGTTTAACAGCTCATTTAGGTTTCCCAATCAGGCTTCAGGACAGAGATAAAACTATTTTCAAAGTTTCATCTCGTCGTTCTGAAACACCTTATAAAAAAATGGTGTTCAAGTCTATTTGATCCTTTGTCATTAAAAGATAACAATCACAACTCCTTAACCGCTAACCTCCTAATACTTGTACCCCACAATTTGCGGGTAGTGTGGGATGCGGGCTCTCTGTTACGTTGCGATATAGACGAGCAGTGGCACAGAAATGTAGCTTGCTTCTGATGTAGTATCCGTTTCCTTCAAACACCCCTTATGTACCGTGATAAATAATTTTCGAGCTGTCGCTTTTGGTTTTCAATTTAAATTATACTACTGTTCATAGTGTTCGCACATTTGGTTCGTGTCGATATTGTCTGATATATGGAGACTATACGAGTACTATTGTATCATGTATGCAACTACGGAGGACTTAGGTAAGTGTCAGCAATGGTTTTTTCTTTTTTTTTTAAGATAAAATTGTCGACAATTGTTTAGTAACCTAATTCGCTTATCTGTTGTATCCTTAATCCGCGTAACCCTGTAAGCAATCGACACGTGTTTCACCTCTCAACGAGGCATCCTTAGGATGACGATTGACTTATTGCGAACCCGGGCACGATGGACGTGTTGCCACGTCACTTCTTTTTATTTTGTGTTCTTTCTATGCGTCATGTTTGCCGCAAATAAACGTATTTTCTTTCTTTTTTTTTTTTTTTTACGTCAAGTGCCGAACGCAGTGACGCGACAGCATGTCGTGTCGTCGGTTTTGGTTATGTTTTCATGTATGCATTTTTCAACGTAATATGGGACAGGGTTTTATATACTAGAGGTATTAAACGATGACCTAAGCTGGATTATACTAAGCATGACTCAGTTCTTCTTCTTTTCTTGTGGTTAGTGGCTAACCTTGTTTCAGAGTTTTAAAGCCACCCATGGGGTTGCAACTTGACTTCACATGCCGTCGAGAAATATCTCTCAGGCATGCCGTTTCCTCATGATGTGAAGACTCAGTTAAAAATCTATATCTGTATTTGATTCTTTTAATTATCTAAGGTGACCGCAAAACATTTGAATCAGACATAGTTTGATAGCTGTTATCGTACCAACTTTCTTCAAACCAAAAAGTTTTACTGTTGCTTATTTCCAATATTAAAACAACCAGAACCAACATGAATGATACACACAAGAAGTCCCACAATATTTCTAATAACATAAACCACAAAATAAAACAGTACGACGGTTGACGACCTTGCACGAGTTTTCACGATTTCCTAGTTTTTATGTTACCCTAATACATTTCATTCCTTTCACCAGGATATTATGTGTCTAAAATATAAAAAAATCATACGTTTTATCTGCTCAAACAAGTGTTGAATTGACGAATGTACGTGAGACCAATACTGAGGTTGTGTAAAGTATTCTCCAAGCGTTTCGATTAGACTAGGCAGAATTGTGCTCGATTCGCAATTTATATTCTGTCTGCTGACTGAATTGTTGAGCTATGTTCGATTTTGTTGAGTTTTATCAATAGTATTGGTTTTGGTGAAGATACCTTCATTTTATGTTTGGGAAATTTTTGTAGAGGATGAGGAAAAGCATTATTTGCTATTGTTTCTGAGAATCGATTGAAGATCGTTCAAGACGGGCTTGTGTTTGACTATCACATCGTTTAAAAGCATTGCATTGGTTAATATATTACGAAGTATCGATCCCGTAAGAATATCGGGATAAAAGGTATTCTATGTCCTTTGCCATCTACCCATGTGCCAAATTTTATCCAAATTAGCTCAGCCGTTTTAGAGCGAAATCGTAACAAACAAACCAACAAACAAACTCACTTTCGTATTAATAAAATAATCCGCTGAATGCGTGAAGCACAGAACCGGTCAGAATGGCGATAATGATAATAATTTAAAAAAGAAATCATCAAGAGATAACATTGTTTGTTTGTGAGTGTTTAATGTCTTTCGTTCTGGTAATGAAAGAATTATTGCAATCGGATCAAAAGTTCCAGAAATTACCAGCAAACTAAACTGATAGAAAACTACACTATAAGATAATGATTTGTGGTAAATTTGACTTCCAAGCGAACAAGGACGTGGGCATAATCTAGGGCTCATTAAAATTACTGTTTACAATTCAATAGTTAACAACCATTGATAAAGATCTATGTTACAATATAATTTACACACATTCAAAGGTCTAACAAGATTGGATACACACAACAGTAATGTAACCACGGAATTGTTTTGTTAGACTTCGTAGTGTTTGTCTACGCGCTACGCCGTAGCAGCGTAGCAACGTAGCACCGTAGCCCGTAGCACACATTGATTCTCACTATTATCGCTTATCTAAGAGAAACTAGAATGTAGCTTTTAGTTTGAAAAGTTTTGAAACTAGAAAGTTTAAAGTTGATAACAAGGGCTAGGAGTGAGCTATCGATTTAATTTTCCTATCGACGGTAGAATGACTTGGATTTTGAAATAATTCCTAGGGCGGTAATTTCATAGTTTTAATTATTATAACAGGTATATTATTCGTTTGCAGTAAAACTAAATTATAATTTCTATCAATAAAATATGGGTACCTATCGTGGTATTGAATCGTCGATACGGTATTGAATTGAACTATAATCTTTCGTTTCAGAAATAATTTATAAAAGTTAATTATGCGCAGGTTTAAATCTAACAGTTTCCAACTGATGCTATTCTAGTATCGATTATGATTCCATATTTTTATTAAGTAATAATTATTGATTCTTTTTTCCAGTCATGTTGGTTTGGTTCACCCTCCCATTTTTACAGGGATCAAATCTTGTATAATTTTCCAACTTTTCTGAAACTTTTTATTTTGTCTCTAAATTAAACAAGTGTACGAGTATGTCCCCCAACATACCGCTATAAGTATGGGATACAGTGAAACACATCATTAATCTCTTCGAAAGCGGGTAAGTGCGTCTCAAATCTGTCAGACCCTATTAAACTTGTGGAGGCTTCGACGAGAGTAGTTATATTTATCTTAGTGTTTTTTCAGGGGTCGGGTAATTGAAAGTGGGTCACGAATGTCTGGGAATGGTAGTTCATTAGTTATGCTGATATGCTGTGGAAGCCACTAAACATTACGGTTAGGTCTCTGAAGTGGGTGCTTCAATAAAACAATAGTTTCTATTATTAATGTTGCGTAGATTTTCACCTGAAACCTATGTACATAAAACGGCTCTGGAACGTAGAAGTCTGGCATTGTTTAAAACAGGTTTTTTGTTCGAACTCATACACACATAATTATTAACTCTAGTCTCTCATGCGTCCGTCTCATTTACTCATTTATTTATCAGTATTTTGTTTTGTTTTCCAATTTTGTGCCCAATCACAGTAATTTATGTACCTTTTTCGTTATTATTTTATGTCTGACACAAATTTATTTTATTTTATTATGCTCTGGCATTTTTGCTAAACTGGTCCTTTTTGGCGCAGCTGTGAGGCACACTTCCCTGCTAATTTCTTACATCGCACTTTACCCTTTTTTTTAAATCTGCTGTTTAAATTACTTTTTAATCTGTGCTAAATAAATGTATTTTCATTCTTTCTTTTCTTTTTCTGTGTAGCAGAAATCAGTAAGGAGTTGGAATTTACTCTATCCCAAGTAGCTTTCTTCTGCATTTTCAAATGATTTGAGTAACCATTTCCCCTTGAAGACACAAATAAAAAACATTATCCAGTTTCATTGATTTATGGAACTTTGACAGTCGTTACGAGTCGTCAGAAGCCCGAAAGTCTGACACCAGTCTTACCAAGGGGTATCGTATTACCCAGTTACTGGGTTGTGGAGGTCAGATAGGCAGTCGCTCCATGTAAAATACTGGTATTCAGCTACATCCGGTTAGACTGGAAGCCGACCCCAAGATAGTTGGGAAAAAGGCTAGGAAGATTGATCCTGTTTCATTGATTTTGGCTGCAAAAACTACTTACAAGCGTCTTGTAAGTAGTTTTCATGATCATGATCTTCTTGATTTATTGTTATCTATCCCCAAAATCTACTTCTCGACAAAAGCCTTAGTAGGTTAAGGCTATACCAGCCGTATACTATCACTAGGTAGGCCTCTGTTGGTATACGACTGGTACAAAACGTAGCCTCATTGTGTGCGCCGACTCGAGCCGAACGCCTAACGACGCGTTCACTAATTAATAACCGCACTTTGATATCTGATTCCTCTCTGTTGTTAGCAAAACAGGGTAAATACACTTTGTAGTAGCTGTTGTAATAATGTATCATAATTATTAGGTAACTCCTCATTTAGAAATGTTTAATTAAGGCAAGAAATAGAACGAAAATTTATTCAAAGTTGGTATTTTTTTAAAGTAATGTTTACAGTTCACATTTGCCCATTTGCCAAAAATCATTATTCTCTTTAATTATTGTACAATTTATTAAATTACAGAGACATTTTTACAATATAACAAAGACAGATTATGTACAAAGGCGAGCTTACCCTAGAATTGGGATTTCTAAGAGCAAACCTCATTGCGAATAAAGTAAATAAGATTTTTTCTCTAAGAAACATATTTATTTTAGGAACTTCATTGGCTTCCTTGGAGATTTCTGAAAGGTTCCTCGAATTTAGAAGTACATTTTTGTGTTGATTTTAAGGCAAAAGTTTCAACAACTGGTCAAGTTTTAAATACCCGTCACATGAATTTGCGTATAATTGATTCAAGGCTATCCAATTAATAAAAATCTGAAATTCACTCACAGACAACGCACAGGTCAAACCGCTGGATCTAGAAGCATGCAATTTTAAAAAAGAGTTCTTTATTTAACGAAGGTACCCAACCAGCAATTCAGTCCTATTATTTCAGCTCATAACTCTAAAAAGCTCTATAAACGATTTATTAAGGTTTTAGCGGTGCCAGAGTGTTGTATAAAAGCGTTCGACAGTACATTATTGCTCTAAATACTTATAGAGCTAAAAATCCCTATAAACAAAGGATGTAAACGTTTACTACGCCATTTTATATAACCGTTATAGTCAAGTACTATAGCAAGTTCTAATATAACTAGTACATAATAATATTGCTCTATAAAATTGTTAACAGGTGCCTTTATTTATCTGATTAGCGTAATAATTGTTCCAAACCAACTGCAATAGTAGTTTCGTTATAGTAGTGATAAATACTCAACTACAGGGCGATATTGTGATATTGTGGGTATTCAGATCGCTGCTATAGTACGTGTGCGTTAGTAGTCACAAAGACTTTACAATAGAGTGTTTTTGTAATGTAGTCTAATTTCAGATGACGCTAATAGATCGTAAGTGCACTATAATAGTTTTTAGATGCATATTATAATTTTATCGATAAGCATATCACACAGACACTATAATAGTGCAGAATTATTGTATAACAACTTTTATGGTGCCTAGCAATGCGCTTGTTAGTATTATAAATGGGTATCTATCACTATAATGACGCAAAAGTGGCACATACATGTAGATAAATGTTTCTATTAAATGACAGTTAAGTCCCAAAAAGGATTATTGGCTCGCTTTTACAACAATATTCAGACATTTTGATACGGAATTAATGCCGGTTCCGTACAAAATGTGTCTTACATAGATGTTATTTCTGAAGAGTCCTTACTCCAGCGATTTTTCTGAATCTTCAAGCAATGATTCAACATTCGAAAAAGACCAACAATTTCGTGATGGCGTGAAAAATTAGGCCATTAATTATAATATTTCGCATTAAGCAACAAAAAGTTTAGTACGATTAATTAACAATAGAATACCAAATACACTACCTAACGATGCGTGTGTGCTGTACTGAGCTCACGCAATGCGTCGTACGTCCAGCCAGTAATAGGACTCGCCCATCAAGGAGCGCTGTTCCCAATTTGACGCATTATTAAATTATTATATATAAAATAAAAGGTATTTTAATAAAACACGTATACTACAAGAATATTTTAATTGTCCTTAAAATGGTGAAAGTTTCAGAAATATACATAATACAAGTAACCTTATATAAGTCTTACCGAAAATTCGAAAGTTAGGTTAGAATATTAAAAAAATCATATCTCAAAAAGGGGGGCCTCCGAGACTTTTCCTTCACAGGGGGGGCTGTACACCTCCACCCCCCTCTCCCGACCCCCTCCCACCCCTTAAATCGATGGATGACAAACCGAAGTCGTACCAGAAAATGCTCTAATTGAACATTAGATAATTTTTTTTTAAACCACCCAGAAATAGGAGCCCCGCTTCGCGGGGCTCCGTCGACTACGCCTGACTGAAACCTTAGAATGCAAGAGCGAGCGAAGCGAGCTCGGGACTTAGGGCACCCCGACACGGACAGGTTAGGTTAGAAGGGGATGGCCCCGCCATCCCCTTCGTGGTAATTTTTTTTAAACCACCCAGAAATGCGGGACTCCGTCGACTACGCCTAACAAAACATAGTTTAGTTTAGTTTGTTTTATTCATAAACAATTTACATTGTGTTGAATTTCATACAAATACAAGATACAAAAAATAGAACTATGAATATACAAATTATGAATTAGTATCCAGCTTTTTTACAGTTTCAAATATAATGTCAAACAGTTTTAAATATAATGTCAAACAGTTTTAAATATATTGTCATAAAAAGTGTATTAAAAAAAACTATGCATTTCCTAAACTTCCCCCATGAGGGGGGGTCTCTTATCCCCCCCCCCTCCACAAATATTGATATAATACAAGTAACCTTATATAAAAGTCTTACCGAAAATTCGAAAATTCGAAAGTTAGGTTAAAATATTAAATAAATCATCTCAAAAAGGGGGGGGGCTCCGAGACTTTTCCTTCACAGGGGGGGTTGTACACCTCCCCCCCCTCCCCCTCCCACCCCTTAAATCGATGGATGACAATCCGAAGTCGTACCAGAAAATGCTCTAATTTTACTTCTTTTTTTTTTCCAAATCATTAACACTACTCGTTTAGACGTAATTTTCGGTAAAGATTAAAAGTAGCTCATCGTCGCATTTCGGCCATTCCGCTGCTGTAATGTGTGGAGTCCATTAGGTACACTGAAAAAACACAATTTATATTTATAAAGATATTGCTTCTAAAGTTCAGTGATGCTACTAGATTCATATTTATGCACTTCATATAAAGAAATATTATATAAACACTAGGTACGTAAAACTTGATAAAACTACGAAGTTCTTCCCGAAGAAAAAAGAACTGGTTAAGTACATGATTAATATTCACACTATTCGTCAGTAAACAGATTATACTTAATTAAGTTTTTTTTTCATTACCTATGGTCTTCAGAAAAATAGTAAAGAAAACACTGTGTATTATATATTATATTCAGTCATGCTCACACAGAACCCCAATTTTAGGTTGAATCCACGATGACTGACAGTGAAAACATTACCTATCACGGGAAGTACTATAATGGCTCTTAGAATATCGAAATCACTTTATATGATAAACATTTTAGTAAAAACTCAACAATTCGAGGGGGGCACTTTAAATTCATGGTAAACCTATCCCTAGTTTATCAGTAAAGCTGCAGTCGCACATCATTTCCACCGTAATAGACTAATATTATAATAACAAAATAAAATCTTACTTATCTCAGATTGCTTGTATCCTTTTGTAAAATTATTTTTTGCACTCTGCACTGTCACGAATGTAAAATAATGAATGGTGAATGAAAAAAGTGATGTAAAGGAAACTAAACTCTTGTATAGTATGAAAAAGTACTATAAAAGGTCCTACAGTAGCCAGTACATCAATATTTTGAGACCTGCACACTGTTACATAGATTTTATTGGACTGTTTCGTCATTTGGAACACTGCAATAAAATAATTTTGTCACTGAACAGAGATATAAATGCGCCACTTCCGAATAAAAGATACGTTCTTTGGGGTTTTATAGGACCAAGGACAGTCTTTTACAAAACGTTCTATGGTTTTTTATAGTACTAGTTTTTGCTGGTTGGGTAAGCACTATCGCAGAATTTTAACAATTAAGGGGTCAAATAAAGGGGTCAAATATGGGATGAAAGTTTGTATTAAAATCCGTATTTTTTTGCCGATGTAGAATCCCATCAGGCACATGCTTTGTATTTCTATAATTTTTAATTACAGAAAAATACCTACTACTAACACAAAAAACCACCCACCCCCCAATTGCAATTATTTAATGTAACTATATTGTTTACGGCCCGTTTACGGCGCCGGCTCATTAAGCACGGCGTAATTACTGCTTCCAAGTAATAAAAGTGTACAGTGTAGTACCTTGCGCTGGTGATCAAGCATTAAGTTAGATTTGTTTCTGCTTAGTTGCTGTGCGAGTTGCTTAAGTTATTGGCTTAGAATATGCAGCTAGGAACTTATCGTCGGTGAAGTAAAGTACTGTTTATATCGTTCGAGTGTTTAATAGAAAGCGCATTGCAATGTTCTAGTAAATTATTTACTGAGACAATAAGCTGGTCAAACTTGACAAACGACTTCTTATTCATTTGGTTGCTTAGTTTTTGTATTTCGGAATTTGATTTTAAGTGTAGCGGCACACCTGCGGAACGTTCAGCGCCGACACTTCAGCGACGGAATTATCGGTCGTAGTATTCGGTTGGCATGACACACCAAACGCGCCGAACGGTCGGCGGCGTTTACTTCAGCGCGTTAAGTGACATAACTTTCGGCTGATGTGTCATAGGTAACTTGACAAACACTACAAGCGTATTCAACCGAACCTTCAGCGCCGTACCTTCGGCAGGTGTGTCGCGACCCTAAGGTGTTAGAAAGATAAGAGGATCAAACCGCAGTAATAACCGACCAAAAAGAATGTAAAGGACACTATGACGTCCACCAATACGCATTGAGCACACGTGGTAGATACGACCGCTTCCAAAAACTGACCAGAATCACAGCAGCGAGAACATTTTTGGAAAACTCCAACATATTTGTTACTAGTTACATAGTTCATCGAGAGAGCATAGTACACTGTTATCTGTTCATGAAACGTACTGACAACGACCTTAAGGGTGCTTGCATAAAGACGTTGTTTCCCGGTAAACCAAGTTGGTACCGATCGATGTGAGTAAAATAGCCCCGTATTTACTAACACATAAAGAAACAAGTAAAACAATGTAACCGTTTCTTTCCGTAGATCAAGCTGCAGCGAACAGTACCGGAAAACCCGCTGCTTAATGCAGGTACCCTAAGATTTTATTCTGTTATAAATGTATATTAGTCCAAGACTATTTCAAGACCCGTATCGGTACACTATACGGTAAATGTACATATACCCGGCTAATAGAACGTGAGATAATTAATTTGGAGCCAGGAGTGTGTGCAGACGGTAATGAGTTCTTAGTTCAGTAAGGTGAAGCTGCAGAAGCAAGGTATTTAAAGTTGAAACTATTAATTGGTAGCTTTGACCTGAAACTGTGAGATAAGGTCATGATTAAATATAATACGACAGACATCGGGGAAGGAAAATATCGTACGTAAACTAGGAGTTATAATTAACTAGCTGCGCCCCGCGGTCTCGATCCCGTGAAAATATTGGGATAAAAGTTATTTTATGTCCTTCTCCAGGTATAGGCCTACCCATGTGCCAAATTTCATCCAAATCTGCTTAGCCGTTTCAGCATAAAAACGTAACAAAGAAACAAACTCACTTTCGCATTTATAATATTAATTTATTAGATTCTGCCGGTGACTTCGTCCGCGAGCCTATTACCGTCCTCAAAAATTGGGTTAAACAATGCAAAAAGATTTTTTTAAATCCAACTGGTAGTTCCGTGGAGATTACCCCCTACTACTAAACTTACAAACAAACAAACGAATTTTACCTCTTTATAATACATCATGTTAGTATAAAAGTATAGTTATGATATAAGTCTGAAATTGCCAATCCGCCTTGATGTCGTGATCAATGCTCGTGCCTTCTCTGGGGCATTAGGCTGGTTTCGTCATGCGTGTGAATGCTTTTTACAGTTACTGTAACAATTTTGCTGTCATTTTTATGTTTTTTTTTTGCAGTGGTTGCAAAAAGTGATTCTTAATTTCTCACTTTATCTTTATCTTTATGGCCTCCCACAAGCGTCGCTACATCGACCACTCCTGTACTTGCCTCGCATCCAGTGGATTTCTAAGTAAGAAAATGCATGCAGATTCTTAGTAGTAGTCTGGATTATGCATATTTACATCGGATCAAAAGAAAGTAATATACCTATACCTCTGTATGCCTTTTCAAGGAATGAAGGCGTTATGTTATATTGGTTGAGCCACGTTTCATATAAATGGATGTAAAATCGAAGGTTACTGGTTTTTTTCCATCAGCAGTAGTAGCACGGAGTTTGGATTTTTGCCTGGTTGATGGCAATTATACATGGGACTTAAATATAACAGGCAAAATGTGTATGCTCTCAAACTCAAACCATTTATTTCAAATAAACCCATTACAGGCACTTTTGAATTGTCAAGGGGTCGGTCAGTCAGACAGATGACGCTAGATGCATTCCAAAGCGTAGTAGGTACCTATGGAGAATAGAACGGGCAAGAAACTCTACGGACACTCTTTTAAATCAGAATATGGTTACAAAATATTGGTTACATCATTCATTTTGATGTTATACACATGAGAACGATTCTCTATTGATATACCTCTGCCTAACCCTTTGAGGAGAACAAGCGTTATGATATGTTGTTATGTTAAAATCAAAGCTACCGGTAACGAAAAATAAAAGTCACATGGACTATGCTACACACAGTGTGTATGCTCGCACGTAAAAATAGATGAAGTTTTTTAATCTACAGCCCAGCCTAAACTGTTTGTTCTACATACAAAAAAAAATCTCACGTTTTTGCTCTCGCTGTAGAAAAGCTGAAACACGACGCCAGAAGAGGCACCCCTAGACAGGTGGTAATCGCTTTCAAAGTGTTTCGTACTTCTCCATCGACTGTCAACAGGATTGACATAAGCTTTTCGGTAGCTGTCAATTCAATACGTTTTTAACTTTCCGTCATTATTCGATTACAATGACAGAAAGTTGAAAACGTTGAAAACAAAATGACATTCAATCACCGATGGTGGTTGAATGTCATTTTGTCTAGTGCCTTCCTGCTCCTCGCTCTTCTATGTTCATTTTATATAATATGCATTTTATACAAATAGTATCTTTATTAGAGGAGTTCGTGGCTAAGTAATAATAGCCGCACGGGTCGATCCATCAGGTTAAACTACACTTGCCGGGGTCGGTCAGTGTGGTTTAACCGAGACTCTTCCGTGCCTCGGAAATCACGTTAAGCCGTTGGTCCCGGCTGTCATTCATGGATCTTTCACAGTCGTTACGAGTCGTCAGAAGCCCGAAAGTCTGACAACCAGTCTTACCAAGGGGTATCGTATTACCCAGTTTCTGGGTAGTGTAGAATACTGGTATTGAGCTGCATCCGAGACTGGAAGCCGACAACAACATAGTTGGGAAAAGGCTAGGCAGATTGAGAAGTGGTATTTTTATTAGGGAAACCTAATCAGTGTCCATTAGGGTCTGCTTATGGCTGGGTGGTATACGTACGCAGTCTTACACTGTTTGTACATCGCACCGTGAACGGGACGTCAGCACGAAACGGGATTACTCCGCCATAGTAAATATACTGTCGCTACTTCGGCGTCGTCATCTCGTTCTCGTTGACGTCCCGTTTACGGTGCAGTTGACAAACGGCTTCAGTTTAAATGAGTGAAAAAAAACATGTTTCAGAGGTGGTCCCGTACTAAAAGTTGTTGTTTAATTTCATGAGTACTTCACCTCCTTAAAAGATGTCTCTATGTAAACGTAACAGCCTATATACAATTTCTATAACTAGGTATTCCAGCAAAAGCCTTACCTACTTATTAATCTGCATACCTTTATCCCCATATTATTCTTAATCTATTCAATTCTTTACTAATAACCACACCCACAAAAGAAATATGTCCCACCCGCTAGTCTAAGCTTTAATCCTCAAACATATTTCCAACACTCCCAAAAATTCGGGTTAAAAGCATCGCATACCCCCCGCACCCGCACCATGCACCGCTTATCCCCCCCTTCTCCCACATCTCCCCGCATTAGCATAAGAATATGAGCTGCTACGTCATTTTTCTCGAACAGTT
Organism: Conistra vaccinii; assembly: GCA_948150665.1. Lineage (NCBI taxonomy): Eukaryota > Metazoa > Arthropoda > Insecta > Lepidoptera > Noctuidae > Conistra > Conistra vaccinii. The sequence goes on along the minus strand of OX411326.1, from coordinate 3,814,498 downwards.
TTCGTTGTGACACCATCATTCAACGTCTGGTGGTTTAAGGAGGGGGTTTACATTTAAGTGGTTAGTTGAGGGTAGGTTGTAAATTGGCGGCGATTGATGAATTGGTAGCAGGTGGTAACAATGCCATGGCACTTAACCCATTGTAATCAACAGTAAGGAGAATATAAATAAGGAGAACGAATTTATGATCAATTGGTAAGTTACACTTCATAAAATTCATAAATGAAACAAGGCGACGCCGATACCTTCATGCACATAAAAACCACTTACTTTGAGGTTTATAGATAATAATTTAACCTAGCCCGAGATACTTAGTACGGTAGAAATATTATAAAGAAATGAGCAAATTATATCCACCATACTCTACGCGCTCACACTGGCCGAGCAAGTTATCATAACGAGAGAGATTGACGTGAATGTATAAAGAGAGAGCGAAACAAGTGAGTGTACAGTATAGTGAAAACTCAGCGTATACGTCGCGTAGTCGCGGTTAACTCGCTTCGCACCCGCGGAGAGCACGTTCACATATCGCCTCGCTGGAAACACCCAGGCAAATCGTCCATGTGATAACGCTCTAAAACCTGACTGTGACGTGTTCACGGACGAATGTAAGACAGTATGTTCTGTGTGTGTGTGTGTGTATGTGTTGTGTGTGTGGTGTTGTATGTTCTGTGAAACGAGTGTATGAATTTTGTAAATCTTTAACTATTGTAATTGGTGGATAGACCTTTAAATAAAAAAGTAAATATCTAGTATTGAGATCTTATATAGGTTGCTTAGTAGTAGTAGTAATTTCTAAGGACCGTGACGTAGAATAATATTTTCTCAGATTTTTTTTATTATACAGTAGAATAATTAGTTACCTATGACATGTAAATAGTGAAGATCAAAACATAGAAAAAAAACAAAAATATAGTTTGGAAAATCCAAAAGTGCACGTCTCATACATAACACTCATTCATAAACGAAAAAGAAATTCAAAACATAGTTTCTCACAAAAATGAACAATTTACAACAATTTATCACTTTTTATGAAGTCGTAATGTCAAAGATATTTACTTGGCGGTTGCTAGGCAACTTACGGACGTCAAGTATAAGGTTGGAAATACACACATCAAAAGTGTCTAGGGATCAACATATATTTTTGCAATAACTTTTCTCCTGATTGATATTAATTAAAATTTTCTTTAAGGATTCATCAAATAAAGTGTTTTCGTTTGTCACAGTAACGATAAACCAAGTCACCTTTGCATTAATAAAGAAATTTGCCATTTTCCTAATAAAGGGATTTTTGACATTTGAACCACTAACATTAAAGTTCGAAAAAAAGACTGAAATAACAGTTTTCTTTAAAATTTTATTGGGTAACTTAAACAATTAATAATCCGTGTTTCTACCGCGAACACTAACAACACAAGAACATCGGTTTGGCATACTCAAAATGAGTTCATCCAAATCACGCTGTGGAATGGCCGCCCATGTTCGTTGCAACAACAAAAAAAGGTCTTCTTGCGACTGGATACCCTCCATATTCGGCAGAGCTCTTCTCTGTAGCATATGCCATGCATGCTCAATCGGGTTCAAGTCTGGCGACTGAGCAGGCCAGGGCAGGACATTGATGTTAGCTGCGGCGAGAGTCTGTCTTACAACTCTTGCGGTGTGCGGTCGTGCATTATCATGCATTACCTGAAATAAGGGACCGATTTGCACTTGTAGAGGAACGATGACGTCTGATACAATCGTCTCAGCATAAATTTGAGCGTTGAGGTTGCCTCTGATCCAAATCAACTCAGTTCTTCCGCCGATCCAAATACCCGCCCATACCATGATGGTTCCACCACTATAAGGATGGACTTCCTGGCAGGATTTTAATCGCTGTTGGCGTCCAGGGGTTCTCCAGTGTCGTATACGTCTTGTATCCGGTCTCATACCAAAACGAGACTCATCAGAAAAGCACACGAAACGCCATTGTTCTTCTGCCCAATTTCTGTGTTCAAGAGCCCATTGATATCGAATCCTACGATTGTGCATTGCTATAGGTGGTACCCGTAGCGGTCTTCGGGAATGAAGGTTCACTTCATGCAAGCGGTTTCTGACTGTTTGGTCGCTAATTAAGTTCCCTGAAGAGTGATGAAGCCTCACGGCTAACATCATGGCGGTTATTGTTGGAGCTCTTCGAGCTAAGATTTGAATGTATCGGTCTTGTCTCCGTGTGGTGCAGCGATACCGTCCTCCATGGCGCTCAGCCACGGTACCAGTGCTTCGGTAACGTGTCCAAAGTCGACTGATAACACTCTGACTTGTATTCAGAGCTAAAGCCACAGTACGTTGCCGGGAACCAGCTTCTATCATTCCCACGGCTCTGAGCATTTCTTCCCTGCTTAAATGACGTTGCTGCTCCATAATAACGTTGGTTTTAATCAGTAGTAGGGAAACAGTAGCACTAATAATGTCTTCAATGCGTTGTATGTTTTTATAGGGAAAATATTGACAGCTGATTTTCATCTTTTACTCGAATTTGATTCACAGTTCCTGATTCAAATTATGAAATGCACCAAAAAGGATCCATATAAATTTATAAAATCATAAATTTATTACAAAGCCACATCTCAATCTCAAGAAATCCGCATAAAAATGCTTGATCCCTAGACACTTTTGATGTGTGTATTTAGTTATAGATATTATATTTTAGTCAGTATTTTATTAATTATAATTAAACTACTTTGAATAAAAGAGCCATTTTCAATAGGGTTCCTTCTATGGCTGAAACGAATGTATAAAAAAAAATTTACTCAATTAATTGATTTTATCGCAAGCTACAATGTTTTCAGGGTTCATAAATTGACGGACAGGATTTTTTTTTCAACTATTTTGATGCTTTTTCCATTTTTGCTGCATTAAATCAATTGTTAAAAAGTACAGTATTAATCTGCATTTAATCATCTATACAATGGTATATAAATTAAGTAGGTTCTGTGTACTAGCAGGAGTGTAACAATAAAAACAGTTACAGAAATGGGGCAAAAAAGATTTTTTGATCGTAGAGCACACTCTAATGCTTCGCATTATGAGTCGTGCAATACGTCCACAAACAAACGAAAAACAATAACACTTACGATACAAACCGATAAACGTTTATCTACGTATAAGTAAAACAAAAAAATAACACATTTCTATCATAACATCACAAGGCACTTATAAATTTCCCGAAGAAACGTATTTCGATAGACAATAAACATGAGAATAGGAATCAATTCCACCAAAGATTTGTTTTGCAATAGCTCTCAGAATCGAAAGCGGATCATAATATGAAATTGATTGAACATCGATCAGAAATGCTGTGGTATGGAGTTTGTCGGGAAACAATAGTTTAGAATCAGTTAAATAATGCTAGATTTAGTTATAAAAATTAAATCAGTAAAATGTAACACTGTGTATTTTTATGCCAAACGTTAGCAATAGAATCAAGAACAAGGACTATTAGATATTGGTTAAAATTGTGCCAAGACTTTTCGGATTCATGTGCGTATTGTACATATAATTATCACTTGCTTCAAAAACGGTGAACAGATATTTCTCAACGGCATACGAAGCCAAGACAAAGGCTCATGGGTGGCATAAAAACTCTGACACCAGGTTATTTACTAACCACACGAAAATGAAGAAGAATTAAAATTGTTTCTTAAATTAATAAGTCTGACCGAAGAGAAGATCGCGGGACACTTTAGATGGCTTTCTCATGAATTAGCAAGAAGAAACACAACATCGAGAAAAGTTGAATTAAAAAATGTAAAAATTACCAGGTGTGGGGCAGATCAGGCTTAATAAAAAAAGACAGGCAGTTAAATATTGCTGATATTTTGTAGTGAACAAGACAGTTTCAAGTGATTGACATAATTATATCTCGGGAAATATAATTTTACAAATGCCCCGCGTACGTGGCCTTTGTGAATCTAGACTAACCTCACTCAAAACAAAATTTTAAAATACTCAACGAGATACTAGACAACGCAAAATTACAAGTATACGGGGATGCTGTCATAATTTATCATAGTGAGATGTTCTGAAAAGGCGGCTTTGTTTGTAATATCATCCCTCCTTGACGGCTTATCTCTAAACATTCCCTCAGTCAGGTATCACAAAAATGTTAGTGAAACTTGAGAAACCGAGAAGGTAATGAATTATTCATGTTCTTCTCTGAATTATTATGTACAAGCGTATGTACTGATGTGATTTTACAGAGATGTGATGTGGAGAACTCGAGTGTTCTCCATTGTCGGAATATACGGGTGGTTTAGAATGTGCGGGCACGCATGTAATTATGCATAGAGAAAAGTAATGGTCTTATTAAAAAAACAATGGAGAAATATCTGCTACAAACATAATCGTGAAAGACTTTGTTTGTAGTTAATTGACTCAGGCGTTTATAAAATACAGTAGACGATGTACATTTATAGCAACTTAATCCGCTTAACTGTTCTTAAAGAGTCTTAGAGAACCCTGTAAGAAATCGACACGTGTTTCGCCTCTCAACGAGGCATCCTCTGGATGACGATTGACTTGTAAGCGATCCTATAAGTGGGGTTGTCGGGCGGCTGTAGCTTACTTTGCGTTCGGCTCTTGTCATGGCAACACGTCGTGTTCGAGTTCGCAACAAATCAATCGTCATCCTGAGGATGCCTCGTTGAGAGGCGAAACACGTGTCGATTTCTTACAGGGTTCTCTAAGACTCTTTAAGAACAGTTAAGCGGATTAAGTTACTAAATATACATCGTCTATTGTATTTTACTTTGTTTGTAGCAGATGCGTTACATTGTTGATAACATTTGTTGTTACATGCACTTGATTTTGAAGATATTGTCTACAGATGGAAACAGATAGTGGCAGAACCTTTAGCATTATGTTAAACATATTTATTAATAAATGGTATTAATAAATGTATTTTATTACAAACAAAACATATGGTTTTTAAAAACTATTCAACACTTTACAAGAATATTTCACGAGATTCTGAGGATTGTCTGGCTTTAATAATGAACGGATTACACAACCTCCCGGGAGTACACCTTGCTCACCAATTATTTTTGATAAAGTAACAAGAAGTGGAAGGTGAGTTTTGAACTCACAACCATGTTGAAATAGGTTCACTGTTGCAACTGTTGCATCATTGTTGAAATTAGCAACTCCATCATGTGACAAAACAGTATTCAAAAGGTTGAAACCCTAACGTTAAGTGTTAAAGATCAAATTGGCATAACTGTATTTTATAATATTTGCCTACCTTGAACAAGAAGAGTTCATTAAGCTCGTACGTTTCAAATAATACTTATCTACTGCTAATTGCAGAAGGTTCAAATTCTTCTAACTTTTAGTGGGTCAGACAACGGCAGGGTGGGTCAGGTAACAGCTATTATTCACTGTACTTATAATTAAAATCCTAAGAAAAATGCAAGAAGTGTGTGGTAATCGTAATGACAACGAAAAACATAACCTTCGTAATCTTATTCCACAAATGTCTATGTCTGCATAAGGCACAGTCGCAAGTCCCATCCCGTGTGTACACACATTTTAGCACCAAAAAAAATATGGTTACGATGCAAATGAAGTCTCAATGTTTTTTGCAAAAGAACAGTAATGCTACAGCGAGCTTACATTTATGTAAATTGTGGTCGGAGCTGCTTTTTTTTGTTTATTAATATGAAAATGTCGTTAGTGGAGCAGTAAAAAAGACTCTTTGTAGAAATTTTTTGTCGCATTAGTTTAGTCGCAATTTTAACGTGTTAGATGGAATTTTAGAATGCTGATTAATTAAAATATTAAAGTAGTTTTATGATAATGTTGTATATGAGATTTAAACATAAACGAAGATATTGATTATTACTAACTTCGACACCCCTCCGTACCGTCATCCCTCTCGTTTGATAACCTGTCTTACCAAGGGGTATCGTGTTACCCAGTTACTGGGTTGTGGAGGTCAGATAGGCAGTCGCTCCATGTAAAATTCTGGTAGAGTTGCTGCGGAAAAGGCTAGCTAGCGACTTATGTACACAACAAAAAAAAATCTATTGCCAAGTTATAATAATTATAATATAATTTTTTGTTTCCATGTTCTGCAATAGTCCTGCATCAACCGGGGGTTGTCCTTGGGTGCACTTGCATAGTGCATAGAGGGATAACCGTCGGTTGGTGCCTCATTTCATTTAAAATTGTCTAAGGGGCCTCTGCGAGTTGGCTTCGGCCCCTCGTACGCCTTCCAAAAGACCGGGATCCCATGGTCCCGAGATATGTAGACGATATAAAAATAATAATATAATTATTATTTAAAACGTCTATGTTTTCCCCTAAACGTTTGAAATGTACAGATACGCCAGCACATCAACCTAAACCAATCTGTAAAATTTTCCCAATCAACATTGAACCTTTTCTTTAGCGATAAAGTTGAAAATCTATTACTTAAATTAAAGAAATTTGACAGATTGTAGTAACTTGATGTGCTGGCGACTGTACGCAACGAAACAGACAAAATGAAAATACAAAACTAACGCTGCGTCAACAAAACATATTTTTTCGAGTAAAATGGTTTTGAATTTTGCGTAACTGTAAGGACGCTCGTGACTGTTGTTGTTCATTTTATGAAATATAAATAAAATCTTTTTAATCTAATTAGTCAGTGTCACAATTTTACGTATCAACTGAGTGTCATTCTGTGACATTGACATTATGACAATACTGAGTCGGTAAAGCAGTAAAACAGATTCTATCGTGCACGGCGCAAACCAAAATAGGGCAAATAAGGTGTCGAATGTGTTTTTACTGTGACAGTACCTACTCTACAGCAACTTACGTTTCATCTCGCTACACAATGTACCCACTTAAAATGAACAAGAATAATTCCAACTTCATACATGAAACTAAAAGAACATTCTCTCATATTACTTTTCATCTATTCAACGTAATTTTATTTCTAGAGACTCCATCTAGTGACATTAAACATACAATGTAAAAGATTCGTTTAAAATTACGTCATTTCAAAGACAGTGCGCACACTACACTTAGAAATAGTTTTGTCTACCGTAGACAAAACAACTTTTTTGTCTTGTATCGATAGAAATAGTCAATTCGGTGAGTTTTGACATTGAGATTTTTTTTACGAGTGTGCGCACCGCGTATTCCCAATCTATACAAAGCCAGACCGCAGCCATAGGAAACTGCTCGCGTATAGATTGTAATGCTATTTTTTAAATGTGTGATTACAATGTATACACGAATTTTGCGTACTGCTCGTGTATAGTTTGTAACGTGGACGCGCGCGTTCTGGTTCCAAACTGTACTACATCACAACCTGACAACAGTTTTAAAGATACAGTTTAATAAAAATATGAACTGGGTGACTTGCATCGTCTAAACAATGTGCAACTTTTATTGTTGCTTCAACTTGCAGTATGCCTCAGGCAATTAAATCGCATCTTGTAAATCAGGCTTCCTTCCTTTATTTTTCGTGTGATTAGTAACTCACCTTGTGGCAAAGTTTTTATGCAGCCCATGGGCCAATCAGGCTAAGTGCGATTGAATACAGTTGTTTTACAAAACTGGCTTAAAGTTTTAGATTCTGAATAAATCTTGTTTTGTAATAAGACGGAATAAGGCTGTTAGTATTTCAAATGTAAAAAAAAGAATACTTTTGTTTAAAACAACCAAGTAGCATAAAATTGTACTCGTAATCTCAGTTTTTAATGAAGAGCCTTGTTTCGACATCAATAGTTGGTTTCAAGTTATTTATCCTGTATTACACTAATTACAAAAAATCGAGTACCTACTTAACGGTCACTAACACGATAAATAAATGATCAAAATTCTAATATTTAATTTTGAATTGAACTTTTCCTTTTTTTTTGTATTTTTATTAAATCTGTTTAAAACATGTCATACAAGATTTACTTTATTATGATTTGGAAGTTAATTTTCAACAAAATATATGAATAGTATTTACTTACCCTCGTCATTCAATTTAAATAACAAAACATGACAACAAATTATTCTAACGTGAGATAAAATGTTGCAATTACAAAAAATATAGAAATTATATTCTTTTGTGTTACCTTGTCTCATGAATTTCATGAATACAATATAAAGAAGAGCTCCCATGTAATTTACCTGAAACAAACAGTAATATTATTAAAATATTATAATTAATTCTTTTGTAACAGAGTAATCTTATTATAATAAGTTCTGAAATTCTTGTAAATATAAATATTATGTTGACTTTATTATTTAAGTGAAAGAAATAATCATAAACAATAATTATAATAATGATATTAAAGTTCTATCACTTGAATAATTTAAGTTATTATTTGTTTAATACGATTGAGCTCCAGAGAGAATTGTGTTTCGTTTATGATATTATTTAAGAGGATTCGCCCTTGGACAGTTTTTCATGCTAAGTTGGATAGACATTCACTACGTTAGTAGCTAAATAAATTGTTTTGAGTTGACAATTATTCTTAATCTGAATTTCTCTAGCCGTAATGTTTTGATAAGTACACAGCTATTCAGGGTGACTTTGAAAACAATCGACAGAATTTAAGGGGCTGTTCTACCCATCAAACACTAATCGAATTCACAAAAGAAAATCGACCTTATACAAAATGGTCCATTATTTTATGGTTCTATCACAGAAATCGAACATTAAACTATCGTTTACATTCAGATCAGGCAATAGATCAACGGCTATTCCCAACAAGATTTCGTACAAAATGTCCAATAAATATATCCATCCAGCTAGAACCACCAGCTGTTTATCGTTGCGTTCCTAGCGATAGGTTTAACACATCGCGGCCGGCAGATCAGCCGGTCCGACGGCCGTATTACCCTGAAGCGCCGGATAGCCGGTTAAACTACCGGATCACTTTATCGATAGCTTCAGTTTTGGATTAGTTGGGTATATTACGTGCTAATTTACTGGTGGTAGGGGAGAGCTTGTGAGCTATGCTGTATTGCAGCACAGTAGGTATATTGGCATATAGGAAGTAAAATAAACGTTATCGCTTGATGTGAGCTGTATCGATGCTTGAGCATATGTGACCCCTAGCTAGATTTCTGAAAATCTATGTAGACTTAGGCATATGAAAATGTTAAAGTAGCAGACATAATTATTACATTAGAAACATCAAAAAGAAAATGAAAATCTCATTCATATCCTCGTAAATGTAAAATTAAGTTGTAAAAACAACCTTAGAAAAAAATATTTCTTTAAATAAACAAAATAAGCCAGCCACTTTTACAAAATAAAACACGACCAAGCCTTAACAGCGAAATAAAAATAATCCCCTTTCTTTACAGCATTATCACAGACGAACAGTCCAAAGCAAACAGCTGCAGATTTTACAAAGGCATTCTAAACGCCTCGTAAGAGAGTATATTCAGAAACACATTGCCGCCTGCGCGTCAGCTTGGCATGAAATCTGCGCGACAGACGTTTTCCCTACACATCTGTTTTAAAACCTTTTAGCACACCGTTAGATAAGAAGCGATGAGCAGACAAAATAATAATGTAGAAATTGTAAGGCTGTATTTATTTACATCATAAAACTGGTTAAGGAATTATGATTTGAGAGAGCAGGGAGTGACCCGCTGCCGTCCGCAAGCTATAATGCCGTTATCTCGCATCTGGTCGATTTTCGTTTTTTAATGGCACCATAATCAGAAAAAAAATCTCTATCTTTCTGTTTAAGCAGTATTTTTCTACGATGTATGGATCCAGAAATAAAAAAAATAAAATCGCCGTTAAGTTGCCTTTTTAAATATATTTACTACGCTAAAACGCAGGTAAGCAACATTACTAAACTAAAAAGTCACTAAGGGCTTATAACTAACATTTTAACTAGCATTTTTACCATCAATTGCGTAACTAAATTGCCGTTAAAAGAATTTCCTACTCTATTCTGAGGTTAAAGTACTTTAACGGTTTTGTAGTTCTGCTTTCTTTCAAATTACAGTATTCTAAATCCAACGCTAAAAAGCCGTTAAATGAAAGTACTAGACAAAAATGTCGTTAAATGGCACTTAACGGCATTTTTAAAAAGGAAATATAAATATTTTGCATACTAAATCAATCACAAAAATACAATTATTCCTCATTACTACACTAAAACGCGGTTATCTACCGTCGATCGCTTGACCTGCGCTCCCCCCCCCAAGTCCGTTTATCGATGAAACAGGCCTACATAGATAGGAATTATACAGATCTTGCAGCATTGACTCGAGATTATGCATTTGATGGCTAACAAGTATCAAATCATCAGCGAATCGCAGGTGTGACAAGTAGACCCCGTTCGCGTTGATGTTTACCGCAATTTTGTCCCATTCAAGCGTCTTTATAACAACCTCTAAGGTACGTTTTATATAACGTCAGTCAAAACACAAGCATTACTTAATACTCTTTTATAGCTTTTTGATTGGTTGAAACTAGTTTTAAGTAATGCTTGAGCCTTGAGTGAGGTTCTGTAATACGTACCTAAGACTGCAGTAAATAACTTGAGTGAAATGGCCTTTGCCGAACAACTCTTCTGATTGGAACTCAGCCAGTTCAAGAATCGAACCGCACCTGCTTGGTCGCCGACCTGTACAGCTTCCGGAGGACATCCACATACCGTGCATTGATCTGAATCAAACACAGCCCAGTGCTCTACGCTATCAAAAGCTTTTTCGTCATCAAGCAAAGGGGCTGTTTGTACTCGTTGCATTTCTCCATCAACTGTTTCACGGTGTAACTGTGGTCGATCGTAGAGTATCCACTCCGGAAGCCTGCCAGTTCTATGGACTGATAGTCGTCCAGCTGGCGTGTGAGTCTGTGTCACAGTACTTTGGCGAAAACTTTGTACAGTTGAGAGAGAAGGCTTGGTCGGTAGTTTTGAAGTTTGAAGCAATCTCCCTTTTTGTGTAGAATCGTTACCACGGCGTTTTTCGACGACTGAGCCGTGTGACCACCATATAGTACCTTGTTGAAGAGTTCCACTAGCTTTCACCGTAGGATCTGGTCCTGAGAGAGAGCCTCAGGAGACTTATCTTTTATCTTGCGTTTGAGTGCTCATTCCACCTCACAAGGTAGAATGGCAGGCCAAAATCCTCGATATGACACTCGGTTGGTTCGACTCTTGGGTCTTCACTTGTGAGATTCGGTTGTGTTGCAGTTGATGAGTACAATTCTGTGTACAAGTCTTCCACAACGCTCAATATTTATTGGTTTTTTACCCAATTTGTTACGGCGGTTTCTTCAGCATCCATTAGGCTAATTTGCTTCTAAGCGCTAAGTTTCTTCCGAATAATTTTTGTTCCTCGGTTACCGGTAATGTTTTCATTATGGTATTCGGGTTGTAAATTCGCAGATAATTTCGTAGTCGAAACTCAACGACGCTCTAACCAAGCGATGGTCACTTCCGGTTTTAAAATGACCTGACCAGATACGTCAGTTATTACCTACGTGTTTTTGGGAAGCAATCGCATAGCTCATTTTTGGTCTTGCCATTATTACTGGCCCAGGTCCACTTCCTTACTGGTAATTTTTTAAAGAATGTATTCATAACGTAGACCTTTTTTCATTTCTAGTAAGTCAACCAGAGTCTGACGTCTCTAATCGCGAGTGCCAAGACCAAAACTACTGACAGATCTCGCCTTACATAATTACGGGCCTACTTCAGCATTGAACTCTCCTATTAAAGTGGTAATGTAACAGGGGTTTTCTATGAGAGCTTTGTTAAGTCTTCATAGAACTGCTCAACTTTATCATCATCATAATTATAATTACGGGCATAAACTTGGATAACCTTTAGTGAGTAGCGCTTTTTAAGCTTTACTATTGCATATCAAACGCTTGTGGAAATACTCATAAGTCCTGGATAGTAGTAAGTGAGATTAAGGCGATCTCCGTCCGTAACGTCCTAGAGTCAGGGTCATCGGTCGGTGGTTGGATCGCATCCAGGGATTCTTCGCACACTGCAAATATTTTTTATTGTTTATTTTGATCTCAACTCATCATTTACAAGATAAAAATTGTTTCTTATTGTTATTTGCTAAGATCGCATTTTCAATTATTTTATGTAAGTTCTTATAAAGTGATTTTGTAAAAATTTAAGAAGACTGTGTCATTTAATTATTGATAATTTATATTTCTGTACATAAGCTCTTTTATTTCTGTAAGTACTACCTTTTTATTTGATTGTCGGTTCCGCCGTTACATTTTAATGTTTTGTATTTAGCGGCATTTTAGCTATGTAACCAAACTAAAAAAACAATGCTGGAATAATATTCTTATAAGTTACTATACTTAAGTGCGGCAAAGTGGCTTTAGCTGCATTAAGGTTTAGCATAGTGTTTGTTCTCGGAGTCATTATGCTTAGCTATAACAACGTTAAAGTATTTAGCGGCATTATAGTTTAGTAATTAAGCGCTTTTTTTTTTGTTTTTTAAAGATCAATAAAATTAAATGAAAATCAAACACTAAAATGCCGTTAAGGTATGCTTAGCGGCATTATAGTCGTGGTTGGGTAAGCTGTAAATTGTAAAAATACTAAACTATAACGCAAAATACCTATTTTTGTTAAGATTAAGTCATTGTTAAGAAGTGAAAGTATGACTATTTAAAAGAGCAAATCTAGATCTATTTTTTGATACCAGTATCTCTCGCATATGAGTTATAGTTATGAAACGGCACCCATTTCTAATTTCTCCGCGCTTTTTTGTCCATAACTCGAAATATGATTTTGTTGGATAACGGCTTTTTAGCTTGAGGACGGCAGCCCGGTGGTAACGACCGTGACTTATGAGTTGTAGGTCGTAAGTTCGAACCCTGACATCCATTTTACTTTGTGCAAATTATTTCATTACCACTGCTCTCAAAACGGTGAAGGAAAACATCGTGAGGAAACCGGCATGTACTAGAATAAAAAAATCGAAAACATGTTGTGTCATTTATCAACCCGTATTAGGCCAGCGTAGTGGATTACGACCCATTCACTCTCACAGAGAGGACCTGTGTCCCAGGCTCCCAGCTGTGGGAACAACATTATTGGTTTATTATGTATGGAATTATGATTATCATTTTAGCGATTTGGAAGGTCAAGCACATAAAAGTTTAGAAAATGGGAAAAGCATCGTTCAAAATTCATAGGTGTCAATTTGAATAGACACAAAGACATTTTAGAATCAGGGTCACCCCAATGTATATGTAATGTATGTTAATATAGCCATGTATAGAAAAAAAAACATGCGGGGCAGTATTTGGATAATGCCGATGGAAGTGAAAACTAAGTAACGCCATCTAACGAAAATGACAGGAATTTATGTGGTTTGCTGTCAGTACAAGAACGAAAGCTTAAGCTCCATTAAAAAAAAACCAAAAAAATAAAACAGTGTCACGTGTCGTTTTCACTTCAATAATATGATGTTGGTGGAAACATAAGTTACAAATACTTTGATAATATTCGCATTGCATCGTAACATTTTGTTTTTATGACAGCATGAATTGGGGCGATACACAAAAAGTTCACATAGCCATAAAACTCACTCTTTCCCGTCAATCATGCATAAAATGCCTCCATCCGAAGATTCACTCGATGACATCCGTTCAAGAACGTGCCGCGTCACATCGCACGTCGCCAAGTGTGGACGTACCCTAAGTATTATTTCTGATGCTACGTCTGAAGTATGAATTCTTTTATTATATTTATGTGAGGAACGGAGATGGAGGCAAATCCCTTCAGCGCGGATTACTTATCCTTAGGATGTGAATTGAGACGAATCCCGGCACCCGATAGTTCGATTACGAACCGTATTTTATTATACGATTTATTTTTAGTAAATTGGGACTCAGAATTTACGGTTTGCGATGTTTTAATGGGTTTTTTGAACGTTTATTTGGATTCGAAGGCAATTAGTTCAAGATTTAAAACTCTTTAGAGTGTCCTGATGTTTAGTTAAATTAAGTATAAGTAGTGATTTCGATGTTCTTTGAATAATGCAATTAGCACATATTTTTTATAGTAGACTAGCGGAACCGACAGACGTCGCCATCCAGGGACTACTCAAATACACCAAAGAATTTTATCAAAATCGGTTCAGCCGTTTAGGAGGAATTCAGTGACATACACACGTACAGACGAATTAGGTACTATTTGTAGGTACTATTAAATTAACAATATTTGTATATAATATATGTATATATTTGTAATCACGTTCTTAACAAATAAATAATCATTCATTCATTCATTCATTCATTCATTCATTCATTCGTTCTGGAAAACTGCTAGGTCTCATATCTGGGAAAATTTGTTTTCTCCGTATTTTCACCCGAGCATAGTTCGGTCGCCCAAAGTTTAGAACAAGATGGCTACCTTAGTATAATGACATGGCAGCATGGAATTAGTAAGTACCTACTATCACGGCAGCATGGAATTAGTATGTACTATACATGGAATTAGTAAGAACTTTCACACACTATTAAAAAGCATTCTCTATTTTCACCAAAACAGGTGTCAGGTAGGTACTTAAGAATTATAAAGTATATCCAACTGCGTTTAGTATTCTTCCTAGTACCAATTTATTCATTATGACTTAATTGACAAAGCGAAATTCTTTGTTTAAAGAAATAAAAGAGAGAGCATTTCCTCAATTATACTTTTAATTTAAGTGCTTTGTTATTCTTGACATCTTCTATATCTGTACTTAATATTAATAAAAGTCGCTTTTCGTTTCTGCCTGTAAGTCCGCGTCTTCTTCTTAGCGTGTCGATGGCAATCTAAATAGACTCGGCTTAGAATTCGGCCACGTGTTTGGCGCCATCACTAGCGTCCATCAGTTCCTGTAACGTGCAGCTGACAGGACAAGCAGAACATGACATTAAGTGTCCCGTCATAGTCCGCGTAGTTGTTATAAACTACGCAACGCATTTTGATTCGTTTTTGCCAAAATTTAGAAAATTTAATAAATATAGAAATTTTAATCATTATTGTAATGAATACTACATTAATAATTTAAAACTTAGAAATAGTACAGAAATCTCAATGTTTTGTTAAGTTTTAAAAACCGTGAAAAGCACGGGTGGGTCGTTAGTAAAATAATAAATCAGAGTTTTTCTTTTTCTATTAGGTACTAAGCTTACTAAGCATTTTCAAACATTTCAACTGAAATAAAAATAAAATAAACCATTTTCATTTTATTCTAGTTCGATTCAGAAAGAACTATTTAATCACTAGAACAAGGCAGTATTAAGTGCCTATTAAACGACTAGTTAGTTAAACTTTGTTAAAGAAGCTCAGTTAAGTAAGATCTTCGTAAATAATACGCACTTCGGATAGAATTTGCTGCAACTGTGAGAGAGCTTAAAACTTAATGAGAAAGCTTTTAGTTTAGCAAATATTTAAGGATCATTTTTAAAAGGCATGCATTTAATCTAAACTCTTATAATTCCCATTTTGCTATCTTAAAATATTATTGAACATTCTAATATAATAATTGCACCTCTTTTTGTGAACCTCAAATCATTTAAATTTTGGAATCCTAAGGCTGCCTGTCCACTGGAGTGGAGAGGAGAAAAGAGGATCGGAGATGTGCCAATATTATCCAATAGAATCTTGACTCCGCCCCTGAGTTTAGATTTGATTGGTTAATAATGGCACATCTCCGCTCCTCTCCTCTCCTCTCCGCTCCAGTGGACAGGCAGCCTAAAAGCCAAGTCACTACGCCGCTGCCACGGCACCGCTCGGCCGGGATAGCCAAGCTTTGCGATTGCGACCAACTTTGAGAAAAGGCAAGAAAGTTAAACAGAGGCTCAATCATTAAAAAAAACTATGCATCATTAGAAGCGTAAAAAGTTTTTAGAGGTTAATAAGTTTTAGAGGTTCAATTATCTTCGTTATAACTACCCCGTCAACCATTAGTCGCAATTGCTGCTAAGTCGATGATCTTCAGTTTACTATGATCGTCAGTTTCAATATTCGATTCCCAGATCGTCTGAGTTATGGGGTCTTAAAATACGTATAGTGACTATTGAATCGCTTTTCTTACATGTTTGAGAAATAATTCTTGGATTCCCTGCAAAGGTTTCACTACCAGAAGACCTAAATGCTGTGCCCTTGTTCAGGTAATTCTACAAAAAAGTCCAAAATATAAAATAATATAATTATCTTAAGGTTAGGATAAACCTTTAGATATATTATTTATTTCACAGTGCCGGCGGTACTGTAAACTTAACAATAAGTTACCTTTTAAGCGGTGTCTGTGTTTTTTGAGTAAATTGTCATAGACTAATTATTTCATAGTCTCTGAGAATTTTTTTAACACAGAAATATAATAATAAATAAATGAATAAATATATAAATAAATGAATGACAAATCTTGGTGTTTCATATAATTTTCCTTATCCCTGAAATACTAAAATATGATGCGATTATGATATTTGGGTAACTTTAAGATCCATTTGGGGATCAGTAACTATTATGGGGTTAAATAATTCGTTTTGGTATTAAATTCGTTATTTTAGTTAGAGCAAGGGTAGTTTCTTAATCAAAGTACGAATAACGTAGAAAGCTAAAAGCTAAATAATTATATGTCATTACTAATCCGACAGAACCTCTTCCAATACCACTTTAACTTCAATTTTAATTAAAAAACCAGCACGCTATGCAGGTTTTCCATAAAAGATGAGTAATAAAAAGATTTCTACAAAAGATACGCACCGGGTAGATTTTCCTACAGCTGCCCGTTCGGCTGAGTGGGCCCTGTCAAAATGCATTGGTGCGGGTAATGCAAGCCTTTTTCTTTTGCGATGACAGACTTCATGACATAACTAGTTGGCCATGCCACCGCGCCCGTTCTTTTTTAACCGACTTCCAAATAGGAGGTGCTATTTTTGTCTGTATGTAGGTAAGTTCATCGATATTTTAGTCAAGAGTGGACAGCTTATTAAAATTAAATTTAAATAATCTTTTTCCACAACCTAAAAGTGAAAAATATAAAATTTTTACAAAAAAAAAAAAAAAACAACTGAGTCCCGAAAAAAACACTACAAAGTGAAAAATTACTTTAATATCGGAAGTCGGTGGCAAAAAACGAAAATTCTAAACCAAAGACCACCCACGCACGTGTTCTTTTTTTAATTTTTTTTTGAGATAAGTTAGTAGTCTTATATACGAGTCTCTATTCTTTTTTAAGGTGCCGTACCTAAAATGTGAAAATAAGACCCTACTTAGTGCCTAATGTCGTCCGTCTGTCTGTTAGAGAGTCTGTTGAAATTTTTACAGAACACATGTCTTTGCTTCTGTCATGGCCAGTACCTACTATATTTAGGAAATATATTATTAATATTCCTGGGTTCCATTTCCAAATCGGGCAAAGTATTATTGGGCTATTTCACCTGGAATATGTGCCCGATGGTGGCAATAGTCTCGCCCCCTATTACATGGGACTTAAACATAACTGGCGAAATGTGAGTGTTCTATGGATACAACTCTTTGGGGAAACAAGGCGTGATAAAAAGCCAGACTAGTTACTATTCTGAAACGGGCTTTCTGTATGTAAAAAAATACAGCCCTCAGAGAGGAAAATTCAGTAACAGGGTCCCGTTTTCCCTATTTGAGTACGAAACCCTGAAAAAAAAGTGTAACAATAAAAACTCGTTCCGGGCAAATATTACAGCTATTGTCATCGGAAAAGAATAACGAGAATAAAAACAAAATATGAATCAGTTTTGAAAATAGAAAAGGAATAAGATTGCCATTGTCTTGTTTATGTATCTTTTCTCGATCATTTATTTATTTAGTTCAATCAAAGTTGGAAATTCGAGTATTATTGTGACAACCTTCTTTGAGATAAATCAAAAATGCTGTACTGGTCGAATATGCGAGCGCCCGGCCGGCAATATTTGTATGAAAATCCATATCTGTAGTGTTTAGCAGCCGAATAAATTACTATGAAAACTCATAGATCTGTCGTGTTATTTAAAAATGGAACGAACTTTTTACTTCAACACAATCGTGTCAACCAAGGAAGTAACTTATCAAGGATTTTATTTACATTTCGATTTAGTCTACGAATAGAGCTGTTTGAAGTAAAGAAGAAACAAATGAACATCATATTGGCACGTGAAAAATTATCGTTGTTCGTCAATTAATTTAATTACTTTGAATTTCCACGCATTATTTGAGAAAAGTACTATACAAGCATTGGCCACAACCATGCATTGATGGACACACGTATGTGTGCCTTCGCTTTGCCTCGGCCTACATTTTCACGATCGTCCATCAATGCCCCTGTTGCAGGCCGCAACAATAATGTACTATTGATGCTCTTACATGCATTGCAATATTCTTAATAACTGCACTCTTTTTAGCAACTTCCATTGTTTTAGCTATTTCAATACCCAATGACAATTAATTTACTTACAAATATCGAATAATTTTTAGACGTATTTATTTATTTAATCGAGCGAAAAAATTATAAATGTCTTGCTGCTCTTCATAACTCGCAATTTGGAAATGTCGATCACGAATTTCTGTCAATTTATGAAATATTTGATGTCTTGGCAGCCATCCTAATCTATATCCCATAAATTATTTCAACAGCTGATAATCTAGACGGAACACGCGAAACAGATAACCTAACGCTCAATAAAATCGTAATAAAAACTCTGAAAGAAAGAGCCACTAAACAAATATTAATAGCAGCCATAAACTACTCAAAGCGTTTACAAACGTCTATCTATCCTGCTCTATCAACAAGGGTCAGACAAAGAACGCGTGAGATACCGACAGAGCTACGACCCACCACAAAGAGATATCCCGACTAGATCGTTACAAGAAACGTCTAGGGTATAATACTGTACTTCAATTGGGGCCATGAAAATGGCGAACGAAAAACGACGTAAGAATTGAGATTTATTACTCTTAAAATAAAATTGGTTTGTTTCGAACGAGGATTGAAATTTATGTTGAAAGTAATTTGGAATTTAAGTACCTGCAGCAGAGTTAGTTACTGGTGTATCTGTTTTTACAATTTGTATAGAATGTTGTTGGAGTATTGAGACAGTAAAGTTTTTATTTGGTGTCATCATTTATGCAGAAGCTGTAAAAACTTGTGACAGCGAGATATCTTTGTTTATTGGACACAAAACGCAAAATCATCCCAAAAGAAATCTCACGAAAAATGGCGTCTCTTGATAGTCAATCAAGAACAAGATGGGAATATATTATTTAAGGGAAATGCACTCTGCCCATTTTGTCAAGGATTCAAATTCGTCACCCCTGGAGCTATTACATCCACCACAGACAGAACATAACACAGTAAATCTTTTCCTTTACCAATAAATCCCTTGCATCACACGAAAATTGAACTACAAAGTAAACAAGATGATATTCCATTTTCCCACCATACTCCGCAAAACTCATCATACGCCCATAGATCAAACAATCCTTTACACCGCTGTTCGCCTAGCCCCATGCAACAGACTCCCGAGTCGGGCGGGCATTTGTTTTCCATCACCCCTTCCATTAAACTATATTAAAGGACACGACTGTATATCGACGCAGGTTTTTCATCACTTTTTCACACGCTGTCACACTGTGTTTTCAGTAAGTTGGTTTTTATAGTTTGTGATATTGGATTCAGCGATTGCGTTAGTTACACAGCTGACATAAAATACCAATTCAGAGGATTAATTTAAAGTGATTTTAAATGAACTAACTTATTTTTTTGTCACAGTGAAAGATAAATACGAGCTACTTTACCGTATGAAGACAATATAAAAGAGAATACAACAGCAGATTTACTAAATTAAATAAAAATAATATATTTTAAATGGTTATTATAAGTAAGACGACTGCAATAAATGACAAGAAAAGACAGTTTGATGCGTTTGGAAGCTCTGCTTATTATGGACAGACATATTTATCGTTGTAGGACCAGAGAGATCGTAACACATGTTAATTGCATGTATCTATCAATAGAATATCCTGTATCATGGGTCTATTATTGGAGATTGTAAGTAGATTACTGGGGTGTAAAAGTTGGTGTGAAGGACAATGGGGGTAGGCCATAACTACAGATCATCAAGTGCAGTGAGCCAAAAATTGGTATTCCTAATACATACATCAAAAGTGTCTAGGGATCAACATATATTTTTGCAATAACTTTTCTCCTGATTGATATTAATTAAAATTTTCTTTAAGGATTCATCAAATAAAGTGTTTTCGTTTGTCACAGTAACGATAAACCAAGTCACCTTTGCATTAATAAAGAAATTTGCCATTTTCCTAATAAAGGGATTTTTGACATTTGAACCACTAACATTAAAGTTCGAAAAAAAGACTGAAATAACAGTTTTCTTTAAAATTTTATTGGGTAACTTAAACAATTAATAATCCGTGTTTCTACCGCGAACACTAACAACACAAGAACATCGGTTTGGCATACTCAAAATGAGTTCATCCAAATCACGCTGTGGAATGGCCGCCCATGTTCGTTGCAACAACAAAAAAAGGTCTTCTTGCGACTGGATACCCTCCATATTCGGCAGAGCTCTTCTCTGTAGCATATCCCATGCATGCTCAATCGGGTTCAAGTCTGGCGACTGAGCAGGCCAGGGCAGGACATTGATGTTAGCTGCGGCGAGAGTCTGTCTTACAACTCTTGCGGTGTGCGGTCGTGCATTATCATGCATTAACTGAAATAAGGGACCGATTTGCACTTGTAGAGGAACGATGACGTCTGATACAATCGTCTCAGCATAAATTTGAGCGTTGAGGTTGCCTCTAATCCAAATCAACTCAGTTCTTCCGCCGATCCAAATACCCGCCCATACCATGATGGTTCCACCACTATAAGGATGGACTTCCTGGCAGGATTTTAATCGCTGTTGGCGTCCAGGGGTTCTCCAGTGTCGTATACGTCTTGTATCCGGTCTCATACCAAAACGAGACTCATCAGAAAAGCACACGAAACGCCATTGTTCTTCTGCCCAATTTCTGTGTTCAAGAGCCCATTGATATCGAATCCTACGATTGTGCATTGCTATAGGTGGTACCCGTAGCGGTCTTCGGGAATGAAGGTTCACTTCATGCAAGCGGTTTCTGACTGTTTGGTCGCTAATTAAGTTCCCTGAAGAGTGATGAAGCCTCACGGCTAACATCATGGCGGTTATTGTTGGAGCTCTTCGAGCTAAGATTTGAATGTATCGGTCTTGTCTCCGTGTGGTGCAGCGATACCGTCCTCCATGGCGCTCAGCCACGGTACCAGTGCTTCGGTAACGTGTCCAAAGTCGACTGATAACACTCTGACTTGTATTCAGAGCTAAAGCCACAGTACGTTGCCGGGAACCAGCTTCTATCATTCCCACGGCTCTGAGCATTTCTTCCCTGCTTAAATGACGTCGCTGCTCCATAATAACGTTGGTTTTAATCAGTAGTAGGGAAACAGTAGCACTAATAATGTCTTCAATGCGTTGTATGTTTTTATAGGGAAAATATTGACAGCTGATTTTCATCTTTTACTCGAATTTAATTCACAGTTCCTGATTCAAATTATGAAATGCACCAAAAAGGATCCATATAAATTTATAAAATCATAAATTTATTACAAAGCCACATCTCAATCTCAAGAAATCCGCATAAAAATGCTTGATCCCTAGACACTTTTGATGTGTGTATTTATTTAATGTTTGAAATAACTTCAGAATCTGTATTTCATACAAAATTTAAATGAAATGATAAATAGTTACGACTTCTCCCTAATTAAAAAATTAAATGAAAAAACGAAAGAACCGTATATTAGTCGCATTTTATATGCAATCTCAGGCATCTTGGCTGACAGTACCAACCTCTCGGAAAATGGGTTGGTATCATCTCAGGGCCAACTTTAGCACCGCGCGCGCTCGTTGGTCAAATCTTCCCCTGCTTCCTGTTACACACTTCCGTCCCTTTTCACGAAATCACTCCCACAGATTACAGGAAAGTGAAAGTAAAGATTTTACACATCAAAATATATTAAGTATCCTAACGTAAATAAATTCTAATTCTAATTTATTTTGTCTCTTTATTGTATGTACACTATTTTAAATTAGAAATATAAAAATATTAAAAGCTACATTAGGGTGTCAGAATGGGTGGATAAGCAGGCTTTGTTCATGTTCATGTACTATCGACGTTGAATGAACCTCGTTGTAAAGAAATAATATTTGAACATTTTATAAAAAATTTAGCTTCGTCAAAGTAAAATTAATAATTTTCGAACTTATTGTTTAGTGACCGTGAAGAAAATCGTCGACTCTGCTCGCCGATTTTGATACGCAACATTAAACACTGAAATTAGAATCTAGGCAATGTTGAACATAGACATTAATGGTGCAAAAAATAAATTATTTTATATCTAAAATGTTATTCTTTTCAGGAATGGGTGCAGTACAAAAGGTGCAGTTAGTGGCAGTCCCCGCAATGTTCAAGCCTTGAACTGACCAATCATGTACTAGAATTCCCAACTCATAAATTTCAAATTTGGTACGTGAGCATACCTCCCGCCACTTCCGATCAACACATGCCATCGGCAGCGATTGCCAAGATCCAAGTCGACGTTTCACGAATTTCGTATTTCGAATGTACCAACCGGACGTCGTCGGACCGACGCCCGGCGGAAACACCCGAACGGACACGCTACGCCAGTTGCCGGTAACAGCTGATTTGGAAGGAACGGTGTGTTCCGTTTTCGAAATTTATATAGCGGCATTGTGCTGGTTTTTGAGGGTTGTTTAAAAGATTTTAAAACTGGTCTGTTGCTGCGGATTTTTGGATGTTGAACTAAGCGACACTTTATTTGCTGAGTTTCAATGAATTTATTGACTACTACAAAATGTGAGAGAAAAATCTCAATCAAAATGAGAGTATTCAAAATATTCAACAAAAAAAAAAAACCTTGTTGCCTAAAATCACTGAGTTCTGATCCAGGCTTTTTCACCAATTTACACTCTTCTACACCAAACCGTGCCTGAATGAAAAAGTTGTATTCCATTTAGCTATAAGCCTCCCAGATAGCACTTTGAAGAGTTAGCAACCGACAGAGATGCTGACGGAAAGATTAGCCCACCCCACCACCACAAAATCAAACAAATTCAAACTCTCTCACCAAAAAATAAAGTCTCTTTTTCCTTGATAAACGACGCTTTTCGGAAGCGATGGCCACGCATATTCTTTCGCGAGCTATTCTGCACGCATTGTACGTCAGATAAAAAGTCAACTTTAGTACTATTATTTAAGGTGCATTTTTCCTTGTTTTATGCAGCATATTTGAGGAGTTATGGCCCACAAATAAGTTTACGTGCGGTAATGGAAGGCTTCGCTTAAAATGTGAGCTGAAATGCTTTTATAAAACTTTTGGGTACCAAACAAAAAGTTGTATGTGCGTTTTGAATAGTTTCTGGAAGCTTTTTCTGCGGTCTCATTTGTTAAATGTGACCAAGATCGCTTGTTAGAAGTCGCAGTATTAAATGATCATAAATGTAAACTTAGAAAATGGCTTTTTGTTTGTCTTTACAAGTTTTAGTTTGGTTTTCATTTGTTATTGTTTGTGATTCGTGTTTGGCTTTCGTTAACGTTTTATTTTTACTTTACTTTACTTTACTGGAGAAGGGTTGCCAGGGATAGAACACAATGGAAAATGTTAGAGGAGGCCTTTGCCAACAGGCACACTGAACTTAGAGATATCCTCTAAATGAGGAAGACAAATACTTTAAAACTACGAAAGTTCAGGATAGAGGGCTTATTGATTGATTGAACGTTTTATTGTTATGTTTGTTTGGGTTTTTAGATATGTTTTTCGCCTTGATGCCTAATCAACTGTTATCTTTTTTAAGTTCTAAATTAATCAAGCCCTTTACAATTATAGAAGAGCTTGCTACATAGACTACCAAATTCATTGAATTCCTACATTTTCTAAATGGTACGCTACATTTTCTATTGGTAGTTTCTATTACATTTACTTTAAAACAGAAATAACAGAACTCTAAACTACGTACGCCATTACCCACCGATTAATTTTCGGAGCTCCTTACAGCATTTCGAATGAACTAGTTTGAACTGGATGGAACTGGATGGAACTGGATGAAACTGATTACAACTGCTTCGCTTTTGGATTGAACGCAAATCGTTCCTAAATGTGCTTTGAGGTAACTTAGATTGCTCTGTATTGGCTTGCCTTGATATTAAGGCTAAGTTACTGTAGTGTTTGGAGCTAGTAGCATTCGCATTGAGACATAAGGTTTTCAATGTAAGGACGTTAATAGACAAGCTACATAATTATAATGGTTTCGACGACTAAAGATTTTAATCGTGACTTAAGGTTGAAATGGTTGAAGGTGACTTCAACCATCTTAAGAGAGTAGTTACCGTAAATGGCATGAATTTACTTAAGACATAATGTGTTGATTGTCTACCTACTATTATGTGCCTTAATTGCACATACGATCGCTTTAAACGGTTTTATTCTAAGTTTAAATCAACCCACTTGAATAGGTTGAAAGTCTTATATCTCTTGTTGACTTCATAAACTGTAACACAAAATAATGAGACAACTACATAATAAGCCGTAACACAAAATAATGAGACAAGCAGTAAACTACTTAAAATAATAAGTTCCGTTAAACAAGAAAAGTATTAAAACTCTTGCCCACAAAACACTACCAACTTTAAGAAACAGCAAAAAACAAGAGGTGGTTTCACGTCATACTAGGTAAAGTACAAAATCTAGGTCAACGCCCTGCTGACACCTTTTAGAGCTACCTACCCATCAGACTAAATTAGGGTAAAAGCACAGGTTTTCACGCCAGACGCGTCTAAAGCTACATCACAGTGGACCGAATTCCTTTGAACCGTAATAAAACACCTCTAGCTGCCCTCAGCCGTTGACTCAAAACCATATATCACATATCGTAAAATGTGAAAAGTTTTTTGATGTCCCCAAGGGTTTTATTACCGCTGTTTATTGCATATTTTTATGTGAGGTACGAATTACTTGTGTACCTTTATTTACCGCTTGAGTGCCATAAATTTCTTGTTTTACTAATCTTAATATGGGTTTCAATGTAGGTCGGAGGGGTCACATGGGTAGGTCTTGTTCGAATTTAGGTTAGTTAGTGGTTATATTAGCAGAGCGAGTAACGGTTAGGTCTTTGTACTCTGATAATAATAATGGCGATGTTTCTGTTGAACACAGAGTTAAGTAAACTTGGGATATTGCTATACTGTGGAACACGTTAAACATGTAAAAGATGGAAGATGACAATGGCCAATGAAGACATCGACCTTTTCAAGCATAGATTTTCGGAATGAGAGATTTAGTTACTGCTTTTGGAGTAGGTATGGAAAGCATAGTTTAGTCGATGAGAGTTTTTCGGCTTGAATAGACGTTAAGCTTTTTTTTCGGAGAGCGAAATTTTTTCGGATAGTAACAAATTTAATCGTGATCAAACAGAACCTTAAAACTGAACCATCGCATAATCAGCCTATGACATTCCCACTGCTGGGACACAGGCCTCCTCTCTGTGAGAGGGAGTGGGCCGTTATCTACCACGCGGGCCCAGTGCGGGGTGGTAGAATAGATATCATGTCTTTTGGTTCTAGTCACCGTTTTGAGAGAAAATAAAATGAAATGAAATAATGAAAACAAAAAAAAAATATTTACCTGCCTGGGTTCAAACCCACAACCTACAACTCGTAAGTCGGGGCCGTTACCTTTGAGCCACCACTGCTCTATGAACCACTGCTCCATGAACCATAGATGTAATGAATCCCAAGAAAAATAGGCAGTCATGGGGACTACCGTCAGAAGTGAAATCTTAAAACAAGTATTAGCGCCATCTAGCTTCTATAGAACAGCACTACGGCGTGACCATGTCGGTGACGCGATTCCATAAGTTTATCATATCCTACCAAAAAGCTATCACCTAAAAAAACAAAATTAATTATTAAAGGCGATGTTGATAAATTATTATCTATCTATAGCAAATATTTTTAACAATCATAACCATAGTATACGTAATGATAAGACTGCTAACCCCCCACCTGAAAGTACGATTAATCCCTGTCTATTTACTGACAGAATTTACGATGAAACATAACAGGCTACACAAAGGTTATTCTCAAAATAATTCATTACAATCTTTAGGTAAATAAAAGTGTACATTAGTATCTAACTGGAGGGCCTAGAAAGTTTGGGAAGGTCGTTATCTCGAAGGTTTGAGGACCTGCTAATTACACATCAGGATTTAGAACTTAGCATATTATTGGAACGTTGTGAAAGGGGGCTAGACGGAAAAAATTGGGATCAAAAGTTGTAACGACACTTTTAATTTTTTATTATAACGCTATCTGTGAGCAACCATAGGTACTAATTAGTGGCATGTCTTTGTGAGGTTCATTTTTTATTATAACGCCATCTGTGAGCAACCATAGGTACTAATTAGTGGCATGCCTTTGTGAGGTTCATTCCATAACTTCGTTCCATCCGGGTGTCCCTTGACACCTCTCAGCTTTTTATTTTTTTATTTTACGCTAACTCAGCCCGTCAGACGATGTCCTGTCAAAATTTTGATTTCGATTTTTTGGCTGTTCCTTTAGGTTTTTCCTAAACCATCGACTAAACGATGCTTTCTATACCTACTCCAAAAGCAGTAACTACATATACCAGAATATATACCATAATGGAAGAAAGGATTATCCTATTATCAGTAAGACAAAATGATAGCGGGGCTGACTGCCTTACCCCTTGGCCACAACATCACCGCTCGCGCAACCTGCGTCTTGCATTTGCAACCGCGGCAAAAACAAATATTAGAAGTAATTAAAAGCGTGCCATGACTGCCATGAGTCGCCGCGGTTCGACTTTCAGAGAGGAGAGCGGTGCAAGAACATTTGAGTGCCGCTCTGCGCCGCTAGTCGCATCGCAAGATGCTCCGCTCTATATCATGGCCTTGGCCTTACTTCTTGGCCATCACCAATCGCGTGACCTGCGTTTTGCGTCTGCGACCGTAGTGAGAACAAATGTTAGAAGTAATTAAAAGCGTGCCATGAGTCGCCGCGGTGCTGTTTGCTGAGAGGAGAGTGGCGTGGGAACATTCGAGCGCCGCCCCGCGCCGCAAGACACTCCACTCTATGTCGTGGACTCGTGGCGTTGGCCTTAGAGACAGTAGGAGGAGGCCTATTGAAAGTTACGTAGGGTATCACAATGGGTGGCTTATCGTTATAAGCGATATTTTACAGATAACCTTACATTATAACATAAAATGCGCCAGAAGTAGGTATGCATTGAAACTATGTCTCACGTAGAGGCTCTTTCAATGCATCCCAAAATAAACGATTGACCTACTAGAACATTGCCTTGCCACGAAAGCCTTCTCCCACGATAATTACATTCAGCTTCCACCCGTGATTGCGTTTGCACCGTACCCGGTGTAACAGCATATTTCCGTGTGTTCTGGCAATTTCCTGTGTTTATTAGAACAAAAATAGTTCCGTGTTTGGACCCCATTAATCTACAATTTGTACCCCTTTGCTGCAACCTTTTTGTAATTAAGTACCTCTTTTGTTTGTGTATATCTCGTGTCATAATAGGTTAATCTTGTTATGTTTTTCAGCGGTTGCTTTTAGTGCAAAATTATACACAGCACTGAGTAATTTGAATACCTATCATGTATTTCTAAACCTATGTCTGTAATTTTTATGGTGTACATAATAAAGAGTATTCTAATCTAATCTAATCTATTTTTTTTTATTACTTTGAATACGTGTAGTAGGTATCTTAAGCCACTGTTGAGCAGTAAATATTATTCTTAAAAACTTTTATAAAAGCTGACTAGATTTATTTCTAATTATCTGAAATAATTCCGGCCCAAAGTACCTTTAGATCCCCAAAAAATTATCCCTAATCTATATACATCTCAAACACCCAATTTGTTGGAAACGCAAAAAGCTAAACGAGCAACACAACAAAGGCCCAATCCCCTAAAAGGTATCGTTGAACGAAAAAACTAATTAATTACCGAAGATTCGATCGAGTTGCCCAAGACGTATGTTCGGGTCGAACCGCCCGAGCCGGCGAATCATCCAACCTGTTGGCAAATACATTTGTGTTTCCTGATTCGTCAATTGGACGAGTTTATTTAGGTCAAAGGTAGAACCATTGTTTGCTATGTAAGAACACACTGAAGAAGGCCCTAGCACAAACGCGCACCGAAAACGTAACGAAAATTCGAATTATTTTTTTAATCGAAACTACAATTTACTATTTTATAGCATTTTACAGGTATGAGGAACAGGTGTTGTGTCTGGCGGGCAGCTGCCCGAAAGTTGATATTGGGAGTTTGTATATAATGTCGATCGCACGGACTCTAATTGCGCGATTCAGGATTTGTGTGACGTCATGTCTTTGATGCGTAGTTCGTATGTGGCGGTGTAACCGCTACAGCATCAACACTGTTCATGAATCTCTAGAGTAGTGGTGGCCCAGTGGTAACGACTTACTAGTTGTAGGTCGTGGGTTCGAAGTCAGGCAAGTGCTTTACTTTGTGTAAATCATTTCATCACCACTGCTCTCAAAACGGTGAAGGAAAACATCGTGAGAAAACGGGCATGTCCTAAAACCAAAAATTGGAAAACATGTGACATCTACCGACCCGCACTGGGCCCGAGTGGTAGACTACAGCGCATTCCCTCTCGAAGAGAGGAGTCCTGTGTCGCATTCAAATGCTTACCTGTTTTGATTAATTTGGCAATGGAAATATCGCTAACTAGTGAACTAGAATATTAATCATAAATTGTAAATAAAACACTGAATTTGATATTGTAACGGTTTTACGTCTAAAACAGGCATTTGGAAAGTTTCCAAATACTTTTTTGACATCTAAAACCTAATATTTGGTGTTACCGATATTAATAATAATGAATATTTTAGTTTACTAGTATTTCTCTAAAGTAATATTGCCAAATTAATCAAACTTAAGAAATATTTGATAGCTATTTGCGACGTGACCCACATTCTGTAGGTAAAATGCTCTTAAAACTAAGTCAATATTATGTGCGAAACGAGTAAATTCAATTTTAAAATAAGCCGAAGGTACGATACATTTACTCCGCGCGTTCACGCTAGGGCCCCTGAATGATAAAGTAAATAAATTAAAGACATTTTTTGAGTCGGGAGATTACAAAAGGTTCTTATAAGTGATACTGCTAGCCAATTTACAAGGGTCATGCTATATTTGTGTAGGTATGTGACGCCATTTTCTTTCTCGAAAAGGGGCTAAAAGGGATATCGATGGAAGGTTATGTTAGAAATTGCTATTTTTACTCGCGATATTTTCCTTTTACTTAGCGAGAAAGGTCGATGTGATATGAATGGCTACCATTTCCTATAGGTACTTGGTTTACGTGGAATGCGTCTTGGGATTTTATTAAGGAATGTGTTTCAGAAATGAAAACCTTACTCGCTTTTTGATAGGGTAAATAACACAGCCGCAGTGGTCGATCTCAACGGTTAAGCAACGCTTGCTGAAGTCGGTCCCCGTGGATGGGCGATCATCCATTTTTATATACCGAAATCCCGCCATGCCTCGGAAAGCACGTTAAGCCGATGATCCCTGCTGTCATTTGCAGATCTTTGACAGTCGTTACCACCAAGCGAAAACCAAACTAAAACGTCTTTACAGCGTCACTAAAATGGCTGCTAAAGCAGCTAAGCAGATGGTCCAACGTTCAATGATATGCATTTTACATTTACTGCTACCTCTTTTCTTAAAGAAGTTAATAGTGTTGGAACAACTTGGACCCGGCACTTTGAACCCCGACCTCCCCTAATCAGAAGCCCGAAAGTCTGACAACCACGCTTACCAACGGGTATCGTGTTACCCAGTAACTGGGTTGTGGAGGTCAGATAGGTAGTCGCTCCATGTAAAATACTGGTATTAGCTCCGGTTAGACTGGAAGTTGACCTCAATATATTTGGGAAAAGGCTCGGCAGATTGATTGTCACTATAGTATTCCAAAACACATAATTATGTATTCCAAGTTGGACAGTTAGCTGTAAAATAATATAGCCAGATATTGAATCTGAATATCATAGTCGGCAACGAATAATTTGATTAATGAATTCCGTTTGAAGCAGACTGCTATAGTGGAGAAATATAAGCATAAATTAACATAAAATCTAACCGTCAGTAATTTAATTTGCAACGTTTTAGACTGAGAGAGATACTGGTATATTTCACTGAGGACAGTTTATTAAATAAGTTTCGTGACATTGAAGACCACTTGGAGGTTTTTAATTGGTCTGCTTAGGCTGTTTTCTGTTATATTACTGTTAATAAACCACTATGTCCCATAATAATATTTGTTTGTAAACGAAGAGAAAACCACATAAGTCGTTTAAAGCTTATTAATATCACAAAATATTCACCAATTCTATGCTAAGTCTGGAGGATCGTAAATTAAACACTTGTTTCTGATATAAATCGAATAATTATTGATATTTTTTACATTATTTTTTCACGACTTTGACCAAAGACATTATTATAGAGTGCATTTCAACAAATAGTTGGTTCCACTGTTGAATTAAAAAAAACAGACCAAACCAAATAGGTTGCAGCGCCGTAGCAGCGTAGCGTATTACATTCGTATTGGTCCAGAGGAGCTAACATATTTGTTGAAACGCACTCTTGTATCATAAATCTCTGACGCTTGTCAACTCGGGGAGCGGAATGTCAAAGCTTTTCTTCTTCTTAATACAAATCAATGCTTGACACATATTCATGCCATTTATTAATAACTAGCTTTTTCCCGCGGCTACGCTCGCGTGGAAGTCGGACCAAGGAAACGTACTACTGGGATAAAAAGTATCCTTTGTTCAGGTTATAAACTATCTGTCGCCTAATACAAATCCTATTAGTAGCATAACGTAATGAACTAATGATTGAAGCTATCGTGAATTCATGAAACCCTCGTACTTTCTGTTAGGTAGGAACTGTTCTGACTAATGATAGAAATGGATGAATTGATAGAAATTGAGAAGAGTAGAGGAGCTTGAGACTAAGTAATAACAGCCGCACAGGTCGACCCATCAGGTTAAGCTACGGTTGCCGGGGTTGGTCTGTGGAAGGGTAACCAACTTGACATACCGAGATTCCTCCGTGCCTCGGAAAGCACGTTAAGCCGTTGGTCCCGCTGCCATTTATGGATCTTTGACAGTTGTTACGGGTTGTCAGAAGGCCAAAAGTCTGACAACCAGTCTTACCAAGGGGTATCGTATTACCCAGGAACTGGGTTGTGGAGGTCAGATAGGCAGTCACTCCATGTAAAATAATGGTATTCAGCTGCATCCGGTTACACAGTAAGCCGACCCTAACATAATTGGGTAAAGGCTAGGCAGATTGATTGTTTAATAATTGAAATACTACCTATATCGTGAATTCATGAAAGCCTTGTACTTTTTGTTAGGTCAGGTTAGGTACTGCTCAGAAATTGTGCACGTGTCATGAACAGAATACCGTCTTGAACTTCGATTGCAGCGTCACCTATCGGGTCCAATTGTGAATAGCAAATTCCAAAAAATAGATGTCGTTGCGTGTATCTTGATATAGGTCGTTGCCGCAGCCGCCATCTTGGATTTACATTCAGACTAAGAACTAACTTAAACTAAGTTCGAAGAACACTAATTTCGTTAACACCAAATCGTTGTCTAACAAAATAACAGCAACGACCAACCGCCATACATCTTAGCTAAAACAATAAACAGACCAGACACTTGGCTTGCCTTCCTTTCAGTCAATACATCAGCGTGTCTATGTGACCAACGAGACCAAAACGAAATGTTCTACTTGGCTGCGCTGGAATAGGACCAGTAGATAAATCGGTCCAAGTTTACGAGACAGTTTTGTTGGTGTTATAAAAGCCAACGTTAATAAAGCAGAAAACTGGTTCGGTTTCATAGGGTCAATTGTGGATTGAAGTTTTGAAAGACTTCGCAGAACCTACCTAGTATGACTGGCAACAAAATGAAGTCACAGGTGTTTTTGTAAGAAATTCTGTGTCTTTTTAATTAGTCTTTGTACTAAGAAATGTCTTTTTCCTCTAAAAAAAAGTACTTAGGTAACTAAAATGAATATAAAGAATTTAAGGTGAGGTATTATACGCACTAGCGGTTAACCGCGGGGGCGACTAACTGCTTGGCTTATATTTGTACGCACTTAACCGCCATCAAACACGGTGGTTAAATGGGCGGTCAACCGCTAGTGCGTAAGGCCTACGTTACTAACAAAATATCTGGTTTAAATAAATAAAGTAAACATTACCCAAAATCCAAGTCATCGAAGCAGTATTCTAACCCTAATTCTGGTCCTTGGCTCCGCATGCCACTTCCAGTCAATATTAGATCACAAAAAGAATAAAGTTAAAGAAACAGCAATACAAAAAGAACCTAACTAAAACTAATATACGGTATTCGAGTTAAACTAATTGACCTTCTAATGATTGACGATTTTTTATATGAATGATCTTCTAAAAACCTTTTGCGCCTCTAATGGTACAACCATTTTTTTATAAATGATCCTTTTTTTTAACTTTCTGGCATTTTGCTCACAGTTAAAGTTCCTGGTCGAATAATGTTTCTAATAGTTTCAATTAAAACTATAAATGGTATTAGAACAGTTGGTGTTCCTTGTGGGATTATATGAATAAATAGGTCGCGGTTAGTAAGCTAGGGCCACCCCGACCAAATGGGTTAGGTTAAGTTAGAACTATTACCAACCACGCGGAAGCCAAGTCAGCAGTGTTGTGGTAGCGGCCGGCGAGCGCTACATCCAAGTTGGTCGTAGTTAATTAGCTATTTAGGATTTTTGGGACACCAAAATATTAATTATTTAACGTTTACAAAAAGAGGCGCATAAATTTTTTTTTTATCATTATTTTAGAAAAGCAAAATGAGAATCATTTGAGGTTATCAATACATGCCATGCAATAGATAAAGTACCTACCCAAATCTTACCCAAGACATCGAAACAGTAAATCTAACCCAAAATTCTGGTCCTTGCCTCCGCAAGCCACTTCCAGTCAATATTAGATCTAGTATATCACAAAAGGAATAAAGTTAAAGGAACAGCAGTGCGGTGCAGTCGACTTGCAATTTATTGTTCCGCCTGAACTGCGGGCGAGGAATTGTTGAGTTCAACAATTTGCTATGTTTCCTTAGGAAGTAAGCCTATTGCAGTATATTTTATTTTACGAGACGTTTCTGTTTGGGTGCTGTTGTATGCCGTTTTTAAAGTAATGGTATGCCTGCAGGTCCCCGTGGTCCGACGTCAAAAACGTATTGACTGACGGGAGGACAATTTGGACCCCACCGGCCACTCAGTTAATTTTGAGTATTATTTGTATTATAAATAGTGTTTACTTTCGTGGAACAGGTTTATAATTAAAGTCTTTGAACGAACGATGACATAAAACATGACATGACCGACATCTGACAGTAAATTCATTGAATAAATTCAATATTTATTCAGTTCATACGGTCTGCGCGCAAAATGGCCGCGCGTGTGGTGTTTGTCTCGTGTTTTGTTTTCGATTTTATTTTGTTTCGTTTTGAATTGATAAAATAGTTTCAGTCTTTGCATTAACATTTCGTGTTATTGAGACATGATTTAAGTCAGTAGTGTCTTTGGTTCATAATTATAAAGTACCTGGGTGACCGAATTCTTTTTCAGTGAAAATAGAGGATTCTCATTTAATATGTAGTATAGGATAGTTCATACTAATTCCATGTATAGTAACATACTAATTCCATGCTGCCATGTCATTATTCTAAAGTGTCTTGTTCTAAACTTCGGCGACCAAGCTCTGCTCGTGTGAAAATACGGAGAAAAGGATCGATTTATGGGTACACGTAATGGCTACTACACACATGCCGGCGGCATGGCCGCCGGCTTATGCCGCGCGACACGTGCCTCCGGCTTTTGCGCCTTCATTTCCTATGCGTTACTTTGTGCGGCAGTGCCGGGCGCGCCCGGCGGCCAGGCCGGCGGCAGCATGTGTGTAGTAGCCAGGTTTTAAACCACAAACCTGATATTTACGAAGCAGTTGTAACAAGAAGTTTAAGGAGGAAACAATACTTGTTTTTATCAAAGAAAGTTCCACAAACTCCAGACCTTCGAAAAGCAGCTACAAGAAAATAATAGACGAACGTAATTCCACATTCTCACAAAAAAACAATCATCAAAGAGAGTCCAAGGAAACCCTTGTAAGACTTAAAAGCAAATATAATACGGTGTTAAATTCTCTCTCTAACGCAAAAATTCAATAACACCCACGTCTTTACTGAAAAATACATGAGCAATAATTGCGTTTTCGAGTCTCGCCTTCTCTGAGGTTAAAATTAAATAAACCACGTCGCTGCTGAGTGGTAGTCTGTAGGGCTACTGTAGCAAGCTTTTAGATTAGCTGCTGTAGATTTCAATTATTTTGTTACGTTGGTTTCAGATAGAGTGTGTATTTGTAGTATGCTTAAGTTGGTTGTTTCTACAGCTCAGTCGCCGTGTTTTTTTAAAATCGGTAAATAATAAATGATTTTATTTCTGTAAGTAGGTCTATACAAACACTTTTACACGTCAATCATATTTTTAAACTAGATGAGGTCGGCGTTTCCTATCTGACTACTCTGAGAAGAAAGGCCGAAACAAACTCAGAGGTCACAGTCTCTTTAAAAGTCCAGAGATAATCTTGGTCAGATCATGTGAAGACCATGTAGATTGTAAAGTACTATATGTTTGTATTAGCATCACTATAGTTTTAGCCATTCTCTTCAAGGCTACTGTTAAATATACTTTCTAGTAAACATACGCGGCCGTGGGAAGTACTACATTTCGTCGTTTGGTTTCATAAACACAGCATTACTATAGAGTATTTTTTCTTTTGTAGAAGTAACTTTTTAATAATCTTAGAATAATTTCAAAATACAACGTTTGCGAACCTCGAACCAAAAACAACTCACGTTTTTCTACGAAGACAGAGTTCAATCCTATTCCAATATCTCAAAATAACAAAATATTAAAAGAAAGCCAACGTGCTGCTAACCCTACCAGCTACGTTATGAGAAAAGGATACGTGAGGTTAAGACAAATGAAAGTTTTTGAGCGCAGACGCTTATTGCGATGTTCATTGTTCACTGTACGATGTGCAGTTGCAAGCCTTTATGTGTGGACTATGATTAACTCAATTTCAATGTGCCGACTGACCGTTATTGTATTTGCTGTATCTTGGTTATATGTAGGTTTATTTAAGTTAAGAACTTGAACTAGTATCATAGCACCAGGAAAAAATATTTACCTGTTTTATTTTGGTTATTATTTCGTGTAACAAAGCAATGAGGAGCTCGTGGCTAAGTAATAACAGCTTCAAGGGTCGGTTCATCAGGTTAAGCTACGCTTGCCGGGGTTTGTCCGTGGATGGAGGACCACCTTGACATACCGAAACTCCTTACTGCCTCGGAAGCCGTTGGTTCCAGTAGTCATTCGTAGATCTTTGACAGTCGTTACGGGTCATCAGACGCCCGAAAGTCTGACAACCAGACTTACCAAGAGGTATAGTATTACCCAGTTACTGGGTTGTGGAGGTCAGATAGGCAGTCGCTCTATATAAAATACTGGTATTCAGCTGCATCCGGTTAGACTGAAAGCCGACCTCAACATAGTTGGGAAAAGGCTAGGCAGATTGATTGATCGATTCGTGTAATAAAACAATAGACAACTGCTATTTGTTTTCATAATAACAGTGATGTTTTCACCCTTCTTCCCATGGCAGTAGACTAAACCTGCGAAACGCGATCTGCTATGATCCTTAACATTTTCCTTTTGCTTTGTTTACCATTCATACATCTGGTCATACACACGCCGGTTGCCAGTACTACCTACACACGATATTTTCATTTTATGTCTATTTGATACAATATATTCTGGCTCTATAGCTTTAAAACATGACAAGATTTTAAACGTAACATGACAACCTCTTGGCTGTTACGTCACAAAAGTTTCCAAAATGGCCGCAAAGATTCTGACATCAAAATAACTTTGTTGACATTGTTGAACTTTTGCAACGATTCTGAATTTGAATTTAAATAAAGGGTGCTGGTGATCTCATGTTTCGAAGAGTTTAGAACTATTCTGAATTTGAATTTTATTTGGATTAAAATTATTCATGATTCGTTCATGGTTAGTATTTCGTTTTTATGATAGATGTTTTTACAACCATAACATAATTTTAAGCGTTGGAGCCATTTTCGTAACTAATTTTAAAACAACAGACGACTAATTCCTAAGAGTCGCGGCACATCTGTAGAACGAACGGTGCCGAACGTTCGGTTGAATACGCTCGTAGTGTTTTTCAAGTTCCCTATGACACATCAGCCGACATTTACGTAACGTCCATGACCAAGCGTCACATCACGCGACGCATTGCGCCCGAAAGTTCGGCGACGTGTTAAGCGACTGAAAGTTTGGCGCGCGTAGTTGAACGTTCGGTGGATGTCGGCGGCGCGGCAAGCGAAGAGCGGTAATTTTCCGTCGCCTAACGCGCTGAAGTAAACGCCGCCGACTGTTCGGCGCGTTTGGTGTGGCATCCCAACCGAATACTACGGCCGATAATTCAGTCGCTGAAGTGTCGGCGCCGTACGTTCCGCAGATGTGCCGTGACACTAAGGGTCGCGCCACACCTGCTGAACGTACTGCGCAGAAGGTTCGGTTGAATGTTTTTCAAGTTACCTATGACACATCAGCCGAACGTTACGTCGCGTTCATGAGCAAGCGTCACATGACGTGACGGAACGTTCCGCGCCGAACGTTCCGCAGGTGTGCCGCTACACTAAGATGATTATTAAACCCGCGGACTCAAGGTCTTAAATCAAATATTGATACCGCGTTTTAGTAGTAAAAAAACATTATCCTCCTTCTAGGGCAGTCGGGTAAAAAATGTGTCTAAGGTCTCAAGAATCTTTAAACATAGATATATTACTGCAATAAGGCAGTTTTGAAAATTAATGTATTACCAAATATTTCAGGATGAAAAAGAATTTCCCTAACAGGTCTTGATAGTGGTAGTGACAGCTTGCTGGCATATTGCTTTTTTATTCAGCCTCTCATTTCTCTTCATAGAGCAAAGTGAATTTCACATTTTGGTCGAACACTTTAACAGAGAATATTATACATCATTTAATAAAAATATAAGGAATAAATCAAATGAGACTGCATCGACATAATTATGTGTTCAATATATTTTTTTATCACATCTATTCAAAAAGACGTAGTTTAATCCTCGTAAACAGGGACCAAAATAGCTGTTTAATCCCTAGGGACTAAAAGTGATTTGAATTTGGAATGTGGATATTGTTAGTAAAAGTTCTATTCACCAAAGAGATCCATCACGAACATTGTATGAATGAATGTATGAATAAGTAACAGGCTGGCAAGAGAGAGATGAGAAAGTATGAATTTGATCAAAATTAAAATCCAAGATCGCGGATGCAAAAACTTCAAAATTTTAGATGGCAACGATACCCATGACGAAAATTTTCAAATTTTCTTCATGGGTATCGTTTTCATAGTTTTCGACGGTGGTAAAGCCGATAGTGAGGTCAAAATATAAATCCAAGATGGCGGATGCAAACTTTTTAAAATTTTTCGTCGTGGATATCGTTTTCATAGTTTTTGACGGTGGTAATGCTGATAGTCAGGTCAAAATGTAAATCCAAGATGGCGGATGCAAAAACTTCAAAATTTTTCGTCATGGGTATCGTTTTCATAGTTTTCGAGGGTGGTAAAGCCGATAGTAAGGTTAAAATTTAAATCCAAGATGGCGGATGTGAAACATTTAAAATTTTTCGTCATGGGTATTGTTTTCATAGTTTTCGAGGGTGGTAAAGCCGATAGTGGGGTCAAAATGTGAATCCAACATGGCGGCTACGATTTTTTTATTTTCATAAATTTTTTATTTTGTGTAAATCATACGTGAGTAGGAAATTCGTTCCTGACCCAGGGTCGCACCGCACACGTTTGTTTTCTCATAGAGGGTGATAAAAAGTAGAGTGTTCACCTCGGGAGCAACACTATTTTAAGCTCGAGTGATGTACTTTGAATCCCTCGCTGCGCTCAGGATTCTACTTTAGAATCCTTCGCTCCGCTTTAGATTCAAAGAAACACTCTCGCCTTAAAAATAGTTGTTTGCTCCCTTGGTAAACAATCTACTATTAATTTATTCGAATAAGATATGAAAAATAAAAAGTAGGTACTACAGAAATACTTTATGTTCTGATCTGATCAAATATATGTATAATTTGGAGACTAATAACGTTCCCAGTCTATAGTCAAATAGTCGGTGAAACCATCGGTCGATCGGTCGGTCTGCCCATTACTATATGTAACTATTTAATTTGTTAGAAACTCCTTTATTTTACCTTCGATTTGTTTGACAGGTTAAAAATACTCCTATGCAGTACTTCAGAAACCAGGGTACCCTACGTGAGAATGTCAGTAACACCAAGGCGATGCTCGCCTTCCTGGAGGAGCTGGGGTGGGTCGAATAATCAATTTTCCCACCCGTACGCAAAATGCTTGCGTGGACGTAGAGTTGCCAACACTAGCGTTTCTTACTTTACAATTAATATACTAATACACTTTACACTGCATAGGGGTAGTAACTCTTATGCAGTGTTTACTTATTGTCGTCTCCATACTGTGAAGTTCGTGGAACATTCCATGAACTTCAGTCATAAGCTTTATTATACAAGGTGTTGTTTTGCATCCTCGTTAAATTTCAGGAGGCTGTTATGATATAATAATCAAACAAAATTACGATACCTGCTCAATAATTAATACATACTTGTTTTTTTAGTCATTTAAGTTTGACAGTATTTCAGAATACACCACTTTCAAAGAACAGACGCCCCGTTGCGTATGCGGTAGACGGTGTCGCATTTTAATGTGTAAGAGAGCTGAATTACAGTGCGGTATCACACAGGCTGCGTTTTAACATGCGTGCTCCAAACATGCCGATTTCCGAAAAAATAATTACCTACTTATATTATTATTGATTCGTGTCGAGAATCATTAGCATAGTTTCTTCTTGAATTTGACGAGGATGCAAAACGACAGCTTGTATAAACAGTGAACAGATATTTAATAATATAATATTAGTGTAACATCAGTATACTCGCATTGAAACTCCTTTTACAAAATGCAAACCTTTCTATTTAATATAAGCTCTTAAGCTCAGCAATATCGTATCACAGGAATATTACTTGTACATAAAGAATTTTACCTGGAAAAGGTACTTTATATAAGAGCTAATAATATTTCCTCAAACTCCATCTGTGAAGGCATAATCCTAACTATTTATTAATATCCTAACTATTATAAATGCAAAAGTAAGTTCGCTTGTTTGCTACGCTTTCAAGCTAAAACGGCTGAACGGATTTGGATGACATTTGGCACACCGGTAGACCATGACCTAGAGAAGGACAAAAGCTACTTTTCATCCTGGATTGCTGTCAAAGTCGCGGGCAACAGCTAGTATTTCATCATTGCATTTCAGTTAAAGTAACATACTTGAAATTGCTGTCTCGACGATATTTTATTTCGTATCAGAATTGAGTTCTACTTTCGATCAACAAAATCGTAGCAGGAACGAATAAGATGCAAAATATCTAAATGAAATCAACATTCGATTCATTCGATGTTTCGATTCATATGACGATTGGCATTACGATTCGAAGTTCGATCCGTCGATTCGCAGTCCATTGGACGTGAGTTGAGAATTTGTCAGGCGGAGCACGGAAATGGTAGAACCAGATATATTATATTTGTTATATTCTGAGACTGTTTATTTATTCTTTATAAGATTTTCAGTTTAACGAAAACTTTTGCAAACTTACAACCATCGTGACATGGAGTGAGTGTAGTTTTCTTGGAGTGATTGGACAAAAAAACAGGTAAGTATCGATAATTTGCAAAACAAACGATTAAGTCTTACATTAGTCGAATAATGTCTGACATCTGACATCTTGACTGACTGACAGTACCAACCTCTCGGTAAATGGGTCGGTACCATTTGATGGTCAACTCTAACACCGCGCGCGCTCATTGGTCAAATTCAATAGCGCGCGCTTCCCCGGCTTCCTGTTATAAATTTCCGTCCCTTTTCACGTAATCAGTCCCACAGATTGCAGGCTAGCGAGAGGAAAGATAAGATATTACACATAAAAAAAAAAAACATCTATGCAATGTACCAGGTTAACAAGGTTTTCAAACAATTTTTCTAGTTCAACTAGAACCCTTTATTGTGTTAACACTTTCAATTACAATACAAATTTTGAAGGATATTCCTAATCCATACGTTCTTCATACGTTTGAATAATTCATCTGCTCAACAACGTAAATAAAATAACGCAATGATTGTGGCCAAAATTAAAGGCATTGCATGAATTGTATTACGCAATTACTCCGCAGAATCTACCGTAAGCGAAATTACAGTACATGAAAACAAAACACACAAGAGAATAAAAACAAAAACACAATTTCAAAAAAGGAATACATGTTTTCTAAAACAGCCAGTACTGAGTGGCAACGTTTTCAATCACTCCCTCTTGGTACAAATCAATGCGGGGGACATTCTCAGTTCGTACGCAGAACGGAACGAATGAACCAATTCCTTCAGTATTGCTATTCAAAACGAGTTTGTGGCTCTATAGCCCGAGGATTGAGGACGAATGAGTTTCGAAGGATTAGAAAAGTTTATTGTGTTCTATTTTAAAGGTGGCTTTGTGTTTGAATTAGTTTTTGAATTCTTCATGTAAATGGGAGTCTGTTAATGATGTCAGTTTGTTTCTTTTCTTAGAGCTGCTTTCGATCTAATTCTCAAAGTCTTTCACGGTATGTTTTAGATGACAAATATACTAAAATAAGGAAGAGAGGTAAAAGAGACGTAAGTAAACGCGAACGTATCAATAATAATAAAACAAAAAGCAGATATTTGAGAATAGCAACACTGATTTTTTGAAGTGAAACCTTCTTTGAGCACTTTTTGGGTGAACAAAAATCATGGAATTCACGTCATCGTCACCAAACATCATCGTCAACCGCACGCTTCCCATGATAAATTTCGTGTTGACAGCGCACTCTGTTTTATTTTTTTTAATGGAGCTACAGCTCCCGTTCTTGTATCTACTGACAGCAAGCCACATAAATTCCTGACATTTTCGTTTCGTTTGATAGCGTTACTTAGTTTTCACTTCTATCAGCAGTCCCCTAAGACTGCTCCGATTTTTTATTTTATTTGAAAAAAATCGCCGAGGATTGTGTCCAATGAGGTCGCAACAAAAAAATCGTTCTTTTGGTTAAAATTCATACCTATCGTACTGCATTGCCCTAGGAACTAATCGTGAGTAATCAAACCCATAATGGCCACTATGGCCACATCGACCGGCTAACGTCCTGCCATAACTTACGCTCATGCAATCACACTCGATACGTCTTGCTATATCATGCATTAACCCCGGATTGCAGCCGCTGAGAACACGTATATTGCATCGAGGATACGGATAAAATATTTTATGGGCTAAGGATCGAGAGTGGGGGAAACGCCGCTGGCGTGATGACTAAGAGGCTTTTATGGGAGATTGGCGGAAGAAGGCAACACACAGGGAAAAGTGGAAAGCTATGAAGGAGACTTTTACCCAGATATATTATGGGATATTTTTTTTTTTAAAAATACAAGTAATACGAATATAGAGTAGTACTTTCAAAAGAAACTGAACAAAGTAGAAGACTGGCAATTTAATGTATTCGTCATTTAAATAAATATAACTTTTCCGTAAAATCTCAAATTAGCAATGGAATCCATTCAAAGTAGGTATGCTTTGATTATTTATATGTCTAGATTGTGTCGCGCTGCAAAAGAACTAAAACAATCAGGCCAACTTTTTATGCTGCTGTGCGTGACAGTTAAGTCTTACACTACGTCATTGTGCTGTCATTGTGCTTTTCTAGTATGTTAGCGGCTAACAATTGGACGCTATTTTTTTCGACCAGTTCACAGCTTTGACTGTATAGACAGTCAAAGCTGTGAACTGGTCGACACCACCAAAGACATAAATATGTTGTCTTCATAGGAAGACAACATATTTATGTCTTTGGTGGTGTGTTCGAGAAATATGATATTAAATGACGAAAACTCTGAACTTGGATTTTCTCTGCCTGCTTAATTTTATTGTTACAAGGAACTATTACGTTCTGGAAAAAATACGTCACATTTCAGTGTCCCTGTAGATCTTAGATAAAATATAAAGATAAAGATAAAAACATTTGTTCAAACATGTTATATGCACTTAAAGATGGCAACATAATTTTACCAGACCAACATGTTTTGCCTGACTCGGCGTACAAATTTTTTATATTAATAAATTGGCAATTTTAAATTAATTATGAATGTCAGTTTCGTAATGTTTAGAAAGAAAGAAAGAAAAATGCGTTTAGGAATTTTACACTTTTGCTATTTCTATACATACATGTATCCGATAAAGATACGTTGTTAGGTTATTAATTTGCTAATAGTGACTAGTGGTATTATAAAGGTCATCGCACATTATAACAGCACCGCTCCAGCACGGTAGCACCCCGGCACCGCCTCGAAAAATCTAGTCGTCAACGCGCCGTAAGCCAGGCGACGGCTAGTCGCCAACGCGCCGGAAGCAAGTCCGCCGACGCGACGCGCGGACGGCTCGTGGGCCGCTCAATGCCTGCGAGCTGTCCACTATTCTGTATAGCCATCGTAAAATAGACTTTAATGGATTTGACTGAGAATCCTAACTTGAATGACAAGGAATTTGCCGTGACGGAGCCGTGCTGCTATAATGAGCGATGACCTTAATTATGCACTAAGTTGACGGTGGTAAAGTATCAATGACTTGATGTTTGTGACCTAAATTATATAGTGTGAGACATTCAATCGAAAAAAAAACAATAAAATAATCCTTTTTCTCTAAGAACATAATTTTATAAAACGCAACGTCTTTCTGTCTGTCTGATGTCAATAACGCGATAATAACGTGAGAAGGGTCGTAAACTCAAACCATTAAAAAAATGCTGACCCCGAGTTTCACTCGACGTCCCGTCTCAAAGACTGTCACGTGAACCTCGTCTTAAATTACAAGGAAAACTGTCTGTAACTTCACAATGGTCGTGATTCTAGTAGATAAGGATTAGCGTAGCCGAAAATGTGATCTTTTGATTTGTTCTGTTGACTCACAAATCACCCAAAAATCAAAAGCCATTTATTCAAATTAGGCTGAGAATCAGCACTTTTTGAACGTCTTCTTTCCTCTTTATCGTGTGGTTAGTAACTAACCTGGGGGCCAAGTCTACTAATTTACAAACGTCAGAATGGTCTCTCGATGGTCAGTTTTTGACAGATTTTGTATGGCAAATCTGTCAAAAACTCACCATCGAGAGACCATTCTGACGTTTGTAAATTAGTAGACTTGGCCCCCTTTTTTTTTTTTTTTTTTTGGTTGGAAACTTGGAAATCATCAAATGACTTCTCCCGCTTTGGGCGGAGCGGAAGGGCGTGTCAGACTTTTACTGACTAAAACCCACCCGTGTTCCTTCCCTTGTCTAGACGGGGGCCACGGTTTCCCCTTAGGACTTATCCGCAACCCCGAGACTTGGCCCCCTGGTGTCAGAGTTCTTGTCGGCCGCCCTTAGGCCTTTGACTTGCCTTCACTTGCAGTCGAGAAATAACTGAGGCATGGCCGGTTTCCTCACAATGTTTTCCTTCTCCGTTTTTGAAGCAAATGATAATTATATAATACGCACATGTATCCGAACCCTATATTACCATTAACTGCCGAAACACAACAATGCTATTAATATTGTTGTTATGGCGACAGACTTAGATAAGATGGTGGTAGCTAGCGAGGCGGACTTAGAACAAGCCCTACCACCAACCATACCGAGCAGAAAATTTTGCCCGCAATGGGAGCGAACCGGCAGGGCTATTACCTATCTTGCAGAAGCAATGCGATAGCGATCATTTGTTTCATTTTGACAGTTCAACAACATTCAATGCGGTAATGACGTTGCAGAGCAGAATCAAAATTTCGAAATTATCAAGCAATGGATTAGTAATCTGTTTCAAAATGAATTGATTGTGTATTACGTAATTAGGGTACCGGTTAACGCAGAGGGGGTTTGAGACAGGTGGTCTACTTCTTCCACTTACACACTCATCCTCCCTTCCACTATCTCCCGTCTTCCCAGTTTTCAGTCTCTTTCTAGCCACATAATCTTTCACACAATCCATCCGCTGTTTCAAAAGTTTTTCCATTAATTACTTTAAAATACAGTATTTTTAATTTCTCAAACAAAAGTCGATCTAAAAAAATACAGCAAAACGTGCATAAAATAGAGCTAAGAAACTACTGTATCCACAATGTCAAACTCATACTCAATACAAACTCAAAGCATATATTCCACTAAATCATTTGAATTGTCAAAGAGTCGGTCTGTTAGTCAGAAACTTGAAGCTAGTTGTAGTGTAGGATCATATTTATCTATCCTACCCAATATTATAAATAAGAAAGTGAGTTTGTTTGTTTGTTTGTTACGCTTGATTGGCTGAACGGATTTGGATGAAATATGGCACATAGGTAGACCATGACCTAAGTTAGGACATAGGATACTTTTTATCCCAATATTCCCACGGAATCGAGACTT
Organism: Conistra vaccinii; assembly: GCA_948150665.1. Lineage (NCBI taxonomy): Eukaryota > Metazoa > Arthropoda > Insecta > Lepidoptera > Noctuidae > Conistra > Conistra vaccinii. The sequence continues at coordinate 3,769,674 of OX411326.1, read as the reverse complement.
ATACGGGTGAAACCGCGGGTTACAGCTAGTATTTTATAAAATGGAAAAGCCACCAACGTAGGTATTACGTAATTCTGTATTCATTTTTCCAAAGAGGCTGAATACAGGGCTATAAGAGGTCTAATTCTTTACTCGAGCCTTTTGATAGCGCTTTAGTACAGTCCATTTTATTTAAGTAAAGCATTTTAAGTTTTAGGGATCCGTTTTTTTTTAATCTGTAACGTCTTTACTCTCGCTTTCCTGCAATCTATGGGAGTGATTTTGTGAAAAGGGACGGAAGTGTGTAACAGGAAGCCGGGGAAGCGCTATTTGATTTGACCAATGAGCGCGCGTGGTGCTAGAGTTGGCTGTCAGATGGTACAAACCTATTTTCCGAGAGGTTGGTATACTGTCAGCCAAGATGTCAGATGTTACACATCATTATACGACTACTTTTAAAGTCTCGCTCGTTTTTTGTAGAAGGATTCAGCTGTATTACAATAAGTTTGGGTCAACTGCGGTGAATAGGGATGATGACAAAAAAAATATTTTTTGTCCGGAATGTAGAATACGAAAAAAATTACGTACACGTATTTTTTTCTTCGGCAATACATTGAGTTAAAATGTGCTATGACGTCACGAGTATGTAGATTTTATACTTACTTGTGACGTAGCGACCCCCACTCCCCAATTTCAACTGCGTTTTATCCAAATTTTTGTTTTATTAATATGATACAGCAAAAAGTACGAGTCTAATATTTTTTTATTATCTGACTGACGGACTAAATAGAATAACTTTTTTTTGAGCCAGCCATCATCCCTACTATTGATTTGGTTTTTTTTTTTAGCTTTTTCAAAATCTGTATTAATAATAACTTACATAAAGTCTGCAAACTGTATAACAATTTGTCGGTCGTCTAACAATGGATTACAAATTTTTAAAATTAATGTACTAAAATAAAATCTGTCAAGTGCGAGTCGGACTCGCACACGAAGGGTTCCATACCATGTCGTACAAGATTTAACACTATGAATTTTGGTAATACTCTCGTAAAGGTAACAACGGAGGCGCTATAAAAAAACAAAGATTTGTAAAGAAATTGTCTAATTTTAATGAGAAAATGTTGTTGTGTTAAAATATAGGTGTAGGAGTATATTTCATTTATTTTAAGAGAAAAATATTAAGTTAACTTTATCCAGTAACATGCATTAACTAAAGTCAAAGTTATTTATTTGCTACTAACATAGTATTAGTAGGTATAAATAGGTATATTATGGTAGGTAAGCAGGTAGATATGTAGGGTAGGTAGGGTAGGTTAGGTACCTACCTACCCTGGTAAGAAGGGTAGGGTAGGTAGGTAGGGTAGGTAATTAGGTAGAAATAGGTAATTAGGAAAGGTAGATGCGCCGTAGATAAGTACTTAGTGCTAACCGTGCGAAGCCAGGCCGGGTAAAGTTAGTTACTTATAAATAAAAGGATTTCTCTTGCTACATCAGACTATATTGTACAAAATAGAATGTAAGTAGTACGCCAAATTTTAATTATAACTGTGCGTTTGCACTGGCGAAACATTCACAACAAAACATGTTAGAATCTCTATTTTCTGTCAATTTTTCATACAATGTTTGACAGGAACTAGAGATTTCAACATGTTTTGTCGTGATGTTTCGCCAGTGCAAACGCACGGGTCAATACAGGTATTTATTTACGTTATTTTTGATAGTCATACAGAAATCTATTATTTCTTACTTATTATTTTTACACATCCCATCGGACTATGAGAGTGAGGGTAGAGAGAGTGCACTCGTGTCTGCGCACTCACTTTTGCACTATAATATCTCCCGCGCCGTAGGCCAGTCTCCGTTGAGATTGGCCGCCATGACCGAATATTTTTACACCAATAATTTTTCTCAATATGAAAATGTATCCACAACGGTTTAAGCTAGGTAACTGAATAGTACACTGTATGTGCCAGTATTCATTTCAATGTTACTGAATATATTGTCTATTGGAGTATAGTTTTAACATGAGGAACACACATCAACACCGTCTAGGGATACTTTGAAAAAAGTCGATAAAGTTCTTAAACTCAAAAAATACTGGCCGGTTTTAAAATCTTGTGAAGAAAGTTTATTTTGTAGACCTTTTTGGATGATCGAAATTTAAATGATCGAAATAGTATATGCTGCCATGATAGTAGGTACTTACTAATTCCATGTCTTACTCCGACTATCAAATAGTTATCTGTGGAATTTATATCGCATAATATTAGCATGAAATACAAAATTATTACTTTAAGTGTCAGAAAATCGCCTATATTATATAAAATACGTTATGAATCGGCGTTTTTAGTATTTGTTGATTATAAACAGTATATGTTACATGATACACACAAGTTTCAAATTCCTAATTTGTTTAGTTGTTGAGATAGAGCTCGTACAAAAATGGTCTAAAACAGACAACTTCTACGGCCCCCTCATTCATCATTTTTGAAGATAAAAACAAATAAAAATTATATTTATTCTCTACTCGATGAGCTCTAGAAAATGATACCCCACATGCCAGGGTCAGATAATTTTTTTTTCAAAATTTAATTTTATTGTATGGTGACCCCCCTTTATTTTTTAATTTTATTATTTGTTGCTCTTGCGGCAATAGAAATGCTCAATCTGTGAAATTTTCAACTGCCTACCTATTACGGTTCATGAGATAGAGCTCGCTGACAGACAGACGGACAGCGGAGGCTTATGAATAGGGTTCCGTTTGTCACCCTTCGGGTACGGAACCCTAAAAACTTAACTAAGTAAACTATAAATAATAATTATACCTACAGTCGAGATCAAAAATCTCACATTTAACAAAAAGGCATTTGTGAGCCGAAATTCTGAAACTTCTTCAGGTACAGGAACCAAAGCTATATAGCATAGGAGAATACTTTCAGTTTTAGGGATCCGAAGATGTCAAGATCGTTATTTTCCCTCTGCTTAATAATATTATCAGTTGTGAATGACTGTCATCACCAAATTTTATTGCTTTCATTGACAACGTGATAAAGACGTCATCATCATCATCAGCCTATTAATGTTCCCACTGCTGGGACACTGGCCTCCTCTCTGTGAGAGGGAGTGGACCGTAATCTACCACACGGGCCCAGTGCGGGTTGGTAGATGTCACATATCTTCGAATTTTTTGGTTCTAAGACATGCCGGTTTCCTCACGATGTTTTCCTTCAACGTTTTGAGAGCAGTGGTGATGAAATGATTTACACAAAGACGTCATAATTACATCATAATATTATTAGCTCGTGGAAAACATACACACAACCAAATAAAGTCTTCTCAGAAATCGATTTATGATTATTATCCAGAGAATATTGGCCTGACCACCGCAAATATGTTGTTATCCCCGTTAAAAGAAAATCTTGCTTCATTTTCTTGCCATAATCTCAAAGCTTTTTATGGTATTCACTCAAGGAATTGCCTTTTACCAAGCCGAGACCACTACTGAGAATCATATTGCGTTGACCTACATAATAATATCTGTAGTGAACCACATATAAAAAATTACATCACTAATCCCGCCAGTCCAATTTCCGAATTAAATTTATAACCCTTGCATGAATAAATAAAAAAACATAAAATACGGAACCATCTGCACTAAATAAGTAGAAACAGAAGGCCGAGTTCGTAAAGACAGCACAGACAGGCGCACGCACACAAACACGTACGTACGGCGTTTTCTAACGAATGCAAGTTGCGAGTGCTAAGTAATAACAGCCGCATGGGTCGATCCATCAGGTTAAGCTACGCTTTCCGGGGTTGGTCCGTAGATGGGTGACCATCTTCATATACCGAGACTCCTCCGTGCCTCGGAAAGCACGTTAAGCCGTTGGTCCCGGTTGTCATTCGTGGATCTTTGACAGTCGTTACGAGTCGTCAGAAGCCCGAAAGTCTAACACCAGTGCAGTGTTACCAAGGGGTATCGTATTACCCAGTTACTGGGTTGTGGAGGTCAGATTATAGTCAGTCGCTCCATGTAAAATACTGGTATTTGCGCAAGCCTAAATTTGCGCAAGCCTAAATTTGCGCAAACAAATAGTTACGAATGTAGCTAGCTTAAGGCAGAGTTCACATTGGATATTTTACGACGTCACTATTGAGCGACAAAAGATTTTATGATCGCATAAATTAAATGTGGAACTATCACTGTGAACCTTAGTTTATTGCGACTGCGACTAAGTAATCGTTCCTTTTAATATTGCAAATAATAAAACGTAATGCCTATTAGGTAGCTTATTTTATGAATTAGGTTGCATTTTGCAAGAAGGTAATTTGCGGGTAGTGTGATTTTTAATGGGGTTAAATTGCTGTGTTTTTTCTCGTGTGGAGAAATTATGGTCTTGTGCGATAAGGCATGTGAACACGAAGGCTGCATACTTTTTAAATAGATTTATAGCATTATTAAAAGAGTAGTTAAAAAGGGTTACTTTAGAACTACAACATTGATTTCTTTATTGGTTTAGACCATCAATATTGATGATGTTTAACTCATTATGGCTGAGACAGACTGGATGCGAATGGCAGAGGACAAGGGGTTGTTTCGCAGTTTGGCGAAGGCCTATGTCCTGTAGTGATCTGCGATAGGCTGAGTTCATTGAACTCATTGTGAAGTGCAGATCATGCACCCTTCATTTGAAAGAATGAAAGTGATTGAGCTGTGGAATTTATCGGTTTTTCCATGCCCAATTTTGTGCAAAAAAAATGTTAACTGTACTGGTAATTAAGATGAATATGCTAGAGATTGCGCTACACTAAAAGGCGCCTACAAATAAATATTTTCACAAACCTCAAACGCAAGCCACAAATTATATTTCCATCTGATATTTTTACGATCCTTCTTTACTACATCTAAACCTATGCAAATCACACGCGACACTAAAAACGTGCAGAACCAGCTAACAAACACAGCTGGGAAATTAACGCAAACCCGTTAACTAGCCGTCAGTCATAAAAACTCAACATAAAAATATGCGGCGTCATTAAAATAACCGTGAAACCATTAAATCTGCGACTGAAATCCGCGTCGCCTATCACACGACGTCATTTTAATCGCAGACAGGCTTTCCAATTAGCGCAGCTTTGCCCGTCACTCATTACTGCCATAAGCCCACGAAAATCCCCCAGTGTGACACAACAGTTAGGACCGCGTTCCGTTCACGCGAATGCTTGATATTTTTTTAATCAAGGACCTAGCCAAAGGAAGGGAAAGTTTTTGATGTAGATTCATTTGTCACAAACATGTCAAGCGTATGACACTTGCGGATGACGAATAGCATGCATGCAGCCTAACAAGCGGGTTTGTGCCGCCATTTTGATTCTGATTTTAAAATCACAGACTTTGTTATAACAGTAAAAAGAATTTGATTTTTCAAATTGTAATCAATATTTTAATCATTCAAGCGTTCTAAACGCAAATATTATACTAGAATTGTAACGTAAAATACTGGTAATATTTGCATGAAATTATTTAAGACATCAGTCGCAGGCTGCGCATAGAATTTAATGTTCCAAATGTAAAATCAAATTTTAACGTTTATTACAGCCGAGCGCGCAAATGAACTGGAAGCTTTAGCACTTATTGGTCGAAATCAAATTGAAATAAAACTTAATTGGCGCGAATTAATTCAAATCCTATAATATCGCTGTGCTGTTAATTCACAGAGTTTATTATAGCTTGTATAATGGCAGTCGAATAGTTTCAAGTTATATTGCTCAATTGCCTTTTGTGAGTCGACTTTCATTACATTGTAGTTACATTTTGGACTACGATCCATATTTATTTCCTGTACTATTTAGTCCATTCTTATAGCAAAACTATCTTAGGTAACTTAGATCTAGGTAGTAAGTTATTTTAGAGTTATAGAGACTTTATATCGCGGTAAATAAAAATTTCTCAAGTTGGCATAGGTACGGTCTTATTTGCAATATAAATAATAATAGGTATTTATTTATATACAAAAATCACTCCCGACTCATCCACCGCCACACTCACCACTGCGACATCCGCACTTGGTCGATATGTCGTAGGATGATTGGATACTTCGAATTTTCGCTAAAACCCTAGGGATATTCCTAAATCACGGATAATTAAAAAATTGTGAAAACATTTCTGCGAGCAACTTGGTTGAAATAGGTTAGATTAAGTTAGAACTGTGACCAACCCTTCCAATTTGCTCGCATAAATATTTTCACAATTTTCTAATCGACTGTGTTTTCGCAATATCCCAAGAGTTTTCGCGAAAATTTGAACCATGAAATCATCCTACGATAGATATTTTCGCTTCTCTTCCACGTTTATTATGCACACGGCCAAAGTGTGGAACTCTCTGCCAGCGTCTGTGTCCCGTCTCCCTTCCACATATAACCCGTCAGCCTTCAAGTCAAGAGTGAACAAGCATCTTCTGGGCTTGCTCGTTACCTTATAAATCTAATCCATCACTTGCCAACAGGAGAGATCGAGGTTAAGAGCTGGCCCATACCAGAAAAACAAAAAGAAAACGCTACCTTTATTGAACCGACGAAAAGAAGGAGGTGGTGCTCAAAACCATGTATTAAATAAAAAAACTAACACAAATGAATGTATGTACTATCACTGCCTACTCCCAACCGCGAGGCGTGAAGCATCTCATTAGACGTCCCGATTTGTGAACCAGCTGTCGTATGCACCTTCACGTAGTAATGTACATACATCGTATATACAGCTGTCATGTGCAGTTCTCAGCTATTCGGAAGACATGTAGTTGGAGATATTTCCTTGCATCTTGTGCAGTAGTAGGTGATTTAAGGTGTTATTATAATATAGTAAGGTTTAGCGTTACCAGCTTATAATGTTCCTACTTCTCTCTTCGAGAGGGAGTGGACTAAAGTCTACCACGCGGGCTCAGTGCGGGTTGGTAGATATTACATGTCTTCGATTTTTTGGTTCTAGGTTATGCCAGTTTCCTCACGATGTTTTATTTCACTGTTTTGAGAGCAGTAGTGATGACATTAAATGGTTTACACAAAGTAACATTTTTTTGCTCAAATTATCAATTATTCACCACTATATTAAGTTGATTATGTTTGAGAAAAGTCGCCATTTTAGACCAGCTTAGCAAGTACTAAGTAGCTTTCCTCGAGGCTATGAAAAACATGTTTTTCCATAAGGAATTTATTTTCTCGGTAGCAGCTCAGTATCTGGATTTGTGTCTGATTGATGGTAATAAGCGCGCTTTTTATTACATGGCAATTGCACATAACAAAAAGGGCAAAATGTGGGTTATTCTTTACCAGTCTTTACAAGTCCTCGCTACCAATGTTGACTGGGTTATCTTTGCACTAAGGTATAGGTAAGATGTTTTCGTAATAGCTCTTTCTGCTGCTGAAAATTTCTGGCTATACTCGGAGTCACTTTGAACGATAACATCAGGAATGAAATTATCCGGAAAAGAACCGGAGTTACCGACAGAGCTTGCAGAGAAAGCAAACTGAAGTATTTAGCCTTGTTTGTCGAAGGACCGGTGGCCGGTGGAGCAGACGTGTCCTAGAGTGGAGACTACGTATCGGCAAGCGTAGTGTGGGACGCCCGGCCCCAGCTAGATGGACCGACGACCTTAAGGTGGCTGGGATAGACCGGAGGACAAGGTGTTGTGGCGCAGCCTAGGAGAGATGTCCAGCAGTGGACTGCGATAGGTTGAGTTGATTGATTGAATGTCATAAGGATACACCTACTTGGGTTCCCTATTTGTTTTCGAAAGTTGATTATTCAATTTTTATTTAATCGAACACGGTGTATCGATAATTCAGTTGTACGATGTTTTATTCCATCGATGCTTTATTGGTGCGATGTAACGTTTGTGCGAAAAATCCTGTTGCGAAGAATCCTTTTTCTTTTAATTAGTTCGACATACTATCGAACTAATAAATTACCGAACTAATGAGCAGTCGCTGTAGGATTCTTCGGAACAGGATTTTTACAGTAAAATATGAAACAGGAGCATAATTGAAATTTGATATAGAACTCGAAACATTACCGGATGTTCAACAATAACATTATTTAAATCACCTGCATAGCATGAACACTAAATGTTATATACGAGTACCAGCTAAACGAAACTACAATTTCATAGTCACGTTACAACTACAATGTACCCGAAATTTTGGCTAACATAGTCCGACATTGTCACTTAGTGTGAACGCGGCCTTCTAACCCTTAATTGCGCACAGAATTAGCTGCGCGCGGTATAATAATGCGCAGGTGTAATAATACGCGCGTGTAATTGTGCGCACATGTTGATAATATTGCGTGGCACTGTAAACACGTTCTTCATTTACTCGTTCATGTGTATGCAAGGTATTTGAACTGGGATAATGTGGTGGTATGTTTTGGTAAATGTTAGAAGAAGAAAATAACTTAGTTAGGATGTTTGATGAACTTCAGTTTTCAGCATTTGTTAAAAGTCTGTTTTTTTTTTAAAGTCAGCCTTTGTGTTTTATTCCCTAAGCCTTCATATTAGAGCCTACTACTATAATACACAATAAAACTTTTTGGCCGAATCTTTCATTAAAATCTGAGAACGCTTATTTGCTTATTTAAAAATAATTATTGCTGTCGTTGATTTTACTATAACAAAAAAAGATAAGCCCAGCTTATATTACCATATATTATCACTTTTTGTATTGTGCCAATAAAAATATAATACAACATAAACACATCTTTCTTTGTAATAAAAAGGTATTCATTACAATAATTAATTTTAATTCAACGTTATACAACCGGGCTTGCCTCTGCAGCGAAAGGGTTACTGACCCGGGTATAATGTATACTGCGAGTACCGTCAAGCTGGCGACGAGCTACTTCTCGAGCTATTACTTATTATTTTCATTTTCATGGATACCAGTTAATTGTTTTAGTTTCTTGTGTTTTTCTCAGTAATTTAATAAAGCCTGTATTTTTCTTTCATGAGAATCTTGTAACTTTTTACAATAGTTTGGCTGAAACTACTGAACCACGCCTAAGAAATGCGTGGCGAGGTGGGTGGCGGGTCGCCGTGAGCGTTGACGAATGAGCAGCCTGCACTGCCCCCGTTTCGTCGCGCATATATCTAAGACGCGGTACAGCGGTTACGGTCAAACTGTAGCAGGTATCGTTGGTTAAAACTGTGTTTTTCTTTATTATCATCTTAGGCATTGGCTTGATTCTAAACATAAAATACAATAGACGCCGTTTAGTAACCAAATCCGCTTAACTGTTCTTAAATAGTCATAAACACCCTGTAAGAAATGGACACGTGTTGCCACGACAAGCGCCGAACGTCTCTGCGTTCGGCGCTTGTCGTGGCAACACGTTGTGTCCGGGGGTGAAACACGTGTCGATTTCTGACAAGGTACTTTATGACTCTTTAAGAACAGTTTAGCGGAATAGGATACTAAATATACGTGGTCTATTGTTTTTCATAATGGATTTCCGCAAAGTCACACCTGATTCAATTCACTATGATTCTGAACCTGACAGTGATTATTGTTATTCGTTTTCATGAGTTTGTGTAGAGTATGTAATTGAAACCTTTATTATTCATGGACCACGTAGGTACCTATGTTCTATTATATTAGGTCCACGTATTGCACGACTCTTTAGTGCGAAGCATTAGAGTGTGTTCTATGATCGCAATTTTTTTTTTGCCCCATTTCTGCAACTGTTTTTATTATTACACTCCTGCTAGCACACATAACCTACTTAATTTATAGGCAGTGTATAGAGTGCCACCATTGGCACTCTATCCCTATCGGATAAAGTGCCACTACAGGCACCCTAGTAACACCGCCTCGGCCCGGCTCAAGTGCCGCAAGCATTGGGTTGTCATTGTCACTGTCACTAAGTCACGTCACTTGGTATTTTGTTTGATTGTCGAGGTTAGATCGCTGTAAATACCACATTCCCAAAACATTACATTCTCTTGTGCCTAAACGAACCCAGGCACTTCGCCGGCCGATACCGCGGCACCGCTCGCTACGCTCGCTCGGCTCGTGCGTTGTGTGGTCACAGTTCTAACCTAACCTAACCTAAATAACAAGTGACAGTGACAATGCAACGCTCACGGCACCCTAGCCGGGCCGAGGCAGTGACACAAGAGTGCCACAAGAAACTCGCGGCACTCTATACACTTCGTAATTTATATACCATTGTATAGATGATTAAATGGAGATTAATACTGTACTTTTTTACAATTGATTTAACGCAGCAGAAATGAAATGAAAGCATCAAAATAGTTGAAAAAAAGTTCCTGTCCGTCAATGTATGAAACCTGAAAACATTGTAGCTTGTGACAAAATCAATTAAATGAGTCAATTTTTTTTTTTTCATTTTTTCCTGTCATAGAAGGAACCCTATTGAAAATGGCTCTTTTATTCAAAGTAGTTTAATTATAATTAATAAAATACTAACTAAAATATAATATCTCTCTAGCTAAATATTTTCAACCTTGACTTGACGTCCGTTGCCGTTGCCTAGCAAACATACAAAGTAAATATCTAAATAAATAGTCTTTGACATTACGTAAGGATTGCGAGGTTAGAAATTTTACCCATATTGATGGGTAAAAGACTGCTAAAATCATAACCCTTCCTTTTGGCTTTGCCGTAGTCGGGTAAAAAGCAGTCAAAACACACTTAATTAAAAGTGATAATTGTTAATTTTTGTTAGAAACTATGTTTTGAATTTCTTTTTCGTTTATGAATGAGTGTTATGAGGCGTGCACTTTTGGATTTACCAAACTATTTAGTATTTCTGGATATACAATTGGATAATAAGCATGTACTTATCAGAATATATTATATTACAAATGCTTGCACTGACTGGACAGGTCCACTCAAATCTGTGTGGTTCTTTCCTCAAAAGATCATTTCAAATATTAATCTACATGGTTCTCATATGGCTTGACCAAGATTATGTCTAGACTTGAAAAGAGACTGCGACCTCTGAGTTTGTTTCGGCCTTTCTTCTCAGAGTAGTCAGTTAGGAAACGCCGACCTCATCTAGCTTATTTAAAAGTGATTCCAATATCCTATTTACAGAATAAACAATTTCATTTCATTTCATTTCATAAAATCATACTGTATTGTGTTACATAATGTCGAGAATACGTTACTTATCGGGACGCTCGACAGAGTCTACAACAACGCACGGACCGGCCGGAGCTGGGCAGAGTTCATCGGTGGCGGACAAGCAGTTAACACGTTTAGAAACTGTCGCGCGTTTCAAATACTTGAGTCGTGTACCTACAGTGTGTTAATTTTATTGCTAGTGTGATTAATTTGATCGTAAATATAATTTGATCTGAACTGCAAACGGTTTTTCTATTGCGCAATGACCAACACTACCTACAATACGCCCACAGTAGTTAAAATATGGCTGATAATAACGAACAGAGACACATACCCTTCTCTGTTACATACATAGGCTCACACCTATATCTAATAGGGGTAGGCAGAATTAACATAACACCACCTGCGACGATCTTTGCATACTCCTTTTGCTTCGTTTACGCTGTATGTATATTTAGTACATAATGCAAAAAGTTAAAATATTATTACCACTGCCAACTTCCTTATGGAAGCATTATAGAACCCGTTCCCCTTATCCTCCGTTTAAACTCCTCACACAAAATTTGATGTGCATTACGAAAAACATATTCCCCCTTTTTAACAGCATCTTCCCCACTACTTTATTTTTATAATCCGCATTAATTCACAAAATTTTACCGAAAACATACTTTTTTCGCGCTCAAGGTAAAGTGGGTACGGTCATAAGCACAAATACCTAATCTTTTAAAATTTGGGAAGGTACTTAATTGGAAAGTGAATTTGTGTAAAATATGTATGTCGTGGTCTGGGCAACAGTACAACCCACTCCGTCTTAGGCAATAGGGTGTATGTTCAAAACATAGTAAAAGCCAATGAAACTTCTTCATAAAGGACTAGTTTTAGAGAGAACGTCCCTACTACCGGTATAAAAAGTATCCCATGTATTAATCCAGATTATCTGTGTGTCAAATTTCATCGAAATCCGTTCAGCCTTTATTGCTTGATTGAGTAACAAACATACAAACGTTCACATTTATAATATTAGTAGGATACCACTGATTTACGTTTTTAGGAAAACTGGTCTAATATCGCCAGCAATTTTCTATAATGAGACGAGGCATCATGACACTTTAAGATAATTCATATTATAATAACTGGGGCATGTCTTAGAACTCGAAACTAGAACTAGAGGCCTGTGTCCTAACATTGGGAACATATATTAAGGTGGATTATGCTAATAACTGTAAATACTTTAATTATAGGTAAGTTATTTAGAAATAGTCACCAAATTAAATTGGCACCGAAAACAAAAATAATTGGCTCCCAGTATACAAATCTGTGCTGTCGACTGTACTCTGCCAATTTCGCCCAACTTTTCACTTACAAAGTTTACTTATTGTAACGATACAATGTTCCCCTTTATTTAATACAGTTTCTTTCACTGTTTGTCTAATAAAAACTTATGTAATTTTATTAACATAATATTTGCTTGGAGTTGGCGCGTTCGGCGCATTTACCGAATGTCTCGGTGTTTAGTTTGCATAACGTTGTTTAGCGTTTGTTGTGTGTTTCATAAATAAGTTGTTGTGTGTGTGTAGCTATTCTTAAAGGTGTATGTGTCATGTGTAGGAATTAATTGTTTTTTTGTGGTAATCGCACTACTTTCTTCTTTAAATGTTTTGTTAACATCTTCGGTTTACTCCAGACAGGAAAATATCTTGAACGGTGGTAAACATTATATGGAATATTTCTTTAATCGAAAATCTTACACACAAGAGTAGGGATCCGCAAAATAGACCGTATGTTAATAGCCTTAAAAAATATGAATAAGGTATTTAATTAATCACAGGGAAGCACATTATATGCAGTCGTATTTAACACATAAAACACCCATCCCCGATCAACACTACACCTCATCACAGTCCTACAGTTTTACAATTAATTCGAAACCACACAAATTAACATTCACAGGTATAAACACACAACACACCTACACACACACACACACACAACGTGCCCAGAGTAGCGAGAGGACGGCCACAATGCACCCACAAACGCTCGGCCTACTAAAACTCGTGTCGCACTAAAAGGGTGACTGTTGTACAACGCATGAAGACCTAGTGCAAGTCATGGGAGTTTGCAGTACGAAAGTTTTAGCGGACCTTTTTTTTTTCTTTTTTTAAATCTATGTTAACTTTATTTCAGATCATAAAAAAAAACACACACACACACAAAAACACATACATAAAAATCCATATTTGTTAGTAAACCACAAAATATAACAAACAAAATCAAAGTGTCAAGTGGAGTGCGCTCCAGTGTCTCAAAAGTGAGTGTATCTGTTAGATACACCTCTGCCCAGCCCCTCCGGGAAAACAAGCATGAATTTGTGTTATAAAAAAAAAATCTTATGTGTTTATGTTGTGTTCTTATGTGTGTTTTGTGTTATGTTATGTATTTTTTGACGTTTGTAGTGCGCACTCAATCGCGACACTCTAATCGCTAAGCAATATAATCTAATAGCTGCGCCCGCGGTTTCACCCACATAAGTCTTGATCCCGTGAGAATTTCGGAATAAAAGGTTTTTTTATGTCCTAATCCACGTTACGGTCTACTTAGGTGCCAAATTTCGTCACAATGTGTTCAGCTGTTTAAGCGTTAAAGCGTAAGTAACAAACAAACAAAAAACAAACTCACTTTCGCATTAATAATATAATTATATTATTATATTTTTAATTTGAAACATTCAAAAATTTCATCAATATTACACAATAACTATCGTTATTATTACGTTATTTTTCTAATGCTAGATTTTCTGTTTTATTATAAGGACTATAGTTTATAACAAATCAAAATTCTAGTACCGTAGTAGGTCATATTGTTGCAGTTAGCGACACTGTAGTTTAAAAATGGGCAACTAGCCAATATATCGAAAAGTCCATACGTTTAAATTACCATAATTCCCCACTAGAATATACGAACTTGCATCAACTTGGTAACAGGTATAAATCCATTATTTATCGGCAAACGTTGTTATAAAATGATTTTTAGAAAAACCTTACACCATCATAATTATGCGTAGCTTTTCCCAACTAAGTTAGGGTCGGCTTCCAGTCTAACCGAGGCAGCTAGAATACAATACAAGGTGGCAGGGGACATCAACGCGAAAACTGATACCATGGATTAGGTACATGATTCTGAAACCCCCTCCGTTGAAATTTTTCGTCGGTTATAAAAAAAAATCTGCTGTTTCATACATTTTGACCGCGCGCACTTTTCTATGAAACAGCAGATTTAAAAAAAAATAACCGGCGAAAAATGTCTACTCAGGGGGGTTAAGAATCATGTACTGAATTCATGGTAACAGTTTTTGCGTCGGATGTCCCTGCCACCCTGTATTTTAAATGGAGCGACTGCCCATCCAGACCTTTACAACTCGGCGGCAGTGACCTCTCGCGTCCGGCTCTGGTCCAGGCCATGGTGCGGAGCGAGAGGGCATGGCTCTCCTCCTTCTGCGAAGCAGTAATGCTCGTGAAGGAGGAGGCGGGGCGCGCGAGGGAGAGACTATGGTCGCGGCCTAGCGCCCCTAGCCGCCGCCGTAGGAGACGCCCCGGGCGTCGGGAATTGGTAGCCGATTTCCGGCCACCGTAGGTGCGGGCCTGCGGACGGAGAGCAATGGGCAGCTCGCCGTCCGATAAGGACCAGGCCCGGGTCGATGGCACGACGTGTTCCACGCGCGCCTCAAAGACGTGTCAGCAAAATTGACGGGGTCCGCTAGGGCCGATGCCTACCGGGGTTGCGGCCTTGCGGGAAATCCTAAGGGGAAACCGTGGCCCCTGGCAAGGCAAGGGAAAGAACACGGGTTGGTTTTAGTCAGTAAGATTCTGACACGCCCTTCCGCTCCGCCCAGAAAAAGACCTCCACAATCGAGTTACTGAGTAACACGATATCCCTTGGTAAGACTGGTTGAAAGGTAAAAAGAACTTACATATTATAATTATTAATAATTCGTCGAGTGATTAGAGAATAATGTGGTTACTTGATTTACAACCACAGTAATTAAGAAAAACTACAACCGTACTAAAAATAAATCATTTTCATCACTCATCATTTCAGCCGAAAGGCGTCCACTGCCGGACATAGGTCTCATCCAAGCACCGCCACTTTCACCGGTTCTGTGCTTCTTGCATCCAGTGGATTCCTGTGGCCCTCACCAGGTCATCAGTCCACCATGGCGGGGGTCTTCAAACGCTACGTCTTCCGGTTCGCGGTCACCACTCTAGTCCATCTGTTCTGTGAGCAATGTGCCCTGCAGTCGATTATCTTGGTTCTCCTGTGGATCTCTTCATTTCTGATTCGATCACGTAAGGAAACTCCAAGCATAGCCCTCTCCATTGCTCTCTGGGTTACCTTCAGCCATCTAATGAGGCCCATACAGAAATAAATCATCAACTTTGAACTCTAAAACATAAGTTAATAAATACGCTCATCCCAGATACCACACCGGCTGATATAGGTCACATGCTCACTAAATGAGCACCGCCTAATGAACGCGAATCTTAGAGTGGGCTCTACAGGATGTTCCCTCTGCTATACAGGGTGTGCGCATAATTTGATTGAGTTACAACTTTGCCAAAGTTTCATGAAACTCGATTAATAATTTCGTAGCAACATTGTGTTGGTCTAACCGGGTAAAGTGTTGGACTAGACAGCGGGACAACTTGGGGCTTGAAACTCCTTGAACAAAGGTAGTAGGGATTAAGTTTTTGGGTATTTTTGGTGAGGTTTGCCTTTGAGTCTGTAATCCACTCTGTCAACCAACTTAAAGTGAGTTTGTACAGTTATGTCTCAAAAATGTGGACGCAAACCATTGTAGGTACAGTCAGGGAAATTAATCGTCAAACAAATTGACAAACTACGTCAATTTGCCCTGAAATGGTTATACAATTTCATACTCTGTCAAAGAATGTCATTTGTTATTAGAGCATACAGGTGATTTTTGTAGTCAAGTTGCTTAAAGTGAATTTGCAAAAGTAGCCCGCGAAATACAAATGTTCTTACGTTTTTACAATTTTGTGGTAAGTTTCAGGTTGTATCTTGATCAAAATATGATTCGCGACAATAACAAATAATGTATTTCCATAATTATAATAATTAGAATCATTAAAATCCTAAGTCATTATTTCTAAGTCAGATTTGTTCCATTGAGTGGCTTTTTCATGAAACTATGACAGTCGAGAACAAACCTAACTTAGAGAGATGTATTAATGATTTTAATAAAGACAATTCTATAAATAATATTTGTTACGGTCGCGAATTTTATTTTCTAACAAAATATTCACCGTTACTTTACTTACATTTAAATATTGCAGTTTGCGCCACACAGGTTAAAAAATTAGTTGACTCATATTGAAGAGACAATTAATACTCAATTTATTTTGAGCGACGTCAACGCCTGGTATACTTTGGTACGATAAAGTTTTCCAGGTGTTTACGTTACGCAAAGTAAGTTGAGATAATTTCCTCATCGTGTCCAAAATCTTCCATTCTGTGAACTAGACACAATGTTCTACAACAAATGTTTTCGTTTATTAGGCAAATGATATTCCGAAATTTAAGAAAATACCTCTACGTAATTCGAGAAAATTCCCGGAAAATTTAACGGAACAAGGTTGCAAGTTACGCAATAATATCTCAATTCCGGGAAGTGGCTTCACCAAGCTCATTTACAAAGAAAATACATAAATTAATATTAATTTTGTTGTAGGTAGGTACCTGGGCAACTTACAACAACATGAAACGAACTTGAATAATATAATCTTACTGATTTTAACAAGCTGTTTACTGTATTTTCTGAAATTATTTTGTTTGACCTTTTGCCTAATATACGGAATAAATCACTTGCTGACTTCTACTAACTACCCTTCTTTGACTTGCTTATTGAATATTTACAGCCCAAAGAGTTTATTTCAATACCTTCAGCTGTCATTAACGAGACACAATATAATTTTAATTGTTATGCCCACCTGATGTCCACTGCAATAGTCAAGCGGAGCACATAAAAAGTACTTTTGACGTATAGTATCAATACGAACTCATCATCATTTGCATATTCCCAACTCTATTAGGGTCAGCTTACTATCTAACCGGAAGCACCTGAATACCAAAATTTTACATAGGGCGATGGCCTATCTGACCTACACAACCCAGTTACTGTGTAAAACGAAGCCCCTTATAAATACGTACGATACACGAATATGTCGTGGTGTGCTAAGGTTAGTCAGTGAGGCTGGGTTGTGAATTCTTAACATGTCGCGTTATTGAACCCTCAAGGTTCAATAACGCGATGGCATGAGGAACCTGTCGGGGTTGCGGGAAAGTCCAAAAGGGATACCGTGGCCCCTGGTAACGTACAGGCAACTGAAGGAACACGGGTGGGTTTTAGTCAGTAAGAGTCTGACACGCCCTTCCGCTCCGCCCAGAGCGGGAGAAAATATTTGATGATATAAGAACCACAAAAAAAAAAAGAGGCATGAGGAACAGGGTATAAAGTTCTCTCATCCTTTATAGAAGAGAGAGGATCCTCCGACCAGACGGGTGTCGTGTCTACGTAACGATTAATGTCGAAGAAGTTATATACAATATGGTGTTTGCGCGCTAAACTCTAATAGCGTGATGCAGGATTTGTGTGACGTCAGGATTTTCTGTGACGTAAGGTCTTTGATGCGTAGTTCGCATGGGCGATGTAGATGCCACCACAAACCCATTACCAGGACAGGCATGTCAAGTTATTTGAAGAGGAACTCATCAGAATAGTTAATACTTAATAATAATAATTGTTGTTGTTGTTTGTTGTTGTTGTTGTATGTTTTGTTGTTGTTGTTTGTCGCATTAGATTTATTATTATCTGTAATGGCAAAAGAAACATGTGAAATAAATCAATGTTAGGGTGATAGATGCCACTTGCCCAATATCTTTGATGAAGATTGAATTATTTATTTAATTATATGATTTGTTACCTATCTAAATTACTTTGATCAAGTCATTCAAATTCTTGAATCGAAGTCACATTCATTTGAGAAAGATGATATTTTATTTTACCAGTTGGCCTACCACTCTTACAGTTACATTATATATACAGTTTTTAATATTATCCTAATCCTAACTATCATAACTTAAGAGCGTTTATCTCAAAAGTTTGCAATATCGCAAATAGCTGTAAAAAATTAACGCGTTTTGATTAATTTGGCAATATTATTGTATGGAAATAAATATGTGGCTAACTAGCAAACTAAATTAAAACATTGAAGTTGATGCTGTAACCGTTTAGGCGTAACAATAGCGGTTTTCCAGTGTGCTAGTAGAACTTAGATATCATTACTTGTGCATATTGTTTTAATTCATCCCAAATATATGCTACAACCTATATCACCAACCGCCACACTAATTTCACAACGTAAAATTTAAATCCCCACCTCATTTTACCTGTTTACTATCAAAATATCGCCGCTATCGAGTATCAATAACATTTTATGGACTCTAAAAACCGTTTAATATGTCGTTCACGTTTCGTTACTGGGCGCAACTCGTCCGGCCCTGGATCCGAGCCAAACTCATCCGCACTCTGAGGACTACTTAGTATGGTCTATTTATCATGGGAAAGGAAATATGAGGGCGAAATATTATAGGAATTATTGTTGTGTAGTGTTTAAAGTTTGGTATGAGCAGTTAAATGGTGAACGAAAACATCGTGAGGAAACCGGCTTGTCCTAGAACCAATTTGAAGACATGTGACATCCATTAACCCGCACCGGGCCCGCGTGGTGGATTATAGCCCACTTCCTCTCACAGAGTGGAGGCCTGTGCCCCAGCAGTTATGGCTGATTATGCTTAACAGCAGTAGGTAATTCTCTCGTTCAAAGAAGGAATCACTTTGCTTGCATTACGCTTATTCAAACTTTTATAAACCGATGTTTTCAATAGTTACCATGTTTTTGAACACTGTTTTAGACTATTCAAAATCCGCAAATCTCAACTTACAGTCAGAATTTGTACGAATTTGATACGTTTGCAAAAACGTCACCAACACAAGTCGAAGTCAATTTTGGAATGTGCCTGTAATGTGATTTTAACGGTAAAAAAAATATAATTTGTTCATCAGTCAGATAATAAAAAAATATTTGACACTGTATTTTTTGCTTCATCATATTAATAAAAAATGATTTAGATAAAACGCATTAAACTTGGGGAGTCCGCTCGCTACGTCACAATTCAGTATAAAATCTACCGGAGAGTGACGTCATGCCACATTTTAACTCAATGAATTGCCGTAATCTTTAGATTACGTAAAAAAGAAAAAATACGTGTCCAATGTTTTTTAATATGAAAAACAAAAAAAAAATTGTAGTCAACATCCCTAATACAAGAGTTTTGAAGGAAATTCCTAATCCATTGCTCCATAGGTTCGAAAACTTCGTCTGCTCAACAACGTAAATAACGCAATGAACGTGGCTGAACTGTCAAAATCAAAGGACGATCAATTGTGATTTTATGTGTGTTACGCAATTACCCCACAGATGTCATACTTTCATAAAACTACCATCAAAAACACATTCCAGAATTCAAATAACTGTCCTAATCCGAACAAGACTAAACTCAGAAAGATATCCCCTTTTACTGTAACATCAACAAGCAAAATAACTCAAACATGTCGTAATAAATTCCGTATGTCGCTTTCAAACTTTGAATTACTTCTCTATTGAAAATCACCAGAGATCGGGACTTCGCAATTCGTCCGATTCAGCGGAGAACTTAGACTGTGTTCACGTGAACAGTTTTCTTTAGTAGTCAACTTTGGACGTATATGAGTATATGGCAGATTGTAGGAAGATTTAGTAGCTTGAACTTTAGAGTAATATTTATGTGTGTTTTAATCTGGTACAGTTAAGCTTCTTTTTGTATTTATGTGCAATACCAGCTATCGAATAGTCTTCTTCTTAGCTTGTCGATCGCAACAAATACAGGTGAATTTTTGAGATGCGGCAATAAGGGCAGCTACCTTAACCATTGTAGCTACAAGAAAACGGTCTTACGAGACTGCCCTTAACTTCTTGATCTGCATTTACAGATTTGGAAAAAAAAAATACAGATACTAAAAAACTTTTCCTTTCCATTTCGGAGGAAATGAGACTCCAACTTATTTTTTACGGAGGATACACTGGCCGAAAATAAACAGAAAAAGAAATCGACACGTGTTTCACCTCTCACTGAGGCATCCTCAGGATGACGATTCACTTGTTGCGAACTCGGACACGAAGTGTTGCCACCACACGAACCGAACGCACAGTGAGTGAGTTTATTAAGTTACTAACATCGTCTATTGTAGTTTATAATGGATTTCCGCAAAAGTCACGCCTGAGTCAAATAAATAACCGAAAATAAACAACAAAAAATTAACTTTGAACGAATACGCGTTATAATTTTATTTGCTTTGAGAACAAGAAAAGCTTGTTGCTTGTGATTTGCAATGTTCTGAGAATGACCTTAAATAACTTTTGACTTCCAAAACTGTCCGCTACAAAAGTCAGACATCGCAAAATACCTTTGTATGGAAAAAGTTTTTTCAGAGATGACACAATCAATATTGCAGGCACTCAATAAAACGCAGAAAAAGAAACTTCGCCTACATCGAGTTACCTCCCAATACCCTACACGGAGCCTAATAAAAAAGCGATACAAAACACACATGGGAACAAGGCTATCGAAACTGAAACACCCATCAGACTTCGAAACACCCTTCACGCGTGGAGCCGTCAGAACTCTTAACTCAATTAAAAGTTCAAAAGAAAACATCCCTATACTGTATCCCGGACTAGTGGTTGACCATAAAACATAAAAGTAACTCACTACACGACCGTAAATGTCCAAAAAAACACGCGAGTCAGTCAAAAATTCAGCACATCTCTACGACTTGTAATGGTGGGTTCAGATGCTGTGAGAGACATTTTACTTTCCATTTATTTTCAATGCTAAGGGTGTTCTATTTTCGTTCTTATTTTTATTAAACTTTATCATAACATAGGTAAATATCATCATTTTATTAGTAAAATTACAATCACACTTTAATGACTAAACTGCTATTTTATCAACAGTTTGTTAAAACAATAATAAATAAATCTTAACCATCCAGGAGTGACTCACAAAGAGTGACTAAGAATAAATGTAGAAAATAATAATAAGAATCAAGATAGTGATGACTTCATGTACAAACTTACAATGGCCTTTAAAAATGTACGTAGTGACACTAGCTAAGATCAGCTCTATACAAAACGTCAACAATAAACTAGCCAAAAACTACCCAAAAAAGACTAAAACTCTGAATAATAAAACACCCGAAACTTTCCGAAGCACACGTACCACAGGAAAACCAGCAAAAAAAGTGGCCCTATAACTCAGAGCAACTCGCTGACAGTCGCCTGCCGCGTCCCATCTGAAGCCAGCCTCATGCCGACCGTAAAACCGAATGACCGACGTTTCGTGAATTTTTACGATGTATCAGAAACAGCGCTGTGCACTGCGTATATTTAATATTAAACACGCACTGTCATGGCTGGGTAGTCGTACTATATTTTTAATATATTCTGTTGGAAAAAAGCCTGAAAATAAGAGTGGAATTGTGTAACGAGGTGGGTATGTGAAATGGGTTTGTTTATAAATATACTCTGTTTATTTTATTATGATTGATATGACACAATACATGCTAAATGCTTATTTTAGATCATCAAAAATCAACATTCTATTTAAGTTATGCCATATAACATGTGTGGTAACGGCCCCGACTTACGAGTTGTAGGTCGTGGGTTCGAACCCAAGCAGGCGCTTTACTTTGTGTAAATAATTTCATCACCACTGCTCTCAAAACGGTGAAGGGAAACATCGTGAGGAAACCGGCATGTCCTAGAACCAAAAAATTCGAAGACATGTGACATCTACCAACCCGCACTGAGCCCGCGTGGTAGATTACGGCCCACTCCCTCTCACAGAGAGGAGGCCTGTGTCCCAGCAGTGGGAACATTAATAGGCTGATGATGATGATATAACATAAATAGTTTATTGGTTTTATTTTTATATGTTGCTTATAAATGAGAAAAACGGGGAAGGCATTGCGGCATCGTGAGGAAACCTGCATGCCTGAGAGATATTTCTCGACGGCATGTTAAGACAAGTCAGAGACCCTTGGGCGGCTTTAAAACTCTAACAACAGGCTAGTCACTAACCCCACGAAAAATAAACAAATTAAAAATGAGATATATCAAAATATGAACACAGTGAGATCCATTAATTTTATATTTTCAAACGTTTAACAAGAAACTTAGCTACTTCGTGATTCATGATACCTAAAGCATAAGAACCAATATCACTTTAGCCTGACGGTATAGCTAGCCTTAAAAAAACAGAGTTCTAAAATCACTAGACCGCATACAGGTACTAAAGTTTAGTACATACTACTAACACTAAAGGAAACTACATACGCAACCTCTACGCAAGATTTGTAAAACAAATGTCTCTTTATCCATACACTGTAAATAAAACCAGCTTTAAAATTAAACAAACAATTACATTAGGTACACATCACAATTAAGTACGAATCTCGAAAAATCCAGATCCCGAAATGCAATTACCAGCATAGCTTTTACAAATTAGAATTCAGTATTAACAGAAGAAACACAGATCCCCTTTGTGAGACTAAAAGACTAGCGTTGTCTGCAGGTGGAGGTAATAAAAAACAGAAAAGTCCAACTGTAAAAATACAAGGGAAAAATAGAAAAGTCCCTAGTACGGTGTCCGAACGTGCTTAAAAAACAGTATCCAGATTTTTTTGCTTCACTATTTTTCGCCTTTGTACAGCGAACTTATAAAGGTTTTTGTTGTTATTAAAACACTTTGATGTTAGTTTTAAAGTTTGCTTCATATATTTTGTGGAACCCGTATCATTTTTCGATGCAGTATCGATTTTTTATATTCTATCTCTGTAATAAACAATGTTATATAAAAGTATCTGTAGAAAACAATAAATTCAAGAGGATAAGCAGGGGAATACTAAAATTATATGTGCCAGAAATAATATTCTGTGATAAAATAATCCGTGTGCAGAGCGTGGCATTTATGGCAATTGCAAATGTGTCGACTACAGAATGAATGTAGTAGACTTACAAGGTGGTAAAATTACCCGTAACTGAAATAGTAATTATTATTGTTTTTACAGCAGTATTTTATTATTTCAGAGTTTGTCCAGTGTTAATATATAGGTACCCAGTATATTCAAAAGCTTTTTTTTTAAACAAAAATCAATATTTTTTCGATGCTATTGGCTCGATTTGGATTCTGTTTATTATTTCTAAAGCTTAAGTTAAGCTTTTAGAAATAATAAATATTAGAGATATGGCAAAAAATGTAAGCAAGGTCACAAACGCTTCTCAAAAAATTTAAATTGAATAACATGAAAAATACTAAAGGCAGACCCCTTTTAAAAATAATTTGCGATAATTTTTCATAAATAATCAGAAAATACGGGCGGTCACGTGTCTATGGGCGGAATTGTAAATCGTGGTACGATCGTAGAAATGGCCATATCGTGATCTGCCTGGCCATTTCACGATACGCCGCCATTTCATGATTTGGCCGGTAATATATTATCACGATGCGGGCGACGGCATATACTCGTAAATCAATCACTTCTGTGGACACAACTAGAAAACCAGCGAGAACCATCTTATCAACCACAACTAGTTCAGTCACGACATACCTATTAATCGATCACTTCTGTGGACATAACTAGAAAACCAGCTAGAATCATCATATCAACCACATCTAGTTCAGTTACGACATATTAATCGATCACTTCTGTGGTCACAACTAGAAAACCAGTGAGAATCATCTTATCAACCACAACTAGTTCAGTTACGACATATAAATCGATCACTTCTGTGAACACTACTAAGAAACCCAGCGAGAATTATTATATCAACCACAACTAGTTCAGTTACGACATAATCGATCACTTCTGTGGTCACAACTAGAAAACCAGCGAAAAAATCATCTTATCAACCACAACTAGTTTAGTTACGACATAATCGATCACTTCTGTGGACACAACTAGAAAACCAGCCAGAATCATCTTATCAACCACTATACTTCAGTTACGACATAATCGATCACTTCTGTGGTCACACCTAGAAAACCAGCGAGAATCATCTTATCGATCACATCTAGTTCAGTTACTACACATAAATCTGTCACTTCTGTGAGCACAACTAGAAAACCAGCTAGAATCAGCTTATCAATCACAACTAGTTCAGTTACGACACATAAATCTGTCACTTCTGTGAGCACAACTAGAAAACTAGTGAGAATAATCGCGATCGCGAATACAACAACATCTAGTTCAGTTATTAAATTAATTTCAACCCCAGAACAAAATTGTTTCAAAGAACGCCTCTTAAATTCCACATTATTGTCTGAGATTTTAAAAACGGTGTCTGTTTAATCGCGCCTTCGCGTGTTGTTGCCAGCTGCTGCTGGGAAAGACGAACGGCCCACCGGAGACGTTTTACACAATACTCTGTCTCGTTATCTCGGTTAAATTTTACAATTTTATTGTGTACCTACCTTATTTTATTGAGGAGAAAAATTAATGGAGTTTTTTTAATAAAAAATATTGGGTTTTAAAGAGATCTTTTGTGGATTGAAAGAGGCTATCTCATGAATCCTGTTTTGAAGCAAGGTTATCGGGTGAAGCTGACCTAAAGACTAATACAAAATTAGGAAAAAATAAAATTTGATCAGCCTAGTGTACTTTAGGAACAGTCACAGGGTATCGAAAGAAATAAAAAGAACACAGGAGTGAACAGATTGACTGTTTGCGATCAAACTAAGAACAAAAAAAAAAGACGTGTGGCATTCGGGGACTGCCGCGGCAAAGCTATTGCATAGCATGTTTATTTATAGAATTATAATCATAAAAGTCATTAATACAACTCTCTATGAAAGTGTATTGAATGACTATTACATTAAATCATGACATTTGACACCTTTGCTAACTTAAAAAGTTGTATTTCCATTTCTAATGATTATAATTCTGTAAAGCCATATTTTGTTACGGTGGCGAAACCTGACACTGAGCTGCAAATTGCAAAAAACGTAAGAAAATTTGAATTTCGCGGGCTACCTTGGCGCATCCCCCATAATACGATAGGCGTAAAGATTAATTCGCATTAAATTACAAAATCAAAATAAAGCAAGCGATTACATAAAACCATAAGAATATTAATATTATCACCCCATTAAAATCCTTGTACATGTTATCCCATGAAGGATCAAGACAAGCCGTGCTAACAACCCCTTCGCTACCGGAGGGTATAACCCTCACGCACCGAGAAAACAATGGAAGGAGGAAGGTACACAATGCATTCATTGAGGACATCTCTAGCGAACCGTGTACCTTCTATGTTATGAACACAAACAGGTTATCTTGTGTTATTTTTATGGAAAGATGGGTATTTGATTGCGGAATCTTTGTTTTAATGAAAGATAATGAGGAGGTATATTATTATGAGCAGTCATAATTTTTTATTTATCGCTTACTAGTTTTTGCCTGTAGTTTCGCCCGCGTAGAGATATCCCATGGGAACGGACCGCCAGGATAAAACGTATTTTATACCCTAAACCATGTCATAGTCTATAAATGTGAGCCAAATTTCATCAAAATCTGGTCAGCCGTTTTAGCGTAAAAGCGTAACAAAAAAAAAAAAACTCACTTTCGCATTTATAATAATTATTATCAATATGTAAAAGAACCTTGTCCAATCCGTGAGGGAGTTGTTAGGTATCGTACTGAGAGTCTTTTTATATGGTAATTTCCAGGATTCTTGGGGAGTCTAGCAGTGAACGTCTTTTGGCTGAAATGATGCTGATAGATGGACTAAGTTGAACAATAAGAAAAAAAAATTGATCTGTACGTAAAATGGTGCAACAATACGTAAGTAGACCAACTTTGTCTGGTTTCAACATGTTTATGTCCAATACAATGAACAGACATAGAAATTGCAAAAATCTAATATAGATAACTCCCATTGGCAGATAATTAAATTAAATTAAGAACTTAACCTTTGGCAATCGCACTAACAAATTAAGTTTATTCATGCTCAAAATTAATCTGGAGAAAATAATTCAACGCCCACACAAGGCTTTTCAGTATACAAAGAGAAACACTACGAAATCAGAATACCTATAAATATCTACAGAAGTGAAACTTGTCCTATTAATCAGATCACGAAAGTCACTCAGGTTTGAGGCCTTTGTAAGGCAATTTTGCCTTTAATAAACATGTTTTCTCGAAACTTTTCTTGGAGCTATTGTTGAAAATTTTATCATAAGTAATAAAAGATTTCTATTTCAATAGTCCTAGACATTTTTGTGAAAAAGCACAATGAAATGTTTGAATTTATTTTTTTTGTAGATTTCTAAAAAGACTTCTAGAAAATTCCTCTAGGGCACAAGTTATATAAATTAAAGTCGTTGTAAAAAGAAGAAAGAACATATCAAATTATGTGGATAAAAATAGGACTTGTAAAACACAAAACATGCCTTTTATGGACAGACATGGTAAAGTTATAAGGGCAAATATCAAGTGAATTAAATCTTCTGTCTAGTTCTAGTTATGTTTGTTAGTTAAAGACAACGACAGAATATCATAAATTATTCTCTTTCTCCATTTCTGCCCCAAATAATTCAACAGCCTTGAACTGCCTTCAACTCTTGCAGTAAGAGCGCAGGCTGGATAGCACGGCAAGCCAGTATTAATGACATCTTCCCTCGTGCTCTTATCACCAGGGCTGCTAGCTGTTTTAGAACCCAACGGCTTGGCACGCGACGATGAGAAGAGACCAGACGGAATGACCTAGAAGTTAGGTCGGCCTTTGGTGTGGGATGCAACATGTCTGTCGACACCCTTGCGCCATCCCATCTCCCTAGCACGGCGGGCTATGGTGGGATAAGTAGAAGATAGTGCAGGTGCGGAATAACTAATAAACGTAATAATAATAAACGGCGAAAATATTCCAATCTTATTGGCAATTATTTGTTCGAGCCGTTTGGGGTTGAAACACTAGGGCCATGGGGTCCGAGTGCCCACTTGGATTTTCAAGATATGACTGGTTGGTCGATTTTTCACGTGCTCAGAGGGCTGGCTTATTTTTTGGCCAAAGAATTAGAATTGCCATACAACGTGGCAATATTGCCTGCTTTTTGGGCGGGAATGCGGACGAATTTTTTGATGCCATATGATATTTTCCCCTCTTTTTTTGTCATTTACATGTACATATTATTATTATTATTTTAAATCTGTTAGCGTATTTATTATGTAAATACTATAATGAAATAAATAAAGTATTCAACTGCCCATATTTCTCGACATTTTAGTCTGCCCACGTTATTGCTCGCCTAGTGTCCTTGATTTTGTGTAAACTTAATAAACAATAATTACAGAACGGCTAAGGGGCACTGTGCGGCTAGAACTTGGCACCAAAGGTAATCTTCGTCAAGTTTAAACTAAGTTAATGTAAACTGTCGAGGTTTCACGGATTAGCGGTTAACAGTCACTAAACCCCATCAGGGCCGAAGGCACAGTGAGTGGATAAGCAGTGGGCTAAGAGCGGTTTAAGAGCGTCGCGCCCACGTACCACCACGCAGGTACTTTTGACTACAAAACACAAAATTGGAAATAATGCAATAAGATGAGGGTCAAAGGAAAATTTCGGAGAAAGATCTCATTTATTCATGAAATAAATGATCGCCTATTGGCTCAAATTTCTGTTTCTTTGAACGAAATTAGGTATTTTGTCCTTATTGGATCTTACATCTATTTCTGTTATTCACTGAATAAAATAAGATATTCTTAGAACCGTTGCTTAGGTATAAATTATGTCAAGTGTATTGGTATGTACTCGTACATTTTTACTTCTAACTAAATAAAATTTGAAAATAAAACTCAGAGAATATTCTCTTTGTATAATTTAATTGACTACCATCTATTCCAGGAAAACACTTAAGAACATTTGAGATAAAAGATTTGTTTTTAAATTTCAAATGTTTGTTAGCCACATCTTTTAAGAAACATCGGTGGGTTTATGTGTCCTCTTTGTTTCAATTCACTTTAAAAGGTCTACTTGTTAACACGGCATGAACACGAACCATCCAAATCCTAGACCCACTGTTCGTTGTTACTCTGTGGCAGACTAGTTTAATTTGTTCCTAAATCCGGTTCGAAAACGCAGGTACAATACAGAGGTACTGAGATTAGGAATACGGTTGTCCTAAGGGTATTACTGTTCCTTGTTATTATCGAAATTAGTTCGCCGGCTTTATTGTACAACGGGTATTTTGGACAGTGAGACTGAAGTATAAACAGCTACTAGTACACTCGAGAGCAATGAATCCGGGTCACTTAAAGAATCCTAAAAATCTCGGAAACTAAAAATGCTAGGTTAATGCAATAAATTGTATTTAATAGACAATGTAATACTCCTTAAATGAAGGTATTAAAACTTCTTAGTTATTGTAAAGTTATATCATAAAAAAATCAAATTTGAAAAAGGGCCACTTTCGAAGATGGAACTACGAAATTACAGCATTTGGTTTTGCTTTTGTTTGTAATCTGTCATTTATGTGGGTACATAAACCATGTTGATAGTGCTCTATATTCATTATTCAAGCTGAAATTATGTCGCTTACGCCTGAAGAATGCACCAGAATATTTACAATGCTGGAAACCGGCCGGAGTCAGCGCGATACAGCCAGGACTGTCGGTGTGTCGCTGTCAACAGTACAAAGAGTTCTCCGACGTTACGAAGAAACTGGTTCTAACCTACGCAGACCAGGAACGGGCAGAACCAGGTGTACCACAGCACGAGAAGACCGATACTTGGTGAACACCATGCTTCGAAATCGCTTTCTCACAGGAACTGAACTCACAAATCAGTTTCGACGCCTCGGAGGAAGTAACCCAAGTGCATGGACAGTAAGACGTCGGCTTGCTAATCTAACT
Source organism: Conistra vaccinii (assembly GCA_948150665.1). NCBI lineage: Eukaryota > Metazoa > Arthropoda > Insecta > Lepidoptera > Noctuidae > Conistra > Conistra vaccinii. Next base: position 3,740,471 of record OX411326.1, on the reverse strand, counting down.
TAAAACCCCTTAGACCTGCAAACGGCCCAAAACTGGAGCGTGGGCATCGTATTTCAAGACTAAGATATGCCCAGAGCCACGTAAATTGGAGTATTGAAGATTGGTCAAAAGTTATGTTCTCCGACGAATCAAAATTTATGCTCTACAAGCACGATGGAAGACACAGAGTGTATCGAAGACCAGGGGAAAGATTCAAGCAAGCATGCATCGAAGAAAAAGTAGCCTACGGTGGTGGGTCTGTACTTGTGTGGGCCGGAATTTCTTCTGAAAGTCGCACAGAGCTGGTGATCATAGAAAACGGCTCTTTAACTAGCGTAAGATATGTGGAAGAAATCCTCAATGATCACGTTGGTCCATTTATGGTCAATTTAGGTGAGGATGCTATATTTATGCATGACAATGCCTGACCTCATACAGGTAGGATTGTGAATGACTACCTTCAAGAGATGAACATTACTCGTATGGAGTGGCCAGCGCGCAGCCCGGATATCAACCCGATCGAGCATGCTTGGGACGAGCTAGGCAGATGCGTAAAACAACGAAACCCTCCCCCAATCACGCTTCGTGAGCTCAAAATTGCTCTCACAGAGGAATGGGAGAATATTCCCCAAAATCGTATAAGGAACTTGGTGTACAGCATGCCAAACCGCGTAAACGCAGTAATGGAAGCACGAGGAGGCAATACGAAGTATTAAAATTCAAGAAAATCGTAATAAAGTTCAAAAATTTCATGTTTCCTATTTTTGTTTTAAGGAGAGATCAGCAGTTTTTTTCTTTATGTAATTTTGTGTTAATACAATGTATGGTGACTCATATTTTTTTAACTTTCATTTAAGGAGTATTACATTGTCTATTAAATACAATTTATTGCATTAACCTATCATTTTTAGTTTCCGAGATTTTTAACATTCTTTAAGTGACCCGTATTCATTGCTCTCGAGTGTATTTGTTAAGAGTATTAGTAATCTAAGCATCACTCAGAAAACTGAAAGGTGAATCTGCGGTAATTATACAGGGTGGCTGGGACATCGACGCGAAGCCGGTTACCATGGATTCAGTACATGGTTCTGAAACACTTTTTTTTTAATAACCGACGAAAAATTTCAACGCAGGGTTGCGTTGAAATTTTTCGTCGGTTATTAAAAAAAAAGTCAGCTGTTCCATACATTTTGACCGCGTAGATATTGCACTTTTCTATGAAATAGCAGATTTTTTTTTAATAACCGACGAAAAATTTCAACGCAGGGGAGTTCAGAACCATGTACTGAATCCATGGTAACCGGCTTCGCGTCGATGTCCCGGACATCCCGTATTTAAAAACGTTTTCGAATTTTATACTGTCACAGATTGGAGCGAACATTTGAACCTAATGAGTTGAATTAATTCCTTCCGTGTAAGCCCCACTGCGACCAACTGGTCACACTCGGTTCAGGCGGCGTGAATCACTATTTTTACTGCTAAATAATGGCTAGTAACGTCTTTGGGCTGTTTCACTCTATGGGCTGACGGATATTATCGTCAATTAGACTTAAAATAATTATAATAAAAAAATTACAGGTAACACCGAAAAATTCTGAAAAATTTCAAAAGTGACGTAAACTACTAAACTTGTTCCATCAAATTGTTGATGAATTTTGGAAATAAAACGTTGTCTATGCCCTGTAGGGCATCGAATACTATACATCGCAGAAAACCCAAAGAAATGCTCACGAATGCGGACGGAGTCTACTATAACCACAAATGAATCCAAATCTCGGCTCGACTTGTTAAGCCAATTCAGTGAGTATAACGTAGTCAGAAAATCGAAGAGTTACGCGATACAAAGAAAGGCAGGTGAATATTATTGTAGGTAACTAGTGCTGTGTGACCTGAATTGCACTTTATTGTGTCGTAGCAAGAGTCGCTTTTGTGAAGTGAACCATAAGTACTAATCTATGCTATAACTATTTCGTTCTATAATCTCATCCTATCAGCTGCGTCTCAACCTAGCAGTCCACTGCTGGACATAAGCCTCTCCCATGCTGCACCACAGCACGGTGTCCTCCGCCTTTTGCATCCAGTCTGTCCCAGCGACCTTTTTAAGGTCATCGGTCCATCTAGCTGGCGGGCGTTCCACACTACGCTTGCCGATACGCGGTCGCCACTCTAGGACTTGTCTGAACTATAAATAGTTACCTATTATAATAAATGAAGGGTAATCTATTCCAGACGCAATCACATAGTCGTTCGATTAGATTGAAAATCTTCTTCAACCAAAAAATCTAAAAGGGTCATAGAAAAAAAACCTATTTTCATTAGGCGCATTTATCGGAGTTCCAAAGTAATGTCATTTAAAACTTTTTAAGTGTCATCGTTTAAAAGGCAGATCGAGCAGATAGTACTTTTTTTAAAAGCTATTAAAATAACTTTTTTTTTCGGAATAAACTCTGTCTTTCTGTCTATCTATGTTCCAGAGTTTGACATGGATCTGGAGTTGAACATTCGATATTAAAATAGACTTTCTCTAATTATTTTACAGACATTCTATCTCAATGACAGTTGATGTAATATTCCGTAAAATATTATGATAACATATTTTTTTAACCAAATATTAAGTGAGCAGTGGTAGCCCAGTGGCAACGGCCCCGACTTACGAGTTGTAGGTCGTGGGTGCCAACCCAAGCAGGCGTTTTACTTTGTGTAAATACTTTCATCACCACTGCTTTCAAAACGGTGAAGGAAAACATCGTGAGGAAACCGGCATGTCTTAGAACCAAAAAATTCGAAGACATGTGGCATTTACCAACCCGCACTGGGCCCACGTGGTCGGTTACAGCCCACTCCCTCTCATAGAGAGGAGGCTTGTGTCCCAGCAGTGGAAACATTAATACTCGTAGGTTGATTATGTATGTACTAATTAGGTGTCTATATTATATTTATAGTTTTTATTAGGTATATTTATATTATCTTCATAATAAAATTAACATTTAATATTAGATCTAACGATCCCAAATGAGTTAACGAGCACAAGATGTCAATCCGTCATGACCAATTATTCTAAAAGCTTCTAACCCTTCAAATGACCTTCAATTAGTTTCAGATCACAAGAAATTAATGCATTTTCATAATGTTACTGTCAAACCCAAATTAGAGTGAACAATTATACATAATAATATCTAGGTAGATATGAATGACTAGACTAGGACTAGTAAGAGCTATACCTACGCAAAGGTCGAAGATCGAAATTCGCTCAAATACTGCCTCAATGGTCTAGTGGTCGCAAGCACTACTGCTGAGCATGAGGTCCTGGATTTGATTCCCAGGTCAGGCAAAGTATTGGGTTTTTCTATCTGAAATTTCTCAGTAACGGTCCGGAGTCTGGATTTGTACCCGGTTAATGACAATAGGCTCGCTATATATGGGACTTAAACATATTTGGCGAAATGTGGGTGTACCTGCTACAGGTACACCTCTGCCCAACTCTTCGGGGAAACAAGGCGTGATGTTATGTTATGTTATGTACTTTGATAACCCTGTATTTAATTAACATTATAAATGCGAAAGTGAGTTTGTTTCTTTGTTATGCTTTCACGCTCAAACGGCTAAACAGATTTGGATGAAATTTGGCACATGGGTAGACCATGACCTGGAAATAGACATAGGCTACTTTTCATCCTGGATCGCAAATGAAATTGCGAGCAACAGCTGGCATTCTAATGAATGAAAAACACCCATGTTTTAGCAAGCCAATCAAGTGTTTGCAATATTACCATCGTTATTATCTTTAACTACAGTCGAAAAACAATCTTAGTTGTGCTTCTAATTTGCCCCTCAGGCGCCCACAACTTCGCTTCTTATAAGTACACTAGCCCTTCTATAAATTAGGCCACTATTCTCAGGCACACGTTGCTCCTGGTAGAAACGTTTCGACGAATTCAAAAGTTCACAGCTTCAAAATAAAACACGTTCCCCAGCTTTCAATAGAACCCCAGCAAAAACATTTCTACGAAACCTGAACAATTCTAACGTGCACGAAAACATCGAAAAACAAATTGAAATCGCAACAAACTACAGCAGAATCAAATACATTGAAACTCTCGCCTTCAAAGTGACTGCAACCATTTTAATTTGGAGAAAATTCTCGAAAACAATACTAACCAAAATGTAAAGCAGTGTTTGCCAAAGATCAGGAGAAATCATTTTGTTGAATAACTTTTGCTTTTCACTAGAAAATTTCTTCACAGAGTTTGGAACAAATATCTTCGACGGACTCGATTCATTATACGTCTTTCAGTCGAAGGAAAGTAATTCAAAGTTGCTTCCATCGAACATTCGTTGGAGAGACAAACTTTTCCTTCATTTTCTGGGAACAGTTTCAAGGTACATCAAGTCACGATTAACTTGTCCTGGATTTAGAACTAATCTAGATGTAGATTCGGTTTTCGATCATTCTCAGATATTGTTTCATTGGTTGACTGAAACTAGTATCGGTGTCACAGTATCCAATGTTTTACTTTTCTCATCCTTATTCTGTTTGGATTGGTTTCGGGAATCTTAACTTTGCACGTGTAGGACTCTCAGAATAACTTTGGGAGTTTGGCAGCTCCTTTCAAACTTTTATTTGGTGGCTTTAATAGAATTGACCTGACAAGTACAGACGCCAGCACATCAACCTACTCCAATCTGTCAAATTTTCCCAATCAACATTGAACCTTATTCTTTAGCGATAAAGTTGAAAATCTATTAAAGAAATTTGACATGTTGTAGTAACTTGATGTGCTGGAGTCGACATTCTCGTTCTTGATAATGTGTATGCCACTCACTGTTACTCTGGAGTATTTGTGAATATGATGCCACAGTAAGGGTGCGTTTTATCATTAAAATACATTAAAATTTGTCACAGTTGACAACCGTACAGAAATGAGTACTCTTACTGCTTAGATTCTAAATATTTTTGATGTGAAACATCTATAGGCGCGCCTTAGGATTAAAACCGACTCGTATGCCGTGACGGCAAGTGGCATGACGCTCTTTTATGCCGTGATGCTCCCTCTCCGACGTCATTTGTTTTTGTCTTGCCATTTTGATGTTTCACATCTGCCGGACGTCCCGGGACGGTCAACTTTTTTGAAGTGAAAACGTCTATAGACGCGTTGAGCACTTTTTGGGTGAACAAAAATCATGGACCTCGCGTCATCGTCACCTAACGCTCGAACAAAAGACATCAAAGCGAGAATCAAAAACTTACTTAACGAAAGACATTAATGCGAGAATCAACAAGTTACTTAGATTTCACTTCTGTCGGCAGCCTCCAAAGACTGTCCAAACAAATTATAGATCTGATAGGATCAATACTAAATACTGTTTACTTTAAGACTTAAAGTTTAACCGGTCAAAACGAAAGCAAAATCCATTATCACAACAGCACAATGTACAAACATTTAAATTCTAAAAATACTGCAACAGCGTGCTAAAGAGGAGACTCCCAGTCACAGCCATAACTCCAATAGACTCTTTAAAGTCCCATAAAAAGACACTGCCACATATTATAACCCATCGGGACAATGCCGAAAGATTTATCGGTGAGTTCCCCACATATAAAAGTATTAACATTCATGCCATGTCAACACAGGCTTATGTGAGAAGTTTGGTCTAAATAGCACCTGCCACATTTCACTTTGTTTGAAAATTGTCAAAAGTTCTCGACACTTGTACTCTGGAAGTTTTCGCGTACGCTCTAAAAGCGACGTTGTGTTCGACGGTGTTACTAATGTGGTACCTGACATATTGAATGAGCTTATGTGTTTATTTATTTAAATAAACTACTTAGGTTTAAAGAAACTTTATTTTCAATAAAGACACATGTCACTTACTTCAGAACAAATACTAGAACGTACATAAATTACACAAAGTTCACTGTCATCAGTTTCAAACTAGATACCTATTAAATGCCTTTATTTGACGAAGTCGACGGCCGCCACGCGTTACGTCCGCTTATGGCCCTATTGTATTCTTGAAGGTGCGTTTCTCTAGAAGTAATGGTTCTGCAATTATACTGACTAAGTGGAGTTTTAAATGCATGGAACGAGTGTAGACACTCGTATACGAATACGAGAGGGTATTTTATTTATTATAAAGTTGTGCTCCTTCAAACGTAAGTATTTTTTTGGAACAGTTCGTTCTAGATTTGGGTAAAACTAGCAAACAAGCTCGCCTTGTGCTACGTTGACTGACTGGCTTATATTGGGTGAATGCTAGGTTCGTGTGAATACTCTTGGTAAGCATTTTTGTTATGATAATACATGCATTCTTAGGCCTGCATCCTCAACGAGGCAGACTTAAGAAACGCTGACGCGACGACTTAGGCTCTTTCTTGACTGATTGGCTAGAAAAGGCAGCAGATAAAGATGAATGGCGAAGTATGGAGAATACCTTTGACCAGCAGTGGGACAGCAAAGGTTAAAAAAAAGTCTTGTAAAAAAAGTTTTTTGATATACTTTTCTGTTGATGATATGGTATCCAAGCGCACAGCCACAATTTTTTCTGGGTCTCAGATAAGAAGAGATTACCAGAAGAAACTGGGCAGCAGATATTTTTCTGCAAATAATATGCACACTGCAATGCGACTCATCTGTCAAGCTAGGTGATTCTGGCGTATTCGCGTTTGACCGTTCATTGTGCTGTGGTCAGCAGGGCGAAATATATTCACCAGTTACCAAAATTATGAGCAACCCTCTGAAACTGCTATTAGTTTAACAAAACGTTGCAATACTCATTGTAATATCAGCATACATATACATACATGCAATAAAACGGCAACGAAATTTTTGTTCGTTAATCTGTTTGTCTGGATGTATGTTCCGGATTGGCGCAAAAACCGCCTAACGGATTTGGATGAAATTTGGCACTGAGGTAGTTTATAACCTGGATTAACACATATGGTCATTTTAAAGAGTACGTTAGTTTCCGAAATTCCCGCGTGTGAAACTGTGGTCAAACGCTAGTATCAGATAAAATATTTAGTAACACTAGTAACATGATAAAACGAATCATAATAATTTTGGAACATAAAATGTACCTCCATTTACTCAAACCATTAACTATCCCCATTTAACATAAAATATCTCTATCCCGACCAGATTTCATGTAAACACATTCAGTTAATGCTCTAATTTGGCAAAGACAATAAATCCATTACAGCCATTTGTCAAAGTAAGCCACTGGTCAAAACGCTGCCTCACCATAAGTTGTAAGTCAAAATAATGGCCGGCCATGTCGGCCACCGAGGCCGGTTACCCAGAATGGCCACATTACTCAACTTTAACTGTTAATGTAGATATCCACCATCCACCATCCAGATCTTTAGTGGTGTGGCCACTTATGTGTATTGCAAGTTCTGTTGCAACAAATTTATGTTTGCACGTAATGTTTGAAAATTCGTAATTTTATTAAAAATATATTTAAAAAAGAAGCAATTGACGACTTATGTTTAGTAACCTAATCCACTTAACTGTTCTTAAAGAGTCATAAAGAACCTTGTAAGAAATCGGCACTCGTTTCACAGCAGCATCTTCAGGACACGACGTGTTGCCACGTCAAGCGCCGAACGCAGTGACAACATTCATTACAAACACAATAGGTTAGTTTTACCTCTAAATTGTTTATAATTGAAGAGTGCAACACACGTCGTGAATTTTGAAAGTGTACTTCAATGCAATAACATTAGCTTTTGATCTGTACTCATTGTAAATCCACTACTAATACCAAAAAAAATATTCCTAATCTAACTGGACTTGAAGAAAACATCAAACTCAAACTCAAAGCATTTATTTCAATTAAACCGTTTACAGGCACTTTTGAATTGTCAAAGAGTCGGTCAGTTAGTCAGAAAGTTGAAGCTAGTCGCCCATTCCAAAAAGTAGATCTCTGTGGAGAAAAACGGGCAAGAACACTCTTTTAAATAAAGATATTACAAAATCCTGGGTACATTATTCTTCACCAAGCTATGTAGATGATGAAAGTATTAGTGACAGTAATATTTCTACTAGCACACAAAACGATGTAACACGATCATTCTCTCGACACTCGAAACAATAATGAGAACACGTTTTCCATTACTAACACAAAAACAAACGATTCAAGATCAAACAAGAAATATGTTGTCATCCCAACAACTCCTCACGTTAAAGCAGAAAACATTTTAAAGTCTAACAAGGTAGATAACAAAATTGCAGAAAACAACTCTAAAACAAGAACAATAAAGTATAAAATTTAATTTTCTTCACGTTCACGTTTGTAAAAATTGTTATCCTGGCCCCGCCTTGCGAACGAAATGAATATTTGATATGCCTTCTCCCTACTTTATGTTTTAGCTCGAAACGGATAACTATTATTTTTAAATAATAAAAACAACAGATGGTGTTGCATTTACGCTGTATTTTGGAAGTATTAGCAGGGTTATATTTCTTTTTAGACAGATTTATTGGAGTGGGAAAGGAATAAATTGAAATTACAGACGTAGAGAATGAATTTGAATTTTTGCCTTTTGCATGGTATGGATGAAATTTCTAGTGTTGTGACAAGTTTAATACTAGGGGACAGTCTACCAGCTCTGTCACTTCTCAAGAATTGAGAAATTTTACAGAAGTAACCTTCCCAAAAAAAATATGTTATAAAGTTACTCATATTCTAAAGCAGTTGAGATAAACAATAAAGTGTCACCGCAATTCCAGTTTAAGACCGTACCTTTATAACGTGAAAACAGAAGATGATAAAATTATGCTCAACGAATTAGACCCGGCATCCCATGAGGACGGTAAAAGCTGCAGACGGGGAGCGAATCCGCAATGAATTACTATGCCAAAGCAATGCAAAGACAGAATCCCTTATCTTTCTAATCCAATGCAGATCACTAAAATGGCTCCAAATGGAAAGACTAATTGGCGACTAGAAGCTTCGTCTCTCAAAGGTAGTTTTAGTTTTAGTTTAAATATTTTAGGAGCAATCTATTTTTAGAGCAGACTGTCAGATTTGAATACTTAGGATAGGTTTATCTCATGAAAATTGCAAGTCTCGACTAGAGGTTACAGCGATCAAGCAGCCATATTCGATTTAATCGCGACTACTCTCAAACCCGAGGGAAAACTCGTGAACACAACATATTAAACATTCACCTGAATACTGAAGAAATCCAATTAACTCGGCAGATTCAATTCACGAAATAAGCGTACAAAGCACTCCACATTATTTTTATTCCAGTCCCAAAAGTTCATTCTCTTATTCCCGGGAGCCTAGAGATCCGAAAATTCAAAGACACATAAACAATTTGAAATATCCAAGAGAATTTCTATAGAGAAAAACTCGTAAAGTTACTGGGCCATAAAACACAGTGCAGCATTCAGTGAAATAATCTAGCCTTCTGAGAGAAAATAAGGTCCTGATTTTCGGTTGCTATTTCCAGATGTATTACAGACATTAAGGCAGCTTTTCAGGACGTCAGTTTTTTTGTCAGATCGATAAAGCACTAAGCGAACCTCGTTGTGGTTTGTCCAATGTGTGATCATTTAGTTTTTATAAGGTTGAGCTAAAAGGAATTTACTTTTTACGGGCAGTCGTTTAGAGACTAACTATCCCATACAAGGCTAATGGACTGAGCATGTGGAGAAAATTAAATCGTTATAGGAGAATCAAGTAAGATTGGTTGAGAATATTTATAGTGTTTTAAGTTGAAAGTAATAGTCTTAATAGAATACTGAAATAGAATTCTATTAAGACAAGAACAACAACAAACAACAAGAACAACAAACACAAGAACAACTCTTCTAACCCCCCTCTCTTCTCTCTTCAGTTCTCTTCTTTATTTATTTATTTTTTATTTCTTCTTCTCTTTCTTTTCTTCTTTTCTTTCTTATCTTCTTTCTTCTTCTTCTTGTTCTAGCATGTGTGCGTGTGTAATTTTATGAGACCACAAAAGCTCCTCATGGTCAAGATAACGAAGCGTCTGGCTCAGGTCAGATACCGCAGCCAGAAAGGCTAACAAATGACGGCAAACAACTGCGACCTATACCTAGGGTAGATTATAAGCGTTCTTACTAAAGAAAAAACATGATGTTGAGGAGTTGGGGAGATTTGTTATGTTGTTATTATTGAATATGAGAGTGGCTGCGATCATGTCACTTGCCAAATAAACTCAGTGAACGACTAGGTAGCTGTCGTCTCCCTTGTCCCTAAGTTCGCATACATATCAGTGACGTGATGATAAACATGATTATCATTATGATAATCATAATGATTTACATTACAAAAAAAGGCATGCCAGTTTCCTCACGATGTTTTCCTTCAGCGTTTTTGAAGCAAGTGATAATTATACAATACGCACATGAATCCGAAAAGTCAGAGGTGCGTGCCTTGGGTTTGAACTCGACTTATGACTTGGCAGTTCGACGGTCACATCCTGTCACATCACTAGGCTATCACTGCTGATTTTCATTACAATTGGTACTGACGTAAAAAAAAGAAATACATTTAACAGTAACGGATTACAGTGAAGCTCTTAACAAGTACCTTTTCATTATTTACATCAAATTAAAATTTTATAGAAATCAAACAACAATTACATTTCGTTTCAAAAGAACCCATCACATTTCCATAATATTCTCAAAAATGAGCATCAAAATAAATATGATCAAGAATAAACTTGTATATACTAAAAAGGCTACAGAGTCTCTATTGAATTCACATCAACAAAGCGAACTAGACCCGCTTCATATGAATCATTCAGCAGTTTGCGTTGCATCTGCAGTATAAAGCGTCTTAGTATAAATCCGGTCCCATATACCTTCAAGCTTTATTCGTAAAACGTTGAAAACCGCTTATTTCATAACATTTAAGCTCAGAGCACCGTATTAACAATTCTCTCCGGCTCGAGAAGCAATATTTACGGGTCGGCAGCGCTGTTACAGATTAAGTACGTATATAATAGCGTGACTCTTTCCTGCAACCTGCTTGCGACGAAAAAACATGATACGTCTTTACCAACTTGCCTTACCCAACCCTTAAATCCAAACACATTCAAAATTCGACCTTTTTGCCCTTGAAAAAAGGTTACGGCGAAAAATTTTCAGCAGTAAATGTTCCGTTGTGAAACATAAAGGGAAGATTTTCTGAGTTCCTTTGGAAGCAAGCGATCAATATAAAGGAGAGTGCTTGTCAAATGATAAGCATGTTCATAGAGGTTTTAAATACTTACGGTTCTTATACAGTTCATAAACATGCGTGAGATTGTGATGGGGATCATTCAGAGTGATTTTAGGGAACTTTGTTGTCATAATAATGTGTTTTAGCGTACAAGTTTGTTTATCTTTTATAACGTGATATTATTATCACGTACCTACTGGAGTTTTTGTACCACATAATATGTTTGGTGACGAGCGATTATCATTTATACTGGAGTTTTTGATCTGCTCAGTTTTTCAAAGGCTTTGTTGTTACTTCAATATCTTTTTCAATACTCAGTAATGCCTTGGTGATCCAGAGGATTTTTGATATACATTTTAAGCACCAAGGTCACCTGAGAATCAGGTGACCTTGGTGCTTAAAATGTCATCAAACCAGTTGTTACAAACTACAGCATATTTAAAAAGGCAATGCCATTTATTTTTTGACAATTCAACAAAGTTCGTAACATTTGGTAATTTATGTTGCCCACCAGATGAATTTTTCAAACAATTCATTTGTAATTTCAAAATTCTTCAGTTTGAGATTGTTACAAAATGGGACTTTTAAAACGCATTTTATTTACGAGTTCCAGATATAATATTAAATTGTTTTCGGAATGAACGTTACAAATACAATCCTCTACTACATTTACTCCATTTTCTCTGTAGCTACACTAATGTTTATCCTATTCTACCGTACTACAACGTTGTTCGACTAACATCATTGAATTCGGTCACCGTTGCATTATTAACTACGCTGATAGACCTGGAGTACCTGTACCAATACATATGTATACGTATATATGTGTTGAGCCATGTATACGTACGTTGAGCTATGGAGGCATTTCTCTATGTTAGCTTACGTCATGGTCTGGTAGTCTTGGCACTAAATAGTGTTACGTTTGTAGAGACGAATTCGTTATTATTTTCACTTTACTTGATCTTATCGCGGTAATCTCTGCCAGATAACCTTAGGATAGGCGGATGTAATGTCTGAATAAAATGCGGGCATTAAACGATGTATTTACTGCTAATACACGGTAAAAACAACAAAAAACATCAACACCAAATAACTGAATAACCAAATAGACAAATAGACTTATTTCAAAGTCATTGCCTAGATATAATACTGTTACGTTATTATACTGTGACCTGTATATTTTCTACACTATTATATCGACCGCATAGTATTCAGGAATCAGCCACAAATTAATACACAGTTTTTGTGATTGCTGGATTTATTAGATGCCCTATTCTTATTTCAGTCTTACACAAAAAACTGTAATAATCGATTAATCAATCGATCATGAAGAAGCCCAAATAAATAGCAGATATTAACAAGTCGTTACAATGATAACAATGAAATCCGAAGCAAAGTAGTTTATCAAATAAACACATCATTAATCTTAGCTTAAACTTTTACAGAAGAAAACAAAACACTACAAAGAGAATATTATCAAAAGAAAGCAGAAAACATTCTTTCAAAGTCACACTTGATCATTTTTTGTTGCACACCCCGGGTCCCTACAAAAGTGTATGTCCTGGCATCGTGCCCAGATTTCAGGAGAAATTCCAGTAACTTGAATTGGCATTTTCCTCAAATAACAAGAAACCTTAATAACATTGGACTAGTCTTTCCAAGTCAAATATTTAATTCTCTTGTGTAATTGTATCTTTAATTAGTTTTTTGTTAGCCTACTTTGTTGGTGAAATAAATAAATAGGTTTTTATTCTGGGAATACCATCTCTTTCTTAATAAAGGAATCTAATTATTTACCTTAGCGGTGGTAGCAGCAAACAAACTCTTCAAGTAATTACTTAAGTCTATTTCCTATTTCTGTGCAGGTGTACACCTGCCCAGTACACAGTAAATGAACCGTCAATTTTGCACAATAGCGTTTTCAAGACATGTTGGTGTTGCCACAAACCCTGCTCATCATCGATGCAAGGTTCGTGGTAGCACTGTCTGCTTAACACCAGACTACCAGCTAGTTACAAATAACAGTATTAAAATGCTTTTACGGCTAAAATGGTGACGAAGAACTCCTGGAAATAGGCCAGTCCCAAATATTGAACGTTTTTACAAGATCATATTTATGAAGCTAGAATTATTGCAAACCCAAATCGCTAGAATTTAATATCTCCATATTTATGAATCAAATATGAGAATATTTGATTCTAACGCCTAAGGGATATTGAAACACATCAAGCATTCCCTTATCCCATCTAAACGAGTGTCTCAAAACTGGATAATCTTATATCACGTTAAATGTAAGCTTTTATTAGTAATTGTCTGAGCAAAATAACATTTAACTAATCTAAGATAAAAGATGAAACGACAGTTTAAAATCGAAAAACAAAATACAATTGAATTTTTTTTTTCAATTGTATTTTGTTACAGCTAGTAGCTACATTTGTGGTTTAAATAGATTTTTATTATTATATTTATCTTTTATATGGGTAGATTCTTTTCCTCTAGATTTTGTGAATGTGAGAACCTTGTAGGCTTAACAGACTGTATATCTGTGGTCCATTTTCTATTTTGCTAAGTATCTGGTACTTTTTGATAGGCCTACACTGTAATCTCATACCTATTATCACTGTAATTAAAAAAAATCCTTTGTAAAAACCATTTATTTTTAAAAGAGTAACCGTGGAGTTTCTTGCCGGCTCTTCTCCATAGGAAACGACCATTTGGAACCGTGCACCTAGCTTCTGACGTTTCATAAGTGCTCTTGTTGGTTTATGTGAAATGAAATAATTTGAAACAGGCTTTCAAAAACTGGGGATAAATGTATAGAAAGTAACACAGACAATGCTTACATAATTTAAAATAGCCGCAACACTTAATCTCAAACAAAATAGCGTTCTTAAAAACAAAAAGAAACGTCTTAAAAAGCAACCATTATGGAAATTAATCTAAATTATAATACCATTAAGTAAAACAAATTAGGTTCTGTCGTGTCGTGTCGAAATGATAAAAAAGATACCTCCGCGTTATGATACATAGGATACTTAATTTCAAGTGCTCCGACGCACATAAAGAGCGAATTTAATCAAGCCGGCTTTGGGTGGGGTTTCAGTGGCAGCGGGGAGCATTGCAGTGGCTTTGTATTTTTAACGATCTGACACTGGCCTAGAAAATTCTGATTAGATTGCTTAGATAATTATAACGAACATGAATTTTTGTTATTGTACCTACCATTGTTAAGCTATTGCATAGCTTCTATCGCGGGCCTTGAGCGTGGAGACCTAATCCAGAAATTCCGTAACGAAAACACCTAAACCTAAGGAGAGTGTTTTGTATTTAAAATTATGTTTAACTGCTTGACAACAAAGTTCAAATTTACTTAGACGAATGATATATCGAGAGTGTTGTATTAAAAATTATGTTTAACTGTTTGACAACAAAGTTCAAATTTACTTAGACGAATGATCCTTGACTATTAATAGTTAAGTTAAAACCTTTTTATTAGTTTGATGTTCCCATTACGTTGTGTCAAGTTTTAAAAACTATAAATGTGAATAACAGTTCCTGTCAATGTCACCATTGCTATTTCTTGTATTCGGGTTAATATTTTACAATTGCATAAGTTGATAAAAAATGCTATGCAATAGCTTTACCGCGGCAGTCTCCGAGTGCCACACTTTTTTTTTTTTGCGTCACCCAAAAGTTGACAGGTACAAAACGCATGGCATTAAATCCGCCACTGTAAATAAATAAGTCAATAAACATGAAGTACAAGAGAGAAGCAAGAATGCCCTGCAGCAGACAAACAACACGGTCGAGGTCGATGTCAAAGGGTTGAGTAAAATACACAACATAATATGCATTCATCATAATCATTTCAGCCGAAAGACGACAGATTTGTGTGGACGTCTTTCGGCTCCCCCAAACGTCGCCACATCGCATGGACCGGTCCTATGCTATTCGCATCCAGTGGATTCCTGCGGCCTTCACCTGACATGGTATATTGGTTCAAATAATACAATAGAAATTAAATACCTAAAT
Organism: Conistra vaccinii; assembly: GCA_948150665.1. NCBI lineage: Eukaryota > Metazoa > Arthropoda > Insecta > Lepidoptera > Noctuidae > Conistra > Conistra vaccinii. Next base: position 3,725,264 of record OX411326.1, on the reverse strand, counting down.
TATCAAAAAAATTATATCCAAAAACAGTTTTGTTGATTTTTTTTTTGTATTGATTGAAGGCATGATAGCGCACTATATCTTCTCTTTGTATCGATAAATTCTATTATTCTATATATTAGTACGCTGGGTTAAAATATCTACTACTGAACTGAAGTAATAATTATGTTGTTAGCATTCAGGATAAACTTGCTGTCTATACTCCTAATGCTATCCTGTATATTCCTTTAATAACACATAATATCACTGAAGTGGGGTAATAGACAACACTTTCTGCACGAGAAAGATAAGGTTTTAGAAAAAAATACAATAGCTAATATTCCGCTTCAATCCCCCACTAGAGCCCTACCCCAACCCGTTAGAACTGTGCCTGATAGTCGAATCCCAAATTGGGCCCGTCCCGACGCACGCCATTTTATTGTTTTTCCCGCTCTTTCCGCGCCAGCGCCATGTTTTGTTCGACGTTCGTTTTTAGCAATTTTAATTACGTCACTACGAGGGTTTTTGAATTAAGAGTGCTTTTGGCGCGTCAAAGACTTTTTAGCAAGGAATACAGACGAAAAAGAGCAGAAATTAATAATTGAGGAAGAGTAATTTAAAACTCCATTTAAACATCTCAATCTAGATACACCATATAGGTAATAAATCTCAATGAGAAATAAATCAGTCAAATAAAAAATAAAACTGGTGGTAAATCTTTAACACGAATAAACTTGTCACCTTGCCTTTAGTGGGCAAACGCTTTTTATTTTACCATTTACACACGTATTGCAACCTCATCGCCCACTTTCCTTAGTCGTCCTAATCAACTGACAGCTGTCAAAAAACGGTAACTCATTCCCCCTCCGTTTACCATGTCCATCACTATTAAGGCCCACTTACACGACACATCAAACTACGCTGTAATGCATCACTCCAACAAAAACTTGCTACAAGCGCCACAAACTTTCCTGATCTATTTTGTTCAATGCTCGAAGTCACTTTGACAGATACTAAAGAGAACTTTTGTCGTAAATTTCGAGTTTCTACTACAAAAGTGTCAGTTAGTTTCTATGAAAAGAATAAGTTTTATTCGTATCATGAGGGAGTCGTCTGGGGGTGTATTAATGTGATGTGATAGATGAAGTGATTTTATTCATGTACTATTCATTGACGACTTTGTTGCGATCTGTTATGTGAAAGAGTTAATGCATTTCCAATTCCTAACTTTTGTAAAATAACCGCGGACAGAAACCATTTTAAATTTTGTTTTTAATTTTGTTTGGGAGTTTTTCAGTGTTCTTGATTCATCAACTTGTACGGCATTTTGCATACCTCAGATAGCACTAAAAAAACTTTATCTCTGGCATCTTCAAGATTCTCAGCTTCAAGCCGTGTTCTCACCAAACGAATATTCAGCCACCAACTGTGAGCGTCAAGTTGAAAATGTATGAAAAACAACTTCGCCCGCCGAATGTCTTTTGTTTTTTACTTGGCCGACAATACGTTTGGTGTACGCAGCCCTATGCGCTATGTCTTGGTTTTTTATTTGGTCTCAGGGGTACCTGACTTCTCAGTAGCAGCCTAGATTTGTGCACGGTTGATAGCAATAGGCTTATCCCTATTACATGAGTCTTAAACATAACTGGCGGAATGTGGGCGTATGTTACTATAGGTACGCCTTTGCCTAACTCTTCAGGAATACAGGCGTATGTTTCAATTACAAATAAAAACATCACACTACGAAAACCACATCGCAATCCTATCATACTTCAAACCACTTATGAACCATTAGGAATTCTAGACACTTAGCCACTAAAGAAATCGCGAACGATACATAAATACACAGTAAATATCCTTCAATATCGCTCAAGAGGCTTCATGTGGGTTCCTTCTCACTAATTAAGTCTATCCTATTACTCTGCTAATTGGGTACTTCACGACTTAAAGATTCGACATGTTTCTATGTGAAATTATGTCGTGTTTTCTCGAAATTGATTTTACAGAAATTGTTGATATAATCTTATGAAATTGTGGTGTGTCTCTAGTCTACTGAAATCAAGTTAAAGTTAAGCTTGATAGCAAACAATTAGTGGTAAGTTAACTTCGTCAGTTGAGTTGATTGTGTCAAGTGTCAGTTTCCTGTGTCGTGTTCTGAAATATTAATTGAATCTTAAAACATTAGAGGTGCGGAAAACCTCAAACGGCGCCAATGTTTGAGCCGTTTGAAGTTGAAACACTAGGGCCATGGGGTCCGAGTGTCCACTTAGTTTTTCGAGACATTACCAAACGGTTGGTCGTCTCTTCACGTGACCAGAGGACTGGCCTATTTTTGGGCACTTTTCCTGTTGACAGCGATGCGGACGAATTTTTTTAAGCCAATGATTATTTTCCCTCCTTTTTTATATGTATACTTGTACATATTATTATTATTATTTTAAGTCTGTACTTTATAAATTTTATTTTTATTTTGTTTATTAATCGGAGAAGCAACAGCAATTATGTAAAAATTATCTTGAAAAAAGTAAATAAAAACAGAAAATTAGTAAATTTTTGGCCAATTATTGACATAAATTGTCGCTGAGATACCATTGCGACTTGAATTTGTACGTTTTTTGTGTACGAGAATTTGCCTATTTTACTAAAAAAAAAACGAAACTCTGATGTGTTTTCATGTAATTAAGCTAGTTAATATCGACCTTATTAACAAAACATTACCACATGAACTCACAAGCAATTAAGTTCTACTACTACCCCAGCAAACAAACTCACAGACAAATTATAGCAGGAGCCATTACACAAATCATATGAAAACATAATCAAAGAACGTTTAATTTTCTTGCCGACCTCTCGGCAATCTAATATCTACTAAAGATATAAGAATTTAGGTGAATGAAAAGAAAGCGGAGGCACATGAATAATGATTGTGTTTTTGTCTCCGCATTTCATGGAAGGGCTCGGCTATAATCGTATATCGTATGGTCCCCAACATTCTTGAGTTATGGACACCGCAGGAAAACATTTTGTGAAGACCAGTGCGTGTTTAGGCTTTCTACAGACTGAGATGCTGCGTGAAATGTGTTGCTTTATATCGGCGATCAATAACATTGCTTTCAAGTTTTGATAAATATTATATGTATTTTCTGCTTTCCACGGATTTTACGCCAATTTAAACCTTTGATTGCATTTCTTTGAAACCAGGCTTAAAATAATTGAACTAAAAATAATATGATTAATTTGAATAAATTGGTTCGAAACAATAAATTATTGGATGTTGCAATGAAACAAACATTTCGTGTTACTATTTTTTTTTGTTTAGTGCTCTATTAAAAATATTTTGAATAGACTGTATTCAAAACATTAATAGTTTCTAAAATAGTGTTTCCGCCCGACTGGGTTTCAATTAATATTTTCCGTTGCGTGATAAATATTTTATCAAACTAACGCTTAAATGGATATCTAAAAACTGATTGCTTACATCAATTTCTAGTAATTTTTTATTGTATAGTACACTCGAGAGCAATGAATCCGGGTCACTTAAAGAATCCTAAAAATCTCGGAAACTAAAAATGCTAGGTTAATGCAATAAATTGTATTTAATAGACAATGTAATACTCCTTAAATGAAGGTATTAAAACTTCTTAGTTATTGTAAAGTTATATCATAAAAAAATCAAATTTGAAAAAGGGCCACTTTCGAAGATGGAACTACGAAATTACAGCATTTGGTTTTGCTTTTGTTTGTAATCTGTCATTTATGTGGGTACATAAACCATGTTGATAGTGCTCTATATTCATTATTCAAGCTGAAATTATGTCGCTTACGCCCGAAGAATGCACCAGAATACTTACAATGCTGGAAACCGGCCGGAGTCAGCGCGATACAGCCAGGACTGTCGGTGTGTCGCTGTCAACAGTACAAAGAGTTCTCCGACGTTACGAAGAAACTGGTTCTAACCTACGCAGACCAGGAACGGGCAGAACCAGGAGTACCACAGCACGAGAAGACCGATACTTGGTGAATACCATGCTTCGAAATCGCTTTCTCACAGGAACTGAACTCACAAATCAGTTTCGACGCCTCGGAGGAAGTAACCCAAGTGCATGGACAGTAAGACGTCGGCTTGCTGAATCTAACTTAAAACCCCTTAGACCTGCAAACGGCCCTAAACTGGAGCGTGGGCATCGTATTTCAAGACTAAGATATGCCCAGAGCCACGTAAATTGGAGTATTGAAGATTGGTCAAAAGTTATGTTCTCCGACGAATCAAAATTTATGCTCTACAAGCACGATGGAAGACACAGAGTGTATCGAAGACCAGGGGAAAGATTCAAGCAAGCATGCATCGAAGAAAAAGTAGCCTACGGTGGTGGGTCTGTACTTGTGTGGGCCGGAATTTCTTCTGAAAGTCGCACAGAGCTGGTGATCATAGAAAACGGCTCTTTAACTAGCGTAAGATATGTGGAAGAAATCCTCAATGATCACGTTGGTCCATTTATGGTCAATTTAGGTGAGGATGCTATATTTATGCATGACAATGCCCGACCTCATACAGGTAGGATTGTGAATGACTACCTTCAAGAGATGAACATTACTCGTATGGAGTGGCCAGCGCGCAGCCCGGATATCAACCCGATCGAGCATGCTTGGGACGAGCTAGGCAGATGCGTAAAACAACGAAACCCTCCCCCAATCACGCTTCGTGAGCTCAAAATTGCTCTCACAGAGGAATGGGAGAATATTCCCCAAAATCGTATAAGGAACTTGGTGTACAGCATGCCAAACCGCGTAAACGCAGTAATGGAAGCACGAGGAGGCAATACGAAGTATTAAAATTCAAGAAAATCGTAATAAAGTTCAAAAATTTCATGTTTCCTATTTTTGTTTTAAGGAGAGATCAGCAGTTTTTTTCTTTATGTAATTTTGTGTTAATAAAATGTATGGTGACTCATATTTTTTTTACTTTCATTTAAGGAGTATTACATTGTCTATTAAATACAATTTATTGCATTAACCTATCATTTTTAGTTTCCGAGATTTTTAACATTCTTTAAGTGACCCGGATTCATTGCTCTCGAGTGTATTTTAGGTGCAGTACATAAATACCGATTCTGTTGGTCTAGTGGTCACAAGCGCTACTACTGAGCATGAGGTCCTGTCTTCGATTCCCAGTTCGGGTAAAGTGTTATTTGGTTTATCCAACAAGAATTTCTCAGTAGCAGCCCGAAGCCTGGAGTTGTACCCGGTTGATGGGAATAGGCTCGCCCCTATTACATGGTACTTAAACATAACTAGCGAAATGTGGATGTACTACAAGTAGGTACTTCTTTGTCTAACCTTTCGGGGAAATACGGGCGTATGTAAAAACCTTTTCGAAATATGGAGTTGTGAGTGAAAATAATTAAAAATGAAACACAATGGGATGGCAAGAGATAGTTGGTCGGTATGAAAAACTAAAGAGCTCTTAGAGACCAAGACTAAGCAATCACAGACAAATAGAATGTGTAAGTTACTCAGAACTTTCCAAAGATGGTGCACTTCTTCCAAGTTTTAAAGTGGAAGAAGCAACGCAAATGCTTTGCACTTATAATTGTATTCATGAGAAAGTTGTGCAATAAAAGTTACTAAACGCCATAAAAAGGAAAGTTGGTAGTTATTGTTTCTGCCTATTGCAAATTGTAAATTGGTGTTTTCAGAAATAATGCTGAATTTTATACTACTGACTCTTTCAAGCAGTTTTCAGAGAAACGTTCATTGAATTTAGTTAATATCGATTAACAAACCTACAATTTTTTTTTATGCCTTTAAAATATAACCTTTTTTTGGCACTCTGTATTTTCTTTAAATTCATATAATTTTTCTTTTACTCTAATAGGCGATTCCTATAATTTACGGGCCGTTAATTGTTAAAATTAGAACTCCTGTATCTTTACCAATAATGAAGCTATGACCTTAAATTTTTGTATTGACCCTAATTTTTGTATTCCCTTAAAATTAGCTTACGTATCTATTTATTTATGCCCAGTTTGGTACATTTTTTTTAACCATTGGTAAGAAATACGATTCGTTATGGAATATAGGAACCGAGCATAGATATTATGTCTATCTATCCAAATTTTCAACCTGCAGTTATTTTCAAACTGCAAACTCTCTCGTTCCATTTTCAAACCAAGCAAAATAATTTAATAAGACTCTTCACTGCAGCATTTAGTCAGAATTAAAAGACAATTACTCACTCAGCCACCCTTGCTTAACAAGGCTACCGCAAGGTTCGCGTTAATTTCAGCAGCGTCCCTCCTCATCGATCGTGGGCAACCGACTTAATCCCGGCTTAAGTCGCGCGTCATTGCGATGTGTAGCCTCGTGTGTGACCGGCCTTAGCCACTGCCCATAAATACTTTACTGTGAAGAAATTCTGGAAGTAATTGAAGTTTGTGGAGTTTTGTGTTTTTGTATAATATAGTGTCGATAAAAGTAATTTTTCTGGGCTTCTATAAATAATATTTTATTTTGTGATGATGCTGTACAATTTTTCGGAGACAAATATTAACTGACGACGTATAATGAAACGTACATCAGTGGTAGCAATTTGACACTGACAGCGACTTTATGTCGTATAGCGTTAGGTAAGACTGATTTTCGAAATGCGGTTGGCTGTACAGTAGGGTGGATCGTTTTTTTTTTTTTTATTATCTTTGGTGCGGGGTGTGGATAAGATGCTCTAGGAGGAGACAATTAAAAGTTAATAAGACATTATTATGATATTTTAAGTGAAAGTACTGCCACAAGTATAATGAAGTTTTCATTAATCGTCTAAATCTAGGATTCAGTCTGAGCTTAATTAAACGATTTTTGTTAATGATGTACAATGTTTATTATTTTTTTAATACTTGAAACTAGAACTATAATTATAACTAATAATAAAAAATGCAATAATCGACAAAAAAAAACTACAAAAAATAAATGAAAAAATAACGAAATTCAGGAAATCACATAGTTTTGTAATGTTTTTTTGTTGTGTTAAAGACCGGCCATGATACGACACGATTGAGGTTTGTTTCTGATCCATCCTTCACGTTTTTCTGACCCACAAACTGCAGAACAGGATTCTGTGACCAATTTGATGCATCTCTCAGTAGCTTGCGTGTGACATGGCATCAATCGGAATAAAGGCAAAATTTAAGTTTCAACTACATAATTATGTCCAGATTTTTTATGGCTTCGTAAATGATCTCATGATCGACTGGGATAAGATTTCGGAACCACCATTGACTAAACAAATAGCAGATAGAGCATCTTTTCCACACCCCGCCCCAAAGATATATAAAAAAAAAACGATCCATGCTACTGTACAGGACTTTGAAGTAACATGTCAGTAAGTTTCTTTATTTAATCGTGTCCTGATCATTACATCGGTGAAAGGTCTACCTACGCATCTGAAAAAGCTTTATTAGGGCACAAAAACACTTCTAACTAAAGTTGCGTTGGTACCTAAAACACAAGCATCCTTAACCCCATTTTTGTGTAGAATTGAGCAAAACGACTAAGGGCTCTTGCAAACAGGTACGACGCAATTCTAGTAGATCAATTTCTATAAAAAACTTCATGGAAATTGTCTTACCAGGATCGCGTCGCGCCGTCGCGTCGCGCGTGTTTTGAGAGCCTTAAAATCCTTTTCTTTTACAAGCATAATTCGCTTCGCAAGTGTGCCATCGCTTTATATTTCACCCTCAACCCCCAATTATTTTGCGATTCTATCATTATAAGGAAATAGGAGATCAGAAAAATAAAGAGCTTCATACTTTGTGTGCCTTTGACAGTTCGAATAACAGTGAGCTTACGAGTGACCTCAATATTATACAACTGCTTTCATATTGCTGAAAATAAAGACTCAGAATTCCCACTCTGTATTAGCCAAGTAAAAATACTGAAGATTTATAATCGTCACTTAGCACGTGATTTGGCTAAGACATGTCCCTATTTCTATCTTGCATGTGTAGTTTGATAGTTGTGCGGCAGTGTCACGTTTACTATAAGTACGAGCTAAGTAACATTTGTAGATCTCGGCCTTAAATAATCAATGTAGGTCAAAAGTGAGATAGATTTTCGAAAAAAATAAACTGCTTTTTACGGTACTAGGCGTTCGTTCAGTGCACCTTGAAGCTTTATGACAAGCTACCAAAAGGAACCTGCTAACTGGCAGATTTTTTAACTACGGCACGATATATTCTGGCACATGCTGACTCGAGTAAAGAAAGTGCTAAAAACGAATAGCGTAATTCCTGGTTGTGTATCTGAAGGCCAATTTCTCGTTTAAAAAAAAACCGTTCAAATCCAATCAAATTCGCAATTCAAAAATTCCAAATTTAAATTATTTGTTTTCACATAAACCTACATCGGCACTTATGAAACATCAGAAGCTAGGTACACAATGTCAACTTACAATCAATGTCAAAAACTTGGCAAAAATTGAGGTAAATTAGAGGTTTCTTTGTCCCTCTATTAGTCACAACTACAGTCCGGCCGTCAAAAGAATGCGTTCCTGAAGCCTTTCAGTTGGGCAATTTGTAGTACTAATAAGGATCAAATTCGCAAAACACATAATTATTATTCGTTAGTATGAAACTGACAAGTATCAAGAATGCATTCTCTCGATTGCCGGGTTGTTACACTACACAATACGAAAAACGAAACAAAACGTCTCTAACCTGGTCCATTTTCAAACGGAACAGACATGTAACCGAACAGAATTTCTGTCTTCGCTCCATTTCCATACTTTCTATAAAGTGGACCTTTTGCACCTGTCCATTTTCTCATATTACTCCTAATACTACCTGTAAGAGGGACCCTCTTTTCTTTCGACAGGTACCTACAGCCAATAAGAGAATTTTGGGCTTTATCAACGTTGTAAATAGGATGGCTTTGTCGAAGCCAAAGTGTTGACATTTTCAGGAGTTGTTGTAATAATGCAAGAGAATTTTGGAAGTTTTAGCTTAGTTTTAGTTGCCTAATTGGCAGTGTTAGTAGTTCAGTATTTATGATATACTGATGTCCACGTGTAGCCCATAGTTTAGTATCCACAAAATTCAAGGTCAAGTGACTAGTTGATAGAAAAACTTGTGAGGTTAGTTCGATTTGCAAACTTCTAGAATGGATAAGTTAAGTTAGGATTTTATATAAAAAGACAAGATTGTCTTCTCTTCCAAGGCGTCTGAAGTTTAGAACTCTCTTTACAAACTCGACCTTTATGAACTACTAACTTCCACCAGCGGCTTCGCCCGCGTGATAGCTTTATAAATTATAGCCTATGTTACTTCATAATCACCCTATTAATGTTCCCACTGCTGGTATACAGGCCTCCTCTCTGTGAGAGGGAGTGGGCTGTAATCTACCACGCGGGCTCAGTGCGGTATGGCAGATGTCACATGTCTGGCAATTTTTTTGTTCTAAGACATGCCGGTTTCCTCACGATGTTTTCCTTCACCGTTTTGAGAGCAGTGTTAATGAAATTATTTACACAAAGTAAAACGCCTGCTTGGGTTCGAACCCACGACCTACAACTAGTAAGTCGGGGCCGTTACCACTGGGCCACCACTGCTCATTCTATGTTACTTGATGATATAATATAGCATTATACGGGTGAAAGAATTTTTAAAATCGGTCGAGAAATTTCATTACAAACAAAAATACAAATCTTTTCTCTATACACCGTGAAATTTGAATCACAGTTTTGCTAGAACAAACGTTGTTCAGACCATGGTCTACTACCATTCTATACCATTCAATAAAAAAAAACGTCCGTGGTATTTGAAAAAACACAAAAAAAGACTGATTTATTTATTTGCATTTCGGCCCGCATTGGCCGGACATCCTTGTAGTCCACGTGGACTCTTCATAACTCTTTTGAATGCCATTTGCTACCGCAATGAGTCCTTAGATGTTACGGTTAATGTTTGAACACGTTTGAGCAACATAAGACTTATTTGAGAACGCCTAGTTTAGTTTGTTTTAATAACATATTGGACGGTATAGAATGGTAGTAGACCATGGGCTGAACAACGTTTGTTCTAGCAAAACTGTGATTCAAACGCGGTGTATAATATTTCTAGCTGCGCCTCACGGTTGCACCCTCATAAGTCCCGATTCCGTGAGAATATCGGGATAAAAAGTATCCTATATCTTAATCCAGGTCTTGGTATACCCATGTGCCAAATTTCATCTAAATCCGTTCAGCCGTTTTAGCGTGAAACCGTAACAACTGTAGTGGTACGTAACCCACACACGCACACAACCTGCGAACTCAAGTACTTAAGAGGGTTTACGTCGTACGGCATTTCATACAAACTTGCGAGCCCTTATTTTTCGAAATGACTGAACCGATTTTAATGAAACTTCATATGCATAGGTTCTTAACTAAGTTTTTAGACCTTTGTATCCTGATACAAAGGTCTAAAAACTTAGTTAAGAACATTTTCGAAAAATAGTGTTAGAGCCAAATTAGACCGATTTTAAATTTTCTATAGAAACAAAGATTTTCAGTTATCTGTTTTTAAATAAGACATTTCGAAAATGTTCTTAACTAAGTTTTTAGACCTTTATATCCTGCATATGCGTATGAAGTTTCATTTAAATCGGTTCAGTCATTTCGAAAAATAAGGGCTTGTAAGTTTGTATGAAATGCCGTACGGCGTAAACCCTCTAACGCCCGTCTGTTAGTTCAGACAGTTCGAATACGATACGACACACAGTCAGTCATAGCCGTTAACCGCGTCACTCGCGTCATTTTATAGCATCCTACTAATCTTAGTTACTTGTTTATAAAACATTTTTAGTTATAGCAACCTCATTATTAAATTCATTGTGTAACATTGAATAAACATTTCATTTCATATACTATAGAACCTATATCACACCCTAACAAAAGTTCTTTAAAACAAACAGTCTCACTTTCGCATTTATTATTATTATAGAGGTCTCCGGAGGGGAGTAATGTAGCGGTTACATCGCCACAATAGTTAGGATTATTAGTGTAGACTATGTCTATGTGTGAGAGCAGTGGTGGCCCAGCGGTAACGGCCCCGACTTACGAGTTGTAGGTCGTGGGTTCGAACCCAGGCAGGCGCTTTACTTTGTGTAAATAATTTCATCACCACTGCTCTCAAAACGGTGAAGGAAAACATCGTGAGGAAACCGGTGTGTCTTAGAACCAAAAATTCGAAGACATGTGACATCTACCAACCCGCACTGGGCCCGCGTGTTAGATTACAGCCCACTCCCTCTCACAGAGAGGAGGCCTGTGTCCCAGCAGTGGAAACATTAATAGGCTGATGATGATGATGATGACTGTGTCCAAACCTTCGGGAAATATAAGCACAATCAAACTAAGATGACCATAGAATTAAGCCTCTATTATGTGAAGTTTTACCAACTACACAGTCCAATTTCTTTCAAAGACCTTATTATCTTACCCTCCAAGGTCAAAGGGTCACAGTTGACCAATTCTCTCTCCCCGGTCTCTTCGCTCCCTATTCAGTGCTTCCGGCGGCCATTCTTATAAAAAGGTATTGAGGTCATTCCGCCATATCCTTTCCCAGGAAGATTTGTTATGTTTATTTATTTACGAATCATTTGGCTTATTTTTTGCTCAATTTGTTCTGGGGTAGATTTTGCAAGTTGGTTTTTTGTGGTTGAAGAGCATGACTGCAAAATGGCAATATTTCTAGAATTTGTGTAAAGTGTATCTAGTCTATAAGTGGAAAAGAATAAGAAAAGTGGGAAGTGGATTGTGTGTGTGCGGTTGTGGTGGTGTGTATTGGTGGGTGTAGAGTGGTGTGTGTGTGTGTGTGTGAGGAAAGTGGATCTTTTTGGAAGTCAAAGGAATTTATGACATCATTTTGTACAGCGCAGTAAAAGCTAGTTATTGCATTTCTTCTATTTTGTTGCTTATATAAAAACAAGTTATTTAAGGCGCGGTAAGGAGCAAATCTTTAGGTATTACAGGAGGTAAAGCGACGGTCACCATCGCAGTATACAAATACGGTTGAAAATGGCGATGCATTTATCTTAGTTGAATCTCGTGTCCGCCAATAATATGAATGTTATTTCGCAGTTTTAATTTAATTAACATAAACCAGCAAGTTAAAATATTTTAATATTTTTTATTTTTTTTGAGCTTTTTATAGTTAAAAAAATATGAATAGTTGTCGCTCAAAATGTTGATCATTTCGAGACGAAAATGTTTTTTTTTGTGGTTTAACAGCGTTTTATTTTTTTAAATGCTATGCCATTTCTATAACATATCTTTGAATAAGTTTTTTTACACTTGACTTTTATACAAATTATTTTTAGGGCTTGTAATATGTAACAATACGAAAAAGTGGACATTTACGGTATCATTAGGCAACGCCTTATGTCTATTATATGACATTTTCTTAATTCCATATTTTTTGAGTTTTCGGATTAAATTCCGACTTTAAGGTTTTGAAGAGTGGGTTAAGTGGTTCCATCTCACAGGTTTCATGACCCAAAGAAGTTAAATCACCAGGCGTGTAATTTACGAATACTTACTGCACTGCTGCAATTCTTAGACGCGGTACGACACTTCAGAGTACTATTCTGGGTCGTCCGTATTCCATAAAGGACAATACATCGTAAAAGGGGCCATGCCATGAAGTGTTATGGCCAGTCATTGGGACGAGAAATGGTGGTACACACCTTGCATACCCTCTCTCCCCTACTAATATTTAGGATGCGAGAAATTGGTGAGATTCTTTTCTGATTTTGAAAACTTTTTCTCAATTTTCTAAGACGATACAAAAATCAATATGAATAATTTAGATTACCTCAATTTAGTAATATTATCTGTCTGACCCAAAAAACGAAGTAAGTAGTAAATAAAGTATTTATCCAAAATCCGAACTAAGTAGGTATTATTGACAACAATAAGGGTCATCAACTTATTATTAATTTATTGCCAACAATAGTGCGAACTAGAAAAAGGTTGAATATTCTTCTAATTTTAGTTAGTTTGGCAACCACACGATGACTAGTATCGAACACGATGAGTGTTCGCATGTGCGTACCATTAACCAAAATCAAACACTGTGTTCGTCAAAAATTATCGTGGCGATCCAATTTCGAATCCATGGCTATTAAAGAGATCGGTTGACCACAAACACAAGTTACAAGTCGAATTGTATATCGATTCGATCTATGGTTGTATATCGTATGATGTTCGATGTTCGTGTTCACCGTGTTTTGCTCGTTCGTGCTTATCGGAATAATAAATCATTCTATCATTTGCAACTGTACCATATTGCCATACAAACTTGATACAGTTACCCAGGAATAGTTTTCTATCAATTGTGACGATACAGACATATGACAGCGACGCTCCTGAGAAAATAACATCTTAATACATGAAAGAAAGAAAATAAATTTATTTGACACAGGTTAAGGCACAAAATATTCACACAAGAACAAAAGTAAACATAGAAAGATTAAAACAGTATTGTGTACCTCACGACTGCGCCAAATAGGCCCAGTTCAGCATAAATGCCAGGCAACTAGTGCCTGACGCTGGTTTTCAACTGAACCTTATGATACGAGTACGTCTTACGAATGTAAATCCTACATACATACAGACTAGGCTCAACTCTCAACACACCTTCCCACAATCTATCACGGTTGGTATACGACAATATTTATACCGAGTTGGAATATCGTCGTATTCGAAGTCGGTCCATTCTCAGTGGAAGTGTCAAGTCTCTCAGTAACAGATAGTAGTCTTCAGCTGAAAACTTTACTCATAAACATGTCGACTGCCTTTATAAAGTGCGCGCCCAAGTTCGGGCCGACTGTCACACCGCAGTGTAAGTAGTTGGTGGAGTGATGAGTTTGAGAATGTTCGCTTAATGAGGAAGGCTGAGCATTGTAATGAAAATTTTTGAAGCATATTCTCTTTGATAATATAAAAAAGTTGCAATAAATCGTAAGTTACGTGGTATTGGCAGCTAGATCAAAACGCATTATTGTTTCAATTTTTTTTCTAAAATTAGGAGAGAATATGTCGTTATTTTGCAATTTAGTTTGAGTAAAATATCAATTATTTTTGTGAGAAGATTAATTTGCTTGTTTTATTTAAAAGCTATATTCAATTTAGTAGTCTAACTTTTTGAATATCAATTAAAGGTTTGATAAAAATATTATTATTTGCACTATTTATTTATTTTTATTTCCATTATTTACACATAATATTGTTATGACATTTGATATTTAAGTCTTTGTTAGTAGCGTTTGTCGTGGTTATCTCCTAAAACTAAACTGAACCTTTGCAGAGATTTACTTTATGACGATATTTTGATAACAAACCAAAACTCATCCTTATGTTTGTGCTGTACATAAATATTTTTGGCGTGAGGCTAAAATTGGAAGTAAAGCAGCCATTTTGATTTTTCAATAAAATTCACAAATATTTACCAACAGCGCCACCTTATCAACGGCATTCAAATAACAAAATATTCATTCAACTTTACGTAGGTATTGACAGACACTAGTATTATTACGCGTTCACCATCGTACGGTGTGAGAGACGGCCATATTCGGTCGTCTCTACAAAAGCCTTTGGTAGAGTTCAGCCGACACGTTGTACTAGAAAAGTTTTTGAGTAAATACGCATAAGTTTCTTATACAGCGCTTTTTACGATAGTCTCATTTTATTGACAATCCCTTTATGTTGCAAATTAATTTGTTGCTCTCTGACTCGAAGGAGTCCTGAACAAAGGGCCTTGAATTATCGAAGCAAGAATGAAGAGCGAAATTGGAGAGTAGCCTTGGCACGAAATGAAAAAAAAAAACAGTATGACTAAAATGTGTTAAGAGAGGTACAATACAACGTTCTGGAATTATTTGCAGCTGCAGAATTTATGTACATGTATAACTTTTTTTATTCTATGAATAAATTGTTTTTGCCTAAAGTGATAAATATCAGAATCGGAGGATGCAGATGGATATTTTATGGTTACTAGAACTTTTTTTATGAACTATATTATATATATGAAAATATTATGATAGTATGGTTCATAATTATCTGTTTGTGACAAATCATTCCAACATCCAAAATATTTACCGACCTGAGTTCCAAAAACGCTCACTTGGCGATGCACTGTTACAATTTTAATACTAAATCTGCCAATGTCGTTCAAGTGAAATCGTTTATTTCGAGTAGCCACATAAAAGGCACTTTTGAACGTCAAGAAATAACAAGAAAATAGAATTAATTCTAGGTGCCCCTTCGAAAAGATAGTTTCATATAGAGAATAAGGAGCAAGAAACTCGTTTGACAATATTTTGCAGACATTAATTATATAATTACATGCGAAGACGATGCACCTAGAATAAAATAGGTAGCTTTTTGGCGCAGCCGTGAGACACACACTGTTGTCGTTAAAACATTGTTTTCCCTTTTCATTTTGTTATTTATATTTTGTGTTTCACGAACTTTGTTCAAATTAACGTAGTTCTTTCTTTCAAAATTACTATACCACAACACGTTAAAAGAATGAAAATGAAGCAATGACAGATAAATTAAGTATGTGATAGATACATAATGGTGTTCAAATATTTACAAATATTGTAAAAGTAGACGAATATCCAAAAAAAAAAATTGGTATAAGTCAGTGTGTGAGTTAAAGTTATCACAGAATTATGAATTTACATTTTCTTTCATTTAATTGCACAAGGTATTTTGTTGTTACAGCCTGGACGACCGAGCTCTGCTCTGGTGAAAATAGAGAGTGTTCAATAGGAATGTTCATACTAATTCCATGTATAGTACAATAAATACTAATTGCATGCTGCCATGATAGTAGGTACTTACTAATTCCATGATGCCATGTCATTATTCGGTAGCCATCTTGTTCTAAACTTTGGGCGTCCGAGGTCGGCTTGGGTGAAAATACAGAGAAAACGAATTTCCCCAGATACTAGACCTAGTTAGATCGATTATTCGCCCCCGTAAACATATTGCAACTTTCATCGAAATCGTTAGAGCCATTTCCGAGAACGTGATTACAAATATATATATATATATATACATAACATAATCAGCCTAATAATGGTCCCACTGCTGGGAAACAGGCCTCCTCTCTGTGAGAGCGAGTGAGCCGTAATCCACCACGCGGGCCCGGTGCAGGTTGGTAGATGTCCCATGTCTTCAAATTTTTGGTTCTAGACATGTCAGTTTCCTCGCGATGTTTTTCTTCACCGTTTTGAGAGCAGTGGTGATACGACCTAAAAAGTCGCGGCCGTTACCACTGGGCCACCAATCTCTCTCTTCAATATATATATATATATACATAATTATATAAATGTTGCTCGTTTAATAGTATATGATAACGGAGGCTATGTTGATGTTCGTACTACTGGAGAGTTACTATAGATGTATTGTCATAGTTTCCCTGAATAAGCTAGAGGAGGACGTTGTGTTGACAAAACAGTTGTCTCAACACGGAAGCGTTTCTCATGAAAGTTTCAGTAATGAAGTTACGTTGCGAATATTTTTGCGAGATATGTACTCGTGACACTATATTACGTTTCATCATTAACTTTGATGTTACATATATTGTCATAAATGTTTATTGGATTATGCAGATTACTATTTCCGTGTATGATTCGTGAATGGAATACTTCAGGAATGATCTTTTTTCTGTATTGTTTTGTGACGTGGCGGTTCTATAACGAGAATAGTGTGTGCATAATAAAAGATAGTTTAGAAAATCCAAAAGTGCACGCCTCATACTTATCACTCATTCATAAACGAAAAAGAAATTCAAAACATATGTAGTTTAAAACTGAACAATTTATCACTTTTCATGAAGTCGTAATGTCAACGAATGACAAAGATATTTACTTGGCGCTTGCTAGGCAACTTACGGACATCAAGTCAAAGGCTGGAAATATTTAGTTAAAGATATTATATTTTAGTTAGTATTTTATTAATTATAATTAAACTACTTTCGAATAAAAGAGCCATTTTCAATAGGGTTCCTTCTACGGCTGAAACGAATGTATAAAAAACCGATGCTCAGTCATAAATCCCATTCTAAAGAGCAAATATAATATCTAATCTGTCAGTTTAAAATTGAGATGCATGATTCATATAAATTCTAGTTAGAGTTCAGGCCTAAGAAACCTTTTACGACTCCCTATAGACCTCAAGCAGACCAAAGCAAGGCTAATAATGCCTAGACATTTTGAAGGACGCACATACTCTTCCAAAAACAAATCGTCCTTTAATGTCATCAACGTACTTTAACAGAATGATATATATCTTTCCAATATGGCGGCCACGTGCAAGCTCGTCTGGATACTGGCAGATTTATTCGCCATGATCTTAGGATTTATATGATCATCCAGAATGAACGTATTGAGTGCGACATTTGAAATTAATAGTAGAAATTGGTTTGTGAGCATTGGCAACAAATTCTGTGCGAATTGGAATAGGTAGGTACTAGAGTAAACTAATGTTCATTAGGTAGGTATAGAATGTCATGTATGTATTTAAACCTCTAATAGCTCCCATTTTACGCTCCTAAAAATATAATTGAACACTAAAAATTGCGCCTCTTTTTGTGAACCTCGCATAATTGAAATTTTGTGGTTCTGAAAATACCAAATGGTCAAGTAACTGCGACCAAATTTAATGTAGGTTGATCGCGCGTCAACCCGGTTGGTCACAGATCTAACCCGTTTGGTCGGAGTACCCTAGTTTAGTTAACGCGATCAAATGTGAGAAAAGACCAGGAAAAAAAGCTCAATTATTAAAATAAGTGTGCATCATTAAAAGCGCTAACAGCTTATAGAGGTACCTTTATTTAAAAAAGTGTCCATCAATAGAAGATCAATAAGTTTTTAGATGATCAGTTCAATATTTCTAGTAAATATTTCTGCTCGCTATATTAATAGACAAGTATTGGATTGCGTTATTATTGCTTCGAAGTATTATTCAGTTTAACGCGTAATATAATAAATAATATGACTAAAGGTAGCACCGATTCCTCGATAATTCCTATTATTTTGCTAGATAAAACTAAAATTCATTCTAAATCTAATTAAAAAAATGCAAATCTGATTCAGATTTGAATTAAATTTGTAACATGGGTAGACAATGACCTGGACATAGGATAGTTTTTATCACGATATTCTTTCGGGATCGAGACTAATGTGGATAAAACCGCGGGCGCAGCTAGTTACAAGATACAAGTAACAGTGTAGTGGTTACACCGCCACATACGAACTACGCAACGAAGACATGACGTCACTCAATTCCTGCATCGCGCAGTTAGAGTTTACCGAGCGAAAAACATAAATAAGACTATCCGAAATCAACATAATTATGGACAGTTGCCCGCCAGATATAATACCCGTCTGGCCGGAGGATCCTTCCTTTTCTATGGTGGATGAGTGAACTTTACACCCTGTTCCTCATACCCCTAAAACAGCTTCTCGCGAATTGGCTCGTTCAGTCGTATTACAACCATTCTCGACATGCAAAGTATTAAAGTCGTCTATAAAATAGCGGTTTTTGTTTTTTTTACATTAACTTACTAAATGCAATGAGCTCTATTTCTGGTATTTTTTTCTTAAGATCCATTATTGTTTTTTTACCCGACTGCCCCAGAAGGAGGGTGTTGTTTTTCGAGAGTATGTATGTATGTATGTCTATTTCTTTGGCACGCTCTGTAGCCTAAACGGCTTGATGGATTTTAACATAGGAGGTGTCGTAAGATTCGTCTTAATTGTAGAAGTGGCATAGGCTATATAATATTTATGTATTGCATCTGCAAGTACAAAAAAAAAGGAGGGAAAGGTTTTTTTTTAAATAAATTTCAACAATATTGGTATCAAATAAAAGCTGGTAATGAGTAAATTCCTAATTAAGATATATTAATAAAACTAAAAAACTTGAAATAAAGAAAATTATTCAAAAAACAAAAAACCCGACTGCAAAAACACATACATAACTGAAAAGAGAAAAACAAGCTTTATAATCTTTAGAATTTTGGTATCGCAGGCGGGGACAATAATATTTACAATTATACTTTTCAGTTATGTGTTTTTGCAGTCGGGTTTTTTGTTTTTTGTTACCTAAGTAAATCGTAAGATATACATCGTGAGGCCATCTATACATATACATCCCTACCCTATTGTACCTTAGCTTTGAGGCATTGGATGATCTTTAAAAATTATGGAATGCAAATAAAGATTTGACTAATGCTTATAAACCTGTAAGTCAAAGAACTAAAAACTCTAAGACACGTGACATTCACCAATCCGCACAGAACTCGCGTTACGAATTACAACATTACAAAAAAAAAAAAATTGCTGATTGGGCCTCTTCTCGACCTCGATCTTAATTAATTAATTTTCACAGAGAGAAGGCCTGATTCTCAGCAGTTGGAACATTAAAGACTCATTTCGTAAAGCTCAAGTTTCCCCACGAGGCTTCCCCACATGTCAATGAAACTACCCACATATCGATATCCACTAACAAGCTAAACTTCTGAACTACAAGACAGAACATCATTATACTGTAGTAAAACTTTTAACTAACCACTTGAACTAAGTGGCCACATTGTTCTAAGTTTTTCGACTGAGACGGTTCAAATATCTCAGAATATAAACTATAGTGGAGCAACAATTTTGATACTTGTGAATTTGTTGGCTCGAAAGGTTTGTTTTTATCGGACTAAAGCCTTAGCCGGGCAAAGCTGAGCAGTGGTAGCTCAGTGGTATCGGTCCCGACTTACGAGTTGTAGGTCGTGGGTTCCAACCCAAAGCAGGCGCTTTACTTTGTGTAAATAATTTCATCACCACTGCTCTCAAAACGGTGAAGGAAAACATCGTGAGGAAACCGGCATGTCTTAGAACCAAAAATTCGAAGACATGTGACATCTACCAATCCGCACTGGGCCCGCGTGGTAGATTACGGCCCACTCCCTCTCACAGAGAGAAGGCCTATGTCCCAGCAGTGGGAACATTAATAGGCTTTATGTATGTATGTATGTAAGGCAAAGCCAAACGGAAGGGTTATGATTTTAGCAGTCTATGTATGTATGTTTGTATTTATGCGTGCTTTTTTATTAGAAGAAATGTTTGTTATTATGATTTTAGTCTGAGATTAAATGTAATATTCTTTTGATTGAACTATGTAAGCAATCTCCATAGTGTTTTTTTTATGTTAGAAAGTATCCACGTCTAGGAACGCTAAAAACGTAAAGGTTTGTAAAAAATGATGACAAAGATTGAATAAAAACTGCTATAAATCTTTTGAAGTTGGTTATAAAATGAAGACATTTATACCTACTAAGTACTGATCGAACTTTAATGTCGCTTCAAGAAAAATAGACGTAAAAAACCTTAAAAATTTATGTTCCCTGTGTCATGGAGACAATAAAAATCTCTTGCTTGAAGTACCTACCTACATATTATTTGCCATTCTAACGTTTAAGAACTCTTTCTGCCATTGCACAATCATTGAAAGGGCTTAAGTATACTTCTGCAAGGGGTCCTCGTACAATAATATTCAACATTTTAGTTGTAATATAAGTGGGAGCTACCCAACCATGTCTGAGCACTTGGAAGTCAAAAGCCGGAATATTTTCTAGTGAAGACGCGCTCTCTGAATACGAACTGGTTTATGATCCATCTTCAAAAAGGCCTAGTTTTTCTTACATATTCACTAAGAGAATTTACATGTTTTCTGTAGAAATGAGAATGTATAAAATATTCTTGTTAGATACCTCGAAATTCTGGGATTGGTGGTCGAGGTTTATTTTTAGAAAGGTATATGTTTTATTTGGTCTGGGAGGCTTGAAGCCAGTATAACAAATAAAATCTTGTAACAAAACGAAAACAATGATTTATTGCCTTATATATACAGTCTGTGTTTTCATTTATATTACACAAACATCATGAAGTGCCCTTCTGTTGTAACATAATATAACATGACGCCTATGTTTCTCGAAGGGTTGAGCAGAGGTGTATTACAGCCACATTTCGCGAGGAATGTTTAAGTCCCATGTTGTGTTTTCATAAATTCGTTGCTAAGTAATAACTGCCGCACGGATCGGTCCATCAGGTTAAGCTTTACTTGCCGGGGTTATTCTGTGAATGGGTGACCATCTTTACTTAACAAGATCTCTCCGTGCCTCGGAAAGCATGTTAAGCCGTTGGTCCCGGCTGTCATTCGTGGATCTTTGACAGAACTTGTTACGGGTCTTCAGAAGCACGAAAGTCTGATAACCAGTTTAACCAAGGGGTATTATATTACCCAGTAACTGGGTTGTGCGGGTCAGATAGATTAGGTTAGGTAAGTCTAGGCAGATGATGTGTATTGGCAAACTATGCAATCCAACACGCACACATACACACACTCTCACACCACACACCACACTCACATCACACGTACACAAACACACCAGATATACCATACAACAACTAAAATCACCTCCCAAGTCCCCACTCTGGAACTTGTATCCCGAGCCCCATCATACAGACTAACTGTATAGTTTGGGGTTCACTGGTAGATAATATTTTGAACCATAGTTATAGGTCATATTTTAAGCTACTCATTTCGTCTCAACTTAGTGTTAACCTGTAAACCTGCTCATTATATTATCTCGACAATAAGCTATTTATATTTCATTTTTTTTGTTATTGAAGTGAATCCTTGTTTAGGCGCGTTGAGCACATTTTGGGTGAACAAAAATCATGTAACTCGAGTCATCGTCACCTTTTTTTTTTTTTTTTTTTTTGGGTGGGAAATCATCCAATGACTTCTCCCGCTCTGGGCGGAGCGGAAGGGCGTGTCAGACTTTTACTGACTAAAACCCACCCGTGTTCCTTCCCTTGCCATGCTAGGGGCCACGGTTTCCCCTTGGGACTACCCGCAACCCCGGCAGGCATCGGCCCTAACGGACCCCGTCAGTTTTGCTGACATCTCTTTGAGGCGCGCGTGGAACACGACGCGCCGTCGACCCGGGCCTGGTCCGTATCGGACGGCGAGCTGCCCTCTGCTCTCCGTCCGCAGGCCCGCGCCTACGGTGGCCGGAAATCGGCTATCAATTCCCGACGCCCGGGAAGTCTCCTACGGCGGCGGCGGCTAGGGCTGGTAGGGCGCGGCCTCTGCCACTCCCTCGCGCGCTCCGCCTCCTCCTTCGCGAGCATTACTGCTTCGCAGAAGGAGGTGACGGCTTGCCATGCCCTCTCGCTCCGCACCATGGCCTGGACCAGGGCCGGACGCGAGAGGTCACTGCCGCCGATCGCCTCCACGAGGACACGGCGGTGGTCCACCCAAGCCGGGCAAATCTCCACCGTATGCTCCACCGTGTCCTCCGGACGATCCACACAATGGTGACACCCGGGCGTTTCCTCCCGCCTTATGCGAAACAGGTACCTCCCGAAACAACCGTGTCCGGTGAGGACCTGCGTCAGGCGGAAGGTGAGGACGCCGTGGCGCCTCTCAAGCCACTCCTCAAAGAGGGGACTTATCGCCGTAATTGTGGCGTGCCCAGAGTCATCGTCACCTGACGCTCGAACGACAGACATCAACGCGAGAATCAAAAAGTTACTTAACGAAAGACATCAACGCGAGAATCAAAAAGTTACTTAACGAAAGACATCAACGCGAGAATCAAAAAGTTACTTAACGAAAGACATCAATGCGAGAATCAATAAGTTACTTAGTTTTTACTTCTATCGGCGGTTCCAAAGACTGCCCGATTTCTTTTTCCTTAGCCGTCCCTTAGTTTTCTCAGGTAGGTATATCTCGTATCTTCCTGTTCCACTATCTCCCAAACCTTTTAACAAGCTCATCTTAACCCGTACAAAAGAAACAAAGCTTCATAATTACCTCCATTTCGCTCACAAAAAACTCGCTTTTCTGTAACAAATTGACACAATAAAGAGCTCACATGCGCGACGACCGGTGACGTATTTTTTCAGCTATGACGTCACTTCCGTCGCCCGACAGTTGATTGATGACGTAGAAGTCATACCAGGGGATTGATAAATGTTAACTGACGGGGGTACTCGTATTGGGTAGATAATGGTTTGTGATATGGATTCGAAGTTTGTGAGGCGGGAAGCGTGCATAATAGTTGGAGTTAGTCAGTTTGTTGGTTGGTGGGAAGAGTATTTTTTGTTTTTGGTCTTGGTCTCTTTTACATAAAAACTTTAACCTTCACAAGACAATTAGGCAATGCAAATAACACAGCTTTAGTTAAAAAAAACCTTAGAGTAATATGCCGTTTAATAATTGCATTTATTGATGGCGTTTAAACGTTAGTATACAAGGTGGCAGGGACACCGACGCGAAAACTTTTACTATGGATTCAGTACATCTTCCTACTATCTGTCTTTAATTTGTTATTCTTTTCAGGGGTACATTCTTATTTGTTTGTTACAGTCAGTACACCTTCTGTAATACTAACAATACATTACCCATCCCATTTCATAAAGCTCAAGCTTCCTAGCTACCTTCATATATTAGCACTAAACTTCCTTTAAGAAAACCCTAGTATATTAAATAAACACTTAGGAAAGTATCTACTTACATCCTAAAGTAGATACGTGCGCGTATCATTCTGAAATCTCGGGGTGAATGACCGACACCGAACCCAATCGTGTTGCCGAATTAATATCAATACATACTTGCTTACTCTTTTGTAAACGAGATTATCTCGTGTTTGAGAAGTTTTTATATGATACGATTTACTTGTTTACGAAGCATTTTGTATATAAAGAAGCTCAAGAAATGAGGCCCGGTTGATGTGCTTTTGTTTTCTGCATTTTGTCGTAGCTTTTCAGCCATCTTGAATTTGGTATTGCTATGGGAGGCATGGAGTAGAATACAAAGTACAAAATAGCCGTAACATGCCGTACTCGACGTGTGTAGGTCCTAATAATAACTGAGTTTCACCCGCATGTTAATTATTATTTCGGTTAAAAAAGTCCAAATGCATCCTAAGCTTAAAATTTCCAGTCGGTTAGGTTTTAAAGTAAAGGCACGTGAACATTTTCGTAAGAAGTTGGCAGAATCATCCCAGTGCTTGCTGGATTCGTTTTCTCCTGACTAAGTTTATTTTGTTTATATTATGTATGTACGAGTATTAGTATTTATTCTTTTTCAAGTTGTCTATCAATTACATAATATATATTGCACCTGCCATGTTTTGTCTCTGCATCACCCTAAGGTTGACTGGTAGCAAATGCCTCAGGCATTATGTCCGCCTTTGTACAGCATGAATTTTTCTCGTGCATAAAGTTTTTAATAAATAAATAAATAAAATTAAGAGCATTAGGAAAAGAAGAAAAGGTGGTAAGTAACAAAATGAAAATACAATTACCAGATTCGGAATACATACCTACTTAATTAAATAATATAAACACTCTTCAATTAAGCGCTCTTCCTCCTCTCTCCTACTATGTTGTGCTGTGCCCGACAGGGTCCATAATTGTTACTTTAATTTTAAGCCAATTCTTTATTGCATTCCATAATGTTGATGAACAGTTGGTATGTTCATCAACATTATGGAATGCAATAAAGAATTGAGAATTGAGAATATAGTGAACATCAAGCATTTTGTAATTCATATACAGTCGCATAAATCATCATCATTGTTGCTGAAAGTATGATGTCAATGGAAACCCCAGGACCCCTCCTGGGGTTTACTTACTTGGGGGGACGCCCTAGAAGAACATATGACCTTATTAGTGCTGTACTTCATAAAATCCAGCGTGCATATTCTGCTGTATGACGAGATGTACCTATGAACGTAAACGAGGCAAAAGGAGTATGTAAGAATCGTAGCAGGTGGCGTTCTGTAGTTTCTGCCTTCCCCCTTGGGAAAAAAGCATGAGTTTAAATGTATGATGTATAATTATAAGACTGCTGTAAGCTTATCTAACGACAGAAACATAATATAACATAACATGGCCACGACGAACGATCTCACCCTCGTGTACAAAAAACACTAATCTACAAAATCCTAAATCATTTCTAAATCCTCACCCATTCACACTGGCCACACATTTCTAAACTAAATCCTTCCTGAAATATAACTTAGTCGACAAAAAAATATTTTCGTGCCCAACTCCACTTTAATAATATGAGATTTGAGCGCGTTACGTGCTGGGTCCCTGCCTCTTTGGGTAATTACCCGGGTCAGAACCCCGGTATAATATGAAAGGCTTTTTGTAACTACCTTTTAGGGTAAAACACATGGACACGCGAGCCTCCGTAAAAACTGGGCGAAATAAAGTTGGGAAGTGTTAAATGTGTTGGTTGAACTTATTTTGTTTGTTACGCTGGTTATTTTTGGTGTTGTAATTTTGTCGTAGTTGGTGTCAATGTTTTTTCTAGCATACTTTCCTTGAAATTATACGAGTGTGTCGCAAATTAAAGAGCTGCTACAAAAATCAATACTTGGGGGTAAAAAAACGACAGTCTCGTAACTTACGAGTATGTTGCATTCCATAAAAAATGTGAGTCTGTAAAATAGGCAATAAATTAATATTACATTATATTCCGATGTACGTACAGAGTCGTCGCAACTAATTACATCAATCTGCCTAGCCTTTTCCCAACTATATTGGGGTCGGCTTCCAGTCTAACTGGATGCAGCTGAATACCAGTATTTTACATGAAGCGACTGCCTATTTGACCCCACAATCCAGTAACTGGGTAATACAATACCCCTTGATAAGACTGGTGTCAGACTTTCGGGCTTCTGACGACACATAACGACTGTCAAAATCCACGAATGACAGCCGGGACGAACGGTTTAACGTGTTTTCCGAGGCACAGAGGAGTCTCGGTATGTTAAATTGGTCACCCATCCACTGACCAACCCCGGCAAGCGTAGCTTAACCTGGTGGATCGACCCGAACAGCTATTATTACTTAGCCGTGAGCTCCTCCTCGTAACTAATTACATATTTGTATAAAATTTAGAATCATCCGAACGCTACGACATGGACAGCGATAACAATCGCTATACGTAGGTACGCACGGCTACATCAAGCTATACATTTCCAGTTTAAGCTGACCTCGCATTATACGGAAATCGTTTACAATGCGAGATTACCATAAACTGGAAATGTATAGCTTGATGTGTAGCCGTGCGTACCTACCATACATATGTCTTACGTGGTTCAAGCAGTGCCAGTTGAAAACCTAATCATTCTGAAATATTTTTCTCTAACAATCCTTGATTTTTTTTGTTTTCATTTTTGTTTCATCATTTTTATTGGAAAAATACATAAATTAATTAATTATCAAAACATTTTCTTTTCAATCTAAGCCCACCCTAATTATTTCCTTCCCAGAACCATATCCTTCAATAATACTCCCATGTATAATTTATCTTTTTTATTTTTATTATTACCTCTGTATTGAATACCAATACATTGGCTCCTTTTCATCCCGAAGGCTTTTGTCCGCCGATGTTCATTATTCCCTTCAGGCCTTCGATTCAAAGACACTGTTTGTTGAGAATTTTCCGGCATATTGTTTGTTGGTATTAAAAATTGATTAGATTTTGTGCTTTTAATGTAATTTTCGGTTGTTATTTGGATAATATTGGTTACTATGTTTATCTATGTAAGGACTCCTCTGAGTAATTCTAGAGCTAGGAGCGTGGACAACTCAGCAAAGTACACCTATCCAGAATACGCTTCTTCTTCTCCATGTTGATGTCAATCCCAAAACCTCGCCAGTGCTAAGGCAGCATCAGTGGCAGGGCAGAGATTGCTATGCCTGCATCCAGATGCTATAATCATCTGAAATATAGCTGGGGTGAACTGGATGCAGAAAATAGAGAACGTCGTGTAGCGAGAAGCCTTTGGCTTTCTGCTCTGTGAGCATAAAGCCTTGCATTGCTAAAATATCACTGCTACGTTGAAGGTAAGCGAAACAATAACCACATTGTGATATCAACAAGGAACAGTGCTATAACAAATGAGCCACAACGTGAACTGAGTACGCTCGGGCACCGTTTATTATAAAACAGAAGCATGCGTGATTGAAAAGAGAATGCTTAGATTGTTTGATCATGTTGAGAGGATGATTTAAATACGACTAACAAAAGGCTGAGATGTGAGTGGAAACGCTGGGACGGGACGCCCTAGAAGGACATAATAGTGACCTTATACGTGATGATCTTCAGAAAGGTCAAGAGCGTAGTACACGCAACCCGCGTGTGTATGACCAGATCTATAAACGTAAACAAAGCAAAAGGAGTATGTAAAGATCGTAGCAGGTAGCGTTCTGTGGAATCGGTAGCCGATTTCCGGTTACCGTAGGCGCGGGTTTGCGGACGGAGAGCAATGGGTACTGTAGCTCGCCGTCCGATAAGGACCGGGTCGACGGCGCGTTGTGTTCCACGCGCGCTTCAAAGAGATATCAGCACAATTGACGGGGTCCGCTAGGGCCGATGCCTTCCGGGGTTGCGGGAAAGTCCTAAGGGGAGACCGTGGCCCCTGGCAACGTACAGGCAACTGAAGGAACACGGGTGGGTTTTAGTCAGTAAGAGTCTAACACGCCCTTCCGCTCCACCCAGAGCGGAAGAAGTTATTTGGCGACTGCCCAAACAAAAAAAAAAAAACGTTCTGTAGTGTGTGCCTACCCCCATTAGAAGAGAAGGGGTGAGTTTATGTATGTATGTGTATAAGCATGCATCTTAAAGTCTTGTTTTGTTACAGCCTAACAACTTAAAGAACTAATAGAGTCCTCAAAAATTATCTCCATTCACAAATTAACGAAAAACGAATAACTTAACGCAGTTATTTAACAATTTTCTTTAAAACTTTTTTAGTAAATTATGGCGCCAGACAATAGTACATTCAGCAACGATAATTACGCCTGTCTCCGCGAGCACTCCGCCAAAGTTTCCCACTTTTGACGAGTTTTTTTTTATCTTTTTTTTTTCACTTAACGCGACCCACGGAAATGCTCAAGTTTCTTATGGGCGAGCCAAAAGATAACTTTTGTTAACTTGTATTGCGGGCAAGCGAGATAGTAGAGTACATATAGTTGGTCGGTTTGTATTATAAGAAATGTTCTTAAAGTGTCTTTTAGTACAACGTAATAAATAATGTAATAAACATTACAAATTCAGACAAACTGGCAAGCAAACGAAGACATAATTTCAAGATCTGCCTGATTAGGTCACCAAGTATATCAATTGATTTAAATACATAAAAAAAAAAAAAACTGTATCCACGATAAAAAAATGTCGTTCTTCATTCAAGATCCTATCTACCAACACACGACACACCAATAAAACCTTGCCTTGTCACACACCTAAAATACATTTACCTTCCAAGCAACGCGAACTAACTTCTTATGACTTGTAAATTAAGTCCATTACCCCACTTATATGCTGATGAAGGACGTCCGACTAACGTGTCACGTCAGTGTAAAACAAACTCCTTAAAACTTACGAGGGCCGCCGCCATGTTGGATACGCGGCGTGCGAAATAATTCCGTTCTTGCCGCCGCTGCCGCCCGCCAATGTGGTGAGGGCCTTAGATAAGCTTTTTATGAAGTGTAAGAAAGTTGAGACGATATTGTTGGTAGACTGTGGTGGAACGGACAATGGTGGGCTGATTTAGGAGCTAAGGAATTTGTATAAAGTTTTTTTTTTAAGTTTGGCAGTGGCTTTGTCGCTGAATTTTAAGCCAAACATGTTATATTAACTTTCTGCCATCGATACGCTAAGAAAAAGAAGAAATGGCTTTGTAAAATAAATATTCTTTAAGTTGGCCTTTTCAGTTTAAGGCGAAAGCGTCAGGCTGACCCGCGAAATTTAAATTTTCTTAGGTTTTTGCAGATTTCTATCAAGTTATATGTTGATCGAAATACGATTCGCGTCCGTACCAAATATTTATATATAATAGAATTATAATCATAAAAATCATCAATCAAGATCCTGTGGTCGGTCGGTGTGGTGTCGGTCTCTAAGTTCATGTGTCTATTGAATGACTATTTCATGAAATCATAACATTTGAGGATTTTGAAAGAAAGAAAGAAAACGTTTATTTGGACACAGTTCGTGAAACACAAATTACAAAAAAAATATAAAACAACAAAATAATCTTAATACAATACGTGTGCTATGCTATCTTAAGGAGTTGTATTGCTGATTCTAATGATTATAATTCTGTAAAGCCCTAATTTTTACGGTCGCGAATTATATTTTAATCAACATATAAACTAAAACTGACAAAAAACGTAAGAAAATTCGAAATTCGCGGGCCGCCTTAGCGCATCCCTCTGATTAATCTTTTCGGTTAACAAACATATTACAGGTAGTTTTAATTAAATGTGACATGACAGTTTTATGTTCCCTTTAAGGCAACGAAGAGCGTCGATGTGTGAAGAATGACCCATTCAAAGACAGATTGCGGCAAGCTCCGTTCAACCTCGTAAATTGACTAATTCAAGCGACCATATTTTAGGCAAACGCCACACTAGCAACAATATTAGAAATTAATTTCAGTCAATACCTTTCATTACTATGCAGACTAATAAACATAAACAATACGAACTAAACGATAGCATCAAATAGCCCAAATTCATGCTGATTCAGCACATTCGTAATGTATTCAAAAGTACACAAATATGCATTCAAATCCCTATCGAATGATCGGGGATATAAAATAATATATAGTTTCAACAATGTACGGTGAAATACGTATATGTATTCTGGGAAGCTTTCAAACCACCGACATGGGATAGTGTTAATTAAAAAACATATCACGTACAATCGAATATTATGTATGTTTTTAAATTACTGGCCGAAAATATGAAAGTATTTTTTGTAGTTTATTTATTTGTTACGGAAAAACAATCAGTAGTATAAATAATTGAATATAATTTACAAACAAATTATTAAATTATTATACTTAACCAGTAGGGTAGTTTAGTATTAAAATTGTGAAGAAAATCATAACAAATTATTAACAAAAAAACTGGCAAAGTGTGAGCCGGACTCACTTACGAAGAGTTCCGTACCACCCTATAATATTTAGCAAAACGTTTTATTTTTTTATTTTCCACTATGCAATTGGCATTTTGTTTCTGTACAGAGGAGCTCGTGGCTAAGTAATAACAAGCCGTACGGGTCGATCCATCAGGTTAAGCTACGCTTGCCGGGGTTGGTCAGTGGATGGGTGACCATCTTTACATACCGAGACTCCTCCGTGCCTCGAAAAGCACGTTAAGTCGTTGGTCCCGGCTGTCATTTGTGGATCTTTGACAGTCGTTACGAGTCGTCAGAAGCCCGAAAGTCTGACACCAGTCTTACCAAGGGGTATCGTATTACCCAGTTACTGGGTTGTGGAGGTCAGATAGGCAGTCGCTCCATGTAAAATACTGGTATTCAGCTGCATCCGGTTAGACTGGAAGCCGACCCCAAGATAGTTGGGAAAAAGGCTAGGAAGATTGAATTGGCATTTTGTTTCTGTTAAGATTGTTTCATTTTACACACTAGATTGTTTGTTTGTTGTCATTTGCCGGTGTCGTAACACAGATTACGCAATGTAAATGACTAAATTGTCTTTGGTCCGTGGCCCTGACATCAAGCATCAAGCAATAGATGAAATTTTCAAACTTCTACTGCTTGAATACGAGGCTTTTGGCTACTTTGTATGAGTGTTTGATAAGTTATTTTATTTGTAATGTGCATTTTGTTTGTGCAGAATAAACAATTTTTCTTTCTTCTTTTCTCTTTCTCAAAAATACGCCGAAAAACCACGTTTCTTGAATGGGGACAGGTCCTTTAATTTTTAATTTATTTTTATTATTTGTTGATAAAGCGGCAATAGAAATACACAATCTGTGAAAATGTCAAATGTCTACCTATTACGATTCATGAGATACAGCCCACTGACAGGCAGACGGACAGCGGAGGCATAGTAATAGGGTTCCGTTTGGCTCCCTTTCAGTACGGAACCCAAAAAAATATACTACCCAGTACGTTCTACTTTGGCACACACCCCAGTTGTCAACGGTTTTCTTTAAAAAAAAAAACATGGATGTATATGCTCAACTGTCCGAAAGACTGATGCAGCTCAGTAACAATTAAAATTTTATTGTGTCTCATTAGTGACAGTCAAGCGAAAAGAATATAAATAAATCGTTGTTTTAACGACTGTATTGCGTTCTGAAGAATATTATCAACGTTAATTCAACTGTTTCTCACGCCATCTTTGTTACGATATACGCATTAGCATCGTCAGCCTAAACCGCCTAAACTGCATTGTTCATAACCTTTAAATATTTTGTGGATACTTCGAATTTTATCACATGGCACTTGACTGTCAACTATATAGCGACACTTCTCCACAATTTTGTAAAGAGCAATAATAGCCCATGGCTGAACGCTGGCCCCCAAAATACAGGTCCAGGCCTAGTTTGGGGGTTAGGATCAGATTCGTGGCAATACATTTGTGTGCTATATTATTACGACCTACTTGTTTGTAACATGTATTTTAAGTGTCAAATAAATGTTTTTATTTATTTTTATTTATTTAAATTCATTCCCAAAAATAAGGTACTTTTGGGAATAAATTTTCTCATCATCTACCTAGCCTTTTCCCAACTATGTTTAGGTCGGCTTCCAGTGTAACCAGATGCAGCTTAATACCAGTATTTTACATGGAGCGACTGCCTATCTGACCTCCACAACACAGTGACTGGAAAATATTATACCCCTTCGTAAGACTGATTGTCAGACTTTTGGGCTTCTGATGACCCATAACCACTGTCAAAGATCTACGAATGACAGCCGGGATCAACGGCTTAACGTGCATTCCGAGGCACGGAGGTGTCTTGATATGTAAAGATCATCCACGGACCAACCAGTAAGCATAGCTTAAGGCGACGATAACCGACTTTTAATGATTTTACATTGAAGATCACGTCTAAACGAGTTGTGTTAATGATTTGGAAAAAATATATGTTAAATAAGAGCATTTTCTTAATTAATAACTTAATATAATATAGGAATATTTTAAATTGAGTTTATAGTACATAATGAAATCAATTTGTAAAGTTATGTTTAACAAGAATAAAAAACTGAGAATCACGCAAAATCTATCGAGCGTATTTTTCTGAAACCTTCACAAAAGATAATTTAATTATTGATCTTTTAGTATAGGTACGTGTTTTATTAAAATAAAATTGGGACAGCGCTCCATGATGAGCGATTCCTATTACTGGCTGGACGCACGCAGTTTAACAACTCATGGTCACTGGCATATATCTGCGTCTTAAATGCCTGCTACATGGTTGCCAACCGCGTCACCGACAGGTGGTGACCTTGGTTGGCAACCGGCAAAGTTGTTTTCTACGTTACATCGTAAACCATCAACTACACGGTTGTAAACCATCAAGGTCACCTCTGTCGGGACGCTGCGGCTGTGATTACTTAGCCACAAACCTGGGATTTAATATTCTATAATTCCGTTTTTTCTTTGCATACAACTGTACTTAGTAACATACAAATTAGGTACCTAAAATCCAGTTAGAATTTTTTCTGTCATCAGCCAATTATAATTTTAATTCTGCGGCAGGATTAAACGGTGCCAAAATACCTAAGAGTCCTGCTGACCCGCATACTGGCCGCCAAACAAATAACAGTACAGTTATTAATGTAGCAAACTGAGCGTGCTGCCGTGTCGCATTGCGGTCATGTGAATTTCCCACTTTTGCCAGGATTACATTTTTTATCCGGACACCCGGATCGCTGTTTCGTGTTTAAGGCATTTTTGTGGCTGACTGTACTTTTTTTAGTTTCGGTAATACGTAGGCTGGTGCTTCAATTAAAAAAAATACTGCTTATACATGTTTCAGTAAAGTGTTGAGTAAAAATACATGTTGAAAGTCATTTTCTACGTTGATAAAATTTATCCCATACTTATATAAATAAAATTATGGACAAAAAATGCAATCTGCTTCTGCTTTCGTTTTAATTTTCTACATTTTATGGCCGATTTTATTGGAAAAGTTACAAGTAACAACCACTCGTTTCTAGTTCATAGGACACCAATTACCATCCACAAAACCAATTAAAATTACAACAAATAAACGCTCAATGCACCACCCAATATACAAGCGCAAATTTTAGCATGCAAATGTAAGTACAGCGCTTCATCGCTAGATAAGAAGGGATGAGCGCGGAACATCGTGGCAACCCCAAGGGGAGGCGAAGGAATCAGCGGTAATAGTTGTATGCAAAGCAGCGCTTGAAACGCTGTTCGGTGACACGACACTCGTGAGACCAACAAGCTTTTTAAAACGGTCATTTTTTAAATTCGGAAGAGAATTTTTAAATCGAAACGGTTAAGTTCGATGGCCATCGAATAATTTTTGAATTTGTAAGAGTTAAAGATATTATTATTGTGGATTTAGTGTTCATTTGATGGTACGGTAAACAAAACGAATGAAGAAAACACTTGAAACTCGTCGATATTTTTGGTCGCAGAATTCAACAGACAAGTGCAAAATAAATATTAGTGAGATATTAGAAAGGGCAGTAACAATATTTTATGTGCAAATATGAATTTCTGTATTTTTAGGCCACTAAACTTCATTTTTTATTTCGGCTGAGTCTTTTTCCTTTCATCAAGTTTAGAAATACTTCTGGCCATAGTTTAATTTAAAAACATTTTGACAGAAACAAAACTAAAGTATTTTTTGAAGTGAAAACTTCTTTAGCGGCGTTGTGCACTTTTAATGGATCGGTAAAAAATGTTAAACTCGCGTCAGGACGTGACCGTAAGATCCGTTGCCAAGCAACCGACAAAGTAAATATCAAAATAAATAGTTTTTAACATTACGTAAAGATTGCGAGGTAAGAAATTTTACCCATATTGATGGTTAAAAAAAAGCAGTCAAGTTTACACTTCTACCGGGTTGCCAACGGGTTGCCCTCTGGGAGTGCAGAGGGCAACCCGTTGGTTTTTTTCATACACACATTGATATACAGCTCGCTATTTCAAGGTTTTATTTTATCTTTGTTACTGGAATTTATAATAATGTATATTTCAGCCGGACCCAATAGTCGCTCTACAATAAAACCGTTTCATTCATATTTCAGATTTAAAATACTAAATTCCTATTTCTATTAACGAAGTGTCAATAGAAATAGGAATTAAGTATTTTTAGAACGAAGTTCGAACACGAAACGAAAAAGCGTTATGTCCCATCCATGCAACTTTCTCTCCCTCTCTCACTGTCTCTTTCCATATTTAATAGAAAAAGATAAAAAGAGAAAGTGTGAATTTGGTCAAAATGAAAATCCAAGATGGCGGTTGCGAAAATGGTCACATTTTTTTATCATGGGTGTCGTTTTCATGGTTTTCGTGGATGCTAAAGTCGATAGTGAAAGAAGTATTTTAATTATACGTGTGAAAAGTAACTTCGTTCCTGACGGGGTCCTCCGACCGCACACGTTTTTTTGTATGAAATATCGTTTTGTAGGTATTCAATATTGAATTTCTTATACGCATTGAAATAAATGCCCCAAGTAACATGGAACAAGGGCAGAAAGATGATGATGATTGAAATAAATAGGTACAGATGCCAGCACATCAAGTTACTACAATCTGTCAAATTTATTTAATAGATTGTCAACTTTATCGCTAAAGAAGAAGGTTCAATGTTGATTGGGAAAATTTGACAGATTGGAGTAGGTTGATGTGCTGGCGTCTGTACTCATAAATATTGTTACATTTATTTGAAAGCATCTGCTTCAGACAGAACTAACCTAGACTAACGTTGTAGTGTAGGTATTTGCTTAGTGGGGTTTATAAGTCAAACTTTTGACAGGTGTTGAAGAAATGTCAAACATCTTTGACATTACTAATTTTATTATTGAAGTGAACTCGGAAAGGGATCGTTACCGTATCAACTCGAGCCGTTCAGTATTCTTTGTATGAAACTCCCTACTGCAACAAACACTAATCGGAATCGTAACGTACTCGCCAAACCTCGGAACAAGCTCACGAACCGCGGCGATTTAACTTTTTTTTTTACCCACATCGAGGAAGCTCTTGGCCTGCATCTCACTGGTGGTGAGTGATGATCAGGCCGAAGGTGGAAGCGAGCTTCACCCGGAATCCTCAACTACAGAAGAACTGGCTATCTTATCTCTAACTGCCGAAACACAACAATGCTGTTTAACATCGTTGTTATGGCGACAGACTTAGATAAGATGGTGGCAGCTAGCCAGGCGGACATGACAAGCCCTACCACCAACCAAACCGAGCAGAAAATTTTGCTCCCACTGGGAATCGAACCTGGGACCTCTGGGCCTGAGACAGGTTGTTTATCCACTAGACCACAGAGGCGGTTCACCTTCAGGCATACTTTACGCTTTGCGCTCTTTCTGAACAGTTAACGAAACAGAACCGTCACGCTCGGGTCGGTGACGATAAATGGCGTATACCCGGCGCTGAATCGCGTATATTCGTCTCTAGTCGTAAGTACTTCTATCATGTCATAATTTATGTCCCAATGCATAAATTGCAGAATAATTATAACGTTCTGTAGCGGTTACACCGCCACATACAAACTACGCAGCAAAGACATGACGTCACACAAATCCTGCATCGCGTAGTTAGAGTTTACCGCGCGAACTACATAGATAAGACTATTCAAAATCAACTTACGGGCAGTTGCCCACCAGACACAATACCCGTCTGGCCGGAGGATTCTCCCTTTTCTAATGAGAATGAGTGAACTTTACACCCTGTTCCTCACCTAAAGTTCCATTGTTAATCTCAGTTCACTTTAGTTATCATTGAAGTGAAGTGTCAGTTTATAATAATAAGAATATTACTAGTCAAAATAGGTACTCAAAAACGTTACCCTTTTAGCACAATTGGAAGTGCAAAAAAGTGAAATAAAGTGCAAATATAATGGTCATTACAAAGTACTTCCTTTGCGCAAAGTGAACTTTGGATGGAAGCCAAAAAACGATATGCTGGAAAAGTTTTAAAATACTCAACAGCTTAAGCAGCTTTCGTATGAAAAGAAGGACATATATGAGATTAAAGAGAACACATAACATAACATCACGTCTGTATTCTGTGGGTTAGGCAGAGGTGTACCTATACACCCACGTTTCGCCAGATATGTTTAAGTCCCATGTAAAAGGGGGCGAGCCTATTGCCATCAACCGGACACAAATCCAGACCACAAGCTGCAACTGAGAATTTCCTGATGGAAAAACCCAATACATTGCCCGACTTGGGAATCAAACCCACGACCTCATGCTCAGCAGTAGCGCGACCACTAGACCAGCGAGGCAGTTTAGAGTAAGGTAAGGTATTAAGGAGAACTGAATTCAAAATAGTTCAAAAAGAAAAAGATAATGCTTCCATAAGTTATCGACTACGGGCTGATTTCACTAATGAAACTGAACCCGATCAGCATTTCTAAAACGCTGCCAGTGTCAAAATTGTTATGGATTAAATTATTGTAGACTGACAGCTCTTGAACGAGTTTAGATGTGCTGAACACGTTCAATTTCATTGGTGTAGTCCACAGTAAATAAATGAGTAGTGTTGTCCGAAATCGGAGGATAATGATAATATTTTGAATTTTTAATACTTTTTTGGTCACATTATTACCGATCTGGAAGATATTGTAACTAGTTTTTAAAATTCTTTCTACATCTTATTTTGCTATGGATATCTATCTATCTATCTTAATAATATATTTTACTTTACTAATCGTTTTGTGTGTAGGTACATGAATAAATAAATATATTGGCTACCTAAAATATCCTCCATCTTTATTTATATACATCAAGCATTTATCCTTCCACACCACGCAAAAGGCAACGCTTTTCCGAATGACCACAACACAACACGAAACGCAAACTTTATTGAGAAACTATAAAACAAGAACCTTTTCATTTTGCAATCGCCATAACGCTTCGAGACGTAAACTTTGCAAATCCAAGAGCTGAATTAAAGAGCTTTCTAGCAACCGAGATTTTACGGGCACCAGCAGAAAATTTACACAACAACACCACCATTGAAAATTCAACCTTAACATTACCATCATAAAATTCATTTTTGAACGGTCGTCAATTTTAGGGATCTATGTGTAATGAGTCACAAAACATCGGTTCCGTATGTCTGTTTATCGTCGGGACCATTAAGTGAGTACTGCGAATGACGGCCGTCTCTGGTTTTTGTCGGAAACTTGTCGTTGACAGGCTACAGTTTACGCTCCCAGAACACATCTGATTGGTTGTAGGAGGGACGGGTTCTGCAGCTGATTTGAATGATGGCATTGTTAATAACGGATATGTCTTCACTGCAAGGATGAATGGGAAGTTACTTGAGGAGGCAATTTATTATGTTTAAGAAATAGGTCACTGTGTCTTGAACTCTTGATTACAAGTTAACTTTCACGGCTAAAAATAAATGAGGTCCTCTTTTCGAATCGGTAATATAATATAATATTCGACTTGATAACTAAATTCAATATTTTTGGTCTAGTAGGTGGCCCTGTATACATACGAGGCAGCTTTAAAGTCACACCAATCACTGATAAAATGGCCGAAAACCGCAACTCCGAAACAGCTTTTCGACGGGAGTCTCACTGGCAGCTATGCAAATAAAGTTGATGTATAGACATCATCGCGGACGAAGTCGCAGGTAACAGCTAGTCTATTACAATAATTTCCTTTTAAAATAAATATCGATTAGATTTTTATATATTTTTTAAAACTGTATGAAAAAAACATAAAAAAGATATTTAGTAGGTATATATTATTTTATTTCATCCTTGGGTAATTTTATAATGTTGTGATATGAAACATTATTAGTATAAATACATCTAGGTAACCAGTACCTATGCTAATATGTTAGGTCGCACTTTTGTAAAGTTGACGGTTCACGGTTTACTCTTCACGCGTCATTTCTCCTCGTTTCATCTTTCATTCATGTGTCTTGGGACATCCCTAATCGAAGTGCTTCTATCATACGTCGTGTTTCAAAATGATTGTCTTATCCCCTTTGAACGATTGTGAAAATATTTTATAAAATATATAAAACTTTATCCTTTAAAATAGAGGGTTTTCAACTTATCAAGAAAATACCTAATATTTTTTAATTTTTTTTTAATATTTTGCAGAAAGACGTCCATGAACATTCGTGTCAGAAATAAATGTCATCAGCAATATCTTACGTGCTAAATGGGTGTCTAGAATGTGAGACTAGCTAGGTTTCTAGCTCAGAATAAATTGTTGCTAAGTATTCGTTATTTTACTTACAGTTCCTTGCACACTGACGCCCTGACAGGTCACGGGTTTTTATTTCACTCGTGTGTCGTGGGACAGCTCTCGAAGATTAGTTTCCATGGTTGAAAGTTTAACGGTTTAAATTACGGTTCATGTGTAGTGGGACATCTCTAATCGATGTATTCCCAATGCATCAATTAATTCGTTGAGAGCTTAGTTTGCTCCAAAAGTTTTAGAAAACCGACCGAAGTTTGTGTACACTGAGTTTTATATTATTAAATGAATTAAAATTTTCAGTTTGAAAAACTAAGTTTTCTTTGAATATAGGTAGGTACTTAATATTATGTTTATTCACGAATTGAAAAGTTCGTAATTAAATAAATTGATCAAATTTTTTTGAAGCCATCTATTAAATAGATGCCTACTGAAAATTTTAATTCACTTTAAATTATAGACACAGATTCCGGTACAATAGATACACACTGACTGGTACATAGATTTTCTTGAGATTCTTGTTTTTTAGCAAAACATAGTATCAGTATGCACACACTTAAAAAAACATCTTATTTATAAAAACATTTGAAAAAAAACTCACCATTTTTAGCCGCCATAGCCAAAAGAGTGGCGCCGAGCGCAGCCGCTGTGACCAGCAACCGACACAGCGCCGGCAGCATGATGACACTATCACATCAGACCATCACATCACATCACATCACCAACCACGGTGAACATCATACAACAATTAAACTAACAACTTTTTTTTAACAATTTACAAGTCGATTTTGATTGGTTGAACAACATCTGGAACAAAAGAGAAACGATTATTAGTTTGTTTATCAATTAAAAACAGTATTTTAGTACGTTTTTTTGAAGTGAAAACTTCTTTAGCGGCGTTGTGCACTTTTTTGGGATTGGTAAAAAATGTTAAACTCGCGTCAGAACGTGACTGTAAGATCCGTTGCCTAGCAACCGACAAATTAAATATCAAAATAAATAGTCTTTTACATTACGTAAAGCATAGCATTACGAGCAGTGGTGGCCCAGTGGTAACGGCCCCGACTTACGAGTTGTAGGTCGTGGGTTCGAACCCAAGCAGGCGCTTTACTTTGTGTATATAATTTCATCACCACTGCTCTCAAAACGGTGAAGGAAAACATCGTGAGGAAACCGGCATGCCTTAGAACCAAAAAATTCGAAGACATGTGACATCTACCAACCCGCACTGGGCCCGCGTGGTAGATTACAGCCCACTCCCTCTCACAGAGAGGAGGCCTGTGTCCCAGCAGTGGGAACATTAATAGGCTAATGATGATGATGATGATGATTACGTAAAGATTACGAGGTAAGAAATTTTACCCATATTGATGGGTAAAAGTAGCTGTCAAAACATACTTTATGAAAAGTGTTATAAATTGTTTATTTTTGTTAGACTACATTTTGAAAATAAATAAATATACTACTACTACTAATGAATATTGTAATTAACCACATAAATTATATGTAGTACTTTTATACTGATAAATAAAGCAATTCGTGCGAAATTATTCCCTAACCATTCTAAAGAGAAAGAGAAAAAAAATAAAGAGTATTCTATTCTATTCTAAAATATTCAAAAATGCACAACGTTAATGTTCAAGTTTTCACTTCTACCAGCACTCCCGGAGTGTAACCCGTTGTTTTTTTTTTTGGTGATAATCGTCATGGATGTCCTTCGCCCTGAGGCTGACGGAGGAATTTGTTAGACTTCTACTGACTAAATCCACCCTGTGTTCCCTCGAACTCTTGCGCCGGGGGCTACGGGGGCATTTAAGGACTCCAACAACGCAGCCCCCGACTAGTAAGCTACCCAACGCGTTCAACATTTTCCTTCTACCCTCCATGCTTTTAGTTGATGTTTAGATAAAATGCTGTTACCCAACAGCCCTAGAAGGAAAGTAATGTTTTTTGAGTACCTAAGTATTTATGAGAGAAAAGACCCAAGTACCTAAATGTTATAGTAGTTATTAAACCAAGATTCTATTACAAGTTTCATAGGAACATAAAGCAGAACTAGAATATGCAATAGGTACTGAACCTTAACTAAACGATTGAAGGTTCAAACTTCAAAGATTGGAACTGCACATAAAGCTCTGCGCAACTAATTTTATGAAAATCAATAGTCATAGATATGCAAGCGATTAGAGTTCTATCTCTTTATCATTAGCTAAGTTCTAAGTAATAATGTATGTTGTGATTTTATCTACTAGATATGCAATACGGGGAAAAATTAAATTAGCTAGAAGAACTCCGCAGACGTAATGAGTATCGATATTTAAAAACGATAAATTAAAAATAAAAAGATTTGATGTTTTTTTTGGGGGTCAACAACCGTTGGTAGTGTTGAAAAATGAGTAGATTGTTTGCCA
This sequence comes from Conistra vaccinii, assembly GCA_948150665.1. Classification (NCBI taxonomy): domain Eukaryota; kingdom Metazoa; phylum Arthropoda; class Insecta; order Lepidoptera; family Noctuidae; genus Conistra; species Conistra vaccinii. The sequence goes on along the minus strand of OX411326.1, from coordinate 3,684,563 downwards.
AGGGAGCAAACAACTATTTTTAAGGCGAGAATGTTTATTTGAATCCAGAGCAGAGCGAAGAATTCTAGAGTAGAATCCTGAACGCAGCGAGGGATTCAATGTACGTCACCCGAGCTTAAAATAGTGTTGGCCCCGAGGTGAACACACTACATTTTATCACCCTCTATGAGACAAAAAAACGTGTGCGGTCCGACCCATGTAAGGAACGAAGTTCCTTCGCACGTATGATTTAAAACAAAAACAAAATTTTCGCGAATCTTGAATTTACATTAAAAACACTACACAAAACCCTCTCCCCTTAAAATAGCTGTTTGCTCCCTTGGCTTATTTCCCTAGGTAATTTGAGCCTTTATATACATAATGTCTGGTCACCGGTGTCCGAGCCGTTAAGACGAAGCAATGTGATCAATTTTATCGACAAATCCACCATAATGTGGCATTTTAATCTATCTATACAAATAAACAATAGTGTTTTTTTGGAAGTCGGTTGTTTTTTTTTTTTGTAAAAAGTTTTATTATTTTTTTATTTTTTATGACATTACAATATTATAAGGCTGCCAGTAACAGTCACAATACCCCCCATACTAGTAGGTACTGTATTACATTTTTTACACGTCGCATTAAAAAATATCTATAACATTACATTACAAATAATTATAATTACAAATTACATTACAAATAAGTTTAATAAGTTGAAGTGTCTGTTTGTAATGTCAAAATAACAGCTTTTTAGTAAATGCTTAAGAAAGTAAATATAGTTACGATCCATACAGCAAAAACACAATAAAATTTTTTTTTGTCTGTCTGTCTGTTTGTTCCGACTAATCTCCGAAACGGCTGGACCGATTTTGACAGGACTTTCACTAGAAGATGACGACGCCACTGGGCATAAAATAGGCTACTTTTTATTCCGATAATCCCACGGAAACATTGGGATTAAAAGAAAAAACTACTTTACGCGGGTGAAACCGCGGGACGCAACTAGTAGATAATATGAATACTAATCGTAATATTCCCGGCAAAAAGCATGTACTTGAATTACGAAGGTACTATTACTTGAATTTATTATCAACCACTCAAGTCTGATATACACGATGCGTTTTACTTGCCTGTTTTTTTTTTCTTACTCTAATTCTTTAAGTTGCAGCAACAATAAAACTGTTTATTGTTGAGTCACAGAATAAGTATCCAACTACCTTGGAACCCACAAAGAAACATAAGAAAAAAAAAATTGGGGAAAAAGGAAACATAATAGCACAACTGTACAGCACGTGTATAAACAGGCATATTACACACGTGCATCAATTGTACGTACATTCACACGTGTCATGCATGTCAACTCCACGCGTCCCCAGCGTTTTCATTTAAAAGTTCGCGTCACATAGTTATGTAACATGACCAATATGGCTTTTAAGTTTAACAACACAAGTTCTGCATTGAATTTGCACGTTGTTAAAAGTAGTGTCACAGTTTTAACTATCCATACTAATCATAAACTATTAAATGATAAATATTTGTATATAGGGTGGATTTTTGAGACGGATGGTCTTGGGAGACCGTCCTTAAGCTTTTGAGGTATTCTGATCTGAAATCACAGATTTTGAAAAAATGTACTACGGTCAGACAAGAAAATTATCAATCAAAATGTCTCAAAAAGTTAAGGACAATCTTCTAAAACCATTTTCTTGTAGCAACAACGGAAAAAAGGTACCTGCCCTTACTGCTCCATCTCAAACATCCAGCCTGAATATCTGAATAATATTTATAATCACGATTTTGATGAAAGTTGCAATATTACGGGAGCGAAAAATAGATTTAGCTAGGTCTCACATCTGGGAAAATTCGTTTTTTCCGTATTTTCATCCGAACAGAGCTCGGTTGCCCAAAGTTTAGGCTACAGAGCGTGGTAAAGAAATAGACATACATACATACCTATAATTATACATACATACATACTCTCGAAAAACATTAACCTCCTTCTGGGGCATTCGGGTAACAAGATGGCTAACTTAGGATAATGACATTGCAGCATGGAATTAGTAAGTACTATACATGACATTAGTATAAACTATCGTATACTATTAAATGAGCATTCTCTATTTTAATCCGCGCAGAGCTCGGTCAACCAGGTAATATTATAAATGCGAAAGGAAACTTTGTTTGACCTAGGTTGTAGGACAGGAAATGATACACCATTTCAGTACTAATATTTCTGTATTTTATATTCTTGCACACATAAAAACTTGGTATACTTTTACAACTATTTAATTAGGTTATACACTTTAGGTTTCTTGAAGACATTAGGACTTTATGTTTAAAGGCTACAACTGAACTAACTTAGGAACTAAGCCACGCGACGCACCAAACATCATATTTTCCCACCGTTCCGTTACAAAAAACCAGTACTTTGTACGGTAACTGTTAAATGAGAAACTTTTTATTTTATATTTAGTATTTTTAAAATCACTACAATACTTATTAATATTTGAAAATCATGACAGACATAGGATACTTGTATCCCAGTGGTAGGTACAGACGCTAGCACATCAAGTTACTACAATCTGTCTTTCTTTAATGGATTTTCAACTTTATCGACGTTCCCGTGGGGCTAAGATACCTAAACAAAAAAATAGCTTGCCCTTATTAGCAACCCAAACAATCGGTAAGTACTTCGTAAAGTACACTTCAGCATAAATTATATAGGCATGTTAATTTTGAAGGTGGGAGGCGTAATTGTAATTAACACCCACCTGATAATTAACTTTAACAAACTGTGATTCATAAATCACTAACACCAACTCATTCATCTGAACTTTTGACACCCAATACCGAATTTGTCAGCCATGTAATTGCAAATTAGCCACGTTTTCAATTAGTATTGCTTTCCGATCCATTTTGTTATAGAGAAACGTGGAGTAAGAAGGAATGGAGAGCTAATAGGATTGTCTTGCATCAGTGGATATCTCGAATCGATTGACTAGAAAGGAATCTAATTGACTGATACTATGCAAAGATGTCGATTATCTATGTACATATAAAAAAACTAAGCAGGATGCGCTATAAAGAGATATAATCCGATTTTTATAACTGTGCGCCTGTCAACGTCAAAATATTACAGTTTAAGTGGTTTTAAATAATAACAATAACAACTTAACGAATAATAAGACAGAACTGTGGAGACGACACGAGTTGTGTAGACCGTATTTAAGAGGCTTTGAGGCACTGAGGAAGTAACCGATCGAGTTAATTCAATACTAACAACCTATGATTTTGACAGCTTCAAGCGCACAGTTATCAAAATCGAGATAAACTAAGTGTCACAGACCTACGCTACAATGTATGTCAAATATTCAACAAAAAGAAGTCACCTGTTTTCTGTTACTGTAAACTTTTATAGTTACAGTACGACACAACTTAGATGTAGCATCGGCAAAATTCGGAAAACCAATCACCATCCGAACTGAGTGCGCTTTCAAAATCACCAATCGCTATTACTGCTTTAGGTGAAAATTATCTTTCGAAAACGCTATAACTTGTAAAGTCTTATAGCCAAATACATTCGTAAAATTGAAATTAATTAATGAAAATTTTCAAATCTAAGTTGTGTCGTACTGTACTTCGGTATCGCAAAAATTTTACTCCTCAAACACTGAAATAAAAAAAATACATAACGTCCATTTCGTATATACCGACGTAGTTAACCATTTTATGATTTAATTAATAAATAACAAAGAAAGTTAAATAGTAAAATAAATTAAAATTAACGGACTCTGAACACTCCATTAAACTACTCACTCTACGTACACAACACACTAAACTGTCAGCACTTGCAATTAATAATAATAAATTACTATTATCACTGAATCCAGTAACACATAGAAATCATCAGAAACATCTGCTATCGAAAATAGGCTTAAATAGATTGCCAGCATTAATTATTATGAAGGGTAATGCCATAAATACGATGCTAAACAGGATTTGTGGCCGTTTATGAGGTTATTAGTGTATCAGCTCAATACTGTTTTGGTTCGTATTAGGTAATTAGGTATTAAGGCCATCACGGACATAGCTATAATATAAATTAATATAATTAATAGCGAGGCATATTACGACATATTTTCAATACTATCTTTGAGTGGACGTACGCACAGCTATAATATTATATTTCTATGACGTCACCAACATATACTGTAATTTATATTATTGCATATTACTAGCGTAATACCGGCCATCCATAAAATGAAGAAAAAGTGTATTATATCATCATTTCCGTGTGAGATAGCTTGTTATAATATATATTTATAGCACAGCATATTAATATAATAGCTACGTCTGTGATGGGCATTATTTGGACTAGATTTTTTAAGCTATTGCATAGCTTCTATCGCGGGCCTTGAGCGTGGATACCTAATCCAGAAATTTCGTAACGAAAATACTACATAAGAAACAAAATACTCTTCGTGTTTTGTATTGAAAATTATGTTTTACTGTTTGACAACAAAGTTCAAATTTACTTAGACGAATGATCAACGAGAATGTTGTATTGAAAATTATGTTTTACTGTTTGACAACAAAGTTCAAATTTACTTAGACGAATGATACGAGAGTGTTGTATTGAAAATTATGTTTAACTGTTTGACAATAAAGTTCAAATTTACTTAGACGAATGATCCTTGACTATTAATACATAGTTAAATTAAAACCTTTTTATTAGTTTGATGTTCCCATTACGTTGTGTCAAGTTTTAAAAACTATAAATGTGAATAACAGTTCCTGTCAATGTCATCATGCTATTTCTTGTATTCGGGTTAATATTTTACAATTGCGTAAGTTGATAAAAAATGCTATGCAATAGCTTCGCCGGGGCAGTCCCCGAGTGCCACACGTCTTTTTCTCTAAACTGAATAGTTTGCGCGAGAGACACTTCCCAAAATGTGTTCCCCCCCCGTAACTTCTAAAATAAGAAAATGATAAAACTAAAAAAAATATATGATGTACATTACCATGTAAACTTTCACCGAAAATTGGTTTGAACGAGATTTAGTAAGTAGTTTTTTTTAAATACGTCATAAATCGTAAAACGCAATTTACCTTTAACGAACTACAAGAACTTTTATATTATGTTACTTGCTGCTACGGAACCCTTCATGGGCGAGTCCGAATCGCACTTGGCCGGTTTTATGTTGGCCATTCTGCCAATGTCTAAAGTGAATTTGAAAAACAATTCACTTTAGACATTGCTAAAAACCGGTCAAGCACGAGTCGGATTCACACGCGAAGGGTTCCGTATCTATATATTATTTATTGCGGCAATAGAAATACACAAACTGAAAATTTCAACTGTCTGACTATCACCGTTCATGAGATGGGCTGTATCTCATGAACCGTGATAGTCAGACAGCTGATAGACGGACGGGCGGACAGCGAAGGCTTAGTAATAGGGTTCCGTTTGGTACCCTTCGTATATGGAACCATAAAAAAGATCAACAACATCTGTAGACAGAAATAAAAATTTTCGATTGATACAGTTGAACTCAAATTAGATCTTGTTGGGTTACTAATGTAACTGTATTGGGCAAGTCATCGTGCAAGCGGGCCCTCCAAGCTTACTCCAAACCTCCTAACTCCTTAATCACAAACTACCCTCAAACACTCAATTTTCAAACGTCAAACAAACTAACAAAGAGACATCAAAACACCGCCACCAGCTTTGCCCATCCTCTACCATCCCTGCCCGTCCCCCTTCTAATTAATGGAGAATACACAATACAAAATTTATTTGCCAAGTTGACACGCAGCAAAGCTAACACAATGAGGCTTGTCGGCGTCATGGCCGAAAATTCGGATTTCAATTTTCGAATGTATCAGGGTTACCAGATGCAAAATAAAACGGTTTTTTATTTTTTTATTTGGTTAATGATTATAAGAAGAATACTTTGAAATAGTTAGTTGAGTAAAATTCTGCTATTTTATTTTAAGTGTCACAATGACAATTATTAATTATGTGCCTATGAAATAAAATAAAAGAAAACGAAAATTTGGTGACACGCTAATGTTTTATGAATGAACAAATATTTTCAAACCTCTAAAACAAAAACTATTAAATGGAAAGAAAATGTTGATATTTCAATTTCATAACTTAACGTAAACATGCTTTATTAGTTCTCATTGTGATTCGAGTCAACTGTTATCGTCACAATTTGTCTGTGGATCATAATTATTTTCCAGTTAAGATTGTCAAAATCACATCTACTTCTACACATACTGGAATCCCTCCATCCTATAATAATATCGTTAAACATCCTGCTACCATTAGATGGATTCCCGTATTGATTGACCGGTGATCGAGTATCCGCGCCGACTACAGATTTCGTATCTGAAATCTACCACTGTAAATGGGTGACCGTTAATTTTAACAAGTGGCAACCCTACATACGTGCAGCGTTCGCCGCGTCAAATGAAATGCGGTTCGTGCTAGAATTCCAATTTCGAAATTTTGAACCTCGAATTGTAGGTGCTCCGCTATTGGCCACTGCTAATTTATTTTGCGTAGCTATGATATTCTTTATTCAAATCTTATATTTATGAAAGGGTTTTAGCTTTTACCGAAAAGAAACACTGGCCTGGCCCTGGACTGGTTTGTGTGTGATTTGATGTCACGTCCAAGATAATTATAACACAGAGTGACTACTATAGAACTCTAGGGATATTAAGTTTTGGTAGGAAAAAAATATCTGTACCTAAAAAAGAGGTCGTTGCCTTGCATTAACCTTAATTTCTGATATGTATTAAGATAAGAGATGAAGTAAATAAGTACCAGGAATTCATGAGAAAACAAGATTTGCTCGCCCTTTTGCAATTATGTGTGTGAATATTTAAAACTGTTCGCATTTCTCGATTCCTTTTTCAAAGTCCCATGTGGATGCGGAAATGAAAGAAAAGTAGTGTGTACATATAAGGCTCAATTCGGTGCGGTCTAATATAGGCCAGTTCACCTTTTTCAACAAAGACGGAAAAAGGTGAACTGGCAAAGGTGAGGTGAACTGCAATAATTAATATCGTTACACCGCATATTTAGTTTTAGATGTAAAAAACGTATTTGGAAACTTTCCAAATGCCTTTTTTACACCTAAAACGGGTACAACATCGAATTCAATATTATAATTGCAATTCTTTATTCAAATTCTAGTTCGCTAGTTAGCCACATTTCTTATTTCCAAATATATAGTATATATTCCATATCTTCCTAGCCTTTTTCCCAACTATCTTGGGGTCGGCTTCGAGTCTAATCGGATGCAGCTGAATACCAGTATTTTACATGGAGCGACTGCCTATCTGACCTCCACAACCCTGTAACTGGGTAATACGATACCCCTTGATAAGACTGTTGTCAGACTTTCGGGCTTCTGATGACTCGTAACAACTGTCAAAGATATATGAATGACAACCGGGACCAACGGCTTAACGTGCTTTCCGAGGTGCGGAGCGAGACTCCTCCGTACCTCGGAAATGTATGTAAAGATGGTCGCCCATCCACTGAGCAACCCCGGCAAGCGTAGCTTAACCTGATGAATCGACCCGTGCGGCTGTTATTACTTAGCCAGGAGCTCCTCACATTTCTTATTTCCATACAGTAATATCGCTAAATTAATCAAAACAGCGAAATATATGACAGCTATTTGCGACGTTGCCCAGTTTCAGAATTCTCGCTCTTAATGTCTCGCTGATGGTGGCGCGCGTATTGGATCATTCGGTTCCCTACAAAATGGTTGAGCTGGATGGTGCTGGTCCAGGCGTCATGTTCATGAACAGACGCCGTCAGTTGAGACTGGTCATTTCCTATCTGCCACGGCTTATTTTTAATCTTATATTTTGAATTGTTTTAAATTTATTTTTTTACTTTGTTCTCACATAAATATAATCACGTAATATCTTGATTTAAAAGAGTATACTTGGAGTTTCTCGCCCGTTCTTCTACATAGAGATCTACATCTTGGAATGGGCAACGTTCTTCAATGTTGTGACTAACTGACCGACTCCTTAACTATTAAACAGTGCCTGTTAAATGGTTTAATTGAAATAAATGCTTTGATTCAAGTTTGAGAGTATTACTTCGGTACCAAGTTTAAACATAAAACACAGAAAACATTATACAAGCAATAAAAGAATACTTCAGTTGGTAGAGTGGGCTCCAGAGGAACCTCACTCCCTTAGAAAGAAAGAAAGAAGATACGTTTATTTGAGGTAAACATGACTAGCAAGTTGAGGAAAATATGCTTCACATCCACGTAAAGCGACCATCGCTTAGCATAATGCTGCGACCCTATGCGAGACTCTAGAGCCCCAGCGCGGCAGCACTGGTTTGCAGCGACAGCCAGCGTTGACATTATTACGTCGATTGATGCAGCATACAGTGAGATATAATTACGGTATAAAAATTAAATAAATACACAATAGATATGTGATATTATTATGTGATGTGTGTGATGTGTGTGTGTGGTGTGGTGTGTGTGTGTGTGTGGTAGATATGTGTGTGTGTGTGTGTATAGATATGTGTGAATAAAATACAGGGTGGCAGGGACATCGACGCGAGGCCTGTTACCATGGATTCAGTCTATGATTCCAAAAACTATTAGAACGATAGTGCTAAACTTTACACAGTAACCGCACGTACCTAACCGGTTTTATATCGCAGCAAATTAAATTAAAATTTCTGGGCCATTACATGCTAAAGTTTTACCAAAGTACTGCAGTATTTTAGTCGATTTATTTGACAAGTATATTACCAAATCCATAGAATAAAATTAACCACAGACCATATTAGCCCCTATCCATAGTACAAATAGACCTTGAATCAGCGTGCGCCGACTGCGTCGCATGCGACGCAGTGGGGCTTGACGGATATGGCAAATTTTGCGTGTTTTGCGACGCAATGGGGAATGAGGGGTCTACTCTAATGTCTAGAAATTTTCCAATGCAGATGTTCTGAAGGTAAAAGAATGTTAGGGTCAATGGATCGATGGCGATAATAGCACATACTTGTAGAAGTGTAATACATAATATTGAGTGGGATACTGAGGTGATCCTGTGTTCATCGTTTCAGCCTAAAGGCTGTAAAAAAAAAAACAACGAGTTGCACTCCGGGAGTGCCGGCAGAAGTGAAAACTTGAACATTAACGTTGTGCATTTTTGAATATTTTGGAATGGTTAGGGAATAATTTCGCACGAATTGCTTTATTTATCAGTATAAAAGTAGTATAATTTATGTGGTTAAATACAATATTCATTAGTAGTAGTAGTATATTTATTTATTTTCAAAATATAGTCTAACAAAAATAAACAATTAATAACACTTTTCATGAAGTATGTTTTGACTGTTTTTTTTTACGCATCAATATGGGTAAAATTTCTTGCCTCGCAATCTTTACGTAATGTCAAAGACTATTTATTTTGATATTTACTGTGTCGGTTGCCAGGCAACGGGTCTTACGGCACGTTCCGACGCGAGTTTAACATTTTTTAACCATCTCAAAAAAAAGTGCACAACCCCGCTAAAGAAGATTTCACTTATAAAAAAAATTAAATCACCACGTAAGATTATATTATCTGACGCTTTACTCGATGCATGGTTCAATGTTTATTTTTGTTTCGTTCCTCGTTCACACGACAGCGTCTAAATTATATAGGGATGAACGTTCATCGGTTCCTTTGTTTTTTAATTATAAATTGTTGTTTTATTTATTTTCTGATTCCCTAGCGGGATATAATAATATATGTCCGAGGGTTTCCGTGGCATCACAACGGGCCCTATCAGAATACCGCGCGTGATATATTTTTACATATCCCAGCATTTTTCCTTTTTTTGCTTTATTACTGTTTGTATTCCTGTGCGTGACCGAAAAAAAAGCTTCTTTCTTTATTAATTTTTTCGATCATTCGTTATACGAGTGAAAGACAGAATTGAACAAAAAGTTAAGAGTCTGGTATCTGCTTTAGCAAACGTTTAGACAATGCTGATACAACCACCAAGCTTGCCTATGACCCTCAACTGTTTACTAATTAATTCTAGTTACTAGATTAAATGTGTTAATAAATAAATGCATGCTATACTAATCGTAATTATCATATTCATAGACGGCCTAGTGAAGTGACCGTCGGACTTTCAAGTCATAGGCCTCGAGTTCGAACCCAAGGCACGCCCCTCAGACTTTTCGGATTCTTAAGCGTATTGTATAATTATCACTTGCTTAAAAAACGGTGAAGGAAAATATCATGAGTAAACCGGCATGCCAATAAAAAAAATAAAAAAAATTGGGTTTAGAATCATCAAATAACTTCTCCCGCTCTGGGCGGAGCGGGCGTGTCAGTCTCTTACTGATTAAAACCCACCCGAGTTCCTTCAGTTGCCTGTACGTTGCCAGGGACCACGGTTACCTTTTAGGACTTACCCGCAACCCATCGGCCCTAGCGGACCCCGTCAATTGTGCTGACATCTCTAAGAGGCGCGCGTAGAACACAACGCGCCATCGACTCGGGCCTTGTCCTTATCGGACGGTGAACTACCCATTACTCTCCGCCCGCAAGCCCGCGCCTACGGTAAATGCCTGAGAGATATTTCTCGACGGCATGTGAAGCCAAGTCAGAGGCCCATCAGGTTAGTCACTAACCATACGAAAAGCAGAACAAGAAAAAACAACCAATCCTGCTGTTAAAGCTTATTTTTTTACCAAAAAGAAGACACACAAAGACATATCCACAGACAATCCTCCCCCATTAATACAAAATATAATCGTGAAAACCATTGTATTTGTTTTACATTCCCACTTCCCCCTTTTAATGGGGTGTCATAACTACTGAACTGCGTTAATGAATCATACCCAAAGGTCGGTCTTTATGGGCTACTAAATTATGGCCGTCGTTAGGCCATAACTCAACGGCTACCGGCAGATAGGCTAGTTTAGAGCCTTTAAAGGTTAATTGCTGGGTACGTGGATATTTGCACAGTGAAAAATTGCCTGTGTCCGGCTTTTATGGGGTGATCTTTTTAGTTGTTACGATAGTTTATGGCGTGAAAAGTTTTAAATTCATAGATCATCCTAACTATGTAATATTATCAATGCAATTGTGAGTTTCTTTGTTTGTTTTGTTACGATTTCACGCTAAAACGGCTAAACAGATTTGGATGAAATTTGGCACATGGGTAGACCATGATCTGGGTTACGATATAGGATAGTTTTTATCCCGATATTCTTACGGGATTGAGACTTATGCCGGTGGAATCGCGGAGCGCAGCTAGTGTTATTTATTATAACAATAAATTATGTATGTTTTATTTCTGAACATGGGCTCTGTTTTGATCTGTGACTGCCACTGGTAACACCAAGAGAGTAATGGTGATTCTGGATAAGGTACAGGTACCATGATCATCTGATTTAAAAAAACTTATATTTCTACCAACATTTGAATAGCAACTTTAACTAATAGAACAACCTTTAAGGTTCCTTGCAAGCAAAAATCCTTTTTTGTCAATAATGCGGCCATATCTGCGTCTATCGTGACAAAGCTATGCATGCCGAAGCTTCGTATGTTTTGCTCGGTAAAAAGTTATCGCGCTAATGCGGTGGTCACGTTGGCGGCTTCGTCACGTTTAATATATACCACTACGCGGGCGATAAGTGCTACGCAGCCCGAACTATCACGACGATAACCAATATTGGCTGGTCACATCTGCGTGTATCGTGTCAATGTAAAAAGCTTCGTCGCGATAGATGCGGCCACAGCATTTGAAAGTTTTAAGAAATAATTGAAACATTTGAATAACAACTTCAACCAAATTTCATCTAAATAATTGAGCCGTTTTAAGACCATCACTCATTATAACAGCACCGCTCCGACACGGTAAATAACTTGTCATTCAAATTAGGATTTTAAATCAAATACTTTAAAGCTTATAGACATCAAGTTTATGTTATGGTGGTGTACCCAGTGACTGAGTCGCATCTAAGGACTGGGACATGATAAATTTTATCATGTCTTACAATTTGTCTTAAATGCTAGCACGGGTCAACCGTGTGATAAAATAAGAGGCGTGACATGCCTTTCTTGTTGTTAACTTCATAGTGTACCACAGTAAATTAAAAAAATTAAAATGTCTATGATCATCTGAATATGCGACCAAATAAAATAATATGTTTTTATAGTGCAGGTTCATACCTACAGTTTTACAACTTTTTAATTTTGTTGTGAACTAATTCACTTTTGACGTACGGACGACAGTCATAAGTGGCATTTGTGACAAAATTGGTGCGCCCATAGTAGCAAATAAGACATATTGAATCCCAAATAAACGTCAAAAAGTTATGTCACAAGTCAAGAGAATATCTCACGCCGCCTTGCTAGCATTTGTGACAAAACTGTTTTATCGCCCAAATTGTGATAAAATGTGTGACTCAAGCTATCTCACAGTACGCCATGCTCGCTGCGCAGACAAAGAGAAACTAGAAGAAACAAGACAAAGAAATAACAAAACATTCTGCTGTTAAATACAACGAAACAACATTATTTAAACATCACCCCATTATTTTGCAATTCGCATCGATATTCGGTGTATGTCAAACATTTTTAATATTACATTCCCCACTGAAATATGTTTTATATGTATTAAAAACTTGTTCCGAATGCTTGGTTGAACGAATCGAAATGTAGCGTTGGGGACATAGAAACAGCGAGTGTAAACTTTTACTTGTAAGAACTAGAAATACGCCTAAAAGGTGCCCTGACACAAAAAATTCAAAGCTCCACACACAGATTTAAAAAAAACTGAAACACAGCAGTGAAAACGCGAGGAAAACGCCGCCCTAGAAGGACAAATATAGGTCAGGTGCGTAGTAGTTGCACCCGGCATGCGTGTATGACCAGAATATTATAAACGAAGCAAAAGGAATTTGTAAAGATCGTCGTAGCAGGTGGCGTTCTGTTGTTCCCGGCTACATACATAACATACATAATCAGCCTATTAATGTTCCCACTGCTGGGACACAGGCCTCCTCTCTGTGAGAGGGAGTTCCTGGCTACCTCGTGAGTTTATGTATGTATGAAACATAGCTGAGGGCCTCGTGGTTAAGGTGGAACTAGTCGCGGGCTCGAACTCAATGGTGGGCATGGCCAAAAACCACGCTGTCTCACCTGGCATCGTGTCCGACAGAGATAGTATCAGTGATGAGCAGTTAGAAGCTGGTCTACATGGACAACGTATAGTTCGCACGCACAGAAACACCGTACCGACCAACTTTAGTAAAACGAGCGCGTCAAAAATTACGAAAAGGCCTTCGGAAAAAAGGTTTTTCTGAAAAAGCCACTGCATAAATCAATTACAAATAAAATTTAATGAAATCTTCGAAAAAATTTCTGTGTCGGTACGGATTTTGTTTTCGAGATTTCACACTACTTGTATTACTTATTTACGCCCAAAGTTGCGTTAAAATTAGCAAGAAAAACGAATCTTTGTTGGCTTATAACTTTTTAATGGCTTTTTATTTTACTATTCTGCCTCCGTACAGACAAAATTAATTATGAGACCTAACGATATCATGTTAAACTTTGAATGTACGATGTCAAACTGGAGTTAAACCCCTCCAAAGTTTGTATGGAAAAAACATCAAATTGTTTCACCTTAAGTAATAACAGCCTCGCAAGTCAATCCATCAGGTTAAGTTATACTTGCCGGGTTTGGTCCGTGGACCATCTTAACAAAACGAGACTCCTCCGTGCCTCCGAAATCATGTTCAGCCGTTGGCAGCCGGCTGTCATTCGTGGCCCTTTGACAGTCGTTATCGGTCGTCAGATGCGTCAATTTAATTGATTGTATTTTTGACAGATTGCGAACGTTCTTAAAAATTAAGAACCGCCTCTGTGGTCTAGTGGTTAAGCCACCGGTCTCAGACCCAGAGGTCCCGGGTTCGATTCCCAGTGGGAGCAAAATTTTCTGCTCGGTTTGGTTGGTGGCAGGGCTTTTTCTAAGTCCGCCTGGCTAGCTACCACCATCTTATCTAAGTCTGTCGCCATAACAACAATGTTAACAGCATTGTTGTGTTTCGGCAGTTAGAGATAAGATAGCCAGTTCCTCTGTGGTTGAGGATTCCGGGTGAAGTTCGCTTCCACCTTCGGCCTGATCATCACTTACCATCAGGTGAGATGCAGGCCAAGAGCTTCCCGTAGAAGGTAAAAAAAAAAAAAAAAAAAATGGGAATTGCTCCTCCTGGTGTCAGACTTTTTATGCTGCCCATGGATGAGCCATTAATTTGGCTTCACCTGCCGTCGAGAAATATTGCTCAGACATGCCGATTTCCTCACGGTGTATTCCTTCACTGTTTTTTAAACAAATGATAACTCTAATACGCACATGAATCCGAAAAGTTACAGTTGCGTGCCTTGGGTTTGAACTCGAGACCTATGACTTGGCACTCCGCGGTTACACCACTAAGCTATCACTGCTTCTGAAATGGAATTGGAAAGAACATATTGATGTGTTTACCTTATAACCATCCGTTTAACCCAAATTCCAATTTGTTAAAATCATATTATTTGAAATATCAATGTAATAACGTTACAACATTAGTAGCAAACATTATACATAGTGGAAATTTAACTTTACATGTTATTAAGATAAATATAAATCAACTGAATACATATCCCTCTCTAAATAACATGGCTACGTGCCTACAGAGTTATGATTTAATCTGATTTATGTTTGCACTACAAACAATGTTATATAATACATACAGGGTGTAAGTATCATAATCATATTTGAGGCTGTGGGTGGTACCAGACCATCAAACTGAGCAATGTCCTCTATGGGAGCAACATCATAATCGCTAAAAAAAATACCAACCGATGGGACGGTTTGTTTTTTTTTTACAAAACTTCAATACCTACTCGACCCAAATGTCTCTTAAAAACTCAAAGAATTTATTTCAATTAGACCATATACAGGCACTTTTGAATTGTCAAGGAGTCGGTCAGTTAGAAATATGGAACTAGTTGCCCATTCCAAAGCGTAGTAGGTATGGAGAAGAACGGGCAAGAAAATCCACGGACACTCTTTTCAATAAAAAAATTGTTACAAAATTTTGATTACCTACATTATTCATGTTGAAATTATGCATGTGAGAACAATGTAGAAAGACGTGCACATTAAAATAAGCCATGGCAGCTATGAGATGACCAGTCCCAACTGACAGCGCCCGTTCACGAACATGACGCAGGGATTAACACCATTCAGCTCAACCTGAGACGGCTGGTATGGGACGGCTGATCATTTTTTCGCGATTACGTTGTTCCCACGAAGAAAATGGTTCATTTCATGGTCTGTACACCATAAATATAACCACACGTTTCTAATACACGCTGTATAATACATAATACTTATGTACTTGCTAGTAGTATCTGACGGTATTCGGGTACTAATGGGATATTTAGACAGGATTGTATTACAGACCGCGATTACATGCCTAAGATTATTTTGGTACTAAGAAAATAAGTGGTGGTTAACGTAAATATGGATGCTAAAATCTTTAGAAAAATATAAACAAAAACTAAATGGATCCTATTACCACGGTTTTTTCTGTAATTAACGGAAATTACAAAGCATTAAAGAGAGCAGTGGTGGCCCAGTGGTAACGGCCCCGACTTACGAGTCGTAGATCGTGGGTTCGAACCCAAGCCGGTGCTTTAATTTGTGTAAATAATTTCATCACCACTGCTCTTATAACGGTGAAAGAACACATCGTGAGGAAACCAAAAATTCGAAGACATTTGACATCTACCAACCCGCACTGGTCCCGCGTGGTAGATTACGGCCCACCTCTCACAGAGAAGAGGCCTGTGTCCCAGCAGTGGGAAGATTAGTAGCCTGATTATGAACGTTACGAACATTAAATAAAATGAAATTGTTTATTCTGTTAATAGGATAACGGAATCACTTACACGTCATAAACGTCATGTCACGGCACGTTAATACGTAATATTAAAAATAGGCGAGATGAAGTTGGCGTTTCCTATCTGACTACTCTGAGAAGAAAGGCTGAAACAAACTCAGAGGTCGCAGTGTCTTTTAAAGTCCAGACATAATCTTGGTCCCGCCATATGAGGCCCGTGTAGTTTAGTGTCTGAAATGGTCTTTTGAAGAAAGAACCACACAGATTTGAGCGGACCTGTCCAATCAGTGGAAGCATTTTTCAGTAATCGTGGAGCTTAACTCAGAACTGAAACCCCCTTACTAATAAATGCAGAATAAAATTATGCCAAACTTAAACCTCAAAAGATGAATAGTTAATCTGAACCATATACTAGTGGTAACTTTATGCTGTGTTTATTATTAAGCAGGAAACAGTCTATCTATTGCAATTTGAGACAAATTACGACAGATAATAATACTTTTTTACTGACTTTAAAAAGGAGTAGGTTCTATGTTTGTCTGTATGTATTTTTATGTTAATCGATATTTTCGTCAACTAAGAGCCGATTTTGTACGACTCATAATGCGAAGCATTAGTGTGCTCTACGATCGAAAAAATATTTTTGCCCCATTTCTGCAACTGTTTTTATTGTTACACTCCTGCTAGTACACAGAACCTACTTAATTTATATACCAATGTAAAGATGATTAAATGGAGATTAATACTGTACTTTTTAACAATTGATTTAATGCAGCAGAAATGAAAAAAACATCAAAATAGTTGAAAAAAAATTCCTGTCCGTCAATTTATGACACTTGAAAACATTGTAGCATGCGATAAAATCGATTAATTGAGTCAATTTTTTTTTAATACATTCATTTCGGCCATATTGTTTCAGCCGTAGAAGGAACCCTATTAAAAATGGCTCTTTTATTCAAAGCAGTTTAATTATAATTAATAAAATACTAACTAAAATATAATATCTTTATCTAAATATCCAATCCAATCTTGACTCGACGTGTTGCCTAGCAACCCACAACGTAAATACGAGTATCTAAATAAATAGTCTTTGACATTACGTAAGGATTGCGAGGTTTGAAATTTTCCCATATTGATGGGTAAAAGAGCAGTCAAAACATACTTCATGAAAAGTGATTAATTGTAAATTTTTGTTAGAAACTATATATAATTATGTTATGATTTTCTTTTTCGTTTATGAATGAGTGATACGAGGCGTGCACTTTTACATTTTCCAAACTATTTAAAATTCTCTTATGAAAGTGTAAGTTTTGTTGATAATACTGCAGTGCTTTTTCAGTTTAGTTCTGGATATTTGTGTGTTCAAAGAAGTTTGGCTTTCGATTTAAACTTCTAAAGAACAGGTTGGTTCTTTTTTTTTTCAGTTTTTATATTTGAAGACAACATAAATAATGAGCCATTATTTTCATGCCGATATGAGAAAAAAATTGTCACATTTCTTCATTGCACCTCCTCTCGCTTGTCGCACATTCTATGGCCCGTGTCTCATGTGACAAATGCATGCACTATTCCAATATATTTCGCGTTTCTCCAAAGAAAGAGTTTTCGCGTTCGCTCCCGATGTATTTATTCAATATTGAGTTTGAAAAACTGTTTTTTCGTGTTTACTAGGAAAGTTATAGGAACTACGTGCGTTTGTAGAAAACACTTTTTTCACAACACTTAATTTAATTTTTTTAGTATTCGTTTTGCAAAGTTCTGTAATGTGTACTACTGACAAACTATTGTAATTTTTAAACGAACTGGCACAGTTAATACAAAATATCACGTCTGTATTTACGCAGTTATGAGCAGAGGTGAACGTACAGACTAATAGAGATAGTTCAATCCGCAAAATCATTTAAAACAAAAAAGACTCTTGTTACGGCACAATAAAGTGTAATTCAGGTCGCACAGCGCTAATTACCTACAGTTATATTCACCTAGAAGTGGCCTCTCTTTTTATTGCGTAACTCATATCTTCTGACTACGTCACGCTCACTGAATTGGCCCAACAAGGCGAGACCGCAGCGTACTTGTAGCTTCATGCCTAAAATGTGGAGTGCGCCTTCTGTACTATTCTGTGACTTAAGTCCCATTTAATAGAAAACGATTGTATGAAATGGAATAAAATAAAAACGACTGACTGGCAGGCAACACAGAACTGAAAACGCGGAGTGCTCAGGGACGCGATGACCATCGCCGCGCCGTTATGCGCCACCGCGTTTCTAAGCTGTTTAAATGCAACATTGCCAGACCAGCCTGCATACACGACCTACACACAAGACCTACATACAACTCGTAAGTCGGTGCCGATACCATTGGTTCATCACCTCTCTGTGTGTTAAAACAGTCAAAATGGCATACAGTAGCTAGTAGTTTACATGGAAAAATAAATTTCCCTCTCAATAAATACATTATTATAAAAAATTATTTTCACAATACAAGAGCAATAATTCGTTTTGCTGCTAAATGGCGTGTCCGTAATGCAATTACCCGTGTTAAAACATAAATATATGTGGTGGGCTATGTCCGAATGTCAGCGGAATTGGCTTTGAGTTAACATTAAATAAATGCTTAGTTGTAACAATATTGTTTTGTTGACAAAGAGGATTTAAACTGTCGTAGCGGATTTTGTGATTTAACATTGGATTTATGCGTGTTACTGTTATTAGTTTACAAGCTAGATTCAGTTAAGAATATGTATAATTGAAAAATCACCACAGATTATGCAAAAAAAATACCAAAATTATTTACCTTACATTTATTTTTATTAGGGTATCATAAATAAAATAGGAATATCAGTAAATAAATACCTACATAAACTGTACACTTCACGGTTAAAAAGTTTGGCAGTCAAGGTAGATGTGGTCATAATAGATAAGCATAGCACGTACACCATTTGACTAGATTAAATTTTGTTTTATTTCAGCGCATCTTGAGCAAAAACCAAACGTACTACGCATTTTACTATCTTTTCTAATGTCTGCATTAGCAAAGATAGTAAAATGCGCACATTTTCGCTTCCTGCCTCCTATGTCACTAACTGCCCCTCAAAACAAAACAAACAAAAAACACACATCATAACCAATAACACGAATTACCAAATATACATATATAAATATGCGCAGAAAAATAGTTGGATTAGTAAAGATAGTAAACTGCGTAGTGCACATTTTCGCTTCCTGCACGATACTTCAAACTGCTCCAAATACAACCCTACCAAAACAAAAGCAGAAATTACAGATAACCAATAATACAAACTACCAAATAAGTACAATATCCACAGAAAAATAGTCGGTAACTAGATAAGTTAAGCTTATTCCTGCAAGTTGTAAGTTATCTGACAGATTTGGGTCGCCATGACACTGAGAGAGTAGGCCAAGGGCTGTCACTCTTCCGCTGTGTCATTGCTGGGAATAGTTTCGCCAACTTGTATTGGTGTAAGTGGATAAGAGTAATTGGGCATGGTAGGAAGTTTTTGTAATGGACTTTTCTTAGTATCGCAGAGTTGCGTAATTTTCGTTTGGGTTTTTTAAATGATTTCAAGCAAAAGAGAAGAAAACGCCTACATGATGTTTCTTGGCGATGTTTCTACATATTTATCGTAGGTAGTATGAAGTCTTATCATCAACCCATTTAATGCAAACTGGTTACTCCCGATAGTTAATTGACTCAGACGTGATCTTGCGGAAATCCGTTATAAAATACTTACGATAGACGACGTATATTTAGTAACCTAATTCGTTTAACTATTCTTAGAGTCATAAAGAACCCTGTAAGAAATCCCTGACACTGTTCAGCGCTTGTCGTGGCAACCAGTCGTGTCCAAGTCCGCAACAAGTCAATCGTCATCCTGAGGATACCTCGTTGAGAGATGAAACAAGTGTCGATTTCTTAGAGGGTTTTATATGACTCTTTAAGAACAGTTAAGCAGATTAGGTTACTAAATATACGTCGTCAATAATTTTATTTTTTTGGTTACTGCCGCTAAAAATAAACAGATAGATAAATAGAATACTCTTTATTATGTACACCATAAAAAATAAACAGCAGTGTTTATAGCCGGCCCTCTAGAGTTTCAGGAACTGTCTACGCTATCGACTATGAATTCCGTTCGCCTTAAAGTTATCTATTGCCTAGCCACATAATGCTTTTAGATTAAGACTATCGAGATATTGGAACGCTTCTTAGCAATTCTATCAGATTGTGCAATCTGAGAAAGAAGTATTCCTGCAAGCCCAAACTCTAATGACCTGGAAAATAGTTACAGTTCTATTTATAGACGACCTAGTCGTAATTAAAGATTTATCCGGACTATTAGATACAAAAAATAATTACGAACATAAATCATTTTCTTGACATTTGACCTCTACGCTAGCACAACGACCCAACCTTACATACCCGAACAAAAATACGATTCATTTCTCACCAAGAAATCGGACGAAACAGAAAAACCTATTCTTCTATACCAAAAATTAATAACAGAAGTACGCTAACCTCTAAGCAATAAGGGTGAAATTGCCATGTAATCAGTTGAAAATCGTCACCATCTGCAAAATGGTTGGAAATGTTCAGAAATTGTACGTTTTCGGTTCGTTAGTCAAGAATATTGGTTCATTGCTGGTAAGGCGAGATTCATTACTTTGAGTTTCGGATCGCTATGGGCATTAAGTGTTTACTTGTCACCAGAATATGGTGTGGAAGGGTAAAATATATACTGTGTTACAAACATGTGTAACTCTAATTTAGTTATTTAGCAACAGCTTTAATTTAACCATTACTCGTGAAACTCGACTTTAAATAATTAATGTTTTTAGAATTTGATTGATTAAAGATTTTTAGATATTAATTATTACTTTAGAACTAGGAACTATAGTGCTTTAGCTTCGGTTAAAGTGTAGCTGGTGGAACTAAAATCAATCAACGAGCACTTTACAACCAACTTAAAATATTAAATCATACTCGAGCCTACGCCTCGAAACGCTACGCCGTAGCTACTACGGCGTAGCGTTTCATATAGTTTATACTACTATTTCTGTAGCTGAAAACATCAAATTTCAAATTCAAAATATTATTATTTCAGAATGGAAAATCGTCGTTTGAAAGCAATAAACTAAATTTTAATGTTTTTTTTTAGTCTAGTTTAGAGGCATTTGTGACAAGAGAATCGGCACCGGTATGTTTTTTCGCGATTTAGTGGCAAAAAACGCCTTTTTTTCAAACCCCGAGACACCTACTTCCGAAATTACATTTATTTTTCAATTTGTAGTGTTTTTTTTTTTTGGAAGTCGGTTTTTTTTTTGTTAAAAGTTTTTTATAACGTCGCATTAAAAAATATTAAAAATAAGATAATGCGCGTGAAAACAGCGCTACGATAATAAAATGTTGCTTGATGTTATTAGTAAATTATGCTGCTTTATTAATACTGTGATACTAGTAAAAAACAGACGGAGGAGCTCGTGGCTAAGTAATAACAGCCGCACGATTCGATCCATCAGGTTAAGCTACGCTTGCCGGGGTTGGTCTGTGAATGGGTGACCATCTTAACATCCCGAGACTCCTCCGTGCTTCGAAAAAGTACGTTAAGCCGTTGGTCCCGGCTGTCATTCGTGGATCTTTGACACTCGTTACGGGTCGTCAGAAACCCGAAAGTCAGACAACCAGTCTTACCAAGGGGTATCGTGTTACCCAGTTACTGGGTTGTGTAGGTCAAATAGGCAGTCGCTTCATGTAAAATACGGTATTCAGTTACATCTGGTTAGACTGGAAGCCGACCCCAACATAGTTGGGAAAAAGCTAGGCAGATTGAAGACTAGTAAAAAACAATTGTTTTACTTATCCTACCAACGGTCACAGATTTCATTAACCTCTCCCAACAAAAGAACATCGAACACAACTCTAAATCCCAAACCCAATAGTACTTGATACGCGTCCCGCAACTTTCTAGCAATCGGATTAAAAATATTTAATCCGACAGTGTGACTACGTGTAAAGCGACAAATTTAATTACAACTGCTGTGATCCGACTTTGTGTGACAAACTAAAAACATCGAGAACTTTTGGATTTTGTTTAGCAGAAGGTACATATTGCTTTGTTTTGTCTATACTAATTGTTTTTTGAAGCGAAAACTTCTTTAGAGGCGTTGTGCACTTTTTGGGTGAACAAAAATCATGGAACTCACGTCATCGTCACCGAAGGCGCGTTGAGCACTTTTTTGTTGACAGCGCACTCTGTTTTATTTTTTTGGAATCAGCAAGCCACATAATTTCCTGACATTTTCGTTAGATGGCGTTACTTAGTTTTCACTTCTATCGGCAGTAAGCAAAGACTGCCACGCATGTTTTTTTTTTTGTTTGAAGTGGGCTTTACAGACTGTTTTTAAAGAACCTTAGTTAATTGTGATTCTACCCGTAATTAATACTGAAGAATTTTACCTTTAAATAGCGTCGTAAATAACTTTTCCACCAGTCATGTATGGTTTTCATAGATTTTTATGTCATTCAACAAAACTGTTTCAAATTGAAACTGTTTAGATTAGGCGTAATTTAGATTAAAGCCTAAACAGTTAAATTAACTCCACTAAATCTTTAATCTGTTAAAAAAGCTTAATAAGAGCCAAAACTTAGCAATCATAAAACCACTCCAATTTCTTTATCTCATGATTAGAATTATTTATCTTTCCAATCATTTATTAATTGAAATATAATAATGTTGATTATACTTTGGCATTAAGTCCAAGAATTCAATTACAGCCCTTATTGGCATCAAACATTCACCCTATTCAATAGAATATCAGTCGAATCACTTAAGGCCGTATCTAGCCCATCTCTTAATCCGTCTGTCAATACTTCGCCTAAGCTAGGCGTGCAAGGGATATTTAGGTCAACTAAATAATATACAGACCTTTGAGAAATTCATTTGCTTATTGAATTATTCAGGGATAACTACAATTAGTATTAGGCGTTGTGATTGCTAATTTTATTTGGTGTTAAAATATTCAGTTTGTGTTATTTTTTAATACATCCATACATAAACTCACGCGTTCTTCCCATGGGGGTAGGCAGAAAGTACAGAACGCCACTTGCTACGAACCTTACATACTCCTTTTGCCTCGTTTACGTTCATACGTCTGGTCATACACGCTCGCCGGTATTTTATAATAGTTTATAGATTTTATGGGTTCCAAGGTCTTAGTGTGGTGGTGTAATATTTAAACCTCATAGTCTGGTGTGGGGTTTTTCCACGAAAATAGGCAATGTTGTGAATTGCATTATAAGGCTTGAAGCGGCGCAATTACTAGCGGGGTAGAGGGCATACCGATTGTCTCATCTATATGAATACAAAACTGCACCTGCATGCTATTGCATGGCACAAAAGATATTTTATCGGTTTTAGTTTGCAGCTATAAATTGGTCTAAGCTACAAAAACACATCACTGGCATCGAAATATCGTTTCATAGTTTTAAATATCAGTTTGTATTTCGACCACAGCTCTAAAAGATAAATAAAAATTTCTAAAAAACAATGTATCTATTTTTTAATTTAAAAAAAGTCGTTTCCACTTTTCTGAATACATGTTACGAACAATACCGCCCCTCGTCGCGAACCTCAATTTATTCCCGAAATCTGATACCCAAATTGGGTTAGGAAATTTCACTAACAAATTCAATCAAGTTGAACAATAGTCAATTTTACGACGCAAGAGACCTAAAATGATGTATTTTGGAAAACCACAGAACTGGATACATTAACTAATCACAATAAACGGGGCTGCGGTCTACTCGGCCTTAATTTGCATCGGTACCAAATAACGATACCGGAAAATACCGAGTTTTGGTACCGGTACAGGAAATTGGGTTGCCGTTCGCGCGAATGACAATGTTATCGTATATGGCTGCGTTTGAAATTGTTTTTTGACGGTGCCCATTCATTGGGAATTATTTTCCGAGTTTACCTTTAGTAGATTGGAAAGCACACGTTTTTTCCGTCCTTTAGTATCTCTTTGTGCTTCAATATTTTTCGATTAAAAAGTAAATAGAATTACAAGGCTTTCAATACTTTTGTTAGATCAGCTTATTAGCCTCAAAAGGCGCTTGTATAAAGGGCTACACATGCTAGTTAACACGATGCATATAACCCACACAGGTGCTTAAACCGATGATGTGAAATGCTTCACATAATCGGTATACAAGGTGGAGACGACAATACAACAATAAATTAAACGGCGTGTCCATAATGATGTTCCCATTCTGTATACGAAAATTCAATTGAATATATTCAATAGTTTAGTCATTATAGCTCGGCAAAATCCATAGTCGGCTCTGGCTATTCCGTTTATCCTCCCCAAAAATCCACCCTAAGGTGGATATTCTGAAATGTATGCCCGAGAATTCACCCAAGGCCTAGTTGGATAAACGGAATTTATAGGCTTAGGGTGGATCCGGCCATACATTACATTTAATTTGTTTGAAAAACCGTTTTTTTTTTTCGAAGCTAGGATTTATTTGACGGTTCCAAAATACTCATAAGCATTAGTAGTGCCAGTATTTTAATTTTTTGTTGTATGGTAGTCTCCACATTGTATACAAATTACGAGACCATACAGGAAATGATCAAACAATCTGCAGCTATCTTGTAGCAATATACAAAAAACACTAGGTACAAAATATCTCCCAGAATACATAACCACTTGACACATTCACAAAAACAAACGAACAACCCAACCCATTCCTCCCGATCAGAGAGGACATAAATTAAACTCCGTTCACCTTCACACGTGCTCAACGCAATTCCGCTTCAAATTGAATGCGCAACGAAGAATACGAATACAAAGTGTATTTTACAACTGTCGTAGTACGAGAACTACGATCACTACGCGATAAACTTGCAGTACGCCGTAAACTCTCCGACTGGACATTGTGGAGCATGTGTGACGTATCGACGATTTTAGTGCTTTTTGAATGCTTGTCATATTTACGTGAGGGATTTGTCAGTCAGTAAGATTATTGCTTGTGACTATTTGAAAGTGGCAGCTGTGTGACCCGACCGTAACGTTGTGAAACCGGCGCTACGTTTGAGTTTGACGATAAAACAAAATCGATTTTCTGCTTTCGACTATTGACATCATAAAATGGTTGCTAGAGAAAATTCCGATCAGTAATTTCGTTTCTTAATTAAATATAATTAATGAAAATGTTTTAACTGTTCCTCTGAAACGACGCATCGTAAATTAACTGTGTTTTGTTTGTCGCATTATTTGTCATGTGTTTATAGATCGAAAGAATCAAGCTGTATGGCTGTAGTGGGTTTCAAATAATCCCATATTAAACCTTCAGTTTACAACAATATTATTATTATTGAGATTGCTCGGGACCCTGGGGTCCCGGACCTTTGGAAGGCGTACGAGGGGCCGAAGCCAACTCGCAGAGGCCCGTTAGACGTGTTAAATGAAATGAGGCACCAACCGACGATTATCCCTTATTATTATTATTATTATTAGTTTACAACAAGTAGTGTTAGTTTAATTAGAGTTATGGGCAAAAAAACGACGTTTTTTTTAGAATTTTAAAGATTTTAAAAAAAAAGATTGCGTCGCTTCCTGCCTCCTAAAACGAACATTGCCTTGACCGTCTGAACCTAGCCTAAAAGTCTCATCCCTAGCGCCCCATAAAACTTGAGTGAAGCACCTCTTAATACGGAATCTACACGAAAACTGACATTATGATGCGTAAAACTGGTTACCTGCAATGCGGAGAACAGACACATCCATTTTACTTTACATGAGACCTGCCATAATCATGAATAAAGAAACTATCAGGTTAATTACCACACGACCTGTTTATTTAAACAAAGATGGCGCTGAAGCTAACCACGAGTTTCAAGTGAAGACTCAGCATTTATGTATGTGTGGGTGATGTTAAAGGATAGTATACCAAGTACAAAATAGAGTCAAAGTTCAATATTCAAAAGTCACTGCAATAGCCTAAATTTAAGTTATAATAATAAAATTGTAATAATAATTAATAAATATCATTACTGACAGGACTATTGTTGCCAATAAGCCTGATATAGTGGTGATAGACCGATTAGCGCGCCGCGCAATGATAATCGATGTTACCATTTCCCATGACGGGAACCTCGTGAAAGCTGAGAAAGAGAAACAAATAAAATATCTCGACTTAGCGCACGAGGTTGTCGACATGTGGAATGTGAGCTCGGCTATCATTGTGCCGATAGTCGTAACGGCCAACGGCCTGATGGCCGGAAGCTTCGACCAACATCTCTCGAGGCTCTCGTTAGGCGGTTGGATCAAAGGCCTGATTCAGAAGGCAGTACTCCTCGACACGGCTCGCATTGTGAGGAGGTTCCTGTCTCTGCAGCCCTAACCACCGGTAGCTTGGACCCTGCTCCCGACACCGGCGGAACACTATTTTTTATATTTTTAAATGTTTTTTATATCTTTTTTTTAAGAAATATTTAAAAATGCAAATTAATATGGATATAAATGAATAAACGAATTAATAAATATCATAAATACCCCAATAATAATATGAAAGAAAGAGAAAGAAAAATATTTTATTTGGGACACGCACAGGAAATACAAACAGTAATAAAAAAAATAAAAAAAAATCTAAAAGGAGCATCTAAAACTAACAATTATACGAGTTCAAATTAACCAAAAATTAAAATTAAAAACGACCTGTGCGAGGCCAAAAAGTCCACTATCTCAGCATAATGCTGCGATACTTAAAAAATAAATACCGCAGCGCTGGTATTCTGATAGGGCCCGCTGTGATGCCACGGACATACCTACGGACACATAAATCCCATTAGGGGATTACAAAATAAATAAATAAATAACAACAATTATTAGTAAAAAATAAATACAAATAGAAAAAACCGTAAACTAACATAAAGCTATCGGCTCACGCACGACGCCGACGCTCCTACATCACTTATCCTAGTTATAGACTAATTGTCTATGTCATAGCGCATGACAAGTGAAGGGACGCGGGCGCAGTGCATGATGCTATTGTAGTCTGTGGTTATAGCACAGACTACAATTATATAAGGTTATAGAATACATTTATACATCTGCTGTGCATTCGGCTGTCAATGTTTGTTTATAATAGTAAAATAAATTATGAAAAAGTAATTAAAGTATTGATAGGAATACAAATATACTACTCTGTACCTTGTTGATACAAATAACCAATTAGTGAATAATAATAGATACTGCAAGAAAGTGGTCCAAATAAATAATATTTTAACATATCGTTGTAAACTAAGTATGACTTACTGTTGTGTTGTCTAAATCGGAAAAGAGATACAATCAATCAACTAGCATAACAAAGCAATTGGAGTAGAAATCATGGCGCCAGGAACATAAGGCTCCGCTGTGGTCACCAATACCAATTACGTGCAGACCCCGGGTAAGTTAGAAACTATTTTCCTTTTGTATATGTGCTACTTATTGATAATTTAAATGTACTCGTATGATTATTGTAAGTTTTTTTTTTTTTTTGTGTAATTGCACACCTATTGAGGTAGGATATGGTCTAAAGATCTTTTGTTTTATGTATCACCTCATGTACCTACCCATATTCCAGCAAATAAATGATTTGAATTTGAATTTAAAAAAAAAACAAGTACAGACGCCAGCACATCAAGTCACTACAATCTGCCAAATTATTTAATAGATTTTCAACTGTATTGTTAAAGAATAAGGTGCAATGTTGATTGGAAAAATTTGACAGATTGAAGTAGGTTGATGTGCTAGCGTCTGTACATAATTTTATGCTGATAAATGTCTGACATATTTGCTGAATTGGGCCTATTTGGTGCAGCCATGAGGCACAAATTCCTGTATTTGTTTTACAATGGAATTCCTTTTATTTTGCAGTTTATATTGTGTGCGTTTTTAGTCTGGAACTACACAGCAAAGACATGACGTCACATAAATCCTGCATCGCACAATTAGAATTTACCGCGCGAACGACATATTATATAAGACTATCTGACATCAACTTTCGGGCAGTTCAGACCCGCCAGACACCCGACTGGCCGGAGGATCCTCCTTTTTCTATAGAGAATGAATGAACTTTACACCTATTCCTCATACCTCTTAATTGGTGATCCCGAGTATGAACGTCAACGCAGCCTTCATGCTACTTTAGCGTGACGTCATCATCATCACTCCCGCAAGCTTTCGTGAGGCGAGTCACACAGCTAGCCAGCATCCACGGCTTCAACGGGTATCCTGACCATCAGCATGCAGCACCACCATCAGCCTCATCACCCCGACTCACTGAGGTATCACCGCAATTACCACAATCACCGCAATCACCTCAATCACTCCAATCACCACAATCACACACCACACAAAATCCTTCTTCTACAGAAAACAGAATGAAAGTACCAGCACTGCATAAGTTACAAGAAACTAACGTTATACTCGTACGTTAAGCAGTGCAGATGCTTCAAGTATTCATCCCGTTTAGTGCTCCGAGCAAGTACGTGATGATAAATAAGCATACGTGAGAGGTGCTGTGTTATATCTCTGTGTTTTATAACACAAAGCAGTACCATGTTTTTCTTTAAAACTATTGGAAGAATTTTCAGCGTTGTTTTGTCTGGGAAATTGAAAAATTATGTGTTTTTCGATAGATGTTTTCAATAGTAAGGAACTAGCTAACCATTACTTATTTTTAACATGTTTTGTGTCTGTTCTCAGTAATCAAATGTTTGCCATTCTTCATGTGAGGGATATAAAATTTTAAAACGCAGTGATAATGAATTTTGCTGACAAGGGGCAATATGTGATTGTTCTTGGGTAGTTTCTCATCTAACTAAACTGCACTACCAAGCGGCGAGGAATGTGTCGATAGACGACATACGCCAGTCAAACTAGCGTAAACCTTAGAATGAGAGAAAATAAGCTGGAAACTCGTACACCACCTTCATTCTGGCGTTCTTAACGTTGTCTCAAAAGTCTCCAAACTAGATAATCGCGAAAATCCAATTTTTGGGATTTTAGACCTTGAATAACTCACGACGCAGACACGAGATTTTATGAGACTTTTGAGACAACATTTAGAACGCCAAAATGAAGATCTCTCATTCCGAGATGAAACGCTAATTTGACTGGACTAACAATGGTGTTAAATCATCGCATACATTAGAAATTCAACAAAAGAGCATCATCGAACACTTGAGTATGTCCAGCGCGAGCGCCGCCTACCTAAACAGTCAGCTTCAATACCGAGCTTTCTGACTAGCCAAGATATATTCTCCTACAGTTTGCGCTGCAAAATGAACTAATAAAGCAAAGAGTAGAAGTTACAAACTAAACGACTATGCAAGTCTAGTCCTGCACATTGTCACAATAGAGGTCATAATAAAGGAACGTTTCCAAGTCATAATAACACTCAAGGAGAATATAAGTACGTACCCAAAGGACAGTCCTAAATATATGCAAGAATAAAAACATACGAGAGCGTCAGTTGCACATGTGACTTGACGGGACACATACACAAAGCGACTAAATTGGAAACGTCGCACCGACACGCAGACGTGTTATTTGTTACCTCAGCTATGGGGCAAGGAGGGAGCGGAAGCGGTTTTTAAGAAAGTGGCATGGTTTGAGATTTTTGCAATGTCTTGGGCTGAATGTTAATAATATAACAGCATGGCTGTAAGCATGCATGCCCCGAAGGGTTAGGCAGAGGTATGTTTAAGTTCCATTTTAAAGGGGACGAGCACATTGTCATCAACCGTACACAAATCCAGACTTCAGGCTGCTACTGAGAAACTCCCGATGGAAAAACCTAATAACACTTTGCCCTACATGGGAATAGAACCTAATGCTCAGCAGTAGCGCTTGCAACCACTAGTCCAGCGCGGCAGACGGTGAATGTGAATAACATAGACGGTCTTTTAAAAAAAAATGTTCATAAGAAAATTGCGTGTCCTACGACTTTAAGGCTGCCTGTCCACTGGAGCGGAGAGGAGAAAAGAGGAGCGGAGATGTGCCAATATTAACCAATAGAATCTTGACTCAGGATCACTGATCTAAACTCAGGGGCGGAGTCAAAATTCTATTGGTTAATATTGACACATCTCTGCTCCTCTTTTCTCCTCTCCGCTCCGGTGGACAGGCAGCCTTAGCCTCTATTCTTCAGTCAAATGCAGTTCAAACTTAGTGTTTTAATTAGAAAACGACAAAATACGTTCAAAATGTATTATTAACATATTCAGAAGCACGAAAATCTGTGTAATATTGATTAAATCAATCATTATCAGGAAGATGACAGATGATCTTTGACGTGTCCCACGCAGGTTTTGTAAAGTTCCGACCGTAAAATATCACTGCTATCTCACCTTTTTTTCAGTAATTTTATGTTATATATGGTAGGATTATATGATCTAAATTGAATAGGTAATAAACTTAATTCATCAGGTGCTAGAGTACAAAATTATTTAAAATACACGTTTTATCTTGACCCTCAAAATAACGTTGATGGAAAATTCCATATACGCTACACTAATTTACTGATTTTGAGTAGAAAATTGAATGAACTAAGAGTATTGTTTTAGTGTTGGCAACATTTTAGAACGCAAATATCCGCCATATTTGTTAAATGACAGCAGTTTTGTCTAAAAGCGACAGTGAGCGGTCGGGCGTCACGAAGTCCTGTTCGTATTTTCCACTATGAACTTGATTTTATTAAGTAAGTAATGTTTGTTTGACTTATAACTTTTCATAGCTAATTAGAAAAAACTGTCTTTAATCGGAATTAAGTGAAACATTTCCCTAAATTTCATGTAAATTGTTGATTTCTTGTGTTTGTTTTTGTGAAGTCATCATACGTCACGTCCATTACGGTACGTATTGTACTAGCGGAACGCCAAATGTGACGTAGTGGAATTTTAAAGCATGGTTTGAAACTGTGCCTTATAATTCCTAAACGTGACGATTTGTTCTATTACCGTCACTTGTCCTACTTTCATGGTGATATTTAGATTTAATTTAAAAATATTCTCATAATATATGATTACTATTCTGATTTAAATTGTTTATAATAATATTATTTAAAAGTTTTATGAAACATATTTTTTTATATCATATTTTATAGAAAAGTGCCAAAGTAGAGGCTTGACTGTGCAATGAAACGTGCCATAAAGTAACGTAGAGGAATAGTTTTCGTAGAAAGTGTTGATTTTATCTAAATGACTAATTATAAGTTTGTGATTTTGAAGACTGTTCTTGTTAAAATATATTATAATAAAAAGTAATATTATTTGATTTACCACTGAGTTTTAATATCAATCTAAACTTTGTGACTTAACGGAACTTTTTAGTTACCATCCTTCCTTAAAATATGTATTTCTCATTAAATTAGAAACATATTATATTAAATTTTATTGTTTTTTTAAACATGATGTAACTCGTTGGCCGATAACTTGTTTAATTTTAATATTGTTCTATTCTTTTCTGGGTGGAATTCCATTACGCAACGAAATTTTTTTTTTGAAAACAGCCCAGTGTATGAATATATTATGCACTGGAATGAACATTCTTACGCTCGGAAGTATTGCCGTATATAACACAATGTTTTACCCGAGAAAACACTGAAAAGATAAACTCAGAATTTATTATTTTACTCTAGAATAAAAGCTTCTCATAAACTTCTCGTAACAAGCATTGATTGATTTCTGACAGCCGATTACGGCCACTTTTCCTCTCGTTGTTACTCTGTAGCACAATTATAATAAAATAAAATAAAATAATAATAATTCAATTGTTTCTTAGAAGAACTAAAATAGAACATACACGGTCATTGAATCATGTAAATATTGTAATACTTAAAAATTTCAGTTTTATTTGCCAGGCCATTAACCTAAAAAGCAAGTCCTTAAAGCAACTCGCTTCCACTCATACCTCGACCCACACTGCAAGAAGCATCGCTGCTGCTCTCAAACTAGGAACTGGTACAAGTGAAAAATGTCCCGTCGTTGTGCTCCCCCGACAATGGAAATAGAAGTGTTTGTTACACACATCGGTCTTACGTAAACAGCTGTTAAAATATTCATTTAGGTAGGTACACGAAGCTATGGATGCTGAAGATTGGGAAAATGTTGAACAGGCTGTTAGTAAGACGGTTGTTTAGAAGAGATTTCTTGAACTATATATTTGGCCGTTTGTGTATGTGAGTTTAATTATTTGTAAACGTACCCACAATACGGGAGAAATTTGTAGTGCGGGGCAATGTTTTATAAAAAATAAATAAGATTAAAATATTTGTAGGATTTGTTTACTCATTTTTTTGTGTTTCAATGATTGTGTCAGTTTCCTTTAAGCAATTGAAAAAGAAGGTTGAACGATAAAAAAAATGTATTTACATACCTACATACATAATTAGCCTATTAATGTTCCCACTGCTGGGACACAGGCCGCCTCTTTGTGATAGGGAAAAAAAATTTACATGTCATTAATAAAATAAAATTGATGATCCTTAGGCCGGGCGCACTTTGGGTGTGTTTTCGTACGAATTTCACTCGTGCAAACACGCACGAAGGATCCCGACCTTCCAAGTACAAAGGGAGCGCTCAGACTGGGTGCGAATTTGTTATACGTATACGTACGTCCGAAAACCATTCGAACTTGTTGGGATTTCTCGTCCGTTCAATGCAATATCACCGGAGCACTACCTATTTGACGAAGAAAAACGTATTCAGTGTGCGCACTCAATTCGTACGACCACGATCATTACGTTTACGTACGATACAAATTCGTGGAAAAAAATGCGCGCGGCCTTACCTTACCTTTTATCTATAGAGGAAATTTAAAGCACTCAGGAATACTTTCTAAAAGAAGCCTCTGGATATTTCATCATCAAATGCATTTAAAATCAATCTATATTCAAAAAAATAGACTGACATATTATAGAAGACTTATTAAGAAAACCAATGACCGAAATATCATGCATATTTATTCCTAGATCAATCGAAAACAAAATTATTGATAGAAAATGTCATTGACTATCTAGGCAAGCAAATTAGTAGTCACAAAATTAGAGCTAGATATAACCGCCCCATACTACGCCTAGCCTAGACCAAAACCCATTTAAATCATTAAATATTCACAACAAACTAAATAATTCAATACAGAAACACCGTTTCATTTTATTCATTAGTTTCACATCTCAAAACCAATTTCGATTCATTGAATTAAACTACCGCAAATGAATTCAACCAAAATGGTGTCATTTTGTTTCATTTCAATGTGAATTTTGTGCAATAACATTTCTATCTGGACTATTATAATACATTAAATCGGTACCAATTTTGAAATGTCTGTTTTAGGGTTGTCAAATTAATTAAAAAAGGTTTAGGGGCCCTTATGTACCCAATTAATAAATGAGTGAACACAAAAAAAAATGTAGTCTCTGCATAGCCCCATCGGAAGAAGGTGCGAGGTTATATACCCAGTAACTGGGTTGTGGAGGTCAGATAGGCATTTGAAATACTGGTATTCAGCTTTATCTGGGTAGACTGGAAGCCGACTTTGTTGATACAGTTGGGAAAAGGCTAGGCAGATTGATTGATACATTACAATAATATTTTCTACAAAATAAAAACTTGTACAGTGTACATAATCCTGTAATGCACACTCAATTACAGGTAACCACAGCTAACACATTATCGAGTATACATGCTCTGAATACATAATTAATTAATAATGCTCATAACACATAAAAATAAACAATTATCATGCAATTAATTAACGATTTAAATTACATGACAACAATATAATGAAACCAAGTAGAAACTTGATTTTCAATTAGGTATGTCATACAATATCACACCTGTAAACCCCGCGGGGTTAGGCAGTACCTATAGTACACCCACATTTCACAAGTTATGTTTAAGTTCCATGTAAAAGGGGGCGAACCTATTGCCATCAAGCGGGCGCAAATCCAGACTCCGGGCTGCTACTGAGAAATTCATGAAAGAAAAACCTGGGAATCGATCCTAAGACCTCATATTAATATACAAAACCAATGAGGCAGTGATAATACAATAAAACCAAGTATTACACACAAACACAACACAGCACAAAGTCAAGCTAGTGCAGACTGAAGTGTTACTAACATAGTCTAAGCCTTATTTATTAACACTAGTTTTTGTCTATATTAAAATATGTATGTTTAGGTTAAGGTATTTTTTCTATGGGCCTGTGTTGCCTGAAATAAATGGTATTATATTATATTATTATTAGCGATAGCCTAGTGATAGTCTATTGGTGTGACCATTGGACTGTCAAAGTCATAGGTCTTGAGTTCGAACCCAAGGCATGCACTTCTGACTTTTCGGATTCATGACTGTATTGTTTTATCACTTGCTTCAAAAACGGTGAAGGAAAATTTCGTGAGGAAACTAGCATGCCTGAGAGATATTTCTCGACGGCATGTGAAGCCAAGTCAGGGGCCCATGAGCGGCTTTAAAACTCTGACACCAGGTTAGTTACTAACCAATCGAAAAAGAAGAAGAAGCCTGATCTTCAAATAAGTCATAAATTACATCAGTCGACATTTCTGTAATTCATTTTACAATGAAAAAACCCATGAGTTGAATTTGGAATTCAACTATCTATTTCATATTTCTAATAACTGGTTTTTTGTAACATAGCGTGTCAACCCTATTCTCGTTACAGCCTGGTTTAGTTTTTCCTAGCCAATCGAAAAGCAGTTAGGGCGCACGTGTCGAAAATGTAGGAAATATGGCGGTGTACCACAGCACTAACGAGCTGGATCATATTCATAGTGCTCACTTGTAAAACTTGAACTGGGATTCAGATACTTGGTTTTTACGAATACGGTTTTATTCAGTTTATTCACATCCATTTGAATAACAGTTGAATGCTGCAGTCGCTGATTTTGCACACACTTCTCGTACTCGGATGGAATTATAAAGAAAACCTAGAGGTTGTGATGATAAAACAAATAAGAATGTATGATAGGAACTAAAATAAAATTTTCAGGATTACGGGGTATCAATATGAATGTAATTCTAGTTTTACTACAGAAATTGAAAAAACACTTTTTTTGAAATATCTCTTTTTTACCTATTGCTCGAGCTCGTGGCTAAGTGATAACAAGCCGCACGGGTCGATCCATCAGGTTAAGCTACGCTTGCCAGGGTTGGTCAGTGGATGGGTGACCATCTTCACATACCGAGACTCCTCCGTGCCTCGGAAAGCACGTTAAGCCGTTGGTCCCGGCTGTCATTTGTGGATCTTTGATAGTCGTTACGAGTCGTCAGAAGCCCGAAAGTCTGACACCAGTCTTACCAAGGGGTATCGTATTACCCAGTTACTCGGTTGTGGAGGTCAGATAGGCAGTCGCTCCATGTAAAATACTGGTATTCAGCTGCAACCGGTAAGACCGGAAGCCGACCCCAAGATAGTTGGGAAAAGGCTAGGAAGATTGATCACTTTTTTACCTATTATTCGTATAGGTACAACTGGGAAAAGAATCATTGACGACCGCAATTGCTCGCTGAATGTTAATTATTTCAGACTTTAGTTCAGATTTCCTCACGATGTTTCCTTTTCCCATAAATTAAAACAGATACGGGGTAGCAAAAATAAAGGCCAAAGACTACGAAATCTGATCCTCCTCAGGACAAAAGCTGGGACGAAGATTCCCCAGAAGGGTAGTTTATTTAATACGCTATTCTGAAGCTGTGTGATAACATGCTCGTTTCAAGATGGCGTAAAGAACGGTGACTCAGTTTGCATAATACGTCTAAATGCGGGAAATATGGACGGACTAAACAGGGTCTAACGAACCTGTTCGTATTCAACGCGTGCTGTTAAAATTTTCTGGTTTCACTTTATAAATCTTTTTACTAAGGCTTCCCTGTCCGTCCGTCTCTCTATCAGTGGGCTGTATCTCATAAACCGTAATAGTTAGACAGTTGAAATTTTCACAGATTGTGTATTTTTATTGCCGCTATAAAAAAAGAATATATTATAAAGTTAATAATTCAAGGGGGTTGATGCCCCATAGAAAAAACGTGTTTTTTTACTCAAGTATTCAAATAAATATATAGATTTAATTCTATACTAATATTATAAAGAGGTATTTGTTTGTTTGTATGTAGGGGGTAATCTCCGGCTCTAAACGACTAGTCGGATTTGAAAAAAAAATTTTACATAGGGGCCGAGTGCGAGTTGGTAGATGTCATTGTCTTCGAATTTTTGTAATAATAATTTATTTTTCTACAAAGGCGACTGAAACGATTACATACAATCTTGGGCCTGGATGTAAAAAGATGAAAGTGGTGTCAATTAATAGCATAAATATTATCAACTTTTCACTGAAAATTCTGCAGATGTTGACAATCTGAGAACAGCGATATATGAGGTTAAGTAAAAGTGAGGTTATGTTACAATCTTTAACTAACAGCTGATTCCTGAAGTGCAAAATAATATGTTCTTTTGCACTAATAGTGGCACCAGTTGTTATCCCATAATTATTCTTACAGCGATTCATAGTTTGAACAATATCCAATCCACAAGCAAGGTAAATACAAAACGAGAGAGCAAACATGAGCAGTCGGCTACTGTCTAGTGTCAATGTCAAGTCATTTGTCATGCCAGTGACATAGACTAACATAGAGAATAATAGAAGACTGATTTTAATCGATATGAAATCGATAATCTTTAATATTGGTTTTCAGTCATTAATTGATATTTTATTTATTAATTATATGCACTATATTGCATATAAGTATATATAGTGCATTCAATTACTTTGAGTTAATTATTTAGCGCAAAGGTATTACTTTCGTAACTGTGTAATCGATTACTCAATCGATAATCTCACGAAAACTATTTTTCTCATATTTCTCCGCTTCCAGATTGAGAATTGAAGTGATTTTTTCATATTCTAAGATAAAAAAATATGACAATTTTTTTAGATCATATCTCAACTTATTACATTTGGGCCCACCGTTTGGAGTCTATACTGGGTTCGGGACCTGTATTGCAAATCTCCAGGCTCACACCCTTAAAATTACAACAAATTGCACTTACGAACTACAATGAAAAAGCTTCAAGTACTGAGAGGAAGGGAAATTAATATAAAAAAAAAACAAAAGTAGAGGTGCTGTGTGTATGTCTTTGAAGAGTGTTGTGCGTCCATGAGTGCAATATAAGTCCTCGCACCCCGCACCGCAAAGGTTAGGTTATAGACTTGCGGACGAAGTCGCGAGCAGAAGTATTGTGTATGCTTCGTGATCGAGTGCGACTCCAAGCAGTTTAGGTGTTCCCGTTACATAGCAGACACTCTCTGTTATTCAGTAGTTATTCGGCAGTTAAGTTGGCATACAATTTACGGCCTGTTAAATAAACATTGTATGTTTATGACTGAGGTTGTTTTAGGACATATTGTTTTAGGACCTGTTCCTGACCTGTGAGCTAAACGATGAGGAGATGAGTTGCAGCTTTAGGTAATAAAATTCTAAATTTGAAATAGTCTGTCGGATTGCATATTGGGTGCTTGGTTAAAGTATACATTTTAGTAATGTAAGAGAGGTAGCTTGGAACAAACCTGGATAACATTTCATTTGAGAAAATTAAAAACTTTAACTCCAACTCTTAAACCTGGAAATCCTTTATAGAATGTATGAGGTTTCATGTCATTGTCCTTTGGTAGAATTCATAATACTGCCTTACTGAAAGTAAATATTTAGCCATCATTCTATTTTTTTTTCATTTATAGTAATTTAGCTCCACCCCGCGGTTTCATCCGAATAAGTCTCAATGCCGTGGGAATATTGGGATAAAAGGTATCTCGTCCTAACCCTGGTCATGGTATACCCATGTGCCAAATTTTATCTAAATCCGTGTAGCCGTTTTAGTGTAAAAGCGTAACAAACTAACAAACAAACTCACTTTTGCATTTATAATATTAATCTAAAATAAATAAATAAAGAAATAAAAAAAAATTTGTTAGGATTATAAATGCGAAAGTGCCTTATACCTTTTCACGCATTAATAGCTGAATGGATAAAATTTGACACATGGGTAGTCTAGGATGGATGGATCCTATGTCCTAATCCAGTTCATAGTATAGGTACTAATCCATCGTAGACTAGACCCGGATTAGGACATCTTCTTCTTCGTTTCGCTCTTGACAGAGCGGTCGTGGTCACTATGAACTATGTCCAATCGCAGGTGTAGTCGTTGCCTGCGTCACGATCTCCCTCCATCTGGTTCTGTTACATGACAGTCTGGCGCGTTCATTGACAAGGCCTCCAACCGCGGATTTTATTTGATCGGTCCATCTCATCGGTGACCTCCCGCGTGGCCTATTACCTTCCACTCTGCCCTGACCTCTATGAAGCCGAAGTTGCTGGCAAAATTCAAAATAAAAACAAGTGACAGTAAACCAAAAAGATTATTTCATCGAATCATTATTTCCAAAAACGCTTCGAGCGCACTCAAGCGCAACACACTTATCCCTCGTATTTCCTCAATCAATAATCTCAAAATTTCAGTCTATTTTTCTCTCAAAAGCTTCATATTATAGTTGGGGCGTAGCGACAGCGAGCTAAAATGGTGTATGTTCCTAGCTGCCCCTTCCAGGCTGACTCAGTTAATACAACTTCGATAATTTATCGTCCGTTCAGCGAAACTGTTCGTGAAATATTTCTTCACCCGTTGGCGATAGGGTTACCGAGTGTTGTAATTGGAAGTTATGTGTGTGTGAGTAAAAGTATGTTTGTTTGACATACTTTTAGGCTATATTTTGGTAAAACTGATATAAGATGCTTCACGGTTTTGTTCATTTATATTTATCCGGGATCTTGTACTCGAAACGTCTATAGGCAAAATGAATCAAAAGTGATAAATGAATTCATTAGTGAACCGATCCAGGGACGACGGATTTCGGTATTCGGCATCTTTCACTCACTCACCGAATTATCAAAAAATGAAATGAACGTTCATTTCTATGTAATTTTGTCGACGTCGTGTCGACGTGGAACGAAACAAAATTGAACTTACAATCGAATGAACGAAAAAGCGAAAAAAGCTAAAGTGAAGCGTCTAATACCAGCCTTTATGAATGCCCCATGTCGACTATTGTTGAACGGTAATACCTCAAAAATAATGTTCGCATTGCATTCCATTTCATTTTATTTATATTAATTCACAAATTTTATAATAATGTTGCATGGTCGCATGCCTATTATAAAGTAGGTTGTACAAAGATTCAGAGACGGAGCCGTACGGATAAAATCTTATCTATGTATTTCCCTATCTTCCCTATTTTAATCATGAAAATAACCACTACTACCAAAACCTACCAGTTTTTGCTGTAATAAAATTTCCTAGTTTTTTGTAAACACGGTTGGTTCAGGAACTGTGCACTGCTGGCATGATTCCGCATAAAAAAGTATTTTTGATAAAACTGTTCTCGATATCGGGGTTTGTGCAAATTCGAATTGTTTGTTATCGTGTCCATGGATTTTTTTTTAAAGTCGCTCCTCAACCAACGAAATAAAACGTATACATTTATTAAATAAAAGGTTATAGGTATCTACAGCGTGGGGGCTCGCGGCTAAGTAATAACAGCCGCACGGGACGATCAATCAAGTTAAGCTACGCTTGCCGAGTCAGTCCGTGGATTGGTGACCATATAAACATACCGAGACCCCTTCATGCATCGGAAAGCACGGTAAGCCGTTGGTCTCGGCTGTCCTTCTTGGATCTTTCAGATAGGCAGTTGCTCCACGTAAAATACTGGTATTCAGCTGCATCTGGTTAGACTTGAAGCCGAACCCAAAATAGTTGGACTAAGAATATTGTTTTTTTGGCTAGCAAAGCAAGAGTATCGTGTTACCCAGTAACTGTACTGGGTAGTACAGTTACTGGGTAACACGATACCCTTGGTAAGACTAGTTGTTAGACAGAGCGACTGCCTATTGGACCTCGGGGGCCTACCAGACGGGGACTGCGTTGAAGAGTGCTTAAGTGCCCCCGTAGCCCCCGGCAAGTGTGCTAACACGGGATGGTTTTAGTCAGTAGAAGTCTGACAGACTACTCTGTCCGCCCCAGGATGGAGGACATCCATGAGAATTTCCACCTCATTACCGAAAAAAAAAGGTTAGAACTGTGACCAACCGCGCGCTAGCTGAGCGAGCGAAGCGAGCGGTACCACGGTAGCGGCCAGCAAGCGCTACTTCCAATTTACTCGCAGAAATGTTTTCGCCATTGTCTAATCTGTGTTTTCAAAATATCCCTAAGATTTTCGCGAAAATTCAAATGATCAAATCATCCTACGACATATACACATATGTAGGACAACTAAAACACTTTCGCAAAGTCATTCGATCAAAAATCGTGTTTGAAAAGAAGAAACTAGTCCATTAGTTTCAATTGACAAAATAAAAAGTGTTGCAAAAGTAACGTGTTTCCAGCAGGCGTCTGTAAATACAACTTCGATAATTTATTGATCGCTCTGTAGAATTGAGCGAGAAATATTCTTCTCTACTCGTTTGTTCGTAGGGCTACCAAACTCAAAACTGAATAATAAATAAAAATAATGTTGTAGAGAATCAAGTTCTTCTAGCTTAACAGACAGCTCAGCCGGGGAGTTTGTTGCGCAACTTCTTCTCCCCAGCTAAAGCACTAGGAAGTGGTGAAGGGCGGGGTTTTGGGGGACTGTCTTATGTTATTTTGACGTTCACAAAGTTCTGATTCTCAGTCAAAGAGTAAATGAATTTTGATTTTCAATTTGACTGTTTTTTAGGGTTCCGTACCTCAAATGTAAAAACGGAACCCTTATAGGATCACTCGTGTGTCTGTCTGTCTGTCTGTCTGTCTGTCCGTCTGTCACAGCCAATTTGCTCCGAATCTAATGGACCGATTAACTTGGAATTTGGTACACATATGTATTTCTGTGACCCAAACACGGACGTGTAACGAAAATAAAATAATTTTGAATATGGGGTTCACTTTTGTGGGGCAAAGAAGAAAAAAAAAAAAAAAGTTTTGCAAATTGTACCGTATGACATATCAAATGAAAGGAATTATTACAAGGATCTCAAATATATTTTTTTTATAATTATTTAATATATATTTTTAGAGATATTTACGAAAATAGATGAAAATTGATCATTCCCCCCCCCTTATCTCCGAAACTACTGAGCCTAAAATTATGAAAAAAATACAGAGAATAGTTCTTTACTCATAGATTACAGGAAAACCTATAAGAAGTCTATGGTCTTAAAATAACATGGTAAATCTCTCAATATTGTATTTGCGGTTGGAATGTATGGGAAAATATGTTTTGCAACTACAATGTTAAGTTAGTTCTTGGGATAATTTATTGCTACTGCTAGTTCGACTAAGGCCCCAGTACACATTCAACGAGCTCGCCCAACGTGTACTTAGGCGAGGCATCCTTCACTTCTCGTACCTTCCGCGATGCATTCTGTTTGCCGATTTCACGGTGCGCTAGTACTATGCCGGCATTGTCGGTAGGCACTGCTAACACATTAGCCAGAGAGCTATGTAAAGTTCAATTAATCATTTTAGACGAAATATCTATGTTGGGAAGTAGGACATTCAATCATTATTTATCGCAGATTACAGCAAATTTTCCTTAAAGACATCCCATTTGCTGGTAAATCTATTATTTCTGTAGGAGATTTTAACCAATTGCCGTCAGTTGGAGACAACTGGATTTTTCAGCCTAAAACAGGACGTAATCCGATGGCAGTTTTAGCTCGTGCACCATTGTGGGAACCATGTAGCCTGTTTCCAATGAGCAAAATAGTGCGTCAGAGGGATGATTCATTCGACATTTAATTATTTTATTTCCTTTGTTTCAAAGATACAAAGGTCTAAAAATTTTTTTAAGAACATTTTTCAAAAATAGTGTTACAGCCAAATTAGACCGATTTTCATAGAAACAGAGATTTCCAGTTATCAGTTCCTCTTCCTCTTCCGGTACGCGGTTGCCACTTCAGAACGTTTCGGCCCCAGGCCTATCGGCCATCTGTTCTGCGAGCAATGTGCCCTGCCCACTGCCATATAAGTTTGGCAATTCTTCGGGTTATGTCGGCTACCTTGGTTCTCCTGCCGATCTCTTAATTTCTGATTAGATCACGACGTCATGGAACCTCTAAGCACAGCACCATTGCCCTTTGGGCGACTTTCAGCCTTCTAATGAGGCCTATTGCGAGCTATTACGTCGTGTTTCTGCTCCATAGGTCATCACTGGCAACACGCACTGGTCCCAACTGCGGACGCACTGCTCACATACCGCAGTCGGGAGACTGCGGTATGTGAGACGAGAAGATATTGCGTAGCTTCGCGAACACTGCCCAGTGGAGCCGGATTCCACGATTGACCCCATTCTCGAAATTGAACCTACCTCACTGGACAGTTTGTCCTAGGTAAACGTTTCATTCAAACTTTATAGATTTATCAAGGTTCGATGACAATACAATAATTTAGTATCTCTTGGAGCTGATCTGATTATGAAGCCAGAAGGTGGATAGTGGAACTCTTCAGCGGCTTCTAGTAAACCCCTCGAGTTTGGGTTCATATGTTTTGGTTTGACGAGTAAAATATATTGCAATTTGGTTTCGAGGGTCTGATGATGGAGCCAGCAGGTGGATAGTGGAACTCTTCAGTGGCTACTAGTTAACCTTTCAAGTTTGACCTCATATGATTTGGTTTGTCGAGTCCAATATATTGCACTTGGTCTCGAGGGCCTGATGATTGAGCCAGGAAGTGGATAGTGGAACTCTTCAATGGTTACTAGTAAACCCCTCGAGTTTGAGTTCATATGATTCGGTTTGACGAGTCCAATATATTGCACTTGGTATCGAGGGTCTGGTGATGAAGCCAGGAGGTGTATAGTGGAACTCTTTAGTGGTATTAGTAAACCCCTGGAATTTGGGCTCGTATGATTCGGTTTGAAGAGTCCAATATAGTACGCACTTGATGTCGAGTGCCCGATGATGGAGCCAAGAGGCGGATAGTTAGAACTCTTAAGTGGATATTAGTAAACTCTTCGAGTTTTAAGTCATATATTCGTAATTCGGTTTGATGAGTCCAATATATTGCACTTGGTGTCGAGGGTCTGATGATGGAGCTAGGAGGTGGATAGTTAGAACTCTTAAGTGGCTATTAGTAAACTCTTCGAGTTTTAAGTCGGATAATTCGGTTTAATGAGTCCAATATATTGCACTTGGTGTCGTGGGTTTGATGATTGAGCTAGGAGGTGGATAGCTGATTTCTTTAGTGGCTCCTTATAGTAAACCGGGCAAGTCAAAACTTCGTTGTTTTATTTTTAATTAAATGAATATACCTACTAGACTTAAAAGTACAAAATAAAATAGTACTTACTTAGTTAAAAAAAAAACCGGTCGCGTGCGAGTTGAACTCGCGTGGACAGGGTTCCGTACGATGAATATGTTATATATACAGGGTTATTTGTAAAACACCAGCAACCTCTTAAGGGGTCATTGTACTCATCATTATGAACAACTTTTACTATGGGACCAAACCTGAAATCGCGAAATAAAAATCAGCTGTTCCACACATTTTGACAAGATATTATGAGAACGTACGGAACCCTGTCCACGCGAGTTCAACTCGCACTTGACCGGTTTTTATTGTTGAAAGCATTAATAGACTTAAAACTTAAGCTTAAGATCCGGCGTTTGAATGTCAGAACCGTGCATGTGTCAATATGACTTTTCAGTTTCATAACCAAGACTAATAAATTATCGTTTCTTTAATTAAAGAAAAAAGTCAAGAAAAATTTCAGGGAAGCATTATTAATGTGTGATGGTTGTGTGTGTGTATGTAAATTTTAAAATATTCTCATAGTTTTTGATGAACTAAGGTAAAAAATTATTCAAAAAACAAAAAACCCGACTGCAAAAACACCAATATTGTTATATATTTTTTTATTAAACCTTCCACTCCCTTTTCTTTGTATTTGCAGATGCAATATATAAATATTATATAGCCTATGACACTCCTACAATTAAGATGAATCTAACGACACCGCATATGTTAAAATCCATCAAGCCTTTTAGGCTACAGAGCGTGCCAAAGAAATATACATACATACATACATACATACAAACATACATACATACATACATACATACATACTCACCCTCCTTCTGGGGCAGTCGGGTAAAAAACAGACAGGAAAGGAAAAATTGCATTTATCCTTACTTATTTAGTGAGGTAACACGCTTGATCATACAATTTTCTACGACCTGCTTTTAAAACACGTCCGTTTTACTCATGAACACACTTATAGACATCATAAAAAATGTCCACAATAATCTGATAAAAACATCATAAAAAACATTGAATGACCACACTAATCTGATTCCACCGTTCATTTAT
Source organism: Conistra vaccinii (assembly GCA_948150665.1). Classification (NCBI taxonomy): domain Eukaryota; kingdom Metazoa; phylum Arthropoda; class Insecta; order Lepidoptera; family Noctuidae; genus Conistra; species Conistra vaccinii. The sequence continues at coordinate 3,640,135 of OX411326.1, read as the reverse complement.
AAAAACCGAAGCTGTTTTCATTCACTGGCAACCCTACATACAACGAACTCATTTTCTTTCTGGCGGAAGGAATTAATTTACTATAATGTTACAACTTCAGTTCGGGCGTGCCGTGACTATTGGCAAATTCAAATGAGAGGCGAATCTAATGGCCAATGTCTTATCTGTGGAAGCTGTTATTGTAAAACGGTTAGTGGAAAATGTTTGCAAGAAAACTGACTGCATGGAATTGACTTGCCTACCTCGCTGGTCTAGCTGTTGCGAACGCTACTGCTGTACATGAGCTTCTTAGTTCTATTCCCAGGTCAGGCAAAGTTTTATTGAGTTTTTCTTTTAGGAATTTCTCAGTAGCAGCCTGGAGTCTGAATTTGTGCCAGGTTGATGGCAATAGGCTCGCCCCCTATTACATGGGACTTAAACATAACTGGCAAAATGTGTATGTACTATAGGAACATCTCTGCCTAACCCTACTGGGGTGATGCTATGTTATGTAAGACTTGAATTTAAATTTAAATTTTTAGATGGTGTACCTTATTGTGGGATTTTTAAGGACTAGGTACTTAAGTATCATGACATATAAACTCCTGCCAACTAACTGTTACCTATTCTAATATATACGTAAATATCACATTCTACTCCACTACCAAGACTAACATAGAAAATGTATCACGTTCCTCTCAACCAACCAACGTAACAGTTATTCAGAAAAAAATATCATCGGAGCGCGCAGGAATATTATGTTTAATGTATGCCTCGTGCGACGCCATACGTGCCTTAGAACGCAAGGACGCGTGTAAAGTAAGCTGAATCAGCCTATTAATATACCACTACATTGCAGAAGGCTTTCTCGAAGTTATCAACGTCTGCGAATAGAATGAATCAATGACTAAGGACATAAAAGTTTCTATCAACATAAATTACTCATTAATTGACGGTTATATTGACTGTAAATAATTGAGTGTAGGATTATAAAAATGGCATTAAATCACTAACAGTTCTTTAATAGAAAGTGAGAGCGGTAAAAACTAATTAAGAATTTGTCGAAGTGGCGGTGCTTGGGGGAGGCCTATGTCCAGCGGTGGACGTCTTTCGGCTGATATGATGATCCATAGATGCCATTGTTCTAGCATGAACCAAGAGCAATAAATAATATTGAACATTAAAATAAAAGAGCTAATAATATAGTAATTATGGTGAAAATGTGTAAGCTTGTGCGTCTTCCGACACCATATTAACATTCAGATTTTAAAAACGAATATTGAATTGAAAACACCCGTGTTTCTATATATTGCGGTCGTTTGAAACTTGCAAATATTCGACGATTCGAGAATCAGAGCATTTGTTTGCTTGCATCTAGCTAATATTGATATTTTTGGGAATTTGTATAATTATTGATTTGGTTACGATATATTCTAGGAGTGGATGCAGAAGGCAGCCAACTGGATGTTATATCGTAAATTGGGGGAGGCCTACGTCTAGAGCCCTACATTAGGCTGAGAAGAATATTTTTTGTTAAATTTTATGCGTCAAAATACTATGCGCAAATATACATTTTCTTTCTCTCTTTATTTGATAACAGTTTAGATTATCTTACCAAGTTCCCTATTATTAAATCAACAAGGAAAACAAATGAATAGACACAATTGTATTTATAAAAATATATTAATGTTATCATCTATCAATGCCATTTTCAGGGACAAGGTATTCTGTCATTGGCCTTCCTCTATCGATTTTTTAATTCTCTGTAACTATCTCTTTTATATTTCTTTCTCTTTCTGTATTATCATTTGATACTGTGGAAATCACGTTGATAAGTTTTAATAAGAATATATGGCCAAAACACAATTTTACATCCACCTGTATTTAAACTAACAATTTGATAGCAACAAATAACCGTATTTCCATATCATAATGAAAGGAATAATGTCATTGCTCGGTATTCAATTAAAACCCGAAATCAACTTGCCAAGGCTAATCAACCTACGTTTGTGTTATAATTCGAACTGATCAACTATGAATACGGCTCATGTTTCATTTACGACGCATGATATTTTGAGGGTTTTACTAGGCACATACATGGTATATATGGCATGTAACAAAACAGAAACTATTGCGAGCAGTCACCAAGCCGCTATAAAAACAGATCGCGCTTAGGACCTGGTTTTATGTAGGTATTTCACTTCCAACAACGTAGATTCTAGATCCTTTGTTGATGTACAGTCGACAAAGAGACAAAATACCTAACCAAAAAATAAACGTCTTTGCACTACACGTACGAAAAATTCTTAATTATTCACATTCAGGCTTATCAAGTTTATTGACATTCAAAATAACAATGTCAAAGATTTAACAATGGAGCACACTTATTACATTTGTTTACTGTACCGTACCCAAAAACTACAGTTTTATTAAGATGATAAAACTAAGTAAGATAATAAAACTTAGGGCTCATGTTGGCCCTAAAATCAGTGTCATAAAACGTAAGCACGTAACGATTGTAAAAGCTGACTGAAATTATGATGAGTACCATCATTTCAGTCCGTTTTTATTATATCGTTTCAGATCATTAAAATCTACACTGTTGATCATGGGGCATCCAATGACAGCTACCTTTGATGTTCAAATGGGAATTAAAGAAATCGCCATGCTTGGGTAACTTAGTGGTTATATTGACAGATTGCCAAAATCACCTGTACGTATACGTGGGATTTCTGCCAATCCTTTTGACCTGGTCAATTAGTCAAAAGCACAAATCATAAAAACAATCAATCTGCCTAGCCTTTTCCCAAATATGTTGGGGTCGGCTTCCAGTCTAACCAGATGCAGCTGAATACTAGATTTTTTACATAGAGCGACTGCCTATCTGACCTCCATACCCAGTTACTGGGTAACACGATACGCCTTAGTAAGACTGGTTGTCAGACTTCTGACGATCCGTAACGACTGTCAAAGATCCAAGAATTGCAGCCAGGACCAACGGTTTAACGTGCTTTCCGAGGCAGGGAGGGGTCTCGGGTATGTTAAGACGGTCACCCATCCACGGACTGACCGCGGCAAGCATAGCTTAACCTAATCGATCGACCCGTGTTTCGTTATTACTTAGCCAAGAGCCCCATGTAAAAACACAAATCATAAAATAATATCTCTATTATAAAATTTCCTAACTGCATTACACTAATGACTAACGGTAAAAAAACAGCGTAACCCAACGTAACCCGTACAACCAAAACTTTAGTAAACTAAGCAGGGCTGTAACCCAAGTTGTCAAGTTATACCAGAACTGGTCAGTTGATATTTTTCACTCCATTAAACTAAATCGATGGTCCCAAAACTCGTTGGACCTCATTTAGAGACCTCTTTTTCAGGTTAAATATAGATTTCTTTTGTGATCCTATTTTTTATTCGCATAAAGTTTTTTCAGTACGAATTTTTATCATCCAGAAGTTATTTTTTGTCATTTTTCACGCTTGAAATATTTTAGCAAATATTTTACGTGATTTATAGGGACTCACGGTTAATTTAGTTGATGGGTTTTCTCTTAGGTTTTTGGTTAGAGAGAATGTTTGCAAGTACTCATAAATGTCGTTGGGAAAAATATAATTTACGGCCGCACTCTGAAATGCCCATTTTTGTTAATGAGCCATAAACTTACGGGTACTTCTGTCTCATTGGTGCAAAACCTCTATTTTCTTTAGAGGTCCACTGCTGAGTATCACATATTCTTGTTGCATCACCTTGAAACCTTTATTTTACTAACCCCACTACCAAACTAACCTAATTCAAAACTGCTTCAGAGGTAGAACTATTCGGATATATTTCTGAAAGCAATCACATTAAGCAGATCAAGCGTTTACCGGCTCAATCAAACTTCAAACCGTACTACAGGGAAATCAGAGAACTTGATTATGAATTGCACAATTTGAAGACGATAGATATTTGCAAAACTTTGTCTACCGACCAGTACAGTCACGAGCACTAATATAGTATACACTTAACAACTTTTAACAGCGTTTATCCTAAAACTTGGCAACGTCGCAAATAGCTGTCAGTAGGAGGAAATCACTTTTAAGAGAGTATATTCTGAAAGTGGGCAACGTCGCAATTGAATGTCAATTATTTCGCTGTTTTGATAAATTTGGTAATAATACTGTATGGAAATAATAAATATGGCTTACTAGCGAACTAGACTATTAATAATGAATTGCAATTATAACATTGAATTTGATGTTGTTTTTGTTTTAGGTGTAAAAAGGCATTTGGTAAGTTTCAAAATACTTTTTATACAACTAAAACTAAATATTCGGTGTTACGATATTAGTGATTGCATTTCATAATCAATATTCTAGTTCGCTAGTAAGCCACATTTCTTATTTCCATACAGTAATATTGGCAAATTAATCAAAACAGCGAAACATTTGACATATAATTGCGACGTTGCCCACTTTCAGAATAAACGCTATTAAAAGTGATTTACTTCTACTGTGTTGATTGTAATTTTATGTTGTAACGAACATAGTATTTTGGAACCCACACTAAAATGAAATAGGTCTTATCTCAATGTTATAGTCGTTATTCCATGAGAAAATCGCTTTTCAATTTTGCTAAGCGGATACATATTATTAGCGCTCGTTACTGTACATACCTATCAGTATAGATTTATCAAGAACGTGACTTATTCTCCAAATATAACATAACTTCACGCCTGTATTTCCCCAAGGTTAGACAGAGGTGTAAATGTAGAAGATACACCCACATTTTGCCAGTTGATTAAGTCCCATGTAATAGGGGGCGAGCCTATTGCCATATCACTTTGAAATTCAAACGGTGTACAGGTGAAATACTTGACGATTTATTTTTATTAAATGAAAGTAAATTAACTACAATGGTGGTGGTCTTGTGGCTAAGTAATAACAGCCGCACGGGTCGATCCATTAGGTTAGGCTACGCTTGCCGGGGCTTGTCCGTGGATAGGTGACCATCTTTGCATACCGAGCCTCCTTCGTGCCTCGGAAAGCACGTTAAGCGGTTGGTCCAGGCTGTCATTCGTGGATCTTTGACAGTCATTACGGGTCGTCAGGAGCCCGAAAGTCTGACAACCAGTCTTACCAAGGGGTATCGTATTACCCAGTTACTGGGTAGTGGAGGTCAGATAGGCAGTCGCTCCATGTGAAATACTGGAATTCAGCTGCTAATCCGGTTAGACTGGAAGCCAACCCCAACATTGTTGGGAAAAAGCTAGGCAGGTTGATTAATGGTGGTGGTCTATTCAATAAACATCATTTTGAAATTCGAACGGTGTCAAGTTGTAAATCGGTGATGGTTTATTTAAAAAATAAGTTAGTTGAAATATAATGTTTTTTTTTAAGTAATCAAAATAGGAGACCAAAATGCTCACATTTAAGTCGCGCTTAAAACTAGACTATAAGACCTACCTAAGGGCTCATACACAAAACTGCGATGCGATGCAATACGATGCCGCGTCGCAGGTTTTTAGAGGAGCTTTGTTTTTAGGAGCTCGCAGATATTTGTGCAGGAGCCCTAATAGTGTACATAAAGACAGCCATCATTATGAGAAGTAATCTTCTTATAACTATAATTTAAAAACATAAAAAAATTATTTTTTTATATTATTCAAGAAATAGGTACCTATTATGAAACTAATGATCAATTAAGTTTTAAAATATTTGAATAATAATCCAAATCATCATTTCGACAATAATAATAATATATTAAATAAATAAATATTTCTTTGTCGGTACTTTATAATAATTATGCAGCCAATGGAAATGTCTTTCTTTTTTCATTCATTTGTTTTGTTTATGTTTATTCATTAGAGAGTGTTTTTATCTTCGTTCCAAAGCTTTGCTTAATTAACAAAGAAAATGCTCTGTCTTTATCAATTTATTTTTGTCTTTTAAAAGGGAAGAGCGTGTCTGTGTCTAGAGTTACGTACCTACTTTCTTATAGGTAGATACGATATACAACGTCTAAGCACACACACACAAGGAGTAACACATTATTGAAGTAGTTTGTTCAAAACGTTTACTGATTCGATTTCTGTCATCTAAACTAATATTATTCAATTCGATTTGTGTCGTTCAAAAGTACCTTGTAATGGTCTAATTAAAATAAACGATTTGACTTTAAATTAGGCTAAAATTCTTTGAGAAAGATTCGGGCAGTCTTGTAACATCCTTCTTCAAAAAACCATGAAATTCATTCACAAATCTGTCTGGTAAGCATAGATAATATTTCCCTTTGATCATCAGAATATTTTGTGGTGAAAAGCGCAAACCAAACTACCTACAAAGCCTTCAGCATTTTTTCCGAATCTCGAAACAATCACAATAGAAAACATCGAATGCAAACGAAAACATAAAATGAATTTTATGATTTAACACTACTCTGGAACGCTACGAACGAAACCTCGAAACAATCGATACACAAACGAAATATCCCGACATAAAACCGAACAGAAAAGAAACTAACCGAAATCACGATCCGTTTCCCATCCCTTATTTGCCGTGGAACCGACAAAAACTACCACTTTTCATCGCAGAAGATCGTCACGGACCACAACGTATTAAACAAACGAAGTTTGTTTGCAAAAATCGGGAGCCGCCATTCGTGTACGTGATCAGACGAATCGATACCTAAAATATATCAAAACAATCAATGTTCGTATCGGTACGATGGACGCGTGACGGGAAATTTTAGAGTTTATCTTTTGACGGACTTCTAAAATCGATGTATCGGTTTCACTCGGCTTTTTTTGCTGACAAACAAAACTCGAGATCCGATTTCAACGATTTATTTCGAATGGCTTGTCTATTCGTTATTTGTTCTACTTTTTTTTGTTGGAGGATTTTTCCATTCGTCCTGTGTTGGATTAATTTTTCTTTGTTGTGGAGAGGGATTAAATATTTGGTTCAGGTATTTTTTTTTTTGCTAATTTGTCGCGGTATCGCGTTTTGTTAGAGTCTCGGAATGAATTGGTGGATTGGCAGCGGCAACCATGCCGGTTGCCGCTGCCAATCCAAATGTCATAATATAATTATATAATAAAATGAGACCTCAATTAAAGACATTATGTTTGAAACTAACGCAATAGTTTAAAAGAATGAAAAAAAATACATTTAGAAAAAATAAAAAAACAATAAGAATCATTTGGGGCAAAATATGCGTCACATTCACGCAAAAAAGCCCTCGCTCAGCGTAATGCTGTGACTCTATATGAGACAGAGCCACAGTGATGGATTTCAGAAAAAAAAACAACAATAAGAACTGTGGTTTAAAGTCCAGTGTTTAAAGTTTAAAAAAATACTTTAAAGGAATAAAAACAATAGTAGATACTTAAATAAGAATTTTAAAGTCTCCTTTCTTTCACGTATATATTTTATATCCTCCTTGAAATATTTTCTGTTAACTAATGTTAGAGTAGGGTAATCCCTACTTTAATATTAAAAGCATGTATCGACTTCAGTAAAAACAGCTTTTAAATGGACTTTGAAAGTAGTAATCACTTTCGTTTGATGGATGATGAGAACGCGCACCGATAGTCTGTAGGCACATATCATGCGATTTAAAAGTAAATCATAACTTTTTTATAAAAAAACATTTATAATATATCAAGTTCTTTAGTAACCACCCCCATTAGTAAATATTTAAATGACAAGTGTACAAGTGTATACAGAAGTGCTTCAGCATAATTATAATAATTATGCTGAAGCACTTCTGTATATAATTTCATGTTTGGAATACTTGATGATAAAGCCGATGTTTTCAGGTATATGTAAACCATGTGCCATATTATGGACCATGGGATTTTAGAGGTATTCGAGGACCAGGGCGTAAAGTTCACTCAACCTCTATTGAAAAGAGAGGATCCTCCGACCAGGCGGGTGTCGAATCTGGCGGGTAACTGCCCGATGGTTACGAATAGTCTTATATTGGTCGTTCGCGCGGTTAACTCTAATTGCGCAATGCAAGATTTGTGTGACGTCAAGATTTCGTGTGACGTCAGGTCTTTGATGCGAAGTTCACATGTGGCGATTGTAGATGACAGGATTAATAATCAAGGAATGTTTTACGTTTAATAATGTAGGAAATAATTATTATCAATTTATGGATGATGGATGCATTAAATCATTGAAATTATCATTAGCAAAAGTGAGGATGGCATAGCACAACAGAGAGGAGGCCTAACTCAGCAGTGGGTGGAATAATACTGCCAATGCTGATGCTGATGACGATGAAAATAAAAGGTACGCAACCGGCAAAATTCCCAAAAATATGAAGCTCCTTATTGTTACAACTAGTAGTAACTAGTAGTTTTGCGAAAAGTAGACCTCGTGAGCACAAACTTTTTTGCAACAATTAATATACCGCTAAAGTTATGTAATCTAAAAATATCAGTAAAACGGGATATTTAGTATGTTTTTGTTTTTAAAAAACATGGTAAATGGCACAGTAAGTAATGTAAAACTACATTAATATTGGTCTTAAAGCCTCTTTTTAGAGAACTTTGAAAATTTGCTATAAATTTTCTAGTTTTGTGATAGTTTTGTGGTGGTCCCAAGTATTCCATCAATCCCTACCCAGTAGTTAAAGGGCCGATTTCATAGATAAAAATCTAAAAGTAAGCAATTTACTGCATTTTGAAGAACTATTCAGCTGGTCACGCCGAAGATCCCCATCAGATCTTCACCAAATTTTTATGAGACCAATTTAAAGTAACTACCTTTTATATAAAAAAGAACCATTATAATCGGATCTCATACGGCAGAGATATTCAGTAGCCCCCTTTTTGTCCCTTTTTGGAGGAAGCACCCCTCAAATCCAAAATCCCCGACGACAAAAAAACTATAAAGTATAAACCGCGAATCGGTTGTAAAATACGACCTGTAGAGGAGTACCAACAAACTGACACACGAAAGCAAATTTTGCCAAACTTGAAGCAGAGACGTTTCGCTCGCTCGGTCAATAACGGTACACGTGTGAGTTTTATTGCTAAAAATACGTCATGTAACGTATTACAATAAAACATAAACCAATAATTCATCCCATAAATAACCGTATACACCAACACATTCAATCTTCAGCGTCACAAAATCCAATTGGCATCGACAACGTCCCATTTGCCTTTCAGAAACTTCTATTCGTCTGCTACAAGCATCTCATATACAAAGCAAATTAAAAAAGTTGATGCAAACTTTTAATAAAAAAGGGGTTCACTTGGGTTCAACGCGAATGCATTTTGTCGACGTCTGTCCTGTGCTGCCCCTAATTACAATATGTTTGGTAAACGCTGAGTTGTGCGCGCCGAAGTTTTTAATCTTAGAATTTAAATTATTTCTTAGAGAGTTTTGAATTATTTGGATCTGGATTGTAAATCGAATAGTCGGAAAATTCGGAGCCTGCCGAAGCTCAGATGGTTCGATGACGTAGAGCATAGACCCAAGATTCAAGAATTGATGGAGTAAGAAATAAGCCGGAAATGAGAGCAGTGGTGGCAGAAACGGATGCGACTTACGAGTTGTAGGCCTTAGATTCGAAGTCAAGTAGGCACTTTAGTTTGTGTAAATTATTCACTTAACACTTCTCTAAAAAAGGGTGAAGGAACACATCGTGAGGAAACCGGCATGTCCTAGGAAAAAATATCGAAGACAACCCGCACTGGGCTCGCGTGGTTGATTACAGCTCACTCCCTCTCACAGAGTCCTTGGAGGCCCGTGGCCCAGCAGAGGGAACATTATAATCTGATTATGCTTATGCTAAGCCGGAAATAGGTTACATTGGCGAAATTCGCGCGGCTTAGACTTAGGCGATGATGATCGAATTATTTATTTACTGGCTTTAAATTGGTGATTTCAATATTATTCAAGGCTTTTTCAATTTGCACAACGCTCAATACAGCACGATTCAAACTAAATTGATTCATTCCTTGCTTTGTTTGTTTGGACGATTTCATTGTTACTAGCATGTTCACACGTATGTGAATGTATGAAAAACAAAGGAAATTCATCCGAAAGTGAAGTTATTTGACGCTGACGTATTTTTTCATACATTTTGAATTTGACGCTCACAGTCGGCAGCCGACTATAGGACATCGGTCATTATAACTGACACGGCAAATAACTTGTCATTCAAGTTAGGATTTGAAATCAAATGCATTAAAGTCTGTTTTACGATGGCTATATAATACAGAATAGTGGACGGCTCGCCGGCCGCACACTGCCCGCGAGCCGTCACACGTAAAATAGACTTCAATACGTATGAAAAGTTATTTGCCGTGTCAGAGCGGTGTGTTATAATTAGCGATATTCTTATACATTTGGCGTGAACGCGGCCTTACGCTTCCTTCATGTTACTAGCTGCGCCCCGCGGCACCACTCGCATAAGTCTAGATCCCGTGGGAATGTTGGGATAAAAGTATCCTATGTCATGGTCTACCTATGTGCCAAATTTCATCCAAATCTGTTCAGCCATTTTAACGTGAAACCGTAACAAACAAACTAACTCACTTTCATCATCATTAAAAAAAAATAGTTAAGGATTTAGCAAATGGTACATTGCTTGTCCTAATAATAAAGCAATTTTTGACAACAACGAGAGCAAGAGAGATAGCCTAAAGCACAGCCCCAAAAGACCAAGCACTAATGTCAGTTTCATTCTACCCAACCTTAATCATTTTTCAATAGCTCCATAACTCCTTAGAACTGCTCCGTAAAATTACGACCAATTACTACAGAGACCATCTTCTAACTTCTAAAGATACTAGGAACATAATACAAATCACAAGCGCAAACTTCAGGGTATGTTCAACATCTGTATCTAACTGTTCCCTATCATTGAACTTAACCATATCTATAATCGTTTAGAACTTCCCAAGTCCAAACAGTTATTGCTTTTACACACCTATTAGACCCTATCTTTACTACTGTAAAGTTCAATTTCAATTGTGCCATCTACAATAGTAAGTTTGTAATAGCTGTCGAGGGCCTAATGTCAATTACATTGTCACTCGAACGCTCGATGTTAAGCGTAGTATAATCGAGTCACCGTATACCGATAATCGATTACGGGATATCGATGTTTAATCGGAACATCGGAATATGTGAATCTCGATAGTATCAGTGGTTTTCGAATAGAGGCTTTCAGCGCTCGAGCTTGGCTGGGAGATAATTCAGCTCTATTTTTCATTGAAAAAGTGCTTTTATAAGTTATGTCGAGGTTTTAAAAGTATAAAAATGCTATCAATCTAGATTAAATTTATGATTAAAGTAAAAACGAGGCTTAATTTTTGTGGACATTAGAGGGCATTTGCTTATAAATTAAATCAAAACATCACTGACAAAGTAAGTACTTAAGTTAAGTACATGAGATATTAAGGGCTAAATAGACCGGTTTACTGAGAGAAAATCTGGGTAAATTGGCTGTCAGTTGTAGTGATTGCTTGACATTCGATATTACCTACTAGGTAGGTACATATTATATTAATATTATTTACCTTCACCGTCCTTTGATTGAGTGTGTTTGATTTCTGTTGGTACTAAGGTAATGTGGGACTCATGATATTCTTTCTAGATTGAGTCTAATTTGTTTGACGATCGATATTTCATTATTTCTACTCGAAGCCCAATGGCTTCACGCAAAAGCGGAAAAATTACATTATCCAATGATAATGTAATTTTTCCGCTTACTGAATATTTAATATGTGGTATATTTTTCCTCATAGATTGTTCTATATTTGTTCAACAATCGATTTGGAGATATAGCGTTTCCAAGTCACCGTACATTCACTTTAATAACAAGCAAGTAATAGCGAGCTACAGGGCAGTCAGAGATATTGCTGTTTATTAAATCTCTTGTTATAGGGTATCCAGACAGGAGTGATATGAACTACGCACCAAATACCTGACGTCCCACAAATCCTGCATCGCAAAATTAGAGTTTACCACACGAACACCATTCCCCGACATCAATCGTTGGGCTGTTGCCCGTGGCCGGAGGATCCTCTCTTTCTAATGAGGATGAGTGAACTTTACACCTTATTCCTCATAATTCTAAAAGCTTATTCCAAAATAATACTGGGAATTTAGTAAGAACACTTTAGCCGAAACAGGACATCGATAGTCCTAGTCACCTATTGGTAGCCCTAGTACATGCTAGCAGACTAACAAGGTAGTAAATCTAATCAATCAACAAGTAGCATTACAGCAGCTCATGTTTCTATTGTTCAAGCTGGCATAATTTAAACGTAGTTTCTTTATTAAACAGAGATGACGGGATGAACTGGACTCCTTTAACATGAACTCGTCTTTCGCAGCTTTAAATAGAGAGATAGCCAGTGATAGTCTAGTGGTGTGACCGTCAGACTGCCAACTCATAAGTCTCGAGTTCGAACCCAAGGCACGCACCTCTGACTTTTCGGATTCATGTGCATATTGTACAATTATCACTTGCTTAAAAAAGGAAAACATCGTGAGGAAACCATGCCTGAGAGTTACTTCTCGACGGCATGTAAAGCCAAGTCAGATGCCCATGGGCGGCTTTAAAACTCTGACACTAGGTTAGTCACTAACCATACGAAAAGAGCCATTTGCCTTGCAGTAGGATGTAACAGGCTTTTAATAATAATATAATAATAGTCTGGGATATTAAAGAGCCGTAACTGAAACTATCGGATATGCGAAATAAAAATCTATCCGTAACCGAATCCGATTTAAAATTTTCGGACAATTTCGGATAGGGGTGGAGTCGACATGAGACACGTTATGACCGGTTTTACTGCCCGGCCTAGCCGACACACTAGCTGCGTGCGTCACTCGCATGTTTTTTTATTTCTTACTAGCGCAGACGCGATCTGGGATGAAAAGTAGCCTATCTCCTTTTCCACGTCAAAGTCTACTCCTGTGCTTAATTTCATCCAAATCCGTTCAGTCGTTTTAGCGTGAAAGCGTAACAAACTTTAGGATTTATTAATTATGTTTTAGTTTAACAATTTATTAAAAAAAATATATCCATAGCCGAAACTATCCGAAACTAACTGATAATCGGAAATAATTTCGTATCCGTAGCCGTATCCGAAACCGATATAATATTATTATATATCCGTATCCAGATCCAAAATTTCATATCCATAACATCCCTAGTTTCCGTATTCCTGGACGAAATCGTCATATTACACTAATCACCAACGTATAACTAAGAACCGTAATCAAAACGACCCATCAATACCAAATCTATCGCATCAGCGCTCCCCCTCGATCGATCGATTCCAGAAAGAAATGAAATTATTTATCAACGTCGAAGCAAATGGCGGCAAAGATGGCCGTTATGATGACGTCACCATATAAATTGGAGCAAATTATTCGGGTCTTGACCGATGACGGCTCTAAGGGTGCTTTTCCACCAGAGATGTGCGAGGTACCTAAGCGATAACCGATGCTAGAGCTAAGCTACAAAACTGTTAACGCTGCTAACGTCACGGATGAGTGACGTCTTTCTCTTGTAGTTTGAAAGTTACGCGTCACTGACAGTGATACTGATCCGTAGTAAGTCCTCTATTTATTTCCACCTCTTCGTCTATTTCCACCAAAGCTAAGGTGTTGCTACACCAGTACTCTAGTCGCGTATCCCATGCTAACGAACGTGCATCCTTAAATCGTATGCCTTGCTTCAAAGAGTGTGTGAAGAACTTTCTTCTGTAGATCCCTTTTCCACCAGAGTTAAGCTTAGAACTAAGAAAATCAAACAATACTATTGGTTGAAACCATACACATCCCTTCAAAATTCAAAAGTCATTTATTCAAATTAGGCTGAAAATCAGCACTTTTCGAACGTCAAAATTACATAAGACAGTCCCCCAAAAACGCCCGCCCTTCACCTCTTCCTAGTGCTTTTGCTGGGAAAAGAAGTGGCGCAACAAACTCCCCAGCAGCACATCTGTCTGTTCAGTTAGAAAAAAACTTGATTCTTTATAGTATGCAAATAATTTACATTACCCAACTTTAATGTTTTGAACATTGAACACAAAACATTAAATAAAATATATTTGCCATAATGACAGCTAGCAGTCTTACCAAGGGGTATCATATTACCCAGTTACTGGGTTGAGGAGGTCAGATAGGCAGTCGCTCCATGTAAAATACTGGTATTCAGCTGTATCCGGTTAGACTGGAAGCCGACCCCAAGATAGTTGGGAAAAAGGCTAGGAAGATTGAATGACAGCTAGCAGACGCCAATATACCAACAAAAACATCGAAATCTATACTCAAGCTAAAATAAAAACTAAAAATGTAAACAGAACTTAATAACCTTGATTAGCTTAGCACAAGTGTAAAAGCAGCCCAAGGCAAATTTTTTTTATGATAACAATTTAAATATGCTGAGGATGGTGATGGTGAGGTGATGTCGACGTATGCAAAGTTAGTGCTTAAAAAGATTTTCATGTAAACTAGCAAGGTTAGCAATTTGTTCATTTTATGCTTGAATTGTAATGTCAAACCGACCGTCATTGATTGACACGAGCACTCGTATTTGTCAATATCGAAGTGTAATTTTAAGACTTCGTACGAGAACTAAGTCGTTTCAAGGTTGGGGGTTGTGGCCAATGCCATTTTCAAAGAACAGTGATCATGGACTTTGAAATTGACGGTATTCATCCACGGTTACCTTAAATCCCAGAGCTCCTGTTTATTTTAGACTTTTAACTCAATATACAGTGTGTCTTCTTATATAATGTGCACATATCGAAATAAAGGAAACTATGCTTTTTATCGACGGAAAAATAAAATTAAATACTTATAGCATTTTTTAAATTCTTGTTCGCTACTTGACACTTGTGTTAACCAAACGGTATTACTTTTAAACTAAACGATCTACAATAACGAACCCACTACTTTGAATGATTTTAATTCATTATCAGCTTTCTAAAAGTATTATCTTAGTAAAGAATACCACGTTTATATCTCAATCACAACATTTTCTAGCAGCTATTTGAGTTATTTTTTTTATACTTTTTAAAATATTGTTTCAGTCGATAAAATTAAGCGTAGTGTCGTAGTCATTTCAATATGTGCACATTATGAAGACTCACACTGTATTATATGCCAAATAACTACTTAAATCTTCCTACGAAGCAGAAGTTATAACACAGAATCTCTACGAACCTCAAACACAGTTTAATCACTGCAAGAGCCAAGTTCTCTGCGCATTCAATGGAACGATTGATCAATCATTTAATTGATTGGATTAATAAGAGAGCTTGGTTAATAGTGTGAAATCACACACGCAGCGTAAACCCATTTGTAAGCCAATATCCTATGGTATCGAGTTGAGTGCAAGGCCCTGCGAGATGTAATTTCAGACATTGATTGAATTCAATGAATTGATTTACAATTGTAATTTATTACAATGAACCCATTTTAATTCGTGGTAGGGGGATGAATAAGTGAGTGCGGTATCTATTTATCCTGTTGTTCAACCAATACGTGTTATTGGATTTTGTGTTTACAAGTGATGCTAATAAGAATCGAAATCCTTTGTAGGTAATTTCTTGTTAGTTGTACATAAATAAAAATTCAGAGTATTGAATTTATCAGCTACTGAACATAAAGCCTTTCAAAATCATTACAGAGTGTGAATGAAAATCACAAGAACCATTTAAAGGAAGAAAAAGCGTATGTATTACTAAAAACATAAATCGAATGCCCAATCATACTCGTAGTCCACTTTCTGATCCTTGCCAGTACTGGTAATCAACAGCGCCAATAAGATCCAATTCCTTAGATCTGGTCCTAGTTTCTGCAACGCCCTTAGCCCAGTTATACTGTGACCTACATCGGTTATCCTGCGTTACCATTTTATACCCAGCTGGACGCCCTTCTCGTATCGGGTTTATAGTCCGGCTAAGCTAATAAACCTTGGAATAGAAGACCTCTTTCATAAATGGACAAAAGAATTCATCTTTGAAAGTAATAGTAGTGGTTAAACATCAGACCGTATGAAAATACATGTAACATATTAAAATCTGACCCAAATTAAGTGATTAAATATGTTATAAGACTCATATTTGAACGAAATACATCACAATCCCAATGAAATATCACTGTTCATAAAACTCATAATGAAGAACATTATTTATTAAACGCTTTTCGACTTTTATGGGTCGTTATTTCACAGCTTTAAGTTTGAAAACCTTCTCATTATCAGTATAATTACCGAATCAATCAACTTTAATACAATCGACTTTCGAATGAATACCTGAACGTTTCATGGTTCAATTATAAAGCTTAATCGATTACAAGCCGGCCTGAATATCGTCGATTCACATGAATTATTAGTAAGTGGAATTCGTGAGATAATCAACTTATTACGTTTGATTTATTAATGTTGTTATATTGACGATTAAATTATAATAGCAAACGGCAGAAGTGTCGGCTCTATTAACTTTGAAAATTAATAATTAATTCGATGTCGATTCGATTCAAATCGATGATTTTTGTTGGTATATTGGCGTGTGCTAGCTGATCTATAGCAAATAATTTTATTTAATGTTTTGTGTTGCGTAATGTAAATTATTTTGCATAAATACTATTGTATAGAATCAAGTTTTTCTAACTGAACAATCAGCTGTGCTGCTGGGAAGTTTGTTGCGCCACTTCTTCTTCCCAGCTAAAGCACTAGGAAGTGGTGAAGGGCGGGCGTTTTTGGGGGACTGTCTTATGTAATTTTGACATTCGAAAAGTGCTGATTCTCAGCCTAGTTTGAATAAATGATTTTTGAATTTTAATGTTAAACTAAAATGACTGTCTATGAGTTCAAGTAACAATTATTTAAAGGTGGGTTAAAAGACAGGAAAGGTCAAACGATTCATTTAATGAAAATCTAGAAACGAAGCTTAAATGCCACATATAACATTATAAAGAGGATTGCTTGTTTGTTGTAAGAGATTACTTCTGGAAGTACTCATCATCTGCCTATCTTTTTCAGTAGGATTCCAGTCTAACCGGATGCAGCTGAATACCAGTATTTTACATGGAGCGACTGTCTATCGGACCTCCACATCCCAGTTACTGGGTAATACACGATACACCTTGGTAAGATTTGTTTTAACCCCCGACGCAAAAAGAGGGGTGTTATAAGTTTTACCACAATGTGTGTGTGTCTGTCTGTGGTACCGTAGCTCTTAAACGGGTGAACCGATTTGAATGCGGTTTTTTTTATATGAAAGCAGGTTTCCTAGCGATAGTTAGTTAGTACTTCGTTCGTAGTTGTTACTTCAATGATATTAGAAGAACATAGTTACAGTGATGTTGCAGCATCACCTGCAGGATACCCAACTCTCTTATCAACTTACAGCACAAGTGTCGTGTTTGGGCTCATCGGAATGGTTTCAATGAATAGGTTATAGATAGATGATGAACAGAGTCTGGGGATGGAGTAGGAAAGAGAAATGAGAAAACGTTTGTGTCGGGTTTTTTTATATTTTAATATAATGAGACTTTCGAGCCAAATCTGTCAAAGATCTATCTACAAATGACAGCCGGGACCAATGGCTTTACGTGCTTTCTGAGGCACGTAGGGGTCTCTGTATCTACTACTATTGACTGTTTCTTCATACATGTAAATACATGGTTTTGTAAATACAATAAAATGGTTATTTAACTAGTACAAAAACTAATCAAACAGTTGACCAACACAGCAATATCTGGCAATATTGCTACCAACATAATGAAACAAAGTCCATGGCATAAATCATTTCAATTATTATTGAAGCTAACTTCCACAGTCGTGACCAGTCGTAGTGTGCTGATAACGTAAATTACTACTCGTATTATTGTACTTCATTATTAACTAGCTTTACTATTGTTGTATTGGTAACATGAAAGGACCTTTCTATTCGGTTCACCGTTGTTTGATAGAACAACGTTTCGTCGAAAATCACTTCAGCTAATTTTAGTTGCAATAAAGTCATTTCGAAGAATTATTCATTTGACCGAATAATTCATTGGTAAATTTTTATTTAGCGTAATTATTTATTTGAACTAATTTCATTTGAACTAATTTCATTTCGCCGAATTTTCAAATGCACTAATTTTATTTAAACTAATGTTTCACTACACTAATAATGATTTAGTCGAAAGATCGTATCGAACTCTCGTACCGAACCGAACCGAACTATCGTATCGAACTTCACCGTATAACAATAACAGGTGTCGGTCTGGCTGCACACAGCGGCTGGTCTGCATACACACACAAAACTTGCGTGAGCGGCCGCCGAGCGGTGGTGAACCATTTGGGTTAGGTTAGGTTAGAACAGTGACCATTAACGCGCGAAGGCGAGCGACCGAAGGGAGCGTGCCGCGGTAGCGGCCGCCGAGTGCCAGATCCCCCCTCTCTTGTTGGTGAACCATTTGGGTTAGGTTAGGTTAGAACAGTGACCATTAACGCGCGAAGGCGAGCGACCGAAGGGAGCGTGCCGCGGTAGCGGCCGCCGAGTGCCAGATCCCCCCTCTCTTGTTGGTGAACCATTTGGGTTAGGTTAGGTTAGAACAGTGACCATTAACGCGCGAAGGCGAGCGACCGAAGGGAGCGTGCCGCGGTAGCGGCCGCCGAGTGCCAGATCCCCCTCTCTTGTTGGTGAACCATTTGGGTTAGGTTAGAACAGTGACCATTAACGCGCGAAGGCGAGCGACCGAAGGGAGCGTGCTGCGGTAGCGGCCGCCGAGTGCCAGATCCCCCCTCTCTTGTTGGTGAACCATTTGGGTTAGGTTAGGTTAGAACAGTGACCATTAACGCGCGAAGGCGAGCGACCGAAGGGAGCGTGCCGCGGTAGCGGCCGCCGAGTGCCAGATCCCCCCTCATTTGTTGGTGAACCATTTGGGTTAGGTTAGGTTAGAACAGTGACCATTAACGCGCGAAGGCGAGCGACCGAAGGGAGCGTGCTGCGGTAGCGGCCGCCGAGTGCCAGATCCCCCCTCTCTTGTTGGTGAACCATTTGGGTTAGGTTAGGTTAGAACAGTGACCATTAACGCGCGAAGGCCAGCGACCGAAGGGAGCGTGCCGCGGTAGCGGCCGCCGAGTGCCAGATCCCCCCTCACTTGTTGGTGAACCATTTGGGTTAGGTTAGGTTAGAACAGTGACCATTAACGCGCGAAGGCGAGCGACCGGAGGGAGCGTGCCGCGGTAGCGGATTACTGGACTGGATTTACTAAAAGCAATTGCAAGTAATTTAAGATTACTTTAACTGTTTTCTTGTTCAAAATAAATAATTTTTCAAATATTTACAATGTGTTTTTTTCTGCATTACATTACACTAACCAAAGTGTATTAATGCAACCAATTTCGATGTAGCGCTCGCCGGCCGCTGCCGCGGCACCGCTCGCTTCGCTCGCTCGGCTCGCGCGTAGTTGGTCACAGTTCTAACCTAACCTAACCTATATGGTCGGAGTGCCCTAATAGTTATATTGAATAAAACACCAATTGAATATTCGATAAAATACATGTTATGCCACCTGAACACTACATCAAATGAACATTATACCCTTTGATCAATAGCGCAAATGTTGTTATAGCAAATAAATATTCGATGAACTGAAAATTCTGTCAAATGATATTATACAAAGTGATGATTTTCTTAAACGTTGTTCGATTTAGTAATATTATATCAAACGTTGTTCTATCAAACAAGGGTGAACCTTTCTATTCCTGTGCGGGTGTTGATGACGTGTTAATTATACATATTTTGCTGAAATGATGATGATGATGATGTTTTATTTAAATGAATGAATTGTTTTTAGGACATTCGAATGAAAAAAACGGAACCCTTATAGGATCACTCGTGTGTCTGTCTGTCCATCTGTCACAGCGAATTTGCTCTGAATCTTATGAATTTCTGTGACCGACACGCACCCACGGACCACAGACGTGTATTGTAACTAAATTAGTTTGCAATATAGGGGTCACTTTTGGGGGCCAAATTAGAAATAAAAAAAGTTTGACATGCTGTACCTCATCCAGGTTGTACCAGCGATGGTAACATCTCGCCGCCAGACGACCAACAGTTCGTTTTCCAGTCTTTGGAAGCCACTCGGTCAGTCAGAGCCTTAACCCACCTGTCGCCACTGCGCCTTAGCAAGTAAGAATACCTGCCATGACGCGAACTATGGATGAACGAATTATGGAACTCAAATGAGGTCGGGCGGGAGCCCAACTCCATTTGAGTTCCATAATTCGTTTTCCAATACCGAAAACCTTCGTACGTCTTCAGATCTCAATGGTTGGAACTCGGTCTATTGTACTAACCATGGATAGCTCCATGGCTCAAGGCATGTGCTATCCTAAATGCACCCAAATCTAACTACAACTAAAAACCACTTTCACATTTTTTCCAAAAAATTCCAAAATCAAATATCAAATTACAGCGC
The DNA here is from genome assembly GCA_948150665.1 of Conistra vaccinii. NCBI lineage: Eukaryota > Metazoa > Arthropoda > Insecta > Lepidoptera > Noctuidae > Conistra > Conistra vaccinii. Next base: position 3,619,703 of record OX411326.1, on the reverse strand, counting down.
CATTGTAACTTTATTAAGTACTATAATTACATACTGTAATTGAATTTACGTGAACTTTCAGTAGTGGGCGGCTCAAAAAGCTTTTTCGCCGGATATCGAATTAACGACAGGTTTGTGCCGACATAATATATTGTACGCGAATTTATTTATTTGTGTCACGGGGATATTATTCGCAGGAAGTTTTCTTTGGGTTTTGACTGTAGAGTGGTTATTAATGTTCGGTTCAGTTGTACTTCTCTTTATTTTAAAATCGTAGCTATTTTAAATAAAGGTCGCAGAAGAAAGTTAGAGAGGTTTGGAAGTCAGGCAGTGACACATTTGATTTTTATTTTTATTCAGTTTTCCAACTTACTCCTCTATAATCTTCCTTAAAATCTAAATCTACTGTTACTATAACAAAAATAAAATGGGATTTAGCCAATATTTTGATTTAAAAGAGTGTCTGTGGAGTTTCTTGCCCATTCTTCTCCATTGGAACCTTAATAGGTTGCTATTGATGCTAGTTGCCTATTCCACAACAACAACAACAACAACAACACAACTAGCTTCATCTTTCTGACTGACCGACCCCTTGACAATTCAAAACTGCCTGTAATTGGTTTAATCAATTGTTCTGACATCTACTACCTACTGTCTGTTTTGAGGTAATTTTGGCCTAACTGGCTTCAGGAGCAGGGCTTTGTTTCGACAGCCTTCATCGTGTCCCACTGCAGGGCAAAGGTATGCAACGCCACTTCGACCAGTTCTGTGCTCTGGCATCCAGTTCGATTACTTATGCCATCCACAAGCAAAATACATTCAAATCAAGAGCTTCCTATTAATTAAACTCAAATTATTGTAAGTAAAACTCATAAATAATTACTCCTCCATCCAAATTCCAGATATCGAAGCTCGTATCCTACATATTCCACGATATCTGCGCAAAATGCTCGAATCAATTCCAAATTTCAAAATTCCTTCGTCCATAAATCGACGAATTTCTAGTCAAACTAGAATTTGGCGGAGCATTAAGGCGGCTAGATTTTAGTCATACGAAACTACCAGTTACCAAACGCGTGATGTTGATTGCCCCTTAAAGAGATAGAAGACCCGACTAGGAATAAATGTAACTTGATAACATACTTGTATTCTCAATGAGGTTGTTAGCGCGGAGAACAAGAAAAAAGTGGACTATATGAAATAGGCAATGGTTTATTGCCATCAGATCCTTACAAATATACAAGGTGCAAACACAACAATAAATCAAACGGCGTCTCTAATGACGTTCTCATTCTGCATACAAAAATTAAATCGAATTTACTCAATAGTTTAGTCAATATAGCTAGTAAAAGATCGGCAAAATTTGTAGGAAACTAACTGATTTTGAAATATAAATAATGGACATGGAACTTGGAATAAAATAGTATATTGCACAAACATTAAAAAATGGTACAGAGCAATGACACAAAGACAAAGACAATATGACAGCAGACAGATAACAACAGATAGCAACAAAATTCATAGTCGGCTCGGGTTATTCCGTTTATCCATCCCAAAAAATCCACCGTAAGGTGGATATTCGGAAACGTATATCCGATAATCCACGCTAGGCCTAGTTGAAGTGGTCATCGGGCTGAGACGCCGCGGCCGCGCCTCAGCATGCCGATGACGCGCTGATTACGCTGCCTGCGCGTGCAGACCGCGTGCAAATTGTTGTGTTGGATCTGATTTCCAACAGAGGTGTAACTCCCACATTTCGCCAAATCGAATTCGCCTTTGACGTTTGATCAACAGTAATTGAACAACCTCTTATTTCTTCGATTTTTATGTTTCTTTGAGTATAGATTTAGTAATGTAAAGTAAATTATTATCTCAAATATCACATTCCCAATTCGTTTAACCTCAAGCTAAGACATCACCATTTAAGTAACACGAAGTAAAATATTAGAATAAAATTACTTGGCACATAAATGGTATAACTTTATCGTCACTTCAAATAATACAGCTTCCACTACAATAGCCGACGCCAATAAGATCCTACGGTGCTATTGTAGCACTGTCTACGGCGTAGCCCTGTCTACCGCGTAGCACTGTCTACGGCGTAGCGAACATTGTTCGTTAGACTGCTCAGTATTCTAAAGCGATGGAGCCGGTTTCAGTATATAATTATTTGAGAACGTTAACTGAATTGTTAAATTATTTATTATTCATGTACTCTTTGATGAGCCTAGCTTGGAAAATGGTTCCGTAAGGAAGAAGAAGGTCGTAAAAAATGATGAAATGTTTTCTTTGTTTTTTTTTTTACATTTTGATGATACAAACGGGTTGTTTGTTTTTTTTTTGTCTTGAAAACCCGTGTGTTAATTTGCTATGTTTTTTTAATTTAACGGAATCTTATAACAGTATTCTAGAAAGAAGTCAGATAACATCGTTTGTAAGGTTGTTATAGAGAAAGAAACAAAAATATTTTTCTCTTTTTAGTTGTGGTACCTACCCCACACAAATTCGTATACCACAACCTACTTGCAACGAGTACCTACCAGTTATTTAAAAAAACATGCGGGGCAGTCTTTGGGGACTGCCGATAGAAGTGAAAACTATGTAACGCCATCTAGCGAAAATGTCAGTAAATTATGTGGCTTGCTGTCAAGAACGAAAGCTGTAGCTATATTAACAAAAAATTCAAAAAAATAAAACCCTGCGCTGTCAACAAAAAAGTGCTCAACGCGCCTTCGGTGACGATGATTTTTGTTCACCCAAAAAGTGCTCAACGTTTTCACTTCGAAAATTATAACTGCATCTTCGGTCTGAATTTGTGCCAGGTTGATGTAATAGGCTGGCCTCTTATCCTAAACATAACTGGCGAAATGTGGGTGTAGCAAGTACACCTCTGCCCAACCATTCGGGGAATACAGGCGTGATGTTCTGTTTCTACCAATCGCTTGCAGTTTGCTTTAACAATCTTCAAAAATCCTCATTCCAATTTAATCATGAAAATGGACTGCTTCAATCCAATTCCGACATTTAGTTACCGAAAAATGCTACACCGATTTTGAAAAGCCCAGTTTTAGAAATCCTCTCGATATTTGATAGCAAGCTTCCCAAAACGAAGCCAAAACAATCCGCAGATCGGTCAACAGAATCGCACTAACACTACATTCAAAAACTCAATCCGATCGGCATTTCGCCTCACGTAATATGAAAACGTTTAGGTCTTCCAACCCGTCTACGTCGTCACGTTTAGGTCTAGAATTTCTCAATATTCAGAATGAGATCGTATATCTATAGGGCTACAAATGTACGCCGTGGATAAGCCGTAAAATGGGAATTTTTAGAATTTTATAAGCGATTTCTTCGAGTGCATTTCAATTTTATTGAACGTTCAAAGGTTTCTAGTACACAAGATTTTAATTTGGTTTTATGATATTATAGGATGTGTACTAAGTTTCTTTTTGCTTTTATGTTTATTTCCGACTTTCTTTGATGTTGTTTCTATACTATCAAAGGTTTCTGTTACATACTAATCTTAAAACCGCTATTTATTTGAAACCTGTTCATTTCAACAAAATTATGGCGGTTTTTTTAGTTATTGTAGCTTCATTTACAACGTTAAAAGCACAATTATAGTACATAAGTTATCGCCAGGCAATTCCACTAAAAGCTTTAGTTATCATAATTTATTATCTTTCATAATGATAATAGAAGGAATTTTCTCGTCTTTAAAATGTATTTATGGAATATTTGTGCACTAATGCCCCCAATTTGTAAATAAGACAAAGTGATATTGAGTTTTTCCATTAGGAATTTCTCAATAGCAGCCAAGAATCTGGATTTAAATTCTGCCAGGCTAAGTAATAAGCTTGTCCATGATTAAGAGCCTGTTTTACACCCGCGCAAACTTGCACACTGATTTGTGAAACAAAAATATTATCGTAGACGTTGTCCTGCCCGAACAGCGCCACCTACAGGGTTCAATTGTATTTTCAAATCATCCAGGAACCCACTCAAATATGCACGCAAAATTTCATCCAAATCGGTGCAGCTGTTTAGGAGGAGTTAGTTGACAAACACACGTACAGCAAAATTATAATTATACAATAAAGATAAAATATACATCGTCAACTTACAGCAACCCACTGCTGAACATAGGCCTCTGCAATTGTACGCCATCCGGTTTGATTCTCGGCAACTCTTATACGGCTGCCACCACCCACCTTGCGATGATCATGGCTTCACCTAGCCCGAGCATCCTACCTAACATTTCCCAATTCCCGGTCTCCATTCAAGAGCACGTCTCATCATCATCATATCAGCCAAAAGACGTCCACTGCTGGACATAGGCCTCCCCCAAGCACCGCCACTTCGACCGATTCTATGCTTCCCGCATCCAGCGGATTCCTCTATCTAATCTATATAAGAGCACGTCTATCCTAACAAAAATATATTATGCTTGTAGTCAAAAAAGTGGCCAAGTGAGGGTGCACCTACCTTACCTTGGGCACGCCACAATTGCGGCGATAAGTCCCCTCTTTGAGCAGTGGCTAGACAGGCGCCACTGCGTCCTCACCTTCCGGAGAGCAATGGGTAGCTCGCCGTCCGATAAGGACCAGGCCCGGATCCACGTGCGCCTCAAAGAGATGTCAGCAAAATTGACGGGGTCCACTAGGGTCGATGCCTACCGGGGTTGGGGGAAGTCCTAACGGGAAACCGTGGCCCCTGGCACAGGCAAGGGAAGGAACACGGGTGGGTTTTAGTCAGTAAGAGTCTGACACGTTCTTCCGCTCCGCCCAGAGCGGGAGAATTTGATAATTTCCCACCCAAAAAAAAAAAGGATGCACCTACCTCTGCGTAACGTCTTATGGGAATACAGAGTTCTAGTTAAGTTTTTCTGTAAATTTAGCAAAAGAAAGAACATCTTAGAAACTTAAATCCACCAGGACTTACACCAAAACTCAGAAATACAGAAACAGTAGCGGTCAAAAACTTTCTTTTATGACTAATGTCTGTAATTTACTAACCATTATTAAAATTTCTTGGCTCAACATAATGTTTTCTCTCACAAGTAAAACTCAACAAGGTACTTAAGCATACTTTAAAGTTATGTACACCAACATTTAACTTAAACTTAGTATTATAAATAGTGTGAGGCGGGTGTTCTACTGACCCCGTTTCAGTCAGACGGCGCGCAGAGTTAGCGCTAAGATAAGAACTTGGTTTTATAAATATATCACTGTTAGCACTTTGTGGAAACTAAGGCTTATCAGACTATGAAGAGTATTCATATCAGAAACTGAAAAGTGTTCTAAGAAAAAAAAATTTATTCATGTAGAATTTTTTTTGAAGTCTTTTAGCATTAAATAAATAAATAAATCTTTATTTCAGACTACAGGGTCCATAATTTTTGTTAGTATTTTGGTTTTAGTAACAATGGTGCTTAAAGTAGGTTAGTATTGTTAGTTTACACGAACTATATTTATTAAAGTCGACCTATGACTGTCCCCACCCAGCGTCCCTGAAAGGGGCAGTCCGGTCTGGCAGCGATCATTTTTAGAATGCTGTTGTTACCACCATGCAGGCGCTGTAGTAAGGAGGCCGATCAAGATAATTAAGATCGCCCTTTTTAAAATCTTTGAAAATGTTTATTTGTATATGAAATGTTGGTGTCAATTAAAAATAATATTTTTATCCTTTTAACCGACTTCCAAAAAGGAGGGGGTTCTATGGTCGTAGCGTATGTATGTTTTTATTTTTTTTATTTTATATCTTGCGTTAAGTTCGTCAATTGTGGACCGATTAAAAAATTTTTTTTTTTGTTTGAGTAGGTATGCAAAAAACAAAAATTCAAAGCCAAAGACACCAACTTCCGTTTTTTATTTTTAGTTTTTTATTTAGGAGTTGAACGTGTTCATTATCGACGACTGCACATGGCTAACTATAACAAGAGAAAAATCATCATCTTCCTACCCTTGTCCCATGTTACTTGGGGTTGGTCCTAAACGTTTTCTCTTACCACTCTCCCCTGTCATCCATCACGCCATCATCCACTCCCTTATCTTTCATATCATTCCTCACACAAGCCATCCATCTTTTCTTTGGCCTTCCTCTCCCTCTCAACAACATTTATATTCATCACACAACACGCGTTTTCTCCCTCCTCATCACATGCTCATATCAAGCCAAACGATTTCCTTTGAACTTTTCTGTCACTGGCGCCACTTTCAAATTTCCTTACATACTCATTTCTTACTTTATCCATTTTAAACAGTGCACGTGTCCATTCTCATCTCCGCTACATGCAATATTTTTTCATAAGATAAAAAGTTCCGCCGTGTTAGTACTGATTACCAGCATGATACCTACCTATTTCTGCCATGCAACGTAACTATGCCCCAGTTTAAAGCGCATGGATGCTGGTGAAATTACAGGCATATGAAACTCTGTCTTTGAGTGACGGGCGCAATGCACCGACACGTAATTAGGGCATGTCGGAGGTGGACGTGACACACGAGGTATTACAGCTCGGCTACACACAAATAATGAAGTCTTGTACCGGGAATTATTTTCGAAATTGAGTTTGATTATCTACAAAATCTCGCACCCGTAGCAAAGTAATTTGTTTCTATTGTTAATACTGATAATAATAGAATCGAGCTACGCCGATCCCAACATAGTAAGAAAAAGGCTACGCTAGCGATCACTTTGAAATGATGGTTTTTTTTATGAAAATCTCGCCAACAGTCGGCGCCACTTTGACAAGAGGTCTTCTAGTTAATTGACTTAGGCGTGACTTTGCGGAAATCCATTATTAATAAATACAATAGACAACGTATTTTTAGTAACTTAATCCGCTTAACTGTTCTTAAAGAGTCATAAAGAACCCTGTAAGAAATCGACACGTGTTTCACCTCTCAACGAGCCATGATTCTTTAAGAACAGTTACGCGGATTAGGTTACTAAATATACGTTGTCTATTCTATTTTAAGAGGTTTCCTAATACAGGGTATCAGGGACATCGACGCGAAGCCTGTTACCATGGATTCAGTACATGATTCTGAACCCCCCTGCGTTGAAATTTTTCGTCGGTTATTTAAAAATAAAAAAATAAAAATCTGATGTTACATAGAAAAGTACGCGGTCAAAATGTATGGAACAGCTGTTTTTTTTTTAAATAACCGACGAAAAATTTCAACGCAGGGGGGTTCAGAATCATGTACTGAAATCCATGGATCCATGGTAACAGGCTTCGCGTCGATGTCCCTGACACCTTGTATACAATTTATGATTACGTTCATCATTCGTTTCATTCATTCGTTCATCGTTCAATTACGACTAAAGAAACTATAGACGCTTTGAGACTTTTGACAGGTGCCCGGACCTGACGTTTCAGTGCTGCCACCTAGTGAACATCATGTCAGAAAACTATAATTGGATCGGTATGAAACAGGGTGATTTAGGTACTTTGAATACAAATGAGCTCATTTTCTAATTATGTGCGGTCACTTGAATAAGGTTTAAAGTGAACTTTACAGAATAAATCTAAGTAGCAAAGCCTCTCGTTGAATCGAAAACAGCCTGATATAAAATGTAAAATGATACCCAAAAATCAGGTTTTTTGGGTATCATTTTACATTTTAAATACAAATTGACAAGTAAAAATTTCACATATTTATTTCATGTTTTCGAGAAATAAATGTGTTGTACCTAACCTGAAATATATTTGATATAAGCTGAAACTGAAACGAATATCAGCGCGATGATTGATGTTAATTTACGTCAAAAAGAGGACACGCTGTATAAAAGTGGAATCCAATTATTTTATTTTTATTTACACTTGTCCGTAGCTTTTGAAATGATTGAAATAAAATTTGATTTTCATATTTTATTGTAATTTAAGCCTTTAACAATATTAAGGCTTCAGAATGTATTTTATTTTTATGGAATAGAGTGGATTGCCTCAATAAAGTTAATGTTATCTTTAAAGAATTTGACAGGTGTAAAATAAAAATTATATATTTTTTTTATCTTTAAGTGTGAAAAACACGCACAGAAGTAACAACTAAATTTTGATTGTTAATTTTTCACGTAATTTATTATGGTTTAAAAAAAAACAACACATAAAAATAAAATACAAAACAAAAAAGACAAACAACAAAAACATAAAAAACAAATACACAAAGTGCATACACAAAATATGATCATTGTGCAAATAACAAGTACAACAAACTCCATTTTTTTCCCTGAGTGGATAAAATGTCTCATTTTACAACATCTACTGCAGTATCCAATAGCAAAGTTGCCAAACCTTGTTACAATTATTATCACGAACTCAAAAAACCTTCGCATAGCTATCTAATATCATCGTCCTAATTCTCCTGCTTTTATCCCAATTTATTTGTTGTCAGCAAAACATGTCCCTTTCTTCCATACTTCTCTATTAGTCGTCACCTCGGTAGTCACCCCCTTTCTATTCTACCCATATCATCTTTCACACAGTCCATCCATCGTTTCTTTGGTTTTCCCCTACTCGTTTAGCCATCCATATTCTAGTATTTTACATGGAGCGACTGCCTATCAGACCTCCATAACCCAGTAACTGAGTAATACGATTGGTACTGGTGTCAGACTTTCGGGCTTCTGATGACTCGTAACGACTGTCAAAGATCCACCAATGACAGCCGGGACCAACGGCTTAACGTGCTTTCCGAGGCACGGAGCAGTCTTGGTATGTAAAGATGGTCACCCAACCATGGATCAACCCCGGCAAGCGTAGCTTAACCTGATGGATCGATCGATGCGACTGTTATTACTTAGCCACGAGATCCTCTTAGCCATCCATATTAATTCTCAAAATAATCAATATATCTACCTAAAAATTCCATATTAAAAATCTAACGATAATACCGGCTAATAACCCCTAACCCCCATTCTACCTGTAACCTTCATATCAAACTTTTAACTCTCCCCTGCGGTCCAATTTTTCACATTTCGTCCGAATATTTCAGGGCCAGTATCTATCAAAGGAGAGTGGACACATTCGGTATTAATCATTTTTATTGGACAAGAGGTCCCTTTATTGATTGTTGTGATGATAAAAACACCATTAACTCTGTTGGTGTGTCGTTATTTTGCATCGTAATGTTGCGGGTTCGATGCGCTGAAATGTTTTTTTTGGCAGAAATTAATGATGGTTGTTTTAAGACTGGCTATTGATTAGTCAACGGGTGATTGCGTTGATTGGTTTATATTGGTGGGATGCTATTGATTAAAATGATATTGATTGTTGAAATTATACTTTCCTTTCTAGATACATACATGATGAAAGGAGAAAGATGAGGGTCAAAACTTCCTTAAACCATTAAAATTTGTTCAAATTAAAACCCTCTTCCTCTCTTCTACTTTGCTGTGCCCGACTGGGTTCACAATTATCATGTATTTTTAAAACCTACCACCAAAGTTTATATTGTGAAATGCAATAAGTATATTGAGTACTAGCTTTCACCTGCGGCTTCGCCCGCCTAGAGATTGGAAATTATCCTACGGGAATGTACGCACGTCTACACATCAAGCTATACATTTCCAGTTTATGGTGATCTCGCATTGTAAACGATTTCCGTACAATGCGAGGTCAGCTCTGGAAACTGGAAATGTATAGCTTGATGTGTAGCCGTGTGTACTACCAAAATAAAAGTATCCTATGTATATAAACTATGTATGTGCCAAATTTCATCTAAATCCGTTTTTGCGTGATTGAGTAACAAACATCCAAACATACAAACTTTCACAATTCACTTTATCCTACTTATCCTACGAGATAAGTAGGAAAAAGTAGGATAGTAGGATAGTAGGTTAGTAGGATAGTAGTATATTAGGATAGTAGGATTTTAGGATTTTAGGATTTTAGGATTTTAGGATTTTAGGAATTTAGGATTTTAGGATTTTAGGATTTTAGGATTTTAGGATTTTAGGATTTTAGGATTTTAGGATTTTAGGATTTTAGGATTTTAGGATTTTAGGATTTTAGGATTTTAGGATTTTAGGATTTTAGGATTTTAGGATTTTAGGATTTTAGGATTTTAGGATTTTAGGATTTTAGGATTTTAGGATTTTAGGATTTTAGGATTTTAGGATTTTAGGATTTTAGGATTTTAGGATTTTAGGATTTTAGGATTTTAGGATTGTAGGATTGTAGGATTGTAGGATAGCAGGATTGATAAACATTGGCCACCTGCTACTCCCAAGGGTAAAACATTAACAGTGTTTTGCCATTCTTATAGACAACATCGAAAAGGTCACAAATGGAGGTATCACTGGTACCAATATATTTTAACTGAAACACAGGAATCTGTTTGAAACAGTATTAAGTTTTTAGTGTTTTGCTCTGATTTACATGATTAAATTCTCTTCCCCTCTAAATATTCATTGTAGAAAACAATAACGGAATAGTTGACAAATTATTTCCTGAATCTGTATTATTTATTGCCTGTTGAGAATGTTGAAGCCATTTACGGTCGCCCAACAAAGATTATTAGGTATCCCAAAAGGTGAGAGTTATCCAAAAAGGTGCTAAAGTAAACTATCGACGGTCAAGCCCCCGGCGAGATACGCCCTGCTGATTTTATCGTGTTATTAATATGAGTAAGGATTGTTGATAAAATAGTGACGATATCGGCTTAAGGCTTATTTAGAACAGCGCGACGCGACGGCGCAACGCGACACGAAGAATACAATTTCTAAGAAAACTTCACGGTATAACAATAACCGGTGTCGCGTCGAGCTGTCTGCACGAAGCTTTATGTTAAGTAATAACAGCCGCACTGGTCACTCCATCAGGTTAAGCGATGCTAGTTGGGGTTAGTTCGTGGATGGGTGACCATCTTTACAGTCAAGACTCCTCCGTGCCTCGGCAAACACATTTACCCGTTGGTCCCGGCTGTCATTCGTGGATTTTTGAAATCGTTACGGGTCGTCAGAAGCCTGAAAGTCTGACAACCAGTCTTACCAAGGGATATCGTATTACCCAGTTACTGGGTTGTAAAGGGTACACTCCATGTAAAATACGGTATTCAGCTGCATCTGGTTAGACTGGAAGCTGACCTCAACATTGTTGAGAAAAGACTAGGCAGATTGATGTTGTTGTCCGGGACAGCAAACGTCTCAGTGTACACATATGATGTCCGCGGGACACATCTTAAGTTTGTAATAGCTGCTCTAGTTTACATTTTACCTCAATATTTCACACTTATCTTTTCACAATGGCATAACCCCATTCTACCACGAATTAAAACAAAAAAACAAGGGCTTACGGTAACTGCCTATGGTTACCATTACAACTAGATATTTACATAGCAATATCCCGCCAATTTCACCCACCATAACTAACCAACTTTTTTCTAAATTACGGCACAGGAAATCTCGTTAATCCAAGCCCTTATCGGTTCAAGCCCCGATAAATAATAACTTTGATCCCTTTCACAAATTGAGGCGCTGTCAAACGGGAGCGTTCACTTTTATCTTCTTATTCTAACATTTTTGTAATAAGTTCTCGTCGATGATAATCAGCAATTCTTGGAGATAATTCTGTTTTATCTTGTTTATTAGGTTCTTGGTAAAATATGGCGGTTTATTTCAAGTTTGGTCAGGTTTAGTTACCTGTTTAGGACTGCAAAAACTCCTAAATAAATAAACTCCTTCCTAAATCCTCTTAAACCTCCTAAATTTTGAAAAGCGAATACGTACCTCAAAATAGGCCATAGACCATAAAAACATTACCTTAATTTTTGGGTAGTAAAAACACCTCACCGATGCTCAACATTTTCTTTCAGTATTTTTGAATGAAAATATATTTTATTCATAAAGCTTACCAATTCCTAAAAACACCTCAACTTTATGGGTCAATGCTTACCTGCAACAAAAATAAAATGTTATAAAAACCATTAAATTATGCACCCCATAACGTGACCAGTAATAAATGGGCACTTCTACGAGGCACCAACAATTGACGATACTTGGGGGAACTAAGGAAGCCCGCAAATTCAAATTTTCTTTCGTTTTTTTGTAATTTGCAGGTCAGTGTCAGGATGTATGTTCATCGATTTATGATTCGCGACAGTAACAAATATGTGTTTACAGAATTAAAATAATCAATACACTCAATCAAACACTTTACACGTGCAGCCTGTTGGTTAACTACACACTTGGGTCATACAACGATCTATTACGTGTTCGTATTTATTAATTTTATTTTATTTTTAATTTTAATTCTGTGACCTATATAATTTGTACTTATTTTAACTGCATTGACATTTTTATTCTGTTTTTTTTATTCTGTTGCAGTATTGTGAAATTTATTTTTATGTAATATGGGTTTTGCCTGAAATAAATGATTTTTTTTTATTTTTTTTATTAATACAACAACGCGTTTAGGGTGCTGCTGGGGCTACCACGATTCTGCAGTGCTTCGACTATGTTCGCAGAAGTGCACACTAATGGGTTTCATGCTCTTATAAGGAAGCAGTGTGCGTCGCTGCTGAGGCGTGTTAGGTCCAGTAGCAACAGTATTATAAGCGTGTTTGCGGGCAGGTGGGACTCTCCACTGCTGCGTCACTGGATACGTTTGCATACCGCTCGATGAGCAGTGGACAGTTCCTCCCGGTCCTCATCATCATCTTCCTGCCCTCGTCCCATGTTACTTGGGGTCGGCGCAACACGTTTTGTTCTTCCACTCTCCCCTGTCAACCGTCATACCAACATTCACTCCCTTCTCTATCATATCATTCCTCACACAGTCCATTCATCTTTTCTTTGGCCTTCCTCTCCCACTCCATCCATCAACATTTATATTCATCACTCTTTTAGTCACATGCGGTTCCTCCCGGTCCTAGTGTGTGTAATTACGTCCTTTAACGGTTTTATTTTGTATGTGTTGATTTGTTTTATTTTGATTTTAAGTTGTTTTTTAAATGTGTGTGGAAATATAGATAAATTTCTGAAATAAATATTTATTTAATTTTATTTAATACAATTCTCCAAGTTCAAATTACCTCATTGAATGACTATTTCGTAAAATCATAACATCAATTCTAACTTTTATGTACACCATACGAATTACTGATATAAATGTTGAAACATAGCACCTTGAACTTGAATAATCTTTTATTTATAGCAAAGAAAAATTTCCTCACTTCCGAACACCCAATAAAAACATAGACTAAAAGAGACATATATTCAATTTCGGACCCTAACTTCCAATCCTTTTCTACTACCAGCGAAAGGCACAAAATATACCCTAAATAAGTAAGTAAGTAACAAGTATCTGTAAGCAATAAATAACGATTTTATCTATACATTTTACGTTTTGCCCGTTATCTTTGGACGGGAGATAGTCCGAGCTTCGAATGTCAGCCGGGGTTATTGAACTGGGGTATCCATAGATCTGATGGGGGTATCAATGTTAGAATATATTAATACTGATTTTTGTTTAGTGGGTGTAGTGTATATTTGAAACAATGCTCGGGGATTTGGCCTGGTTTTCAGGCAGAAACCAAGAGACTCATCATCATCATTCTCGCAGGAGAATGATGATGTTACGCCGACCCCAAATAAATTAGGCGCAGGCCGCACATAAATGGCGTCGGGCGAGGACACGGCGCAGGCGGCTTCCTGTTCCATTCAAATTTTATACCAAGTGCATAGAAATAAAGCGCAATTTAGGATACACGGAATGCGTCATATCCACGCCCGAGCCATGACATTCCGTGTAGCCTAAATTGCGCTTTATTTCTATGCACTTGGTATAAAATTTGAATGGAACAGGAAGCCGCCCGCGCCGTGTCCTCGCCCGACGCCATTTATGTGTGGCCTGCGCCTTAGGATAAGGGGAGTCTTATCCCTATTTATTTGGGGTCGGCGTAACATGTTCTTTCTTCCATACTCCTCTATTAGTCTGTAGCGGTTACACCGCGACATACGAACTACGCAGTAAAGACATGACGTCACACAATTCCTGCATCGCGCAGTTAGAGTTTACCGAGCGAAAAACATAGACTATCCGAAATCAACTTACGGGCAGTTGCCCGCCAGATATAAGACCCGTCTGGTTGGAGGATCCTCCCTTTTCTATGGTGGATGAGTGAACTTTACACCCTGTTCCTCATACCCCTAAAAGTCGTCATTTCGGTAGTCACCCCTTTCTGCCCATATCATCTTTCACACAGTCCATCCATCGTTTCTTTGGTCTTCCCCTACTCTTGAAGCCATTTCCATTCATACTCAATGTATGTAATATAATTGGAGTTTGAGTTTTCACTTGAGACTGATTGAATTTGGTTTAATAAGTACATCCTTTATTTTTAAATGATAGTTGTGTCCAAAGTAGGTAACTCACTTCAACAAAGAAACGGATTAGTCGACTAATGTCAGATTCTTACTCATATCAACTGTTTGCCAATACTACAAGGCTTCTTCTTCTTTTCGTATGGTTAGTGACTAACCTGGTGTCAGAGTTTTAAAGCAACCAAGGACTTGGCTTCCCACGCCGTTGAAAAATATCTCTCAGGCATCCTCATGATCATCAGGTTTCCTCATGATGTTTACCTTCACTGTTTTTCAAGCTAGTGATAATTTTGCAATACGCACATGAATCCGAAAAGTCAGAGGTGCGTGCCTTGGGTTCGAACCTATAACTTGGCAATCTGACGGTTACACCACTAGCCTATCACTGCTTGTAACAACAAGGCTTGGAGGCTGATAACAGCCGCACAGGTCGATCAAAAGATTAAGCTACGTTTGCCGCGGTCGTTTCGTGCCTCAGAAAACATACTAAACGGTTGGTCCCGGCTGTCATTCGTAGAACTAACTGAACAGACTCTAACTGAACAAACAGCAATGCTGCTGGGGAGTTTGTTGCGCCACTTCTTCTTTCCAGCTAAAGCACTAGGAAGTGGTGAAGGGCGGGCGTTTTTGGGAGACTGCCTTATGTAATTTTGACGTTTGAAAAGTGCTGATTCTCAGCCTAGTTTGAATGAATGACTTTTGAATATGAATTAGATTTTTGACAGTCGTTATGGGTATTCAACCGTAACGACTGCCAACAGTAGTACCAACGGATATCGTGTTACCCAGTAACTGGGTTGTGGAGGTCAGATAAGCAATCACTCCATGAAAATACTGGTATTCAGCTGCATTCGGTTAGACTGGAAGCCGACCCCAATATAGTTGGGAAAAAGCTAGGCAGATTGACCAAGCTTGGAGGCTAATTAATTATATTAGCTAATTCCCTTCAAACTAAATCCATTAAATCAATCCCTAACAATATACTATTAACAGGTTTACCAACACGAACAATCTTTTATACACCTAAGGATTTTCCGAAATATAATAATGAAAAATCCTTACAAACCAAGCTAACTTGCCCCATTGTACCTTTACTATTGTTAGCTAACAATGGAAAGTTGACAGGTCTTGTCATACTGGTTGACTTGGCTATCAATCATGGGGTAGTGTCAGTCTGTCAGGACATAATGATACATGATGTACGCGTTTAATAAATAGTGGACAGTTATTATAGGTAATTGAGTGGTAAGTGCATTGTTTTGATCGGATTGATATTTTTCTAATCCATACGTCCATACTTATATCATAAATACGATTGTAACTGGACAATGGGCCTTATTAGAAGGCTAAAAGTCACCAAAAGCACAATGGAGAGGGAGGGCTATGCTTGGAGTTTCCCTACGTGATCGGATCAGAAATGAAGAGATTAGCTGGAGAACTAAGGTAACAAACATAGCCCGAAGAATTGCCAAACTTAAGTGGCAATGGGCAGGGCACATTGCCTGCAGAACCGATGACCGATGGGGACGAAAGATTCTGGAGTGGCGACCGCATACGGGTAGACGTCGCGTTGGAAGGCGTCTCACAAGGTGGAGTGTTGACCTTGTGAGGGCCACAGGAATGCCGCTGAGGGAAGTACAGAACCGTTCGAAGTGGCGGTGCTTGGGGGAGGCCTATGTCCAGCAGTCTTTTGGTTGAAATGATGAATGTAACTCAGTCTGTCTCTCCTTTATCTTTTTACGTCTCAACCACTGAACCGATCGTTAATAAATTTGACAGATAGCCTGGGAGCTGAAGAAGGACAAAGCCTACTTTTAATCCTGGATATTTTTCAAAGTGCACGCGACCTCATAACATAATGATAATCAGAAATATTATTAAGACACAGCGAACAAAAATAAATCAGATTGTGCTCTCAGAAATCAGAAGTCAGTGGAATATAAATAACATTAATTGCGCAATTTATTTGAGTAAGCTAAAAGGTCAACAAATTCCATTAATTTTCATTAACAAACCAGTGATCATCTTCCTCGTGTTTCTTTTTATATCCTGTACCAACAAGTTTTGCCTTGTGTCGCACTTTTGACTTTTAACTGTGTTTCTTTCTAGCATAATTTTTATTCTGATGTCACCTATCTGTAGTAGGTACTGTGTAATTTTAAAACCACACCAGGAGTTTAAAAAAAAACACTAAACACGAACCTACCAACACTTCCGGATAAGTTCCAGTTATTTTATTTACAGGTATTTAATACCAATTTTGTTCAATTATTATTTACAAGCTGTGTGTTAAAATGACAAACTTCCTAAAAACTTTAATTTAACCCTTTAGGCGCTGAAACTTTCAAAATTCCTTCTTTAACTCATTTTCTTTGGTGGATAGGGCTGGTATGCGGTAGATTTATAGAGCTCGCATGCGGGGAACCGTTGTCATTAGTCGAAAGAAAACGATTACGGTATACGGAGAACCTGTATCGCACGTTTGGTAGTTGTTTTGAAGGCTCATTTTCATTGGGCATTTTTATCGGGTGCGGGTCTCCACACGCTTTTTACCGATGATGAATTTCATTAGTTGCTACGCCCGCTAAGGCGATTCCCCGCAGACGGTGTGCCACCTCATTATCGACTTATGAATTTCATTAGTCATTTCCCCGCCTGCGGGGAGTGCCCGCATGCTGTATATCGACTAAAGAAAATGAGTCATTAGGCAGGTTTTAGAGTCACGCTGACCGCACGCTGACCGTCGGCGTTGACAGCCGAAACGTATGAACTTCAGATGTCAGCGCTGAGCGGTTGGCGTAATTTCATAAGAATACTATATACATTGTCTTGTCAGCGCTGACGACGATCAGCGTGAGAGGAAAACCAGCCTAAGTGTTCACTTTCACTATTTATGCAACTTTTTCACAAATTAATGCTTTTTGACCCCAGGTTTAGGCCGTGCGTTGTCGTCAGTGAATTAATGAATTTAGAATGATAAAAGTAGTTTTTCACATTTTTTTGACAGTATCTTTTCTTTTATTACTCTTGTCTTTGTTGCAGGCTGTTGAGTTATGTCTTCATCGAGTTTCTGTTTTATTTTACGTATGTAAAACAACCCAGTGGTAACGGCCGTGACTTACGAGTTGTAGTTCGTAGGTTCGAAGTTCGAACCTCTTCCCTTCCTGACAGACGCTTTGCGTAAATTATTAATGACCGTTGCTCTCAAAACGGTGAAGGAAAACATCGTGAGGAAACCAACATGTCCTAGAACCGAAAATTCAAAGACATGTGACATCTGCCAACCCGTACTAGGTTCACGAGGTGGATTACGGCCCACTCCCTGTCATAGAGAGGAGGCCGGTGTCCCAGCAGTGGGAACATTGTATGCTGATTATGTTGTATGATGATGTAAAACAGGCCTTTAAAGTTATTAGATAGATACTTATTTGTGCTTGTACTGTTGTATCTAGAGGAATACAATATCGAATTTATCCGATGCATATAATAGGAACTCGTAGGTACCTATGCATCGTTACTCAACCGGAGTAAGCGCACAAAGGTGATCTGGTGTCAAAAGAAGCAGAACGTGTTTGAAATGATACACTTTTCAAATCAGAGCATTAGCGTAGAAAGGCGTTTTGAATGATTTTCAACAAGAAAACATTTTATTCGTACTACATATTTAAAAATCGAATGAAATAAGCTTGAATTGAGCTGTCATTTATTGACACAATTGACAGCTCACTTCACCTAAGTTTTCACGGTGAGATAGTTACAGAAGAGATCGGTAAATCCTACATAAAAAGTTTTCATACGTTAAAACGATGGTGTAAATGATGTATTATAAAGTGTAATTAATTTAAGTACCTAACTATTTGTATACTTTAATTTTCATCATCAGCCTATTAATGTTCCCACTGCTGGGACACAGGCCTCGTCTCGGTGAGAGGGAGTGGGCCGTAATCCACCACGCGGGCCCAGTGCGGGTTCGTAGATGTCACATATCTTCGAATTTTTGGTTCTAAGACATGCCGGTTTCCTCACGATGTTTTCCTTCACCGTTTTGAGAGCAGTGGTGATGAAATTATTTACACAAAGTAAAGCGCCTGCTTGGGTTCGAACCCACGAACTACAACTCGTAAGTCGGGGCCGATACTACTGGGCCAAGTTTGTATGTAGGGTGTAATCTCCGGAACTGTCAGTCGGATTTGAAAAATTCTTTTTGCAGTGGATAGCCCAATTCTTGAGGAAGTTAGTATTTAATAAAGTTGAAGAGATTTTTGTTTGTTTGAATGCGCAAATCTCTGCAATCTATTAATAGCCCAGTGCTTGAGGAAGGTTATTTAATATCACGCTACAAACCTCAAGAGCCGAGCAAACAGAAAAAAAAATCTGTCAAGTGCGAGTCGGACTCGCACACGAAGGGTTCCATATCATGTCGTACAAGATTTAACACTATGAATTTTTGTAATACTTTCGTAAAGGTAACAACAGAGGCACTATAAAAAAACAAAGATTTGTAAAGAAATTGTCTAATTTTAATTAAAAAATGTTGTTGTGTTAAAATATAGGTGTAGGAGTATATTTCATTTATTTTAAGAGAAAAATATTAAGTTAACTTTATCCAGTAACATGCATTAACTAAAGTCAAATTTATTTATTTGCTACTAACATAGTATTAGTAGGTATAAATAGGTATATATGGTAGGTAAGCAGGTAGATATGTAGGGTAGGTAGGGTAGGTTAGGTACCTACCTACCCTGGTAAGTAGGTCAGGGTAGGTAGGTAGGGTAGGTAATTAGGTAGAAATAGGTAATAAGGAAAGGTAGGTGCGCCGTAGATAAGCACTTAGTGCTAACCGTGCGAAGCCGGGCCGGGTAAAGCTAGTTACTTATAAATAAAAGGATTTCTCTTGCTACATCAGACTATATTGTACAAAATAGAATGTAAGTAGTACGCCAAATTTTAATTATAACTGTGCGTTTGCACTGGCGAAACATTCACAACAAAACATGTTAGAATCTCTATTTTCTGTAAATTTTTCATACAATGTTTGACAGGAACTAGAGATTTCAACATGTTTGGTCGTGATGTTTCGCCAGTGCAAATGCACGGGTCAATACAGGTATTTATTTACGTTATTTTTGATAGTCATACAGAAATCTATTATTTCTTACTTATTATTTTTATACATCCCATCGGACTATGAGAGTGAGGGAAGAGAGAGTGCACTCGTGTCTGCGCACACACTTGTGCACTATAATATCTCCCGCGCCGAAGGCCAGTCTCCGTTGAGATTGGCCGCCGTGGCCGAATATTTTTACACCAATAATTTTTCTCAATATGAAATTGTATCCGCAACGGTTTAAGGTAACTGAATAGTACACTGTACTCGTATGTGCCAGCATTCATTTAAATGTTACTGAATATATTGTCTATTGGAGTGTAGTTTTAACATGAGGTACACACATCAACACCGTCTAGGGATACTTTGAAAAAAGTCGATAAAGTTCTTAAACTCAAAAAATACTGGCCGGTTTTAAAATCTTGTGAAGAAAGTTTATTTTGTAGACCTTTTTGGATGATCGAAATTTAAATGATCGAAATAGTATATGCTGCCATGATAGTAGGTACTTACTAATTCCATGTCATTACTCCGACTATTAAATAGTTATCTGTGGAATTTATATCGCATAATATTAGCATGAAATACAAAATTATTTTTTTAAGTTGCAGAAATACGCCCATATTATATAAAATACGTTATGAATCGGCGTTTTTAGTATTTGTTGATTATAAACAGTATATGTTACATGATACACAGAAGTTTCAAATTCCTAATTTGTTTAGTTGTTGAGATAGAGCTCGTACAAAAATGGTCTAAAACAAACAACTTCTACGGCCCCCTAATTCATCATTTTTGAAGATATATACAAATAAAAATTATATTTATTCTCTACTCGATGAGCTCTAGAAAATGATACCCCACATGCCAGGGTCAGATTATTTTTAGTTCAAAATTTAATTTTATTGTATGGCGACCCCCCTTTAATTTTTAATTTTATTATTTGTTACTCTTGCGGCAATAGAAATGCTCAATCTGTGAAATTTTCAACTGCCTACCTATTACGGTTCATGAGATAGAGCTCGCTGACAGACAGACGGACAGCGGAGGCTTATGAATAGGGTTCCGTTTGTCACCCTTCGGGTACGGAACCCTAAAAAACATAAAGAACGCTAAGCGAGAACGAAGTAAAGCAACAGATTAAGGTAAAGCACGGGCGAGCTATACGTTCGGTTGGGGACAGAAATTCGACACGGACAAAGTTGCGGGCAGATGCTAGTAAAATAATAATTATGTACCTACTAGCTGAGCCGCGCAGCTTCATCCGCATAAGTCTCAATCCCGTGGGAATATCGGGATAAAAAGTAGGTCATGGCCAGGTCATGGTCTACCCATGTGACAAATTTCATCCAAATTCGTTTAGCCGTTTTAGCATGAAAACGTAACAAAAAAACTCACTTTCGCATTTATAATAGGATACTAAGCACATTCAATCTAATAATCTGCACGCGTTTCCAAGAGCTATTTTCTCAACATATTTTCTTTATTTATTTTGCAAGGCTTGTCCCAGAATGAAATAAAAAGGCCTAATCAATCAACTAACTCGCTTAACTGCAGCGTACTGCGAGATAGTGGCATAGTTGTGTCAGATCACCTAACTTTATTCATTTTTATTTCATCAGGGATTTATCTAGATGGTAGCTAATTGTATCAATCAATCTTCTATCTTATGTAATAAGAGCGAGGTATTTTAATTGCTCGTTTATGTAATCTTTACTTATTTTATTTATTTATTTACTAAAGCAGCAAGTCCCAATATACTAATCACAAATGCATACAATTCATAACATCATTAAAACAAAATATATTCAAATTCAAAATCAAAATGAAAATTCCATACATTCACCAAATAAATTACATTAAAACTGAGTAGTCATTAAAATTAAATTTCTTTACGTTACATTATCACTAATAATAAAAACAATGTTTTTTATATTGTGTATATTGTGATGTTTTTGTTTATGCGGAACAGTTTTTGCAAAAAATCATCTAAAAGCAAAGACATCGTAATTTTCCGGATCGAGATTTCTGACGAATCGTTTAATATTCATTTATTTTGAAAATCGGAGTGGTAAAATTTTGAATACGTCAAAAACAGTTGAATCTGATTTTAAAAAAATCACTATTCGTCATGCATGTAATGTGTGAATCGACCTTAACTGATATTATCTCAAAGGGTATATTATTTCTATCTACTCTTCTGATCATCTTTTAACCCTAAAATCCTATAAAAACTGCAAACTCGTACCACAGTGTTCTGGCAATAAATAAATAAAGCACACATACATTACAACGGCATTGTGCCAACCGTGCCAAGTGTGAAAAAATATAAGTTCAACGGAGAATGTATGTGGGGATTATATAAAATATGTATTTAACCTTCCTGTGCTATATCATTCTCATATTGTACTAGTTTTTTAGTATGATTGTGGTGTTCCACTATAGTTTTTGCTAGCTGTAGTGTAAGTTATGGTTAGGGGTTGGAATGATAACTTATCTACTATCTGCAGCTTTGCTCAGTCTAACGCAAAATCTAGTTTTCCGAGCTTCATCGCTGCCTGGGGAGCCAGACATCATTTTTGACTATTCCTATAAAAAGTCTACACAACGGGTTTTTTATGTAATAATTCCAATCAAATACTATCAATGTTTTTATATTCGAAACTGCATGTTTGTACCTTTTTTATTTTCAGTCACTATCAAAGAAATTACCTCACCCATTAAACCACAAACCCACACTCTAACCGTCTCTAAACCGACAATTATAAATTACAACAATACTAACGTTTTAACGTCAACACACACACACACACCCACCCACTTCAACACAAACACACCCCACACACGGCCCCTACCGTTATTTATCACGGGCGACATGTTCGTGTCGCGACAATCTCGCATCGATTAGAGGATGATACTAATTAAAGCCAGGCCTGACAGACACCTGCTCACTAATAACAACATGGGCCAACAAGTTTATGTGTAATACCGTAGTGAAGGTATGGGCTGTGTTTTGGTGCATTAATTTGATTAATTATAATTCCACTGATTCAGCACCAGAGATTATTTGGGGAGGTGCTGTTCACGTGGGTGTAAATGTGACTTCATTTTACTTCATGGGCTGCTTCTTAATTTATAACCAATATTTTTCCCCGCCTTTGTCATTATGTGAAAGCATTTATCCTGAACAATAGATTCCTTTCATCTATAATATAATATTATGGAATATATATGGATATACAATGAATATATAGATGTATATGAATATACATCTATAAATGGAATATTATATCATACTGGTTTAAAATTCCTGTTGACTTACGTAACATCTACGTAATTGTTCCGTGAGAATATCATATCCGTGACATTAGGTAATACAAACCTACGGCTCCGGCTACAAACGGATTTTTATTTGATCGTGAAATATCTGCTGACCTTATAACTACATTATTTTCTCATGAAGATAAACTAAAAATCCGTAAATTAGGCAGTCAGCTACCATACAAACCGTGGTCTCTGGCTGTAGCTAAAAACAAGCTCAGTGCACCTAGTTTCTGACGTTTCATAAGTGCACATGTAGGTTTAACTATGTGATATAAAATATTTTGTTTTTGTTTCGCGTTGTGCATTAAGTCGCAACAGTCGTTTTTAAGTGCTTTATGAAAAAAAAACTAAACTAAGCCTAAATACGAACTGACTTTTATGCGTCATCTAAACTAATATTTTATAGAGGAATTTTTTTATTTTGTATATTTATTTGTTTGTTTGTAATAAAAATTCCAAAACCAGTGGCCGAGTTTAAAAATTCTTTAACCAATAGCATGCTATATTATCACAGAGTTACATATGCTACAATATACAAAGATATCACGCGGGCGAAATTGATGGCGGAAGCTAGTAGTGAATATTGTTATAATTAGTTATTATTCAAACGTGATTTTGTGTGTTGTGTCTTATTGTGAAAATAAACGATCTATCTATCTCATAAAATCTCTCTAAATATAATATAAACAGACAGAAGGAAAATATTTCTATCTTTCTGTCTTTTTTTATCTATTATCTACTATATTAGCTATTCTTCATAATAGCAGCTCTACAATCTTCATTTCAACAAACTTTTTGAACGAACCCATATCAACATTATTTCGTCGCTACATCGTGCCATACCTAATTCACATCTAAGTGTTTAAGTTATTCAGACAGGCAACAACTTACCTATTAGATGAGCCGGAAAATTGTGTTACTTAACTTAACTTTGCTAATGTTGTTTAAGTGATGTTTACTTGCTAAATTTAAATGAACATGTGTGTGACCCTTTTGTGAAAGTGTGAATAAGCTGAGTGTACCAGAAAGTCTATGTTAATTTGAGAAAATAGAATTAGAAAAGTAGTTTATTGTGAATGGCGGAACAGGTGATGGTACCATACATTATTCTGCCACCAATATAATTATTATAGGGCTATTTTTTGAAGATACAAGAACAACTTATAATTATGAATTTATTCAATCTTCAATATATTATGCTACTAGCTGCGCCCCGCGGTTTTACCCGCAAAAGTGCAAATATCGGGGTAAAAAGTATTGTATGTCCTAACCCTAGTCATAGTCTACTCATATGTCACTCTCTCAATTTCATCCGAATTCGACGAGCCGTTTTAGCGTGAAAGCGTAACAATCAAACAAACTCATTTTCGCATTTACCTATAATACAATTATGATAGTAATGTGCGAATGAACGATGTTAATTAAGAAGCAATCGTGCTATTACGACATTTACTATACACATAGGTACTAAAAATCAACAGACAAAAAAGAAAAAACAAGATTTCAAAGAAAATTTCAAGAAAAGAATACTAACTTGAAAAAGTAACATAGATTCAAGAGAAACCATAGAAAAGACCATTGTCAAGCAAAAGGACCATAAAGGTATACAAAGCAATCAATCTTCCTAGCCTTTTCCCAACTATCTTGGGGTCGGCTTCCAGTCTAACCGGATGCAGCTTAATACCAGTATTTTACATGGAGCAACTGCCTATCGGACCTCCACAACCCAGTAACTGGGTAATACGATACCTCTTGGTAAGACTGGTGTCAGACTTTCCGGCTTCTGACGACTCGTAACGACTGTCAAAGATCCACAAATGTCACCCGGGACCAACGGCTTAACGTGCTTTCCGAGGCACGGAGGAGTCTCGGTATGTAAAGATGGTCACCCATCCACTGACCAACCCCGGCAAACGTAGCTTAACCTGATGGATCGACCCGTGCGGCTTGTTATTACTTAGCCACGAGCTCCTCTATACAAAGAAAAAAAAAAAACAGATGTTAATTTTAAAGTTGTTCCTAAAATAATAAGAGCCTTACCATCCTTCGCCATGCAAACTTCCTCCAAATCTCTTATCTCTTCCATGGCCCGTTAAAATGCGTCCCGAATCTGCCTTAAATCTAAGATGGCGTCCAATAAATCCATGGAAAGAGTTAACAACTTCAGTCGTTTCTTCTCGGCTTGTTTTGGCCTGTTCTGGAACTAATTTACGGGGAAACTTCAAGGGTAACTCGTTGTTACATTTTTTTGGAGTTATGGTCAAAAGTTAGGGTTGCGTTATGGTATAAGGGTGATTCTAGGTCCGTATGTTAGTAGATGTAAATTATAATTATTTAAGTTTTACTTAGTTAACAAATTCGTAAGGCGTATGAGTAGAGTAACCTATAAACAGTAGTAGCCCCTTACTTATAAATTTTGCTTTTTAAGACAAGCATAAACGTCATAAAAAATATGTTTAAGCAGATGCAAATCGATATTTAACTTTCGGTGAATGTTGGCATCCTTAACATTCTATTTTGTGCAACACTATATGTAGTGTCACTGTCAATTTATCTGTCACTAAAAATATAGCAAGTTTGTATTGGATTAACTCAATCGATCGGCGGCTGTAGATGTTGGCGTGGACGCTTTTTGGTTGCGATCTGCACATCCGGCTCGAAGGACCATGTTTAACTTTGTTGTGTGCTGTGTTTATTTCGTGGGAATTTACTGATAAATTTTTTAGTGCAAAAAATACGAGGTTTTCTTAAAATAAACAACTTGCTATATTTTATTGCCAATAAAATTAACAGTGACACTACATAGAGTGTTGCAGGACAAAATATATTAAATATAATGTTGGGCATACCAACAGTGCAATATAATATATTTCAGTCTGTATTTTTCTTACATAAAAAAACCGAATGATCAAATTCAATCATTTATCACCACGCTTGCTTGCAAAATCCTTAAATCCCTTTAACTCCCACGTCTTTCCAGCACCCAGATTAAAATATAAAGATACCCGAAGAATCGTTCCAACACCTGTCGCATTACTTACGCAGTTTCTAAAAGTAACGATCCTTTTACACCTGCGAAGAATTATTTAATAACCCGCGACGGATCGTAGTCGAGACACGGGGAATTAGAAACGCGTGTAGCGACAGACAATTGATTAATGCGTGTGGAAGTTGATATATTGTGTGATGTGAGTACGACTGCTGGGAAGATTTTAGTCTGAGATAGTGTGTGTTTGTGTGTGTGTGTAAGGTCCTAGGATTGTGGCGAAGTCATTGCCCGTCCGTTGCACTATTGAATTGATCCCAAACCGCTTCACAAACAATCTTCTTTTTTTTGTGTGGTTTGTGACTAACCTGTACCCTAATTACGTAATACACAAGCAATCATAATTTGAATCAATTTGAAACATATTGCTAATCTTTTGCTTCATAAGTTCGAAAAAAAATCCGCTCAACAACGTAATCGCAATGAATTTTATTGAACTGTCAAAATGAAACTGTACCTCTACCATGAGTTGCCATCGAAATTTACTCGCTAGCGCTAGCGTATTAACCCGTTCAGTGCCGGGAGGGTTCACCTAGTCGCATATGGAATACCGGGAGCCCTCGCGGTGGGCTCATTTTAAATGTTGTTTTTTCTTAGCGAATACAGCTGGCATTATAAACTGTGATAGTAAAATCTGATATTATAATTTATAATTTAATTACTCGTATCAATAAAAAAATTGCTCACTGTTACAAATATTCACACAAATTAACTTCGTTTTACAGTGGTTTATAATACGGTTTTAAACCTAATGCCGTAGACCGTCAGCGATGGTTAACTTTAGCGCAAACGAAATGCCGGTGACCCTCCCGGATTCTCGGATCGAGAATGTTCTGCAATATTCTCGAATATTCTTTTCGACGGAGAACATACGAGAATTTAAAAATGGAAGTAAAATTGCTAAATTTTAAAACAATAAGTTTTGATTTCAAGGTCTAAAGTAAACTTCTATTGTTGTTATTTATACTTTACTCGAAAAAACGTTACTGTATTATGTTTCGGACTGGAAATGGCGCCGATTCTCTTGTACACCGAACTAAACTATCACTAAACACTATGACACACTTGTGTCACTTTAGTCTATTTCAGAATGGGAAATCCTCGTTTGACAGGACTAAACTAAATTTTGGTGATTTTTAGTCTAGTTTAGAGGCATTTGTGACAAGAAAATCGGCACCAATAGCGACTCCACGTGGTATTTATTTGTCCTACCCCGTGATTTTTTTTAGAGTTGGAAGGGCGCTGGGGGGCACTCTCGACGTGTTTTATACGTAAGTTTTCTCTTTTTGTATGGAAAATATGAAAAATGTTTGCTTACATGATGAGTTTTAAGGGTTTATGAGTTTCATAAAGGGGGTCGAAATTTTCATTATTCTGCGATAGGGCACACTTTTTTCGAAATATTAGCAAAAGAAAATAAAAAAAAGACAGTACTGTTTTTGCATCCGAAGTCGAGGTGTTGGTGTGATTTTTAAAACCCATAAACCCTTAAAGTCAACATGCAGGTAATAATTTTTTAAATTTTCCTTGATATTTTTCATATTTTCCATACAAAAAGTGAAAAATTTCATATAAAACACATCGGAAAAAACCCCCAAAACTCAACATGTAGGTAATATTTTTTTATATTTTCCATACAAAAAGTGAAAAATTCCATATCAAAACACGTCGACGCTGCCCCCCTGCGCGCCTCCGGCTCTAAAAAAAATTCCCAAGGTAGGGCAAACAAGTACCACATGGAGTCGCGATTATCAAATTCGATATTAGTTGCGTCAAAATTATTTTTGATTGTTATTTTGTTTTTAATTATTTGCACCATAAACCTTTCTTATAATGTTGTTTTCTTATTCATTTTATTAATGCTGATTATTTTAAACCCATAAAGTTCGTTTTAATACAGAAATCATACTTTAACATTACTACCTTAGGAAATTTAAGAGAATTTATGAGAATTTTCTCGAAAATATTCTCGGGAATGTTCTGGCTCAGGAGAATTTACTGAGAATTTAAGTTGAGGTGTAGTTTATTTTAAACTCAAACTTCGTAAAACGTTCAAATGCACTAAAAACGATTAGTCTAAAAAAAATACCGATTCAATACAGTCATCCAATTTTTAAATTCTCATAAGTTCCCTACCAAAAGAATGTTCTCGAGAATTTAACAGCAAAGTTCTCGCAAGGAGAATATTCTCGAGAATTGCCCATCACTACACATAAGGTATCGCTATGGTAACAATGTTATGACAGTCAATAAGTCTCATGAAACAATCCGACTAAATAGAAAGGTTGGCAGTTAGTGCACCTTTTTATGGTATTTAGGGGTTGTTGAATTTTTATTCCTTATAGGTAATAATTATTTACCTCTATTCAATTTGTAATTTTGTTGACAATGTGTGATTCGCGGCGTTATTTATTTAAATTTAAAATGAACTATGTTTACAATAATAGTGTTGCGGACGGCAGAGGTACCTACAGTACCGCAGGCAACCTGGGACGATCTCCCACTGATATTTGATGTGCGCTCCCTGCTAACTGACCCTCGGTGAATCCGCTGGCTGCACAACCACCACGGACCCCTGAATACGTACCTAGGTTGGGTACCATAACCCACAGTGACCACGATGAGGACTATCTTGAGGCAGCGAAATAAAACACTGATTTACTATCTTGAATGATTCCGGAGAATTCGGCTTTTCTTGGTATGTTTCTTCTTTGGTGGCTGAGCTCCGTATTTAAGTGTATTATCTAGGGCTGAACTGCGACTGAATTGCCCACAAAATGGTACCTACGCCTTTTATAGTAAGTAAATCCGTTAGGATATTGTGGTGCAAGCCGAATTCTTGGAATTGTGCATTTATTTATTTCTTATTAGAATTTCTTACAATCTTTGTAGATTATTCGTATAAAACACTATACAATTAATTAACTTATGTAGTTAAAACTTTTAGAACAAATCGGTCCCGTCGGCGTCGCCGGCAAATAGAATATTTTGTAAGAGAACTAAATAAGATAGTTTCTTGAAATTTACGTTCTTCCAGTCGTTGGCCTCCAAATTTTGGGGCCACTAACATATTCCATGCTAAATAATCTCTTCCAGACATTATTTTGCCTTTAATAGACCTAAAAACGTATATAATTTGAATGTAAACATGTTTCACACGTCAAAATGGTAGTGAGCAACGTAACTACTATCGCAAGCGTATTTTTCGATAGCGTCTGTCGATTTAGTGACTCATGGTGCCGTTTTGTATGGTGACAGCTGAAAAACGTTAGCGACTATCGAATAGATTACGTTAGGTTTCTTACCTATCGAAAACTATAGTGCTCTTGGAACAAATTTTAATTCTTTCTGTGACCGCTAGGGGCGCTGTACAATATCTTTTCATATAAATCATTTACGGGGACGCTAGCAAGTTTTGACATTATCGAAATGTATTTGATTAACGTTAATACGCTAGCGAGTTTAACGCTAGCGAGTAAATTTTCGATGGCAACTCATGGTAGAGTCGGAATCGTTCACGAATCTCTGCTAAGCCTTGTGATAAAACCATAAAACTAGACATTATAATTATTACTTATAATCATCAAAATAAACCAGATTTATATTCACATTGACATTATTTAAAATAATAATTATACAAAATGACATGATTACTTTGTAAAGTATTAAATTATTTTAATTATTGTGAATGTGAGGACTATGTGGGTTTTTTTCCTCTTAAAATTTTATTTCTCAGGTAGTTTTAATGATGGTCTGGCAGTTTGAGTAGTTGATGCGGCCTACCCAAATGTCCTTTCTTTGGTATTGTTCGTCGAGTTGAGCTCCTTAAGTTCTAATTTGAGCTCCACGATTACTGACAAATGCTTGCACTGACTGGACAGGTCCACTCAAATCTGTGTGGTTCTTTTCTCAAAAGACCATTTCAGACACTAATCTACATGGTTCTCATATGGCTTGACCAAGATTATGTCTGGACTTTAAAAGAGACTGTGACCTCTGAGTTTGTTTCGGCCTTTCTTCTCAGAGTAGTCAGTTAGGAAACGCCGACCTCATCTAGCTTATTTTAAACATTTTTTTAATATGACGTGTAAAAGTGATTCCGATATCCTATTTACAGAATAAACAATTTCATTTCATTTCATTTCAGAAAATGTGTTGCGTAATTAGATAGCTGGTCACAGAGTTTTAAAGCATCTGACTAGGCTTCACATGCCGCCGAGACAACACACACACACATCTAGGTAGATTGTTGACCCCAAAAAAATGGTCCTTCCAGTCCAACTAGATGCAGGTGAACACCAGTATTTTACATTGAGCAACTGCCTATCTGACCTCCACAACCCAGGTACTGAGTAAAACGATACCCCTTGGTAAGACTGGTTGTTAGACTTTTAGGCTTTTGACTCCCGTAACGACAGCCAAATATCTACTAATGACAGCCGGGAGCAACGGCTAGGCACGGAGGGATCTCGATATGTAATGAATGGTCACCATTCCATGAACGTACCGCGGCAAACGAACCTTAATGTAGTAGTAGTATAAGCGTTTATTTAATTGATTTCGTCATGACCAATATACTTTTAAGATAATGTGTTTGTAACTAACAAATTAAGGACAAAAATTGTCAACACAATGTTTTTTTTTTTTAATTATTTTGACATCTATTTGCGAATGATCACAACTATTTCGATTCATCTCCTGCAAGATTCTACTCCGTATAAGTACCAATAACATAATAATTTTGAATTAATACGTTTATGATTGATGATATTCACTTCAAGCACACCCAATAAGGCTCAAACCACATACGCGCTCCACAAAGCCGTGAACCTCACCTGCAAAACCCAATAATTGTAATTACATGTACAAAGCTCCCGCCTTGCATCTGATGAAGTTCCTTCATTACCTACTGTGTGTTACAGAAGATTTATTACGTGTTACACATACCTACATATCTATACGTATATGTGTACTGGATTTAAAGCTTGGGTTATACGGACGTTGTGTTTCGTAACTATTGCTCGGTTAAATGATGCAAGCTGATGAGATTAGTTCGATTCGGACTGTATACAATTATTCAGCGTCTAACTACTGTGTATACTACGTCCTAGTTCTTGGTTATCCTAAATATATAGGGTGACTGGTAATTAGTGACCGATACTTAAACACGTGACTTTACTCATCATTATGAACAACTTTTACTATGAGACTAAATCAAAAATCGCGAAAAAAAAAACTGCTGTTCCCTACATTTATGTTCGCATATCTCGTCAAAATGTAGGGAACAGCTGATTTTTTTTCGTGATTAGTAAAGCCACGTGTTTAAGTATCGGTCACTAATTACCAGTAACCAGGGTTGTTCCCAGAGGTCCACGATTCTATTGTTCTTATTTTCTCACCTTATATTTGTAAACATGTTCTCAAAAACGGCTCTAAAGTTGCAAAATATGCGTTTACGGGGTAGAAAATCGATCGGATATCTTGGGAAAGTCTTTTTCTCCGTATTTTCACCCGACCAAAGCTCGGTCGCCCAAAGTTTAGAACAAAATGGCTACCTTAGAATAATGACATGGCAGCATGGATTTAGTAAGTACCTACTATCATGGTAGCATGGAATCAGTATGTACTAATACCTGTAATTAGTATGAACTATTTTATACTAGCATTCTCTATTTTGAACTATTTTATACTAGCATTCTCTATTTTGAACTATAATTAGGTATACTAGCATTCTCTATTTTGAACTATTTTATACTAGCATTCTCTATTTTCACCAGAGCAAAGCTTGCTCGCCCAGATACTGAAATTTAAACAGCTTGATAAGTTTTAAGTACGTAGTAAATAATTGGAGGTTTTTTTCAGTGGTTTGTCTGTTCTCGAGAAGTTACCGTGGATAGATAGACGTCAAATTAGACTCCATCAATTTATAAAGTCAACTGAGTCTATGAGTAGATTAATTTGGAGTTCTCGAAAAATGGGAATTTCAATGCCGAATTAAACAAATAAATTGTAATACTCGTAATGTTCCTATAACCTACTTATTATATATACCATTGTTACAGTGGAGATACAGTGGTTTGGTTTGAAGGGTCTTGGTTTTGGTGATTTTACGCGAACACAAAAGATTGCAGCTTTATCTCTACGTTGGCGACGCATCTGTGTTGCCTCTGTTATTGCATGCTCTTATGTAGCGATGACAACTACATTTCAGGTGGGCCCTCATCTTACATGCAACTACTCTGGGTGGTACTTTGGTGAGCTATCATCATCACCATTGCCTGCCGTGTTCCATCTACTGCCTTGTTCCACCTTCTGTTGATTACAGGCCTCCATCCTTTTATGCCCTGTTTCCCTGATCTGTGTAAGTCTCGTCCAGATCTTCCTCGTGATCTTCTGTAGGTCGTTCCCACCTACCTGGCCGTCGGGGTCTGCCAACGCTCCTTCTACCGTGTCTTGGCAATTGTTCCGTCAGGGCTATGCTCCACCCACCATCAACACGTCTAGCCAAGTGTCCTGCCCTGGTGGGCTATATAAATAATAATAATTAATAATAATAATAATATTTAAAAATGTAAATAATATGTCTCAATATGAAATAAAGGAATTAATAATAAAAATAAGTATTAAAATACGAGTAAACAATTGTAATATGAATGCTCAATCTTGATATGTAATTTTTTCTATTTTATAACTTCATCATTTAATTTCTCTATTCTTATTTTTTCCTGTTTACTCCTGTAGAGTTATAATATGTGCATGCCGTGGTCTCCTGTAATTGAAGGAGCATACGTAAAAGAAACGTTTTTATTATTGTAATTTATATTGTGTATGTGTATTCTTTGTTAGATTATTATATTTAGTTAGGATATTTATTTATTGATTTACTTAGGATCTCCAATCCTAAATAAATCATTATATAAATATCCTAACTAATATTATAATGTGAAAGTGTGTTTGTTTTTTGTTACGCTTTCACGCTAAAACGGCTGAACGGATTTGGATGAAATTTGACACACGGGTAGACCATGACCTGGAATAGGACATAGGATATTTTTTATCCTGACATTTCCCCGGGATCAAGACTTATCCGGGTGAAACCGTGGGCCGTAGCTAGTAACTATATAGTAACTACATATAGAATTAAATAACTCAACATACAAAACGCCTTTAACCAAAGGTCTGTTATAATCTAGAATTGATTGCTAGAGGGAGGGTAGTCATCACAGTGTTTGTGCTCGTTCGTGTGGACTCGGCTTTAGAGGCGTAGCTTAGGCGGTACTAATTAATAGCCTTGTTGAGAGTCCCGCCTGATGGTTCGTCTTGATAATTATAGTACGTACATAATGTTATATGTGCGTAGTGTGAAGTTTAAACATAGTGTTGGATACATAGTCAGGGTGGAAAATATATGTAGGTATACCCAGTTTAATTCTCAATGTATGTTTTGAAACTTGTTTACTATTTAAGTGTTGGAAGTTAGAGGAGCTCGTGGTTAAGTAATAACAACCGCACGGGTCGATCCATCAGGTTAAGCTACGCTTGCCGCGGTTGGTACGTGGATGGATCTTTACATAATACCGAGATTCCTCAGTGCCTTGGAAAGCGCGTTAACCCATTGGTCCCGGCTGTCATTTAAGAACTCGTCCGTCAAGAAACAAATGTTTCACTTCTCAAATGCTTCGCATTATGAGTCGTGCAAGTAGTTAGGATAACGTAGTCGGAATAATAATACGGTGCAAACAAAAAACCATAGTGATTAACATTCCTTGACTTCATGTTCACTTTAGATAGGCCGTCAAACATTTCCCGATTTGATGATACAAAACTTGTTTCATAAAAAGTACTTTCAAAGAAAAAATCACAGTGACAAAATTAATTTATGCACTGGTACAGATGTCAAGTTTTTATGAAAAAAGAAGTTACAAGTTAAACTTAACTTGAGTGACAGTTTTCTTTCACGATAACTTGACTCCACCCTTCCGAGGAAAACATACGCGGAATATGACTTACATTCGCTATTCCCTTTATCGGTAGCGGCACGCTCCGCTCCGCTCTTACTACTTGCCACCCTAAAAGGTGAAGACAGAAGGTTCAATCTTTCTTATTGGCAGTTTAAAAAAAACAATATGCTCTTGACGAATGTTGAGCTCAAGAATAGACGGTTAATTAAGTGGTGAAGTAATTAACTTTTCACAAGACATGCTGATATTTTTTCTACTTTTCTTTTTATTAAAAACAAAACACCAAAAAGAAAACAGAAAACTTATTTAGTGCCTGTATCATGAGACTCACAGATGGTTGAGTTGCCTCCCAAGGGCCTAAACAAGTGGCAATCGCTTGCAACGGGATTGGCATATGCTTTTCGATAGATTATGTCGACATTTTCATCATCGTTATCCCTGATAGAAAGTCACTTTTCTTTTGCCCTCTGTCCTTTGCCAACACTGATTGATTTGAGATCATACAATAATGGTCCGTTTTAAACTGGTCAAATCATCTCAAGCGTTTTTCTTTCTCTTTAGTAACCTATACAATAAAACTCACAGATGGTGGAGTTATCTCCTGCTTTGTACTAGCACTGCTAAGCTGTTATTTACTTTTGAAATTTTCTGAATGTTTTAGCAAGCTGACAAAGATGAATCTTAGCAACCATAGCAACAGCTCAATATACATAGCTTCTGCTATTATGCAGCAACATGCAGCACTCGTATCAAGCCCACAATAGAAACGGGTTTTGTCGACGGAAAAATAGACAAATTTACCGATAAACAATCACAATGTCATTTTCTCTATTCTGCCGTCGACAAAACCCGTAGAATTCATAATATAGGTATAATAAATACCTATTCAAGTTTAATATCGTGTGTTGTTAGGAGTGGATTTTCTGACCTTTCTTTTTATATTTTGTGACAATGACAAAGTTAGGTCACGACAAGTACAGGTACCGAAATAACGGATGTTGTGCCCGAATCAAACCATATATTTTCATACAGGGAGGGAGAAATTTACGCCCTTACATTCATAATTTTGCTCGAACGAATCACCCTCCAGTTTGATTTTACGCGAGTTGTGTTAATAAAAGGTAAAAGGGATACGGTCTAGTGATGTCCGATTCTCGTATCCGAAAAAAATAAACGTGGAGTCGAAATTGAGTTTGATTAACGATTTCATTTGCATATTAACTGGATGTTTCTTTAAGCATTATATTTGGGAATGCTGTGGGATATCTATATTTTCAATTTCGTATCGGTCACTTTAAATTGAAATGGAGTATTTTGGGATGAAAGAACAATAAACCCGTTGTTTGAACATTCCATTGAAGTTGATATACACACATCAAAAGTGTCTAGGGATCAAGCATTTTTATGCGGATTTCTTGAGATTGAGATGTGGCTTTGTAATAAATTTATGATTTTATAAATTTATATGGATCCTTTTTGGTGCATTTCATAATTTGAATCAGGAACTGTGAATCAAATTCGAGTAAAAGATGAAAATCAGCTGTCAATATTTTCCCTATAAAAACATACAACGCATTGAAGACATTATTAGTGCTACTGTTTCCCTACTACTGATTAAAACCAACGTTATTATGGAGCAGCGACGTCATTTAAGCAGGGAAGAAATGCTCAGAGCCGTGGGAATGATAGAAGCTGGTTCCCGGCAACGTACTGTGGCTTTAGCTCTGAATACAAGTCAGAGTGTTATCAGTCGACTTTGGACACGTTACCGAAGCACTGGTACCGTGGCTGAGCGCCATGGAGGACGGTATCGCTGCACCACACGGAGACAAGACCGATACATTCAAATCTTAGCTCGAAGAGCTCCAACAATAACCGCCATGATGTTAGCCGTGAGGCTTCATCCCTCTTCAGGGAACTTAATTAGCGACCAAACAGTCAGAAACCGCTTGCATGAAGTAAACCTTCATTCCCGAAGACCGCTACGGGTACCACCTATAGCAATGCACAATCGTAGGATTCGATATCAATGGGCTCTTGAACACAGAAATTGGGCAGAAGAACAATGGCGTTTCGTGTGCTTTTCTGATGAGTCTCGTTTTGGTATGAGACCGGATACAAGACGTATACGACACTGGAGAACCCCTGGACGCCAACAGCGATTAAAATCCTGCCAGGAAGTCCATCCTTATAGTGGTGGAACCATCATGGTTTGGGCGGGTATTTGGATCGGCGGAAGAACTGAGTTGATTTGGATTAGAGGCAACCTCAACGCTCAAATTTATGCTGAGACGATTGTATCAGACGTCATCGTTCCTCTACAAGTGCAAATCGGTCCCTTATTTCAGTTAATGCATGATAATGCACGACCGCACACCGCAAGAGTTGTAAGACAGACTCTCGCCGCAGCTAACATCAATGTCCTGCCCTGGCCTGCTCAGTCGCCAGACTTGAACCCGATTGAGCATGCATGGGATATGCTACAGAGAAGAGCTCTGCCGAATATGGAGGGTATCCAGTCGCAAGAAGACCTTTTTTTGTTGTTGCAACGAACATGGGCGGCCATTCCACAGCGTGATTTGGATGAACTCATTTTGAGTATGCCAAACCGATGTTCTTGTGTTGTTAGTGTTCGCGGTAGAAACACGGATTATTAATTGTTTAAGTTACCCAATAAAATTTTAAAGAAAACTGTTATTTCAGTCTTTTTTTCGAACTTTAATGTTAGTGGTTCAAATGTCAAAAATCCCTTTATTAGGAAAATGGCAAATTTCTTTATTAATGCAAAGGTGACTTGGTTTATCGTTACTGTGACAAACGAAAACACTTTATTTGATGAATCCTTAAAGAAAATTTTAATTAATATCAATCAGGAGAAAAGTTATTGCAAAAATATATGTTGATCCCTAGACACTTTTGATGTGTGTATTTACTTTATCGAGTGAGTTAGCTCTTCTTATTGTTTTACCTATGTCCTTATTATCAAAGACGCTGCTTAACTGTAATTAGTAAAGAAACACTTTTTTTTACTATTTACAAAACAAAGTTTTACAACCCTACATTGATAGATTTCGCATTTTTAATTCCACCTTCAAAATATCCGCGTAATATCCAAAAGTCCTCCAAAAAAATCCGAAACCTATGTCACATCCCTAACACGTAAGAGGTAATTTTTCCTCCGAGTAGCACGCTCCTTTAACGTCAGCCCTGATACATGCTGCTTATGTTATTATTAAGTATTATTCAAATACACGGTGAAATATGTGTTTTGCTCGACTGTACGTGACTCCATAAGTAGGCGTTTCGTTGTAACCACTTTGCTTTTTATATTTTTCTTATTTCGATCACTTGAGCCTAATATGGATTCATGGTGTGTTGGTTTAGTGCTTTCGTGTATAAAATATGGTTGGGTTTAAGTGTTTTTGATTGGTTTAGGTTTTCATATAGAGATATTATGTTTTTAGGGTTCTGGTGAAAGATCTGCAGTATTAACATTTAGAATGTAGAATAATTTATTTTAGTACTTGCGTCCGCTCGCGGCTTCGCCCGCGTGGAGGTCAGAAATTATCCTACGGGAACGTACTACCGGGATAAAAAGTCTTCTTCGTGTTAATCTAGGTTGTAAACTATCTTTGTGCCAAATTTCATTTAAATATGTTCAGCCATTTTTGCGTGTTTATTAATAACAAACGTACAAACTTTCAAATTTATATTATATTATATTATATTATATTATATTATATTATATTATATTATATTATATTATATTATATTATATTATATTATATTATATTATATTATATTATATTATATTATATTATATTATATTATATTATATTATATTATTCTATGAACTAGAAAATAAATGAGAACATACGACGAAGTTTGAAAGTGGTACTACCGGTGACTGAAAAAAGACATTATTGCGCCGACGACCCCAAATTAGTTTAGTTAAGGGCAGGAGAATAATGATGAATGTATTTAGTAAAGTGAGTAAAATTATCTAATTGGTTCTGTTTAAACCATTAGGGTCGTATTCATAAATGACGCAAGCAAGCACACAAATGAAATCATTCACAAAGTAAATGCTTCTCTAAATAAGGGTAATCGGGTAAAATATGCTATATTTAGCTTAACCCTTGTATCCAAATCACAATCCAAATGAACCGTTACAATACTCATACGATTTAACATAACCCTTCACAGCCCGTCCTTTTTCCATAAGACAGGGGGAATGATAAAATATTTTATACCATATCTCATTACTCTGTTTCCTGTAGAACGTCAGCACAGAAATCGACGGAGATTAATGCGGGCCCAGGGGATGATCGTAATTGATTTTTTTGCCAACCCTCATATCCGAGCGGTATTAACCTTTTAGTTGATAACGCTACCCATGTTTCCATGTTCAAAATAAATTTTCATTTCAAATATTTTATACTTCATATTTGAAATTGGGATTTCATTTTTTACAGGTTTTAGAAGAGTTATTGCTGTTGGGAATTTGTACGGATTTTTGGTTACAGTGTTTTGTTTTTAACTAAATGTTAGCCTTTGTTAATAGGTATGTTACCTTTTTGAAACAGATGTCGCAGTTGTTTGCTGAAAACCATTGTAGTGGTCTGCTGAAGGTGAACTGATACAGTAATTAGCCAGATTTATAAGTTCATTACGTGCTAAAATATTCTACTACTAAACCCTGTAACTAATCCTAACAACAAGCTAATTGGCATCGAAAAATTCCTCCGCGTTGATGTCAACTAGTGATATGTCCAAAAGTTTATTGTTTTTATTTAATGTGTATAGTTTGTATCCAGATTAATTATTTAATTTCATAATATGCTATAAACCTAATTATAATCATACCAATTCATACTGAACTTATTTTAAATCATAGTTATGTATGACAATTGACTATTTTTACACCATATTTTGTAGAAGAGCAAGTATAAAAATCTTAAAAAAATATTAACACCATACTATGTAAAACTACATTCTTACATTTTTTTTATTCAGATTATTATACAAGGTGGAGACGACAATACAACAAAAAATTAAACGGCGTGTCCATAATGACGTTCCCATTCTGTATACAAAAATTCAATTGAATATATTCAATAGTTTAGTCATTATAGCTCGGCAAAATCCATAGTCAGCTTGTGCTATTCCGTTTATCCACCCCAAAAATCCACCCTAAGGTGGATATTCGGAAATGTATGCCCGAGAATTCACCCAAGGCCTAGTTGGATAAACGGAATTTATAGGCTTAGGGTGGATCCGGCATACATTACATTTAATTTGTTTGAAAAACATTTTATTTTATTTCGAAGCTAGGATTTATTTGACAGTTCCAAAATACTCTTAAGCATTAGTAGTGCCAGTATTTAAATTTTTTGTTGTATGGTAGTCTCCACATTGTATATTTTTACGTATAAATAACGAGTGAACTCTTCTCTCATCACATCAGAACTACTGCCGCCTAATAAGAAAAAATGTTAACTTATAAATATATCTCCGGCCTACTCTAGAATATTTTATTATGTGTAAGATAGCTTATCTAATTTTGGTACATAAAATTCACCACGGCGTATTACCGAGCAGTGGCAGGGTTAACACACAAAAAAGTGTTGAAGCTTAGGGCCTATATACATAGGTACATGTCCAAAAAATAATATATTAATTCCGAGATAATTAAAAAATGTTACTCATACATGGCGTACTCGTTCTTAATTAAATTTCTGGGTCCACGTAAGGGCGCATTCACATTGGTGCAGTAAGTAGTCTAGTACTGACGGGTAAGTAGATACAATACAATGTTTAGCTTAAAGTAATCCCACTTAGGAGTAGGCTAATATAGAAAGAAAGGAGAATGTTCTTCTGTTTTTATTGTTGTAACATTTCCAATAATAAACATGAAAGGAGAAATAATATTAATATTTTAGTCTCTAAAATGTACAGTTGAACACTGGGCTTTAAAACCGCTTTTCTTTACTCTAGTCAACTCTATAATATATATACATATACAACAAACATCACACTTCCTTGTCAGACAAAAAAATTATCTCCATTTTTTTTAACATAAGCATTGGTGTGACCGCTACTGCCATCCGTTTAAGGAACATAATCCCTTACTTTTTACGACAACCACAGTAAGAGAGTATTTCCTAAACGTCACGCTTAATCCCTAAGCCACAGCAGCGCACGGATTTGCGTCGCATTAAAAATGCGTGAGCGGTCTCACACCGACGCGCCGTGTCGCGTAAACGCAGCTCCACTTTACAAAATGTAAACGCAGCATAAGGGTGAAAGTGTTGGTGCGCTAATATATCTCCCTGGAGGGTAAGCAGAGTTTGAGGACGAGGAAGCGTAGTAACTGCGTAAACTACGAGCAATAATGAAGGTCCAAGGATACGAAGTTTTAAAGTTTGTTACTTTGTGTTGGTAGCTTCGGGTTACATGGGAGACTTTTAGCTAGTTCATTATTATATTTAGTTTGACTCTCAGAATATTTCGACAGTAACTGAGGGCCTAGTGCGAGTTTCATTTAACCTTCTCGATCAAACTCATCGAGCGAGTTCAGCGTTCCGATTGGCCCTTCACCGGTGAAGGCCGGCCGGCTGCCAATCGGAGCACCAAACGCGATCGATGCGATTGAACGAGATGGTAAAATGAAACTCACACTAAGCCCTCAGATGTGGATATGCTGCAGTGGGACAAAGGCACGTAGCCGGGGACCCACTTCCTAAGCGAAATCCATCGTTTCGGCTGTAGTTACGGACGCTTCGTACTCTGTCTCACTTACGGTCATACCGTAAGTTAGACGGAGAACGAAGCGCCGGGATTAGGCCCCCAGTAACGTTGAATTAGGAGATATTTAAAGCATTGTTATCCATGCTTGTCGTCGTCTTGCGTGGTGGGGCTTGTGGCTAAGTAAAACAGCCGCACGGGACGATCGATCAGGTTAATCTACGCTTGCCGCGGTTGATCCGTAGATGGGTGACCATCTATAAAAACAAGAGTCTTCCATGCCTTGGAAAGCACGGTCCCGGCTGTTATTCGTGGATCTTTGACAGTCGTTACAGGTCGTCAGAAGCCAGAAAGTCTGAAAACCAGTCATACAAAGGGATATCTTATTACCTAGTAACTGAGTTGTTGAGGTCAGATAGGCAGTCGCTCCTTGTAAAATACTGGTATTCAACCGCATCCGGTTAGACTGGAAGCCGACCCCAACGAAAAGGCTAGGCAGATGGTAATGATGCGTGCCTTTATTGGACTTGAAAAAAGCGAAGCCTCCATCTAAATTGTGAACGTGAATTTGGGAACCAAACGTCCTGCTAATCCAATGCACGTGCGGAAACCATCGGGCTTAAAGATTACAGAGTTTAAAAACATTTAATTCCTTCAAAAATCAATAGAAACCTACCAAAGGCTAATCCTATTTGACCCTGCCTAAAAACTATTCAGCTAACAAAACCACAGGGTGTGAACATCCTGACTATCATCCCTTCGCATCACGCATGAATGAAATTAAATTAAATTTCAACAAGATACATCTCAGTTTGGCTCATTCGCCTGCCAAGTACCGGAGGTGAGCCCACGATTTATATTGTTAGGCGCCCCTGTATTTGAACCTTTTAAATTTATGTTGTGTTGTTAAAGCAGCCAATGCCAGGGGAGGTGACGCCAATTCTTTTTTATTGTTTTCATAAAGGTTTAATTTGTGATCTGGGAATTGGGAGGGGCTGTTGAATTTGTGGGAGGAGAGAGAGAGAGTAGATTGTTTCCTACACTAGATTTTCTTTACCAATTGTTTAACTTGTTTAACACTACGAACCGGTGAAAGTGAGCCTTTTTGCTGGTGAAATACGATTTAATTTCTTTAGTCTAGTTTTTAAAGTGAGGACGCACAACACACGCACCCTACATTTATGGCGGCACAATTACCGCACTACATTTTAGCTCGAAGCAAATATATAGTGTACACGCACATCGGACGCATAGTTGTGGCGTAGCTTCCAGAATGTCGACATCATTTTCCAACGATACAGATTACTTGATGTGGCAATAAGTGAGAAAAGAGACGGTATTGGATTCACCCGTTTAATCAGGTTACTACAATTTACGGTAATTTCAAAATTTCGCAGGGACGCGGTTCGACGAAAAAATACGTCTGTTGCTATAATCAACGAATACATGGTTTTATAATATCATAACATATCATCATGCCTTGTTTCCCCGTATGGCTGGGCAGAGGTGGCGAAATGTGGGTGTACTAATACTACACCCACATTTCTCCAGTTAGTCTTCATTAAGTCCCATGTAATATGGGGCGAGCCTATAGCCATCAACCGGGTACAAATCCATACTCCAGACTGCTACTGAGAAATTCTAGATAGAAAAACCCAATAACACTTAGCCCGACCTGGGGATCGAACCCAGGACCTCGCGATCAGCAGTAGCGCTTGTGACCGCTAGATCAACGAGGCGTGGTTGTATAATATAGTGATTTTTTCAACCTCTGTAATAAACTCAAAGGAAAAATCAATGTTGTCTTTCATTTTTCCCACCACATATACGAACGTGCTCTATCTTAGAATAGAATATATTTATTTGCATTAAACATAGTACACTAATAGTCTTCATATAGGGTTATGATATACATGTCTCGCCATTCGATTTCATTCGATTCTTGAATTCGTGTAGCGTGGCAAACGTCACTACATACTGCACCCGCTACAAATGTGTCCTTGGCGTGCGACCTTGCACGCAGATATACAGGGTGTGCGTGCGTTGCGTTTTAAATGTGGCGCCACAATTCTCGTAATACGAGTGTATGTCTGGTGCGGCCTGCCTATAAATGATTTTTGATTAATAATTGAAAGATCTATTTGAGCATTGATTAATTTAATCTAATGCCGAATACAGATTGGAGAATCGCAACATCCAATATAACAGACGTTGAAACAAATTCGACTAATTGTTGAGTTACATTTCAGTTCATTTATGTTCAAACTCAAACTCAACTCTTTAAACCCAACTTAATGGGCTTATTGGCCGATTATTAGAATATTTGTTTTTCTGTGGCATTTCGCACGATTTTAATTATTTGTGGGCGAATCGACAACCCCAGAAATACGTATTTGCCTACAAATCAATTTAAAAGTGACGATTCGCCCGTTCGGGCGTGTAAATTCGTGCGAATTGACCAATACACCCAATAAATTGAGTCAAAAGAGGGTGTTCTATATTTAGGTATATTCAGCCTCAAAAAATGCATTCATCGACATGAATTAATTTAATTGTCTACAATGTTTGTTCCATGAATTATCAATGAGTTGTCACAATTTTTTTTACATAATCGGTATTTAATTTTAGCGACTCTTTATCTCAGCAACCCATACTGAAAATACAAGCGTTATTTTATCTACTTTACGTTCAGTCACTCAGCCAATATGTATAAAAAAATCACGCATGAATGATAAAGTCAATTTCCATTACAAAAATAGCCTGAAAAAAATCTAGTCAAACAATTTAAAACTTTTCTATCAGCACAGCCCAAAGCTTAAAATTAATTTCACGCTCTAAAACTCGGAAACTATTTCAACGGATTATTTTACAGCTTCAATAGAACTCTGAAAGAATCGGCCGGCTCTATTGATAAACTACACTTTAGTATTTCATGTATTTTTTCAATCAAAATTATCAACGGGTCCTTTCCAAAAAATTGTTTGAAATATTCCAGTTCCGCGACGTGTTCTCTGTGTTTTCATACACTGTCTTATACATTTACATCAATCGTTCTCGTCAGCATTAAGCAGTGATAGCTTAGTGGTGTGATCGTCAGACTGCCAAGTCATAGGCGTCGAGTTTAAACCCAAGGCACGCACCTCTGACTTTTCGAATTCATGTGCGTATTGTATAATTATCACTTGCTTCAAAAACGGTGAAGGAAAACATCGCGAGGTAACCGGCATGCCTGAGAGATGTTTCTCGATGGCAGCTGAAGCCAAGTCAGAGGTCCATGGTAGGGTTTAAAACTCTGACACCAGGTTAATCACTAACCACAGGAAAAGAAGATTCCAGTGCTCTTTGCGAACACGGCAGCTGCGCCAAAAATTCACAACTTCTCTCACGGACCGCCCTCAATGCCGTCAGGTCCGCCGTCATTTGTTTAAACGGTGACACGGTTGGTTTGTATGGAAAGACTTTAATATTGTTAACAAGAAGACAAGTTAACCAGTTAAAATGTCTCTGTTCTGTGTCTGTGAGAGTTCGCAAGTGTGACTGCTGAGTTTGGCTTCCTGTGTCTGTTCTCCAGGTCGGTACCCTAATTACGTAATACACAATCAATTCGTTTTGAAACAGGTTACTAATCCATTGCTTGATAAGTTCGAAATTTAATTCTGCTCTGCAACGTAATTATCGCATTGAATGTTGTTGAACTGTCAAAATGAAACAAATGATCGCTATCGCATTGCTTCTGCAAGATAGGTAATAGCTCTGCG
The DNA here is from genome assembly GCA_948150665.1 of Conistra vaccinii. Lineage (NCBI taxonomy): Eukaryota > Metazoa > Arthropoda > Insecta > Lepidoptera > Noctuidae > Conistra > Conistra vaccinii. The sequence continues at coordinate 3,575,450 of OX411326.1, read as the reverse complement.
GGTTTTAATCACACAGCCAGTTTTTTCAGTAGGACTTTTTCAGTAATACATACGTCGTCTCACGTCTTCTTCCCATTAAGGAGGGTAGGCAGAAACTATAGAACGCCACCTGCTACGATCCTTACATATTCCTTTTCCTTCATTTACGCTCCTACATCTGGCCATATACCTACGCACGCCGCTCGGTAGGGTTTTTTGTTTTTGCTAACCTGTGCAGTGTTGTCCCACTGGTGGGCAAAGGCCCCGGTAAATAAATAAATAAAACCGATATTACATAAAATTTCTCACACACAGTTATAGCAACCTATTTTGTGCCCGGTAGACGGCAACGCAATATATTTGTCTCTTCCTGGCAAAATATGAGTGTACTAATACACCTGTGCTTACCCCTTTCAGTAGGATACTAGCGTAATGTGTATAAAATTGTCAGCGGATGTTTTGGAATAAATAGTTTGAAAGTTAAATTCGATTTGGACACTCGAACAGTCTGGAACATATGGGACAGGGTTATAAAACTGAAAGTTTTGTATCTTCAGACGGCGAATGGCTGTTTAGGGAACTGTTGAGAAAAGACTGATTAGTTTTTATACAAAGCGTGTTTATCGACCGTGTGACGATTCAGATGATTGGCTTTGTTTGTTTGCAGCTTTATGTTGCCCTGAAGAGTTGGCAGATGGTTTTATGTATTACTAGCTGTTGCCCGCGACTTTGTCTACAATCCAGGATAAAAAGTAGCCTATGTGCTTCTCCAGGTCAAGGTTTACCCTTGTGCCAAACTTCATCCAAATCCCTTCAGCCGTTCAGCTGTGGGTGCAACCAGAAAGTTGGCAATGTTGCAAATAGCTGTCGAATATTTTGCTGTATAAATAATAAAAAAAATTGTCAATAATACCTTATCCCGTGGGAATATCGGGATAAAAGTATATCTATCCATATGCCAAATTTCATCCAAATCCGTTCAGCCCTTTGAGCGTGAAAGCGAAGCAAGAAAGTGAAACAAACAAATAAACGAACAAACTCACTTTTGCATTTATAATATTGCATGCATTTATAAAATTCGCTTGACTGTCCAAGGGGCATAACAATTAAAATTCTATTGTGTCTCGTTAGTGACAGCTGAAGGTTTAGGATAGTACACAAAAATATTGAAAATGAATTGCAATTTATATCGTAACGCTGAATATTTATTTATAAGTGTCAAAACTGTTACAACACTTAATTCAGTGATTAGTATTCTTGCAATTCATAGTCAATATTTTAGTGCACATTTCATTCAGTAATTCGAGTTCTTTGGGTTAACAACTTATCATAATGTTGAAGGGTTATATTCAGTGTTATTTTGAAGGCGTTATGGTTGGTCAGATGACATGACGATGTGATAATTACCTGTAACAATAAAAAACTATAGGTTAATTTACATCAACAATTCAAACAGAACGGATATTATTATAATCACACGCTTCACTGTGTCGGGATATTACGACTTTATTAAAGGTCGTGTTGTCCGGCCGTCGCGTCGTCATTGTATTCTACTAATATTATATATTATATTATAAATGAGAAAGTTTGTATGTTAGGATGTTTATTACTCAATCACGCAAAAACGGCTGAACAGATTTGGATTAAACTTAGCACACAGAGTTTATAACCTGGGTTAACATTTAGGATACTTTTTATCTCGGTAGTACGTTCCCGTGGGATAATTTCCGACCTCCATACGGGCGAAGTCGCGGGTGAAAGCTAGTTTTTAATATAATAATTATAGTAAAATAGTAATATTGAGCAATATCTACATATTTATAGAAGTAGCTTTTGTCCGCGGTTTCGTCCGCATGGTGTCAAATCATTATCCCAACGGGAACGTACACACGGCTACACATCAAGCTATACATTTCCAGTTTAAGCTGACCTCGCATTGTACGGAAATCGTTTACAATGCGAGATCACCATAAACTGGAAATGTATAGCCGTGGATAGATAGCTGGATGTGTAGCCGTGCTTACTACAGGGATAAAAAGTATTCTATGTCCTAACCCTGGTCATGGTTCGTCCATGTGCCTTTCATCCAAATCCGTTCAGAGATTATGACGTGCAAAGGTAACACACAAATAGACAGACAAAGAGACAGACAGACATACAGACACAAATACTGCCGTGCTAATTAGAAACGCTGTAAGAAAGATTTTTTGGAAAATTGAGTTACATACACAGCCGCGCTCGGTGGTAGGTATATCTATAAGTAACTCAATTTTCAAAAAATCCTTCCTTACTGCATTTCTAATTAGCACGGCAGAATATACAACAATAATAGTGATGTACCACAATCGGAATTAATCGTATCGATTCTTTTCGTATAATCGTATTTTACCTTTTTATAATATTAGTATAAATGATCATTGAATTGATCACTTTACATTCATATTCTCAAAAGATTTTTTGCTTATCACTCCAATTGATTAGAATACCCCTCGTCTCCAAAACCGTGGCCGCCATGATTGACCACGCCATTCATACCGCCGACCATTACGGTCGCTAACGCTTGGTTTATTTCAGAAATCCTGGGAGACCACGCCCGTTATCTAATATCCAGTATTAACCAATCGATCACTCAGCAACGGTTGCCGCTGCAATTAGGGGTAATAAAACCACCCAAATTTACCCTCGGTGGCTTGAAATGACCCTTGATACAGTCGTCGACAGAGGTCGACCAGCAGGCAAATTTTTAACCCGATTTTGAACTCGAATTTGTATTTAAACTGTAAAAAATTATAGTTTTCATTGCAGATTACAGTGATCTCGGTTTTATAGCACTGCTGCACAATGCAAAAAAAAATGTAAACCAAATCATCGTTTCGTGACTTTTCGTCACGTCAAATGAATTGAAAAGAATATTCTGTAAAAAAAAAAATGAATAAGTACAACAAACAAGTTTTGGTTTTCTCATTTCAATTTTGGGTGTCACAAAGGTCTAGACCTAACGCCTTAATTTAATAAACAGATATTTTCAACCAGAATTACAGACACACAGCAATTGCCACAAAAATAATTCACCTAAAATTAATACGACATCGCCGTCGAGTGTACACGACTACGCCCGTACACGGCGGAAATTATAGTTAATGGATTCGAACCCCAGCAATATCGGTGCATAATTGCATCAAGCGTGACGCCAGCGCATCAAATTTTAATATCGTTTCCATGTAAAATCTGAATTTGCGATCATACGACGCCGGGTTATATTTATTCGTCCAATTATGAGATGCGGTGGCGGACGAGGATGATACACATATTTTTTACATGACTGTACTTAATTTTTTAATGGTTTTGTTATGTTTTTTGAGAGAATCATATTTTTAGGTATATGTGGGTTGAAATATAGGTTGAAATTAATATGTGTTAGGTATGTAGGTGAATCTCTGTTTTGATATTTTGAGAGGGACTTAGTAGTACAAGTGGGTGAAATGTGGGTGTGTATAATCAACAGAAAGAAAAACTTCATAATCAGCCTATAATGTTCCCACTACTGGGACACAGGCCTCCTCAGCCCAGTGCGGGTTGAAAGATGAGACATGTCTTAATTTTTTTTGTTTCTAGGACATGTTGGTTTCCTCACGATGATTTCCATCACAGTCGAACAAAAAAAAAAACATTCAATAATTTTTTTACACACCGAAATATTTTTAAAGAAAACCATCTGTTTTTTTTTTATATATTTTTAATATTATTCTTCTTTTTGTGTGGTTAGTGACTAACCTGGTGTTAGAGTTTTAAAGCCGCCCATGGGCCTCTGACTTGGTTTCACATGCCGTCGAGAAATATCTCTCAGGCATGCCGGTTTTTTTATTATTGATTGGCTCGACTACATTATAAAAAGTATACTTATACTCGATATGTACCTAAGTATACTTTTTATAATTCTGGTTAATATAAAATTATTAAAAAACCGTAGGTAGTAATTTATGTTATCTTTAGGAACGCCCTCAGTTTGCAAACTAATTTCAATAGCAAATATTTTATCATCAAATAATATCTAGACTAGGACGTAATAAGTGATTTAAAAAAACTTCGAGGTCCATTCCAGGATTCTAGTTAAAATAATGGCAACCCCATACAAGAAACATAAAACTACGAACGATTGGGAATCAAATGAATTGATATCACTAATGGATTGTCTTTGGTTTAGTGGTGATAAAAATGGGTTTATATCTGACTATGATAGTATTTATGGGTAGTTAATCAGTATCTTGATTTTTTACCTGACCTTGTATCCGACTATGCTGTATTAAAAGCAAAAGATTAGATATTCATATTATTTATTTGCGTTCCATATTGTAGAAAAGATGTTACATATTGCTTAAAGCTAGGTACAAAATATGGACCCTGTAAGGGTACAGCATGGGGATAAAATTTAAATTTAAATTACAAAAAAACGAAAACCATGAAATCAATATTACACTAAAATAAAATAAAACAAAAATAAGGTACGGCTCTTGCAGTATATTACTGTGAGATAATTTGATTATATTGAATAAGTCTTGACATACATAATTAGAAAGAGCATTGTGCAGTTAATTAATGCGTGTATATTTATTATTATTAATATAATGAATAGAGCAGTGATAGCCTAGTGGTGTGACCGTCGGACTGCCAAGTCATAGATCTCGAGTTCGAACCCAAGGCACCTCTTACTTTTCAAATTCATGTGCGTATTGTATAATTATCACTTGCTTCAAAAACGGTGAAGGAAAACATCGCCGGTATTCCTGAGAGATATTTCTCGACGGCATTTGAAGTCAAGTCAGAGGCCCATGGGCGGCTTTAAAACTCTGACACCAGGTTAGTCACTAACCACACGAAATGAAGAAGAAGATTGTTAGTATGAGTCCATGATACTTAAATTAAATGATTATAATGCATATTGTTATTGACATAATTAAAATAGTTACTCTTTGATGGTTTAATTGAAATAAATGCTTTGAGTTTTGTTTTTCAGTTTAAAGTTACAGGCAGTTATTTGAATATCCTCGGAAATATGCTGAAAAAAATATAAATAACATTCGTAAATGCTCCATTTCGTTGTAAATTCTAAGACAATATTAAAATAAAATACTCCCCACATTAATCTACAAACTAAGAGCCCAACAGTTCTTAATAAACTTAAACTAATTATTACCGTCATAATATTAAATAAATGGGCAAAGTAATAAAATTACGTACAAAGAAAATGGCTGACTTAATACAATCATACAGACAAACAGACATCAAGAAACAGAGAAATAAATGCATTAAAACTTTTGCTCGTCTCCAAAGTAATTGTGGTCGTGTTTCTAGGGCGACGCCATTTTAATTACATATCTTAGTAATGTCACAGAAGAGATAAGTACAGAAGGCCGGCTTGAGCGAAAACCGGAGCACGCACAAACCAGCGGCGAGGAACGGTGGCCGAGCGGGGCGGTGGGGACGGTACAAATTGTTTGTATTTGTATTTGTATTTATTTATTTGCCTAAAACATGGTATACAAAGGTGGTACATGAGTTAAGGATGAGATCATACATGTTTTGCTTAAGACTAAAGCATGCAAAATTATTAACACAACTTATGTTCAAGATATTCCTTAATGCTATAAAAATTATTATCATTTAGCCATTTAAACAAATGAATTTTAAACAGTCTGCTATTTAGTAATTTAAGTTTACATGGTAATTTGTTATATATACGTACAGCCATAGCTAAACAGCTCTTACTATATTTTGTTAATCGAGGGATTCCATCTAAAACAAGTCTAAATTTGTCACGCCGATTCCTAGAGCTTACCTCTGCTGCTGTTCTGAATAGATCTTTGTGTCTCCGTACAAACATACACGTTTCATATAGATATAGTGTTCTATCGCAACTGCCCCACTCGGCCATCGCTCCTCCCCGCTGGTTACGTTCCCGCAGCCGCCACGGTCTCAAACGAATACTTGCATTGTTTTTCTTTTGATTTTGGATAGAAGTTCCTTACGAGTATCGCATGTTATACTCTGCACACTTGGCGAATGAGACCTAGAAACAAAATTGTGTGACATTTTGACCGTCACAACACTATTTCTTGTACTGCGAAACTTCATTCCCACCGAGTGTCCCACAATACCTCTCGACTTTTTTATAATTTTATGGTGTTATTTATTGTAATGCCAATAATTGTGTGGTCAATGTGCCAATAACCGGGTATCTACATCGCTACATGCGAACTACGTATTTATTTATTTATTAGTATCGCACTGATGTCACGCAAAATGCTGCAAGAAGACTTTACCGAGTGACTAGCATATAATTATACAACGTCCCAACATCACTTGTCAGGCAGTAGCCTACCAGACACCACATCCATCTGGTCCGAAAATCCTCCCTTTTCTGAGGATGAGTGAACTTTACACCCGTTCCTCATAGCTCTCAATGCATTTTTCTTACTTTATTTCTTTACCTATCGGGAGTACGCTTACGCTCGCTGAAAGTGAATCGTGTATAGACACGTTTCACGATCAGCGAGCGTAAGCGGTGGGCGTGCGTTTTCGCTACTTGTATTTAGCTGACCTTCTGTACTCCTCTCTATTCTGTGGTAACGCTGTTCACGGCCGGCCGCGACAAAAAGTCGGGCAAAAGTTTCAACGATGTTAATTACGTTTTATTGTGTCATTGCGTTGTTTTTAAGATTTTTAATTTTTATTAATGTTTTTAAATTAAATTGATGGTCGTTGTTACAGTAATAGGATTGTAGGTTTAAAAGATTATTTGGCAGATTGTGTTACGCAAACACAACAAAATAAAATATTTTTAAAGTTGCTTACGAAAATCTGTTTCTGCTAGCAAAGCTATTGGAAAATGATAGAAAATAGTGTAAAACTTTATGCCCAACGATAAAATACCAAACAAAGCCATAAAATACAAACGAAACTTCACAAATAATACTATCTGAATACCTAAAATATGATATTTAAAGACAAGACCGACTGAAAAGACCAGATTATTTAGTTTTCATTATTGAATTATGTTTTCGTTTTTATCTGTTTTTATTGAAAAACAGATAAAAACGAAAACATACCTTCATTTTCTATTAAGTTACGGAGGTACAAGTTCAAAGCAAACATATTAACTGGCATACTCACATATGTATGTATAAATGTAAACGCGATTCAAAAGGAAAGTTGAAAGATACGGCTCCGCCAAAGTTTGCGATTCGGCAAAAACGCATTACCATAATAAATTATTCTATATCAAAGCGATCGGACCGTGAATAGGTCGCTTTAAGCATCCTTCGAAAGTTATAGAGCTGCGACCTCGACTCGATGTAACGAGTTACTCGTTACACGCGCTGTATGAAATGTATCTGACTGGGGTGGTTTTAACAACTCTTAATGATATGACGGACTTGAAAACAAGATGCGAGAGTGCTATCATAATTATAGCTTTGAAGTTCGTGACTTTTAATTTATTTCCATTTGATAAAGGAACAAGTAAACTTTCACACAAACTCGGTTGATTTTTGTATGGAATTCGACTGGTGCACGACTTAAACATACTGTTCTATATTTATAGGATTGCATCATGGTTCTCATCATGAGGTTGTGGGTTAAAATCCGGGCAAATTCCAATGTAACTTTTTCAATTCATAATGTACTTTCCGAGTTTATCTTGGACATTATTCACATCGGTAAAGGAAAACGTCGTGAGGAAACCTGAACTTGTAGTTATTATAAGTCTGAAATCGCCAACCCGTCTTGAGCAAGCGTGGTGATCAATGCTCGTGCCTTCTCTGTATGAGAAGAGGCCTTTGCCCTGCAGTGAGACAGTAACAGACTGGTATTATTCATTATGGTTTGTATTGTGGCAGTGCCTATATTCAGCAGTAGAAATCTTTCAGCTAAGAAACTATACGGTCGTGTGACCATTCCTCATCGTCTGTTAGCGATGATACACTTGAAGATGATGCACACACTTTCTAAGAAAAACTTATGCATAAAACAGTCATAAATATAGTCCCCCTAGACTGAATGCCATTTGGCCATGGTGACCATACAACGGAGACTAGTTATCTAGGCAGGAGATATTATACAGCATAAGGCTCTACAACATAAAAAAAAACCTGTGCGATCCGTAAGCGTTGTGAAGTATCGTACTGAGAGTCTGTGCATGTGAAAATTTTCAAGAAAAATTAAACCATTTTTTTTTCAATGAATAGTATGACGGGCCTCTGGTGGTCATTGTTTAGCGGCTGTCTACAAGAAACATCTTATGACCCCTGTTGAAAATTTGCAAATTTTTTATGAAATTGGGGTAATTTTGGTACAAAAATGTGAAGTTTAAATAGCAGTAACTTTTTTATTTTCAATAATAATAACATTTTTTATTGCTTTTTGGTAATGTTTTTGCAGTACCTACATATGTGCCCTTTTTGGATCGGACAAGGTTTTCTATACATATTGTATGAGAGCAGTGGTGGCCCAGTGGTAACGGCCCCAACTTACGAGTTGTAGGTCGTGGGTTCGAACCCAAGCAGGCGCTTTACTTTGTGTAAATAATTTCATCACCACTGCTCTCAAAACGGTGAAGGAAACCATCGTGAGGAAACCGGCATGTCTTAGAACCAAAAATTCGAAGACATGTGACATCGACCAACCCGCCCACTCCCTCTCACAGAGAGGAGGCCTGTGTCCCAGCAGTGGGAAAATTAATAGGCTGATGATGATGATTGTATAATATCTCCTAAGAAAGAAAAAGAAAAGAGGAAAGAAATTAAATTTACGGTGGCCTACGTAGATGGCTAGTCTGCGCAGTCACAGGTGCACTCACTCTCATAGTCGGATATCACACCGCCAACTTCCAAACTCCGAACTGTTGCTGAGAAATTCCTTATGGAAAAACCGAATAACACTTTGCCCGATCTGGGAATCGATCCCAGAACCCCACGCTTAACAGTAGCGCTTGCGACCACGAGACCAACGAGGCAGGCGACAATCATAAGTATGCAAAGTGCTTCTGACCTGCCACACAGTTCAGTTGTTCGTTGACAGGAGCCATCAATCAATCAGCCTATTAATGTTCCCACTGCTGGAACACAGGCCTCGTCTTTGTGAGAGGGAGTGGGCTTTAATCTACCACGCTGGCCCAGTGCGGGTTGGTAGATGTCACATGTCTACAGGAGCCCTATGAAGACTTAATAAAAGTTGTACGTACTTGCCCTAGTTAAATCAGCTGATTTTAAATTATTTATATGGCAGTCTACCTAGACTTTATTCAAACTTTATAATTATCAAACTAGTTTTCAAAGTGGATCTTTAAATATTAAAACTAAGCCAACATCCTTTGCGAGTAAATGAACTAGAAACTAAGGAATTGAAAGCATTCATTAAGAGCTTATTAGTCTTATTAAAACTTTGAGGTTGTTCAGTTTTTACATCCAAAAAATAATCATTAATATTTTATAGTATCTTGAAAAGATACCCGTGAAACTAGTTTTAACTGTAAAGATAAGTTTTTTATGCAAATCTATTAGCTTTTATTTTCTAAAAAAAAAACCTCCTAGCCTTTTCCCAGCTATCTTGGGGTCGGCTTCCAGTCTAACCGGATGCAACTGAATACCAGTACTTTACATGGAGCGACTGCCTATCTGACCTGCACAACCCTGTAACTGGGTAATACGATACCCCTTGGTAAGACTGGTGTCAGACTTTCGGGCTTCTGACGTCTCGTAACGACTCTCAAAGATCCACGAATGACAGCCGGGACAAACAGCTTAATGTGCTTTTCGAAGCACGGAGGAGTTTCGATATGTAAAGATGGTCACCTATCCACTGACCAACCCCGGCAAGCGTAGCTTAACCTGATGGACCGACCCGTGCGGCTTGTTATTACTTAGACACGAGCTCCTACTCGAGCTGCTGTGCTAGCAAAGACATGCGAATCTAAATGTTACCAAGATTGTATTAGTTTCATCTGGATCCATATTCATCGCCATTCATTCATCGTCGTTCATGTATTCATGTAATTGGTGTTACCGTTTTAATGAACAATAAACAAAATTCAAAATTCAAAAGTCATTTATTCAAACTAGGCTGAGAATCAGCACTTTTCGAACGTCAAAATTACATAAGACAGTCCCCCAAAAACGCCCGCCCTTCACCACTTCCTAGTGCTTTTGCTGGAGAGAAGAAGTGGCGCAACAAACTCCCCAGCAGCACAGCTGTCTGTTCAGTTAGAAAAAAAAATTGATTCTATACAATAGTATGCAAATCATTTACATTACTCAACACAAATCATTAAATAAAAAAATATATTTGCCATAATGACAGCTAGCACACGCCAATGTACCAACAAAAAAAAAAAAATATCGAAAGCTAAACTCAAGCGAAAATGAATACTAAAAAAACTAAAAACGTAAACAGAACTTAATACCCGAATTATAAAGCCTCCAGGTATAAAGGGCGTGCCCGCTTACATATAGCTAATAAAACTGTAACTCGAAGTTACATAATTATGATAAACTAGGACCATCGAAGTAAAATAAATCAACAGTTAGGCAAGAATAATATAATGATCTTCTGTCGAGGTCGCTAGCTAACCACATATTGCAATACAACTCATTAAACAAAAACATTGTAATGAGTCGATTATGTCAATAATAAATGAATTTAAATGAAAATAAAAACAATCGCAACATACGAACTACTCATCAAAGACCTGACGTCACACGTCAAATCCTGTATCGCGCAAGTAGGGTTTACCGCGCGATCAGTATATACAGAGTGTCCCTGGAAGTATGGTTCAAATCGAATAGGGGCGTGGTCAAATAATTTCCAAACATTTTAACCTTCAGAATCTTGGTGCAATTTTTTACGGTTTAAAAGTTATGACCAATTTTTGTTTTTTTTTTTATTATTTTGCATAGTTCTAAAAAAAAATATCATTTAACCAGGCACCAGGTGAAATGACAACTTCGCTCATCGCATTCAATACCAAGGACTTGTATAAATTAAAGCACTACTAGTGGCCTCAAAAGTGGCTAAGGCAATCCTTTAGGCAAAGATTAGAGATCAATATCATCATTTACCCTTTCAGTTAGAAATAAATACGTTATCAACCACATTCATTGCTGATTCTCCGTCATTTCAAATCCACCTCCACGCAAACTCCATACACCGACGTTTGTGAGGTAAAAGGTTAACGATATGGACTTAAAAAAACAAAAATAGCCTCCTAAGGTTCTCACCCAATCAAGGGCCCGCCCTCGAGCTAATAGAAACTTTATCCTTTCAATATTTTCTTTTGATTAAATTCGCCTGCTGAAGGCGGATGAGAAATGTTTTTATTTCCATATTTTTTATCAAAAATACTAAAATTAAGATTGCGATCTTTCAAAGATATTGGCAAAAATATAATAATATTGTTTTGGGTAAGGGATTGATTATGTTATAAATACTATTTTACATTAAAACGATTCTTGCGTAGCGGCTACGGCGTAGCGTCATGGCTACGAGCGCTACGTGGTCGTAGCTTATTGGTTGCGGCTACGCGGAAATAGTTGTTTAAACCCTTCCCTTTGAGTCGGCCTTGTATAAATTTTATATTAGTTGTAACTTTCTAAGGAAGCAATATTCGAAAATTGCCTTTTAAATAATGTATACAAGGCTCGCGCATTTACGTCGTATTTTATTTTTTGTTAATGTCAGCGAAGGACTTGTGTAAGCTTAATTTTATTGATACAAAACCTTTAATTGGGATCATACCGTTTTTCCAAAATTATTTTGACAAAATCATTAATTATCCAAACAAATTTTAGCAACCTTTTTTATACCAATTCAATATTTGGAATGATTTTAGTATGTAAATTTTCATTTGGTCAAATTTTTACTCGGCAGAATAGCTAAGTAATAATTTGGCAAATTAAATTATGCGGAAAATTGTTTAGGAATTGATAATTTGTATTTTTTTTTTTTTGATGAAACAAGGTAAACCCCTTTAATTATTTCTGACTATAAACACTAAAAACAAAATGCTATCCTACCAGATTTGTATAAAAAAATAACCAACGTCTTAATTCTTCTTTAAATCCTGCCCATTTTTTCGTGCAACACATCAAAACATTCAGCTCAACATTGCAAACCTCACCATAGCTCAACCACAAAGACTGAACGACTCACCACTCACCGTACTAAGCCCCTACAATAAAAATATGGAAGTTTGTTAAATTGTTACCAAGAAACAATAACTTAAGTTGTGTTTAACAGGGGCCAACCACAAGCATTGCCGGCCAAGCAGCAAGCTTGAACGGTTCCGACAAGATTTACTCGCGAACTTGTACCTCAGAACTGAAATTGTGTTCCTGACAGCTGTTCAAGTTTTTCAAATTAGGGTGTGTGTGTACTCGTAAAGGCTTGAGGGTATTAATTTTTTTGGCTTGAAAGTTGTTGCAAATGTTAGGGTAAAAAGTTCCGGTTTTTATAATTGTGGTTGTTGTTGTGCAAACAAGCAGTCAGTTGTACGAAAGGTGAAAACTGGGTGTTACGGAATCCAAATTTGGCTGAGGTACATTACGAATATGTCCAATTAACGGTAATTGAACCAGTGTGTATACAATAAATACAAGTACTTTTAAGAAAAACCGCCCAAGTTCGACACCACTCAAAATAAAGAGTTCATTAGTAAAAAAAAAAAAAATCTCCTATACATCGATATACGTCACGGTAATTTTTTCAACTACAAAAAATAATAGTTTGTAATCGAAAAAAAAAATGTGATGAAAATACAAATTAATGATTTTCAGACTTTTCCTTATACTTGTGCTGTGAGACCTTACTTCTTGCCAAATTTCATGATTCTAGGTCAATAAGAAGTACCCTATAGGTTTTGATTTATTTGCGAGTATCAAAATATGTCACATAAAAGGCCGTATTGCACGACTCATAATGCGAAGCATTAGAGTGTGCTCTACGATCGAAAAATTGTGTTGCCCCATTTCTGCAACTGTTTTTATTGATACACTCCTGCTAGTATACAGAACCTACTTAATTTATATACCATTGTATAGATGATTAAAAGATTAATACTGTACTTTTTAACAATTGATTTAATGCAGCAGAAATGAAAAAAGCATCAAAATAGTTGAAAAAAAATTCCTGACCGTCAATATAAGAACCCTGAAAACAGTGTAGCTTGCGATAAAATCAATTAATTGAGTCAATTTTTTTTTATACGTTAGTTTAAGCCATAGAAGGAACCCTATTGAAAATGGCTCTCTTATTCAAAGTAGTTTAATTATAATTAATAAAATACTAACTAAAATATAATACTCGTATATATCTAAATATTTCAAACCTTGATTTGACGTGTCGGTACGTAAATATCTAAATAAATAGTCTTTGACACTACGTAAGGATTGCGAGGTTAGAAATTTTACCCATATTGATGGGTAAAACACAGTCAAAACATACTTCATGAAAAGTGATAAATTGTAAATTTTTGTTAGAAACTATGTTTTGAATTTATTTTTCGTTTATAAATGAGTGTTATGAGGCGTGCACTTTTGGATTTTCCAAACTATTTATTTTTTTATTGCGTTGACTTAGAAGCTTAATTTTTTTTGACTTCTAAGTGACTGTAAACTTACGTATTTGATATAAACAACTTGATACCTCAACGCGTTCCTGAGAAAAAAGGTCTTGACAGTCTGACTGACAGACAGACAGACGTAGAGAGGGTTCCGTTTTTTCCTTTAAGGTACGGAACCCTATAAATGATGATAAATTCAATAGTTATGAATAATATCAATCCTACCTACGCAACACACACATCATCATCATGTCACTAACCTCATAAAAAGTACCTCTTTCGCTCTAATGAAAGTCATGAACAATCTAACTTGACCACGAAACGCCGAAATAGCATTATTAAAAGTTCTATAACTTTGTTACTCAAGCATGCCTTTGAAACTCTTTAAAAGTGACCTCCACAGTAAATTTTTACAATAATTTTTACAATAATATGCTTAATAAAAAGTCCGGTCCAACTAATATGAAAACAACATATTCAACATAATGTAGGTAACATAAAAACAACACGAATAAGTTGAATTACACTAATACATAAGTTTGGAATCATGTCACAAACTCATAACATATTATTTTAAGACTGTGCACAGAAGGCCTACTTAAAAACCGTTCACATTCTAGTCGCAATATGTCAAACTTGTAAAAAATTTTGGTAAATTGATTGTATTTTTGACAGATTGCGAATGTTAAGCGAATGAGAACGTTCTTAAAAATTACGGGAATTGCCCCTCAGAACAGAGTCAAAATTTCGACTATCGTGCAATGACAGCGGTGATGACCCAGTGGTAATGGCCGCGACTTATGAGTTCTAGGTCGTATGATCGATCCTAGATAGGCGCTTTACTTTGTGTAAATTACTGCTCTCAAAATGGTGAAGGAAACCATCGTGAGGAAACCGGTATGTCCTAGAACCAAAAAGTCGAAGACATGTGACATATACCAACCTGTACTGGGCCTGCGTGGTGGATTACGGCCCACTCCCTCTCACCGAGAAGAGGCCGGTGTCCCAGCAGTGGGAACATTTTAGGCTGATTATGTAATAAAAACAATGATAGCGCTCACACTCGCAATTAATCGAAGTCTCAAATTGTAAAAAATCTGTTTTGCATGAAGGCAAAACAGATTTTTTGGGGGGGTTAGCATTCACTCTTATTATCATCATCATCATCATCATCAGCCTATTAATGTTCCCACTCTAAATCAATCTGCCTAGCCTTTTCCCAACTATGTTCGGGTCGGTTTCAAGTCTAACCGGATGCAGCTGAATATCAATATTTTACATGGAGCGACTGCCTATCTGACCACCACAACCCAGGAACTAGGTAGATAATACGATACCCCTTGGTTGTCAGACTTTCGGGCTTCTGACGACCCGTAACGACTGTCAAAGATCCCCGAATGGCAGCCGGGACTAACAGCTTAACGTGCTTTCCGAGGCACGGAGGAGTCTCGGTATGTAAACATGGTCACCCATCCACGAACCAATCCCGGCAAGCGTAGCTTAACCTGATGGACCGACCCGTGCGGCTATTATTACTTAGCCACGAGCTCTAAACCAAAATACAGGTAGGTACAAAATTGCTTGACATTTCGTCAAAAATTGACCTGCCACCCAATTGTGTAACACACTTTCAATAACTATCCGACAGACTTTGAAGGAATTTGCTACACCATTGCTTCATTTATGTTTGAAAAATTCGTCTGCTTTTGACTCAGGCGAGACTGCGGAAATCCGTGATAAAATACAATAGTTGACATATATTTAGTAACCTAATCCGTTTAACACTGTTCTTAAAGAGCCATAAAGAACCCTGTAAGAAATCGACACGTGTTTCACCTTTCAACTAATCCCATGAAACACGTGTCGATTTCTTACAGGGTTCTTTATGACTCTTTAAGAACAGTCAAGCGGATTAGGTTACTAAATATACGTCGTTTATTGTATTTTTTCCCGCTGATAAAATTAAAAGTGTTTAGTATCCCCTACTCTGTCTCTAAAGCAAAAAAAATATTTTGTCTCTGGTGTGCGCCTTGTCTTACATCATATTCATATATTATCGTATCAAAAAGTAATTTCAACTTTATTATGACTTGTGTCTTATGTCGACGTCTTGTTTTTAGGTTCAAATATTAAGTTATAAGCCTTCATTCCCGCTATAATAACAAGATTTTTATCTGGGAGAAACCAATTATGAACATGTGATGCGTAGTTCCATGCTCTTTCTTACTTCTATAGTTTGAGTATTTGCAAACAGCACAGGGTGGCATTACGACAACAGATCATAAAATATGACAGTAAATATGAAATGTATCTGGCCGTCGGGAATTGCCAGCCGATTTCCAGCCACCCCGTAGGCGCGGGCTTGCGGACGGAGACCAATGGGTAGCTCGCCGTCCGATAAGGACCGGGCCCGGGTCGACGGCGTTGACGACGGCGTTGACGTTGTGTTCCACGCGCGCCTCTAAGAGATGTCAGCATATTTGACGAGGTCCGCTAGAACCGATGCCTACCGGGGTTGCGGGAAGCTGAAGGAACTTGGGTGGGTTTTAGTCAGTAAGAGTCTGACACGCCTTTCCGCTCCATCTAGAGCGGAAGAAATAATTTGATGATATGCCACCCACAAAAAAAAAATACTATGATGTATTGTCACTTTGCTCCTAAGGGCCTCGACAAGACGCAATTGCTTTTAGTGTTTCAGGATTGATATAAACTTTTCGGTATCATAATAATATTATGTCAATCCAATACATTTTTGACATCAAGTCCCTTTGTCTACTGTTTTGACATGCTAATTACCATTGATTATAAATTTTCTAATAATATCTGTGTATTCATGTTGCAGCATTACCTAAATAAAGAGCAGCGATGGTGCAGTGGTAACGGCCGGGACTTACGAGTTGGACGTTAGGTACGAACCCTGACAGGCACATGCAGAACATTGGCAGTAATTGTAATCGCCACCCCGTATTCCCAAAAAGTTATCCTGCAAAATTTTGACTTACTATCATGGGTTGCAATTTCCTAAACAAACTCTTTCTCAAAGAACTGCCCCACTCTGAATTTCTTTTTCGCCTTTTCTCACTTGAGTAGAACAAAAAATGTGAATAGCCTTCACATTATGTTTTTTTTTTCATCTCACACCGACCTCATAAAAACAGGTAAAGCATTTTGTATGTAAAATTATGAATCACAGTCCGAACTTCAAAGTTTATGAATAATTCCCTTAAATAATATCATTTAAAATTTTTGTGGGAAATGCAAAATCTCGTCGCATGAATGTAATAAGATGCAAAACGAGTCAAAGTTAGTGTTTTTACAAAAAGTTTCTTGTTGCTGGTTGGAACCTCTTAACTAGTCAGAAAAAGAAGAAAAAACTGCATCAGCTGCTTTACCTTTTTTTAGTTTCTTAGCTTAATAGATTATGTTTTTGCTTGCAAATAGCTCATTATACACACATCAAAAGTGTCTAGGGATCAAGCATTTTTATGCGGATTTCTTGAGATTGAGATGTGGCTTTGTAATAAATTTATGATTTTATAAATTTATATGGATCCTTTTTGGTGCATTTCATAATTTGAATCAGGAACTGTGAATCAAATTCGAGTAAAAGATGAAAATCAGCTGTCAATATTTTCCCTATAAAAACATACAACGCATTGAAGACATTATTAGTGCTACTGTTTCCCTACTACTGATTAAAACCAACGTTATTATGGAGCAGCGACGTCATTTAAGCAGGGAAGAAATGCTCAGAGCCGTGGGAATGATAGAAGCTGGTTCCCGGCAACGTACTGTGGCTTTAGCTCTGAATACAAGTCAGAGTGTTATCAGTCGACTTTGGACACGTTACCGAAGCACTGGTACCGTGGCTGAGCGCCATGGAGGACGGTATCGCTGCACCACACGGAGACAAGACCGATACATTCAAATCTTAGCTCGAAGAGCTCCAACAATAACCGCCATGATGTTAGCCGTGAGGCTTCATCACTCTTCAGGGAACTTAATTAGCGACCAAACAGTCAGAAACCGCTTGCATGAAGTGAACCTTCATTCCCGAAGACCGCTACGGGTACCACCTATAGCAATGCACAATCGTAGGATTCGATATCAATGGGCTCTTGAACACAGAAATTGGGCAGAAGAACAATGGCGTTTCGTGTGCTTTTCTGATGAGTCTCGTTTTGGTATGAGACCGGATACAAGACGTATACGACACTGGAGAACCCCTGGACGCCAACAGCGATTAAAATCCTGCCAGGAAGTCCATCCTTATAGTGGTGGAACCATCATGGTATGGGCGGGTATTTGGATCGGCGGAAGAACTGAGTTGATTTGGATCAGAGGCAACCTCAACGCTCAAATTTATGCTGAGACGATTGTATCAGACGTCATCGTTCCTCTACAAGTGCAAATCGGTCCCTTATTTCAGTTAATGCATGATAATGCACGACCGCACACCGCAAGAGTTGTAAGACAGACTCTCGCCGCAGCTAACATCAATGTCCTGCCCTGGCCTGCTCAGTCGCCAGACTTGAACCCGATTGAGCATGCATGGGATATGCTACAGAGAAGAGCTCTGCCGAATATGGAGGGTATCCAGTCGCAAGAAGACCTTTTTTTGTTGTTGCAACGAACATGGGCGGCCATTCCACAGCGTGATTTGGATGAACTCATTTTGAGTATGCCAAACCGATGTTCTTGTGTTGTTAGTGTTCGCGGTAGAAACACGGATTATTAATTGTTTAAGTTACCCAATAAAATTTTAAAGAAAACTGTTATTTCAGTCTTTTTTTCGAACTTTAATGTTAGTGGTTCAAATGTCAAAAATCCCTTTATTAGGAAAATGGCAAATTTCTTTATTAATGCAAAGGTGACTTGGTTTATCGTTACTGTGACAAACGAAAACACTTTATTTGATGAATCCTTAAAGAAAATTTTAATTAATATCAATCAGGAGAAAAGTTATTGCAAAAATATATGTTGATCCCTAGACACTTTTGATGTGTGTACTTGTTCTTTAGCTAAGTTATTTGTTATTTCTCAAACATGCTTGAAAAATTCGAATATTATTTTGAAAACCTTCTTTGAGATAAATCGAAATAAGGCGGCCGACAATGATAGTATGAAAATCCATAACTGTCGTGTTTAGCGGACAAATAAATTACTATGAAAACACGTATCTGTCGTGTTATTTAAAAATGTAACAAACTTTTTGCTTCGACCCATGGCAATCAAGTAACTTATCAAAGATTTTATTTAAAATCGAACTGGCTAAGCAAACAGAGATGTTTAGAGTAAAGAAGAAACAAATGAACATATGGGCGCGTGAAAAATTTTCTTTGTTCGTCAATTATTCTGGAATTTATAATTAATTTGCTTAGTTTGAATTTCCGCGCATTGTTTGAGAAAAGTACTATACAAACCTTGGTCGTAACCAGGCATTGATGAACTCACGTATGTGTGTCTCAGCCCACATTTTCACGATCGTCCATCAATGCCCTAATTGCTGGCCGCGAGAGTATTGTACTATTGATTGCTATGGTAATGTATCTTCGTTTCTGGACGCTTTCAACTGACTCAGCCTAAATCCCAGTTCTCAGAGACGGCTTGTTTCTACATTTCATAGTAAAATGGTTTCTAAAAAACGGATAACAGATTTTCCTAGTAAAATAAAAGTAAAATAAAACTACCGAGAAGTTTCAATTATGCACCCATCGGATGAAAACGAAGTTATCCGAAAAGTAGAGGTCAAGCTTAACCGTATTGGATGAGGGATGCTTATTGGTTTTGCTCATTTTCGGATAAGTCCATATTACCCAAAACGGATTTACGAGGTATTCCTAAAATGGCGGTAAATACCTCGAAGTTCTTTTCTTTGTGGGTTTGTGTACAACAAAATCAATACTTTCGAATGTAGGTAACATAAAATATGTATGGTTACCTACCCGCTCAACATAATGTGTTAGGTTTATTTATTAAAGTGTTTTCAAAGTTTTACGTAATTGCCCCTCACATAATATGAAAAATATCGTAATTAAATCCTGAGGCTCTCGTGCGGCCATGATCAACTATCATCCATCAATTAATGAGTTATCAAAAACCCCCTAACATACTCACATAAATATTGATTGATTGCTAAAACAAATGTTCAAACTTATAAATACAAATCCTTCGAAAAGAT
Source organism: Conistra vaccinii (assembly GCA_948150665.1). Taxonomy (NCBI): domain Eukaryota; kingdom Metazoa; phylum Arthropoda; class Insecta; order Lepidoptera; family Noctuidae; genus Conistra; species Conistra vaccinii. The sequence goes on along the minus strand of OX411326.1, from coordinate 3,555,681 downwards.
CGCAATAACTTAGAGATAACTTATCATTATGCCTTGTTTCCCCGAAGGGTTGGGCAGAGGTGTACCTGTAGCAGGTACACCTACATTTCGCCAGTTATGTTTAAGTCCATGTAATAGAGGACGAGCCTATTGCCATCCAACCGGGCACAAATCCAGACTCCGGGCTGCTACTGAGAAACTGAGAAATTCCAGATAGAAAAACCCAATAACACTTTGCCATGGGGTACCAATTCGAACAAATTATAATTAGTCTTGAGAAAAGATCATAGATGGCAGAATAGGTAATAATTATGAAATTAACAGTCACTAAAAAGCGATAAACGGAAGATTTTGGCTGAAGTAAGATTAGTAAAAATCAAAACTTCCTTGTTTAATGCTGATTTATCTATTGTAACTCATAAATCACGTATTTTCAACAAAAAAAGAGAAAACCTTTTTGTTTAGGGCTCTTTGAAATAGATGGCGTTTTACTCAATTTGTCATAACTGTAGTACATTTAGCCAGTCAATAGCCCGACTAGGGAGGTCTCATTTCTTTGACTTTGCCAATGATACATCGCCGATATACGTACGTCACGGTCAATTCTCCAACTGCAAAAGTATGTTTGTTAACGAAAAAAAAAAACATTGTGTGATAAAACTAAAAATGAACTATTTTCGGAATTTTTTCTTTACATGTGCTATGAGACCTTGCTTCCTGGCATGTGGTGAATGATTCTAGGTCAACGGTAAGTCAAGTACCCTGTAGGTTTGCTTTATTTGCGAGTATCAAAATATTTCGCATACACGGCCGTATTTTTTATAATGCGTTGGTTTAGAAGCTTGATTTTTTTAAAGCATCAAGGGACTACAGATTTACGTATTTGATATTAATTTTAACTTGATATCTCCACGCGTTCCTGAGAAAAAAGGTCTTGACAAGCTGACGTACGGACAACGAAGTGATCTTATAGTATACGGGCTCCGTTTGAGGTACTGAACCCTAAAAAATATCGCAATATTACGCCCCTGACTCACAACATCTTTGTATCGAAATCGCATTTACATCAGTCTTCAAAGTAACATAAAACATTTAAATTGAATACATCACATTTATATTTATTAAAGAAAGTCGTGAACCGGGGTCATAACTCGGAACATGATCCGTTTTATCTCCGAGTTCGTTCCGAGTTACATGATCTAGGGGTGTGCTGTGCACACGTCAAATTCATGAACGGACCCTTTGGGATCCGTTTTGGAGTGTTCTGGGAAATTGTTTTTTTTTTTAATGTTAATGTTTTGTGAGAAAACCGAACAAACAGGTGGATTACAACCGTTTATAAAAATAAATATAACATTTTTGTTTGGTGTGGGTTAAACAAAGTTGTTGTGGCAATGCTGTTTTAAGCTTTCTCTGTTTTTATTATTTTAGTTCTTGTGTGAATATTGTGTGCCTTAACCTGGCTCAAATTAAGTTATTTTCTTTCTTTTGACAGAAGAGATTTGTATGGTTTTTTTCTTTATACCATTTAGACCTCAATACGACTGTGTTTTTTACACCTTGTAGAAACAGTTTAAGTGTAGCAAAACAAAGACAACATGAATTGCGTGGTCTTACCTTTCATTGAACGCAGTTTAAGGCAACGCCATGACACACGCCACTTATGGCATGTGTCAAATAAACATATTTTCTTTCTTTAAATACGAGCATCTTTGGGCATCAAACAATGTCAAACTGCTCTTATGTTTAATTACCTACATAGAATTATCCACCGTAATTTCCTGCCAACCCTATCCAACACATGTGTGAAACTGCAAAACACAAGTCCCTAACAAAATAATGGGCAAGCTTGTATCGCTGCACGCCGCGACGACGTGTCACGCCCGTGACGCAAACACGTTGCGAGCGTGACGGCGGGTGCTTGAAACACTGCCTAATGTTGAAATGTGGTCCAAGGTGTGGGTGAACAGAGGAAACGTAGCAACTAGAAAAATATCCAACTCCAACGAAACATGTCAACGTCACAGCGTGACGCAGAGTTCAGAGCGTGATGAATGATAGATGACGGACCGTGCGAAGTCGTGTTCTTTTCTTTTAGAATTTATTGTAAGTGAATATATATCATGAAGAAAGTAAGTGTTTATCATTTAAAGCCTTCATGCCTTAACGATTTGTCGATAGAGTTACAACTAAGCCCACGTTTGCACGGATGTAAACATATCGCGGCGGGATTTTATCGCGCACTGGATTTTCAATTCTCGGTGTTGAGCCGAGCGTTTTGGATTCAACGCGCTGCGACGCACTCTCATCCCAGCGCGTTGATAAAATACACTGTTGGATTTTCAACTCATGGCGATAAGCAGAGCGTTGAAAATAAGTACTTGAACAAGAAGCCTGACTCAATATCCTTAGAATAAAGGCTTATGAACAAATTGATTAAATTTTCGCTCTAACTCAACCCTTGCACCACTCACCCCCATGTAACAAGATACAAAAATAATAACTCCTAAGAAACAGATAGCTTTGAAGATTTGAACTTACACTCGTCGCCTTGAATGACGAGAAACTGGACAGGTGACAGTGTTAATTGATGACGAGTGTACGTGCGTGTACTGTGCCTGTTCATGCGAGTGCTGCATGAGCAGCTTAAGATCGTACTTCAGGAGAAATGTAGAACTGTCACCGGCATACGTCAGTAACACTTGAATTGTGAAAACCGCACTTAGTGCTATGAAATAAAGTCGTTTTCAAGGTAAACTGTTGCTGGTCTTGTTATTTTTCTCTCCTCCTATTTCATTTTATTTTACTTGAAGCTGCGGACAACGAATTCCTCAGAATGTTGTTCTTCTTCGTTTCGTTCTTGCCAGAGCGGTCGTGCTCACAATGAACTGTGTCCAATCGCAGGTGTAACCGTTGCCCGCCTCACGATCTCCCTCCATCTGGTTCTGTTACATGACAGTCTGGCGCATTCATTGTCAGGGCCTCCAACCGTGAATTTTATTTGATCGGTCCACCTCATCATCCTATTACCTCTGCCCCGCACCACTAGACGCTATATGGAGTCATTATTCCGCCTGGAGATATGACCAAAAAACTTCAGCATTCGAGACTGTACTAGTGCTGATAGACGCTGTTTGATGCCGAGTTCTTGGAGTATGGAGATATTTGTGCGGAATTCTGTCCATGATACCCCAAAGCATTCTTCTCCAGCACCACATTCAGAATAGTAGTACTTAATATTGTTGAAAAAAAAGTGCCCGTTAATTTTGTGCCATTGTTCTTGCTAAATTACATACATGAGCCTTCATAGAAATGTTATTATAATAAAAAATTAAAAAATACCAGCTTATTACTGTCCCAGTGCAGGGCAAAGGCCTCTTCTGATACAGAGAAGGCACGAGCATTGATCACCACGCTTGCTACGGGTTGGTGATTTTAGATTTATATTAACTATAAGTTCAGTTTTCCTCACGATGTTTTTCCTTCACCGATGTTAGTAATGTCAAAGATAAACTCAGAAAGTACATACTCGTATGAGTTGGAAAAGTCACATTGGTGCTTGCCAGGATTTTATTACACAACCTGGTGTATGAGAAGCGAGGTCTTAACAACTAGTCACGGCTCACGACACTTAATCACGAAAATTTCGTGATTAATTGTGAAAGTTAGTTTAAGAGTGAAATAATAAAATTTCGTGACGAATTTTTATTATTTCCTTTTATTAACTCTTGTAATAAAGATCTAAAAAAAAAACACCCTTTCAATACGCTCTACAAACGACCTATAACTTAACCCACAACCTCCCCAATGTAAAGCGATATAACCCATCTAATAAGTCTTAACAACAGCTTTCGTAACTGCTCTCAATACACTCCATTTTATCCGCCGCCTCCAGTTTACAAATTAGAGTGGTGACAAGGAATTTAATTGGTGCTGAACGTACGCGCACCTCTAGTTTTCGATTGCTTGAGATATGTTTATTGCGCGAGTGTTTAGTGCAGCTCTTAAACTGTTTAATAAAGGTGGGAATACGCAGAGGGGCGGTGATAGTGGAGGGTATTATGTGGAGCTATTTGCATTTTGTGCTTAGAGGTTAGGTTCTGAACGTAAATTCCTAGAATTACTTATATCCTAGTATTAGTGTTCTACTCTAGTTTCTAGTTACGTATGGATTAGTCTTTAGTTGATAATTTTGCTAATGTCATGGTCGGAAAACAAAGTTTTTTGTTACTTTTTTTTGTTTTGAATAAAGTATACATCGGTCTTGTTACAAAACACGCTTTTTCTTTTGACATGTTTTAAAATAGCGAGCCAGTTTTTATAATAAGAACCTAACTGAAACTAAACGTGATTGAAATACAGTTCTTTTAGGTACAAAACTGACAACTTACTACAATACTACTAGTACAAGTTGTCAGTTTTGTATTAAGAACTTTACTGTAGTCGGAATAAAGAGGACGAGGTCGGTGAGGAGCTCGTGGCTAAGTAATAACAGCCGCACAGATCAATCCATCAGGTTAAGCTACGCTTGCCGGGGTTAGTCCGTAGATGGGTGACCATCTTTACATGCCAAGACCCCTTCGTGCCTCGAAAAGCACGTTAAGCCGTTAGTCGTGGCTGTCATTCGTAGATCTTTGACAGTCGTCACGGGTAGTCAGAAGCCCGAAAGTCTATTATCCAGTCCAAGGGGTATTTTATATCTTATTACCCAGTTACTGGATTGTGAAGGTCAGATAGGCAGTCGCTCCATGTAAAATACTGGTATTCAGCTGCATCCGGTTTCACTGGAAGCCAACCCCAACAGAGTTGGGAAAAGGCTAGGCAGATTGATTAACGGTAGTCGGAATAAAGCTCGAAATTCAAAAATATTTTTTGGTTTAAATCTGGATCTAAAGATAAACATTGTTTTGTAATAACGGTTTGAATTAGGAAGTTCTAGGGAACACTTGAGCAAATAAGTTGGGAAGTCAATCTTGGTTAACATATTAATATCTATTTCGGAATTTGTGGGTAGTTGGAATCCATTTCAGATATTCTAGGACGGACATCAAGATAACCAGTAACTGGTTATATGATCGCTCATATCAGATGCTAGTTGCTTTGAGCAAACCGATATTCAACGACATCTAGTTTGGTTGACCATATGAATAAACGTAATTAAAGGAGTATGTAAGGACCGTAGTAACTTACGTTCTGTGGTTTCTGCCTACCCCTATGGGAAATAGGCATGAGTTTATATATGTAGGTATGTATGCACAGAACACATACTGTAAACACTTACCATAGAAACCAAGTGTGTGAGTGAACGTACACCTAATACTGACGGCCCTTGAAAATTCCAAAGCCCAGCGGCGAGCCTGTCGCTCGGCCAACGTATACTGGATCTATTTGCGTTTTTTAATACAAGCAAATCTTGCGGGCTCGCCCAGCGTGTACTGGGGGGTTAATAATGCCCTATGACATGACAGCTAGCTTACGCTCAGGTGCGCCGGAAAGTAATATTTGTCTCTAGTCACTGGCGCGGCGATTTCATGCTCTGTGAACCTACGTTTGTATCTATTCAGACTGTAAAACCGACGCCAACTATAAAAAGGCTTGGCAGACAACATCAAAATGCAATTTATAACAAGAATTCACCAAAAAAAGCATCTTCACAAGACAAACTTATCAAATACCAACAACTTTTCAAACAAGTTGAGATCGCCGTACAAAGAAAATTGCACACAATACAATCGATGAAAGCACACAAGTAGGTATCGTTCAACTACCGGTATGTAAAGTTACAAAGTTGTGCGGTCTATGCTGCATCGGTTAAAAAGTTTCTGTTACAAATAAGAGTGTTTGGTTTGCTGTTTAGGTTCTATTTTAGCAATTTTTGAGCTAGAAAGTTTCATATTTTCGTTATGTATTACGAACGTTGTGCCAAGAACATGGTCGGTAAAGAAGCGTTTTCTAATAATAACAAATATCGTTGTATTAGCTCCTTAGCTTGATAAACCAGCGACCTTAAAGCCTTATTCACCATCCATCTTGCTGTACGTCCCACCAAGGCCACGATTGAGAAGGAGAAGCAATGTCTTCAAAACTACAGTGGTTTCAACTGTGGCGGAGCTGGGTGTAGTGGCGGAGCTGCGTGTATTTTATCTAACCTAACCTAACATTGTCAGAACTGAAGAACCCCGGGACAGATTTTGATGAGCTTTGGCCTGAGCAAAGGGAGAAGCAATGTCTTCAAAACTACAGTCGTTTCAACTGTGGCGGAGCTGGGTGTAGTGGCGCAGCTGTGTGTATTTTATCTAACCTAACCTAACAGTGTCGGAACTGAAGAACCCCTGAACAGATTTTGATGAGCTTTGGCCTGAGCAAAGGGAGAAGCAATGTCTTCATAACTACAGTGGTTTCAACTGTGGCGGAGCTGGGTGTATTTTGCCCACTATCCTTTTGAATTTTGATTTAAATTTTTATTTTTATTCTGTTTTTGTTATTTTTAATTTATGTGTTATTATTTTATTTTTTATGGATTTTGTAGTCTGTAATAAAGAGTTTTATTATTATTTGTCAACAGAATTATATTAAGATTATATTTACTTTGCAATAATCTACACAGCATTATCTATCAGTAATTATGTTTATCAGTAACAAGATATGCCAACAAAAATATTATCCCTCCGTCGCAACTGGACAGATTCTCAGCTGGACAGTTTCGCAGCTGGACAGATTAGCAACTGGACAAAGTATAGGATGAGCCAAAACTACGAGCTTACATGGTGGAACTCACAGGTTTATTCTGACAGTTATAAATACTTATCTTGTTTTACATAAGATCTGATTAAGGATAGAATTATGTATCAGTCACTACAAACGATCTTTCAACTAAGCCACAGTAGCCGAACAATGTATTATGTCGTAGATTTATCGATTTTTTGCGAATACCCTAGGGGTATTGCGAAAACACGGATAATTAGAAAATGGTGAAAATATTTCTGCGAGAAACTGGATGAAATAGGTTCGGTTGGCTTAGAACTGTGATAAACCGCGCGCGAGACGAGCGAGCGCTAATTCCAAGTTGCTCGCAGAAATGGTTTTGACCATTTCCTAATTATCCGTGTTTTTGCAATATCCCTAAGGTTTTCGCGAAAATCCTAATAATCAAATCAACCTACGACATAATATAAAGGAGGTGATAATATTTTCATTTTCACTTTATTTCTGTAGGTTTAAATAGGAGTATTTATTTATTTATTTAATTAATACTTCAAGCACACGAATGTACAGAGGCGGCGAGTATGGTATTTTTCAAAAGAAATTTCAATATTACCTACAGTTTTAGTAACATCAATACTATTTTCTCTACCGCTTCCTATTACACTTACCTTTTTATTATTTATTATATATTTTGAAGTGTAAAATATTTCCTCTAGCTTTTCTGCAATCTGTGGGAATGATTCCGTGAAAAGGGACGGAAGTGTGTAACAGGAAGCCGGGGAAGCGCACGCTATTTAATAAGACCAACCCATTTTCCGAAAGGTTGGTACTGTCAGCCAAAATGTCAGATGTTACACATCATATGCGACAATTTTAAGGCTCGTTCGTTTTTTTTAATTATTGGAAAGGAAGCTTCGACACTATAGTCGCGCGGAACTAGTTCGCCGCTCCTTAGGTGGCGACTCATCTCGCTATTGCAATCTCATGTGCGTTTTGTCTAAACTAGCCGGAACTTTCAACGCGTGTTGCCGTCGCGAAGTACGGCGCCGGAATAGATTAAGAAGATAAGGGGCTCAATCTATTTCTATAATAATCTATTACCTAAGGCGCGGCCAACTATGTAGTTCCACGTGCCCTATAACATCATTGCTAGGCATGTAACTACTACCGAAAAATATTAATAATAAATACCCCACTTATTCTAGGAAAAAAACGGCCTCAAATTATTTCTTCACTATCAAACAGTATTCTTGAACCCGATTATATTCCAAAATTCCTGACACGAAAATACAATTTCCGTACACAAAAAACTTTCAACTACAAATCCTGGTACACAATTACCCCAACAATTTTTTTCTAAAATAGAAAACAGAATAAAAATTCCAAGATAAGCTGAATTCCATATAACGAAGCTATTATTATAGCACAATAGTACCTGTCACATACAGACATGAAGACCTCTGGAGACCTCTTATTTACCGTGGAAATAGAAACGGAACAAATAGGACAACAAGGTATTATTTAAGTTTGGGCTCCTTTGAGAACCGAATTAGGTATATACCTGTGTTTGAAAACCTAATTGGCGAACGGAGTACTCTGTGGTAAGATTTCTATAACACAAAAGATGCGTTGTTTCGGGTGATCGCTGGGGATTTGTAAGTACACATTGGTAAAATGGCTACCTAGGTTTGAATTAATTTTGACTGCTTTTTGGCTAGTAGCATAAATAAAAATAAAAAAGCCTTCTTTTTCTTGTGAATTATACAGTTTCTTTAAATATCTCTACTTTATATAAATATTTATTGTCTATCTATCCAATATAATAGTAACAGTATCTTTACCTATCTATTTCAAGTATCTTTTCAATAGAACAGTTTCTTATTTCAGCCTATAATGTTCTCACTGCTGGGACACAGGCCTCGTTTCTGTGAGAGGGAGTGGGCCGTAATTCACCACGATGGCTCAGTGTGGTTTGGTAGATGTCACATGTCTTCGAGTTTTTGGCTCTAGGACATGCCGGTTTCCACACGATGTTTTTGTCACCGTTTTGAGAGCAGTGGTGATGAAATAATTTACACAAAGTAAAGCGTCTGTCTAGGTTCGAACCTACGACCTACTGGGACTAACTGTGATATACTTTTTTGTAGCAACCTGGACCCTGGTTATATTCCCGATTGATGGCAATAGGCTCGCCCACTATTATATGGGACTTATACATAAAATATGTGGGTTTATCTTTATACTATAAGTAGGTCACCTCTGCCTAACACATCGGGGGTTTAGGTGATGTTATTTATTTAACCATTTATGTACACTCATTTAAAAACAGACCAGAAGAAAAGAACAGATAAAGCATCATCATCATTATGTGTATTTTTTTTATGCCTGTAATTATTATTTTTTTACTTTCAGCTTGTGCAAACTCACATACTGAGGAATCGCTTTCTATTCTGTACACTTAGCTCTATTTTCTCGATACAAAACCAATCTTATCTAACAAGCCTGCCTGTCATTTTCGGCAGGGGCTCTTGCGACGGCATTTAAATAAAATCGGGCAGTCTTTGGGGACTGCCGATAGAAGTGAATACTAAGTAACTCTTTGATTCTCGCGTTGATGTATTTTGCTAAGTAACTTTTTGAATCTTGCGTGGATGGTAGTGATTGCGGTGATAGGTGACGATGACGCGAGTTCCATGAGTTTTGTTCACTCAAAAAGTGTTCAACGCGCGTAAAGAAGTTTTCACTAAAATAAAAGTAGGTTGCAGGTAGTTTTATTGTGACTTAATGAAAAAAAAACTATTAGGACGACTTTCATTCAACAGTGGCACTCACGATTAATTTGACAGATACACAAATAAGAAAAAAATATCAATATTTCCCTACCCTAAAAATGAGTCCAAAGGATGGATACCTGTATACATTATATTTATTATTTAAATGAAGACCGTATCTCTCCAAGATTTCCTTTGAAGATATTCGCAAAACCATGTCACAGTGAAAGCCTCTGAAACGAGTACGATCCGGTACATGGCAATCTGTTAATGGACACCAAGGATTTAAACGCGACGGGATGCGGCAAAGATCCCAGAAGAAAAGTAAGTTTTTTTAATATTATATTTTGGGTAATATGTGTTTGATTATGAAGATTTTTGCCGATTTCTGTATGTGACTGTTATGTGTCTTTTTGATATTTAGATTAAAGTTTTTTTTTTGTTTTTTTTTTGCGGCGTATTTTGATTTTCAAAATTTCTTTATTGTCTTATTTTATATGTCAGTAATAGGTCTTATTTTGGTTTGAAAGGTTTTGCTTAGACGTCTTATTTACTTTGTCTGTAATATTTACTTCTATCCCTTTTAGTTATTTGGTTATAACTTCGTAAGTAACACTTCTTTTTCTGTCTTAAACCGTCTGAGAGAACCTTCATTCAAAGTTCAAGGTCATCTTGATTGGAGACATTTCTCTAGAGTGGCCTTTTAGGGAAGAGCTATACAGATTTGAGTGAACCCGTCCCGTCAGTGGGTAGGCATGAATTACTCATCGTGGAGCTCAACCCTATCTAAGGGAGTTCAATGACTCGACACGATATCGTAGCGCATTTTATTATATTTATTTTCTTATCAAATCAAATCATTTAATACTAACATGGGTAATGAGTACATAGATGTGTTAAGAGTAGTTCTCCATGTTCTACCGTCACATGGGCAGGAAAATCATTTTTAATTTACACAGATTTAAAGACATTAAATTTTAAATAACAATTTGGATATTATAATAATACAAAATATAAATTAATGTCAAATCGTTCGAACTACATTAAATAACAAATTAATAATAAAATGTCAAATGGTTTAATAGCATGTCAATCAGTCAATGATTCATTATAAGGAAGTCGTCAATTGTGTAACAACTTTTTCAATTAATATTTCGTTTAGTGTCCTTTTAAATCTGAAAAAAGTCATATTTTTTTACATTAGGTACTTTAATAACGCATATCACTCTGAGTAAAAAAAAAGACGTAATTAAAAAGACTATTTGTAGGCAATCAAGACATCATCTGCCTAGCCTTTTTCCAACTATGTTGGGGTCGGCTTCCAGTCAAACCGGATGCAGCTGAATACCAGTATTTTATATAGAGCGACTGCCTATCTAACCTCCGCAACCCAGTTACTGGATAACACGATACCCTGTGGTAAGACTGGTTGTCAGACTTTCAGGTTTCTGACAACCCGTAACAACTGTCAAAGGTCTACAAATGGTAGCCGGGACCAACAGCTTAACGTGCTTGCCGAGGCACGGTTGGCAATCAAGACAAATTGTTTAATTAAAAAACCACTTTCAACGGACAATTTCTTGTTTATCATAATTTACGGCCAATTTCTTGTGTTTTATCGGGGCTTCGAACTCGAATGGACTCTTACCAATGAGGTTATACATATTATGCATAAACTCACGCCTTCTTTCCAAGGGGGTAGGTAGACACTACAGAACGCTACCTGCTACAATTCTTACATACTCCTTAACACTTTCGACTCCACCCTCTTTTCATAGAACGGCCATGCCGCCGTACATATTATTTGGGAGTGAACCCTCCGGGAGGGTTGCCAACATTACGATTGCGCTAAATTTCACCATCGCGCACGGTCAACGGCATTAGGTTTAAAGCCGTGTTATGAAACACTGTAAATCCAAGTAAAATTTTGTTTTCAGTGAGTCTTGTCGTTATACGCAGTTTCCAACCTTTTAAGTTTTTGGTGAATATTTGTAACCGTGAAAAAAAAATGTAAAAAAAAAAGAAAGATGTGTGGCACTCGGAGACTGCCGCGGTAAAGCTATTGCATAGCTGTTTTTATCAACTTATGCAATTATAATTATTTATTTATTTTATTTATGCAGTATTTATTTTCCTTTGTTTTTTTTTTTAATGCCACCTAGGAGGCGAGTTGCTGAACTAAAGACACAAGCGTGATATTTCAAAAAGTCATTAAAAGTTCTGCTATTCATCGATAGAAGGCAACAAAACTAAAAAGTATCACCGCTGTGCCGGTCGGAGTGGGGGGTGTTAGGTTATTTTCGTTACTGAATTTCTGTATTCGGTCTCCATGCTCAAGGCCCGCGATAGAAGCTATGCAATAGCTTAATAAATGCTTGCATTTTAAAACCAACGCATATCCTACTGTAAAATCTTGTTAAAATTACATCAGATTTTATTTTCACGGTTTAGAATGGTATATTCACTAAGAAAGACTTACATTTAAAATGAGTTCCCGGCATCCCGTATGCGATTGGGTGAACCCTCCAAGACACTGGACGTGTTAATAAGGTTACCTTGCCACGTAATCGCCAGTTGAACTGTGAACTCATGTGTTTTTAGTCTCGTAAAAACGTTTATTGATCATTTCATGTCGCACAACGGAAAGTCAAACTCAATACTGTTAGTCCAACAAAAACGTGAATAAAACATTAAAAATAAAACTATTTAAAAATGTTATAGTCTCCACTAACCGTTTCTGTTTAACTGACTACTTTATTACAGTAAGTGGAGTACCAAACAGGCCCCAGTGCAGTGTCGCCTAAGTATTTATAGCGCCGATTTAGAGATCGTAGCACTGACAAGATGCCGGTGAATTACGGTACTACACAATACTCTTTTACAAAGAAACCTTGTTTTGTTGAGTTCATGGTATAGTACATATAATTATATTAACTGTAAGCCTGTTCGTCTTGGACGCTACTCTCGAAAGTAACCAGTAATAAGCTCAAATAACCGATGACTAGCCAGAATGTCACAGCACTAATATTTTCATGGCAGTATACGACGCAAGTAATAACTAGTGACGTGACGCGATGATTTTTTTTTTTTTTTTTTTTTTTTTATTTATTCGGGAAGACAAACAATTGGACAGTGAGGATTCCTTGATTATAAAATTAAACTAAATTTAAGGATGATTACAGTACAATCCACTACGTTTTCACGGATAACAAAAATCTGTTAAGGTACAGTGAAGATATTACAACAATATTATTAAATAAATCAAAAAGAAAAAAAATGGGTCAATATTATTAATCAATTAAATTTATTAAAAATTTAAATTTATTATTTTAATTAATATAATTAACTAAAATAATAATAAAAAAAAAATAAAAAAATATCGTGTACATCGTGAGGAAACCGGCATGCCTGAGAGATATTTCTTGACGGCATGTGACGCCAGGTTAGTCGCTAACCCCACGATAAAGTAAACAAAATAATAATGGACCACTTAGTATTTGTCCGCTTTTCATCATGCTACATGCAATAACATAACATTATGACCTTTTACATTACTTTTTAAAGGTCAAAAAACATTATTTGACTTATTATGTAACGTTAAAACAATGAACAAGCTTCCTACCATCCTATTAGTTAAAGAAATAACAAATAGGTACTCTTTTCGTATGATGTTAAGGACAGAAATACAGCCTCGTTGGTCTAATGGTCGCAAGTGCTACACCTCAGCATTAGGTCCTGGGTTCGATTCCCGGGTCGGGCATATTGGATTTTTCCATCTGGAATTTCTTAGTAGTAGCCCGTAGTCTGTATTTGTGGCCGGTTGATGGCAATAGACTCGCCCCCTATTACATGGGACTTAAACATAACTGCGCACTGTGGGTGTACTATAAGTACTGTAGAGACTTTATGCCATGCGGTTTGTAATGCAACCTTAGTTTATTTAAATGACTGGCACTTGAAGGAAACAAACATTAGATTTATATTTAGAATAGGATAAAATAATAGAGAGTCGCGGCCCGGCTGTCAAGCGGCTGGGTGAAAAATTATATAATATAAAAGTAGTTCCTTTTCTAGGAATAATTATGTTATTCGATGCTAATATGTGTTTGATTTAGCATTATCCCGGTATAGTAGACCGTAGTGTTTACAGTACACCTCAGCCTAACCCTTAGGGGAATACACGCGTGATGTTATGTTAAGGACAGATCAATCATAGGAAATGCTAGGTATAATTATCTCAATCAAATTACTTTATTTATAGAATGTACTGGCTTTGAATCGCCTCTTAAGTGCAGTGGTCTCAAACGCGACTACGGCTACTACAATTAAGAGGCTAGGGTTGACTACAATTAAGAAATTCTCAACAGCGCACTGTGGGTGTACTATAAGTACACCTCAGCCTAACCCTTAGGGGAATACACGCGTGATGTTATGTTAAGGACAGATCAATCATAGGAAATGCTAGGTATAATTATCTCAATCAAATTACTTTCTTTATAGAATGTACTGGCTTTGAATCGCCTCTTAAGTGCAGTGGTCTCAAACGCGACTACGGCTACTACAATTAAGAGGCTAGGGTTGACTACAATTAAGAAATTCTCAACAGCGCACTGTGGGTGTACTATAAGTACACCTCAGCCTAACCCTTAGGGGAATACACGCGTGATGTTATGTTAAGGACAGATCAATCATAGGAAATGCTAGGTATAATTATCTCAATCAAATTACTTTCTTTATAGAATGTACTGGCTTTGCATCGCCTCTTAAGTGCGGTGGTCTCAAATGCGACTACGGCTACTACAATTAAGAGGCTAGGGTTGACTACAATTAAGAAATTCTCAACAGCGCACTGTGGGTGTACTATAAGTACACCTCAGCCTAACCCTTCGGGGAATACACGCGTGATGTTATGTCATGTTATGTTAAGGACAGATCAATCATAGGAATTGCTAGGTATAATTATCTCAATCAAATTACTTTCTTTATAGAATGTACTGGCTTTGCATCGCCTCTTAAGTGCAGTGGTCTCAAACGCGACTATGGCGACTACAATTAAGAGGCTAGGGTTGACTACAATTAAGAAATTCTCAACAGCAGGCCGAAGTATGGAGATATGGCCAGCTTAATGATAATAGGCTCGCCCTAATGACAGAGGACTATAAACTTAACTAAATGTGGGTGTACTATGCGCGGCTGTCACTTCTTAGGGGAAAACAGGTAGCTGCTTGCATTTCTAGAAATTCTTGCCAAGCTGCACAATAACTCTCACAATAGTGTTACCATTAACACAAACGAGGACTGTCGTGAACTACACTCCGAAGTAAAGTCCAGAAATAGTGGCAAGCTTTCGGGGCAGCCGCCAGCCACGGACAAACACGAGAGCCAGCGGATACTAACTCAGTATAAACACATTACTTCAAGTTTGACACTTACAAATTAGGCGGAGTAGTTGCTAATGCGCTCTATTTGTCTTGTCGAGGTTCTGTATACCTAAGAATTTCGTGGGCAGAGGTGTGACTGTACCTGCTTAGTTGTAATTTAGCAGATGTCGTGTTGGTTTATTTCGATGAATAAAAGAATAATAGCAAAAAATATTGTGTGACCAATGAATCAAACAAAAACATCTAAATTGAAAATCAACAACAATTTTAATTAAATTACATAATAATTTTTCATCGTCTATTATTATTAATTCGACAATATTGACGCCGAGCTCGCACAGTTTTACAAAACCAAAATATAAACTGTAACAGAAAATCAATATACCTAAATGTCCTTCACAGCAAAATACACGTGCTTTTAAAACAAAAAACTCTCAACTTCCAGGAATCCGTCAAAATAAAATCATGGCCAAAAAACTCAAACACAGCCGTCCAACTTCAGTCCCCGGGCAGCTCTAAGAGACGTCATAAAACGCTGCATTCATAATCCCAGCATCCCTAAGAGAGGAAAACGAAGTTGTTTACGAGTTAGAAAAGAAAAAGGAACCAACGCACTTAGAATTAACTGAATTATGAATGAGCTAGCCCTTGATTCAGTATTCCGTTACATCTTTAGGGACTGATATTGAATAATGTTCAGCCGTTTTACCTATTGAGTTTGAACAAAGGCTATGGGTGACTTGTCGAGAATAGCTCTTAGAAATTGGAGAAATCTTAAGGACCGATCTCAGTTCTCGAATCGAAGACTTTAAAGGTATCAGAGGGGCGATCGTTTTGTAAGTACTAGCTTTGATTTATGTCTAACGAGCTGTGCAGTGGAGTGTTTTTGCTCCTTCGAGCCGAAAATACCCTAAAATGAAAATATCACCTAGAATTTGATTTCTAAGTCAAACATTTGACTCGCTGTGTAAACATCCCATTCACAAAGGATTTTGGATTAGTTCCTGGAAAACGTACGGAAATATTTCATTAAGAGAATTATAAAACGCCCACCCTTCTGGTGGGCATTTTGGGCGACTATTTTAGGTAATTTTGACGTTCGAAATGTGCTGATTCTCAGCCGAGTTTAAATAAAAGTGTTTGAATTTTTATTTTATTCAAATGTTCCAAGTACACAGGCAGGCAGCGACCTGCCCCCGGTTCGTATGGTTTTTACGATTTGATAAAATATCGAGTTTTCGTTATTAACTATAATGTTTATGTAAGTTTAAATAATATTAATTTATTACTTAATTAATATGTATTTATTTATGTAATTAAAATAATTTTCTTAATTTAAAATACCACACTGCTGTCATTCGTGGATCTTTGACAGTCGTTACGGGTCGTCAGAATCCCAAAGTCTGACCACCAGTCTTACCAAAGGTATATAAGTATTACCCAGTAACTGGGTCGTGCATGGATAGGTAGTCGCTCCATGTAAAATACTGGTATTCAGCTGCATCCGGTTAGACTGGAAGCCGACCATAGTTGGGAAAAGGCTAAGCAGATTATGAATTCTAATAGCGCACTGAAAATTTCGATGAAACGTCGATGAAATAATGCGTTTACCTGACTGCTAAAGTGTGTCTCTGTTTCTGTCAACTATGAAGATACATTAGTACATTTCAATCTATTATCATACTATCAAGAATTGGCTCAAAAAACCAAAATATCTTTTAAACGTGCGCAAACCCTCGGTTATATAAATCGAATCCGATAATGTAACAAAAGTAGCTTTAAATGTACATTAAAACAATTGTAGAGCAGAACATTGAAAAGATTCAATTAGAAGCAGCCCGGGCCACGTCTAGTCTGGTACAAACAAACAAACAAGGAAGCTAAGGCAATCAGGAGAACCTTAGATACGATACGGTACATAATCATGACACAATTTGTCTTTTATTTAACATCAGGGAAACTGTGGCAGCTTCCGTATTGTCTCTATATCAGTTTTAATAGTTGCATGTTTCAGGGATTCACATAATGAAGTGTATCAGGATTGAAAAGCAATGATAGACTAGTGGTGTGGCCGGACTGCCAAGTCATAGGTCTCGAATTCGAACCCCAGGTATGCACCTCTGACTTTTCGGATTCATGTGCGTATTGTATAATTATCACTTGCTTCAAAAACGGTGAAGGAAGACATCGTGAGGAAACATGCCTGAGAGATATTTTTCGATGGCATGTGAAGCCAAGTCAGAGGCCCATGGGCGGTTTTAAAATTCTGACACTAAGTTAGTCAGTCACTCACCACATGAAAAAGAATGAATTGAATAGTCAGAAGAGCACATTGATGGTATGAATGTTAAATGGTTTTACAACACATCACTATTAGTGATGGGTCGATAGAATATTTTCTCACGGAGAATATTCTGGAAAATTCTTTTCGATGGAGATTATTTTCGGAACATCATCATCATCATCATCAGCCTATTAATGTTCCCACTGCTGGGACACAGGCCTCCTCTCTGTGAGAGGGAGTGGGCCGTAAACCACCACGCGGGCCCAGTGCGGGTTGGTAGATGTCACATGTCTTCGAATGTTTGGTTCTTAGACATGCCGGTTTCCTCACGATGTTTTCCTTCACCGTTTTGAGAGCATAGAGAATTTAAAATAGAAATAATTTTAAAGTAGTTGTTTGTCATAATGGTCAGGAGGCAGCCAAGTAACGATGAAAAACGAGTAAAATCCAAAATCAATATCTGTTACAATGAAAATTTTGAGAGAATTTAAAAGACCTTTTGAGAATTAATAAGAATTTTCTCGAGAATGTCCTCGCTCAGGGCAATTTACTGAGAATTAACTAGATTATTTTGACGTCAACTACGTAAAACGTTCAGATACACTGAAAACAATCGATACGATAGAGACTACCAATTTTTAAGTTTTGTAAATTCTTTTCCAAAACAATGTTCTCGAGAACTTACCAGCAAAGTTCTCGCTTAGAGAATATTCTCGCGAATTTACCATCACTAATTATACATATGCACATCCATTCACATTCAACATTCTCATTCACTGCCATGTATCAAATCAACCAACCGATTCTTGACTAAATAAGTAAAATTAATCAAGAGTGCGTATGGAAGAATTACACATAAGAACGTGAACGAATTTTTGCTAAATAAATATTCAACTTATTTTAAATGCATGTACATTAAAACTGAGTATTTAATTATAATTCACATATAAATAATTCATTTTATTCATTACTAGTACATTAATAAAAGAATTAATAAATATACACGACTTTTTGAAAATTAATTAATTTCACCTGGCGCATGATGTGAATGAGTTGATATATTAATCAATTGGCTACAGACTTTTCAAAAACCCAGTAAGGTTTATAAATATTAATTGATTCCTTATCTACTAGATTTAGTTTTAAAACAACTAATAATTGTTAAGATACAAAACCTAGCGAAAATTCGAAAAATACTCATAAATAAATACGATCCACACACAACATTCATTGACCATCAACAAACCTCTTTCCTACCGGTCATCAACCTCCCTTACACCTAAAACTAAGAACAGATCCAGTGTCGACGTCCATCTAAAAACAATAAGCTCTTATTACGTGACAAAGATGACGTCATATCGCCCACGACTGCTCCACTGGTGTCAGATATCACAAAAGAGATAAGTTCAGAAGGCCGACTCCATGCAACGAGCGAAAGCAGGCGCACGCAAACAAATGCGGCGATATCAAACAAATGCCGGTCGCGAGTGCAATCGCACTCGCTGTAAGGGCCTTAGGCTGCCTGTCCACTGGAGCGGAGAGGAGAGGAGACGAGCGGAGATGTGCCAATATTAACTAATAGAATCTAAACTCCGCTCGTATTTCTAGTGAGGTGATTGTTTAACGCTCTCGCAGCATGTGCGTAGCGAGCACGCCACGTGTGATCAACGTGTTCGCCACAGTCGCGGAACGAGAGCGATCTTCTTGTTTTCGTGTGGTTAGTGACTACCCTGGTGTCAGAGTTTTAAAGCCGGGCCTCTGACTTAGCTTCACATGCCATCGAGAAATATCTCTCAGGCAGGTTTCCTCACGATGTTTTCCTTCACCGTTTTTGAAGCAAGTGATAATAATACAATACGCACATTAATCCGAAAAGTCTGAGGTGCGTGCCTAGGGTTCAAACTTGAGACCTATGACTTGGCAGTCCCACGGTCACACCACTAAGCTATCACTGCTTAATGCTGACGAGAGCGATTGACGTAAGTGGATAAGACAGTGTGTGAAAACACAGAGAACACTAGCTAGCTCGCTTGCCACCTGTGGAGAGCGCGTTCACAAATCGCCTCGCTGCAGCCGCTGGAAACACACTGGCAAATAGTCAGTGTGATGACGCTGTAAGTGAAGCGCGTCTGTATCCGTGCGTTTTCGCTCATTGTATGGTACTTCGGAAAGGACGTTAAGCCTTTGATCCCGGCTGTCATTCGTGAATCTTTGACAGTAGTGTTATGGGTCACCCGAAGCTCGAAAGTCTGACAACCAGTCTTACCAAGGGGTATCGTATTACGCAGTTACTGGGTTGTGAATGTCAGATAGGCAGTCGCTCCATGTAAAATACAGGTATTCAGCAACATAGTTGGGAAAAGGCTAGGCAGATTAATTGTATGGATTCGACCTTCTGTACTTATTTCTTTTGTGCCAAATACCTCGCGACTAAAGGCTAACTATTACGTTAAGTGCTTTCTTATGTCTCTTTAGTAAATCTGGAAAGAATTCACTATTTTTGGTACAATGTATTATTAGATATTTGATTAAAAGGAAAGAGAATTTGGTTTTGCTGGGAAGAAGTAGTTATGTGGTTAGTTAATATTTTATTTGCTTTATAAGAAGCAGTAGCAGTAAGTAAAGATTTAATAATATGGGGTTTACTGAATCGAGTACCACATACATAGATACTCACGACTTCTTCCAATGGGGGCAGACAGAAACTACAGAACGCCACCTTCCTTTACTTATTAGTTTTGTTTTAATTTTAAGCTATTGCATAGCTTCTATCGCGGGCCTTGAGCGTGGAGACCTAATCCAGAAATTTCATAACGAAAATACTACCTAAGAAAAGAGTGTTTTGTATTGAAAATTATGTTTAACTGCTTGACAACAAAGTTCAAATTTACTTAAACGAATGATACGAGAGTTTTGTATTGAAAATTATGTTTAACTGCTTGACAACAAAGTTCAAATTTACTTAAACGAATGATACGAGAGTGTTGTATTGAAAATTATGTTTAACTGTTTGACAACAAAGTTCAAATTTACTTAGACGAATGATACGAGAGTGTTGTATTGAAAATTATGTTTAACTGTTCGACAATAAAGTTCTTTACTTAGACGAATGATCCTTGACTATTAATAGTTAAATTAAAACCTTTTTATTAGTTTGATGTTCCCATTACGATGTGACAAGTTTTAAAAACTATAAATGTGAATAACAGTTCCTGTCAATGTCATCATTGCTATTTCTTGTATTCGGGTTAATATTTTACAATTGCGTAAGTTGATAAAAAATGCTATGCAATAGCTTCGCCGGGGCAGTCCCCAAGTGCCACACGTCTTTTTTTTTATTACGCGGAGTTTCTTGCCCGTTCTTCTCAATAGGAACCTACTACGCTTTAGAATGGGCAATTAGCTTCATCTTTCAGGCTGACCGACCCTTTGACAATTCAAAAGTACCTGTAATTGGTTTATTTGAAATAAATGCTTTGTGTTTGAGTTTATTCACTAATACTAACATAGTTTTTAACAAGGAATATCTATACTAAAATAATTTTATAAAGAGGTAAAATTTGTTTGTTTGGTTGTTTGTATGTAGGGGGTAATCTCTGAAACTACCAGCCGGATTTGAAAAATTATTTTTGCATTAGATAGCCCAATTCCTGAGGACGTAGATGAACGAAGCCGCGGGCAGAAGCTAGTAGGTAGACAAAAAGAGGTTTTTTGGTCCCGCCACTGGACTTATCTGACAGTAAAGATATTGTATTTCAATAAGTCTCATTCGATTTCACTATAGCAGTGAGTTTATATATTATACCATGTGTTTCTTATAAACGCTGATTAATTAAAATTAACACTACAAAACATACAATGGGTGGCCTTATCGCTTTCAGCGAATTTTGTGCACAATTTTGTTCGTCAGTTTTATTCGACAGATAAAATTTATTTGACGATTGAAAAATAGCCCACAATATAATTATGTATTTGCAAACTTTCTCGTTTTGAACTTTGCTAAAATCAACCATCAATTCATTAGAACTTCCAAGAATTAACATAATATAACATCAGTATTCCCCGAGTACAGTTTGTGTTGCAGAGGTGAGTTCACACACATGCTAAAGGGGGCAAATCAACTCTATATTTCGAAGAATTCATCGGTTCACTCGAAACATCCTCCCTACACAACACAATCATCATCATCATCAGCCTTGTTCCCACTGCTGGGACACAGGTCTCCTCTCTGTGAGAGGGAGTGGGCTGTAATCCACGCGGGCCCAGTGCGGGTTGGTAGATGTCAAATGTCTTCGAATTTTTGGTTCTAAGACATGCCGGTTTCCTCACGATGTTTTCCTTCACCGTTTTGAACCTTACAAACACAAAGCAACATATATATTCATCCAAACACAAATTGTACCACAAATCTCCTACCTACCTCCTATGACACGAACTAATAACAATTACTGGGTAGCAGGTAACAGAGAGAAGTGACCACTAACAGAACAGCAGACTTCGGAGCATCTTGTTGTCTCTTGTTTGTAGTACGACCGATAACCGCACGTAAGGCTGTACGGAAAAAGGTAGAAGGTTCACTTTGTAGCTGTTTAAAAGGACATCATCTGCCTAGCCTTTTCTCAACTACGTTGAGGTTGGCTTCCACTCTCACCGGATGCAGCTGAATGGACACACATTAAGTTTAGAAAGTAGTTACTAATGTTTGGGTAAAACACAATAGACGTATGTAGATATATTAACTATTCGCCGAGCACTATGACCAGCGCTCGGAATTTCAACAAGTTGTGTTCGACAAGTCAATCGTCATCCTGAGGATGCCTCGTTGAGAGGTGAAACTCGTATCAATTTCTTACAGAGTTTTATATGAGTCTTTAGGAATAGTGAAACGGATCAGGTTACTAAATATATCTACATCTAATTTATAATGGATTTCCGCAAAGTCACGCCAAAGTCAATTATCTAATGTCCCAAACATTAGATAATTGACTTTGGCGTGACTTTGCGTGACTTTGCGGTGTTATGTGTTACTTCTTGAGAAATAAGTGGCATACGCTTATCTTTAAACGTCGTATAAAGATTAGTCAGGCAGCAAGTCTGGCAGCAGAGCTGACTGACCACTGTGTGAACTCGTTGCTTGCATCCTAGCGTCACATACAACTTATAAAAAAAACGAGGGTGAGCAATTCCTCCCTAAATGTTAGACATATTAAGCATCAATTAGAAGAAACCTACGCTAAGTCAGGTTTTTGATAACTATCCACACATGAATACAGAATTCTGTGGAAAAAGAGGCCTTGCAGTGGCACAATATAGGCTAGTTAGACTATTTTTAGATTAGATCCACTCTACTACAACAAGAAGCACTGCCATACAATTAAGCAATCAGCTTCAAAGTCAACTTTTTGATAACTTGACGTCTACTTATCTGCTACTATTTTCAAGTAAACCTTCTGATATACTTAATTCAGTTTGACATCACCGTGTACCTAACGTGACGCCCTCGAGATAAATTGAGCAGACATTTGGTCACGCGTGAACCGAAGCCTTTGCACGTTTGCTCAGCAGTGGAGTCGATTGAGCACAGGTTTGAACGTTTGCTTAGAACTGGACGCGATATAGTACAGCCGCAGTAAAAATCTTACCGTAAATACTAAGATGAAATGAGTTAGTTAATTGACTGAGGCATGACTTTGCGAAAATTCATTGTAAAATATAATAGACGACGTACATTTAGTAATTTAATCCCCTGAACTGATCTTAAAGACTCATAAAGAACCCTGTAAGAAATCGACACGTGTTGCAAGTCTCAACGAGGCATCCTCAGGATGATGATTGACATGTTGCGAACCAGGACACGACGTGTTGCCAAGCCAAGCACCGAACGGAGAGTCAATCCCTAGCATCAGGTGGAATGACAGCTCACTTCACCATAGTTTTACGGTTATATTTTTACAGAATAGACCGACAGGTTTGAACGTTTGCTTAGTATTCGGTTCGATTGAGTACAAGTTTGAACGTTTGCTTAGCAGTGGACTCAGTTAAAGGTTTCAGTGACTATCTTTGGGGACATAGTTGATGAAAATACTGAGAATTCTGACCAATGGCAATATAATAGGTATGTAGAGGTCGAAGCTGTGGCTGTTTCGCTTCCCAGAAAATATGATTTGGGGTTGATGTTAGAAACACAAATTACCTAAGATAATATTACGCCTGTATTCCTAAGCGAGTAGGCAGCGGTGTATACCGGATCCATATTTCACCGGTTTTGTTGTGAACGAGTTATGTACCACGTATACAGCAGTTATGTTGTACACCAGTATCTTTTCTTGCACAATGCTTGTCCATCTAAAGATTTTATGTTAGAAATTGCTTTGTTAAGCGAGAAGACCATCAATATGTACTGCCTTATACAGGGTGTCCGGGACATCGACGCGAAGCCTTTTACCATGCTGAAAAAAATCTGCTGTTTCAAAGAAAAGTGCAATACCTACGCGGTCAAAATGTATTGAACAGCTGATTTTTATTTTAATAACCGACGAAAAATTTCAACGCAGGGGGTTCAGAATCATGTACTGAATCCATGGTAACCGGCTTCGCGTCGATGTCCCGGACACCCTGTATTTGTGTTTTATTCTTGTGTGTCATAAATAAACATTCTATAACACTCTATTTTCAATACTTAGTATACAAAGTTCATTTTTGTACCTGTATATGTGACCCCTTAAATCTTCTAAACAGCAAAATGGTCTTTGACGCTATTCTCACCATCATTAAATTTTTTTTAGCTATAGCATATAATTCTCCAAATTTTGTCGTCGCCATTGCCCCAGTGCGAAGCAGCGGTAGGTCGCTATTTCTTATATCCTATATCAAATGAACAATATTTTCATATCTCATGCTCGGAAAGTAGTGTTTGTTTGATCCGAGTAGCGAGTGGAAAACGCTGCTTCCCTCTCTAGGGCGGGAAAGACTCATAGTAATTGCTTCCCGCCCTAGGGCGGGAATGAATTTAAAAAATAGAACTTTTGGTTAGGTAGTCTGCAACGAAACTTTTTTTATTTATTTTTTATTTATTTTATTAGGTTCACCAACAACTGATTACACTGATACAAACACATAATACATTTTTTAGAGTAAAATAACAGTGCACCAGTTACTTATAGGTTATATATTTTTACATGACAAATATCGAATAAAATAAAAACAAAAAAGCTGCGGCAGTGTTTCCACTTACGTTTTTGGTTTTCCCCAGTTTCTTTATGAATTATCCCTAAAATTCCCTAAAAAATATAAAAATTCCTTAGTTTAGGGAATTTTTCATTTTTATAGCATAAATACCTAGAAAACATTCATTATAAATCGAGAGAGACGAAACAAACCAACTCTAGGTATAATGCGACTTATTTCCGATGCCGTCTTTAGCCACGGAAATAGTACTATTAACAATAACATGGTAAACTAAAATTAGACGTATTACAATTATTACAAATTTCAGGGAATCCCCTTTACCGGTGGTGCCATAGAGTAAAGTAGTACATCGGGTGCTGCCATAAACAATAGGGCTACCAACTCAAGTTCAATTTTTCCCTAAAATTCCCTAAGTCCCTGCCAAAATAAAATATCCCTAAACCATGCTTATTATTGGCCATTTTCCCAAAAAAAGGGAGAAATCGCTAAAAGTGGAAACACAGGGCTCCGGTCTTGTGAGGTATTTTTTTTTAATTCACACTGGCTGTTTATATAAAACAGCCAGTGTGAATAAAAAAAAATACCTAATGCGCGGGACGGCCCGCAGCAGTGACGCGGTGCGTTACATATTTAAAAAAAATCACAAATTGTTCTAACTTCACAGTTCATTTTAAATAGGTACTAACTACTCATGTTATTTAATATCAATAAATATTTTAAACACAATTTTTTACTTTCCTTATATTCGAAATGAAAAGTAGAGTGTTTAACACGGGTGAAAGACATCAATTCCTACTCGGACTATAGCCGCCCTCGCTACGCTCGGGCGTCTAAATACCTCGTATGGGAATTGATTCCTTTCGACCCTTGTATAACAATCTACTATTGTATCCTTACATATTATAAAACAAAGTCGCCCGCCGCGTCTGTCTGTCTGTCTGTCTGTCTGTCTGTCTGAACGCGATAAACTTAAAAACTGCCGAACGGATTTTCAAACGGTTTTCACCATTGGACGGAGTGATTCATGTGGAAGGTTTTAGTGTATAATTCATTAAGGTTTTGTGTAAATTGGCTGAAATATGACGATTATTGTTGAAGATGTCGGAAAAAATCATGCCGACGGGGAGCTTTACTGGCGTGCGCTGCGTAAGTCGTGAGAGATAAATCAAATTTATGTTCTAGAGTATTGTATATCTTAAAAATTGCAACAAAAAAGTCCGCGATGGCATATGTCTATCTTCTAAGGGTGACCCACAATAACCATTTTTATCTTTCAAAATTGTATAAAATTGTCATTGTTATTTCCGAAGCTATTTTGACCGGTATCTTATTAATCCTTATCCAATTAAATAGGTTATTTAAATTGGGCATTCAATTTCGATTAAAATATGCCTTTACATCACATCATTTAAATGAATAGTTTAAGAGATATCACAGTTTCAAAATTACGCGTAACAAAATAATTATGGTTGACCACGCGGGCGCTGTAGTAGCCTACCACTGCGTCCGCTGAAAGTTAGTCAATGATCTTTTCCTTGGCTATTAGGTATGTATTCCCGGTAGAACGTTCCCGTGGGATATTTTGCGACATCCACGCGGGCGAAGCCGCGGGTAAAAGCTAGTGTTTATATATTTGTAATCATGTTTTCGAAAACGGCTCTAACAATTTCGATAAAAGTTGCAATCCAGAGCTTACGGGGGCGAAAAATCGATCTAGCTGTCGCGGTCTCATATCTGGGATAATTCGTTTTCTCTATTTTCACCCGACCAGACCTCGGTCACCCCACTATTCTTTAATCACACAAATTAGACAGGTCCACTGAAACCTGTGTGTTTCTTTCCTCAAAGACCATTTCAGACACCAATCTACAAGGTCCTCGTATAATCTGACTAAGATTATGTCTGAATTTTAAAAGAGACTGAGACCTCTGAGTTTCTTTTGGGCTTTCTTCTCAGAGTAGTCAGATAGGAAACGCTGACCTCTTCTAATTTCTAAAATGTAAGATTGACATATAAAAGTTTGTACAAACCTAGATCATTTAAAACAAATTCAAACCGAAAACCTTGACCAAAAATTCACAAAAACATGCAAAATCATAACAGCTGTACACAAAAATGCCATCTAATAATAAATGATACTAGAAACTAGTAACATAGTAAATTCCGTACTGTTACTGAAAGTTACCTGTCCCGTTCACCGGGGGGTCGTAAAAACGTCCCTGGCCATTATAAATCATATCTATTATGAGCGGATTGTGCGAAACTATGGGCTGTGAATTTAGTTCCGATGGTTATGAATACTGAAAGATATAGTAGTTTATAGTTTACCTATTTTAAGGGGTTTTATTTCTCTTTTTAGGGTTAGCGGAAAGAAAGAAATAGAGAGGTGTTTTTATTTTATTTTTTTAAGTGTTTTGGAAGTATGTAAGGTATATGGTTTTTATTGTGTGGGCGTACACTCACATAAAAATGTTATACAAATATTCTTAATTGGTCACCATTTTAATTACGATAGGACATGATACTAAACTTAAAGCTTTTAGTGATTTAAATGGATTTACCGGCAATGTAGGTATGACATTTACATTGTCGGTAAAACCTTTTTGATCATAAATTTTTACTCACAGAATAATTGACGAAATGTGTGTGGGTATACTATTTTTATAAACCTACTCTTTCGGTAAAAACAGGTGTCAGGTTATGTTATTATTTATTTGTAGCGTAGTCTAAAATTAACTATACACTGACTGATTCAATACGTATCTTGACTCAAATCTAGTACTTCTAAATCTAGATTATTGCTGGAAATAATGTTAGTAACAGACTACAAACATAACATACATAACATCAGGCCTTGTTTCCCCGAAGTGTTGAGCAGACTTGTACCAATAATACGCCAATATTTCACCAGTTATGATTAAGTGTCTTAAGATATGGAGCGACCCTATTGCCTTCGACCGGACAAATTCAGACTCTACCGAGAAATGTCATTTAAAAAAACCCAATAACACTTTGCTCAACCTGGGAATCGAACGCAGGACCTCATGCTCAGCAGTAGCACTTGCGACCACTAGACCAAAGAGGCAGACAGACCACAAATAACTAAACAAAACACAATTCGACCTCTCACATCTCTAGAGCAAAACCAAAGAGCTACAAACTACAATAACGATACAAACTTATCCTGATAAAACTTATTCACGATAAGCCGATCTATTTATATCAGAGCCATAGACAATGGGGCCAGGTATCAGTTCAATTACCTCCATCCTCTAGAGACACAACTTTAGATGTAAACTTAATCATAAGCTATCAACGCGGTAAATCTCTAAGGCATAACGATCGCTGGAAATATAGACTTTAATGTGTATAGAAATAACTGTGATAATCGGAGTAATAGGCTATGGTACATAAGCTTGAAAGAATATGTACGCATAGCAACAAAGAATTTCGTAATAGTGTTGTTAGAGAGAGATGGGTAGATAGATAAGTAGTACATAAACTCACGCCTTCTCCCATGGGAGTAGGCAGAAACTACAGAACGCCACCTGCTACAATCCTTACATACTCCTTTTGCCTCGTTTACGTTCATACATCTGGTCATACACGCACGCCGGTTGCAAGTACTACGCACCTGTCTTTTCTGAAGACCATCACCAATAAGGTAGATATAATATTTGTAATAAATAAGTATTTGTAGGAATTATCTATTTCATGAATAAGAGTAAAAATACTCCCTCCCTTCCTTCTTAAACTAGAAGACCAGCTTAGACCTTCAGCTTTCATTAACGAGGCACAATAGAATTTTAATTGTTATGCCCACCTGATGTCCACTGTAACGGTCAAGCGGGTCTTGCTAATCAAATAAAGTATAACTGGGCAGGTACATTTTACACATTAATACACGGTTGCTTTCAAACCTTGGTATGTTGGTTAGATTCAATACCCTGGTCAGGATTTTTATATTTAAACTGTTTCTGCGAGATTCCTAGTAATAGTATTGTATTTGGTGTTCTATCCGACTGAATGTAGATCACGTCAGATTAAATATCATTTCAGCATCGTTTAAACTATTATGATAGAAAGAAATAAAGAAAAAGAAGGAATAATGCGTGCTTAAAGCTGTTTTCAGACCAGCGCGATTCGTCGCGCGACGCGACACGAACAATACAAAACTTCACGGTATAACAATAACCGGTGTCGCGTCGCGCGACAAATCGCGCTGGTCTGAAAACAGCTTAAAACTATAAAAACAGAAAACAATGATTATAATGCCAAAAGGACCTCAGCTCAACATAATGTCAGATGACAACACAAAGTGTACCTGACGCTGATTTTCAGCTGCAACCCACGAGTGCTATGCTAGAATGGGAACTATGGGAACTGTGTATCAGTTTTAGAAATAAATTAAAAGAATAAATTAAAGGTACCTAATATAAGATAGGATAATATAAAAAAGCTCATACAAAATCAAATTGCATGTTTTAACAGATTGTAACATACGGTACGTATTGTCTTCAAATTCTAATCTTTTTAT
This sequence comes from Conistra vaccinii, assembly GCA_948150665.1. Taxonomy (NCBI): domain Eukaryota; kingdom Metazoa; phylum Arthropoda; class Insecta; order Lepidoptera; family Noctuidae; genus Conistra; species Conistra vaccinii. The sequence continues at coordinate 3,526,836 of OX411326.1, read as the reverse complement.
TGTGGGCATACGTTATGCAGACAGGTTAGGTTATGTGGTTAGGGTGTGCGATGCATCGCATACAGCATTGTGTTGAGAAACTAAAATAAATACCTAATGCCTATGTCTGGACTTTAAAAGAGACTGTGACCTCTGAGTTGGTTTCGGCCTTTCTTGTCAGAGTAGTCAGATAGGAAACGCCGACCTCATCTAGTTTAAAAAATATGATTGACGTGTAAAAGTGTTTGTACAGACCTACTTACAGAAATAAAATTATTTATCATTTAAGATCTATGTAGGTATTATCTAAATTAAAATTAGATAGATAATTAGAGAGATATAGTTTCCATGTATGATCTACTTGTATCTAGCCGCGGGAGGGCCCAGGTGACCTGTAATACAGGTTTTCATATAATCCCACCTCAGACACCATTTTCTCGCAAAGTTAGCTCGTTGTTCGTGCACTACTGTCAAAGTTTAGCATTAAGTTCATTTGTGTAGAGGAAATAAACGTTTTTATAAGTACAATCAATGTCAAACTATTTATTTCAATTTCTATAAACGAGTACTTTCGTAAAGTAAGAATAAAATCTAAAAGATACGTACATAAATATGTCCGTTCACCCTAACAATGCCTCTGTCGCCGCCATAAACATGGCCATGGTCCCAAATAGTATAAGCAACATAGATGTACCGTCGAAACGAAAAGAAGAAAAACCAAAAAGATCTAAGCATTCACCCCACCTTTGATGGAAACCAAACATTACTATTCCATATTAATTTAACTTATAAAATTCTATATTAAGAGACTCATTAGATCATACAATTATTTGATTTAACATTTATTTCTTCACAGTTACAAATGTATTTATTTTACCATAACCTTTATAATAAATAATGTTTATTTATCCAAAAAATAATACATAGACACAAGTTGAACACAGTAGTAGATATACTAAAATTATACATAATTGATTGTACAAACGTGAAGGCTACAAAAATCTATATTACAAAAATATAAACCCTGTCTCTCAAACTAGGAGGCCTGTATCTTAAGAGACAGTGTTCGGTCAGATGGTTGTGCAATTTAAGTTGTACCCTTTACAAGTGAATTAGTGAAATAGTGTCGATTCTATGTTATCATTACATGGCAAACAACATTATCTGTTTAAACATTAGTGGAAACTTCCTGCTTTTGTGATTAAATTTAATTAAGATAAAATATGATAATATAAAGTCTGTTTGTATTGTGTTGTGCTGTTTGAATGTGAGGGTAGGTGTGTGTATATGTGTGTTGGTATGAGGGCGGGTGGGTGTGTGTGCGTGTGTGTGTGTGTATGTGTATATATTAGATATAAGTGGATGTTTGTGCTGTTGTTACTTTTATTTTTATTTTTATTAGTAATATGTCAAGCGATGTAAGTTAATAACAATTCTGTTTTAATATAGTCCTGCTGAATGAGCCATTCTGTTATTTTAGATTTAACATTAAATTTATTTAAGTTTATTACGTTTAGTTCCTTCTGTATTTTTTTAAAGACGTGAGTGCTTAGAACGAAGTATTGTCGTCGTGCAAACGAGGTTTTATGCTGTACACCTGGCGGAACATATGTACGCTTGCTTGGGTCAGACGGAGGCAAGCAGCCATGTATCCTGAGAGCAGATCGAAGAACATAGAGCTGTCGAACCGTCAGAACTTGACAGTCAGCGTATAATTGCGCTGTAGGGTACCTATAGGGTTTCCTTGTCATGACCTTAAGTACAGCCCTTTGAGCCCTCTCTGCTCTCAGAAGATAAGTCTTCGCTGCTCCACCCCATACGGTTATGCAATATCCCATTATAGATTGGCATAAGGTAAAATACACCATTTTGAGAATGTCGAAACTACCAGATTCCCGGAGAGATTTAAATATGTGTATAAGACGAAGTGTTCTAGTAGTTATTGTATCGAGTTGTTTGTCCCATCTCAACCCATCGTCTATATGCACACCCAGGTATTTGACACTATTCGTTCCAGCAATAGTAGGACACGAGCACGATATTTGCTGATTCTGACACGAGTGAGCTGTTATGGTGAAATTATTAGTGGGTTTGGTGTTTCGTCGGATTGAAAAGGGTAAATAATAGGTTTTACTCAGGTTTAGTGTCAGCAAATTCTGGTTAAGCCAGTTCATTATTGAGGACAGTGCAGATTCCGCCTTTGTTTTGACATCTTCCCACGTAGGTCCGTGAACTAATAGCGCTGTGTCATCAGCATATGCATAGATCTCACAAGCTGGAATCGACATTCTACAAAGGTCGTCTATGTAGATTTGAAAAAGTGTGGGACCCAATATGCTTCCTTGAGGCACACCGTACGACACAATTTCTTCATCACTGTAATAAGAATCTATTTTAACTCGCTGACTGCGATTTCTCAGGTAATCTCTGAAGATATCCAGAGCTATGCCACGTACACCCAAAAATTCTAGCTTAGCTATTAGTCTAGGAACAGAAACGGTGTCGAAGGCCTTCGACAGGTCGAGAAATATACCAAGGCACTTTGATCTGCTGTCCATAGTCTTAGCAATAGATTGAGTCAGGTTCAAAACAGCGTCTTCAGTGGAGACCCCAGATCGGAAGCCGTACTGATTGTCTGCTATAAGTTTGTGCTTATCTAGAAAACTTCTAAGATTATTGTTAAGGATCTTTTCCAGTATTTTGGAGAGTGACGTCAGGACTCTTTCAACCCTCATAACGTATTTATTAGTATTTATTTATCCATATCTCCCAACACAGATTTCGATAAATAAATACGTTAGGCTTCTATAATTGTTCATTATTACCTGAATAGATAAACATTATCTGTAATTTCAACTTAATATATTACTGTTCTTGTACGTGGCTAAGTAATAATAACCACACGTCGATCCAAAGTTAAGCTACGCTTGTCGAGGTCAGTCTTTAGATGGGTGACCAAATATTACATCCCGAGACTCCTCCGTACCTTCGAAAGGTCCCGGCGGTCGTTCGCATATCTTTGGCAGTCGTTACGGATAGTCAGAAGCCTGAAACTGACATTTTATGTACCAAGGGGTATATTATGTTTAAAGTACTGTTATTCAGCTGCATCGGGTTAGACTGAAAGCTGACTTAAACAATTTGGGAAAAGGCTAAGCAGATGATGACTGTTTTAAGCATCAAATTCCATTCTCTATTTCTCATGAATGCAAATGCTTTGTCCTGAGTAAGGATGGACTCCAAATAGTAATACGATTATTTCATGCAACGTCCATGTACTTTGCAAATAAGCGTGCAATATTACAAAGGACATTCGACGCCTGCAAATGTGCACGGATCATGAACTAAATGGCACGTATTTTGCTCAAAGATTCCGGCTATCCGCATATACAAAATAGACACGACCATTTATCTTCCATCTTTCTTTACGTGCGCTAGTCTCACAAAAACTCTAAAACGGTTCGACTGATATTTTTTATTGTTTTGTTTGCGCAAAAAGAAAATTAAGAAAAACACAAAGGAAAAACCAAAAAATCTAAATTTTGTTCTCGTGGTACGAAGTTCTCCGGGTCATCTTGTACGACAGTAAATTAACCTGCGTATACGTAATGACATTTCCAGTCTGCATAAAAAAATTCAATATATTCAATAGTTTAGTCACTATGACTAGTCGGCTAATCGGCAGAACCATAGTCGACCCATCAGTAAGTAATATTTAGTATGCTTGAATAAATCTCATTTTAAAAACTCTTATGTTTTAGTATTGGCTGTGTTTTCTTTGTCGTATTGTTATCTCCACATTGTAGAGTGTATTCCCATTCTGCGCACTTGTGCACAATTTTTTATTTCATACTAACTCTAGTATTGTTGTGTGTTAAGAATTTTATAGAATAGTATTGCAGTCGGGTACTGAACTGTGAAGTGGTTATTTTACAAAAACTATACTCTTTATTTTTACAACTATGTTACTACACTTTAAACTAAAAGTGTTATTAAAGAAATGTTACGTGGGATGAAAAGAACAATCAACCCACCTACTCTATCCAATGCTATAAAAATTTCAACCAACAATGAGTTTAAAATAACCAGAACCTTGTCTAGAATGTTTTCTTTGAAAACGCTTTATCTAACGAAGTTAAATACCTCTGTAAAATGAGTTTGATAACATTTTTATTACTAAGAAGAATATTTATCGCAGAAACGGAAACAGATTTAATTTTAATTAAATTAATTATAGGTAATTTGACTTTGACTACGCTCGCCTCCTATTCCGTGGGACATAATTGCCGAAATGGAGGTTGTGATATACACCATTGCCTACCCCTCGGGGAGATACATGCGAAATGTTATGCTATGTCAATTTAACTTTAACTATAAACACATACTTACACACATACTTACACACATAAACTCAAGTCTTCTCCCCATGGGGGTAGGCAGAAACTACAGAACGCCTACTACGATCCTTACATACTCCTAATGCCTCGTTTACGTTCATACATCTGGTCATACACGCACGCCAGTTGCGATTACCACGCACCTGTCCTTTCGAAGAACATCACCAATAAGGTCAGTATATATTATGTCCTCGTAGGGCGTCCCCTCCGGTTTCCAGTCACATCTGCCTTGTAAATACATTTTGTTAGTCGCCTTTCATCATCCACTCAACATGATCAAACCATCTCAGCATACTCTTTTCAATTTTGTCACTACATCTTCTTTTAACTCACACCGTTGTCTTAACACATCATTCCTAAGCATTCGCAGTAGGCATTCATAGACAGAAAACATGCTAACAACATGCATGAGAATAGAGTATGACATAGTCATGATAATAATTAATTTCGTGATACTTATCTCACTAAATACCTAAAGGACGAAACTAACATACCCTAAATTTAAGGTATATGCTTAGGGGATCCCTTAAACTTAGAGGATGTCAGTGATGGCATAATATTTAGATACATGCAATCATAAAACGCAAAGTATATCTGTCTGTTAGTACGCTTATAACCACACAGCCGTGTATCCCTAAACATTAACTTATCTTGTTTCAATACAAAGAAAATGTTTTTGGGCTAGATTTTATAAATTCTTTCAAGTTTATCATATCTGATTTAACTCTAACATAGAACATTTCAAATAAACCATTAACAGACACTTTTAAATTGTCAAGGAGTCGGTCAGTCAGAAAAATGAAGCTCGTTCTAAATTGTAGGTTCATAAGGAGAAGAACGAGCAAACATGGCCGTTCTTTTAAATTCAATCCATCCGCCTAGCCTTTTCCCAACATAGTTGGGATCGGCTTTCAGTCTTTTAAATTAAAATATGTACATTAAAATAATTAACCAACCAGCAACTAATCCCTAAATAGTTGAGGAAATACCCTAGTTTAATAGTCTTATTCCCTAAATAATTGAAGAAATAGTTGGTTAAATAGTCTTATTTTATTACAGTACTAGCTTCCGTCAGCGGATTCGCCCGCGTAATATCTTTATAAATTAAAGCCTTTGTGACTCAGTGATAATATAGCATTCGACTGGGAAAAGATAGTTTTTGAGTTTATTAATGACAAAGAAACATACAAAAAATCAAATCTTTTGTCTTTATAATATTAGTTTAGATATACGAAAGAAAATACCAACATAATGGCACTCTATAAAGGGTCTAATACACTTGAATGTTTCTCTCTTATTTCGTTGTATTATCACAAGGAAAAAAAGTATCAGCAATATAATAAATCTGTAGAGGTTTTCTTCTGATATAGGTGTGTACGCGTTTCCCTATTGAGCCAGAAAATGTACACAGAAATCTGGCTGAAGAAATATTAGGGCGCGGAGAATTGTGGTTCAGAAAATATATCGAAATGTATTGATTGGAGATAAGATTATTGGAGAATTTGATTAAATTCATTACTATAGACTATTCGAATACTTAAATAAATTGCATAATGCGTGGGGGAAGACTAAATCATCTTAATATACAATCTTGTTAAGAAATTGCCTCGAAATCACGCTTTCACACAAAAAGACGGACTCAAGGAAATACCGCCAACGCTACATAGACACAATACATCACATTTTTAATAACAAATTTATACGTCTCGTCATAAAATCTCGTCCCCAATAAGTAGAACTAGTACATAGAAAGAATTTTCCTTATATCGTCATAGTAAATATCTGTTATTTACCTCAAAAGATTTCATCCGCACTCACACAACACTAGTTCACAATCACATCACTATCTGTGCGTTTATATTTATACACACATACACACAACAGTAATACAATGATACCCACACTTATTACATGCAATAATGCGTAATTTTTATTCAACAAAATTGTAATTCGTGCGGCCGGGGAGCGGCGTAGCGTGTGCTACGAGCTACGCGCGGGCTACGACTGGCGTAGACCCCACCCCGCACCGCCGCTACGTCCCGTAGGCGCTACGAATCGCTGGGGATTATTTTGATATTATTTTTTGTTTCGAATTGTTTTGCTGATAAAAATTCGGATCCATTTGTTTTGTTTTCTGAACGTGATTTTGTATTTTAAATTGTTCTAAAATAGAATTTAGAAACGCCGTTTGTATCAGAAAGCCGAATCATTTTGACAATTGCCAGTGACTGTTTTGAAATCAGTCGAATAAAATGCCTTGAATTCATTGATTATATCAATAATGTCAAGGTTACACAAGAAACCTTTGAATTAATTATATCCCTCATACTATTGAGATCCTTGTATTATTCACACAACTCAAAGACTTAACGCCCAAGAGATTCAGATAATGAATGCTGCATTGTTTAGCGACAGGTTATTGACCGATTATTTTTACGATTCATAAACTCCCCTTGATCTTAACTAAAATGAAAGTGTCTATTGTCTTTCGGGACCGTAACAAATGGATAAGAATTTACATAAAAAGTAATTACCTAGTAACGAAATCCACATATTTAAATAGATAATTTTGCGATACGGATTTTAAATAGGTGAAGACTAACTAAGAAAGTACATACATGTACGAGTATACATACTTAGCCTATAATGTTTATTTATTTAAACTTTTCGCACTAAAGGTACAAAGGCGGACTGAATGCCTTAGGCATTCTCTACCAGTCAACCAAGGGTGGTGAAGAGATAAGATGGCAGGTGCTCTGTTTGAGAAGAACAAAGAAAAATTTAATTTAAAAATATATCATAAATCATAATGTTCCCACTGCTGGGACACAGGCCTCTTCTCAGTGAGAGGGAGTGGGCCGCAATCCACCACGCGCGCCTAGTGCGGGTTAGTAGATGTCACATGTCTTCGAATTTTTGGTTCTAGAACATGCCAGTTTCCTCACGATATTTTCCTTCACCGTTTTGAGAGCAGTGGTGATGAAATAATTCGCGGTCGTTACCACTGGGCCACCACTGCTCGGACTTAAAGCGCACAAAACAGCTTTAGAGTAGCCTGAGCTGAGAAAACCAGAACGTTAATTCCCGTAACTAAAAACGTTCAAAATCTAATCGCAATCTCATCTCATCGATATAATCAATGTCAAAAATACGACAAGCATTAAAGAAAATTTAAGGTATTTGTAACCCCCGACTCAAAAAGAGGAGTATAATAAGTTTGACTGTAGGATCATACCTCTTAAACGGGTGAACCGAATTGAATGCAGTTTTTTTATTTGAAAGCAAGTTTTCTAGCGATGGTTCTTAGACATGTTTTATAAAAATCAGTTTAACCGTTTGATGGTTATCACCTCTTTTCTAGTTGATGAATGGGTATGAGCGTCTTCCACAGGTCTAATCTATTTGAAATTTGGTATTCTGTTACTTCAATGATATTAAAAGAACATAGTAACCTTGAACTGATGCTGCTGCATCACCTGGAATTTGCAGGATACCCAACTCCCTTACAGCACAGGTATCGTGTTTGGGCTCATAGGAATGGTCTCAATGAATGGGTTATAGATAAATGATGAACAGGGTCTGGTGATGTAGTAGGTCAGAGAAATGAGGACATTTTTGTGTCCGGGGTTTTTAAAATTATTTAATATTTCACTTTCACTTCTGGGACTGAGATTGGAAAGCGAACGTTCCTAAAAGTACAGGAATTGCAACCCCGGTGTTCTCAGAGTTATGAACGTATAATTATTAGTTATTTAATTATTAAACATTTTGTAGACTAACAGGTCAACCCAAGGCGTCTACAAAATAGTTACATTTTCGTAATATACGCGTACTACAGTTACCATTTGTTCTTAACATACTCGTATTATTATTATTGGATACTAATTCTTAACTACTAACTTATAATGAATAGAGCTTAGCCTACTTTCGTCGATATGAGTTAACTTGTATGACAGTGACAGCCGCAAATATAATTTTGTTCAGTTTGTCAGTGAACAGGTCCACATCTTGAGTTAGTATGATCGAGTTGAGGAGCTTAAGAGTACGTCGAGTAGTTGCATTTCTTAATACACCAGCACTCGGTGCAGCCCACCATGTTTTAATAACCAGATAAAACACACTCTGGAAGTCGGAGACCAGCTCTCTTATCAATATCAGCCAGTTCGATCTACGATTCGATAATGGAGCACGGTAAACTACTTTAATTAATAAAGAAAGAAAAATCGAACATCTCTGATAAAAATGCTTGGCTCAATGCTGGTCCTGCTCCACAACCACAACTAATTGATTAACATTTTAAAATACTGTTGGAGCTGCTGAAGATTGTAACACCATCTTTGCATTGTATAAACTCAATCTCCTTTGTATTATATAATTGCATAGCACAGGTGTGAGTACTATGTACTAAAGAGCTACCATTCACCGGGTAATATGTCTTTGACTTGAATGTGCCCTGGCGGCTGTGAGTATTCCATGCTCACTCAGATGTCTCGCTGATGGTGGCGCGTGTGTTGGATCATTTAGCTCCCTTCAAAATGGTTGAGCTGAATGGTGCTAATCCATGTGTCATGTTCGTGAACGGGCGCCGTCAGTTGGGACTGGTCATCTCTTAGCTGCCATGGCTTATTTTAATTAATTAAAATTTTTGAATTGTTCTTTATTTGTATCTTTTTATTACGGACGTTTTTAACGTGCACGTCTTTTTACATTGTTCTCACATGTATAATTTCAACATGAATAATGTAACCAATTTTATGTAACAATTTTTTGTTTAAAAGAGTGTCCGTGGAGTTTCTTGCCCGTTCTTCTCCATAGGTACCTACTACATTTTGGAATGGGCAACTAGCTTCATTTTTCTGACTGACTGACTCCTTGACAATTCAAAAGTGCCTGTACATGGTTTAATTGAAATAAATGCTTTGAGTTTGAGTTTGAGTTAAAAAAAAGAGAAAAAAAAAGACGTGTGGCACTCGGGGACTGTCGCGGTAAAGCTATTGCATAGCATTTTTTATCAACTTATGCAATTATAATTATTTATACTAATGCCACCTAGAGACGAGTTGCTGAACTAAAGAGACAAGCGTGATATTTCAAAAAGTCATTAAAAGTTCTGCTATTCATCGATAGATGGCAAAAAACTAAAAAGTATCACCGCTGTGCCGACATCTCACAGTATACCTGGTTAAATTTAGGTTTCGCGATATTTCACTAATAGTGTAGCCATCTTCGTGTTGATTAATAATAGCTGCTCTTTCTTGAATATTTAAATTTCTCGGCATAGTAAAATATTAACCCGAATACAAGAAATAGCAATGGTGACATTGACAGGAACTGTTATTCACATTTATAGTTTTTAAAACTTGACACAACGTAATGGGAACATCAAACTAATAAAAAGGTGTTAATTTAACTATTAACAGTCAAGGATCATTCGTCTAAGTAAATTTGAACTTTGTTGTCAAACAGTTAAACATAATTTTCAATACAACACTCTCGTTAGATTATCGTCTAAGTAAATTTTAACTTTGTTGTCAAACACTTAAACATAATTTTCAATACAACACTCTCGTTAGATTATTTTCGTTACGGAATTTCTGGATTCGGTCTCCACGCTCAAGGCCCGCGATAGAAGCTATGCAATAGCTTAAAAGAATGTGTCCTTATGACCACACGATAAAAGTGGAAACTTATAGAATTTTCTAATTTGCTGATGATGACTGGAGCTGAGTATGCGCGATTCACCGCCGAGTACACGCAATCCAGCGTCATCGACCGACCGGTGCCGAGTATACCGATTCACCGTCACCAACCCGAGTATGATGGTTCAATTTCATTCACTGTCCAGAAGAGCGTAAATCACGCATAAAGAAGTTTCCACTTCAAAAATACTGACACAATGCTGACCAAAGACCTTCTTCTCATAAAGAGAAGGCACATAAGTATCATTTCGATTGCTCAATGTATTTTCGCTAACCTTGTAATAAAATTGGAGCAAAAGTACCATGAAAATGACAATGACACTTCGATTGTCTATGACAGCTGTCAACATGTTAAGCTTACCTTCCTCATAAAAATGGATGGTAGGAACAAATGAGTGTTACTTTTAAAACACAGGAAAAATGATATTAAACAACTGTTACTGGGCAACTGTACACTGTTCATTTCATGAGCGGTTTTTATAATACATTGTAATATAATTTGTTCAAAAAAACGTTAGTCTGTGAATTAATATTCATTCCACAATTCATTCACCGGTTTTTAGGAGCTTACTAAAGCAAATCAGCTGTCCGTTGGCGATAAGACCGGCTATTGTATCACGCTATGTAACTTTCTAATTCTCCAGTTGTAATTTATATGTTTATGTCGCAGTAAAATGGTTATAGCCATGATATAGTTATATCCATAGGGATATAGGTATATACCGTAATATAGTTATATGAAAGCGGTTCACAACTGTCTTATTAGGAAGACAGCTATGATACGAGCACGATCTAGTAATATATATTTTAGGGCACTCTGACCACTATACATTATATACTACTAGCTTGAGCCCGCGGCTTCGCCCGCGTGGATGTCGGAAAATATCCCACGGGAACGTACTACCGGGATTAGATACATAATACCCGAGGAAAACGTCATTGACTCCTACCGCTGCGCCCGCGTTGTCGTCAACCATAATTATTTTGAATCTGCGATATCTTTTAAAGTATTAATTTTAATGATATGATGTCAAGGCCTATTTTAATCTAAATTAAATGCTCGATTTTAGTAACATATTTTATTGGATAAGGATTAATATAATACCGGTCATAATAGCTTCGGAAATAACAATGAAACTATTATTAAATTCTGAAAGATAAAAATGGTTACTGTAGGTCATCCTTAGAAGATAGACATATGCTATCGCGGACGTTGTTGTTGAACTTTTTAAGGTGTACAATACTGTTTTACATTATTTTGACCTATCTCGTAGGGTTCAGCCAACGTATGCAATGTAAGCGCAAAAAAATGTGTTTATTTACGACAATTAGAAACCTCTAAAATTATCAGTGTTTCTCTATTATATTATGCATGTATTATACATATAAACCTTTCTCTTGAATCACTCTATATATTAAAAAAAACCGCATCAAAATCCGTTGCGTAGTTTTAAAGATCTAAGCATACATAGGGACAGACAGCGGGAAGCGACTTTGTTTTATACTATGTAAGTGATGATATTGTAGTGATACTAATATTATAAATGCGAAAGTATGTTTGTTACGCTTTCACTCTAAAACGACTGCACGGATTAGGATGAAATTCGGCACAAGGATAGACCATGACTTGGATTAGCACATGGAATACTTTTTATCCCGGTAATACTTTCCCGTGGTATAATTTTCGGCGAATCCGCTGTCAAAAGCCCTTTTTGCCAATATTTGATACAGTATCACATTCTCTCCTTTAATACGTGACGATACTAAAACAGAAGAAATCTACCATAACATATTATAAAACATCTTTAACACACAGCATACTTCCACCAATTTATCTCCCATACTTCCCATCACTCGCTTTACGATCACAACATCACTCGCTCGCTGTAAACAGTAAACTTGAAACACTTCCACCATGACAGTACATAAAGTATTATATTAGAAACAAACACTGCCATGTACTACCAACATAAACCCAATGTCTACTTGTTTTCCGATCAGGCTCCTCATACAACCACCAGCTACAATGAACATTGAACTTTACTTTACAAACAGGAAGGTGGAAGTTTGAACGGGTATAGTCTTCATGCCCCCAGTTTATATGCAATTATATTTAGTATAAGTATCAAAACTATAGTAACGGTGATATTTTATGTGTTTGGAAATTACTGACAGTAGTTGAAAGGTATGGAAGAAGTAATAATTATGGGGAAAGATTTGATTGATTGTTTATTGTTCTGTTTTTGTTCGAGAAAAAGGATATCACCACATCAGCTGTAACATTTTCTATGAGCTGGCATCTTTAGATCAAAGAGAGAGACGGCGAAAGAAGTAGGAGAAAAAAGTTTTTTCAAAAATATTCGATTCAAAGCGAGCGTTCATTGTTCTGCGAACTAATCATAAGCATTCGAATGGACGCTGCTCGTTGGAACGTTCTCGGCCAAAAAACCGTGCCCGTGGGTTTGTAATGCTTGGCTCACCGTGCTCACTGTTCAAATGCTCATTACGCGCGAATGCTCACCCGCGGTGTGGACGCACTTTCTCTTCTCAAAAAAGTATTAAGCCGCATTTCTCCTATTTCAGTTATCTTTTATTCGTGTAAAATGTACGTTGACCGTTTCTGTATGAAAACAAAACAGTAAAAAATTCAAAATTACATATTCAATAAAACATTTTACCTAAAGCTACTACATGCGGTTTTCACTATCATTTATGAGATAAGTAATTAAAAATTTTATGCCTGTTACAAATTCAACCAAAACCAACAAGAGCGGTTCGCTAGTCAAACATAACTATCGATATTTTTACAAGCAATAAACTTACTACCTACCCTAAACTAAACGTTTTGGAACGCGAACGTGCACCGATAGCGTGCTAACGACTCGGTTAATGCAACGAGTTAGGTTTAAACATCGCAATTTATAACTAGTACGTACTTTCGAACATGCTTTTCGGTATACAAGCACTTGTAACTAATTTTAAACAATGTTGTGGGTGTGCTGAGTCAATTCTTTTCACTCTCTAAAGTGGCATACTTTAAAAAATATTACGCAAACATTAGTTATTTTATCTAAACATACAGTTGTGCTGCTGGGAAGTTTGTTGCGCCACTTTTTCTTCCCAGCTAAAGCACTAGGAAGTGGTGAAAAGCGGGCGTTTTGGGGGACTGACTTATTTAATTAAGACGTTAAAAAAAGTCACAATCTGATTAATAGTTTCGGAGAAATGCGTGGCCAAACATACATACACCTATAAAAATTTGTATATTCGTTTGGAAGCCCTAACTGCATGCGTAGCATGGCGCTTTCTATGTCTACTAAGAGTAGACACAGCTCTTTCTATACAAAGTGATATTTCCTTTCTTCATTTTTGACATCGCACCGTAGAAATCTTTCTTCAATCTGTCACTTTGTCTTTCGTTTCTAACTATCTTTGTCTAGGTCATTTTATATGTAGACTATTTCAGAAGAAAGTTTTCTATACCAAATTGTCAAAATCACTCTGACGACTGACAGTTGTCTATGGTAGTGAATTATTCTACTCGACGGTCACAAAGTATACAGGGTTATCTACAAAATCATGATTTTACAGAACAGCGTTTTAAACGCAAAACTGTGATAACTAATAGAAGAAGAAAGCTATCTTCTCCTATTTTACATCATTTAGTTAATATTACCAAGGAAATGGTTAAGGCCAATATTACTGTAATTTTATTTACCTATTCCAAAACACGGTACTTCGACACACTGAAAAAATAAGCTGTATTTAGTTGTGTTTAACGTGACTTAATATCAGTAAAAATTGACAATCAAACAGTAAAAACATCCTAAGACGAAACAAAGAATTCTGAGTCGAATTATATTAAAGAGTGAATTCGTAAAAAGTACAGTTGCCTCTTTCTACCTTGCTGCCGTCGTACTGTCTACACGGAACGTCATTTGTATATTAATATTGGTAGTGTAGTTAAAAGATGAATATGTTTGCTTGTATAACAAATAGTTCAACTTACCAACGTAGTAACGGGTAATATTGAACCACTTGATGTCGTACTAATTATAATATCGTCATATATTGTTGTACGACGGTGCTTTAATAAATGAACCATTTCATTGCCCGCTTCTTGGAACTGTTAAGAGTCAGGGTAATAAAAAGAAAAACATTATTACTAGTATCATGATATAAAAGATAAAAGCAACAAGTCAAAGAACTCTTATAAAATTGTTGTAAATTAAAAGTACGTAACATTCAAATATCGCTCATTGAACTCTTCTTTCTTTAAGATCATTCAGGATGGAGAGGGAGAGGGAGATCAAAGAAAAGATGGATGGACTGTGTGAGGAATTATATGAAAGAGAAGGGATGGATGATAACATGACGGTTGACAGGAGAGAGTAGAACAAGAGCCTACCCCAAGTAACATGGTACAATGGCAGGAAGATGATGATAATTGAGTGTTTTATTATTGAACTCCAGTATTTTGCAGATGTTTTTTCTCTTTAAATACCCCCAGTATGTAAAGCCATCTGAAAATATCAAGCCATACAATGTATGCCATAGCACAAACACTTGACGTTAATGTTTAATGTAAATTCAAACGATTTTTTAATCGAAAATACAACTATCCTATACCATTGGTTTCACACTGACTTATTAATTGTAATTTTTTAGTAGATTCGTCTATTTTTACAATGTTTGTGAATATGTGAACACCATGTATCTACCACAGTCATAATTAATGTATCTGTCGTTAGCTCCACTTTAAATTCTTTTTACTTTATACAGTAATTTTATTCTAGGTGCATCGTCTTCACATATAATTATATAAATAATGTACCTATACAAAATATTGTAAAACATTTTAAAAGAGTAACGGTGGAGTTTCTTGCCCATTCTTCTCCATACGAAAACTACCTTTTGGAAGGGGCGACTAGAATCAATACTATATTTTGTAAATTTTTACGTTCAAAAGAGCCTTCAAGGGCCTATTTGAAATAAACGATTTGACTTTTGACTTTTTTTTGCGACAGGTACAATATACATTATGTATCACCCATAGATATGAATATGAATAAAGTATTCTAACTAAGGAAATATTATGTACCAGATGCTGACCCTAATTCTTTTACTAAATAAAATAAAAAGCTTAAGTTAGTCCTTATAACATCAGCTATCTGCCTGTGAAAGTCCCGTCAAAATCGGTCCAGTCATTTCGAATATTAGCCCGAACAAACATACGAACAATTTTTTTTTAAAGATTTTTTGTTTTATGTACCATATTATAAACTTTCATATGCATTTAGTAAAAAGCTGTTATTTTGACATTAATAACACACACTTCTTTATTCATTTGTTTAAAGGTATTAAGGCTGCGTTTCCACCAGAAATGAGCGAGGATGCGTTGCGAGAGATGTGTGCGTAACTAACCAATAACATTGCTTCACTGTCATAGTTTGAACTAAGCTAGCGTTGTTATTGGTTAGTTTCACACACATCCCTCGCTACGCATCCTCGCTCATCTCTGGTGGAAACGCAGCCTTATAGGTATAGATGTAACATGAAAAGAGTACTTTCATTTTAAAATCGTTTTAGTTTACGTTAATGTTTACTCCGCGCGTTCTTGCCAGACCCACTGAAATAAACTTACATTTTACATTCAATACATTTCCCGTAGAAACTTCAGAAAGCCACGTGAATGTGCATATAGCACATACTTTGCTATCACATGGAGACATTATATTTAGTTCGTATATTAATATGTGTCGATGTTATAGGTGTTGAGCAATAACTGCAAGTATTGCCGTCTCGCTCTCGCTCAAAGTTCACACGGTCCTACCACCACCCTTGACGCGTGGCGCAAGGCAAAGGTGAAGACAAAACGCTGAAGTTTTGTGAATTTAAATGGAGATTTTCTTAGCTAAAGTTGTTGATTGTTGTCTTAATTTAAGGCTAGTGATATTTTTTTTTTTTAAACCTGTTAATTGTCAGTGCCATGACTATATTAATAATATTATAAAGAGGTATTTGTTTGTTTATTTGTATATGGGGGTAATCTCCGGAACTACCTGACAGATTTGTTTTTTTTTTTTGCATTGGTTATTTCAATTCTTAAGAAAATTATATATAGGGTGTGAGTGATGACACATAATCATCACTCTACGAACCTTAGAAGCCGAGCAAAAAGAAAAAAAAGGCTGAAAGAACGCTAAGCGAAAACGTAGTAATAGCGCGGGCGACCGATGGGATGCGACGCGGTGAGTCGAGGGCCAAAATTTCACGCGAACGAAGTCGCGAGCAGAAGCTAGTGCAAAATATAATTGCTGATTTAATTCGAATAGATTTACTCAAACAGTTAATATACCCTATCCCTAGCGGTGAGGCAGTGGTGATGAAATTGTTTACACAAAGTAAAGCGCCTGCTTGGGTTCGAACCCACGACCAACAACTTGTAAGTCGGGGCCGATACCACTGGGCCATCACTGCTCGTTTTACCTTTTCATTTGTGTATTTTAATTGCATTCACATTTTGTTCTATCCTGATGTATTCTGTATTGTGAAATTTTAATTTATGTAATATGGGTTTGCCTAAATTAAATGTTTTTTGAAGTGAAACCTTCTTTAGCGGCGTTGTGCACTTTTTTGGGATGTGTAAAAAATGTTAAACTCGCGTCAGGACGTGACCGTAAAATCCGTTGCCTAGCAACCGACAAAGTAAATATAAAAATAAATAGTCTTTGACATTACGTAAAGATTGCGAGGTAAGAAATTTTACCCATATTGATGGGTAAAAAAAAGCAGTCAAGTTTTCACTTCTGCCGGCACTCCCGGAGTGTAACCCTTTGTTTTTTTTTTTTGTGTGACATCTTTTCTCTCGCTTTCCTGCAATTAAAATCAAAACTAAAATGTAATAAAATCAAATCTGTGGGAGTGATTTTGTGAAAAGGGACGGAAGTGTATCACAGGAAGCCGGGGAATTGACCAATGAGCGCGGTGCTAGAGTTGGCTGTCAGAAACGACCTTGACGATCGAGGCCCCGCCCCTTTATTGTTGCTTATTGCTGGCTCATTACCTCAGCTCATTACCAATTTAAGATGTCAGATGTTTTTCTATCTACCTAACCATCAGAATAACCATAATATGAAACTATCTTTGAACCTTCACGTTAGAAAATAGATCACAAATATTAGACGATGTAACAAAAAAAAACATTTTCCTACAGTCAATCGCTGCTCTCTTTTCACTTGGACCACACTCTCCCGGTGCTGCGTAACGCAGGCGCAATGCCTACGCCCCGGATAAAACCCCTGACTTGCGTATTCAACATTTTTTATAATAGTTAATTACTAACAAAGTTCATACTTGCTGTACGTGGAGTTCATTGCCGCTATCATTAAGAGTTTGTGATTAAGACGTTTCATATTTGTATTGAATATACGTTGAGAATATAATATCAAAATTGATTGTTTTTAGAATCACTTTGTTAGGTTCGCTTCCTGTTACATGGCACATAAAAATAACTGGCGAGAAATGTGGGTGAACTGCAGATACACCTCTGCCGAATCCTTACAAATAGAGGCGTGATGAGATGTTATGTTTCTCGTTTCTTTTTTAGTTTTACCTCATAGATCGTCTCTAAATTAAATTGTCTACCCCGTATCTACCTCAGATACTCTGTCTCGGATTCTGTCTGCTTCATTTTGCCTTGAATCGTTACTATCTTCCTTCAATATAATTCTTCCTCAAGCATTTCTTTGCCTTATGTAATGTTAGTGAAATGTTAATTGTTTGTCCTCATATTTAATTCACAACTGTCATTCTTTGATAGCTCTGTGAAATGGTTTTAACACGGCAAATTGAAGTAGTGTGCCATTTTGATAAAAAATTAATAAAAAAACCCATATTCTTACATTTTCACATGGAAACTTCAAACTAGAGTGTGCGCCATAAAAGAAGGCCAGCGGACAATTGTGGAACTACATGATGCAATGACATAGAAACTAGCGCCCATTGGCGGATACAGGGGGGGGCTATAGGGGCCATGGCTCCCCCCGATAGCAGGAAACAGAAATAATATATTCTTTACAACAGGTGAACTTCTACTTCTCAGTTAATAAATATGCGAAGATATAACAAGCATGCACACACTGAGGATCTAGCAAGCAACCCACCTCGTAAGTGGTCCCACTTGGGACTGGAACCTTGAAATGAAGATAAATCCTTAAAAATACAAATATAGATAGGTTTGCCAGAAGCGGTACAAGGCGTGTTAACTTTTTTTTGTAAAAATTCAAGCATATAGAAACTTTATTTTTATCACATCTATTCTAAAAGACGTAGTTTAATCCTCGTAAACAGGGACCAAAATAGCTTTTTAATCCCTAGGGACTAAAAGTGATTTGAATTTGGAATGTGGATATTGTTAGTAAAAGTTCTATTCACCAAAGAGATCGATCACGAATATTGTATGAATAAGTCTGGCAAGAGAGAGAGAATGTGTGAATATGATCAAAATTAAAATCCAAGATGGCGGATGCGAAATTTTTTTAATTTTTCTTTCAGCGTATCATTTTCATAGTTTTCGAGGGTGGTAAAGCCGATAGTGCGGTCAAAATGTAAATCCAAGATGGGGGTGGTGAAAATTTTAAAACATTTTGTCATTGGTATCGTTTTCATAGTTTTCGACGGTGGTAAAGCCGACAGTGAGGTCAAAATGTAAATCCAAGATGGCGGATGCGAAAATTTTCACATTTTTCATCATGGGTGTCGTTTTCATGGATTCCGAGGGTGGTAAAGCCGATAGTGAGGTCAAAATGTAAATTCAAGATAGTGGATGCGAAAATTAAAAAAAAAATCGTCATGGGTATCGTTTTCATAGTTTTTGAGGGTGGTAAAGCCGATAGTGACGTCAAAATGTGAATCCAATATGGCGGCTACGATTTTTTTTATTTTCATAATTTTTTTATTTCGTGTAAAACATACGTGAGTAGGAAATTCGTTCCTGATGGAGGTCGGACCGCACACCTTTGGTGTTCACCTCAGGAGCAACACTATTTTAAGCTCGAGTGATGTACTTTGAATCCCTCGCTACGCTCAGGATTCTACTTTAGAATCCTTTTCAACACTGGCTCCGAACTTTGTCTGAGCCCCCAAAATGAAATCTTGGATGAACCCTGCTAGCGCTGCGTCAAAAGGACTTCAGTGGTGGGGCCGACTCTAGTTATTGTGCTGTTAATTGTCGTATTTATTTCCATTATCATCTAAAATAGTCCAAAGCACTATTCGCCGGCGGCGGTGCTAATGGGAAACAAAAGAAAATGCAATACTATGGACTGATACAACACTGATGCAATGTCGTATGGAGTTTGTCCTGCGTCATGGAATTATTGTGGTTGTTTAGGCTTTCAATCCAAATAGCCTGAATAGAATGTATGGCTAAACCGGACATAAGGTTTTCGTTCATGGTTAAATATTAGTTTTGATCCATAATGTGGAATTTAACAAACATAATTATAAAGCGGTTATCTTCGTGAGAGGTTGCACAAAATATATTTTGTCAGTGTTGTTGTTGTGTTGTTGTATGTTTTCCCATTGACTATCATAGTAGTTTTGGTATGTTTATCTGATTTATTTGTACTTATATTTATTTATAATTAAGTGTATATATATTATATTTATAGTTTTTAAATTTAAACAAATATAAGCTATACAACATACAACAACTATATATATACAAAACATGTACTTTAGTAAGGAAAATTATAACCAAGGAAACACATTCTCAATGGACTTTAAAAAAAAACATCACGGATACTACACAAGAAATCGTAATAAACTCGAACTCAGACCACCCAGGACCAATTACGGGAAGAAGAACATTCTTTATGAAGGAGCGGTACTGTACAATAAGTTGCCAGATAATATTGTTGATGCAAAAAATATAAATATTTAAAAAAAATTGTTAATAGTTTATGTTTCTGAAACACAGTAAAATATAGAAAATGCCTGAATGAAAAAAAACTAAAATAACCTTTTTGTATTTTTAAAAGCCTAGTTTTTAAATATTTTCTGTCGTAATTTTATCGACTCACGGAGTTCTTTGTTACCTTATAACTGCATGATTAATTTGTATATCTCATATTTAAGTGAACTGTATGTGTTCTTTATGAGAATAAACCGAAATAAATATTTATTCCTCAACTGTCGCTATTGCACCTACCACTGTTTGTCTCTGCATCACCCAAAGGTTGACTGGTAGAAATTGCCTATGGCATTAAGTCCGCCTCTGTACATTTGTGTGCTTGAAGTATTAATAAATAAAATAGCCATGTATGACCATATATTTATATGTAGTACATATTATGTACGTTGGGTACAGACTGGACTGTCAGCTCCACTATCACATAGACGAGTATTTTGGCCTATCACGCAAAGAGGAGCAATGTTTTTTTGCAGTAGCTGCCAACAGATTTCCTGTATGGAGTATAACCTGCTACTACACTACTACCACCAACACTACTACTGCACTAGGTAATTTAAAAAAAAAATTTGGAATGTTTGTAACTCTTATTTTCTTCTTTTTCAGTTGAATAACTAAGATAACATCTAGAATGCCCGCCACGAAAGAAGGTCGGCGGAAAATTATGGAACTACATTTTTTAATCAAATTAAATCAAATGATTTATTTGCCTGAACCTACCCATACGGTAGGTACATGAGGTACTGAATATTATGCAATGTGATGACATAGACACTAGCGCCACCGCGTCAAACGGACTTCAGTGGTGGCACGGATCTTTTATCCGAATAATAAAATTAACGTCAGACAGTTTTTGTTAGGAACAAAAATTTTTAAAATTCAAAAATTCGCCGACTTATAATTAAAAAAGTTTAACCGTTATAGTCACAGTTAAAAACACAGAAAATTGTCCCAAAAGTCTATAGTCAAAGTTAGTTCCGATCGATCCAAAGTCAAAACCAACCGATTGAAAAACTTTCAGATTGGAATAATTCCGAAACAAACAGACAGTTGTTCCTAAACAAGTGATTTACATAGTGCTTTAAATCGAAACTGCTTTTGTTTTGCTACTTTGCTTTCATTTAATTAAATGGGAGGTGAAAAGCCGTTTTGGGCTTGTCTTCTGAAAGATTGAGGTCTTCTAGTCTCTAATTATTTATTTATTTATTTAAACTTTTCGCACACAAAAAAAAGGTACAAAGGCGGACTTAATGCCTTAGGCATTCTCTACCAGTCAACCAAGGGTGGTGAAGAGATTTGATGGCAGGTGCTCTGTTTGAGAGGAACAAAGAAAATTCCTTCTAAACTATGACCCTGTTGAAATCCATTAATGGATTAATGTAAAATACTGATTTCACCATACATTTTCGTTCATATAAACAAAGAGAACTGCTTGGGTCAAACCTCATCCGATGCTAAATGTGAATCCACTTTTATCACCAACTCAGCTTAAAAGGGCCCGATCATTCGTACCACAAGCTCACCACATCGTAGCGACAAAATGTCGACAAGCAGCTCACCAAACTTCTATAATAGTCGACGCGGTGAGCTGCTAAATCATCATTATTGGTAAACGCATTGGTGATGACAGATGCGATGGTATTTGGGTATTGGCCGGGTATAACAACTATAAATAGCAGCAATACTAAAGGTATCCTTCTAGTATTGCCTTGACTGCCACCCAGTTTCTGTGACCCAAACAGGGATGAGTAACGAAAATAAATGAATTTTGAATAAGGGGGTCACTTTTTGGGGGCAAATTGAAAATTTATCGTTTGACATAAATATCAAACGAAACGGCTTCTTATGAGGACCTCAATTTTTTTATAGTTTTAAAATAAATACTTTTAAAGATATTTATGAAAATAGAAGAAAATTGTCCATTCCCTCCCCTTTTTTTTAAAGTACAGAAAAATAGTTCTACTATACTTATGTCTATAAGTATAGTAGAACTATTATTCTGTACTTTCCTTCTTTACAGGAAAACCCAGGAAAACCTATAAGAAGTCTGTGGTATAAAAAAACAATCTACAAACTTAATTTGCAGTTCGAATGTATGGGAGAACAATAACATGTTTTTCAACTACAATGTTAAGTTTGTCCTTCGGATAAATTTATCCCAACTACGGAACCCTTCATTTTGTGTAGTCCAACACGCTCTCGGCCGGTTTTTTATTTATTTAGTGTGTATAATTACTTAGTTAATTTGGTTGTTATAGTTTAAATAAATTAGCCTCTTCGAGTTAATTTTCAAAAGCAGTGGCGGCCGTGTGGTAACGGCCGCGACTTGCGAGTTGTAGGTCGTAGGTTCAAACCTTGACAGGCACTTTATTTTGTGTAAATAATTTCATCACCACTGCTCTCAAAACGGTGAAGGAAAACATCGCGAGGAAACCGGCGTTTCCTAGAACCCAATTATTCGAAGACATGTGACATCTAGCAACCCGCACTAAGCCCGCGTGGTGGATTACGGCCACCCCCTCTCACTGAGAGGAGGCCTGTGTCCCAGCAGTGGAAACAGTATAGGCTAATTATGATGAGTTAATTTTAAAGATGTAAAGTTTAAATAAGTAAAAGTTATTTTAAAAGAGGTCTGGACAGGCGTCTTACGATACTGACATAATAGGAAAAGGACGGGTTATTTTGTGTAAGAATTGTCCTGTTCATATGTGCCTGAATCTGGGATCTGGTCGTTCCAACCCTATCGTTCTGTCGTCGTTAACCGATACAGGAAGTGTTTCCCTTTCAAACAGCAGCTTATCGCCGATTATCCAACACAATGGCTGTTTGAAATGGTAGAGGACTGGGTTTACTCGTGTTAAAGAAAAAAATATCGTTTTAGGTGAACATCTGGTTTTAGAATATGGTTAGGTACTAAAATAAGGTTAACCGTTTTAGTAGGTAAGAGAATATCACGCCTGTAGTCCGCAAATAGTTGAATAGTTTGAATAGTTGAGTAGTAGAATAGTTGAGAGCAGTGGTGGCCCAGTGGTATCGGCCCCGACTTACGAGTTGTAGGTCGTGGGTTCGAACCCAAGCAGGCGCTTTACTTTGTGTAAATAATTTCATCAACACTGCTCTCAAAAACGGTGAAGGAAAACATCGTGAGGAAACCGGCATGTCTTAGAACCAAAAATTCGAAGACATGTGACATCTACCAACCCGCACTGGGCCCGCGTGGTGGATTACGGCCCACTCCCTCTCACCGAGAGGAGGCCTGTGTCCCAGCAGTGGGAACATTAATAGGCTGATAATGATGAGTCCGCAAATGGGTATATAAGCAGAGGTGTTTTGGTACATCTACATTTTGCCAGATATTTGTAGTCCTATATAATAGGGGCAAGTCATATGTGATTATTACCAGGCACAAATACTTTTATATTAAAAAACAACAAACAAATACTTTGACTGCCTCGTTGGTCTAGTGGTCGCAAGCGCTACTGCTGAACATGAGGTCCTAGGTTCGATTCCCGGGTCGGGCAAAGTGTTATTGGGTTTTTCTATCGGGAATTTCGCAGTAGCAACCTGGAGTCTGGATTTGTTCCCGGTTGATGGCAATAGGCTCACCCCCTATAATATGGGACAACATAACTGGTGAAATGTGGGTGTACCTGCTACAGGTACACCTCTGCCCAACCCTTCGGGGAAACAAGCGTGATGTTATGTTATGTAAACTTGTACGTGTCCTTTTATTTATTCTTCCTCTTCCCGGGATTGCAAGTCACTAGATCCATTATGGATCTGGGCAATGGATCTTCTGAGATTGAACCGAAATTAACTAATGATTGGCTTTGCACCCTCATCTAGAGTTGGAGACTTATCCAGATCCAGATCCAGTTAGGACAAAAGGATTTTCTGTGTCAGTAAGACTTATATGCATATGCACATCACACACACACACACCCACACACACCACACCTAGGTAAATACACATCCTATACGCACTCACACTGCTCATACAAACTTTACATACGAACTCTTTAGCTTTATTTAGTTCACTGTATAGGTAGTTTTATTTTGTAAATTAAAATTCTAGTGTCGCATTAAATATCTGGAATACTGTCATCTTCCTATCGGAGGTGGGCGTTAATAGCTGCGACACAGTCTATAACAAATGTGGCTATTATATTACGCAATAAAATTGTAAATGTACTTTTTTGTTAGAACAAAGAATTTATTTATTTAATATTTATATAAAAAAAAGAAAGATACAGACTCTGGGCTGCTACTCGCATTAGTCAAGATAGACAGACGAGAGGGCATTCACACTCAGCCCTACTTATTTTTTCTACAGCCTTTTATCTCAAAGACTTTTCATCTCCAGACAGTAAACAATAAACAAGAATCAACACAGACAAGAAAAAACAAACATAAAAAAGAAAAAAAACTGAAATCTTTGCTCAACATTATAATTAACAAATTTTAACCCGAAAAACACATAAACGAACTTATTAACCTGCGACAAAAAAAAAAATAACAACACGACGGAGCAATTTATCAAAATTTAACTTAATTTCTTTGACAAACTTCAAAAGACACAATGAACGGAGAGAAACAAACTTTTTTTTCCAAAAAAAAAGGTAAAGGGAAAAAAATCTCGTCGAAATTTATGCTCGGTAGTTTCTTTTTCAATTTGCGTAGAGGGGGTGTTCGTTAAAAATTCAGAGGACAGCCCGGGAGGATATAGATTGGTCGGCCCTCACAGCCAGTGCCTTTTTTTCTTTTGTGAACTCCGTTTGTCTGTGAAATGTTTTGATTTCCATTTGGATGCTAAGTTCAGCAACACTGTGTGCATGCATTATTTGGTAGGCTGTGAGATTTCTGGCTAGAATTGGCTACCCTTCTTTACTTTGGTACAATTGGATGGAGTAAAAACTGAATAAAGCTGATGATAAGGTATTATCGTAATCTCTTGTTAGCATATCTGTGACAAACAGTTAAAACATGTGTGGCTCACTGTCGCAGTCATTATATCATCAACCGCACAGGTGACAGAGTATGCGATGCAGAATGGAAGGTGGGCCATTGTCTGTGGCGAGATGCCATATACGCACTTGAGATTTGAGCCGTTTTTTTTTCGATCTGTGTAGATTGTCTTTGCTCAATTGGGTTCGAAGTCTATTTAGAGATTTCCAAGGCCACGGTAACGCGTCTTTTGGATAACTATCATGCAACTTCGAGTTGTCTGCAGGTAACACCGATCCGTCTTCTAATCCTGGTCATTCAGGCATGGCATCTGTAAGGTCATTATGTAGCGATAGTGTACTTTCAAGAGCTGATGCAAAGATCTTATTCTTATTATGTCGACTTGAGTCTTATGTACCTCACTCATGCCTTGGTTCGAACACACATAGCATGGCAATAGTTTATTAGTATAGACTATTATTTTATTTATTCTACAAACAACTAGATCCAATAGATCTTATGTTAGTACTTAAACTCTACTACAGACAGGGTGGTTTTAATAAGATGCCTCATTATGGGGCTTTCGTCAGGCCCATCAGCCCAATAGCCTTCAGGAGGCTGTTGCTACTGTCCCGCAACCTAGTGAGAAGAGAAGCATTCTTTTTCCGCACTAAAGCTGAGAACCTATCTACTCTGGCTTGAGCAAACATTGCTGAAGCAGTGCAATATGATAAAAATATCCACGCAAAATATACTAGTATGATAAAATTATGGAAACTGTGTCGATTAAAGAGTAAAGTTAGGCCCTTTGTAACCACACGTTTTTCTTGCCCTGAAAAACTTCGGTTTATTCGGAGTATGTAGGCATGGTCGTCAGTGTTGTATGGATCACTATAGAAGGTGGTTGACAGACACGTTTTTTCTACGGCGCGGTTTAAACGCCGTAAAGAAACCGTGTCTCTAAAGGGCCTCAGTATTTTTTCCTACAACCCCTTACAGCACGCTCCCGTCACTCATCCTTATCGTTTTCGTGCCTAAGTCCAGTGCAAGCTATCGTCAAATTCAATGAGTAGCAGTCCCCGTCCACGTATCGGAGCGATAAATTACAGCAAACTGACGCGTCTGAATTATTTATTGCTCTTTTTATTTGAACGCAACATTTGTTTTCATTTTTATGAATAAAACAAGTGTTTCTTTTTGTTCATAAAAATAATAGGAAGTTTATTTATGAAGATGTCATTGTGTTGTTTGTATCTGTGTCGGAGATAGTTCTATATCAGACTGTCATCGTAGTGACGAAAAGATAAAAAAAGATGCTTGCTGTTATCTTGAAACAAGCGTTGCGTTACATTTTATTTAGGCTAGATCCAAGAAAAAGATATGTTAAAAGAACCAGGTAATATTCCAAGGCCCCTCATATCTATGAGAAGGAGCATCCTGTCTAACTTTTACAAAGAGCTTTACAATTCTCTATTGAATAGGTCTATTGTTTAAGTATTACTCAGAGTTCTATATATTAATATCTTTAGTGTAAACCGACATTACAGTAAAGAGAACTTCCAATTCTTGGAAAATCGTTTCAGGACACTAGTTGCTTGTAAGGTGCTTGCATCTCGATATATGGAAGGTTGACTTAATTCGTGGTAGGACAGGCAGTTCTCACAAGGGACGGTGTCGATCATGTTCTACTGATTCAGTTAGACATAATGCCGTCTATGATACCCTGGAGGAACATGCGTGTGTTATCAAATTCGGATAAATTATAGGAAATAGATTTGGTCGATTTGGAGTGATTATGTATGTCCTTATTGATGATGCTCTTCAGAAAGGCCAGGTGCTTAGTACTCGCGACTGGCGTGCGTGTATGACCAGATTTATGAACGTAAACGAAGCAAAGGAGTATGTAGGGTCACAGCAGCAAGTAGAGTTAGAAAGAATAAAAAAGAAAGAAAATACGTGTACCTATTTGCGGTAAACATGACGCAAAGAATGAACACAAACACAGAAAAGAACAAGTTGGGGGAAAATATGCGTTCTGTAGTTACTGCCTGCCCATTGGAAGTAGGCTTGAGTGTATATCTGTATGTATGTTTAAAGATAAAGATAAACATTTTATTTGTCAAACATGTGTAACATGGTACATGAATATGCACATATTGATGGAAACATAATTTGACCGGATTAACATGTTTTGCCTCCCTCGGCGTAAAAAATATAACGTATTTATAAAATATGTTATTTAAATTGACTATTATAAATTAATTGTCAGTTTCATATATAAAACTAGCTTTTTCCCGCGGCTTCGCTCGCGTGGATGTCGGAAAACCAAGGAAACGTACTACCGGGATAAAAAGTATTCTTTGTTCAGGTTATAAACTATCTGTCGCCTAATACAAATTCATATTAGTAGCGTAATGATTGTACTTTTTGTTAGGTTACTGTTCAGAAATAGTGCACGATGTCTAATGATAGAAATTGATGAATTGATAGAAATTGAGAGAAGAATTGTAGAGGAGCTTGAAACTAAGTATTAACAGCCGCACGGGTCGACCCATCAGGTTAAGCTACGGTTGCCGTGGATGGTCTGTGGATGGGTGACCATCTTGACATACCGAGACTCCTCCATGCCTCGGAAAGCATGTTAAGCCGTTGGTCCCGGCTGCCATTCATGGATCTTTGACAGTTGTTACGGGTCGTCAGAAGCCCGAAAGTCTGACAACCAGTCTTACCAAGGGGTATCGTATTACCCAGTAACTCGGTTGTGGAGGTCAGATAGGCAGTCGCTCCATGTAAAATAATGTTATTCAGCTGCATCCGGTTACACAGGAAGCCGACCCTAACATAATTGGGAAAAGGCTAGACAGATTAATTGTTTAATAATTGAAATACTATATCGTGAATTCATGAAACCCTAGTACTTTTTGTTAGGTTAGTTTAGATACTGCTCAGAAATTGTGCACGTGTCATGAACAGAATACCGTCTTGAACTTCGATTGCAGCGTCACCTATCGGGCCCAATTGTGAATAGCAAATTCCAAAAAATAGATGTCGTTGCGTGTATCTTGCTATAGGTCAGTGCGATGCAAATAAAATATTTCATCCCTTTTCACCCCGGTAGGGGTTGTTTCCGAAAAATATTGATACACGTTATTCTTTGTTTTCGGTTTTAAAGTATAAATACTGAATTTCGAATAAATCCGACCTCGCATAAAAAATCTTTCATACAAACTTTGACACCTCCAATCCCCATTTATTATTAAGATAAGTATTCGTACGAAGTACTCTCTATCGGCTTTAGCACCCTCAAAAACTACAAAAGCGACACCCATGACGAAAAATGAGAAATTTGTCGCAGCCGCCATCTTGGATTTACATTTAGACCTCCCTTTCGGCTTAAGCACATTAGAAAACTATGTAAACGACACCCATGTCGATTTTTTTTTTATATTTACATCCGCCATCTTGGATTTACTTTTTGACGTCACTATCGGCTTTAGCACCCTTGAAAACTACGAAAACGACACCAATGACGAAAAATAAAAAAGAATTCGCAGCCGCCATCTTGAATTTTCATTTTGACCTCACTATCGACTTTAGCACTATCTAAAACTACGAAAACGACACCCATGACGAAAAATTTAAAAATATTCACAGCCGCCATCTTGGATTTACTTTTTGACGTCACTATCGGCTTTAGCACCCTTGAAAACTACGAAAACGACACCAATGACGAAAAATAAAAAAGAATTCGCAGCCGCCATCTTGGATTTACATTTTGACCTCATTATCGGCTTTAGCACCATCGAAAACTACGAAAACGACTCCCATGACGAAAAATAAGAAAACTTTCGCAGCCGCCATCTTGGATTTACATTTTCACCTCACTATCGGCTTTAGCACTATCTAAAACTACGAAAACGACACCCATGACGAAAAATTAGTAAATCGCAGCCGTCATTAAAATATTTTAACCCTTTTCACCCCGTTAGGGGTTGTTTCCGAAAAACCTTGATACGCATTATTCTTTATTTTCGATTTTAAGTATAAATACTGAGTTTCGAGTTATTCGGACCTTGCGTAAAATTTTTTTCATACAAACTTTGACACCCCCCAATCCCCGTTTAGGGGGTAGCATAGAAATACTAAAAATTACAAACTTTATGATTTACTTAGATAAGTATTCGTACCAAGTTTCAAGTCTATTAACTCAAGGAATAAGATTTTGCATACAATCGAAATCCCCCCTTTTCACCCCCTTAAAAGTCGAATTTTCAAAAACCCCTTCTTAGTGCTCCCCTACATTATTAAAGGAAGCTGTGTGGAAAATTTCACGTTCCTAGTCCCAGTAGTTTCGGCTGTGCGTTGATATGTCAGTCAGTGAATCAGTTTCTTCTTTTATATAATAAAATAATATAGATTAGAAAGAAAAAAAGAAAGATAGACAGTACTGCTTTCAAAGAAACATTTGTATATTATTACAGTGATGTTTTTGCCTGTAAAAGCGTAAAATTATAGGTCTTAATGCAAGGTTAAGGAAATATAGATTAACGTAAAATTTTTGGAGATAGGGAGAGACCATAGAGAGGAGATTTGAGTCCCAGCAGTGGGAAACATTATAGGCTGATTACAATATGTTGCTTTAAAAACTGCTCACTCGGATAAGACCAGTGCCAAAGAGACGAAGAATTCTTTAACATGTAATTTCTCTCACGCATTTACCCTCAAAAACCACTAACAAAATAGCACAGTCTAACACAGAGGACTATCCTCACGCTTTGAACCCGAGCTAATTGCCGGAGCGACAGACAACCTGCCCCTGAGACTTGATCTATTCCAATTGAACTACCGAGTACCGCAATACGGGAACATTTTTAGTGGAATTCCAATCGCATACGGGCTACAACAAAAATGTTGACTCCCTAAAGGTTTTGTGCGTCAGATAGTAATCTATCTATTGGAAATGTGAGGTTTCAAAACGTAGGTTATTTATGAGAGGAAGAACTAACAGTGAAGCAATAGAGCTTACCAAAACCTGAGCTTGTTTCGGACTTTTCTAACTGAACAGACAGCTGTGCTGCTGGGGAGTTTGTTGCGCCAGTTCTTCTTCCCAGCTAAACATTAGAAAGTGGTGTAAGGCAGGCGTTTTTTTGGGAGACTGTCTTATGTAATTTTGACGTTCGAAAAGTGCTGATTCTCAGCCTAGTTTGAATAAATCACTTTTGAATTTTTCAAATTCTTCTCAGAGTAGTCAGATAAGAAACACCGAACTCTCTCATTTAAAACATACGCTATTTTTGAGGCAAAAGGAGTATGTATGTATGTATCGTAGTAGGTGGCGTTCTATAGTTTCTGGCTAATCCCAATGCGAAGAAGGCGTGAGTTTATGTTTGCATGTAAGTTATTTTTGACGCAGTTAATTGACTCAGGTGTGACTTTGCGGAAATCCATTATAAAATACAATAAACAACGTATATTTAGTAACCTACCACGTAAGTGTACACTCGTGACACTCACTTGTGTCACTGCATTCGGTGCTTGACGTGGCAACACGTCGTGCCTGGGTTCGCAACAAGTCAATCGTCATCCTGAGGATGCCTCGTTGAGAGCTGAAACACGTGTCGGTTTCTTACAGGGTTTTTTATACTCGTAGCTCAGGGTTCTTAAAAACAGTTAAGCGGATTGGGTTATTTTTGACATGTAAAAGTGTTTTTTGAACCAATTTACAGAAATCAATATCATGGTATAATTTTTCATCAAACTCCAATATTTTCCTTTAGTTAGTAAACCTCGATGGTCTGAGCTAAACTTTGGGTCCTGGGTTTGATCCGTGAGACGAGTAATGTTATTAAGTTTTTTTCTAAGAACTTAGGATCTTCTCAATAACGTGGACGTGGATACTCAATATCAAATCCCAAGTACTGACACTAGTTATACAGAGGACAATATGTTCAGTGTCACCCTTTGGAATTCCGCCAATGAGCATGTAAAGATGTCCACTTGCAGAGAGACGAGTGTTGAGTTTCTTTATGTCCAGTTAAAGCAATTCGCTAGCTTCAGCTTACCCCTTTGGAAGAAGAGGCGTGTTGATATTTTAATTTTCAAGATTTTACCGAATTACATCACAATTAGTAGGTATCCTTTTGTTTACAAAGCTACGAAATAATTTGTTGTAGACACAAAGAGATATTAAAAGAATTTATACTGCTTCCTTCACCGTATTATATCCTCACGGCAACTAATTGGTAGGGCGACAGACAGCCGGCCCGAGGGAGCATGTGTTACGTAGCCATGACGTCATGCGCAGCGACACGTATTACGAGAATGCGACACAGTGTACATATCAAGATATTGAATTAACGGTGTACAAACATACTGCTATCATGTTCACGGCTACTATTGAAGATTACTTACAAATAAATCACAAACATCTGACTAAGATGGCTCATTAAAAGTCTGTATTTAAGTGCAATACTTAGAAAACATTTAGAAGCTCTCTATTACAGTATCAGTAGTCAAACTGTAAACAGTATTAGTTGAATTTTAAACATTAGTAGGTAGATAAATTATGGTCATTTAGAAAAGCTAAAGGATATAGAAAAAAACACAGTCGGAAAAAAATTATGGTCTTTTTTATCTGTGCGACAAAACGTTTTCAAAACATAATGCCAGTATCTAATCCTCGTACGGTTAGGCAGAGGTTTACCTAATAGTACGCCTACATGCCATTTATATTTAATTCCAATGTATTAGGGGGCGAGCTTATTGCCATCAACCGAGCATAAATCCAGACTCCGGGCTGCTACTGAAGAATTCCAGTTGGCAAAGCCCAATAACACTGCCCGACCCGAGAAACGAACCCTGGACCTCATACTCGGCAGTAGCGCTCGCGACCACAAGATCAACGAGGCGATCAAACATAAAACCTTTCTGTTTTAGAGAAAACAATCCCATAACCAACAATGACAACAACTGACCTACATTTCAAACACTGACATCCACAAACTTTTCTATGAGCGAACAAAATTGATTTTTAAAGCTGGCTATGCGAAAAAATCTGGGCATAATGGACGCATGGCCGATCCAGCTAATCATGATAGATGACCATCACTGGTGAGCGAGGCAGATTGATAGCAGCACATCGAAAACATCGTGGCTATAGTTACGGCCATAAAATATGGTATTGGGGACAATGCTATGAATACGGGACGCTCTATGATTCGTGCATAAAGATTTTAACAAACATACCTAGGGGAAGTGTGACCATAATTTCAGAGTCACTGCATACAAACCCACCCAACGACAAACAATTTTTTTGAATCGCCACCTTTAAGGTCATGGCTCATTATAGCAGCACGGCTCCGTCACGGCAAATACCTTGTCATTCAAGTTAGGATTCTAAGTCAAATCCATTAAAGTCTATTTTACGATGGCTGTACAGAATAGTGGACGGCTCGCAGGCAGTTAGCGGCCCACGAGCCGTCATAGGTCAGGTCGACAGCGCGCTTCAAGCGAGGAGCCGGCTCGCCGGCGCCTCACTGTCCGCGGGGTGACGCCTCGCCGGCCGCACGGTAACGCCTTGCTTGTGAATAAACAATAAACTGTTACCTCGCCGGTGGCGTGCCGGCAGCGAGCGGTCGCCTTGCTGATGGCGCGTTGGCGACTAGCCGTCATCGCCTTACTTCCGGCGCGTTGGCGACTAGCCGTCGCCTTGCTTCCGGCGCGTTGGCGACTAGCAGTCGCCTGGCTTGCGGCGCGTTGACGACTAGATTTTACGAGGCGGTGCTGTTATAATGGGCGATGACCTTTATACGATTTTTCAGTGCCTACTTTCTGTAAAAAGTGAGCAAACCAGTAAACATTTTTATGCAATGAAACATGATTGCTATAGCTTGAGTGGATGACGAGAAATAATGGGGTGAATCACACTAGCCCCTAGAAAAGAAACTGCATTAGGACCACGACCGCTCCGACAAGAGTACTACAAAGAAAAAGAAGAACCTGATTCAATCTCAATCTTCCTAGCCTTTTTCCCAACAATCTTGGGGTCGGCTTCCAGTCTAACCGGATGCAGCTGAATACCAGTATTTTACATGGAGCGACTGCCTATCTGATCTCCACAAGTCAGTAACTGGGTAATACGATACCCCTTGGTAAGACTGGTGTCAGACTTTTGGGCGTCTGACGACTCGTAACGATTGTCAAAGATCCACGAATGACAGCCGGGACCAACGGCTTAACGTGCTTTCCTAGGCAAGGAGGAGTCTCGGTATGTAAAGATGGTCGCCCATCGACTGACCAGCCCCGGCAAGCGTATCTAGGCAAAGTGATGTATGTGAATGTAAAACCCCGTCTCCCCCAACAAAAATACAGGCAGTATTATAACATTTATGTATACATAAACAACCTATTAATGTTCCCACTGCTAGGATACAGGCCTCCTCTCTGTGAGAGGGAGTGGGCTGTAATCCACCACGCGGGCCCAGTGCGTGTTGGTAGATGTCACATGTCTTCGAATTTTTGGTTCTAAGATATGCCGGTTTCCTCTCGATGTTTTCCTTCACCGTTTTGAGAGCAGTAGTGATGAAATGATTTACCCAAAGTAAAGAAAGAAAGAAGAAAAGAAAGAAAATACATTTATTTAGCACAGACAAAAAGGCACACAGCACAACATAATTATAACACAAGTAAAAAAAAGAGAAAATAAAAAGGAATCAAATAAAAAGTGTAAAATAATAATAAAGCGCCTGCTTGGGTTCGAACCCACGACCTACAAGTCGTAAGTCGGGGCCGTTACCACTGGGACACCACTGCTTACAACATTTATGTAATATCAATAAAAACAATTTCTAACAACTAACCACATTACCCACAGTACCAAGCCAGATAAAAACGTCAAAGTATGAGTTGTCACGGTTCAGATCGGGGCTTATCTATCGGATCGAACCGGACCGGGCCTGTCGGAACCGGCGGCGACCGGATCGAACCGGATCCAACGTTCTGCTTTGATTGATAGCTTTTAATTTGATAGCTATCG
Source organism: Conistra vaccinii (assembly GCA_948150665.1). NCBI lineage: Eukaryota > Metazoa > Arthropoda > Insecta > Lepidoptera > Noctuidae > Conistra > Conistra vaccinii. Next base: position 3,492,810 of record OX411326.1, on the reverse strand, counting down.
TCGTTTATCGACTGTGTGCGATGAGAAACGTTATGTTAGGTACTCGTATTTGCAGTTTATTTTGATATTGGGTTAGTACTGTGGAATAGCAAGTAACATTTGGTAAATCATGCCAGAAAAAAAAAACTGGTTTTCCTAATACTATTTAACACTTTCGACTCCACCCAATTTTTAAAGAGCTCATTCGCCATGTCGCCATACATATTGGAAGTGAACCCTCCGGGAGGGTTGTTCCAGCCTTTTACATATTTTGTGAATATCCTATTTTGTACCAGTAACAAAAAAAAATAACAAAAAAAAGACGTGTGGCACTCGGGGACTGCCGCGGCAAAGCTATTGCATAGCATTTTTATCAACTTATGCAATTGTAAAATATTAACCCGAATTCAAGAAATAGCAATGATGACATTGACAGGAACTGTTATTCACATTTATAGTTTTTAAAACTTGACACAACGTAATGGGAACATCAAACTAATAAAAAGGTTTTAATTTAACTATTAATAGTCAAGGATCATTCGTCTAAGTAAATTTGAACTTTATTGTCAAACAGTTAAACATAATTTTCAATACAACACTCTCGTATCATTCGTCTAAGTAAATTTGAACTTTGTTGTCAAACAACTAAACATAATTTTCAATACAAAACACTCTTTCTTAGGTACTCGTATTTTCGTTACGGAATTTCTGGATTAGGTCTCCACGCTCAAGGCCCGCGAAAGAAGCTATGCAATAGCTTAAAAAATGCTTGCTTTTTAAAACCAACGCTTCTACTAATCAATCTTGTTAAAATTATGTATTCTGTGTTCGCTAAGAAAAACCTATATTTGAAATGAGCCCCCCGCGAGGGCTCCCGGCATCCCTAGGTGAACCCTCTAAGAGGGCTCCCGGCACCGAACGTGCTAATGTTTGTGAGGATGTTGGTTACTCAATCATGCAGTCATGGCTGGTCAAAACTATATCACTGTATCACAGTAGATATTTCTATCCGAGTACGTGCCTTAGTTTCATTAGAAAAAGAGCGAGATTGCGAGCAACGGCTAATTTTTTTGTCAAAGAATCTGCCCACAAAATTTTCCTCAACTACCTTCATAAAACCCCAAAATCTTTTTTCCTCAAATACTCCTGCTATGTAATACATACCTACCTGCCCCATAGATATTCAGTAGTCCCCTGTCCCCTAACGCACCATCAGATTCCCATTACTTCTCGCCTAGCCGACAATGTGTGACGTCACAACCGAACAGGATAGCCCGTGTCCCCTGGGCGTGGTGTCTGTCAACCTACCAATTAACAAGGTGGAATGAATCTCTAATAGTTTTCTGACGGGCATTTATAAGTGAGCACTGTGTCATTAGGTAAAATTAATGTACCTACCATCTAAATTGTTTGATACTGCAACAAAAGTAAAGTGATTCGAAATCTTTCTTTACGTGGACTGTTAAATAAATCATTTTGCTGTATTACGAAAGTGAAGCTACGATTGCTGCGGTTGGTTCGTGGGACCATTCATTACACATCGAGACCCCTTCGTGCCTAGTAAAGCACGTTAAGCCGTTGGTCCTGGCTGTCATTCGTAGATCGTTGACAGTCGTTACAGGTAGTCAGAAGTTCAGAAGTCTGACAACCAGTCTTACCAAGGGATATCGTGTTACCTAGTACCTGGGTTGTGGAGGTCAGATAGGCAGTCGCTCCATGTAAAATACTGGTATTCAGCTGCATCCGGTTAGACTGACCGACCCCAACATAGTTGGAAAAAGGCTAGGCAGATTGATTATATTGCAAAAAGACAAATTCGCATTTTCGCGATTTCAAGTTTGTTCTCATAGTACTGTTGACTGGTGCATAATGATGAGTACAATGACCCGTTAGTTTTCAGTTATTTTAGATACACCTTGCATAATTTCCTCCACATTTATAAAGCATAGCATCAATCAATCTTCCTAGCCTTTTCCCAACTATCTTGGGGTCGGCTTTCAGTCTTACCGGTTGCAGCTGAATACCAGTATTTTACATGAAGTGACTGCCTATCTGACCTCCACAACCCAGTAACTGGGTAATACGATACCCCTTGGTAAGACTAGTGTCAGACTTTCGGGCTTCTGACGACTCGTAACGACTGTCAAAGATCTACAAATGACAGCCGGGACCAACGGCTTAACGTGCTTTCCGAGGCACGGAGGAGTCTCGGTATTAAAAGATGGTCACCCATCCACTGACCAACCCCGGCAAGCGTAGCTTAACCTGATGGATCGACCCGTGTGGCTTGTTATTACTTAGCCACGAGCTCCTCCTTATAAAGCATAGCATAATCAGCCTATAATGTTCCCACTTCTGGGACACAGGACTCCCACAGAGCGGAGTCCGGAAGTAATAAAGCATGCACTTTTACAATAACTTGGTTACCCTATTTGTTTCGAAATGCTTGGCGACCACCTCAAAGGTTTCGCTATTCCTTTGAGTTGTACCATAGACTAGCAAGAACCCCGGCATAATAACGTATTGCCTTTGAGTGTTAGAGCACTTAAACCAATGCACTTACTGCCAAATACCCAGTACGCCCTTGATTCCTAGGAAGATGGAGGTTGTAGGTACTATCGTCTTCCTGTGGTATATCTATACATTCATACAAATGAATAAAATTGAAGTGTCTGTTTGTAATGTCAAAATAACAGCTTTTTACTAAATGCTTAATGAAAGTATAAACGACACTTTATGTATAACAAAAAATCAATTTTAAAAAATTGTCTGTCTGTTTGTTCCGGCTAATCTTCGAAATGGCTTTACAGATTTTGACAATATTGACGAGATTTCTCTGGCAGATAGCTGATGTTATAACGAGTATCTAAGGCTACTTTACTGTGTTATAATTATGTTGTACTGTGTGCCTTTTTGTCTGTGCTAAATAAATATATTTTCTTTTTTTCTTTCTTTCTTTCTACTTCAGAAAAAGCATTAGGGTCCATTAATAAAATACGTATCTATTCAGAATTAAAATGAGATTTGCAGCGTCACAAACTAAACCGCCCATGATCATATAGACAGGACGGCGGCTAGCCGCGAATCGGGCCACGGCCCTCCATTCAACCACCGCAGTTGAAAATTTTGTGGCGGTTAAGTGCGTATAGGTAATCATAAGCGGTTGCATATTAAAATGAAAAGCGGCTAGCCGCGCGGTTAACCGCTAGTGCGTGTGAGGCCGTAAAGAAATACACATAGAGTGACACAATGACACACTTCAAATCAAATAACGAATATGCAAGGTGCGGTGTGCGGCTCAAGGTTGCACCAAATGACAGTTCAGCCCAGCATGTGTCACGCTAATATACCTGAAGCTGATATCCTGCTAGATCCCTGCAGTGGCAAACGGACGTCGAGCAGATGAGATATTGGTGTAGTGACAAATTGTTATGCGCGGAGTGAAATTACGTAAGTATACCAAAAAAACCCGCAAACAATTTCAGTTTCATAAAATTTCCTGTTTGTTGAATGGAAATCTAGTGTTAAATATTTATTGGAAATGTCTTAGGCACGCGGCAGTACGGTGGCGACGCCCGCCGGTAGTTCGCTCCGATCGGCTAGTAATTTTTGCCTCTGTTAGGTGTGTTTAGGAATCGAACGGGGTAACCGGCATTTTATATTATAAATATTACTAGCTGCACCCCGCGGTTTCACCCTCATAAGTCCCGATCCCATTGGAATATAGAAATAAATGGTAGCCTATGTCCTTCTTCAGGTCATGGTCTATCCATATGCCAAATCTCATCCAAATCCGTCAGCCGTTTTAGCGTGAAAGCGTAATAAACAAATAAACATACTTTCGCATTATAATATTAGTTAAAATAAGAAAGAAAAATTAGTTTATTTGTCACAGAAATACGTCCATAAAAAAGATATAAACTCGAGTAGAACAAGAAAATAAAACACAATAGATTTAAATAATATTCACGAGCTCAAAACAGAAATAGTCGGAAGCTGCTGGCACGTCATGACTGTGACAAGAAAGCTACCACCTACATGGGATTTAAGCGTAACGGGTGAAATGTGGGTGTAGTATTGTTACACTTCTGTCTTACCCTACAGGTCATCAGGCGTGTTGTTAGGATGTTTATTTTAATCATTTTTCAGTCCATGTATTTCAATGTACGAACATGTCTTCTAAGGTACCTACGATTGAATATAACCACCTTACATGAAACGACTGCCCTCTGATCGACAACTCTATTACTGAGCAATACCAATATTCTAAGGTTCGACATCGTAACATGCTCCTCGGAACGAATAAGATCACAATATGTAGTGGTTTTTGTTAATTATAAGTCATCATTTCAGCCAAAAGATGTCTACTGCTAAACATAGGCCTCCCCCAAGCTCTGCGACTTCGACCAATTCTGTGCTTCCCGCATCCAGCGGATTTCTGCGGCCTTCACAAAGTCATCACTCCATCTTGTGGGAGGATTTCCTACGCTTCGTCGTAATTATAAGTAATAAGTGTCAATGTTAACCAGCTAATTTGGAAAAGAGAAAATATTTCTTCTCACACAAAGCAGGAACAAGCATTGAACACTTTTTACATCATTACGTGTTCATTTACTTATTAAACCTTTCAATCAATCTTTCCAGCCTTTTCCCAACTATGTTGGGGTCGGCTACCAGTCTAACCTGATGCACCTGAATACCAGTATTTTACATGGAGCGACTGCCTATCTGACCTCCACAAACCAGTAACTGGGTAGTAACCCCTTGGTAAGACCGGCGTCAGACTTTCCGGCTTCTGACGACTCGTAACGACAGTCAAAGATCCAAGAATGACAGCCGGGACCAATGGCTTAATTACTTTAGCCACGAGCTCCTCCTCTTACTTATTAAACCTTTACAAAATTTATTTTGTATTACCTAATAACGTATCCCAATACTTTATTACGTCAATTACAAGCCCAGTATATTGTAAAATTAGATTGTCAATACATATAACGTGTAAACCCACGTCTTTCCCGGCTTATCCATTCCTTTCATCTCCGTATATTAATAATGTAAATATCTACATGCTTACCTTCCCTTTTGTGGTAACCAGAAATATTTAATTGAGTGTTTAAATTGTACCTTCACATCGAAAGTGAATGCTTGACATTCTGATGGCTATGCCAAGCATGAGATTCGACATAAGTATCGCAAATTCTAAGGGGTCTTGTTTGATGTAATTTATTTTAATTATTTTGGCTTGGCGTTTTTAAATAACTCTTAGTTATTGGTGTGACCGTCGACTGCCAAGTCATACGTGTCGAGTTCGAACCCAAGGCACGCATCTCAGACTTTTTGGAGTCTCGGATAGTTATCACGTGCTTCAAAAACGATGAAGGAAAACATTGTGGGGAAACCAGCATGCCTGAGAAATATTTCTCGACGGCATGTTAAGCCAGGTGTCACATGGGCTGCATAGAAACTGTGACACCAGGTTAGGTTATTAGTCAGATCGGAAAAGAAAAGAAAGTTATTCGTAACTAGCAGATGAATCGGTGATCCTAGTTTAGGCATACAAATGATGATAAATGATTTGTTTTTAAACAAATATAAATTGTCTGTGTATACCTACCTAAAAAAGTTCTGAGATGAGCTACACGATTACTGATAAATGCGTGCACTAACTGGCTGTCCAGTCGAATCTGTGTGGTTTTTTCCTCAATAGACTATTTCAGACACTAATCTGCATGGTCTTCACATGGTCCAATCACGATTATGACATGTCTGAACTTTAATTAAACCTTGAGGTGTTCGTATAAACCTAATAAATATCATAGATCATTTATCGAACAAAGACTCAATAATATACAAATTACAAGATTTGCAAGGTGAGATCTCTGGTGTACGCAAATGTAATTAGTAAAAATCTTCAAGCAAACCAGTCAGCTACCATATTCTAATCCTCGCGAATCACCCAGAATGTACTGGCGTGAACAAAGCAGTTTGTTAGTGCAGTACTTTTGCCTTACACCGCGCCTCTCAAAACGTCGAGTGCTTTTTCATTTCCTGCCGCCAGGGGCGACGGTGTTTATTTTATTTTCGCTAATGCCCTCCAACCGGCGTTATACAATTAAATTGTTTTTGGGAGCTATTTTTTTTGTCTGCTACCTTGTTTTGGTTTTGAGCAATGTTTTTGTGATTTGTATGAGAAAGTAGGATTTAGGGTCAAAGTACTTACTTGTTTAAATGATAAATAAAATATAAGTAAAAATCTTTTTAAAAACAAGCTTGTAACTAAAAAGTACAATGTATGACATTAATTGGAGTAACTATAAACACATATGGCCACCTTCCGGCTCCATCATCAGACCTTGACCACCACCTAGAGTCAAAGCACTTGTTAATACATAGCAAATGAGTCCAAACAGTATGGTGCTATGTTGTTTGGTTGAGTTCCTATGGCCAACTTCTGGCTCCATCATCAGACCAGCACCATGGTAACATTTTTTCAAAATGTCTCGGTAGTTATATAAGTATGACAAGTTTCAGCTCAATCGGATGCTAGAAAGTGCTTGAAAAATGGATGACAATTGGAGTAACCGGAAACTCATACGAACAGAGCAAGCTAGTATAAAGCTTGTAATAATGTTATTTCGTAAGACTCTTTGAAACTTCTGGCGTTTTCTCACAGTTGGTCACAGCAACCAAGCTAAGATACCCCGATCAAAGTGGTTATAGGGAGTCGCAGTAACATAGCTAGGGCACCCCGAAAAAATAGGTTATGTTAAGTTAGAACTGTGACCAACCGCGCACAGGTTGAGCGAGCGCTACATTCAAGTTGGTCGCTGTTATTTCGTATTTTAGGACCCCAAAATGGTAATTAATAGAGGTTCACAAAAAGCAGTGTTTTCATTATAATAAAGTGTACAAACCACGGGTAAAAAAAACCCGTTGTACCTTCCAGGGACTACGGTTCCACGGGCAAAGAACGATATTTGAGAAAAGCAAAATGAAAATTATTTGAGGTTGGAGTAAATACAAGCCTAACAGATAATAATATAAATTACTACTAAGTACGCAGGAGTTCTACTACTATGTATTAAGTCTCAATTTACCTACTAACCAACTCACTCCACTAATAAAGCCACAAGCACACCTAAGACTAAAGCGATCAAATTAACGTCCGCCATAAATTAGTATTATCTCTATAATGATAATAAAATCGCGCATAAACTGTGGTCCGAAAACAAAGGGAGTTGTTCCTTTGTGTAGGTCTTGTGCACATGTGCGCAATGTCGTAGTAATTTGATCGTGTGTGCTGGGTCTAGAAGTACTGGAAGAGACTTACACACACATTCTATTAATGGTCAAATGTGAACTGTAAACCTCAAAAACTCAAAGCATTTATTTCAATTAAACCATTTACAGGCACTTTTGAATTGTCAAAGTGTCGGTCAGTTAGTCAGAAAGTTGAAGCTAGTCGCCCATTCCTAAAAGTAGATCTCTGTGGAGAAGAACGGGCAAGAAACTCCCAGGACACTCTTTTAAATAAAGATATTACAAAATCCTGGGTACATTATTCTTGTTGCTTCTATATGTGAGAACAATGTGAAAAAAAAAATTGAGACAATTCAAAGTATAAGATTTAAAATAAGCCTTGGCAGAAAAGAGATGACCAGTCTCAACCGACGGCGCCCGTTCACGAACATGACGCGTGGATCAGCACCATCCAGCTCAACCATTTTGTAGGGAACCGAATGATCCAACACACTCGCCACCATCGGCGAGACATTTAAGTAAGCATGACACCCACAACCACATCTGTTACATGCAGTACAAGGCCAAATTCAAGAAAGTCGGCCGACCTATTTACTTCGACATGACAATCTGATTTTTTTCAATCGATTTCAAACTGATTAAGAAGGCCACTTACAAGAAACCTGAAACGGATAGCAGAGAGAAAGAACTTAGACAAAAACATAAGAAACCAAAGAACGTTATACAGGTCGAATCCTGGGGCTGCTGCGGACATGGCACCCTTGGCAATCTGAACAGTCTGCAGATGCTTCTTGATCCCTTACAAACCATGTGTATCCCTAATGGCAACTCTCCCTAATTAGCTGCTCGCCCCGGCTTCGCACGGGTAGTACTAAGTACTTACTACGGCTACCTACCCTACCTTAGCTACCCGGATTTCTACGGCCGGGTAAGTTTAAATATAAATCCACGCATACACTGCACATCTAGCAACTACTTTACGACCGTGTACGACAATTCATTGCGACTATAATTTCTTGAGCATTGATAGTGCCACCATCAATTTTCGATGAGCCGCAGTGAAAACAGGCTAGGGCGGGATACTGTTTGAAAATTATAATTACAATTGATTTCACCCTGTTGTTTTAGGCCTGATGTAACTGTTTAATGGCCGAGGGTAATTTTATGTTGTAATAATTTAATTGAGTAATTATCTTCATAACTGTAATAAGATTGGTAATCTGTAGGAGAACAGCCTCACGGGTCAATCTTAAAGGTTAAACAACGCTTGCTGAGGTCGGCACGTGGATGGGTGATCAAGCTTTACGTACCGAGACCCCTCTGTGCCTCGGAAAGCACGTTAGCCGTGCCGTTAACCTTGGGTAACAAAGCCTTAATAATATCATAATACACTGAAATTCGCAACCCCAAAATAAATTATTTTAATCCATTCAAATATCATGAAAGATCTACTTAATAAAAATCTTAAATTTATTCATTCACTGACAGACAACGCACAGTGTCGCACAGGCTATGCCGCTGGGTACTATCACTCCCTTAAAGCTTTACACCCAGCTTCCAAACAACCTGTGCTTATCAAACATTAAACGTTTATTTGCTAGAGATACATTGTTTTGGTACAGATGTGATTTTATAACCGCTTTACAACTGGTCGATTATTACTCGTTAACTTGTAGAGCTTACTTAGCTGTGATAGTTTTCCTTTTAATTTCATTATATTATATACTACTGCCGTAAATTTTTCACATATCCAAAACCAACCCTTTAGCTGGTAGGGGAGACACTTGACTCTAACAAAAATCCTTTGTTCCCGTGGAGTTACACCATTTTATGATACACTGTAACCCACTGGGAAAAAAATTAGCGATTAGTAACACTGTAACTCAATGCCATATTTTTAAGCTATTGCAAAGCAAGCAAAAAAAATCAGCTGATCCATACATTTTGACCGCGTAGGTATTGCACTTTTCTATGAAATAGCAGATTTTTCAAAAAATAACCGACGAAAATTTCCAACGCTGGGGGGTTCAGAATCATGTACTGAATCCATGGTAATAGGCTTCGCGTCGATGTCCCTGACACCCTGTATATAATGGTTCCTTGTTGACTACGGAGCCCTAAAAAGAAGAATCAAGTTCACAACACATCCAAATTCAATATTCCATCCCAAAATCTAGGCACGTAAATAGGTACTTAAATAATTCTAACACCAAAGAAATCTGATAATCCAGGCCCAGCCTGCGTATCTAATTGAATCTTATTCTTGCAGATTTCATACAATGGCAATGTTTGTGAACGTCACCTCAGAGGCTAGTAGTAGCCGCATTTGTTCTGCATGAGACTAGACCCGGGTTCTGGAGAGAGGAAATTAATTTTGGAGGAGGTATTGCTGTTGAGAAAACCTACTGGGTTTAAAGACGACTTCGAGAACCGTTAGTTAATTTTTCTTCTTGATTACTGACGGAATAAAACCAGAGAATTGTAATTGTATGGCCAAAATTTACAATCATTACTGTATTTAACCTCAGGCAAGGGTTTTAAAATCTACCAGAATTTTGGCGGTAATGTTACAAGTTTCAACTCCCATGTAATAAGGGGCGAGTCTATTGAGAGAACAGCGACTGAATACTTTAATGAAAATATAAACACTATCCGTGGATCAAACCTAGGACAGCTCGCTCAGCAGTCGCGCTCTCGAATACTAGTTAAAAATAGTCTCCAAAACCAAACATCTTCGTAACTCTGCTCAAGTGATGTATAATGTATGTAAACCGAACGCAAGCAACCTTTGTTAAAAATAAAACATTCCGGTGGTCCGGGACGTATGTAATTCTATTATGAAGACGTACCTACTTATTAAACTTTCAGGCACACGATTTGGTTTGTACTTATTACTATTTGAGGATATCGTGGCTAAATGAACAAGCATCCGATGAAATTGCAGATACTAACGTCAAAGATTTAAATCGTTAGATTTGGCGTCAAAAGATGGCCGCGTTTCTGTTTCATTTTGACACTTCTGATACACACAATGACGCAGTGACTGGACTTGATTCTCAAGGAAACGCTATTATTATTGTGTGAGCTCACTCTTCTGAGTATGGATACTTTTTCGCGTGATCAGTACCTAAAGTGTGGAGAAATCTAACGATTTAAATCTTTGAGTAAGGTTCGTCCGTAAAGGCAAGAGAATGATGATGATGCAGGCACATCATTAATTGACAAAAAACGAAGATGTTCGAAAGCAATACGAAAGAGCTACTGCAGGCTGCAAGTGTCGACCTCAAGACGAGTTGCTACTTACACGGACAACTGTACGTCGCTTGCTCCCGCGTCACCAGTCCTGACTTTCTGTATATTTTGGCTGCTGAGACCAAAACTACAAACAAATATACAGTTTTATAAAAAGTGGCTGTTAATTTTGTATATTTTGGTGTCTTACGACTTCCAAAGAAAGAGAGAAGAAAGAAAGAAAATACGTTTATTTGCGAGAAACATGACGCAAAAAACACAAAACAAAAAAGAACAAGTTGGGGGAATATCCAAGCAAAACGGCTATCGCTCAGCATAACGCTGCGACCCCATGCAAGACAGAGCCCCAGCGCTGGTTTTCAGTGACAGCCGGCGTTGACGTTATGATCAGTCGACAGATATAAATAAGACATGAAAAATATTATTTCATAATTAATACTAGTGAAAACTAAAAATGTTACCACATTTATAGTACCAACAGTTTTTTTTTTATTTATTGCACGAATGTTGGCTTAACTAAACATTATTAAAATTAAATTAAACATTTATGTTAAATCTAAAAATAAGGGCCAATTTCACCAATGAAACTGAACGCGGTCAGCACATCGGTCGCGATCTCTGTCAGTGTCGGTAATCCCTAAGAATTATGACAGTGACAGCTTTTGAACGTGGTTTTTCACGGTTCATTAGTGTGGCTCTGTAGGCAAGGGCTCCGTATATGGATACAGAGTATTTACCCGCACAAACATTGATTCTACAATCACAGCTAATTCACTCGGCGGCATCAGCCAATGAATATCGTGAGATCGTTCCCTAGTACCTACTCAGTGTAAGGTAAGCAAACTTAAACCCACGACATTAACCGGCCGAGTCCCCCAAACGACCGCAGCTACCATGAGCTACCAGGTAATTTCTGATTCAGGTTGATTCCTTAGGACACTTTTTAATTGGTTTTTACTTTCGACACGATTGATTATTTCTTCAGGTAATTCATTAATTACTGTAAGTATAATCCATCGACTCGTACGTTTACCATAATTACTGAATAACTACCCCATTGGTCTCGTAGTCGCAAGCGCGACTTCTGAGCGTGGGCTTCTGGGTTCAATTCTCAGGTCAGGCAAAGTGTTATTGGGAATTTCTCAGTAACTGCCCGGAGTTTGGAAGTTGGTAGTGTGATACCCCCGTGCCTCGGAAAGCACGTTAAGCCGTTGGCCCTGCGCCTGATCTCTCTCAGGTCGTATCGAATTGCCGTCCCATCGGACTATGAGACTGAGAGAAGAGAGAGTGGACCAGTGTCTGCGCACACGCTTGTGCACTATAACATCTCCCACGCCGAAGGCAGGTCTCCGCCGAGATTGGTCGCCATGGTCGAAATTCGATCTGGAGGACTATTACTTGTAAAGACACGAGCTGGCGAAATTCTAAGAACGCCCCAAGTTTTCGTCTATAGCAACATGATATTTTAATAAACTAATATTGGAAAAACAATTTAATTGAAAAGCTGTAGGCACAAACAAATTGATTTTGCCTGAAATTGTCGAACAATGTTTCGATTAAACTTTAATTTATTTAGCAAAGCGTCTTCTGTTTTACGATATAACTTGATTAATTTCAAGATAAGATTAATTAGATTCCTATTATTTAATCTACCTACATAAGGTTTTAGGCCTACGTGAAGGTATTGGAAAATTACTTTGTACAGTTTGCTGAAAGATGAGAGCAGTGGTGGTCCAGTGGTATCGGCCCTGACTTACGAGTCTAGGTCGTGGGTGCGATCCCAAGCAGGCGCTTTACTTTGTGTAAATAGTTTCATCACCACTGCTCTCGGTGAGGGAAAACGTCGTGAGGAAACCGGCATGTCTCAGAACCAAAAATTCGAAGACATGTGACGTCTACCAGCACGAACTGGGCCCGTGTGGTGGATTAAGGCCCACTCCCTCTCACTGAGAGGAGGCCTGCTCCCAGCAGAACATTATAGGCTGATTATGACACTCTACCCTAAACCATCCATTCAACTCAAAACTTAGAATAATGGAACATAGTTTGCGCCACAGCTCTGCCACATCCTGCCCCCGTCCCTCGAGGTAGCCCCACTTTACAAGGTTATTGTAACATCTTCACTATCCCTCTGTGCACCAAAAATGCAGCCATAGTGACCTCTACGCTGCCACCAACGACGCTGTGGAATTGGCGAAGTTGGCCAACAAAATCAAATTCACTATCGTACCATCGACATGGCGAAGAACTCAAAACTTGCAAGATAACAAGAAGCAGACGTCACCAAGCATGGCAAGCCTTCATCAGCGTAATAACAGAACGACTATAATCTTAACTAAACCTAATCCCGAAATAAATCTCCTTTCTTAAGATACCGTACACACTGACGGCCGTATTCAGAGACTTCATTTAATCCACACTAATATTAAAAAGAGAAATCACTTGTATTTTTTTTTTTGTAATTAATGAACTCAAAAACTTCTGAACCGATTTTGAAAATTCTTGAAAGTTCACCAGTATACAGTATGTTAACTAACAGAGGGCGTTCCCGTTAACCCGCAATACTCGTAGTATAGCGTCCATACATGCTAGGAAAAATATTGACAGTGAAAAAAAATAAAGTTAAAAAAAAAAAAAAACAATAAAATTTTCTATTTTTTTTTTTAATTGATACCTAAATGTAACACTCTGTACACGCTCACTTGTCTTTCAACTTGGAAAGACAAGTGCAACAAGTACGCGTGTACAGAGTGTTTGTTTTACGTATGAAATTAATATTTTTCGTGAATATTTTATGATAAAAAAATAAAAACAGTTTATTTTTTTTCGATTTTAATATTTTTTCTTGCATGTATGGATGCTATACCATTGCGGGTTAACGGGAACGCCCTCTGTGAGTTAACATACTGTATTGCCACATTATCACTGAGTAACATAGTAGGCTATAATTTTAAAATCTATCACGCGGGCGAAGCCACTGGCGGAAGCTAGTAATTGATTAATCATTAACTTTTTTTAAGCGTATGTTGGTTGAAAAGGTAAATAATTCCTTAGGCTATGTTAACAAAATTGGAATGTTTCTAAACAGTCATATTTTTTTACGTAAAGCATTCTAATAAAATAAAATAACCGTATCGTAAATTCGAACGATTTTTTCTTCGAAAATACAACTATACTTTAGCATTTTTGCAACCAGTACAATTAGTATCACCCGTTATGAGCCAAGTCTTCATTATTATCTTCATCATCATTTCAGCCGAAAGACGTCTACTGCTATACATAGGCCTGCTCCAAGCCTCACCAGATCGACCGGTTCTGTGCTTCTCGGTACCAAACCGCCAATTTCCAATTAGAGTAAATAAGTAGGTTTTAAGTGCGAAACGAGTATTTTCAATTTTAATATCGCTCTAATTTACGTTAATATTTACTCCACACCCACTGGTTAATAAAATTTAATGATTGGTTTATTATTAGGTGACGTCTCTGAATGCGGCAGTGAGTCAGATATGACGCCAAGAATATAATTTTACGCCAAAAGTCGTTTTGCTGAGTTCGCCGAAACATGGCGGCGTCGCCGAAAAACAGTGAGTATCGCGAAGTTTGTCTGAATTAATTAATTTCGGTTGAGGATGGTGCAGCATTCTGATAGTGAAGGAGAAAGGACATAGATTATGAATAAATAGATGTAGAAGCGACTGTTGGCAATTGTTTTACTTCCTATTGTTATTCTATTCTGGCATGCTTGCAGGTGCCACAATTTTTTCATGAATTGATTTAACTAAAATAACAGAAAAGTTAATATATTCATGAAAAATAAAACTTTGGTAGGGAAGACAACTGTAGAGACCTGTAATGAATAGATAACTAGTAATCATTTATTATAAGTAAGTAAATCATTTATTATATACTAGTAAGTCCATCTTATAACATGCGTGTAAGTTGCGCAAATTATTTTTTACTCTTTGGATTCCTACAATTTTGCGGAATCAATTCAACAAAAAATATTGTATGCCTGTAACTATTAATCATGTTAACGCTAGATTCCAAGAAAAACAAATAGTCTCTAAAAGAGTATATTAATTCAATAGTTACATTACGGCCATTTAAAAAAAAATATTTTTCCTAGAATCTATGAAACCCACTTAAAGAATGTTTGCCAACGTATAATCTATTTAACTTGTGACAAACTAGATTCTATTTTAAAAACCAAGTTCGGCGAATGACTTTTTAAATTGGTCAACAAGCTTTTTATCACAAAGATTTATAATGACAGAGAACATTTAACTTAATGGAGGGCATTTGCGAATAATTGAACAGTAAAAAATATAGTTGAGAATAAAAAATAAATTAGCGGACCCGAATAATTTAAGCTTTCGAATAAAACATTGAACCACACGAATAATAAATATTTATTTGATCGTGGATAGTAGCTACTTATTTATTTGATTTTAAATTCATGCTAATTTTATAATAAAAATTCAAAAACTCTACCTTCAATCAATCTTCCTAGCCTTTTCCCAACTAGCTGAGGGTCGGCTTCCAGTCTAACCGGATGCAGCTGAATACCAGCATTTCACATGGAGTAACCCAGTAACTGGGTAATACGATACCCCTTGGTAAGACTGGTGTCAGACTTTCGGGGTTCTGACGACTCGTAAGGACTGTCAAAGGTCCACGAATGACAGCTGGGACCAACGGGTTAACGTGCTTTCAGAACGTGCGGTACGGAGGAGTCTCGGTATGTGAAGATGGTCACTCATCCACTGACCAACCCCGGCAAGCGTAGCTTAACCTGATGAATCGACCCGTGCGGCTTGTTATTACTTAGCCACGAGCTCCTCAAAAACTCTGCATTGTTCTTAACAATTAGTCTCCAAGAATCAACGAAGCATTAGGTACAATATTCGGCAGCCGTGTTGACAACTCTGTGCCAATGACTAAGCCTCTGCAAAGTGTCCACATTACTCTTTAAGTGAACCCGTAAGGATAAGTGCTCAACATTCACTATTCAGCAAATAAAAGAGCCATTTTCCTTGGATCTGACCGGGTAATGGAAAAACAGAGGACGGTGATCCAACGCGAAAACTGTGGACCTAAAATTCGTTCGATAGCATTTTTGGGATGGTTTGTACGCACTTAGCGTCAAAAAAATTCATATCCTCATTTAAAACTTTTTAGTTAATTTTATTCAATAAGCATGCAATTTCAGAAAAACATCAAAACTTTGAGCAATGCAGAAGGATACTTGATCATTTTATCAAAAAACAAAATAGACTTAAAGAAAAAAAATATAAACAACTGTATTTCGAAATAATAATACCAAACTTAATTTCCATGTCCCTGTTACCGTAGCCAGCCTTCAAAGCACCTCGACTATAGTAAAATTTTATTGTATAGTTTAAAAATTATATTGTTATACAATGTGGAGACTACCATACAAAAAAAAAAAAAATACTGGTACTACTAATGCTTAAGAGTATTTTGGAACTGTTAAATAAATCCTAGCTTCGAAATAAAAAAATGAGTTTTCCACACACATTAAATGTAATGTATGCCGATCCACCCTAAGCCTTTAAATTCCGTTTATCCAACTAGGCCTTGGGTGAATTCTCGGGCATACATTTCAGAATATCCACCTTAGGGTGGATTTTTGGGGTGGATAAACGGAATAGCCCGAGCCGACTATGGATTTTGCCGAGCTATAATGACTTTTGAATTTTTGTATACAGAATGGGAACGTCATTATGGACACGCCGTTTAATTTTTTGTTGTATTGTCGTCTCCACCTTGTATAAAACAAAACCAGATATCCCAAACCCAAAATTGCGCCAAGTCCGCACACCCACAGGTCCCGGATCCCCCGCTTCGAGTGTTCGCCAGAGATAAATGTGGTTAGACGTATAATTTGTACTATTTATCCAGCAGTTAACAATTATTCGGTCAGCCGGCTTAATTTATTCCAGTCTGAAACCACTATTTATATGTCCACCTTTTTTTTACCACCCATCGCGTTTAAGGGTTAACCGATTTTTTGTGGTCATTCGCTAACTTAGTGGCAAATCTGATAAGGGTTTAATTTTGCATGATACACGAATAAAGTACTGTTGTAAATAATGGCTTTAAATTTTATGTACGCTCTTATTTATTTTATTCGAGACATAGATAAGAAAACAATCATATTCATATTCATGTATTAATATACAAAATATGCGAAATGTTAATTTAATCTATGCATATTATAAATTGAAGTCGCTTTTCGAGTCTAGGTAGGTATGTGGCTTAAGTGGTGTTTCGATATTTTTAAATATTATTATTTTATCTTGTAGCGATTCGCACGAAGTTTATTCATTTGTAGGCGAATCAATTTCTGGAGTAATCGATTCGCCTACAAATAAATTAAATTTGTGTGAATGAAACCAAGAAAAAAATATATCTAAAAGTGGTGATTCGCCCGTTTCGGGCGAGTAAATTCGAGCGAATCACCAACCGCGTTGATCTACTGATGTTGTGAAACTACGCTACGTTTTTGATGCGGTCCCCACGGTTTAGTTAGAGGATGTATTCCGAATGGTTTATATGTATAAAAATAGAGATATAGAAATCTCGATGATTATAAATAATCAATTCATAAAAACCGTGCGTATCACAAAAAAATAATACCTATTCACAACATTCCATTTTTAATGTTCCTCGCGGGAAACGGTCTCAGTTCTAGGAGTTTCAATAACAACAAAAGCCGTCATTACAATGGGTACCTACATGAAGCACATTTCTTCAGATTTTAATAACGTCCCATGCATATTCCCATGACCCAAACAAAATCTCAACGACCTTGTTATCGGGCCTTTTCACAGATTTCCCGCCCACCTTCGAACCACTAAATTGATAGTACAGAAGGTCGGCTCCATACGATCAGCTGAAACACACGCACAAAATATTTTGTTCAATTAAAACTATTATTTTTCTCTTGTTTTTATTTTTTTATTGTTTTTCTAGGAACTTCACGTATACCCACTTCACGTAGGTACAGTGAGTGCAAACGCACTCAGAAAATATAGAAAAATACAATTATATAAAATTATTATTGTTCTCTTATTTATATTTTTTTTAATAAGTTTATTTTTTTTTATATGTTTAGGTACTTCACGTAATACATCCACTTCAGGTACAGTAAGTGCACTCGCATACTTTTATTTTGTACAATTAAAATTATTATTGTTCTCTTATTTTACACGACTCGTAATGCGAAGCATTAGAGTGTGCTCTACGATCGAAAATTATTTTTTGCCCCATTTCTGCAACTGTTTTTATTGTTACACTCCTGCTAGTACACAGAACCTACTTAATGTATATACCATTGTATAGATGATTAAATGGAGATTAATACTGTAATTTTTACCAATTGATTTAATGCAGCAGAAATGAAAAAAACATCAAAATAGTTGAAAAAAAAATCCTGTCCGTCAATTTATGAAGCTTGAAAACATTGTAGCTTGCGATAAAATGAAATAATTGAGTCAATTTTTTTTTAATACATTGGTTTCAGCCATAGAAGGAACCCTATTGAAAATGGCTCTTTTATTCAAAGCAGTTTAATTATAATTAATAAAATACTAACTAAAATATAATATCTTTATCTAAATATTTTCAACCTTGACTTAACGTGTTGCCTAGCAACCCACAACGTAAATATCTAAATAAATAGTTTTTGACATTACGTAAGTAAAGTTTTACGTAACTGATGGGTAAAACAGCAGTCAAAACATACTTCATGAAAAGTGATAAATTGTTAATTTTTGTTAGAAACTATGTTTTGAATTTCTTTTTCGTTTATGAATGTGTGTTATGAGGCGTGCACTTTTGGAATTTCCAAACTATTCTATTATTTTTGTTTTTTTAATATATTTATATATTATGTTCTAATTCAAATCTGCGCCCTCCGGTTGTCGTTGAAAATCAGCCCTGTGGTTGTTTGGGATGACACACATATTTTCCCCATGGTTTTTTGTGCCTTATTTTGACTGTAATGCGTCAAATTAGGCGCAAATATTTTTTTAATATTTTTACTTCCTTTTCTTTTACTCGCAACTGGCATTCGTTTGAGACAGTTTGAATTACTGAGCGTACGCGTCCATTTGTGCGTGCTCCTGTTGTATAGAGCTGGCCTTCTGTATTTCTCTAGGTTATATTCGAACTGCCTTTAGAGAGAACAATGTTTGGCCCGTCGAAAAAATGCCGAAGTAAGCTCGGCCCCTTCTATTAAAAATAAAAACGTTGGGCCAATTTGGCTGCTAATCAAAGGGAGCTGAGCGAGCGATCTTACGATAGCCACTGTTTGTGTAGCAGTGAGAATGCTTGAGGGCTGTGACGTCATATTTGAGGGGTTATAATATATTTGTATTTATTATAACCCCTAATATATATATTGTATAATATTTGTATTTATATTTATATATAATTACGTGTATATATTATATTTATAGTTTTTAAAATTTAAATAAATATACTTATTCCTCAATTCTCGCTATCGCACCTACCACTGTTTGTCTCTGCACCACCCAAAGGTTGACTGGTAGAAAATGCCTATGGCATTAAGTCCGCCTCTGTACATTTGTGTGCTTGAAGTATTAAATAAATATAATGCAGAGTGATGTTAATTGAATAGTATAGGTTAAAGTATGAATTATGCTGTTTTGGTTACAGGTTATCAGAAACTGGTGTAAAATATCTTGAAACAATAGTTTAAATATGATGATAATCTAATATTCGCGTGTACGTAATTCTCTTCTTGGGAAGAACACATATAACATAACATCACGCCTATATATTTCCCAAAGGGTTGGGCAGAAGTGACCTATATTACACCCACGTTACATTTCCCCAGTTATGTTTAAGTCCCATGTAAAAGGGGGCGAGCCTGTTGCCATCAATCTGGCAAAAACTCACGACGCACTAGACTCAGATCTGCTACTGACAAATTCCAGGTGGAAAAACCCAATAACACTTTGCCCGGCCAGGGAATCGAATCCAGGATCTCATGCTCAGCAGTACCACTAAACCAACGAGGCAGTCTTGGAAAGAAAGAATATGATAATTATCCCTGGTTGGTTTTCGGTGTCGAATACGTAGCCAGAGCGTTCTTTGCCTGTCAATCAAAATCAATCTGCCTAGCCTTTTCCCAACTATGTTGGGGTCGGATTCCAGTCTAACCGGATGAAGCTGAATACAAATATTTAACATGGAGCGACTGCCTATCTGATCTCCACAACCCAATAACTGGGTAATACGATAACCCTTGGTAAGACTGGTGTCAGACTTTCGGGCTTCTGACAACTCGTAACGACTGTCAAAGTTCCAAGAATGACTGCCGGGACCAACGGCTTAACGTTCTTTCTAAGGCATGGAGGAGTCTCGGTATTTAAAGATGGTCACCCATCCACTGGCCCCGGCAAGCGTAGCTTAACCTGATGGATCAACTCGTGCGGCTGTTATTATTTAGCCACGAGCTTCGACATTCTTTGTCTGTCAATAATGGCTAAAATTGTTGATATGTCATCTTTAAGGCTTGATATGTTATCTTAACGTCCTGCGTGTGCAATATAACAACGCCTTCAGGATGCTGTTGCGGCTGCCGTGGCGTTGTAGTGCGTCAGGCATGTTTGCGGAAGCACATACGGATGGCTTTCATGCCATTATGCGCAAGAAAGCTGCATCCTTACTACAACGTTTACGTAACAGTCGGAATAGCATCCTGAAAATGATTCCAATAAAATTAAGCCAGTTGTTTTAAAACGGATTATATTATTCCAATTATCACCAATCCAATCAAATACCAGGCAAGGCAGGAGCACTTTGTTGTATCAACCTATCGCGAACCCGATCCGTGAGGAAGTGAACGAACATTCATAGAGAGATGGCTACCGAGAGCGCATGCTAGTGATGTTCGTATTCATAAAGTATTTGCTATTTAGTAACATTTAGTGTTGGGATTCCAACAACTAACATTACTAACATAGCAGGTAAGCACAAATTGTTACTAACTAATTACTAACAATCTATGGACTGTAACGTCTAAAAAATTTTTTTTTTTTTTTTATCATGACAAAACATCGTATTGACCAATCAATCAATATTGAATCTTTACTTGGTAGTATTTACTCAATCTTTCATTCATCAAGACACTTGCTCTTCACTCCCATAAAATAATACACAAAAGGTTTCCCAGAAACAGGTCCCTACAAAACTCATTGGAACTCGAAGTTTATAATATACAGGGCGAGTGAAATGGCTCGATACTGGAGAGTCCTCCAAAGTCCTCCATGGGCCTTCAGAGTCCTCCAAGGTTCTCGGCCTCTGCTCGGCTGAAGGACCATTGATGTTGCGCCACGATTAGCGGTAAGTGAAGGCTGCTGTTCGTCTTGTGTGCCTAAGATTTGAATGGGGGGTGAATATGTATGGGCACTGTTTTGTGGGGGGTTAAGTGGCCATATTAGGAGCTTGGTGCCATATTAGGCCGTTTATTGGTACCTAAGAGAACCGGTTCATCTGTAACTCACGACCCTCCTACCTCAGACACATTTCTCTATTTAAGGTTGTGCATTTTATTAACCAGAGCCTCTAATATAATTTTTAAATAAATAAAAATTAATGATTATGACCATATTTTGCATTGTTCTTATGGTGCGAAAGAAGTGTGGTAATATTGAGGCAATAATACTATCAAAGTTAATAATTCATTAATGATGTAGGTATACTAATATTTTTTAACTATATAATTTCAAAGAGTGTCCATGGAGTTTCTTGTTCGTTCTTCTCCATAGGAACCTAGACCTACTACGCTTTGTAATGCGTAACTAGCTTCATTTTCTCCTTTACAATTCAAAAGTGCCCATAAATGGTTTAATTGAAATAAATGCTTTGAGAATCCAGTGTTATTTCACTAAACCCAGATTCAAATGCAACTTTTCAATGTTACTCCATTTTTATTCGCTTCGCGTCCATCAGGCTTCGATAATGTTGCTATAATTTTGCACGCGTAGTCTAATCGCTATTAATTAGGTAACTCTAATTAAATAAATTATTATTTCAACTGTCTAAAGTTTGCGAAATCCTCTGATCTCTCTAAAGTCTATCAGTAAATTATTTATTGTCATCTTTGAGACCCATTATTAGATGACTAAAACAATACTTTCCATTATATTGACGTGACATTTAAACAACACAAAACCGAATAGACTTCGTAAAATCGAGGTAAGATTTCATTAAAACAATACTCCGGCGAAAATTATTGTTTTACTCCATTTCTTAGTAAATATTCGACTTGAAACTTGATTTGACCTATCAACTTTCGTATTTAATTTCCCTTTTAGTGGCTCAGAAAAAGCTAAAGCGTCTAAAGGTCAGAACGGAATCAAACGAGGCAATTCACTCACCGCCGTATAAGGCTGGCTACACTCGATGCCACATTACAATATGGAGACTAAACGGTGGATATCGGATATAATTGCGCATTATTGTAAGAGCTACATGTTCAGCCACTTCTTAGGATAAATAAAAATGTGTTTGATGAATGTTCGGGTACAATGCTCCCTGATTTTTGAAGGTCAAATGTTTTCTTCTTAAAACAAGCGTAGGCGGTGGCAAAGCAATACAATATAGGAGCCAAGGGTGCAATATTTATCGAATTTAGCATAGCATTATATTAATACAAAGTAAATAATATAACCGTTTGAAATATTACGCTCTCATTTGATTGCTCAGTGCAATAAGTCCCGTCTGGAGAGTACAATGGCTCCAATTTATATTTATTTTACATACAATTTTACCGCGCCATTCAATAAAAAATAACGATTTTGGATCAGATATTAAAGAAAAGCAGCGATTACTCCCACCTATTTCATTTAATATGGCTTAGACCAGTATTTATCAACGTGTGGGTCGCGACCCCCTGGGGCGTCGCGTAACCTCTACAGGGGGGTCGCGAGGCCTCAATAAAATAAAAATAAAAGCATAAAAATATTTTTTTTAAGTTTTTGTTGCTTTAGATCATTTCCAGCAGATTTTCTTTTGGGTTGGTTCCCAAACTTGCCTCATCTATAGTTGCAAACTTAAAAACGTAATTACTCTACTAGGAAATTCCTCGTAGACATGAATAACCCTCATAAATCCACCAGTTATCCACATACAATTTACCTAAAATATACTTAGGATTTAATTAGGAGGCGAGTGCGATACGTTGTCCCCACAAATCAATCGTATCGCTTTTCTGTGGAGGCGTTTGGCGATGTAATGTATATAATATGTCTGTTAATTATGTAATTAGCTGATACGTCATTACAAAAAATAATAAAAATGTTGTTCGTATTTGATATTTCTATTATAATAAAATACAGATTATAAACAGTGTAGGCTAAGGGGTCGCGATTTTTTTTTTCACTATGCTTAAAAGGGGTTGCGTCAAGAAAAAGGTTGAAAAACACTGGCTTAGACTATAGAAGGAGTGCGAACTGTAAGAATCCAATCTAATTATACCGCGTGGGCCACATTAAGTGTGCATTACTTTGAAAGCTACAAGCCCAAACACTTTCTTGTGGCGAATAAAAATCTATTCGGTATTGGATTTCCAATGTTAATTAGTATTGGGATCAGGGTATAGAGGTAACTAATAAAGAGTTTTTGGGCTAGTTAAAAAAGAAAGAGTTTTTTTCACATAATCTGCTGAAAACAGGACATTTCAAGGGTGAGTATTTTAAGATTTTAAAAATATTTTTTTATTATTTATTAAAAAGAACTAGGTTCTTAATAATTAATTACAATCTAGCCTATAAGACTAATAAGCAATTATTTTTTTTACACAAAAATGTAATGAAGACTGATACCTTCCTACGTATCAGTTCTTTCACAGTTACCTCTGATTTTGCATCATAGTGACCTTTGAAGTTATTTTGGAATGCAAAAAAAGTATTGAATATTGCGTAAAATAACTGTAAAAGAACTCCCCGTCTAAAAAAAAAACAAAATAACATATTGTTTTGTAAGATTTTTTTTAAACTCACTAAGACACTAAACATCGGTGAAATGAACTGTCAATAGTGTCAAACTCTAGCATGGTAGAATGACAGCAGACTTCAAGCTCATTTCACGTAAGTTTTACCGGTAACTTTTTTTAACAGAATAAACCGGCTGTTTAAAAAAAAACTAGCCAAGTGCGTGTCTGACCACGCACAAAAAAGGCGCTACAAATAAACGATTTGTGCTGTGAGACCTTACTCCTTGCTTTTCATGATTCTAGGTCAACGGGAAGTACCCTGGTTTTGATTTACTTGCGGCTGCATTTTTGTATTACGTTAACTTAGCAGGTAGATTTTTTTAGAGGTCCAGGGGACCGTAGAACTGCGTATTTGATATTAATTGCAACTTGATACCTCCGTCCGCGCGTTCCTGAGAAAAAGGGTATTGACTGACTGACGGACAGACATAGAAGGACAACGAAGTGATCCTATAAGGGTTCCGTTATTTTCATTTGAGTTACGGAACCCTAAAAATACTGGAATCCATCTTTTATATTATTTTTTTAGCTCGAAACCTTTTCCCAAAATCTTTAAACCAGCACGCTTATCATAACAAGCCTGGAGTACGAGTAGGCTGACGTGCAAACACCGTATTTACGTTCGGCCCACACTCAATAAGCTTCGGCAGTAATCGGCTCTTTCCGTCGACCAATAACGTTTCACGAGCGGTCTAAGTAACTACCCTTGTATTGTTGTGTTATGAGCTAAGGTTGAGAGTTTATCTTGGAAGAAATCTGGATTTTCGCTTATATTTGTATAAAACTTTAACATAGGTACACGATTTTTTGAAAAGGCTCAAGAATTGACACGTTATGTGTTTTGAAAACACATTCAATCTTTCCAATACGAAAAACGATTCTGAGTTTCAAAATACTGCTGACGATCTAGCTATAAAACTATACTGGAAGAGCAGTGGTGGCCCAGTGATAACGGCCGCAACTTACGATTTCGTAGGTTCGGACCCAGACAGGCGCTTTACTTTGTGTAAATTCTTTCATTAGCACTGCTCTCAATGAAAACATACTGAGGATACCGGCATGTCCTAGAATCAAATATTCCAATACATGTGACATCGACCAATCCGCACTGGGCCTGCGTGGTGAGACTGAAAACTGAAACTTGATTTGACCTATCTACTTTCTTATTAAATTTCGCTTTTAGATACGAGACTTACGAGTGGTTGATTACAGGTTCGAACTAAGGCAGGCGCTTTACTTTGTGTAAATTCTTTCATCACCACTGCTCTCAAAACGGTGAAGGAAAACATCGTGAGGAAACCGGCATGTCCTAGAACCAAAAATTCGAAGACATGTGACATCTACCAACCAGCACTGGGCCCGCGTGGTAGATTACGGCCCGCTCCCTCTTACCGAGAGGAGGCCTGTGTCCCAGCAGTGAGAACATTATCTACGGCTAATTATGCTATCAAAATTGTTTGGATGTGAAAAACTCCCCGTATTTGTGACATTAAGTTGCGTATGAACTTTCGGGGTAGGCTAAGATAAAAATGTTGACATAAAAGGATACCTATATAGAAAATACAAATACAGAATAACAGAATCCTACAGAATTATCACTTGCTTCAAAAACGGTGAAGGAAAACATCGTGAGGAAACCGGTATGACTGAGAGATATTTCTCGACAGCATGTGAAAACAAGTCATGGACGGCTTTAAAGCTCTGACACCAAGTTACTCACTAACCACACGTAAAGAATAGTAGTAGTAATAGTAATAGTCCATTTATTTGTGAGAATATAGTTACAGAGATGTTACATAGTTTTAAGT
Source organism: Conistra vaccinii (assembly GCA_948150665.1). NCBI lineage: Eukaryota > Metazoa > Arthropoda > Insecta > Lepidoptera > Noctuidae > Conistra > Conistra vaccinii. The sequence continues at coordinate 3,467,463 of OX411326.1, read as the reverse complement.
AAGTACATAATATTCCGCCGTATATTGTTCAAATACGTTGTCAAGGTTTTTGGTTCGTTTATGATCGATCACACATTGAATAGATATTGAATTAAATAAATAGGGATAACATTCAAATAGCAAATTAGTCAAATATTAGATATATAAATGTCAAAAAGATTTAGTTAAGTCAAAGAGATAGAGATGCGAATAATATTATGATTATTGCACGACTCGTAATGCGAAGCATTAGGCTGCCTGTCCACTGGAGCGGAGAAGAGAAAAGAGGAGCGGAGATGTGTCAATATTAACCAATACAATCTTGACTCAGGATCACTGATCTAAACTCAGGGGCGGAGTCAAGATTCTATTGGTTAATATTGACACATCTCCGCTCCTCTTTTCTCCTCTCCGCTCCAGTGGACAGGCAGCCTTAGAGTGTGCTCTACGATCGAAAAATATTTTTTGCCCCATTTCTGCAACTGTTTTTATTGTTTCACTGCTGGTAGTACACAGAACCTACTTAATTTATATACCATTGTATAGATGATTAAATGGAGATTAATACTGTACTTTTTAACAATTTATTTAATGCAGCAGAAATGGAAAAAGCATCAAAATAGTTGAAAAAAATTTCCTGTCCGTCAATTTATGATCCCTGAAAACATTGTAGCTTGCGATAAAATCAATTAATTGAGTCAATTTTTTTTTTATACATTCGTTTCAGCCGTAGAAGGAACCCTATTGAAAATTGCTCTTTTATTCATAGTAGTTTAATTATAATTAATAAAATACTAACTAAAATATAATATCAATATCTAAATATTTTCAACCTTGATCCGGTGCCGTTGCCTAGCAACTGCCAACGTAAATGTCTTTGTCAGTCGTTGACATTACGACTTCATGAAAAGTGATAAATTGTTCATTTTTAAACTATGTTTTGAATTTCTTTTTCGTTTATGAATGAGTGATAAGTATGAGGCGTGCACTTTTGGATTTTCCAAACTATTTTCTAATATTTATGTCAACTTATCAATATATATTATATTCATAAAATCATTAGTCGAGTAGTAGCATTTACTTAAAGAGATAATTGAATAATTTACATTTAACGGGGTTAGGGTTTGTTTGTGACGCTTTAACGCTAAAACGGTTGAACGGATTTGGATGACACATGACACATGGGTAGACCATGACTAGTGTTAAAACATAGGATACCTTTTATCCCCGTAGTACATTCCCGTGGGATAATTTCCGACCTCTACGCGAGCGAAACTGCGGGTAAAATCCGTAGTATACCCAAATAAATATACATAACATAAATAATCAGCCTATTAATGTTCCCACTGCTGGGACACAGGCCTCCTCTCTGTGAGAGGGATCGGGCCGTAATATCTACCACGTGGGTCCAGTGCGGTTTGGTAGATGTCACATGTCTTCGAATTTTTGGTTCTAGGACCTGCCGGTTTCCTTCACCGTTTTGAGAGCAGTGCGATGGTGATGAAATTATTTACACAAAGTAAAGCGCCTGCTTGGGTTCGAACCCACGACCTACAACTCGTAAGTCGGGGCCGATACCACTAGGCCACCACTACTCTCTAAATAAATATAATAATGATGAAATTAATATCATTTCATTTCAGATTCTCTTACACATAAATTAAGCATAATATAATAATAAAACATAGGTAGATGGAATTATACGCCATTTTCTTTCAAGCTTTCCGAGTAATTACTTCTTCTTCATAAAATTTCTCATAAAGCCTTATAGAGACGATTCGTTGGTTAAACGTTTAATTAACTAAGTAAGAATTAGAGGCAGGCCCGAAAATATGTGGGTCATAGCATGAAGGGGGACATCGTTGGCAGGAAATATGTTCAGGCTTTCATCAAAGGTGTATTTCTTTGTACACAAAAATAGTAAGTAAATCGATATAATAGGCTAGATTGAATGTAAAGACGCCAGCTCATCAAGTTACTACAATCTGTCAAACTTTAATAGATTTTGAACTTTATCGCTAAAGTATAAGGTTATTGATTTATTTAATACTTTAAGCACAAAAATGTACAGAGGCGGACTTAAAGCCATAGGCAATAGGCAATGTTCAATGTTGATTGGGAAAATTTGACAGATTGGACTAGGTTGATGTGCTGGCGTCTGTACTATCAATGAGGTAGGCAGAGTTATTCGAAATATGTTCCGGGGATGATACCTTACCGCTGAAGATAATTCTATGAGGATTCGCATTATCAATCAATTTGCCCTGTGGCTGAGTTATGATGGATTCATTGCGTACGTTACGTATACATTTCCTATATTCATGACTACTTTACTACGTCTTAATTTCAGATAGTTAATGTTTTCTTTTTATAACATAGTCCTCCAGACCGTATGTCGGTCTTGGCGGCCAATATCAATGGAGACTAGCCTTCGGCGTGGAAGATATTATAGTGCACAAGTGTGTGCGCAGACACAGATGTACTCTCTCTTCTCTCACTCTCATAGTCCGATGGGGCGGCAATCCGACACGACCGGAGAGAGATCAGGCGCAGGACCAACTGCTTAACGTGCTTTTCGAGGCTCGGGGGTATCACACCGCCGTCTTCCAAACTCCGCGCTGTTACTCATAAAATACTAAGACCCAATTTCACCAAACACAAAAATTAGCTAACAGGTCATTAAACTCAGGTTACTGCTTTGATTGGCTCACTGACATGACAACAGCCAATCACAGCAGTTGACATGTGTGTTAACAGTCTGTTATATCTAACAGAGTATGGTGAAATTGAGTTTTATGGAAAACCCAATAACACTTTTCCCGACCCGGGAATCGAACCCAGGACCACGCTCAGTAATCGCGCTTGCAACCACGAAACCAACGGGGCATTTTTTTTATAATACAGCCTAAACAAGGAACCATTCGTTAAAAAACATTCCGAAATAAGAACAAAAAATACTTGCCAAATTGAAACCTCGTTCCTAAAAACCAGTTAAAAGCATCAATCCATCACCGAAGTCCGCCTCAAAAACATAAAACATAAACGACAAACGACTTAAACGTCAAATCAGGCCTTAATCAACAACATAGAACGATAAGCAACAAAACGTTGGACTTATTACGAGCTTCAAACGCGACGCAGAAAACCGCAGAAAGGCGCTGCTCCACAGCGGCCGTCTGCTAAGCTAATTGTTCGCGCCAATTCTTCACTAATAATATAGTCAGTTTTAGGTTCATCTGCGCTTCCAGCTTAAGTTAGTTCAGCGCAGCAGAACTGAGAGCCTACCACCGCCTCTAAAAGCAGTATTATTTGAATATTACTTTAGTGTGGGAAACAGATGAAGCTCTACAGGTCGTATAGCACCATCTCTTTCCCCCACTGAAGTAAGATTAAAATAATACTGCTTTTAGTGGTTGTGGTAGGCCCCCAGATTGGAATGGTTCGCGATCGTTCGCGCAAACGACGCATTCATCGCAACACTACCCAGATTCACGATTGTCTTTGAAGAAGGCTCTCGTCGTCTGCCCGCTCCGCTCGCTTGCTGTAGACTGACACGCGGTCGCCAATAATTCTATAAAATTGAACTCTAATCGCTTTGGTTAACGTTCTTCAATTACGCTTGTGAACATTTGTTTTGTGCATCGTTATCTTCATCATCGCCAGCTGAATGAGGTTTCAAGGACAGTGTGACTGCTTCTTCTGGTAAATGCAATGTTCCTAATCCTACTCGTTTGAATTGGGTGTGAAGACGTTCAGTAATTTTCCTCCCCGCATCTTTACCATAAACGCTTCACCACTACGCATGTGTACTTAGCTTCGTATTCTTCGCTTGTACAAAAATGTACAGTCTCTTCACAGTTCGTTTCCCTCTGATTTTACATCACAGTCAAGATCACAATGATCTTTACTTTCGTGGCAATAACGTTGCTATTGGGTTGCTGCCATTTCTAAATCAATTCAAATCTCAGTGATCTTTATTTGCATTCTTAATAAGGTTGCTACTGTCAAAGGTAAAATAACTGTCAAAGGACCGTAAGCGAGCCACAGACTGTGACAGTGCGATTTACCGCCACGCTACGCACAAACGCGAGGCTGGCAAACAAATAAACCGCACAGCTAGTGGGTAACCTCTCCGTGCACATCCTAAGTAGCAGTGGACGGTCGACTTAAACCACTGTGGGTTATTTTAAAAACGTTCTTCAAATACATTAGGGGGGAAACAATAACTTCCGCTCAGTTGACTTCGCTAGAGATGTACGGCCCAGAATCCTGTGTTAAATTGATTTTTAAAATATTGCTCGAACTTGCCACAGTTTACTGTTTACTGGGAAGTTGTTATGGGAAATTGTGCGCTTAACGTAGACTAACGCATTAAGTTGTGGTGTGGGCAGTGCTTGCAGTGTTTGATGCAAGTTTAGTGATATTGAAGCGTGGTTGTGGTGAGAATAGAGTTGATTTACCGCTTGAAGTAACCAGTTGAGCTTGTGTTTAATTTACTGCATGTTAGCTAGATATTCTGGGAACTATACAGTAGACAGTAAATGGATGAGTTTGAATAACTTGGTCGTATAATCCAACTTCATTTGTCGTTTGTCGCAAATCTAGCTTGTGCCCAATATTCTTGAACTTGGACTACTATTGCGCGAGATCCCCAAGAGCTCCGGAGAAGTTTTACCAGTACCAATTCCATTTTTAGCAATGCTGGTAAGTATTCAGTTTGAACAGCATGCATGCGAAGAAATTGTAGCCATAGGACAACAACATAAAGTCGACATTAAAACAATTTCCATAACCACAAACTATCAATGATGACCTTTAGCACAGCAGACTCATACTATAATTTTCCGTGTCCCTAGGCGGTTCTGCTTCCCGTCAGTAACAGTTCGCCTTACGAAAAAACAGGGAAGGTAATTACTTACATTATTTTATTAATTACCGTGTAACCGAATGAACATGTTTTTATGTCGTGTGTCAGAGTATATTTTAAACAAGTTAACCGCTTTCCAACAATAAATCTTCACGTACAATGTTACAGTTTTACCTTTTTTACGTATTTTCGTATTTATGGCCACCAGTGTCGTATTGAAAGTGCTGGGTTCCGTGGAAGCGGGGAAAAACTGCGAGTGAAATGCTATCAATGTTTACCTACATAATGTAAGGTACCTATTTATTTATTGATTTATTTATGATAACTTTATGGACAAGTAAAAAAATACTGTAGGGACAAAGGCGGACATAATGCTTGAGGCATTTGCTACCAGTGAACCTTATACCTTATGTAGCATCGATGTTCCGACTTAGCCCAGGTTCACACGGGCGGTATTTCTCCGCCGCAATTTTTTTTCGTGCACTGGATTTCCAACTCTCTATTTAGCGCCGAGAGTTGGTAATTTTTACAAACGTAATTTTTTATCTCAAAAATAATGAAAACTTCGTAAATTACAGTCACACTTCCACTGTACAGTCAAAACAAAACAAAATGGACGAAGTACCTCTACTACGCCAGAACCACAGTGCCAGAACCATATACGCGTTTGACTGTGAGCGTGCGTTGATTTGCATTGTGCCCACAATTTTCTCCTTCAATCAGTGTAGGTAACTAATTTAATAAATAAACAATATTTTATACATAAGAATAAAAATGCAATGTAAAGTCTATAATACATGTTTCCTATTGATGTTATTTCCACTTAAACAAACATCAACTTTATGTTAGCGTAAATAAAGTTGATTTTAGACTGTATAGTAGTAGTAGTGATGATAAAAAATTATGCAGTTGTAGCGCAAACTAAACCTTATATCAGTTGTATTTCCTAAAACTCGTGTTTGTTTACATGTTTGGCAAATAAATTGTGACCACATATTATAATTATGATTATAACATAAGGTGCAGCGGGGCAATCTCGACAGCGGGAAATTTCAACTAATCTTAATAACTTCTACATTTTACTTTATTTGAATAAGTGCCATCTATGACCGGATAGCTCAAAAGCAATTTCATAATTTCTACAAAGATGGCACTGCTAGACCCAATACTGTTTGATCGACACGGCCATTTTGTTTTCTTCTCTTTTTCTTGTTTGCACGTGCAAATCAGTGTCTCACATTTTTGCGAAAAAAAGTTGTAATTAATGTGTTTTTCGAAGATTTTCAAAGGTAAGACATTTAATTAAAGCCTATTTCATGTTTTTGGCTATTTTTTTCTGTTATAACTTGCGTTTTAACAGCATTTTGGTGTGAGTTTGAATAACCCCACCTGGATTGTAATGGCGGCTAATTTCGACTTTTTTGCAGTTGTAATTGCCCCACCAGATTTTATATGGAAATGAACAAACACTAGTGATGTGCATGTTTCGATATGTTTTGTCGATGTAAATACTTTACAAATATTTAACTTGTAGCTATATTATTGTAATCTTTCTATTCGCAGGATCGCAACACGATTCAAATAGATGCATTTCGAGGGATTTTTCAATTTCTTACTACTTTATTAATTTATTGCAGATGGTTCGCCACTATAGAAAAAAACGGACAAGTCATACACAATGGCAGAATTGCTGCAAGCAGTGCGGTTCTATTTTAAATACATATTCCTTTCTTAAAATGAAGTTTTGATTTATGATTAGTGAGTAGATATAGTACCTTTAGTAGATGGCAGACCAAAATTATTTATTGGTTTATCTATCGACTTATTTTTTATTACGTTCCCATCACTATTAACTATGGCGAGCAGTCGAAATTACCCCGCCTAAACCTTTAATGTGTTTTTATTCAAAAATGAGCCTAGCTGCATAAATGACAAGATTAAATTTAGATTACCATCCCTATAAAAAAAACTCTGCAACTGACTAACATCAAGCTAAGAGCTCTAGAAGAGAAATTATAATTAATAGTTGAAATTGCCCCACGGAGGGGAATTACAACTATTTTTGCCTTTTTTGACAAAAACACATTTTTAAGCCTATCTATTGAATATTTTTCAATATGAGTTTGTAAAAATAATACACAGATAATGACTCTGGAGCGTCAATACATTACATTTTTAATAAAACTATATCATCTAATATTTTTATACCTTCAAAGTTGTGGTTTAGGTTTTACCAGTCGAGATTGCCCCGCTGCACCTTAATATTTTAAATGGGGTATTTGGTGGAGTGTGTTAATTCCGGAACATATTGTATAAGAAAAAACATGCAGGGCAGTTACTGCCGAGAGGCTGTGGTGGAGACTGACGATGGAAGAGAAAACTAAGTAACGCCATCTAACGAAAATGTCAGGAATTTATGTGGCTTGCTGTCAGAACGAAATCTGTAGCTCCATTAAAACAATTCCAAAAAAATAGAACAAAGTGCGCTGTCAATTCTACTCTCCCTCCGTCTTACGTATTTTCGAACAGGTCACGTGACGCCTGACGCGAGTTTGAATTTTTTTACCCATTCTAAAAAGTACTTAACGCGCCTAATGAAGTTCTCTTCAAAAATATATAACTCTGATATTACTAATCCACATTGATCTAGGTTGGTGAATAATGCTCATTCATGCCTTCTCTGTATAAGAAGAGGCGTTAGTCCTGCCGTGAGACAATAATAGTATGGTATTATTATTACGTGAGCAGTGGTGGCCCAGTGGTAACGGCCCCGACTTACGAGTTGTAGGTCGTGGGTTCGAACCCAAGCAGGCGCTTTACTTTGTGTAAATAATTTCATCACCACTGCTCTCAAAACGGTGAAGGAAAACATCGTGAGGAAACCGGCATGTCTTAGAACCAAAAATTCGAAGACATGTGACATCTACCAACCCGCACTGGGCCCGCGTGGTGGATTACGGCCCACTCCCTCTCACAGAGAGGAGGCCTGTGTCCCAGCAGTGGGAACATTAATAGGCTGATGATGATGATGATTATTATTACTTTAGATTTAGACCGAAAGCCGACTTCTGCAAGATACAAGCTGATTGGACGATGATAATGACATAGGAGACCAGCCATAACACCACGACGACCCAGTGAAAGAGCATGGACGGCAATTCAATCTGCACAGACCATTTTGCCGCCTAAAAAAACCTGCAGAACCACAAAAAATCCAGCACTGAAAACGCGTTTTATTGAAAGAGTATACTTTTACCGCTATTGGCATGCCTCTACATATTATTCCGCGCGGACGAAATTTTTTTGCTAACGGTACTCGTTCGTGCGACCGCTGGAATTTTTTGTATAATTATTATGGTTTGCAGGTGTTTTAAGCACTTAATAAAACTCATATCAAAAGCTTTTGTAATTTTTCGGTGGTTTAATTAATGTTATTGTTCGTGGCGTTAATTTTTGTTTTATGGGTTTGGGTGAAATGTAAAAAAAGGGTTATTAATATAGTCGCATTTCTAAAGTTCATAAAGGTGTGAATATTTAATTCAATCACTATCGGCTTTACAGCATCTATGTCTATATTAATAAAAATCAGCTGTTCCCTACATTTATGTTCGCAAAATTCCTCAAAATATATGGACAGCAGATTTTTTTTTCGCGATTTCAGGTTTGGTCCCATAGTAAAAGTTATTCATAATGATGAGTAAAGTCACGTGTTTAAGTATCGGTCACTAATTACCAGTCACCCAATATACAAGGCGGCATCACCGCGAAAACTTTGCCATGGATTCAGTAGGTACATGATTCTGAATACCCCTGCGTTGAAATTTTCCGTCGGTTATTTAAAAAAAAGCTGCTGTTCCATACATTTTGACTGCGTAGGTATTGCACTTTTCTATGAAACGGCAATTTTTGAAGTGAAAACTTTTTAGCGGCGTTGTACACTTTTTGGGATGGGTAAAAAATGTTAAACTCGCGTCAGAACGTGCCGTAAGATCCGTTGCCTAGCAACCGACAAAGTAAATATCAAAATTAATAGTCTTTGACATTACGTAATTAAGTAACGTAACGATTGCGAGGTAAGAAATTTTACCCATATTGATGGGTAAAAAATAAAGCAGTCAAAACATACTTCATGAAAAGTGTTTAAATAAATTGTTTATTTTTGTTAGACTATATTTTGAATATAAATAATTATATACTACTACTTTACTAATGAATATTGTATTTAACCACATAAATTATAGTCCTTTTTTATACTGATAAATAAAGCAATTCGTGCGAAATTATTCCCTAACCATTCCAAAATATTCAAAAATGCACAACGTTAATGTTCAAGTTTTCACTTCTGCTGGCACTCCCGGAGTGCAACCCGTTTTTTTTATTTTGTAAAACCTGTATTATAAATAAAAGTAGTTTGTCTGTGTGCGTTGTTCTTATAAACTACGCAACGTATTTTGATGCGATTTTTACCATCATTAATTTAGAGAATTATTTCCGAAAGGTATACAGGGTTGATATGACAGAGGGGCATTAAATTACACTACGTATACTATACGTGTTTAGTATTAATAATTCGATACGGTATAAAAATAAAAAGCACCAAAATTGAGTTTTTTTTTTTTTCAAACAAACTAAATAGCTTACAAATCAGAGTAAAACGCAACCACCCTTTGTAAATAAATTTAACTGACCTTAGATACCTAGGTAACAAAGCGGCAACGTCGCGCGCGCCGGAGCGCGGCGTGTGTTATCTCGTGTCAAAGTGGGCGGCCGCCCCGGCCGGCGCGGCGGTGGCGCGGGCGGCGGATTTGAAGTACTAACAACGATCACAGCAAAAACACAAAATTTTTAAATTATCGATGGCACATTGTGTCCTCCATTCACATTAATGCACAAATTATACTGACGGAGAATATTGTTATTTATTTTTCTAATTAAATCACTGTCCGTCGCTAAGCACTTTAATTTGTGAAATGCTAAAATAATCCTAGTTTTTAGTTCAACCATTGTATTTACCTCTGAGGTACACTTTAATTACACACACACACACACACACACACACAACCAAAGTTTAATTACGTGTCGTATCACAATAAAAGCAGTCAATCAAAAAAAAACTAACACTAAATAATAATAATCCCAAGTTACGTGTCCTGTCACAATAAAAAAAAGAAATACTGTCTACTGTGGTAACGGTGGGGCCTTAGCGGACGTATTTAGTGTCCTATCCTATCACAATAACAAAACAAAATCACAATTATCAGCGCGCGAGTTCACGGAGCTTCCGTGTTACGTAACATAAGTACGTTCCAAAAGGATTGCCTCGGCGCACTGACAAAACACGTTTTTTAGAGGCCCCACCCCCTTACCGATGGCAAGGATCTAGGATACAATAGCAACACACTGACCTATTTCTATTTATTTTACGCGCGGGATGTTTTGCTATGATTGTCACTCTCGTAATGAAAGTGCAAGTGTGTGTGTCCTTGTTTGAATTGGCATCTTTTTAGCGAAAATATTTGGTTGTATGTACTTGTGATTTGCGTCACAGTCGTCACAGAGCGGCAACAAAGCATGTAGGTTGTACTCAGCTTTATCGTTTTAAGGTGCATGACCTAAGCGTATAGACATAATCAGCTGTTAGGAAAGATACATCGTGTTCAAACGGGGCAAAAACTTAAAAAATCATTTGCGACTAAACTACTGCTCCTATTTAATTGATTTTTGGAACAGAGCTTGAAAATGGTACCAAGTATAGACAGTTCAAAGAGAAGCCCCTCTGTCGTATCAACGTTGTATAAAATCTTAATATTGCTTTTAATAAAAATATCTTCTATCTCGGGTTGCTAGTTTACCAGCACGTAACTCATGACTGTAACTTGCACATAAACATGCAAGTAGCTCGCATGTCTTGTGCCATCACAACTTTTATTTGGTGATTGTCACAATGGAAAGCAAGCTTCTTGCATACTTTTACGCAAAGCGCAAGCATACAGTTCGCGTCAAATAACTTTGCTGCTCAAATAGGGTACAAATGACTGCGCAGTAGTCAAACTACCATAATAAATAGTAGTACGCATGCCAGCACGCATGCGCAACTTAACTTCAGAGCGGCAAAGTTATTTGACGCGAACCGAACTGTATCTATAATATTTATGCCGCAGCATAAAGCGTCGTGCAGACCGATGTGAAGCGATAGCGCGACGAGACTCTAACAAAACAATTTCTAAGAAAACTTTACGGTAGAACAATTACCGGTGTCGCGCTAGTCTGCACGAGCCTTTATACGGTTCCTAACCTCTTTCTCTTTTCACTGACGAATCACGATATTCAGCTTCAACATTATTTTGACTTAATTAAAAATATAATTCTACCTGTGTTAATTAGGGGCTAGCCTTAATCTCTTAGCTAATGTATTTTTTTCATGCCGGTCGCTTCGCTTCTAGGAGAAGTTTGGTCAGATATCAGATTTACTGAGGCTTTGCCGAGGAATATTATTTTTAATATGCTTTAGTAAAGGAATTAACGTCTTTAGCTAGCCGATTCTTAATTAGTATTTTCATGTTGCATGAACTATACACGTTAACATGGTGTACAGAAATAATGAGGAGTAATGGCCCCTACACACAGTGCCGGCGGCATTGCTTCCGGCTTTTGCCGCGCGACACGTGCCTCCTGTTTTTGCGCCTTCATTTCCTTTGCGTTTCTTTCTGCGGCTTTGTGCAGCAGGGCCGGGCGCGCCGCGGCAACAAGGCCGGCGGCCTACCCGCCAGCACTGCCGCCGGCCTTGTCGCCACTGTGTGTAGCAGCTATTAGTTATGGTACCTACTCAAATGCTTTTAAAGACATGTTGGGCATTTCTAAAATTCATTTATAGTCGAATCTCGTACAGACTACAGACATACGCTCTTATTAGACACATCCAGGCAACAAACCACAAAGACACTCAATTTCCCAAATCAGAATCGAGAAGATAAATCGTCTCCAATCAACTGTTCCAACAGAAATCGAAAACTCGTAACTCAAGATATTTCTCGAACATCTGACCGAAAAAAAAAATCATTTCCTAAAATCATCGAGGCCCAGCGAAAATGTATCGCGCAAAGGAAATAAAAAACACATGGGCAATAGGGCTGGCTACTGAAATTATAAATCATACGGCTCCGAAAACCTAAACATGTCCAGTTGACAAAAAGGGTGATTTCTCAAAATTTATGGGCAGCCCTAGTTACGTAGGGACGTGGCGTGGGCACATTGAGAGTTATACTGCGCTGTTGACATTTGTTTGCCCACGGGGGGTCAGCAGATATGAATGAAGGTGGCTTGTGAATTTGGTTTGTGTTTTAAAATATTATAATTGTAATGGTTGGGGGGCTAAGTTAGCCTTATCTGTCCGTCAGTTGGCAAATGCAAGTTCTCCATATGAGGGTGAGGAGGGTGACCCAGTCATACTGATCTATTCATACTAATATTATAAGCCAAATTTCTTGAATACCTTTCTAAATATATAGACGTGTGTTTTTACATAATTATAATAAGTATCTTGTATTGTTAAATGTCATTATATCGTTTATTCGTTACTTACACTTTTAGCTATGTCATTTAAAGCTAGATTAATCATTGTTTTTTGTACAACTTCTTTATGCATACGGAGTTTGCCTGTATGTGATTGTTGCACTGTTACATGCACACTTTCGCATATTACCTTTAGCATAGAACATGTTTAAACAATTGTTGGTGAACCAGAATAATAAAATGAAATAAAATAAATGCGAAACTAAGGCTGCCTGTCCACTGGAGCGGAGAGAAGAGGAGAGGAGCGGAGATGTGCCATTATTAACCAATCAAATCTAAACTCAGGGGCGGAGGCAAGATTCTATTGGTTAATATTGACACATTTCCGCTCCTCTTTTCTCCTCTCCGCTCCAGTGGACAGGCAGCCTTACTGTTGACATTTTTATTTAATAAAATTTTATACTTTCAATTATGATTGAATAAATTTTAAAAAAACTAGGTTTAAATACACTATAAAAAAAATGTAAATACTAGAATAGTAAATGATTATTTATTGAAACTTAAATAATTTGGCGGTATTTTAATTCATTTATGTCTATTACCTTTCCACACCTTAGTGGCTGAACAGATTTGCATAGACACATAGGTAGACCGTGACCTTGGTTAGGTTAGGACACTTTTTATCCCGGTAGTATGACACTATTTCCTACATCCACGCGGACAAAGTCACGATCTAAAGCTAGTAAACTAATAAATATTAAAAAAAAAACAAATCAATTCAGTTTATTGCAAACTTGTTGTACAGAGGTTGGAATAAGAGTAAAAGTTTCAAACATGCACCCTGTAAGGGCACTGCAAAACAAAACAAAACAAAATTAATGAATTACATTACATTACAATACAATACATTTCATTTTTCATCATGTGTCATGTGTTTTACAAAAGTCAGGCTGTCGAATTTTTATAATTATTGTGAGTAATAAATTATAAGAATAAGTGAAATCAAAATAAAATTAATTAATTCAAATAAATTAAATATAAATTAAACAATGGTCAATGGTCAGCTATATATGTCATTAGTTTTAGTTATTCTGAAGTGTTATTTAACAATTTATTTTAGAACAAATTTATTTTAGTTCAATTTATTTTACGTCGTAAATTGCTGCAAGACGCCAACGGCAGTATCTCATGGATGTGCAACGGACGCTAGACACGATGAGCCAGTTACTTTAGAAAAAAGCCAGTTAGAGCACCATTGTTAACGGATATTATGAACCCATGGCTTGTTTCAAACTAAAGTACCTAAACGTTAATGAAGGGGAGTCATTAAGGTTTGAGTGAAGTAGATCAGCAGTTTGCCTGGCAATTATAACAATTTGAACACGACGACTCTATGGGAGAACATGTTTTTCAACTACATATTTAAGTTACGTTCACACCAAACACACTCTGCACTTTCACATTACTTACTCATACACAACTCACCAACTACACCTATCACGACTAACTCACTCTCACTCAATTACGTATTACAGTTTTATTACTTATTATTTTCACGTTTTCTTGTTTCAATACTCATAAAAAATAATTGTACTGTTATGTTCAGTTACTGGTGAAAACAGCTTTTGTTAAAACATTTTGATCATCTATGACCTTTATGGAATCACTGGTCCCCAAGTCACAGGCTATTAACCTAGTTTGGGAGCCAGGAGATAATACCCAATGCACTTTATGTTGTACCATACTACTGTACTTGTAACATAAGTAATCATTTTTACTGGAAATAAACATTATCACTATCATTAATAATTTTATCTGTTTAGTATTTTAATGTAGGTATGTATTATGTAATCAGAAGCTATGGACTAAAATTATGTCTGAAATAAATAAATAAATAAAATAAAATTAATTATTAAGTTTGTTTTTGGGATAAATTCATCCCAACTACGGAACCCTTTATTGTGAAAGAAAGAAAGAATGAAAGAAAGAAAAATATTTTACGTACGTTTTATTGTGCGTAGTCCGACATGCATTTGGCTGGTTTTTTCTGTTACCATCGCGCATCGTAACATCCTTGATAAACAGAGTAAAGCCACGCTTTCCGTCGAAGGCACTGCAATCAGTTAATGAATGTATGAAAATCATGTGCTATATGCAAAACGCCCCCCGCCTTGTGCCCGCTGGATGAAACACGCTTTGTCTTAGCTGATCTCATTCCGATTTCATATTGGAGCTGCGCGTTACTCTAGGAGAGAGACTGATTGGCTATGCAATTTGTTGCTAATCTCTTTTTTTAAACTGTCGTAAAACTGAATAAAAGTGGGTGTATCTGTCCGCCGCGGTCGGCGGCCTGTTGCGTTTTGAGAAGTGCACGGTGCACGATTTCACGAATCAGTCTAGCTAATCGTTAAGAACTAAGAACAGGTTTTGCTTGGACAGTTCTTGTTGTAATTCGTATTTTTGTTGTTTTTGTAATTAGTTTATTTGATTACTAGTTTTTATTTATTTATTTATTTAGTAGTAAGTATAAAAAGTATGTAAGAGGTATGTTGAAACTGTTTGTACTCCCCGTCACTTGTCCTTAGGGGTTCATTAGAAAACCAGCGTCAGACAGCATCTGTCTGACATTAATGCTGAAATGAACCTTTTTGGCGCAGCCGTGAGACACACCCTTATTTTAAATGTTTATTTTTAGTTTGTTTGATTTGGTCTGTATTTTTGTGTGTCACGAACTGTGTCCAAATAAACGTTTTTTCTTTCTTTCTTTCTAAACATACCATAATATCAAGCTTTGAAGCCCCGAAGGGGCTGGCAGAAGTGTATAGTGCACAATTTCATGTAATAGGGAGTGAGCCTATTGCCATCAGTATTTATTCAAACTCCGGTCAGTTATTGAGAAATTCCTTATGGTGGATCTGCAGTGGTAGACCTCGAAATTAAAATTTTCTCCCTATTTTTGCAATTTGCAGGTCAAGGTTGTATCTTGATCAAAATTTGAGTCGCGACCATGAAAAATATGTATTTCCAGAATTATAATCATTTGAATCATTAATACATCTCTCTAAGTTAGATTTTATCCACAAGAACAAACTTAGGGAAAAGCTTTTCAAGAGCGTTTACGTCGTACCGGTCGTACGGCATTTCATACAAACTTTCAAGCCCATGTTTTTCGAAACGAAGTGTCTAGTCGTCCGCTAAACGGGTGAATAAAAAAAAAAAATTATTCGACCGCTAAACGGACGATTAATTTATAATATTATTCGTCCGTTCACCGGACGACTAGCAACAGCCTTTTCGAAATTACTTAATCGATTTGAATGAAACTTCATACGCTTATGCAGGATACAAATGTCTAAAAACAGATAACTGGCAATCTTTGTTTCTATGAAAATCGGTCTAATTTAGCTGTAATACTGTAACACAATGTCTTAACTAACTTTTAGACCTTTGTATTCTGCTTATGCGTATGAAGTTTCATTAAAATCGGTTAAGTCATTTAAAAAAACAAGGGCTTGAAAGTTTGTATGAAATGCCGTACGTCGTAAACACTCTTAAATGAAAAACGTTTTTACATAAATGAGTATAATTATCTATAAAACTTATCACCTGAAATATTTTCTAGGTCAAAACATCGGCCTCTCAGCAAGATTCCTGAATAATTGATGTTCGAATTAATTAGGTTACGATATAATTAGGTGCTCGTTACTCAGGAGAAGCCGTATGTATACATGTACTCGTATGTAAGGTGTATATTATGTGTATACGGTTTTGTGCTACATTAATTTTAATTACTTATATTCTATTTGTAAAGTGGCTCTATTAATTTGGAGGGTAATTTCTCAATTTAATACTCTAACAGTTTTCATACATACATATTTTAATTATTTTGATATTCTTCAGGTGAATTAAATATATCTACGACGGACGATAAACTCAAATGTTCTCTAGATTTCATTCAGCGCAACAAGCAGCCTTACTGGTTAGCTAACCATTTTTCAACTTTCTGAACCATCATAGATATCACAGGCCTCGTTGGTCTAGTGGTAGCATACGCTACTACTGAGCATGAGGTTCGCGGTTCGATTCCCGGGCTGGGCAAAATTTATATTGGGGTTTTCCATCTGGATTTTTTTATTAGAAGCCCGGAATCTGGATTTGAGCCCGGTTGATGGCACTAGGCTCGCCCCCTATTACGTAGGACTTAAACATAAATGGCGAAATATGGGTATACTTTAAGTACTCCTCTGCCTAACCATTCAGGGAATACAGTCGTGATGTTATGTATGTATGTCATATCAAATCAAATCAAATCAAATCAAATGTTTATTTGCCAGAAATACATTGTTTTGGTACAGGTGAGATCTTATAACCTAAATGTCATTGTATTCTGCCTGCAAGCAAGCGTGCAAATTTTTTATTAAGTTTACATACATTCTGGTTTTATTACTATTATTATCATATACTATTACCATGCATTTATATACTATTTTATTTAAATTGTTAATAATCTTATAATTAAAGGTAAGTACCACTAACTTTCAATTTTATATTCCATAAATTCCTTAAAGCTATAAAAACAACACTTTAGAAGCCATTCTGTCAATTTTGTCTTGAACACATTATCCTGTAACAATTTTAAATCGTTTGGCAAGTTATTGTAAATTAAAACACACATATTAAATACATTTTTCTTATAGATATCCTTATGACAGGGTGGCTGATACAGTAGGTTGTGAAACTTAGCCCTTTTTTGTCTAGTTAGGACCTCACTACGTTGTTTAAAGTAGTGCATGTTTTTTTTTGTGAAGATGCAGATATCTTTTATATACATGCAAGGTAGTGGAAGAATTTTACATTTTTTAAATAATGGTTTGCAACTATCTAGGAACCAAGCCTTGTTTATAACCCGGATGCATCGTTTTTGAATTTTAAAAACTCTGTCGGTATCGGTCGAGTTGCCCCACATTATTAACCCATAGCTCAGTACGGATGACACATAACCATGGTAAGCCGATAAGGCAGCTTCTACAGAAACATTTTGTCTTAATTTTTTTAACGCAAACACAAACCTATCAAGTCTCTGACAAATTGACTCGATATGGCTTTTCCAATTTAGATGTTTATCTACATTAATTCCTAGAAATTTTAGGTCGTCTACTTGTTCTACTTTTTTACCTTTAAAAATAATGTCTAATGTTAATTGTTTAGTATTGTAGGAGTTAAATTCAATTAATTTTGTTTTGCTAATGTTTATGTTCAAATTATTATTTTCCATCCACGTGACTATATCTGATAGGGCCTTTTCGGTAACTGATTTATAAGCGTTTTTATCTTGACATTTTACAATAATTGTAGTGTCATCTGCAAAAAGAATACAATTCTGCAAAGTGGCTTCCGGAAGATCGTTAATATATAGCAAGAATAGTAAAGGGCCGACAATTGTACCCTGAGGCACACCATTTTTATTTATTAATGCCATTGATTTAAAGTTTTCTTTGAAATATATTGTGCTGCCTTTTTTTGTAACTTTGGATATCTCTGTACACTGTCTCCTGTTGTGTAGATAGCTAGATATCCATTCATATGCTTTTCCCCTAATGCCATAAAAGTCTAACTTGTGTAAGAGTTTAGAGTGATTTACAAAGTCAAAAGCCTTACTCATATCTAGATATCAAATACATAATTATACATACATGGCTAAGCAAATTCGTAAACAAATACCTGCAGTTCTGTCTACTCTATACCTGTCGATACAACAGCGTTGTCAATTCAATCAGATTAGGAACGCATCAAGTCGGCACTAAGTCCAGATTAATATCTAACGTACGCTGCGTACGTAGCATAGAAGAACACAGAGTAGTTTACGAATGGAGGGCTAGTGTGTGAGCGAAAGACCTCGCGACGCGAAAGACTTTTAGATCCGTTTATAGTTTCCGGGACTGAATACAATCGCTTTTCGAGAGATTCGGATCGTTTTTCGTGAAAAAGGTGAGAGAGACTATGTGACTTCGTACATCATCTCTGTTTTCAAAACAAAATTATTTGTACCACTCTTTTTTTTTGGCTGGGATTTTATAAAATAACTTCTCACGCTCTGGGCGTGTCAGACTCTTACTGACTAAAACCCACCCGTGTTCCTTCAGTTGCCTGTACGTTGCCAGGAGCCACGGTATCCCTTTCGGACTTTCCCGCAACCCCAGCAGGCATTGGACCCCGTCAATTTGTACAAACTTACTATACTTTTGTGAATCAAGCAAGTTTGTGATTTTGCTTGGATGATTTCTAAGGTAATTTAGCATTTTGCCACTATAACCCGCCGCTAAAACTGACTTTTTCTATTGGAATATCATAAGTGTAATCTCCCGCGAGCCTGGTAGCCTCGTTAGTTATATCACGACAATTTTAAAATGAGTAATCCATTAGTTTATTACTCAATGGCAGACTATGTATAACAAGCGAACTCCGTCAATTAGTGACCAATGCACCGGGTCATCTGTATTTATGAGTGAAAACTAGGTCGCTTCAAAGCACTATACAGCACTAATGTGTTTGTTTTTGAAAGTGAGATAACAATGAGTTTTCAGCTACCCGAAATATTAACCAGAACTCTAAAACTAGTGTCTTTTTTCGTGGGAATTATAACTTTTATAAATTGCGCAGATTTTTGTCTAAAGACCGCTCACATTATCTGCAATATATGGAGAAAAGCTAGACGAATAGGTTCTGATGAAAGATTAAGATTCTCCTAAAACCCGATGTTCTTTTTGTGAAAATAAGTTTAAAAAAATTGTACAATAATTTACAAACACAAAACATGTTTCAAGTCACCGGCTACCGACAAAGACAGTCGGCAGTTTTCGTATTAAACCCTATAATTGTGACATCACTGTTTATTACACGCTGGTCTCTTAATTATTTAAGACCGAGTGACAAAAAAAAGATATAAACCATATTTACCTTAACAAGGTCGAAAAGTAGTGGTCTAAGATCCGACAGTTAGTAGCAAAGGTTCTCCTTGGAAAGCTCTTTCAAAAGGTGTATATCTTGTAATGTTAAAAAAAATAAACCCGGCAGAAGTGAAAACTTGACTGCTTTTTATTACCCATCAATATGGGTAAAATTTCCTACCTCGCTATCTTTACGTAATGTCAAAGACTATTTATTTTGATATTTACTTTGTCCGTTGCTAGGCAACGGATCTTACGGTCACGTCCTGACGCGAGTTTTAAATTTTTTACTCATCCCAAAAAAACTACAACGCCGCTAAAGAAGTCTTCACTTCAAAAATCATTTTAAATGTTTGATGAATCACAGTCTGGCCAGTAATTTTTTTGCTAAACCAGTCGCGATATATTTTCTAACATAAGTACTTTTCATCCATTAAACAGATGGTGAAGGTCGTTCCTAGGTCGGATCCTCTACTATAGGTACATAACAAAACACATCCAATCCAAATAACACAGAGACATGTATCCAAATAATTACTCTCATTGTACAAATGTGAAATTGCCTATTTCGTATCAGATCGCATGTCGCATATGTTAGGGTTGTCAGTGCACTGATAAATTATTGTTTGTGGTTTGTTTTTGACTCGTAAAATAAATATTCAGAACGTTTTTAGTCTCGAATTTGTGGCGTGTTGATTCGGATTTGGAGGATATGTTTAATTTACTAGCAATTCATGTTAATTTTGTGCCGATGATTAATTATGTGGCTCTGGTTACTAATCATTGGTTTTAATTAGGTTGTATTCAATCATATTGAGTATAATTTCAATCATTGGTGATGTTCATATTTTTGTTATTAATTTTCTGCAAAATGTCAATTTCGAAATCCAAAGGTTATCAAAATTATCAACTTTACGCTACTTAGGGTTGAATAGTGTAGCCCGAAAATGATTCAAAACAAAACACACAACACAATGACAAAACTTTCCAAGTTGATTAAAAAACGTAACAAATAATTCGATTCAATAATGTTTTTTCTCGGTCAGCCCTAAAAATTAAACATCTCGAGAAAATCGTATTCGTAATCTATATTGTCCCGAAAATTACAGGGTCAAAATGAGAGTGACCTTTAGGTAAATACACGTTTATTTATTATATTCGAAAACTTTTGGCACTTTTAATCACGCTGCGGTCAGTAATATGGATTTGTAAGTTTTAGCTCTGCTGCACCTCTGCTAGTTTTACAGCCAAATATTTCAGTAAATTACAGTGTAATTTTATTTTATTTAGTACTAGCTTCCGCCAACGACCTGTCCCACGTGATAAGACTAGCTTCTTGTCTGCGACTTTGTCTGCGTGGAAGTCAACTATGCCATAAAACCTATACTATGGCGATAGTGTAGCTTTCTATCAATGAAAGATTTTTTTTGATGAATGGTGTTTGCCAACTTTCAAACGACCTGCCTGCCTAGCCTTTTCCCAACTATTTTAGGGTCGGCTTCCAGTCTAACCGGATGCAGCTGAATACCAGTATTTCACTAGTTAGCCACATTTATTATTTCCATACAGTAATATTGTCAAATTAATCATAACAGGTAAATATTTGACAGCTATTTGCGACGTGTTGCCAACTTTCAGCGTAAACGCTCTTAGCACGGAGGGATCTCGGTATGTAAAGATGGTCACCCATCAACGGACCAACCCTGGCAAGCGTAGCTTGACTTGATGGTCGACCCGTACGAAGAAGGTTTTTAGGTTGTATGTTTTGTAGTGTTATTTTTATTTTTTTTGCTATGTACTCGTATTTTCTGGTGTACAATAAAGTATATATATAAAGAAATAAATAAGGTTTAGAAGGATTATTTTGAGTTTTCGACACCAACAAAAATTGTTTCTTGGTTTAAACATAATTTAGGTAATAATGTACTACTACATTACCTAATTAGGTTAAATTGCTTGTTAATTGATGGTAAGAATCCTTGAAATTTATATTTAATTACACTCACACATTATCATGAAATTAGTGTGACCTCAAGAATGACCTATATTTTTAAAACGTAAGAAATTATAACTGGTATAAAGTATATCTGGTGGAGCAGTGGTGGCCCAGTGGCAACGGCCTCGACTTACGAGTTGTAGGTCATGGGTTCGAACCCAAACAGGCACTTTACTTTGTGTAAATAATTTCATCACTACTGCTCTCAAAACGGTGAAGGAAAACGGCATGTCTTAGAACCAAAAATTGGACATGTGACATCTACCAACCCACTTTACACTGGGCCCGCGTAGTAGATTACAGCCCACTCCCTCTCACAGAGAGAAGGCCTGTGTCCCAGCAGTGGGAACATGATTATGATGATATGATACTCCACCTCTTACCAGCCAATCAGACGCCTTCCATGTCGCATACAACTCAACAACTCTACACGCCCCCATACACTTAACAGAGCGTGAAGGTAAGGAAGGAAGGAGCAATATTTTATGTACACATAGCCCCGTCTCCCTTGCTGTGCAAAAACTTCACGGGATATACTCTGAGGGGGGGAGGGGGGGCAAACAATACTCATCATCACTTTTTACATGTTAATGGCGGAAGACCCTAATGTCCTTTTGCGGGTCGCTGATTTATTTAAGAAGTATTTGTATGTTTTAGGCATAAACAAAATGACGGGCTCGCCAAAACACAAACTCAAACTCGAAAGCATTTATTTCAAACTAGCTGAGCCCCGCGGTTTCACCCGCATAAGTCTCGATTCCGTGGGAATATCGGGATAAAAAGTATGCTTTAACCTAACCCAGGTTATGGTCTACCTATGTGCCAAATTTTATCCAAATCCGTTTAGCCGTTTTAGCGTGAAAGCGTAACAAGCAATCTCACGTTCGCATAATTATTATAATTAGGATAAACAGATACTTTTGAATTGTCAAGGAGTCGGTCAGTTAGAAAGATAAAGCTAACTTTGCCCATTCCAAAGCGTAGTAGTAGATTTTCTTGACCGTTCTTCTCCATAACAAACTACTATATAATGTCCCATTCAGCAGTGGACGAGCTTATTGCACATTTTAAAAACTCGCCATAATAATACATAACCGCTGATAAAAAAACATCATTATTTTAAATTTTATCGCATTGTTTGCATACATCTGGCGCATGTAGTTCAGGTCAGTGCCTTTTCCGTGAAAATTCAATCATTTTAATATAATAAAACACCAACTTCCGACTTTCGCGTATTCCAACACGACCAATGCAAATAATTTCATTTAAATAATAAATATTTAATTTTAAATTCGCATTGATTCTACGAAGCCATATAGCCGGGAGCATAAACCAAATGATAGTGGGCAAAAATTTATGGGCGGCACTTTTAAATGATAAACCTTTATTTTTCATTCCATTGCAGTATCTATAGCTATGTCATGCCTTTTTTACAACCTTTACTTACTCTAAGATGCTCCGTTTTGTCGGACATCTCACTTGTAACCGCTGCAATAACGCAAGAAATACCCCCATGAATATTTCGCAGACGGATTGTCAAATCCGCTGTTTTGCAAAACAGCTCCGTTATGTAAAACAGCTGATTCATAATTACTGAACTTAAACACTCAGAATTGCATAAACGTTTTGCATTTATCAATGCAGCGAGTCAACGATTAGAGGTTATGTAAAACAATTGGTCAGGGTGCCTTAGCTTAGTTAATGCGACCGAATCGGCATTAGAAGCCACACCAAACGCTTATTGTGACTGCAGATAAGCCATTCTGCATTACGTCTAAGCGTGGGTAGCAGTTTTGTTAAATCTAACACAATTACGATCCAGGTGAACGTTATTCAGCTATTTTACATAACGGAGCTGTTTTGTAAAACAGCTAGCGGTTTTATAAAACAGCGGATTCGACAATCTATCTGCAACAACTACATAATGCATCAATTTGTAGTACATACACTAAACTGATTTGTACTCATGTTTTATATGAACAAACAGCCAGATCCACTTTAATTCGAACGAATACAACAATGGCGCTCACTAAACTGCAACCACCCTGTATTTCAACTATTTAATCATTGCGTCGAAATTGTGTGTCTAAACGGCCATAACGGGGTTGGGGTGTGGGCTCACTGACGGTGAGGCGAATTGCAGCATTTGATTCTCTAGGCAAACTGCATTAATGTTGTAGGGATTTAGCAATTTAACGAATTACTTCCGTCGACTGGGAATTATTCTAAAGGTCTGAGCCAACCAAGACCTTATTTAGACAATTTATTCAAATGAAATGAAATTATTTTTTTTCTAAATCATCCAATGTTTTTTTTTCTGGCAACCAATGTTTGCAGTCTGTATCCTTACATCATGCTGGCTGGTAGTAAAATTACTCTGGATACATTCAATCACTCAAGCTTTAGATTTAGTTTCAAAACTGATTTGCGGCAACTGTTTTCATAAACTAACAGCTATGTGATAGGCGCGCCAAACTGAGTGCGTATAAAGATTCCAGTACTTATCTTTTTCCTTATACATTCTGCCATTGTGCACTGGGACCACAACCCAATACCAGTCAAAGAGACCATCTCAAAGCAACCGGATGCAACCAAAATTCATAATCACAAGATACCAAGGGATGCATTGAAATTCTGCTTACTATTTAAATATAAACAGTAGAGTTACGTCGGAAACTGCACTTTGTTACGGTTTTAGAAAGGATTAACTAATGAATATAACTTGTGTCCGACCGAAACAGGACCTTCAACCGAAACCAAAAACGAATCTTCGGTATCTGTCTCAGTTTCGGCCGAAACCGAAACCGAAAGGGGTTTGAAGATTTTACACAACAGTAATGTTATTTTAGTGTAAGTATACAGACAATCTGTTGTGTGTGTAATGTATTAAATATTTGTATATGAGTCATGTTACTTGAATTAATAAATGAATAATAACGAATTTAGTTATTTATATTGTAGTTACTTTATGTTTACTTTTTTGTATGTACGAAGTGAATAATGGACCGTATTTTGGAAAAAAAAAATTACATTTATTGGCCTTAACCATTTCTTTGGTAATGTATTATTAAATGTTGTAAAATAGAAGAAGACAGCTTTGTTCTTCTATTAATGATCTCATTTTTGCGTCCAAAACATTCTCCTGTAAAACAACCGTCGATATTTTCCTACACAACACTTTCAGGCATCTTTAGTCGAATTATTTTTAAGCTGGCTCTAATCTCATAGCAGCAGTTTCTCTGTTGTTTGTCATTGAAATAGTGACATTCTTTTTTTGTGTTTGTAATTTCTTAAACGCCGCCGTGTCGCTAGTAATCGTATGTTTTCTTCATACAGCCGCATCTGCGGCGTCTTCGTTGGTCATAGAGATGCCATAGACACAAAGCAAACAGTTGTGTGTTGGCATGCTAATTATATTACTATATAATATACAAATATTTTATTTGTTAATAGTTGACATATAGGTATCTCTTTTCTTTATTTATTTATAACATTCCCCCTCTAAAAAGCTTATTTTATTCACTGAAAACAGTGAATAAAAAGCTCTTTTAATCACTATTTTGGTGTTTGAATTTAGAACACACCAATGTATTCGACCTCGTATCTCAATGCTATACAACCTCCTTAACACTTTCGACTCCACCCATTTTCATAGAACTCATAACTCATCATTCCGCCATAAAAGTCTATGACTTTTATTATTCGTAGTTGGAAGTGAAACCTCCAGGAGGTTTCACTTCCAACGTCCACGAGGGCTCCCGGCATCCCATACCCAAGTAGGTGAACCCTCCAGGAGGGCTTCCGACACTGAAAGTCTACATTTAAAATGAGCCCTCCGCGAGGGTTCCCGGCATTCCATATCCAAGTAGGTGAACCCTCCAGGAGGGCTCCCGACACTGAACGTCTACATTTAAAATGAGCCCTCCGCGAGGGCTCTCGACATCCCATATCCAAGTAGGTGAACCCTCCAGGAGGGCTCCCGACACTGAATGTCTACATTTAAAATGAGCCCTCCGCGAGGGCTCCCGACATCCCATATCCAAGTAGGTGAACCCTCTAGAAGGGCTCCCGTCCATGAATGTCTACATTTAAAATGAGCCCTCCGCGAGGGCTCCTGACATCCCATATCCATGTAGGTGAACCCTCCAGGAGGGCTCCCGACACTGAATGTCTACATTATAAATGAGCCCTCCGCGAGGGCTCCCGACATCCCATATCCAAGTAGGCGAGCCCTCCAGGAGGGCTCCCGACACTGAACGTGTTAACCTTTTATTAAATGTCTATTTTCGCTTAAATCTTTCTTTTTCTCGTAGTCATGGTATAAAGTATAGTATGCAACTCTTGAATAAAACGGATTTATATCGAGGGCCATGAATCACTCGCGTCGCTCAGGATTCTAACACTTGAATCACTCGCTGCGCTCGTGATTCAATCATCATGAATCACTCCCTACGGTCGTGATTCAGTCGTTAGAATCCTTCACTTGATCGTGATTCATCTATGGCCCTCGCTTTAAATCCGTCCTTTATTCATTAGTTGCATAATATACTATTATGTCCATATTCAGCGGTGCGAAATTTATTTTTAAATATTGCTTCACCATGCTGGACTTGATTTTTTTTAAACTGTTGTTTTTTATTTCAAGTTTGAATGTGCCAGTCCCAATATAATATACTTTTCCTTTCTATTTATACATTCGTGCAAATAAGAATCAAGAAAAAGAACTATATCTGCACATCAAAGCTTATGGCTGCCTGTCCACTAGAGCGGAGAGGAGAAAAGAGGAGCGGAGATGTGCCAATATTAACCAATAAAATCTTGACTCCGCCCCTGAGTTTAGATCAGTGATCCTGAGTCAAGATTCTATTGGTTAATATTGGCACATCTCCGCTCCTCTTTTCTCCTTTCCGCTCCAGTGGACAGTCAGCCTTATACCTACATACCTACACATCCATTATCAGTGTCGGAGATTCGATGCCTAGTAATTACCGGCAGGTATACTAGGAAACCGGGTTGTGTTAGTACCTTCATTAATGACCCACTAATAACCGCGTTAAATGCAACCCTAAGCAATTGCACGAATTTGACTAATTGTTGGTCGATACGTGGTTTCAATATGATTACATGCAGGCACTCCGCATTTTAGTGAAGCTACAAGTACGCGGTGGGGTCAACTTGTCGAGCCAATTCAGTGGTCGAAACGTAATCAGAAGATATAAAGGTGCTGATAAACTTCAGAATTTACTTGTAATGAGCATTCTAGCAAATGTTACTTTACAGAAAAATAATCAGGAGCATTTCAGCGAGCATTCTAACGACAGGACAATAAAGCTGCGAGCTTTTTGCCGAGCCGAGCCATTCTGTAATTGTTACGTTTCCATCTTCGTGAACAATATTTTTTTCGCTAGCATGATCGTCGAAATGTTCGTAGTGAGGTTTGGCTCTATACTTGGCTCTGTTCGTTGTTCAGTTCTACAAATTTAAAAACGGCGAATGCTCGATGTTCTATTACAAGTGAATGCTAAAGTCTACCTTAAGAGTTACGCGATAGGAAGAGAGGCAACTTCTAGGTGAATAACTGTAGGTAATTAGCGCAGTGCGACCTGAATTGCACTTTATTGTGTCGTAGCAAGAGTCGGTATTTTATCGCTGTTTGTGAATCTTCTGTACTTGTACTATAATGTATTCTGTGTTACATGTAAAATGAATATACGTGAATGCATGTTTTGGCGAGACAACATCTTACTTCTTCGTAGGTTAGAAAGTTTTCGTCAGGAAAATTGCCTTGTCTCATTTTATGTACTTTTCAGCTTCAACTTGCAAGGCAAGTTCGCAAGGCCTGAGCTTTTCTGTATCACTTTTAGAATAGAAAGTTTGTTCAGAAATTTTAAGGAGAATGCAGACTTCTAATGACAAATTGGGGGTTTTACGTACTGCAAAAATAACATGCAAGTTCGTAGAAGGTACTTTGGCCTGCAACTTTGTAATATTCTCGAAAATTCCTGAATAAACACAATGTACCAAACAGATTTGTTACTCCATACCTAGTCCAGTTTCACATAGAATTACCAAAGCGATGCACAGCGTATGCTAACCGCTGCACGACAGCACCAACCTGCGGTCTGCCGCTAAATGTCAGCGAAATTAACGTCTCACTTGAGAAGGTGTAGCGCTGCATCAAGCGCTTCATATTGCGATCATAACTCACACGGTAGGTAAGCATAATGTTGTGTGGTGAAAAATAAAGCGCTTTTATGCTGTATGTTTTTAAATTATGAATGCGTTCGAAAAGAAAGTTGGTCGATGTTTGCATAATGTGTTTTCAATTTGAATGATGCATTCCGAGAACAAAAAGGTTCTATGGAACTGCATTTTTTATAAACGAAACGAGTTTGTTTTCGTTTTTTTTTTAAGCTTTGTTCATTGCCATTCATATTTTAAATGGCGTATGCATGTGCGGCCGAAAATGCAGAAACTGCATTTTCTAACCTCTTTTCAACATTTTTATGTACAAAACATGACAGTTAAAACCACCGACCGATACATTTTCCCCCACCCGCAGCCAGGAAACATCTTTAACAAACGGCCCAGCGAATTCCCGCTAATTCCCGTGGTCAACGCTTAACGCAAAACGCTAAAGTAATTTACGTTTACAAATGAAACTTTTAGCGTGGTCGTAAATTTAAAAAAGAGGGTCTCATAAAAAAACAAGTCGCTATCTCAGTAACTGCGGACGAGAACTTCTTAACGTTATCTTGTTAAGATTAAATATTGAGATGTTTGAGGAAAATAATGAAAAGTCTCTCAAGATAGCCACATACCAACTAGGTACCTAGTAGTACCTACATACAAGACTATATTATAAGTACCTGACTATTATGAGAAAACTCGTTTGGCTGGCTAGAATTTCCTCAGATTTGGATTTTCTAAGAGTAACCAATCAATCTGATCCAAAATGCATGAAAATCTAAAGTATTAAAGAGGAAAACGAGAGAGGGTTGCACTTTGGGTATCAGTTGGTACTTAATATTTAATGGAAATCATTGAAATAGAGTATCTACACCGCAAGAGGAGGATGCTGTAATTTACAATAATTTCACTTTTCATACTCCCAATTGAGACTTTCATATCATCACGACTTCGTCAGCGTAACATTTCTTTTTGCCTCGTCCCACCGCGTCGCATCGCATCGCCTGCCCGCGCTATTACTTCGTTGATGCTTAGCTTTTCTTTATGCTCGCCTCCTAAGGGTCTTAGCGTGATGTTACATAGCCTGTCTCAAGAATAGGTCTATCAAAATGCAAAAAGATTTGTTCAAATCCAACTGTCAGTTCCAGAGATTAGCGCGTTCAAACAAACAAACAAAAAAAACAAACTCTTTAGCTTTATTATAAGTATTTATCTATTCCGTGATTATAAGTATAGATACAAATAACTCTTTCGTTACAAAAAAAACACACCCGTTCCGATACATGTATACTTAAAAGAATGCCCCTAGAATTTATTCGTTAAAACCTGTTGATTACTTTTTTTTTTTTATCCTCAACGGTGAAGCTCTTGGCCTGCATCTCACCTGATGGTAAGTGATGATCAGGCCGAAGGTGGAAGCGAGCTTCACCCAGAATCCTCAACCACAGAGGAACTGGCTATCTTATCTCTAATTGCCGAAACACAACAATGCTGTTAACATTGTTGTTATGGCGACAGATAAGATGGTGGTAGCTAGCCAGGCGGACTTAAAACAAGCCCTACCACCAACCAAACCGAGCAGAAAATTTTGCTCCCACTGGGAATCGAACCGGGGATCTCTGGGTCTGAGACAGGTGGCTTAACTACTAGACCACAGAGGTGGTTACGAAATAAACTTATTCATTTTATGTTTTTTTTACGCGATTTAAACAATTAAATAAACAAAATAGTAGTTTAAACTAATCTGAAACTAATTCCTGTTGCCTTAATCTATAACGCCAGTGTAATAAAGTTATTGAATATTTGTTACTTCGAACAAATGTTATTTCGGCTAAGTGTAACTTCGGTAAAAAGTTTTTCGACCAAATGAAACGTCGGAGTAACGAAAAAAATAGAAAAGATAATAGGTCCACTGATACAGTGGCAGACATGACTTCAATGAAGTAAAAAAAAAACGAAACGATAATAGTTGAAAAGTATTATTTAAAGTTGAATGATAATAGTTGAATAGGTGAATCAATGAAATTCGGTCAAATATTTTTCGAACTTATGATAGGTACCCGTGAACATGACTTGGGACTATGAGTTCCCGGACCTTTGAAAGGCGCACGAGGCGTCAGAGCATTGTAAATGAAATAAGAATTATTATTATCAAGCATTGATTAAAGTCACGTCTTCCTAGTGAATGATCTCATTATATTCACATCACGTCAGCACCGTGTGCTCAACATAACATTCTACTTATCCCTCTTCTTAGTACAAGCGTTGGATTTTATTATAACAGCATGGGATTTCTTCCCATCGGCATCCTGCAAAGGTAATAAATGTGATATAGGAACGCGATGCGATGTGTTACGAAAGCATTGAATACTGTATTAAAATTAAAAATAAAAAAGACGTGTGGCACTCGGGGACTGCCCCGGCGAAGCTATTGCATAGCATTTTTTATCAACTTACGCAATTGTAAAATATTAACCCGAATACAAGAAATAGCAATGATGACATTGACAGGAACTGTTATTCACATTCATAGTTTTTAAAACTTGACACAACGTAATGGGAACATCAAACTAATAAAAAGGTTTTAATTTAACTATTAATAGTCAAGGATCATTCGTCTAAGTAAATTTGAACTTTATTGTCAAACAGTTAAACATAATTTTCAATACAACACTCTCGTATCATTCGTCTAAGTAAATTTGAACTTTGTTGTCAAACAGTTAAACATAATTTTCAATACAACACTCTCGTATCATTCGTCTAAGTAAATTTGAACTTTGTTGTCAAACAGTTAAACATAATTTTCAATACAACACTCTCGTATCATTCGTTTAAGTAAATTTGAACTTTGTTGTCAAGCAGTTAAACATAATTTTCAATACAAAACACTCTTTTCTTAGGTAGTATTTTCGTTACGAAATTTCTGGATTAGGTCTCCACGCTCAAGGCCCGCGATAGAAGCTATGCAATAGCTTAAAAAATCATATTCAAAATATTTTATTTCACATAAACCTACATGGGCACTTATGAAACGTTAGAAACTACGCACGGTTCCAATTGGTCGTTTCCTATGGAGAAGAGCCGGCAAGAAACTCCACGGTTACTCTTTTAAAATTAAATGAATTTTCCAATATTTTCAACAAAAAAAAAAATTGTTATTAGTTATGCGAAGACAGTGTAGGTCTTTCAACAAGTACCAAGTACTTAACAAAATAGAAGATGGTCAACCAGTCTACAGTCCAATTGGAAAAATAACTTTGGTGTTTGTCGTTAGTTACCTGAGAATGTTACAAAAAGTATAATAATGATTTGAGATTTTATCTGACTGTTTTTAAGGTTTCATACTCAAAGGGAACCCTATTACTAAACCTCCGCTGTCCGTCTGTCTGTCAGCGGGCTGTATCTCATGAACCCTAATAAGTAGACAGTTGAAATTTCATAAATTATGTATTTCTATTGTCTATAACAACAGATAATAAAAATAAAATAAGTTAAAAATGAAAGGGATATATCTACAGTATATACATATATATACCTGGTGGACTGGAGTTTTGAAACGGGGCATTAAGTCACAGGACAGTCTTAGGAGACTGTCCCTAACTTTTTGAGACATTTTGATTTGCATTCTCTGATTTTAAAAATTTACAGCCAGCGAATGACTTAGGTGTGCATTCAGTTCAAAATGTCTGTCTGTCCTTACTGTCCCATCTCAAAAATCCACACTGAAAGAAACATGTTTTTTTCGGCGTTTTTTGTTTAAATATTGTACGGTGGTACGGAACCCATCGTGTACGAGTCCGACTCGAACTTGGCCAGTTTTTTCTGTTGTATTGTAACGTATTTGCACAATATTTTACGAGTCGAAAAATCCCTTACATGTAAATATTATCCTCATACAATTAAATATCAAACTCGCAAATCTAGCACAGAAGACCTTAAAACGAAATAACAAAAATATCTCTTCGACGTTGCATCTCATTTGTAACTTAGGTTCTTTCGTATAACGAAAGGTTATTTCGCTTCCCCTCAGTTCTATGTAATTGATCAATAATGCATTTTTTGAGACACATTTATTTTCTTGATCTAATGATGCAACTGGAGTGGCGACCGCGTACCGGAAGACCTAGCGTTGGAAGGCCTCCCACAAGATGGACTGATGACCTTGTAAAGGCCGCAGGAATCCGCTGGATGTGGGAAGCAGAGAATCGGTCGAAGTGGCGGTGCTTGGGGGAGGCCTATGTCCAGCAGTGGACGTCTTTCGGCTGATATGATGATGATGAATGATGCATACTATAGGATATCTCAGAAATAACCACAGTTAACCTTCAAAACTTATTATTATCGAATCTTATTTCTTAAATTAATCACCACGATACAACAATACCACGACCGCACGCTGTCAACTCCCATCAAAAAGTGACCTATGTCTGCCAAGTCACCGCAACTGTCGCCACCAGTGTGGCCAGTGCAATCAATTCAATCTCCCGATTTTATTTCAATCCGCATTTTTCCGTCAGTATAGCCAGTACATTTTTTTTTAATATAAACCGTAGATCGATTTGATTAGTAGATTTTAAACCGTGTAGTTTTAGTTATATTAATAAAACCTTACAATACCTCAATTTGAGCTTATTTCAGAATACGAGGAGCCTAGAATTCAGTGGTAAATTCAGTTAACACATCCGATACGAGCGGTGTCTATAATGTGAAACCTACGAATTGTTTACGATGCAAAATCCGATATCTCTACAATATTCTGTTCTCATGCTCAAATACATAGTGTATGCTATCCACTTTGATATGCTACATACAGCACCCTAACTACGTAACACACTTTTAATCACAACCTGAGTCTTAAGGCTGCTTGTCCACTGGAGAGGAGAGGAGGGAGATGTGCTAATATTAACCAATAGATTCGCTCTTCTGCACTCTGGAGCGGAGTTTAGATTCTATTGGTTAATATTGACACATCTCCGCTCCTCTCCTTTCATCTCCAGTGGACAGGCAGCATTAAACGACCGCTTTGGCAAAATTATAATATGTTATTATTATGAACTAGCTTCTGCCCGCGACTTCGTACGCGTGGAAGTCATAAGACACCAGTTGACACCACAATATACTACAGTTTATAAAACTTTCGTGTATACTACGTTTGTAATATTGTTCTCAGCAGTTAAAAAATACACAGAGAGTCAGGACTGGTGACTCGGGAGCTAGCGACGTACAGTGTCCGTGCGAGAAGCAGCTCGTCCTGAGGTAGACACCCGCAGCCTTCAGTATTTTTTTTTCTTTTGCGTGGGGAATCATCAAATGACTTTTCCCGCGCTGGGCGGAGCGAAAGGGCGTGTCAGACTCTTACTGACTAAAACCCACCCGTGTTACTTCCCTTGCCTGTGCCAGGGGCCACGGTTTCCCCTTAGCAACCCCAGCAGGCACCGGCCCTAGCGGACCCATTCAGTTTTGCTGACATCTCTTTGAGGCGCACGTGGAACACGACGCGCTGTCGACCCGGGCCTGATCCTAATCGGACGGCGAGCTACCCAATGCTCTCCGTCCGCAGGCCCGCGCCTACGGTGGCCGGAAATCGGCTTCCAATTCCCGACGCCCAGGGCGTCTCCTACGGCGGCGGCTTGGGGCGTAAGGGCGCGACATTTGTCTGTCCTTCGCGCGCCCCGCCTCCTCCTTCGCGAGCATTACTGCTTCGCGGAAGGAGGTGACGGCTTGCCTTGCCCTCTCGCTCCGCACCATGGCCTTTACCAGGGTCGGACGCGAGAGGTCGCTGCCGCCGAGCGCCTCCACGAGGACACGGCGGTGCTTCGCCCAAGCCGGGCAGACATCCACCGTATGCTCCACCGTGTCCTCCGGGCGGTCCACACAGTGGTGACACCCGGGCGTTTCCTCCCGCCTTATGCGAAACAGGAACCTCCCCAAAACAACCGTGTCCGGTGAGGACCTGCGTCAGGCGAAAGAAGAGCACGCCGTGGCACCTCTCTAGCCACTCCTCAAAGAGGAGACTTATCGTCACAATTGTGGCGTGCCACACACACACACTTCAAGCCGCCATGAGATCCCGCCGGAGCTGTGTTCGCTGTACCGTGATTTCTCGCGGCAGTGGAGCCTTCAGCCTTCAGTGACGGTCCATGTGACTTATTGATAATTAATCATCGCAAAGCATACGCTCACAGGGAACTGCACGCGCTTAAACTGGTAATTGTGGGGAATTAGTGGTATACGCGGTATATACACTGTCTCGCCAATGCCACAACCTATTAGAATTTCCGCCTTGATGTCGTTTCCTTGCAAAGACACGACTTTGAGCAGAATTCCGTTACAAAGCTTTGGCGGAGTTAAGTTCCGAAGGAGCATAATCGGGACACCGACCTTCAGCTGGATTTTCTGCGCCGGAAGTCCAGTTGCCATGAGCGAATTCAGAAATTCTACGGGGTAATGTGTGGCATCGTCTTCCTCCACATCAGCATAAATGGAGGTTTATATCACTTCGCTCCCTGCAATTTGCGAGAAAATACCGTGGTTGATCGCTGCTGCTTGATTATTTTTGACGTTAAAATGGAACACGCCCAAGAATTCTCTTGGTACGGAATTCGACTGATGTCTTCGTACACCAGACGAATCGGATCTTCTAAAGTGGGAACTACTCTACTCTACCAAGAGTCTCTAGTAGGCCCACCTGGCCACACTCCTCTGTTATAGTGCCTTCACCAACTTTTAGAAGAACATAGGAGAATTCTTGAGCATGTGGATTCCCGCCAAGCCGAGCTCGCATGTTGATGGTAAAGCGCAGTCTTAGAACTCTTGACCATAGAGACCTTTTCAACAAAGCATTCACCTCGTCAGACAGAACTGTGGCACCACCCATAATGGCTTGGTTCCTGCGGATTTCCTGCAGGGTTCTGTTTATAGCTTCCACTGCTGTCTTATTTGCCATAATGCTTTCATCCCATACGATGAAGCGCTAACCCTAAGCAGGCATCCCTTGTTACTGTTGCGTGACACCTCACAAACAGCGCTTCGTTGTTCTCTAAATTGATGGGAATCTTAAACATGAATTCTCACCAGAAAGCAGTGTGGCAGCGATTCCAGAACGTATTGGCGATTACACACAGATTTTAAAATATCTAGGACAAATCTGCTGTCAAAATCTGTGTGTAAAGTCAAAAATTAAGCTAGTTTTTTTTTGTGCTGGTTAAGGCCTCCTCGAAGTCTTTCCAGGTAGGTACCTACTCTTTTCACATGGGCCGTCTCAATAAAGAATCTTAAGCAACGCTGTCACAGCAGACCAAGCAAGGAATTAATACCTATGTTTTTTTTACTTTTGTAAATATTAAATAATAGTTCATACTTGTTCTTTGTTTATCATTGATCATCATTGTAAATGTCTACAGAAAAACCAAATCGTTATGAACTCACTACCTACGCAAGCCTATGTTCCAACACCAATATCTCTTAAACCAATCGTCATAGAATCGGGTTTTTGGTATCATTATTTAGGTAAACTAAACATCTGTTAGACGAGTAGATAAAAAAAGATAGTTTTCGGGGGTGAATTTTGTAATAACCTTGATAAACTAAAAAAACAATGTTAATTTTAACGTGAAATTGAACTTTTAGCCTATATTTCAATATGATGCAGCATTTATTGTCAATATTTGAGTTATTTATCCTATTGTTAACACTTTTCACTTATAAAAAGTTTTTATTTTACGATAATTGGACATTAAATTCCAAAGTTAAAGTACTTTTAGTAAGCACGCTTCATAAAATGCGATCAAAAACAAAAATGGCTGCCATTAAGGGGGGGTTGGGTTCCGACCCCCCATGTAGAATAATTTTATTGATAAAATAGAGCAAACTACCTTCCCTTAAAGTTTGTACAGTCCGAGACCAAACACATTGTATAGATAATACAGCTGAAAGTTTTTTTGTTTCTTGTTTGAGCGCGTTAATCTCTGGAACTCCCAATCGGTTTTCAAAAATTTTTTCTGCATATGATAGCTCAATTCTTGAGGAAGGCTATGATAGGCATGCTACGAAGAAAGAAAAAAAGTTAGAGAGAATGTTAAGCGAAAACCAAGTGAAAACACGACGCGATGCAATGCTCTGGGTCGGGGTAACATGAAATTTAAAGGTCATCGCTCATTATAGCAGCACGCCTCCGACACGGCCAATAACTTGTCAATCAAGTTAGGACTTTAAGTCAAATGTATTAAAGTCTATTTTATGATGGCTAAACAAAATAGTGGACGGCTCGACGGCAGCGAGCGGCCCGTGAGCCGTCACCCGTCGGGCCGACAGCGCGCTTCAAGCGAGGAGCCAGCTCGCCGGCGCCCTACCGTCCGCGGGGTGACGCCTCGCCGTAAGCGCGGTGACACCTTGCTTGTGAATAAACAATCATCTGTTACCTCGCCGGTGGCGTGCCGGCAGCTAGCGGTCACCTTGCTTACGGCGCGTTGACGACTAGCCGTCGCCTTGCTTCCGGCGCGTTGGCGACTAGCCGTAGCCTTGCTTAGGGCGCGTTGACGACTTGATTTTTCGAGGCGGTGCCGGGGCGCTGCCGTGCTGGAGCGGTGCTGTTATAATGGGCGATGACCTTTACGCGAATGAAGACGCTGGCAGAAGCTAGTTAACTAATATTTAAGCTTACTACCACCGTACCCAACAAACTGCCAGACACTTTTACACCTCTAACCCCGTCTACACACGATATCAACACTATAATTAATGGCAGGGACCCGCAAAGAGGGCCTTTTCGCGCCCTGCTGACTGCACCCACCGCACCGTCAGAACAAAAGGGGCATGCGTGTAGGAAAACAAAAGACGGCACACAACGTCTTAGCACGACTACGTAAATATTTCTGGTAGACACGCACTTTAACTGAGTGCATGTACAAGAAGTACAGAGGGCCTAGACAAATGACATTCGCTTCGGAGCGATTCTATTTCGACAATCGCTATCCCTTCAACGACATACCTACACTACGTTTCGCTATCGTCTGATCCATTGGTTTCTTCGATAAAAATTACATATTGTCTCTGGTTTTTCGTTAGCAAGTTATCGTTCGAGGCTGTATGAATGGAATGATGTTAAATATTGTCTAGCTAATTTCTATTCGTTGAGCTATGATCACGTGACGTTTCGATAGCTTTTGTCAATCCCATACATTTTTGACTTTTCTACTAGCGTTGTCGCTAATCGAATGTTACTTTGTCTAGGCCCTCAGGTATATCCAAAATTTTGTGATTTCTGTAGGAGATAATCTTCAAGTGGCTGGTTTGCATGAGTGGTGAAGGGCGGGCGTTTAGGGTACTGTCCATTCAAAAAGTGCTGATTTTCAGCCCTTGATTTTGTTTGTCAATTTAGTCATCTAAAGTTAGAACGTTCATCATTACAACGTCTTCTATTGTAGATATTTGGAGGTAGGCTTAGTTAAGATTTACGCGATGAAACGTAGAATTTACCAACCAACATGTTTACTGTGAAACATTTATTTTGTAATTGACAGACATAAAAAAAATACCAAGCAATTTAAGATTTATATCGTACTAGCCGCTGCCCGTTACTTCATCTTGTGGACTTCAAAATGTCTTTTACCAGGGTAAAAAGGATCTTATGTGTAAATCCAGGTTATAAACTATCTATGTGCAAAATTTTATCCAAATCCGTTCATCCGTTTTGCGTGAGCGAGTAACAAACATCTAAACATACAAACTTTCTCATCATTCTTATTCTCACAGTAAGCTTCAGTAAAAAGCCTACACAAAATGGAACAACACAAAGCCAAGGAGGGCCCCACATTTTCTGTTCACCCCAGTACACTGGCATGGCGTCTAGATCTAGTTTTCAATAACAAACAACTCATATCCTCGTATAAGATTTGCTGTCACAACGTATAGCGTGCAGTTCACGTACTGAACTCTGTTGCACATTATTATTAGTGTGCGGCGACATGCAAGCAAAGAATATGTGGACTTGGCAGAAGTGACGGTATTAGGGTGAGTTCCCCTAGGAAAATAGAAAGCTGTTCTTTATCGTCATTTAAAACATCAAAATCTACTGGTGAGAATACATCCAGTACTGAATTTAGATGGTACATACATAATCTTCCTTCTCCTACAAGCACTTTATTTTTTTTAGGGACGATGTACCATGATTTCTGCTTTCGCGCTTGCGACCACGAGAGCAACGGGGCAGTCGCGACTTTTCAGCGTGGGGTCCTGGGTTTGATTCCCGGGTCGGGCAAAGTGTTATTGGGTTTTTCCATTAATAATTTCTTAGTAACTGTCCGAACTTTGGAAGTTAGCGGTGTGATACTCCGTGCCT
The DNA here is from genome assembly GCA_948150665.1 of Conistra vaccinii. NCBI lineage: Eukaryota > Metazoa > Arthropoda > Insecta > Lepidoptera > Noctuidae > Conistra > Conistra vaccinii. Next base: position 3,429,634 of record OX411326.1, on the reverse strand, counting down.
CGGAAAGCACGTTAAGCCTTTGGTCCTGCGCCTGATCTCTCTCCGGTCGTGTCGGATTGCCGTCCCATCGGACTATGAGAGTGAGGGCAGAGAGAGTGCACCTGTAACTGTGCACACACTTGTGCACTATAATATCTGCCGCGTCGAAGGCTGGTCTCCGCTGAGATTGGTCGCTATAGCCGAAATTCGGTCGGGGAGACTATAATTCTTTTTTCATATGTCTCTCAGAGATCTATCCGCCGACAATTCAGTCTAACCCCATTCTATAGCTTTATTATATTATTTTAGCCAATACTTTTCTTATTCAACACACCGATTCCTACAAAATTCCTCCGTCAAAATACTACATGCGACTGAAATCACTGAAATAAGATCAATTAGTATTACTATGGTGTTTCATAAATAAAAGAGTGATTGAATCCCAATCATCCCTATTATCCTCCAAGATGCCTTTCTTTATTAGGCACAAAACTCTCATACCACACATCCCCTCTACATTTTCCTCTGTGGTATTAGTTATGAATTTTTCATGGTGCGGCCGGCGCCCATGTGTTCGCACGGTAATGCTCGCCGCTGTTACGTACACCGACTACGTACCGACTACGTCTCGACTGCATTCGATGCCAGACTGCTATTACCTGACAATTTTCAGGCAGGTTTTTGTATTGGTAAAATGTGTTACATTTTTGGAGAAATATTTATGAGTTCCCTGTTGGGCTACTGTTGTTTGCTAGCATTATTGACTAAAACTCCTGTTTTAAACCGAAATGTAATCGTAACTTATCTTGGTAAGCTACTATTAAAGTAGGAAGGTATCTCTTGAGATACCTTCCATTCATCCCTTGGAAGAGTTTAAAAGTTAATTAAAAACGGACTAAGATTCCTCATATCTGAAATATAAATTCTAGACTCCGGGTTGCTATTACTGAGAATTTTTCAATGAAAACCCAATAATAACCCTTTGTCCGAGTTGAGAGTCGAACCCAGGTTACCACGTTCAACAGTCGCCCTCCCCACTTCCGTAGCATTGTTTCTTTCTCCTTCCTTTCAAAATGATCTATTGTAAAGCAACAATTTAGGATACCCAAGTAAATAGAAGCACCTACTTGAATCTAGTAAACTGTGTATCTAGGTAAAAGTTGGCAAAAGCTTTCGAATGAGAACTGGTAATATAAACAGGCTTCTTCACGGCCTCGGCACAATCTAGCACTTAGCAACACATAATAACTACACAATATAATACTAGGAACATAGGAAAGTCCCGAGAGTAGAAGAAAGGAAGATATGGCATTCTTAAAAACGGGAAAATTTTGGAAGTTCGAAACTTATTTCAAACTCAAACTCAAACTCAAACTCAAACTCAAACTCAAAGCATTTATTTCAAATAAACCAATTACAGGCACTTTTGAATTGTCAAGGGGTCGGTCAGTCAGAAAAAATGAAGCTAGATGCCCATTCCAAAGCGTAGTAGGTACCTATGGAGAAGAACGGGCAAGAAACTCCACGGACACTCTTTTAAATAAAAATTTGGTTACAAAATATTGGTTACATCATTCATGTTGAACTTATACATGTGAGAACGATGCAAAACGTTAAAAGCGTCCGTAATAAAAGATAAAAACAAAAATAAAACAATTAAAAAATTAAATCAAATTTAAATAAGCCATGGCAGCTATGAGATGACCAGTCACAACTGACGGCGCCCGTTCACGAACATGACGCATGGATTAGCACCATTCAGCTCAACCATTTTGAAGGGAGCTAAATGATCCAACACACACGCCACCGTCAGCGTGACATTAGAGTGAGCATGACATACTCTCAGCCGCCAGGGCACATTCAAGTCAATGAAAGACATACCCAGTACCTAAATGGTAGCTTTATAGTCTGTACATAGTACTCACACATGTGCTATGCAATTATACAATGCTAAGAGATTGAATTTATACAATGCAAAGATAGTTTTTAAAATCTTCCGCAGCTCCAACAGTATTTTCAGATGCTATACAATTAGTTTATGTGCCCTTGTGGAGCAGGACCAGCGTTGAGCCAAGCATTTTTATCAGCGATGTAATCCCCCAACTTATAATATGCCTGACTGCATAGTGTGCGTTTAATATAAGATTTAAATTTCGTTTCATTCAGCTCAAGTATGTGGGGAGGTATTTTATTGTAGCATTTTAAACAGTACCCCATGAATGATGAGTCTACTTTAGCCAGCCTGAAACCCGGTTGAACTAATTGGTCCCTATTCCTAGTGATATAATTGTGTCTTGAACCTCTTTTACTAAAAAGATGTAGATTTTTCCTTACGTACATAATGTTTTCATAGATATATTGACAAGGTACCGTCATGATGTTAATATCTTTAAACAGTTCCCTTAGAGAGTCGCGCCTACGGAGGCCATATATCGCTCTGATGGCTCTTTTCTGCAGAATAAAAATAGACTCGATGTCTGCAGCCCGTCCCCATAGTAGAATACCGTACGACATAATACTATGAAAGTAACTAAAATAGACTAGCCTCGCGGTATCTACATCCGTAAATTGACGGATTTTTCTCACAGCATATGCTGCCGAACTTAGTCGTCCTGAAAGGGATGTTAAATGAGGACCCCATTGAAGCCTAGAGTCGAGCGTGATCCCCAGGAAAACAGTTTGATCGACGAATTCTAGTTTCTCTTGATTTAATACTATCTCACAATTACTACTTTTGACATTTGGTAAAGAAAATCTTATGCACTTAGTTTTTTTCTCATTTAATACTAAATTATTAGCAGTGAACCAATTTTGGACCTGCTGCAGGGCGTTATTTACGTCGTCAAGATTTGATGCACGTCTATTCATTTTAAAAATTAATGAAGTATCATCAGCAAATAACACCATTTGTGGTTGAGTTTTTAACAAATGGGGTAGATCATTAATATATACTAAAAAGAGAAAAGGACCCAATATTGATCCTTGTGGTACACCCATTTTTACTTTTAAACCGAGTGAATTGACACCATTTATTTGAACTTGCTGTTGTCTATCATTTAAATAAGATTTAACTAAACTGAGCGCAAGTTTTCCAAATCCGTAATGCTCAAGTTTCAAGATTAAGGTTTCATGGTCGACGCAGTCAAAAGCCTTGGAGAGGTCACAGAAAATTCCTATGGCATCTTGGGCCTCTTCCCACGCCGTAAATATGTGTTTTAATAAGGTGACACCGGCGTCAGTCGTACAACGTCCCTTGGTGAAGCCATACTGTTGATCATGTAAGATTTTATTGGTATTAAAATGATTGAGCATTTGATTAAGCATTACCTTTTCAAACACCTTGCTTAATACTGGCAACACGGACACGGGTCTATAATTATTGGTATCTTTACTGTCCCCGGATTTGAAAAGTGGTATTACCTTACTATATTTCATTAGATCAGGGAAGACTCCTTGATCCACACACAAATTAAATATTAAGGCTAAGTACGGCGCTATAGTCTCAATAATGGAGGTACAAACTTTGATTGACATTCCCCATAGATCTTCGGTTAATTTGATCTTAATTTGCTTGAAAGCTTTTAATACTGTTATGGGGTTTATATGCTTGAATTTAAATTCAATCGGGCAGGATGAAACGTTGGCTCTTAATAAATCAATAGAACCCGAGGGCGAGGAATTTAAGGTTTCAGTAGTTTTAAGTGGGATACTGGTAAAGAAATTTACAAATTCTTGAGCAACTTCTTTGTTAGTGCTTATGACACCACGTGAAGTTTCTAGTGTGAAATCACTGTTATGTCTTTTATTCCTATTTGTTTCGTCATTGATAATTTTCCAAACCGTCTTTATTTTATTTTATTATTTCATTTTATTATTTCGACAACCTTCTTAGTCTTTTTTATTTCTTAATGGGTCTGCTCTTGACTTCGATCTCGCCTGATAGAAAGCTATGGATGAGGTCTATGATGGATCCAGCGTCCTAGACGATGCCTGTTCAATCTTACTTTGGGACAGTCTCTCACGCGATACAAATCTCTATTTCTACTCTAAAATATGGACTAATATCGTCTGTGGGCTGTTTCTCTCTATGGCTTGACGGATATTCTCATCAATTAGAAGAAAAATTATCAAAAAATTACAGGAAACACCGAAAAATTATCAAAAATGTCTAAAGTGACGTAAAGCGTCAATGTCAAATCGTGGTGCTTGACAGTTAAAACGTCATAAAAGGGGCGGGTTTTAATTATGGGTTAAAGTTTTACCACACTCCTAGATAGTAGACGTTATTATATACGCATTGCTTAAAGTTAAATAATGTCATAAAAGCACGGTCAAGCATGCGTTTATCATTACTTAACTAGACCCTATAAAATACTAAAGGAATTTCAGAGAACCGGTGCAAACCTAATACAATACCAATGTCAATTTTAGGCATAGTAAGGCGTCATTATGACAACTTTAGGTTCGTACTTCATTCCCCGCTCCAAAACCTAGACATAGGTACAACATAAGACCTAAATATAACTGAGAAAGGCTTTCGCCGTGACGTGGCGGCCATTTTCACTAGGATAATAAGCCGCACTTCGCTGCCACCTGTACAAGCAGAGCATTAATCTTCTTTGCAATGTCGGGTAAAAAATGACAGTTTCAAGTTAAAGGGAGTTTTCTTTCTGCATAATGATTGGACGGATATTGCTGATGGGTTTGAAAACTATGTAAGAAAAATAGATTTTTAATTTAAAAAACAGGCGCTGTCTCTATGAAATCTAGGTACTTTTGGAACGAAGTTCCCTTTCGCGCGTTGCGAAAGGGGGCTAGACGGTTAAAATTGGGACCAAAAGTTGTAACGACACTTTTTATTTTTTATTATAACGCCATCTGTGAGCGACCACAGGTACTAATTAGTGGCATGCCTTTGTGAGGTTCATTCCATAACTTCGTTCCATCCGGGTATCCCTTGACACCTCTCAGCTTTTTTTTTATGACATTACTTCTTCTTATCTGATATATTGCAAAAATTTTGTTTCTTTACCGTATAACCGTTGTAATGAATGCCCACAACACGCCTTGACAGCCGACTTTTTTTTTAACTAAAATACGATTTTAATCGTAAACAATAAATCGCATTTTTGTTAAAAATCTCGCTTTCGGTCAGGGCTCGATACAGCAGTGATAACTTAGTGGTGTGACCGTCGGTCTGTCAAGTCATAAGGTCTCGAATTCGAACCCAAGACATGCACCTCTCACTTTTCGAATTCATGTGCGTATTGTATATAACTATCACTTGCTTCAAAAACGGTGAAGGAAAACATCGTGAGGAAACCTTAGGGTCGCGCCACACCTGCCGAACGTTCGGCGCGGAAGGTTCGTTTGAATACGCTCCTAATGTTTTTCAAGTTACCTATGACACATCAGCCGAACGTTATGTCGGTTCATGAACAAGCGTCACATGACGCGACGGAACGTTCCGCAGGTGTGCCGCTACACTTATGCCTGAGAGATATTTCTCGACGAAATGTCAAGCCAAGTCAGAGGCCCATGGGCGGATAAAAACTCTGACACCAGGTTAGTCACTAACCATTATGAAATAAGAGTTCGATAAGTCATTCCTAGGAGGTAAACAACCAAGCGATCCACCAATAAGTGCGTCACAGCTTCTTCGCTGCCGACTATAAACATCTACATAACAGTGGGTATTGTAGGAGCTTTACCATCCAAGAGAAAACGCTGCCCGTGCAACAACTAGGGTTTTGTTGATGCGTATAACTTCCCCACTCATCAACTCAAAAATTTAAATGTTGTTTTTCGTGCATATATCGATCTCTGAAGCAAAAGAAGATTTTTATTTACCCTTATCCTAAAAGTTGGCAACGTCGCAAATAGCTGTCAAATATTTGCCTGTTTTGATTAATTTGGCAATAATACTGTATGGAAATATGAAATGTGGCTAACTAGTGAACTAGAATATTGATAATGAAATGCAATAATTAATATCATAATACCGAATATTTAGTTTTACATTTTAAAAAAGTATTTGGAATCTTTCCAAATCCCTTTTTTACACCTAAAACGGTTACAACAACAAATTCAGTGTTCTATTTTCAATTCATTATTAATATTCTAGTTCGGTAGTTAGCCACATTTCATATTTCCATACAGTAAATTACCAAATTAATACAGAATAAACGCCCTTAAAACACACAATAAAAACTCCCTCGATTTTCCCAAAGTAAAAATAAAATTCGAAATAAAAGGTCAATTGAAATACGTGGAATAAAAGAAATGTTAACTCTCTGGTCAGCACGAAACCTACAGAGGAACAGATATGCCTCTACTTCCGAAGTAGTGCTCAACGAACCAACAATATCAGATGATAAACATTTAACATTCATATAGGTAGGTTGTCTTTACTTGCCTCCAGTATTTTTTGTAAGTACCATTAAAATATGGAGCACTAAAAAAATATTTCAAGAGAAAACAAAAATATCCTTGGAAAATTGGCATGGCAATGGTAGCATACAGTTGTTAGATGTATTGCCAGGAGCCTATTTGATTTTATTTCATTTAATTTGATCTTATTTGGTTTTATCTGTTTTATTTAAAGTTTATTTGATATATTTTATATGATTTCAATTAATTTATGTTTGAGAATGGGTGTTATTTACATGAAATAAATGAATTTATAACACAACGGATAGGCGAAAGCAGACTATCCGACAAATTTGTAAGATTTTTCATAGCTTTTATTACCTGTTGTGAATATTTGACTTTCCTTTGTCTTTTATATTAAATAGGGCCTTCGATGCGTTACAATAGTTCCTAAAACTGACGACACTTATTTATATACCTTAGATACTCAGACTAGATACCATCTTTGCTAACTAGCAAATATATCGGGCACGACATAACCTATTCCTGTTAAGCTCGTGCCAACTCGAGTGAAGAACTTAGAAGTCAACATTTGCAAAGAAAATTTCATTAAGTCGGTGTTTTGATTTATCTCAAAATGTTTCAGTAGATTTAGCAACAAAGTTGTACTAAAATTCATTGCCTTAATTGACTTTTTAATTAGGCAAAAAGTTAGGCAACGCCGTCTCCCGCTCCGGTACGGTCTAGCCTGATTTATGAATATCAGATATTTTTTTCATAAACGGCTGGATTCAAGTGTAGAAAAAATATTTGAAATAAGCTACGTTTCTGGTAACTTCTGAAAATAAGGTAGTTACAACTGATTTAAATGTGTACTTAGTTATTTATATTATACTATTCCCAACCATTTATTTAAATTTTGACATAATATACACATACACGCTTATGAAGTTCCGTAGTTATTAAATAAAAATAAAAAAAGTGAAAAAGTGCAGTGTTTAATGGGCACTTTTTTTTTCATCAAACTATGAATTCGATGATAAGATTATTTCAATTATTTCATTTTAATTATTATTTAAATTCGATTAAATTCATCATGAATTTCGAAATCGAGTGAGAAATGCAATTTGGACATCATTACTTTAGCTGTCAAAAGTTAAATAAATGATTAGAAAGATTATAATACCCGTGTCACGTGTGTTTATACTCGTATGCTTTTGCTTATGATTCAAAAACATTTCAAACTAACCTCGGAGAAATATTGACATGGTGTGATGGATGACTGCAATGACATGACGTGACCTACAAGATACTGCAGCTGAACACCTGTAATCCGGGACTTCACGAGTGAACACTAGTATTACTTTATTTAAGGCGACGATAAACAACTTTTAAAGATTTTATAATGCCGTATAACCTATTACCTAAGTGACCACTAGCCAGCAGTTTGAGATTCGATACAGATTTGCATAAGGTTCTTAGTTACCATAGATTCCTCAAATCTTGCATTAGATCGCTAGAGATGAGCTCAATTTTGAACCATCTTTTTCTGATTGCATGATATAACGATAGTCTGTCACGTTCATGTCGTACTGTAGAAGCACATGAACTAACCAATCAATATAAAAATGTTAATATAACACGGCATAATGGTTTCCGGACAAAATTAATATTTTCTGAAACAATGTCCCCAATATTAAAACCAGCTGTTTAATACTAACAAAATATTCTCGAAAGAATTTAAGGTTTAGCTTTATTACAATGAAGGGACATAAAAATTACCATTTTTATGCTTATAGGTAAATTTTAGAGACGTACGTGATTACGGGAAATTAAATAGTGTGGGGACAGTACCGACAATCGATTAACGATTAGTCGACTATTTCAAAACGATGTAATTATTTTGTTTGGTAGCAACTGGCTTGTAACTACTAGTTTTATGTGGATATCGATATTATTTATTCAAATGTAATTGGTAGCGTGTGCCTTGAACTTGGCATTTATTATGCCTACTACGAGTTTATGAAATGAATGTATAATGTCAAAGTAACGCTAAGAGCGTTTATTTTGAAAGTAGGCAACGCGGCAACGTCGCAAATAGTTGTCAAATATTTACCTGATATCTTACCAAGGGGTATTGTGTTACCCAGTAACTGGATTATGAAGGTCAGATAGGCAGTAGCCGATCACCCAACATCGTTTTGGAAAAGGCTAGGCACATGGATACTTATCGCCTAACTGAGAAATGTCCCAAAATCGACTAAACACCACCTCACCTTACCTCAGAGACATCACTATTCAAAAGCCGTCTGATTTAGGTGGTGATTTATGCACAATAAGGGGCAACTTTTAATTTCGTAACGCAGCTATGTCTAAGCTATTTGTTTGAGGCTGGTTATAAAACTGTCTACTCGCTGTGTTTTATTGTTTTGGACGTGACTTCGAAGCTGTTTGCATGTTGCCTAATTTGCACAACGATTTATAATTTTTAGAAAAAAGGATATGGAAGAAAAATGTTTTGTGTGAAAATAATGGCATAACGAACAACTAATCTATTGTAGTTAAAAATAGTAGCTAGTAGCAAAGTTATTTCTTAACGAGTTCATTCGCACCACGTGAAATTGCTACGTTTATTTATTTATTAAAACTTTATGCACAATGTAAAAATAACTGTACAAAGCCAGACTTCATTCCTGAGGCATTTTCTACCAGTCATCTTTAGGGTGATGCAGAGACAAAATATGGCACGTTATACGTTCTAATTTGAAGTAAAATAAATAAAAATAAAATAAATAATAACTTTATTTCACAAAAATACAGATTTAACGTTTTATATAAACACAATTTAAATGAGCTTTGGTAGTAACACAATGCAATACAATCTAAGAACTGATCTAGTACCATTTTGTGTACTGATCTATCTGATCTGTACACAAAATGGAAAACCCTGCCTCTCAAACTAGCAAACCTGTATCTTGAGAGACAGTGACTCAGCTTAAAAGTGATGCCGTCCATTACTGGAATCAAACTACACGCCACCTTAAGGTCAAAATCCATTTTTCCTAAATCTACTGTAACGGGAAAAATACACAATTGATCTATTTCCTCGTATTTTGTTTTATTTTCTCATAAAGATCTATAGCCGATGCCAAATTAATATCCTTACTTTTTCCTAATAGTAAAATTATTTCACCACATTTTTCGTAAGTGCTTTTTGCTTGTCCTAACTTTGTTGAAATAACATTACCTTTATATCTAGATTGTCCCTTTTTTACTAAATAATTACGTATTTCTACTAAAAAGACATAATTTTGTTCTAAAATATCTATCATATTCTTAATCTAATAAAGTAATTATAAAATTGCATAAATGTAACGCATTCTACGTAAATGCGACGTTGCAAAAAAAAAAGTCCGACGTTGCACTTTGTTTCCGTTTGGTGTCTTATGGCTGAATGTCCCGCATGATTTTTAAGTTTTTGCGTTATGAAATATGATACCGCGTGCCTACTTCACTCACTGATATTTTTACGAAAAGATGAAAAATACACAACACTTTCATTATTCACAGAATTATTACTGATTCTCGGTACCTTCTGTGCGCCCTCTGATGGATGATCTAATTCTCTGCATGGTACTCATCCCAATTTCCTGCTGAATCCATGTGCGGTGGCAGCTCCTGTACATCCGCAGGCCAACATAAACTGCTATGATTCCAATGATGGCCAGAACAATGTAGGTCAGAATGCTAAGCCGTTCCACGTGGTGTCCGATTTCTTTCAACGTGGCGTCATTGTTGCCTCCAGCCGCGTTTTGGCTGAGGAAAACCTCTTCCTTCTCTACAGTTGACCGACACATTACTATATACTATAGGTAGTTGCTGATATTTAATGCTGAAAAACTGAAACTCTAATCAAACTACTAACAATCCCCTTGGCAGAGTCCCGAGGCAGGGTCGCCATGTAATGTTGGGGTTCCTAAGAGGTGGTTTCAAAGGAAACAACCATATCTGTTAAGTACTATTTATTGAATGAATCCATAATTAATAGAATAAACGCATAAGAGGTATAGTGCAAACTCAGCATACATGCTCAGTTATAAAGGAGTGTACTTACTTAATAAAGTAAAGGACCATACATATTATATTATTACACTTCAATGCTATAAGTATAAAAGTAGACTGTGTCAATCTACCTGAGCGACTATGAATAGAAAAATTATATAAAATTAAACTATTAAGTACGTAAATACTTAATAGTTTAATTTTATATAATTTTTCTATAATTTACGTGTTGTGTGTCTGTTTATCTGTGTGTGTGTGTGTGTGTGTTAGTGTGTGTGTGAGTGTGTTGTGTGTGATTGGGGATATATAGGTAGTTAGGAGACGAACTTAAGTAAGGATTCTGTTCGTACATAGTCCTGGGGGCTTACCATGCACTCTTATAGCAGGTCAATTTTCGACGGAAAGTGAACTGTCGGGCTATTTTGTACCACGAACACGTCAAATAACAGGCGAGCCAGCGATCACGCGACTAAAGCCGCTCAGTGGTCACGTGACAACATTTCACTGGTCTGACCTGCGATAGGCTCTACCATCAAGTCATTTTTGACATGTAAAACCTTGAAAACTGAGCTGCCCTGCTGTCATATTAAGCAGGCGTGTAAAACTTACTTTTATTGAACTGTTTTCTTTAATTTAAAATAAAAAACGTAAGTATATGTTAATTTGTGAATATAATACTATTGTGGCGTTATTTAAAATTATAGACCACAAAAAAACACGTCTCTTTGTCGTCTACTTATGTTGTAGAAATGGTACGAGTGAGTAGATGTGAAAGAAATAGAAATAAAGAACACAATACACATAAATAAAAACCAATTTAATGTTTAATAGATGTTTTGGGTAAAAACAATATTCGTAGTCTTAGTAAAAAAACAAACTACAGCTACCCAGCCTCTTGAATCATCGATAGCACTGTAGCGGTTACACCGTTACATACGAACTACGCAGTAAGACATGACGTTACAAAAATCTTGCATGATTAATACTTATATAAGATTATCCGAAAACAACTTTCGGGCAGTTGCCCGTCAGACATAACACCCGGTCTGGTCGGAGGAGCCTCCCATTTCTCATGAGAAGAGTGAACTTTACACCCTGTTCCTCATGCCTCCACCAACAATAGAATTCACATCATGTTCCAATGTTCCGTCACTTCCGTCCACAATCTGCGGGACATTTCTCGAGTTTGAGCCCTTTTATGTACCCCATTGCAATCCTTGTGATTATGTATTAAAAAAATCTAATATTTTTATATTTCCAATTTTTATATGTCATCAATAAATATTCTTGTTTTGTTGACAATTTATTTGACACGCTATTAGTCGTTCGAAAATAGCAATAGCTTTGGTAAGTTTTCATTCAAGTAGGTTGGTGTTGTTGGTGGTACCTTTATTTTACATCTAAAAGGCCTCCACGTCATAATCGTGTTACATAAGATTTTTTGCTGCGAAACATAGTTTTATTTATATTTTAGTTTATATTTTATCTAATTTTTTTGATCATTTTATACTGTTATCAAATTAATTTGATATAACCGTAAAACCGGTAACATTCCGAAAAAGTATTTCCGAACGTTTGTTTATAATATGACGTACCGGTCAACGGTAGCGTAGCAGGTCTGAAGTTGATACATTGCAGGTCAGACTGAAATGCTCATGGTACAAATAGAAAACCTGTCAGGTTAAAATGCCAAGTTGACCTGTCCTGTACTTGGCAAGTATTTAAAATGTTCATGGTACGGCCCCAGTTCCAGTAGCCATTCCATTAATTTTGATTTTATTTCATATTTATTTAGATCGACAATGTTAAGATTTTTGTGAACTTGTTTGTATATATGTATGTACTTAGTGTGTAGTATTGATGTTGAGCGAAGGCGGTTTTGTGAGGGGTACTTAGGGGTAGTTTCTTCCTTTTTTTAGGGTCCGTTGGGGGAACGCTAGCGTGTCTTCTAATAGTAGACTGCAGTACAAAAAGCTGGCGCACTGAAAGTACTTTAGAATCAGCGTATAATTGCGTGGTGGGATAGCGATAAGGTTTGCGCGACATCACCTTCAGTTCGACTCTCTGCGCTCTTTTAATCCTCAGAAAACTGGTTTTATTTGCACTACCCCATACTGTAATGCAATATCCAATGATGGATTGGCATAATGCATAGTACACCATCTTCAAGGTATCAGGCGCAGCCGAGTCTCTTGAGGATTTGAAAATATGCAAAAGTTTCAAACATCTAGTGGTAATGGCGTCAACCTGTTTGTCCCATCGTAATCCTCCGTCTATTTGGACACCCAGATATTTCACATTGTCAGTTCTTACAAGCGATTTACTACTAGTGTTTCAGGCATTATGATACAATTCAACATTGCCTTTGCCTCATTAACACATTGACAAGTGAAAATGGCAATACTGGCAATAGGTGACGATAACTAGAGTGCGTATCATCAAACAGTTCCTATGTTGTTGGCTCCACTGTTAAACGTTAACAACGGACATAAATATGAAGCTCCGTAAAGAGTTATTGAGTTCGCCCTAAAACAGTGGAGTCAACATAACTATTTGATGTAACGCACTTTACTGTGTACCTGGTGGGCTGTCGACCAGTCAGATAACCTATTTGGACAACAAATTACGATGTTCAATCTGCTTGTACTAAAGTCAACCCCAACATAAATGTATTTGGCAAACAACGAACCACAAAAAATAAAATATTTAGCCTACCTATATCCTCTTAAACGTCATATACCTGCCGGTTGAATGAACGTAGATTTTTCGAGAATTTCCTCTAGGTATATCCATCAGGTATGTATTATTAAGAAGCCGCTCCTTCTCATATGTCGTATTCCATAAGGAAGCAATGCTCATATGAAATGCCTGTTGAATTATTTGGCGAGCTCTTTGTTACAGTGGCATTACACTCCCTCTTTGTTGTCGGTTAAGCATTCAATCTTTTGACGCGCGTTTTAATTTGAATGTTTTTGGTTGTATTTTTTATGTTTGTGAGTACGAAATGGGAGGATATGAGCAGTAAAGTTCTATGGAAAGTTAGGTTTTCATTTATGAATTATGTTATTACATCTTCTGTATAGGTTAGATTATTCAATTCAAGCATTGTGGGAACATAACAATTATGAACAGCAGTGCTATTCTGTAACCATCTCACCGTGAAAACGTAGGTGAAGTAGGCGTGGATTGAACTGTCAATGTCATCTCACTGATGCTAGGGATGACCAAGCATTTTATTTACAATCATAATCGAGTTTAGTTTCATAGAAAAAATATGCTTATTCTATTGATCATTAAACTAGTATTTAAGTGTCTAAACATTACCTACTATTTAAGGGGTTTTAAATAAAATAGCTAAAAAGATATTTGACTGAATATCTTTTTAGCTTTTTTTCTACAGTTAGTTAATAGCACCTTTCTAATTTATTACATGACGATCACTGATGTTAAATTGTGTGGAATATTCGTGGTATCAATCGACTCCAAGATTCCAGAAATTTTCCAGAAGGAAGATAGTTGAATCATTTCTCTGTAAAAACCGCTTTGTTGGTTTGGCTTTTCCTGAATATTTACGGGCTTAAGTAAAATCTTTACGGGTAGGAAAAGTTTGGAAACGGAATTTTCCGAAATAAGCATTTACGAACGCTTTTACTATCGAAACTGATATCAAACATGTTATCAGAAAACCTATTACCACTTTAATAGAATCTGTACTCGTATTATCTGTACTAATACTAATATAATAAAGAGATCGAGCGAATTTTGTGAGTTCTTCTTCTTAGCGTGTCGATGGCAAAAATAACACGAAATACATACATAATATAATTATGTTCTAAGTTTTTTAAATTCGTTTGGCCCAAAACTCGGCAACGCGGATACCGTTCGCTGACGCTGCCATTAGATCCTCAGGTGTGCAGGTGACAGGGCATGCGGAGCAAGATGGGAGGTGAGCCATTGTTTGTGGAGAGACGCCGCATACGCACCGAAGGTCTGAGCCGTCCGTTTTGTGAGTTTGTGTATACGTATATGTATGTAGAGCGTAAACTCTGAAACCACTAGGTACTCCTATTGGAAAAATTATTTCACCATATGAAAAGTACATATTAGGTAGATGTAAATTAAACAAGCAATATGTACAATATACTCGTATAAATTTGTAATCACGTTCTCGAAAACGGCTCTAACGATTTCGATGAAAATTGCAATATAGGGGTTTATGGGGGCGAAAAATCGATCTAGCTAGAACTCACATCTGGGAAAATTCGTTTTGTCCATATTTTCAACAGAGTAGAGCTCGGTCACCCAAAGTTTAGAACAAGAATAATCACACCTTAGAATAATGACATGGCAGCATGGAATTAATTAGAACCTTCTATCATGGCAACATGGAATTAGTATGAATTTTCCTATACTATTAAATAAGCATTCTCTATTTTGACCAGAGCAGAGCTCGGACACCCAGGTACAGACGCCAGCACATCAAGTTACTACAATCTGTCTAGATTTTAAACTTTATCGCTAAAGAATAAGGTTCAATGCTGATTGGGAAAATTAGATAGATTGGAGTAGGTTGATGTGCTGGCGTCTGTACTTTATACAAAACGAAGAACTTGAAAATACAAATGAAATACTAACTTGAATTCATGCAAGCCTAGTACTTTTTGTTAGGTTACTAATCAGAACTTGTGCACAACGTGTCGTGAACACATGTCCCACCGTCTTCACATGTAAATTGCACCCAAGCGAATCCGGGGCGGGTCACTAGCCACTTTATAAATCACCAATGAAAACGTACAAAGACGGGTATAACGAAGTCGACACAATTCAATTAAGTGTCGGCACTATGTAAATTAGTTGTGTTCATATCCCGGAGTCTCCCGACAAGATACAATAAAGGCGTTATCTGCGGAGCACACCCTCGTTGCTCCGAACAAAAGGAGGATAGTACGTATAGCGGGCTATAGTTAGTGGCGTGGATTAGAGAGAGCTGGATATCGAACGTGGTTGAAAGCAACGAAGGAAAATGGCTGCAGTGAAAAGGCTTTATAAAGAGATTATACGAATATTGACCAATGTGTAACAGTCGCTTGTTCTTATCGAAACCTTTGTGTGATGTCTTCAAATGCATTATAAACGTACAACATAAGAACCTAATTACTTTTTCAGTCTATTTAAAAAAGCGGCCAAGTGCAAGTCGGACTCGCCCATGAAGGGTTCCGTAGAGTTCGTTAAAGGTAAATTGCGGTTTACGATTTAAGACGTATTAAAAAAAACCACTTACTAGAACTCGTTCAAACCAATTTTCGGTGAAAGTTTACATGGTAATGTATATCATATTTTTTTTTTTATTTGATCATTCTCTTATTTTAGAAGTTACAGGGGGGGGGACCCATTTTACCACTTTGGAAGTGTCTCTCGCACAAACTATTCAGTTTAGAAAAAAATAAATGATATTAGAAAACTCAATATCATCATTTTTGAAGACCTATCCATAGATACGCCACACGTGGGAAAGATGAAAAAAAAAATTTGAGTTTTAGTTTAGTATGGGGTCCCCCCAAAATTTATTGTTTTTTTTTTGTGTGAAAACCAAGTTTCAACAATATAGTTCTTATAGTTTCGGAAAAAAGTGGCTGTGATATACGGACGGACAGACAGACAGACATGATGAATCCATAAGGGTTCCGTTTTTTGCCATTTGGCTACGGAACCCTAAAAATGATTGTTACTTAGCATAATAAAATATTAATGATTCTGTTACTCAAAACTATAATCGCTCACAGGTTTTTCAAAACCATTTCAATCATTTCATCAAACCTTATCAATCTGCAACACTTTGTTATCCACCATTCACTACTCCAAGCCCTCCCATGGAACACAGCAACAACGGGGGTGAGCGATAAGTGTAGATGCCAAGGGTAACGTTTCAAACAACATGGCGCTATGGTGCCCCGTCACGGCTTTATAGCCGCCAAGTTATGGCCGAACTTGTCGCCTTTTTACCCATGAACCCTAAGATTTCCAGATAAAGGTTTTTTATGACGGTTGCCCATGATATTCGTTTAAACAGGTGGTGGTTGAGTGTTATATGATAGGGAAATACTGTAAATAGTAAGTAGTCTGTAGTTTTAGTAATATATCAATTGCTCTGTTTTAATGGGATTATTGTTCGCGAAGCAGACACAATAGTTTGGACAATCGCCGTTAGGTGTACGTGAGTTTAGACCAATGTTTTACTTTTGATATTGTGTTGAGAAGAGATTTTAATAGACGTTTTAGGGGTATGAGGAACAGGGTGTAAAGTTCACTCATCCGCCATAGAAAAGGGAGGATCCTCCAACCAGACGGGTTGTTATGTCTGGCGGGCAACTGCCCATATGTTGATTTCGGATAGTCTTATCTATGTTTTCGCTTGGTAAACTCTAACTGCGAGATGCAGGAATTGTGTGACGTCATGTCTTTTACTGCGTAGTTTTATGTCGCGGTGTAACCGCTACATCACTCCCCTCCGGAGACCGGAGGTCGATAGTGGGCTGGATCTTGCGATGCTTCACAGTGCCAGCTGTGGTTCCAGTGAGTCGGAACCGGGTGCCGCATAGTTCACGGTGAGTCGGAACTGTCTGCGGTGATTCCCCAGTGAGTCGGGGAGGCGCTGCGTCGTCATCCAGTGAGTCGGATGTGGTACAGCGCCGGGTTTTTGGCTGACTGCTTGCGTCGACCAGGAGAGGGTAGAATAGGCTCTGCTTGTGAGACCGGCCGGAAGTGCAGGTGCTGTGCCAAGGTTGCTGATGAGGCTGAGGGTGATGACCAGGAATGCGCGTTCGCTGCATGCTGGTGGTCAGGATACCCGTTGAAGCCGTGGGTGCTGGCTGGCTGTGTGACTCGCCTCACGAAAGCTTGCGGGAGTGATGATGATGACGTCACGCTGAAGTAGTTGCACGAAGGCTGCGTTGACGTTCATACTCGGGGTCACCAATTTAGATGGTATGAGGAACAGGGTGTAAAGTTCACTCATCCACCATAGAAAAGGGAGGATCCTCCAACCAGACGGGTTGTTATGTCTGGCGGGCAACTGCCCCTATGTTGATTTCGGATAGTCTTATCTATGTTTTCGCTTGGTAAACTCTAACTGCGAGATGCAGGAATTGTGTGACGTCATGTCTTTTACTGCGTAGTTTCATGTCGCGGTGTAACCGCTACAACGTCACTCCAGGCTCGCCCATATAACACAGCAACAACGGGAGTGAGCGATAAGTGGAGATGCCAAACAACAAGACACTTTGGTGCACCGCACCGTCACGGCTTTATAGCCGTCAAGGTATGGCCGAAGCTCGCCGTCCGATAAGGACCAGGCCCGGGTCGACGGTGCGTAGTGTTCCACGCGCGCCTCAAAGAGATGTCAGCAAAATTGATGGGGTCCGCTAGGACCGATGCCTACCGGGGTGGCGGGATGTCCTAAGGAGAAACCTTGGCCCCCGGCACAGGCAAGGGAAGGAACACGGGTGGGTTTTAGTCAGTAGGAGTCTAATGGGCGTATTAGACTCCTACTGACTAAAACCGCCGCTCCGCCCAGAGCGGGAGAAGTCATTTGATGATTTCCCACCCAAAAAAAAAAAAAAGAAAAGAATTTTGCCTAAAAGACGTAGATATGTTTTAGTTTATTCACACATCTTACTTACAAGCAAGCAAAATAAAACCACCTATGGTTTTTCTAAGAAAATCCAGAACAGTGTAAGTACATAAATAAGAGATTGGACACCAACTTCTTGTCAATACGTCTGCGAAGTTTGAAGGTCTGTAGTGAAAGATAATTTATGAAATAATTAGATTATTGTCCGTGAAGCAGACATAATTAAGTAGTTAAACAATCGATCGAGAACTGAAGTAAAGTAAAGTTAAGACACGAATAATATTTTGATATGCGAATTTGAGGATATAAATATCTGACCTAATACTGAAAAGACTTTTGTTCAATCTATTACAAAATATCCATTTTTGAGCAAAGCAAAAAGGAGGTTCATGGTTTTGACCAGTATGTACCTATGTATGTTCATCTGTTACCCCTCATAACTTCTAAACTTCAAAAAATTTGACAAATGACGTATCGTTGGAAGCGTCCTGATCGTCCGCTGGTTATAGGCTATGTGTCGTTACATTAAATTCAATATGGCGCCCTCTAGAGGAGATAAAGTGACGAACGAAAAAAAATTTTTTTTTGTAATCATACCATGTTTGGTATCAAATGAAAAGGCTTGACGAGCACATTACAAATAAGTATATATATCATATTTTTTAAGTAAATAAATATGTTTAAATTTTTTTAAACATGCAAAAATGAGACTGTGCTACGTACGGCGCTGCTGTAAAATTAATACCTATTATATAATTAAACCTATACAACAAAAAAATAAAGCGGCTTTACAAATACTTTATAACGAAATTATAACCCCAAAGCAAAGACATAGGTACAAAAATGGTCAAAGTAAAGCCGTAGTCGCATGCCTGTCGGCTACAAAATTATAATGGCATGCGACTACGGCTTTACTTTGACCATTTTTGTACCTATGTCTAGATTTCTGTCCGAAATATTTTCTTGTTTCATACTTTTTAGAGCATGATTTTACAGTAGTCGGGTTTTAGTTTTAAAACTAATTTTTTTTTATAATTTTTACTTTTGTATAGTCTAGACATGATGTCGAAGAGCCTAAATATTGGATAGTAACATCCTTCTGTCAATATGTCTACCAAACGCGTTTAATTTTGAGCCCATTTTATTAATGGACGCTTCACAGCCATTAAAGTTATGACGATAGATTCAATAGTTGACCGTCCAAAATGCAGGCCAGGCTATTATCTGTGAAATTTTGTGGCCTAGCCAGTGGACTGAAACGCTTAGCTTAAATAGAGCTAGTCAGCTGAAATTTCATAGTGTATCGAGTACCTAGCTAGAATGTTACTCGGTGCCCCTGTTGAACAACTTACGAGTATGGTAGTAGCGTATAATTTATCGCTTTTGATGCTTCTTTCTGTTATTTATTTATTTGCTCTCATAGGTAGGTACTGTAGACTATTTTGTTGTCTATCTGTTTTGGCGATATAATTCGAGTAATTATTGGTTTTAACATAACATATTTTCTTCCGCTTGCTTGACAGCCGAGGAGCTGACTCTTCCTCAAACAAAAAACACATACCTAATATTACACGTATGTTATAATTGAATTGATTGAATTTAGGATTACTTATTTCGCTACGTAACTAAGTAGAAGTTCTTTGTTTACCAAATGTATAGTTTCTCCTGACGGCGACCTTATCTTATTTTAAAATCAAACATACATACATACATACGTATGTACATACATAACACTGCTAAAATCATAACCCTTCATTTTAGCTTGGCCGTAGTCGGGTAAAACTGTAAAACTGATAACCCTGTCAGAGGCCAGAGCACTGCAAAACAAAATGTTGGTTTGCTGCATAACTTATGAACTCAATAGCCTATTCTTTTTTTCCTTTTATAAGGTATCTTATCTGATGTGAATAAAATATTATCGGCTATGATACTTTATAAAAGGAACAAAAAAATATTGCCTATTCTGAAAGCAAACAAACTCCAATTCTGACACCTAGAACTGATAATTCGGGACCGTAACC
The DNA here is from genome assembly GCA_948150665.1 of Conistra vaccinii. Taxonomy (NCBI): domain Eukaryota; kingdom Metazoa; phylum Arthropoda; class Insecta; order Lepidoptera; family Noctuidae; genus Conistra; species Conistra vaccinii. The sequence goes on along the minus strand of OX411326.1, from coordinate 3,409,573 downwards.
ATTGAGCCACTAATCAACCCTCCGAAGTAGGATACATTTCACTTTTCTTCACATATTGCTCCATAAACCGTGAAGGAAAATAATTTAAAAAACACAGGGACAAAGAGACAAACCCTTGTTAGGATCGGCATACTATCCTAAACAGAACTTTGACATCACCGGCATTTTCTACTAACAAATATTTTTTTATTCATGTAACAATGGGCGTTTTCCAACTATGTATTTCGGAATCCGCTTTCAACAGATTTTATGCAGAATTGACTAAATATCAGCATTTCACACGTAGGATGAATGACGCCTGACCTGCCTGTGCAACCCAATTTCTGAGCGACACGAACATTCAAACGTTAAGCCTATAAACGAGGAGGCCAATCGAACTGGCTAACCTGCGTCAAAACGAGCTGACTGAACTAACTGATTTAGTACGAACGAAATAGTCTCTCCCATACTAATATTATAAATGCGAAAGTGAGAGTCCCGGTCTGTCGATCTTTATATCTGTCACATTTTCACGCCTAAGCCACTGAACTGATCGTTATTTTTGACCGAGAAGTATAGCCTTTTTTTTTTACTTTGCCAGGGGCCACGGTAACCCTTTGGGACTTTCCCGTGACCCTGGCAGGCATCAATCCTAGCGGACCCCGTCAGTTGTGCTGACATCTCTTTGAGGCGCGCGTGGAACACAACGCGCCGTCGACCGATCGTAGATTATAGCCTGGGATCTGGAGAAGCACATAGCCTACTTTTCATCTATCTAAATCTGAACTAATAATATTATAAAGAGAAAAGATTTGATTTTTGATATGTTTGTTTGTTTATTTGTTATTTATAATAAACTCAAAAACGTCTGGACCGATTTAAAAAATTCTTTCACCAGTAGAATGCTATATTATCAATGAGTTACATAGGCTATAATTTATAAAGATATAACGCGGGCGAAGCCACTGGCGGAAGTAAGTCTTAGATATTTTGTATTAAAAAACGATGAAATACAAAGTACACGCAGTGAAAGTCCTGGGCATCACATCAGCTAGTCACTAATAAGAACGATTTACCTGAATGAATTTTTCCTTCGCGAGGGCTTGGAACCGGTACTAAATGTACAGGTTCTGTATCGGTACTTAGCGGTTATTTCCATTTCGGTACCGGGGTACCGGTGCCAGACGGGTACTGGTACCAAATCTATGTACCCGACGCATGCCACAAATCTCATACGAGGAACTTCGTACGGTTAGCAACCTTGAAGTTATTTTCCTTGTGGTTATCCATTTTACTTATTCTATATCTGTTTTCTTACTTGCACTCGCACAACTTACGGAAAAATTTGTTTATTACTGGTACAATACCGATACTGATTACGGGTACTACGTCTGGTACCGGTATCACACCAAGACCAATGGTACCGGTTCCCAAAATATCGGTATTTCAAGCCCGGCTTTTCGGCAACCACACATGATACAGATGTTTGAGAGGTGCATCTGAAGGCACAACTGATCATGAACGATAGTTCAAATATTAGTATGTATGGAAATATGTGCACGTTATAAGGTTATCGTGGACAGAAACTTAAAAAAAATAATTTTATTTCAGACCTTTTAATACACACTATTTAATAAGATATTTTAATAACAAATATTGCCGTTGGTCCCGGCTGTCATTCGTGGATCTTTGACAGTCGTTACGAGTCGACAGAAGCCCGAAAGTCTGACACCAGTCTTACCAAGGGGTATCGTATTACCCAGTTACTGGGTTGTGGAGGTCCGATAGGCAGTCGCTCCATGTAAAATACTGATACTCAGCTGCATCCGGTTAGACTGGAATCCGACCCCAAGATAGTTGGGAAAAGGCTAGGAAGATTGATTTTGAATAACAAATATAAGTTCAGTTCATAAATCTGTTGACTCACCAGACGCACCAGGTACATGCACTCAATGCGCCATAATGGCGCAACACGGCTTATCACCAATGACCTTCAGAATACCGTTGACGCTCTCACGCACTCTGCGCATCATGGACGCAATCCTTTTTCTTAGGATGGTATTGAAGCCGTCAGTATGTGCTTCGGCAAACTTTCCTAATGCACTGCAGTAACTCTGAGGGCGTTGTTTGCCCTTTGCGTATAAAAAAAGCGTGTAAAAGCGTCTTGATATATATTTCCAGACATTTTACTTAGCTGTCTTATTGAGATGCCGTAATCGTGAACGTGGATATTCACGATAATATCTTTACGTTACAAATTATAAAAATCACACACTGTCAGTGCTTCTGACTACTCTTGACGTCATAGGTTTCTTTTTTGACAGCAGGACCAACCTACAGTTCAAAGAAATAATACCTACTCCAAAGCTAACATAATATAAACATTGAATAAGCTTTATTCAACCCGTTCTTTAACTGGTATTAACGTTGTGGAATTTACTTAACGCAGTAATTCCCAAGTAAGCCCTTTATAGTGGTCTGTAACCCGTACGTAGTGTTGTGCACTGTCTTGATAATCCCGCGATGCGGGTATCTCCGCTTCCCGATGTTCTGCATTCTGCGACTGATCCCGGATTTTGTGTGGCTATTTCTGTGCTGTACATTTATGCTGTTTTGAATAATGCTGTGTTTGTAAGTAAGGATTGTAATTATTTTAAAGTATCTTCGGTACTAAATGCTTTATGGTGTTATAGAAAACTTATTTTTAATTATGCATTTTATTGAGCTGTTTTGATTGATGTAGACATAGAAAACAATTATGCACTTCTTACCAAGTACTTAAACCATATTTACACGAATAAACTAAGAAACTCTTAAATGTAGCTTTCGATTAATCATGAATTTTTTTTTGACTATTTAATTTTAACAGTATGTATGTAGTAGTATGTATGTAAATGATAAAAAGTTACACCTTTTGTATAAAAAGGTGTAACTTTTTATCATTTTCGTAAAATGATTAGTAAAAAAATCCAAAACGAATGCAAATTACCATTTCCTATAGATAAATATCAAGTAAAATCAATAAAAATAAATGAAATGAACGAGTAACTTTTCTATTAAAATGTATAAATCCCGGATATAAGGATTTTCCTTCGAACGCTTTATATCCCGGCCTCGTGTCTCGTTTAATAACAACACTAATCTCTAGTGTGTGGGATCAGTAAGGTGTTGCCTTATTATTATATCGTCAATCTTGACAGTTAGTGGTTACTGTCAAGTACGCAGGTTCGATGGTGTTTGTAGATTTAATATTTGACCAAATATCAAAGATTCATACATAACTCTCTCTACGATTAATACTTTGCAGACTAGATAAAGCGTGGCAAACTATTTGTTTACCAAAACTACCAACATAAATTGTTCGCTTAGTCAAATCACTAGGTACAGTAATTTTTTAACAGTTGTATGAAATGGCTGCAAGGTGGTTAATTATAGTACACAATAATTCCATGAATGGCTGTTGTAACACGGCAAATTGACTAGTGTGTCAATTTGATAAGTAATTCATTTCCCTGTTTTTATCAATTTGGGAACATTTGAATCTATTAAGAGAAAATCAATGAAAAAAAAACAACGGGTTGCACTCCGGGAGTGCCGGGCTGCCGGCAGAAGTGAAAACTTGAACATTTACGTTGTGCATTTTTGAATATTTTGGAATGGTTAGGGAATAATTTCGCTTTATTTGTCAGTATAAAAGTAGTTTAATTTATGTGGTTAAATACAATATTCATTATTTATTTTCAAAATATAGTCTAACAAAAATAAAAAAATTATTTTATGAAGTATGTTTTGAACGCTTTTTTTATATGGGTAAAATTTCTTACCTCGCAATCTTTACGTAATGTCAAAGACTATTTATTTTGATATTTACTTTGTCAGTTGCTAGGCAACGGATCTTACGGCACGTTCTGACGCGAGTTTAACATTTTTTACCCATCCCAAAAAAAGTGCACAATGCCGCTAAAGAAATTTTCTTCAATAATAAAAAATTGTCAAATACATTGGTGCTTGCTATGAAACCACCATAAACACAGTACTACCACCATTAAATAAAGAAAACAGATAAAAGGGCCCATTTCCGCGTCCGCCCATAAAGCATAAGACACAATACATTTGGCACGGCACATAAATCGTGGGCCAAGTTAAATATTCGTTAAGTCGGCCCTCGACTTCGACGCGCCATCCGTTATAATATCGGATACATTCGCCGTTTGTTCAAATACACGGTTTACAGTTACATAGGAACGAGCATTTGGAAGTTCGCAATTTAATATAACATCAAGCCTATATTCCCCAAAGGGTTAGGCAGAGGTGCACCTATTTTACACCAACATTAAGTCCCATGTAATAGGGGGCGAGCCTATTGCGATAACACCTTGCCTGGGAATGGAACCCAGAAACTCATGCTCAACAGTAGCATTTGCGACCACTAGACCAACGCGGCAGTTCGCATAGACAAGACATAGGTTATATATTTAAGTAGATTCTATACAGAAGAACCTACAGCTATAACAGAAGGATAACCATAGAATTACTAACACAGAGCCAATAACTGGTTATCACGAGTAAAAAAAAAACGTCAAAAATATAATACAGCTCCTTCACACGGGACCCGTCATTGACGATTCATCAAAAAAAACGATACGTCACGACGGACACGATCACATTGCATACGGAAACGATTTTTTTCGCGATTCGCCAAAATATCCGAATAGATGTTCACACTTGATTCGTGATTCAGAGTTCAGTCTTGGACGAACGCTTCAGTTTCAGCGCAGTAATTTATGTCGTTAAATACAATATTCATTAGTAGTAGTAGTGTATTTATTTATTTTCAAAATATAGTTTAACAAAAATAAACAATTTATTTAAACACCTTTTTACCCATCAATATGGGTAAAATTTCTTACCTCGCAATCTTTACATAATGTCAAAGACTATCTATTTTGATATTTATCTACTTTTTCGGTTGCTAGGCAACGTATCTTACGGTCACGTGTCCTGACGCGAGTTTAACATTTTTTACCCATCCCAAAAAAAGTGCACAACACCGCTAAAGAAGTTTTCACTTCAAAAACGAATCGTAAAAAAGTCGATTCGTCAAAAAACACGAATCGTCCTTGTGCGTACGAGCCCACTCATCACTTACAAGCACAACAAAAAAATTGTAGGTACAATAAGCACTACGTACTTTAAGAAAGTCTGAGTTCAGCCGAGGGCGTAATGATAAGGTCACTATGTCAAGAAATATCCGAAGAAAATAGTTCAAAAGAAATTAAAGGCAAACAGTGAAGGGTACAAGACAACAAAAATACGCTCTTGGATCTACAATATCATCCACACAACCTTTAAAGTTTTAAATCAAAAGTGACTTATTTTTAGGCTGAGAATCAGCACTTTATGAACCCCAAAATTACATAGGGCAGTCCCCCATAATGCCCGCCCTTCACCACTTCCTAGTGCTTTAGTTGGGTTGGGATGCTTCAAGAAAGCGTCAGTGTGGTTAGTGACTAACCTGGTGTCAGAGCTTTAAAGCCGCCGGCTTCACAAGCCGTCGAGAAATATGTCTCAGGTATGCGGCGTTTCCTCACGATGTTTTCACCATTTTTGGAGCGAGTGATAATTTTACAATATGCCCATGAATCTGAAAAGTCAGAGTGCGTGCTTTGCTTTTGAACTCGAGACCTATGACTTGTCTGGCTATCACTGATTGGCGATATAAATAAGTAAGAGTAGGTAATAAATACCCACAGGGGGCATCCTACACCTCTTTCTAACTCTGTACACTTTGGACCAAAGATATATAAACTCCAAATGAAATCAAAAATTAGACGATGAAAGATCGGTGACGTATGTTCCACGAAATGTGTCTCGGCCCTAAGGACTAATGTGGGATTAGGACCATTGACATGACTTACCTGAACACATACACGGGATGAAACTTAGACATACTTAGACGCGCCATTTATCTTGGAATACTTTATACAAAAAGAAAAGAAAAACAACCGACTTAGAAAGTAATTTTTCACTTTGTAGTGTCTTTTTTAGAAGTCGGTTGTTTTTTTTTGTAAAAAGTTTTTATTTTTCACTTTTTAGGTGTGTAGGTACGTATCCTACAAAAATTCGAATAACACTACCTGCTATGTAAATAACAGTAACGGGAACTTATTAAAACATTATCCACATCCACAGAAAATACGATTATTGAAACTAACTCAAAAATTACAGTACCAAAGTTTAGACCACCGCGCAAGCCTCTTCAACTGTTGAATATTGACGAAAATATCGATGAACAAAATATATAAAAAAAAAAACATAATGTCGAACATAAAACCTCCGCCTTTTTGGAAGTCGATTAAAAACTAGATATATGCTACCTGACAGCCGAACCCAATCTGAGCGAAAGCGATACCCAACCTTCAAAGTACCTTGCTGCCTACCCTGCTCTTCCTTTTTAGGGTTCCGTACCCGAAGGGTGACAAACGGAACCCTATTCATAAGCCTCCGCTGTCCGTCTGTCTGTCAGCGAGCTCTATCTCATGAACCGTAATAGGTAGACAGTTGAAAATTTCACAGATTGAGCATTTCTATTGCCGCAAGAGCAACAAATAATAAAATTAAAAAATAAAGGGGGGTCGCCATACAATAAAATTAAATTTTGAAAAAAAAATAATCTGACCCTGGAATGTGGGGTATCATTTTCTAGAGCTCATTGAGTAGAGAATAAATATAATTTTTATTTGTTTTTATCTTCAATAATGATGAATTAGGGGGCCGTAGAAGTTGTCTGTTTTAGACCATTTTTGTACGAGCTCTATCTCAACAACTAAACAAATTAGGAATTTGAAACTTGTGTGTATCATGTAACATATACTGTTTATAATCAACAAATACTAAAAACGCCGATTCATAACGTATTTTATATAATATGGGCGATTTTCTGCAACTTAAAAAAATAATTTTGTATTTCATGCTAATATTATGCGATATAAATTCCACAGATAACTATTTAATAGTTGGAGTAATGACATGGAATTAGTAAGTACCTACTATCATGGCAGCATATACTATTTCGATCATTTCAGATCATCCAAAAAGGTCTACAAAATAAACTTTCTTCACAAGATTTTAAAACCGGCCAGTATTTTTTGAGTTTAAGAACTTTATCGACTTTTTTCGAAGTATCCCTAGATGGTGTTGATGTGTGTACCTCATGTTAAAAATACACTCCAATAGACAATATATTCAGTAACATTGAAATTAATGCTGGCACATACAGTGTACTATTCAGTTACCTTAAACCGTTGTGGATACAATTTCATATTGAGAAAAATTATTGGTGTAAAAATATTCGGCCACGGCGGCCGATCTCAACGGAGACTGGCCTTCGGCGCGGGAGATATTATAGTGCACAAGTGTGTGCGCAGACACGAGTGCACTCTCTCTTCCCTCACTCTCATAGTCCGATAGGATGTGTAAAAATAATAAGTAAGAAATAATAGATTTCTGTATGACTATCAAAAATAACGTAAATAAATACCTGTATTGACCCGTGCGTTTGCACTGGCGAAACATCACGACAAAACATGTTGAAATCTCTAGTTCCTGTCAAACATTGTAGGTATGAAAAATTGACAGAAAATAGAGATCCCAACATGTTTTGTTGTGAATGTTTCGCCAGTGCAAACGCACAGTTATAATTAAAATTTGGCGTACTATACTTACATTCTATTTTGTACAATATAGTCTGATGTAGCAAGAGAAATCCTTTTATTTATAAGTAACTAGCTTTACCCGGCCCGGCTTCGCACGGTTAGCGCTAAGTACTTATCTACGGCGCACCTACCTTTCCTAATTACCTATTTCTACCTACCTACCCTACCCTACTTACCAGGGTAGGTAGGTACCTAACCTACTCTACCTACCCTACATATCTACCTGCTTACCTACCATATATACCTATTTATACCTACTAATACTATGTTAGTAGCAAATAAATAACTTTGACTTTAGTTAATGCATTTTACTGGATAAAGTTAACTTAATATTTTTCTCTTAAAATAAATGAAATATACTCCTACACCTATATTTTAACACAACAACATTTTTTCATTAAAATAAGACAATTTCTTTAAAAATCTTTGTATTTTTATAGCGCCTCTTTTGTTACCTTTACGAAAGTATTACAAAAATTCATAGTGTTAAATCTTGTACGACATGGTATGGAACCCTTCGTGTGCGAGTCCGACTCGCACTTGACAGATTTTATTTAACTATGAAAATATATACGAGTAATAGCAAATGATGTACTGAGGGAACAAGTGTAGGGAATTGTATATTTTAGGCGTATTTTACGGCAAGTATAATAAAAAGAAGGTAAAGTAAGCATTTCTATTCCATTCGAAATTTGCAAGCTCTAAAACCAAGTTATTGGTACTCTTCTGGAACAGGTAAGGCATAAAATAATACTACTTTCATAATATTTTTATCTCCCTACTATTGATAGTGTATTATCATTCTGTAGGGGTCCATATTTTAATATTGGGTATTTTTGGCAAGGAAACAGGTAAAATATAATTCTATGCGTCAAGGAGCGAAGCCTTTTTTTCTTTACTGGTGGGAAATCGAACGGTGTCAGACTCTTACTGACTAAAACCCACCCGTGTTCCTTCAGTTGCCTGTACGTTGCCAGGGGCCACGGTAACCCTTTAGTACTTTCCCGCATCCCCTGCAGGCAGCGGACGCCGTCAGTCGTGCTGACATCTCTTTGAGGCGCGCGTGGTACACAACACAACGCGCCGTCGACCCGGGCCTGGTCCTTATCGGACGGCGAGCTACCATTTGTAATCTTGTTCTTGACTTTTGACATTTATCTGGGCACAGATACGGCATAACAGAATCCTCTATAACTGGGTCCACATGGAAGTTATACGGGCCACCACTGGCCGGGACAGCGTGTCGAACTGCGCAAGTCTTCCAGCACCCCGGCAAAAGGCATTTGAAGAAGCCCAATGGTTACAAATAGTCAGCAAGAGTGTGACAGACACCTCCGTCCGCCCTAGGGCGGCACACGTCCATGATGATTTACAATAGCAAAAAAAGAGAGTATTTTTATATTTTGACCGAAACTGCTGTACCACCTTGCCTTAGGCAAGTGCGTGGCGAGACGGTGGGCAGGGCAGGCCGCTCATTCTCGTCAACGCTAACAGCAGGGACAGCGCCCCGCCGCTCATTCGTTAACGCTCACGGCAGTGACAGCGCCCGCCGCTCATTCGTCAACGCTCACGACATCCCACGCCTGTTACACGGTCGCCAACCGCGTCCCGACAGAGGTGTCTTTGGTGGTTTACAACCGTGTAGATGATGGTTTAGGACCAAACGTTGAACAACTTTGCTGGTCACCAACCAAGGTCACCTCTGTCGGGGACGCGGTTGGCAACCATGCAGCAGGCACTTCAGCCAACTAAATCGTTCCATAATTAGCATTACCAAATACTACGACAATGACGAGCATAGCAAAACATTCTTCTCCTTACAACCGCGAACATTCGCTCGCTCGCTTCGATCAAAACGCTCTCCATATTAAGTGGTCATAAATCGCTGGTGTCACAGATGACTCGCGCCGTTTCACTTTTAGCCTTTTTTTCGTATTATTTTTACATTTCAGCGTCTTCTAAACGCGTGTTACGATACGGTAGGGTATCAAATATAGCCTTGTCAATGTATTCTTCGGAAAAAAGAGTTCGTTGTAACCTTCTACGGAAAAAAAAAGATGGGTGAAGGGAAAGTTGTGTTTCGTCGGTTGATCAGGTTGGGTTGAGCAGTGCCATCAGGCTATTTTAGAATATAAATATGTAATGCTCGTTGTCTCATAGTTCATCACTTCCTTGCCTATCTTTTAACTGCGGTTGATTAAAGCCTCATTAATTTCAAGTTGTCATATAATACGCCAGCCGAGTCCTTTCTCTTCTACTACCAATATGACTAATCGCACAGTACAATACAAATAACCCGTATCAAACAGATAAACACTCAACGAAACATGCAAACACAACATTAACCAATAATAAAATATAATCATTACACACCGTCCATCTCGTCATAACATTTCACCACACACCTCCCTACTGAACCAGTGACACAGTTCGCAACAGCCTGTATATTCAGATCACGTATACAGGGTGCGTACACTTACCACCCCTCCCACATTAACCCCTTCACTGGATACATTTTCAAGTAATAAATTAAGTTTTCCTTATGCGGTGTTGTGGGAACGTATTTTGTTTTATGTTTCTTTTTTTTGTGTACGTAATTGCTTTTATTTTTTGTGGATGCTTGATGGTTCTGTAACTACCTTTTTGGGCCAGTCGCTGAATTTTTTTCCGCTGATCGTGAACTTGGGGTTTCAGAGAGAATCCCCGGACGAATGAAATAGTCCGGGAGGTACCGTTGCATTTTAGGTAGTGTTTTTACGCCGGTCCATTGCCACCTTTTTCAATAGATCTCGGCTCACTAATAAGTGAACCAATCGTCAGCTGACGCACCCGCGGTGGGTGTGAGTGTGGGAGGGTCCCAAAGTGGTAAAAAAAAAAAAAAAAAAAGAGATAGTACGCCGGCTGAAACTTTTTTCATAAATACACACATCAAAAGTGTCTAGGGATCAAGCATTTTTATGCGGATTTCTTGAGATTGAGATGTGGCTTTGTAATAAATTTATGATTTTATAAATTTATATGGATCCTTTTTGGTGCATTTCATAATTTGAATCAGGAACTGTGAATCAAATTCGAGTAAAAGATGAAAATCAGCTGTCAATATTTTCCCTATAAAAACATACAACGCATTGAAGACATTATTAGTGCTACTGTTTCCCTACTACTGATTAAAACCAACGTTATTATGGAGCAGCGACGTCATTTAAGCAGGGAAGAAATGCTCAGAGCCGTGGGAATGATAGAAGCTGGTTCCCGGCAACGTACTGTGGCTTTAGCTCTGAATACAAGTCAGAGTGTTATCAGTCGACTTTGGACACGTTACCGAAGCACTGGTACCGTGGCTGAGCGCCATGGAGGACGGTATCGCTGCACCACACGGAGACAAGACCGATACATTCAAATCTTAGCTCGAAGAGCTCCAACAATAACCGCCATGATGTTAGCCGTGAGGCTTCATCACTCTTCAGGGAACTTAATTAGCGACCAAACAGTCAGAAACCGCTTGCATGAAGTGAACCTTCATTCCCGAAGACCGCTACGGGTACCACCTATAGCAATGCACAATCGTAGGATTCGATATCAATGGGCTCTTGAACACAGAAATTGGGCAGAAGAACAATGGCGTTTCGTGTGCTTTTCTGATGAGTCTCGTTTTGGTATGAGACCGGATACAAGACGTATACGACACTGGAGAACCCCTGGACGCCAACAGCGATTAAAATCCTGCCAGGAAGTCCATCCTTATAGTGGTGGAACCATCATGGTATGGGCGGGTATTTGGATCGGCGGAAGAACTGAGTTGATTTGGATTAGAGGCAACCTCAACGCTCAAATTTATGCTGAGACGATTGTATCAGACGTCATCGTTCCTCTACAAGTGCAAATCGGTCCCTTATTTCAGTTAATGCATGATAATGCACGACCGCACACCGCAAGAGTTGTAAGACAGACTCTCGCCGCAGCTAACATCAATGTCCTGCCCTGGCCTGCTCAGTCGCCAGACTTGAACCCGATTGAGCATGCATGGGATATGCTACAGAGAAGAGCTCTGCCGAATATGGAGGGTATCCAGTCGCAAGAAGACCTTTTTTTGTTGTTGCAACGAACATGGGCGGCCATTCCACAGCGTGATTTGGATGAACTCATTTTGAGTATGCCAAACCGATGTTCTTGTGTTGTTAGTGTTCGCGGTAGAAACACGGATTATTAATTGTTTAAGTTACCCAATAAAATTTTAAAGAAAACTGTTATTTCAGTCTTTTTTTCGAACTTTAATGTTAGTGGTTCAAATGTCAAAAATCCCTTTATTAGGAAAATGGCAAATTTCTTTATTAATGCAAAGGTGACTTGGTTTATCGTTACTGTGACAAACGAAAACACTTTATTTGATGAATCCTTAAAGAAAATTTTAATTAATATCAATCAGGAGAAAAGTTATTGCAAAAATATATGTTGATCCCTAGACACTTTTGATGTGTGTAGTTGACATCATACTGAGTTGAAAAAAAATGGTCAGCTGCATAGTGGAGGGTGGAATATGCGTCAACTGCTCGCATGAACTTGTAAAAAAACAAGTAAAATCAAGTACGCCGGATGAATTTAACTAGGTGATTGTTTAAATAATTACATAATCAGCCTATTAATGTTCCCACTGCTGGGAAACAGGCGTCCTCTCTGTTGGCCCTCTAACAGAGAGGAGTCCCAGCAGTGGGCTGTAATCTACCACGCGGGCCCAGTGCGGGTTGGTACGAGTAGATGTCTTTGAATTTTTGTTTCTAAGACATGCCGGTTTCCTCACGATGTTTTCCTAACCGTTTATCGAACCCACGACCTACAACTCGTAAGTTAGGGCCGTTACCACTGAGCCACCACTGCTCAAGCCACTGTTTAAATAATTAAAAGTACGAAAACAACAATCAGCTGCATGGGTAGTGGTGGAAATAATAATAATAATAATAATAAAAAGTTTATTGAGGTAAAAAGGTAAAACACTAAATACAAATTTGCTTAAATCTACGAAAAATTCAGATGTGTTATGTGCCTGAACTAGGTCATCCTGTGTTTCAGGCGTGGCAAGGTATCATATTTCTAAATAATCACATTAATTATAAAATCTAGTAGGTATGTAAAATGGTGTAAATAGTACAATAAAACTAGAAATCTTAGTACCTATCCTAACTTAGCTAAAATTAATTAGTACAAATACAATTTTTATTTAAGTACAACTAATAATTTCTCTGTATCTTCATAGGACATACTTTGGAGAGCTTTCTTGAGAGTTCTTTTGCAATTTATATAATTAAGAGAATAAATGTTGGCTCTAGCATTTAGTCTGTTATAAAGTAGTGGTCCTAGGAAGACAAAAAATTTGGCTGCGAAAGCATGTTTTGTACTTTTTGTAGGGCAAACTATATCTTTCCGTCTCTTTTTAGTAAATTCAGTGCTATATGGGAGGGCTGCGTGCTGTTTTAATACGATGCTCATTATGAATAACTGTCGAGCTGTTAGTACTTCACAGGATTTATAGAGTAGGTTAGTAGGAAAAAGGAAAGGGCGGCCAGTAGACACCTTGAGAATCGCTCTTTGAGCTCTCTCGATAGGTAGTAGCAAACTTTTACCTGCTCCACCCCAAGAGGTGATGCAGTACGTCAAAATTGACTGGCAGAGAGCAAGATAAACTCGCCTAATTAATGTTGGGTCTGCAATATAACGTAGTTTTTTGAAAATGAATATAAGCTTACGCATTCTATTATTTAAGGCTTCTATGTGTTGTTTAAAAGATAAGGTTTCATCTATTATAATACCCAGATATTTTATTTGATTAGTTATATTAATATTAGGACACGTAAGGAGGCAGTCTGCCGGGGCCATACAACAGTGAGCATACATCGTTGAGGGCAAAACAGATGTTTGTTTGCGCATTGAAAACTTAATATAATTTGTCTTAGCCGCATTTAGTGTTAGTGAGTTATGCTGAAGCCACTTATTTACAATATTAAAACCGTGTTGCGCAAACTTGTAGACTTCATGTTCCGATTCAGCAGAAAAAAGGAGGGCAGTGTCATCAGCGTAAGATATTATAGTGCCGTGCTCTAGGTTTAGATTACAGAGGTCATTTATGTATATCAAAAATAGAGTAGGCCCTAAAATACTTCCTTGGGGCACACCAAAAGACGTGTTTTTTTCGTCTGCGCTGAGAACATTGCCAATTTTAACGCACTGGGTTCGGTCTTCTAAGTAACTTTTGAGAAGTTTCAGTTGAATGCCTCTTATGCCCATTGTCTCAAGCTTGCGCAACAGAATAGGAATGGAGACTGTGTCAAAAGCTTTGGCGAGGTCCAGGAAAACTCCAACTGTGTGGTTACCCTTGTCAAGTTCTTGGGCTAGATAGTCAGTCAGATGATGTACGGCATCGGCAGTTGAAACTTTAGGTCTAAATCCATATTGACGGTCCGACAAAATTGATTTATCCTCCAGATATCTAAACAATCTTTTATTTATGATTTTTTCTAAAATTTTTGACATAGAACACAGTAAAGAAATTGGTCTATAATTTGTTACTTCCTGTTTACTGCCTGTTTTGTATACAGGGACAATAACTGCTTTTTTGAGGCACTCGGGAAAAATACCCAAGGACAGGCACATTCGGAAAATATAAGTCAGCGGTGGTACCAAAATAGTCTTGAATTGTTTGATGATTTTATTTGATATATTATCCCAACCAACTGCACAGTCGTCTTTCAAAGTCATGATTATTCTTTCTACTTCAGTTTCGTCAGTATCTAGCAGGGCGAAGGATGTTAAGGTGGGATTACATGCAAAAGGCGTGCTTGTTAGAAAGTGTGATTGAACCCGATTTCTTTCTGCCAGATTCTTTCCGACGTTAACAAAGAAATTATTTGCTAAGTTAGCAGATGTTAGCGGTGTCGAGTGCGCTTTTAATAAACCTGAAGATGACTCATTTTGTTTCGAGGTATATGTTACATTTTTTATATATTTCCAGATCTGCTTACTATTTGTTCCAGCCTCTTCCAATGCAGTTTTATCGTAGTTGCTTTTAACCTTTTTAAGGAGATCATTACAGAAATTACGATACCTTTTGTACGACAGCTGCAGTATTGCATTATCTGGATGAGATTTAGCCTTCATGTGCAGTTTATCTCTATGTTTCATACAACGAATAAGACCTGTCGTGATCCAAGGTTTTATGTTACAATTTTTACGGCTCAGTCTTGATATGTCTGTATTTTTCTGAATTGCATGTCGTATATTTTCTATTACATACAACATACAAAACTGCGGATCAGCAGAATTGTAGACTGGATCAAAGTTGATGACGCGTAAATCTTCTTCAAGTTTATTTATGTTTAATTTTGAAATTGTGCGAGTGTTTTGTTTAGGTAATTTACAGTTTATGATTAATAGGGCAGCATTATGATCGGTTATTGTTGAGTTAACAACAAGTGCAAGTGAAGGGAAATTCGATTTAAGCATGATATGGTCCAAGCAAGAGCCACTTTGATGTGTAGGAAAATTGTGTGCGGGGAGCAAGCCATGAAAGGCGCATAGGTTGAGGTATTCCTGAGCAGATGCATCAGCACTTCCTGGAAGAATATTAATATTAATATCGCCAATTAAAATCGTGTTTTTGAAGGATGACAGGTTTTGCAAGGTGTTATTCAGAGAGTTAGTAAAAGTGCTGATATTTTTAAAGGAGCTGATATTTTTAAAGGAGGGTGGCCGATATATTGCTAATATCGCAAATTCTGACCCAATTTTAACTAACAAACTGTTGCAGTCGACCGTATTAGGTTCCTCAACGGAGACATTTAAATAACTTTTGACATAAACTATCACCCCATCATTTTGATTGAAATTTATACTACTTTTGTACATAGTATATCCCGTGATTTGCGGTATGTTATATTGCTTAGCAAGCCAACATTCGGTAAAAACAATTATGTCACAAGCCATGTTTATCCGTTGTTGAAAAGTGCAAAAACTATCAAAATTCTTATATATGCTACGAATATTTTGTGTTAGTATGGTTAAGGGAGTTTTATAGCCGGAAATATATTGTTTGCATTGTTCCGCTTCACAGAGTTTAGACTCGGATACAGAGAAATTATCTAAGTCATTAATTATCGTGTCAATCATATTAAATAAAAAGAATAGAAAGCGAAAAATGTAAAATAAAAATTAAGTAAAAGGTCTAAAATAACTTATAAACGGCGCTCTTAGGCGCCTCCATAATCAACAGAATTAACGTATCTTTTCTCGGCCATTATTTTCGCCGGGCAGTCAGTAGCGCCTGTTATGTGATTGTCTGGCTTTTTGAAATGCGAGCAAGTAGCGCATTTTGGTTCATTTGCCTTCTTTGGACAGTCTTTGATCGAGTGACCCTGATCACCACAATGGCCGCAGGTGTAAGATGTCTGTCGACATGACTTGGCAGCATGTCCATACTGCTGACACTTATAGCAGCGTGTGACTAAAGTGAAGTCTCTGACAGGACACGATGACCAATTAACAAAAACACGTTCTTTAGACATCAGGGCTTTTCGAATGACCGGAGATACTTCTACGATATAATTGCAGGTCTCGGCGTCCTTCTTACCTGACTTATGGCTTAGCTTTATAGAGGTCAAGAATGACTCAACATTGCAGTCCTGAAGTTTTTCGGCTAAGTTTTGATGGTACAAACATGTGAAGACTTCATTTTCTGTCATGGATGTCGGCACTCCTATGATGACTACTTTGGGCTTTCTTTTATGAGGCTCGTCGATGGTTAGACCCGACTTTGTGAGCTGCACCGATTGTCTCAGCTTTTCAATATCTTCCTTCGTCTCGGTGCTGATAATCACTCCGCCGTTTTTAGTCTTGCGTAAGCCCCTCACGTGAAGTTGCATTTTTTCTGGGCAAATTATTTTTTGGACCAGACATTTTGTCTCATCACTGGTCTTCAATTTGTCGTTCGGATAGATAGCCACTGAACTTAAGTTAATTGGCTGGATGTAATTGTTGGCTCCTTTCTTTACCATATCAGAAAAAGACGGTCCTTGGGCAGGTTTCAATGAATCTCCGATTCTCGACTTGAGCTCCTGTAGCTGCTGCGAAAGGTCAAGTTGGTTTTCTAAATTTATGAGGGCATGGTGGAATTGGACGGCTTTTGCTTTGATGGACTGGTACTGGACGGCCATTTGCGACGTTCCATGGCCAACCTTCCGGCATAGGGCATTGATGCGTAATTTCTGGTCCATGTTCAGCTTGCCATCAGCTGCAATAGCGCAAACCTCCTTCAGGCTCTGTTCAATATTGGTCATCCAATTTTGGACTTCTGTCGTCGGTATAGCATCGAGGTCATTGTTTCTTTGACTCGGCGCTTGAGGGGGAGCAGCGGGTACGGCGAAAGACCGTCGTCAGCTAACCCAGTAAATATAAAAAAAATATTGGAGCATTGCTACTTCGCTCTTTTCTTTTAAACACATGTATTTCGAGATAGATTCTGGAGCTTCGTAAGACCATAACACGATCTTCGAGCTTAGTAAGCCTGTCCCCTCAAAATTCGAAAGGATCATTTGCATGTGTGTGTCTCTTTGTTAGCGTGCTTATCTATAATTATAATAGAATTATTAGATGATTTCAGAACTATCTATACTAGCTTTTATTAGTAGCTGCCCGCCCCGGCTTTGTACGGGTAGCACTAAGTACTAATCTACAGCGTACCTACATAACTACCTAATTACCTACCCTACCCCACAAACACCTACATACTTACCTACCCTACTTACATACCTATCTTTCTTTCATACAATCCTTAACGAACACAACTAGAAAAAATTATTCAATTTTGTGCAGTCGTTCGGAAGTTTAAATGCGCTTATGTACATTCATTTTTATATTCCGGGCCATTTTTCCAAATTTTCTCTTCATAAGAACCTTTCTCGTAATCGAAGAAAAATTAAAAAAAAATTGTTATCCAGCCCTTCTCGAGTTTTGAGCTTAGCACAAGTCGAGAATACATTTAGCGATTCAATTTTAATTTAAAGATAGATTACTTCCCATCCCTAAACAATATTCAATGATTTTAAAATAGCCCATAGTTTTTTAGTTTTAGAATAGTTGTATTCAATATAAATAGATAATTGGGTTAGTTCGTATGAAACAACAAAAACAAGTGCAAACCGTATCGACGGAGCAATCTTCCCACCATGTAAATATCCGAGCTACGCCAACATTTACTGCGCACGTCGTACAATAGCGCACCTTTGGAGACATGCTCACCTTCAAGACCCTTCTCAATTATCTCCCACTGACTGGGGATGAGAAGCAAAGGAAGAGAAATATATCTTCAAATGGTTCGAGGGTGATCAAGTAGCCATCAAGTCTCCAGTATAACGGATAGCAGCGAATACATTGCCTGTATGGAATTTTTGTCGGTGACACTTTCTTAGAGCGTGTATATTTCTGGTAGCCTAGTTTTTATGATTAAGACGTTAATTTACAGATGATGGTGAAGAGGAACTCAAGAAATCGAAAATGATTTCTAACCATTGAGTTAAATGTACTATGTTTCTAACAAAGTAATATGATATTATTATATATAGCATAATGTGTTTTACTTAAAAACTAACAGACCTACCTACTGCATATCTGTCTGGGGTGGTACATTTAAAACGTATTTACTTCGCCTTGAGAGGGCACAAAGAGCAGTCCTGAAAGTTATGCTTCACAAACCTTACCGGTACCCGACTACCCAGCTTTATAAAGACATATCTGTACTCACTGTCCGGCAGCTCTGTGCGCTTACTATCACCTTACGTGTACACTCATCATTGACCTATGACCCAAGGCTGCTAGAGCAAAATAAACGTCGTAAAGATCCCGTATGCCCACCTGTCACCACTAAAACTGCGCTAGCGAGACGAAGCTACCCGTACCTTAGCAGTCAACTTTATAACACTATAAACGAAACCTGCAACGTATATATACCCTTTACCTAAATTTAAATGTAAAACTACGAGTATTGTTGGTGGTTTTCTTCAAAAGTTAACGTACGATGAGATGAACAACTCTTTGCAAAAAAATCTTACTAACCCGTTATAAGAACAGATCTAAATTGCTTCTTTTTTATCGACACACACAACTAAACCCACGTACAAATCCACACACACACCCACACCACACACACACCCACATATACACCCACACCACACGCACCCACACCACACGCAACCATTCCTTGCTAATGTAATATTTTTTGTTTATTTTTATTTCTATAAGTTATTAGTACTTAAGATAAACTAAGTCTAGGCTTGCAATAGTGCAAATTGTCAAAGAATTGTAAGAGGAAGGTGCCTGTGTCTGTAACACAGTTTATACTAGCACAGACACAGACATTCACTCTGTCTCAAAAATGCTTAGCGTTTTGTTAATATAGTGGCACTTGTATGTTTTGGTTGAGATGGAGAAATTGTATTTGGCTTTTTTGAATAAAAGGATTATTTATTATTTATTTATTTATTTAGACTTAAAATAATAATAATAATATGTATAAGTATATAAAAGAGGGTGGGGGAACAATCATAGGGCATTAAAAAATTCGTCCGCATCGCTGTCAACAGGAAAAGTGCCCAAAAGGCTGGCAGCATTGCCTTGTTGTATGCATCCTTTGGCCATTCTATATTTATATATAATAATATTATAAATGTGAAAGTTTGTATGTTTGTTACTCAATCATGCAAAAAGGGCTAAACTGATTGGAATGAAATTTGGTACACAGATAGTTCACAACCTGGATTAACGTATAGGATACTTTTATCCCGGTAGTACGTTCCCGTGGGATAATTTCCGACATCCACGCGGGCGAAGCCACGGGCAACAAAATGTTTCGTACGATATTGTTTTACGCATGTTTTATACTTCCCGAGATTATCATTTAATTACCACTATTCCGATTAAAATTTGACAATATTATGCTGGTTTTTTTGTTACGTTTGCGAAAAGTATCTGTCACCGCTGGGTGCGGGCAGAGGAGTTCTATCAAGTAGAACCTGAAAGATACTGTGCATTGCTCGATTAATCTGTATCTTGACTGCGTTAGCTGCCGGTCTTTCCACCGTTACCCATGCAGCTGATTGTTGTTTTCGTACTTTTAATTATTTAAGCAGTGGCAGTGGCTTGAGCAGCGGTGGCTCAGTGGTAACAGCCTGACTTACGAGTTGTAGGTCGTGGGTTCGAAAAATGGTGATGTGACATCTACTCGTACCAACCCGCACTGGGCCCACGTGGTAGATTACAGCCTGCTACTGCTGGGACTCCTCTCTGTTAGAGGGCTAACAGAGAGGAGGCCTGTGTCCCAGCAGTGGGAACATTAATAGGCTGATAATGTAATTATTTAAACAATCACCTAGTTAATTTCATCCGGCGTACTTGATTTTACTTGTTTTTTTACAAGTTCATGCGAGCAGTTGACGCATATTCCACCCTCCACTATGCAGCTGACCATTTTTTTTCAACTCAGTATGATGCCAACTATTTATGAAAAAAGTTTCAGCCGGCGTACTATCACTTTTTTTTTTTTTTTTCTTTACCACTTTCGGTCCCTCCCACGCCCATACCCACCGCTACTTGAGCAGCTGACCATCGGTAAACTTATTAGTCTTATAAGATCAACTATCTATGTCAACCTCAGCCGGCTTACTATGACTTTTGTATTTGCAACGGTACCTCCCGGACTAAAAGGGACATTTTCGACAAGAAATTGTACATGTAAAGGATACGTAAATTTCGAATTGTTCGTGATGTATTCCCACACAAATCCAACTTTTGCTTGCATTGGTTGAAGTTACAGATCATTCTGAACCTTTAAGGATCAGAACTGTAGACAGATCGGTGAGTTTTCAAACGAATTTCCGACCAAAACCAATATTTTTAAATGCCCATAGTTTAGGTTTTACGCAGCCATTAAAGGCACAGCATCTACAAAGCAAAGGTTACATCGATCACGCTATTCCACAGCACAGTCGGTAAGACCAGTAAATCAAAATCGCCCCACCTGGCCGATGACAAACATTTCCGAGCTAAACAAGAGCTATTAATCCAGAAACGTTTTGAGAGCGCAGTCGAGAACTGGCGCTAAAATGACGCTTTATGAAGCAACAATTTGGAGCAACTTTGACTTATAGTTTTGTGCGCAAGTTCAGGGTAGTTTTAGTTTAGGGTAGCATATTTGTGAACGAAATGCTTTAAATGAATAAAATAAAAATACGTGTTTACAAATGTTTCTTGTTTTTCTCACGTACATATTTCGACTTTATACGAATAGTTTACTATAGTAACGGTATCCTCATTTTACATACTGCTTCCCCGTTCATATGTTATTTTAGGGTTCCGTACTCAACGGATGCCAACGGGACCCTATTACTAAGGCTACGCTGAAATATTTTAGCAAAAAAAAATGTACCTGCCTAGTGTTAATTTTTTAGGGTGGTAGGGAACCGTTTGTGTTCCTCCTCTTCATTATTCATTATAATTGGCTGCTTTTTTTGTAAATATGTACCTTTACTTCTGATCCCGAGCCTCCAATTTAATTTTAAGTCAATTGCATCGGAACTCAGTAACAAGGTATTCTGGGATAAAGTCATTTTAATTAACGATGCGGAGATTTTTGGTGCAAAAATTTTAACAACCGCGATTTTGATTGGCCTTTTACGCAGATTGTTTTTAATTATTGGAATTCGCAACGCCATGAATTTTTCATCGTGGATATAATAACTTCATGCTTGTTTCTCTTTTTTATAGAATTTTCATCCACACGTTATTTCACTTATGGCACCTCAAGCTTTGGAGTGCATCCAAAACTACATAGTATTCTAAATCCGAGGATCGAATAAATCACAAAAAAGGTTTAATGAAAGCAGCATTTTAGCCACCTAATATTTCACTTGTCACGGTCGGGGGCACCTAAAACGCCACTCAGTTTTCAACAGTCAAAAGACACTCAGCCAGTATACTTGAAAAGATTCGTTTTCTCACAAGTGCAATGGACAATCATTAACGACGAGGTTTTCTGAGATTTTTCGCAGGTAATGGCTTTTATATTTGACGTTTGGCCTCCAAATGGGCCAGGAAAACGGTTCCGTAGATTGAGTGGAACGGTGTCTGCCCGTCCGTTTACGTCCAATCGGTTTAACTTTGATTTTAGTGGGAGTTTGGGACGATGATAGGCATCTGTCAAACATGAAGGATGGGTTGGTTGAGGTTCAATGTATTCGTCAATGCCATATCAGATTTGGGAAATACCATGTCGTTCTCAGACCAAATAAAAAACCAAGACATAGTTCTGTCAACAGTGACATGAGGCCGGTTTCGTAAACCTATGTGCACTTAGTGAGGTGTAGTTTGATAGTAAAACAAAAACACAACAAACACACACGCACACAAACCACTCAAGAGCATTAACTAAATTAGTTTCCTACATTGTAAGTTATTTTATTTTATTGCATTAATTGTTAATGTTCAAAAAACGGGTGAAGACACTGACTCCTGTATCACAGGTATCAACTAGCTCAGGAGTCAGGGATTCAAATTAAAATGTGACAACTTTTTTTATGTCGATCATTTTTTTTTTAATTATTATTTTTAAATGGTTGTAAATGTGTGGGTGTGAGCGTGTATGCACAGAGCGGAGGTGTAGTTTTGGCATGCTTCACTTTATTGTTCGCAGCGCGGTCTTGGTTTTTTATTTGGTCTGAGGTGTCGTTACAATTGGGACGTGTTTTGATAACTAACTTAGATCGTGTTGTTCACAGCAAAAAAAAAAAATGATTTTCACACCGTCAAAAAATTTCGCCTTCACGAGGGATATTAATTAATTAAGTACTTATGCCACCTTGTATAGAAACGCTACCAACCTTGCTGAGTTGCTATGTTGCTAATCGCCTATTCTTTTATTTAGTTTTGTTATAAACTTCATTTCCTAATAATCTAGGCAACTAAAAATAAAGGTGAGTATAGATAAACATTTACTTGTAAAAAACATCGAGCATTCACCGTTTTTAAATTTTATCGAACCGCATTTCGAACACGGCGCTCTATCTTTTGTTACAGCCTGATTTTAAAAACCAACTAGCGTATTGGTGTAGCAATTTACCGAGCACGAGCGCAAGCGACGCGGAGTGAGGTGCGTGGGCCGAAGGCAGGTCGTTACAAGGAACGCAAGGCATAATAGGTCGATTCAAATTAATGGCGGCTCGAAAGTTATTTACTCGCTGCGCAGTACCCCACCCCTCACCGCCGCTGACCCATGAATTCGTTACTGCGCAGCGACTCGCTTCATATTCCGAGAAGCCATTGCGTTTGAATCGGGCTATAGAAACAAATTTTACAGGTACTCACTCGTCGTGAGCATCACATCGAACGCAGCGTCGAACATTCGCAGGAACGTTACATTACATGGAAATGATTTTTTAAATTCTGTACCCTCAGTGAAAAGTGATTTATCTCGACTTGTAGCAGTTTTGAGTTGTGTATACAAACTTGAAGCTTATTTTTTTTTCTATTTTTCTATCTAATCGGTTTAACTCTATCTATTATAGAACGGGAAATAAGTTTCGTGCTGAATGATACAAGTTGCATTCTAGATGAATTTTGATGATAATTTTTGTGTCTACTGATATGTCTTTAGTAATATTAAATTGAATTAAAGCTTAAACTTAAACAAGTACGTGTAAATAAGGCTATCTCGATTTGTAATACTTGACACATTTAATATTAATTACATGAGCTTTGTGCTTGTTAATACAATACAATTTATATTAAATGACACAAAAAATACCATACATTATCAATTGTGAATGACAATATAACTCAAATTATATCTCTTTAGTTTAAGCAGCATTAAATACCACCAACGTGTTAAATGATACAACTCAACCTTTATCAAATTACACGTGAAACATTTTTAGAAACACGTTTAGTTCTTAACGGGGGGTTTTCCAAAATTTGCCTGTTTTAGAATCAATTTAAAATGGTCAAATTAGTGTATTAGGTCCTGAAAAAAATATATGTGATGGACACATCTTTGTTTGAGGGAAATTATTGGTTCAAAACACGATAAATTGTAATTCGCTCGATGAAAAAAAAATCCGAAACAGGGTCGATTTCAAAACCATTTTCGATCTCATTTCCTAACTACAGCACAAAATAATATGAAAATTGCATGTACGATGAGGTAATCGTATTTTGGAGGGAATTTATTGGTTGAATTTTTGAGTTTAATAAAAAAAAATTAAGTAAACTCAATATTTGTAAATCGGGCTAAATCGGCTCGCGCTCAGTGTCCTGCGGGACGTTGTCGAGGTTGGACCTGTGTCAATTTATTTTAAAAAATTAGTTCCCCACCGTCTTTAAAAAAATGGCAAATAAAAAGAACAAAAGGAAGAAAAACACATATACTAAATTGCGGAAGATCAGACAAAACATCGCGTAATTATATTATTGTTTTAATTCATTATTATTGTTTTCGAAAAAGAAAATATTTCTATGCGTTGTGATGACTTTTATTGACATCTGACATTAGTGTTTTCATTTCAAATTTTTATCGATAAAATTATAGTCAAGTGTGAGTCATATATATCTTTGGACTCCGTATCAAAGTTGCGACAAACAAATGTGCGACAAACGCTAGGGCGACAGTACGATAGGTCGACCATCAGCGGTGCGACAGCACATCAGCTCGACGAACGTTAGTGCGACAGATTGTTTTCACGACAAACGATGGCACGACGAAACTTTTGATCGACGAACGTTAGTGCGACGACTGATTGTTTTCACGACCATCGATGGGACGACGAAACTTTTGATCGACGAACGATAGCGCGACACAATTTTCGCTCGACAAACTAAAGCACGACAAACATTTCTATAATATTTTGTTGCTAATAGCAGATAAGATAGTTCCTAGTTTAGGGCGCAAAACAAGTTGTATGACGTTGTTCCGCCGGTGACCTTAGGCAGAGTTCCGCTGAAAAGAGTCACTCGTTTTAAGTACCTGGGGCACTGGGTCACCGATAGGCTGTCGGATGACGCCGATTTAGAGAGGGAACGTAGGGCGTTGGCGGTCAGGTGTAACATGCTGGCCCGCAGGTTCGCACGGTGTACGCGAGAGGTTAAAGTAACACTGTTCAGGGCCTACTGCCAGTCGCTGTACACGTGCGCCCTGTGGGTCAGTTATACACAGGGCTCGTACAATGCTCTACGAGTCCAATATAATAACGCGTTCCGGGTAATGCTGGGGTTGCCGCGCTTCTGTAGTGCGTCGGGGATGTTCGCGGAGGCACGTGTTCCGGATTTCGGCTCGCTGCTGCGTCTGCGAATCGCATCACTGATGCGTCGGGTGCGCGACAGCCCCAACAGCCTCGTGGCCACTGTGGCCGGCAGGGTAGATGGCCCTATAATATGTCGATGGATGGCGGCACACAGACCGTCATTCAGATACGAGATATAAGTGTAGGTAGCGTGTTTTAGTTTTAGTTAGTAGATAAGAATGTTATGGATCTCTGGTCTGAAAATAAAGATTTATATATATATATATATAAATAGGCTCTCAGTACGATACCTAACAACACCCTCATGGATCAGACAGGGTTTTGTTTTACATGTTGTATACATGATAACAATTCATCCAAATCCATTATAGAAGCTTAGTTTTTATTTACCCTAAACCTCTTAATGGGTCATTGTATTCATCATTATGAACAACTTTCACTATGGGACCAAAACCTGGAACCGCGAAAAAAAATCAGCTGTTCCCTACATTTATGTTCGCATAATCTCGTCAAAATGTAGGGAATAGCAGATTTTTTTTGGGTTGTGTATTCACTCTCTGTCAAGCTGTCGTCGTCGCTGCTATAATCTCCTACATTAATTAGGTATACGGGATGGCAGGCACATTGACTCGCAAACTGTTACCGTGAATTCAGCGCATGATGATAGGACCGCCCAGAGTAAAAATGTATAGTCGGTTATTTAAAAAAAAATTGCTGTTTCATTCAAAATTGCAATAGTACTCGGTCAAAATGTATGGAACGGCAGTTTTTTTTGAGGATAATTAGAAAAAACGAAACTTTGTAAAAATCCTAGGATATCAGTATAATATATGAGCTGATGTCAGGATTTATGAAACAAAAACAGTCTGTTTAGGACGATTGGAAACATTTGTGCCGTTTTTAGGCACACGTCTGCCCAACCCTTCGGGGAATACAGGCGTGAATTTATGTTATGTTATGTGCCATTTTTCTGGTGGTAAATAGTCTGAAGGAACGGCAAACCGAATTGACCGGGGGATCAACAAATGTTTTTTGTTTGTTTTGTCTTAGAATAAAGATTCGATAAATTATAGCCGTAGCAGTAGGTACGACACTATTGAAAATAAAGTACGGCAATTTTTTCTTCATACTTGCTACGAATATTTACGGATCTTCATGAGCGGGGGCAAACGTCAAAAAACAAAAGAATATGGTTACAGTATAAGCATAACAGTCCGACCACTTAGCTCATCTATATGATCTATCTATATATATAAAAATGAATCCCTATTTCCTTGGTCACGGCATCACGCGTGAACGGCTGGACCAATTTCGCTAATTCTTTTTTTGTTGTGTTTGTAATAGTAAGGAGAAGGTTCTTAGGATAGGTAGGTCAAGGTAGGGTAGGTAGGTAGGTAGGTAAAGTAGGTATGTAGGTAGGGTAGGAAGTAGTACTTAGTGCTACCCGTGTGAAGCCGGGGCGGGCAGCTAGTATCTAATATATAAAATTCTCGTGTCACGGTGTTTGTTGCCAAACTCCTCCGAAACGGCTTGACCGATTTTTATGAAATTTTTTGTGTATTTTAGGTAGGTATGAGAATAGGATGTAAACTATTTTTCGTACCCCTAAGTGATAAGGGTGGTCCAACCCAAGTTTTTTTTTTTGTTTTTATAGACAATTTTTTTTATTGTAATTTTTTTATGATTTGGCATTAAAAAATACATACAACCCTAAATTTTCACCCTTCTACCACTAATCCCTATTTTTTAATAGCGATATTAGTATTTTAATAATTTTCTAAAGAGCAGTGGTGGCCCAGTGGTAACGACCATGACTTACGAGTTGTAGGTCGTGTGTTCGAACCCAGGCAGGCGCTTTACTTTGTGTAAATAATTTCATCACCACTGCTCTCAAAACGGTGAAGGAAAACATCGCATCGTGAGGAAACCGGCATGTGTTAGAACCAAAAAATTCGAAGACATGTGACATCTACCAACCCGCACTGGGCCCGCGTGGTAGATTACGGCCCACTCCCTCTCACAGAGAGGAGGCCTGTGTCCCAGCAGTGGGAACATTAATAGCGGTCAATAATAATTGATCAGTTACCACTCGATCAGTTATTCCCGTCAGAACGTTATTACCAGTGTCACTTCTCATCCCGTTAACAGCATAGAGTAAGGATGAGAATGAAGCCGGTCTCCTGTCGTTCTCTCACAATAAGCTTTCTCTCTTTCACTCACTAAAGTTTAGGGCCTAAAATGAATCCCTATTTGAACATGCGTGAACGGCTGGACCGATTTCACTAATTCTTTTATCGTAAGGAGAAGGATCTTAGGATAGATAGGTGAAGGTAGGGTGTAAGGTCGGTAGGTAGGTATGTAGGTAGGTAGGGTAGGTAGGTAGGGCAGGGTAGGTAGATAGGCAGATAGGGGAAGGCAGGTAGGGTAGATAGGTAGGGTAGATAGGTAGGTAGGGTAGGTAGGTAAGTCGGGCAGTGTAGGGTAGATAGGTAGGTAGGGTAGGTAGGTAGGTCGGGCAGTGTAGGGTAGGTAGGTAGGTAGGTAGGTCGGGCCGGGTAGGGTAGGTAGATAGGAAGGTAGGTAGGTAGGGTAGATAGGTAGGACAGGGTAGGTAGGTAGGTCAGGCAGTGTAGGGTAGGTAGTTAGGGCAGGGTGGGTAGGTAGGTCGGGCAGTGTAGGGTAGGTAGGTAGGGCAGAGTAGGTAGGTGCGCCGTAGATAAGTACTTACTGCTACCCGTGCGAAGCCGGGGTGGGCAGCTAGTGTATAAATAAAAATCAATGGCCGCATGAATGAAAAATCATCACTTGAGAACGGTTCGAACACATCCAAAAACAAATAGCCATATCGGTATATGGCTATTTGTTTTTGGTTGTGTGTCCGCCATCTTGGATTTACAATTTGACCAAAGTCACACTTTCTCTCTCTCTGTCTCTATCGAATTAGAAGGGCCGATAATAATTATATCGGTATGGAATTGATGTCGGTATAGCTGCCAGCATATCGGTATCGGGTTGGTGTCGTTATCTGATAATGTGAAAACGCCCATTAGGTACACAGGACATTTTAAAAATTATTTTAGTTCACTACACTGTAGGTACCATATAATGGAAACCTAAGGAAAAAAAATAACTAAAAAACTAGTTCAGTTGGTCAACTGCAAATATTTTATGCTGTGGCATGGATTTTCCGTTTTCAGTTTGACAACTTATCGTAAATATATACGTCGCTCTGCAATTGGGGGAGGCGGAGGTAGTGTTTCAAAGGCGTATAGGCCCGGAAAACCTAGCCTTAATAATGTAAACTTATTTATATCGCTGTAGTATAGGATTTTTAGAAACCGATCAATAGTGATTATTGTGTAAAGTGATATTATGCAGTTTCGTCTTCAAAATGTCTGTCTCTTTCTGTCACGCGCGTCTCTGCAGTGAGAAAGCGAGAACGAAGTGATGGCGTGGGATGTAATCGCGCTCAAACGGCAGTCAGCCAGTCCCATTTTGGCGTGAGTGACCAGAGCACGCGTCCATATTTTACCAAAATTAGACGATGGTGACCGATTTTGTGCTTCCCGCATCCAGCGGATTCCTGCGGCCTTCACAAGGTCATCGGTCCATCTTGTGGGAGGCCTTTCAACGCTTCAGCTTCCGGTACGCGGTCGCCACTCTAGAACCTTTCAGCCCCATCGGCCATCCGTTTTACGAGCAATGTGCCCTGCCCATTGCCACTAAAGTTTGGCAATTCTTCGGGCTATGTCGGTTACCTTGGTTCTTCTGCGGATCTCTTCATCACGTAGGGAAACTTCAAGCATAGCCCTCTCCATTGCATTTGGATGACTTCTGATAAGGCCTATTGTGGGCGACCACGCTTCAGTGCCATAGGCAATAGGCACTGGTCAAAGACTTTCGTCTTGAGACACTGCGGTATGTGGGACGAGAAGATATTGCGTAACTTCTCGAAAACTGTCTAGTCAGATTCGACAATTGACCTCTTTCTCGAAGTTGGACAGATTGTCCCTAGGTAAACATACTTGTGCACAACTTCGAGAGTAGAGTCTCAGATCTACACGTGATTGGGTGTTACATGGATATTTGTCATGATTGCCTTTGTCTTATCAATGTTCATTTTTAGACCCACTCTTTTGGAGGCTTTACTGAGTTCATCGAGCAATGTACTGAGGTCGTCCATTGCCTCAGTCATAACAACTATGTCGTTGATAAAATGAAGGTTAGTAATATACTCGCCAGTGATGTTGATGCCTAGATCTTGCCAGTCCAGAACCTTTAAGATATCCTCCAGTGTGGCGATGTACAGTTTCGGAGAGATATCTCCTTGTCTCACACCTCACTGCAGAAAAAGAGGTTTCATGGCCTGATCCTGGAGTCAGACTGACATGGTGGCGTTTTCGTACAGACATTTTAGCACCTCGATGTACCGATAGTTGATTTGGCAACATTGAAGAGACTGCAGTACAGCCCATGTCTTATTCGAATCGAAGGCTTTCTCGTAATTCACAAACGCTAAGCAGAGAGGCAGCAACCTGCCGTAGCGTATGTATGTGGTCCACAGTGTTAAGGCCTTTACGGAATCCGGCTTGTTCGGGAGGCAGGAATTCGTCAATACTGCGCGCGAGACGGTTCGTGATGACTCTTGAAAACAGCTTGTAGACTTGGGTCAGAAGTGTGATGGGCCTATAGTTCTTAAGCAGGGCATGGTCGCCCTTTTTAAAGACGAGTAATACCACATCTCTGTTCCATGCATTTGGCGTTTGACCCTCGAGTATGACGGAATAGAACGGCTTCTGGAGGGTCTTAAGAACGGATTTTCCACCGGCCTTTAGGAGTTTGGCCGTAATTCCGTCATTACCCGGCGCCTTTTTGTTTTTAAGCTGCTTCAGAGCAATCCTAATCTCGTACAAGCTGACGGCCGGGATGTCTTAGGTCTAGTGTCGAGCCAAATAGCTCTTGAGTCATTTGCCAGATTCGTAACGGGGTTACTGGTTATCGTGTATAACTGTCCTTAGAAACTCTCCATCTCTGTCAATATTTCAGGTTTGGCGGATACGATGCTACTATCGGTCTTCAGTTTCGCGAGCTGGCTTTGCACAATAGACATTTAGTATGTTTCAATATGCATATTAGCAATATTTGATTTCAAGATAAATGATTGATTAATAAGTAACGTCTAAATCCTGACCCTAATGCTAATGTTTTAAACCATTTAAGGACATAATGTAGTTGTTAACTATTATGGAACTTAGTTTTCAGTGTTTTTTTCTTAGACGGGCTTGTTGTTGTTGTGTTTCGCTATGACTGCTGATTATAACAAATTATAAAAATATACTTAAAGGACATAATTCACACTTTTATTCACCCGGTTTTTAAATGAAAAGAAAGAAAATAGACCCCGACATTATAAATACACGTTACTAGGCCCCTACAAAAGAAATAAAATTGAACTTATTTTACTTTACACCTTAAAAGTTTTGTAATTCCTTTGATATAAATAAAGATAAATCAAAATACACTTCGTCGTTTATTGTATTTATTGTGTGTAAAGTGATATAAGTTTGATTTTATTACAGCACACTAAAAAGACACGGTACTAATGAAATCTTAATGTTTTCTAATCAAAATTAGTTCTAGTGTTTTTATTATTGTTGTCTTTATTGTTATCAAAAAGATGTTTAAAAAATACTTGTAACATTCAACACCAGTGCATTATACAATGTGTTAAATGATATAATTTAAATTATAACATTATACACATAGGAACTTAATTGTGGCTCATGACATAAGTCTAGTTTTTTTTAATTATCTCAAATTCTAATTATTTTTTAACACAATCAAAGCATATCCGATATAAAAATAACAATTTCGCAGCGATAAAAGTAAAAACATCAAAAAAATACTCAGTAATAAAAAAGTTGTAGCCATTTAAAAAATGCAAAACTTTAAACTAAAATTTCTCAAAACTAGCATTTTTGACTTGTACCACTTTTCACTGAGGGTACAGAATTGTGCTTTTGCTTTTATTGTACCATTCGGTCGTTACAAGGAACGCAAGGTAGACACATGTGTTACAGGTAAATATTCACTCGTCGTGTCTTTTCACTCGTCGCGAGCATTACGTCGAACACAGAATCGAGCATTCGCAGGAACGTTACATTACATGGAAGTGCTCGACTAAATGCTCTAGTGATCGTGTAGATGTTAAGCCTCTTTTATAACCTCTAATAACATTACTTCTATAAATTCATAACAGTGGCTTTCTCCGTTTCCTTGTCTAATTTATATAAATAGCTAGGGTCCCTCCATTTCCTAAACCTGAGCAGTTCGGCTGGGTTGGACTGCCTTCAATAATTTAGGAACATGATTCGGTGTAGTCACGCGATTGAATATATGATGGTTTGAAGTTTAGTCTACCTAAATGGACAAATTGAATATTTTGAGTTTATTTATAGAGCGCCTTGATTATTACTGGGCTCTGTTGTATCTACTTCCCTCTATTTCTCTTTTGTCCCTTTTTTCTCGTATCAGCATTTATTTATTTATTAAATTAACTTTAATTAAGACGGTTTAAATACACGTTAAATATAAAAAGACATACACACACAACACGAACAAAACACACACAACACACACATAACAAACAAAACACACACAACACAAAATAAACAAAACACACACACACAAACAAACAAACAAAATAAACAAAACACACACACACACACAATAAACAAAATATAAAATTACTAGGTTTTTTCCAGCGGCTACGCCCGTGTGCATGTCAAAAATTATAATACGGTAATGTACTACCGGGATAAAATGTATCCTATATCCTATTCCATGTCATAATCTACCCGTGTGCCAAATTTAATCCAAAACCGTTTAGCCGTTTTAACGTGAAAGCGCGTAAGCGTTACAAACAAACTAACAAACTCAATTTCGCATTTATAATATTAGTTATGATTAGGATGAGGTGCATGTTAAAACATAAAAAAGGCAATGTATAGAGTGCCACCATTGGCACTCTATCCCTATCGGATAAAGTGCCACTACAGGCACCCTAGTAACACCGCCTCGGCCCGGCTAAAGTGCCGCAAGCATTGGATTGTCATTGTCACTGTCACTAAGTCACGTCACTTGGTATTTTGTTTGATTGTCGAGGTTAGATCGCTGTAAAACACCACATTCCCAAAACATTACATTCTCTTGTGCCTAAACGGACCCTGGCACTTCGCCGGCCGCTACCGCGGCACCGCTCGCTACGGTCGCTCGGCTCGTGCGTTGTGTGGTCACAGTTCTAACCTAACCTAACCTAAATAACAAGTGACAGTGACAATGCAACGCTCACGGCACCCCAGCCGGGCCGAGGCAGTGACACTAGAGTGCCACAAGAAACTCGCGGCACTCTATACACTTCGTAAAAAGAATAACAATACTCTCATGAATCCTTCTCAATGTACTTCTGACATGCCAATAAAATCTTCGGCCATTCATCTACAAACAGAACTAGCGTTTGTTGGATTAGAATCCAAGAGATCATTACTTGAGTGCAGGGTACTGGGGCCTTAGCACGCGCAACGGTGCGAAACGGAGGCACAGCAAACAGCCTGTGCTTTTTGCCTTAGCAATAATTGTCTGGGACAAAGAAGCAAGCCAGCACAGCTTGCAGATCAGGCGCGTCAATAGTGCCACGGAGCGCCTTGATGCTATGGTAAACTGGTCTTATCGGCAAAATCGAATGTGTATAACTGTTACCGTAGTAAAATTATTAAATTATTGGCTAGTCATCACGGTTGGTAGCGCGGCCATTGACCAAGATGCTCCGGACGTTATACATGGTTTGACATAGGTACTACATATATTTCTCCAGATAGGTCATTGTAAACTTCTTTAGACTGAAGCAGAATGAAATCAGCCACCATATGTGTTATTATTACAGAAACATTATCTCTCATTGAAACAAACCTTTTGTTTTGCGTATTCCTTCAGTTGCCTGTACGTTGCCAGTGGCCACGGTAAACCTTTAGGACTTTCCAGCATCTCCCTTTCCAGCCTGGCATGCTTAATTTTTTGCTTGCCAGGTGGCTGGTTTTTTCCATTAACTGTGTTTCTCATTAACCTACCAGAAAAGAAGGCAAAGATTAACAGTAGCTTAAAAAAGCAGAAGAAGCTTGGCAAGTTTCTAGAAAACGTTTACTCCTTTCGCTTTAATTGTCGCGACAAGTTCCCAACAGTACCTACTAGTAAATATTTGTCCAAGTTATTACAGACCTCTTATACTTAAGGCTAAGCCTCCGCCAAGCTATTAATCCGCGGTTAAGGCGACTGAGCCCAAGTGTTTGTGTTTCGTACTATTTAGATACAAACGGCTTATAGTTGGGGTTAGGTCGTGATAAATTGGCTGAGAATAGGTCTTTTTGAGGAGTTTGTAAGGATATTTTGTGGGATGGGAAGTTAGTTTTTGTTTAATTGATTTCTAGCAATTTTGGCTGCACGTTATTTAAGAAAAAATAATATTTCTTGCTGACGGAGATGGCGGAATGAGCTGGACTCCTTCAACAAGAACTGTACCCTAATTGCATAATAACTTAAGGTTAGATAATATAACGATCTCTTAAAGGTATAATAAGAGATCGATATAAATTATCTTATGAACCTTCTGTACCTTATTTATGCAAATAAATGATTTTGAATTTGAATTTTGAAATTGCGTAATACACAGTCTGAATCGTTTCGAAACAGATTACTAATCCATTGCTTCATACGTGCAACAACTTAAATAACGCAATGAATGTTGTTGAACTGTCAAAATGACACAGATTTGTCGGAGTTGTTTACGAAAATGTGTTGCGTAATTAAATAGTTGGTCGCTAACGGCTTTTAATAGGGAGAAGAGGAAAGTGAGGCATTTACCCTGCAATGGGACGTTACAGGCTTTTAATAATAATAACAACATGCTTTTGCTACGTCACCCCCAGCTGACTCAATGATATATAATGCATCATCAACACCATCCATTCACAGATTTTCAAACACAACTTTGGGATAGGGGTGCATTTTCTACTTTCAAGTGCTTGGTTCCGTAGCCAAATGGCAAAAACGGAACCCTTATAATTTCGTCATGTCCGTCAGTCAGTCAGTCCGTTCGTCTGGATATTACACAACCATTTCACTGGGAGGCTAATTGCCCTATATCGATGTAAATTGGAAATACACCTACTTTCCTATTTGCGCAATTTTTCCTGTGCACCGTTAAACAATGGTTTACAGTAAAGAAATAATGAAAAAAATATAAAATAGTTTTTTTTAATGTTGACCAATTTAAATATTCAAATCCAGAAAATCGACAATCCATGCAAAATTACTCTACTTTTTTCTTGTTGAATGGCTTTTTTACAAACGGCGAGGATAAATCACTGCGCTGAAAAGAATTGCAAATAAAGAATAAAATAAAAGTGCTGCTTACTATGCATTGGTTGTGTACGAACGTGTACTATTGCTATGAGTATTGTGATAGGTGCTATCTGTCACTTGTAGGACACCTACTGGAGCTAGTATTGGTTTGTTTGTAAAGTAATATAGTACCAATATACCAATCAAAATTCCTTAGCATTAAACAGTTTTTTAAATCAGTGCAAACAGGCACGCAGTCTAACAAAATTTTCCTAAAATTGATATTTCACAACTATAAAATTATAATGCGCTAGCTGTACTCGGCCCGGCTTAGCACGGGTAGCACTAAGTACTTATTTACGGCGAACCTACCTAGCTACCCTGCCTACGTACCTACCCTACCCACCCTATCTACCTATTAAATAAGGTACTATCGTGAATTCTTGCAAGCCTAGTACTTTTCCCCCATGTCCTACAAAAAATACGCACACGACTTTTGCTAAACGATACTACGCATTTCTAAGCGCCCTCACTTATAATAAATTGAACCAGATTTTGAATATACATTCCCTTAACACATTTCATTGCAAATCTAAAATTAAAGAATATGTTTTAACTCTTGACTACAGTAAAACAGAAGACCTATTAAAATCGCAATATACATAACCAATACAATGACCACTCGAATCATATAACCTCAAACATACACACCCCTACACACATACCCTTACACGCACACACACACACACCCTCGCACACATCACACACTCATCACATCTTTTTCACACTAGAATTAAACTACCACAAAAAAATAAGTACTACTTACTTACCTTTAATCTTGTATATACATATATAATGGACCGATGGATGACCCCTGTAACACAGGTTACCTAGCATGGGGGTCATTGATCAAATTTTTGTGCACTTGTAAGTCCTACGTAGTAAATGCTGCGCATAACCTACTTTGTACATTACTTTTGGAAATAAATATTTCTATTATTTTATTATTATTTTCGTTCGCTTTATGGCTACGATAACTAGGAACAGTTTGTATGGGAAAATAAATTTTAGAATTTTTCCATTTTTTCTCACCATTTAATTAAACTTAAAATTAAAATTAAGTCGGTCCAGCCATTATCGAGATTTAGCGAGACTAACGAACAGACACTAGAGATAGAACGAAGCCTACATTCAAATACGTGTTTAAAAACTGGAAATTAATTAATACAGTCTACTGCTAATATGATAAAAAAAGAAAATTAATTTTGTGCCAAATGTTGTTTCGAAATAATACAATAAGAATTTTTTGTCTATTTATTTGTATAAAAAATTCTAACCAATGTATAATATTACCCACGTAGATACAGAATTAATGTTTGACATTCAACGTATTGAGATGTTTCAAAGAGCCACTTTAATGCAATTCATCACCGAAATGCTTCAAAATTAAACCCCTGATATCCTTCACTGACCCAATATTTCATCTGGTAAACAAAATGAGTGTCACACAACATTTGAAAGATGTCTACTGCATTTGTAATGCTGGCCATACCCGCTATCGGCCCGTCTGTCCCGCACACCTATAAATTGTAGCCTATCACAGCTACGTCACTGTGACGCCAGTTCTAGAAGGTTTACTTCACAAAATACGGTAAACCGCAACACAGACCGGCTATCTAATTACGCAACACATTTTCGCAGTTTCATTTTGACAGTTCAACAACATTCATTGCGTTATTTACGTTGTTGAACAGTTTTTTTTGTTCGTACTTATGAAGCAATGGATTAGCAATCTGTTTCAAAACGATTTAGATTCTGATTGATCGTGTATAACGCATTTGGGGTACAGGGGCGCATAGCGTGCTGCAATATTTTTTTGTTACGTTACACACTTGTATAGAGAAATACGTCTAGACGGATCCTCGGAGAGGGGCTTTTGGCTTAGTAATAACAGCCGCACGGTTCGATCGATCAGGTTAAGCTTTGCTTGCCGCGGTTGGTCCGTAGATGGGTGACCATCTATACAGACTAAGACCCCTAAGTCCCTTGGAAAGCACGTTAAACCGGTGGTCCCGGCTGTCAATCGTGAATCTTTGACAGTCGTTACAGGTCGCCAGAAGCCCGAAATTCTGACAACCAGTCTTACGAAGTGGTATTACCCAGTGAATGGGTTGTGGAGGTCAGATAGGCAGTCGCTCCATGTAAATACTGGAATTCAGCTGCATCCGGTTAGACTGTAATCCGAACCCAACATTGTTGGAAAAGGCTATGCAAATGAAGTAGAAAGAAAAAAAAAGTATTGAACCACCGCTGCTGACCAATAAATAAATATTTATTGACCTTCTGAACTCTCTTCTTGCACACGCAAAATAAAACATAATTTTAAAGGTATATGCTATATACGTGGTTACACCTGTCCACTTTCAGCTCGCATTTTTTAAATACAGCAACATTTCCCGGAATTTAAATCCGTTCATCCTTCAAATCAGAACGAAATAAAATGTTCGAACGTGCATAATATTTTATACAAACTGTATTAACAAAGCGATTTTGGACGAGCAATATTTTTATTACTTTACAATTTTAAAAGTTATTTTTTTTATAAATTTTATTGTATGCTAAATGCCTTTTTGAACGAGTCTTTACAAAAAAATGCATGAAAACGTTATAATATAGAATATGACCGAACCAACACCAGCATATTTTATACCTAAATCTAAATATGTATCTAATATTATTCAAAACACGTATCTAATACTTGCAAATAGGTAACTATATACCCCTATACGCGAGCATATAAGTGCTTCACTTAAATGTAATCGTACGAGTTCCATTAAAGGTATTGGTATCTCCAAAAAGTAGATAATATAGTGTTATTTATAATGCTTAATGTATTAGCTGGTGACAAATGATGCTTCTGAGGCGTCTGGGTATAAGCTTAGAGCCATGTGGTAGGCTTGACAGTTGACAGAATACCGCATCACGTTATCGCAAACTCAAGTAATAACGAAAATAAAGGACTTATTACTTAAAGTCATCAAGTTAAACAGAACCGGTCTAGATAAATTAATGTACAAAATATGGAATACATTAGAAAGTTATTATTTGCATCGTTACGGTAATTCTGTCAGAGAAACGTTAACAAAATCAAATTGAGAAATCAATTAAAAAACAATTCTAGATAATGTAACAAATAAGTATAAAATATCTTGCTTTGAAAGAAATTAAACATTATACCAACAAACTCGTATTATTACATCTATATTTTATTTACTGTGTGCTCCACAAAGGACCGACTGTTCGACATAATGCTTCCTCTATACATATTCGCCTTTATAATTCACGGTGTGTTTTCGGCCCTCCCTTGCAAGGAAGGAGTGGAAATCGTATCGACGGAGACCCAGAATCCCGAAGATCTAATAGGAAACTGGACCTTCGCGTACCACTGGGATCCAAAGATACAGTTCGACAAACAATTCCTCGACAATAATGACCACCACTTCGAATGCCCTCAACTAAGTTTTGAAGCAATCACCCCGGAGTTGGTGAAAGCCAAGGAAGTTGAATGCGCGAATTACAAGATACCTTTCAACTGGGCTGATGCTAAACTGAAAGTGGCTTCTCCGGCATTGCAAATGAAGGCTGGTGTTCTTACAATTGGAGAAACAGAAAATTGGATGGCAATTGACTGTATCACAATGACGAGAGTTGTGATAAGGAAGGCTGATGGGTATATAGTTATGGTGAATCCTGACATGAATAATGAAACCGAATTGCTAGTCCGAGAGCCTCCGACTTTAGACGAGCTGAAATGTCTTGCTTTCAATCTGGATGTCGGCAAAGGTATGCCTGGTTTTGGAATTTGTTTTTTGGAATAATTACCCAAATTGTCTTAGCAAAATGTAATAGCATGTTTTACACAAATATACCACTGTTAAAACCTTACTAGTGTATAAATTATATAATCTTTAAACCTGTTAGAAATATATTTTACTCAATATGAAGTATGCATCCATTTCATAGACCAATAACAAAAGGATAGAAAAATGTTTTAAAGTGTTCATTAAAGTCATGACGTGTATTTTATCAACGTGAACACTTCATAAGAATCGATTAACAATGTTTTAACGTCAAATACTTTAACCGTCGTATTTTTCATAATTATCAAGTTGAGATTAAGATGAATGAAAAGATGAAAAGGAAAGTAGGCTCCTACTACATACAGTGTATTATACCAAACTACAAAATTAATAATCAAATTACTAGAAACATTAACAACTGATATTAGGTTATATTACCGTTACTCTATGCATCATACTTAAGTAGACATTATGCAAAAATCAATTAAGAAACCAATTAAAAATCCTCAAATGTAATTAGACATTATATTCATATAAAAGTTAGCTCATTTGACAAACGAAATCATTACCAACCAAGTCTTCGAGAAAGTTATAACTGCACCTAGTTATAATAGTACTGTAGTCAAAGGGACAGACAAAAGCCATCATGTTTTCTCTATACATATGGGCTTTACTCATCCACGCGGCGTATTCGACCACGTCTTGCCAAGATGGAATTGAAATCGCATCAAAGGAGACCAAGAATCCTCAAGACCTCATTGGAAACTGGACCTACGTGTACCATTGGGACAGCACGAACAAATTCAATCGGGAATTCGCCGATGACACGGCTGACCACGTGACGCAATGCCCAGGAATTTCGATTGAAGCAATCACCCCAGAATATGTAAAAGCCAAGGAAGCTGAATGTGGTGACTCTTACGCACCATTCAACTGGGATGATGCGAAATTGAAATTGGATGCTCCTCTGATGAAGATGAAAGGAGGCGTCCTCATCATGGGAGAGAAGGAGAATTGGATGATGCTGGAGTGCAAGAAGATGGTTCGCGTTGTGTTGAAGAAGGTGTCTGAAGATTACATCGTGATGATCAATCCGGAGATCGCTCATATCTCCGAAATGATTGCCAGGAGGACACCGACTATTGAGGAGTTGAAATGCGTTGCTCATAATGTAGATGTGGGCAAAGGTTTGTCAGGATTCGGACTTTGTCTTTAATTGAATTTAAAGTATATACAGTATTTTATGTTGAATAAACAATTACTGTATTGAAACCGAGTTTCATTTATTAACTAGCTTCGCCTTATGGTTTCACCCGCATCGCATAGGTCTTGATCCCGTGGGAATATCAGGACAAAAAAGTATCCTAATTTCGTAACCCAGGCGTAACCTGGGTTACGAAATTAGGATACTCTTTGAAATTATGATAATTGACATTGACATTGAAATTATGATATTTGACCCACATGTGTAGACCATGGTCTACACAATTACACATATGTGTCAAATATCATCGAAATCCGTCAGCCGTATTAGCGTGAAACCGTAATAAACAAATAAACAAACACACAAACTCACTTTCGCATTTCTAATATTAGTTAAGATATTTTTGTTAACAGACAGAGGTTTGGTAGACCTTTTTTTAATGTATGTAATTTGTTTTTTTTCTGGGTTAATGCAGTTAAGTAATCGACAACGTATGAGAACTAGTGACCGACCGAAGGTTTGGTTTCGGTTTCGGCATCAGTTTCGGTTTCGGTAGAAAATCTACCGAACCTTCGAAACTCTGCGTTCGTGAATTTACGCGCGTCTTTCGGCTGAGTTCGGGTGAGTTCGTGGCACGTGTGTCACCCGCCATCATCACCTTTTGTTACTTACTTTTTATTCCAAGAAGTAGCTATCATGTTTTGTAATTTTTTTTAATAATTGTGATACCCAAAAAAAAAACCTATTGTTTTTAATTTTATTTAACACGTGTTACTCTCTGTATAAGTGTAAAAAATCAGTAAACAATAGATTTTTAACTTCTCTAAAAAGTTTGTGTTTCGGTTTCGGCCGGGAAACTGAGACAGATACCGATGATTCTGTTACGGTTTCGGTAGAAAGTCCTGTTTAGGTCGGACAGTAATGAAAACGATAGGAATACAACACCAAGCAGTAGATACAACTCTACACCAAAAAAAAATGTTCTGTGTAAAAAAAAACATGCGAGGCAGTCTTTGGGGACTGCCGATAGAAGTGAAAACTAAGTAACTTAAATTGTATCGTATACCCAGTATACCTACATATATCTCATGGGAAGCATGCGATGACGATGACGCGAGTTTCACGCTTTTTGTTCACCCAAAAAGTACATAGTATACATATAGCTCATGGAAAGCGTTCGGTGACGATGACCCGAGTTCCATGATTTTTGTTCACCCAAAAAGTGCTCAACGCTGTTAATGAAGTTTTCACTTCAAAACTTCGAAATTTAAAAAAAATATCTGGTCTGAGTAAACAGCACGTAGATCCACAAAGTGAAGGTATAGGCGTTGAAGTTGAACGCGAACACGCTGCAGACGATAAACGCAGTTATATTAAGAAAGTTGCTCCGTACTTAGCGATAGTTTAAAATCTCGATATTCTCTACTAAAGTAGAACTTTAAAACTTTATCTGCGAAGATTCCGCGCAATATGGAAAGCGTGTAGTGACTGCTTGTTCGCATCTTATTACAGACTTAGATTTTACTTAGATCAATCTTCCTAGCCTTTTTCCCAACTATCTTGGGGTCGGCTTCCAGTCTAACCGGATGCAGCTGAATACCAGTATTCTACATGGAGCGACTGCCTATCTGACCTCCACAACCCAGTAACTGGGTAATACGATACCTCTTGGTAAGACTGGTGTCAGACTTTCGGGCTTCTGACAACTCGTAACGACAGTCAAAGATCCACAAATGACAGCCGGGACCAACGGCTTAACGTGCTTTCCGAGGCACGGAGGAGTCTCGGTATGTAAAGATGGTCACCCATCCACTGACCAACCCCGGCAAGCGTAGCTTAACCTGATGGACCGATCCGTGCGGCTTGTTATTACTTAGCCACGAGCCACTTTTTTTAATGTATGTAATTTGTTTTTTTTCTGGGTTAATGCAGTTAAGTAATCGACAACGTATGAGAACTAGTGACCGACCGAAGGTTTGGTTTCGGTTTCGGCATCAGTTTCGGTTTCGGTAGAAAATCTACCGAACCTTCGAAACTCTGCGTTCGTGAATTTACGCGCGTCTTTCGGCTGAGTTCGGGTGAGTTCGTGCACGTGTGTCACCCGCCATCATCACCTTTTGTTACTTACTTTTTATTCCAAGAAGTAGCTATCATGTTTTGTAATTTTTTTTAATAATTTTGATACCCAAAAAAGAAACCTATTGTTTTTAATTTTATTTAACACGTGTTACTCTCTGTATAAGTGTAAAAAATCAGTAAACAATAGATTTTTAACTTCTCTAAAAAGTTTGTGTTTCGGTTTCGGCCGGGAAACTGAGACAGATACCGATGATTCTGTTACGGTTTCGGTAGAAAGTCCTGTTTAGGTCGGACAGTAATGAAAACGATAGGAATACAACACCAAGCAGTAGATACAACTCTACACCAAAAAAAAATGTTCTGTGTAAAAAAAAACATGCGAGGCAGTCTTTGGGGACTGCCGATAGAAGTGAAAACTAAGTAACTTAAATTGTATCGTATACCCAGTATACCTACATATATCTCATGGGAAGCATGCGATGACGATGACGCGAGTTTCACGCTTTTTGTTCACCCAAAAAGTACATAGTATACATATAGCTCATGGAAAGCGTTCGGTGACGATGACCCGAGTTCCATGATTTTTGTTCACCCAAAAAGTGCTCAACGCTGTTAATGAAGTTTTCACTTCAAAACTTCGAAATTTAAAAAAAATATCTGGTCTGAGTAAACAGCACGTAGATCCACAAAGTGAAGGTATAGGCGTTGAAGTTGAACGCGAACACGCTGCAGACGATAAACGCAGTTATATTAAGAAAGTTGCTCCGTACTTAGCGATAGTTTAAAATCTCGATATTCTCTACTAAAGTAGAACTTTAAAACTTTATCTGCGAAGATTCCGCGCAATATGGAAAGCGTGTAGTGACTGCTTGTTCGCATCTTATTACAGACTTAGATTTTACTTAGATCAATCTTCCTAGCCTTTTTCCC
This sequence comes from Conistra vaccinii, assembly GCA_948150665.1. Classification (NCBI taxonomy): domain Eukaryota; kingdom Metazoa; phylum Arthropoda; class Insecta; order Lepidoptera; family Noctuidae; genus Conistra; species Conistra vaccinii. The sequence continues at coordinate 3,367,080 of OX411326.1, read as the reverse complement.
AACTATCTTGGGGTCGGCTTCCAGTCTAACCGGATGCAGCTGAATACCAGTATTCTACATGGAGCGACTGCCTATCTGACCTCCACAACCCAGTAACTGGGTAATACGATACCTCTTGGTAAGACTGGTGTCAGACTTTCGGGCTTCTGACAACTCGTAACGACAGTCAAAGATCCACAAATGACAGCCGGGACCAACGGCTTAACGTGCTTTCCGAGGCACGGAGGAGTCTCGGTATGTAAAGATGGTCACCCATCCACTGACCAACCCCGGCAAGCGTAGCTTAACCTGATGGACCGATCCGTGCGGCTTGTTATTACTTAGCCACGAGCCACTTTTTTTAATGTATGTAATTTGTTTTTTTCTGGGTTAATGCAGTTAAGTAATCGACAACGTATGAGAACTAGTGACCGACCGAAGGTTTGGTTTCGGTTTCGGCATCAGTTTCGGTTTCGGTAGAAAATCTACCGAACCTTCGAAACTCTGCGTTCGTGAATTTACGCGCGTCTTTCGGCTGAGTTCGGGTGAGTTCGTGCACGTGTGTCACCCGCCATCATCACCTTTTGTTACTTACTTTTTATTCCAAGAAGTAGCTATCATGTTTTGTAATTTTTTTTAATAATTTTGATACCCAAAAAAGAAACCTATTGTTTTTAATTTTATTTAACACGTGTTACTCTCTGTATAAGTGTAAAAAATCAGTAAACAATAGATTTTTAACTTCTCTAAAAAGTTTGTGGTTTCGGTTTCGGCCGGGAAACTGAGACAGATACCGATGATTCTGTTACGGTTTCGGTAGAAAGTCCTGTTTAGGTCGGACAGTAATGAAAACGATAGGAATACAACACCAAGCAGTAGATACAACTCTACACCAAAAAAATATGTTCTGTGTAAAAAAAACATGCGAGGCAGTCTTTGGGGACTGCCGATAGAAGTGAAAACTAAGTAACTTAAATTGTATCGTATACCCAGTATGCCTACATATAGCTCATGGGAAGCGTGCGATGACGATGACGCGAGTTTCACGCTTTTTGTTCACCCAAAAAGTACTCATATATACACAGTATAATAGCTCATAGAAAGCGTTCGGTGACGATGACCCGAGTTCCATGATTTTTGTTCACCCAAAAAGTACTCAACGCGCTTATAGAAGTTTTCACTTCAAAACTTCGAAATTTAAAAAAAATATCTGGTCTGAGTAAAAAGCACGTAGATCCACAAAGTGAAGGTATCTAGGCGTTGAAGTTGAACGCGAACACGCTGCAGACGATAAACGCAGTTATATTAAGAAAGTTGCTCCGTACTTAGCGATAGTTTAAAATCTCGATATTCTCTACTAAAGCAGAACTTTAAAACTTTATCTGCGAAGATTCCGCGCAATATGGAAAGCGTGTAGTGACTGCTTGTTCGCATCTTATTACAGACTTAGATTTTACTTAGATCAATCTTCCTAGCCTTTTTCCCAACTATCTTGGGGTCGGCTTCCAGTCTAACCGGATGCAGCTGAATACCAGTATTCTACATGGAGCGACTGCCTATCTGACCTCCACAACCCAGTAACTGGGTAATACGATACCTCTTGGTAAGACTGGTGTCAGACTTTCGGGCTTCTGACGACTCGTAACGACAGTCAAAGATCCACAAATGACAGCCGGGACGTTGGTCCCGGCTGTCATTTGTGGATCTTTGGCTTAACGTGCTTTCCGAGGCACGGAGGAGTCTCGGTATGTAAAGATGGTCACCCATCCACTGACCAACCCCGGCAAGCGTAGCTTAACCTGATGGATCGATCCGTGCGGCTTGTTATTACCTAGCCACGAGCTCCTCAGATTAGCGAGCTCCTCCTTAGATTTTACTTAGATATATATTTATTAATATTTTCTAACAAAATATAAGTATAGTCCTATACTATTTAATGAGCAATATTATATTTATCTAAACTAAAATTATAAAGAGAAAATATTAGATTTTTTATATGTTTGTTTGTAGTGAATAAACTCGAAAACTACTGGACCGATTTTAAAAATTCTTTCACCATTAGAAAGCTATATTATCACTGATTAAAATAGGCTAAGCTGGATATAAAGATATCACGTGACGTTCTCAAAAACAGCTCTAACGATTTCGATGTTTGCAATATAGAGGTTTACGGGGGTGATCTAGTTAGATCTCTTAACTGGAAAATTTCCTATTGCCTATTTTCACCTGAACAGAACTCGATCGACCAGATACTGAGCTGTAAAAAAAAAAAAACGTAATAAGTGCTATAAGTGCGTAATAAGTCGAGGAGTTCGTGGCTAAGTAATAATAGCCTCACGGGTCGATCCATTAGGCTAAGCTACGCTTGCCGGGGTTGGTCAGTGGATGGGTGACCATCTTTACATACCGAGACTCCTCCGTGCTTCGAAAAGCACGTTAAACCGTTGGTGCCGGTTGTCATTTATAGATCTTTGACAGTCGTTACGAGTCGTCAGAAGCCTTACCAAGTCTTACCAAGAGGTATCGTATTAGCCAGTTACTGAGTTGTGGAGGTCTGATAGGCAGTCGCTCCATGTAAAATACTGGTATTGAGGTGCATCCGGTTATACTGGCAGCCGACCCCAACATGATTGGAAAAAGGCTAGGCAGACTGGCTAAAAAATATGAATAACATTTTTAAATATTTTTATATTTTTGTTATATTCTAATATTTAAAAATGTTATTAATAGTATATTATGCAATTAGTGAATAAAGGACGGATTTAAAGCGAGGGCCCTAAATGAATCACGAGCAAGTGAAGGATTCTAACGATTGATTCATGATGATTGAATCACGAGCGTAGCGAGTGATTCAAGTGTTAGAATCCTAAGCGACGCGAGTGATTCATGGCCCTCGATATAAATCCGTTTTATTCAAGAGTTGCATACTATACTTTATACTATGACTACGAGAAAAAGAAAGATTTAAGCGAAAATAGACATTTAATAAAAGGTTAATACGTTCAGTGTCGGGAGCCCTCCTGGAGGGTTCACCTACTTGGATATGGGATGTCGGGAGCCCTCGCGGAGGGCTCATTTTAAATGTAGGTTTTTCTTAACGAATATAGATTATCAACCGTAAAAATAAAAGATGTATTAGAAGAAAAAAAAACAAAAAAAAAAAAACTGTCTACGTCTAGCTACAAAACCCCTGAAAATACTATTTTACTTCGTTTTACAGTGTTTTATAACACGGTTTTAACCTGACCGTCCGCGATTAGTTCTACCGTAGAACTGATCAGTAGTACTATTGGGAACGAACGGAATAAAGAGTCCCATTAGTTCTACTATTTTAGAACTCCTAATATCGTAGGACTATCGGGAAAAAAAAATTCCCATTAGTTCTACCGTAGAACTGTTCAGTAGAACTATTGGGAACAAACGAATGGTTAACTTTAGCGCAAACGTTATGCCGGCAACCCTCCCGGAGATTTCACTTCCAACTACGAATAATAAAAGTCATAGACTTTTATGGCGGAATGATGAGTTATGAGTTCTATGAAAATGGGTGGAGTCGAAAGTGTCAAGGAGGTTGTATAGCATTGAGATAGAGGTCGAATACATTGGTGTGTTCTAAATTCAAACACCAAAACAGTGATTAAAAGAGCTTTTTATTCACTGTTTTCAGTGAATAAAATAAGCTTTTTAGAGGGGGAATGGTATAATAGTATATTATGCAACTAATGAATAAAGGACGGATTTAAAGCGAGGGCCATAGATGAATCACGATCAAGTGAAGGATTCTAACGACTGAATCCTGAGCGACGCGAGTGATTCATGGCCCTCGACATAAATCCGTTTTATTCAAGAGTTGCATACTATACTTTATACCATGACTACGAGAAAAAGAAAGATTTAAGCGAAAATAGACATTTAATAAAAGGTTAACACGTTCAGTGTCGGGAGCCCTCCTGGAGGGTTCACCTACTTGGATATGGGATGTCGGGAGCCCTCCTGGAGGGTTCACCTACTTGGATATGGGATGTCGGGATCCCTCGCGGAGGGCTCATTTTAAATGTAGACATTCAGTGTCGGGAGCCCTCCTGGAGGGTTCACCTACTTGGGTATGGGATGCCGGGAGCCCTCGTGGACGTTGGAAGTGAAACCTCTCGGAGGTTTCTCTTCCAACTACGAATAATAAAAGTCATAGACTTTTATGGCGGAATGATGAGTTATGAGTTCTATGAAAATGGAGTCGAAAGTGTTAAGGAGGTTGTATAGCATTGAGATACGAGGTCGAATACATTGGTGTGTTCTAAATTCAAACACCAAAATAGTAATAAAAAGAGCTTTTTATTCACTGTTTTCAGTGAATAAAATAAGCTTTTTAGAGGGGGAATGGTATAAAAACTATTTATATAAAATAAATGAGTGAATAATAATAAATTTGGACAATAATTTGCAATTATAAAAACAAAAAGTCTTGAGGATATTATAATTTTCTGCTATTTCTCATAACAATACAAATGTATAGGCGGAAAACAAACATAAATATAATAAATAGCATGTTATCTGGAAAACACTCGAACTATTGGCTTCGCAATAACTTGAAGTACACTCGAGTACATAAGTCGTTGTGTAAGGAGTTGCAAATTGTTATTAGCTTTGTTATTACTTAGAACACGGTAACTTGCGTTCTCGTCTGTTTTTGCTGATATGCATCACTAGATGTCATTGATGTTGTAAGTTTTGGTGCTTTCCTTGTTTTTACGATGGTGTATGTTTTTGTTTTAAGGGCTAAATATAAATATTTTGTTATAGCCAATTAGCATAGCAATAAGGTTGCTGTAAAATGATGTATATCTATGTGTGGTACACACCATGCAGGTGCACCGAATATTTGCATTGAATACCTATTTGAAAAATGTACAGATCTTCGTTTTTTTGGTCTAATTTTGAAGAGGTGAGTAATTTTTTCGTCATAAATCTTCAAAATCCACATTTTATAAAAAAAAAACAATATTTCTTTGCAAATATAAACTAAAAAAATATCCGTACGTACAGTCAGCATATGCGTGATTCTCGTCACGACCGTGACACGGGTCGGGTACGGTCAGCACAATTTGTCTCTTGACCGCAATACATCCATCAATTACCCAGTGCAGATATCGGCCATGCGGGAGCGAAAAATGTGGATGGACCCTTACTGATTTTCGGTGATGTATATTTGAAACAATTTTGTTTGGCGGCGTAACATTCGCTCTCGAATCCAGAGCAGAGCGAAATATGTGTGCGTGCCCTTAATATTTTTTTATGGAAATCTATATCAGCGGCCGGTAGTACAGTCAGCCTTAAAAAGTTGTATACGCTGACAAGAATTTATAAGGTCTGCTATTTGTGTTCTATAATACTGAATCAATGTATACAACATGTAAAAAAAAAACCTGTCCAATCCGAAAGGGGCACATAGGTAGGTACTGCAATAACATTACCTAAAAGTAATAAAAAATCTTATTATTATTGAAAATAAAAAGTTATTGCTATTTGAATATCACATTTTTTGTACCAAAATTACCACAAATCCATTAAAAATTAGCTAATTTTCAACAAGGGTCATAAGTCATGACTTGTAGACACCCGTTAAACGTCCCCGCCCGCTCCCCATGTAATCAAAACGGGAAAGTTCCCCATTGAAAAAAAAAAATGACGATTTTTTTTTCTGTTTTCCCGTGTTTCTATTATCTAAATAAAACTAGTTTTAACATTGACTACAAGACAGAATTAGTATAGGTAGAGAAACTTGTTTGGGGGTAATGATTCAATTGAACCAATGTAGGTGTTGATTGGCACTAAAAAACATTAGTATTATTTAAGACATTATGTATTGAGAACATTTAAAGCATAATTTTAAAGAACTTAACAGAGCTACGTCGCCTATAGCCAAAACAATGAAACGAAAATATTCATACAGTAAAATAGAATAATTTATTTAATATTTTTAAGGCTGACAGTACAGTTATATTTTATAGAGCAAAAATCAAACATAAATAATACATTATATTATTACGAGCTGTCATGTGCATATAACTGGAAAATATGAAACAAAGCCATTAGTATTTTGATTCTTAATGACCATTCATCATCTATGCATAGATGTTTTTAGTTTTTATGTACACGAAAAATACTTAATAGCGTAAAATACAGAAAGGTAGAAGAACACAAAGGTAAAGGTCAGGACATCAGTATTTTTTGTAACCCCCTTTTACAAGATAGAGTTGTAACTAATACATGCAGCTGTCAGTACCTTTACAAGGACGAAGGGAACTTTTCATCCAAGAAATTAAAACCATCAGATGAAGCCACGAGGCGCAGCTAATACCTAAATAAAAATAACAGAGCAGCTATAGATACCCATTGGTCTTGAAGGTATTTAATGATAAAAAGACACCCTTTTACTTATTTTTCTCAGCAAGTTGTTAAGGATTATTTAATTTGCAGACTTCGAGGAAAAGGGGAGCGTAGGCAAGAAAGGGTGCCAAAATAATTATAAAAAGAAAAGGTCTGATGTATTTATTTTGGGCAGTTTGTTTGATGTGTAAAGAAACGTTGAGGGATGAATTTATGGGGTATCTTGTAAAGGAAAAGCCACCTTTGACTGCTTTGTTGATCTAGTGATCGCAGGCGCTACTGCTGAACATGAGGACCTGGGTTCGATGCCCGGGTCGGGAAAAGTGTTACTGGGTTTTTCCAGCTGGCATTTCTCAGTAGATTTGTGCCTGGTTGATAGCAATAGTCTCGCCCCCTATTACATGGGACTTAAAGATAACTGGCGAATGTGGGTGTACTATAGATGCACCTCTGCCTAACCCCTCGGCGAAGACATGCATGATGTTATGTTATGTTGTTTGTGTAAAAAGTCCCCTTCTCAATAGGTGATAAGAATGATGTGCAGTAGCGTTCCCCTGTCTGCTAATAACAACAAAGTGCGATCACGGATCACGGTACCAAGCGTGATGAAGGATTACCTGAAGTCCAAGGCTACTTACTACCCAAGGCACGCACCTCAGACTTTTCGGATCCATGTGCGTATTGTATAATTTTAGGACTTTCCCGCAACCCTCGCAACCCCGGCAAGCATCGGCCCTAGCGGACCCCGTCAATTGTGTTGAGATCTCTTTGAGGCGCGCGTGGAACACAACGCGCCATCGTCCCGGGCCTGGTTCTTATCGGACGGCGAGCTACTCATTGCTCTCCGTCCGCAAGCCCGCGCCTACGGTGACCTGAAATCGGCTCGGGATTCCAAACCTGAGAGCCTGAGAGATATTTCTCAAGGGTATGTGAAGCCAAGTCAGAAGCCCATGAGCGACTTTATAATTCTGACACAAGGTTAGTCACTAACCATACGAAAATAAGGGGAGACTTAGTACCAAAATAGGACTGATGATGTAATCGCCAGGCTGGTCAAGTTAATATACAATCAAGACTGTTAATAACATAGGAGTCAATATTGCTTGTTAATAGGCTTACCTAACTGAAGACTGACTGAACTCAGTTTCAGTTTTCAAAAAAGATTATTTACGATTCGCTACCAAGATTTTCGCTTTATTACGACAAGCTCCACATGCACAAACACATGGATGGAACAACTATCTAGACGCCATCAAATAGGGTATTCAATCCACAATCCGTAGCACAGAAACCAATCACTCAACCACTTCGGTTTTGAAAAGATAACAATATAAAGACATGTGCAATCTGTGAATGTGTAAATAAAAACACGATTTTTATGAATCCTCTCTAAATAGAATGTTTGCCAAGTGCATACAGGAAACGAGGATGAGGTCAATTCGCACTTAACAGTTTTTTAAAGCCGTAGTTCAGCGCTCAAATATTCTGAGCCCGTAACGAAAGCGTAACACTTGTTTATAGCCGTTTAAAAACTTTTAACTGAACACTAAAACTGCATTTAGATAACTCCATAGCAATTTGAAGTATGTTTTACAGACTATAAGGTTCAAAGTTTCTCAGTGCTTGGTATTTCGGGAGGATTAAGTTGTCTTCTGTTTAAGTACGAAAATGAAAAACCTCTTCCCGTACTAGGAACGCATTTGGGATATTATTAAAAATGTCTTATAGTATATTTGTGGGTGGAAATAATTAGTTTCTGCAATAAAATTTTAGCACCCATTTCCTCGTAGAGCTTAGTTGAAAATTCAAGAGTTTTATGTGTATCTACACTCTCTATTAAAGATTTTACTCATGTAGTTAGTTGGTAAGATGCCTTTATACTTCGATTTGATAAGCAAAACGATGCAGTAAATTATAATATAACACAAATCTTTAAGGTTTGAGCTATATCGATCAGCTAGCTTGGTTAATAAAAGAGATTTACTTGAATATTAATATTAGGATGTCTTACGAGAAGGGATAGTACTCTGGAACTGGATACGTATGGCCTCACATGCATATGCAAATACATAACGATCAAACACGCCTTTTTAAACAGCCCAGCCAGACAGTCACAAAACAGTAATACGGCATTGCCCTCATCAGCCAACATACATTACACACGTAAAACAGAGAATCCCTCTCAAAAAAACACAATAATATCGTCACGAAACTCAAAAACTGCTGAGCAAAAACCGACCGAATCCTTCCCGAAAGACCGACAATATTGTGTTACACCCGGCATTGAATGACGAGCACAATCGAGACGAGCTCGGTAATTTTCCTGCTGTTTTTATCTGACGAGAACAATAGAACTCATTTTTCGGCCACAATGAATTTCATTTTGGAGGCCGAAAATACGTTTTCATTAAAATCCTTCCGTTTCGTTGCAGGAAGAGGGGTTATCTAGGTGTCCTAGGTTTGTAACGAGCAATTTGTGGGCAGTTTGGGTTTATCGCGATGTGAGAGGTCGGCTCAGCTTCCGTTAGTTGTATGTAATTGTTTTAAATGTTAGGTCGAAGATTTAGATATACTGGAATCAATGAATTATAAAGTAAGTGTGTTGTTAAATGAGATACCAGTATTAGGAATGTTTTTTTTTCTTTTTCTTTTATATTGACTCTTTTCTATTTTGTGAATATGAGAACGCTGTAGACCTTGTAGAATCATAGATGCTTCGATTTGTTAACCATTTTGTACCTGGTACTTGTTGACAGACCTACACTGTATGTACACCATACCTATTAAATTTGAAAACATTGTAATAGCCAATTATTTTTTAAAAGAGTAACCGTGGAGTTTCTTGCCGGCTCTTCTCTATTGGAAATGATCAATTGGAACCGTGCCCCTAGCTTCTGACGTTTCATAAGTGCCTATTAAAACATTTTGAGATTGACTGAATTTCTTTAGGCCTGCCACACACTCGTCGACTGGCATGGGAAGTAGCGAGGAAAGGAGGAAGAGACGTAGTGTGGCAACATTACTCATCATGTCGCACGTCATGCTCCTCGTCATGCCCACTGCAGTTTGTCGGTTTTTGGGTGCGAGTCAAAGGACCTAGTGCGAAGCGTCGCGATTAATTGCGCGAGTAGAGCAGTGTGTGGGCAGAGAGAGTAATATCGCGGGAGTGTTAGGAGCAGAGCGATGAGCAGAGCGATGAGCATAGCGATGAGCAGAGCGATGAGCAGAGCGATGAGCAGAGCGATGAGTAGAGCGATGAGCAGAGCGATGAGCAGAGCGATGAGCAGAGCGATGAGCAGAGCGATGAGCAGAGCGATGAGCAGAGCGATGAGCAGAGCGATGAGCAGAGCGATGAGCAGAGCGATGAGCAGAGCGATGAGCAGAGCGATGAGCAGAGCTATAAGCAGCGCGATAAGCAGCGCGAGGGGCATAGTGTGGCAGGGGCATTAAGCAATCGTGTTTATTATAATAGTACTAACCTTGAGTTTTGAGACTCGGTCTAGGACCAAGTTTGAGCACAGAAGGTTAGGATGGGCAGAATGCACATGTAGATGAGCTCGCGCTTCAAAGACAGTTAGGAAACCCTTCATCAACGACTTCATAGACCAGAAGCTATACCAAGGGTTCTCGTTTAGGCAGGCAAGGGTTCTCGGAAAATGGCTTGGTGTCTGACGGTCAACTCAAGCACCGCCCGCGCTCATTGGTCAAATCAAATAGCGCGCGCTTCCCCGGCTTCCTGTAACACACTTCCGTCCCTTTTCACGAAATCACTCCCACAGATTGCAGGAAAGCGAAAAGAAAGATATTACGCATAAAAAACAACGGGTTGCACTCCGGGAGTGCCGGCAGAAGTGAAAACTTGAACATTAACGTTGTGCATTTTTGAATATTTTGGAATGGTTAGGGAATAATTTCGCACAAATTGCTTTATTTATCAGCATAAAAGTACTATAATTTATGTGATTAAATACAATATTCATTAGTAGTAGTAGTACATTTATTTATTTTCAAAATATAGTCTAACAAAAATAAACAATTTATTTAAACACTTTTCATGAAGTATGTTTTGACTGCTTTTTTTACCCATCAATATGGGTAAAATTTCTTAACTCGCAATCTTTACGTAATGTCAAAGACTATTTATTTTGCTATTTACTGATATTTTCTTTGTCGGTTGCTAGGCAACGGGTCGAAGTACCTCCGTCCTACGAATTCGAATTTTCGATGAGGGTCACGTGTGCTGACGCGAGTTTAAAATTTTTACCCATCCCAAAAAAAGTGCACAACGCCGCTAAAGAAGCTTTCACTTCAAAAAATGAGAACTCAATCAAAGCCGATTATTCGCAAACTGCATAAATGTTTGAAGATACAAGAAAATCTAACTTTGAATTTAATTTTCCCTGCGTTTGCCGCCATTCCCACAAGTATAGGAACATTTTTGTGCCATCCTCTGCTAAAAGGGCATTCCGGCTAAACCCACATCACAATATCTAGACCGGAAACGAACTTGTCTCGACCGGGCATCAAACCCGGAAGCCTTCAATTACGTATGGCTCGTCTAGACGGTAAACTGACTTTGTTATGATAAGTAAGAAACTATTTTTATTAAAAAAAAATGGTTTTAAGCAGCATTGAACTAAGCATTTTTCCAGATAATGAAGTAATATAAGCGATTTAAAGAATGTGTTAAAATGATTAGCATAATCAGCCTAAAAGGTTCCCACTGCTGGGACAGAAGCATCCTCTCTGTGAGAGGGAGTGGGCTGTAATCTACCACGCGGGTCCAGTGCGGGTTGGTAGATGTCACATGTCTTCGAATTTTTGGTTCTAGGACATGCCGGTTTCCTCACGATGTTTTCCTTCACCGTGTTGAGAACAGTGATGATGAAATAATTTACGCAAAGTAAAACACCTGTCTGGGTTCGAACCTCGAACTCGAACTCGTAAGTCGCTACCGATACCACTGGGCCACCATTGTTTAAATAATTGGTTCTAGTTATTAAGAGTAATCAAATTGTAAAGAACAATTTAAAGGTTTGCTTGATTAATTAAATTGTTATCTTGTAAAAAAGATCCACTTTTTCTATCACAAGCAGAAATTAATTGCATTCTACAGTGTATAATGCAAAAGTAAAATTTCTATCCACTAGTGAAGAATACCGTTTATAAACCTTTAAATCCATTCACCCCTTCCATTCCTTTACCAGAACCCATAAACATCCCATAGAATAAAACAGCACACCATAAAGAACCCCATTTAAATAAACCATTCTAAATTCTACATTAACTGCAAGACTATTAGTTGAGGCATTTCTCACCGCGTTCCTATTCCAGCCACGTAGCAATTAGGAGCCGTTAGTATAATCCGGTCGAAACCGGCCCGGTCCAGTTACAACCAGTTTTAGCCGGTTTTCATCGAACATTCGTCGGATTTGTTGCGTGTAGATTGTTTTTGTTGGCGCCCAACGTGGGACGAATCTTAAGGGCCACTAATGTGGACTAAGTCGATATCGTGGATGTTTGTGTAAAACATGTAGCTGTTTGGATGTTGTTATGGATGTTGGGATGTGGCGGATAATCTGGGTAGATAAATAATGTATCGGATCGCTTTTGCTTATTTATGTTGTGATACCAAAAGGGTGTTCAAATGTTAATGTTGTACGAAAATACACATTTCAATAGAATGAACGGTTGTGTTATCAAGTAGGTAATATTCATCTTAGTATCTTTGATTCGCTCTTTTAAATGCTCGACTATTGGCAAGCGCATGATTTCTTCATCTTTGTTGAAGTTTTGCTTGCATCATTTGCCGTCACTGGATTACTGAATAATTTCAAAGTCAGATTATAAATCAACCAACTCTTCCAAGAAAACTTGAACAATCTCAAGCAAAAACATTAACCCATTCAGAATCAATTTCCGTACCTCACATAACTTGCACTACTGCACAGTCTTTCATAATATCTTCTACCGATCAAAATGAAAAGAAAAGAATTGAATAACATCTTCGCTATCATTATCGCCAACTTTTCCTTCATCCACAATTTTTCTTACGCCATAAAACTCGGAACCGTCAGGCGTCGGTTAAATCTTTACGGTTTCTACTTCCCGCCTTGCAGCCGGGTCTTATCCGGGTTACCCGACTCTGACAACCGGGTGCACATGATATTCACGATTGTATTACCGGTAACCGGGTGCTGAGGGGATGAATAATAATGCAAGTATTATATTCATCTTTAGGTAAGTATCGTTTCGTTTGACTACCTCGTTGGTCTAGTGGTCGCAAGCGCTACTGCTGAGCATGAGGTCCTGGATTCGATTCCCGGGTCGGGCAAAGTGTTATTGGGTTTTTCTATCTGGAATTTGTCAGTAGCAGCCCGGAGTCTGGATTTGTGCCCGGTTGATGGCAATAGGCTCTCCCCCTATTACATAACTGGCGAAATGTGGGTGTAGCTGCTACAGGTACACCTCTGTCTCTGCCTTCGGGGAAACAAGGCGTGATGTTATGTTATGTAAGTATCGTATTACGGGTTTTAATTTTTTACTTGTCTGTAATAAAATAATAATAATATTTATTTTGTTAGTTTTACAAAGTTTTACAATATTTAATCATACAAAGTTTTACAATATTTAATCATACAAAGTTTTACAATATTTAATCATACATAGAGATTACCTGTGCTAGGAGACCCCACTCTTCTAAAACTAAAAACAATAATAATGTAGGAGTGTACATTAAAATAAATTCAACTTATATTAGGAAGGTGTGTGTGTGAGAGGGTGTGTGTGTGTCTGATTGAGTGTCGCTTATAGCCAAATTATTGCAAGATGCTTTGTAAAAGAGAAAATAGACGCTTTGGTCGAGGTGTTATTTTGTTTATATTTCAAACTGCAGAGTTATGATATATATCGACAATACATGTCTTATGCATTGATAATGAATTTTACTACACTCACCGCATCCGAGAAGAGACATATACAAAAATTCAAAATGTTTTATTTCAACGAGCACTTATGAAACGTCAGAAGCTAGGTGCACGGTTCCAATTGGTCGTTTCCTATGGAGATGAGCCGGCATGAACCGCCATGGTAACTCTTAAAAAAAAAAAATTACAATCTTTTCAAATAACAGTGTTAATAGGCATGGGAGGACATTCAAAAAGTACCAGGTTCTTAACAAAATAGAAGGTGGTCAACAAATCTACAGTCCACTAAGCCTACAAAGTTCTCACATTCACAAAATAGAAAAAAATCTATTATGAAAGATAAATAAATTAATAAAAATAAAAACCTATTTTAAACGAAATCACATGACTGCTATTACAACTATAACAGTAGATAGTTATGATATTATGAGATAGTTAGATATGAATTAAATTCATAAGTTTTTACAATCTTATTAACATTGGCTGGATAAAGTATTCAACAGTGTGTAATCTCAGGCAAGAGTTGTGGATGATCTGCTAAAAGATTATTTTTTCCAACGATATTATTTAAATACTAGTATTCCTCTAGTCCTCTCCTCCCGCTACTCAATAAAAGTTGCATCTCTCAGTTTTTTCCCTTGAATACTTCGATTTTATCATGAAACTTAGAATCGCCTTCAGATTCGTTTTTAACGGACAATAATTCTGCCAGAATACTGTTTAAAATATGTGATTAAACTGAAGCAGGGTTTGCTTAATATGAAATGGCAGAATTGAAAACCAAAATCTCCTCGGTCGGAACTCCTTCAAAACTTTTTATTTATAAATAAATGTTATGTCAAAAATGACGCAAGAGAACTTTCAGTGTATTATCTATGGGCTATGCCCTTATCTCAGAAAATAATGAAAATATAAAAATATTAATTAAATTGGACAATATGAAGATTAACCGTGTAAAATAGTACCTATATTATAGAAATTTGCTGATAATAGATCCGTTAGCAAATCGACTTCAGATTCGTCCGTATTGAAGGATGTGCTGAGACGATAGTTACTGAGATGAAATCACCTACGACTTCTACAGATAGCATTCCGGTAATTGGTATTTCTTTATTCTGATTCTGTTGGAACTTTAAATTAGATTTTTCTAGTACTGAGAATTTCTCAATGTCAATACCTGAACCACCTGGGGTATGACTGGCGAATTGTCATACACCTCTCACAACTTGTTTGAGAATACGTCATACGTGTTGTTTTATTAGGTAAATACTAAAAAATCTGCAGGAGAGGCCCCAAAGAAGAGGAAGCGGCTGATCTTGATCAAATGTTGTACTGGTTCTGCTTAAATGAACCACAAACTCAAAATCAAAGCATTTATTTCAAATAAACCTATTACAGGCACTTTGAATTGTCAAAGGGTTAGTTAGTCAGAAAGATGAAGCTATTATAATCATCATCATAATCATAATAAGCATATAATGTTCCCACTGCTGGAACAGAGGCCTCCTCTCTTCCAGAAGGAGCGTGCTGTAATCCACCACGCGGGCCCAGTGCGGGTTGGTAGATGTCACATGTCTTCGAATGTTTGTTCTAGGACATGCCAGTTTCCTCACGATGTTTTCCCTCACCTTTTTGAGACCAAGGGTGATGAAATTATATACACAATTTAAAGTGCCTCGCTGGGTTCGAACCCACGACCTACAACTCCTAAGTCGGGGCCGTTACCAATGGGCCACCACTGCTCTAAAGATAATAACGCTGCTGCTTATATATATGTAGTTGGCCATTCCAAAGCGTAGTAGGACGGAGAAGAACGGGCAAGAAACTCCACGGACACTCTTTTAATCAAAATATTGGTTAAATCATTCATGTTGAAATTATCATGTGAGAACAATGCAGACCGTTTTAAGCATCCGTAATAAAAATATTAAAAAAACAATTAAAAACTTAAACTAAAATAAGCCGTGGTAGCTAAGAAATTATCAGTTCCTACAGATGGCGCCCGTTCACGAACCTGACGCATGGATTAGCACCAATGAGCTCCACCATTTTAAAGGGACCTAAATGATCCAACACACGCGTCACCATCAGCGAGACATTAAACTGAGCATGACATACTCTCAGCCGCCAGGGTAAAAATACAATGAAAGACGTACCCAGTAAATGGTAGCATACTCACACATGTGCTATGCAATTATACAATACTAAGAGATTGAATTTTATGTAATACCTACATAAAAAATCCCGCGTCCATAATTATGTAGTACTTGTTTTCTGCAAGTGTTGTGAAAAAAAACGTAAAACTATGTTTGGAACGTTCGGGGTCACCACTTGTTGTGCGTGTTAGTATTAGGGTCCAGATAAATGATATGGTATGATCCAGATATATAATTTGGTTTATACTGAATATTATAAATGATTTAATAAAGGTTCACAATAACTTAGTTACAATAAAATTATTACTTAAGTTTAGACGTGGCAGGGCGTAGGTATGCGACTAGCGTGCCCGGCGCTGACGTTTCCTTTCCATGCCATAAATGCAATTCAGCAAATCGCATCGCTAGGGTCGCGACAGACTTATCAAAAATATACGTATCATACAATCATGTATTGACGTTATTTCAGACATGTTTTGCTAACTATTTTTCTATTTTTGTATAAGTACAACAGTGTAAACGTTAAGGTGTTACTATTGTTTCTCAACACACCCACAACTAATTGATTAACATTTATAAATACTGTTGAAGACCATCTTTGCATTGTATAAACTCAATCTCTTTTGTATTGTATAATTGCATAGCACAGGTGTGAGTACTATGTACTATAGAGCTACCATTTACCGGATAATATGTATTTCATTGCCTTGAATGTACAATCAGATATCAATCATCCATAGGCACAATAAGAGTCGTTTTCCTGTGAGCGGTACAGTACAGTCCTTTCATCTATGTGTTGACAACACATACACCACAGAGTCGCACTACTCGCACTCGCACAAAAATATATTTCCGTCGCTTTTGTTAGGATACCGTTAACATAACGCGTCATACGCATGACCTTGGCCAGTATATGGAATTGCTAAAATTCAAACTCATACTCAATAATATGAGCTCATAGCAGATAATTGTCAGGCTTGGACTTACAATGCAGATGTCCCAGGTTCGGATCTCGTGTTGAACAGCACCTTTTTTGCAAATATTATTATTTCTGTTTGCAATAATAATATTTATTTTTTAAATGCTGCCTTTTTTATAATGTTGTTATTGCAATAAAGGTTTTAGAATAAAAAATGCGTGTAATATAATATTTATTATTATATTTATTTTACACAAAGACTTCAGCTGAATACGATGTGAAATGGATGTCATGTATTATTTTGACATAATTAAATTATGAAATATTTTAAATGGATTTATCATTTACCATAAACATTAAGTTTCGATCATGATCGAAGTAATTAAGCAATAAATAAGAATATTAGACGACTAATAAAATGTAAAAGAAACTACTTATCTACAAAATAAGTGATTTTAAGGTTAAATAGTATACAGGGTGTTAAAGTAATTGCGTGCCATAGCTTAGGGGTAGGTTCAGTATCGATAAAGGAAACTAGGAAAAATTAAAAATAAAACCAGAAAAATAATTTAAAAAAAAATTGCAAGGTCGTAATTTTGTTTGGAATCAGGTATTTACAAAGATTAAAAATCAACTTATTTACTCATGTTTTAAGTTGATTTGATTGCTATTTTAAGTTAGTAGGTACTAAAATTAGGTTGACCTTGCAATTTTTATTTAATGTTTTTTTCTAGATGATTTTTCTTGATTTATTTTTTATTATTCCTAGTTTCCTTTATCGATACTGAACCTACCCCTAAGCTATGGCACGCAATTACTTTAACACCCTGTATAGTTTGTTTACATTAAGTATTTTTTTGATTTAGTAAATATTGAGTTGGTATATGGAGGTTATAGCTTAAGTATTCATTTTCTTTACGAAAAGAAGATTGAAACTAAACCTCAAATTTTAATCCTTAAATAATAATATTACTAAAATAATGTAAACATTTTCGGTCTATCTGCAAGAAATACGACAAAAACCATGTTGAATCCTACATGCTTAAAAAATTCTGTTGTTTATACATTACAGTTAATATTTTAAAGTCAATAAAAAGCAGTGTCCCAGTTGAAGTCTAAATATTTTCGTGCGAAACTTAAGCCTTTCTGGTAAAAACGGCTGGTCTTCGGAAGTGCAAGCCTCCGGAATGCACGGCAGACGGTTCATTATGACGTGTTTAATTATTCAGTAAAATGTCTCGTTGATATGAAACCATTAATTTGTTTTCTTATTCATTATTTGAAGTCGCAGCTCCTCGATAACAAGACTCACAGTATTTCTCTAGAACAAAGAAACACAATGTATTTATTACACATAATAATTATTTAATCGAATTAAACCTCATAGTGAATTTAAAACTTTATTTATCTAGAATGGCATCTTCTGAATAAAAGGATTAACAATACCTTTGATTGAGATTTATGTTTAGTAAAATATTGAAATGATAATTGATAATAATACTCACAATTAGTCCGGGTTCATTAGATATTTGTGTAAATTACATCCACTTTTACGCAGCGCAAAAAAATATTTGATCTCGCTTCAATATTGTTCGACTGCATTTTGAAAATACAAAACTAGACAACACTAATAACACAACGCTAATAAATTTAAATACTCGTCACCAACAATAACCACCAACCAACAAAGTTCTATTAAGATGTGAAAACTAGTAACGAGCAGGATCTGTCTACGTCACAGAAATCGAAATGATTTACTTAGTTTTTTTATGGAACGAATGAAACAAAAAACGAATGATTCTCGAACTACTACTAGAAAAAACTACTAAAAAGAAACAATGAACTATAAATAGTAATTATTAAAAAAATACGAATTAACCGCTGGTAAGATTCGAACCCTCGACTTGTCGTAATCATACTTTTATCAAAGCACGTTAACCACTAAGTTACCATGCCATTACGTAGTTAGTTGAAATTATGAAGTAGTATGAGTTGCAAACAAAGTGAGTGTGTGTGCGTGTTATAGTATTGGAACAAATTATAGAAGAAGGTCGTAAATCAAACCGAACCGTCAGTCAATTGTTATGTGAAATCGCCTATAGACGTGGATTCAACTGTACCCTGGCGGCTGAGAATATGTCGTGCTCACTCAGATGTCTCGCTGATGATGGCGTGTGCGTTGGATCATTTAGCTCCCTTCAAAATGGTTGAGCTGAATGGTGATAATCCATGCGGCATGTTCGTGAACGGGCGCCGCCGCCGCCGTCAGTTAGGACTTGTCATCTCTTAGCTGCAATGGCTTATTTTAATTTATTTTAATCTTTGAATTGTTTTTATTTTTTATACGGACGCTTTTTTAACGGGCACATTTTTTTACATAGTTTTCGCATGTAAGTATAATTTTAACATGAATGATGTTACCAATATTTTGTAACAATTTTTTATTTAAAAGAGTGTCCGTGGAGTTCTTCTCCATAGGTACCTACTACGCTTTGGAATGGGCAACTAGCTTCATATTTCTGACTGACCGACTCCTTGACAATTCAAAAGTGCCTGTAGGTATATGGTTTAATTGAAATAAATGCTTTGAGTTTGAGCTTACTAACATGTGATTTGTGTGTCCCACAGCAACGTCAAAAGTTTATGGAATGGTGGCTCTATGGTCCAATTATCTTGGCAGTTGTTATGTTTCTTTTGATGGGCACTATCTTCGAGCGAAGGATAGAAGCACTATATCGTAGCATTAGTAAGTATGCTGTACTGTTAAATAGATTAGATATACAAGCATCCGCAAACATAAACTGTTGGAATATGAACTTTAGATACATTGTAGTAAAGGATGATAATGAAATTGTGTCAAACCTTCTTAGTATCATTATGATTATCCTCTGCCCAACCCACTGCTGAACATTCAGCATAGGCCTCTCTTTTTATGCTCCTGTGCCAGCCTCATTCAGGTTTTTCCCCCATGGCAACCATATCGTCCGCCCATCTCGCCGCCGGACGACATTTTTCTTATTTTTAATTCTTAGCATTACGTACTTAATCATAATTTGAAAATTGTTTATTTGTTCAAGTTCGGAACTAGGACGGCGCGCAGAAATTGCGCCAAAAAAAAACAAAAACAAAATTACAAGGTGATTATACCAATATCTATGGCCGTAGTTATTATAGTGGTCAATAAGAGTCACAAGTTTACTATTTTGGGGTCGAAGGGAGGCACCTACAGTGGGATATCACGGGCTAAAAATAAATTATTATTATTATATAACGCATGCAATCAGAGAATGCACAACGCTTAACACACATAACTGCAAGAAAAAAATACTTGCTCATACGCACTAAAATACCAAATATTATTATTGTATTTCAGTCGCACGCCGTCAAGCACGCTTTATACAACAATTTGACCCTCAGGAAGATCTCATAACTGAAATCGAAGCGACCAATACGTCATTCCACACAGTTAAAACTCCGTCGCAAAAGAGCCTAGTCATCGCCAAAGTCCCGTCGCAAAGGAGCCTAGTCATCGCCAAAGTCCCGTCGCAAAGGAGCCTAGTCAACGCCAAAGTCCCGTCGCAAAAGAGTCTAGTCAACGCCAAAGCTCCGTCGCAAAGGAGCCTAGCCATCGCCAAGGCCCCGTCGCAAAGGAGCCTAGCCATCGCCAAGGCCCCGTCGCAAAGGAGCCTAGTCAACGCCAAAGTCCCGTCGCTAAGGTGCCTAGTCAACGACAAAGTCCCGTCGCTAAGGTGCCTAGTCAACGCCAAAGCTACGTCGCAAAGGAGCCTAGTCAATGCCAAAGTCCCGTCGCAAAGGAGCCTAGTCAACGCCAATGTTCCGCCGCAAAGGAGCCTAGATAACGCCAAAGCCTCGAACGAAAATATCATCCAACCGATAGAAACAAAGACATAATGTATACTTTAGCGGAAAAGTTTATTCCAAAAGCACTATACATCATGAACGAAACTCCACAGCCACAATTTTATAAGTATCAGGGCATGTTGACTACCATTATAGGTGTCAACAATGGCTGGGTCCATTACCAAGAAACACAAATAACTTTTTTTCAAAAATGTGATGCCCTCGCCAATCATTTTAGTGAAGTCTCAGGCCCACTTCCAGAATTTAAGAGTGTAAATAAAAACCATTCATGTAAAAACCCTTGTGAGAACAGCGGATGGTGGAACTAAATGCCGCCCGATTATCACGATTATAGTTTATTTTGATATCATTGAATAAATTGGTTATTACGGTACGAACAAAACTAAAGGTTAGGTTTGAACATTAAACGGCGAATAAATTATGGAAAGCATGATACCACTGAACTACGAGAAACTACATTCTATCAGCACCTCACCACCGCAAGTCAGACAAAGCCAAACAAAAGCAGATAAAGTTAAGTTCACACGATCCTGGATATCATTTCATTGTTATTATAACTAAGTCAAACAAAAATAGCGAGTATACGATATTATTTTTCAACTTAAAAAAACTTTGCTTCTACTTTTGGTTCTATGCGATGAGCTGCTAAAGAATGGGGTAACTTGCGTTAGTTATCGGCCAGCTTCATGTGCTTTCAACGGGCTGCAACAGAATGCGGGAGCATACGTTAGTATGCGCCCGGCAGATTCTGCATCCGTCAGGCTGATGGCTACAGAAAGCGAGAGCATACGCGTGAATGCGGCCGGCCTTCTACGTATGCCAGAGACTGTGAAAACATGTGCGGGAATGCGCCCACCTCTACGCATCCAGCAGGCTGCAACAGAATGCGCGAGAATGCACCCGTCTCACTACGCAGCCAGCAGGCTGAATGCAAAAGCATGTGCGAGAATGCGTTCACCTCTCAGAGCATCCAGTAGGCTGCCACAGATTGCGAAAGCATGTGCGAGAATGCGTGCACTTCTCAGCGCATCCAGCAGGCTGCCACAAAATGCGCGAGAATGCACCCGTCTCACTACGCAGCCAGCAGGCTGAATGCAAAAGCATGTGTGAGAATGCGTTCACCTCTCAGAGCATCCAGTAGGCTGCCACAGATTGCGAAAGCATGTGCGAGAATGCGTGCACTTCTCAGCGCATCCAGCAGGCTGCCACAAAATGCGCTAGAATGCACCCGTCTCACTACGCAGCCAGCAGGCTGAATGCAAAAGAAATGTGCGAGAATGCGTTCACCTCTCAAGGCATCCAGTAGGCTGCCACAGAATGTGAGACCATGCGCGAGAATGCGCCATTCTCTCTGCGCATCCAGCAGACTGCCTGAGTATGCGAGAGCATGCGCAAGAATGCGCCCACCTCTGCGCATCCAGCAGGCTGCCAAAAAACGCGCGAAAATGCACCCGTCTCACTGCGCATACAGCAACCTGCCTCAGTATGTGAGAGCATGCGCAAGAATGCGCCCACCTCTGCGCATCCAGCAGGCTGCCACAAAATGCGCGAGAATGCACCCGTCTCACTACGCAGCCAGCAGGCTGAATGCAAAAGTATGTGCGAGAATGCGTTCACCTCTCAGAGCATCCAGTAGGCTGTCACAGATTACGTAAGCATGTGCGAGACTGCGTCCGCCTCTCGGCGCATCCAGAAGGTTGCCACAGAATGCGAGAGCATGCGTGAGATTGCGTCCGCCTCTCAGTGCATCCAGTAGGCTGCCACAGGTTGCGAAAGCATGTGCGAGAATGCGTTCGCCACTCAGTGCATCCAGTAGGCTGTCACAGATTGCGAAAGCATGTGCAAGAATGTGTCCGCCTCTCAGCGCATCCAGTAGGCTGCCACAGATTGCGAAAGCATGTGCGAGAATGCGTGCACTTCTCAGCGCATCCAGTAGGCTGCCACAGATTGGGAAAGCATATGCGAGAATGCGTTCACTTCAATTTCAATATTCGCCTCTTGGAAATCACAAGCACTTTAGTCATCTAACGACTTGAAGGTAGTTTTGAAAAATCATGAATATTCCTTTTGAAATGAATCCATTAATAACTAAAACTAAGTAGCTGAGCCTTTAATGGAGTCAAAGGAAATAAAAATGTTGAAAGCGAACCACTTCTTGTAAAATAATTAATAAAGTGCAGAATTCCTGGAATATGTCTTTTAATGTGTAAAGCACTGTTTTCACCCAGTCCGTCCTTTTTCTCTCTTCTGCCGTACCTACTAGTGCGTAATATTAAAGAGAACTACAGCTTCTAATTAATACTTGAAATCTCGAACGAATAGTAAAATAAAGCACAGTATTCATATCTTGCTATGTGGACCAGCAGTGGTCCAATGGTATCGGCCACGACTTACGAGTTGTAGGTCGTGAGTTCGAACCTAGACAGGGGTTTTTTTTTTTTTTTTTTGGGTGGGAAATCATCAAATGACTTGAAGGGCGTGTCAGACTCTTACTGACTAAAACCCACCCATGTTCCTTCCCTTGCCTGTGCCGGGGGCCACGGTTTCCCCTTAGGACATCCCGCAACCCCTCGTATCCAGGCATCGGCCCTAGTGGACCCCTTCGTTTTTGCTGACATCTCTTTGAGGCGCGCGTGGAACACTACGCGCCGTCGACCCGGGCCTGGTCCTTATCGGACGGCGAGCTACCCATTGCTCACCGTCCGCAGGCCCGCGCCTACGGTGGCCGGAAATCTGCGATTGATTCCCGACGCCCGGGGCGTCTCCTTCGGCGGCGGCTGCTAGGGCTGCTAGGGCGCGTCACTTGTCGCGCTTTACTTTGTGTAAATCATTTCATCACCACTGCTCTCAAAACGGCGATAGGAAACATCGTGAGGAAACTGGCCTGTCCTAGAACCAAAAAATTCGAAGACATTTGACATCCACCAACCCGCACTGGGCCCGCGTGGTGAATAATAGCCCACTCCCTCTCACCAAGAGGAAGTATGTGTCCCAGCAGTGGGAACATTATAGGCTGGATTATGTTATTCATATCTTATTTCAATATACCTATGTATTACATAGATAACATATAGAGTATAGAGTGGAGTGGATAGTGTATAGACTGTCGCAAGCGGCATTCTATCACTAGTGTATCGTATCACTATCGGTTAAAGTGCCGTCAGCTTGCGACATACTTGTACATCATTTTAAAAAGCCGCACGCCGCTTTATACGGCGTAGGTCACGCGTAGGTGACTGACAGAAGACGTAGCATTTCTGACAGACAGGCATATATGAATGGTTAAAAAAAATTACCAGCAACCCCATCTCCCATCAAACGGTCGCGTTATTTTGCCTTTTACGGCAGTCTAGATAGCGCCACTATTATGCCGCAAACATGCGGCACTATAATCGATAATGATACAATACCACTTGCTACACTCTATACACTTCCTTTAACTAAGAAATTGTTAAAATAGCATTTTTTTTTTGCCCCAGATTCCTTTGCTCCTGACTCCAAACTTTTATAGTGACTCCGTAGTCAGGACTTAATGTCTATTAAATTCGCTTCGCCCTACCTTCTCCCGAACACATAACAGCCCAAAAAAAACGCATACACCACCACATTAGTAACTCAATCCCAAAAATCCTTTCGCCAAAGCTTTGCCCGACGTCTAAGGAGCCCTAGAGACAGCTAGCCTTCATAACTTGGCCTACGTGAGAAATAATTCCACACAAGTCTTAGAGGCTTATTTAAAATTAATCCCAAGCCTTTGGAGGGCTGTTTGGTTGTCAAACTTGTTGCTGTACTGATTTAAAGGGTGGGTATGTTTGGTTTTACGAATATTCGAGTCTCTAGCCTTATTTTCTTTTATTGAAAATTTTCTGTCATCTCACCTGATAAAGCAAAGGGTGTTTAGAAGACGACATTTTCAGCCTCTTTTAAACGATGCATATCTGACCGAGTGGTCAGATCTTTGGCATTGAAATTGATTGAAAATTCGGCTGGCCGTGTTGGCAGCCGAGTTTGCGTTTGACTTTTGACCGAGTCGCCAGTAGCACATCTCCGTTGCGAAACCGTAGCAGCGAAACCGCAGTAGTTCAGTTCAACTGGCTCGCGTCATGTCTCGCTAGGCGAAATTCGAGTAGCGGAACATGACGCGAGCCAGTTGAATTGAACTACTGCGGTTTCGCTGCTACGGTTTTGCGGCGGAGGTGTACTACTGGGGTAAGTTAGTTAGTTAATAATTTATTGGGGTGCGTCTCATAACATATAAAGTTATTTGGTATATTTTCATTTCAATAACGTTCACAAGATATAATAAACGTGAGATATACCAACTCTAAAACTTATTTCGTATAACGTTATTGGATATAACGTTTATTTATTCGAAAATCATTAGGTCTATCGTTTAAAATATAATTATATTGATACCATCATTATGGTTAACACCCCGATTCAAAGCAAACCGACCTGGGATAGGTTAGGTTAGAAGGCTAAAGGCTTTTGCAGACCAGCGCGACTTGTCACGCGACGCGACACGAACAATACAATTTCTAAGAAAACTTCACGGCGGTATAACAATAACCGGTGTCGCGTCGCGCGACAAGTTGCGCTGGTCTGCACAAAGCTTAAGGCGTGAGCGGCCGCCGAGCATCAGATCTTCTCTATTGTGGGTATATCATTTAGGTTAGGTTAGGTTAGAACAGAGACCATTAACGCGCGAAGGCGAGCGACCGTAGGGAGCGTGACGCGGCAGCGGCCGCCGAGTGCCAGATCCCCTCTCTTGTGGGCGAACCATTTGGGTTAGGTTAGGTTAGAACAGTGACCATTAACGCGTGAAGGCGAGCGACCGTAGGGAGCGTGCCGCGGCAGCGGCCACCGAGCGCCAGATCCCCTCTATTATTGGTGAACCATTTGGGTTAGGTTAGAACAGTGACCATTAACGCGCGAAGGCGAGCGAGCGTAGCGAGTGACCATCTTGACAGGTGGTAATCAGTCAGTCAGGTATATCTACAGTATCTACTCAAGGACAGCAACGGTGTGAGACAAGGAGATAGGGCTAAAATAATCGAAATATGCACACAG
The DNA here is from genome assembly GCA_948150665.1 of Conistra vaccinii. Taxonomy (NCBI): domain Eukaryota; kingdom Metazoa; phylum Arthropoda; class Insecta; order Lepidoptera; family Noctuidae; genus Conistra; species Conistra vaccinii. The sequence goes on along the minus strand of OX411326.1, from coordinate 3,341,761 downwards.
TATTATAAATCCTTGTATTCCGACACCAAAGCTTCTCAACACACAGCTGAAGTTTACACATGCCCAGACGATATCCCGATAATAACTGGTTATGAAGTCCACCAAGCACTTAGCAGCATGAAATACAATAGAAGTCCCGGTGAAGACGGTATTACTACTGAGTCACTTCGAATTGGAAAACAAAGCTTGTTACCTCACATATGCAACCTTTTCAACTCAATTCTTAAAACAGCTATATTCCCGAATAATTTCTGTCATTCCAATATAATCTTGCTACACAAGAAGGGAGATAAATCAGATATTGGGAATTATCGTCCTATCAGCTTAGTTTCACATCTATATAAAGTTTTTGTCAAAATTATCGAAAACCGTATCACAGGCACATTAGACCTCCACCAACCTCCCGAACAGGCTGGATTTCGTCGAGGCCTTTCGACTTCTGACCACCTACATTCCCTAAACCAGGTGATTGAAAAACATCAAGAATTCAATCTACCATTGTACCTGGCGTTTGTGGATTACTCGAAGGCTTTCGACAGCCTAACGCACGAAGCTATATTCTCGGCACTCAGAAAACATGAAATAGAACCCACTTATATACACCTGCTACAAAGAATATATCACAATAGTACAGCAGCCATCCGCATTAATAACACCGGGCCATCCTTTCCAATTCAACGAGGAGTCAAGCAGGGCGACCCGCTGTCTCCCAAACTCTTCACAGCTACGCTGGAAGAGGTTTTCCAAAAATTAAATCCACACTGGCGGGATAAGGGTATTGTTGTCGGAGAAAGGAGATTGACCAATCTACGTTTCGCCGACGACATCGTCCTCTTTTCTTCCTCAGCAGTTGAACTAGGCCAAATGCTCGAACAACTGAGCCACGCCAGTCTTCAAGTCGGACTTAAGATGAACATGTCAAAAACAAAGCTGATGACGAACAGCACCGAACGCAACGTAGAAATTGGGGGTGTGGAGGTTGAGTATGTCCATGAGTATATTTATCTCGGCCAAATAGTATCCTTCCAGGCGAGACAGGACAAAGAAGTCGCTCGACGCACAGAAAACGCCTGGAAGAACTATTGGTCGATGAAACATCTCATGAAAGGACCACTCCCGCTTTCACTAAAACGAAAGCTCATGGACATGTGCATTCTTCCCACCCTCACCTACGGAGCGCAAACATGGTCTCTTACAAAGCGTCAAAAGTCCGCACTTGGAGTCTGCCAACGGGCTATGGAACGAAGCATACTAGGTGTGAAACTGACAGACTGCATTAGGAACTCTACACTTCGTTCCAAAACACAAATAGCGGACGTTGGCCTCACAGTTGCTGGACTAAAGTGGAACTGGGCTGGCCACATCTGTCGCATGTCGGAGCAGCAATACGCAAAAATCACCACTCAGTGGATCCCAAATAACAGGAAACGACTACGCGGCAGGCCCAGAAAGAGATGGCGGGATGAGCTGGACTCCTTCTTAAAGGATTGGCCCACAATCGCAGTAGACCGGGAAAAGTGGAAAGAGGGAAGGGAGGCCTTTGCCCTGCAGTGGGACAACACAGGCTTATAAAAAAAAAAAAAAAAAAAAAAAAAAAAAAAAAAAAAAAAAAATCTACTCAGGTTACTAACTGTGATAGAAATTACATATTAGACTAAATATGTTTTATGTCTTTTGCGTGGTATATCAAACGATTTTATATTAAACTAGAGCTTCTGCCCGCGACTTCGTCCGCGTGGAATAGTTACTTTGGGCTAACGCTAAAAAAAACCCCCGATTTTGAAACATTCTTCATTGGTGGTACTCCGCTCCTATTGGTCTTAGCGTGATGATATATAGCCTATAGCCTTACTCGATAAATGGGCTATCTAACACTGAAAGAAATTCTTCAAATCGGACCAGTAGTTTCGGAGACTATTCGGTACAAACAAACAAAAAAATCTTTCCTCTTTATAATATTAGTATAGATGTATGTTATGATTATAAATATTAGTTATTTTAAAATTATACCAATCGTTTATTATATTAACTGATGATTATCTATACATATAATAAAATCGTAGCGAAGTCAAAACTGTACATTGAATATTTTTGAAAAAAAGTAATTGCTACGAGGTTTGGGATCGATTCTAATGCCGAAAATATAGTTTTTAGAATTTTTGTCTGTTTGTCTGTTTGTCTGTATGTATGTTCCAGCATCACGCAAATACTACTGGACAGATTTTGTTGAAATTTTGCATAGATATTCCCTATAAGTCTGGTCAAATGGTAGGGTATAAACTATCACGCTATTTGCTAAGGGGGGTAAGCAATATTACATTATGTTCGTATTTTTTTCCGCAAATTGTAAAAAGATGCGCCAAAAGGTTTGCATATTGTAGATAGTTTAGTTACCGATTTAACTTTTGAAATGATTATCATCACGCTATACCTTTATGGAACTAAGCAGTCAATCATGAAATATATAGGAACGGCTATTTTAACTAACTTTCAAGTAAGCAAATAGCTAAGCGGTTAGACGGTTGCTTTGCAATCCCGAGTTTGTTAGTTCGAATCCCACCTATTGTTTTATTTTTTGTGTTTAAAAAAAAAAAATATGTTTGTAATAGTTCGTAGAATGTATTAAATTCACTAAAAAAGGAAAACTACGTAATCTATGGGAAACTGTTACGTCACAAGCACTTTACAGTCACAAAACATTCAAGGTTGTCTTCTGATCATCTTAGTGCCAAAAACTATAAGAATGAAATGATTTTTTACGGATTATAGAATAAACCGAATGTAAAAAAACACAATATTTTTAGCGCTATTTACTTATGATTTACTTATAAAAGCATAATATATTGTAAAGTAGTTCAATATGGCAAAATATGCATCTTTTGGTATCAAGGATAACCATAAGCCGAAAAATATTGAAAAAACGTTCGCCTTTTACAGTTTGTTTGCTTAAACCATTTCACGAAGTCCTGTTAGTTATTGCAATTTAAACCTTATGATTAACGTCATAACGGCGACAAGACAGGACTTTTGCGAAATAAATTAACTATACCTGGTGTTTATATATGTATAGTACATAGGTATAAATTCCTTGCTTGGTCTGCTGTGACGGCGTTGCTTAAGATTCTTTATTGAGACGACCCATGTGAAAAGAGTAGGTACCTACCTGGAAAGACTTCGAGGAGGCCTTGACCAGCACAAAAAAAAACTAGCTTAATTTTTGACTTTACACACAGATTTTGACAGCAGATTTGTCCTAGCGATTTTAAAATCTGTGTGTAATCGCCAATATGTTCTGGAATCGCTGCCACACTGCTTTCTGGTGAGAGAACAGCGCGCGCCATTCATGTTTAAGATTCCTATCAATTTAGAGAACAACGAAACGCTATTTGTGAGGTGTCACGCAACAGTAACAAGGGATGAAAGCATTATGACAAATAAGACAGCAGTGGAACCTATAAACAGAACCCTGCAGGAAATCCGCAGGAACCAAGCCATTATGGGTGGTGCCACAGTTCTGTCTGACGAGGTGAATGCTTTGTTGAAAAGGTCAACTCTATGGTCAAGAGGTCTAAGACTTCGCTTGACCATCAACATGCGAGCTCGGCTTGGCATCCACATGCTCCAGAATTCTCCTATGTTCTTCTAAAAGTTGGTGAAGGCACTATAACAGAGGAGTGTGGCCAGGTGGGCCTACCAGAGACTCTTGGTAGAGTAGAGTAGTTCCCACTTTAGAAGATCCGATTCGTCTGGTGTACGAAGACATCAGTCAAATTCCGTGTCAAGAGAATTCTTGGGCGTGTTCCATTTTAACGTCAAAAATTATCAAGCAGCAGCGATCAACCACGGTATTTTCTCGCAAATTGTAGGGAGCGAAGTGATATAAACCTCCATATATGCTGATGTGGAGGAAGACGATGCCACACATTACCCCGTAGAATTTCTGAATTCGCTCGCTCGACGCTCGACTTCCGGCGCAGAAAATCCAGCTGAAGGTCGGTGTCCCGATTATGCTCCTTCAGAACTTAACTCCGCCAAAGTTTTGTAACGGAATTCTGCTCAAAGTCGTGTCTTTGCAAGGAAACGACATCAAGGCGGAAATTCTAATAGGTTGTGGCATTGGCGAGACAGTGTATATACCGCGTATACCACTAATTCCCCACAATTACCAGTTTAAGCGCGTGCAGTTCCCTGTGAGCGTATGCTTTGCGATGATTAATTATCTATAAGTCACAAGGACCATCACTGAAGGCTGAAGGCTCCACTGCCGCGAGAAATCACGGTACAGCGAACACAACTCCGGCGGGATCTCATGGCGGCTTGAAGTGTGTGTTTGTCGCAACCCAGATTTGGGCACGCCACAATTGTGACGATAAGTCTCCTCTTTGAGGAGTGGCTAGAGAGGTGCCACGGCGTCCTCTTCTTCCACCTGATGCAGGTCCTCACCGGACACGTTGTTTCGGGAGGTTCCTGTTTCGCATAAGGCGGGAGGAAACGCCCGGGTGTCACCACTGTGTGGACCGCCCGGAGGATACGGTGGAGCATACGGTGGATGTCTGCCCGGCTTGGGCGAAGCACCGCTGTGTCCTCGTGGAGGCGCTCGGCGGCAGCGACCTCTCGCGTCCGACCCTGGTAAAGGCCATGGTGCGGAGCGAGAGGGCATGGCAAGCTGTCATCTCCTTCTGCGAAGCAGTAATGCTCGCGAAGGAGGAGGCGGGGCGCGCGAGGGACAGACAAATGTCGCGCCCTTACGCCCCAAGCCGCCGCCGTATGAGACGCCCCGGGCGTCGGGAATTGGTAACCGATTTCCAGCTACCGTAGGCGCGGGCCTGTGGACGGAGAGCAATGGGTAGCTCGCCGTCCGATAAGGATCAGGCCCGGGTCGACGGCGCGTCGTGTTCCACGTGCGCCTCAAAGAGATGTCAGCAAAACTGAAAGGGTCCGCTAGGGCCGGTGCCTGCTGGGGTTGCTAAGGGGAAACCGTGGCCCCTGGCACAGGCAAGGGAAGTAACACGGGTGGGTTTTAGTCAGTAAGAGTCTGACACGCCCTTTCAGACCGCCCAGCGCGGGAAAAGTCATTTGATGATGCCCCACGCAAAAGAAAAAAAAATGCTGAAGGCTGCGGGTGTCGACCTCAGGACGAGCTGCTTCTCGCACGGACATTGTACGTCGCTAGCACCCGAGTCACCAGTCCTGACTCTCTGTGTATTTTAACTGCTGAGAACAATATTACAAACGTAGTATACACGAAAGTTTTATAATCTGTAGTATATTGTGGTGTCAACTGGTGTCTTATGACTTCCACGCGTACGAAGTCGCGGGCAGAAGCTAGTATCAAATAAAATTATAGATTCAGTTGTTATATCTTGTAAATATTAGTCATTTTGTAATTATACCATATTACTTACCCGATTTATTGTTTTTGGCCGACCACCATCACCAGTAACATAGGACTAGTGCAGGAAGATAATGATGATGATCTTTCTATTAGGTATATAAAAATTAAAGTAGGCTGTGGATCAGTACTTTTTGAACATCAAAATTACATATAAGACAGTCCCCCAAACCGCCCGCCCTTCACCACTTCCTAGTCCTTTAGCTGAGGAGAAAAAATGGCGCAACAAACTCCGGGCAGAAGAACTTATTCTATACAAAAGACAAAGTAATTAGCTAAACTATAATCTTAATAATATTGACGTCAGTTGGTGACTATTTTTCAATACTTATATATTGAAATTCCATATCGTATAGTGCAAAAACGTGTTCAGCTAGAACGGTGATTCTGAAGTCGTTCCCAAGAGTTGACCAAAGGATTACCAGGACCTTCAACAAAAATATTTAATTAAATATTGTATGCCAAAATTAGACAGAGGTTAAGGTTTGTACCAATAATAGTTTGCAGTTTACAGGTCCCCTTCAAATGCTATTGAACACCCACGTTTAACCTTATTGTCAAATTTGTGCCTCCAACTTCAAATACAATAAAAGAAGGGCATTTATCGTTCACAATTTCGAAGCCTATTTATAGCTAGAGTCTAAAAATAACAGGATGAAGTCTAGCCGCTTTGAAACCGTTGTTATTGTTTACTATGACTGACTCTCTACCTAGCCTTAACCCATTTTATTTAGGATCCGTTCTCCTCGTCATTCTTCGCCAGACAGTACTGAATTGTCGAGACATCTCAATCTTCCTAGCCTTTTTCCCAACTATCTTGGGGTCGGCTTCCAGTCTAACCGGATGCAGCTGAATACCAGTATTTTGCATGGAGCGACTGCCTATCTGACCTCCACAACCCAGTAACTGGGTAATACGGTACCCCTTGGTAAGACTGGTGTCAGACTTTCGGGCTTCTGACGACTCGTAACGACTGTCAAAGATCCACAAATGACAGCCGGGACCAACGGCTTAACGTGCTTTCCGAGGCACGGAGGAGTCTCGGTATGTAAAGATGTTCACCCATCCACTGACCAACCCCGGCAAGCGTAGCTTAACCTGATGGATCGATCCGTGCGGCTTGTTATTACTTAGCCACGAGCTCCTCTGTTATTACTTAGCCACGAGCTCCTCAGAATTGTCGAGACATCTACTCATGCGAAATAAGCATGAGTAGATGTCGTTGAGGACAAAGGTCATCGAGGACAAGTTAGGGTGGTCTTCCTTGCTGTGCAGTGCGCAGGACCGGTGTTGACTGTCAGGACTTGACTACTCATGTGATCTTCTATAGTGCGCGTGAAACTAGTTGGACACGCCTTAAGTAATAGATTATTATAGAAATAGATTGAAGGCCTTATAGTATATGTATAACACGCGTTGAAAGTTCCGGCTAGTTTAGACAAAACGCACATGAGATTGCAATAGCGAGATGAGTCGCCACCTAGGCGCGGCCCACTAGTTCCGCTCGCACTATAGTCATGTCATCACATGCCCGTACCATCTCCTTTCTCGTTTAGTAGTTTTTTTTTTTGGGATGGGCGGATCTTCTGTTTCGATGATACTAGATTCTGATCTTGTGGTTATGCCACAAATACAAAACCTTATCTGCAAAATCTTCTGTCATTCGCTACTACGCGCCAGTCATTGACACGAGGAAAAACACCTGCCAGAGTCTTCTGAAATACTTGGAAGATCTTTCAAGAAAAATAAAGAAATCTATATCCGAGCGAATTTTGTGTTTCCGTATATATGGAAGGTAATCTCTGGAACCACGGCTCCTATTTCAATTGTTTCACCATTTGAAAGGTACATTATTCCAGATAATAGAGATAAGGACATAGGCTATAAAATTATGTAAATATATACTTACAAAAAACTTTTAACAAATTATAACTTTTATTTCGGAAGTCGGTGTATTTTCTTTTTTTGCCACCGACTTCCGAAATTAAAGTTATTTTTCACTTAGTAGTATTTTTTTTTTGGAAGTCGGTTTTAATTTTTTTGTTAAAAGTATTAATTTTTCACTTTTTATTTGTGGTTACTACACATAAATTCGAATACCACTACCTGCTATTCGTACTTTTAGTACTTTTTGTTAAGTTACTGCTCAGAACTTGTGCACGTTTCGTGAACAGAATACCGTCTTCACAGTCATGTAATTTGCACCCGTGGGAAGCCGGGGCGGGTCGCTAGTAAACTATAAATGCCAAAGATTGTCTTCTGACACTTCACCGAATATTTAATTATACGAGTAGATGTAAAAAAAAGTATTTAGAACCTTTCCAAATGTCTTTTTTTCTTCTTTTTTCTTTACGGGTAAGCTCTTGGCCTGCATCTCACCTGGATTGTAAGTGATGATCAAGCCGAAGGTGGAAGCGAGCTTCACCCGGAATCCTCAACCACAGAGGAACTAGCTATCTTACCTCTAACTGCCGAAACACACCAATACTGTTAACATTGCTCAAATTCAGTGTTATAATTGCAATTAATTATTAATATTCTAGTTCGCTAATTAGCCACATTTGTTATTTCCATACAGTAATTTTGCAAATTAATCAAAATAGGTAAATATTTGACGGCTATTTGCGACGTTGCCAACTTTTAGGATAGGTAAACCACTTCTGCATAAAACCCATTTTGCATAACTCAGAACTCCAAACTACCAGGAGTTCATAAAACCACATTCACCCCCATCTCGTCAACCACAAGACAATTCAACATCGTCCCAATTATGTTTTTTATTCTCGCACGGCCAGGTAACTCGAGGCCCAGGTTACCTTCGACCTTGTCACGACATGTTACCCGTTGAAACTCCGCCATGCCGCGTACCTCTGCCCCGGGTAATTTCCCTAGCGGCTGCGATTTTGGGAGCGTTTAGTGTGGAGAGTACTGGCGGAAAGTCTTTAGGAAAGTATACAATTTGGGGAACTTGTGGCAGTGGACAGTGGAAATAGGACCAGTTTTTCTTTATTATTACTGTATATTGCTCATTTCATTGTTAAGCTTAATCTATATTGATAAGTTTAATCTAATTACACAAGTTGTGTAATTATAAAGCTTACTCGGTGAAAGGTAATTTGGCTGAAGGTGATAACTTAATCGAATCAAATTGCCAGAAATTGGTCTTTGGAGCGCACTGAATTGAGAAAGTATCGAAATAGAGCAAACGTTAGAACATAATTCTGTACCACACTCGAGTGCGTGAAGAGACCGATGAAATTATTTAAATCACTATTTTGTAACCCGGTCCGTACTAGAGTTCCGGAATTTCGGTTTTAACAAAATTACGGAATTCCGCAGCGCGTCTGCCGGCCGCTCCGCAACGACCGCTTCCCCACCCCGCCACAGGTGCCCTATTCGTTCGCTCATTTGCTTTCGGGAATAGTGGACCGACTCGACTGCGCTGACGCAGGCAGGTCACAGCGCAGTCGAGCCGACACAGTGCGAGCCGCGAGAATGACCTTTTTTTTTAACCTGTTATTCTTCTCCTACTTAAGATACTAGCCCTACATTTCCAGAATATCAAACAACCAATAAATATTATGCATTTCGTGTACCATTTTTGAAGGAACCTTCGAACTCCGAAATTCCAGAACAATTATTGCTTAATATTGAAACCGGAATTGAAAAATGGTCCGTTACTTAAGCCCTATTCCGTATTCTCCTACACAACTTGCCTGTACAGTCAAGTACTCTCTCAGTTCCAACACTCTCTAACAACGCATACTATTTCCCACAATGCTCCGGTTAAACGGAAAGATTTTATTATTTTAAGGTCGGCCCGTTACCTTCGCTATTTGTACTGAAACTATGCGAGCGCAGATTTCATGCGATTATACAAGTTTGACCTGCCTTCTGCTCTTGCTAGTAGTTTTATTGAGATGTTACTCTTGTAAGTAGGTTGCTAAATGGAAAATTAGTTTTAACAGCATCTATATCTTCTATATACAATATCTATAATTATATAAAAGGAGAAACTGACTGACATATCAACGCACAGCCGAAATTACTGGTACTAGGACGGGTTATTAGTAAAACACCAACAACTCCCTGTATAATGTAGAGGAGCACTAAGAAGGGGTTTTTGGAAATTCGACTTTTAAGGGGGTGAAAATGGGGGTTTTGTTTGTATGTTTTTTTTCCCTTGAGTTCATAAACTTGAATCTTGGCTATAACAAAAAGCACTATTTTGCATGAATTCACGATACTTACTCATAGGATTTGGATGAGGCAGACAGATAGTTTATGTCCTGCATTAACACCTAAGATAAGTACTTTTCATCCCAGTAGTACGTTTTCGTCGGGAAAAAGCTAGTCTATACATATTATAAGTTGAAGTCGCTGCTCGAGTCTGTTCGTGAAACCGCGTTGTTCTTCTAAAATATGCAATGGATTTTGATGCTGTTTCCAATATCATTTATTCCGGAAGGTTTATGTGTAATAAAGACATCTTCAAGTCGTAATAACCATGAGAAGCAGGAGCGGATCGCTAGTAGGATATTATTATATTCATTTGACATGACAAAACAGAAATCCTTATATGGAACCATTGAGATCAATGTATGGAACTAATGTTAGTAATGACAAGACAAGACATTTTAAAAACTAAACTGAAAGGAAATGAAACTGTGAGCTTTTACACGTCAAATCGTTAGCTAGATGAGTTCAGCGTTTCCTATCTAACTACTTTAAGAAGGAACGCCAAAACAAACTCAGAGGTCACAATCTATTTTAAAGTCCAGACATAATCTTGGTCAGGCTATATGAGGACCATGTAGACTAGTGTCTGAAATGGTCTTTTGAGGAAAGAACCATACAGATTTGAGTGGAGCTGTCCAGTCAGTGCAAGCATTTGTCAGTAATCGTGGAGCTCAACTCTGAACATAAGGAGCTCAACTGTACAAAAACTCCGATGCCCGTGCGCGTGTTTACTTGACTGCGTGCAGTCGTATCCAGCGCTCAAGCATCGGAGAATCCCCCCGGCGGTCCCACAAAACCGATATAAGATAGAAATTCAAAGTAAGTGACTGTCATAGTTAGTGTTGGTCCCTTTGTCTTCGAAAACAAACTGTAGGCCGTAGGGTATAAAACCCACACGCGTTGAAAAGTTCAACGATCACTTTGACACTTCTATTTTTTATTTAATGGCCGCCACAGACTATTTATTAACTAACCTTCAAAGTGAACAGGAATATAGAAATGAAAATAGTTTAACAATTTTACGTAACTCAACTCATTTAATAGCGAGACATCAACTAGGTATTAACAAAATTAAAGGTTAAATCTGCACCCCAGCCTTTAATTAAAACAATCAAGTATTAGCGAAAGTCTGCGACTTATTTCGAACTTCTACTACACACCTAGGGTTGCCAACCTTACTACATTATTCTATTATTGATTTTACAAATCCATTTCTACCATTTAAAACATATTAGGTAGAAGGCGAAACTAGTACCTACCAACTTCCGGACAGCGGGAAGCGACTTTGTTTTATACTATGTAGTGAAGCCCCGACGCTGTTATCAATAAATAAAACGTTTATTTTAAACACGGTGTAAACTTCAATGCGCAACCTGTTAACTATGAATTCGGCACAATTATTCTATATTCCCCAACTTAGAGTTGTTTGGCAGCTTATAAGAAAAAATCTGCTGTTTCATCCAAAAATGCAATATCTACACGGTCAAAATGTGTGGTAAAGCTGTTTTTTTTAAACCTTCTACTTTGTGGAATCATGTACTTACTGAATATTTTATTATGGTAACAATATCGCGTCGATGTCTCTTATAGTTTGGATTCAATTTTCAAAATATTATACAGGGTGAATTTTTCAGATGGGGCAATAACGGCAGGTACCCAAACCGTTGTTGCTACAAGAAAATGGTTTTAGGAGACTGTCGTTAAGTTTCTGAGATATTTTGATCTGTATCCACAGATTTTGAAAAAAATGTGCAGCCAGCAAGAAAATGGGCAGTTTTCACAAAAACTTTTTTTGATGCCAATCGATCCTGTTTCATATAAGGATAAAAAATGTCTAATGGACCAACTGAGGTCTGAGTACTAAAAAAGTCGGAAATCGCAAAATCGCATTTCGTAGGAAAGGTACCTACACCAACTTTAATTTTATGATGGACAGATTAGCCGAAAATAAACAACATTTTTATGTAACCTACCCATTTTCTTGCTGGCTGATTTTTCTAAGACTGTTTTCCTGTAGCTACAACGGTGAATGTACCTGCCTTACTGCCCCGTCTCAAAAATCCATCCTGTATATTTTATATTGATAAAATTGGCAACCCTATTTACAGTCAAAGGGCAACTAAAAATCCAGTGAAATTAATTTCTCGCCAACTACTAGCAACCTTAAAGTCACCGCCATAAAACCTGTGACAAAAAAGAAGTTTATACTGCAAACAAGTTTACTAAAGAAATTAGAATTTACTTTATGTTAGTTCTTTCGGAATAATTGGATTTATTTGAGAAAATATTGGATTTACTTTTGGAATTACAGTTACTTGCATAGGGAATGTCTTTGGATTGGAGGTAAGGTACATAAGTAGAGCTAGAATTACTGTTATTTATTTTCATACATTTGCTTGCAAACTTAGTTTTTTGTGAACTTGAACGCGTCGTTCTGTCGACAAAGGGCGATTCCGAAAAAAGTGACATATGCACGTTACAGATCGCGTATTTGCACGACAGGCTTAGCCCAACAGTGGTACAAAATAGCTACAAGAAAAAAAAAGAATTTAAGTAATGATTAGGGCCTGTTTGACCACCTACGATTAACTTCCTATTAACTTACTTGGCAGATAATTTCATACAAATTCTGTTCCATTTTTGAATTTATTCGGTAAGTAGTGGCTATTGGGACATCGTGATAAAGCGGATTCTTATAACCTTGTCAGAAGCATTGTTGATTGCAGTTTCATGTTATATCACCAAGCTGTTCATCTTAACCAATCAATTTTGTAGATTGTTTAAAGTCTACACCCATACATAGGTACCTATGATGTGTGTTCCAACTTTATTAGCTTATTTCAATTAATGATTTAATGTAATTAAATAAATTCAATGTAATTATAATGTCATTAATTAATGTAATTTTTCATGCTAGTTTTAGCGAATTGTTTTAGAAACTGTTAAAAAACCTGACCATCTGTAATGTACTACAATTCTTGCAAATAAATACCATTTCATTTCATTTTATTACCAATTCTGAGAAAATTCATGTGTAATTAAGTCCTTTTAGACGTAAAAGGACCAATAAGGAAGCACTACCCTAAACATAACAAAATTACTGATGAATCGTACCAAACTTCGGAAAAGGATCCATCACAGATTCTTCACATTATCACAATTCGATTCCACATCGATATCTCGATTACACTCGCGTCCCGACCGCGAAAATATCGAAAAGTAAATTAGGCCGAGACACACTGTCATACACATTAATGGAATTCATAAATTCATGAGCATGGCACACTGGATGTGCCATCAAATATTCAACGCTGGTGCGCTCGTGTGTAATCAGAATATTAAAAATGTTTTCTTTTCATATGTAATGTAATGATTTTTATTCGCAATGTCTTCCTAATGTTGATAAGGTTTATTTCTGGTATTCGTGTGGGCTGATGCTAGGCTGGCTCGTATAAATTAAGCCGTTTCTACCCCAGAGATTCTTGTTTTCAATTTTGTTTTGTTGATATACCTAAAAGATCGACTTAATATTTTTTCAGCCCGGATTGCCAGACCTTTGTTTTCAGGCATAAAAACACAATTAGCATTTACATACTACCCACGTGCTATTTTGATTTCCAAATTAAACAGATGTATAATCGAAACTCCAGAGTTCCATAAAGATTCAAATAAAATATCCCTATTGGTCGCTCAGTGTAAGTCAGAGGCCAATAGCCGATATTCGAATATGTCAAAAGATCTGTCGGAATGCGTCTGACGGGACTTTGATTGAGGGCATTCCCTTTGATAATAGAAGCGCCGGCTACTACAGTAGAAAGATGATTTATCCAATATTATCTACACGAACATGGCTTTGTATCGTCACTGAGTTATTCGTAAGATTCAATAATAATGAATTTTAAATGGAATGAGGCACCAACCAATGATGATCCCTGTATGCACTATGCAAGTGCACCCAAGGACAACCCCCGACTGGTGCAGGACTATTTCGGAACATGGAAACAAAATATATTGGGCTATGGTTTGGGTGGCTATAGTGGTTTGTTTACCCTGAACTATGGAAGAACTATGTCCCCTGCCTGACCAATGATAATATATTATTCACGGATTAAATGGCAGGGGGTGTTACACACTCAATAATGGGCCCCAGTTACTGTCGCTAGCATTTAGTGACGTAGCAACAAGGGGGCAATTATCCTGAAATGCTTGAAGAGTGGAAAGTTATTCCGCGGCTATCAGAACAATCCCAGAGCCCGGAAGATGGTCAAGATCCCTACCAGCGCTTACTGGAATACTTCTTTCTTCCGAGCACGTTTGCTCATGCGAATCTCCACTCAAGCCGGTCAATAAAGGCGAGAATGAGGTGGTAGCTCTGTTTTTCGTCAGTGATGACTCCAGCAGGTCCTTAAAAGCAAGCCAGAGATGAGGAACAAGACTTCTCCCGAGAGATAGGGTCGAGTGCCCCTCGGCAAAAGCCGGCGGTCCGTGCCGCTGGCACTATGTGGCCTTTAGTCATACCGTAATGTACAAATTAAGTTGATATGAGGAATATTTGGTAAGAACCACAAGTGGAGAATAAAGGCTCCCGCAAACAGTCGCGCTCGTTTGCGAGAGCCTTGAGTTTCATCCATAGATATAAGAAAGATATTTCTATGGTTTTATCAAAAATTAACTTGTGTACAGGACCTAAGGAATTCATGGATTTGATTGCAAATAGTGCCAAAAATTTGAATTAAAAAGAGCCAAGATTAAATCAAACAAGGTTAGTTACCCAAAGCAGTTGGCAAAGTTATTGGCCAAGAGTTCGTTTCTCAGCCCAGCCATATTTCATATAACAAAGTTGCCATTTCCAATAACAGTGTAAGTTAAACACAAGTATCGAATAAACACAGCTCACGTAAACTCGAACTAGCCAGAAGGGAAAACAAGAAATCCATTACGTATTCCAAACAACTTTTTTTTATTGGCAACATGTTAAATACGACTCGAGGAAGTGGCCTGCGTTTGTTTAGGACTAGTCAAATAACCTAGCACAGCAAACATACACCATACAGTCCAAAAAATCTCCGTAATGACATCTTAGTTCTTATGCAATTTGAAATAAGGCGGGTTTTTATTTTGAGGTTAGTTTGGGAGGTGTTGTCGTAAGTTGGTAAGTAAGTCAAGACTTGATAGAATTAAAATATAAGTAGCAAATGTTAGCGTATGTATTTGAGACGTTTTTGTTTTATTTGTGAATGCTTTCAGTGTGGTATTGGCTTTATACAGTGTCAGATGTCATCACGAACTGGTTTGGAGTTATGCTAATATTCGGATCATCATTTCAGCCGAACCCGTCCACTGCTGGACATAGGCCTCCCCCTAGCGCCGCCACTTCGACCGGTTCTGCACTTCCCGCATCCAACGGATTCCTGTGGCCTTCACAAGGTCATCGGTTCACCTTGAGTCCTTCCAACGCTCCATCTTCCCGGACGCGGTCGCCTCTCCAGAACCTTTCGGCCCCATCGGTCATAATGTTCTGCGAGCAATGTGCCCTGCCCAATGTCGATTACCTTGGTTTTCTTGCGGATAATAGGTACTGTTTTTTTAAGTGAAAACTTTAGGCGCGTTGAGAACAAAAATCATGTAACTCGCGTCATCGTCACCTAACGCTTGAACGTAAGACATCAACGCGTGAATCATAAAGTTACTTAACGAAAGACATCAACGCAAGAATCAAAAAGTTACTTAGTTTTCATTTTTTTTTATATATTATCCGAATAGAGCAGATCAGCGGGTGTCAAGGTAGACCCAGCGTTATTAAATAACTTGTCAAAATATGTACTTATGGTTGCATTCAGTTTCATATCTTAGGTAATATTGTGGTGAGCGACAAAAAATGAGTCGATTCATATTCAATTTCTCGGCTCATGATTTTATTGTACCCTGGGGTTACAGCTAAGACTAGAACACCTAATATTTTCTTGTCTGTCACGCAAAAGACACTAATATTTTATTCAGCAACGCGTAAACGGAGATTGTCGCTCTATTTGTAAATATCTCACCGGGAAAATATTGTTGACATGAGCTATCATTCTAGAAGGCCAATACTCATACAAAAAAACAACGGGTTGCACTCCGAGAGTGCCGGTAGAAGTGAAAACTTGAACATTAACGTTGTGCATTTTTGAATATTTTGGAATGGTTAGGGAATAATTTCACACGAATTGCTTTATTTATCAGTATAAAAGTACAGTTCAGTACAGTAGTATATTTATTTATTTTAAAATATAGTCTAACAAAAAAAAAAAAAATTTAACACCTCTCTTGGAGTATGTTTTGACTGCATTTTTGAACCCATCAATATGGGTAAAATTTCTTACTTCGCAATCTTTACGTAATGTCAAAGACTATTTATTTTTATATTTACTTTGTCGGTTGCTTGGCAACGAATCTTACGGTCACGTCCTGACGCGAGTTTAACATTATTTACCCATTCCAAAAAAAATGCACAACGCCGCTAAAGAAGTTTTCATTTCAAAAACGTTCACTTTGAAGTCCCAATCTGTCAAACTTGTCAAAAATATTGGTAAATTGATTGTATTTTGAAAGTTTGCGAATGAGATTAGAATGCTAATGTTAATTTTCGGGAGTTGCCCCTCTGATCCTAGGAATTGACACTATTCACAGCTCACTGCAAGCTCACTCTCACTTCACGTAAGTTTTCGGTGTATTCCGATTGGATCCCACAATCTGATCCCACTTTGTGGGATGTGTTAGGAATATGGATAAAATTAACATTTTGTTCCGAACCGCGATGAGGTTTTTACTGACACTTTCTACTCCACTCATTTTCATAGAACTCATACTCCATGCAGCCATTCATAATTATTACGTTTACGCTAAAGTTGGCCATCGCGGACGGCATTAGGTTTAAAACCGTGTTATACTCGTAAAACACTGTAAAACAAAGTCCAATAGTGTTTTCAGGAGGTCTTGTAGCTATACGTAGCTTCCAACCTTTAATTTTTTTTGTGAATATTTGTAATCGTGGACAATTTTTTTTTTTTTAAGTGCTTGGATTTTAAAACCAACGCTTATAGTAATTAATCTTGTAAAAATATACTCAGATTTAATTTTCACGATTTATTCTGTATTCGCTAAGAAAAACTACATTTAAAATGAACTCTCCGCGAGGGCTCTCGGCATCCCATATGCGACTTGGTGAACCCTCCAGGAGGGCTCCCGGCCCTGAACGTGTTATTAGTTCTGTCACTTGGTGGATGCCACAAATATTCGCTTTGTGTGCCACTACACTACTGGCCAAGTTTACAACAGCACTAGGAGTCACAAAGTGCCGTAGTTGCATAGTTGCGACTACATTCGATGAACACGCTGATCTCACGTTGTAGCACAGATTAATACAGATGGGTCTATACGCAAAAGTAAGTTCAAAAACTAAAACCCAACTACACTAGTATATACTATAGGCAAATAATGTACTTACATGGATAATATACATGAATGATATATAATAAGTAAATATATAAGTTAAGTATATTCTAATGATTATGGAGTGTTATAGCGAATGTGAGTACCAATACAAACCATTTCTGGTTTAATGGTACAAAACAAATGTGAACCTGTACTAAGACAAAAAAAAAATAGATATAAGTATAGATATTATTATAGAAAAATCACGCTCTAAAAAGTATGAAACAAGAAAATATTTCGGGCAGATATCAAGACATAGGTACAAAAATGGTCAATGTAAAGCCGAGGTCACAAGCCATTATATATTTTTTAGGTATACAGGCATGCGTTGCGACACGGTCGTAACCAGCGGACGATCAAGACGCTTCCAACGATACCTCATTTGTCAAATTATGATCAGCAGTTTAGAAGTTATGAGGTCACAGATGAACATACATACATATATACATACATACTTACATACATATATACCAGTCAAAATCATAAACCCACCTTTTTGCTTGAAAAAAAAAAACAAAGCGACTCTTGCTACGACACAATAAAGTGCAATTCAGGTCGCACAGCACTAATTACCTACAGTTAAATATAACACGATAAAAGCGGTAATGCCTATCGCATTAACGCTTTTATTGATTATTAAGGAGAGGTAACTTCTAGGTGAATACAGCTAGAAGTTGCCTCTCCTTCTATCACATTACTCTTGTATCTTCTGACGTTACGCCTACTGAATTGCCCCGACAAGACGAGATCACCGCGTACTTGTATCTTCATACTTAAAATGCGGAGTGCGCCTTCTGTACTTAATCTGTAGTTGTAGACAAAGTTGATCGAGTGCTTACAAGGAGTACTAGTTGTCTAAGTAAACTGATCTAGGTATTAGCTGAACTGAACTAACCATGAGACGATATTCCTGATTCATCTCCTTGATTAAAGTGGTCATGTTCAATGCATCTAATGCAAAAAGACACCATATCTTTTTCAATGAAACTTAGCATAAAGCCAGCTATACACTCGTGCACGAATCTTGCTGTGAATTCATGCCGTGGTTCGCGCCGTGAACTTCGCGAAAAAATGTGTTCCTCCAAACTCGCAAAATTTCGCTATTTCGTTCGCGATCTTAAATAAAATGGATGACGATGTGGTTTTTGCTACTGCTGTAGCGTTATGTCTTGTAGCGTACTACAGTTATCTTTGTACTGAAATAACAAACAAATAAAAAGAGATGGAGAAAGAGAAGATGGTGGATGACGAAAATCCTTATAAAAGATCTATGCTTATTAAAAAATCACGCAAGACCACTCCCGACTGCGAGTCATGCGCTACTGCGAAAAGCTGCGAGCGTAGATGCGTTCGCGTTCGCACGCTGTGAACCAAGCGCGAACCTTTTGTCGCGGGACAAAAAACCGACACTGATCGGGGAACGGTGCGAAGCGCGAACGCGAAGGCGCGAAACCATCCACACTCGTGTTTCACGGCTTTCGCGAGCGTTCGCGCTCGCGGCGCGTAGAGCGCGTGTAGAGCGGGTTTTAGGCGAGCTTGCTGTTTGTGTTTAGCGATAACCTCACAGTCTCCGTTTTAACGTCCATTTAGGACACGCCTAAGAGAGAGATGAAGCTTGAACTTCGCATGTACAGTCACCCACGACAAGATAAAAATTGGTAAAATAATAGGTATTTTATATTTTGTTCATTTAAATATTTATTTAACCATTTAAGTACACACAAATATACGTAGAGTTTCTTGCCGGCTCTTCTCCATAGGAAAGGAGCAATAGAGACCGTGCACCTAGCTTCAATCGTTTCGTTTCATAAGTGGCCATGTTGGTTTATGTGCAATAAGTGAAAAGGTTTTCTCAATGTTGTAATCATTATTGTTTCAAAAAATCCAAACCAAGACAGCAATGGTGATGGGTTATACCTACCTACAAAAAGATATGGTAGTGTTTCTCCGAACAAACTCATACACAGCTACTATAAAATAAGCATAAGCCTATAATGTTCCCACTGCTGGGACACAGGCCTCCTCTCTTCGAGAGGGAATGGGCTGCATCTACCACACGAGCCCAGCTCAGGTTGGTAGATGTCACATATCTTAGAATTTTTGGTTCTAAGACATGCCGGTTTCCTCACGATGTTTTCCTTCACCGTTTAGAGAGTAGTGGTGATTAAATTATTTACACAAAGTATAGTGCCTGCCTGGGTTCGAACCCACGACCAAGGCCATTACCACTGGGTAACCACTGCTCCTCCACTATAAAATAATATTGTGTTTTTTTTTTTCATTAAATTCTGAAACATACATATTTTCACGTCTAAATGGAAATAAGAAGATATAATTATTCAAGTCTCGCATTGAGAACTTAGCAACGCAAACAAATCATATCATTTGAAATTGTAATTGTCTGGGAGTCTGAGTAGAGGTACATAATTGGTTGCATATATTACTTAGATACCGATAGTATTGCCTGTGTATCTGTTTTCAGCAGTAAAATGCGATAGCAAAATACTGTTTCTAATTATTGAAATTATGCCCTAAAATATTTGAAGTAAAAGACCGAAATTCGGAACTACGGACTTTTGGTCCTAATCAGGACCAAAAATCCGTAGTTCCGATTTATTTTAATTTGTTTGGGATGGGGATATTAGTAATGACGTCATTCAACGAGAGGTGATCTGTACCTAAATTTGTATTAAAATGTTTATTGTATGGATAGCACACAAGCTTTGTTAGTGGACTGCGAGGACACCAGATTTTTTTTTTCGACCCGAGAAAAAAAAAACGTGTTTTAAAAAACTGCCCAAATAGGATCACTAGTCGGACCTCTGCTCCTCACCTAGTTTCTTCTATAAAATGTAGATAATTGACATGATCTTCATCTTTTTGTGTGGTTAGAGCCAACTTGGTGTTAAAGTTTTAAGCCGTCCTTGGCTTCACACACCGTAGAGAAATATCTCTCAGGCATGCCGGTTTCCTCACGATGTTTTCCTTCACCGTTTTTGAAGCAAGTGACAATACAATACGCACATGAATCCGAAAGCTCAGAGGTATGTACACTGTGTACCATGATGACACGTGCGTGGCATTGACATGATGATGAAGAGATAATTTCTTGTTGTAAAGATCATTAGTTTCCAGATCAATCAAATATAATCTATCTATCTCCAAAGCAATACAAAAACTGGTTCTCTGTATTCAATCCACCTCGTCCTTCTTCAGGCTAACGAAACATCTGACTATGCCTACGAATTCAAAATCGGGGTTGAAATCTCTGCCGCTCTGGGCGGAGCGGGAGGGCGTGTCAGACTCTTACTGACTAAAACCCACTCGTCTTCCTTCAGTTGCCTGTACGTTGCCAGAGGCCACGGTATCTCTTTAGGACTTCCCCGCAAACGTAGGACCACCTGAGAATTCAACATAGGACGCGTAACTTGCGAATAAAGATTAAGTTTTAGCTCAGAGACATCTGTACAAACAGCTGAGAACTGGTTTGACGAACCTTCACTGCTATTTGTTCCACGTTTAGACGGTAGAGGGCTGTGTAGACGCAACGTGATATCCTCTCAGTCAGTATCCATCCAAAACCTACCAATATACTAAGAACTAACTAATTTCCTAGAAACCTTAGAACCTTCATTTTGTAGGTACTTCAATATGTTAATAATCTGAAATTGTATTTTTGGACTCCCTGTGTTATCTACAAAGCTGTTAAATACTTAAATATTAAACTAGAAATCCCCACACAGAAATAAGTGAGGCAAAAACATAAAGTAATAAAGTAAATATTCCTGGGCAAAAGCTTTCTTGACATACCCAAACGAATATCGGTAAACAATTAAAATTCAAAGCGAAAACGCGTGAAATATGCTGCGTGGTCTAAAGTGCAGAAGATAGCGAATGTAATTAATGCCAGATTTTTACTGTCCTCTGGCCTATTCTCATCAAGAAAGAACAAGGATTGGTCAGCACTTCTTGCACTTGCAAACATACCATTATCTTAAGTCCAAACCTAAAGGCTCGTGCAGACCAGTGCAACGCAACACGAACATTACAATTTCTAAGAAAACTTCACCGTATAACAATAATAGCCGGTGTCGCGTCGCGCTGTTGCACGAAGCTTAAGGCTTCGTTTACGAAGACGCGGGGCGTCACGGGTCGCGTTAGGCGGCGCGGCCCGCACTAAATTCAAACTTATGGCGTGGTATGAGAGCGTAAACGGAAAAGCGAATTTGCAGCGAAATGCAGGCGGGGCCCGTCAAACATTGTGTTTATAGGTGTATGCAACTGTATAATATACAGGGTGTTAGGGTAAACACCGTTATCCTTCAAACCAGTGGTTTGGTTTCGTTTATAGAACATAAATTCAATGGAAAATCACAACTTTTTTTTTTAAAGATGTGCATTTTAGAATCGTCACGCAATTCCTAAGGTAGGTATTTTTGCCTGTCTTAAGCCAGGAAAAGGTTGTATTGTATTTATTCATGTGTTGTGTAGGTAGGTAGGACGGGCGCCGATCGATTATGTCACTCGGGCGGGCGCATATCCATTAATTTGCGGACGGTGTCGGACAATAACCTTTTTAATATTTGTTAAAGAAAATAACGTAATTATTTTTTACTCGGTTTTTTATGTTTATAGTTAAGCCAACTGCCCATAGTTTGAGTGACAACGGTGTTTACCCTTCCATCCTGTATCTAAGTCAAGTTGAAGGACACTGGTTTACGTAAAAAAAAACCAAAAATAAAAGAAGCCCACTTTCAGAATGCAGCGTGCATTCTGTAAGTGGGCAACGTGGTAAAAAGATGTCGAATATTTCGCTGTTTTAATTAATTTTGCAATATTACTATATGAAATATAGCTAATTATTGAACTAAAATATTGATTATGAAATGCAATCATTAATATCGTTACACCGAATATTTCGTTTTAGATAAAACCACGCTATGGATATAACAAAAGTTTTTGAAAACTTTTCAAATACCTTTTTTAGTTCAGTAGCTAGCTATTTTAGTCAAACTCAAACTCAAAGCATTTATTTCAAATAAACCAATTACAGGCACTTTTGAATTGTCAAGGGGTCGGTCAGTCAGAAAAGATGAAGCTAGATGCCCATTCCAAAGCGTAGTAGGTACCTATGGAGAAGAACGGGCAAGAAACTCCACGGACACTCTTTTAAATAAAAATTTGGTTACAAAATATTGGTTACATCATTCATGTTGAACTTATACATGTGAGAACGATGCAAAACGTTAAAAGCGTCCGTAATAAAAGATAAAAAAACAAAAATAAAACAATTCAAAAATTAAATCAAATTAAAAAAAGCCATGGCAGCTATGAGATGACCAGTCACAACTGACGGCGCCCGTTCACGAACATGACACATGGATTAGCATTAGCACCATTCAGCTTAACCATTTTGAAGGGAGCTAAATGATCCAACACACACGCCACCGTCAGCGTGACATTGGATAGTTCAGTAGTTAGCTATATTTCATATTTCCATTCAATAATATTGCCAAATTAATCTAAACAGGCAAATATTTGATAGCTATTAACGACGTTGCCAACTTTTAGAATGAACGCTCTTAACTTGTACCAGCACCAGCAGATGCAGAGAGGCATAATCCTTGAACATATGACGCCTGGGGGCTCGGCAGAGACCATTAACTACTTATGAGAGCTTGCAAATATTCCACACATCTTTATTGAGGATTGTCATAATTTATTACTAGGTTTATGGACTCAGTTCGGTTGTTCTTGTAAGATTTTGCACATTACCAGTTAGATATCAAATACAGTAAAATCAACATTTCTATGAAGAGCCTATGTGTTGTATATTAATGCTTAGCACCTTAATTGTAACACACGATCAATCACAATTTGTTTCATTTTGACAGTTCAACAACATCCATTGCGTTATTTACGTTGTTGCGCAGACAATTTTTTGAACATCTGAAGCAATGGATTAGCAATGGATTAATAGGTCGTTGGTAAGTGATATCCGTTTGAGACAGACGGATTATTGTGACTTTGGCAATTTTATCTGATGTTATGTAAAGGCACAGTTCAATAAAAGGTCAAGAGAAGGATGCTTAAAAATGTCAGTAGAAAAAACGGCATCTTTTTATTCTGCGCAAACAATATTAAGTTCTAAGAAAATTAACGCATAGTAACTAAGACAGTACCCGTGCAATAGCTGCAGTTTGAACTCATAGACAGCTCAAATAGACGTGAACTATGCAAACGACAAAATAAGTGGGTAAAGCAAACACAGACAATAGCCGATCATTACCGCGGCTGGTGTCAATCAGTCGATTCCTCACCATCTTCACTCTAACCCACTTTCACTATTTACTGCAGTTATCCTAAACTATGGTTATGTAATGCTTTTGAAGCCAAGCATCTTACAGTCTTTTATTTTTCCCATCATGCTCTGGCAGTTTGAGTAATTTATGAGGCCTACGCCGTCCGATAAGGACCAGGCCCGGGTCGACGGCGCGTTGAGTTCCACGCGCGCTTCAGAGATTTCAGCATAACTGACGGGGTCCGCTAGGGCCGATGCCTGCCGGGGTTGTGGGAAAGTCCAAAAGGGATACCGTGGCCCCTGGTAACGTACAGGCAACTGAAGGAACACGGGTGGGTTTTAGTCAGTAAGAGTCTGACACGCCTTGCCGCTCCGCCCAGAACGGGAAAAGTTATTTGATGATTTCCTGCCCTTTATTTGGTACAAGCTGTTGCCCGCGACTTCATCTGCGAATCAGAATAAAAGGTAGACTATGTCCTTTTCCAGGTCCTGGTCTACCCATTTGCCAAATTTCATCCAAATCCGTTCAGCCGTTTTAGCGTGAATGCGGAACAAACAAACTCACTTTCGCATTTCTAATGGGAAGGATAGGATTGTTCGTCGAATCGTTGAGCCCCATAAGTTCTTAGTTGAGCTGCACGATTACTGACAAATGCGTGCACTGACTGGACAAGTTCACTCAATCTGTGTGGTTCCCCACGCAATCTTTCCTCAAAAGACCATTTCAGACACCAATCTACATGGTCTTCACATGATCTGACCAAGATTTTGTCTAGGCCTTATAAGACTATGACCTCTGAGTTTGTTTCGGCCTTTCTTCTCAGAGTAGTCAGATGGAATCGCCGATCTCATCTAGTTTTTGAAATACCTGCTT
The DNA here is from genome assembly GCA_948150665.1 of Conistra vaccinii. NCBI lineage: Eukaryota > Metazoa > Arthropoda > Insecta > Lepidoptera > Noctuidae > Conistra > Conistra vaccinii. Next base: position 3,317,482 of record OX411326.1, on the reverse strand, counting down.
ACAGAAATAAAACAGTTACACTTTACCCGACCCGGGAATCGAACCCAGGACCTCATGCTCAGCAAGCAAGCAAGCAACTCAACAAGGTACTAACAATGCGCGTAAAATAAAAGTGAAAACGTTCTTCGCGGACAGATATAACAAAGTATAAGTAAGTAAAGTATGCGTTATCGTGTCAATACGAATAGTAGGGTGACCACACTGGAGGAAACGGAGAGACTAAATTATCCTAATTTTTTTCCTATTTTATCATAAAACAATCCAACGTATTATTCATTAAAAATCAAAGGGAAGAAATATAACAAAAATAAATCAACTCTATTTTTATTCAAATCCTGTCTGGATTTGAATCTAAGATAAAAAAAGATAGTATATTAATAAAAATTAAATCAAGATTGTGGTGATGCCAGGTGTATATAGTTATTATATTTTATCGAAGCATATGAGCAAAGCTTATAACAAACTTATGGAAATCACTACCATCAATCTCTGTATAAACATAACTAAAGTTGTGCTCATCCTTTGAAAATCAAAGGCAAAACTCTTAACGTCTTTTACATATTCATGAAGTGCATATCTCCAAAACAGGTTTATCCTGCACACAGCAGAAAGCATGGGCACAAAATTGGAGCGTACACAAAGTACGTTTTGCAATCTTGAGAGTGAAAGCTCTGAGCATCTGACCGAGCCACTGTGGACCAGACAACGATACCTGACACACGCACGACATTATGGTAAGTTACGTATATTACCTCATTATTACTCGGCGTAAAAAAAAAAAAATTATGGATGTTTAACTTTGATATGGGACGTTTTGAATTTGGAAGTTTGCGTGAAGTTTGGAATTGGAACCTTTTGAAGTTATGAATTTGGAAGTTTGAATCTTTTTGTAGTTTATTGAAAACGCGGGAATGAAATGGAGTTGCGTTCGCGTGTGTTATCGAAGTTAATCTAAAGAAAAATGTGACTAATTAAATAATTAGGTACCTACCAACTGTCTGAATTACATTATTGTTAGCAGTTTACGTAGATTATGAGAAATAAGCGCTTACACTATTGTGGAATGTTTACATTGTCATCAACCAACAATCAGGTTTTTGTAATAAGGTTGAGTACCCAAGCTTCGCATTTTAAATTCGGTAAAAAAAAATGTGACTGGTTGGTACGATAAAGTTCTAAACTATCAGCCTGTCCTGAGCAGCACAATTTTTTTTATTTTATTTTTTTCCCCACCACGTTGAAGCTCTTGGCCTGCCCCTCACCTGATGATCAGGCCGAAGATAGAAGCGAGAGAGGAACTGGCTATCTTATCTCTAACTGCCGAAACACAACAATTCTGAAACTCAACCACAGAGGAACTGGCTATCTTATCTCTTAACTGCCGAAACACAACAATTCTGTTAAGATTGTTGTTATGGCGACAGACCTAGATAAGATGGTGTTAGCTAGCCAGGCGGACTTAGAACAAGCCCTACCACCAACCAAACCGAGCAGAAAATTTTGCTCCCACTGGGAATCGAACCCGGGACCTCTGGGTCTGAGACGGGTGACTTAACCAGTAGACCACAGAGGCGGTTAAAATTTCCAAGTTTCTTTTGCTTCGTTTATTCTTTTCTGCTCTCAAAACGGCGAAAGGAAACATTATGAGGAAACCGGCATGTTCTAGAACCAAAAATTCGAAGACATTTAACATCTACCACCAACCCGCACTGGTAGATTACAGCCTAGCCCACTCCCTCTCGAAGAGAAGAGGTCTGTGTCCCAGCAGTGGGAACATTATATGCTGATTATGTTTATGTTCTTATTTACTAACATTGATTTCTCTTTAATAAAAAGTTTAACTTGGTATAATCAAGACTTCATTTAGAAGTCAAATTATTGTAAATATTTAGGCTAGGTACTTATTTATTAACGCTCATTAAACTCAAAAGATACAAAATATGTAAATGAAGCCTCATCAAAATAATATTTAGATTTTTAATTAGTTTGATATTCATACAAATTACTCAAAAGCTGAAAAATAAAAATAAATAGTTTTCTAATGATATTGGTGCCTTTGATATGCAAAGTTATTTTAAAAAGCTAGCCAAGTGTGAGTTGAACTCGCACAGAAAGGGTTCCTTACCACCATAGGTTTGGCAAAAAACGCCGAAAAAGACACATTTCTTGTGGACTCACTTTAATAGGGTATTACACCCATTTCTGAAAAGTGTCTCAATTGGATTCTGTAGTGCTAATGTACCACTAAAAAATTCACAAAATTTTTATTCAATCGTTAAGTGCCATAAAAATGCATTTAAATTTTTCATTTTCAAATTTCGCGCGTAATTTGACGGAAACGCTGAACGCAGTGGACGCCATATTGCTCTGTTGTCATGACGTCAGTTGGCTGTGTAAACAAATGCAGTGATTGGAGAGGTACACTGATATTTGACAGTTGACACTTCTAAGTTTACATAGCCGTATGACGTAATAACATGGCGAATACTATTTGGTGTTATGAAACAGATTAAAAAAGCTGAAACCTTTGAATTGAATTTAAAAATTTAGTTTGCTATTTTATGAACTAAGACTAACGTTTTCAGACTGCTTTTTGCCTAAACATCTCAATAATATATTTTTAGATTTTTTCTCATATAGAGTAAAATACCCTTTATTTTATTTATTTATTATTTGTTTTTATAGCAGCAATAGAAATACAAAATCTGTAAAAAATTCAAATGTCTAACTATTATGGTTCATGAGATACAGCCTGAGAGGAGCTCGTGGCTTACTAATAACAAGCCGCACGGGTCGATCCATGAGGTTAAGCTACGCTTGCCGGGTCAGTGGATGGGTGACCATCTTCACATACCGAGACTCCTCCGTGCCTCGGAAAGTCCCAGCTGTCATTCGTGGATCTTTGACAGTCGTTACGAGTCGTGAGAAGCCCGAAAGTCTGACACCAGTCTTACCAAGGGGTTTCGTATTACCCAGTTACTGGGTTGTGGATGTCAAATAGGCAGTCGCTCCATGTAAAATACTGGTATTCAGCTGTATCCGGTTAGACTGGAAGCCGACCCCAAGATAGTTGGGAAAAAGGCTAGGAAGATTGATTGAGATACCTACAGCCCGCTGACAGACAGACGGACAGCGGAGGCTTAGTAGGTTCCGTTTGGTACTTGGGGTACCAAACGGAACCCTATTACTAACGTTTTACTGTGCTTATCTTTGTTCTAGGTTTCGATAAATTTATTTAAAAATCTATTCAGATACTCAATTGCGACCACTAGACCAGTAAGACAATACCACTTTTATAATTTGGGTACTACAAAATACTCACAATCCCCATCACCATCAATTCCAGGGTGCATCACACAGCGAGCACTCTCCAAAGGCAGAGAAAGCGGACCTGGTGCACAAGATCAAGGCTCGCCTGGCGTCCGTGGACCCCAACAAGGCGAGGGCTCTGGGGGGAGTGTTCCTCTTTAACATTATTAAGGGGACCAGCGTTTATTCTTGGAGTAAGTATTCAGGTTTATTTTGTAAATAATTTTAATTTATTAATCAATTTTTTATTTATAATTAGAATAAAATGTATGTAAATAACAACTTTTATCTAATTAATTAATAAAAATTAAAAAAATTATCATATTTTAACTAAAACTGTTCACAAACTAAAATAATCGCAATCGCAGTCGACTGGTAATGTAAGAGAGTAGGTTTCAAGATTCAAGATTATTTATTAGTGGAAACATGAGTAAACATACAGAGCATGCAGGTTATTAAACTACATTATAATTTAGATCAGTCATGTTTGACCTTAGTGGCGTACAAATATTAAAATTTCAATAATAAAAGTTATTGGATAAAGTATTAGATTACATAAGAACAAAATAGTAAATGTCAATTTTGAAAACAAATAAATTAAATAGGTTAATTTTATTTCATGAGTCTGCTTGAAATGTCTTGAACCATATTGCAGAAATCACGACATCTAATCATCGACTACATACCTACCTATTACATAGAAAATAATGTGTACGTGATATGATTCACACTAACCGTTCCGTAATATAATATAAGTTGCAACAAATTGTGCAAGTATAAATCTCAAGAAAGCCACGAGTGTGTAAAGTTTGTTTTACGATAAGTGAGCCAGTCAACTGGCATATGAAGCTACTGGTGCGAGATCCGGATACTAGGCTAGTGTCTAGTTGTCCGGTAAATGACTAAACTGAATTGAACTTATTAGAGTGAGCTCTGATCTGATGGGTTTAAGCATAGCATAATCAGACTATAATATTCCCACTGCTGGGACACAGACCTTCTCTCTTCGAGAGGGAGTGGGCTGTTATCTGTTATTATATTTCTATGTAGAGCAGTGGTGGCCCAGTGGTAACGGCCCCGACTTATGAGTTGTAGGTCGTGGGTTCGAACCCAAGCAGGCACTTTACTTTGTGTAAATAATTTCATCACAACTGCTCTCAAAACGGTGAAGCAAAACATCGTGAGGAAACCGGCATGTCTTAGAACCAAAAATTCGAAGACATGTGACATCTACCAACCCGCACTGGGCCCGCGTGGTACCCACTCCCTCTCACAGAGGGGAGGCCTGTGTCCCAGCAGTGGGAACATTAATAAGCTGACTGATTGATTGATTGATATTTCTAGGGCTGTTATCTACCACGCGGGCCCAATGCTGATTGTCACAATGTCTTCGAACTTTTGGTTCTAGAAAATAACGGTTCCCTCACGATGTTTTCCTTCGCCGTTTTGAGAGCAGTATCGATGAAATAATTTACTCAAAGTAAAGCGCCTGTCTTCTTTCGAACCTACGACCTACAACTCCATTGGGCCACCACGGTTGTGACTGAGCCAGAGTTGGACAGTTGTATGTAATGACTATATTGCCTAATTATAGGTACTAGCACTGTATTGCATTATCTACAAAAATACTGAATATCTCTATCCCCAGCACTCGACCTGAACCAAGTGACAGTCTACGAAGGAGAACCAAACGAGGACCCAGACACCACAGTCACCCTCAACGAGCACTACTTCAAGCAGCTGGTGACCGGTCGAGAGGATCCCAGGGTCATCATGCAGGCCGGACGCTGTTCCGTCACAGGAGACATCATGAGAGCAATGCAGCTTGAACCTTATATTAAGTTAGAGTAGAGTTGGGTTTTGTTTGTTTAGCAGTCTGATGCAGTTATTATGTTTGTTCTGTTCCACTGCTAAGGAAAAAAACTTTTTACAAAAAAAGAACAACCGACTTCCAAAAAAGACACTACAAAGTCAAAAATAACTTTAATTTCGGAAGTCGGTGTATTTGGTTTTGAACTTTCGTTTTTTGCCACCGACTTCCGAAATTAAAGTTATTTTTGACTTTGTAGTGTCTTTTTTGGAAGTCGGTTGTTCTTTTTTTGTAAAAAGTTTTTATTTTACACTTTTTAGTTGTGGTACCTACCCCATACAAATTCGAATACCACTAACCTGCTAAAATAACAGTGATTGGAAGTTATCATTATATCATCCATATAAACTAAGTGGGAAAAATACTTATTATTCAAGCTAACTCAAAAACTATCCAAGTAAAGTTAATAAAATTAATATGGGACCACCTCGGGAGCATACCCTTTCAAACAAAAAACAGTTTTCAAAATCGGTCCATAATTGACGGAGAAATCGCGTAACAAACATATAAAAAAAAAAAAAAAAAAAAAAAAAAAAAAAAAAAAAAAAACATACAGACGAATTGAGAACCTCCTTTTGGAAGTCGGTTAAAAAAAACAATTAGATTTTTTTTTTAACCGGCCACTTGCTTGTTGGGGAGGTACCGAAAAAAATAAATTTCATGATTCTATTTTACCACTTTGTTGGCGGTGTAATATACCCATGTCAAATTACAGATTTCTTGTCTAGTACTAAAAGTCTCTAAGCTAAGCCAGACAGACAGATAGACAGACATGGCGAAACTATGAGGGTTCCTTGTTGACTACGGAACCCTAAAAATAATCAATAAGTTCAAGCATCAGACTGCTTGAAAAGAGATCTTGTTGTGAACTTTTTACTATCAGTTGGGTTTTTTATTTTTGTAAGTTATTGATAGCGATAGATAATGCATTTCATGAATTATTGTTAGTGCAAGAAATATTTTTGTGGCTGTCTTCATCATCGCCATATTCATTCACATTTTTCATGCTTTCCGCCTCGGTTTTTGGCATCAACCTTTGTGCTTTTCCTACTGCGTGGGACATTTTTTCAAAACATGCACCAATTTTTTGAAAATTATCATGCCAAGTCATACGTCTCGAGTTCAAACCCAAGGCACGAACCGCACCTCTGACTTTTTGCATTCATGTACGTATTGTATATTTATCACTTGCTTCAAAAACGGTGAAGGAAAACATCGTGAGGAAACATGCCTGACAGATATTTCTCGACGTCATGTGAAGTCAAGTCAAAGGCCCTTGAGCGGCCTTAAATCTCTGACACCAGGTTAGTCACTAACCACACAAAAAAGAAGAAGATTTTGAAAATTGGTATTGCTTTAGAAGGACATAATAATAGTGACCTTTTTGGTGATGATCTTTAGAAAGGTCAGGTGCGTAGTACTCGCAACCGGCGTGCGTGTATGACCAGATGTATGAAAGGAGAATGCCTGTAAACGACGCAAAAGGAGTATGTAAGGATCGTAGCAGGTGGCGTTCTGTAGTTTCTGCCTACTCCCATGGGAAAAAGGCGTGAGTGTTTGTGTGTATGTATGTGTAGGTACTTGTGCAGTATCAATTTCTGCTTTAGATAGTTAATTGACTAAGGCGTGACTTTGCAGAAATCCATAATAAAATACAATAAACGACGTATAATTAGTAAACTAATCCGCTTAACTGTTCTTAAAGAGTCATAAAGAACCCTGTAAGAAATCGACACGTGTTTCAGCTCTCAACGAGGCATCCTCAGGATGATGATTGACTTGTTGCGAACCCGAACACGACGTGTTGCCACGCCAAGCGCCGAACGCAAAGACACTTTGACTCTGCGTGTTGACCCTTTAAGAACAGTTAAGCAGATTAGGTTACTAAATAAAAAATACGTCGTATATTGCATTTTAATAAGTACCTGCTTTGCAAAGTCAAATCAATCAATCCTCACTTTTCATGAACATCTTTCATCAGCAGCATGTTTCATGAATCGTCTCTCATTCTCCACCATATCATATCATTATCATCGTTCACACATCGTTCATATCAACGTTCATATATATCGATATTAGTTGACGAGTTTAATTTCTGATTCATAGTTCTACTGTCTTGTTGGTCTAGTGGTCGCAAGCGCTACTGTTGACCATTAAGTCCTGGGTTCTATTTCCAGGTCAAGCAAAGTGTTATTGAGTTTTTCCATCAGGAATATAGAAACTTGTGTCTGGTTGAAGGCAGTCTCGCCCCCCGATGAAATCAGACTTAAACATAACTGGCGAAAAGGGGGTGTACTATACAACATTATTTTTTGTTTATACTAAACCTCTTAAGGGGTCATTGCACTCACCATTATGAAACACTTTTACTATGGGACCAACGCTGACATAGCCAAAAAAAAATCTGCTGTTCCCTACATTTTAACGAGATATGCGAACATAAATGTAGGGAACAGCAGATATTTTTTCGCGATTTCAGCGTTGGTTCCATAGTGAAAGTTGTTCATAAAATAACGTTGTATAGGTACACATCTGTTTAACCCATCGGGAAAAACCGGCGATTGTTATGTTATGTGTTCTAATCTAACCAGTCAGGTTAGTATTATATCTAGTATACCTACTACTTGTAATAGGTACTTACAGTTGTCCTTTACCATGTTTCCTGACCTCCGGAAACCCGACCTCCTAACTATTAAGATTAATGCTGTAGGTACAAGGTACACCTTTGCCGTGATTATGTTATAGTTTACAAGTATGCAGAATCTAAGTTGTAAATGTTAAGTTTGTTAAGCTTTAAATTAATATAATAAGTGCTAGTATTAAAGAGTTTTTTATTTACTAACAATTAAGCAAAATTGCCAACCCGCACTGGGCCCGCGTGGTGGATTACGGCCCACTCCCTCTCACAGAGAGGAGGCCTGTGTCCCAGCAGTGGGAACATAAATAAGCTGATTATACGCAAAATTATGAACTACCATACAAATTTGGATTTGAGAGCAGTGGTGGCCCAGTGGTATCGGCCCCGACTTACGAGTTGTTGGTCGTGAGTTCGAACCCAAGCAGGCGCTTTACTTTGTGTAAATCATTTCATCACCACTGCTCTCAAAACGGTGAAGGAAAACATCGTGAGGAAACCGGCATGACTTAGAACCAAAAATTCGAAGACATGTGACATCTACCAACCCGTACTGGGCCTGCGTGGTGGATTACGGTCCACTCCCTGTCACAGAGAGGAGGCCTGTGTCCCAGCAGTGGGAACATTAATAGGCTGATGATGTGATGATACAACTTATCATCCCCTTTTAAACACAGACACAGACCAAAAAAAAAACCAAGACATAGCGCTGTCAGTGATATGTTCGTCTCTTTGTTTTGTGCTGGTTTCGTAAACATGTGTGCACTTGGTGACGTGTAGTTTTGGCATGCTTCACTGTATTGTTCGCAGCGTTATAATCTTGATTTTTTATTTGGTCTGAGTATACAGAGTGATTTTTTTAACTGGGCCAGGTTGGTCCGAAGCGGACGGATCATACGGGGAAACTGTCTTAAAAACCATTACCTCTTTTTTTATGATAACCATGTTCGCATAACTAGTTTGTTAAGCGAGTTGTCCACAAAAAATTGTGTTCTGTTTCATGGAAGGATCATTTTATCGTTGAGGATAAAAAAACTGAATAGTGGAAGTTAGTCAAATATAATTAAAAAATATATTGTATTAATCACAAAAAAATCTGAATAGTTTCTCTGAGCCCAGTCAAAAACTCCACAAAAGGAAACCCTCCCTGGTATTAAACCGTTTAACTGAAGAGGGCACTCTAAGTACCTAACTACTCCAAATAAAGTACCTACTTACTCCTAATTGAAGACCTCCTTTTGTAAACTCGGTCAAAAACAGTAGACAGTGTAGACACGCGTATTTGACCCATTCCTAATATGGTATTAATAGTTTTAGACTTTGTTGTACTATTTTAGGGTTCCGTATCTCAAAAGGAAAATATGGTACCCTTATTGGTCCATATTGGGCCCTATCAGAATACCAGTGCAGCGGTTTTTTTTTTAATATCGCTCATTATCCTGAGACCCGCCTTTTTGACCTCGCATAGGACGTTATTATTTTGTTAGTTTTTAAATGCACTTTTTTATTATTATTTCCTTTATTTCATTTTATAAACATATAACACATTTTTAAATATTTTTATAATAACAAAATAAAATTACATAAACATTTAAAAATATAAAAAATCCCGCCCAGCCCACCGGTATCGGGAACAGGGTCCAAGCTACCGGCAGTCAGGGCTCCTGAGAGAAGAATCTCCTAACGATACGCGCTGTGACCAGAAGTACCGTTTTTTGGATCAAGCCCTTGATCCGGCTGCCTAACCTTATTGTTATTATTTTTAATGTTACAGTTTGTATTTCCTGTGCATGTCCCAAATTAAATAATTTCCTTTCTTACTTTCTTTCTATAGAGGATCACTTCGTTTCCGTCTGATTGTCGGTCAAGACCCTAATTCTCAGGAACACGGAGGTATCAAGTTGAAATTAATATCAAATACGAAGGTCTAAGGTCCCTTGGAGTTCTAAAAAAATCGAGCTTCTAAGTCAACGCAATAAAAAATACGGCCATTTATGCGACATTTATTTTGATACTCGCAAATAAATCAAAAGTTAAAGGAAACTTCCCGTTGACCTAGAATCATGTTTAACAAGAAGCAAGCTCACAGCACAAGTAAAGGAAAAAGTCCGAAAATCGAGAGGAGAATTTAACGTGACGCATTTCGATGTAGATGAGATGTAGAGAACATGTTTTTCAACAATGTTAAGTTTGTTTTCGGGATTAATTCATCCCAACTACGGAATCCTTCACTGTGCGTGGTCTGACACGCACTTGGCCGGTTTTTTGTGACAGTACCGTTAGCAACGGTACGTGAGATACATTTGGATACATTCATATTTATAGCTAGCATGACTGACTGATGTAGGGCAAAAACTGCTTTTACAATTAGATGAATCTGGCTTGATTAGTGCTATCTTAATGGCTAGTTAGTTAGTTTGACGGATGAGGATAAAACGGTATTTAATAAGTAGATGCGGATAGCATCTTTTCTTTTTACCCGACTACGGCGAGCAAAAAGGTGGGCTATGATTTAATGACCGGTATGTAATGTATGTGGATATGTATGTTCATCTGTTCCCTCATAACTTCTAAACTACTTATCATAATTTGACAAATGAGACTATGTGACGTCACATTACGCGTTTTTGTCATAATTGGGTGTAAGTTTTTATAAATGTTATATTGTCTAATTAATATGGGTACCACCGTATCGATACGTGGTGTAAGAAAACTTTGAAGTTATGTAAAACTCAATGTGATGAGTGAGGGACACAGAATCTTCTACTCTTCTAGTTTAACTAATCGTCTGCCTACCTTTTTCCCAACTATATTGGGGTCGGCTTCCAGTCTAACCGGATGCAGTGAATACCAGTATTTTACATGGAGCGACTGCCTATCTGCATGCTCATATAATGAGAGGAAGGAACGAAAGTGTCTCGAGAAGAGCGAGCAACACGAAAACAAATCCATTGGTGAAGACCATTAATCGTTAGATTAACCTACCGACATATTGGAGAAGATATTGAAGGCAGTATACAGAAAGATCCGGGCAATATTTTAGAGTTCTTTGCGTATCGATACCCAAGGTATTAACCTACAGCGGTATAAAAAAAACATATCTCTTCAACCGCTATTACTTACCTATAACCCACCAAAAAACTAGTTTCTTCACAACCAATACGACCTACCTACTACGTCACAAACATCACCTCACACCTGACAGCCCCAACATTCTGTCAAACTCGAAGCCAATAAAATACACTAAAACAAAGTATACCTCTACTCGCCGGAGCAGGTTTGCGAACGGTACCCGAGGTTCATCCATAGGTCATGCACCTCTGCTGGTCCGACTTGAAATAGAGCCGTCATTAATAGGTTAAGGCCGTATTTTTAAGTGGTATTTGGGTTCCTTATGTTTATTGAAAATAGGTTTTTTTCTGTTGGGAGTTTTGTTGGTTGTTCTGGGCCTCGGAAAGCACGTTAAGCCGTTGGTCCCGGTGGTCATTCGTGGATCTTTGACAGTCGTTACGGGTCAGAAGTCCGTAAGCCTGACAATCAGTATTTTTTTTTTTTTTTGGATTGGGAAATCATCCAATGACTTCTCCCGCTCTGGGTGGAGCGGAAGGGCGTGTCAGACTCTTACTGACTAAAACCCACCCGTGTTCCTTCCCTTGCCTAGCCAGGGGCCACGGTTTCCCCTTAGTGACAATCAGTCTTACCATAGGGTATCGTATTACCCAGTTACTATGTTGTGGAGGTCAGATAGGTAGTCGCTTCATGTAAAATACTGGTATTCAGCTACATCCGGTTAGACTGGAAACCGACCCAAACATAGTAGGGAAAACGCTAGGCACATTGATTGATCTTATTCTAAGGTTGTCTTGTAGGGATCAGAATGTTGGGCCACAAAAGGGATGAATGAAAGGCAATTGCAGGCAGCTGAAATGAGAATGCAAAGAGGGATGTGTGGTGTTTATAGTTGTAAATAAACCATTTAAAACCAAAATCAATGGTTTAAAACCACGATCACGTGGGCACAATATCGTACATTGATTACGACGTATTACTTTAAAAATTCAGTTTAAAAACACCCCGAAACAGAAAAGGAAACTGGTGAATTTCTAAGTAACAAAATAATCAAAATTCTCAGACAAGTCGGACCTAAATAATTTCATTGCAATTAAAACAGACAACGCTGCCAATATGAGGGCTGCTTGGAGAATAATAAGGGCGAAGTATCCTCATATTACATGTGTAGCAGGTATTACACATACATTAAACCTAATCTACACAGATTTGTTCAAAACAGTTTCTTTATTCAAAGAAGTTTTGGACACGGTACTAGAAGTGTTATAAACCATTATTAAACCGCTAAGTGTGGTTTTAAACATTTTAAACCAAAAATACGGTTTAAAACCAAATGGTTTAAAACGTTTAAAATTCTTTTTGCATCTATAGTGGTGTTACACGAATGGATAGAATAAGAAATGATTACATAAGAGGAAGTCTGAAAGTGATGGCATAAGATGCGGAGGAATTTGGGAAATGTCGTCAGGAAAGATTGGAAAATGTGGATGGCTATACGAGTAGAGGAAATCCAAAGTAACGATGGATGGACTGTGTGAAAGATGATATGGCTAGAAAGGGAGTGACTTCCGAGATGACGACTAATAGAGAAGTATGGAAGAAAGGGACATGTTGCGCCGACCACAAATACATTGGGATAAGGGCAGGAGAATGATGATTCAGAAGATTCCCGTGATTCCCGTTTGATCATCGTTAGTTATATAGTAATTTGCAACTGATCCAAGCTGTTTATCAGATTTTTGTTGAGTTTTCAGACTAGTCTTGTAGACTAGTCTTCAAAAATCTCAACGTTAAAACTTATATGAAATGAGCTAGTCGTAGAATAAAAATATATCAGCTGTGAATTGGAAACAAGACCCAACGGAACCTGTAGACTTCTTTGAGGCTCTAAATAGTGCGCTGTAGTTTCGCTAGTCGTCCATCTTCGTGTAGGCCATTGACTTAATCCGAAGCGTCTCATTTGCTCCGAATATGATCTTTGTGTTTCTAACTATTACTGCTTTCAGTGTGACGATCCTTTCTGGAAACATGCACAAACCTTTATTTTCAGAACCATGTACCTTCTGAATCCATACGCGCAACCTTTGCGCGTCGATGTCATGCCATCCTGTATAATTACAAGCACAGGAAAAAAGCAAAGTTGAAACGACGATCGCCAGGCTGAAGAGAAGAAACTCCTTCAAGCATTGTTTTTTTTAACCATGAACCTTTTTAAACAAACATGCAAGGTTTTCGTCCACTCTACGGAATCCTAATCAATGTTTTTATCATTTTAAAACCTGTCAGTATTATGGAACTGCAGATGTCAAGTCCGGTTGTTTAATAGAAGATTATCTTGAAGCCGCAGGGAAGCTTAAACGATCTAGTAGGCATAGGGCCTGTTTCACCACCTACGATTAAGTTCCTATTAACTTACTTGGCAGATAATTTCATACAAATGCTGTTCCATTTTTGAATTTATTCGGTAAGTAGTGGCTATTCGGATATCGTAAAATAGGCCCATAGTCTTATACTTTTCAATACAATTTTTTTTTTTTGCCTAACAGGATCCTAGCACGGGTATGGTGTAGTGAGTGGGTAGACTCCTAAAGGCGTCCACACTTTCGCACGCACACGAACAGTGCGGTTCGCGTACATCTTACGAACATAGTATGGACACCTTCGGGCATGTTCGCGAGCGGTTATCGAGTAATTTTGCATGTCCGTGGAATTTCTTGCCTGTTCTTCTCCTTTCCACTTTGGAATGGGCAACTAGCTTCATATTTCTGACTGACCGACTCCTTGACAATTCAAAGTGCCGGTATATGGTTTAATTGAAATAAATGCTATGAGATTAAGTTGCGTTGCGTTTGAGTTTGTCCTCTTGCGAACACGAACAGATCGCTTGCATCTAAGGAACATAGTATGGACACGTTCACTTCACGGTCCGTGCACGTGAGCTTCCATTTTGCAGGTGATCCTTGCACGCGAACCGTTCGCAACTTGCGCGCGCGCGCGTAGAATCTGACGGGTCCATAGCCATTCGAGGCGCTTAGCGTGCACGGTTCGTGCATGTGCACTGCGCGTGCGCTGGTGCGGACCCGCCTTTATAAAACACCTAGCCGGTAAAAAACCTAATATGTAGCAAAATAACTTTGAATAGTATGAAATTATGAAGACTTTTATAGGTGATAATAAAAAGCTATTAAAATACCGTATTTATTAATGCTGGTCGAATCAGCTGGAATTATAGAAATTGACTCGACGAAGGAATAATTTCTTTTTTTTTTTTCACAAAATTATTAGGGGTTTCTAATTACCTTTAGGAATTACGTAATAGACAGACAATTAAATAATTTCAGCGCTAATCTAACAGATCAAGACTGATATAAACAATAAAACATATCATGTCATACTTTCCAAAGAAGAAATGGTTTGTTATGCTAAGCTGTACCTCGACTGAAGCGGCAGGATGTGGAACTGTGGGGGTAGAGCTGTATCACAAACTATACTCCACTTCCTATCCTGCCCGATGTGTCCCCAAAACATGCAGCCAAGGTGACCTCTGCGCTGCCACGCCATGATAACGACGTAAAAGTGGCGAAGTTATGGGCCAACGTGAATAACTGTCATGCCAGCGACAAGAAGAGGATGCTAAGCTGTAAACTACAACTGTTATTTGCAAGTGTCCTAGTTCGAACTAATTATGTTGTATCACATACCTAAAGAGAGCAGAGAGCAGTGGTGGCCCAGTGGTAACGGCCCCGACTTACGAGTTGTAGGTCGTGGGTTCGAACCCAAGCAGGCGCTTTATAACACGTCCATGGCAACTTAACTGCCCAGCTTATTAATAACGAAAATAATAATTTCATCACCATTGCTCTCAAAACGGTGAAGGAAAACATCGTGAGGAAACCGGCATGTCCTAAAACCAAAAAATTCGAAGACATGTGAAATCTACCAACCCGCACTGGGCCCCCGTGTTAGATTACGGCCCACTCCCTCTCACAGAGAGGAGGCCTGTGTCCCAGCAGTGGGAACATTAATAGGCTGATGATGTTGTATCATGTCTTCGAAAAGAAAAAAACTCTAGTCGATAACAGTCAGCAAAACATAAGATTTAGACGTAGGTCAATCAACTCAGCCTATCGCAGTCCACTGCCGGACATAGACCTCTCCCAGGCTGCACCACAACACCCTGTCCTCTGCCTTCCTCATCCAGTCTGTCCCAGCCACCGTCTTATGGTCGTTGGTGCATCTAGCTGAAGGGCATCCCACACTACGCTTGCCGATACGCGGTCTCCACACCAGGACTCGTCTGCTCCACCGGCCATCGGTCCTTCGATAAACATAGCCAGCCCACTGCCACTTCAGTTTACTTACTAGGTATGCAAGCTATTTTGGTAACTCTGGTTGTTTCCAAAATAATTTCATTTCTGATTATATTCTTCAAAGAAACTCCGTGTATAGCCGACTTCATAGCGCATATTATACTATGGGACTAGAATGGACTGAGTCCTTCAAACCGCCATATAAGTATTTCCTCTCAATATATCATTAGTTACCCATTACATTACGCACAACTGACATCCAGTTCTGCAGGTTAACTAATTAACTTTAAGTTAGATAATCGTTAGAACGTTCCGATGTTAAGGACAACTGCAAGACCCTTCGCAAGGAATAAATATGCACTTGATGTACTGGTGACGGCAGAAGTGTTTGGCAAGCCAATTATTTAGTAGGTGGATATCTACAGTAGGCACTGGAAATGAGTCCAGCTGCATCTTTGGTCTCGTGTTCGTACTGCTGACGGGGTCCTAGGTTCTATTCCAGTGTCGGGAAGTGTTATTGAGTTTTTCCATTAGGAATTTCTTAGTAACAGCCCGGAGTTGTTGGCGGTGTGATACCCCCGTGCCTCAGTGCGCACGTTAAGGCTTTTGCAGACCAGCGCGACTTGTCGCGCGACGCTAAACGAACAATACAATTTCTAAGAAAACTTCACGGTATAACAATAACCGGTGACGCCGTCGCGCGACAAGTCGCGCTGGTCTGCACAAAGCTTTAAGCTATTGGTCATGCGGAGGGTTTACCTACTTGGATATGGGATGTCGGGAGCCCTCGCGGAGGGCTCATTTTAAATGTAGACATTCAGCGTCGGGAGCCCTCCTGGAGGGTTCACCTACTTGGATATGGGATGTTGGGAGCCCTCGCGGAGGGCTCATTTTAAATGTAGACGCTCAGTGAAACCTCCCGGAGGTTTCACTTCCAACTACGAATAATAAAAGTCATAGACTTTTATGGCGGAATGATGAGTTATGAGTTCTATGAAAATGGGTGGAGTCGAAAGTGTTAAGGAGGTTGTATAGCATTGAGATAGAGGTCGAATACATTGGTGTGTTCTAAATTCAAACACCAAAATAGTGGTTAAAAGAGCTTTTTATTCACTGTTTTCGGTGAATAAAATAAGCTTTTTAGAGGGGGAATGGTATAATAGTACATTATGCAACTAATGAATAAAGGACGGATTTAAAGCGAGGGCCATAGATGAATCACGATCAAGTGAAGGATTCTAACGACTGAATCACGACCGTAGGGAGTGATTCAAGTGTTAGAATCCTGAGCGACGCGAGTGATTCATGGCCCTCGATATAAATCCGTTTTATTCAAGAGTTGCATACTATACTTTATACCATGACTACGAGAAAAAGAAAGATTTAAGCGAAAATAGACATTTAATAAAAGGTTAACACGTTCAGTGTCGGGAGCCCTCCTGGAGGGTTCACCTACTTGGATATGGGATGTCGGGAGCCCTCGCGGAGGGCTCATTTTAAATGTAGACATTCAGTGTCGGGAGCCCACCTGGAGGGTTCACCTACTTGGATATGGGATGTCGGGAGCCCTCGCGGAGGGCTCATTTTAAATGTAGACATTCAGGGTCGGGAGCCCTCCTAGAGGGTTCACCTACTTGGATATGGGATGTCGGAAGCCCTCGCGGAGGGCTCATTTTAAATGTAGAAGTTCAGTGTCGGGAGCCCTCCTGGAGAGTTCACCTACTTGGATATGGGATGTCGGGAGCCCTCGCGGAGGGCTCATTTTAAATGTAGACGTTCAGTGTCGGGAGCCCTCCTGGAGGGTTCACCTACTTGGATATGGAATGCCAGGAACCCTCGCGGAGGGCTCATTTTAAATGTAGACGTTCAGTGTCGGGAGCCCTCCTGGAGGGTTCACCTACTTGGGTATGGGATGCCGGGAGCCCTCGAGTCCACGAGGGCTCCCGAGGGCTCCCGGAGGTTTCACTTCCAACTACGAATAATAAAAGTCATAGACTTTTATGGCGGAATGATGAGTTATGAGTTCTATGAAAATGGGTGGAGTCGAAAGTGTTAAGGAGGTTATATAGCATTGAGATAGAGGTCGAATACATTGGTGTGTTCTAAATTCAAACACCAAAATAGTGATTAAAAGAGCTTTTTATTCACTGTTTTCAGTGAATAAAATAAGCTTTTTAGAGGGGGAATGGTATAAAGTTATTTATTTGCTTTAAATGCGGTAATACAAGGGTCTGTTGAGATTGGCCGCCATGGCCGAAATACGGTCTGGAGGACTTTATATGCTAGGAATGATTCCAAATGAGTAACACACTTCTGTCATGCCCCCTTTGTCTGTGAAGAAAAAAGTGTTATCTGTCGTGTACGGTGCGTTTCGTCGCGTGTGATTAAACCGACGATATCTCTAATGTTACGATGGTTAGCGCACTATGTAACTCTACAAGTTATGTTGTTGGAGTTGTAATTAAATAAACTAACTCATTTTGAATGGACTAGTCATTTTTGTTTTCTAATATGTTAACAATTCTAGTTTGAAATCAGGGTTATAGGGTTTTCCCAGTTTTTTGTACAAAGGTCTTTATAATTTATAATTTGAAACCAGCGCTGGGGCTCTGTCTCGTATGCAGTCGCAGCTTTATGCTGAGCGATGGCCGTTTTGCGTGGATGTGACGCATTTTCCCCCAATTTGTTATTTTCGTGTTTTATTTCTTTTTTGCGTCATGTTTACCGAAAATAAATGTATTTTCTTTCTTTTCTTTCTTCTTATTTAAAAAAATTACCAATATTTCGAAAAGTTTTTGTTTTATTTACATAAATATACTTTATTTTACCCAACGACAATCCTGGATCCAGAACTGTCATTCACTCCTTTCTCTTCTCCCTCTTGGTCCAACAGCATTTATATTCCTCAGTCGTTTAGCCACATGCGTTTCCTCCTTCCTCACGATAAAGATACTTATGGAGTGAAAATTACAAAATTGTCAAATTTTTCCGAGAAAACTCACATCATTAGGTTTGCTCGTGTTCTGTAAAACCAACTGAACAAAAACATGAACCTGAACATAAACTAAAAACCCCCGAATGAAAATTAAAACACATTCTTCTTTCTCCTATGGGACCCCGAAATGACCAATCGCAATTGTCTATGTTTACGTGATTGATATACATTGACGCGCAAAATGATCGTCTACAAAATGCAATTGAAGCGATTGACAATATTACTACATCGTCGTTTCGGGGACCCTTTATTCCAATTTATTTGGGGTATTTTTCTTCCATACTTCTCTGTCACCATGTAGTTAGGTATTGCTTTACAAACTGCCAGAATAGGGCATGACATTATACCTATACAACACAAAACACACTATCGGCAAAGACAGTTTTTTGTCATTATTTGTTTTAACACTTGGTAGGTTCTTGTTTTCGTAAGCCTCAAAGAAGGATACTAAAACCATATTTTTCCACATACTTGCTCAACGCTAGGAAATCAAATATAACAGTTAAGTCTACGTACCTTAAGTCTATTTTCGTCAAACAAGTTCTTTACAACCGACTTCGCATCTCATATCTTCGTTGCTCACCACTTTTTCGCTCGACTGCACCGGTAAATCCAGCTCCCTAAGCCGAAGTAGTTTATTTTATTATTTACACGACGCTCTTGAACGGCGACCGTGCCAAACACACGCACAAACAGAAAAGTTTACACTTGAATATTTTTATTTTTATTTAATTTACCTGTGACCGTATAAAAGTTTGTTTGAAAATGTACACAAAGGTTTTCTTTCTCATTTTCGCGGTGACACTGGCTATGAGCGATGGTAAGTTTTCGTTTTTTTTTTGTGTTCGAAGTTCAAAATTAAGAAGACAGTAGTTTATTTTTATTTTTTTTTATTGATTATTTATGCAGCACCGGTGTTTTTAAAAGTTATAGCCTCTGTCGATGTTTTGAAAAGTTAGGAATAACAAATGATTATAATTATG
Organism: Conistra vaccinii; assembly: GCA_948150665.1. Classification (NCBI taxonomy): domain Eukaryota; kingdom Metazoa; phylum Arthropoda; class Insecta; order Lepidoptera; family Noctuidae; genus Conistra; species Conistra vaccinii. The sequence continues at coordinate 3,298,311 of OX411326.1, read as the reverse complement.
TACTTAGTTGAACTTTGCTATAAACTTGACTAAACGTGACCTAGCTATTGAAATAATAATTAATATTATTTTATTTGATATCTTTGTACCTATGTATACATACACTCTTTTTTTACTTTATAGTTATTCGCGATTAAATTAATTATTATGTACAAACCATTTGTATTATCTTTGCAACCAAGATTTAATATCTAAGTACCTATCTTTAATGACTTTGGTAAAAATACATCTTAGTTAATTAATACATTTCTAATCGTACATAGTTCGATCTCAATCAATAGGTGTTCAGCCCACGAATTACGAATTAAGCCGAAACCAGCTGGGCGGTAAGTTCTACCAATTTTATCTAAGATTTTGTCATTACCATTTACCAACTGACAAAGATTGGTCATTACCATGGTACAGTCATGTCATTATCTGTCATAAAAGCATGTGATTTGAAATTGATGGATTTTTCACCATTAATCAAATGGAGTAATCAAACTGCATGAATTCATTTGTTTCTCTCTTAACCTTAACAGACAATGGGAATTAAGTTTTCGACATAATTTATTATAATTTATAATGTTTATTAGGTACTCTTCAGTCTTCGAATTCGCAAACTAGCTTTCAGATTTGTTATATTGATTTATCTCAGACATCAGGTCTACCCCATAAGCACGAAAACCCTAGTTTTGGCCGAAGTTACGTGCGATTCCTACTCTGTATCAGAACACAAGATTGGTTTAGGACTCGACCTAAGAATTATGACACCATGATTTGACAGTGGTCCATAAGTACTCCCGATGTGTTTTTGCCCGAATAATATTTAATTAATCGGGTGTTTGTTCACTCCGTAGTTTCGATCTACTTTTGGACGGGTCCCTGATCTTCGTTGACGGACTTACGCTCAGTTCCTATAAACTAAAACGAGTCGTTTTCCTTAGCTTTATTGTCAAATTGGGCTTATAAATAGATTTGAAAGCTAATTTTACCTGTGATAGCTACTTCCATATGGGAGGGTCTACTATGCAAAGCTATGAGATCTTTGCTTCATTATTGTTAAAGATAGGAGACTCTTAATTTTAACCAATAACGGTCGATAAATTATTAAATCCATCATTAGAGAGTAGGTAACCCCCTGACTTGTGTCTTCCTCATCTCATTTAGATAGAATACCTACCAGACTACCTCCAATTACCTACAGCAAATAGATAAAGCATCTAATTATAAAGTATTTGAAGCCATCATTCGTTCCACTAAATTAATTTCGTTTCGAGGAAATCTGTGCTTTACTTATAAACTGGAAATACGTAATTCGGAAAATAATAATGTAATGGATAATTGTAAGTACATGTTCTATAGTTCAATTTGCCACTGTGTGTGTATTATGACTAATAAAACGAATCCAGCTAAACGTTTTGGGTAATTTATTACTTATGTGATGTTGTCATTTAGGTAGGTAGGTATCTACATAATAAGGCACGTCTTTATTAAAATCATCAAATGACTTTTCCCGCTCTGGGCGGAGCGGAAGGGCGTGTCAGACTCTTACTGAGGTACGTCTACGAATGTCTCGTTGGTCCAATGGTACTGGGTTCAAGTCCCGAGTCGTTTAAATAGCAGCCAGGAGTCTTACGTAATACACGATCAATCAGAAGTTGAATTGTTTTGAAACAGATTGCTAATCCATTGCTTCACAAGTTCAAACAAAAATCTGCTCAACAACGTAAATAACTTATTATTTTATTAAATTATTGAACTGTCTAAATGAAACAGATTAGTCGGAATCGTTTACGAAAATGTGTTGCGCAATTATATAGCTGGCTACCATAGATATAAGAAAGCTATGCTAGCTACTAACAACGCAGACACTTTAACAAATTGGACTTCAACTCCGTACAGTACGACACAACTTAGATGTAGCATTTTCAATTTCACGAATGAATTTGGCTATAAGACTTTACAAGTTATTGCGTTTTCGAAAGATCATTTTCACCTCAAGCAGTAATAAAGATTGGTGAGTTTGAAGGCACACTCAGTTTGGATGGTGATCGGTTTTACGAATTTTGCCGATGCCCTACATCTAAGTTGTGTCGTACTGTACTAGTTTTTATAAATTGAAAAATGTATTAATAGAGAGAGCCCTGGCACCCATAGCACAAGTTTAATCTTAGCTTGGGTGTAAGAACATTATATTCTAAAGAAGTAAATTAATGATCACCCATTTCACTTGGGTGTACCTACATACTACACGCCTGCCTATCCCTCATGTAAAACAGGCATGCTATGTGTGTGATTTCCAACTTAGCTTAATTTTAGTTAGTTAAATGCTTAGCAAAAGAAAGAAAGAATTTTAAGGGTAGTAATAAAAGCTCCGACAAAAAAAGAAGAATTGTCCTTACTCAAAATATTAAATCTACTGCCTAAAATACTAACTTTCCGACTACTTTTGTCCGAATAAAAATGACGAAACGACCGAATGAGATACTGAAATCTTCGAAAAATAAACATGACTATTTATTGCGATAATACTTTTCTACCAGCATAAATTACGTTGTACTGAAAACTATGCTTTGTAATTTTTATCTTTACTTGCCTACTATTAATTCATAAATTACCTTTCATATTTCATAGACTGTGGTGCTATTTTAACTGTAACATTATACTGAAAATATTATTCTGAGTGGTTATACAGAAACTTATAAAAAATATAAAAATGTACTTGTAACAATAACTTTTACTTGCATCATATATCATGAATTTTACTTACCACGGGTATGCTTCGATATCGGTACCTTTATTTTTATTTTGACGATTTTTTTCTCGGCGCCTAAGTTGCTTCTGCATCGTCTCCGGCGCTGCGGGAAGTGCAACCCCTTCGCCCTTACGTAACAAAGGATAGGCACCCATGCTCACCTCCGCAGCTTCAGCTTGCTGGTCGCCTCCGGCGACCAGCCTCAGCCGCTACGGCTCGCACGGGTTCCTATGCTTTGTTACAGCGGGAGGGGGTTGCTCTCCCTCCGCGCCTCCGGTTTTTATATACACTCTAGGGGTAGGAGGCAAAAGACTACGTAAAGTCGGGGTGCCCCGATTCGGTTTGCAAAAATTCAAAAACTTACACTAATACTACTAAAAACCATTAAAATCCGCTGTCACTTTGTCTGAACGCAAAACGGAACAATCTAGGAGTGAAATTCGTACATTATCTAATTAAATAAAAAAATATGTTGAATTTTGCGACCCGAACCCGATCGCGCGGGCCGAACAGTTGAGGTATTTTCATCATTATTGAGAGTTAAAAAATAAATTTGATAACCAACAATAGAAATTAAAACAGTTCATGCAAGTTGTAAAAATATGATTATTTTGACAAAACCTCTGTTGTTGGTAACTTAGTAATTTTGTCGGAGGTTCAGTATTCTATTTGGAAGTTTAGTTTTGTTATTCGAAGATCCATTTTTTTTTAGGAGAAAATGTAATTTGAACGTGCTCTTATTTGTTGTTAAATTGGATATTTTTATTCGTTTATGTTTTGGTTTTTTTGTCGGTAATTCATTATAACGCTGGTTAATTAGAATTATAGTCAGCCACAGATCGCTGGAGATTAATTTGTTTTTCGGAACCATTATTATTTCCCGAATTTTAATTCTTTTAAATTTGATCACCCATTTCACTTGGGTGTACCTACATACTACACGCCTGCCTATCCCTCATGTAAAACAGGCATGCTATGTGTGTGATTTCCAACTTAGCTTCATTTTAGTTAGTTAAATGGTTAGCAAAAGAAAGAAAGAAAGAAAAATGCGTTTATGCGCAAAAATGGTTGCCTATTACTTAGGTTCCTTAGTTTAAAAATAAAATATAATAGTAGCTCAGCACTCTAATTGCGTAACACACGATCATTAACAATCAGTTTCTTTTGACAAATTTTTCGAACTTATGAAGCAATGGATTAGCAATCCTATCCTTCAAAATGATTCAGATTGTGATTGATCATGTGTTAAGAGGGTGCATCCTAAAAGTTGGCAACGTCGTAAATAGCTGTCAAATAGTTACCTGTTTTTATTAATTTGGAAATAATACTGTATGAAAATAAGAAATGTGGCTAACTAACTAACTAGAATAATAATAATGAATTGCAATTATAACACTGAATTTGATGTTGTACCCGTTTCAGGTGTAAAAAAGTCATTTGGAAAGTTTCCAAACAATTTTTTTACATCTAAAACTAACTATTCGGTGTAACGATATTAATTATTGCATTTCATAATCAATATTCTAGTTCGCTAGTTAGCCACACTTTTTATTTCCATACAGAAATATTATCAAAATATTCAAAACAGCGAAATATTTGACATCTATTTGCGACGTTGCCAACTTTCAGAATAAACCCTCTTAAGAAATAAAGGTGCTGGTGCCAAAATTACTTAAAAAAAAATAGACACGAGATGGTAGGTAGGTACCTAATTTATTTATTTATCTTTTGTCTGGTAAAACATAGTAAACTATACCTCCCTACATAATCATTAGTACCCCATTGAAACCTACTTGTTCAAAAACAAAGCGTATCCATTACCACATCACTATATATTGTGTCACTATTTTATACTCCAAAAAAATCGAACGTGTCATTTTCACGATGAATAGCGTCACGCTAAACAAACGTTAATTAGGTACCTAGACTAATTACCAAATATAAGGAAACAACGCAAGGTCGACAGTTTTGTTAATTTTTTAAAGTAGGTACTTTAATTCAGATTCAAAAATAACCAAGATGCGAATGGCTAATTCATTGTTTTTATGAAGATGCATATCTACTTTACATTAAGACATTATTATTCGTTCATGATAATTATTAAAACAGATTCGCTTCCCATATATGGTTAAGGGCGATTTGAGTTCAAGAAGCATGTTAAAACAAGGTTTCGTTATTTACTGCTATTGTATTGTACGCATGGACCGTGTGAATGAACTGCGTCTTGGAGGCTTTTATTATATTATTATAACATAACATTATTACATAAAATAAACAAAACGTTACACGGACATTTTTGATCAAACGATAAACAAATAGGTACCCACAATAAGTTAGAGATAGGTACCTACACTACTTATATATACCTACTACCTATATAATAGGTTGGTATCTACTAGGTATGTAAATAGGTACAGTCATTCTCTAGCAGCTCCTTGATTGAGTGATGTTATTGATCAAGATCAACCACAGTGTTAAATGACAATTTAACTTATAAGTTGGAGCTACAACTCTCGTTCTTGTACTGACAGCAAGCCACATAAATTCCTGACTTCTCGTTAGATGGCGTTACTTAGTTTTCACTTCCATCGATAGTCTCCAAAGACTGCTCCTCATGATTTTTATTACCATTTAAATTGCAATGCCTTAACAGGCAACTAAGTTCTAAGAACTTACCTATTGTTAACATCTTCAAAATTCTGTACACCAATAAAGAATTTGAAATGACGGGAGGTACACTTTCAAAAGAAACGAAGCAGATGTTTTGAAATCCAAGACTGCAAGAGGTGCCTAGATACTCCTATAACATAATTCTACGACAAGAAATTCCACTCTAAGTACTCACATTATTATTTATTTATCCAAAAACCACAATGATCACATCACTCGAATATCTAACTATAAGTGACAACTCAATCAAATTGAACGAACACATACCACCAGGTTTATACCATTTGGGTTCACCCACGGTCCACCAGACAACTCACGGGCTCATCCCATAAGGTTATCATAACAACTAACAATCATCGTCACATAATCATTCACCAACAGGTTTCGGAATAAGAGAAGTACTGGACTTTTTGTTAGGAGGCAACTACGGTGGCAACTATCCCTACCCTGTGGGCCCGGGGCAATACGGGGGAGGACAATACGGGCAGGGGCCATACGGGGGACAGTACGGGCAGGGGCAGTATGGAGGAGGACACTACGGACCGCCTGGCCCTCCCGGAGCTCATGCTGGATGTCCCCTGTGTGATTCGTCTGTGTACAGTTACTGCTCACATAAGCAAGCTCATGATTCGTGTTGCTGCAGTTCTGTTTGTGAGTATTCAATTATTATTTGTCTTGTTTACCTACTTAGGACAGTAAGAACGCATTGTGTGTGGCGCAGGAAGCAGGCCCCATGGTAAATTAAATAGCAAACGCGCAAGTAATGCTCAGTCGTTTGTTTCAATTTCAAACAAAATGTGCAGGCGCCATAATATTTTTGACTGTGATAAGTTCACCGGCGGACTAAAGCGGGGCGGCAGGTGCGGTCCGCCCGCCTCCAAATCTCGAGTAAATTCAGTAAGTAAAAGGCAGTTTGTAGTTGGGGGGCACTCCTACGTATACCAAATATAAACGTAGAGTGCTAAAACGTTTGAGCTTGAAAATTTCGAGATCGCTTCGCTCGCTCTCTTATATACCTACTACTTCTCCAACTTTGATATATACTTTTGCATATCTGAGCGGGCAATGGCAGAGGACAGACATAGGTATTATTATGTGGAAAATTAATTAGCACGACTTTTTTTGTACACGCTCCCATTATCATCAAGTACTTGCTAGGTCGAAGTTACCTGCAATATGAGCTGTCACTGAACACTGATACTGTCATACAGGTTTTTTTTGATAATTATCATTATCTACTGCAAGCTAAATGGTTGAAGTGACAACATCTAAAATTTCATGTACAGAGCTAAATGTATGGATCGACACTGGGTATGAATTTAACAAAGAGGCTAAATGTATTAAACGACATTCTTGTATATTTATAAGGTAAAGCTAATTGTATTAAACTACACTGGATAAGAATTTAACAAAGAGGCTAATTGTATGAAGCCACATTTCTATATATTTATAAAGCCAGGCTAAATGCTTTAACGTACGTTGCCTGTAAATTGTTGCTCCAGGAAAAAAGTTTAAACGACTGCCTGGTATTTGGTAGTTAGCTTAAGTACACAGTTCCTAAATTTGTCAATATTTTGTGTCGCTTCATACATTGCAGTCCAAAATGGGCCCAAAAATGCGGTTGTATTAAGCGACAAAAAAGTGTTCCGATCGTCACCAAACCCAGCTCAAATGACGCAGAAAAATTCGCTGATTCCAAATATGTATAAAAGTCTATATCGCTCAGAGTGTCGCTTAATACAATTAGCCCGGAACCCGTCGATATTATAAAGTGGCCGCTACTCCGTTACAAGCAAACCTATACTTCCACAGGCAAAATTAATACTCACTTCTGTGAAATCCTAATTTAATTCCAATTGAGAGCAATTTTACTTTCGTATCTACCCCACTAGTCACTCTTTTTGTCTTAGCCACAATTACATCTGGACCCGAACCATTTTAACTCCGAATAACTACTTACTTTTAATATTCCAGTCAACCCCTACAACTGCGGCAAGACTGACTGCAAGTTCCTGTACTCGAACTCCTGCGAGGAACATCAGCTGATCACAAACTGCTGCTGCGTGGACCTTTACAAGAACAACGTGCAGGATGCAAATATAGTGCCCGTCGTCGGATAAACAACTCTATCCTTATAGTTATAAGATTTTAATTACTGTAACCGCAAGGTTATTCCTGATTGCATCAAACTGATCATAATACTGGATTTTTTCAGCAGTTTTCAGAAAAATAAGCAACTTTATAAAAGAGGTTGTTCACACGACTTGATATGAAAAAAACTGTAAGATAACTTACTTTTTAACTTGCAAATTCGGTAATTTAGTTTGATGCAACGGGGTTTACTTGAATTAAGAATAGTTTGTAATCCATAAACTCATTCAGTCATTATAACATTAAAGTACATCGATATTTTGTAATCATAATACTGCTTCGTTATTTCCAAACATATTCCAAAATTATCATTATTTTGTAAATTAGTTCACAATATTATAAATATCACCCGTGTCTCCACTAGCCCATTGCCTACTCAAGGATGCATATCCAGTACGGCTCGCAAATCCTTCCATATCCTTAGGGTCGCGGACACATCTGCCGAACGTTCCGCGGCGGAAGGCTCGGCTGAATACGCTCCTAATGTTTTTCAAGTTACCTATGATACATCAGCCGAACGTTACGTCCATAGAAATGCAAGCAAACATGACGCGACGGAGCGTTCCGCCGCGGAACGTCCGGCAGGTGTGGCGCGACCCTAAGGGCACGTCTTCCCTACCATTACCGCACCCCCCGGTCTACTCCTTGATATGTAACACCATGAAACATGAGCCTCCAGGGGCTAGTGCCAATCTTTGGGTTCATTCGATTAATCGAGTTTGGTCCAACCACGCTGAGGTCGGCGAAATTCATTAATTCATGGATCCAAATATTATATATGTAGAATATTCAGTTCGCGTTTCGGTCGAGTTCGAAGCAAGTCGGGTATAACCGAAATATGACCATTGAGACCGTTAAAATCCTCAACAACATAAATTTTATTAGGACCAGGAGAAAGGTCAAACAATAAAACAACAACTTGCTTAAAGGTACTTATTCATGAATGCACCACAAATATTCGTACACCATACATACACAGTCGCTAAACCGTAGAAAATAGCTAACGCCACTGAGTGGCCACATTGGCATCGGTAGTTGAGACATCAACCTTACTCTATTACAATGAAGTGATCCGTATAACTAAAATTATTTGTTAATGGCAGTTCTAAATCAGCTTCTTAGCTATTGAGACGAAATGTTGAGCAATTTTGGGCTAATATCAGAAATAGAGGTGCCCCGCAAAGTATTATAGCCAGATCTAGCTGCAAACATTTGAAAACTTTCTGAAGACTTTGGAAAAAGCCTATTAAAGCTCAAAACACACAAAGCGGGTGCGTGTCGGGCGCGGGTCGGGACGGGAGTACGACGGGCTTGTATATTTTGTAATTCCTTGTATTATATGGATGTCAGCACACGTAAAGCGTGCGCGACTCCCGCTCCCGACCCGCTCCGCGCCCGACCCGTGCACGCTTTTCGTGTAATACCCTTTATTAATGAAACTGATCTTATTTATTTATTTTAAGCTCTTAGAACAAGTAAGAACTGCAGAAAGGTGCACTTAATGCTGCTGCTGCCAATGCAATGGGTCTATAGTGGACTCTCTCAGGGGCACTTTCCAAAATGTTATCACAAAAATCTGTCCTACAGACCAAATACCCCCTTTTAAATCGTTGCATTCATCCAAGCTCAGGCATCGCCGGTACAAAAGTAATATCAAGTCTTGTCATGAAATGTATTAGTTCAATATGGAACGGATATACTAAACATGCATGTATATCTAAATCTACAATCACTTGGCTCACAGCTACCATTCTCGTGTAGGCAGAATACTAGTATTTACCTATTGTTTTGAATGTTTCAAAACTGCCATTAACACGTCATATCTAAATATAACAAGTATCTTAATACAGTGTTATGAAATTCTATATTAATTCCCGTTTCTGGGCTTCGCAGTTTTCTTTAGGCGGTCATACAAAAGTGAGATATCTAACCTAGCTCATAAACATCGTCAAATGATCCCAACTCACTCTATTCCAGCCGTCAATTACATAAACAAAAATACTGAAAGGTATAATCGACTATTTATTACATATTTAGTCGATTTTTCGTCGTATTCAATTCGTCAACTAAACGTGTCGACTATTTTATTGTAACCTAATTTGTATACCTCTGCTGGATGACAAAAGTATAATTTTAGCAGAAAAACAACCATTCTAGCTCGACTCAATATTTTATTTAGATCTGTTATCACTCAACCATGCATCAATAAAAATATCGTATCACACAGAAACAATAAAGTAATGGAAATAAACTAAACCGAATAAAGTGAGTTGAAACAGAATATATTTTAAGTAATAAAAAATTACGCAGCGACCATATTTATAATCTTGCTTGTTATTACAAAATTCGTTTACTAATTACTTACCAGCCTTCGGACATTGTTTATAGTTGCCCCTATATACAAAGCGACAATACAAATATCTTAAACATTACATCCATTGCTCACAAGGACCATTTTTAAATGTAAATGAAAAAAAATCTAGTGTGTCTGCAATCATTCGAAAGATGCACGCCAGTCTGTCAGAACAAAATGGCCTAACAAAAATTATTGACCTTGCAGCTCCATCGCTGACATTTCCAAAATGAAAAATCTGAATAAATCAATTGATAAGGTCAAAAAAATTATAAGATACTAAATTGTAAAACATGCGAGGAAAAGACTAGAGTTAGGCCATTCGCACAAACAGGCTAAGTACAATTTTTTGACAATCAAACGATACGAAAGTGCAAACACAACACAGAACATTGAAAAATCGGTACGAGATGTATGAAAACCAGCATCAACAAAGTCACCTATATTAACCAAGATATTGAATTTAATTCAGTACAGTTCAAAGCACATAAATTTTGCCCTTATTACCAACAATGAGTACAGTCAACCGCAAGTAATTTGTAAAACTCAACCTCTCACTGCAACTAAATATACGCGCTGTCTAAGTCAAACTTCTACTATGGACGTCAGGTTGACTGTAGGACATACGACCTGCGACTATAATTTTTACGGTACCATGCAGTATTGATACACAGAAGCATACTCGACATAGTAATTGCTATAACACCCTAAGTTTTAATGTCACTTGGACGTACGCGGCACGGACCGCCGACTTTTGCCGAGCGGCACTACTTTATCCGGCGGCAAATTTTGGCGGTAAGGCCAGTGGCAGAGCCTCTTCTGTCCGTCCGTCTGCACTAGACCAGTTATTGCTTTAAATATTGGCAAAATTGAGGTGTCTCTCCCAGAAAAGCCATTAATGAAGAGTTGAAATTGTCCTATGCGACAGTTAATATTGTTTCAACCTTAGCACATATTAGTACCGATGGGTCACTTCGCAAAATCATTGAAATAAAAAGCGACTCTTGCTACGAAACAATAAAGTACAATTCAGATCGCACAGCGCGAATTACCTTCAGTTATATTCACATAAAAATTGCCTCTCTTTCTATCGCGTAACTCTTATATCTTCTGACTACGTTACGAATTCGACAAGTCGAGCCCGCCGCGTACCTACTTGTAGCTTCACACCTAAAATGCGAAGTGACGGATCTGTATAAAACTGTAACTTAGTAAAATTTCAATTTACTGGGAGTTTTTGTCAAAAGTGATGAAGCAATTTCGAGGTCGACTATACAAGGGTGTTTCTAAATTACATAGATTAGCGGGTACTGATAATTGAATTTCTGATGATAGCGAACACAATAAACCTGCTGTAAGAAAAACCGGAGCTTTGTTTTGGAGTAGTAATGGTGAAGGCTGGTAGGGATGTAGTTCCTCGGCGTGCCCATCAGCGCATCCTGTAGTGGTTCTTCTCCCGAACCTGGCACAGTTCGCCTTTGAAGTCGATCTCTATCTCGAAGTCGAGATCGCGGTTGTTCCGCGCGTTCTGACGCATAGAGAACGTGCCGGTGATCTCCTCGAACTTTTTGACCTGCAGTAATATTAATTTTTGATAAGTATTTGACAGCTGTTGATGGAATGGCAAAGATTTAAGGTATTTGGTAAATGTGAGAATAAGTAACTCTTGTACGTTGTCCTACGTTTCATTTAGCAGATTCTCCCATTTACTCTTAGTAAACTGCGAGAGTGGTGGCCCAGTGGTAACGGCCCCGACTTACAAATTGTAGGTCGTGGGATCGAATCCAAGCAGGAGCTTCACTTTGTGTAAATAATTTCATCACCACTACTCCCAAGAAAACATCGTGATGAAACCGGCATGTCTTAGAACCAAAAATTCGAAGACATGTGACATCTACCAACCCGCACTGGGCCCGCGTGGTAGATTACAGCCCACTCCCTCTCACAGAGAGGAGGCCTGTGTCCCAGCAGTGGGAACATTAATAGGCTGATTATGAAAATTATGATTATGAAACTGCGACCACAAGTCGGTTGATCAACTACTGTCATATTGTCTCTGAAGCACCAAGTGAATTCCACAACACAAGGCAACAAATTTCTTGAAATTGTTCAGTATAGTAGTTCAGGTTGTGCATGAAGTATCATAAAAATAGCACAAAAAAAAATTACACTGACAGAGCAAAAAGGTTAATAAGCAATTTTGAGACAAATCCTTTTCCTCCTTTGTACTTGTTACATTTTCGAACTGTCAGTTTCATTCATAATGTTGGCCTTAAAGGTCCTAAAGATAGATAGACAATAATTGTTACTGATATGTGATACTGTGTTATGGCTGAACCCAATAACCTATTTTCAGTAAAAGACAGATTGCTATTAATGATAGACACTTTTGCTGTTAATCTGCCCGGTGGTCGCCGCATACAGGGCAAAGTACTTCGGAAACCCATGTACCCTACGGGAGGCCTTCTTTGAGGAGCTGGGGTGGATCGAATAACCGACTTTCCCACCCGTACGCAAAATACACGCTTTGACGTGGAGTTGCGGATACCAGCCCTATTACCTATAGTAGACAGTATAAAACACCATTTATTGTTATACCGTGAAGTTTTATTAGATATTGTATTGTTCGAGTTGCGTCACGCCGTCGCGTCGCGCTGGTCTGCACGGGCCTTAATTTTATCTGTCATTGAATGTCGTCCCGCAATGCCGTAAGATTCCTTATTCTCTAACTGATTATTGAGACGTTAAAACGATAGATAGATAGGTTATTCTATCTTCAGTGTGCCAAAACTAGTAATAGATAGGTTTAATGGGTTCGGCCGTAAAAATTCTGAGCCGACGACGTCGATAGCCTGCAAGAAACGTAAAAATAACCGCTGAAAACACTCACAGTCATGTAATCATCGAAGTAGAAGACGGTCTGCTTCCAGTGCGTGTAGGGCGCCTCGGGCGCGGTGCTGAAGCCGAGCCGCTTGTGCGACTTCGTGAACTCCACGTTGAAGAACGTCACCAGGGCCTGGATGAAGTCGTTGCGACGCACCTGTCGATACGAGAGATGTTAGGTATATTCGTGCCAGTGTCAGTCAGAATCTGTCTGGCATTCAAGTTGACCGCAGCCGTGAGGCACACACTGTTATTGTTAAAACATAATATATGGCCTTTTTTATTAAGTATTTGTATTTAATAAATGTTATTATTTCTTTCTTTCTTAAATGTCAGCTGCTATATGCACTGATAGCCACCATAATAAAATTTATTGCAAACATAACAACAAGAAAATACAGTTTTCTTCTATAGCATGTCACACAGATATCCCTAAAGTCGCCTCCAAAATTTGAATTTTAGACAAAAAATAAAACAAATTCCAGATAGTTTCAAATTGAATGAGGCGTGACCTGACGCGAAGGCGAACACGTCACAACACAACACGCCATGTTCGGGTTCGCGACAAGTCAATCGTCATCCTGAGGATGACTCGTTGAGAGGTGAAACACGTGTCGATTTCTTACTTAGTTCTTTACGACTCTTTAGGAATAGTTAATAGTGGAATAGGTTACTAAATAAATCTACGTCTATTTTATTTTAAAATGAATTCCGACGATGCATGTATGTTGAAATGAACCTCTGTGACAGATGGACAAAAAAGTCAAGGAAGGAGGCTGTTTTAAGTAGAAATCATTCAATAAAACGAAATTGACAAAGTCTGTTCCTCTTACCTGTAGGTGGAACTTGGATTCGAAGTTAAGATCCTCCTTCTTAACTGTGTATAAGTCTATTTCTTTCAGCAAGCAGGAGTTGGTCACCACCTGAAGATAAACAAATGACACATTCAGAATAAGTACACAATTATTATTTATAGTTTATTAACATGTTTGTGAGCAAAGTAGTGCCAGTGATAAGAAAGTGTTTGGTTGCACTTTTTCATATACATTGATTAACTAGTCTTTACCCTTAAAAGATAATAATAAAATAAAATGAAATTGAATACTCATGTTAAGTTGTTAACTCATGAAAAGTATTGTAGTAACATTTTATTCCATTAAGATGATAATGGCTGACGTCATCACGTCAACGCCGGCTGTCGCTGAAAACCAGCGCTGGGGCTCTGTCTCGCATAGGGTAACAGCATTATGCTGAGCGATGGCCGTTTAGCGTGGATGTGACGCATATTTTTCCCCAAATTGTTATTTGTGTGTTTAGTTCTTTTCTGCGTCATGTTTACCGTAAATAAACGTATTTTCTTTCGTCTTTCTTTCTCTCATAATATCCTTTTAGAGGCATGAGGAACAGGGTGTAAAGTTCACTCATCCTCATTAGAAAAGGGAGGATCCTCCGACCAAACGGGTGTCGTGTCTGGCGGGCAACTTCCCGAAAGTTGATGTCGGGAGTTTGTATATAAATATGTCGTTCGCGCGGTAAACTATAACTGCGAGATGCAGGATTTGTATGACGTCATGTCTTTGCTGCGTAGTTCGCATGTGGCGGTGTAACCACTGCTTCCTCATTGATGATTGGTTTGAAGACTTTTTTACTAATCATAAAACTATTCAGGAAAACTCGTGGCAAAGGGCAAAGGATATACAAGGGAATCTTACCTGCTTAGCATCGACCACATCGACGAGCGGCTCGGAGATAGCCACCTTCCTGATGGAGGACATGTCGAAACCGTACACATCATCCCACCAGTTAATCTTCTCGTCCTTGTACTGACGGTCTTCGATGCCGCAGATGAACAACGTGCATCTGTTGATTATCATACAATGTTAGTAGAAAGTAGACATAACATAATGTATAAATAAAATAATAAAAATAAAATAAAAGTTTATTGAGGTAAAAAGGTTCAGGTTTCAGACTTCCTCTTATGTACTCATTTCTTACTCTATCCATTCGTGTAACACCACACATCCCTCTTAGCATTCTCATCTCAGCTGCATGCAATTGCCTTTCATTCATCCCTTTGGTGGCCCAACATTCTGATCCATACAAAACAGCAGGTCTAACCATTGTTTTATATATCTTCCCCTTAAGTTTAAGGGGAATGCGGGAGTCGCAGATTGTTCCCGTGACCTGCTGCCATTTCATCCATCCAGTGTTAATTCTGTGCTTAACCGCCCGATCTATTTCGCCATCGCTTTGCACAAGTGAACCGAGATACCGAAAGTCGGAGCAGACTGGCAGAAGCGTGCCATCAAGCGCTATGGCTCCAAAACTAGAGAGACCGCCGAAATCGCAGAACATATGTTCAGTTTTGGTTCTGCTGATTTTCAAGCCAACACTCTCCAGCTTCTGCTGCCATTTCTCCAATCTGCTCTGGATCTCAGGTTCATCCTCACCGACAAGAACAATGTCATCGGCAAACAGCATGCACCAGGGTGCCTCTTCCTGTAAGTCCGACGTCAGGGCGTCCATAATCAACAAGAAGAGGTAAGGACTTAAAGCCGACCCTTGGTGCAAGCCTACAGCCACACTGAACTCATCAGTATTGCCGGCAGCCGACCGAACGTACGTACGAGATTGGCTGTACATGGCACGAATTAACTCACGGACGAAACGGAAAAGTTGTGCGGTAATCGGTTGTCATGGTATGGGCATGTGATGAGGAAGAATGCGGAAAATGTCGTGAAGAAAGTTTTGAGTGTGAATGTCGATGGCTATAAGAGTAGGGGAAGACCAAAGAAACGATGGATGGACTGTGTGAAAGATGATATGGCTAGAAAGGGGGTAACTACTGAAATGACGACTAATAGAGAAGTATGGAAAAAAGGGACATGTTGCGCCGACCCCAAATAAAATTGGGATAAGGGCAGGAGAATGATGAATGATGATGATTGAGGTAAAAAGGTAAAACACTAATTACAAATTTGCTTAAATCTACGAAAAATTCAGTTGTGTTATGTGCCTGAACTAGGTCATCCTTTTTCAGGCGTGGCAAGGTATCATATTTCTAAATAATCACATGAATTATAAAATCTAGTAGGTAATGGGGTAAATAGTATAATAAAACTAAAAATCTTAGTACCTACCCTAACTTAGCTAGTATGTATGTATGCAGGTACATAATGCATGCTAAGGAATTTGTGCTGATATTGTAATGCTGGCAAAAGGCTGCTAAGTCAGAAGTACCAGAATAATATAAGGCCATAATAGGGATATAGACCGGGGAAAATAAAAACTATTTAGTCAGTCAGTCAAATAATAAAAAAATATTACACATGTATTTTTTGCTTTATCATGTTAATAAAAGATGGTTTAGATAAAACGCATTAAACTTGGGGAGGAGGGTCCTCGCTACGTCACAAGTCTTTATAAAATCTACCAGAGAGTGACGTCATGCCACATTTTAACGTATTGCCTACTCAATGTATTGCCATAATCTTTTGATTATGTAAAAAAATAAAAAATACGTCTCCAATATTTTTTAATAATCTAACCGAAGGACAAAAAATTATTTTTATCACATCTATTCAAAAAGACGTAGTTTATTCCTCGTAAACAGGGACCAAAATAGCGTTTTAATCCCTAGGGACTAAAAGTGATTTGAATTTGGAATGTGGAAATTGTTAGTAAAAGTTCTATTTACCAAAGAGATCGATCACGAACATTGTATGAATAAGTAACAGGCTGGCAAGAGAGAGATAGTGTGAATTTGATCAAAATTAAAATCCAAGATGGCGGATTCGTTTTTTTTTTTTTCATCGTTTTCGACTGTGGTAAAGTCGATAGTGAGGTCAAAATTTAAATCCAAGATGGCGGATGCGAAAATTTTCAAATTTTTCGTCATGGGTATCGTTTTCGTAGTTTTTGACGGTGGTAAAGCCGATAGTGAGGTCAAAATTTAAATCCAAGATGGTGGATGCGAAAATTAAAAAAAAAATCGTCATGGGTATCGTTTTCATCGTTTTCGACCGTGGTAAAGTCGATAGTGAGGTCAAAATTTAAATCCAAGATGGCGGATGCGAAAATTTTCAAATTTTTCGTCATGGGTATCGTTTTCGTAGTTTTTGACGGTGGTAAAGCCGATAGTGAGGTCAATATGTAAATCCAAGATGGCGGACGCGAAAGTTTTCAAATTTTTCGTCATGGGTATCGTTTTCATGGGTTTCGAGGGTGATAAAGCCGCTAGTGAGGTCAAAATTTAAATCCAAGATGGCGGATGCGAAAATTTTCAAATTTTTCGTCATGGGTATCCTTTTCGTAGTTTTTGACGGTGGTAAAGCCGATAGTGAGGTCAAAATTTAAATCCAAGATGGCGGACGCGAAAGTTTTCAAATTTTTCGTCATGGGTATCGTTTTCATGGTTTTCGAAGGGTGATAAAGCCGCTAGTGAGGTCAAAATTTAAATCCAAGATGGCGGATGCGAAAATTTTCAAATTTTTCGTCATGGGTATCGTTTTCGTAGTTTTTGACGGTGGTAAAGCCGATAGTGAGGTCAAAATTTAAATCCAAGATGGTGGATGCGAAAATTTAAAAAAAAATCGTCATGGGTATCGTTTTCATAGTTTTCGAGGGTGGTAAACCCGATAGTGAGGTCAATATGTGAATCCAACATGGTGACTGCGATTTTTTTTATTTTCATATTTTTTTTTATTTTGTGTAAATCAGTGAGTAGGAAATTCGTTCCTGATGGGGGTCGGACCGCACACGTTTGTTTTTTCATAGAGGGTGATAAAAAGTAGAGTGTTCACCTCGGGAGCAACACTATTTTAAGCTCGAGTGATGTACTTTGAATCCCTCGCTGCGCTCAGGATTCTACTTTAGAATCCCTCGCTACGCTCGGGATTCTACTCTAGAATCCTTCACTCCGCTTTGGATTCAAAGAAACACTCTCGCCTTAAAAATAGTTGTTTGCTCCCTTAGTAAACAATCTACTATTTATGTCAACATTCCTATCTGTACACTTAGGGCGAACGGGGACTTAGGCTGCCTGTCCACTGAAGCGGAGCGGAGATGTGCCAATATTAACCAATAGAATCGCACCTCTGGTGCGGAGTTTAGATTCTATTGGTTAATATTGGCACATCTCCGCTCCGCTCCTCTCCTCTCCGCTCCAGTGGACAGGCAGCCTAAGTACGGCTTTTTATCGCGCTATTGTTTTGTCGCAGAAATCCTACGTATGGGTTTTTATGGCAACGTATGGTAAATCGCGGCGACATTTATCTCGTGTGTTGCACACGTGTTATTACATTGCTATGATGTAGTTAACGGAAGCGAAATTCCTCGTCCTGTAAACGGCTGAGTCCGCGTTAGTTTAACGTTCTTTAGTAAGAGTGTTATGTTATGTAGCCCTTCTTCATTATTAGTACCTAACACAATACCTTATCTTTGTATTCCTTGTTTAGTAAATAAGTCATTCACTAAATTGTTATTTTAGATAGTTAATACAAATAAGCCATTTACTAAATACCATAATTATTTATAGTAAATAAGTCACTTACCAAATAACCATTGTTACATTAGATAGCTAATAGTTGTTTACTACATCCTGTTTACATGTTTTCCCTAATTATGTTTAACTATCTCACGACCCTAGCAATATATAAACTAGCACATAAGAAAATCACTTCACTTCTATTTCGTAATTCAAGACATCAACTTCTAACTTTACCAATTCTTGTAATTTAGTTATAATTAATAAATAAATTTATTTTTTTAAATCAGTTTACTATTTACTGTGTAACAAATTTGGCGCAGCCGGTAGGATAGCCTAGGGCAGTCAGACAGGGATAACGTACCTGTTAGGTTGTGAAACAACAGTGCGGTACCCGAAGGGTTTTGAAACTCCCTGCCGAACCGACGAACCGATGTCTATCCGCATATTTATTGTGTTACTATGGTAAGTGGCTCAAACTGATATGCTCTAATTTTTTTCCAATTCCCCGTATTAAATCGTATTCCTAAATCTTAAATATTTCTATATCATATCTCTATTTATTTTTATAAACCTTCTAAATTCGAGTCTTCACCTTCGAGTAGGCATTTTATTTTATTTTTTTTACAAATTATCCAAGCAAAAATGCCCCAATCCGATATTAAGGTACCAGCAGAAAGTAAAGTTCGTTCAGAAATCGACCTTAACACACTCCTTAAACTAATTCCTGATTTCGATACTTTACAACCTGCTCAAGTCTATCGATTCATAAGATCATGCGATTCCGCGTTCAAACTTGCTTCTACCTCCCAAGAAATCATTTTGTTAACGTATGCACTAAATCAGATCACAGGACCAGGATCATCCGACGTCCATTCTAAACAATTTTATAAATGGGACGACCTCAAATCATTCCTAATTCAAAAATATTCACAGACAAAAACTTTAACACATCTAAATCTAGAATTGCAATCCCTATTCCAAAAACCCCAGGAGAATATCACAGATTACTTCCACAGAGTTGATCTCTGTAGGAGTAAAATTATTGAAAAAATGACTGCAGAAATAACAGATTCCACACTAGAGGGTCGCATAGCAACTGCCGAAGAAACAGCCCTTAACGTTTTCGTTAACGGTTTGAGCTCAGATATAGGTGTGATGCTTCGCGTTCGCGCATTCGAAACACTATCCGACGCAGGAAATTTCGCGATACAAGAAGAAAAAGTTAGAAATATGAATAACACTAGGCAAATATTGTTTAAAAATACTTATTCAACAGGCCTTACAAAAAAAACAACGCCACCGTTACCAATGCAACCGCAACCGCAACCCAGAGCTTTCCCGCGACAAGAAAACGTTCAGTACACACAGAAACATTGCAATTATTGTAAAAAACCCGGACATTTAATCACTGAATGCCGTAAACGGGCCTATAATAATAACCTTAAGCAGTCAAATTCGTTACCTACGTCAGTTGCAAAATTAAATCATTTAAACTCAGAAGCGGCCGAAATCACGGGCATACGTTCGGAAACCGCTTCAGCTCTCTTCTCCAATGCCCAGACACTGACATCGAAATCCGACATGACTCCAGGAATATAGACACAAAACGTACAAATCACATCTCAACTAACTCTAGGGAACATAGCTCGACTCAAACGGTCCATCGGGGACAGCCGGCTATTCCTAAACTTATTACGCAACGCATTCAATCGCAAAGCTCACCAGTCCATCGGGGACAGTTTCACGATGCTTGTACTCAAACTGACGTACTAGATGCAAAACCAATACAAATTCAATCAAAACCTAAATCTATCTCCAAATCCAATCACAAATCCAAATCCAAACCTAAAACTAAGTTTATACCAAAGCTTCATTCTAACGCTAAACCTACAAAATCTATTACTATTTCCGTGCTACACGTACCTCCAGAAAATCTATTACATTGCAAATTCCATATCGAAGGTAAACCCATAACCTTACTAATCGATACAGGAGCCGCCATATCTGTCATCAACAAGGAAAAGATGGGTAGCGCACCTCTAGATCAATCGAGTATCGTATCGATAGTAGGCAGGGTTGGGCAGTATTTGAATTACTTGTAATTGAAATACGTAATTGAAATACAAATACGTAATTGGTATTTGTATTTCAATTACTTCTTATAAATGTAATTTGTAATTAGTATTTCAAATACCTGACGCTGAGGTATTTTGTAGTTAGTATTTCAAATACTTATGGCTCCAAAATACATTTGAACATAAATACATTTAGCGATCTTATGAATGGGTGCGATCTGCAGAAAATAGCGCTCGATAGCTTTCGTAAGCAAAATGGCGACCGCTAAATATGTAATATCTTTAAAGTTGGCAACACTGCACTTAAACTGTACTGTAGTCTGTACTGCAGGTACATACGTCAAATTGTCAATTACATAACTTGTCAATTGTAATTTTCATTCGGCGATGGAGTGA
Source organism: Conistra vaccinii (assembly GCA_948150665.1). Taxonomy (NCBI): domain Eukaryota; kingdom Metazoa; phylum Arthropoda; class Insecta; order Lepidoptera; family Noctuidae; genus Conistra; species Conistra vaccinii. The sequence continues at coordinate 3,277,558 of OX411326.1, read as the reverse complement.
ATCCTGTGAATGCTGTGACATATTTAGCGGTCGCCATTTTGTAAAATATGATGGTAAGAATATATTCCCTTTGCCTTAGGCTGGGCTGGATTAGTTCTATTCTATTTATATACCTAACCTAACACCAGACTGTATTTTGTAATTTGTATTTTGTATTTTAAATAAAACTAGTCAAAATACTGTATTTTGTATTTTATATTTCAAATACACGACTTAAAAATATTTTGTAATTTGTATTTTAAATAAGTGCGAGATAGTATTTTGTAATTTGTATTTTAATTAAAGCAAAGCATGTATTTTGCCCAGCTCTGATAGTAGGTATATCAGGTAATCACTCTTCCATTCAAAGCTTCGGTACAGCCCAGATCTCTCTAGATAATTTCCCTAAATTCAAATTCCAAGTAGCAAATCTCAATATCAAAGCAGACGGTATCCTAGGTAACGACTTCATGACAAAATTCAATGTTAATATCTATATCCAGTCAAAAACTATGCGAGTCCGCGACCGAACTTATAAACTCTTTTATTTGAATGAAGATATCATAGAATCAGACGACAACAAACAATTTGTAGGTCAAAGATCAGAAACTGTAATATGCTGTTCAACAAACACAATTACAAATGGAACCGCTATTATCGAGAAACAAATGATCCATGAAGATATCACTATCCCTAATGCCCTTGTAAATATAAAAGATAACAAATTCCTCATAACTTGTGTAAATTCCAGTAATCAGGACAAAAACATTCCCATACCCATAATTAACGTTACTTCATTTAATGAATCAATCAGCTACGCGGTAAATTCCGTAAACTCATCTAGTAACCATTGTCACTCAGCAAATGAAATAAGTAAACTCATAAGACGTGACCATTTAAATAAGGAAGAATACGAATCTCTCGATAAAATCATTCATGAATTCTCCGACATCTTTTACACTGAAGGCGAACCACTCACATTCACAAATCACACCAAACACTCAATCCCTACTACATCTGATACACCAATCAACACAAAAACTTATCGTTTTCCCTTCATTCATCAACAAGAAGTAAAATCCCAAATTGACAAAATGTTAAATCAAAACATTATTCGCCCAAGTGCTTCACCATGGAGCAGCCCAATTTGGGTAGTGCTCAAAAAGTTGGACGCCTCCGGGAAACAAAAATGGAGAGTTGTCATAGATTACCGTAAACTCAATGACATCACTATCGGAGATAGTTACCCTTTGCCAAATATTACAGATATTCTTGATAAGTTAGGACATTCAATTTATTTCACGACTTTAGATCTCGCATCCGGCTTCCATCAAATTGAACTTGAACCCAAGGATATACCGAAAACCGCTTTCAATACACCTTATGGTCATTATGAGTTTCTCAGGATGCCCTTTGGTCTCAAAAATGCACCCGCTACTTTCCAACGAGCGATGGATAACGTCCTTTATGGTTTACAAGGTGAACGATGTTTCGTTTATCTTGACGATATCGTAGTGTTCGCGTCTAGCCTTCAAGAACATGAGCAAAAACTTACAGAAGTATTTAACCGCCTAAAACAACATGGCCTTAAAGTCCAACCGGATAAATGCGAATTCCTTAGAAAGGAAGTAGCCTACTTGGGTCACATAATATCAAGTGATGGTGTTAAACCCAATCCAGACAAAGTGAGTGCAGTTAAAGAATTCCCTATTCCTAAATCATGCAAAGATATTAAATCATTTTTGGGTTTAGCAGGATACTACCGAAGGTTTATTGCCAATTTTAGTAAAATCACGAAACCCCTAACAAGTCTCTTGAAAAAAGATGTCCCTTTCGTCTGGAGCACCGAACAACAAGAGGCTTTCGATACTTGCAAAAATATTTTGACCACAACTCCACTTTTACAATACCCAGATTTCAATAAAGAATTCGTTTTAACCACTGACGCGTCAATTCATGCCATCGGAGCAATACTATCTCAAGGTGAGGTTGGCAAAGACTTACCTATCGCATATGCGTCACGTACTCTTAATAAAGCAGAAACAAATTACTCAACAATAGAACGGGAACTACTTGCAATCGTGTGGGCAGTCAAACATTTTCGTCCGTACTTATTCGGAAGAAAATTCAAAATCGTCACTGACCATAAACCCCTTACTTGGTTATTCTCTATTAAAGATCCTGGAAGTCGTCTTGTTCGATGGAGGTTGAAATTAGAAGAATATGATTACGAAATAATTTATAAGGCGGGGAAAATTAATACAAATGCAGACGCGCTATCTAGACCACCTATAATGAATTCTAATATTATTGACTTAACTTCAGAAGATTCAACAACCACAGAAAATCTAGATTATTTACAATTAAACTACGAACATTACCTTTCTCAAGAACGCACTTTTGATTCTCCAAAACTTAAAATATCACCGGATCGACTTTTAGACTCTCGCCATAAAAACATTTTTATCCCTACTTCATACCAACCCTCTGATCAAAATTATGCTTATAACGAAGCCATAGACTCATGTTCACAAACCATGCCTTACTTAGAAAAACCTAAGTCCCTTTACGACGTAAATCTCCTAATTTCTAACGAAAAACAAAATATTTTCTTCTGTTGTACTAGGCCATCACATTTCGATCCATGGGACTCTGAAAGTTATTTTAAATCCCTTATGTCATGTCTTCAACACAATAATTTAGATGATTTATATGTACCCGATCTTAAAAATGATAAAACCTGCCAGCTAAAAGGCAATGAACAAATGAAAATTACTGCATATCTAGCCGAGTTATACGACTGTAATATAACTATCTGCGAAAACAAAGTGAAATACCCCAACATCGAAGAAATCCCTACCATCTTAAAAACATACCATGACGAGGCTGTTTCAGGGCACCGTGGCATAGTAGAGACCACTAGAAAGATTCGCGAGGAATATTTCTGGAAAGGTATGACAAACGACATTAGAAAATACATCGAATCATGTGCTATTTGTCAAAGAAATAAAATTCAAAGAAAATCGTTTCAGGCCCCTATGGTTATCACATCTCAGTCTACTGAGCCCTTTGAACGGGTCTCCATTGACCTAGTGTCGTACTCCGACATTAGCGACAATAATAATAAATACGTATTAACCGTGCAAGATGAATTAACTAGATATGTTCAAGCGTATCCAATTCCCGATAAAGAAGCAATAACAGTTGCTTCACGCTTAATTCACTTTTGCCAACACTTTGGTGTTCCTAGAAGATTCCACTCAGATCAAGGCAAAGAATTCATGAACAGTTTAATGAAACAGTTAGTTAGATTCTTAGGCTCCAGTCAAACATTCAATACTGCATATCATCCACAAACTAATGGCGCCCTTGAACGTTTCCACGCTACACTTCGTGATCATATCCGTATGTATCACAATCGACGTCTTAAAAATTGGGACCAGATAATTCCATTTGCCATTATGTGTCATAATACATCTGTTAATAGTTCTACGGGATATACACCCTATGAATTACTTTTCGGATATAAACCACGTCCATTTTTCTCCTTAAAAGTCATTCCAGATTACACAGCATGCGATTATTTGAAAGACTTAAACGAACGCCTTAGAATAGCCAGGGACTCTGCACTACGAAACGCTGAAACAATGAAAGAGAAAGCTAAAGAAAGATACGATGCTCAAATAAAAAACATCGCTGACTTTTCTCTTGGCGAGAAAGTCATGTTACGAGTTCCTACTCCTAATAACTTAGACGCTAAATGGGATGGTCCTTATGAAGTGATTCGAGTCGGATTTAACGAAAATTATTTAATACGAAAATCCGGTAAAAATCAGTTAGTTCACGCGAATCGCCTTAGACCATTTCACGCACAATAGTAAGATAGTTAAGTTTAGATTAATATTAGAATATTTATATTCTATTTTCTTTTATTACAGGGCCTGTCGTTATACAACAGCCCAAAATGCCACTATATCCTTCACCCAAATCTTTAGTGATCCTAATTATATTTACAATTATATAATTTGTTCTATTATTAAGGTTATATTATGCTTAATCCTTTACAAAATATACATTCTTATTAAAGACATTATAAAGTCTAAGTTTATTAAAATGTCTATCCCCTCTGTTGCAGGGCGGCCACAGGAGCCTTTGCCCATCTAAATATATCCCAACCTTTAACCTCCCATGCAGGCCTATTTTATAAAGATGAAGGTCAAATCCTTACCTCCGATGAGTCATGGAAGTTAATCATTTATAGAGAACTGAAACCTCTTTTTATATCTTACGAATCCCTCCTTCGCTTATCAGATAAATTTCAATTAATGTCATCCCAATTCATTAATCTTCCCATCACTCAATCCACCAAATCTTTTCTGAACGTAAGTCTTCGTAAAATCGAAAATCGACTCTCAGAGCTTAAGTTTTACTTAGGTAAAAACTCACGTTCCAAAAGGGAACTGTTAGATGGTCTTGGATCTGTCCTAAAATGGCTCATTGGTACACCCGACGCAAAGGACGCAAAAAGATACGACGAATGTATCGACAAACTTGAAAAGCAGGAACTAGATGTTACAAGTCTCATGAATAAACAAATTCAAATAACTGCATCAACTATAAAAAACTTCAATGACACAATCTTCAAAATCTCTTTTGACGAACAAATTATTAATGAAAACATAGATCGTCTGAACGACTTTATAAACAAAACTGAAAATATTATTTTTAACGTAAAACTCAGCGAAGATATTTCCTCTATCTCTTTACAAATTCTAGAACTAGTCACAAGCTTAGAAGATGAAATTAACGATTGTTTAACAAGTATTCTTTTTGCTAAATCGAACGTAGTGCACCCTTCAATTATAACCCTTAATAAATTATACGAAGAATTAATAAAATCAAATAAAATTAGAACTTACAAGCAGTTTGTAACAGCAGTCTCCATAGAAAATATACACACCTTATTAGATTCGTCATCTCTCTCAGCATATGTATATTCCAATCGACTTGTATATATTTTAGAATTTCCCCTAGTACGGAATACTCCCTTAACCCTTTATCATATATATTCAATTCCAATCCGTCATCCCAATTCCTCCTTCCATACCACTATCCTCCCAGAGCATACCTTCTTGGCCACTGATCCTAGTGGGCAATATTATGTGTCGACGAGCACGCTCGAAAAATGCGACACCTACGCACCTAAGAGAAGCATCTGCAAAGATCTCGTGGTCTACGATTCTTCAGCACGCCCAATCTGCGAAATGGAGCTACTGTTCAGTAAATCTTCAGTGATTCCAAAAAGCTGCACAACGACGACATTTCCTGCCGAGATCAACACCTTCCAACCACTGAGTCAGAATAGTTGGCTCTATATCCTTAGCAACGAGACTAACAGCGTTCTTCAGTGCAATAATGAAATTTCAAACTACCAACTGAAAGGCACGGGAATTCTAACCCTACCTCAAGATTGCAAGTTACACACAGGATACAGCACTCTGTCAGCCTTCTACAGTGCAGAGGAAAACATCACATTTCCAATCATTGTTCCTGACATTAGAAACGAAGATTGTTTTGAAATCACAAAAAATCCAGAAGTTCAGAAACTGATCCCAATTACAATCAACGAGATGCCACTTGATGCCCTAAAAAGCATCAAAACTCATTTGGATAAATACTCCGAAGATCTTAAGAAAATCCAGAACTCCAAGAATCAATCGTTTATCGATAAAAATCAAAAAAGTTTCACATGGATTTACCTCACCATTGGAATGACAATGTTAACATACCTATTAATCAAAATCTGCAACCGATGTCCGAATGGTTTCATAAATTGTACCCGCTCGAATGATAGAAGTTGTATTCAGATATTTAATAATTGTTTCGACAACTCCTCAAGACGCCGAACTACACAAGTAGCTATCCCGATGAGGAACCTGGACTTCGCTACATCATGTATTTCGGAAGACGAAGACGACGAGCGACCGGCATCTCCTCATACTCAAAGATCAGTAGGCTTACTCTCGACACTCGATCTCAATCGGGATTGGAAATTGGGATCGAAATCTTGTCATTTGGCACTCTTGAATGCCACACTAGCGCACGATTGGAATCGTATTAGGTGGATTTTTTTGGTACTAAATGAAATCGACTTTACTCGAACGAATGCACTTTTTCGGTACTCTTGACGAGATTTTGACATTGACATATCGAGTTTGAAGTCGTGTTTATGTCAAAATTGAACAATTCCAAAAAGGCTACTTTTTTGGGATCGAGTTTGTTATTGTGGCTGATTTGTGAAGTTTTTATTGTGAATAATGGCACGTTTAGGACTTATTTGTGATATTTTGGACAATGCTCATAAGTTAGATATGAGACAAAGGCGGAATTTGAGACGAATGGCGCGTTACGCAGACAACGCTTTTGCCATGACTGACGAGGAATTTAGGAGAAATTACCGACTATATAAGGAGCTTTTCGAAGTGATTTTTAGGGATTTGGAACCTTTGATGCCCCAGCTTACTCGCCGTAGCGACATACCAAGAAAATACAAGGTTTGTAAACTAGCAATTCTATTTTCACATGGTAGGTGTTATTGTTATTGTAAAATTATAAGTTATTAACTATTTAATTTTATTTTTTAGGTACTAGTGGCTCTTTCTTTTTACGCCACAGGCAGCTACCAAAGATTAGTAGGTGGGACACAAGGTACAATGATGTCTCAACAATCAGTTTCGAGAGCAATAAGAGAAGTCACAAATGCTCTTAATTCGAACACAATTTTAAACAAATGGCTTAAATTTCCACCGACTCGCCAACAACGAGATTTAATTAAACAAAGGTTATTAACAACTTACTTATTTTTACCATAATATTAAATAAATGTACTTTCATTCAATACTTTAGACATTATGTTGTTTTGATGTGTTTTTTTTTAAACTTAATTGTGAAGAATAATAAGCTAATACTAAATTAATTCCAGATTTTATGAAAAGTTTAAAATTCCTGCGGTCACAGGATGTATTGATGGTACTCATGTGGCTATTGTAAGACCATCAGAAAATGAAGAGCGTTTTTACAACAGAAAAGGTTACCATTCGAGAAATGTTTTGATTGTGAGTTAGGTTGGCTATTTATTTAGTTATTATTATTAGAGTAATTGTAACTTTCTATAAATAGTATTTCTTTTACAGATTTGTGATGCGGATCAAAATATACTCAGTGTAGACTCTTCATTTGGTGGAGCCTCACATGATACTTTTGTTTGGAACCAACATCCGGTTAAGAATCACTTGCAAAATTTAATAAATTCAGGAGAAAGAGTTTTTTTACTTGGTAAGCATTATAAACAGTTGTTCAAATTGGAAATTAATTTACATTAGGTCTACTATGTCCTTAAATATAATAACTACTAAGACATTTTAATATAATTACAGGTGATTCCGGTTATCCTCAAAGGGAATATATGATGACACCAATAGTGGATGCACCGCCAGGCTCAGCTGAAGAGTACTACACAAATCTGCATTGTGTGGCTCGCAATACTGTGGAGCGCACAATTGGGGTTTTAAAAAATAGATGGAGATGTCTTCTAGGCCATAGAGTACTTCATTATCATCCAGACACAGCTGCTAAAATTATAAATGCATGCTGTGTTTTACATAACATTTGTAACAGAGCACGATTGGGTTTGGATGATATTGAGGATGCCGTACCACCCATGGGAGAAATGCCATTGGCAGATAGTGGCTTAGAAGTGGATCGAGGTTCTGCCTCCATGGAGCTGCACAGGGGTCGCGAGGCTCGTGCACAGCTTGTGCAAGACTTGTGGACAGCTCGGCATCTCCATTAATATTGTTTTTTAATGTATTTAGTAAATTTATCTTTTTTTTCACTACCCATTTTATTTATAAAGATAGGTAAATATTTATGTGATCAATACTTGTACTCTCTTTTATTATAATTGTAAGACTGTTCTATTGTGTCCTTTGATTTCTATTGTGTATTAAATATGTTGTGTATGTGTTGTATAATGTAATGTGTTGTGCTGAGGGTTAGTAATAATCAAAATAATAATGAGCTTACCTAATAAGTTTATTATAAATTATAATACAAGTTCATGGTACAATATTAAGATTAGATTAGTAGAGCTTAAGTTTATAAGTCTATTTATTATTAACAAGTTTTTGAATAAATATAATTATAGCCTTTTTATTAAGTTATTTTCATTTATATTCACAGCATGTCTACCACATACATAAGCAATTTTAATTAGGTTCACATCTTAAGGTAGACCTTAAGACAACACTGTATATAAACAATTAGTATTCTATATAAATTTAATTACTGCCTATTTCCTCTCAGGGCATCAGCAATATTATTTAGGGCATTTGCCACAGCTTGAGAGCCTTCTCTTATGGCTGCTGTAAGTCCCGCTATTTGTTCTACAGATTGAGATAAGGCCCTCGCTGTGATAATTTCTGCTTCAACCCTCTTCCTCTCTATTTCCGTGAATCTCTCCCGGTCTTGATCCAACATAGTCCTTGATCGGACACGCTGTGCTGGGGGCACACTGGTCCGTACAGGACTATGTTCTCTTGGTGTTGCTGAAAGTGACAAATAAAATAAATAACATTTATGTAAGTAATTATATCATCATGAAAGATGCCATACATAGTTTGAAAGATTATTACCTCTCACAGTCTCTACATTTTGGTTAGGAGAAACACGAGACTCCAATTCATTGACTTCCATATTACTATCCTCGGTTGGAATGATCATTTCCACTAGGATTTCATTCTGGCTTTGGCTCTGCAATTATAGAATAAATACTTCATTATGAAGGTGTTAACTTTTATAAAGTTCACAATAATGTCTTAAAATTTATCTACAACTAAACTGACTTACAGTGGAGGGAAATGGGTTGGCAGCAACATGGCTGTCTCCTGCAGCAAATTGTAGGCCCCCCATCACTGCTACCAGGCGTTGGTCAATGGGTGTTAATACTGGTAAATTATCTGCAGACCCACCACCTGTACGCCTCATCGACTGTGCATGCTCGCCACATGTCTTCTTTAGGGAATGCTTTTTGTCAGCCCAATACTGAAAAGGAAATAAACATACTAATTATTGTAACTGTTGCCATATAATTAAGTGAAAACAAAAAAGTTTATTAGTGTGAAGACAGTACCTTAGCCCAGCCTTTGCCATCTTTCTGTGCACCGCCTAGTGCATTTAAGGATACTGCTATGTCGTTCCACTTTCTCTTTGTCTCCTGTTTAGCATGAGCAGTGCGCAATAACCCCTTGGCAATTCCTGGGTTCTGTACCAGGAAATCTACCAGAGTCTCCAGCTGTTGGTGTGTTGGCCTACTCATCCTGTAAGAACAATTAATGTTTGTATTGCGCAAAAGTGTTTAATATTAAAATTTTAAGGAATTACAATATATATAATAGAATTGTGGTCTTACCTTGATATTTTCGTCTTCCTCTGTTGAATACTTGTCTTAAAGTAAAACTAACTTGAACTTGTGCATAGAAACATACTTTAATACACTCCAAACTAAACACTTGAAAATATTTAGATAACATCGCTTTGAATCTTTTGTTTATCGCAACAGTAATATTTCACACTTTTTACTCAAGTAAAAACTTCTTAAAAACTTAAAAGATTCTAAGTGGATGACATTGACAAATGCGCGAGAAGTTTTTTTTAAATGTTAAACTTAGGCAATGACATACACAATGAGCCTATGCTGCTTAAAAATTTAGTATTAAAATACATATAAATGCAAACAAAGAACACTTAAATGATTATTTATGTTAATATAATTATCAGAACATATTTATTAATAGATTTAACGAGTTATTCAATGTTCATAAATTTGGTAATTAACGTTTTGTTGTGTATGGCCACCCCATGTGAATTAGTATAATCGATCTTGCAGTCGATTCCAATCTCAATCTCGATTTCGTTCAAGAGTGCCAATTTTCTGAAGATTGGAATTGAAACTGGATCGGATTAGAATACGATCGAGATTGGGATTGATTTCAAGAGTAAGCCTACAGGCGCTAACGCCCAATCTTTATTCTAAGGGGGGAGGTGTTATGTTATGTAGCCCTTCTTCATTATTAGTACCTAACACAATACCTTATCTTTGTATTCCTTGTTTAGTAAATAAGTCATTCACTAAATTGTTATTTTAGATAGTTAATACAAATAAGCCATTTACTAAATACCATAATTATTTATAGTAAATAAGTCACTTACCAAATAACCATTGTTACATTAGATAGCTAATAGTTGTTTACTACATCCTGTTTACATGTTTTCCCTAATTATGTTTAACTATCTCACGACCCTAGCAATATATAAACTAGCACATAAGAAAATCACTTCACTTCTATTTCGTAATTCAAGACATCAACTTCTAACTTTACCAATTCTTGTAATTTAGTTATAATTAATAAATAAATTTATTTTTTTAAATCAGTTTACTATTTACTGTGTAACAAGAGCACATTATGGCTACCAACTTTATAACAATTTGTGAAAAGTATCTTGCGTTGTTGCTCGTTCTTCTTTTCGTGTGGCTAGTGAGTAACTTGGTGCGGGTCATAAAAATGGCCAATAATAAGCATGGTTTAGAGATATTTTATTTTGACAGGGATTTAGGGAAAAATTTAACTTGAGTTGGTAGCCCTATTTTTTAAGTAGGCAGCACTCAATGTTTGTACTACTTTACTCTATGGCACCACCGATTGATTAAAGGGGATTCCCTGAAACTCGTAATGAATGTAATTCGTCTAATTTTAGTTTACCATGTTATTGTTAATTGTACTATTTCCGTGGCTAAAGACGACATCCGCAATAGTCGTCTCTCGATTAATAATGAATGTTTTGTAATCTCGTCAATTAATAAATGTTTTGTATATTTAATGCTATAAAAATGAAAAAATCCCTAAGCTAAGGAATTTTTATATAGTTTTAGGGAATTTTAGGAATAATTCATTAACTGGGGAAAAATTAAAGACTTAAGTGGAAACACTGCTTTGTACACTTGGTAACCACAAGTAAAGCGCGCGTCGGTTCGTGAGATGAAAATACTATAAAATAATGAAAAAGTGAAGGCCGTGATTGAATTCTAACTCGTTTTAGTCGCGGCTCTCCGGTCGATGTTTGTGTAGCGATAGCGACACTAAATGGGCAGCGCAATCACAACGCCAGTTGAGTATAAATGGAATTAATAATAATTGTTTTAATTGCACTTTGGTCACGAAATACTATTTATTTGACTTCAGGAGTATCAAATCTAAATCCATTTATTCAAACTAGGCTGAGAATCAGCACAATGAACGTCAACATATTTTGATAAGACAGTCCCCCAAAACGCCCGCCCTTCACTACTCCTAGTGCTTTAGCTGGGCAGAAGTAGCTCAACAAACTCCCTAGCAGTAATAAGCATGCGTACCCAGGGGAGGGCAGCTGCCCCCCCCTGGATTTTGTACGAGTAGGTACTGTTGTCGATAAAAGTTAAGTTGCAGTCACGATAAGACTTCCTTTATAATTACATATTATCTATATTAATAATTTCGTCAAGGGGTACGGTAGACTCGATCGAAACCTTACCTGAATAATAAAACATAAAAAATATATTAATAATTTCGTCAAGGGGTACGGTAGACTCGATCGAAACCTTACCTGAATAATAAAACATAAAAAAATAAAGATTTCGAGTCGACAACATATATCCGCAAAATTCGGATTGTCGAGTATTTTGTTAAATTCTAATGGTACTGACAGACAAATGGCAGTCGCCATATTGAAACGTCACTGACACCGGATGACATGCAATGCGTTCCGAGTTACACTGTAATCGATTTGAGCGCGCTAAAAGCCGTTCCGAAAAAGCGTGAGCGCGATAACGATGTTCCGTGAATCGTCATCGATGACAAATTTCGTCAAGGGGTACGGTAGACTCGATCGAAACCTTACCTGAATAATAAAACATAAAAAAATAAACATTTCGAGTCGACAACATATATCCGCAAAATTCGGATTGTCGAGTATTTTGTTAAATTCTAATGGTGCTGACAGACAAATCGCATTCGCCATATTGAAACGTCACTGACACCAGATGACATGCAGTGCGTTCCGAGTTACACTGTAATCGATTTGAGCGCGCTAAAAGCCGTTCCGAATAAGCGTGAGCGCGATAACGATGTTCCGTGAATCATCATCGATGACGTCATGATATGCGCCATCTTGCGTTAACCGTCGCCGACCGCATGCCTTTTACTAATATCACCGTGAGCGCAGTCAACATTAACAGTTGTGCTGTTTTTGTTTTGAGTCGCATCATATCTTTAGACTAACGTGACATATTCGAAATTCTGCTTCTAGCTATCGTTCGTCACCTAACCCAAGAATAAGAAGTTTGTGAATAAGAAGAAATATGATATGAAAGTTTTGCAATATTTGTGAGCGCGTTCACGAACGTTCCGAATTGTTGACAGCCCTCAGCTGTCATAATCGTGATATCTTATTCGGAGCGGCAATTATTGATGTCAACGCTGTGAGCGATTGTGTCCTAATTCGGATCGCCATATTGGCCATTCTAGCGTGACACCATCTTCCGTCTCTTTCCGAGTCAACACTTCGCGCCATTCATTTAAACAAAATGTCTGTTTGTAATGGACACTTTGTTTATAAAATAAGAAGAACTGAGACGTATGTGACTCTGTAACACGAAAGGTCTTGCCTTAACATAACGCGAATTAATTAAAACAAGTATTGTTTTATACTCTGTGACTCTGTGTTATGGGTTTTTTCTTAATGTAGGTACATTTTTCAGTATTCATTTTGCATAGTGATTTACTTTATTTGGATTTCATATAAAAATCCAAATTATCAATACCACTGAACAAGGCTTGAAAGGTGATAAATATTTAACGAAAAATGTTGTCTATAGAAATACTGAGTACCTACTCATTTCAAAATTGCAATTGTTTTATTTGATTTCTCAATATTATTTTTAAGCCATTTTATATAAAGAACAACATATTAATTTTTTTATTTCAAAAGTAGTACTTACCTACCTACCAAAGTAAAGAAAAAGACTGAGTGCTTAAAACAGAGAGGTTTACAGGGAATAAACCATTAAAGCTATTTGTTTTATTAATATTATGTTAGTTTATTTTGAAAGCTGATAAAAAATTAAAATTATTTATGTAAAAACTTTAGCAGTTTTTATTTACTACACTTATTAAACACAATGAACGATGCTTAGCTACATGTGTATTATGATATGACTTTATGAGTCACATTTCACCCGAGCGAAGCCGGGTTTTCATCTAGTTTAGAATAAATTTTAGAAAATATACCGCGCTGCGCGGTTTTTCATGTTGTATTAAGCATTACCGACTTTTAAAAAGGAGGACGTGCTATGTTCGACTGTTTTTTTTTTAACATGGTTAACGATATTTTCGACAATTGTGAAGCAATTTAGAAAATTCGTGTTTCATTAAAAAAAAAGCTTAATATGTCCTTCTTTTTTTAAGTTGGTTAAAAATACACGAACGCAGCAGCAATATCAAACTATGTAAAACATGTGGGGGGGACGGAATTTCTGATTTCGACTAGCTTCAACTTTCTGACTAACTGACCGACTCTTTGACAATTCAAAAGTGCCTGTAAATGGTTTAATTGAAATAAATGCTTTGAGTTTGAGATTCCCCCCCCCCCCCCCCCCTGGGCCAAAAGCTGGGTACGCCCATGGTAATAAGTAAACTAAGGCAGGCTCACAGACAGAGTATGTAACCTTCTGCTTTTCGTGTGGTTAGTGACTAACCTGGTGTCAGAGTTTTAAAGCCGCCCATGGGCCTCTGACTTGGCTACACATGCCGTCAAGAAATATCTCTCAGGCACGCCGGTTTCCACACGATGTTTAGTATGTAATGAAAATGGATATTTTAATGTAAGTAGTGAAGTATTTAAAATGTATTTTAATACCCTATTGATATATAATACCCTGAGCGCTCGTATTTCAGCGCAGAAGCAAGTAGCTTGTGGTATGCGACGATATCAACAATTCATCGCAACATGAGTGCTAAGTACAGGTACATACTAATATTATAGCGAAAGAGTTTGTTTTTCTGTTTGTTTGAACGCGATAATCTCTGGAAATACCAGTCGTTTTTGAAAAATTATTTTTGCATTTGATACTCCAATTCTCGAGGAAGGTTAAAGGCTATTTTAAATCACGCTAGGACCCAGAAGCTGAGCAAAAAGAAATAAAGTCAAAAGAACGCTCATCAGGCGGGCGATGCGATACGACGCGGTGGGGTCGACGGAGTTTAAAAAATAATGTGGCTTTTATTTTAGCGTATTGTGAATCTGACGACATGCCCGAGAACTAAAGCGGGCAGAAGCTAGTATCAAAATATGATTCGAAATAGCTTTGTTCTGCATTTAAAGTACATACCACACAGTTCCTTTCATATGCAAATTTCTTTGAATTACAACCCTTCATTTGATGAAAGATTGAATCGTATTTTATTGCATTCATCAAAGAAACTACAACGATGACGTATAGGTTTGTATAGTCAGTGTATTGTCAGTTACCCAACGTACATAACATTAATAAACGGTTAGCGGTTTGCACGTGACTTTCGCTCAAAACCGGTTTTAAAGGTACATTTTATACTCTTTGCAACTTTACAGGTCCTATACTTTTATTTTACACTTTCTTCTTCATAATATTAAAAGTTATTCATTTGAGCTAATACGATAAAGAAACTATGCTAAGTATTATCGCAAGCTCGGCTAGAAGAGACAAAATAGTTAGAAGAGCAGAGAGGCTAGAAGAGATTAACGGAGCGAACAAATCCCGACTAGAAAGGAGTGTTGCGCGATAAATACACAACCAATTTATACACGCAGTAATAAAAACGAAAATTTATAAAACTAGTATAGACAGACCATGTGTAGACCACAAAACCAAACACAAATCTAAAACGCTTGCTACACGGTTGCCAACCGCGTCCCCGACAGAGGTGATCTTGGTTGGCGACCGGCAAAGTTGTTTCACCTTTTGGTCGTAAACATCATCTACACGGTTGTAAACCACCAAGGTCACCTCTGTCGGGACGCGGCTGGCGACCGTGTAGAAGGCGTTTAAAAGGGAAATCACACAACAGATGCAAATTACATGCTGAAACAGTACTGATGATCCTTTCAAATGCAGCAACTCAAGAGGACAACTTATAACATATCAGATTAATGCCCGTTTACACTAAAACTAGCATGTTCTAAGATTTCAACGCAGTCTTGCGCCAAAAGTTGAAAATTCAACAGTGTTTAGTTGTCGCCTAGTGTCAGTGTACACGGGAATCAGACAGTCAATTTCAAGTGCCTACCTGTCAGGGAAGAGCATGCCATCAGGTTGGAGCCACTTGTCCCGAGCATACAGCACGGTATCTAGCATGCTTTCGTAGAACAGGCAGTAGCCCATCCACTCCGATATGATGATGTCCACCTTCTCCACTGGAAGCTCCACTTCCTCCACCTGATAGGATATGTTATGTTGAGATACATCATCAAGCTAATGGTAAACCGTAAAATACAATATGTATGTGACAGGGAATGATTCTTAAGTCACTTCTGTTTTTTTATTAAGTAAATACTGCCACTTCAAAATAAATAATTTAAAAAATATTTTTTCTTACCTTTCCCTTAACAATCTCAATGACATCACTGAGCCTGTTAGCCTCTATGATCTTGCGAGCGTAGTCCACAATGTTGGAGCACTCGACCGCAATGACTTTAGTCGCGCCGGCCTTTGCTGCAAACATGGACAGGATGCCAGTACCGCACCCAATGTCTAGGACTGTCTGTTGAAGAGAGGAGAGTATGGTTTAATTAAATAGGTTTTTTGACTTGTACTCATAATAATTGTTTTAATATGCTTTGTTATTATTCAACTCCTAACTTTGCATTATAAATCATAGATTACAGACTATTCACTTACAGACTACACTTGTCTAGTGTTTAACTATTTTCTGACTCGTAGGACTTTCTACCAATATGAAATTCTACCAATTTTTTTCAAGGATTGATTTGAGGATTTTATTGTAGTTTTATAAGTATAAATAGAGCTATACATACATCTTTTTCAAATAACTTTATTTTTTATCAGCTATCAAACAAAAGGCTCTAACAATAGTTATAACTGGTTTTATAATGGCCTTAAGTTGGTGAGTTTTCAATTGGTAGCAGTGGTCAAGGACAAGTTCATAGTTTTATTGGTGAGACCATTAATTCTTATGTTCACAGCATGAAGGCAATTTAAAATGGCGCCAAAAATTGGGCACTGTCAGGGCATTGTGTAGTCCAAATGTTTAATAAATTAGCAAAATTACAATAACTGAATCTTGCTATTTATCAACATGCTTATATAGCGCAAATCAGTTCTGCCAATGAAAACGTAAACAATGTGTTTTAATTTTAGGTTATAAAAATTATTATCTCTAAAACATGAATTGGTAACAAAGAGATTAGGAACTTAAATTTTCTTTTCTTGAAGAATTCTCAAAGTTGAACTGATAATATGCAGCATTTTCGTGTAATAAGTGGAGTTATACTTACTTTACCCTTGAAGAGGTGCTTATTGTGGTACATAGCATTTCTGTATGTGAGTGTTCGTACTTCATCTTTCAGCATCTCCTCGTGAATACCGAAGTGTGCGTAAGAGTCGAAGTAATAATCCCTCGAGGTCATTTCTTCCGCCGTAACATTCTTATCAGGCCCTACACGACAAAAGAACAGAAAAAAACTGTAAAAAACCGGAGCACGTTTCCGTACACCCAAGCGGTCCAATAAAACAAAACATTTCTCACCATTTTCACCCGCCGGCGTCGATGCCGCAGAAGTTCCTTCTTGCGCTACATCCATGCTCTCCATTACGTTGAGTTGCAAGTAATTAACAATCAAATCAAACTATATTTTAATATAACCTGTAACTTCGCAACGCCGAATCGATCTGTCAGTAATACACTAGCGAACTTAAAAGTAATACCACTTTGGTTTGACGTTATTTTTAATAACAGCTAGTTCTTATAACTAAATTATGAGATTAGATGAACAATTATCACAAAATTTAACAATAGTTTTACGCAAAATGCTCGAAATCGCTCAATACGATACAACGAGCTTTTTTCACGAAATTGAAAGACAATTTAGAGTTGCCAGTAAATTCATCAAACTTTTTTACAGAATCATTGCTTATTGTCGCTTTTATTAAAACATGAATACTATTTGAAATATACTATATGCTATGTAAGTATAATTATTTTAACAATTTATTTTTCATAAAACAAATTAATCCCTTCCAATAAATATGTCCAACCAAATACTTTTTAACTGTGGTAACACCTAATATTTAATTGGAAACACCAAGTACACCAACGTAGAGCTGCACCATTCGATTCTTTCGAGGTAGACTATTCGATTGGGAAACCAATAAACGAGAATCGACTGTCAGATTTATAGTAAAAACCGATTTACTGTATGGTTTTGTTGATTTGATTACAAATTTTGGCAAATTCTGATTCTTTGCTGCCAGAGCATTTAATGATAATTTTCTGATTGAAGGTCGCTGATTCGTTTTCACCCCAATATGATAATTGCTTGCCCACGATATTGTAAAGGCTAAATAAAATATTATGATTAGCACTAAATAGAATACGTAGGTACGCAATTATTCTTAAAATATGGGGTCATAGTTACACACCAATATTTTAACGAATAACTTTTATTAAATGTAAGGTAAGGTCTGTGTAGGTATTTACCTTTAACTAGATCAGATAATTATTTTTATTTACTCATATGTTTCGCTTTGTGAAGTGAGTAAAGTACATTTACTACAACATTTTAATTTAATCAGTATGAAATAAAAGTAAGCCGGAGGTCGTCAGCCTTCAATCCAACTCAGTCAGTGACTTTATATCAGTGTTGAAGCACGTCCATTCGCGTAAGTTTTGGCGGGAAACAGAGTTTTGACGAAAGTGATTTACGAAAGAAATTAAATATAAGGTGAGTGAATAAATAAAAAATAATCTCGAATGTATGCCTAAGGCAACTTGGTTAAATAAAATGCGGTTTGATGCATGAAAATTGAGATGCATACAATAATATTAAATTTTTTATTTTATATTTTTTCAATGCTCAGTAGGTACGACAAGGTTGAATTGATGGAGTTTTAAATGTTAAAAACAGTGTTTTTTTTTTAAATCTAGGGTATATTAGAAAGTCTGTATTTACATTTTAAACGGTTTTCTTGGATCTCAGATGTGTGATTGCATCATTGGTCCTATATCCTATTCATGAGGATTGAGGCTCGACTTCTAATAATTAAGTAAGTAGGCAATATAAGTAGGTAGGTATAATAGGTACAACATAATTTCATTCCTATTTTGTTTTGATTACGTAAATTATAGAATGGACATACGCCTTTGTTTTTAAGTTGTCAGACCAACTGGCGCAGTGGTTGGGTCTTCACCCTAATTAGGGTCACAAGTTCAATTTATTACTAGGTATTATATATTTATAGGTACGTCAATAATGTGATTTCTGTTTTTTATGACTTCGTGATAAATTATTGTTACCTACCAATCTGTTTATTTGCCTAGTGATTAAATATCATGACATATAAATTGCCTGCTAGTTTTAAAAGTAATGAAAAAATTATTTAAATCTGAGGAAAAAATAAAAAATTATTTGTTTCGCTTGTTTGATGGCCTTCAGATAGTAGGATAATATTATTATTTAGACTATCCTGCCTAGCCGGTTGGGGAGTTGAGTAATAAAATTGCGAGGAAAATGACGCTATTTGGCACTATTTAGTGCCACACAGGACTTGCCGTGCTCGACCAATGAACTAGCCCAAAAGTCTGACAACCAGACTTACAAAGGAGTAGGTATTCTATTGTTACCCAGTAACTGGATTGAGGAGTCATATTTTATAGGCAGTCGCTCCATTTAAAATGCTGGTATTCAGCTGTATCCGGTAAACCTGGAAAGTGGAAGTCACAGCACAACATAGTTGGGAAAAGTCTAGGCAGATTAAGTCGATGATGAAGTTGAAAACACTGAGCTAGAGACTGTGGTGCTATGGGTAGTTCCGAAGTTGCAGTTCTGGAAACTTGTTACATTCTTAGAAGCTTATTAAAAAAAAAAAAAACTTTTGCATCTAGATACTTGCAATCTCACCGAAGACTCTAGCGAATATTGTTCCCATCTTGATTTCTTGATAATCTGGGTACACCGCAAAACACAGGTCTATATAGGTAACCCAAATATTTTATCACATTTCACGTGTTGATAAATATAATATCGAATGCAATGAATGTGGTATCAACGAAATTCTTTGATAAGATTTACAAATTGCCAATGCCGATTCGAGTAGATACCTATGCTGAAATCAATTCAATATGGCCATGATTTTGACAATTAAAAACACTTTATAAATCCAATATAAAATCATTTTTATATCTACATAGTTTAATATAAGTGGCATGTATGTTTTAAGCGTTTGTGTAAAATATTATTTACAGTTGTAAAAGCCAGACATGTGAGTAATGTAGCATGTATTGATAAGAGATTCATGCCAGTACCATTAATTTATTTATTTAGATAGAACGGCCGAAGCCAATTACACTATTTAAACATAATTTATTTAACCATGTAAATTGTGCTGCTAGTTTTCCTCATATAGGTAAAACTACAAAATACAATTAGGTAGGACTACGTAGACGTACAAAATAATTAAAAATGCCTTGACGATGTACCTAGATAGGTACCGAACTGCATGTAATACGGTTCTATGGAAGTTTTGTGAACTCCGACTTTTACTTGTGACTTTCTGTCGCCCTATAATAATCAAAAATGTGCAGCAATTTAATTGATTCCTTTTGTGGCATTGTAGGTCTAGAACTTTCAATATGCTAAATTAAAAGAATAGGTAGGTGGTACATCAATTCGTTTCAAACACTAACTAGGTATATTATAATATCCGACCTGGTAATTATTAGTCCCAAAACTATATTAAACTGATAGGTATTTTATTATTATTTCCTTTATTTCATATATACTTATACATATGATTTACATTTTTAAATATTTTTATAAAAATAAAAAACAAAAACATTTAAAAATATATACATTTATAATATATTAATTATTACATCTTCTTTTGGCCGAAATCGTTGGTGGTCATTATTCCGTTTTTTTTTTTCATTGATGTCCATATAGATACCTATATAGGTACTTAGTGCAGAGATATTTTTTTTTTTTTTTTTTTTTAACTTACATTCACTTTATAGTCAAACAAGTAACATAATAAAATAGTAACTAATAGAAGTCATAATCATAACAGATTTAACAGTGGGTCCTAAGTCCCGAAGTAGGCACAGCACAACCTCTATCTGGGTGACCCAAATTATATACAATTATACATGTTAATAATTTAACGTGTTCTGCTAGCGCAATAAAATTCATTAGTTCATTAGATAAATTAACAATGATTTATTAATTAATTAATTATTATAATTTTTTTTTTTTTTTTTTTTTTTTTTTTTTTTTTTTTTTTTTTTTATATCTCGGGACCATGGGGTCCCGGTCCTTTGGAAGGCGTACGAGGGGCCGAAGCCAACTCGCAGAGGCCCCTTAGACAATTTTAAATGGAATGAGGCACCAACCGGCGATTATCCCTGTATGCACTATGCAAGTGCACCCAAGGACAACCCCCGGTTGGTGCAGGACTATTGCAGAAAATGAAAACAAAAAATATTGGGCTATGGGTTTTAGTGGCTATAGTGGATTGGTTACTTAGAACTATGGAAAGACTATGGCCCCTGCCTGACCAATATTTTATATAAAAAAACACAGGTAAAATAGCAGGGGGTGACTTGCACACTCAATAATGGGCCCCTGGAAACGGTCGCTAGCACAAAGTGTCGAAGCGACAAGGGGGCAACATGTCCTGAGGTGCTTATGAGGAGTGGAGCGGTATTCCACGGCTATCAGGACAATCCCGGAAGTACGGTCAAGATCCCTACCAGCATCTTACTGGAATACTTCCTTCCTCCGAGCACGTTTGCTCTTGCGAATCTCCACTCAAGCCGGCCAATTAAGGCAAGAATGAGGTGGGAGCTCTGTTCCTCGTCTAATTATTATTATTTTTAATTTTTTTATTAGTTAAATTAACAAAAAAAATCAAAATTTTATGTTATTTATACATACAATCAGCATAAGATGCGGCTACCGAGGCCACGTTTCTCATATACATATACATTGTTGCTACAATTGAACTATAATGATAAAATATAAGATAGGAAAATAATTACAAGTGATCTTCCGATGTTAAGTAAATAAAACCAAGCTATTCATTACTAGAAGTGCTTTCCATTTAATCAGTAACGGGACACGCACATACTTACCTCATTAGCTCATTTAGCTTATCATGTCATTACTTAATTGAATAAAACTTAACTCGATCATTAACTTAACTAATTAGTTGGTAATAAAACTTATTAATTAAGTATGTAATTTGTAACGATCTAAACTAAATAAATGTAGATTGTATTTTTGTGTTCTTCTTTGCGTTTGTTATCAAATCACACGTGGGAAATACAGTGGATACGCCGGTTTGCACAGAGCATGCAACTTTAGCAGTTCTATATAAGTGGTGAGCAGAGACTGACGTGTTCGTACTTATGTACATTTGAGTAAACAGTGATCACCTCGTGCCGTGCTGTCGTGAAATTGAAATAAACCTTGTTTTAAGGTAATTTTTTATTTTTTTTATTTGTTAATAGATAAGTTTTTAGGAAATGTTGTGTGGTTTTTGTCAGAAAATTATTTGCAATAGGAGATAAATTCTTATTTGAATGTCAAATATGTTTATATTTTATTGTGGTTTCGCGAGTTCATCTTCATAATAAAATATTCTTGTTTACTACCTAAGTAACTGGTTCTGAGTTCAGACAGTGCCAATCTTATACCTACAGTAATAATAAATACATAAATTGGAATAGGTATGGTCATTGTACAGAGTAAATAAAATAAAATACTTATAATATGTTTTTCTATTTGTAATTTTTTTATATTCGGTCAATTATCGGTTTCAGTTAATAGAATTTTATTCTCTTATACATAGAACACAATATACATAAAACTGAGATACTTGAACAAATATATCGTGTTGCATCTGTGATACATATGACATGATTTACCTACGTACGTTTCTATATTTATATTCTTACAAAGTCCATGGTAGCACAATTGTAGTATCTTAGGAAACGTCAGGCATTTCCATTTATTCCTGCGTGTCGCTTACTCGATAGTAATAAATAATACTGATAATTATTTTGTAATAAACTAGATTCAATAGTATATTAAAATGTTTAAAAAATAATTAATACAGGTACCTTTATGAAACCAAACTGAATGATTCGTCATGTCATAAATTAAGATGAATTGTGTCTACACAGACTCGATGAAATGTAATGGTTTATTTTCATATTTTCGAAATCAATTCTAAATATTGCAGCTTCATAACAAAAGGATGATTGAATGGCGGCATAATAAATTATAATAAATTACCACAATAAAAATAAAAATAAAACACTTACGAGTTAGGACAGGGAAATAATAAAATTATGTTCAATCAGACGGGATTAACCCTTTCGCCAAGTGTCACATTTAAGTTGTCAAAAAAATCAGTATATGAAATTTTTATGACATTTGTATAAAATGCGCTATTTGACCCGATTCAAAGCCAAATTATTCTAATTTCGATCTCCTGCTGATAGGTACTTACTTGCTTAACTAAAAAAATGGTTATGAAGCCCTATAACGGCTGTTGCCTTTGTTGGCTCAGTGTGACGTCAAATGCCATCGCGACGGGATAGAATTCCAACAATAGACAATGTTTGTGTTATGGGACCCCAGACGTGCTCGGTTATGTAAATATAACGCTAGCCCGTGATTAAAAGGGATGATTGACTGGCAATAATATGTTGTTATGAGATGATAATTTAGCTCCCTGTATTTATTTCAAGCTATCAGCAAATGGTCAAACGAACATTGAGTTAAATGTACTAGTACATTTAACTCAATGCAAACGAAAGACATTTTATTTGATCAAATGATATAACCGTCTGGGTTTGAGTGCCATGTAAACAATAACAAGAAGAAAGGTTAACATTATTATAATAGTTACACATAGGCCTAAGGACCAAATTATAACGAACAGATGGCAAACAATCACCATGCTTGGACAAACACAATGACGATCACAAAAAGTTTGGGTGATTTACACGTACTGCCGTAGACTGTGCCATGTCAATCGACATCGGCCACAAAAGGAATTTTTTTCCTTTTCCTATGGTGCAGTGCAGGTAAACAGAAAACCAAAACAAACAATATTATTAAGTATGTTGATACTAGCCAAGGTTATGCGTAGGTGCGACTCGGAGCTCCGAGTTTATAGACTGCACGTGCATGCGTGCATAGGAAGTAAATATGTTGTCAATAAATATTCAAATCTTGGGACTATTCTCACACAGCGTGACAAGCCACGAGCATCTGTAAGTGTTTCGAGATTATTACAAAACCGCTCTGTTGTATTTTTACTTTCAGGTCTCATTTAATACAGGGGTTTATTTGTGTTTTGGTTTTGAACCTAAAAGTATCTAAGTAGTATTCAGAAAACAAAATTAACTCAAGCCCCCAATAATTAACAAGTATACCTACATATCAGAGATGTGCAAAAAATAAGTTCTTTCCCGTATTTAAAAACGATTCCTTACCTTAGTCGCATTTCAGCGACCTTGTCAAAAGTTACGGTAAATTAGACGAATTTTTAATAGATTCAGGCCGAGATTACAATACGAATGTTCTTATAGATATGGGAATTGCCTTTCTGGCCTAACTAGTTTCCATCTGGAATTCCGGACCAAAAGGCCCGAGAAGAAATGAAAGAAATACAAATACTTAAGAGGCCGACGTACTACGGCACGAAATGCAAACTCGAGACGTGAGCAAAATGCGTTTGGAATATTGCTATCTCTGTTCGACAAAAGAAGGCGGGGCCACAGATTACGGGCGCGCTTCGCAGTGTGTGTGAGCGGATAATACTAGATGTAGGTACTGCCATTCATTCACGAGTCGACAGCATAAATATTTATTATGAGTAATAATTAGGTATGTTCATTATTTGCTTTATTTTTGTTGACTAATTTGGGGAATCGCTAGTGAATGTACAGACTAGTAATGCGTTTTTTGGAAATTTCTTTACCATGCCGCCGATGTCTCAATATTTTAGGATATCTCGACTAATCTCAAGATAGAAGGCCTTGTAGAGAAAACCTAGCTAGTAGATACGTCATAAAAATAAGGTAGGTACCAACAGTTCGCGTCAAATAACTTTTCCGCTCTGAAGTAGACTCTATATGACTGCGGAGTAGTCAATCTGTCTTATAAAACAGTAGCGCGCATGCCAGTAGGTACGCATGCGCAACCTAACTTCAGAGCGGCAAAGTTATTTGACGCGAAGTGTACCTATACGACGATACGAGTACTTACATCGTTATCAAGCATGGACTTGTGGGTAAATCGGCGGACCGACGGACGACGTAGAGTAGTCATACGCACGTCGCGTAAATATAAATTATTGGGATATCTATTATTATTGTCATTATTTATTTTAAGTCTGTTTGTGTTTATTTATTTCCTTTTGAGTGGTCTCCACTTCTTATTGGTGGTCTCGCACTGGATTTTAAACTCTCGGTGTTGATCCGAGCGTTGAGAATCCAACGCGCTGGGACACTCTCGTCCTAGCGCGTTGAAAAAACACGCGTTGAAAATCCAGTGTGCGAAAAACAAAACCCGCGGAAAATAACAGCCCGTGCGGTGCGAACCTGGGCGAACTCGACATTATTTTGCGACGGCACAAGCAGCTCTGCATAATTTTTTACCGACATGTGCGTAAGTGCAAGCGACACGTGGTGGCGGTATATTTTCATCATCCGAACATACTAATGTCGCACCGCTGCTGCACCGACAAATAAAAATCTGCGTTCGCAGTTCATTTGCCAAACATCTAAACAAACACGAGTTTTTGGAAAAATGACTGTAATGGACTACACGTCATAAGGTTCAGTTTGCGCTACAACTTCATATTTTTTTTATGACTTTTTCAACATTACTAGTCAGTCTAAAATCAACTTTATTTACACTAGCATAAAGTTCATATTTGTCTAAGTGGAAAACTTGTGTTTGTTTACATGTTTGGCAAATACATTGCGAACTCAATTTAGAGCGAGCAGTGTTCTCAATAGTGTCCTTGAGACAATAATTACGCCCGCTCGGTCACATAAGTAAAGAAAAGGAACAGTGACATGACAAAACTTCGTACAACCGCGTTATGATAGGTAGGTACAATACTACAACTTGGTGGTGGCTATGGCTTCGTCGCGTACGGAGAGCAACTAGCTTATACCGTCTCGGCCAATACTCACCACGCTACGGCTCATATTACATTGGCGCAAAACGGAATGGAAGCGAGTTTTTGGCACGAAATTAGGTCAAAGCATAATGAACTTTATGTCAATTGTGTAACTTACAAACTACAAAATACTCGCTGAGGCCATAGCTGAGGCTCTTTAGACACATAAGTAGGTACCTATCGAATAATATTAGTAACTAGCTGCCCGCCCTGGCTTCGCATGGGTATGCACTCATCTACGGTTCACCTACCTACCCTAACTACACCTACCTACATATATACCTACCTACCTACCTACCTATCCTACCTACCTTCCTACTTACCTACCTACCTACTTACCTACATACATACGTACCTACCTACCTTACCTACATACCCACTTTACCAAGATACATACCTACCTACTTGCATACCTACCTACTTGCATACCTACCTACCTACCTACCCTACCTTCACCAACCTATCCTAAGAACCATCTCCTTACTATAGCAAACACAACAAAAAAGAATTAGCGAAATTGGTCCAGCCGTTCACGCGTGATACTGAGACCAAAGAAATAGGGATTCTTTTTTATATAATATATATAGATCAAACAAAGACTTTTTCGTTTTTGGGTGGTAGGCTCGTTGGAAACAGACAAAAATTAAAAAAAAAACTTTTTCCCCTAGAGGATGATATGCTATTTTATTAACCGACTTCCAAAAGGAGGAGGTTCTCAATTCGTCTGTATGTTTTTTTTTTTTTTTTTTTGTATGTTTGTTACGCGATTTCTCCGTCAATTGTGAACCGATTTTAAAAATTGTTTTTTTGTTTGAAAGGGTATGCTTCCGAGGTGGTCCCATATAAATTGTATTAACTTTACTTGGATAGTTTTTGAGTTAGCTTCAATACGTATTTTTTTCCCACTTAGTTTTAGGTACCACAACTAAAAAGTGCAAAATAAAAACTTTTTATAAAAAAAGTACAACCGACTTCCAAAAAAGACACTACAAAGTCAAAAATAACTTTAATTTCGGAAGTCGGTGGCAAAAAACGAAAGTTCAAAACCAAATACACCGACTTCCGAAATTAAAGTTATTTTTGACTTTGTAGTGTCTTTTTTGGAAGTCGGTTGTACTTTTTTTATAAAAAGTTTTTTCTCCGCTCTGGTACGCTACAATGACGGATTTTTTGAGTTTTTATAAGTTTTTATTTCTTCCTTTTTAGTGGGTCGGTTTGTAATTTGTCTAAGTTACAATAGCCTAATGTCAACTGCTCATCACCTTTTACAAAATATTGCTTTTCCCGATGCAGGGACGTTCATTGTTGAGGAGTTCTCCTGGTACTTCACCACTAGCTCCACTTCACCCTATGTATTGTGACGGGCATAAATTGCTTGGCAAAGTAATCTTCTCTAATCGCAACCCGTGAAATACGTATTATTGATAAGTTCCGGTGGCAATCTGTGGTCTTCATCATCACTTCCACTTCACTAAATGGTGCTTTCCAAGATCAAATTCAAGAGTAACTATAAAAAATACCTAAATCCCTCGACTTCTCCAGGAGTCCATCATCCAATCCTGACTTGATGACAATGGGACCACCTGTGAAGTATACCCTTTCTGACAAAATTTTTTTTTTTTAAGTCGGTCCAGCCGTCTTCGAGTATTCCGGGAACAAACATTAAAAAAAAAATCGGACGAACTGAGAACCTCTTCCTTTTTTGAAGTCGGTTAAAAATAGGTCAAGTCAAGAGGAGTGTCAAAAATATTACATACAATACAATTTAGCAAACAAATTAGTACGCGCGTACAGGTACAGCACACTGTAAAGTACCTAATCGTCTAAAGTTGACAAAAAATACTATGAACGAACTCCAACCAAGCACGTTGCGTTAGTGTGCCTTGTGCCTGTCGGAGCGATAAACACCTACAGGGAGCACACACACATTGACAATTATTGCTTGACGCGATAGCACTACTAGCTATCTGAAATTATGAGAAATTTGGATGTGTTCCGTAATACCAAAAATGTTGAATGAAAACTTAATGTTTTTCCAATTTTTTTTCTATAATTTGTAACTTGATAATATAAGCTATGCTTGTGATGAAACAATATTACAAATATTGTTGTTTATAATAAAGAAAAAACAATATGAAAACAAGTCATTTACGCTGTAAAAATGTACGAAATGCAATTCGCTTAAACTTCATGTAGAGGTAGGTTTTTGAAAAAAAAAAGAATTGGAAGCCTAGATAATTATTGTCTCAATCCGAATATCAAATTTATTTGGTGGAAATATGCTCGAATTGGAAATGATTTAGGTATTACGTTTGTATGGACAATTCAACGGTCGCCGCGTTCTTAAATGAAATGCCTACGTGTGAAAAACCTATGGTCGCCTAGGTAGGTTTTAGTGTTTGACTGTCAATTAGACAATTACCATTTAAATTAAAACCCTGGGAAAAGGCCTACAACTTACGATCACGCATTGTTACGTCAATTAGCTAATGTTATTAAGCGCCATTAATTTCACTAATGATGTCCAAATTTTTACATACCTAGGTATTACCTATGTCCATATTATTTCATCATCTGATAGGTAGGTCAAATCAGTTTACGCAAAATATTTTCGTCTAGATCGAAGTCGGTAGGTACTAGGTACCTATTATTTATATTGTGTTACTAATAAATTATTATAATTAGGTAGCTTATATGCAATAGAAAACCCAAAAGTTCATACCCATAAAATAGTAACGAAGTCAAAACTGTACCTACAATGAATATTTATGAAAAAAGTTACTCCTACTAGGTTTGGGAAGTGTGGGAAATGTGGGAACGAGTCTGATAGCGAAAATATATTTTTAGATATTTTGTCCGTTTGTCATGTCTATCAACCCGCACTGGGCCCGCGTGATAGATTACAGCCCACTCCCTCTCACAGAGAGGAGGCCTGTGTCCCAGCAGTGGGAACATTAATAGGCTGATGATGATGATGATGTCCGTTTGTCTGGATGTTTGTCCCGGATTGGCACAAAAACGGCTGAAAGAATGTGGATGAAAGGCACACAGACATTTCATAATCTACATAGTTATAATATGGTACTTTTTATCCTGGTAGTACGTTCCCGTGGGATATTTTCCGACATCCGGTTAAAGCCTCGGGCAAAACCTAGATATAATTTTATTTTATTCTCTTTGCAAGTGGCTTTTTATTTTAATATTAATATACATTTACAGTGGGCTGATACTTCTATGTTAATTTTATTTTGTAGTAGAATTAGAAGCCCGCAAACTGTTGAGCTTTTAATAAGCTAAACTGAAGTAGGTAGCATTAGTCCTCTTCATCTCGATGATCTTCTTGTAACTTGATATCGAAATCCAAGAACCAAAAATAAACTCTATATTAATTCCGTAAATTCCGAAATAATATTTTATTATTTATATTTTCTAAAATATGACATCTTACCAATTTTGTTTACGTATCACCTCACGCGACATGATTATGTCTCACGAGGCCGATACCACTAACCAATGTGCTGCTATCTTCGCAAAGTTATCGTCCGCATAATTATCGAACTAATTTTTATCGTAATTGTTACGCACTTAGGTACTATCGATCTTTTATACTAATCACTTGGCAACAATGAAAAATAAAAATACCTATTTAGAAAATGTGTCATACTTATTATCTTTAGGTTTTATTTGTTTAAACAAGACGATTTATTTTCGTTTAATAATGCGTAACTACCAGTTATTGTTTATAAGGAAGATTGTCTGAGGTTTTGTGTTACTTAGCTACTTTTGAGTCGCACTTGTTATTGACGTTATGTTTTATTAAAAATAGAGAAACTCGTGAGTAGTATTGTGTACTTTCCTACCTTTACACATTCTGCCCTGTGATACCTCTAATCGTGCGTGACTTGAACATTAAAGCAGGTAATCATACTATAAATATATTGTTATACTAGCTTCTGCCCGCGGCTTCGCCCGCGTGGATGTCGGAAATTATCCCACAGGAACGTGTAACATGTCCTAAATCAGCGGGGTAATTGCGTAGCACTTACAATAGCAATGGGTTTCATTTTGACAGTTTAACAATTAATTGCGTTATTTACGTTATTTCTCGAACATAATTATTAAGCAATAGCTTCTACTTGGCGCTCTGGCGCGTCATCCCCTGGCTGGCCCGCCCCTCCACCCTCGTTCTGTGCGCCGTCGACTCAATATCGCAGGTCATTCTTATCGTTCTAACTTTTAAACTATTTGTCCAAATTACTTAGTGTAAAAGACAAACTTTATCTACATTAAATACCAAAAGCGATGAAGGTATATACTTTGATAAGAATTAACTAAATACTCTAAAATATGCAATGTAAAAAAGTATTCAATTTAACTGTATTTATTGCTCACTATTTTGGTTATAAAGGCTTTTATTTAGAACTCTTTAAGACAAACAATCCCACAATACATTTTCTTCATGTAACTCTAACGGTTTAGGCAGCGCACGCAGCATACGGTGGAGGTCTGC
Organism: Conistra vaccinii; assembly: GCA_948150665.1. Classification (NCBI taxonomy): domain Eukaryota; kingdom Metazoa; phylum Arthropoda; class Insecta; order Lepidoptera; family Noctuidae; genus Conistra; species Conistra vaccinii. Next base: position 3,247,505 of record OX411326.1, on the reverse strand, counting down.
CCGGCTTGGGTGGACCACCGCCGTGTCCTCGTGGAGGCGATCGGCGGCGGTGACCTCTCGCGTACGGCCCTGGTTCAGGCCATGGTGCGGAGCGAGAGGGCATGGCAAGCCGTCACCTCCTTCTGCAAAGCAGTAATGCTCGCGAAGGAGAAGGTGGAGCGCGCGAGGGAGTGGCAAAGGCCGCGCCCTTCCAGCCCTAGCCGCCGCCGCCGTAGGAGACGTCCCGGGCGTCGGGAATTGATAGCCGATTTCCGGCCACCGTAGGCGCGGGCCTGCGGACGGAGAGCAACGGGCAGCTCGCCGTCCGATAAGGACCAGGCTCGGGTCGACGGCGCATCGTGTTCCACGCGCGCCTCAAAGAGATATCAAGGATCGAAGGAACACGTGTGGCTTTTAGTCAGTAAGAGTCTGACACGCCCTTCCGCTCCGCCCAGAGCGGGAGAAGTCATTGGATGATTAACCGCCCAAAAAAAAAAAGGCAGCGCACGCAAAGATAGATCTCAGAGGGCAGGAATTTTTCCGACTTACTTGGTACTTATCGTTATATTATGGCCAAATCACATAAAATCTTTATAAATTGTAGCCTATGTGTTATTCTAATGTATAAGCTACATTATTGTAAAGTTTCATCAAAATCCGTTCAGTAGTTTTTGTGTGAAAGAGTAACAAACATCCATCCATCCATCCATCCATCCATCCATCCTCACAAACTTTCGCATTTATAATATTAGTAGGATTAATGTAGGCCAGTGTTTTTCAACCTTTTTCATGACTTGACCCCATTAGTATGAAAAAAATTTTTCGCGACCTCGACCATTCGAGAACGATTTGAACTCAGTCGAGATTCCCGCTGAGTCGAAGTTTCTGCAGCACGAAACCTAGCCTGATGTTCCCGAGTTGCAGAGAGCCTTGCCTCACGACCTTCCTCAGATTCCTGTGATCGAATTAATCTCATCCTTTTAGCATTTCTGCTACATTGGGAGAGGTTGGATCTTCTTCGAGGCATTCCTACAATAAAATAGTACTTACTACTTAACACACAGTTATTTAGTAAACACGTACTATATAAATACTTACAGATTATTATACAGTCTAAAATTGTCACAGTTTAAGTAATAAGTGTTAAGACGTGTAAACCAAACGTACTAACTTTATAAAACAAAAGAATTGCTAGAAAAATTAATTACTAACCTGAGCTAATAAACTTATACTTAATAAAGAAAATCAAGAAAAGAAATGCCTAACCTATACCAAATACTTATAATATTTATATACAAACCCTAAATAAAAATTAAGATAAGTATACCGAAAATCAAGGAAAGAAATGCCTAACCTATAACAAATGTTCGATGTGATTCTTTAAATTGACATAACTTTTTTATTTATGAACCGATTGACATAAAATAAACACTAAATGTTAAGTGAAGCTTACTACAATATATTAGTGAAAACCGCATCTAAATCGAATAAGCCGTTTCTGATATTAGCGTGCACAAACACACAGACAAACAGACAAACCGACAAACAGACAAACAGACAAACAGACAAAAAAAAATTTAATTACAATCTCGGGTTCAGCATCGATATAATAACAACCCCTGCTATTTTTTTTTCATATATTTCCATTGTACAGACACCACTTTTCTACAATTTTATTATATGTATAGATATTGTAAAGAACATAAATGTGTGTGTGAATAAAAGTACGTATAAAATATAAAATGTCCTTGTCTCGATACAAATAATTAAGCATACCAAGTCCTACTCAGCCTTTTTGTGCATTTAAAATACCTCACATTACACAGTAATAAATCAATAACAAGCACGTCATTTATTTTTAACCGACTTCCAAAAGGAGGAGGTTCTCAATTCGTCTGTATGTTTTTTTTTTTTTTTTGTTGTTTGTTACGCGATTTCTCCGTCAATTGTGGACCGATTTAAAAAATTGTTTTTTTGTTTGAAAGGGTATGCTCCCGAAGTGGTCCCATATTAATTTGATTAACTTTACTTGGATAGTTTTTGAGTTAGCTTCAATAATACGTATTTTTCCCACTTAGTTTATATGGATGATAAAATGATAACTTCCAATCACTGTTATTTACATAGCAGGTTAGTGGTATTCGAATTTGTATGGGGTAGGTACCACAACTAAAAAGTGCAAAATAAAAACTTTTTGCAAAAAAAGAACAACCGACTTCCAAAAAGACACTACAAAGTCAAAAAAAAACTTTTTACAAAAAAAGAACAACCGACTTCCAAAAAAGACACTACAAAGTCAAAAATAACTTTAATTTCGGAAGTCGGTGTATTTGGTTTTGAACTTTCGGTTTTTGCCACCGACTTCCGAAATTAAAGTTATTTTTGACTTTGTAGTGTCTTTTTTGGAAGTCGGTTGTTCTTTTTTTGTAAAAAGTTTTTATTTTGCACTTTTTAGTTGTGGTACCTACCCCATACAAATTCGAATACCACTAACCTGCTAAAATAACAGTGATTGGAAGTTATCATTATATCATCCATATAAACTAAGTGGGAAAAATACGTATTATTGAAGCTAACTCAAAAACTATCCAAGTAAAGTTAATAAAATTAATATGGGACCACCTCAGGAGCATACCCTTTGGGCACGCCACAATTACGGCGATAAGTCCCCTCTTTGAGGAGTGGCTTGAGAGGCGCCACGGCGTCCTCACCTTCCGCCTGACGCAGGTCCTCACCGGACACGGTTGTTTCGGGAGGTACCTGTTTCGCATAAGGCGGGAGGAAACGCCCGGGTGTCACCATTGTGTGGATCGTCCGGAGGACACGGTGGAGCATACGGTGGAGGTTTGCCCGGCTTGGGTGGACCACCGCCGTGTCCTCGTGGAGGCGATCGGCGGCAGTGACCTCTCGCGTCCGGCCCTGGTCCAGGCCATGGTGCGGAGCGAGAGGGCATGGCAAGCCGTCACCTCCTTCTGCGAAGCAGTAATGCTCGCGAAGGAGGAGGCGGAGCGCGAGAGGGAGTGGCAGAGGCCGCGCCCTACCAGCCCTAGCCGCCGCCGCCGTAGGAGACTTCCCGGGCGTCGGGAATTGATAGCCGATTTCCGGCCACCGTAGGCGCGGGCCTGCGGACGGAGAGCAGAGGGCAGCTCGCCGTCCGATAAGGACCAGGCCCGGGTCGACGGCGCGTCGTGTTCCACGCGCGCCTCAAAGAGATGTCAGCAAAACTGACGGGGTCCGTTAGGGCCGATGCCTGCCGGGGTTGCGGGTAGTCCCAAGGGGAAACCGTGGCCCCTGGCATGGCAAGGGAAGGAACACGGGTGGGTTTTAGTCAGTAAAAGTCTGACACGCCCTTCCGCTCCGCCCAGAGCGGGAGAAGTCATTGGATGATTTCCCACACAAAAAAAAAAAAAAAAAAAGGAGCATACCCTTTCAAACAAAAAAACAATTTTCGAAATCGGTCCATAATTGACTGAGAAATCGCGTAACAAACATACAAAAAAAAAAAAAAAAAAACATACAGACGAATTGAGAACCTCCTCCTTTTGGAAGTCGGTTAATAACTTTAATTTCGGAAGTCGGTGGCAAAAAACTAAAGTTCAAAACCAAATACACCGACTTCCGAAATTAAAGTTATTTTTGACTTTGTAGTGTCTTTTTGGAAGTCGGTTGTTCTTTTTTTGCAAAAAGTTTTTTCTTACTTAAGTATTCAGAAATGTCATGTGATAAATGAACATCCGAAAAATAATCAACTCGCGAGTTTCGTGTTTCAAATTCGAAGAAGCGCAGTGCGCAGTGGGTGTCGTAAATCAGGCAATTACATTACAACAAAAAAAGTACATGGAAGTAACGAAATAAAAATTCGGAGAAAGTTTGTTTTCTGCCTGCTTGCATACTGTATCTACTGCGAGTGTCAGGTTGTATATGTGGTATAACCCGTTTCGAATTATGTGGTGCGATGCACCGTGCGATATAATTATAATGCTGCGTATATCTCGATGCAGTCAGTCGCACACGAAAAGCATACAAAACCACAAAACAAAGAAAATCCTCGTTTAAAAACAAAATAACATGTAGTATACTGACGTATTATTTGATACTAAATGCAGGATGCAAGCGAGATAAAAACAAAAATAAGCTAATTTAGGCTAAGATCTCACGGTGCGGTTTTCAACCGCGCCCGGCCGCTGTGGTGGGGCCGTGGGGGCGATGCGGTCCGGCCACCGCGGCGGGCGCGGGTGAAAACCGTTCCTTGAGTTCTTCGGCGGTTTACATACGGCACTGCGCACCGCCGCGGCAGGCGGTGAAGCGGATCTCATGTCGCATTGGCCTCTAATAAATCCGTTGACGCCTAAAAGCCAACTCCCACGGTGCGCCATATCGCGGACGCGCACCAGCCCGCACGAGGACGCACCGCCACGCACGCGTTCAACGCGCGTCTGCGCTACCACGCACGCTAGGTTTCCCACGGTGCGTCGTGCGCGTGCGTCCGCGATATGGCGCACCGTGGGAGGGCGGCTTTACACACGTAAAGCGCCCGACCACGCGGTCGAGCCGTGCTAATCCCTTTGCCGCCACCACCCTCCGCGGCGGAGCGCGGTGCCGTGTGTAAACCAAACCGCCTTAGCCTACGCTATTCATGGATCGCAAAAGCGTTAAATTGTGCTTGTGCAGTGTCATTGCACTTTGGCATGAGGGCAATGAATGTTCCAATTTTGTGAACTGACTTTCGCGTTTGTTTTCAAGGGTAGCGACCGCGATCTTCTGCTTCACTAAAACACTCTTTGTTTATTAAAACAGTAACAATTCATGGGCATTGTTTGACATTTGTTCAACACTAGGTATGTAGAAGTACTTAGGTACGTATAGGTTGGCATAGAAGCACTTGAAGTTTATTTCACTGGACGTCCCACGCAAATTGTAACACATAATTGCGGGAAACGACTAATGGGTTAATGGGACGAACTGCTGGTGCGAAACAACCTGGCACTAAACGCCACACTACTTTGGTCTAAGTACCTAGATACATGTACACAGTGCCGGATCTCCCCTGGGCACTGTATAAAATGCCGCCCCATTATCGAAATTTTGCATAAAATGGACATGGAATGGATTAACACTTTTTATTCAAAATAGAATTAATAACTCTAATATTAATCTTTTTTTAAAGTTTTTTTTTTAATTACCTATTATTGTTCGGAAGATAAAAAAAGCATTTTCGATACTTAACGCGAAGAATTTTTTTCTTTCTCAGGAATCTTACATGACGACGAGTTTTTCATATCACGAAAAGAGTATTAATTGCTATGTTATAACTAGCCAAGTCACACTTCCTATCTTTTCTAGTAACGATTCTTATCCCTAGTTGTAATATTAATCGAAATAAACGATAAGTATGACTGTATAAAGAAATATACTTTGATTTGATTGCGCAACAAGCAAGGACAACCGCTTGCTTAGTTAGTTTTAAATGCAACGATGCAACAGCTGGGCGTTTTGTTTTGTGGTATCGTTAGTCCGAAGCGCAAGTAGTCGAAATTCAATGACCGGTTGCGATTGCGATTGATTTTGAATGATATAACATAACATTCCTCCTGTTTCCCGAAGGGTTAGGCACAGGTTTAACTATAGTACACCCACATTTCGCCAGCTAATCCAATGGTGGCGAGTGTATTTGAATTTGGTGATTTTGAATGGTATGGGATTATCGGATGCAACGCGATATACCTAACTATGTAGCTTCATCATTCTGACTAATTGACCCACTCTTTGACAATTCAAAAGTGCCTGTAAACGGTTAGGTAATTGAAATAAATGCTTTGAGTTTGCAAGTAGGTTTACGGACGAGATCTTTCAGTTATCTTGTAAAATTAGTTTCGTAATCAAAATATCTAGAAATGTATCAACAATGATAGGTAGGTACTAGCATTTGTTGGCCAACTGTTTCAACAGGTTTACGCTTACCAACAGACATGGTTCTTCGTGGATCTTAGATATCATATTTAAAACTTGTTTCGTTACATTGCAAAACAATGAAATGAAATGAAATTGTTTATTCTGTAAATAGGATATCGGAATCACTTTTACACGTCATATTTAAAAAAAAAAAAAAAATAAGCTAGATGAGGTCGGCGTTTCCTAACTGACTACTCTGAGAAGAAAGGCCGAAACAAACTCAGAGGTCACGGTCTCTTTTAAAGTCCAGACATAATCTTGGTCAAGCCATACGTATATCGTATAATGTAATGTCATAATGTCATATTTCATAACAATGTCATAATTAAATCACTATAATATGTCAATCATCATTCAATAGTGTCAGTACCTAATTACCATCTCAAACAGTAGGTACGATAAAAAACATTAATGTATGACTCATTTAATGTAGTATTGTTTTTTATTTAACTCATTCCGACGTAACGCCCTTGAAAACACACTTTTCTCTTGGTTTACTTTAATTTAACATTTGCACGGGACGAGAGATATATGCCTTGATAGTTATAAAGTGATATTTACAGTCATGTTTAATTATTTACCGAGACAACATACGATTAGAAATAAAATTAAACGCAGCAAAAAGATTACTGTATTTGAATACTCAAGGATTTCGCCCAAATTCCATGAAACAGCCTTCATCGCATTGAAACTTGTTGACAAATCTTAAGAAAAATTAAACAATGACTTATGAATACCCGAGATAGATATAATTTAAGCACGTCATGAACACGAGTTTACACCAGTTTGTTACCGTGACAGATAATAAGTACATTTTATGTAGCAATGGTCTAACAACAGTAAATGACATTTCACTGATCGGCGGGCGATAACAATTTACTATCGTCGGCTTATCTTTAGTGCACATTGTAAGTGTCAATTAGGAGGTTATAGGATATCTTCACGCATTTTACCTTATCTCGAATAAAGTTCTAAACAGCAATCAGAGGTTAGTTAAAACCATGCGACAATAATCGCTAATGTAGTGAGTTTAAATGACGTTGTACTTGTAACTTGTAAGTCCATCGTGACCGTAACCCGCGATAAACCGCTCTTCCTACAGCTGACACTGCGCTGTACAATGTCTCATGAACTCATGAGGCAAAGGCAATTCATAGTCTATCGTTTACACTCCATTTGTAATTTTTTATCTGTTCTGTGGTAATTTGTATACAAAGCGTTCATCGAAATACATAATCCATCTGGCGTATAAATTCCTACGACCAGAGTCTGTCCCTGCATAGTTGCAGTGAGTAATAAATCGTGGTTATCTTAGACTGTCTTAGAGTAAATAACGCCGAAAAAGGCAATATGAATGTATCTATCTAATCCACACAGCTTTGATTAATACCTAAAGAGATTACCAATGGTAATATTGCGTTATTATTCTAAGGGTAATATACTAGTGATAGCCAAACTCCTCAGCACGCACGCTCTTTTAGCACGAACCTTTTAGTAAGATTGACTAGCTCGAATGTCGAGGCATGAGAAGGGGGGGGGCTCGAGAAAAAAGAGTTTTCACGTTTTCAGTATGTCATGATGATCTAGTTGACCACTATATTGTCAAGATTGACCAGCTGAATTATACTAACTTGAAGATGATGACGATATATTATGTTGAGTCATTCTCTTCTTCCCAGGTTTCACAAAATGTTTTCAGCATTTTAAGTGAAGGAGATTCTCTTTTCAGTTTTTATGTGTTGTATACAAGGTGATGTCAATATACGCTGGTTTGTCGTATCTTACGTCGTAGTATAGTAACGGGGTTTAAAAAAAAACATGTTCCGTGTGTCTATCTTTACTTCAATCTTCAACTACTCAATAACTGATAAGGCCGATTTACATAGTTTTTGTAGGTAGCATTAATGTAACGACTAACGTAACGAGGCATATCAATATGTAGATAAATGGTTTTTTAATTATTGTTTTTTCATGACAGACAGTCAAGGTCATGTATTGTATATTATATCGGAAAAAAATTACACATTTTCGTAGATATCAAATTACATAATGTAAATAGGAAAGTAGGCTGGTATTGTTTACCTTGTAGGTTAGGTAGGTGCATTATTTTTTATGAATAATATTGGCTTGCTATTTATTTTATAAGCAACAGGTATTTTGCCTTTCGAAACGAACAAAGCTAAAGAACATCTGGATAACGCTTCAACAGTTGGGATTTTAAATACTTAAGTACCTACTTATTTTTCCCTTTTATTTATAAACATTGCTTAAGGTTAAGAAACGTTTAACCTTTCATTATTTATAAATTACTTATGTCTAGATAGAGTGTCGCGCTGCAAAAGAACTAAAACAAACAGGCCAGCTTTTTTATGCTGGGGTGCGTGACAGCATTGTGTTTTTCTAGTGTGCGTGCATTTACTATTTGGCGCCCAACAGTTGGACGCTATTTATTTCAATAAGTTCCTGTCTATCTATACTCCATTTGAAATAAGATTAGACATTTAAACAAATCTTTTTTACAGTCCGTTCAACCGATTCTGACTTCTATACCGAAGGCAGAAGGATGGCATTAAAAGCAAAAAAGTGGTTACAATACCAACTGGTTACTACAGCTGCCATTTGTCATGCCACTAACGCAATAGAAGTCAAAATCGGTTGAATGGACTGTAAAAAAGGTTTAGTTAAATGTCTAATCTTATTTCAAATGGAGTATAGATAGACAGGAACTTATTGAAAAAATGGAATTATAGACATATTTATTTCTTTGGTTTAAACGTCAAAAATGTTTGGTCAAACAGTCGCTAATCATTACTAAACTTTCAGCAACGTTTACTTAAAGATAAACTCCTTTATAAATAGCACATCTGACGTGCTACATTAACGACTTAACACCATTTACTATTATTGCTCTTAAATAGCACTCAAAAAGCAGGTAGGTATGACAATCTTTCCAGAGACGTGTTCCGTGTTTAACATATCAAATATATGTTCTTACAACAATTAGTCATAAATACTTAGACGAATCCGTTAGGTAAATGAAACATGAAAATCGTGATAACGTGACTTCTCATTTAGACCATGATTTGTTACCTTGGTTGTTTAGCAAAGAATGAGATGAACGGATATTTATGCACACATCGTAGCAGTGACCTTAGGTTGGCATCGCCTATACATCGCCAAAACTATCGCACTTGTAACTCCAAATACCGGTAAACGAGCTGCAAAAATAAATAATCACCACATTTACCTCGTGTGGCTATCGTTTCGGTGATACCTAAATTACCTAATAAGCAGCCTTCATTTGCCACAGTTTCTATATTTACGCAAAACAAAGGCTAAGTTGTAACTTAGATCAAATGTCCCGATGTCCACTTATCGAGCCAGACAAATGCGTCACAGCACTCGTACCTACTATACTCGTCCCGACCTTAATTTATCACTCAATAAAGGGGTGTTGCTATTGTCCCATGACCTCCATGAGTCAGTATTAGCCTTTCCCATCCCCAAAACAAAGAGCAATAGTGAGCAAAAAAATGGGTAAAGAATATCGATATGAAAATTAAAAGAAATACGGACAAATAAGCTAAAAAAAAAGGAAATACCAAACTTTGCCAGCAATATCAGCATTAAAACTGATTGTCACATTGTCCATATTCAGTCTAAATTTTGTTCGCTCTTTGTTTCAAAACATAAATGTTAGGTATTTCGCAGGATAACATAATTGAGTCATACTCATACGCCCATAACTACAGCTGTTATACGCAATATTATGTACCAGTCTAATAGAAATCATTAACTGTACGATAATAATAAAGTGCATAGGTATTTACAAGGAAAAATTCATTAAGCGCCACTTTTGTCGACATTTTTTGATATTTTAAAATCATGGTTTTGTGCCTTCCGACCAAATTAACACCAAGACACGATCAATCAGAATCTGAATCGTTTTAAAACATATTGCTAATCCATTGCTGCATAAGTTCGAAAAAATATCTGGTCAACAACGTAAATAACGCAATGAATGTTGTTGAACTGTCAAAATGAAACAGGTATGTCGTAATCGTTTACGAAAATTTGTTACGTAATTAGATAGCTGAGTTATGCAAACTACCAACCCAATTTACATCGCTATGCACGCTTAAAAAGATTCAACCAACCGAATAACAGTTTATCATTTTCGCATTATAATTTCGCCGTGTTTTGTCCAACCGAAAACTAATCAAGTCCGAGGGCGATAAGAACGCTATGTTGTACAAAACAAAATGTTAATAATCTTTATCATTACGTACTTGTTTCCGAAATTCAGACAGACTTTTTGGCATTTTTTTTTTGGGTGTGAAATCATCAAATGACTTCTCGCGCTCTGGGCAGATCGGAAAGGCGTGTCAGACTCTTACTGACTAAAACCCACACGTGTTCCTTCCCTTGCCTTGCCAGGGGCCACGGTTTCCCCTTGGGACTACCCGCAACCCCGGTAGGCATCGGCCCTAGCGGACCCCGTGAGTTTTGCCGACATCTCTTTGAGGCGCGCGTGGAACATGACGCGCCGTCGACCTGGGCCGTCCTTATCGGACGGCGAGCAGACTTTATGGCTTAACATGTAATGTAGATTCTGTAATTTACAAGTGTCAATAAAATCCTAATCTTCATGGTATTAAAATATCATAATTACTAGCAATAAAAACTTTACCAGCATAGGTACATATTTCTATTATAACATCATCTGTCACAGTTTAGATTTCCGTGTCATCAAGTTAGTTCTGCTTTATTTTTCATTGATCATGACTCTGATAAATGTAAATTATAAATGACAGATCAAAAACAGGAGCACTTTCTCGGTTTATCACATTTGTTGCTTTAAAGTTTTATAACATTTATAGTAAGGAGAGTACATAAATACATAGTAAAGTAACTCTTATCACCGAGTAGAATCCAGTCCGCATAGATAAAGTTCTTACATTTATAAACAATAAGGAAAATGCGTGAGTGGTGGTAGGTACCACTACACACGTTCAAAGTACACAAGATCATCCAGTTCCTAGTCGATTATTAATTAATAAAGTCTAGATCTAATTAATGCTATCGAAACATCAATAATGCAGATATGCGATAGTTTACCTATGTAGGTACTAAACGAGGATTAAAGACTATTAAAGAGGCCGTACAAAAGACATTTATTTATAATTAAATTTCTTTTATCTACCATCATCTTTGAAATGACTTTCAATTACGAAACCAATGGCTCTATGGCCTAATAATCGATAACTCGGTAGATAGTGACATATTGTCAGGTTTCTGTAATCAACACTTCACAGTTCAGTATCAGAAAATTAACAGACAATAGTTTTCTTATCAGTAATAATAATATATCGTAGGATATAGTAATATGTATATCTGTCAACACCGACTGCGTTGATGAATGAATGGCGACGGCTGACGGCGACGGGAGATACGTTCTATTCTAGGTATATATATTTACATATTTAAACAAGCTGTCTACAACTTAATAATCTTTCGTTTGTATTTAATAATTATGAAAATAACTTTTCGCTTCATAGCGCTTCAACATCATCATCATTACGTCCGAAAAACGTCCACTGTTGGACATAGTTCGGCCTCCCTCAAACATAAACCCTTGAATTATTTTCAAATAAATAGCGTTTCTTTTCAAATAAATAGCTATCCACTGTGTACCTATATTTTAGTAGGTAAAACGAGTAAAAATTATGACTGTAATCATATTCATTATTTTACACTAATTTAGTTACTTTTACCACAATTATTAAATTCAATTATAGAATGTCATTTTATGACATTATCAATTGACAATTAATGATCAATGATGAAACATCAATTATTTTGACATTTAATATAATAGTGCAAGTTTTACATAAAAATAAAACTTGTATTATTAAGCAGAGACGATGCACAGCATCTGTGAGAGAGGGCGTTGTATACTTCCCGTTAGTTGTCAGCCAATCACAGCTCTCGTGACGTCACATCCTCGACCAATCAGCGCCGAGTTCCGGTAGTCACGTGGTCTCAGGTGGCGTGTACGCTAATGGCGGACTTTTACCTCATAGAAGTCTCTCACCAGGAGACCTTGAATGATGCTGTGCATCGTCTCTGCTTAATAATACAAGTTTTATTTTTATGTAAAACTTGCACTATTATTTGGCATGTGACGATGCACAGCATCTGTGAGAGACGTGTTTATAACTCCTGGTGACCACGATGACGCTATGTGAGGATATGATAATATTTACTGAAAAATAGAACTATATAAACCAACATGTATTCATTATACAAATTAGGATATGTACTTCGAGCTTCCAATGTAGGTATCTAAAATATTAATATTTTATATCATTTAATACCTAGGTATATGGTAACGTAATAATCTGGAAAATAAGAATAATCAGATTAACAACGATCAAGAGACCATCGATTTTATCTTATACCAGTTTTAAAATTCTTCGAGAGATTAAAGTGACAGCTCTTTACCTATAATAATCAGTTTACAATAATATTTTGTAAAAGTATTCGGACTGCGCCAATTACCGCGAGAGAGGTTATCTTCGATTGAAAATTGTTCGTACCAATTCAAAGAAGCTTCAGCTTAGCGCATACTTCCAGGAGATGCAGAGATTTATTTTATTTGGTTACTTTTAGGAAAACTTACATCTAATACATTAGAATAACTAGTACAATGTGTAAAAGATGGCCAATTACAAGTTTCCACAACTGATAAGATGCCTGGACATTTCAGTACCTATCACAGTCCGTTGCGTGGGACCTCGAATTGACAATCAACAAGTATCCTAGTCTTCCTAATTTCAAAACTTGCCATAATTCATTAACTGGACATATATTTTACATGACAAGATAGTTTTTAGCCTGATTGCCTGTACGCAGCCTTCTTTGACCCAAACACTCGATATATAGAAGTAATCTGCTGAAATCCTGTGTAGAAATAAGGTCTAGAACTCGTGTTCCTGACGCCTAGCAACAAAAAGACAAGCCGATCGACGTGACGGTTTGAACAAATTAATGTTATTAGAAGGATTTGTCTGCATTCAGGTAATCAGTTCACTCGGGTCCCCAATAGGGGGTTCTCTACTCTAAGAGATTGGAGAGAGATAGCTTTAAGAATATGTTGTACTAAGAAGTCTGAATTCAAATTTTCGTTACAGGACGGACATTCAAAAGTTAGAAACACAAATTTTTGCAATAATATGGTATTATAAGCCTAATCTCTCTTTAATTATAATGAACGCTAAAAATCTTGTCAAACCAATGTTATTGGGACAATTGAAGTCGTAATTGTTTTCTTTACACCATTTGACCGACCGAGACCATGCCGGTTTGTACTTAGTGTGAACTCCGTCCAACTATAATAGATCGGAACAGGGACCTTTCAGATTCTGATCAATTACTAATTATTTCACCCCACCCGCTATCTTCCAAGCATAGAGCTCCATGTATTGAACTTGAGTAGGTGGAAGGCCCGTGCTCCGATCTACTAGAACTCGAGCTAGGTTGACGATTCTCATGGGTCTACAGAAACGTTGACGTCGAAGTTCCAGTAACCAATATGCTCTCCTTCACATTGCAGGGGCTATATAGAAAACGTCTTGAGCTGAATTCAGATGGTGAAGAACTCGAGGGGGAAGCTTAGTCCCGGGAACACCCACGCCATCTGAAAAAGCCACTGACGACTAAAGGCGTTGCAAAAATATGCTGATGAGTCTGAACAATCTTTGGTTACATACTTCCTCACCACCCTGGTATCCCTGGTGCCAGAGGTCTACCTACGGAACTCTATATTTGCGAAAAACATTCCTTGGAGCTGGTCTTAGTAGGTGCCACAAAGCCGCCGGCTTCCCACGGGACAACCTGTCTGTGATGTCATTGAATCTACCTGGAATTTTATTCCACAGTAATGGAAATACGGTCTTTGTCTAGAAGGTTCAATAAGTCATAATTATGGAGTAACGCTGATCATGTTCCGCCTTATTTTCGAACAAAGGAAACAACTGGGCGATTGTACGATTGCAGGCAAGCATGGCGACCGCGAAGGCGAGAACGGAAATGTTAACTGCTGCTACAATGGCAAACATTTCCTTTCGATAGCAGTGCCATCGCCTCTGGTCTACTTCCACTTTCCTGAAACCGAAAGATCATCTAACTGTGCTCCCCACCCGCAATCTGCAGTATCTGAGGTCATGAAATGGTGAATCACCCCCGGGGCACGTTGGTCCGAGCTATAGGCTTTCCTAAGGTTGAGACCCACCATTTCAGATCCTTGGCGACCGTTTGTAATGTTGCTACCGGTCGGAGTTGGCGATAATGAAGACGACCTATTAGAAAGACCAAGTTTAGAGTGCTTAATATAATCTGAGCCTCTTTCAAATAAAGTTTTCCCCTGCGAATATGCGAAGTTTTCCTCTTCGCGAGACCAATAGAATTGACTGGGTCTTCAGTTATTTGAATCATTGGTGGTTTGGAGGTAAATGGCAGACGCATTCCCGTTTTCATACTGAGAAGGGCCTACGGAGCCCACAGCGTCTGCCACTGTCGCCGATACGCTCGGAAACAGCCTCCTTATAACTGGTGTGGCGGCCAGTTCCAATGAACCCGACAAATTCTATCATTTGAGAGGGTTCGGTGACAGATTTCTTGTAATGTACTGGTCCACTATAACGTCTCTAGAAAACAAAACCGCCTAAAAGCGAAGAAGAGTTCTCGATTCGCATGCTATCAAAGAAATCTTATAAGCAGGCCATAACTCACATTCCTTTTGATTGTAGATTTTGGGCCACCTAGTTGATAACCCTGCGAAATCATTCGGCGCGCTTGATAAACCAAACGGCAGGCTGGTCATTTGCTGTTCTACCTGGATCGCCATCTCTAGCGATTGTGCGGTCCTGAATCAACTCAGAGCTCGTACTGATAGATGAATCAGTGGTTCGAAGGTAAATGGCAGACGCATCCCCGTGATTATTCCGAGAAGGGCCTAAGGAGCCCACAGCGTCTGCCACTGTCTCCGATACGCTCGGAGACAGCCTCCGTAGAACTGGCGTGGCTGTTCTTTCGCCCCACCCGCGAGTCAATTGTTATAATATCTCGTCTTGCTTGGGTGCCTTTTCTGAACTTTCGATAGTTACCTTTTTGATGAAAGAGCACATCACTTTATTTTACTCTCAAAATTGTCTATTTTGAAGTAAGTACGCAATTGCGGTCTTGAATCGACTCAGAGATGAATCAATGGTTCGGAGGTAAATGGCAGACGCATTCCCGTGATTATTCCGAGAAGGGCCTACGGAGCCCACAGCGTCTGCCACTGTCTCCGATACGCTCGGAGACAGCCTCCATAGAACTGGTGCAATTAATTTCCATCAACTAGAACACGAAAGGTCTTACGCAGACCGTCACTAAGGTTCTTAATAGCAATTTCGCTCAAGATGCGCTCCCGGCGATTTACAATGTATTCAGCTCGTTTTCCGCAAACTAGCTTTTAGATTCACTCACAAATTTTGTGGAATTTTGATGAGAGTAGAAATAATTCCGAAATTTTATCGATTTTAAAATCAGCAATTAGAACTCTGAGGGATCTTACGCAGACCATCACGAAGGTTTTCATTCGTAATTTCGCTCAGGATATGCTCCCGGTGATTTACAATATATTCAGCTCGTTTTCCGCAAACTAGCTTTATGATTCACTCCCAAATTTTGTGGAATTTTGATGAGTAAAACTAATTCCGAAATTTTTATCGAATTTCAAATCAACTAAGCAATTAGCTCGGAGGGATCTTACGCAGACCATCACGCGATTTACAATGTATTCAGCTCGTTTTCCGCAAACTAGCTGCATGACTTGGTAACTATTATATCGTTAATTTTGAAGAGGGTATAAATGATTCCAAAATTTAATCGAAAATTCTATAGGCAGAAAGCGAATGAAATTGTGTAAGCTTTGAGTAACTCTAGTAATTAAAGCATTACAGTCCTAGCTGCTACCATCTTCAACGAGTCCGCGTAGCGCCCCTCCTTCCATGACGAATCACCGCACTTTTGTAACGCTAAGTGGTTTCATCCGATTTGGAGTGAGGCGCCTTGGGTCCTTAAGCAACGTACTAACGAACGTTTAAATTTAACCGCGGCATTACACTCGATATATTGTGGCGGTTCAAATTATAGTCTAAACGTATCGCGTAGCTAGGACCTGGAACTGGTTCAGGCATATGTGCTGATACAGGGTTATTCGGAGTCGAACCAGATGCAGCCACACATTAAGAAAGTTAGTGAGCACAGCAACAAGATTTTAAATGTCTGATGACTCACCTGTATTTCCGCCGTTTTACCTTAGTAAGCTAGCATCTGCTCAGCTAAACATCGGATTGCGAAGAGCTCGAATCGCTTCGTGGTAGCCGGCTCGATGTAAACACCAAGCCGTTGCCTACCTGCACTTCTTGATCCGAATCACAATTATTCACAATTGCACTATTTATTTGATTTTCACTAATTTTAAATATTAATTTTATATCACTTTGAACTTTTAAAAAATTCAAAATATTTAAAAGTAGCTAAAAACTCTAAATTCGATGTTACTTAGTCGGGAAGTAACGACGCTATGAGGTAAAAGTCCGCCATTAGCGTACACGCCACCTGAGACCACGTGACTACCGGAACTCGGCGCTGATTGGTCGAGGATGTGACGTCACGAGAGCTGTGATTGGCTGACAACTAACGGGAAGTATACAACGCCCTCTCTCACAGATGCTGTGCATCGTCACATGCCAAATAATATAAATTATCAATGATAAAATAACATATTTTGATATTTTTAAATTATCCTTTTCCGAAATGTTTATTTTTAATAAACTTTGTTGATTCTATTTCCTGTTTCATCAAAGGCATGTATTTTGTACCTTCCCATGATTGCTCTGTGATATATAGGTACCTATGACTAGAAGTCGTAACAAGATAAAAATCGAATAACAAATTTGATCGTAATATTCCGTCATAGAAGCCAATGAATGTCATATTATCTTGATTGGTATAAGTGGGTCCACCGGTTCGTCTTCATTCGGCGATGAGGTCAAAAACGTTCCCAGCTACTAATCCTTGTGCCTTAACCTACACGGACCACGTGTGAGCCAAGCCAAGTTCATTCACCACCGTTAACTCAATTACATCCTTACGACCTCACACAATGGTCTAGGTTCACGTACATCAATGATTTGATGCTCATTATTACTCAGTTGTAATACAAACGGTTTCGCAAAGTACCTAGTGAACGAGCAATGGAAGTTTGATATTGGACAGTTTATACGACGAGCCGTTGCGTCGGAATTCCTTTCAACGAAGTAATTTATGTCTTACAAGTAGCTGGACCATTGTTAACAGCATTGCTCACGAGTTTTTGTAGTAGTTGCTTGCGACAATTGTAACGCGAATAGCTCTTACGACTTTATTATGCAACGGTTGGCGGCAATCTTTTCTTGAATAGCCTGAAACACTAGTAAAGGCACTGAAATGTAACAAGAAGAGCAAATAGACTTATTTTTAAACACCCAATTGAGCGAACGGCATACCTACTGTCCTTGAGACTAACGAACTAGTCATTTTCTTTTGTTTGTTCCGCAAATTAGCCATTAGAGTTTATTAACACAACTGAGGCGCATTTCCGTTTTTAGACAAGAAACTTTTAGAAAAGTTAAAGATAGGTAAATTGACACAAATTCGCACGAAAAGTGAGAAACTCACCTGCTTTATGCATTTTTCAATGTTAATGGGGCTTCAATTTACAATCCGATACTGAGACGGCTCGAGCGCATCGATATAACTTAACGGGTGATAGACGTGCGAGCAAGTACGCGGTCTTATGGCTCGGCGACTTTACTCGCCCGTGTTCACTTTAAAACCGCCGAGTAAGATCCCCGACGATCCAAAAGGTTAGAAATTTTGCTCGTAGTCCGTCTTGGTTTGTCAGTTTCGTACGTCTGTCATCGCCGCGAGTCGTGAGCCAGCATTTCGTTTCGTCATTTGTGTAATTTTTGTTTAGCTTGGTTCAGAAAAGGCGAAAACATCGCGATACAGTGTAACTGTGCGTTTGCACTGGCGAAACATCACGACAAAACATGTTGAAATCTCTAGTTACTGTCAAACATTGTATGGAAAAATGACAGAAAGTAGAGATCTCAACATGTTTTGTTGGGAATGTTTCGCCAGTGCAAACGCACAGTAAGAAATCTTCACGTGTGTCGCCGACGGCGAGCCAATTATGTTGGCGAGCTTAAAAACCGCGGTCTTTAAGTACGCCTGTCTATCACCCGCTTTATAGTCGTTACCCAATAAATAATATATATAACAATGTAGTGCTACCATACATCATAACATGATAACGGCTGCCATTCAATGTTTTATTTTATTGTTAAAGGTAAACAAAAATGGCTGACAAAGAAGCGGAACTGATTGAAAAGAGTGAGACAGGCAATGGCATGGCAAAGGCGTGTGGAAGTGGCGTCAAACTGAAAAGAGAACTGGGCCTGTTCTCAGCAGTAAACTTGATACTTGGAGTCATGATCGGCTCTGGTATCTTCGTGTCACCAGCTTCCGCCCTTGAACACTCTGGATCTGTTGGCCTTTGTCTGATAATATGGACAGTTTCTGGAATTATATCCTTATTAGGTGGGTGTAGGTAAGATACCTATTGATTACCTATACAAAAATACAGTTAAGTTTATTTAATCAGATTTTACTAAATGTTTTTTTTTTTAGGAGCGTTATCTTTTGCTGAATTAGGGACTGTGGTCGGTAAATCCGGCGCTGAATACTCCTATTTTCAAGAAGCATTTGGAAACACACATAAATTTTGGGGCCCATTGCCCTCATTTATATGTGCATGGATATATGTTGTTATTTTGAGACCAGCAGAAGTCGCTATAATCGTCATGACGTTTGCTGAATACGCAATTCAACCTTTTACCCCAGATTTAGACCCAGATTATAAAGATATAGCTATTAAATTGGCTTCTATAACTGCATTGTGTAAGTATTCTTTTATTTTTTTAATTTACACAAACGATTTCGATTTACATGGTTATCTGAATCGATTAGTAACAGTAGTAACGATTGGGTCTCTATGAACTGTTCCCAGTTGGCGCGCCTCACTAATAAGCTGTGAATGAAATGTCAGTGTCACTGTCAGTCTGCTGTCATGACAATTTCAAAATTTTAACAACACTGAACGAACACTAGATGCGTTGGTATTATTTTCTTCATTTTTGTGTAACCAAGTTTTATTAACTTTAACTTGTGAATAACTAACTAAAAGTGTCAAAGTTCACAATTCTACCTATCGCACGTAAGTAAAAATTTTTCATTTGTATAAACATTTGTAGTAGGTAATCATGTTCTGCAATAACGATGTTTATTCAACTTGTTTTTAGAATGCCTTTCGACCGTAATAATGAAACAAGAGACGCGGTGAAACGCGAGATTAAGGAAATACAAGCTCGTTGCAAGTACGAGTGGAATGTTATCGACAATTCGCCGTTGGACGCGCCGAATGTTAGCTTAGAACAAAACGAAAAAACGCTTTGTTACCTGATAGGACTGGGAACAGAGATTCAAAATTCCAATACCCTGATTACAGGGGATGAAAACCTCATAACCAGTCAGTTTCTCACAGAAATTAAAGAAAAAACAAACCAGGTGGAAGAGTATACTGCTTTTATGAGAGGCTCTATAAATGATATTGATGCTGAGATCAATAGGTAATTGAATGTTTTACTACAAATAAAATTATACTTGTGAAAAACTGGTTCATCAAACATTTTTTGGTCTGCAACTTAAACATTATAAAGTATGAATATATTTTTGAAGTGATAACTTCTTATGGGAGAATGAACCGCTTCGTAACGTAACGCATTCTGCCACCAGTTTGTCTGGCTTCCCTTTCTCTCAGTCACGCATACGGCAGCAGACTTGGATCAGTTTAAGTTGTCACTTCTGTCAAGGGTCCCGAGACACATACGTTTTTATTTACCTTAGCAGGCTAACTAGTAAACAAGTCTCAATAATTTATTAAGAAAACGTTTCATCTTTCTAAACAACAAATAAAAAAAATATTTCAGATTAAAAAGCCTAATAACTATTACACAAGAGGCCAAGTCCCGTCCTAAGGCAAACAGGCGTGAAGTACAGCCGGAACACATCCAGCGAGCTAAGGAGAGGTTCCAGACTATGAAGAATGAGTTACACGGGCTCATACACTCACTGTTCCCTAACTCGGATAGTATGATCATCGAGGTCATGGGTGTGAGTTGAATATGAATTTATTTTGTTTACTTTTATATCTCCCGGTTCCCAAGATACAGGCAAATGCCTAGTTTGGGATTCACTGCCCAATCTGTTCTTGTACAATCTGAATATTAATTAATAAAGGAGGCTGGGCAAATTTGTATAGGAAGTGTTCTATAGAACAATAGCGATATGTTGTTTTTTAATATTTGTGTAGTATGGATACTTCATCTATACCCTTGTGCAAAGGGGCACCAAAATCTGACGCAGGAATTTCAAGAAAAAGATGCCAATCAGCCTGCCATATCTTTTATTTAAATGTTTGTCTCTTATTTTTGTTAAGGAATTGATAAGCTCCTGGATTCTAGTGTAGTTAAATAATGGTGTTTATTATCTTTTAGCCTCTGTTGAATGTAGTAGTGTAATAGAGAAAATTATTCAAAAAACAAAAAACCCGACTGCAAAAACACATAACTGAAAAGAGAAAAACAAGCATTATAATCTATAGAATTTTGGTATCGCAGGCGGGGACAAACAAAAGTTAGGTACACCATATTTCCGGTTATTATTGTTATATTATTATTGTCCCCGCCTGCGATACCAAAATTCTATAGATTATAATGCTTGTTTTTCTCTTTTCAGTTATTTGTTTTTGCAGTCGGGTTTTTTGTTTTTTGAATAATTTTCTTTATTTCAAGTTTTTTAGTTTTATTAATATATCTTAATTTGGAATTGACTCATTACCAGCTTTTATTTGATACCAATATTTTTGAAATTTATTTTAAAAAAAACCTTCCCCTCCCTTTTTTTTGTACTTGCAAAATGCAATACATAAATATTATATAGTCACTTCTACGATTAAGACGAATCTAACGACACCTCCTATGTTAAAATCCATCAAGCCGTTTAGGCTACAGAGCGTGCCAAAGAAATAGACATACATACATACATACTCTCGAAAAACATTACCCTCCTTCTGGGGCAGTCGGGTAAAAATTATGAATAAAGACAGAGAAGTTTCTTTCTAAAATTAACGCCTTATGGGACACTAAACGGCCCATACTTAATAACAATAAAACTTATATTGTGTCTCGTTCAGTGTCCTTCAACCAATTAAACAATACTTTGTTCTTTGACTCACAATAAAAAAAAAAGAGTTTTACAGTTAATCATTTCTTTTTCAGCAATTAATGGCAGAGCATCTCAATGAGACATCAAACAGCTACATACCAGTCACATCAGAGACATACCAAATAATTAAACTACTGAAAGACATTAACATTGTCACCGTCAACCCTTATAACAATGCGGAAGTTAAGTTGTCATTCTGATCGTCAATATTTTCGGTACAGTCAACAAACAGAGAGAGAGAGAGAGCAAAACTACAACTCCTCTTGAAAATCATTGTGTGTGTGTGCTCAGTAGTGAATCATTGCCATTATTTGTCTAAGTGTATCTTATGTTTAATGGAAGTAGTCCGATTTAAAGTTAATGGTAGCTCGGGAGTTAGCTGCTCGCTGCGCAGTACCCCACCCCTCACCCCCGCTGACCCATGAATTTGTTACTGCGCAGCGACTCACCTCATGTCACCGAGCCGCCATTAACTTTGAATCGAGCTGTAATAATAATTAATTTTGTCTAGATAGTGTAATAAGGTGTAATAATAGTAAACATGTCCATTTCTGGTACTTTATTGTTTGTTAATTGTTCATACGCCAGATTAATTGCATAGTAATTTACTTTGTACAGAACTTCATTACTGCCTTCATAGTTTATTTGAAACATGACACTGGTGTCAATTGTTTCAAGTATTTAACTATAAAGCCCCCAGTAAGGCTGCCTGTCCACTGGAGCGGAGAGGAGAGGAGAGGAGCGGAGATGTGCCATTATTAACCAATCAAATCTAAACTCAGGGGCGGAGTCAAGATTCTATTGGTTAATATTGCCACATCTCCGCTCCTCTTTTCTCCTCTCCGCTCCAGTGGACAGGCAGCCTAAGCGTTGGCCGACCCTGTTACATTTTAGACAACCCTGTCCCTCCACAGGCAAGTAGCATTAACGTCACACATCAACATTAGTTTGACTTTTACTAACACGGTACATACAATCTTTTTACCCGACTGCTGCGAAGTCAACAAAGGAGGGTTATGTGTTTGACCTATGTCTGTCCATCCCTATGTTACCTCGTAACTACTAAACGGCAGAGCCGATTTTGATGAATGTTATGTCGTAAGATTCGTCTTTATTGAGCGAGTGTCACTGGATATATAAAAATTTAAAACAAAATCAAATTAACGGATTTTTATCGACTATTTGATCGCTTAAGAAACGGAGTCGGAAATATCTTATTTTTAACAAGAAGAAAAAGATCTTAATTATTTTTAACCGACTTAAAAAAGGAGGAGGTTCTCAATTGGACTGTGTAGTGTCTTTTTTGGAAACCAGTTGTTTTTTTTAGTAAAATGTTTTTATTAGATATTGTTTATGATTGTTTTTATGCGGGATTGAAGACAGAAAATAAGTCATCTTTTTTAAAGTTCAGTTTTTACGCAGCAGGGCATTCGTTTTTTTTTTTTATTTACTTTTTTACGTTTCATAAGCGAGAAAATAGTCGATAGGTCGTCGCTTCTTCGCTGTCGGTGGAACAGGTGCATAATATTATGTAGATGTGCTAATTTACACTATAGCTATATAATTATGTACAATAGATAATAATATACAGAAGGGACCAAACAAGATAAATTGTAATTAAGTGTTAAGGATAAAGTAATAAAAGATGTTTAAGATTTTAATTGTATTTGTTTTATTTTCTACTGCACCAGTGCACCTTCGACGAGCAGTGGTGGCCCAGTGGTATCGGCCCCGACTTACGAGTTGTAGGTCGTGGGTTCGAACCCAAGCAGGCGCTTTACTTTGTGTAAATAATTTCATCACCACTGCTCTCAAAACGGTGAAGGAAAACATCGTGAGGAAACCGGCATGTCTTAGAACCAAAAATTCGAAGACGTGACATCTACCAACCCGCACTGGGCCCGCGTGGTGGATTACGGCCCACTCCCTCTCACAAAGAGGAGGCCTGTGTCCCAACAGTGGGAACATTATTAGGCTGATTATGTATGTATGTATGTATGTGCACCTTCATTGTAAAGTCAGCTTATTGAAAAAAAAACCATAATTTAGAAAGAGTAATCGTTGCCTTACGACTATATGTGAACATGGGTGTGAAATTCATGGTGAATCGGAAAAAGATTCCCTACTTCTGTGCAGAAAGGTGAACTTTATGTGGCTCGCTCCTCATAAGAGCAAGCACTTTTTTCCCTGGCTATTTAGTAGAAATTTCTTTGTTTTTCACATACAAACAACCAATAGATTTGAATGTTTGGCAGGGAGAATGCCTTGACCTTTGTCACCAAAACATAAACAACATGGCCCTAATTATAACGATATAACTAATGAATTTGCTATTTCTTTCCAGTTGTAATGACCTACATCAATATAACGAGCGTCAAGTTGTTCGTCAAAGTACAAAACATATTCGGAGTTTGTAAAGTTTTCGCGTGTCTCATAGTCATTGGAGGAGGAATCTATGAAATTGCAAAAGGTACCAAACACTTTTACTTAAAACATTTAGCAGTGGTGTGACCGATGCCAGTTCGAACCCCATCTCTGACTTTTCGGATTCATGTGCGTATTGTATAATTATCACATGCTTCAAAAACGGTGAAAGAAAACATCGTGAGGAAACCGGCATGCCTGAGAGATACCATTTTTCTCGACGGCATGTGAAGCCAAGTCAGAGGCCCTTGGGCGTTATAAAAACTCTGACACCAGAGTCACAACCACACGAAAAAAGAAAAAAAAATTTTTTTTATAACGTTTTAATTTTAAGAGTCATCTAGAGGCCCTAGAAATTTGCCCTTTTTCTAATTTCTTGGTCCTTTGGACTTGAAAATTGCAAAACTCAATATCCTGTCTAACGTATTAAATTTTTATCATTCCAGGGAACACACAACACCTGAACAAAGGCTTTGAAGGCAGTTCTTTTAGTCCTGGAGGTATTGCCCTCGCGTTATACTCCGGTTTGTGGGCGTACGATGGATGGAACAGTGTGACGGTTGTCACAGAGGAGATTATTAACCCTGGAGTGTGAGTATTGGAACAACGTCATTTTAAGTATTAAAACAACGTCATTTTAAGTATTAAAGCAACGTCATTTTAAGTACTAAAACAACGTCATTTTAAGTATTAAAACAACGTCATTTTAAGTATTAAAACAACGTCATTTTAAGTATTAAAACAATGGCATTTTAAGTATTAAAGCAACGTCATTTTAAGTATTAAAACAACGTCATTTTAAGTATTTAAAAAATGTTGATTTTTCCTGTCCGATACGTCATAAAACATCACGCCGTAACCCTTAAGACGCAGATATGTGCCACTGACCTTGAGTGATTAGCTTGCGTGTTCTGTACTGAGCTCAGGCAACGCGTCGTACATCCAGCCAGTAATAGGACTCGCCCATCCAGGAGCGCTGTCCCAAATTATACGCATTATTGAGTTTTTGAGTACATAAAACAAAACGTATTGTAAAAAGATCAATAATTAAAATATCTTTAAAATGCAGGTTTCAGAAAAACACCTACGCTTGATAGGTGTTGCGTGTTTCTCAGTTTTTTATCCGTGTTAAACATAACTTTACAAATTAGTTTCAAAATGTATTATGAACATAATCTAAAATATTCATATATTAAGTTATTAGGAAAATGCTCTAATTTAACAACTATTTTTTTCCAAATTATTTACACTACTCGTTTCTATTAGACGTAATCTTCAGTATAAATCATTAAAAGTTGGTTACCGTCTCCTTAAAGGGTAGGTAGGTGGTCACAGATAATATAATACTACGTCTAAGGTGTATTATAGTAAACCAACATTTCACCAGTTCTGTTTCCATTTTGATAAGTGGTATGCATATTGCTTTTTTCCTGTATTTTGCGTGTATCAGTAACAGATGCAAATCTCTCAATCGGAACTATTATCTGTAAACCGTCGATTTTGCAAACGATTTCGGAGCCATTAATGATAGCCACACCTGATAAAAGGATTAGTGACCGTTCATATTGCTATAATTAATAACTGAAATCGTTAGCAAAAGCGCCGGATTTAACGACGAATTAATAACACGATATTAATTTGTCGTTTGTCTGCTATCAGTTTGACCAAGGTCTATGAATGAGATCCCAAAATAGAAAGATAATGGAGGCCTAATTATTAATGCGGGCCCAAAATTTAACTCCTCCAGTTATGACTATTATAACTCATCTATTTTTAAAGGAATACATGTACCTCGTAAAAACCCGGGGCTTAGGCTGACTGCCCACTAGAGCGTAGAGGAGAGGAGAGGAGCGGAGCTGTGCCAATATTACCCAATGGAATTGCATACAATCTCCGCTCCGCTTCAGTGGACAGGGATTTGCGAACTTGTTTAAACCGGGAAGCGGAGCGGGGAAGAAGAGCGGGGAAGTGGAGCGTGGAAGCGGAAATAATCCGGCCGCGGGGTATTGCAGCCTGCTCAAATTTTACGTCGCGTGAAATCGGCTTAGCTTCGCACAGTCCGCAACTCCGCTCCGCACTACCTCGATCCGCATCAATGGACAGACACAGTCCGCCACTCCACTCCGCATTACTTCCTCACTCCGGTCCGCTGCGTCTCTCCGCGTCAATGGACAGCCAGGCTTAAGGCCCCCTAATACCTTCACCCACATCACAGTATACTTAAATAATACACATACATTACGGTACCGCAGAGATGTACCTATAGTACACCCACATTTCGCCAGTAATCTACCTACCATATATGCAGTGACCTTGAGTGGTAGTGAGCTTGCGTGTTCTGTACTGAGCTCATGCAACGCGTCGTACGTCAATTTAATAGGACTCGCCCATCAAGGAACGCTGTCCCGAATTTAGACGCATTATTAATTTATTATACATAAAACAAAAGGTAATTTAATAAAACACGTATATAAGATCAATAATTAAATTATCTTTAAAATGGTGAAGGTTTCAGAAAAATACGCTTGATAGATTTTGCGTGATTCTCAGTTTTTTTATCCGCGTTAGAAATAACTTTACAAATTAATTTCACTATAGATAAGAGCCACCATAATTGAAAAATAAATATTGAAAAAAATAAGTGAATTTGAAATAGAAATCAGGAATATTATTGAACATTATTTATTTGAGATCTCAACACAATGCCTTAAAGGTTAGGTTTTAAACATTTTGTGAACAAAAATAAACTTTAAAAAATCCTTTACTACGGACCTTAATAAACTCAGGTAGTCTATTAAGGTCCGAGAATAAATTAAAAGAAACTAATCTAATATAACATAAAATAAATTGTTTTCCTCTATAACTCAACATAATTAATATTTTCAGACAAAATATTTAACAGTTTACCATTAATCATATAAAAAAAACATAAATCGGTCCTTAAAAAACTCAAGGAATAATTATTTTGTAACAAAAAGATGTTATTTATGTAAAATCAACAAATTTATACATTTTTTTGATAAAAACCTACTATCCAAAAAGATAGGTTTAACAAAAATTTAAAAACAAATGCTTATTTTTTGCCTTGGCCTTTATTATAATAATGAAATAGTAACAAGCACGAAAAATCTAAATAGAATTATGAGATCAACATTATCAATGGTCGGTGGATTCGCAATAATATCATTATTAATTATTAACATAGTTAATCAAATTAGATCCTTTATTTTAACCTCGGTTAGGTTAGGTTAGGAAGGAAGGAAGTGAATAAGGGCTGGCCCTTATTCACTGTCTTCCAGGTGGCCCTTATTAGCAATGGCGTCACTTTTTACAAAACTTAATTTGAAAGTTGGAAAATATCAACAAAATAACAGAAAGTATCTTGATTCGACAGCTCCAATATCCACTTTACAGTAAATAGGTGATCATACTTCTTGTAAAATACACTATTTTCTTTCTAATAAATTTTCTTGCACCGGCAATTTTTTCTTTACTGCGTCGTCGACCGTCCCCAGTGAGTTACTGGGGACAAAAGTGACAAAATAGCGGCGCTTACGTCGACGCGCGCGCGTGTAATAGCAATACTATTGGTCCTTTTTATGTATGCGAGAGATCTAACCTATAAAACTATTGAATGTGTGTTATTTCTCTGATGGTCCTTAATAGCCGCTGGCCCTTATTTACTGCAGGTACCTTATGTAATATAAACATAATCTAAAATATTCATATATTTGCTCTAATTTAACATATTTATTTCAAAATCATTAAAACTACTCGTTTAGATGTGATCTTCAGTATAAAATTATGAAAAGTCGTTTATCGTAAGATAATAATAAAATTCTCATTCTTTTCCAGTAACGTACCCCTCAGCATATCAATCGCTGTGCCGCTTATAACAGCGCTGTACGTGTTCATGAACGTAGCGTACATGACGGTGCTGAGTTACAGCGAGATGACGTCGGTGCCCGCGGTCGCCGTGGCCTTCGGTACGCGTGTGCTGGGACCAGCCAGCTTCCTCATTCCGCTGGGAGTCGCTATAGCCACGTTTGGATGCGCTATGAGTGTGCAGTTTGGTGTTACCAGGTGAGATTACCTATTAGGTTTTACGGTTTCTCGGGTCTCGAGAATTCTCGAACTCGATTTCTCGGGACTACCCGGGAAACCGAGAAATTTTCATTTATGTTTAATTTTGTTGTTTAAATAAAGAAAAACGTCGTTATTACACATAATGTTTATTTAAATTGGCCAACAATCAACAAAATCTCTTGATAACAACAAATTCCAGTATTTTTCTTCTTTTCATATAATATAATCAATATCAACTTTTTTTATAAAGGAGGATGCTTAAAAAAAACCGGGGGAAAAGCGATGTATCTCAAATCATCAATAATAATAAGTACTAAAATAATAACCGGTCATGATCGTGGTCCTTACTGGCAGACATAAAAATTGCCAGTTTTATTATGCAGGTTATGCAGTCGTCTATATAATAAATTGATAATTATTTTTAATTACTTTATTCAAATAGGCTCATTTTATATTTTTTACAGTGCTTTAAGTTGTTGAAAGTATACTTTGGATATATTTATTGTAACAGAAACTTCGAGAGTTCGACGTCAAAATACTCGTAGTCAGGATTTAACAGCATCGTCACGTGAAAATACTATTGTTAACAGCGATACTAAGATATTGATTTGATAGTTTGGAGTCCTATATTATCGCCATCAGCGCCATCTATACTGTTAATAATTATACATTATAATCTATATAATCACGTGAGGACACTTGAAGTTTTGGGAGTAGAGGGGAAATCAAACCAGAGTGTATTATAACATTTTTTTATTTACTATTTTAGACGTATGAGGAATAGTGTAAAGTTAACTCATCCTCTATAAAAAAGGGAGGATCCTCCGACCAGACAAGTGTCGTGTATGACGGGCAACTGCAACTGCCCAATAATAGATGTCAGGATCTTGTATATATGTTGAACTTTACTTGCGCGATGCAGCATTTTGATGCGTAGTTTGCATGTGGCTTCACAGTGCCAGTTGAGGTTCTAGTGAGTCGGAACCGGGTGCCGCATTGTTCGTGGTGAGTCGGAATTGGGTGTCGCTGCGTTATAATCCAGTGAGTCGAATGTGGTACAGCGCCGGGTTGTAGCTGACTGCTGGCGTCGACGAGGAGAGGGTAGAAAGGGCTCTGTTGTGGACGGGCCGGAAGTGCAGTGTGCTGTTTCAAAGTTGCTGCTGAGACTGATGGTGATGACCAAAAATGCTCGTTCGCTGGCACTGTAAAGCCACATGCGAACTACGCATTAAAACATGACGTCACAAAAATCCTACATAGCGCAAGCAAAGTTCAACATATACGGGGTGGCAGGGACATCGACGCGAAGCCGGTTACCATGGATTCAGTACATGATTCTGAATCCCCCTGCGTTGAAATTTTTCGTCGGTTATTTTAAAAAAAATCTGCTGTCTCATAGAAAAGTGCAATACCTACGCGGTCAAAATGTATGGAACAGCTGATTTTTATTTTAATAACCGACGAAAAATTTCAACGTACGGCGGTTCAGAATCATGTACTGAATCCATGGTAACCGGCTTCGCGTCGATGTCCCTGCCACCCTGTATACAAGATCGCGACATCAATCGTTGAGTCACACAGCCAGCCGGCATCCACGGTTTCAACGGGTATCCTGAGCACCAGCATGCAGCGGACAGGCATTCCTGGTTATCACCTTCAGCCTCAGCAGCAACTTTGAAATACCACACTACACTGTCTGCTCGTCCACAACAGAGCCCTTTCTAGTTTCTACCCTCTCCTTGTCGACGCCAGCAGTCAGCCACAACCCGGCGCTGTACCACATTCGACTCACTGGAACATAACGCAGCGCCACCCAGTTCCGACTCACCACGAACTATGCGGAACTCGGTTCCGACTCACTGGAGCCTCAACTGGCACTGTGAAGTCACACGCAAACTACGCATCAAAATCCTGCATCGCGCAAACAAGCAACATATATACAAGATCGTTGGGCAGTTGCCCGTCATACACGACACCCATCTGGTTGGAGGATCCTCCCATTTTTATAGAGGATGAGTGAACTTTACACCCTGTTCCTCATACCTCTAAAACAGTAAATAAAAAATGTAATAAATACACCCTGGTTTGAATTCACCTCTACTCCCAAAACTTCAAGTGTCCTCATGTGATTATAATGTATAATTATTAACAGTATAGATGCCGCTGATGGCGATAATATAGGACTCCAAACTATCGAATCAATATCATAGTATCGCTGTTAACAATAGTATATTCACGTGACGATGCTATTAAATCCTGACTATTTTGATATCGAACTCTCGAAGTTTCTGTCACAATAAATATATCAAAAGTACTTTCAACGACTATAAGCATTGTAAAAAATATAAAATGAGCCAAGCTCGCATTTTAACATAACATTTTTAAATAAAGTAATTAAAACTAATTATCAATTTTTTATATTGACGACTGCATAACCTACATAATAAAACTGGCCATTTTTATATGTTTGCCAGTAAGGATCACGATCATGACCGGTTATTATTTAAGTACTTATTATTATTGATGTTTTGAGATACATTGCTTTTCTTCCGGAACTGGGTTTTTTTTCTATGGAGCTTGAGCATTCTCCTTTAAACTTACTTTCTTCTCTCTGATAAACTCTGATTAAATACAAAATAATCAAATTTAAAAGAAAAGCTTTTTTATGAACTGGAAAGGAAAGCAATTCAACTCTACTATTAATTTCATGTGAATAATCACAGCACTTTTTTTGGCAATAGTGTGTTAATTTAACCGGTGCTTGGATTAGTAATCAACTAATTCGAACAATTAGGTATCTAATAAAATATGCCTTAAGATTTAAAAACCAAGGCATTTATAGAATAGTGAGACAGCCGGCTCCATAAATTGCTGACAACATTTCCCAACATGGAAAACACCCGTTCATTTTCTGTTGAATAAGACTGAAATTAGTGCTCTGTATAATTTTTCCAAAGGGGAATGCCAACTCTCCATAGACACTTCGGCCTCAAGTGCACACAATTCAAAGTATATGGATAGGATAATATGCGATTTAAATAATGAAACGGTCAAGGTCTTGGTTTAGAAAAAAGTTGGGGTTATTTAGATAAAATCGTTTTTTTCAATGAGGCAAAATCTTCAATTTGTGCTGCACTAAATGTTTTAATATGATTATATATTGATTCTAAAAGTAGATTCCAGGGGTTAGGTACTACTTAAATGGTAATAACAGATTCTACAATCCGGCGGTACATAGTAATTGTACTTACAAAAAAGATGTACCCGCAGTGCTACTGGGACAGCGAGCTGATTGGTCTTGTTACAGCCAGGAAAGAAACATTGATTTTGAGTGTTTGGTGCTCTTACATAATAAGGCAGCAGTATACTGTTGGATGTGTTCAAGCTTTGTTGTCCCGCTTGCTATGCACTGTCAGCTACTTCAGATTGCACCGAAGGTAAGTTGGATGGTTCAAATTGCTCCATAGGCAGACTGGATGGTTCAGATTCCGGTTCTGTAGTTGAACATGATGCTGCTCTAAACTGCTCTAACGAGATGATGATGGCAACTGAAATAATAATAAAAATTAAAGCTCAGTGCATAAAGACAGTAAACGTGAATTACTGTGGTTTTGGTACAAATAAATACACAATCAAAAAAATATCTATCACATTTTATATTATTATTAATTAAAGAAGAGAAAGAAGTTGAATATTACACTATAGACTCAGAAGTATGTCAGTATCAAATCTCATAACTACGCTTGTATTAATTCTAAACTGTTGATAACTTACCGCTCTTGGTACAATCTGACAGGCAATCATTTCGAGTTGTTCATGTGGAGAATC
Source organism: Conistra vaccinii (assembly GCA_948150665.1). NCBI lineage: Eukaryota > Metazoa > Arthropoda > Insecta > Lepidoptera > Noctuidae > Conistra > Conistra vaccinii. Next base: position 3,215,798 of record OX411326.1, on the reverse strand, counting down.
AGACCTGAGTGTATGTGATCTTATTCTCAAAAGCAATCTGCCGCACGCAGCTGATGCACACTTGTCCATGACCATCAATCTGTACATTTTGTTGTTCGCACACTAAACTGTCACTCGACACTTGTACCTAATAAACAAGTCATAATTATTAGATATCCTAAAACAACACTAACTTTGATAGTACTCTGTCTATTTATTTAAAAATCATTTCTCAGAGGAAGACAATGATACTGACCTGTTGTGTCGAATTGTTGTATAACATTTTGCTCTTTCTGCTATTTCCAAGAAATGCCTTCGTATTCTCGTGACGTTTAAACCACAATTAACACAGCGTAAATGACCTTTTGAATGAATTACTTAGGGAACGGAAGTACTCGGGCCAGCGACAATGCCGGGGTCTTCATAATTTGTGGATATCGAGTCAAAGTTCGTGCTGAGGTTATCATTAGAAGCGGGAGCGGAATCCATGTTCAGGCCGTGGTCGTCAGGGCTCAGGGTTCAAAGAATCTTCGGAGTCCATTTAATAAGCGTATTCGATGGTTAAAATAACAAATTCGCAAGAAAATAAAGATAATGCAAACGAAAACAAAGAAAGTCGATTTGTGATTTGACATTGACATTGACTTGACAGCCGGCCGGCATAATTCAATGTTGCCACACCACACACAAAAAATTGATAGATCGATATCGATTTTTTTATCGAATCCTAATTTTAATACAAAATTATAATCGCCACTGTGACTCTTTAATCTTAACGACGTCAACTCTGATGACGTAACATTATTTGGTTAAAAAAAATGGATAAACAGTGTATTTTAGTTCAAATAATAAAACGATTAAGTACCTAATATTAAAAAATAAAATAAAGTCTTACCAGCGATTACACGACACGAAACACACATAAAACTCAAAATAATCACATTCACTTTTTCACTCACGGGTTCCCGACGTTTTTTTTGGTCGGATCAAAATAGGTATTTAATAAACGATGCTTAGTGCAAATATTTATCTACCACGATGTATGTAAACTACTTATGGAAATAACAACACTTCCCGTCGATTTACACACAAAAATAATAAAAAATAACGAAATACGATGCCGAGCGCGCACTCGTGACTATAACGTTTTACCTGCGTGTGACGTGCGACATCAGTCAGTTTCAACATTTTTTTCCAATGTTGGCTATTGATATTTTTGGATATTGGTTTTTATGATAAAAATCGTTAAAAAAGGGTGTATTCCCGTTCGTCCCACTGCCGTCGTCCCCCTGGTGGGACGAACGGGAATTTAATAATTAAATGATTTAGTTGACGAGAATATCCGTCAGGCCATAGAGTTAAATTGCTCACCGACCAGTTTAGCCCTAATTTCATAGTAGAAATAGAGATTTAAACCGTGTGTACCTGCGTCGGCCGTATGTCCGCCTCGGGGTTTGAAGGACAAATAGTTTGCGGCAGCCTTGCGGCTGCCTCGGGAGTTTAAAGGTTAAGAAGTTATGAACGTCGTTGTAAATATGTTTTCTTTAACACATTCTATCTTTATTGTGCTGAACAGCTAAAGAATTATATGTAATTAAAATGTGTAGTAGCGTTTTTGTTATGATCCTATGCATTCATTATTATATCAACTATCAATTCGCTTGTTCATTTAGTATCAATAGTAAAAACATAACACCGTATTTGTTTGAATACATCGAATAATAAGCATTACGGATCTGATATTATAAGTAAAACATCCATGAAAACATAATCGATTATTTCGTGAACGGAATTAATAATTATTGGCAACACTGCTGATTTTATCCACAAAAGGGAATTATTTTCACGTATTTATCGTTTCGGTACTTTTTATTTGTGCAAAAATGTTCCCATCTTGTTCGGATAAATGAATATCTTGTTAGATAACTAGAAATAACGATGTTTTTTTTACATAAACGTAAATTGGTGGGCGTTCTCGGGCCATAAATGGGCATCCTTCTTTGGAAACATTTGGCCATTTTTTTGTGGTTAGGATTATTTAGCTAGTTTAACAGCGGTATTAGTGATGGTATTTCGTCATCTCCAATTTTCAGTTTCAGCAAATCTAATAATTTGAGAGCCAAAGGGTTGTTGATACTTTCCAATTTTGTCAGCAACTCATCGACTATTGTCATCTTGTCTAGTTAATGTTTCCACAGCAAGTTTAGTTGGCGCTAATATCGTCGGTAATTTTTGTAACACTAAATATTATCCGCCTTCCATTTCTGTGAGCTATATGTATACAGGGTGAAATTGAATTCATGGGCATCCTCTTAAGGGGTCATTGTACTCATCATTATGAACAACTTTCACTATGGGACCAACCACGAAAACGGGAAAAAAAATCTGCTGTTCCCTATATTTTTGTTCGCATAGCTCGTCAAAATGTAGGGAACAGCAGATTTATTTTTCGCGATTTCAGGGTTGGTCCGATAGTGACAGTTGTTCATAATAATGAGTACAATGACCCCTTAAGAGGATGCCCATGAATTCAATTTCACCCTGTATATCAATCAAGGCTAAGGAAATCTTAGACAAATGATATCTCGAGTTCTCGACTTTTCTCGATCTGAATTTCTCGTAAACGAGAACTACGAAAATCCCGGGAATTCCCGGGAATGAACCCTATATTCATAATAAATAATATATATACATAATTCTTCTACATAATAAAAACCTTCGATTCATTCACTGACAGACAACGCACAGTCTCAACCGCTGGGTTGCGACTGCGTAATATGCTAGAATTTTTGGAAATTAGTATGGAATTTTGACATTTTTGCCAGTGGGAAAACTCATGTATGTATTTTTACTTTATTTCAGGGTATGCTACACAGCCGCGCGAGGTGGTCACATGTTAGAAGTATTCTCCTATGTTAATGTTAAGCGGATGACACCAGCTCCTGCTGTTGCGTTCCAAGTAAGTATCAGACTTTTATTGTAATAACGACTGTCTGTTTATTGTAATGTTCTCTGGCAAGTTAAATTAGCTAGCAAAACTACGCAGACGTGATCGGAAACGATATCTAAACATGTCAAACAAAAAATACATTATATTGATGTATTTTTTGTGAGTTCATCGACCGCAGTTAGCAAATCTTTTCTATTTTTATTTTAGTGTTTAGATATCGTTAACCATCATGTCCGAAGCGTTTCGCTAGCTAATTAAACTAGACCCTGTAGTGATAACTGGTAGTGGTAACTGATCGCAAGCGCAACTGATGAGCTTTTTCCGACACTGGTCTCGAATACAGAATCCCACGTCCAGGGGCAGTACAATGACGTGTTAACGCCATAATTTTTCCAGTGTCAGAGAAAGATGAAGCTATATGAGACGAATAGCACTATCCCTTTTTTACAATGGAACAATGATAGCTTTAACACGTCGTAGTATGACCGCTGGTCCCACCTCTAAAGCAGTATTACTTTAGTGTGGGAAAGAGATGAAGCTCTACAGGACGTATAGTTACATCTCTTTCCCCGAGTGAAGTAAAATTTTAACTTCTGTTTTTTTATTATCATGAATTTAATAACTATTTTAATAATGAATGTACCTAACTACTATTTTTCTATTTTAATTTATAATTTTTTGTTTATCTAGTAAATTCAAATGATGTGATTGCATTAAATCCAGAACCTACTGATTCGGAGAAAACACTGGTCCCTGTAACGCAGGCGTTTTTACCTAGCTCAGGAGTCAGGGCTTCACTTTGTACACATTTTTTTATAAAAAAAAAAGAATTTATAAAAAATACAACGCACTCCGGGAGTGCCGGCAGAAGTGAAAGCTTGAACGTTGACGTTGTGCATTTTTGAATGGTTAGAGAATAATTTCGCACGAATTGCTTTATTTATCAGTATAAAAGTACTATCATTTATGTGTCATATATTATTAATATTATATACAATATTCATTAGTAGTAGTAGTATATATATAGTCTAACAAAAATAAACAATTTATTACCCATCAATATGGGTAAAATTTCTTACCTCCCAATCTTTATGTAATGTCAAAGACTATTTATTTTGATATTTAATTGGTCGGTTGCTAGGCAACGGATCTCTCTGTAACACTTCTGACGCGAGTTTAACATTTTTAATTTAACATTTACACTTCAAAAAAAAAAAAGAAACTGCTTTAAATGTCATGTAGCATGCAAGCAAGCATGCAACATGCAGCAGGCATGGTTTCTGTCACGGCTCCGGCGCTGCGGGGCTCCGGCGGTCCCACGCGAGCAGGCGGTCGCGGTGGTAGGCCCCTGTATTCGAAACCGGTGTCGGACAAAGTATTGATCGTCTTTTTCTAGTAAGATATCCTTAACAACAACCATGAGTCTGGATTTTCGCCCGGTTACTGGCAAACTGAGGGCACGTCCGCCATACGTTTTGCTAAAATGGGACATACATCAGGCTGTATATTATGTAATACTACAGTCCCTGTCACGAGAAGCTATAAATTTTGTAAACAAAGAACTTCTACTAAGTTACGTAGCGAAAGAAATAAACCCAAATTCAATCAACTCAAAATAACATACGTGTAGTACGAAACTAATGATTAATTTGACTTGGTCTGGTTATATTTTAGCGATATTCAGCTCTCTCGGCTTATGTTTTGCGGTACTGAACGCATCTAATCTGAGTTCCAGTACCATTGTTACTTTGTGTTGATTGAATTTGGGATTATTTGTTAATAGAAGTTCTTTGTTTACATCATTTATAACTTCTCGTGATGCCCCATCACGAGAAGTTTATCTATTTTTTATTTATTTAGACTTTAGAAATAAATCGACTTACCATTTTTTTTTTGTTTCAGGCTTTATTAACAACAATATTCATTTTAGTTGGCAACATTAAGACCCTAATAGAATTCGCCAGTTGGTTCCTCTGGTTCTTCTATGGGCTAGCCATGGTCGCTTTGTTAGTACTAAGAAAAACACAAGCCACGAAACCACGGCCTTATAGGGTACCAACATTGGTGCCATGTTTTGTGTTGGTAGTGGCAATATTCTTGTCAATATTGCCAATAGTACACGACCCATCGCTAAAATACTTGATGGCTGTGGGTTTCATACTGATGGGAGTCAGCGTGTACATCGTATTTGTATATTATAAGAAAACTCCGACTGCTATTTTAAGTGAGTATGAGTGTTCACATCTCTATTAAGTACTAAATATCTGGGTACAGTTGCTATTTTGGTACGTTTTCTAAAAATTCAACTTAGATCGATTTAAATCCTGAAACCCCCTGCATACTAAATTTCATGAAAATCGTTGAAGCCGTTTCCGAGATTCAGTTTATATAATATATAATATACAGTATGTTAACTAACACAGGGTGTTTCCGTTAACCCGCAATAGTATGCTAGAAAAAATATTAAAATCGAAAAAAGAAACTTTTTTAATTTTTTTATCATAAAATATTCACAAAAAATATTAATTTCATACGTAAAACAAACACTCTGTACACGCGCACTTGTCTTTTCACGTTGAAAGACAATTGCGCGTGTACAGAGTGTTACATTTACGTATCAATTTAAACTTTGTGAAAAATTAATAATAAAAAAATTAAAAACTTTTTTTTTTCAAAGTTAAATTTTAATTTTTATACCTTGATGCAAGAATTGCTCGTTTAAAGGTTTTAGATTAGATTAGATTTGTTGATGATTTCATGACCAATGAAAAATCAACGGTTTCAAAAATGTACCATAATAATATTGTTTTTTTCTTTTTACAGGAAAATTCACATTCCTGACTCAAGTCCTGTTCGAAAGTGTGCCGCCAAGCGATCGTCAAGACTGATTTATTATTATAATAAAGTTATAACTGTAAATATAGTACAAAAAATATACAATAATAAATATTTAGTTATAAGTTAGTCAACTTTGTTTTTTTTTTCATTCATTTTATTATTTCTATTTGAAATTAATTACCTGAAAATATACAATGTAGACTCGTCATGAAGTCTTTAAGTGGGTGATAGACATGCGAACTTAAAGTCCGCGGTTTTTAAGTTCGCCAACTTACTCGTCTTGCCGTCGTTGGTGACACACGAGAAGCTTGCTTACACTGTATTGCGATGTAGTCGAATTTTCTGAACCAAACTAAACATAAATCACACAAATATCGAAACAAAATGGCGGCTCCCGGCGATGACAGACATACGAAACTACGAACCAAGGCGAGCTACGAGCAAAATTTCAAGCCTGTTGGATCGCCGACGAACTTACTCGGCGGTTTTAAAGTGCGCGTACTTAGTATGACACACGGGCGAGTAAGGTAGCCGAGCCATAAAACCGCGTACTGGCTCGCAAGTCTATCACCCCTTTTACATGTACACAAGTCAAAAAACTTCTCTAACTCAGTGGAGCCGGGGTGGACCCGCCCATAGTGAATTATCTATGTTGCCGCCACCCATATTCTTTTTTTTTTTTTGGGTGGGAAATTATGGCGTGTCAGAACACCCGGATTCCATTCCGCCCGGAGCGCGAGAAGTTATTTGATAATTTTCACCGTAGGCGCGCGCTTGCGGACGGAGAGCAATGGGTAGCTCGCCGTCCGATAAGGACCAGGCCCGGATCGACAGCGCCTCGTTTTCTACGCGCGCATCAAAGAGATGTCAGCAAAACTGAAGAGGTCCGCTAGGGCCGATGCCTGCTGGGGTTGCGGGAAGTCCTAAGGGAAAATCTTGGCCCCTGGCACAGGCAAAGGGAAGGAACATGGGTGGGTTTTAGTCAGTAAGAGTCTGACACGACCTTCCGCTCCACCCAGAGCGGGAGAAGTCATTTGATGATTTCCCAGCCAAAAAACAAAAAAAAAAACCCTTCCCATCCGTGAGCTCCCAATTACAATGGCCTGATACTCAGGGGTTTACTGACACCCCAAAACTATCAGACCACTTTTTGATGGCATCTAAATCTATGCTAAATCTCGGTTTACATCTGCTATAGCGTCCGATAAACCTTCAACCCGCCTTCTCCGAAACAGGAGCCTCCCGAAGCAACTGTGTCCGGTGTGGACCTGCGTCAGACAGAAGGTGAGGATGCCGTGGCGCCTCTCTGGCCACTCCTCAAAGACTGAACTTATCGCTGCGATTGTGGCGTGTCCTGATCCGCCACCCTTATCTCCTTATCTTATCATACCTACTACGTATGTGAGTCGAAAACACAAATATAAGTGCATACGAATAATTGATGAAAAATTTACGTGTGATTTGTGAAATATCATCATGGCTTATAACTACGTGGTTACTGCACAGAAATCGACCGCCGTGATATCATGTGTTACCGGTAAACGTCCATTTTCATGTGTTATTGTCACGTTGAGGTTAAAATGACTACAATATAACAATTTTCAGTATGTTATAGAGTACTTTGTGATAACATTATTATCGGGCCTGAATCGCACTATTCATGTTGTTTTTTGGCATTTTATTATTCTAACAAGCTATTGCCCACCTCGCAAAGCAACCGTTCAAACCGTAGCTATACAACGTGAAATTTGAATCACAGTTTTGCTAGAACAAACGTTGTTCAGACCATGGTCTACTATCATTCTATAACAATCAATTTAAAAAAAAAACGCCGCCTTACAATTCATAAGAAAACAAATCCCGCTGGGCTGTGATTAGAGCGTCTATGCAACCCTAGAGCACGGTAATATTCTAGATAATATTACCGTGCTTAGAGGTTGAATATAGGTTGTATATCTAGAGATAACTCAGTTAGGCAGTCACTAACAGTTATGGCAGTCGCACGTCGTTTCTGCGTATGAAACGAATAATTAGCTGTTTTATTGAGTGGACTGGGCAGTTGTCCAGTGGTTGCACCCAGTTACCAAACTACCAGTACCCAGTCCTGTATGTATCACATTATGTTCAACAGTTGCCAAAGAAGGGTCCTGTTCCAATAAGCTTATTTTTCTTATGCTTGATTTGTTTATTATACAATAGGTACAATAGACGACGTATATTTAGTAGGTAACCTAGCTAATCCGCTTTACTGTTCTTAAAGAGTTATAAAGAACCCTGTAAGAAATCAACAGGTGTTTCACCTCTCAACGAGGCATCCTCAGGATGACAATAAAATTGACTTGTTGCGAACCCGCTAAGTCTGCTCTCTGCTCTGTTGTCACTTTGCGTTCGGCTCTTTTCGTGGCAACACGTCGTGTCCGGGTTCGTCATCCTGAGGATGCCTCGTTGAGAGGTGAAACATATAAGTATGTTGATTTCTTACAGGGTTCTATAAAGTTCTATAACCACGGTTTAGCGGATTAGGTTACTAAATATACGTCGTCTATTGTATTTTATAATGAATTTCCGCAAAGTCAGGCTATCTTACTTAATTAATCGTCATTGAAACAATTTGTCTGCAGTTAAAAAAGTCAAAACACTTTTATCAAAACTCTGAAAGCGAATTTTGTATAAAATAAAATACAGTTTGTTATTTTTCTATTGGTGCCTTGGTAAGTAACAAGCCACTCCCGGAGTTTCTTCTTCTCCAATAAATGTAAACATTTGCTTTAGGCAACTTCACTTCCCCAACGGACTTAAACCTCCTGGTTGCAAAGGCGTCCCGCTTGGAGATGTACTTAGTGACTCCAGAGGGCTTGCGTCCGATGAAAGAAGTGGGGCTCTACGGGCGAGTGGCCAAGATGAAGATGTTCAGGCCACCAGTGAGTAACTATAATAGTGTAAAATAGTTTCATTCTATTTACAATAATTATGTTGTAACAACAATTGAACCAAAACACAGCCCTTACAAAGAAATGCACTATAAATGTAAAATGTATTTGGCTATACATACTAGAAAAGTTTAACCGCCTCTGTGGTTAAGTGGTTAGACCACCTTCAGAACCAGAGGTCCCGGGTTTGATTCCCATCCAATTGAAAAAGATTGCCAGTCCATTACTTCATAAGTTCGACAAAAAAATTGGGCAGATTTTTTTTGTCGAACATATGAAGCAATGGACTGGCAATCTTTTTCAATTGGTTTCAATTTAAAATTGATCGTGCATTGCGTATTTTAAAAGCCGCCCATGGGCCTCTGACTTGGCTTCACCTTCACATGCCGTCGAGAAATATCTCGCACTTGAATCCGAAGAGTCAGAGGTGCGTGGGTTCGAAGTAGTGTGAAACCAAGCAAATATTTAAAAAATACTCAATATTTCTTTTCAGTATGATAATAAGGACCTAGTGTTCATCATAACAGCCCGTTACGATGCCATGATATTGGAATGGTGGACCGCACCCAACGGTGAGCTAGAAGTAGTGACCAGAGCTCACGGCAATGTCTCAGACAGAATTGGAAAGCCTGCAGAGGATGGCATCCTAGCCGTGATTGATCCACAAGCTCGAGTGATTGGTCTAAGACTGTATGATAACGGGCTGTTTCACATCATACCGCTTGATAAAGATTCTACAGAGCTAAAAGCTACTAGGTTAAGGTTAGTTTTGGTTTTGGAATTGTTTTTTAACCGACTTCAAAAAGGAGGAGGTTTCTCAATTCGACCGTAGGTAAATATTTTTTTTTATGTTTGTACGCGGATAACTTCGTTTATGAACCGATTTTGATTACTTATTCTTTAGTTAATTGACTCAGGTGTGACTTTGCGGAAATCCATTATAAAATACAATAGTCGCTGTATATTTAGTACCTTAATCCGCTTAACTGTTCTTAAAGAGTCTTAGAGAACCCTGTAAGAAATCGACACGTGTTTCGCCTCTCAACGAGGCATCCTCAGGATGACGATTGACTTGTTGCGAACTCGGACACGAAGTGTTGCCACGACACGAGCCGAACGCAAAGTGAAGCAACACTTCGTGTCCGAGTTGAGAGGCGAAACACGTGTCGATTTCTTACAGGGTTCTCTAAGACCCTTTAAGAACAGTTAAGCGGATTAAGTTACTAAATATACATCGACTATTGTATTTTACTTATTCTTTTTTTGTTTGAAAGGGTAAGTTCCCGAGGTGGTCCCATATAAATTTTATTAACTTTGCTTGGATAGTGTTTGAGTTAACTTCAATAATACATATTTTTCCCACTTAGTTTATACGGATACGAGTATCATCATAATATTATGATGATAACTTCCTGTCACTGATATTAGCATAGAAAGTAGTGGTATTCGAATTTGTGTGGCGTAGGTACCACAACTCAATCAATCTTCCTAGCCTTTTTCCCAACTATCTTGGGGTCGGCTTCCAGTCTTACCGGTTGCAGCTGAATACCAGTATTTTACATGGAGCGACTGCCTATCTGACCTCCACAACCCAGTTACTGGGTAATACGATACCCCTTGGTAAGACTGGAAGTAAACTCTCGTTAAGACTCGTTAAGTAAACGTTCTGAAATTGCATGTTTCCATCAATGCGTTTAGTCAACAGTACCACATTGATCTTTACTTACGTTTCGCTCATCGATCCGCTTCATTTATTCAATTCTCAGCTGGGTGTGCAGTTTTTATTATATTTTTATATCAATGTAATTTTTTTGTTGTTTGTTGCTTTGTCTATTTTTATTTTTTGGGAACTACGATTTTTGCTTTGCTTCTTGAGTAGATACAAATACGAGTTCAGATTTTGTTATGTGTATATTATATTGAATTTTTCTGTACTGTAGGTATATTTTGTTTGTTTAGTCGCTTTTAATGTTGGTGTAAGCTGGCGGGTGGTACAGTGTCTTGCACCTGTTAGTTGTCCTTTTTTGCAATAGCATAAATTATTATATATATTTATTTCAACATATTAACTATCTTCTTATATTTATGTCAGACAATGAGTCATACTTTTCTGCAAACGATTCTACTGCCTCTTCAAGCGATGAAAGCTTTTGCTCTTTCACTGACACCCTTGGTGACTTTTTACAACATAATTTCAAGGATCAGTCTAGTCGGTTGGTGAATGTGTGTCACATTAACGCTCAAAGCGCTCCAAGCCACTACAGTGAGCTGTACGACGTCTTTAATAACAGCAACGTTCATGCCATCCTGATCTCCGAAACTTGGCTCAAACCGCATCTCCTGTCCACCATGTACCCTCTCACTGGTTTTGTTCTGATACGAAATGATCGGACTGATAAAGGAGGGGGTGGTGTTGCCATATACCTTCGCAGTGACATTCCATACAAAATACTTGCTACTTCCTCTTCACACTATTCTGCTTCTGCTGAGTTTATTTTCCTTGAAGTCTGTGTCAAAGGTGTCAAATCCATAATTGGTGTTGTCTACTGTCCTCCCACTGTTGATTACTTCACTGAATTCGAATCAGTACTTGAATCTTTGGGTTCGGAGTATGCACATCACATCATCATGGGTGACTTCAACACAAACCTCCTTGCCCTCAACTCCCCTCGATCCAGAAAGCTTCTCCATCTCATCGAGTCGGCTAGTCTACACGTTTTGCCGCTCCAACCTACTCATCATAACATTGTCAGCGATGACACCTGGCTCGATCTGATCCTCACCTCGAATCCTTCCCTCGTTTCCTCCCATGGTCAGCATGACGCTCCTGGCTTTTCTCATCACGACATGATTTACCTGTCATATATCCTGAAAGCTCCCAAACCCAAACCCAAGGTTCTGTACAGGCGTTGTTTTGCGCGGATGGATGTAGAGAAACTCAAGGAAGATGCGTCTGTGGCCGATTGGGGTCCTATGACGGCAGCTACGTCAGTTGACGACAAGGTTGCGATCTTCAATGACGTTGTAGTCAAACTTTATGACATCCATGCTCCCGTCAAAAAAGTGAAATTAAAACGCCCACCTGCACCATGGATGAATAGAGGTATACAGATGGCAATGCGACGTAGGGACCGCGCGTTCCGTAAATTTAAAAGGGATCGTACTGATGAGAACTGGACCATTTTCAAAACTGCAAGAAACAGATGTAATCAGATGATACGCAATGCTAAACGCCGCCACATTCTAGATTCTATCGATTCTTCCTCTTCTGCCGATATTTGGAAATTTCTTGGAACTCTTGGTATCGGCAAACCGCGAAATTTAGACCTTCCTAATTCAATTGACTTAGACGATCTCAACCGTCATTTCTCCACTGTTTCTACCATGGATCGTCTAACCAAACAACAAACTCTGTCCCTAATTTCTGGTCTAACGCGTCCCCATATAAATCCTTTCAGTTTCGTTCCAGTTGAACCGGGAGAGATCAAAAAAATCATTCTGTCCATTAAATCAAAAGCGGTAGGATGTGACAATATCACCCGTGGTATGATAATTCATATCCTGGATCATCTCCTACCCCCGATTACCCACATTATAAATTTTTCCTTATACACCGGTGTATTCCCTTCCCTATGGCGCAAAGCCTATGTTCGTCCACTACCTAAGGTTTCTAATCCCTCTCTTCCTACCCACTTTCGCCCCATTTCTATCCTTCCCTTCCTTTCCAAAGTGCTCGAGGCCTGCGTCCACAAACAATTTTCCAATTTTGTTCACCGTAACTCACTCATTAGCCCTCTTCAATCTGGGTTTAGGCCCGGGCATAGCACTGTTTCCGCCCTGCTTAAAGTGACTGGCGATATAAGGGCAGGACTGGAAGACACCAAAGTTACTGCACTAGTATTGGTCGATTTCTCGAATGCCTTTAATACCGTCAGTCACGATATCCTGTTAGCCATTCTGTCGCATGTAATGGTCTCTCCCGAGGCACTGGAATGGTTCTCCTCTTACCTTCAGGAACGTCAGCAGGCCGTTCATGATGGGGATTCTTCATCATGCTGGTGTGATTTGGAAACTGGCGTTCCACAAGGCGGTATTCTTTCTCCTCTTCTGTTTTCTATATTTATCAATCTTATAACTTCCGAGCTTCAGTGTGCGTATCATCTATATGCAGATGACTTGCAGTTGTATTGTCAAGGGAGGGTTGAAGAAATACCTGACGCTATCGACAAATTAAATAGGGACCTTATAGCGATAAAAACTTGGTCTGATAAATTTGGCGTATCAGTAAATCCTAATAAGTGTCAGGCGATCATCATCGGAAGTTCTCGGAGTATAAGTAAGGTGGCTGGTACAACCTTGCCACCAGTTCTCTTCAATGGTACGGTCGTCCCATTTAGTACTGATGTGAAGGACCTAGGCTTACACATTGATAGTACTCTAAACTGGCGTACTCAAGTCGCTAGGGTCAGTCAAAAGGTTACTGGAACGCTGCGGGCTTTGTACCGACTGAAAAATCTACTACCAACAAGTACGAAGACAATGCTTGTGCAGACCTTAATTTTCCCTATAATCGATTATGGTGATGTGTGCTACTATGACCTGAATGCAGATCTCCTCGACAAACTTGACCGTCTTCTGAATAACTGCATTCGATTTGTTTTCAATCTGCGTAAATATGATCATGTGTCTGCGCATCGTTCGCTTCTAAAGTGGCTGCCCATACGCCAGCGCAGAGAGCAAAGGGCGCTGACCACCTTGTTTTCTTTTCTTAACTCTCCCACTTCCCCTAGTTATCTAGCCCCCCACTTTCAGTACATTTGTGACAACCACAGTAAGAATCTAAGGTCATCAAATAATCGCGTTCTTCAATGTCCCACTCACCGCACAGACTTCGTTCACTCCTCCTTCTTCATTCAGTCTATCTCTTTGTGGAATGCACTCCCCCTGGAAATCAGGATGGCAACCAACCGATTATCCTTTAAAGTTAAAGTTCGCGAGCATATTCGTAAGAAGCTGGCAGTATCATCACAACGTTAATGTTTTCCCATTGTTTGTCTTATTTGATTTAGTATATTTAATTATTTATATATATTATTATTTGTGATTATTTGCGTATATATGATTAAGCTTATATATTATATTTATAATTTGTAATAGGTATATGTGTATCTTAGTATTTGAATAAAATTTTATAATATTATTTTTATTCCTCAATTTTTCGCAATTGCACCTACCACAGTTTGTCTCTGCATCACCCAAAGGTTGACTGGTAGAAAATGCCTATGGCATTAAGTCCGCCTCTGTACATTTCTGTGCATTAAGTGTTAAATAAATAAATAAATAAAATAAGACTGGTGTCAGACTTTCGGGCTTCTGACGACTCGTAACGACTGTCGAAGATCCACAAATGACAGCCGGGACCAACGGCTTAACGTGCTTTCCGAGGCACGGAGGAGTCTCGGTATGTAGGTACCACAACTAAAAAGTGAAAAATAAAAACTTTTTATAAATAAATAAAAACCGCCTTCCAAAAAAAACACTGTTAAAAAGTGAAAAATAACTTTAATTTCGGAAGTCGGTGGCAAAAAACGAAAATTCAAAACCAAAGACACCGGTTTCCGAAATTAAGTTATTTTTCACTTTGTAGTGTTTTTTTTTGAAAGTCGGTTTTATAATATATTTTTGCTTGTGTGTTGTGTGGCTGTGAGTGTGACAAAACACTGAAGGCAGTTTTGTGTGAGTGATTATTTACGGCTCAACACAAAATCTGCTACCTTCTTGAAATTACATTATGTTGCGTGCAAAATGTAACTTAGTATGTACTTAATTCGCCATTCTCTTTCTAAACATCTGTTTTTTTTTTAGATATGATTCAACATTAGACATATTAATTGATAATGTATTTGATGTTGAATTCTTACACGGCTGCTCGAATCCCACTATTATTTTTATACATCAAAATTTTTTCGGGCGACATATTAAGGTAATACACCATCAGTCCATCATCATCATAATTCTGGTAAAAGATGATTGTAATGTATCTCGTTGGTAATCCTTAAATAAATAAATAAATTCTGAATATCCCAATATACAGGGTGGATTGTCGAGATAGGGCAGTAAGGGCAGCTACCAGCTACATAAATCGGTCTTAGGAGACTGTCCTTAACTTTTTGAGAAATTTTATCGGCATCCATAGATTTTGAAAAAAATGTACAGTCAGCAAGGAAATGGGCAGTTTTCACAAAAAAAAAACTTGATGCCAGTCGATTCTGTTTCTTATATGGAACTAAAACTCTATCGGACCAACTGAGGTTTGAGTACTAGAAAAGTCGCAAAAATCGTTTCCCATACATTTCGTAGGAAATGAGAATCCTACCAATTTTTTACGATGGATAGACGGGCCGAAAATAAAGAAAAAACTGGTACTTATTTCAAATTTCTAATGAATACGCGTTATAAACAATATTTGTTGCTTTTGAAAATCTTTTCTTTACTTACAAAAGTTTTTTTTGCGTTTACTGACTTTTCTAGTACTCAAACCTCAGTTGGTCGAGTAGAGTTTTTCCTAGCCATATCATCTTTCACACAGTCCATTCATCGTTTCTTTGTTCTTCCATCCATTAAAGTAATACACCAATAAAATAAAAATACAGGCTGTAACTACTATAGACTATAACTTGTACCTATCTCAAAATATTTATTTTACCGCCATTTAATTCTAGACTAACGAAATCAACTTAAGTAAGAAACATTTCATGAAGATACCCTGGAAACAAGATAATGTAGAGACTGAAGCTTCATTATTGATGCCCGTGCCCAGCCCTCTTGGTAAGTGGTCGAAAAACATCTAGTCAAAATGAACATGGCATCCTACTTTTGGGCAGGTTTTTTATTTAAAACCAAACTAAAAAGTTATCGAAAAAAAAAATCGCCTATTTCGCATATTGGTCCCATAGTGAAAGTTGTTTATACTTGATGGGTAGAACACCCCTCGATTATTAAACGATTTTAAAGTCACCCTGTATAAAGATAAAATGAACTATCTATTTATCACCATTAATTAAATAACACAATATCTGCTTTCATCAACCTTCACTATTCACCAGGCAAGCTTTATAGCTTGCTTAACTTTTAAAAGTGGACGCACATTTGGGCCGGCCTCATCCACCGCACCTCAAATATTTTCCTAGCTAGATCATCACTTTCTAATTTCGTACATTTTGTATGAACCATTGTACACTTCAGGTGCGCCGCATCGCACTTTTTAACCCCCGACGGAAAACGAAGGAGTGTTATAAGTTTAACGTGTGTATCTGTGTATCTGTCTGTGGCATCGTAGCTCCCAAAGGATTGAACCGATTTAGTTTTTTTTTGTTTTGTTTGAAAGAAAGAAAGAAAGAAGAAAGAAAGAAAGAAAAATGCGTTTATTGGCATTACAGCAAAAATAAATAAAAATAAACACCTTAAAACTATAAACAATTTGCTTTTAATGCCAAAAGGGCTTCAGCTCAGCATAATGTCAGATGACAACACAAGGTCACCACCTGACGCTGATTTTCAGCTGCAGGCCACGAGTGTCATAAGCTAAAATAATAAACACAAGTGCATGTGCCCGCTTTAATCAAATAATAGAGTAAATTAAAATTGGAAACTGATAAAGGAGAAACCCGAGAGTTGCCAGCTGGCAACTCTTGTGTTTCTCAGCTGATACAAAAAAAAACAAATAAAATGTTGTGACATACATGTGTGTGTAGTTGCGTGTGTGTTATGTTGTGATTAGTGGAAAACTTAAATAAATACCCAAGAATAATCTTAAAAGAGAAATAAAAGGTAGAGGACAAAATAGTGTGACTGCGTTGTTCTTTTAAACTTCGAAAACGTAACGAAAGGTGACTTGATCGGGAGTGTTCTTAGCTATGATTCAAGAAAATCTACTCAGCCGTTTGAAGATTATCAGGTCTTTTCTAATTGATGAATGGATTTGAGCATCTTCCAAAGGTAATCTATTACTTCAATCAATGGTATTAAAATAACCAATCAAATCAAATCAGTTTATTGCAAACATGTTGTACAGAGGTTGGAATAAGAGTAAAAGTTTCAAATATGCACCCTGTAAGGGCACTGCAAAACAAAACAAAACAAAATTAATAAATTACATTACATTACATTACATTACAATACATTTCATTTTTCATCATGTGTCATGTGTTTTACAAAAGTCATGCATAGGCTGTCAAATTTTTATAATTATTGTGAGTAATAAAGAATAAGAATAAGTGAAATCAAAATAAAATTAATTAATTCAAATAAATTAAATATAAATTAAACAATGGTCAATGGTCAGCTATATTATATATGTCATTAGTTTTAGTTATTCTGAAGTGTTATATAACAATTTATTTTAGACGTTATTTAACTATTTATTTTAGTTTTTTTCTTCAAAAAACTTGCAATGTGTACTTAGCACTTCTAGTTCAAATAAGTGAACAATTTTGTTTTAAATAAACTTACTTTTTATGTCTTTTAAAGACTTTGGTAATTTAATAAAAGTCTTGATGCACATTACATACGGGCCTGAGTGGAAAATGGATAGTTTTGAAACCGGTAATGCTAGATCGTCTTGGTGTCGCAAGTATTGTGGCTGGGTATAATGATCTTTATTTGTGGGGAAAAGTGTTATATTTTTTCTGACAAATAAACATAACCTTGTAACATAATAACATAGTAACTTTGAACTGATGCTGTAGCATTAACTGGTATTTGCAGGATACCCAACTCCTCACCAACTTACTGTAGTGTCATCGTGTTTGGGCTCATTGGAATGGTCTCAATGAATAAGTTATAGATATTATATTTATCAGGGTCTGATGATGGAGAAGCAAAAATAAATCAGGGTAAATTAGTAACTAACTTTACTGTGGGAAAAATACGTACCTACAGCTGCGCAGAGGCACGTGTCGATCGTAGCGTATGTACTAGTAATTAGTATGCAATAAAGTAAAGCAGGAAATAAAAATTAAATTAAAAATTTAAAAAGCCCCCGACTGATTTTGTTTGTGTCGGAGGTTTTTTAAATTTTAAATTTAACTTTTTTAATATTGAAATGCGATGCGATGCACGATACGGCTGTAAAGTGTGCTTACCTTAAAATTCAAAATATAAATTAACACAATTTAAATTGCAGGCGGCGCCATAGTGATTGGTCAAGAATCAATAGTATATCATGATGGACAAAGCTATGTTGCTGCTGATCCACCGCAGGTCAAGGTAATGTTAATTTAAAATAATGTATGTAACATATATAATATAACTTTTTTAAATAAGTATTTAGTCACCCAAGTCTACTTACCTACTGATCTATTTCCATGCTGTTGAATACCAAGGAAAGAGTAATAAAGGCATTACTTAAAGGCTGTGCAAGGAATGCCCTATTACACTAACAAAAACTAGGCGACACCTAAATAAAAGCGCGCGGTTGGATTTTTAACGCTCAGCTCAGCGTCGAAAGTTGAAAATCCAACAGCGCGCTTTTATTTAGGCGCGTTTATAGTGTCAGAGAAAACGGTTATAAATTAAATTAGTCGATTAGTCAGATGCATTATCAGACATTTATCGTCACACCACGCAACAACAATAAATTGTAAGAACTCCATTTGTTCATTACTCTGTGATTCTGCTATATCAGTGTTTTTCAACCTTTTTCATGACGCGACCCCCTTTGTATGAATTTTATTTTCGCGACCCCCTATCCTCCACTTCTTATAATCTGTATTTTGTTATAATATAAATAATTATAAATAATATTTAAATATGTACAACATTTTTATTATTTTTGATAATGAAGTATCGGCGAATTTCATAATTAACAGATTTATTAGACTCTCGCTATAATTTTATTATCATAAAAATTTTAAATTAGCATTTCAGAACTCAAATAACTTATAAAAATATTCTTAAAACCAGCTTCCGTTTTTTTTTTTTCCGTTTACAATAGTGTGGGTTAAATGTATCTATCTATTGTGGTCTATTTATTTTAAGAATCTTATTGTATCGCCCTAACATGTGACTGTTTTTTTTTCTCTAATAAATAAAATAAAATATTACATCGCCAAACGCCTCAACGGAAAAGCGATATGATGGATTTGTGGGGACAGCGTATCCGATTCGCCTCCTAATTAAATCCTTAGTATATTTTAAGTAAATTCTATGTCGTATAATTGAGAGTTTTATGAGGGTCATTCATGGCTACGAAGGATTTCCCAGTAGAGTAATTATGTTTTTATGTGCAGCTATAGATGGCTTAGATGAGGATTTTGAGAACCAACCTAAAAGAAAATCGGCTAGAATTATCTAAAGCAACAAAACAAAGTTGAGAAATAAGGTCATGACCCCCCAGGGGGTCACCCTCCAACCCATACGACACAACAGGTTGAAAAACACTGTGCTATACTATATCACTTGTAACCCTAATCTCATGGATACAACTTCTAAATTCCAGTAATATTTTAATTAACTTTCAGCTTACCCGAATAAACTGCTACTGCCGCGTAGACGCGCGTGGTCTACGGTACCTTTTAGGGGACATCGATGGCCGATTGTTCATGTTACTGCTCGAACTGCAAGAGAAGATGGACGGCACACAGGCCGTTAAAGACCTCAAGGTGGAATTGTTGGGTACCTATAATAAGTTCGAAAAATATTTGACCGAATTTCATTTCACCTAAAACTTTTCAACTATTATCGTTTCCTTTTTTTTTACTTCATCGAAGTCACATCTGCGACTGTGTTGACGGGAACCGATCAATTTTCCGAATTGTTTTTTGGTCGAATTTCATTTTACCGATAACTATTGGCCGACATCTTTTTTGCTATATGCATTATTTGACATATTTTTAGATCATCGAAGTATCATGTGTCATAGGTATTATTTTACCGAACTATATTTCACCGATTTACATAATAACTTTTTGCTATTGGCCGAAGCCTCTTTTGAACTTTTTTCATTTGCGAAATGATTTATTTGCCATATTTTTACCACACCGAAACAAAATTTTACAGAATATTATTGGTAGCATTTTCAATATTAAATGATAAATGATAAATGATTTATTTCTGTAAGTAGGTCTGTACAAACACTTTTACACGTCAATCATATTTTTTTAACTAGATGAGGCCGGCGTTTCCTATCTGACTACTCTGAGAAGAAAGGCCGAAACAAACTCAGAGGTCACAGTCTCTTTTAAAGTCCAGACATAATCTTGGTCAGATCATGTGAAGACCATGTAGATTGGTGTCTGAAATGGTCTTTTGAGGAAAGAACCACACAGATTGAGTGGACCTGTCCAGTCAGTGCACGCATTTGTCAGTAATCGTGCAGCTCAACTCAGAGTTTAAGGAGCTCAACGATTCGACGAACAATACCAAAGAAAGGACATTTGGATAGGCCGCATAAATTACTCAAGCTGCCAGACCATGATAAAAACTAACAGAGAGAAAACAAAAAAATAAAAAAAGTATAAATGAAAGGAATGACCCACATAATCTTCACATTCACAATAAGTAATTAAAAGAATATATTGCTTTAAAAAGTAAATATTCAGGTCATTGTATATAAAATACATTAATGTCAATAAAAAACCCAGAAATAATCTTGGTCAGATCATTTGAGGACCATGTAGATTTGTATCAGAAATGGTCTTTTGAGGAAAGAACCATACAGATTTGAGTGGACCTGTCCAGTCAATGCACGCATTTGTCAGTAATCGTGTAGCTCAACTCAAGAGCTTATGGAGCTCAACGACTCGACGAACAATACCAAAGAAAGGACATTTGGGTAGGCCGCAAAAGTACTCAAACTGCCAGATTATCATTAAAAGTAACTGAGAAGAGAAAATAAAAATATGACCCACATAGTCCTCACATTCACAATTATTAAAAAATATATAAAATATAAAAAACTTTTTACAAAAAAAATTAAAACCGACTTCCAAAAAAAACCACTACAAAGTGAAAAATAACTTTAATTTCGGAAGTCGGTGTCTTTCTTTTTTAATTTTCGTTTTTTGCCACCGACTTCCGAAATTGAAGTTATTTTTCACTTTGTAGTGGTTTTTTTTGGAAGTCGGTTTTAATTTTTTTTGTAAAAAGTTTTTATTTTTCACTTTTTAGTTGTGGTACCTACCCCACACAATATCCAATACCACTAACTGCAATAAATAACAGTGACAGGAAGTTATCATCATATCGTCCATATAAACTAAGTGGGAAAAATATGTATTATTGAAGCTAACTCAAAAACTATCTAAGCAATGTCAATAAAATTTATATGGGACCACCTCGGGAGCTTACCCTTTCAAACAAAAAAATAATTTTTAAAATCGGTCCACAATTGGCGGAGATATCGGTGAACATACATAAAAAAAAAAAAAAAACATACATAAAGTCGAACATAGAACCTCCTCCTTTTTGGAAGTCGGTTAAAAATATTATACTACACAAAGTAAATATTCATATCATTGAGCAGATGATTATTCTGACTGTAAACACAAAATAAAACAAATAAATCGGAGCAGCTCAATCCCAAGCCTCTTTGTCCTCCACGTAATCTTTAACGGTATAAAACGCTTTCTGGCACAACTTACGTTTAATGAATAATTTGAATTTATTAAGGCTCAGTTCTTGGACGTGGCTTGGAAGTTTATTATAAAAGCGTATACATTGACATCTGAACGACCCACCTATTTTCTTGAGCCTTGTTGAAGGTACTACAAATTTGTGTTTGTTCCTAGTATTTATGTTATGGATATCACTGTATTTTTTAAACAATTTTATGTTTTTATGGGCATATAAAAGATTTTCAAAAATATACTGAGAAGGCACAGTCATAACATTAATCTCCTTAAATTTCTCTCTGAGAGAGTGTCTCGGACTTAATTTATAAATTGATCGAACAGCTCTTTTCTGCAAAACAAAGATAGTCTGAATGTCTGCCGCATTTCCCCATAACAGAATTCCGTACGACATTACACTATGAAAATAGCTAAAGTACACTAAACGAGCTGTCTCTATGTCAGTTAAATTACGAATTTTTCTAACAGCATATGCTGCGGAGCTTAGCTTTTTTGACAATTTATCTATATGTGGGCCCCATTGAAGTTTAGCATCCAAAGTTAAGCCTAAAAATACTGTGCTAACTTCAGGATTCAATTCTTCGCCCTTTATCAACACCTTAGTTTTCACCTGCTTAACGTGTGGTAGAGTAAACTTAATGCATTTGGTTTTTTTTTCATTAAGAAGTAAATTGTTAACATTGAACCAGTGAACTACTTTTGAGATCGCGCTATTTACGTCGTCAGTAACCAGCTGCTGACGTTTAAGTTTAAACAAAAGTGAGGTATCATCAGCAAACAACACTATATCATGGTTATCCTTTATGAGGTAAGGCAAGTCATTAATATAAACAAGAAACAAGAAGGGACCAAGAATTGAGCCCTGTGGGACTCCCATTGTTACTAAAGATCCGGGAGATCTTTTTCCATTAACGTCAACGCACTGAATTCTATTACTCAAGTATGAAGTAAGAAGATCCAGAGCGCTGTTCCGGATCCCGTAGTGGCGGAGTTTCCTGATTAACGTTTCATGAAGAACGCAATCAAATGCCTTGGACAAATCACAAAAAATGCCCAAGGCATCGCATTTATCTTCCCATGCATTATAAATATGTCCTAAAAGTTCAATCAGTAGTTGAACGACCCCTTGTAAAACCGAACTGTTTGGTATGTAATAATTTATGTTTATTAAAAAATCTTTGCAATTGCTCTAAAATTAATTTCTCAAATATTTTACTGAAAGTAGGTAGTACTGAAATAGGTCTATAATTTGTGGGGTCTGATGTACTACCTGATTTAAACAAAGGTATTATTTTACTATTTTTCATAAGGTCAGGAAACTCCCCACAGTCGATACAATTATTAAATTAAAATAGTGTCAAAAAAGTCAATATTATGTTGGGCTACAAAAAGTGATAGAAACGACCCTACCCCTAGAATCTTATTTAAGCCCGCGTAGGTGCGGAGAGGTGGGGCGGCCCGTGAGCTGAGGAGCAGGTGCGAGTGTGCGACGTTTCATTTAGTTAGGAAGTTTTCGGTAAAACAAAAATTCAAAAATTTATGGAAATTAAAGACAATTATTTGAGTAAAATTAAATAATTGAAAGAGTTTTCAAAACAAATGTAATTAATTATACACTGGCGTTATAGATTAAGGCAACAGGAACTATTTGTTTAGTTTAACCTACTATTTTGTTTGTTTAATTATTTAAATGTAATGCTAATGGCACTTAATAAAACAGTTGATTATGAACAAAAGTAGTTTTAAGTGGTCCCAGTAAGAAGCATGCAAACAAGGATGCTTGCTTCAAACATGCAGCATGCAAGCAGACATGCAGCGTGCAAGCAGGCCATTATGCAAGCAGGCATACAACATGCAAACAAGCGTGCAACATGCAGCAAGCATTGTTTCTGTCACGGTTCCGGCGCTGCGGGGTTTGGGCGGCCCCACGCGAGCTTATCGTTGCAGATAGTTTGAACGCTCACTACCGCAGCTTCGCCGGCCAGCCTCCGCCACGGCGGCGGCGGCGGGCTTTCGAACCACCTGCTCCTCAGCTCGCGGGCCATCCCACCCCTCCGCGCCTACGCGGGCTTAAATTACACTCTAGGGATAGTAGGGCAGACAAGACTACGTGAAGTCGGTTTTGCAGCGTTTCATTTCTGTCACAAAATTTTGTTGCACAACATATTGACTTTTTATGACACAATTTTAATTTATATTGAAAATGCTACCAATAATATTCCTTAAAATTATATTTCGGTGTGGTGAAAATATGGCAAATAAATCATTTGGCAAATGAAAAAAGTTCAAAAGAGGCTTCGGCCAATAGCAAAAAGTTATTTTGTAAATCGGCGAACTAAAGTTCGGTAAAACCTATGACACATGATACTTCGATGATCTAAAAATATGTCAAATAAATAATGCATATAGCAAAAAAGACGTTGGTCGTTTTCGTTTTCGGTAAAAAGAAATTCGAACAAAAGGAATTCGGAAAAGTGATCGGCACCCTAATTACGTAATGCACGATCAATTTTAAATTCAAACCAATTGAAAAAGATTGCCAGTCCATTGCTTCATATGTTCGACAAAACAAATCTGTCAATTTTTTTTGTCGAACTTATGAAGCAATGGACTGGCAATCTTTTTCAATTGGTTTGAATTTAAAATTGATCGTGCATTACGTAATTAGGGTGCGGTTCCCGGAATTGTAGGGTATGTTACTTAAATTTTTATTGGAACAAGGTACAGACAATATGGATTCACACGTCGTCACATAAAGCAGGTAAAAGAAGGCTATCGCGAGATACATGCAGGTTGGGACTCCGTTTGTTATCTATTATACTGTAGCGGTCACACCGCCACATGCGAAGTTCTACGCATCAAAGACATGACGTCACACTAAATCTTGCATCGCGCAAACAGAGTTTACCGCACGATTAACATAGGTACATGTATTATAATACAATCTTAGTTTTTGTTTATACTAAACCTCTTAAGGGGTCATTGTACTCACCATTATGAACAACTTTCACTATGTGACCAACGCTGATATCGTGAAAAAAATGTGCTGTTCCCTACATTTATCCTATTATAGCCGTCAAAATGTAGGGAACAACAGATTTTTTTTACGGCATTTCATACGCTATTTTGTCTTGATAGTTTTAGTTTTTATGACACAGATATTGAGTATTTATTTATTTATTTTTGTTTCTCATTCATACCACACCACACACACATTGTCATGTCTGTCACACTCACAACATTTTATTTGATTTTGTCTGATGATCTTATACTACATTTAATTTATTATGTTAATTTTGTTGGTCTGAGGTTAATTCCCTGTCTTTCATATTCAAGCACTCGTGGGTTGCAGTTGCAGCTATAGTCTATAATTAAGATAGCTTGATCTCTGCGACAGCTGTCAAACTGACATTCCTAGGGTTGTCAGGATATAAAAAATTGTCGATAGAAATTATCGACGTTTCTAATTACGCATTTTTCTTTCTTTCTTTATACGTTAATCCAAGTTATAAACTATCTGTGTGCTAAATTTGATTAATCCGTTGAGCCGTTTTTGCCATTTGTTGGCAATGACACTACCAGCCGCACTACCAGTAGTGTCGTTTCCAATCAACGACACTACCAAGCCTATTTTGAATTAAATTGTACAGTCAACACAGCAAAGTTCAGAAATATAATTCTTTATTTATTACTACTAAGTAAAGCATGAAATAAAAATAACAGCAAACTTCTCAAACTCAAACTCAAAGCATTTATTTCAATTAAACCATGTACAGGCACTTTTGAATTGTCAAGAAATGAAACTCTTAGTGTTTATTTATTAGGTACTTGCTGTGCCCGCGACCTCGTTTCCGTGCATATCGGAAAACAATTACTTAACTTTTTGAGACATTTTGATCTGCATTCACAATTTGAGCTATTCACGTGTGCTACTTTAGATTGATACTTAGTAATTTTTTCTCACATACCGTATGATAACCCAACTGAACTGGACTGGAATTTAACCAAGGGCCAAAAATAAAAGGTATTAGGTAGATACACCTTTTGTAAAAACGAATCTATGTTTACAGTCTCCAGTTATACGAATGAGCAACGAATACAATAATACTATATAAACACGCCTGACCTAGATAATATTTAGCGACAAGCTACCGGAATTTAAAAAAAAATCACGCTATCCTTATCAAGTTGTTCTTAATTTCAATTTTTATTTTCGTTAGTCTGTTTTAGTTTATTTTATTTTAGTTTAGTAAGTATATCAAATTGCAGTGGTGTAGAGCAGTGGTGGCCCAGTGATGTCGGCTCCGACTTACCGAGTTGTAGGTCGTGGGTTCGAATCCAAGCAGGTGCTTTACTTTGTGTAAATAATTTCATCACCACTGCTCTCAAAACGGTGAAGGAAAACATCGTGAGGAAACCGGCATGTCTTAGAACCAAAAAATTCGAAGACATGCGACATCTACCAACCCGCACTGGGCCCGCGTGGTAGATTACAGCCCACTCCCTCTCACAGAGAGGAGGCCTGTTTCCCAGCAGTGGGAACATTAATAGGCTGATGATGATGATGATATATTTGCCATAGCAAGCAAGCACACGCCAATATACCAACAAAAATATCGAAATCTATACTCAAGTGATAATAAAAACAAAAAACGTAAACTGAACTTAATACCCGAATTATAAAGCCTCCAGGCATAAAGGGCGTGCCCGCTTGTATATCTATACTTATAATATAAAAACTTTTAACAAAAAAAAAACAACCGACTTCCAAAAAAAACACTACAAAGTGAAAAATAACTTTAATTTCGGAAGTCGGTGTCTTTGGTTTTGAATTTTCGTTTTTTTGCCACCGACTTCCGAAATTAAAGTTATTTTTCACTTTGTAGTGTTTTTTTTGGAAGTCGGTTGTTTTTTTTTTGTTAAAAGTTTTAATTTTTCACTTTTTAGTTTTGGTACCTACCTACCCCACACAAGTTCGAATAACACTACAAGCGACGCAATTAACAGTGACAGGAAGTTATCATCTTATCATCCTTAAAATGAATTAAGTCCAAACACAAGGTAGCTACTGTAAAACGTTGAGGAGTTCCCTTGACTGTCCTTCGTCTTCATCATCAAACCCCTAATGACAGTCACAACCCATCTAGGTGTAAAGTTCTCATCAATACAAATTAATCAAGCCCAAACACCAGGTAATTGCTGTAAATCGTTGAGGAGTTCCCTCAACTGTCTTTCGGCTCCATCACCAGATCGACTCCAGACCTTCATTAAATAGTAATGCTTTAAAATGCTTAATGAAAAAAAATTTACAAACGCAGTAGTCGCCACTACGATTTTGGAAGGTTCCCCTAGATTTGTCTGGGATGCCATCAGCAGATCCTGGTTTCCTTATAAATTTTTTTGAGGAGTTCCATCAAGTCGACATGGATTTCATCATCAGAACGAATTTTGATCAAAATAGGACCAATCTGAAAGTATACCTTTCAGGTAAGAAAATCATTTTCTAAATCGGTTCATAAATGAAGCCACCCGTGAAATACTTATCATTGAGAAGTTCCGGTGGCCATCTGTGGACTTCTTCATCAGTTCCACTTCACCAAACGATACTTTCTGAATGCAAATGCTTAACTGGTTGCTGAAAATACCGAAATCGCTATGTGTATGCCTATAATATTTGAGGAGTTCCCTCAATTTGTCATGGATTCTATCATCAGAACTAAATTTTGATAAAAATGGGACCAATCGGGAAGTATATCCTTTCAAATAAAAAAAGAATTTTCCAAATCGGTTCATAAATGACGGATATATGAGGTAACACACATTAAAAAAAAAAAAAAAAAAAAACATACAACCGAATTGAGAACCTCCTCCTTTTGGGGAAGTCGGTTAAAAACAGTAAAATCCGGTGTCTGTCTGTTTGTTTGTGTCCCAGCAGTGGGAACATTAATAGTCTGATTATGATGATTATGATTAAATTTCAAGGCAGGAAGATATTGTTATCAATGCTTATATACTTACCATCTTGAAAACTAGGTTAGAGTCTCATTTCCTACGAAATGTATGGGAAAAGTTTATTGCGATTTCTGATCTTTCTAGTACTCAAACCTCAGTTGGTCTAAAATAGACTTTTTCTAAAATAGAATCCTTATATGAAACAGGATGTATTTATTGGCAGCAAAATTTTTTTTTGTGAAAATTACCTATTTTCCTGCTAAAATGTACTTACCTACATCGTTATCAAAATCTGTGAATGCAGATCAAAATGTCTCAAAAAGTTAAGTAATTGTTTTCCGATATGCACAGAAACGAGGTCGCGGGCACAGCAAGTACCTAATAAATAAACACTAAGAGTTTCATTTCTGAAGTTTGCTGTTATTTTTATTTCATGCTTTACTTACTAGTAATAAATAAAGAATTATATTTCTGAACTTTGCTGTGTTGACTGTACAATTTAGTTCAAAATAGGCTTGGTAGTGTCGTTGATTGGAAACGACACTACTGGTAGTGCGGCTGGTAGTGTCATTGCCAACAAATGGTTTTTGCGTGATTGAGTAACAAACATCCAAACATACAAACTTTACATTTTTATTATATATTATATTATAGTAGGATAGTAGGATCTGAATTTAATTTTCATCTTATTATATCTACTGAAACGATGAAATTTATACGCAAACATAGAGACACAGAGAAATGTATAGTATAGGTATGTTACCGGCCAAACCCAATTTTAGGATGAACTAGTTTCGCCTAAGCCAAATCAGTTCTCCCTACACGCGATATGACAAACCAGTATAGCCTAGGCCAAACTCGTTCATCCTGTTACCGAAAGGATAAACCAGTTTAGCCTAGGTCGAATCGGTTTATCCTAGTTAGAATTTACATGCTTTAGGATAAACTGGTACGTCCTAGTCTGAACTAATTTTGCCTAGTCGGAACGCATGCGCTGCCTATACAAACGGGGAATCCCCGAATCACCTCTGGCTCTCCCCTCGCGCCTTTCAACCCCTCTTCGCTCGCCCTGTCGACTAACTGCCGACATCACCAATTATTCAAAATAGCAAAACGTTTCAGAACTTTTCCGCGTCGTCTACTTGTTTAATCAAATCCGCATATTCGTCTACTACTAACACATTATAATGAGAAGACTTTTTGTTTTCATTCTGCAAAATTTCCTCCAAAAACTTTTCTCTCCACAGCTTTAATTGCCTTGTCTACTACACGAAGGCTCATCCATGATAAAACGCCTCACAATAATTATACTAGGATTATAATAAAATCTTTTAAACGCAACCAGCAACTTAACACGCGCTCTCGTCGATGCAAAGTACAATTCCAATCCACGAACAGACCGAGCGAAGAGGGGTTGAAGGGCGCTAGGGGCGAGACAGAGATGATTCGGGGATTCCCCGTTCGTACAGGCAGCGACATGCGTTCCGACTAGGCAAAATTAGTTCAGACTAGGACGTACCAGTTTATCCTAAAGCATGCAAATTCTAACTAGTATAAACCGATTCAACCTAGGCTAAACTGATTTATCCTATCGGTAACAGGATGAACGAGTTTGGCCTAGGCTATACTGGTTTGTCATATCGCGTGTAGGGAGAACTGGTTTGGCCTAGGCGAAACTAGTTCATCCTCAATACTCAATACTCAATACTCAATACTCAATATATTTATTGCTTCCACATGTGAACTTAGGTGGTAGGTTTAACAAAATATGATCATTGTGGACCCTGTCGGGCACAGCAAAAGTAGGAGAGAGGAAGAGGGCTTTTCATTTGGTTTACTTAATTAGTACCTATTTATTGTAATTATTTTATAAAACTTGTAAGTTAAAATTTGTCATTTAAATAATCATTAATATCATAATAGCATTTAGATAATAGGAATAGTTTTAATTTATTTATAAATGTATTCAATTTTTGTTCATTTTTGATTAATTCTGGTAATTTATTATATATTTTAATTGACATGACTAGTGTACTCGTTGAGTGCATTTTCAACTTAGAGCCTGGTAAGTTTAACCTATTTTTATGGCGTAATGTATATTTAGACTGTATGTTTTCTCTTGTCGTGTAAAAGTGCTGGTAATTTCGAACGAATTTGCATATTTCTAGAATGTATAGGCAAGGGAGGGTAAGTATTTTATGTTCTTGGAAATGAGGTTTGCAACTGTCGGTGTCTTCTATATTTACAAGGATTCTTATAAGTCTTTTTTGCAATGTGAAAAGTGTCGGTGCATCTGTGCTGTTTCCCCACAATATCACGCCGTAACTGAGCCATGCATATGCGTAGGCATAGTATGTAACAAGTGCAGTTTTAAGGTTAGTGGTCTTTTTGACTTCACGAAGGGCGTATGCAAATTTGGATAGTTTTGATTTTATCTTTTTAATATGTGATTTCCAATTTAAATGTGTATCTATGGATAAGCCGAGTAGGTTGAATTCTTTTACTGTTTCAATTTTTGTGTCGTTGTAAATAAATGTTAAGTCTAAAGGAGTTTTCTGACGTGGATGGAAGGACATGATTTTAGTTTTATTGAAGTTTAATTCAAGGTTGTGTTCTGTCATCCAAGTTATTATTTTATTAAGTATGCTTGTAAGTATTTCGGTTAAGTTGGTATTGTCGTGGCAAGAAGTTAGTACTGAGATATCGTCGGCAAACAGAACACATGATTCATTTATTATTGTAGGGAGGTCATTTATATAGATGATAAATAAGAGGCATCCAATAACACTCCCTTGGGGGATTGAGGCGTTAATTTGCTTGCTATCTGACTGAATGTATTGGATTTGTTTTTCGTGTTCGTTGTAGTATTCTACTTCGACTTGGTGTTCTCTATTTTCCAAATATGATTTGAACCATTCATAAGATTTTCCGCGGATCCCTATTCCTTGTAGCTTGTTAAGTAGAATGTCGAATTGCACTTTATCGTAGGCTTTTGTCATGTCTAATAGTATACCTACGGCATATTTTTTCTTATCAATTATATTTATGGCTTCCTGGATAAAATTATATACTGCTAGAACTGTAGAGTGGTTTTTTCGGAAACCATTCTGGGATTCATGAAAAATTTTATATTTTTCGCAAAACGAATAGACGCGATTACACATCGCTTTCTCGAATACTTTCGAGGCTGTAGGTAAAAGAGCAATAGGGCGGTAATTAGAGGGGTCGGTTTTTGAGTCTTTTTTGTGAATTGGCTTTATAATGGCTTTTTTTAGGTAGTTCGGAAATCTTCCTTCCTCAAAAGACTGATTGACTAGCAAGTAGAATGGAAGGGTCAGCTCATCTGCACACTGTTTGACTAGAGTTGGTGGTATTTCGTCTATTCCATAACTGTTTTTGTTTTTAAGGCTTTTCAATATTAAATTTATTTCACTGGGATCTACTGTACTTAGGAACACGGTATTTTCAGTGCGGTGGACCACAGAGATGTTTCGCGGTTCTTTGTCGGGGGTTTGCGCATATCCTTCTCCAATAGACGCAAAGAAGTTATTAAATATATTTGCTGTTTGCTTCGGGTCCGAGATAGCATTGTCATTTACGTGTAGCGTTATGTTTTTTTTTACCTTTTTTACGTTTTTATTCGTTCGTTCGTTTATAATTTTCCACATAGTCTTTACTTTATTATTAGATTTCATTAATTTATTTATATACTGTAGTTTTTTAGCTTTTTTTACAATTTGTTTTAAAGTTTTTCCATATATTTTGTAATGTTGTTTAATTAAAAGGTTATTTGTTTTAATAGAGAGTATTTTTTCAAGCCTTTTATTTTTACAAGAAATTTTGATGCCTTTAGTTAACCAATGTTTTTTATAGTTTGTTTTTAGCTTTAATTTTGTTTTTGGTATGTATTGATTAAGTATGTCAGTAAGTGTATTGTTAAATGATTTATAGTTTTCATCAATATCCCTACCGGGCTTGATTATATCGTTCCATTTTACTTCTTTTAGTTTAGATTTGAAACATTGTGTGTTTTTGCTATTGAACAGCCTCTTCTCAACCCACCAGACTATATGTCTAGTTTGCCGGGGTACAGCCAATTTTATTATTGTACCACTATGGTCAGAGAACCCCAACTCTTCCACTGTGGTGTGTGATTTTATATTGCAATTTGTAAAAATTAGATCTAGACACGTTGAGGTGGTTTCGGTCACTCGCGTTGGTACTTTTATATGCTGTACAAAATTAAATTCTAACATGAGATCTAAGAATTGGTTTGTTTTTGAGCTACTATCCAATACATTTATATTAAAATCTCCTCCTATAACAATATTAAGTCTGGAGTCTTTCTTATTTAAATAATCTAATATTAGTTTTAATTGTTCATAAAATATAGCTTCCTCTCTCCTATTCCAGTAAATAATTATTAATAGTAAATTCTCTATTTGTAACTCTATTGCACACACTTCTATCACATATTCAACTGACATGTCTGTTATATCACTTCTCTCTAAGCATTCTATGTGTTCTTGACGTTCTTGTAGAAGAATACAGACGCCGCCACCAGCGCGAGTTTTCCGGCAGAATGAAGCCGCAACCTTGTAGCCACTAAGATTTATTAAATCCAGTCTTTCCTTTGATAGCCAGGTTTCCGATACACATATAGCATGATATTTTGGTGTTTTTTGGATGAAGGCTTCCAGTAAGTGTTGTTTATTGGAGAGGCTTTGGATATTTTGAAATAATATTCTAAATTGTAGGTCTTTGTTTTCGAGGTGTTCTGTTTCTGTCTCCTGTGTTAGTGTAGCGGCGAAAAAAATTGTTATTGTTTTGAGAGGATGATAGGTCTGCTTGTGTATTCCATTTATTTGTGTTCGTTTGGTTGTCGGGTGTATTATCTATTTTATTAGTTATTTTTCCATCAATTATTAGTTGATTATCGCGGATTACTGCGTGAAGTCCTTGCCTTCTTGCGTTCAACATTTCTTCGCGCAGCAATTTCCTTTCTCTTCGTGCTTCATCATCTAAGAATTCCGATAAAAATAGTCTAGTTCCTCGAAATACGTTGCTATTTTCCTTGAGATACGATACCATCCTTTTGCTTAATATTTCTATCACTAATGGGCGGTTCTTCGAGCTTCGTTTGCCAATTCTATAGGTTTCCTCAATGTAGCCCATCAGGTCAACGTTCATAAATTCGCGAAATAAGTTGATCAATCTGATATGTAAGTTATTTACAGGCTCCTTATAATATTCATCAAATCCGTATACTTAATACTATTTTCTTTGAATAGGTTTCAGTGCAATTAGTTTGGCAAGTGTTTCTTTGCGTCTTCAAGCTCTCTATTTCAGTTTTTAACTTTTCGTTTTCGATTTTTAAGTTCTCAATTTCCGTGTTTACCTACATGTTGGATGTCCATTTTCCTCTCTTCATTTTGCCTAAGTAAGCAATTTGTTTCGCGTTCAAAATCTTCTCTTAACTTTGAGATGGCCTTATTTAACTCTAGTTAACCGAATTACAGAATACTATCCGTATTCTGTAATTCGGTGATGATAGACCTATTATTTTCTTTTAAACGAAGCATTATCATTTCACCTATGTTCTGCAGTGTAAGTTCTGTTTGTGTAATAGATTGGGGTGTTTTACCTTCATCTTGCGCGTATATTGTGTCACCCAATAGACTTAAGTCCAAGGAACTGGTAGTATCATTCATAGGTTTTCTAATTGGGTTTCTAATTGTGACATTGTTTATTTCCGATGGTGAGGTTGTCGGGCGTGAGTCTTGTTGTTGTGGGCGTATAGGTGTGTTTATATTTCCTCGCTTTGGTATTTTACAGTAACAAGCTAGGCATTTCCAGGTTTCAATGCTCTCTGTTTCCTTCATTATTTTGAAGCGCTCATTATTAATATTGGCACACTCCAAATCATAGACACTGTTACATAATGAACAGGTGTTGGGTACGTTTTGTTTACAACCAGTACATATAAGAGCCATATTTGCAAACAACGCCCTCTAGCAGATATTCTACGAGTTATTTTGGATCGAACTTTTTGCGACTTGATACTCGCCGACAGATGGCGCTTAACACAATCCTGTTTGTGCCCTTATTTGCACTTTAAAATTTGCTGCTAGAAGTATTTTATAATTATATAATTTAAAGGGGTTCTGCGTACCTTTTTATGGTGGTAGGTACTTGTCCCAAAGTTTTCTTCAGTACCTGATCCTCATATAATGTGTTTTTCAAACATCCCACGGTTTTTTTCCACAGGTTTGAAATTTGGCCGTTATTCAGGAGAAGTATAGTTTTCTTGAGTATTTGTGAAGTTAAGCTTTGTACTACACTTCTAGTCACTGAAGGTCTTTATTCACTTGAACTTTATTGACTTTTTATCACAAGTTAAGCACTTAAACTATTTTTAACGTTTTATTATCTAAGGAGCTGATCCTAAAATCGGGTTTGGCCGGTAACGTATACAAAACACAGAGTGAACAAATTCAAATTCAAAAGTCATTTATTCAAACTAGGCACATCAGCACTTTTCGTTCGAACGTCAAAATTACATAAGACAGTCCCCCAAAAACGCCCGCCCTTCACCACTTCCTAGTTCTTTTGCTGGAAAGAAGAAGTGGCGCAACAAACTCCCCAGCAGCACAGCTGTCTGTTCAGTTAGAAAAAAACTTGATTCTATACCATAGTATGCAAAAAAAAATTACATTAATCAACACAAAACATTAAATAAAATATATTTGCCATAATGACAGCTAGCACACGCCTATGTACCAACAATTTTTTTTTATCGAAAGCTAAACTCAAGCGAAAATAAATACTAAAAAACTAAAAACGTAAACAGAACATAAAGGGCGTGCCCGCTTACATATAGCTAATAAAACTGTAACTCGAAGTCACATAATTATGATAAACTAGGACCATCGAAGTAGAAATAAATCAACAGTTAGGCAAGAATAATATAATGATCTACTGTTGAGGTCGCTAGCTAACCACATATTGCAATACAACTCATTAAACAGAAACATTGTAATGAGTCGATTATGTCAATAATAAATGAAAATTAAATGAAAATAAATTGACTTATACCAATGAGGTTATACAATACCAGTATTGTATAACCTCATTGACTTATACAGTCAAATAAAATAAACAATTATATAACTCATATGACCTGTCAGTAGGTAAGCTAATTCTGGAGAAAGAACATAAATATTGTCTTGAGTTAATCACAGCGACCAACTATTTTTATCGTTTAAGTAGTCGTTGATAGAATAGTATGCCTTTGAACAAAGGTTGGATTTTACTTTAGCTTTAAACGTATTAAAAGGCAAATCTAGCAGAGAAGTGGGTAGCTTGTTATAAAAGGTTAAACCAAGCCCAAAAAATGAGTTATGAACCTTATGAAGCCGGTGAAAAGGAGCTCGTAATTTGTCCTTATTTCTGGTGTTAATATTGTGAATATCACTGTTTTTAGTATATAAGTGTATATTTTGCCTAATATATAAGATATTGGCGAAGATGAATTGTGATGCCACTGTGAGAATACCAATATCCTTGAAAAAATCTCTTAGAGAAACTCTGGCACCTAGCTGGTAAATTGCTCGAACAGCTCGTTTTTGAAGAACAAATATATTTTGAATGTCAGCGGCTTTGCCCCACAGCAGAATGCCATAGAACATAACGCTATGGAAATAACTAAAATAGACTAATCTAGCAGTATCAACGTCAGTGTATTGTCTTACTTTCCTGACAGCGTAGGCGGCCGAGCTAAGCCTTCCCGCTAGACTTGAAATATGTGGGCCCCACTGAAGTTTAGCATCTACTGTTATGCCCAGAAAAACTGCCGAGCCCACAGTTTCAAGCACCTCTTTATCTAAGACGATGTTGGGTCCTAGATTTCTAACATTGGGTAAAGCGAATTTTATACATTTCGTTTTCTTGGAATTGAGAACTAAGTTATTTGTTGTAAACCAATCCGTAACCAATTAACCATTGAGAGTGCACTGTTTACATCGTCAAAATCATGTCTATTCTTGTCTACTTTAAAAATGAGAGAGGTATCATCTGCAAACAGTACAACTTCACAGATACCCTTTAAAAAGAATGGTAAGTCATTGATATACACTAAGAACAAGAATGGACCCAGAATTGAGCCTTTAGGTACACGGGGTACACCTAACTGAACTGAACTGTATTGTTGTGTAAGTGTTTGTAGGAACATTGTACATGTGTTTCACAAATAAATATTTCCATTCATTTCGTTTTCTTTGCAGGAGACATCCCAATTCCAGAATGCATGACGTACCTCGACAATGGAGTCGTATTTGTGGGCTCACGTTTAGGAGATTCCGCCCTGGTACGTCTGTCGGCCTCGAGAGATGAGCCCAGTCAGTACGTCCAGCCGATGAAGAGCTTCACCAGCCTGGGGCCCATTGTGGACATGTGTGTGGTAGACTTAGAGAAGCAGGGACAGAACCAGCTTATAACCTGCTCTGGTAAGTTTATGATAGGTACTTACAACTATGTTTATGATAATTATATCAAGTTCTTCTAACTTATCAGATAGATGTGTTGTTGGGGAGCTTTTTGCGCTGCTTCTTCTTCCCAAGCAAAACGCCCACCTTTTGGGGGACTATCTTATTTAACAAACGCTTAAAAAGTGCTGATTCTCAGCCTAATTTGGATAAATAATTTATTACACTTAAATTACCCAGTATAACTTTTGACTACAGAACCATGAAAACCCAAAGAAGATATTGCAACGTTATAGCAACGCCATGGTAGATTTAAGAGGGTTTATTCTGAAAGTTGGCATCGTCGCAAATAGATGTCAAATATTTCGCTGTTTTGGTTAATTTGATAATATTTCTGTATGGAAATGTGTCATTAATACACTTAATAATGTGCATCCTGAGTTACGCTATGGTAGCTCGGGAACTAACTAACGACCCGTTTACCTTCGCTAAAAAGTTTGTATCGTAACGCTGTTATTTTATTAAATATGAAAAAATAACTGTTACATGCTAAAGAAAATACAAGAAAGCCACAAACATGTAAATGTAACCCACACCATTGTCCACATAGTAATAAAAGAATTAACTGAAGTGAAGAGCTGAGGTTAGGAGTAGGATTCGGTCGTTGAAGAGCACGGGCGCACCCAATTGTGCTCCACTCAAAGTTATTTATTATAAGTTTAGTGGAATGTGTACACCAGATAGATGTTGCAGAGTTACAAGCCGGGCATCGAAATCAAAGTGTGTTTTTTTGTGTTTTGCTGTGGTTGTAACTTTATGTCTCCAAAAACACATTAAAACAGTACAAAAGTGGGTGGACTAAGCGTTCCTAAAGTAGTCTAATGCTTAAGTACGAGGAATAACTGTTGCAAGACCCAGTTGCAAGCTTATCCGGTGAGATCTTTCCATATATTTTAGGAATCTGTTGAATAGGTCCGTCTAAAGTCAAGAGTGGATCTCATTAGAAATCCATACATCTCATATACTGCATTTACAATTTGTTCGACTAAATTTAAACTAAAATACGTGTGTGATTATTGGTGTAGTGCAGTGTTCCGAAATGGTTTGTTTTCTGCGAGTGCACATTCTTTTGTTAGACATTTGGTGTGAGTCGAGGGTCGCAGGTAGCTGTTCACCAACACAAAGAATTCCTTTTAGATTGACTGATCTGATATTGTATTTTGAACTCTAAATTTCGAAGCCAAGTGTAGTTTTAGTAGTTTATATTTGTGAAATTCAAGACTGCTGAAGACTAAGAAGGCTATTAGCGAGATTTACAAGAAATCTGAAATAGATAGTAGCCAGACGAAGACAATGGAAACAGGAACGTGTAACAGCATAGCAGTGACATAGAAAATAGTCGAAAAAGCAGTTAACCCCGGCAAAAGATGCACCAAAGCTGGACTCAGGCTGGACATGAAACAATCCGGCGGCGACGTCGTTAAAAGATGCCCATCTATACATAAATATCACCAGTCTCTCCACTAGTCCATTGCCTACTCAAGGATGCATATCCGGTATGGCTCGCAAATCTTTCCATATCCTCGGGGCACGTCTTCCTTACCATTACAGTGCCACCCGGTCTACTCCTTGATATGCAATGGCCTCTGTAACTCCTTGCAACATGAGGCTCCAGGGGCTAGTGCAAATCTTGGAATTCATTCATGAAGTGCTGCGGTTAGGAATATACAATGACTATGTACTAACGGTGTGTCCATCCCAGTCCAAGTGGCAACGTCAATCGAGTCCCAACTACAAAATAGCTTAATCCCCCAGGTGCCTACAAGATGGGTTCTCTACGCATCATTCGCAGTGGCATCGGCATTCAAGAGCAGGCATTGATCGACCTGCCCGGTATTAAGGGCATGTGGGCGTTAACCTTGGCAGAGAATCAGGCGTACCATGATACGCTTGTGCTTACCTTCGTAGGAGAGACAAGGTAGGTACGGTTAATTATTTACAGTAGTATATGAGTAAAACTACGGTTTCCTAGAAGACCTGAGGCCTCTACATAGTGTCCGCAATGTAATGGCGAATGATGACGTCAGTCGTTGGTCAGTGTGTTTTCCTAGAACATGTTCTTGACGCAGTAAAGTGAAACCCCAATGCCCAAAGATTTAAATCGCTAGATTTGCCCGCTCAAAACACACACAAAGCACCCGTGCGTGTCGGGCGCGGGTCGGGACGGGAGTACGGCGGGCTTGTATATATTGTAATTCCTTGTATTATATGGTTGTCAGCACACCAAAAGCGTGCGCGAATCGGGCGCGGAGCGGGTCGGCAGCGGGAGCCACGCACGCTTTGTGTGTGGGTTGTGCTTTAGTCACGCGACAGTGTCCATACTGAAAAGTAAGCTCACTCATTATTAAATTGCGTATCCAAGACACTCAAGACAAGTCGCTGGATTTATGATAGGTAATTGACTCAGGCGTAACTTTGCGGAAATCCATTAAAAACTGTGTTCCTAAAGAGTCCTAAAGAACCCTGTAAGAAATCGACACGTGTTTCACCTCTCAACGAGGCATTCTCAGGATGACGATTGACTTGTTGCGAACCCACACACGAGGTGTTGCCACGACAAGCGCCGAACGTAAAGTGAACTACACAGCTTTAGGACTCTTTAAGAACAGTTAAGCGGATTAGGTTGGTTACTAAATAGGTCTACGACGTCTATTGAAGTTCACCGGATTTAAACATCGAATTCGCATTATTATTAATTAGCCTGTATTGTCCCACTGCAGGGCAAAGGCCTCCCTCTCCCTCTTCCACACAATTCTGTCTGTTGCTAGTATCGGCCAGTTCTTTCGGTAAGAGTCAAGTTCGTCCCGCCATCTTCGTCTCGGCCTGCCACGATAAAGAAAGCCACTAAGCTTGGGACTGGGCCGGACATGTCTG
This sequence comes from Conistra vaccinii, assembly GCA_948150665.1. Lineage (NCBI taxonomy): Eukaryota > Metazoa > Arthropoda > Insecta > Lepidoptera > Noctuidae > Conistra > Conistra vaccinii. Next base: position 3,177,103 of record OX411326.1, on the reverse strand, counting down.
CCGCATGTCAGATGACAAATGGGCTAAGAAAACCACCGATTGGGTCCCACTAAACGCACGACGACATCGTGAATTCGCATATTCCAGTGAAATCTCTTAATACATTTTTAATTACAAGTATTGCAACAGCATAAATCAAAATGTAGAACGTCATTTATGCATACCAAATTCGCGGCAGTAGCGGTCATAAAAAGTGTCAGTGAATATTAACTCGCTGAGTCCCGCCTCGTCGTCCTTTTCCCATGTTTTGTGACCACGTATAAAATTAAACGTAACGCATGACCTATTCCAGTACCGTGTAGTTAACGGCAGTATATTTTGTGACCAGGGTACTAACGCTAAGTGGCGAAGAAGTTGAGGAGACAGAAATCAAAGGTTTCGTCGCAGACCGACAAACGTTCTACACAGGAAATGTCTGCCATAATCAACTTATTCAAGTGAGTTATCATCTATACTTCTAAATTAACATTATCCAAAGATAAAATTCGATTGTGTTTTAACCCCCGACGGAAAACGAAGGGGTGTATCTCTGTATCTGATCTGTCTGTGGCAGCGTAGCTCCCAAACGATTGAACCGATTAAATTTTTTTTTGTTTTGTTTGAAAGGTGACTTTATCGGGAGTGTTCTTGCTTCTTTATTCAAGAAAATCTACTCAGCCGTTTGAAGATTATCGGGTGTTTTCTAATTGATGAGTGGATTTGAGCATCTTCCACAGGTCTGATTGAGTCTAAATTTGGTAATCTGTTATTTCAATGGTATTAAAATAACATTGTAACCTTGAACTGATGCTGCAGCATTACCTGGTATTTGCAGGATACCCAACTCCTCACCAACTTACAGCAGTGGTATTGTGTTTGGGCTCATTGGAATGGTCTCAATGGATAGGTTATAGATATGGGGTTTGATGATGGAGAAGCAAAAAAAAAATCAGGGTAAATTAGTAACAAAGGAAAAATACGTACAGCTGCGCAGATTTAAGTGAGGCACGTGTCGATCGTAGCGTATGTACTAGTAATACGTATAAAAAGTTTAAAAAGCAGGAAATAAAATGTAATTTAAAATTTAAAAAACCCCCGATACAAACAAAATCCTTTAAAAAGTTATAAAATAAAATATACTGGCCCTTTAAGTTTAATATAATTAGAATAAAGCTACACTATTGGCGAGTGCCACAGGACAAATAGTTTTACGTGAAAATATATATAAGTATTGAAAATATATATATTGAAAATATATTGTTTTTAGTCATCTAAAACTATTTCTCAAGTTGATAGCATTTATGGTATCTGCACACAGCGGGCGGGGCGGGGCGGGGCGCGGCGTGGCGTGGCGGCGACGGGGCGCTGGCGTGACGGGAGCGGCCACACTGCGGGCGCGATCACGTCCCGTCCCGCCGCGAATTGAGAGAGAAAGAATATAAATAAAGTAAAGAGTTATAAGTTCAAAGTAACTAAGTTTGTTAAAGTAACTTATAATTTATTAGTTACAAACTATAAGTTAAAGTTTTAAGCTTTAATACAATCTCTCAATTCTGAATGTAACCGTCACGCCCCGCCCCGCCGCTTCTGACTTGTAATCACGCCCGGCGGGGCGGCGGCGTGGCGTGACGGTTACCGTCGCGCCGGGTGGGACGGGTCTGTGTGGAGTCGTCCGTAGTATCTAGAACATTACAACTGCTCAGCGTCACGTCGCCGTCCCGTCCCGCCCCGCCCCACCCGCTGTGTGCAGAGACCTTAATAGTTCTTGATATATCCAGCTGTGACAGACAGACAGACTGAGTCGCACCAAAAGGCTTCCTTTTTAGGGTTGGGCCACACCTGCCGAACGTTCCGTCACGGTAGACGGTAGGCCAACTTCATAGAAACGGACGAAGCGCGAGCTATACCTACGCGCCTCGATCGAGGTATGCGCGAGGTACGCAGACAGTCGCGTCTGTGCCGCAGTGACGAATGAACGGTGTGTTGTTTTTTTAACAATAACCGCGCGATTTTTACACTAAAAATAAATTCAAGTACATATTTAATATGACGAGTAGGATATATTGTTGCTGTTTTTGGTTGCATGAATTTGGCAATAACGCATCCAGAGATAACTTTTTTTAGATTAGGTACCTGGAAACTTTGAAAGGTATTATTATTAACAAACAACAACAACAAAATTATTTTATAGTCTTACTATAAAATAATTTTACTTACTGGTAGGTAGGTACATATTGTGTGTATTTTTAATGGATAAGTATTTCCTTTTATCTCCCGAAAAAAAGATGTCTGGATTAATAAATAAAGTGAATAGAGTAAAGGAAAGTGATAACACGAGTGAAATAGGTAGTTATAGGAGGTTCATGAATTAATACAGTAGGTACGCCTGTTTTAAAACCTCGGGCATTTGTGTTTTGTTTTGTTATTCAATTCACAAAGTATTTTATTTATTTGTGTAGATAAAAAAAGTATATTTACAATCACAAAACTAAATGGAAACACAAAGTAGGCAAATGTAATTAAAATACTGGAGGCGGGCAGCCCTATCGCATGTTTACGTACCGCGCGGCTGTAGGCACTTATTTCTAAGATATGGCTTAGTTATTCTACCGTCTACCGTGGTTCCGTGGTGGAACGCTCCGTGGCGTCATATTTCTATGGATGCCGCGCGTGTTCCGCCGCGGAACGTTCGGCAGGTGTGGCCCGACCCTTACCATTTTGGTACGGAACCCTAAAAATGAAGGAGCCATTGAATATTTCATTTTTCGTCATTTATTTTCGTTGCTTATAATAATAGTTAGTATGTATGTATCTGTGTATCTATTATATAGCATTTATCTGTGTATCTATTATATTATATTGTACTTATATAGTTTTTATGTGCACCTAAGACAGCCCCATTTTATATCCAGAAACTCACTGTCCATTCCAAGGTTGCCTGGAAGAGATCGCAGTAAGCGATAAGGCCGCCCATTGTATATTTTGTAGTGTATTACTTTTTCTTTTTGTAATGTGTTATCTGGTGTACAATAAAGTATATATAAATATAAATATAAATATAAATAAATATTATACACCGTGAAATTTGAATCACAGTTTTGCTAGAACAAACGTTGTTCAGACCATGGTCTACTACCATTCTATACCGTCCAATATGTTATTAAAACAAACTAAACTAGGCGTTCTCAAATAAGTCTTATGTTGCTAAAAGTGTTCAAATATTAACCGTAACATCAAAGGTCTCATCGCGGTAGCAATATGGCATTCACAAAAATTATGAGGAGTCCACGTGGACTACAAGGATGTCCGGCCAATGCGGGCCGAAATGCAAATAAATAAATCAGTCTTTTTTCAAATACCATTGACGTGTTTTTTTTTTTATTGAATGGTATATAATGGTAGTAGACGATGGTCTGAACAACGTTTGTTCTAGCAAAACTGTGATTCAAATTTCATGGTGTATATATATATAGATATTGATTTTATCTTTTTTGTAGTATTCCTTTTTTTTCTTCTGCAAATCAACACCTTTTCCGTTGACTTATTCTTGGCTGAGGCACAATACGTAACATCATCATCGCATATAGGTATTTTGTATCCGCAGGTGACAGACGAAGGCATCCGGCTCATAGCCCTGGGCCCTACCGGCTGGACGCTCGCGGCCGAGTGGAAGGTGTCGGGCGCGCGCGGCGTGTCCGTGGTCGCGTGCAGCAGCAGCAGGGTCGTGGCGGCGGCCGGCCCGCGGCTGTACCTCGTGGCCGTGCACGACGCCGGCCTGGAGCTGAAGGCGTAAGTGTGCAAAGTGTAGTATTCTTGAAAATTAACTAGTGTTACTATAGGATCAGATATGAAATATAATAAAAAAAAACATACAAAAGTGCTATACGTGCTAGCACGAAGCCACGATGTATGGGATAGCACATTATTTTTATATTCCAGAGGGGCCCATCTCTGAAATTCTAACTTTTTATGTATTATAAATGCTATAGTGAGTTTGTTTGTTAGTTACGCTTTCACGCCAAAACGGCTGAACGGATTTGGATGAAATTTGGCACATGGGTAGACCTGGGTTAGGCTACTTTTTATCCCGGTTGCACGTTTCTGTGGGATATTTTCCGACATCCACGCGGGCAACGCCGCGGGCAAAAGCTAATATAAAATATAAAAGTGGTTCATTTTCATGAGTCACTACTATAAAGCATGTCCATTCTATTCTATTCTTTATTACCCGACTACGGCAAAGCCAAAAGGAAGGGTTATGATTTTAGCAGTCTATGTATGTATGTATGTATGTATGTTCATTTATTAACATTTTTGGTATATTAAAAAATAAGTTTAAAAAACTGTATAACCCGGCTACGGGAAAATAAAAGTGATCTAAACAGTACGAAACAAGAAAATATTTCAGACATAAATCAAGACTTAGGTACAAAAATGGTCAGGGTAAAGCCGTGGTCGCATGCCATTATAATTTTGTAGGTGTACCTGGCACCCACATGGTTACCGGCATGCGACCACGGCTTTGTCCTGACCATTTTTGTACCTATGTCTTGATTTATGTCTGAAATATTTTCATGTTTTGTACTTTTTAGATCACTTTTATTTTCCCGTAGGCGGGTTACAGTTTTTTAATATACTAAATATGTAAATAAATGAACGAATAACGTAACTGTATTTCTCTTAGTGAGGTTTGCATGGATGAAGAAGTAGCCTGCTTGGACCTGGGTCCTGGAGAGGAGGAGGCGCTTCTAGGTGTGGGTCTGTGGACTGATATCTCTGTGAGGGTGCTGAAGCTACCTGATCTCAGGCCACTGCATACTGAAAAACTTTCTGGAGGTAAGTTATGATGAAAAATGCAATATCAGTTATTGAAGATAAATTTCCATGATGTTTTCTGCCGCAAATCGTCACGTTGCCGTGTCAGGCGCCGAACACGTCGGCGTCGTGCCCGGGTTCGCAACAACCCAATCGTCATCCGGAGGATGCCTCGTTGAGAGGTGAAACACGTGTCGATTTCTTATAGGGTTCTTTATGACTCTCTAAGAATAGGTTACTAATATACGTCGTCTATTGTATCTTAACACGTTCAGTGCCGGGAGCCCACCTGGAGGGTTCACCTAGTCGCATATGGGATGCCGGGAGCCCTCGCGGAGGGCTCATTTTAAATGTAGGTTTTTCTTAGCGAATACAGCATTATAAACCGTGAAAATTAAATCAGACGTATATTTTAACAAGATTGAATAAATCTTGTTAAAATATACGTCTGATTTAATTTATTAACAAGATTTATTAGGACATGCGTAGGTTTTCAAATCAAAGAATTCGTTTTTTTTTTTAATTTTTTGTTCACGGTTACAAATATTCACTAAAAATTTCAAAGGTTGGAAACTACGTATAGCGACAAGACCCCCAGAAAACACTATTTCACTTCGTTTTACAGTGTTTTATAATACGGTTTTAAACCTAATGCCGTTGACCATCCGCGATGGTTAAGTTTAGCGCAAACGTAATGCCGGGAACCCTCTCGGAGGGTCCACTTGCAATATGTATGGCGGCATGGCGTATGAGCCCGACGAAAATGGTTGGAATCGAAAGTGTTAAGCTTTGAGTGTTAGTATGATATTCTGACACTCAAAGCTTAAGATACAATATTTTTTTTTTATTTTTTTTTTATATTGTTTATTAATTAAATAACAAAACAAAATTTAAACAGAAACATCACACAATTACATTATTATATTAATCTGGTTATTTACTGTGTATGAAAGTTCTGACGAATATGTTTTGTAGGGAAAGGATTTTACGAAGTAAAGCACAGAAAGACAAGGCTAGGTCTTTATTTAATTAGACTTGTCAGTAATTAATCAGAAAGTTAGTTGTCCGTTCGCAAAGCTACGTCTTCACTTCATGGAGAAGAAGGACAAGAAACTCCATGGAAACAGTATTACAGTACAGTACATTTCTTACATTTCTATAAATTATAGTTATCTCTAAAACAGTTAATGCTATGGTTTGGAAGATTATTCAGAATAATAGCAACATTGACACAATAAAAAGGAAAAGAACATGAATATTCCATTATACATTTGAACACATTAGCAATATTGGCAATAATATACCACAGACAACAGCATAATCTTAATAAGCAATAATTACGGTATAATATCATTACTTAACTTACGTAAAACCTGATCGGTCTATTCCACACAACCACGGCATTAAAGCAATTGCCTCGATAACGTCATTACAATCCTTTTTATGTCATAACAACGTCACTTTACGTCAACTTATACCGCCATTTTGAACCAATCACAGATCATCATAATAAACACATAAGTTATGGTTGACGGCAATGAGGGTGTAGTGATAGGGCAAGAGTCAACGGGCAGTCAAGGCAATTTTAGAGGTATGAGGAACATGGTGTAAAGTTCACTAATCCTCTATAGAAAAGGGAGGATCCTCCGACCCGACTGGTGTCCTGGTAAGCAACTGCCCTATGATATGACTGATGTCGGGTGGTTCTTTTAAGTATATATCTTTGGCGTGGTAAACTCTAATTGCACGATGCAGGATTTGTGTGACGTCAGGATTGTGTGACGTCAAGATTTTTGTGTAACGTCAGTATTTTTGTGTGACGTCAGGTCTTAGATGCGTAGTTCGCATGTGACAATGTAGATGCCGCCACATCACACTCGGACAGAGCATTGCTTCGCTTCCTTTTAATTCCTGTAATACGTTTCCGTGGGATATTTTACGACATCCACTTGGGCGAAGCCGCGCGCAAAAGCTAGTTCATCCTAACTACGGAACCCTTCACGGTCCGACACGCACTTGCCGATTCTTTTAACGTTTGTAACACCTTCCCCTTTCACCGATAAAGTGTCAAGTCAATCAATAAGAGAGAGTGTTTTACTTTGTTCCAGAAATAATTCCCCGTTCGCTGCTAATCTGCGTGTTGGAAGGCGTGTGCTACCTACTGTGCGCTCTCGGAGACGGCTCCATGTTCTACTTCAAAGTGGACCAGGAGACTGGCGCGCTCACCAACAAGAAGAAAGTCACGCTAGGAACACAACCCATTGTGCTTAGGAGCTTCAGGTATATTTGCACAAATTATGCATGAATAGTCGACCTCGTAATTGCGTTATCATTAAATGCATCATCATGTTTAAAACACAATTCAGTCGTAAATCGTCACGTAACATTTTTTTCCGCAGGTCCTTCTCTTCTTTCTCCTCCACGACGAATATATTTGCGTGCTCAGACCGGCCCACAGTGATCTCCTCGTCGAACCACAAGCTAGTATTCTCTAATGTCAACCTCAAGGAGGTGACGCATATGTGCTCGCTCAACGCGCAAGCCTACCCTGACAGGTGAGTCGAAACAATACTAAAACAACACATTTCTTTAAAGATTAAGATTTTTTTTAAATCCTATCACCTGTTAATTGCTATTTTATTTATCGTAGTTTCGTTTTTCGATCATAAAGATTATGCTTCACGGTCGCTAACCGTGTCCCCGACAGAGGTGACCTTGGTTGGCGACCGGCAAATTGTTTCAACGTTTAAACGCCTTCTACACGGTCACCAACCAACAGAACGTCCCGACAGAGGTAACCTTGGTGGTTTACAACCGCGTAGAGGATGTTTACGACTAAAAGGTGAAACAACTTTGCCGGTTGCCAACCAAGGTCACCTCTGTCGGGGACGCGGTTGGCAACCGTGTAGCAAGCGTTTTAGTCATAAACATCATCTACATTTAGAATTTTAGAATTTAGAATTTCTTTATTTTGCATAAAATATGGTACATAAAAGGTCTTAACAGTAACTTAAATATAAGAAGTTCCACATATTTTGCTTACTTACACATTTCAGCATACATGGTTGTAAACCATCAAGGTCACCTCTGTAGCGACGCGGTTGGAGACCGTGTAGCAGGCGTTTAAGACTTGTTTACCACAAAAAATACATTATCATAATAAAAATACCTAGAATCCAAATTTTATTTTTAAAAACCCCTACAATGCAAATGAAAGCTGAGCATAAATAATAATATTTATTTCAAAAAGAGTGGTGTGGTAATTTCATAATATTATTACTTCATTGTCTAGTTTGGCGTTAGCAACAGACAGCACGGTCACAATAGGCACTATCGACGAGATACAGAAGCTCCACATCCGCACCGTGCCTCTAGGAGAGACGCCCAGGCGGATTGCGTACCAGGAGGCTTCACAGGTAGGTAAACATATTGTCGAGAATATCTCGCGCGCACGATGCGGCACTCCACTGCGTCATCGACCGTCATACAGCGCTTTTGCTTAATTAGTCATTCTCGGCAAGACGGCAACAGGACTTGAAACCGGTGTTAAAGTTCCGGTTAATATTAGTCATAAAACCGGTACTATAATGCCGTTCATCGATTAACCGGTTAATTACAAAAACTGTTTCGACTAAACCTAATTAATTTTGGTTACCAGTTATTACAGAGAATAGAATTTTAAAACTCGCGCTTACCTGAATAAACCGGTTTTACTCAGACGCAGGCCCGACGCCACTGTTTGTCACAATCTCACGCGCTTACTTGTTTTTTCTTTCGTCGTTCGCCGCTGGGAGAATTGGCTTCGCATCTTTCATACAAGTATCGTGCGGCCGCTACTTAATTCATGTTTTATAATAACAAAGACAGTGTTATAATAACTTAATACAGGGTGGCAGGGACATCGACGCGAAGCCGGTTACCATGGATTCAGTACATCGACAACCGGCTTCGCGTCGTTGTCCCTGACACCCTGTATATCATGGGAAAAAAGAAAAAGAACAAGAGACAAAAAAAATCGCGAAAAAAGGAAAACGAAACGGAAAAAAAAACTAAGTGACGGTCGAATTTTTTACTCCATTATGAATATTAAAAAAGAATTGATTTTCATAAAAAACCCCCAGTATGGAAATTTTATGAGGAGTGAAATTTATACAAGACATTTATGTTATTCGTAAATAACACGAATTAAAATGTTGAAAAAATCTTATTACTTATTTCACATTTCGATCTAGATTTCATATTCAAAGAAAATCGTATAGGAGTAAAATCCAGTCATGCGTCGGAGCTGACACTCGTACTAAAAAATCTATATGGGTTTGTTCTTGACCTCGATCTCGCCTGATGGAAAGCGATGGATGAGAACTATGCAAACCATTGCTTTGAAGGCAGACGGATTATACGTGGAAGGGAACACATGTTGAGGAATGCATACTCCTTAACATTTAATTACTCTATGATTGTGTTGCCTAGCAATATCTTTCTGTTATTCTACAATAATGTCAATATACTTTTATCGTTTCATTTAGTATATATTTATCAATATACTTTAACATGGTAGCAGAGCGTGCATAAACGGGAGCGTAAAAGTTTTATTATTGTTTCGTAAAGAATAAAAGTTCGAAAAAGTAAATCATTTTTTCCTTCAAAAATGAAACTCGAAATCGGACTTTTCGATGGAAGCAACTGGCCGACCTGGAAATATAAAGTGATGTTGCTGCTGCGGAGTAACACAGGCACCTTAGAAGCGGTGCAGGGTACTCTAGTAAAGCCTACACATCCGGGTGAAGGAGCCAAAGCGGAAGCTCTTACAAAGTATAAGGCAGAGTGTGACAACTATAATAAAATAGAAAGCACTGCACTATTACTACTGACTACTAATATGACCGACGAAATGCTGAACAAAGTAATGCGTTTTACAACTGCGAGTAAAATGTGGGACGAATTAAACCGTCTTTACGAACGAGGATCACAGGACCGAACCTACGATCTGTGTATGCAACTTTTTAACTACAAGAAAGACCCCACTCATGACATGGGTTCACATATGTCTGCGATAAAGAATATATGGCATGATCTGAATCAAGCTTTGTCGAAAGTCTGCAATCAACTACCAGAAATTCTTTTAATATGCAAGATATTGGATTCCCTGCCAGAAGAGTATTTCAGTTTTAAATCAAGTTGGCTACTAATTACATTAAAAGATCGTACAATCGAGAACTTGACCACCCAGTTGTGCGCTTACGAGAGAGCTTTGAAAGATAAAAATAAATCTGAAGCTGAAGGTGAATCCAGCACGGAGGTACTGATAGTACATAACAGAAAGCAAGGTTATAAGAAAAAGTTAAAATGTAATTATTGTGGAGAAGCTGGGCATGTTGTGCGAAAATGCCAAAAATGGATAAAAGATGGTAGACCGCCAAAGCCGTCAAACGCTAGACAAAACCCAAATGTGAATGTAAACATGAATGTATTAGCTATAGAGGATGGATTGCCAATTGATAAAGTTAACTGGTACGTTGATAATGGAGCGACAAACCATGTTACTAACAGAGGTGACTTCTTCGAGAGCTTCGAGTACCTCAAAGGAACACATACGGTGACTGTGGCGAACGGAGAAACCATTGAAGCCATTGGTATAGGCAACATTAGAGCTGAAGCCATCGTTAATGGAAAAGTTGAGCAAATACTTTTAAAAGACGTTTGGTATGTCCCAAAGATTAAAAGAAACTTATTCTCAGTTCTATCTGTGCATGATAACTTGATCACAAGTACGTTCGAGTCAAGACCTAAGCAATGTGTAGTAAAAGTAAATGGAGAAGCAAAAGTAGTTGGAACTAGAACGATTAAAGGGGGACTATTCAAGCTGGAGTTGAAATGTGTCGCGCCCAAAAATCAGGAAGTCAATCAACTACTGACAAACCCTTTACAAGTTTACCATGAAAGGCTAGTACATCAGAACAAAAGACATGTTCGTCAGGTAATCGAAAAAGAGCTAGGATTAAAAATGGAGAACAAACAATCCGACATTTGTGAAGGCTGTATCTATGGAAAGGCGCACAGGCATTCATTTGGAACAAGGGTTAGAGCCACTAAATCTGGAGAACTAATCCATACAGATTTATGCGGACCATTTCCATATTCTATTTCGAAGTTTCGATATTACATTCTGTTCAAGGACGATTTCACACGATATCGTCACATTTACTTTCTTACATTCGCGTTCGATTTTCGCTTAGAGCAGGGGCGGCAGTCTCGACATAGATAGCGATCGATAAACAACCGAATTCGGTCGCAAAGTCTTAAAGGGGTCACTAGACGGTCAACATTGCTTGACAAGCACCGGCCTGCAGTCTCTACATAAATAGCGGGAAAATTGCAGAACATGATTTAATAAAAATAATTGTTTTTCTTGAAAATTGTATAGTGAATAAGTAAAACTTATCTTGAAAACATTATTTTTCATGGAAAGTAAGAAGTAGCAATATCCATTTTAAAGAATTAAAATAATTTGTTAAATATCTAGGGGCATTAAAGTTTACCTCCTTGCAACACTTAACGTCGGTGTCAAAACAACTTTTTGACATGTACCCTATATATAATTGTAGTCTGTGTTGACATGAAAACAAATACGATTTGTCGTTTGTCGTTTGTTGTATTTTGTCTTGTTTGAGAAATCGTAGATTCGTAGTGTCGATACTCAAAAATAAAATGTTAGGAGGACAAACTTGTAGCGGTTAGACCGCCACATACAAAACTACGAAACAAAAAGACATGACGTCACACAATTCCTACATCTCGCAGTTAGAGTTTACTGAGCGAATAACATAGATAAGACTATCCGAAATCAACATATGGGCAGTTGCCCGCCAGACATAACAACCCGTCTGGTTGGAGGATCCTCCCTTTTCTATGGTGGATGAGTGAACTTTACACCCTGTTCCTCATTCTCCTAAATTGGTGACCCCGACGTGATGAACGTCAACGCAGCCTTCGTGCAACTACTTCAGCGTGACGTCATCATCATCACTCCCGCAAGCTTTCGTGAGGCGAGTCACACAGCCAGCCAGCACCCACGGCTTCAACGGGTATCCTGACCACCAGCATGCAGCGAACGCGCATTCCTGGTCATCACCCTCAGCCTCATCAGCAACCTTGGCACAGCACCTGCACTTCCGGCCGGTCTCACAAGCAGAGCCTATTCTACCCTCTCCTGGTCGACGCAAGCAGTCAGCCAAAAACCCGGCGCCATCCGACTCACTGGATGACGACGCAGCGCCTCCCCGACCCACTGGGGAATCACCGCAGACAGTTCCGACTCACCGTGAACTATGCGGCACCCGGTTCCGACTCACTGGAACCACAGCTGGCACTGTGAAGCATCGCAAGATCCAAGACTCAGCCCACTATCGACCTCCGGTCTCCGGAGGGGAGTGATGTAGCGGTTAGACCGCCACATACAAAACTACGAAACAAAAAGACATGACGTCACACAATTCCTACATCTCGCAGTTAGAGTTTACTGAGCGAATAACATAGATAAGACTATCCGAAATCAACATATGGGCAGTTGCCCGCCAGACATAACAACCCGTCTGGTTGGAGGATCCTCCCTTTTCTATGGTGGATGAGTGAACTTTACACCCTGTTCCTCATTCTCCTAAAAACTGAAGCAGGTGCAGACCCGGCTCCAACCGGCGTCAAGTAAGTATCTCAACCTACAATACCTATATTTGCACATTCAGTGAATGGCCCTCGTGGTGACCACTCACATAGGCTTCCTCGTGAACCCTCGGGGCTAAAATTTTTACGTGGCTGCAGTCTATGGCTCCAATGGCGTCTGGAAAAGGGTGTGGAGCATTTCGAAATTTTTCTTTTGCTAAACGCCTTTCTTCCTGCGTCATAGGAAACTTCACAAACTTCCTCAACAGTTTTTTATTTATAGCCTCGGTTACAGCATGTATGCAGCGGCTAACCGATTTTGGGCTCATGCTGCAACCCCACTGTAAGCCAGTAGGCAACTGATAGCAGCCACTTGCGTAAAATCGGAGTGCCGTCAGTACCTATTTGGAAGGAAATAGAAACAAGTAAGTACCTACATAAGACAAAAAAAAAATAGATTTGGATTTAAAAAATAAACGATAAATGCAGACACTCACTTGAGACTCCACAGAAAATCCGTAAGGTCGCTGTCTCTGCAGAGATGGCTGAAGTTCAATGACGAGCTCATTGAACATTTCTTTATTCACTCTATACAAAGATAGAAATTCCGAATCCTCCAAATCTAATACATTTTCACAGTCGCGCCGGTTTTTTCCGATTTGTCGTCGTTCAATAATGTCGCGTCTGTGTTCAAGCACGACTAAATCCCACGCTAAATATGCCTCCGCCATAATTTAATGTGATTTCTTCTTTTACTCAAACTTTAACGAATCACCACAGACTACCTATAGCTAACGAATCACTTTGCGGGCTGTCAAAAATGGTCGCAAAATATATTCGTAAACACCGAGCATTTGCGACAAAGTTCGGTACAATACCGATGACAATCGATAACTCAGAGTATCGAAACTACCAAATAACGTTACATTCGACTTTGCGAACGAATTCGGTCGTAAAGTGATCGCTATCTATGTCTACACTGCTTGTCGAGTCAATGTTAACCGTCTAGGGACCTCTTTAGGATTTTGCGACCGAATTCGGTCATTTAGCGATCGCTATCTATGTCGAGACTGCCGCCCCAGTTGTGCTACATGCGATCGCGCGCGTACCACAGTGTAAAAGTGCTTACGCATCAAAATAACGCCGTCCAGTCGGATGCACCGCAATGACCTAGTTATTGCGTAATGCTGACGGCTGTCAGCGAATATCATAGTTAAGGCGAAGTTAAAACTCGCTTAACTTCTACAATGGGTTCGGAAAAGCCAACACTGAACACTATTAGCCTAAAATTAAAAACAGAAACTGAACAACTGTTGTACAAGCACTTTTGTGAAGAACGAAAAGAGCGTGAAGAGCTGCAAAAACACGTAAAAGACCTAAAAAGTCATATAGAAAATCTCCAGCAACAGCTGATACTTCAAGCGGAAAAACCACCGAAATCAGTTACTACAACCGCTACAACCACCACTGAGACTTCTTCCCCGCGTGTTGAATATACCACGGATGAAGAAGAGCTAGCTCAAGAAACAGGATGGATACGGCAAAAAAGCAGGAAGAAAAGAAAATTGAACACCTCTCCCGCCCAACCCACTCTTCATGAACACGGAAGTGAAGAGAATAAAGGTAAGGAAAAAGTAATTAAAACTCTTTCGCCACCACCTATTGTAGTCGATGGTATCAAAGACTACCAGAAATTCTTTGACTTTCTATCTGAGAGTCAATCAGCTGACGCGTTCAGCATCAAAATGATGAACGGCGATACAGTCAAAGTAAATGCCAAAACCGAAGATTCGTACAGAGCTATCACAAAGGCTCTCTCACTAAACAATTGCCTCTGGCACTCCTATGAGAACAAGCAAGAGAGACCAATTAGAGTTATGGCAAAAAAATTGCATTTCACATGCATTCCGGAGAGAATTGTTGAAGACTTGCGTGGCAAAGGCTACAAAATTCTAGAAGCAATCAACAAATTGAGTTGGAAGACCAAAGAGCCACTCAACATGTTCATGCTGACATTCTCAAATGATGAAGAAACCAGCAAAATATATAACATCAAAACTATATTGGGATGTAATGTGGAAATACAACCGCTAAAATCCTCAAAGCTGGTACCTCAGTGCAAACGATGCCAGGCTTATGGCCATACGCAAAAGTACTGCTCCAAAGAACCGAGGTGCGTAAAGTGCACAGGCAAACATCTGACGATGGATTGCAAAAAATCAAAAGAAGATAAGCCAAAGTGCGTCCACTGTGGAGCTCCACATCCAGCTAACTACAGGGGATGTATCGTAGCCAAAGAAATCCAGCAGATTCGAAACAAAAAATCAAAGGGCAATACACAACACACAGCCACTCAACAAAATACATCTACTGGAAGAGTCGAAGTAGCCAGCCAATACAAACGAAGTCAAAGCACTCTTAAAACTGTAAACAAAAACGTGTCTTTTGCCCAAGTAGCTACAAAAGGCCTAATAGCCAAGGCGCCCTTGGTTGATATGAACATGAACACTGACAAAAAGTTGGATGAAATCTTAAAGTTAATGTCATCATTTGACGAGAGATTGAAAAAAATTGAAAATGGCAACAAAATTGCTACACTTAAACCAAAAAAATGAATACTACACTAAAACTTATGGCGTGGAACTCAAATGGGTTACAAAAACATCAGAACGAGTTACAAGTAGTATTAGACATAGAAAACATTGATGTATGCCTGATATCTGAGACTCACTTCACAAAGCAATCTCACATTAAGTTTAAAGGGTACAAAGTATACCATGCACTTCACCCAGACAATTCAGCAAGAGGCGGTAGTGCCATTATAGTAAAAGAAAACCTACAGCACTATGAGCAGTTTAAATATGAAGAAAAAGACATCCAATCAGTGGCGATTTGTCTACAAACAAAAAAATATCCTGTAACAGTATCTGCAATCTACTGCCCGCCTCGGTATATGATAAAAAAAGACCACTATGTGAGCTTTCTAACTCGCCTTGGAAGTAGATTTATATTAGGAGGTGACTTCAATGCTAAAAATATGTACTGGGGCTCCAGACTAACGACTACTAAAGGCAAAGAACTACTGAATGCCATAAAAGAGCTGAAATGTGATGTCATATCAACTGGAAAGCCCACCTATTGGCCAACAGATCCAAATAAAATTCCGGACTTAATAGATTTTTTTATAACCAAGGATCTATCAACCAGTTATTTAAAATCGGAACAAAGTTATGACATGAACTCAGACCACTCAGCAATCTATCTAGAAATTAGCGAAAACATTTTGTATACAGAAACCAGACCCACTCTCGTAAATAAGTGTACAGACTGGGAGAGCTTCAAGACAAGATTGAATGATCTAATAGACCTTAAAATACCTTTAAAAACACCCGAACATCTAAACGCCGAAGTAGAAAAGTTTATAATGCACATCCAGCAAGCAGCGTGGGAAAATACACCCGACTCCCACAAGAGGACGAAGGGGAATACATACCCGCTCAAAATCAAGCAGCTTATTATAGAGAAAAGAAGGCAGAAGAAAACGTGGCATCAATCTAGGTGCCCTGATGACAAACGAAAACTAAATAATCTGGCAAAAAAAATAAAAAGATTGATCCAAGACTTTAAAGACGACTCAACCAATACCTATCTTCAGAGCCTAAGTAACGACCAGAGGACAGATTACTCCCTTTGGAAGGCTACTAAGCACCTAAAAAGGCCGATTACCCAAATCCCACCTATCAAATGTGGAAATGGGCAATGGGCAGTTAATAACGAGCAAAAAGCCAAGAGGTTTGCAGAGCACCTAGAAAATATCTTCCAACCAAACGACGAGGAAGTCATTGAAGATCACACTTTGGCTAATATGGTGTCATCAGAAAATGAAGCTACCATAAAACTAACAACACCGAGAGAAGTTGCACGAGAAATAAAACATAATATAAGTACACGCAAATCACCAGGTTACGATTTAATAACAGGAGAAGTACTCCAAAACCTCCCAAGAAAGGGTCTGGTTAAGTTAACGACTCTCATCAATGCTGCACTAAGGCTTAAATATGTACCAGACTTATGGAAGGTGGCCGAAGTAATAATGATAGCCAAGCCAGGGAAACCGGCTCACGAAACATCATCTTATAGGCCTATTTCTTTGCTACCAATCATGTCCAAGCTATTTGAAAAGCTGTTACTCAAACGGCTTAAACCAATAATAGATAGCAAAAACATAATACCAGAGCACCAATTTGGTTTTCGAGAAAAACACTCTACCATCGATCAAGTGCATAGGATTACAAACGTAATAGAAAACGCCCTTGAAGACAACAAAGTTTGCTCTACTGTATTCCTAGACGTAGCGCAAGCGTTTGATAAAGTATGGCATGAAGGCCTTATACATAAATTGAAGAGCCTGTTACCAAAGCAGTTTGCAGATATATTAGAATCCTATATTCTAAACAGAGTCTTTAGAATAAGACAAGAAGATGCCTACTCAGAACTGAAGGAAATTAAAGCTGGCGTACCGCAAGGAAGTGTGTTAGGTCCGGTCCTGTACCTACTATACACTTGCGATATTCCTGAATTAGAGCAAAACACGATTGGGACCTTTGCTGATGATACAGCCATAATGGCTGTAGGAAACAACCACGAAGAAGCAGTAGAAAAGGTACAAATGGCTGTAAATCAAGTTTATGACTGGACCAAAAAATGGAGGATTAAACTTAATGAATCCAAATCTGTTCACATAGATTTTACTAACAAAAAACCACAGTATTCTCCAGTTTACATTAATAATAAACAAGTCCCATATGAGAATACAGCCAAGTATCTCGGTATGACCCTCGACACAAAGCTACGCTGGAAAGCCCACGTCAAGAAGAAAAAAGATGAACTCGACTTCCGGTTCAAAAGAATGCATTGGCTGATTGGAAGAAACTCCATGCTGTCCGTGCAAAACAAACTACTGCTATACAGACAAGTCCTGATGCCAGTTTGGACTTATGGTATTCAGCTATGGGGCTGCACCAAACAGACCAATAGATTAATCATACAACGATTTCAAAACAAAGTGCTAAGGGAAATTGTAAATGCACCTTGGTACATAAGAAATGATGACCTCCACCGGGACCTAAAAGTTGAGTTCATCGAAACAGTGATCCAGAAACTTGCAGAAGCTCACGAAACGAGACTTCATCAGCATGTGAACGTTGAGGCAATCCAGCTTCTCGACCACACACACATAGTTAGAAGACTAAAAAGAACAAAACCGTTCGAGCTAGTGTTTAGTGTTAGTGAATAGTGTAAAGTACAAAAGTGCCAAACAAACACAAGAACGAAGTGTATTCGCCTTAATAGAGACAATAAGAAAAGTGCTATTGGACACATTCTTAGCAAAGACAATTTAATAGTTTAGGTTATAATTAAATTACTTATTAGTCTATTTATAAGGCTAGATTGTAATAAGATTGGGGTCCATCGTATTTGTTGAACCCTAGGAAAAGGGAAAAAAAAAAAAAAAAAAAAAAAATTACTTTCTTAGACAAAAGTCTGAAGCAGCTTCAAAGCTAAAGTTTTTCTTAAATGAAGCTAAAGCAGCAGGACATGTCATTAAAGAATTGTTAAGTGACAATGGAGGAGAATTTGCGCAGAATTCAAAAATATCATAACTGAAAACGGAATTAAGCAAAGGTTCACAATGCCCCACACCCCAGAGCAAGCAGGTTGCGTAGAGCGTGAAAATCGGACGGTAGTAGAAACCGCACGCGCCATCATGTATGCACATGATAAAATTCCTGATGACTTGTGGGCAGAGATAGTAAATGCGACAGTCTACGTGTTGAATCGCACAGGGCCAACGAACGTGCCAAGCAAGTGTCCACATGAGCTGTGGTACGGACAGAAGCCAGCGATCAAACATCTTAGAATCCTTGGTTGCACCTGCTATGCCCATGTTCCTAAAGCTAATCGAAGGAAACTGCACAAGAAAGCAAAAAAGGGGATACTTATTGGTTATGAAGGAGATGAAGGCTATAGAATCTGGGACAAAGAAGCATTCAAATTGATTATATCCAGAGATGTGACTTTTGAAGAGGTGCCGTTACTGGAAAAATTAAAAGAGGATGTATCTAAACCGAAAGAGCCGACTCCTGTTCTTCAGAAGAATTTCTATCATAATTTTCCAAGTCTCGAGAGTGAACATGAAACTATGATTGATAAAGAGATTGCAGAATGACATGCTTACAAAACCGTTATATGGGCCCAGACTTGAAATGCTAAAGAAGATGGCTGGCATTATCATCAACAGGGGTTGTTGTTGAGGAATGCATACTCCTTAACATTTAATTACTCTATGATTGTGTTGCCTAGCAATATCTTTCTGTTATTCTACAAAAATGTCAATATACTTTTATCGTTTCATTTAGTATACAACGTGAAATTTTAATCACAGTTTTGCTAGAACAAACGTTGTTCAGACCATGGTCTACTACCATTCTATAACAATCAATTTAAAAAAAAACGTCAATGGTATTTAAAAAAAAACACAAAAAGACTGATTTATTTATTAAAATTTCGGCCCGCATTGGCCGGACATCCTTGTAGTCCACGTGGACTCCTCGTAACTCTTTTGAATGCCATATTGCTACCGCAATGAGTCCTTAGATGTTACGGTTAATGTTTGAACACGTTTGAGCAACATAAGACTTATTTGAGAACGCCTAGTTTAGTTTGTTTTAATAACATATTGGATGCTATAGAATGATAGTAGACCATGGTCTGAACAACGTTTGTTCTAGCAAAACTGTGATTTAAATTTCACGTTGTATATTTATCAATATACTTTAACAACACAGACGCTGGCAGAGTGTTCCGCACTTTGGCCGTGCGCATAATAAATGTGGAGGCGAGGAGAAGCGCTAAGTTCGACTAGTATATCGACCAAGTACAGATGGTAACCTGCAGTATGTCTAGTAGTCCGGTAGTAAAAGGGAGAAGGCGGGATCAGGTCATGGAGATCCTACGCACACTCTCCGAAGTACAGTCTGTAGAAGACCCACAGGTAGGCAGCATTACGTCAATGAGCCGGCTGGGAGCCTTCTGTGAAGCCGAGCCCCCAGCACCCCGTCGCCTATGAGCCTTTCTGCTCTGCGCTCCACCGAGTAAAGTGCACTAAGCTGGTATTTTGCTGAGCCGTCCCATAAGTGCCTGCAATTACTCTATACAGGAACGGACCTGAGCTTTGCACAAATCAAGAAACTGTCCAGATGTGAAGTACCACCTCAGCTTATTTGGGGTACCCAGCTTTTTTGTTGCAATTTGTGCTTTTGACTCGATGGTTGAGCCGAAGTTGAGATCAGATGTCAACTCCATGCCCAAAAGTTCCAGGCGGTCGGTGACTGGTACAGATACACCTCGGAAAGGAGTGTACTACGTGAGTGCGACAATCGGAAGTGCGATTCACGCTTGTGCGACAAAACTGTAATGCGACTCACTGTAGTTCGAATGCACGCTAGTGCGACACACTGAACCTCGACATCACGCTAGTGCGACATTGAAGACTCAAATTTTGTATTAATCGAAGGTGGAAGTTCCAAATGTCGTGAGGGACAGGGATTTAAATGTGCCTTAAGTTCCAATGACATTTAGGTATCACAAATAATAACTGTGAAATGTAATTTTTTTAAATTGGCTAAGATGGCTTGAATATTAGTGCTACTACATCGCGAAGAAGGGCTTTTTTTTTTTTTTTTTTTTTTTTTGGGTGGGAAATCATCAAATGACTTCTCCCGCTCTGGGCGGAGCGGAAGGGCGTGTCAGACTTTTACTGACTAAAACCCACCCGTGTTCCTTCCCTTGCCTAGACCAGGGCCACGGTTTCCCCTTAGGACTTATCCGCAACCCCAGTGGTAGGCATCGGCCCAAACGGACCCCTTCAGCTTCGCTGACGACTCTTTGAGGCGCGCGTGGAACACTACGCGCCGTCGACCCGGGCTTGGTCCTGCTACTGCGGTTAGGGCGAACTGATCATAGAAGCAATTCAGGACGACCGAGTACCGATACAATTAAATGATTTATTAGGTACGTAATACATCTACGCGTACTCGCGTCGATGGATACACGAAATTGTTCTTCCTAATGATTTGTAATCCGAATGATTACTCTTCCTAAAATTTTTCATCCTAAAGTTTTCATTCATACTATTTGTAGTGCTACCGGCAATGTTCATAACACTCATGTTTACGAAAATTTTAATTAATAATATCATTAATGTACTTAAATATATTTAAACTCCTACTGTTTTTTATCATAAAACGCTTTTATCCTACTGAGAGAACATAATCATGAACCAGATGCTTTGAAGGAAAAGGTTTGTTTTTAAACTATTTCTTGTGATTACAAAACAACTGTTGACATTTTCCATTTAGCCATTTTATTTTTGGTTATTGTTGTTACATATTTATTACTAAAACTATACTTGAGATAATTATGTCTAAAAACCAACTGCTTACAATGATTAAAGGTTGTTTCACTGATTTTTGTCTTAAATGAATGAACTTCAGGTCAAAGTGTCGTCTTGGGGGCACTATGAAAAAAGTACTTAGAAAAATTTCGCGACCAATTTCGAGGTAGCGCTCGACTCGCCGGCCGCTGCCGCGGCACCGCTCGCTTCGCTCACTCGGCTCGCGCGTAGTTGGTCACAGTTCTAACCTAACCTAACCTAATCCTAATCTAAACAAAAAAGATAATTATGACTTTGAATAATAGTGTAAAAGAAAATATAGGAAAACAAATAAAAGTATAATAGATGTTTATTGCTACTGACATTATGAAGTAGAATGCTTCGGAATTATGAACATTAAAGACAGAGTAGTTAGGAATTGTGATTTTTAGGATGAAAAATGTTAGGAAGAACATTTTCGGATTTCCAATTATCGGAGTTGAAAATTTAGGTGAACTTTGGCGCACCCCCTTTTCTCATAAGTTTAGACGTGACGCCATGACGGCGTCACGTGTCATGCAATAAACGTCATCATCATCATCATCATCAGCCTATTAATGTTCCCACTGCTGGGACACAGGCCTCCTCTCGGTGAGAGGGAGTGGACCGTAATCCACCACGCGGGCCCAGTGCGGGTTGGTAGATGTCACATGCCTTCGAATTTTTGGTTCTAAGACATGCCGGTTTCCTCACGATGTTTACCTTCACCGTTTTTGAGAGCAGTGTTGATGAAATTATTTACACAAAGTAAAGCGCCTACCTGGGTTCGAACCCACGACCTACAACTCGTAAGTCGGGGCCGATACCACTGGGCCACCACTGCTCTAATACAATAAACGTATCCTTGTTTAATTAAAAGTTAAAAAACAATTGTACCAATGCTCAGTAACCAGTAATGTCCAGCAATGCCCAGTGCCCGGTGCCTGGGTAGTACCCAGTAGATAATTTAGTGAAATCTCTTTTTGCTTAGGTAGGTACCATCATAAATACATTTAATTATATTGAATATAGCTGGTTTAATTTATAAACTGAAGTTATTGCTTTCTTTATTTTTTGTTTCAAATCTATAGACGCAGTATCGCATTAACGTCTGTTGCACATGGGTAGTTCAAAATACTGTAATACTGCACGTCGAATTACAATACTGTCGCACAATCGTTTGTCGCACTACCGTAGTGTCGAACTATTGTCGCACAATCGTTTGTCGCACTAGCGTGATGTCGAGGTTCAGTGTGTCGCACTAGCGTGCATTCGAACTACAGTGAGTCGCATTACAGTTTTGTCGCACGAGCGTTAATCGCACTTCCGATTGTCGAACTCACGTAGTACACTCCTCGGAAAGTAGGAGATAGTTGGAACTGGATCCTTTTGGCAGTTAATTGATTCGCGTGACTTTGCGGAAATCCATTATACAATAAAATAGACTTAGATAATAATTACTCTATTCGTTGAGAGGTGAAATACGTGTCGATTTCTTACACGGTTTTTTAGGAATAGTTAAGCGGAATAGGTTACTAAAGGGTGATAGGTACAAAGGTAGCCCGCGAAATACAAAATTTCTTTCGTTTCTTGCAATTTGCAGGTCAGTGTCAGGTTGTATGTTGATTAAAATATGATTTGCGACGATGTTTTTTTTTTTTGCCAGCCTGGGTTTTCTGAGCATTGAACTTGACCAGATTGTCGTCGTCCCACTGGGAAACGAGATTTAAGGTCAAGTTCATACACCCCACTATGACCTCTCAAAGAGTAGCTGTATCCTCTCTGCTGGCTCTTGCACATGCACATCTTTCTGAGACTGTGCTGTCATCTGCGTACTCAATAACACCCAGCTGTAGCAGGTCGTTTATATGCAGCAGAAATAGAGTCGCTGAAAGAACTGAGCCTAAAATTTTGAAAAAAGTATAGAGAATGGTTCTTTACTTAGAGATTTCAGGAAAACCTATAAGAAGTCTATGGTCTTAAAATAACATGGTAAATCTCTCAATATTGTGCATACACACTTTCATGTGCAATTGGCATGTATGGGAGAACATGTTTTTCAACTACAATGTTAAGTTTGTTCTTGGGATATATCATCTCAACTACGGTACCCTTCATTTTGCGTTGTCCGACACTGACCCAGTTTTTTTTTAAATCCTCTTGATTTCCAGAATGGTACCTCGAATGTAAATATTTTTTGGAAAAAAATTGTTGCTCTAGTCGAAAACCAACAATATTCTCTTCCCTAGACCTTCGGCGTAATAACAATGCGGGTGGACAAGCTAGAGTGGACGGCCGGCGGCGGCAGCGCGGCCGTGTCGGTGCGCGCCTCGGCGTCGACTGCGGCCGCGGCCACGTCGGGCGCGCCGCTGGCGCAGCCCAAGCACGCGCCCAACGCGCTGGACCTGGAAGTGCACAACCTGCTCATACTCGACAACCACACCTTCGAAGGTACAGTAAGGGTATATACAAGGTGTTGTTTTGCATCCTCGTCAGGAGGCTAATAAGAAGAAAAACAAAAAAAACCTACTTATTTTATTATTGATTCGTGACGAGAATCTTTAGCATAGTTACCTCCTTGAATGTGACGAGGATGCAAAACGGCACCTTGTATAAGCAACGGCTGGCAACGTCCGTGTCCACAGCTAACTGCAAAGTGTAACTAGCTAGTAACTAGCTATTGCCCGCGACGCGACTTTTTCTGCGGTCTAGGATGAAAAGTAGCCTATGTGTTATAGTCTACCTATGTGCCAAATTTCATTCTAATTTGTTCAGCCGTTTTACGGTGGAAGCATAACAAACCTACAAATTCACTTTCGCTTTTATAATAATTACTTAGGTTAGGTTGTCAAAACAATGTTGGCAAAACGACTGTCAAAAAATAAGGTCGAACGAGCCGAACCTTATTTTTTGACTGCACGAGAGGCGTTTGTTACGCGTTTGTTGATATACTAACCCCTTTAAATGTTCCTGTAACATCGGGTTGTACATTGTTTTATAGATAACAGATTGATCGATTTTAATTTCACATATTTTTTTTCTCTTATTATCATTTTATAGATTAATCAAATACGCAGAAACTTACTTTGAAAAAATATAAATCTTTGATTTACTTATGTTACAAATAAAATTTAATGTTTCGATATTCATAATATAGAATCATATCAAATATTATGTCTCCTCATATTGTTTAGTTATAAACTTATTTAATACCTAAACCAAGAAAAACATTTTATCGAATGGCAGTTTATAAGCTTTTCATATCAATTCATACCTTTGACAAAATGCATAAAATTACATCACTGCGTCCACAAAAACAGTTCTAACCTAACCTAAGTGTAGCGGCACACCTGCGGAACGTTCGGCGCGGAACGTTCCGTCGCGTCATGTGACGCTTGCTCATGAACGCGACGTACCTAACGTTCGGCTGATGTCATAGGTTACTTGAAAAACATTAGGAGCGTATTCAACCGACCTTCCGCGCCGTACGTTCGGCAGGTGTGGCGCAACCCTAAGCTAAGGGGCCGCCTCCACGAGCGAGAGAATCGCGACGGATCTACGTCGGGTAATCTCCACGAACGAGAGATTATGCCGCCAGCGTATCGTCGCGAGTGCGACTCGTAACAGTCGTAACGGAATCGCGGCGTTTCATTGATTCCGGCCTCAAACCAATAACTTTGTTTAAAAAATATTCAATGTACAGTTTTGACTTCGCTTCCATCGATCACTAATAAAGATTCGCTTCGGTAAAATCGCTTTTCCGAAAACCATCTCATACAACGCCTTATGTTTGAATTTAGTGCGGGCCGCCCCGCCGCGGCGCCGCACGCGACGCACCAGGCCCCGCGTCTCCGTAAACAAACACTAAATTCTATCATGCAATGAGCAGACAAAAATAGGCCTTATGGTAACGAACATATTTTGTATGTAATTTTACCGATAGAGATTTACTTATCGACTAGTGTACCTAATTAGTAAACTGATGACTGCACAGTTCCCATTCCACAGATAAACTGATGACTGCACAGTTCTCATTCCACAGTGCTACACGCGCACGAGCTGATGACTAACGAGTGCGCGATGTCTCTAGTGTCCTGCAAGCTGGGCGACGACCCGAACTACTACTATGCCGTCGGCACCGGTATACTTATGCCGGAAGAGTCGGCACCTACACAGGTATGGGTTTGTTAGGAGGACCATGGGCAACTTTGTATGGAGGCTGGTACCAACTCTCAACAGTGATGAAACTCATGCCATATAAAAGCTGTTGGGGTGTCATTTAATTTATACTATGGCAGCCAAGTCGAAATGAACGCGAACATAGTGTTTTTGAACATTCAAAAAAAGTTAGGTTAGGTTAGGGATGAAACTCATGCCATGTGAAAGCTTTTGGGGTATCATCTAATTTATAATATGGCAGTTAAGTCGAAATCGAGCGCGAACATGATGTAATTTATTTTATGTATTGCTGAATCATGCAGGTGATTATATTAAGTAATATTTTTAAGAATTTTCATTATTATTAAAATATGTCAATGTATGCAATACAAGATGATTAGGTAAAGACGTATAAAATGAAGGACAAAATAAAACAGTACCTAATCATTGTATAATTATGAAAATTAATAAGTATTCATCTCTAAACGCTTAATTATGTAATTAATTATTGACTTATTGAATGTTATAATAGGCCTTCTATAGGTATGTGTTGGTCGTGTGTTGAGAGTTGAGTCTAAAATGACCCATGGTTATTGAATGCATTGGAGATGTCCAACGACACCGCCAACATCACCCTGCCCCGGGATTCCGCTTCGTCCGCACGGCACGGTGAACCTAACATAACCTAACCAAAAGGGTACCTACCTACCTACAGTACCTACCCTATCTAATTACAAATCCTACTTGGACCGGGAATCATGAGATCAACCTATCCTAACCAAACATAACCTAACCTTTTTTAATGTTCAAAAACACCATGTTCGCGCTCGATTTCGACTTAGCTGCCATAGTATGAAGTAAATAATACCCCAAAAGCTTTCCCATGACATGAATCTCATCACTGTTGAGAGTTGGTACCAAAATAGCGCTTGGTCCTTTAGCTATGACATTTTATTGTATCCTAATTACAGGGCAGGATCATACTGTTCCACTGGTCAGAAGGCAAGCTGGTTCAAATCGCAGAGAAGGAAATCAAAGGAGGTTGTTACACACTAGTCGAGTTCAACGGGAAACTCCTCGCTACGATCAACAGTACTGTACGTATACCTGCACCCTAATTACGTAATGCACGATCAATTTTAAATTGAAACCAATTGAAAAAGATTGCCAGTCCATTGCTTCATAAGTTCGACAAAAAAAATTGAGCAGATTTTTTTTGTCGAACTTATGAAGCAATGGACTGGCAATGTTTTTCAATTGGTTTCAATTTAAAATTGATCGTGCATTGCGTAATTGGGGGGCTGAACGGTGTCCCCTTGTTTCGCAGACAGAAATTTCATAGAATTTCGTTTCGCAACAAATGTTTCATATAATATTTAGTCCTTATATTTTTATTTCGAATATTATTGTTTCAACGACAATTTACTTGAATGAAACATTATTTCACAGAAACACAATTCAATGAATTTTTAATCACATTTTTTTATTTAACAAACTTATCAAACTGTAGAATTATTTTTTAACGAATATAATATTGTTTGTTTATTTCAACGAAAATGTAAAAATAGCCGTTATGCTATAAACAACAATAATGTGTGTGTTTGTGTAGTGTAGTGTCTAGTAATATAACTATTAGGGCACTCCGACCATATAGGTTAGGTTAGGTTAGAACTGTGACCAAGTACGCGCGAGCCGAGCGAGCGCTACATCGAAATTGGTCCAGTCTCAAAAAAAAACTTATTACCACCTCTAAAGTATGACCTACCAAACAAAAAAAGAATCACCAAAATCAATTCATTTATTGGCGGATTAATTGCGTAACAAACATACAAAAAGAAAAACAACGTATATTCTGAACCCCCCTGCGTTGAAATTCTTCGTCGGTTATTTAAAAAAAAAACAGCTGTTCCATACATTTTGACCGCGTAGGTATTGCACTTTTCTATGAAACAGTTGTTTTTTTTTTAAATAACCCACGAAAAATTTCAACGCTGGGGGGTTCAGAATAGAAATAGAAATATCATTTATTTGCTAAAAACATGATAGAAAAGATGGTAATGTTAATAATGTGGATGTGGTGTTCAGTTGAATCACTTGTTATAGGCTTTGGGTTTAGAGTAAAACCACCAAATTATCAGTAAGTAACACATCAACTCAAAGAGCACGTCTACTCGGTTCCGTGGATAGAACGGAACTCTCCGGGACACTCTTGCGGCGCTACCTTTGACTTGTGTGCTACATTTAATTGTATATCACATCTCTTCCTTTTTTTATGTTAATTAAGTTTTAAGTACAATTACAATATTTATCATTTAGACGTCAATTAATTTAGACGATAACAATGTAAGCATTTAGTCATTCATTAAGTTTAAAGTACAACAATAATATTTGCTTATTTAGGCGTTATTGAATTTATTTTAAAGTACGATAACCATTTTAAGCATTTAGAAAATCTTTAAGTACAATGCAGTTTGAACTTACAAAACATATAAACTAAACTCCTTTATCTGACCCGTCGTGGTCGATAACTTTCCATTTGCCTTCTACCTTCTTTAGGTTTATGATGTTCCTCCTGTACTCTTGACCTGATAGCTAATTACGCAACACATTTTCATAAACAATTTCGACTAATCTGTTTCATTTTGACAGTCCAACAATATTGATTGCGTTATTTATGTTGTTGAGCAGATTTTTTTTCGATCTTATGGAGCAATGGATTAGTAATCTGTTTCAAAACGATTCAAATTCTGATTGATCGTGTATTACGTAATTGGGGTATAACAGTTTTGTCATTCCTTATATTATTAATTTATATCGCTTCTTTGAGCATTTGTAACTGTATGCGGTGTGGGATTAAGTTCTGGAGTCAATTTGTTTTCTTTTATCATGTTCTTTGAATATATATTTTTTTTTCATTTTCTAATTATCTGTAACTTTTCTTTTCTAATTTTCGCTTAATTTGTTTTTCTCTTTTTTTTTTTTTTTTTTTTGTCGCTAACTTTTGAATTGTGGTAGCTATTTTTGAGATCTGTTAAAAAGGTAACTTATCTCTTAATGGCCTTCCGTAAAATGGCTCCGTAG
Organism: Conistra vaccinii; assembly: GCA_948150665.1. Lineage (NCBI taxonomy): Eukaryota > Metazoa > Arthropoda > Insecta > Lepidoptera > Noctuidae > Conistra > Conistra vaccinii. The sequence goes on along the minus strand of OX411326.1, from coordinate 3,148,938 downwards.
GGATTTTCCTGTAGAGGGATGAGGTGTACTGTTATGTTATACATCATTAAATATTTTAACAAGTCATCTTTCCAGTCAGTTTTTCCACATTAACTGATTCTCAGCAAGTTAAGGATATCCGTATTTTGCTCCTCGTCTTAACCGTTTTGCTGAGGCCAGTAGGGGATATATTGAAAAGCGTAATTCCTTGTTCAGGACAGAAGATTCTGAATTCTTGACTACAGAATTGTCTACCATTATCAGGTGGTATGCTTGCAAGATTCCCGGTTCGCGAAGAGATCTTTTTTAACACTTTTATTGTCCTGTGTAAATTTCATAATTTCGATCTCTTTGTATCTACTGTAAAATCAACAGCAATACTCCAGATATAAATTTCATAATTTCGATCTCTTTGTATCTACTGTAAAATCAACAGCAGTATCCACCCAGGCTTTCAATGGGAGTTCATGCCTTTTCATCGGTACTGGTGAATTTGGACCCGAGACTAAAGTCCCTATGCAGTTTTTTACAGTATTTTCGGCGTCTTTTATGAGTTGCTTCTAATACTTGTTTTCTTATATTAGTGGGTATCACCAATTTGTTTCCTCTTAATAAGACGCCATCATGTAACCAAAGTTCATGTTCAAATAATTTCTAGTTGTTTATTGTAGCATCCAAAGCAATATTTATTAAAGCGTCTTTGATTAATTCATTAACATTATTATGCTACGGGTCGTGCGTATTGAACAATCTGGGTCAATATGATATTCGCAATATGATATTCGCTTTCAATAAGGCTTTTTTGTTTCTTTTTGTTTTTTGTTTTTAATGCTTGTGGCACCCGTACACAGACGTGTCAATGGATCTGCTAAACCTATTTGATTTTCCAGGTTTATAAATGATTTTATAATTATATGATTGTAATCGAAGGACCTAACGCTCAATTCGTGCGCAAGGTTTCGATTTCGTGCCAAATATAATCTCCAAAGGCTTGGCTATGGTCTGACTGGTTCAATTTTTTATCATACATTATTCGATTGCCCATACCAAAGTTAATGCCTGTTTTTCTAGTTTCCAAAGGAAATGATTCTTGGCGTCGTACTGAATCAGTACGGCCCCTAAACCTAATCCCAAGAAACTTTGAATTTCTTCAATGGTTTCCGGTGGTCTAATTTTATTTTTGTTTAGTAAAACATTATTGTCTTTGAGCACTCACATCCAAAGACAAGTATGTCATCAATGAACGTGATGAAAAGCGTTTTTTAACATCTAATTTTGAGAAAAATATTGCTTTTCAAATTAATAAATGAGTTATTCTTAGTAATTTTTGAGTTATTCCATGGTGGGCAAGGGATGATTTCCTCTAATAATGCCTTTGTTGGCAGCACGCATATCCAAACAAATACGATTATCATCATCAGGCTTTAGAACCGGTACCATCCGAGAAACTCAGGAAGGCGGTTTGTTTTACAGATTCAATGATGTCCATTTTTACCAGTTCGTCTAATTTTTTATTTATTTTTGATTCCAAAGGACTTGGGACTATAAGATAGACAAACTGGAGGTACTGTTTTATCAATAGTGATCTCTAACTGAACATCTTTGAACTTGGGAAATTGTTTATCCTAATGGAACTCAGATTAAAACCTGGTTTTAGCACATTAAAGGAGATGACAGTTTATTTTACCCAAAAGATTCCTTGAACCTTTTTCTGTGACATAACATTTTGTTAGTACAGATATTTTAGAACCAGCTTTTATTGATTCATCAAATGATCTAAAATACTGTTAGTGGATGTTTGGCATAAGCCATGAATGTTTTGTCTGCAGACGTTTGCTGGTTGGAGACTAACTATAACTTTAGATTGTTTCATGTGCTCCCAAGTTTTATCATTTATAATATCAGATTTACAACCGGAATTAATGAGCATTATAACCCCTTCTAGTCTACATAATAATATGTAGACTCTTTATTTTTGATGTTTTCTACTTTGGGGTTTTTAGGTACCTACATTGTTGTCATTTGACGAGAGGTTAGAAGATTGACTTTTATTGGCCCTTGTTCTCTAGCTAGTGTTTTCTGGAATTGATCTTTGAAACCACCTTTTATACAATTTGCAATAGCAGGGCAGGAACTATTTTCACCTTTGTGATTTTATTGCCACATCGGCAACAGAAATCAACCTCTTTTGTTAGTACAACGTTTTGTTGTTTTATTGTCAATTTTAGGCTGGTAGTTATAGCATTTTGTGCTCTAGCTATCGTGGAACTTGTTCAACTGCCGTTCTACAGTGTCTAGGGAGTTTGCATCTGCTTTGATGTTTTCAATGTTCCACACTTTTCCGTTATTTGGTCGATAAGATTTTTGTCCTCTTTTGCAAAATTTCATTTTGAGCTGTGACGTCTCAATCTAACCAAGAATTATTCAAAAATTTCGTCCGGTTCTTATTTAAAATTAACTTTGTTTTGGGGAAAAATACTCCTCCAACTGTTTAATTGCGGTGGCAATAAACGTCAGTTGTATCAAGATCAGTCACATTGATCGGCCTGCAAGTAAGAAAAGGACCTAGCCAGCATACTATTGCAGTAAAAGAATTTTCAGCTCGACTCGACGAATTAATGTAACCTTCAAATTACTTTCTCTTTTTTATTAATTATTATTTATTAATTAACATAGTACAATAAAGATTTGATTTTGAATTAATCAAACCCCGTACTCTATACTTAGTTTATTTTTAATCAGTTGATCGTACCCGGCTAGTAACAAGAGCTCTATGTTTAAATGCATAAGTTTTAAATAAACAAAGTCTCTCCAGCAAGTTTCACAACGGTCCTCTATTAAGAACATGCCACAAAGCAAACTACTCACTTGAAATTAAAACACATCGAGGCACAATGGAGCCCATAGAGAGGTAATGATTTTTATGAATTATTTTGTTGATGTCGATAGCCAGTGCAAAATGCATTCGTTTTGATTAGAATTAGATCATTTAAATAATGACAGCCTTTACAGATTTTATGACATTTGTTCAGTTTTAACAGTAGGTAAGATAATATTTACCTATATTACTTCGATGTTATCGAAGGGGAACTTTGTTAAAACAGGTAAATTAGCGAATTATATTCGTTGGAACATTCAGTTTTAACAGTAGGTAAGATAATAATTACCTACATTACTTCGATGTAATCGAAGGGGAACTTGTGTTAAAACGGGTAAATTAACGAATTATATTCGTTGGAACATTCAGTTTTAACAGTAGGTAAGATAATAATTACCTTCATTACTTCGATGTTATCGAAGGGGAACTTGTGTTAAAACGGGTAAATTAACGAATTATATTCGTTGGAACATTCAGTTTTAACAGTAGGTAAGATAATAATTACCTATATTACTTCGATATTATCGAAGGGGAGCTTGTGTTAAAACAGGTTAATTAACGAATTATATTCGTTGGAACATTCCATTCGATCTTCCTAGCCTTTTTCCCAACTATCTTGGGGTCGGCTTCCAGGACACCGGAACACCGGAACACCGGCATGTTCCGGTTGGAACATTCCATTAACCGATCGAATAATATTTTTTCGATAGGTATAATCTTATTATTTGCAAACGGATTTGGTCAACAAAATTTAATTATTGTGTGGTAGTACATTCTAAACATTGTATTAGATGTTTTTTTTTTCTTATCATATCCCAACGCACGGTTTTATTTGCGAGTGGATGTATTGGTAAGTGACGTGATACTCATTTCATCGTCTGTCTCAGCTGATCGCCGACACAGATTGTGCAAGGTAGACACACATAAATGTACTTAAATTGAAATTATAACAAACATGATTAGTGGATTTCGCTTAGATCACAGTCACTAATTTTATTTTTTCCTTCAAAACACTTTGTGCGATAAAATTAACATTTTGTTGCTGACCAATTTCCGTAAGCAGGTACATTGTTTGAGCAATAATTTTACTTACTGCGCTTTTACTCGTCGCCAATGTGGTGTTCAGTTGAATCACTTGTTATAGGCTTTGGGTTTAGAGTAAAACCACCAAATTATCAGTAAGTAACACATCAACTCAAAGAGCACGTCTACTCGGTTCCGTGGATAGAACGGAACTCTCCGGGACACTCTTGCGGCGCTACCTTTGACTTGTGTGCTACATTTAATTGTATATCACAGTGGACAAACATGTTTTGCTTAATAGATATAAGCGTGCAAATTTTACATGCATAACAAAACAATCAGTCTTTATGCGATTTTATGTTCCAGGAACTCCCTAACACTGTAAAAACTATTGGCAGATAGCCATTTGTATAATTTAATTTTGAACAGTCTTGTGCTTAATGATTTTAATTCATTTGGTATTTTATTGTATACCTGGAGGAGCTCGTGGCTACGTAATAACAAGCCGCACTGGTCGGTCCATCAGGTTAAGCTACGCTTGCCGGGGTTGGTCAGTGGATGGGTGACCATCTTTACATACCGAGACTCCTCCGTGCCTCGGAAAGCACGTTAAGCCGTTGGTCCCGGCTGTCATTCGTGGATCTTTGACAGTCGTTACGAGTCGTCAGAAGCCTGAAAGTCTGACACCAGTCTTACCAAGGGGTATCGTATTACCCAGTTACTGGGTTGTGGAGGTCAGATAGGCAGTCGCTCCATGTAAAATACTGGTATTCAGCTGCATCCGGTTAGACTGGAAGCCGACCCCAAGATAGTTGGGAAAAGGCTAGGAAGATTGATTGATTGATTGTATACCTGGACACACATAACAGATAACAGGTTTCGCGTCGATGTCCCTGCCAAAAAAAAAAAAAACAAAAATAATTCATTGATATACGAGGTCGTATATCAATGAATTATTTTGGATTTTTAATTTAAATTTGATTTTAAATTGTAATTAGTTTGAAAATAATATTATATTATCTTAGATGAGTATAAGAACTCATCAAATTTTAAGTTGTCGCTACTTATCAATATGTCTACTTATAATATAATGAAAATGCCAAAGAGATACAAAATATTCGGTCTGACAGTATAGCAATTAACGCCTCTATTCCCCAAGGGACTGTAATTGGATGCCTCCTTTTTCTTATTTACATAAACGACCTTCCAAAAACCATAGAAGGGCCATGCGTATTGTTTGCTGACGATATATCGCTTCTAACTTCTTGCCGGAACAATGTAGGCTTGAGCGAGGACCTAACCACTATACTAAATAAATCAATGACTTGGATGAACGACCATAACCTCGAAATTAATTTTTCTAAATCCAAAATAATTCCCTTCCACCCCCGTCAAAAAACCCCACTGGACATTAATTTCACTTACAACGGTAAAACAATAGAAGTCGTGCATGAATTTACTTTACTTGGCCTGGATATAGACACAAACATTAATTGGAAATCACACATCAAAAAGATAAAATCAAAACTATCCAAATTTGCATACGCCCTTCGTGAAGTCAAAAAGACCACTAACCTTAAAACTGCACTTGTTACATACTATGCCTACGCATATGCATGGCTCAGCTACGGCGTGATATTGTGGGGAAACAGCACAGATGCACCGACACTTTTCACATTGCAAAAAAGACTTATAAGAATCCTTGTAAATATAGAAGACACCGACAGTTGCAAACCTCATTTCCAAGAACATAAAATACTTACCCTCCCTTGCCTATACATTCTAGAAATATGCAAATTCGTTCGAAATTACCAGCACTTTTACACGACAAGAGAAAACATACAGTCTAAATATACATTACGCCATAAAAATAGGTTAAACTTACCAGGCTCTAAGTTGAAAATGCACTCAACGAGTACACTAGTCATGTCAATTAAAATATATAATAAATTACCAGAATTAATAAAAAATGAACAAAAATTGAATACATTTATAAATAAATTAAAACTATTCCTATTATCTAAATGCTATTATGATATTAATGATTATTTAAATGACAAATTTTAACTTACAAGTTTTATAAAATAATTACAATAAATAGGTACTAATTAAGTAAACCAAATGAAAAGCCCTCTTCCTCTCTCCTACTTTTGCTGTGCCCGACAGGGTCCACAATGATCATATTTTGTTAAACCTACCACCTAAGTTCACATGTGGAAGCAATAAATATATTGAGTATTGAGTATTGAGTATTGATATCAACCAACAACATAAGTAATGCATGATGTGCTTACCTATAAGAGATTGGTACACTAGTCTATAAGTATATTGGATGTATGTCATTATCTTTGTATCAGTGTATTCAATTGTTGGTGAGCCAAATAAATAAAATAAAATAAAATAAAAATGAATATACCTACTACAAGTATAAATATTACTATTACAATGCTGTGCCTCCTGTGACGAGTGATTTTAGTCGAGTTGTACCCTTTTTGTGATTTTTACAGAGACATTATCAGAAAAAAATTGCGGTTTTTTTGGTCTAACTCACGTTCTTCTATCTGCTATAGTTTCGGAGATAGTTGGGTGCAAAGTAATACAACTGCCAGGATTTTGGCAAAAAAAACGTGAATTTAGATATATGTCAAGTTGTAACCCCTTTAAGTAATTGCTCCACACATTGTTTTTCGTGCTACGTGGTATAAAAGCGATTATATTAATTTTCACTTATTATTTTTCAGTATATATATCGTGAAATTTGATATATCTAAAGTTATATCACATTGAACCGATTTTTCTCAATAATGATTAGGGTACAATTCGACATGTACCTACAAATCCGAATCTAAATGTATGCCTAATTTGTGATAGCTAATACATCTCGACTTAAATCATTCAACACATATAAATTTTTATGTGTAATCGAATATAAAATAAATTGTATCCAAAACTCAAACCAAATCAATATTTTTTTATGACGAACAAAATGTGCTAAATGATACTAGTGCGAACATGATGAGGGTGGCGGGGGTACGCGGGGCGGCACAGGAGTGAAGTGAGGCGGGGTCGGGGATGCGCGGGCGACGCGGGCGTTAGTGTCGCTGCGGCCTTGAAGGGGTGAAGTCACGTCCGAATTCGCCATGGATCGACGCGTAAGTTCTTAGATGTATCATTTTGCACGAAGTTTCATAGAATTGGATCTTTTCTTTAAGTATTGAATTAAACCATTTGACACAAAATAGATACCTAATTGTAATGTAAACGTTCAGTCACAGTTAAGGTCAAGTCAATTTACTTGTGCAATTTTGTTCCTATTATTTTGATTCCACTACTCAGTGATTTTCCGCTTTTTTAGTTTACTTATTTATTTGATTAAGGTGTTTTGTTTCTGTGCTATGGTTCTAAAGAGTTTTCTTACACGTATTGCTAAATTGATACGGGTAGGTACGTACCTTCTTACAGACGTTTATTTTTGTTTCAGTTATCATTTTCGAAATCTCGAATTGCTAAAATTATGGATTTAGCCGCTAGTCACATGGCAAACATGAGTTCTCAAAACCCAATTGAAGCCGAAATTGATCGAACAGAAAAAAATTATAATATCAATGAAGACGGCTATGGATATCATGTAAGAGAACCAATTGAAGGATCGCTGCCAGAAAACTCTATAGAAAGTCCAGTCCCTACTATAAATGAACACCAGAATCCAATATCTTCAGAGAATTCAACAGAAATGGTTATTGACAATAAAAAGACGAACAACACAAATGTAAATGCTTCAAAAAACCTGTTAGATGATTTGGGACTTACAGATTCATCCACTGATGGTGATTTTGGAGCATCTAGCAGTGATGATTACATATGCGGTACTGATGAATCTTCCTCATCCACTGATGATGAAAAAACACCGTTTAAAAAGAGAAGAACGGCTACATCAACGAGAAATAATGTAACCGTTCCTGAAACACCGTCGCCAATTAATGCGAGCACATCAGAGAATGCTCCCCCTGGTTGCTCTTTCTGGAAAAGTAACGGTATGAATAGTGACGGAAAAAAGAAAAAAACAAGAAAAAGTGAGAAAGAAAGAAGACAGGACAGAGTAAAGAGAACACTTTTTCGTAACACTGGCTTGGAATACACGACAACGTCAGGAAAAACGAAGAACAGTCGTGAATTACGTGATCTAGATAACTGTCGTAAGAAGTGCAAAGAGAGGCTGCCATTGCATTTAAGGAAAAATCTTTTCGATACATATTGGAGTTTGGGAAGTTATGAAAGTAGGACCGGATATATGGCGAAATGTATTGAAGTTTGCCGAAAGAAAACGTCAAAGACTTCTCCAAAGAAAAAACGCAACGTCAGTTTTAGATACTTCGTTCATAGTTCGGATCATACAAATCATCTAATTTGCAAAGGATGTTTTTTGAAGACTTTCGACGAAAGTCACAAATATCTTCAAACGGTTTGCGAAAAACTACGGAACAATGGCGGTCACCTTCCACCACGTAAACGTCGAGTTGGTAAGTCGATTCCTGATTTAAAACTAGAGGAAGTAAAAGCTCATATTGCCTGTTTCCCTTGCACAGAAAGCCACTACGGCCGCAACAAAACAACTAAAAAGTTTTTAAATTCTGAGCTCAACTTGCAAGTTCTCTATAATTTGTATAAAGTAAAGACTGAAAGTGATACTCCAGTTAGCAAAACTATATTCAAAAAGGTATTTGATACCATGGATTTGTCCTTCAAAAAGCCATCAGTAGATACTTGTTCAAAATGTGACCGCATAAATATGAAACTTAAGTACGCATCCGAAGAACAGGCTGCAAATTTGACGAAGACTCTCCAAGATCACCAAGAAGCATTCAAGGCTGCTTACGAAGAAAAGAAAAAAGACAAACAACTGGCTCAGTCATGCGAAGATGTAATGGTCATAACATTTGATTTGCAACAATGTTTGCCCACCCCCCACTTGCAAACGAATGTAGCATTTTACAAGAGACAGCTTTGGACATTCAATTTGACCATACATGATTTAAAAACAAACAAAGCTTTCTGTTACATGTGGCCGGAGTGTGAAGGGAATAGAGGGGCGAACGACATAGCTTCATGTCTATACGATTTTGTTATAAATCAACTGCCGCATTTAAACCCAAACGCCAAGAAGCTGATCATGTACTCTGATAGTTGCCCGGGTCAAAACAAGAATTCGATTGTTACAACAATGTTGATGCTGGTTACTAAACTATCCCCACAATTACAATCTATTGAACATAAATTTCTCGTACCCGGTCATACTCACATGGAGGCTGACACCGACCATGCGTTGATTGAGCGTAAGAAGAAGCACACGAGTATGGATATTCACTTGCCAAGAGATTGGTATCAGCTAGTGCGTACAGCTTCAAACAAAACAGCAAAGTTTACTGTTATTGAGATGACTCGTGATATGTTTTATGATTTCAACGTTTTTTCAAAACAATTTCTTACTATTAGAAAAACCAATACCGCCAGTGAAAAGTTTCTGTGGTGCGACGTTCGATCTGTTTTGTATACCAAAGATAACATATCCCGTTTTTCTTACAAAATAGAATTCAAGAATGTTGAGTACATGACCTACACCTAGCTTTACCCCGTTTAGACCAATCCACGGTCAATGACCGTGGATTGGTCTAAACGGGGTAAAGCTTACGATATGATTACAATAAATACGGTACCAAAAGCCTACCACTCCAAGATATTAATTTCAACCGAAAAGAAGAAGGACCTATTAGATTTGCTGTGCTTTATTCACGAAAGCGCTCATGAGTTTTACAGAAGTCTGAGCTGCAAGAATGATGTTAAAGACACTTCTCCAGATAATGATGATGATTCTGATGATGAGTAATTTCTAGTTCATCTAACTCCTAAGACTTATTAGGTTTTTTATCTTTAAAGGTTTTGTTTTCAGTTAAGTACCTACGTACTTTTTTGTTCTCTTTATTCTTTTGCTACGAAATGTCCATCTCAAAGAATGGAATTACTGCATTATGATAGGTTGACAGCTTTTTTAAACAGTACTGTGTAAGTTTTTTCTTTAAACTGTGCTGTTTAAGTTTTAGCGTATTGGCAACTTTTGTTATGTTTATTATTTTTATAGATATTGTAAGATTCAGACAATGGTTGTGATACTATGTTTAGAACTGAGTAGGTTCACATGGCTTAATGTGATACCTGCGAAAGATTGATCTGTGCCATTTCTTAGTATTTAAGATTAAAACTATTTGCCTTTGAAAAGATCTCAATTTACCTCTCTTAAGAATTTTGATAAAACTGTACCTTATTTGTAAGTGAATGAATGTTTTTGAAGAACATAATAAACGTTAATTATTTTTCTAAAACTTGTATTTATTTACACAAAAAATATTTATTTTCATAAGCGGTTTAACTTGAATTGTATCATTTAACACATATTTAAAAGACTAGAATTTTACCAAAATGATACAATTCAGGTAAATTATGAAAATACCCATAATATAAGTAAAACAATCTAATCTTTGGGGTAGTATTTTTATCATTTGTTTGAGCAACATTGTGTTAGGAACATATTCTAATGACTTATTAGATTTTTTTACTTCTTGTATATCGGTTTACACAAAGACAACTTATAGGTGCAACATAATTTAACTGTACTTATATCACATATGACGTAATTTTAGCACATATTGGAAATAAAAAAGGTACAACTTACAGGTTTTTTATGAATTACTTTAAAACTATAATATATAACATAAAAATTAAAATGTACAGTGAAAGTGAATGTTTTTATCTACAAAATAAGTTACTTATGTGTAACCTAGCCCACTTAGTTCACGAACTAGAATTTTTTAAATCTTGCTTTTGTTCTCCTGTAAAGTGTTGATTTTTTACTTGTATCACTTGTCACAGGAGGCACAGAATGATTTTAATAACCTCAAAATGCATTATCTAACAAAGGCGTATTGTATTACCCAGTTATTGGGTTGTAGAGGTCAGACAGGCAGTCTTTATGTAAACACTGAAATTCAGCTGCATCCGGTTAGACTAGGTTAGAAAAGGACTATCTAAGGATTGCCTTCGGGTGATTGGGTCATACGCAAGACGTTCGATGTGTGGAACCTTTTGCATTTACTATGCTACTACTATAGATTTTTAAATCATCGTATTTTACTCCCCAGGTGCGTCTCTTCGAATGGACATCAGAGAAGGAGCTAAGGCTCGAATGTAGTCACTTCAACAATATTGTAGCGTTATACCTCAAAGTGAAGGGCGACTTTATATTAGTAGGCGATCTCATGCGGTCGCTGTCTCTTTTGCAATATAAACAGGTGAGTCTAACCACAGTATAAATATGGGCAGTATGGAAACTAGGCCTATTTCATCATCATCATAATCAGCCTATTAATGTTCCCACTGCTGGGACACAGGCCTCCTCTCTGGGAGAGGGAGTGGGCCGTAATCTACCACGCGGGCCCAGTGCGGGTTGGTAGATGTCACATGTCGTCGAATTTTTGGTTCTAAGACATGCCGGTTTCCTCACGATGTTTTCCTTCACCGTTTTGAGAGCAGTGGTGATGAAATTATTTACACAAAGTAAAGCGCCTGCTTGGATTCGAACCCACGACCTACAACTGTCGGGGCCGTTACCACTGTGCCACCACTGCTCTAGGCCTATTTATTCAAATAATAATGGACCTTAATTTTTAAAAAGATCGTGGCGCGACCTCTCGCCACATCTCGTCTCGACACGGCACCCACAACTGACAGCATTGCGACAGTAACTTTGGGGTCTCGTCAATGAGAGTGATATTTTATTTTGAGATTATTATAATATTAAAATATTGTTCGATGGATACCTGTCACATTTACGAAGCTTGGGACCGGTTGGTTCTAATGCCATTGTTGTGTGTAATAGGCCGATCAGTATCACGGTAAGTTAAGTTATTTGATATTATACCGTAATTTTTGCTTATTATGATCATGTTGTTGTGTATGGTATGGTATTGCCAATATTGCTATTTTTATAATGTTGCAATTAGTCTGAATACAAGACATAGAATTAACTGTTTTTAAGATAAAGATAATTTATGGAAATAAAATAATTGTGTTGATAGAATACTGTACTGTTTCCATGGAGTTTCCTGTTATTCTTCTTCATCTCCATGAAGATGAAGACCTAGTTTTGCGAACGGACAACTAGCTTTCTGATTTAATGCTGACAAGTCTAATTGAATAAATGTCTAGTCTTGTCTTTCTGTGCATTACTTGAAACCTGGAAAGGTTTTCATGAATAAGTTATGTAGGGAACTACATAACTTATTCATAAGAACTTTTATTAGTAAAAAATAATCAGTAGTCATACCTAAATATCTATTACCCATATTAGCAAGATTTAAATGTCATTTAAATTTTGCTAATATAGGTAATAGATATTTAGATAATATACACTTACAGTGCCTACCGCCTTTTCTAACAAGCGCGTCTGTGTCAGTGTGCCGTTTCGAACGTTGACTTCGTAGTTTCTGTACTGTCCATATTATACCTACTGTGGTCTAACTGTGCAGTTACATGAAAAAGTTGAACTGTACAATTAATCCTCGTATCGACTAGGCAACATTTGGCGAGTGACATGTTGCACAACATGTTGAAATTTAACGCGAAACTTTTGTTTAGCAACGTTGTTGTCTACTTATGATCAGTCGTCGACCACATGTTGCCAGTGGAATAGTGTTTATTTCAGCGGCGGTGGTTATTTTATCGAAACATGCATCAAAAAGAAAAATACGACGTTGGTGGGTTACATTTAATGTTTTTTGTTGCTATTGAATCCCGTGCATTCTGTTTATTACCAATAATTTAAAAAAATATATACTTAGATGGAGGGTAGTTTTGAAGAGATAGTACGCGACCGCGCTCCTAACTGGATGACAGCCATCGAGATAGTAGATGACGACACGTTCCTGGGTGCTGAGAGCAGTTTCAACCTGTTTGTGTATCAAAAGGACTGGTGAGGAAAATCTTCATACTTAGTTAGCGTAAATTAGATTCGAAATTTTATGTATGACAAAAATATGGTTATTTTTTATCGCCGCCATCTTGGATTTTGATTTCGACTTTATTTTCAGCATCAGTTCTCTCAAAATTACGAAACAAAAATTACACTAAGTACGTAAAAATAAAAGGGCCGTAGACAGGGTTTGGGGGTTCAAAACGCCCTGAAATGTGAGAAACCAGAATCTCAATTCAGAGATCCACCCCTAGGGTATCTCCGTAGTCTAATACACTACCTAGATAATTGTAATCTATTTTGCATAGGCGTACTTTATAATCTACAATAGCACTAAGAGTACGCTTAAATGCTGTATTTTTATCGACTCTTCAGCTTTGGACAGCATTCTCTGAGAGAGTCTAAAACATTTTCGAGCTTGCTTTGCTCGCTCTTGCATTTTATGTTCTCTTACTTAATTTTCAAACTTTTCTGCATAATTCGATAAACTTACTTCTATTTTTGTATGTCTGTATGGTCAAAGAGAGAAAACCTAACTTATTAAATTATCGAAGTACAGACGCCTGCACATCAACCTACTCCAATCTGTCAAATTTTCCCAACCAACATTGAACCTTATTCTTTAGCATTAAAGTTGAAAATCTATTAAAGAAATTTAATAGATTATAGTAACTTGATGTGCTGGCTGGCGTCTGTACAAAGTTTGGGTGTAATTTTTTTACTATTATAACAGATAGCACATTGTCATGTATCTCAGAAGATAAAACAATCAAAACGATTTCAATTCAAATTCAAATTCAAAATATTTTATTTCACATAAACCAATAAGAACACTTATACACCACACCACAAATAAGGGACTTATGAAACGTCAGAAGCACCTAGCTTCTGACGTTTCACAAGTGCCCTTATTGCACGGTTCCAAATGGTCGTTTCGTATGGAGAAGAGCCGGCAAGAAACTTCACGGTTACTCTTTTAAAAACAAATGGTTTTTACAAAGGATTTATTTTAAATTACAGTGATATATAATACAAGTAGGTATGAGAGGACAGTGTAGGCTTATCAAAAATTACCAGATACTTAGCAAAATACAAAATGGACCACAGATATACAGTCTGTTAAGCCTACAAGGTTCTCACATTTACAAAACCTACAGGAAAAGAATCTACCCATATAAAAGATAAATAAAATAATGAAAATGCATGATTGTAGCTACAGCTGTAACAAAATACAATTGAAAAAAAAATCTATATATTGGAGGTACCTATTTAGTGTCAAATAATAAAACGATTATGTCAAGGAAGTTTGCAAGATAAAATAAAATAATCATCGTAATTTGGGTATAGTTATGCCGTTAATGAGGTACCAGGGAAGCCACATGTGCAGAGGGAATTTGCCAAACTTCCCTGGATCTTCAACGTAGTCTTTATCTTATAGTATGCTTTTTTGATAAGGACTCGTTTGATGTGTACTAACCTAGCTGTGGCTACATCAGTCAACTGCCTTATTTTTACCCGACTGCCCCAGAAGGAGGGTAATGTTTTTCGAGAGTATGTATCATAGATAATTTATATTTCTATGGTATGTATGTATGTCTATTTCTTTGGCACGCTCTGTAGCCTAAACGGCTTAATGGATTTTAACATATGAGGTGTCATTGAGATTTGTCTTAATTTTAGGAGTGTCATAGGCTATATCATCATCAGCCTATTATGTTCCCACTGCTGGGACACAGGCCTCCTCTCTGTGAGAGGGATTGGGCCGTAATCTACCACGCGGGCCCAGTGCGGGTTGGTAGATGTCACATGCCTTCGAATTTTTTGGTTCTAAGACATGCCGGTTTCCTCACGATGTTTTCCTTCACCGTATTGAGAGCAGTGGTGATGATATTATTTACACAAAGTAAAGCGCCTGCTCGGGTTCGAACCCACGACCTACAACTCGTAAGTCGGGGCCGTTACCACTGGGCCACCACTGCTCTATAGGCTATATAATATTTATATATTGCATCTGCAAATACAAAAAAAGGGAGTTTTTTTTTTTTTTTAATAAATTATAACAATATTGGTATCAAATAAAAGCTAGTAACGAGTCAATGCCAAATTAAGATATATTAATAAAACTAAAAAACTGGAAATAAAGAAAATTATTCAAAAAACAAAAAACCCGACTGCAAAAACACATAACTGAAAAGAGAAAAACAAGCATTATAATCTATAGAATTTTGGTATCGCAGGCGGGGACAAACAAAACTTACACCATATTTATTTATTTTATTTATTTATTTATTAACTATGGAAGACTTACAGCTAAAACAAACAGAATAGAAAATAGTATGTGAGACTGACAGCCAATTAAAAGTCTTCACTTCTAAGATCAGATTTAAAAAAAAGAGTGTGAACAGCACAACACAACTATCAAAAATAAACAGTAAGTATAACATTCAGGCTTAAAAAATCACATTTCAAAAACAAAACAATGTTAAAAATCTGAACATACAGAATTTTAATTAAAAAAATCAAGGCTCATGCACTTTCTGGCCGAGGACCGGATCAAAATCATGCTGTTTACACATGCTATTAAAGTTACGGCTTGCACGCACTATAAATGAATTTTGCCTGTAATTCGTAGAGGTAAATGGAACACGCAACGGTGTGTTCCATCGCTTCGATCTTCCGGGAACGTTAAAATAGAATTTAGATAGAATATCGGAGTTATTAATTGTATTAATATATATCCGGTTATTAGTTTGTCCCCGCCTGCGATACCAAAATTCTATAGTTTTAGGAATTTAATAAAACACTAATCAAAAGTTAACAAATAAAGACTTTATAATTAAAAACAAATAAGTTACAACAAGTGAGAGGGGAATACTAAAGTGCGCGCCGCCGGGTTTAGGAATGACACGGTGGTGGCTGCGCGCGATCTTATATGGACTCCATCACATGTTCCGGGGTGACCGGAGGGGTGTAGGTAGGAGATGCAGCTAACACGGCCTCTCCTGACGTGCCAGCGTCCTCGCAGGCCTCGGTAACCACCAGAGCGTCTTCAGCGGGAGCTACCTCCGACTTGTCACTTCTGGGTGTTGCCGACGAGGTGCTCGGCTGTGGATCCACTTCATTCTCCACATCATCAGAACCTGCACGATAACAAAGAGTAAGCATCTAAATGTTAGATATGACAGCAGAGAACTGATGTATTCGAGCAGGAGCTTTTTCCTAGACGAATAAGTTTACTGTTTACTCGATCAAATGCTAATCAGACGTGAATTGTTTCTTAATACTGTAAGTTCAAACATAATACACCTTGATAAGGAACACCTTCCCACTGTACGTAAAACATATGCCATACGAACTCAATGAGCTCACTTGCCATAATACCAACCAAAACCTTATGCTGCTGCAATGGGCTTACATGGTATAAAATAGCAAAGCTTGTCCTCAGGCTTTACACAGTACTTCAATAAGCTCACATGCCATAATACCAACCAAAACCTTATGCTGCAGCAATGGGCTTACATGGTATAAAATGGCAAAGCTTGTCCTCAGGCTTTACACAGTACTTAACCAGTCACGCCCCGATGCCATACAGACACGGGTACTTTCTGGGTCACGACTGATACCCATCGGTAGGAACAACGCTAAAGGCTTTACACAGTACTTAACCAGTCACGCCCCGATGCCATACAGACACGGGTACTTTCTGGGTCACGACTGATACCCATTGGTAGGAGCAACGCTAAAAGTCACTGTTACCTATTGGTAGGACGTACCAACGCTAAAGGCATAGGTTAAAGTACAGCTACAATAGAAACTCGTTATTTGGGTGATTATTTATGAGTCAGAAACAATAAAGATCATACATTCAACCAAAGTTCTTTGAAATGTAATCTTCGATCAAATAAACAAAACAAATGAATGAATAGGTCGGTTCATAAGCTTAACAAAGGTTTAACAAGTGTGAGGTTTGTTTAATATGAACAGTACACTTTTAACCGGCCCCAGTACACTTTGACGCTTGCCGTATTTCGATAAGTGCCGTGCGCCCATGCATCCTCGTATTACGCTATAAGCTGAGTCATTCATAAAGTCACAACAATTCGTCTGGTTATCATAATATTACAACGGTGAATGATATTTTTGTTAATGTCAACAAAGAGGCAAAAACGTACATTTGACAAAAGTGGATAGAAAACAACACATGAAGTTTTTTGTATATGTAACTCGCGCCATGCTTTATGAGTTCTCGGCCTAACCTGACCATTGCTAATGGTTCTCCCAAGGTACTACTCCACCTCTGTTGTCAGAAAAAAAAGCATTTCTGCAGATTAATTGAAAAACCAGATTTTGTAATCTGTGATTTTGTTAACGTTTTCAACACCGAATCGAGCAAAATTAGTCCCTCTTCAACAGTATCACTTAACAATATAACGTCATCCATATAAGAGCAGTAAAACATTTAAAAAAAAAGATAGAAAAAACCATCCTACTTGAGGTCAGTGTATTCAAACAACCGCTAAGCACTACATGGAAGTCTACCTCCAAGGGCAAATTGACGAACTCAATAGGCAAAGTGAAGTAGCTAGAGCATGACCACCTATTCTGCGCAACATCTGAGCATTAGGGTTTAAGCGGCAAGAAAAATGTTTGAGAAGTTCATTAGATATGAGGGATACAGACGAGCTGCAGTCAATTAAATGTCCGTAGGTACACCACACAGTACTGCGGTTGTCACGTCACGACTTGCCGTATCACCCTTAATTAGATGACAAAAATTCACATTGGATTTATTGCGCGATTCTGATCGCTGTTTAGCAGAACACTTTTCTTCCATATGCCCCATTAAAAAAAAAATTGCACTTAGAGATTTTCACGTTCGCGGAATTAATATTAGTACATTGTCTATCGGTTTCGACTTTAGGACTCGAACTATTATTAAAATTAGGTCGTTTAAGACACGCGTTGCTTTTATGACCGTAAGCGCCGCACGAAAAACACTTAACAGTTTTTTTATCAATAACTGTAGCACTACGGCTCCTGTTCCCGGCGTTATCGCGCCCGCTAGTATTTCGATTAGAATGAGCATTAACATAGTTTTTGTTCATATTTGAATTGGTTTTGCTTGGCATGACATAAATGGATAAAAATTCCACAATTGTTTCGGTAGTTAATTTTGCATTCATAGCTGCAGCACGAATCTGCGGGTCCTTAATACCGCGCAAAATGATTGCACACAAAAGGTCATTACTTAGTCCTTTAATGATACGCAATCGCAACAAGGATTTGCGTGCGTATTCCGCGTATGTGGAATATTTATCTGACTCAGTGCACATGACGTCATACAGTACATTGGCTACATCGACATGTCGCGGACAGAGTGATTTTAATTGTAATTTAAAGGTTGACCAAGTACGATCCGTTTCGGTCCAATTGCGTAACCACGAGTGAGATTCACCCTTCAGACACAAACCGATACGGGCCAGACATTCTTTGTCATCCCATCTATTTATAAATTTAGCGCGGTCAACTTCTTCACACCATGCAATGACGTCATGAACATTAGGGTCGAAGTCAGAGACGTAATAATGGTTTGATCTCACCGGGTTTAAGCTTCTTAGCGCATCGATAAGACGCTCTGCAACATCCCCTGCAGCCGACGTTGAAGGCGAAGGCGGCAGCGACAGCGCCGGCGCCAGTGGCGACGGGACAGGTCGCTGAACAGCGGGAGGGCTGGCCATGCCGGTGATGTCAGGACAGGGCTGCTGTTCCACGCTCGACTGTGGTTCTGAAATGGAACACCGCTCCAAGGCAGAGACCCTATTAAGTATTGCGTCTAAGGTAATACTAAGATGAGTTAGGTCAGGCGGCGGTGGCGTGCACTCACGTTTACGTTTTTTTCTGGGGGCGCTATTATTCGACATTTTTATAAAAAAAAAATAAGTTATGTGGGAAAACGAGAGTTGTATTCCGCTTCTGATTTTAGGAATTTAATAAAACACTAATCAAAAGTTAACAAATAAAGACTTTATAATTAAAAACAAATAAGTTACAACAAGTGAGAGCTATTAATTAAGTGAACCGATAGGGAATACTAAAGTGCGCGCCGCCGGGTTTAGGAATGACACGGTGGTGGCTGCGCGCGATCTTATATGGACTCCATCACATGTTCCGGGGTGACCGGAGGGGTGTAGGTAGGAGATGCAGCTAACAATAGATTATAATGCTTGTTTTTCTCTTTTCAGTTATGTGTTTTTGCAGTCGGGTTTTTTGTTTTTTGAATAATTTTCTTTATTCTTACTAAATATGCAGCTGAACTTAGTCTACCCGAAAGAGCTCTAATGTGGGCGCCCCATTGCAATCTCGAATCTAAAGTAAAAGTAAATTCCTAGAAATACAGTTTCCGTAATAACATCTAGTTTCTTGCTACTTGAGGTACATTTGGCAGTGAGAACTTAAGATATTTAGTTTTGTTCGCATTAAGTAAAAGATTATTAGCTGCGAACCATTTCGAAAGAGCTGCCAGACTATCGTTAACATGTAAAACATCCGTATCTTTTCCGTCTATTTTAAATATATGAGAGGTGTCATCAGCGAATAGAATTATATCTGATAATTATATTAATATAAACTAGAAATAGGAAAGGGCCAAGAATAGATTCTTGAGGCTCGCCCATCTTAACTAGAGAACCCGAAGACGTCGCCCCGTTAACGTTTACTTTTTGCTGCCTGTTTGATAGATAGGAAAGAACAAGATCAGCAGCTTGTCCACGAATTCCGTAGTGGTGTAATTCACAGATCAGTGTTTTGTGGTCAACGCAGTCAAATGCTTTTGAGAGGTCACAGAAAATGCCAATTGCATCCTGGGACTTCTCCCGGGATTCCAAAATGTGACTGATAAGTTTTACTCCTGCTACCTTTCGTGAAACCAAACTGGTGACTATGTAAAATCCCATTTGAAGTAAAATGTTACAACATGTGGTCTAGCATGATTTTTTCATATATTTGACTCAATGCTGGCAGCACAGATATAGGGTAGGTCTATAATTAGAGGGATCAGTCTTACTACCCGATTTGAAAATTGGTACTACTTTACTGTTTCATTAAATCAGGAAACGTACCCGTATCTAAACATTGATTGAATATGCCTGTTAAGACAGGGGCCATTGTGTCAATTATATCTCCAAGAACCTTAACGGAAATCTTCGGAGTCTTCAGTGTTTTTTATGTTAAGACTTTTGAATGCTTTTTTAACTGTGGCAATACAAATGGGCTTGAATTCAAAACTTGGAATGTCCTTACTGAAGTTATCTTTTAGAAGAGATTCAGCTAATATAGATGATGAGGGGAGAGATTTCGTCACCTCTATTGGGATTTTGGTAAAGAAATTTTCTAGTGACTCAGCAACTTTTAACTTATCTGAAATGGTTTCATTATTAATTTTTAAAGACAATTCATTCTGATCGCGCTGTTTTGTGTTTCAAGTTTCTTTGTTAATTACCTGCCCCACAGCTTTTATTTTATCGTTAGAAATACTAATTTTGTTACTTATAAATTTTGATTTAGCTTGGGCGCAGACTCGTTTGAATATCTTAGAGTAGTTCCTGACATAATTATGAAGGGCTTGATCAGAAGTCAATGATTTCTCGTTGTACAAATTATATAAAATATATCTGCTTTTTCTAATGCCAGCAGTAGCCCATTCATTATTGATTGCTACTTTTTTACAGGACACGCTTTATTGAATTCATGGCATATTATAGAAAATAATGTACCGTAGTTAATATTGGGGTCTTGTGAATCAAAACTAGCAGTTGGAAGATTGCTAAGAACATTATTACTAAATATTTTCAATTTATTTTTAGTGAGAGGTATCAATTCAATGGTTTTATTTAGGTGTAACTTTTTATCTAAGTCAAATGATACAAGTTGACCAGCACCCTAATTACGTAATGCACGATCAATTTTAAATTGAAACCAATTGAAAATGATTGCCAGTCCATTGCTTCAGAAGTTCGACAAAAAAATTGATCGTGCATTACGTAATTATGGTGCAGTATGGTCAGATCTAACGCCACTAATTAAGGATGAGTCTTGTACTTTACAATTAGTAAATATATTGTCAATGCATGAAGCTGAGGTTGCTGTTATTCTAGTTGCTTCATTAAATATACATTTTAAATTGAATGATTTAAACAATGATATAAGCTTAGATTTATCGGGTGAGTTAACTAATAGATCAACATGATCAATATTTAGGTCACCACAAATAAAAACGAATTTATAATTTTTTTATTAAGTTTACCTAGTATTTCTTCCATAATTATTAAAAAAACTTTTTACAAAAAAAAGAACAACCGACTTCCAAAAAAGACACTACAAAGTCAAAAATAACTTTAATTTCGGAAGTCGGTGTATTTGGTTTTGAACTTTCGTTTTTTGCCACCGACTTCCGAAATTAAAGTTATTTTTGACTTTGTAGTGTCTTTTTTGGAAGTCGGTTGTTCTTTTTTTTGTAAAAAGTTTTTATTTTGTACTTTTTAGTTGTGGTACCCATACAAATTCGAATACCACTAACCTGCTATGTAAATAACAGTGATTGGAAGTTATCATTATATCATCTACATAAACTAAGTGGGAAAAATACGTATTATTGAAGCTAACTCAAAAACTATCCAAGTAAAAGTAATAAAATTTATATGGGACCACCTCGGGAGCATACCCTTTCAAACAAAAAAACAATTTTCAAAATCGGTCCATAATTGACGGAGAAATCGCGTAACAAACATACAAAAAAAAAAAAAAAAAAACATACAGACGAATTGAGAACCTCCTCCTTTTGGAAGTCGGTTAAAAATGATGACAAGTTTGAGGCTGGTGGTCTATAAACACATAAGAAAGTATGGCTTTAACCTCTGCACATGCTGCAAAAAAAATAGTGCTTCGTCGTGTCGTGAAAACTGACGTAGATTTTCATGACACGACATCGCATCGTGACATGACGTTACACAGTGCCACAACGTCGCAACGTGCCATGCATGAGTCCATGACGCGACGTCGCCGTCGTATCGTGTGTGTGTTTTGGGCCTTTAAAAGGAGACCATTCATATTGGGCCCAAAACCCAAAGTGCGGCCAGCGAAAAAAATTGGGTTGCCCTGGTCGGTAACGTCCTCCTTATCATTTTTTACTATGGCATCGAATCTCTACGATCATTCCTTTAGCTGTTTTTTAAAGTTGAAAAATCTAATTACCTTGCAATTAATATTATCGTCTAAGTATAAGTATACGAGTACCTAAGTCGGGGCCGTCCACCTAAGCATTTTTCACTACGGCGGCATCAAATCTCTACGAACCGTTCCTTCAGCTGTTTTCTTAAGTCTATTGTACGTACCTACATTTTATTAATATATAAAAGTAACGGCTATGTAATAAAAATTAATGAAATAAACTTATTGTAAAGGTAACCTCGAAATATCAGGGAATATTTGCAGTGGTTTGTAGTCATTTATGAAGTTAAAAACAATTAATGTCTTGAAACACAAAACAATAACATATTTATGAAGTTAAAAATAATTCATGTCTTGAAAGACTAACTAACCGGCGCAACCTTACGGAAAAAATATATTACCTCGAAGCTAAGACTAGAATGTCACAATGCACTAGAACAAATAACGGTATCTAGTCGCAACATGGTGACACTTCAATGGACAAAAGGGCACAGCGGATCGCTAGGTAACGACGCAGATGACGAACTTGCTAGACGAGGATCAAGTACGGCAGTCTGAGGACCTGAGCCTATCGTACACATCCCCTTCAACCAAATACACAGGTGGCTACAGGAGCGGAAAACTGGTGGACCTCGACACTGGGCTGCAGGCAGTCCAAGGAAGCTATGCCATCCTTGGAAAGAAGGCTGACCAGGCGTTTATTACGCCTGGACAGGAACGGCCTGCCTCCTAGTCACGGGGCCATCACGGGACACTGCTCGCTAAACAAACACTTCCACACATAGGCATAAAGGACAGTCCTCTGTGCAGGGCGTGCATGGAGGCTGAGGAAACCGTGCTCACGTGCTCTTTGAATGCACGGGTGTCACCCAGATTCGAACAGAAACCCTCGGGTCACACAGATGTTCCAAACAGACCAGGAGATCTAATTATCTTTGGGAGAGAGGTGGGCTGGTTGGAATAACCATCAAACGGCTGCCATGGCCTACGCACAATGGTCCACTTGACTAAGTGCGTAAACCAATCCCCATAAAACATAGAACCTAGACTAACCGGCGCGGCGGGTGGGGCGGGGTTATGGGATGGTGCAGGTATAAAGGGAATCCAATCCTTCTTCTGGACCCTTTGCTAAAGGGGCCGGAAGAACGGGGAGATCACTACCAGGCATCCGCCGACGTCGTGGTCATGATCTTCGACGATGACCTAGCACTGGAAGTTCAAAGACAGGCCAAGGCCGCCCTCGAGTATATTAGGAATTGAGGCATCCAAAATAAGCTGAAGCTTGCACCACATCAAACCCCTGCAATGGTAGTCACTAGGAAGCTTAAGTACGATGTCTCACTCATGAGAGCGGGGTCGACATAGGCATGTCTAAGGAAATAAAAATACTACCATCAGATCACATTCAACATGCACGCCGCTGCCACTAACTTGTGTAGAATGGGGAAGAGAGGTCTGCATCTGGAGGTCATACGGAGCATTTGCACGGCAGCGCTGGATCTGGGCGCAGAATGGTGATGAGCGGCAAGCACCTGGGCGCCGGCAACTAAGAAGATTGGAGTGTAGAAAATGCACTCCAATAATCTTCTTAGTTCACGGTCATACGGTCCAAAGAGTATTCGCTCAAAAGCTCTGCAAATCCTACAGAACTGTTTCGCTGAATGCATCCCTGATGCTGGCTGCCAACCTCCCACACGACCTCCGAATACAAGCAGCAGCCGTTCTGTATGAGGCAAAGAGTACCCCAGCCATTGCAAAGAGATTGAGCGTGTGCGTTTGCGAAAACTCCACGTCCGGCGAACCAAGGTTCCCTCCACTTCCTGGCGGCGGAGGAGAGAGCTAACGTGGGCGCGGCTTTACCCCAGAGCAAAGATGTTTCCTTGTTCTGGGTAAAAGCTCACGCAGGCCTGGAGGACAACGAACGCGCAGACCAACTTGTGAAAGAGGCTACACTCAAGTTGAAAAAAAATCCGGACTATACGCTGCCTGGTTTCATTCGTCAAGTGTCAGATCCGTATGGGCTCACTCGACGATTGGTACCGAAGACAGAACAACGGCGAAATAGGCTCCGTCCCTAAAATGTTCCTCCCAGACGCGATAGGAACCTTAAAGGTAACTAGATTTTTCAACTTTAAAAAACAGCGGACGGAATGGTCGTAGAGATTCGGCGCCATAGTAAAAAATTATGAGGAAGACTTCCCCGACCAGGGTAACACATTATTTTTCGCTGGCCGGCACTTTGGGTTTTGGGCCCAACTTTGTATGAAACGTGAATGGTCTCCTTACCTTTGAAGAAAAACTTCAGTTACACTACAGCCAGTACCATACTGCCCCCGATAAAAAGAAAGACGCATCTAACATTTTTTCCAGATTTGAGTTATATACATTGCCGGAATCAGAAAAAAAAGGCGCATCTGCCTGTATTTTTAATATTTTTCTAACTCCCTCCAGTGCGGTTTTAGCACTACAAAATAGGGCGCTTCTGTAAATTTTTTACACCCGATTGAAGATGAAAAGACGAATTTATGTGAAACTAAATTAAAAAGTCGCATTTATGTAGATAAAGTCCTTATACTTTATAGTTTTTTTTTATTTCAGTAATATAAAAGGCGCATATTTGTCCCTATTTCTAAGAGGAAGTTAATAAGACGCAAATAAGCATTTGCGTCTAACGCGCTAATACAAAACTGCTTTCACATTAAGAAAAAAAGACCACATCTGACTGACTCACCACATCCACATCTGTCAGAGGGTTATCTACATACTCTCTAATTCTTAAGAAAAAAGGCGGAAATACCTATATGCGCCCATTTCTGTTAAAATCATGTACTAGATAGATAAACTAAATACTTAGAAGAAAAGTACAGCCAAAAGCGTTTGAAATTTTAAGGACGTATCTAGCCATTTGCGTCTATTCAATTAAGTATGTAACATTTTTCTTAATTTTTTATGCTAAGTTGAAACTGTTTTTCATTATTTTTATTATAATCATTTAATAAATTCATACTATTTATTAAACCAAATAAAAGCCTATTATAGTGGCCATTATTTTCAATTTTTAGTATGTAATTATTTTAATTTACTCGAAGACAGCAAACGATTTTCCGTTTCATTCATTAAAACATTTATTTCTCCGTTTTTACTTTTTGTTAGATACGTCTTTCTTTTTATCGGGGGCAGCGTAGGTAACAGAATATTGAATAAGTAGAGTTATTTTTGTTCCCAGTGTTGCAACGACAGACGAGGATCTTTGGGGTATTGTTTTAGATGTGGTATGTACAATAAAACACTGTTTCTAATATTACTGCGTTAGGCGTGCTGTCGCTATGACTCACAGACTAAGGGCCTGTTTCACCACCTACGTTAAGTTCCTAGTTAGTTTACTTGGCAGTTCATACAAATTCTATTCCATTTTTTAATTTATTCGGTAAGTAGGTAGTGGCTATTCGGTCATCGTGAAATTGGCCCTAAGTAGTACTGTACGACTGCTCGGACAAGACTACGAATCTACCGCGCATAGCACGCATAACTTATTTATTTAACTTCACAGAAACTTCAAAAGTTATCGTACAAGGGCCAGTTCCACATGGGCGATATGGTGAACGTGATGCGCTCGGGCTCGCTGGTGGGGCAGCACGCCGACACGGCCGCGCCCGCAGCCAACCCCGTGCTGCTCGCGACCGTCAGCGGCTCCATATGTAAGTGCACCGTATGGTCAGGGCCAGGTCCACGTGGGCGACATGGTGAACGTGATGCGCTCGGGCTCGCTGGTGGGGCAGCACGCAGACACGGCCGCGCCCGCAGCCAACCCCGTGCTGCTCGCGACCGTCACCGGCTCCATATGTAACTGTACCGTAAGCAAACGGCGCAACTCAGGCTGGCTTTTTACTTCGCGTAGTAAGTTGGTACGCTTGAAGTTGATACCTTCCTCAACCGCCGTGGCGCTCATCAATAATACGTCATCGATGTAAACAAGTACCTAACCCGCGTCAATGAATTTACGTAGTGTCTTGTTTGTAATGCGTATATGATCGGGGATTTGGTGAGACCATATGGCATTTTCAGGTATTCGTAATGGCCTTCAGGGGTGATGAACGCGTGTAGTGACTTGATGATGGGCTTATCAAAATCTGATGAAAACCTGTAGCCATATCGATAGATGAGATGCAAATAATACTCTTATCACCCAGCCGGTCTAGGTCATCCATAAACGGGAGCAAATATCGTTTCTTCACTGTAATTCTATTGAAGGCTTAATAGTCAACGCACATGCGGTCAGAGTCGTCCTTTGTCTTTACTAGAATGATCGGGCTCGCGTACTCGGACTCTGACTCTCGAATAATACCTTTACTCAGAACTTTTAGCTTTTCGGCGCGAGAAAGTTTATACGGACTATATGCGACTGGTGTATTGATGGTGACGTTAATATGCATCTCACCCGTGGTTACCTTAGTGGTGGCGGTACTCGATAATAGAAGTCAGTAAAATACTCTCTAGTGGTGGCGGTACTCGTTATTAGAAGTCAGTAAAATACTCTCTAGTGGTGGCGGTACTCGTTATTAGAAGTCAGTAAAATACTCTCTATACCCTGAAGGGGTGATACTATGTCCACCACTATCTGTGAGTGAGGGTGAGGGTTATCTGGTTGATGTGGGTGTGGGTGTGCGAGTGTGCGTGTGTCTGTCTGTGTCTATATCACACATAGACATAGTGTATATGTGTGTACTTATTTCGTTGTTACCGTTGATACTACACTCGAGAGCAATGAATCCGGGTCACTTAAAGAATGTTAAAAATCTCGGAAACTAAAAATGATAGGTTAATGCAATAAATTGTATTTAATAGACAATGTAATACTCCTTAAATGAAAGTAAAAAAAATATGAGTCACCATACATTTTATTAACACAAAATTACATAAAGAAAAAAACTGCTGATCTCTCCTTAAAACAAAAATAGGAAACATGAAATTTTTGAACTTTATTACGATTTTCTTGAATTTTAATACTTCGTATTGCCTCCTCGTGCTTCCATTACTGCGTTTACGCGGTTTGGCATGCTGTACACCAAGTTCCTTATACGATTTTGGGGAATATTCTCCCATTCCTCTGTGAGAGCAATTTTGAGCTCACGAAGCGTGATTGGGGGAGGGTTTCGTTGTTTTACGCATCTGCCTAGCTCGTCCCAAGCATGCTCGATCGGGTTGATATCCGGGCTGCGCGCTGACCACTCCATACGAGTAATGTTCATCTCTTGAAGGTAGTCATTCACAATCCTACCTGTATGAGGTCGGGCATTGTCATGCATAAATATAGCATCCTCACCTAAATTGACCATAAATGGACCAACGTGATCATTGAGGATTTCTTCCACATATCTTACGCTAGTTAAAGAGCCGTTTTCTATGATCACCAGCTCTGTGCGACTTTCAGAAGAAATTCCGGCCCACACAAGTACAGACCCACCACCGTAGGCTACTTTTTCTTCGATGCATGCTTGCTTGAATCTTTCCCCTGGTCTTCGATACACTCTGTGTCTTCCATCGTGCTTGTAGAGCATAAATTTTGATTCGTCGGAGAACATAACTTTTGACCAATCTTCAATACTCCAATTTACGTGGCTCTGGGCATATCTTAGTCTTGAAATACGATGCCCACGCTCCAGTTTAGGGCCGTTTGCAGGTCTAAGGGGTTTTAAGTTAGATTCAGCAAGCCAACGTCTTACTGTCCATGCACTTGGGTTACTTCCTCCGAGGCGTCGAAACTGATTTGTGAGTTCAGTTCCTGTGAGAAAGCGATTTCGAAGCATGGTGTTCACCAAGTATCGGTCTTCTCGTGCTGTGGTACACCTGGTTCTGCCCGTTCCTGGTCTGCGTAGGTTAGAACCAGTTTCTTCGTAACGTCGGAGAACTCTTTGTACTGTTGACAGCGACACACCGACAGTCCTGGCTGTATCGCGCTGACTCCGGCCGGTTTCCAGCATTGTAAGTATTCTGGTGCATTCTTCAGGCGTAAGCGACATAATTTCAGCTTGAATAATGAATATAGAGCACTATCAACATGGTTTATGTACCCACATAAATGACAGATTACAAACAAAAGCAAAACCAAATGCTGTAATTTCGTAGTTCCATCTTCGAAAGTGGCCCTTTTTCAAATTTGATTTTTTTATGATATAACTTTACAATAACTAAGAAGTTTTAATACCTTCATTTAAGGAGTATTACATTGTCTATTAAATACAATTTATTGCATTAACCTAGCATTTTTAGTTTCCGAGATTTTTAGGATTCTTTAAGTGACCCGGATTCATTGCTCTCGAGTGTATAAGGGTGTAATTTATAGGTTTGGTAGAGTACGACAGATACTTAAGCACGTCGGAGGATACCAAAGAACACTATAAATGAGTACGTCAGCGGGAATACCCTGCACTAGCGAGGTCACTATGTCTGTATGTCATTATTGCGCCTATTTCCCGAATGGTCAATGCAAAGGTTAACATTACGTTTGTTTCGTTGTGCCGATCTTTCCTTGGCAAAACATTAACCGATTGGCCACAACTATTTTCCGTGACCCGTTACACAAAATGTGCAGGTAGTTGTGCGAGGTTCGGTATTTTTTGGACACCTAACTCCTAGGTATGTCCACTTTGATTGCAAATAAAGCATTTATTTGAAGATGAGCCTGGCTTTGTTGTGGATTTGCTCTTAGGGTGATTTGGCAATGGGGGGTTTACTCGAGTAGGTTTAGTATAAATAGACAAGAAGGAAACTAAACTCTCGGATGTGAGTTCAGCATTTAAGCCTGCTGCCCTCACATGTAGGTACCTCGAATTAAAGTCATTACTTCCTCGCTAAGTTTGGTGTGCAATATACAGTGTAGAGTATTCTATCTAAGACATTCTAAGATACTAAAATAAAACACCTCTCCCCAACAGTGCTAGTCGTCCAATTACACCCAGAGCTGTACAATTTACTCGATCAGCTCCAAGAAAGGCTCACTCGCACAATCAAGTCTGTGGGCGAGATCCCGCACTCTTTCTGGCGGTCTTTCAACACGGAGACCACGACGGAGCCCAGTCAGGGGTTCATTGATGGAGACCTCATCGAGAGTTTCCTAGATCTTAGCCGGGATACGCAAATTGAAACGGTTGACGGATTACAGGTTTGTACATTGAAAATATTCGTTTTTAGTTCACCGAAATCTGAAGATTTCTGCGTTCTTGAGTTTTGTATGTAATTTCTCCGGAACTTTATGAAGAGAGCAAAATATCACATTGCGCCGATCCAATGTGTAATGTAGGTATTTTGATCAAGAAATATTTAAAGTGTGATCAAAATATTATATTATAGTAACTTCATTTAGAGGACCTTTCTGTTACAAAGTGTCATTAAATAATTAGGTAACTTAGGCTAAGAACTCACGGAGCGGTTTTCACCCGCGCCCGCCGCGGTTGCGGGCCCGCAGCTTCTGTAGGATGTAGATTTATATGCAAAAAGTAAGAGCACATTTCACGACGCGTTTCAGGCTAAGAAATCACGGAGCGGCTAATATCCGAAACGGCTGGATTTTATAAAAAGAATTAGGGTCCATGCGGGCGAAGCCGCGTGCAGCAGCTAGTCAAAAATATAAAGAGATAGTTAATTCCTTTCAGATCGACGACGACGGCGGCATGATGCGCGACGCGACCGTGGACGACCTCATCAAGGTGGTCGAGGACCTCACCAGGATACACTAGACTTGTGATTATGTTATAGTTCGTATTGCAGATTTAAATAGGTCATATTATTTTCCATCTTTTTTAAAGTTATTTTTTTACGCATTCGGGTTTTTGATTTTTTATTACTTTTTTACGTAGTCGATAGCTCGTCGCTTCCTCGTCGTCGGTAGAACAGGTGCATACGAAGATGTGCTAATGTACACTATAGCCACCTATACCTATTAATTTGTACTATAGATATACCGAAGGGACCAAACAAAGTACTGTTTAGGATTGATTTTTGTTTAGTGTTAAGGATATAGATCTATAGTAATAAAAGTTGTATATATTTATGCTTCTAATTATATTTGTTTTATTTTCTATTGCACCTCTATTGTAAAATCAGCTTATAAAATAATTAAAAAGTTGGAAAATTTCCAGAGTTAGACAGGTTGTACGACAATAAGTGGCCGTGGGTTTGAAAATCATGGTCAATCGGAAAGATTCCCTATTAATTCCGTGCAGAAGTGAGAAGGGTGAAATTTATGTAGCTCACTCCTCATAGGACCAAGCACTTTTTATCTGGCTGTTTATTACGGTTATCTTTTTTTACAAGCTTTTATTTAACTATGATAGTCCGTTCTAAAGTCTACCATTACCTGGCTGCAGCAGCCAGGATTGACTCCAGACGTGGAAACTCCTCAGCTGACAACAGCAGAGACACTGAATTTTATATAGGTAGGTACGCATTCAATTATGATAGACCGTTCTAAAGTTCAACATGATCTGGCTGCTGCACCTAGGATTGGACCAGGGAACTCAACGGTCAACAGTACCTACCTACTGATAAGAAGTTTTATATACCTACGTGTTTAATTTATGATAGCGGATGACACCAGCTCTTGCTGTTGCATTCCAAGTAGATCATCATCATCATCATATCAGCCGAAAGACGTTCACTGCTGGACATAGGCCTCCCCCAAGCACCGCCATTTCGACCGATTCTGTGCTTCCCGCATCCAGCGGATTCCTGCGGCCTTTACAAGGTCATCGGTCCATCTTGTGGGAGGCCTTCCAACGCTACGTCTTGCGGTACGCGGTCGCCACTCCAGAACCTTTCGGCCCCATCGGCCATCTGTTCTACGGGCAATGTGTCCTGCCCATTGCCACTTAAGTTTGGCAATTCTTCGGGCTATGTCGGTTACCTTGGTTCTCCTGCGGATCTCTTCATTTCTGATTCGATCACGTAGGGAAACTCCAAGCATAGCCCTCTCCATTGCTCTTTGGGTGACTTTTAGCCTTTTAATAAGGCCCATTGTGAGCGACCACGTTTCAGTGCCATAAGTCATCACTGGCAACACGCACTGGTCAAAGACTTTCGTCTTGAGACACTGTGGTATGTGGGACGAAAAGATATTGCGTAGCTTCCCGAACGCTGCCCAGCCGAGTCGGATACGACGATTGACCTCTTTCTCGAAATTGGACCTACCTAGCTGGACAGTTTGTCCCAGGTAAACATACTCGTCTACAACTTCGAGCGTAGCGTCTCCGATCTTTATGAGAGTGGGTGTTACATGGGCGTTTGACATAACCTTTGTCTTGTCCAAGTTCATTTTAAGACCCACTCTTTCGGAGGCTCTACTGAGGTCATCGAGAATTATACTGAGGTCCTCCATGGTCTCAGCCATGATGACTATGTCGTCGGCAAACCGAAGGTTAGTGACATACTCGCCATTGATGTTGATGCCTAGCCCTTTACAGTCCAGAACCTTGAAGACATCCTCCATTGCAGCGGTAAACAGTTTCGGAGAGATAACGTCTCCTTGTCTCACAACTCGCTGCAGAAGGATAGGTTTCGAGGTCCGGTCGTGGAGGGGGACTGACATAGTGGCGTTTTGGTATAGACACTTTAACACCTCGATGTACCGATAGTCGATCTGGCACCGTTGAAGAAACTGCAGTACAGCCCATGTCTCGATCGAATCGAAGGCTTTCTCGTAATCCACAAACGCTAAGCAGAGAGGCAGATTATACTCTTCGGTCTTCTGTATTACCTGCCGCAGCGTTTGTTTGTGGTCCACGGTGCTAAAGCCTTTACGGAATCCGGCTTGTTCGGGAGGCTGGAAGTCGTCAAACCTGCGCGCGAGACGGTTCGTGATGACTCTTGAAAACAGCTTGTAGATATGGGTCAGAAGTGTGATGGGCCTGTAGTTGTTAAGCAGGGCATTGTCGCCTTTTTTAAAGAAAAGTACCACCACACCTCTGTTCCACCACACCACCATCTGCTATCTACTTGGTAGATAGCACTTTAATTGTATTAATGACTGTCTGTTTATTGTGATGTTCTCTGGGAGGAATATCATACAGGGTTAAGTTAAATTAGCTAGAGAAACTTCGCAGACGTGATGGGTAGAATTCGCCAGTTGGTTCCTATGGGCTAGCCATGGTCGCTTTGTTAGTACCTACTGGGAAAAACAAGCGACGAAACCACGGGCTTACAGGGCGCCAACATTGGTGCCATGTTTTGTGACCATCTGTATTCATCTGTGCTATTGGTTCTATGCTAAGAATACCAATAAATTGTAAGTCAATAGAAATATGAAATAATCAGCTATTCCAAGCTAAGGCCACTTTATTCCTTTAGTTAGTTAGCCAGACAGAATGACATTTGAAATAGTCGATTATTTAGAACTGGCCATAGACTCAACTAATCAACTTACATTTTCACAAGTCACAACACCAACAATCAGTGGCGCCGGCGCCGGCGGCATAGATAATAAATACGGGCCGGCGAACCCGCCTCATAGTGCTCTGTGCCCGCTTCCTTTAGCCGCGAATTGTTTGCAGTCAGAAATAGAAAATAAAAGTCAATACGAATTGATGAAAAATTGATGTGTGATTAAGTGAAATATCATCATGGCTTACAACTACGTGGTTACTGCACAGAAAACGACCGCCGTGATATCATGTGTTACCGGTAAACGTCCAGTTTCATCTGTAGTTAATTGACTCAGGCGTGACTTTACATAAAAAAATACAATAGACGATGTATATTTAGTAACTTAATTCGCTTAACTCAACATAAATTCTACAACAACATAAATAACAATAATCAATCAATGCTTCAACATAAATTAACAGCTTATCGTAGTTTCACTCATAGATTAATGTCAGTACAGTACGACACAACTTAGATGTAGCATCGGCAAAATCCGTAAAACCGATCACCGTCCGAATTGAGTGCGCCTTCAAAATCACCAATCTTTATTACTGCTTTAGGTGAAAATGATCTTTTGAAAACGCAATAACTTGTAAAGTCTCATAGCCAAATACATTCGTGAAATTGAAATGATTGAATGAAAATGTTCAAATCTATGCTACATCTAAGTTGTGTCGTACTGTACCACTACGTAGTATTATATTATCTGTGGTACCACTTTCCCAAGATAATTATAACAGAGAACTTAACATTATTTATCATAGCTGAGAGTAATGGATACACTACAAAAAGGTGGATGATTTGATTCAAACGAAACGTCGTAAAATAGTTCGTTCTCTTTTGTACCCATTGCCTCCAGAAGGACCACATGAATACTTAGGTAGTTTAATATACTTAGGATCAATAAGTGATAGTGTTTCAAAAACATTGTTTCGAAATGAAGATAGGGTAGCTAACAAATAATTCATTAAGGCAGATTTGCAACGGAAAAGATCGATTAGAAAACCATAAAATATCAGGTGTTTACAAGTTACATTGCGATGATTGTAATGGTATTTACATACTTAGGTCAAACTGGTCGTAATTTTCAAACTAGATATAAAGAACATATTGCAGCATACAATAATAATTGTCCAGAAAGATCCCATTTTGCTAGATTCCGGTCATTCGTTAAATAATAATAACACTTTTAAAATTTTACACACATGTGATAATGGTTTCAAAATGTCAGTACTAGAGAGTTTAGAAATTGCAAAAAATAATACAGGAAACGTTACACTGTTGAACGAATTAAATACGAGTATTCCGAGGTCACCTTTGTTGCGATTGTTTGCTTATCGCACTGATAACGATCCTAGCCGAGGTGGGCCGATAAGCGATCCTATATAAGTGGGGTTGTCGGGCGGTTGAAGCTCACTTTGCGTTCGGCTCGTGTCGTGGCAACACTTCGTGTCCGAGTTCGCAACAAGTCAATCGTCATCCTGAGGATGCCTCGTTGAGAAGCGAAACACGTGTCGATTTCTTACAGGGTTCTCTAAGACTCTTTAAGAACAGTTAAGCGGATTAAGTTACTAAATATACATCGTCTGTTGTATTTTATTTTCATCTGTGTTATTGTCACGTTGAGGTTAAAATTACTACAATATTATCGCACCCTGAGTCGTGTTATATTCAGATTAGAGGTCTTTTGGAGTGTATGTAATTTTTTTCTGGAAAACTAAGCGTTTGTTAGCTGTGACATTTTGCAAAAGCGTTCTATACGAAGACATCTACCTACACGCAATAAAAATATGAAACTCCGCACGCGCGGTCCCTAAAGTACAGTGGAGCCATTAATTGTATTATTTGCTTCATAAATGAGTTTATTGCGGTAGCAGCTATTTAAAAATGAACTAAAGTTTTAAACTTGCAATATTTATAATAAAAACCATTAAAATCCGCGGTCAATTTGTCTGAACGTAAAACGGAACAACCTATGAGTGAAATTCGTACAAAATCTGTGGTAAAAAATGTCAAATGAATTACGTAAAAAGTTGTTTTTTTTTAAACTTTCGGATTTTTTTTCTAAATTTGTGCATGGGCTATGGTGGCCGTTTGGGGGATTATTCCAACCAGCGGAACCAACCAGAAAAATGAAACTCCCGGCCTGCTCAGAACATCTGTGAAAGATCTGGGAGACCCGAGGGGTTGTGTTCTAATCTGGGTGACGCCTGTGCATTCAAAGAGCACGTGCGCGACGGTTTCCTCAGCCTCCATGCACGCCCTGCACAGAGGACACAGTTTCGGGGATATCACATCCCCGTGTCACACACCTCTGAGCAGTTGGATAGGACTGGTTTTCTTATCCTGGATCTGGACAGTCATCGTGGTAGCGTTATACAAACATCTCAACACTATGAAGTAGCACCAGTCAATTCGACATCTTTGCAGGAGGCCAGAACTGCTCATATTTTAATGGAGTAGAATTATGCTTGGCTTTCTCGTAGGCCACAAATGCCATAATACACAATGCCACTACGGCTGGTCGTACTCTTTCGTCTTCTGTATAATTTGTCGCACAGTATGGGTGTGATCTACGGTACTAAAACCTTTCAAAATACGGCTTGTTCTGGTTGCTGGAACTCGTCAAGACGTTTCGTGACGACCCTCGAGAACAGCTTGTATATGTGGCTATTCTTAAATAGACTAGAGTGAGTAAGTTTGACATCAATAAGATGGTACTGAGTTATTAATTTAGTGAAAAGGGCTGCTATTCCGAATTTGACGTTATGCACCTAAAATTTAAAAAATCCAAACCTAACTAAACCGGACTATTTCTAATCGCGATTAAAAAAGTGTGGGATACAATTAATAGTCATGAACTAAAATCCACACCATCACCTCGTCTTCAGGTGCAGAAACCTGTATCTTCTTTTCTTTTGCTTATATCTCGAAAATGGTGTGAGATTTCCCATCGGCAAGATGTCGAACTTCCATACTTATTTCATCCTTTATATAACCCTTTTAGAGGACTAATTTTCAAAAATCCTTCCTGAGTGCTCAATTTCGTCATATAAATAAAGTACTCTCAAGCAAACTTTCATGCGCGCAGACCAAGGAGTTTAGGCTGAGCGTTGTCTGTCAGAGAATTTGAGATTTTTATTAAGTAGAGTCTATGTGCCTGAAGGGATCTACGATCGGCTAAAATAACGAACTTACATACAAACTTTAATTCCATATTCAAGCCCTTTAGGAGATGAAATTCTAAAATGCTTTTCTTCTGCGCACTCTCGCTATAAAAGGAACGCTTGTGCAAAATTTCATAATTCTATGCGTTGTCTGTCAGTGAATTCTTTGTGAAAGGACCTGCGAGCAAGTACGCGGTCTTATGGCTACTCGCCCGTGTGTGCGTGACACGCGCGCACACACAAGTAAGAAAGTACGCGCACTTTAAAACCGCCGAGTAAGTTCGCCGGCGAATTTAGCTTACCGAACTAAGAACTACAACTACTACTATACTACTACTATTACTGTTATTAAATATATTTACCCAAGGTTTGGGTATCTATTTCTAATAATCTGTAAAGTTTATCCATTTTTATAGGGTTTAAAATAATAATCTAACACTTAAAATTAAACTTTTTCACGCATAGAGGTCTGTCAGAACAATCAAGTGTCAAAGTCAGCCTACTTCGTTCTTATAAAAATTACGAAGTGTATAGAGTGCCGCGAGTTTCTTGTGGCACTCTAGTGTCACTGCCTCGGTCCGGCTAGGGTGCCGTGAGCGTTGCATTGTCACTGTCACTTGTCATTTAGGTTAGGTTAGGTTAGAACTGTGACCATACAACGCACGAGCCGAGCGAGCGTAGCGAGCGGTGCCGCGGTAGCGGCCGGCGAAGTGCCAGGGTCCGTTTAGGCACAAGAGAATGTAATGTTTTGGGAATGTGGTGTTTTACAGCGATCTAACCTCGACAATCAAACAAAATACCAAGTGACGTGACTTAGTGACAGTGACAATGACAATCCAATGCTTGTGGCACTTGAGCCGGGCCGAGGCGGTGTTACTAGGGTGCCTGTAGTGGCACTTTATCCGATAGGGATAGAGTGCCAATGGTGGCACTCTATACACTGCCTAAAAATTAATACCCACCATTTGGGAATTTACCCGGGTAAATACCCGATATATTTACCCAAACGGGAATTTACCTGGGTATTGACCCGACGCCCATCTCGAGCTCGACTTGGGGGCACCCCGACTCGGACAGGTTAGGTTAGAAGAGAGAAAAAAAAATAACCACGAAGGGGGTGGCGGGGTCTTCGTTCGCTCGCTAGACCCCGCCATCCTCTTCGTGGTTACTTTTTTTTAATAATTCAGAAATAGGAGCCTCCGTCGACTACCCTTATTAGGTATTGTTTGGAAACAAATTTGGACCCGCCATGTGATCTTCCCCGCCCTTAATACTCCCACTATCACACTAATACCGAAATAAACTTTGGCGATTTTTTTCTCCGTCACCTATGGTTTTGCCGTTATGCGCACTTTGGGGTTTTCAAAAATACACCAAAAATGGTCTATTCTACCAAAAAAAAAAATAGCTACTATAAAAAAGCGCCGGGTATTAAAGTACAGTGGTTTCCTTCTGAAGGGTTGCTGCTTCTTCTATAAATGTAAACATTTGCTTTAGGCAACTTCACTTCCCCAACGGACTTAAACCTCCTGGTTGCAAAGGTGTCCCGCTTGGAGATGTACTTAGTGACTCCAGAGGGCTTGCGTCCGATGAAAGAAGTGGGGCTCTACGGGCGAGTGGTCAAGATGAAGATGTTCAGACCACCAGTGAGTAACTATCATAGTGTAAAATGGTTTCATTCTATTTACAATTTTGCAGGAATTGAAACAAACAGTCTACCCTAGTTGTAACACTTGACCAAAAACACAGCCCTTACTAAGAAAGGCACTATAAATGTAAAATGTCTTGTTTGGTTATACTCTAGAAAAATGTAGCTTACTACTACTAATACTACTTAATAAAAAATGAAATAGTCATCCTAAATTCATTATTTTACTACTTATCTAACCACAGAGTAGTACATAAATATGTAGTGCTATTTCTTAATTTTATTGTTTATGTACGAAAAGACTAGCAACTCTGGGGTTTATTTAAAAATGTTGTTAAAGTTAAGTGATGTTCAAACTTCTAAAATGTATGGCTAAACAGTTGCTAAACATTACTTAACTTTAAGCAACGTTTATATAAATAAACTTCTATGTCTGCTGATCCTAATATTGGAAGCTACTCATAGAAAATGTACTATAAAAATATTGCAAAGTCGCGTCGCACGATTATTGGCACTAAAATTGTGAAGTAGTGTGGAGCCTAGCAAGCGTTTAAAAAATACTCAATATTCCTTTTCAGTATGAGAATAAGGACCTTGTGTTCATCTTAACAGCCCGTTACAATGCCATGATATTGGAATGGAGGACGGCAGCCAACGGTGAACTAGAAGTAGTGACCAGAGCTCACGGCAATGTCTCAGACAGAATTGGAAAGCCTGCAGAGAATGGCATCCTAGCCGTGATTGATCCACAAGCTAGAGTGATTGGTCTAAGACTGTATGACGACGGTCTGTTTAAGATTATACCACTTGATAAAGATTCTACAGAGCTAAAAGCTGCTAGTTTAAGGTTAGTGTTGGTTTTGAAATTGTTTTAATAATTTAAAATCCTTATGTGATTCTTTATGGGTTGACACAAAATTGGCCATTTGCAAAATGACATTATCCTGGATTAAAAAAAAAAACACGAGACCGGTGATTTGCGCGGTCACGCAGCCGTCGCGGTTGTGATCGCCCGCAAACTTGGTGCAAAATGAGCTCTTAGGCTCGGCCCATGCAGGGCATGGCAACGTATTTTTAACGGCGTGCCTAAGGATGCTGCGCCATCGCTGATTTCAATTTTATTGTCATACACATACATACATAACTTATATTTTTGTTTGTCGCCTAAAAATATCTTGCCATGCCGTGCCGCCAATGAGTGCCTTAAAAACAAAATAAATATTTTTACATGGTGTTCCTAAGTTTTATTATCACCCTTCTATTCAACATAATATTATCTTTTTTCAGACTTGATGAGCTAAATGTGTTTGATGTTGAATTCTTACACGGCTGCTCTAATCCCACCATTATTTTAATACATCAAGATCTCAATGGGCGACATATTAAGGTAAA
The DNA here is from genome assembly GCA_948150665.1 of Conistra vaccinii. Taxonomy (NCBI): domain Eukaryota; kingdom Metazoa; phylum Arthropoda; class Insecta; order Lepidoptera; family Noctuidae; genus Conistra; species Conistra vaccinii. The sequence goes on along the minus strand of OX411326.1, from coordinate 3,110,188 downwards.
ATACTGATAAAATATAAGTAAAAATCTTTTTAAAACAAGCTTTTATTGAACTAAAAAGTACAAAATAAAACTTACGTTAACAGATAACTTTAATGTTTTCTTAAAAGCTTGAGGCCTATCTTTACGTTTAAGAAGGACGTTGACGCCTCAAGCTACCGACGCCGAATAAAACATATACTTAAAATAATAATATATTAAAATTATATACATCATGACATGATTACTTTGTAAAGTATAATATTATTTTAATTATTGTGAATGTGAGGACTATGTGGGTACATTTTTTTTTTTCTCTTGAATTTTTTATTTCTCAGTTACTTTTAATGATGGTCTGGCAGTTTGAGTAGTTGATGCGGCCTACCCAAATGTCCTTTCTTTGGTATTGTTCGTCGAGTTGAGCTCCTTAAGTTCTGAGTTGAGCTCCACGATTACTGACAAATGCTTGCACTGACTGGACAGGTCCACTCAAATCTGTGTGGTTCTTTCCTCAAAAGACCATTTCAGACACTAATCTACATGGTTCTCATATGGCTTGACCAAGATTATGTCTGGACTTTAAAAGAGACCGTGACCTCTGAGTTTGTTTCGGCCTTTATTCTCAGAGTAGTCAGTTAGGAAACGCCGACGTCATCTAGCTTATTTTAAACATTTTTTTTAATATGACGTGTAAAAGTGATGTCGATATCCTATTTACAGAATAAACAATTTCATTTAATTTCATTTCATTTAATTTCATCAATATGGGTAAATTTCTGACCTCGCAATCCTTACGTAATGTCAAAGACTATTTATTTAGATATTTACGTTGTGGGTTGCTAGGCAACACGATAAGTCAAGTCAAGTTAAGAAATGGGGCAAAAAATATTTTTCGAACGTAGAGCACACTCTAATGCTTCGCATTACGAGTCGTGCAATATTGTCATCAAAAACAAACATCTACAACTCTGTGTTTGTTTGTGTTTGGATTTGGACACACCTTAGGGAAAATTAAAACTAAACAACCATTTTATTTATAAATCAGATAATTTTAATGGCAGTAGCATAGGTTTACCTACCTAACCTAACCTCAAAACAGTAAGTTGCTTCTGCATCTTCTCCGGCGCTGCGGGAAGTGCAACCCCCGCCCGCTGTAACAAAGGATAGCCACCCATGCTCACCTCCGCAGCCTCAGCCGCTACGGCTCGCGCGGGTGCCTATGCTTTGTTACAGCGGGTGGGGGTTGCTCTCCCTCCGCGCTTCCGGTTTTTATGTACACTCTAGGGTAGGAGCCAAAAGACTACGTCAAGGCGGGGTGCCCCAATACGGTTTTGGAACAGATTCAACCTATTAACTACAAGCCGGTGTATAATTAGATTGTCGCCATATCGTAGATTTTTTTTTAAATTTTACATTTAAGCGTGTGCACAGCATATTCTTTCGCTTGTGTTGCTAATTTTCACGAAAAAAGAATGTGGTTTATTAATTTAGTTGTTGAATAAAAAACTTTGATTGGTAATTTTGAGGCTGGAATTTGATTTTATTAGCAGACAGATGTTGAATCTCTAAAGTATATAAAGTAGCTCACTAACAACATTAGTCGCTGAGTTATCAATTCAATCAATCAATCAATCGGCCTATTAATATTCCCACTGCTGGGACACAGGCCTCCTCTCTGTGAGAGGGAGTGGGCTGTAATCTACCACGCGGGCCCAGTGCGGGTTGGTAGATATCACATGTCTTCGAATTTTTGGTTCTAAGACATGCCGGTTTCCTCACGATATTTTCCTTCACCGTTTTGAGAGCAGTGGTGATGATATTATTTACACAAAGTAAAGCGCCTGCTTGGGTTCGAACCCACGACCTACAACTCGTAAGTCGGGGCCGTTACCACTAGGCCACCACTGCTCTCAATTCAGAATTAAATATAATTATCGGTAGCTGAGTCATATTAATTTACGTTCGTAAATTGACGCTGGTTTTTTGATATTTTGTTGGAATAGTAAATTGAAGCTGTTCTATTAACTCGTCGCCTACATATAAATAAAATATTAGTAAAAATCTTTTTAAAACAAGCTTTTATTGAACTAAAAAGTACAAAATAAAACTTACGTAAACAGATAACTTTAATGTTTTCTTAAAAGCTTGAGGCTTATCTTTATGTTTAAGAAGGACGTTCACGCCTCAAGCTTTTAAGAAAACATTAAAGTTATCTGTTTACGTAAGTTTTATTTTGTACTTTTTAGTTCAATAAAAGCTTGTTTTAAAAAGATTTTTACTAATATTTTATTTTGTGTTTTTTAGCATTAGAATTTTGATAAAATATCTGTTCTGTCACTTTCACTTGTCTAAACAAATCCAACGAGTTCAACACAACAGGGCTACCTTGTAAAGTTGAGGTTTTCCTGTGATTACCTTCCGGCACTATCATCAGACCTTAGACTACACCTTGGGAAATAGTTTTTGTCAAAAGATCTTATTTAGTTGAGGATTTTCTATGACCACTTTCTATGTGTCATCTCTTTTCAGCTCTATCATCAGACACTGGATACTATTTTGGGCTATAGTTCTAGTCAAGACCAAACCAACCAGTTAAAACTCGATGGTAGTCTAGTTTTTTTTAGAAGTTCCTATGTTCATCTTCCGGCTCCATCATCAGACCCTGACTTCCATTGAAGTATAATAGCACAATACATACCCATGTATAAAATGTCGTGTTTGTCCTGTTGATTATTGACGAATCTCGTCGTCTGGAGCCAATCCCGGGTGCAGCAGCCAGGTCATGTTGGAATTTAGAACGGAATATCATAATTAAATGCATATATAAAATTTCCTGCTTGTACTGTTGACCGTTGAGGAGTTCCCTCGTCTGGAGCCAATCCTGGGTGCAACAGCCAAATCATGGTGGATTTTAGATCGGACCGTGATAATTAAAGCGTAACTATATAAAATTTGCTGTTTGTACTGTTAACAGTTGAGGAGTTCCCTCGTCTGAAGTCAATTCTGGATGCAGCAGTCAGATCATGGTGGACTTTAGAATGGTCTATCATAATTAACGCGTATATAATGTTTCGTGTCTGTACTGTTGGCCGTTGAGGAGTTCCCTCGTCTGGAGTCAATCCTGGGTGCAGCAACCAGGCCATAATGGACTTTAGAACGGATCATCATAATTCAAGCGTATATAATATTTCGTGTCTGTACTGTTGGCCGTTGAGGAGTTCCCTCGCCTGAAGCCAATCCTGGGTGCAACAGCGAAATCATGATGGAATTTAGATCGGATCGTGATAATTAAAGCCTATATAAAATTTTCTGTTTGTACTGTTAATCGTTGAGGAGTTCCCTCGTCTGAAGCCAATTCTAGATGCAGCAGTCAGATCATGGTGGACTTTAGAATGGTCTATCATAATTAAAGCGTATATAATGTTTCGTGTCTGTACTGTTGGCCGTTGAGGAGTTCCCTCGTCTGGAGTCAATCCTGGGTGCAGCAGCCAGGTCAGAATAGACTTTAGAACGGACCATCATAATTCAATCGTATATTAAATCTCGTGTCTGTACTGTTGATCATTCAGGACTTCCCTCGTCTGGAGCCAATCCTGGGTGCAGCAGTCAGATCATGGTGGACTTTAGAACAGTCTATCATAATTAAAGCGTATATAATATTTCGTTTCTGTACTATTGGCCGTTGAGGAGTTCCCTCGTCTGAAGCCAGTCCTGGGTGCAGCAGCCTGATCATGGTGTAATTCAGAACGGACTATCATAATTGAAGGATATATAAAATTTCGTGTCTGCGCTGTTGATCGTTGTGGATTTCCCTCGCCTGAAGCCAATCCTGGGTGCAACAGCCAAATCATGGTGGAATTTAGATGGGACCGTGATAATTAAATCGTATATAAAATTTCCTGTTTGTACTGTTAACCGTTGAGGAGTTCCCTCGTCTGAAGCCAATCCTGGATGCAGAAGCCAGATCGTGGTGGAATTTAAAACAGACCATTATAATGAAAGCGTATATAAAATTTCGTATCTCTACTATTGGCCGTTGAGGAGTTCCCTCGTCTGGAGCCAATCCTGGGTAGCCAATCAGGTCATGTTTATCATAAAAATGTATTGTCATTGGAATTGAACCAACATGTAAAATGTCAACTCCGTGGAATTAGAGGAACTGGTCTTAATTCAGCTTGCAAGAATCCACCTAAACAAACATACTAACTTACATACAAAAAACAAACATTGCAAGTTGAATAAAAGCTTTTAAAAAAGATCCTAGGTTGCAGGTGCTAAAGAAAACTTTTGTTGCTGCACTTATAAGTTCCCGTTTTATTTTGTACTTTTTTAGAATAGTCTATCATAATTAAAGCGTATATAATGTTTCGTGTCTGTACTGTTGACCGTTGAGAAGTTCCCTCATCTGAAGCCAGTCCTGGGTGAAGCAGCCAGATCATGGTGTAATTTAGAACGGACTCTCATAATGAAAGGATATATAAAATTTCGTGTCTGCGCTGTTGATCGTTGAGGAGTTCCCTCGTCTGGAGCCAATCCTCGGTGCAACAGCCAAATCATGGTGGAATTCACATCGGACCGTGATAATTGAAGCTCGCTTCCACCTTCGGCGTGATCATCACTTAGGTACCATCAGGTGAGATGCAGACCTATTAAGTAGAGGGTAAAAAAAAAAAGTCCTGCTCAGGCGCGTTAAAAAAAAAAATTACTTGTATATCTAAATATTAATATGACTGCCATATAATTCTAGACTCACGAAATCAACTTAAGGGAGAAAGAATTCATGAAGATCCCCTGGAAACAAGATAATGTAGAGACTGAAGCTTCAATATTGATACCCGTGCCCAGCCCTCTTGGTAAGTCATTGAATAATATCTAGTCAAATGAATATGGCATTCTACTTTTGGATAGTGTGGGTATGGTGTGTTCCTTGTGTTGAAGGATTTTTATTTATTTAAAATAGGTACGCCAACAGCTTATATTTAAATTATACATTAAACATTAAAATTAACAGGTATGGGCTCTTATATAATTATATACCTACACGACGTTCACATTTAACAAAGCAACCTTTTAAATTACGTAAAATTGAAAAAAAGAGAATGTATAATATTAATTAAATGGATAACAAAATAAAATCTTAGAGAAAAAAACAAGTTTAACAAAAAGAAACAGTGTTGACTGGTCTTAAACAGAACAAAAAACAGACTTATACAAATATAATTAAATAAAAAATAATTAACTTGACATTGGCCATTTAAATGACTGTGCAAGAGGGCTTTGAATTGCGGCAGGGAACCAAAGAATACGTCTAAATCAGGTAGTTTGGTGTTAAGTTCATTGAATTTTGTACACATCCTAGATATTGGCGAATGTCTCCCAATGTTATTTCTACAGGTGGGCGGTTCAAAAAGTCTGGATATTGGACGTCTAGGAAGATTATAAGGGACTGACAACATGACATTCTATTGGACCATGTGACCATTGACAATTTTATAAAGAAAAACTAAGTCATGGACGGTAGGGCGGTTCCGAAGCGACTCAATGCGAAAGAAATCCAAACGTTGTTCATATGGACATCTGTGGGATATTCCTGAGGACATGTACGCAATATGCCTTGTAAATGCACGCTGGATATTCTTGAGACGCTGCGAATGTACAGCGTACATGGGGATTCCAGGCTATACTGGCAAATTCTAGGTGAGATCGCACCAACGCATTGTAAAGAATAATTTTAGTTTTGATCCCAAAAGACTTTGCATTTCTATTGATGAAACCAAGCATTTGAGCCGATTTTTTACAATTTCTGAGATATGAGAGGTGAATTTTAGTTTTTGGTCTATAATAACGCCTAGGTCACGAATTTCAGAAACCTCCGTCAAAGTAGTGTTGTTTATATTGTAAAGGGAAAGTAATAGCTGAAATTTTCGGCTATAACGGATGCAAAAACATTTGTCCGCATTCAAGGTCATCCCGTTAGATTTACACCAGAGACTGATTTGATCAAGATCGCGTTGGAGTAGACTCTATCTTTTATAGATTTTGAGATCATCAGCCTAAAAAGAAAAGTCGCAGCCAATTCGAGACGCAAGATCGTTGACAAATATGATGAAAAGTAGGGGACCCACGTGTGAGCCCTGTGGTACTCCAGATTTGGCATAATACATAATAGACTCATGAACTCCGACTGAAACAACTTGTTTCCTTCCGCTCAAATATGATTTAAATCAGGCAAGAAGAGAACCGTGGATACCATAAGATTCCAGCTTTTGTAATAATAGTTGATGATTTACCTTATCAAAAGCACTGGAAAAGTCGGTGTATATCGCATCAACTTGATATCCTCCATCAATTTCCTTTGCCAAATCAGAAATAAAATAAGATAAGTTAGTCTCAATGGAACGACCACTTCTAAAACTGTGTTGATGAGTTGAGATAAATTTACTAACATGTCGATACATAACAGGATAAAGAAGAGGATAAATAAATGAGTATACGGTCAGAGAGTTCTCTTGGTGTTTTATTTGATTATTCACTAATTACACAATAACCTTGGTTATATATGTATAACATAGTTACTTCACTACACGATAACACTGACTCGGACGGGGCTCACGAGCGTCGTCGCCTGTACATTTCCTCTGTTAGTGCTTACATTGCAATTGATGACGCTGTACGGTCGCTACAGTATTCCCCCCTTATTTTTAAATAAATAAAAAAAAAAAATGTTTTATAAGTTTTCTACAGAACCATATTTAACTTCACACTCTTTGTTGTAACCCTGGCTTTAGTTAGCTTGTTGTTTGGCTCAGCAGAATGTGCTTATGACGTCGGATGTTGAAAGTAAACATTGGTCTGGAAATGACATAGTATAGAGTTACATTTAATTCTTTACAGTGAATTGAAAGATTATATGCTATTCTTAGTTTAGGTCTTATTCTAACTTATTTATTTAATATTTCATTCATTCTATAGTTTGATGGTAGTTACCATGGTTTCCGTTCTGCCATAAAAATATAAAAATGATCCTCCCTTGGGATCCGCAACGTTCCCCTAGTAACGCCGTGAATTCATTCATTCTTCGCTACTCGTATTCTTCTTCCTTTCGTACTTGTATTTCGATATTTATATTACCTTTATGTTATAACAACGTTGGACATTGGAATTGCTCTTGATATATTGTTACTTTGCTTTGAGTTTTTCCCATAGTGGCTTTTTTCCTAGTATAAACTAATTTTAATTTACTGATTATAATTGACTAATATCGATATAATGAGACCACTTGGTTCTTGTATGCTTATTACGAATGTGGAATTCTGATGTCCAATTACAATATTTGCTTAAAAAGTGCTTAGAAACAAAGTACAAAGTTAGTGTTCTACAAAGTATTGTTGCAATAATAATCGCCGTATTTGCAAGGTATCATTTTAATTTTATTGTGACGTATGATGAATCCGATGTACAGACAAACAAGCTATTTGGTATGCACATTGGGAAGGTACCAAAGTATTTGTAAGTTAGCTGCCTGCATACCAATCTGCTACTTAATTATATATTGAACCTGACTGGGCGTTTTACGACACGACCACTATGTGTGGTGCGTATGTTAGCGTTTTTCCTAACTAGTATGCCCTTTTTGATGCTACTTGGTTGGCCGTTTACTTTTTCTGGCTCCAAACAACCGTTGCTTATTTGCGGTTTTGAAGTTTTCGGGGGCGGTTCATGGTTTTGCTCGTCATGTGAGTTTATTAGGTACGCTGGTTTAATTCGGTCTATGGATATGTTGCTATTACCCGTTGGCAACTGTACTGTAAATATTTTTTCGTTTCTCTTAATAACTTTGTATGGTCCGTCGTATGGTCGTTGCAATGATTTTTTTCCCCTATGCTGTCTAACGAACACGTGGCTGCATTTTTTGAGCTCTGGATGTACAAAAATTACCCTGGAGTCTCTGTGCCGACTTGGTTTGGGTTTTAAATTATTAATTGTTTCCCTTAAGTGCTGTACATACTCGTGTGAATCATAAAACTGTGTGTTGGTGTTGTCGTAAAATTTTCCTGGCAATCTTAAAGTGGAACCATACACTAATTGTGCCGCGCTAACATTAGTATCGCTCCGTGGTGCGGCCCTGAGTCCCAACAGAACTGTTGGCAGCTCTCCTAGCCAATTTTCATTGTTCAGCTTTGCCCTAAGTGCTACTTTTAATGACCTATGCATTCTTTCCACAGCTCCGTTTCCTTGAGGGTGGTAAGCAGTTGTGCATATTTTCTCTATTCCTAAAAACTGCATTAAGTGTTTGAATAACTCGCTCTCCAATTGCCTGCCCTGATCGCTTGTTAGTCTTAAAGGGCAGCCGAAACGAACGATCCAGTTTTCATATACTACTTTGGCTACTGAGTTTGCTGAGATGTCTGATACTGGTATTGCCTCTGGCCATGAGGTGGCTCTGTCTAACATTGTTATCAGATATCGATGGCCTTCCCGTGAAGTAGGTAACGGTCCAACTATATCGATGTGTATGTGTTCGAAATGGTCACAGTCGAGGAAATGGCCTAATTCTAACAGAGTGTGTCGATGCACCTTTGCTGTTTGGCACCGGATGCACGTCCTTGCTATCCTACTGACGTCTTTGTTCATGCCTATTCAGAAATATCGGGCGGCTGTCATTCGTCTGGTAGTTCTGATACCCGGGTGACTGATGTTGTGTATGTTTTCAATTACTTTGTCGCGAAACTGTAGGTACATTCGTTCCTTGCCAGTTGATGTTTCATATGTAATGTGATACTCTGTGTTAAACGCAAACTATTGTTCCCTGAGCTATGTAATAATTCCGAGAGCTGCTTATCTGTTTCCTGTGCTCGGGCTAGTTCTACTAAATCGAAACCACGCAAACTATTGTTCCCTGAGCTATGTAATAATTCCGAGAGCTGCTTATCTGTTTCCTGTGTTCGGGCTAGTTCTACTAAATCGAAACCTGTTGGGCAATTGATTGTTTTTATGCGCGATAATGAATCCGCTGTGACGTTATCTGTACCACTGATGTGTTTGATTGTTGTCGTGAACTCGCTAATAAACATGATTTGCCTGGTTCGCCTGGGGCTTTCCTTATCGCTTCCTAGTTTGCTAAATAAGTACATTAAGGGTTTGTGGTCCGTATAGATCACTACTTCTCGGCCCTCTATGAGTTTTCTAAAATGGATGATTCCTAAGTAAATGCCTAATAACTCTCTATCGTATGTGCTGTACTTTCTTTGCGCTTCGGTGAGTCGTTTGGAGAAGAAACTTAGAGGACTCCAGTTATTACCTTCGCGTTGGTGCAATACCGCTCCCACGCTGCTGTCTGATGCGTCTGTCATCAATGCTAGTGGGGAATCTAGTAAAGGATGTGTGAGCAAGGCTGCCTTTTGCAAACTGACCTTACTTTTTTCGAATTCGCCTTCCGCTTCCTTCGTCCACTCGATGACGGTCTTGTCTTTCTTCTTGGACTTGGAAAGTGTGATCTATAAAAGTTTAACATACCTAGGTATCTGCGTAGTTCTTCAACTGTCTTTGGCCTTGGTAGTCGCATATTACTTTCACCTTGTCCTGCAGGGGCCGAATTCCTTCCGTGGATACTTGATAGCCTAGAAAGTTGAGTTTGTCCTGTCCGAAACAACACTTAGAAATATTTATCGTGATGCCGAATGCATTAAATCGTTTGAAAACTTCCTCCAGATGTCGCTTGTGCGTGACCGCGTCCACGGAAGCTATAATGATATCGTCAGCGAATAAGTATAGGAAGTCTAACCCCTGTAAAACACTATGGTCCATGAATCTTTGAAATGTTTGGGCTGCGTTGCGCAAACCGAAAGGCATTCTAGGAAATTCATATAAACCGAATGGGGTGATGACTGCTGTTTTTTCAATGTCATCTTTATGTACTGGAATGCAATTGTAGGTCCTGTTAATATCTAGGCTAGAGAATACCTTTTTTCCCGTTAATATGTACGTGAAGTCTTGTAGTCTAGGGACGGGGTACCTATCCGGTTTGGCGTTTAGCATATAATGGCGTTTAGCATTCTATAGTCGCCGCACGGCCTAATGTTGCCGTCCTTTTTGGGGACTATGTGTAATGGGCTGGCCCAGGCGCTTTTACTGGGCCTGCAAATGCCCAAATCTAGCATGAGTTGGAATTCATTTTTAGCTTTGATAGGTACTTGTGTGTACACTGGGTGTGGCATCTTTCCAGAATGCGTAACTAGGAAACCGGAAAGGAGCTTATATAAGTTATTTTACACTGACACGAGACTAAAAATACTGATCAGCAAAGGTAAAATATCGTAAAATGTCGTAATAAATGTCGCTTACCTTCTTCTATTGAAATTGTACCTACTTCATCTATTGATAAAACTTCACTTTTCCGTATAGTCTTAAGTTAACTAAGTATTTATGACTCATTTTAGTGTAACTTTTATTATTATTATTAATTAACTTTAACTATTCATATATTTTTATTTTTATTCAAACACCTCACATAATTTTTTCTGCCTTAAAACTTATAACAGTCAGTTATCAGTCCGCTGCGGTCGGCGGCCTGTTGCGCTTTGTGAAATTGTGAGTGCACGGTGCACGAATCAATCTAGCTAATCACTAAAAACGGGATTTGCTTGGACGGTTCTTGTTGTTTTCGTATTTTTGTTTTTTTGTAATTAGTTTACTTGATCATTACTATATTCATTTATTTATTTACAAGTATAAAAATTATGTATTGGGTATGTTGAAACTGTTTGTACTCCCCGTCACTTGTCCTTAGGGTTCATTAGAAAACCAGCGTCAGACAACATTTAATTTTGTCTGGCATTAATGCTGAAATGAACCTTTTTGGCGCAGCCGTGAGGCACACACTTATTCTCCTAAGATTATTTTTACTTTTTTATTTGTTGTCTTTTGTGTTTCACGAACTGTGAACAAATAAATGTTTTTCTTTCTTTCTTTCTTTGGCATACCTGTCTGGGGGCAATGGTCGTGCGCGTGAGTGCACCGGTACGCCGCTGGTCTCGATGTGATGACACACATTATGTTTGGGTACCTCTTTAAATGAGAATGGCTTAGTTAAGCTCGGATACCTTGCTAATAAGTTTATGTATGGGTGGTCATCTACTATCGTCTTAATAGTGGGTTGAGTGGAGTCAGAGATGCAACCTACAACCCTCATTTGGGTTTCGCTTTCAATTAATCGTCGGCCGCTTAGGTGTATTAACAATTTGTAGTTTACAAGGAAATCCGCGCCTATTATTGGTTGCTTTACATCTGCTACGATAAATACCCATCTATAGTTGCGACGCAGATTAAAATTGAGTTCTTTCGTTATCAGTCCATACGTTTCTATTTGTGTGCCGTTCGCTGCGAACAATTTATACTTGTTGGGTTCACACTCTTTCGATGCACTTTTTACACTCACAAGATTACGCGGATAGATACGTTTGCACCACTGTCAATTAGGTATTGTATACCTGTTTTAACGTCCCTTACACTTAAGGTCATCGCCCATTATAACAGCACCGCTCCAGCACGGCAGCGCCCCGGCACCCGCCTCGAAAAATCTAGTCGTCAACGCGCCGTAAGCAAGGCTACGGTTAGTCGCCAACGCGCCGGAAGCAAGACGACGGCTAGTCGTCAACGCGCCGTAAGCAAAGCGACCGCTAGCCGCCGGCACGCCACCCGGCGAGGTAACAGTTTATTGTTTATTCATAAGCAAGGCGTCACCGTGCGGCCGGCAAGGTGTCACCGCGCTTACGGCGAGGCGTCACCCCGCGGACGGACAGGCCTGGGGTATAACTACTAAGGATGGCGATACACTACAAATAGCAGAAAATGAAACAGCCTGCAGAAAAGAATTACATGAGGCACAGAGGGCAAAATAAAAAGATATATGTTTGTTCTAAGAACAAGTTCTAAAAGTTAAGAGTGTGTATTCTGAAAGTTGGCAACGTCGCAAATAGATGTCAAATATTTCGCTGTTTTGATTAATTTGATAATATTTCTGTATGGAAATAAAAAATGTGGCTAACTAGCGAACTAGAATATTGATTATGAAATGCAATAACTAATATCGTAACACCGAATAGTTAGTTTTAGATGTAAAAAAAGTATTTGGAAACTTTCCAATTGCCTTTTTTTCACCTAAAACGGGTACAACATCAAATTCAATGTTATAATTGCAATTCATTATTAATATTCTAGTAAATTGGTTAGCCACATTTCTTATTTCCATACAGTATTATTTCCAAATTAATCGAAACAGGTAAATATTTGACAGCTATTTACGACGTTGCCAACTTTTAGGATGCACCCTCTTAAATTAGAGTATTATAAAATAAATTAAACTGATAGAATAGACAAGTTTTTTATTAATGAACTAGGTACTCGCTAAAATATCTTCTTATAAAAGTTTGAAAAATAGCATTTGCATTTCCCTTGCAACTTCTTGAGTTACTTCACTTGTATGATATTCATTGATATTACTGGGTACCCTCTAACTGCATGTCTCCATGGTGAACTGCAAAGTTGTGAAGCACTGCCACTATGGTGGTTTTCACATTTTCTAGTTTGCATGTAATGGTCATAGGTCGAGCATGTAAAAGGCATTGAAAGCTTTGTTTCCACACATCAAAGCACCGTTCCACAGTATATGTCGAAAGTAAAGTAAACAAAACCAACAGTAAATGGGTGGGATAGATTGGTAATACAGCTCAATAAGTCGCAGAATCTTCAATATTTATATCCTTAGTCCTTATCTTCATTCTTTGATCAAACCATTTCGTCGTATGTTTTGAGCCAAAAGGGGTATTATATCCTCACACAAGTCCTCAAAAATTTTCTAGTGTGAGCCTATAGTTCCCAACGAACTCAACGTCGGAAATACTCGCCAACCGAAAGTTTCGGCGCAACTATAACCGGCGTCGCCACTGCTCTTGATGTAGAGTTTCTTCAAGCTATTCCAGCATTAAAAAAGTAGCCATCGTTTGGATTATTAAAAAAAAAATATACTTTCGTCGACAGCACGACAACTATTGTGTTGTCGTATCAACTGACATATACCTATCTCCGTCAAAACAAGTGTCAAATTCAACTTTTCGGACGGGCAAAAACACATCGGGAGTAGGGACAACTTTCAAATCGTATCGTCATCCATTCTTAGTTCGGGCTTCAAACTAATCGTATGTCCGTAGGTGTTAGGGAGTAGGAAACGCCCGTAACTAAGCCCGAAACGACGGACTTCGTGCTTAGGGAGTAGACCCCCTGATTCGATCACGTAGGGAAACTCCAAGCATAGCCCTCTCCATTGCCATGGTATACGGTATTCCAACTTCATACAAGCGGAAGAAGCGCGAGCTATACCTACGCGCCTCGATCGAGGTATGCGCGTGGTATGCAGACAGTCGCGACACTCGCGGTCGAATGAAGAGATCCGCAGGAGTACCAAGGTAACCTACATAGCCCGAAGAATTACCAAACTTAAGTGGCAGTGGGCAGGACACATTGCTCGCAGAACAGATGGACGATGGAGCCGAAAGGTTCTGGAGTGGACTGGCGACCACGTACCGGAAGACGTAGCGTTGGAAGGCCTCCCACAAGATGGACAGATGACCTTGTAAAGTCCGCTGGATGCGGGAAGCACAGAATCGGTCGAAGTGGCGGTGCTTGGGGGAGGCCTATGTTCAGCAGTGGACGTCTTTCGGCTGATATGATGATGATGATGACGGCTACAATGTGCGCTTGCCTTGAAACTTATAATATAAATTAGCACAATATTTGCAGGCGGCGCCATAGTGATTGGTCAAGAATCAATAGTATATCATGATGGACAGAGCTATGTTGCTGTTGCTCCACCACAGATCAAGGTACTTAATGTTTCACAAACACCCCAAGTGGTATCATAAAAAAATTAACATAAGTAACTTTAAAAAATATACTGATCTATTTCCATGCTATTGAATACCAAGGAAAAATAAACAAAGAAATTGCTTACAGGCAACTAATGTCCGTTTACTCTAACAAACTCTTGGCGACTCGTTAATTAGTAAGTACATAAATAAAAGTGCTGTTCGATTTTCAACTTTCGGTGCTGAGCCGAGGATTGATAATCCAAGCGCGCTTTTATTTTGGCATTTATTTAAATGTCGCCAAATGTCAGAAAAAAACGGGCATAAATTAAATCAGTGTCACTACCACAACCCAGATCCATTATCAGACATATCTTCACACAACGCGACAAAAATTGTATAAGTACTCCATTTCGTCTTTACTCTGTGATTCTTACTATACTATACCACTTGTTACCCTAATCTTATGTGTACAAGGTATATAATGCAATGGCAATTCCAGTAATATTTTAATTTCCTTTCAGCTTACGCCAATAACCTGCTACTGCCGCGTAGACGCGCGTGGTCTACGGTACCTTTTAGGGGACACCGATGGACGATTGTTCATGTTACTGCTCGAACTGCAAGAGAAGATGGACGGCACACAGGCCGTTAAAGATCTCAAGGTGGAATTGTTGGGTATGTTACTTAAACTTTTATTACACCAAGGTAAAGACGATATGGAGACCCTGTAGGCAAGATACAGAGCTTACTACGAAAATTTAAATCGTAAATCTGTTAGAATGCATAAAGCGCAGGCCACACCGCCAGCTAGCGGGCGGGCGGGCGAACATCGTTTCACCTCTTTACATACTTCGGTTCACACCGCAAGCTAAATATTTCGCGTAGTTTGTATAGTTTCCTTCGTTCGCTTCGCCCGCTCCGCCCGCTAAGCTGGCGGTGTGGCCTGCGCTTTAGTGTTATTTAGTTTTCCTTTTGAGAAACATAAGTGACACTTTCAACACAACAAAGGTTAAGTTTGTACAATCTTCAGTCTTTAGCTGGCAGTGTGGCCTGCGCTTAAAGCGCAAGCCACACCGCCAGCTAGCGGGCGGGCGGGCTAGGCGGGCGAACATCGTTTCACCTCTTTACATACTTCGGTTCACACCGCGAGCTACCGACTAACCTAACGAGCTAAGCTAACGAAATATCCGACGATTCCAGCGAAGCTACTCGTTCACCTCGTTGGCGCGCCCGCGCTT
The DNA here is from genome assembly GCA_948150665.1 of Conistra vaccinii. Classification (NCBI taxonomy): domain Eukaryota; kingdom Metazoa; phylum Arthropoda; class Insecta; order Lepidoptera; family Noctuidae; genus Conistra; species Conistra vaccinii. The sequence goes on along the minus strand of OX411326.1, from coordinate 3,095,109 downwards.
CGCTAGCTTAGCTCGCCCGCCAGCCCGCTCGCCCGGTTCGTTCGCCCGTCCTCCCCGTTTCGAGTAGACTAGTCGACGCTCGTCTTTCGAATAGCAGTTGATTTGCTTAGCCCGCTTCGCCCGCTCCGCGCGCTCCGCCCGTCGCTCGTCTGTCCGTAGTTTTCGGGTGAACTCCATAGTTTAGCTCGCCAATATTTCGCGTAGTTTGTATAGTTTCCTTCGTTCGCTTCGCCCACCCGCCTAGCCCGCCCGCCCGCTAGCTGGCGGCGTGGCCTCCTTAAGCGCAGGCCACACCGCCAGCTTAGCGGGCGGAGCGGGCGAAGCGAACGAAGGAAACTATACAAACTACGCGAAATATTTAGCTCGCGGTGTGAACCGAAGTATGTAAAGAGGTGAAACGTTCGCCCGCTCCGCCCGCTAAGCTGGCGGTGTGGCCTGCGCTTTAACCTCTTCACATAAAACGGTTAGAAAGAAGGCTGTCGCCAGATATATGCAGGTGTAGTGGTTTGTAACCCACACATGCACACACCCTGCGAACTCACCTACTTAAGACTTTGCAGCCACACACAGCCGGTCATAACCGCTAACCGCGTCACTCGCGTTATTTTTTACCATCGTACCTACCTATCTAAGTTACTTGTTTATAAACCGTGTTTAGTTATAGTTACTCCTATATTAAACTCAGTGTGTTGTACTAAATGATCATTTCATATCATATTATATAGGACCTATCCTACACACCCTAACAAAAGTCCTATATTGGTGACCCCGACAAAAAAAATACGGTTCCGTACCCGCAAGTGCAATTGCGTTTAATATATAGACTTTGTTTAGTGTTGTTACTGTGAACTGTCTTATCTTTCGAGATGTCCAACCATAACACTGCTACTGCCGCTGACTATACGGTCGTTACTGTCGATCCTGCGCACATGGCCGCCACGGCTGGCGCCGCACCTGGAAGCGTCTACGCACCTCAGCAAGCTGGTCTATGTTATACCGTAGACCAGCACTAGCCGCCAGAGACGGGAGCGATCACTATCAACTCCTGCATCGCCGACTTCTGGACAGCACGCCCACGACTATTGTTTCATCAGTTCGAGTCCATAATCGGTGCTCAAAAAGCAGGTGCATGACTTGCATAAATATCAACTAGTTATAGCTAAGTTAGGTCGAGACGAATTAGGTCAAATGAGTGACATTCTCGAGAACCCGCCTGAGAACGGTAAATATCAAGCGTTAAAAGATAGGTTAATTGCGGCATATGAAGAGTCCGAGTCTAAACAATTACATTCGTTGCTAACGAAAGTCGAGCTAGGGGATCAACGACCCACTCAACTCCTTCGTAAAATGCGAGAACTCGAAAGGAACAGAATACCCGAGGACACCATCAAAATACTATGGTTAGATCGCCTGCCACAAACAGTCCGCGCTGTCGTTACTGTCTGCGATGGTACATTGGACAATGTCGCAGTAATTGCTGATAAAATCATGGAAACTTCAGCGCCATCCGAAGTCTGTTCACTAAATCCTGTTGCTATTCCAGGAAAATTAACTGATCAACAATTTAACCATTTACTTCGGGAAATTGCCACGTTAAATACAAAAATGAGTGATATAGAAAATACGCGCCCGAGTAATAGTAGGAGGCGAGACATTTACCAGCCGCGATCTCGATTACAATCGCGCTCTCGGTATTTAGATAATCAAAATAAATACAGGCGTCAAACAGCGCAACCGGGAGACAATAATTTCAAGTGTTTTTATCACTTTATTTATGGTGATAAAGCCACTTAATGCGGCGACGAACAATGCGTCAAAAAGGCGTTAATCTAAAGTCGACACCTGCATTTATTGCCCGTGGTTCGACCGCGTAGTTCTACTAGTAGGACCAAGGGTATTTTTCTTTTCGGTGGTTCTATCGGACCCGAGCGCAGGTGTCGAAGGAACACATCGCTTGAGCGTCACCGACTGGGAAAGTGGTACGGATCTTCTTATTGACACCGGCGCCGATATTTCAGTTATTGCCTTTAAAAACGCGAATCGTCAATGTAATAGATTATAATAATTTATCTATGGTTTAAGAATTGAATGTGATGGGTCTGTGGTAAGCCCTCTCTCGGCATCCTGGAACTGTACTGTAGCAATGTGGTAGCTTACTAAATTATAATAAAAGTGATTAACTAAATCTAGAAGTCCTTTTATTAAACTTAATTTACATGGCGCAGCCGGTAAGTGACAAATATTATAGTATTCTACTACTACTTATCACTGTCACAATAAAAAATGGAAAACCTCAAACAGCCTCCGCCATTACAATTTCATGGGGAGCTTAAAGAAAATTGGAGAAGATTCAAACAAAAATTTATGCTATACTTCAAGGCCAGTGGCTATGAAAGCAAAAAAGATATTTCCAACGACCAAAAAGTAGCACTCCTATTGCACACAATAGGTGATGAAGGTCTAGAAGTATACAACACGTTTGAAAAGGAGCAGGGAAAGGATGAGACACTTGAATGGGTACTGGAAAAATTCGAGTCCTACTGTACACCATTTCAAAATGAAACGATGGTGAGACATACATTCTTCAGAAGAGAAAAGAAAGACGATGAAACGTTTGACGAGTTCGTCACGTCGCTTAAGTCGCTATCTATGGATTGCTGTTTTGGGGAACTAAAAGAAAGTCTCATAAGAGATCAAATAGTTAGAGGCATTAGAAACGCGAAAATCGCAGAAAGATTACTCAAAGAACAGAATCTAGACTTAAAGAAATGTATACAAATATGCAAGTCCTCAGAAATGGCTAACATACAGGTGAAACAGTTACAAGAGGAAGAAAATACAGTAGCAGCAGTGACAAATAATAGAAAAGCAAGGAAGAATACTCAATCAGATGACATGCAGCAATCGTCAACTTCCAGAGAAGAAAAAACCTGTTATAGGTGTGGCTACAAGCATGGTTTTAGGTGTCCAGCCTACAAAGCTCAGTGTAAATTCTGCAATGCATATGGGCATTATGCTAAAATGTGTAGAAATAAAAAAGTGAAAACGATTAACAGAAATAGTGAAAGTGGGTCTGACGATGATCCGGTGTTAGGTACTATCACGGTAGGTAGTGTAACCAAATGTTTAACAGAAGCTCTTCAGATCAATAATAAAATTATAGACTTTAAAATAGATACAGGGAGTGATTGTGATGTGTTACCTCTGAGTTATGTAGAAAAGTTAAAATGCAAGGGCATGATTAGAGAAAACTGGAATAAGTTGTATAACTATGATGGCTCTTTAATAAACTGTGTTGGTACTATTACTTTGAAATGTAAGTTAATTAATAATAAGAATGTGACACTAATGTTCCATGTAGTAAATAACAAACAATCTTGTCCAGTGTTAGGTCATAGTACAGTATTAGAATTAGGTATTATAGAAAGAAAATATTTGAATAAAATAAAAAAGGAACACATTGATAGTAACTACAGTGAGATGATTAATGAGTATAAAGATTTATTTGATGAAAATAAAATTGGTGCATTGAAGGGAGTAGAATATTCTATAAAGTTAAAAGAAAATAGTATGGGAAGAATCTGTCCACCAAGAAGTATACCAATAGCTTTACATAAACCTCTAAAAGAAGAACTGTTAAACTTAGAAAAGTTAGGTGTCATAGAAAAGGTCACTGAACCCACAGAATTTGTCAGCAATATTGTGATAATCAAAAAGCCCAGTGGGCAAATTCGTCTATGTTTAGACCCTAGTACTTTAAATAATTGTATTAAACGTGAACACTTTAAATTGCCTACGTTTGATGAAGTGTCCGCCAAGATGACAGGAGCAAAAATATTTAGTAAATTAGATGCTTCAACAGCATTTTTTCATGTAAAATTAAATGAAGATAGTTCAAGGCTTTGTACTTTTAGTACACCTTTTGGTAGATATTGCTTTAAGAGACTGCCTTACGGTCTGTCATCGGCACCAGAGATATTTCATAGGCAATATTGTCAGGTATTTGAGTCAATTGAAGGTTGTGAAGTATTTATTGATGACATTGTTATATATGCAGAAAATAAGCAGTTACATGATAAAATACTAAGACAAGTACTAGAAAAAGCAAAAGAAAATGGTATTCAGTTAAACTTTAATAAATGTCAATTTGGGGTATCTGAAATTACATACCTTGGGCACATATTGAGTCAGCAAGGAATAAAACCTGACCCAAAGAAAATAGAAAGCATATTAAATTTAGAAAAACCTAAAAATGTTAAAGAACTTCAAAGAATATTAGGGATGATAACCTATATTGCAAAGTTTATTCCATCCATGTCTCAGGTGTGTAACCCGTTAAGACAATTAATCAAAAAAGGTTCAGAGTTTAATTGGACCAGGGAACACGATGACGCATTTTGTGAACTTAAGAAAATTTTAACATCTGAGCCAGTATTGCAATTTTACAACCCAGATAAAACATGTGTTGTCTCTGTTGATGCTTCGAAAGATGCATTAGGAGCAGTGTTGTTACAATGTAACTTGCCAGTTGCATATGCTTCCAAAGCTATGACCAATACTCAGAAAAATTATGCCCAGATTGAAAAGGAATTACTGGCCATAGTCTTTGGTTGCACTCGTTTCCACCAATTTATTTATGGTAAAACTGTGCAAGTACAAACTGATCATAGGCCATTAGAGTCCATATTTAATAAACCTTTGTGTGAAATACCATTAAGGTTACAAAGAATGAGAATGCAATTACAAAAATATGATTTAGTTGTAAAATATAAGCCAGGTAAAGAATTACTCTTGGCGGATACATTGTCTAGAGATGTTAATAATATGTTAGAAGAACACATTGTTATTGAAGATTTGTATGAGTGTCAGGTTAGTATGGTGAAAACTAACTTAAGTATATCTAACTATAAATACAATATATTTAAAGAAGAAGTTAGAAAAGATAAAGATTTACAATTACTACTTGAATATATAAATAATGGTTGGCCAAATAGAGTAGACAAAATACCAGAACCTCTAAAACCATATTACAATTTTCAAGAAGAGCTATTTGTATATGACAATTTAATTTTTAAAAATAATTGTTTAGTGGTACCAAAGTCTTTGAGAAATGATATGTTACAAAGAATCCATTACAACCATCTAGGCATAGAAAAGTGTAAATCAAGAGCAAGAGAATGTATTTACTGGCCTAAAATGAGTAAAGATATCGAAAAAAGTGTTTTAGAATGTTCTGTATGTGAAAGATTTAGAAAGAATAACAGTAAAGAACCTATGATGATAAGAGAAATGCCTAACAAACCATGGTCTATAGTAGCAAGTGATGTATTTTATTATAAAGGAGATCCATATATTATAATTGTAGACTATTTTAGTAAATATTTTGAGGTAATTAAACTTTCAAACTTGTCAACGGAAAACACAATTAAAATTATCAAAACCAATTTTTGCAGATTTGGCATACCAGATATACTATATACAGATAATGGTACTAACTATGTTAGCTATAAATTTAAAGAGTTTGCCAAAGAATGGAATTTTGTTCATAAAACCAGTAGTCCATATCATCACCAATCTAATGGGTTAGCTGAAAGATTTGTACAAACTGTTAAAAATATATTTAAAAAAGCAGACTATGAAGGAAAAGACAAATATTTAGCATTGCTGGAATATAGAAATACACCTATTTCTAAAGAATTAAATTATAAGTGTCCTTCAGAATTGTTAATGGGGAGAAAAATACAAGGATTGTTGCCTACTATATACAAGGATGAGAATGAAAACTATGAAAATGTGCAGTCAAAATTGTATAAGAATGCTTTGAAACAAAAAGTATACTTTGATCAAAGAAACACAAGAAAGTTGAAGCCTTTAGCTAAAGATCAAAAAGTTCTGGTATCAGATGAAACAAGCAAAAAACCATTAGTGTATGCTCAAGTTTTACATAGGAATGAACGTCCAAATTCTTACACAGTTTTGACTGAAAAAGGTAAAAAGTTAGACAGAAATAGAAGGGATCTAATAGAGAGTAAAAATACTGATAAATTTATTATAAATAAGGAAGAAGAGATAGATGAAAGTAATACTGATTGTAATGAGGATAACATAGATAATGTTAATGATACAGAAGTTACAGACATATCACCTGATAGTAAAATCAGTCCTGAAAATACAGTAAACAAGTATGTGACCAGATCAGGCAGAAATGTAAGAAAACCTAGTTATTTGTCTGATTATCTTTAAATTACTCGTCACATAAATACATGAGTATTTATATCATTGTATTGCTAGAGATTGTTACTAGTAGATGATATACAAAATTAAATCTACATTAATTATATTTGATAAATACTTAAATAACTAATTTAATTATATTGTTATAAATATACATGTAAAATGCTATAGTATACATACTTTAAAAATAATATATATATATTTAACTATCTGAAGAAAAGGGAGATGTAATAGATTATAATAATTTATCTATGGTTTAAGAATTGAATGTGATGGGTCTGTGGTAAGCCCTCTCTCGGCATCCTGGAACTGTACTGTAGCAATGTGGTAGCTTACTAAATTATAATAAAAGTGATTAACTAAATCTAGAAGTCCTTTTATTAAACTTAATTTACAGTCAAACTGCTGATTTTACATTATTTGCTGCCAACGGTACAAAAATTAAAACATATGGGTCTCAGAAAATTACTCTAGACATTGGCCTACGTCGAGCTTTTACCTGGGAATTAGTCCTGGCCGATGTACAGCGATCCATTATAGGGGCAGATTTCCTAGCCAAACATCAATTACTTGTTGATCTTCACTCCAAAAAGTTAATAGCCAAAGTCACTCTACTCTCTAGGAACACCAACGTAGAAGATGCCTCAAATATTCCTACAATTAAGGTCATCGACTTGGATAATAAATATCACCGCATTTTAACCGAGTTCTCAGACGAGATCACAAAGAGCGAGTGTTTCAAGGATCCACCGAAACACAATGTTATGCATCATATTTGTACCCGTGGCCCACCCGTTTACGAAAAAGCACGTCCACTTGACGCTGCAAAATACAAAGCGGCCATAAATGAATTCCGACGCATGGTAGGTTTAAGAATATGCAGGCCGTCATCCAGCCCATGGGCAAATGCTTTACACGTCGTTCATAAGAAAAACGGTGAATTGCGCCCGTGTGGAGATTATCGTCGTTTAAACGCAATCACCGAGCCCGACCGCTACCCGATTCCTCGTTTAACGGATTTCACATACATCCTAAAAAATAAAAAAAGTACTATCCAAAATCGATATTCGACGTGCATACCATAATATAAGTGTTGCACCTGAGGACATACCCAAAACCGCAATAATAACTCCGTTTGGTTTGTTTGAGTTTACAAAAATGAGCTTCGGTCTGCGAAACGCCGCACAAACGTTTCAAAGATTTATCAATGAAGTTTTGAAAAATACTCCTAATACATTCACATACCTGGATGATATACTTATTGCTTCAGAATCAGAAGAATGTCACATTCACGATCTCAAAGAGGTGTTCAAGCGACTTAATGAATTTGGCGTCACAATCAATACGTCTATGCGAATTCGGTAAATCCGAGCTTACATTTCTCGGTTATCGCGTTAGCTGTGATGGCCATACGGCCGGACGAAGAAAAGGTCAAATCCATCATAAACTATCCGCAGCCCGAAACCATCGAAGAACTGAGGCGCTTCCTCGGTCTTATAAATTTTTACCGAATGAGCATTCCTAAAGCAGCCGACACTCAAACTGTTTTAGACAACTATTTGCACAATGCCAAGAAAAAAGACAGAACCAAAATCACTTGTACCGAAGAAGCAATCAAAGCATTTAATCAGTGCAAACAACACATAAGTGAAGCCGTCACTCTCGCGCATCCAGACCCGTCATCGAAACTAATCTTAATGACCGACGCAGCGAATACCTGTGTCGGCGCAGCACTCCATCAACTAGTCAACAAACGGTTAGAGCCGCTAGGATTTTATTCAAAAAAACTAAGTAGCGCCCAAACAAAATACAGTACCTACGACAGGGAATTATAAGCTATTTACATGGCAATAAAACACTTTCGGTATATGATTGAAGGGGGTCCATATTGGCTCACCTAAAGTTCTTTACCCGAAATTGTTCTTCCTAATGATTTGTAATCCAAATGATCACTCTTCCAAAATTTTTCATCTTAAAGTTTTCATTCATACTATTTGTAGTGCTACCGGCGATGTTCATAACACTCATGTTTCCGAAAATTGTAATCTTCTTATACAAAAATGTGTGTACCTATATAAAAATGCTGTTCGTTAGTCTGGCTAAAACTCGAGAACGGCTGGACCGATTTTGCTGATTTTGGTTTTGAAATGTTTGTCGTAGTCCAGGGAAGGTTTAAACGTTGAGTAGATAAGTACTTAGTGCCACCCGTGCGAAGCCGGGGCGGGCAGCTAGTTAATAATATCATTAATGTAAATATATTTTAACTCCTACTGTTTTTTATCATGAAACGCTTTTATCCTACTGAGAGAACATAATCATGAACCAGATGCTTTGAAGGAAAAGGTTTGTTTTTAAACTATTTCTTGTGATTACAAAACAACTGTTCACATTTTTACATTTAGCCATTTTATTTTTGGTTATTGTTGTTACATATTTATTACTATAACTATACCTGAGATAATTATGTCTAAAAACCAACTGTTTAGAATGCTTAAAGGTCGTTTAACTGACTTTTGTCTTAAATGAATGAAATTCAGGTCAAAGTGTCGTCTTGGGGGCACTATGAAAAAAATACTCTAAATTTCGCGACCAATTTCGAGGTAGCGCTCGCCGGCCGCTGCCGCGGCAACGTAACCACCCTGGGATATGAGCACCGCGACGGCGCACCGCCGCCGCCGCGTTTCCCTCCGCGCCGCCGCCGCCGACCCGTGGTGACGGCGCGCCGAACCCGACCGGCGGCATTCACGCGGACCGAACCGAACGCACGTCTTCTGAGTGAATGCTTACAAAATGGCGTTACTAGACGTAGACGTTTATAAAACGAAACTCTTTGACATTACAATTTCTGTGTTGTTCAAGTTATCAACAAACACAGTTTTTGTTGGATTTATTTTGGTCAGACTATTTTAATTTTGTTTTCCTTTTTAAAATTCATTTAGTCAATTCAATTTGTCACGGCAAAATTATAATAAATCTTTCAACTCAGCCTGACGCAGTCCACTGCTGGACGTAGGCCTCTCCCAGGCTGCGCCACAACACTCTGTCCTCTGCCTTCGCATCCAGTCTGTCCCGGCCACTTTCTTAAGATCATCGGTCCATCTAGCTGAGGGGCGTCCCACGCTACGCTTGCCGATACGCGGTCTCCACTCTAGGACTCGTCTGCTCCACCGGCCATCGGTCCTTCGACAAACATGACCAGCCCACTGCCACTTCAGTTTGCTTACTCTGCAAGCTATGTCGGTAACTCCGGTTCTTTTCCGGATAATTTCACTTCTGATTTTACCCTTCAGAGGAACTCCGAGCATAGCCCGCTCCATAGCGCGCTGAGCGACCTTGAATTTTTGGACCGACCCGACTGTCATTGTCCACGTTTCGGCACCGTATGTCATCACAGGCAGGACGCACTGGTTGAAGACACATGAAACGTTTGAATGAAACATTTCGGAATAGGCTACGAGAAGACTTGACGAAGTTTCCCAAACTAACTGGATCCTCCTGTCAATTTCTTTCTCAAAGTTGTGTCTACCGAGCTAGATGACTTGCCCTAGGTAGACATACTCCTTCACAACTTGGAGAAGCGACCCTTCGATGTGAATTGGACTCGGCAAGACGTGCGAATTTTAGAATAACTAACTTTTTAGACTTTTGTATCTTGCTTATGCGTATGAAGTTTTATTAAAATCGGTCCAGTCATTTCGAAAAACAAGAGCTTAAAAGTTTGTATGAAATTCCGTACGTTGTAAACACTCTTAAACCATTGGGCCCGGCTGTCATTTGTAGATCTTTTACAGTTGTCGTTACGGGACTTACGGGTAGTCCGAATTTTAGAATAACTAACTTTTTAGACTTTTGTATCTTGCTTATGCGTATGAAGTTTTATTAAAATCGGTCCAGTCATTTCGAAAAACAAGAGCTTGAAAGTTTGTATGAAATTCCGTACGTCGTAAACACTCTTAAAATGAAGGTAGGTATATGAAGTTCAGGTCCTGGTCGCTATGATCGGGCGAGATTTGTCTCTGCCAGCAGTAGTTGGGTCTATGTCGGCGGAGTCGGAGAACTGGAGGGAAGTGGCCACTTTCTGTGAGACCGTGGAAGGAGGCTGCCGAGCGGGATCGTGAGGGGCTGATCCTGCTCGTAGGAGAAGGCGTCGGGGAGGCAACTGCCTCGACGCCTAACACGCCGAAACCCCGCCTGCAACCTTTAAGGCAGGCGGGAATTAGGGATCACGGGCGCTCAGAGTGGGGACTATGTCCCACTGAGTGACCTCTGGGAAGACGGCGCACAGTTGGCTTGTGCTGCCTTGCACACATGCACAGTTAGGTTTCGGGGAGACCCCTTTACAGTGTCCCCAGAGATGTGCCCTAACAGGCGCTGCACAGAGGGGGTTACGGATTGGTCTTTTGAGAGGAAACGGTGCCCCCCTTCAATGTGTAGATGGTGATCACCGGGGTGGTTTTAGTGAGGTAGGAATCCCACACTCCCCGGTCTTATCCCCAAAGACCAGGTATATGAAGGTCACGCCGCCGCCGACGCCGCCGCCGCCGACTTCAAAAATTCGGCGCGCCGCCGCCGACAGATTGACCATCGGCGCTCATATCTACCCTGGGGTAGCCGCTACGCGTCGCCTTATCACGCAGCGCTATTTTTGGCCTAACATGAATACTGACGTAGCAAACTTTGTAAGAAATTGCATACAATGCCAAAAATTTAAAGTTCAAAGACATGCGATTACACCTCTAGGAGAGTTTGAAAGGTCCGACCGTTTTGAGCATGTTCATATAGATATAATTGGACCATTGCCACCTTCCGATGAATACACATACTGTGTCACAATGATTGATCGTCAAACAAAATGGCCTGAAGTTGTTCCTATAAAGGACATAACCGCTGAAACCGTCGCGAAAGCTTTTCTCGAGCATTGGAGCACGTTTTGGTTGCCCTACAAGAATAACTTCGGATCAAGATCGTCAATTCGAATCCAATCTTTTTACACAGCTGACCAAACTACTTGGAATAGGAAAGATTAGGACAACAGCTTACAATCCAAAGGCAAATGCACACGTTGAAAGAATGCATCGCACGCTAAAAGCGGCCATCATGGCACGTTGCGATGGTAGCAGGCAATGGGCACAACAATTACCTATCGTGTTGTTAGGAATGCGCAATACAATCAAAGAAGACTCAGGATACAGCCCCGCTCAGATGACATATGGTCAATGTTTGCGTCTTCCTGGAGATTTTTTTGTTCCCACCGAGGCAAGCATCAACACGACAGATTATACACGTAAACTCATGGAAACATTAGCCAACCTTCAACCGACGACAAGGAAACAAACTAATAACAGACACATTTTCTTACATAAGGATTTAACAGATTCGGATTATGTTTTCATTAAAAACGAAGTTAAGCGTTCATTAACACCCCCATACGAAGGCCCGTATAAAATTCTCAAACGAAGCGATAAATATTACGTCGTCTAAGTAGGTTCTCGAAAAGTCACTATTTCTCTCGATCGTCTCAAACCTGCTTATGTTATTACTAGCTGTGCACTTGAGTCACCACATGCAGTTTTCCTTTCGTCCGAAACGACAGCAAAAACTCCGGTTGCATCCCAATCGACCCCACTCGACAAAACAGAGCCACTTGTCACAACAAGATCCGGTCGAGTTGTTAAAAAAACCGTAAGATTTGCCATTTAAAACATTTTTTGTGGCCGGTCCCAAAGCAATAAAGACATCAATGTGAAGTGTGAAGTGTTCTGTGTTTTAAAACAGACCAACAAAACTTAACAATTATGTGGCGTTCTCACACTAATTATGTCAACTTATAATGTATTTAGTCATAAGTTATCGTTACCACTTATAGAAATGCTGCTTATAGAAATGTTAAGTTAACTCACATGTTAAAAGCTTTTTGTATCAAAATTGTTGACTAGGGTGTTCCTTATATTAAATTTTTTCGAATTTTGAGATGCATACCTTCTATATCTTTTTAAACTACAAAACCATACAATTTCACTTTTCTAGCATGATTGCAACCCGTGCCGACCGAGCCACAAACTTTATAAAAAATCGTGTTTTGTCCTAATATTTGGTTAGTCCTACAAAATTAATAAAAATACAATAAATGAAGTGAATAAAAGACAAAATGAAATAAGACAAATATTTATCTTTATTTAAACATAAAATAACAATAACCACCAACCCATAAACATGATGATGATAAGCAAAAAGTAGGTAAGAATTTTCTTTATGAATTCGCTTTCAAAGGAACACAAGCTCCATCGAAATGGCGAGTATTCGAAGCAGTTGTGTCGCAATGCACTATTTGTACCTAAGGTTTCAGTCATAGAGGGCAGTTGAGACGGCTTTAGCTTGATATTTATCAGAAGAACTCTCTAGTTTTGGTACTGCGAGAAGCTGTTCTCTGTCGTCAAATGAAGCGATAATTGGTAAGCGTTCTTCTTTTGAACGTCGCACATTCAAGCCTGGTTATTAATTTTCCACCCCAATGGACTGTGACTACGACAGGTACATTGTTCTGAAAGTCAGTTTTTATTGTTTCTGCCTTGGATTTTCTCGTCTGAGTAAGAATTTGTTTTGGATATTAAATAAGCAGAGCGTGGTTTATCCAAAGAAATACGTATAATCACAAATACACAAGAACAATACTTTACAATAAAATCTTATAAAAACACCATGCGGTTTTTTCCTTATTTTGACACGAAAGTTTTGACAATCAACAAGTATAGGTAAGCAGTTGCTAAGCTACCAAATTGAAGGTCCAATTTTAACAATTTGCTGGGTCAAGGATTTGTTAATGGGAAAATCTTCGCTGCTCAGACCAAGCGGTTCTACGACCACATAAAGAATGTAAACGGAGTCTCTTAAGGTGATATATTGAAAAACGGGGTCTTTTTCTTTTTCGTGTACCTTATTAGGTTTAAGGAATAGGGATTCAATATTTCGGTGTATGTTTTTTGACTATATGGTCTAGTATCCTGCAAAAGGAATACACGATACAATGAAATTTTCTCGATACAAAAAAATTGCAAAATTTCATCTATTTTTATGTTTTTTTGAGTATCAAAGCGTATCGCATATGAGTTATTTAATGGAATTTACTTTATAACATAGATAGTAATCATATCAAGTTTTAAGCAAAGCAGTTTTAGTTTTAATAATACTTTTAATTTATAAAAGACGGCATTTGGTTTTGGCACATATGTTGTTTTATTCCGACCGAACACACAGTATCGTCATCTCTTCTTTCGCCTATAAAAAGTATTGTCATCACTTTCGTTCGTTCATAAATCAGTCGCTCGGTGGAGCTCTTCGACGACGAATCTATGTCATTTTTTTCCAGATCGGTGCTGTCAGATGTACGTAATTTGAATAATTATATTTACAGGAAAAATCGAGTTCAGCAGATTAAAATTATTTTAAAGTAAAATTAGTGTCGAATAGGCATATAAACTGCGTATAATAGAATAAATTTACGTGACTGTGAACAAAATAACAATTATTTTTGGCTATTTGTGACGTCATATATATAAATTATTTATTAAATATGGGAAGGAAAACCAAAGCAAAATACAACATTTGGAACACATGAGGGCGAGGGCTCAGCACATGATCCCAGTGTAAAAGGTAAGTAAACAATAATTGTTTCTATATACATACTTACAATATCTAATGGGCTCATGAGCTACTTTTGTTGTGGGATTGTTCTATTGTTGATAGATGCCCAATTCCCATCCAATCCATTCGTAACAATAAGCTCATTTTACAGGGAATCAATAGAAATTCATGATGATAACGAATCGGAGTCGGACCTTCACTCATCAATTTGTACAACTGGCAACAATATATCCTACCATTGCAAAGTAATACTGGGTAAGCACTAAATTTTCTAGAACATAATGTCTGTTTTATTTTTAGTAATTATAAAGAAACAGGATAAAACGTATTACTATTGATGTTACAAAAAGGTACTTCAAAATTGTGTTAATGCCAAATAATACTGTCGTTCTGAAGTTAGGTTGCGCATGCGTGCCGGTATGCGCGCTACTGTTTTATAATAAGGCAGATTGACTACTGCGCAGTCATTTGTAATCTACGTCAGAGCGGCTTCAGGACGCACAGTGGGCTGAAAATCGATCTTCATAGACTTAGGGATCAACTTAGTAATTTTTTTCATTTTTCGACAGAAATGGGTTTAGGTATCGTATAATGATCAATTTAATGCTATTTCAGTTTTACAATAAACCTTTTCTTTTACTTTATAGCACTTGCTTGAAAAAAATCTCGAGGAAATCTGGAGGAGCTCGTGGCTAAGTAATAACAAGCCGCACGGGTCGATCTATCAGGTTAAGCTACGCTTGCCAGGGTTGGTCAGTGGATGGGTGACCATCTTCACATACCGAGACTCCTCCGTGTCTCGGTAGAAGCCCGAAAGTCTGACACCAGTCTTACCAAGGGGTATCGTATTACCCAGTTACTGGGTTTTGGAGGTCAGATAGGCAGTCGCTCCATGTAATATACTGGTATTCAGCTGCAACCGGTAAGACTGGAAGCCGACCCCAAGAGAGTTGGGAAAAAGGCTAGGAAGATTGATTGACTTGCTTGAAAAAAATGTATGGAGATGTATATAAAAAAGCATAATCATTTTCTAGGACTGCATCAAAGTAAAAAACAAAAACTCCTTATTGTGAATTAAATTGGGGCAAAATAGTTAACAGGAAAAGAAAATCGAGTTGCACAACTAATGTCATATATTTGGATAGGGGTCACTTATACAAACATAAACGCGGTTCTGAAAAAAAAAAAAAAAACGCGGCTTCACGTTAGGGCCACCCTCCATACAAAAATCTTCAAACCCCTTTTATTTATATTATGTTAAAAAAATTGTAAAACTAATATATTATTTCAGAACTAAACATTTTACAACAACAAAATCCAGACCCTGAGTATGATCTTCAACGCAGCCATCGTGCAACTACTTAGTCAACTATTCTAATAATATTTAAAAATTAAACATTTTCCAGGACTTTATCAAGGTAAAAAACAAAAACGCGTTTTAGCAAACAAATTGAGGCAAAAAAGTTAACAAGAAAATTCTGTTTATATTATGTTAAAAAAATTGTAAAACTAATAATTATATTATTTCAGAACTAAACATTTTACACCAACAAAATCCAGACTTCAACGCAGCTTTCGTGCAACTACTTAGTGAACTCTAACATATTTAAAAATTAATTATTTTCCAGGACTGCATCAAGGTAAAAAAAAAACAATTTTGGTTACATTAAGTACCTATGTAAAAAAATTGTAAAACTAATATATTATTTCAGAATTAAACATTTTACAACAACAAAATCCAAAATTCAAAATTTTCTTTACCAAATGTCAAAAGTAGAGATTGTGAGATAGTATTGAATCAAGAGAAACTAGAATTCGTCGATAAAACTGTTTTCCTGGGGATCACGCTCGACTCAAGGCTACAATGGGGTCCTCATTTAACATCTCTTGCAGGACGGTTAAGTTCAGCAGCATATGCTGTCAGAAAAATCCGTCAATTTACTGATGTAGATACCGCGAGGCTAGTCTATTTTAGCTATTTTCATAGTATCATGTCTTACGGTATTTTACTGTGGGGACGGGCTGCAGACATCGAGTCTATTTTTATTCTGCAGAAAAGAGCGATCAGAGCCATATATCATCTACGCAGGCGTGATTCTCTAAGGGAACGGTTTAAGGATATTAACATCATGACGGTACCTCGTCAATATATCTATGAAAACATCATGTACGTAAGAAAAAATTTACATCTTTTCAGCAAAAGAGGTGATAGACATAATTATAGTACAAGAAATAGGGACCTATTAGTTCAACCAGGTTTCAGACTGGCTAAAGTAGACTCATCTTTCATGGGATACTGTTTAAAATGTTACAACAAAATTCCTCTCCACATACTTCAACTGAATGAGACGAAATTCAAATCTTGTATAAAACGCACACTATGCAGGCAGGCATATTATAAGTTGGCTGATTACATCGCTGATAAAAATGCTTGGCTCAATGCTGGTCCTGCTCCACAACCACAACTTAACATTTGAAAATACTGTTGTCGCTGCTGAAGATTGTAAAACCATCTTTGCATTGTATAAACTCAATCTCCTTTGTATTGTATAATTGCATAGTACATGTGTGAGTACTATGTACAACAGAGCTACCATTTACCGGGTAATATGTCTTTCATTGACTTGAATGTGCCCTGGCGGCTGAGTGTATGTCATGCTCACTCAGATGTCTCGCTGATGGTGGCGTGTGTGTTGGATCATTTAGCTCCCTTCAAAATGGTTGAGCTGAATGGTGCTAATACATGCGTCATGTTCGTGAACGGGCGCCGTCAGTTGGGACTGGTCACCTCTTGGCTGCTGTGGCTTATTTTAATTTATTTTAATCCTTGAATTGTTTTATTTTTAATTTTTTATCTTTTTATTACGGACGCTTTTAACGATCGCATCTTTTTTACATTGTTCTCACATGTATAATTTTTAAAACATGAATTATGTAACCACTATTTTGTAACAATTATTTCTTTAAAAGAGTGTCCGTGGAGTTTCTTGCCCGTTCTTCTCCATAGGTACCTACTACGCTTTGGAATGGGCAACTAGCTTCATATTTCTGACTGACTGACTCCTTGACAATTCAAAAGTGCCTGTATATGGTTTATTTGAAATAAATGATTTGAGTTTGAGTTGAGTTTGAGATCCAGACCCCGAAAATGAACGTCAGCGCAGCCTTGGTGCAGCTACTTATTGAACTCTTCAAATAATATTTAAAAATTATACATTTTCCAGGATTGCATCAACGTAAAAAAAAAAAAATTGTTTGTACAGCTAAAATTGTTCGAAAGCTACCTGAAGGGCAGAGTTCAACGTGTCGTTGTCGATGAATGGTTGAGTGATGACTGTGAAGTCAATATCGGAATTCCCCAGGGGAGTATTTTAGGGCCTACCCTCTTTTTAATTTTCATCAATGACCTGTGCCAGTTAAACCTTACAAACGGCAAGATTATTACATTCGCGGACGACACATTTAGTTTAGATTAAAATATGCCTTGACATCATATCATTTAAATGAATAGTTTAAAAGATATCGCAGATTCAAAATTACGCGTAGCGAAATAATTATATCGTTGACGCGAACGCGGGCGCAGCGGTAGGTAGGAGTCTATGACCTCCTCGGCTTTTAGGTATGTAATCTCGGTGGTACGTTCCCGTGGAATATTTTGCGACATCCACGAGGGCGAAGCCGCGGGTAAAAGCTACTAAATTATAATTTGCTACAGAAGCAGTAAAAAGTTATAAATTAAATAAGGATAAATTTATCCCAACTACGGAACCCTTCATTGTGCATGCCGTGCCGGTTTTTATATAAATAATACAGAATATTAATTAACAATTTTTAATTTAATGTTGTATAACTATAATTAATAAATATTTTAGTTGATAATTAAATATTTTGTATTATTTGTATCCTCCATAGCTCGCTATGTGCAAAAGTTTCATAGACTGAGATAAACTAACGTTCCATACTCAACATGCACTATTTTCATAGGTAAATGTTTCCGTCTTTATCTTGCACTTTTAGTTTGACAGTTGTGCGGTAGTGACAAGAATAATGCTAATTCATGCTAAATAAGTAATATTTGAAATTCCGGTCTGCGATTTCGTTAGTTCAACTTTTGGTCACTGGTTCAGATAAGTTTGTATCAGTGACGTGGCAGCCGACCACTAAAGATGGAACCGCCACTCCCCGCGTGCGGGGGAAATAAGCCACACCCGTCAAACTAATATTTATTTTCAAGGTAGGCCCTTAAGCGCAGGCCACACCGCCAGCTAGCGGGCGGGCGGGCGAAGCGAATTATGCTTATTATTATATTATACCTATAAAAAATATTATGCTTAGCTAGATAATACCTAAACTTGTCGCAGCTTTAGATCGATGTCAGCTAAGCATAAGAGATGAGTCGTAGAAAGGATGACAATCCGGACTAAACTGCTGTTCCTTTGCAGGAGACATCCCAATACCAGAATGCATGACGTATCTCGACAATGGGGTCGTATTCGTGGGCTCACGTCTGGGAGACTCCGCCCTGGTACGTCTGTCGGCCTCGAGAGACGAGGCCAGTCAGTACGTGCAGCCGATGGAGAGCTTCACCAGCCTGGCGCCCATTGTGGACATGTGTGTAGTGGACTTAGAGAAGCAGGGACAGAACCAGCTTATTACGTGCTCTGGTAAGTATGCTAATGATATTGATAATTATATCAATTTCTTCTAACTTAACAGATAGATGTGTTGTTATGGCTGCTACACACGCACGCACAAAGAAATGCAAAGGAAATGAAGGCGCAAAAGCCGCGGCGGCCATGTCGCCGGCATGTGTGTAGTAGAGAGTTTTTACGTTGTTTCTTCCCAGGCAAAACGCCCGCCTATTTTTTTTAACAAACGTTTAATAAGTGGTGATTCTCAGCCTAATTTCAATAAATAATTTTTTACTCTTAAATTGCGTTAAATAATTTTTTACTCTTTGCGTTAAATAATTTTTTACTCAGTTGCGTCTTAAAAAGCGTTGCGCTTCCATAATGCGCAGGGTACGCGCCAGCCCCAACAGCATCCTGAAAACTATAGCTGATAGATGGGACAGCCCCGTACTGGGACATTGGATACGCCTACATGCCAGTGTGGCGTATAATTAATTAATAGTTTGTGTTGTTTTTTCTGATAGATGTAGGTACTAACACTAGTTTCTAAGTCGTGTGTATACTAACCAAATGGACTGTAAGTATTTATGGGTCTGATTTCAGACCCATAAATACAGTCCATTTGGTTAGTAAAAGATTTTAATTTTAATTTAATTTATTTTTTAAATTACCCAGTAACTTTCACTAAAGAACCATGAAAAACCAAAGAAGAAATTGCCGTTATAGGATCGTCTTGTTTTTATTAGATTAAAATGTTACGTAAAGTCGGCGGATGATGTCATCACGAACGAGATGATTAACAATTAATTAATCAATCAATTATGTTTGATTGATTATTATTAGCAATGATTGATTAAATTATTGATGATGATTTGGTACTTTATCGGTAAGATGTTGGAATCCCTATTTTTTTTTGTAGGTAGGTATTTGAGCTGATTTTGTGGCTTGGCGTTGGAGGTGACGCGGATGCGTTTACGCGCTAGCGTTCAAAAGGTTAAAGAAAAAAAAACAGTTACATGCAAAGGAAAAATACAAGAAATCTTTTATCTAAAATAACAAACGTGTA
The DNA here is from genome assembly GCA_948150665.1 of Conistra vaccinii. Classification (NCBI taxonomy): domain Eukaryota; kingdom Metazoa; phylum Arthropoda; class Insecta; order Lepidoptera; family Noctuidae; genus Conistra; species Conistra vaccinii. The sequence goes on along the minus strand of OX411326.1, from coordinate 3,075,537 downwards.
ATCGTCAATGTCTTTATCCATTGTCTCCATCGAGTCCCAACTGCAAAATAGCTTAATCCCCCAGGTGCCTTCAAGATGGGTTCTCTACGCATCATTCGCAACGGCATCGGCATTCAAGAGCAGGCATCGATCGACCTGCCGGGTATTAAGGGCATGTGGGCGTTAACCCTGGCAGAGAACCAGACGTACCATGATACGCTTGTGCTTGCCTCCGTGGGACAAACCAGGTACGATTAATTATTATCATAATTATTTACAGTACCCGGGCGTCGTGCTGTCATAATTAGGTTCAGAGACTGTGACATTGGTATGAGTGAAGCCCCATTTACATGGTGCAATTTTATTGCCTGTAGTATACCATAAAATTGAAGCAACAATTGACTCGCACGGTCTAAACAACACGTACAATAAAATCTCTCGTGAATGGGTAAGAGCGTACCCAGACACAATAGTAGATTGTTATACAAGGGTGGAAAGGAATCAATTCCCATACGAGGTATTTAGACGCCCGAGCGCAGCGAGGGCGGCTATAGTCCGAGTAGGAATTGATGTCTTTCACCCGTGTTAAACACTCTACTTTTCATTTCGAATATAAGGAAAGTAAAAAATAGTGTTTAAAATATTTATTCATATTGAATAACATGAGTAGTACCTATTTAAAATGAACTAACAAGTTAGAACAATTTGTAAAAATGTTTAAATATGGAACGCACCGCATTACCGCTGCGGGCCGTCCCGCGTGTAAGTTTTTTTTTTTTTTTATTGACACTGGCTGTTTATAATATACTCACAAGACCGGAGCCCAGTGCTTCCACTTTTAGGGATTTCTCCCTTTTTTTAGGGAAAACGGCTAATAATAAGCATGGTTTACTGATATTTTATTTTGGCAGGGATTTAGGGAAAAATTTAACTTGAGTTGTTAGCCCTATTGTTTAATTAGTAGGCAGAACCCAATGTACTTCTTTACTCTATGGCACCACCGATTGATTAAAGGGGATTTCCTGAAACTTGTAATGATTGTTATTCGTCTAATTTTAGTTTACCATGTTATTGTTAATAGTACTACACACATCAAAAGTGTCTAGGGATCAACATATATTTTTGCAATAACTTTTCTCCTGATTGATATTAATTAAAATTTTCTTTAAGGATTCATCAAATAAAGTGTTTTCGTTTGTCACAGTAACGATAAACCAAGTCACCTTTGCATTAATAAAGAAATTTGCCATTTTCCTAATAAAGGGATTTTTGACATTTGAACCACTAACATTAAAGTTCGAAAAAAAGACTGAAATAACCGTTTTCTTTAAAATTTTATTGGGTAACTTAAACAATTAATAATCCGTGTTTCTACCGCGAACACTAACAACACAAGAACATCGGTTTGGCATACTCAAAATGAGTTCATCCAAATCACGCTGTGGAATGGCCGCCCATGTTCGTTGCAACAACAAAAAAAGGTCTTCTTGCGACTGGATACCCTCCATATTCGGCAGAGCTCTTCTCTGTAGCATATCCCATGCATGCTCAATCGGGTTCAAGTCTGGCGACTGAGCAGGCCAGGGCAGGACATTGATGTTAGCTGCGGCGAGAGTCTGTCTTACAACTCTTGCGGTGTGCGGTCGTGCATTATCATGCATTAACTGAAATAAGGGACCGATTTGCACTTGTAGAGGAACGATGACGTCTGATACAATCGTCTCAGCATAAATTTGAGCGTTGAGGTTGCCTCTAATCCAAATCAACTCAGTTCTTCCGCCGATCCAAATACCCGCCCATACCATGATGGTTCCACCACTATAAGGATGGACTTCCTGGCAGGATTTTAATCGCTGTTGGCGTCCAGGGGTTCTCCAGTGTCGTATACGTCTTGTATCCGGTCTCATACCAAAACGAGACTCATCAGAAAAGCACACGAAACGCCATTGTTCTTCTGCCCAATTTCTGTGTTCAAGAGCCCATTGATATCGAATCCTACGATTGTGCATTGCTATAGGTGGTACCCGTAGCGGTCTTCGGGAATGAAGGTTCACTTCATGCAAGCGGTTTCTGACTGTTTGGTCGCTAATTAAGTTCCCTGAAGAGTGATGAAGCCTCACGGCTAACATCATGGCGGTTATTGTTGGAGCTCTTCGAGCTAAGATTTGAATGTATCGGTCTTGTCTCCGTGTGGTGCAGCGATACCGTCCTCAATGGCACTCAGCCACGGTACCAGTGCTTCGGTAACGTGTCCAAAGTCGACTGATAACACTCTGACTTGTATTCAGAGCTAAAGCCACAGTACGTTGCCGGGAACCAGCTTCTATCATTCCCACGGCTCTGAGCATTTCTTCCCTGCTTAAATGACGTCGCTGCTCCATAATAACGTTGGTTTTAATCAGTAGTAGGGAAACAGTAGCACTAATAATGTCTTCAATGCGTTGTATGTTTTTATAGGGAAAATATTGACAGCTGATTTTCATCTTTTACTCGAATTTGATTCACAGTTCCTGATTCAAATTATGAAATGCACCAAAAAGGTTCCATATAAATTTATAAAATCATAAATTTATTACAAAGCCACATCTCAATCTCAAGAAATCCGCATAAAAATGCTTGATCCCTAGACACTTTTGATGTGTGTATTTCCGTGGCTAAAGACGACATCAGAAATAAGTCGCATTAAACCTACAGTTGGTTTGTTTCGTTTGTCTAGATTAATAATGAATGTTTTCTAGGTATTTAATGACATAAAAATTAAAAATTCCCTAAACCAAGGAATTTTTATATTTTTTAGGGAATTTTAGGGATAATTCATTAAGAAACTGGGGAAAACTAAAAACGTAAGTGGAAACACTGCCGCAGCTTTTATTTTTATTCTATTCGATATTTTTCTTAAAAAGTTTCGTACCCACAGATATTAATCTAACTAGATGATGCGATTGTACGTAGTAAGTATGTAATTCGCGTGTCAATAAACGGAGTAAAATTACGATCAATGATCGTAATCTGAGATTTTCATTTAGCATTATCGGCACCGGAAATCCACCAAAATCTAGAAAAATGTCTTTTTAAGCCATATTGAGCTGTATAGAAAAATTGAAAAAGTGGCACGCTTGGTTTTCATAAAGATGGAGGGACTTGCGATATCTAGTTAGATTTCTATCTGTGTTCGTAGCCGACTACCTAACCATAAGTTCTATTAAAAAAAAAAAAAGATATGTAAGGAAATTAGATTGACTTAATATAGGGAAATACTTAACTTATCTTCGAAAAACTAACTGACATGCTACTGATGGACACTTTTGAAATTAAGGACCCTCTAATCTTTTGCGCTTTTAATGATGCTCTTTTTTAAATAGTTGAGCTTCTTTTTAACTTTCTGACTCGTTGGACTGTCAGTACTTAACTCAGCTAGGGACCCCGACCAAACGGGTTAGGTTAGGTTGGAACCAATCGAACAAGCAGAGTGAGCTAAGCGAGCGGTGCCGTAAAACCACTACACAAACCACAGCATGCGTACTTCACAAGCAAATGAACAGAATCAGCGCCTCACAGCGTGGTTTCTAAAATTGAATGTGCAGTGGACCACAAATGTTCAGCACTGGCAGCCTTCATTGACATCGAGGGCGCCTCTGAAAAACCATGTTCAAACTGAGGGCTGTACCTACAAGTCACAGTAAATGAAACTAAGAGAGCCATCGTTGCGAAGGGCTTCCGCAAGGGGGAGTCCTCTCGCCTCTTCTATGGAACCTGGTAGTAGACAGCCTTATCAAGACACTCAATGACAAAGGTTATTTCACCGTAGGCTACGCCGACGACATAACCATAATAATTAACGGGACCCACGAAATACTCCATGCAAATGCGTCAAGCCCTGAAAATAGTAGAGGACTGGTGCAACAAGCACCAACTCTCAGTGAACCCTACAAAAAACGATTCTCTTCACAAAGAGAAAACTGAAGACACTACAATTACCACGATTCTTCAGAACAACCCTAAGCCCCTCGACTAAAATCAAATACCAGGGCGTCTTTTTGGACAAACAAACTGAACTGGGTATTACTGGGTAAAACATACGAACTACATCATTACAAAATATCATGCCAGCAGTGCAAGCGACTGCTTGGCAGGAATCGGGGGATCAGCCCTAAGGTCACCCACTGACTATACACCACAGTCATCCGACCTATTATCACTTACGGCTCACGGGTCTGGTGGCCCAGGACAGACCTAAGCACTGCCCAAAAATATCTCGAAAAACTGCAGCGGTCTGCTTGTGTCGCAACTCGCAATCACTAGTAGTATGAGAATTGCAGCCATCTTACGCCCTACAAGGCTACAAGCAATCCTGGGACTGCCGCCTCTGCACCTCATCGTGCGGGAGGACGCGGCCCTGGCCGCCTTTTGGCTCCATTTATCAGGAACCCTAAGCAATGACTCTAGAGTTAGGCACACACGTATAAAGGAAGATGCGATCAAACGGAAGCCAATGATGGCATCACCCTGCGACAAAGCCCCGAAAAAGCACCACTTTCAAAGGCACTGCAACGTAATACTTACAGAAGAACAGTGTGACTACTCAGGCCCGAAAGAATAAGAGAGATGAGAATATACAACGACAGATCGAAGACCGACTTCGGTACCGGAGTAGGAGTCTTCTCACACGACCTCAACATAAATTTATCCATACCGCTGGGAATGTTCAATACCGTCTATCAGGCAGAGTGTGTGGGCATCATACAAACAGCTCACGCCCTAGAACCCAGGAGTGTTACGAACTCGGAACATACGTATACTCTTCGACAGCGCTTCAGTTCTCCAATCCTTACGGGAAAAAAAAAAAATATTACCTCGAAGGTAACACTAGAGAATGTCACAATGCACTAGAACAAATAACGGTATTTAGCCGTAATACAGTGACACTACAATGGATAAAAGGACACAGCGGATCGCTAGGTAACGACGCAGCTGACAAACTTGCTCGACGAGGATCCAGCACGGCAGTCTTTGGACCCAAGCCTATCGTACCCATTCCATTCAACCAAATACGCAGGTGGCTACTGGAGCTCACCCACATACATGCGGAGCACTCGTGGAACTCAACACCGGGAAATAGGCAGTTAAAGGAAGCTATGACATCCTTGGATAGCAGGCTAACCATGCGTTTATCACGCCTGGACAGGAACCGCCTGCGCCTGGTGACGGGGACCATCACGGGACACTGCTCGCTAAACAAACACTTCCACACAATAGGCATAACGGACAGTCCTCTGTGGAACACTTTTTAATGTAATAGGTCCTCCGACTGCAATAACAATTTTATTTATCTGTTTAGTCAGCGAGTAAATGAGTGACATTTAGCTTTATATTGGGTGACTGGTAATTAGTGACCGATACTTAAACACGTGACTTTACTCATCATTACGAACAACTTTTATTATGGGGACAAACCTAAAATCGCGAAAAAAAATCAGCTGTTCCCTACATTTATGTTCGCAAAATTCGTCAAAATGTATGGAACAGCTGATTTTTTTTTCGCGATTTTAGGTTTGGTCCCATAGTAAAAGTTGTTCATAATGATGAGTAAAGTCACGTGTTTAAGTATCGGTCACTAATTATCAGTCACCCTATATACAGATTAACTCAGCTTGTTTTTTACTTTTTATTTTAGTTCGTTTTTGCCAGGGCTGTCGTGTTTTTAATTATTTATTTTATCTCATGAAGCTACGCGCGCTTTACTTGTGGTAACCAAGTGTACAAACACGCTGTGAATCTGTGAGTGAAGACGAGTAGCGTCAGCACATAACACACACTTCCGACTTCGCCATTGTCTCTGACGGTACCGAGAGCTCCTACACTTATACACACATTGACAGCGTGTTTGTACACTTGGTAACCACCAGTAAAGCACCTTAACCGCCTCTGTGGTCTAATGGTTAAACCACCTGTCTCAGACCCACAGGTTCGATTCCCAGTGGGAGCAAAATTTTCTGCTCGGTTTGGTTGTTGGTCGGACTTTTTCTAAGTCCGCCTGATTAGCTACCATCATCTTATCTAAGTCTGTCGCCATAACAACAATGTTAACAGCATTGTTGTGTTTCGGCAGTTAGAGATAAGATAGCCAGTTCCTCTGTGGTTGAGGATTCCGGGTGAAGCTCGCTTTCACCTTCGGCCTGATCATCACTTATCATCAAGTGAGAGATCAGGCCAAGACCTTCCCCGGTTTTGGAACAAAAAAAAAGCCTGCTTCGTGAGATAAAATACTGCAACGCATGACTTATTCCAGTATCGTGTAGTGAACGGCAGTATATTTTGTGAACAGGGTACTAACGCTAAGTGGCGAAGAAGTTGAGGAGACAGAAATCAAAGGTATCGTCGCAGACCGACAGACGTTCTACACAGGAAATGTCTGCCATAATCAACTTATTCAAGTGAGTTATCATCTAAACTAAAATTATAGAAAGATAAAAAATAATGTTAAAATCTGAAAAAACATAATTGTTAAAAACTATATTTTACCATGATATTTTCGTCATTTTTCTTCAGCAGATCAACACCCTGTTGGCATAATTATAGGTATTTTGTATCCGCAGGTGACAGACGAAGGCATCCGGCTAATAGCCCGCAGCCCTACCGGCTGGACGCTCGCCGCCGAGTGGAAGGTGTCGGGCGCGCGCGGCGTGTCCGTGGTCGCGTGCAGCAGCAGCAGGGTCGTGGCGGCGGCCGGCCCGCGGCTGTACCTCGTGGCGGTACATGACGCCAGGCTGGAGCTGAAGGCGTAAGTGGACAAAATGCAAGGAAAGACGGGACATACTTTCAGGGAGTGTAGTATTCTTGAAAATGAACTTTTATTACTATGGAATCAGATGTGCAAAATGAAAAGAAAAGCAGAGCAAAAGTGCAATACTATCACGATCAAAATGGAATGAATAGCACATTTTTTTATTTTTTTTATTATTTTAAAAGCTTTTATATTTTAGCTCACCTCTGAAATCCAAATTAATATTTTAAAAAAGAGACGTTTTGTGACATTTCGAAAAATCTGTTTACTTCGTCTGAATTAAAATAAGTCGTATTTTAATTCAGACGAAGTAAACTGACGGACTATTATGCAGCATTCGAATTAAAAAAAAACCATAATCAAAATCTGAATCTAAAACTTCCATGTGAAAGATGCATTAGAGCCGCTGTTTTGTCATTTTTGAGTAAGTAAATGCTGTATCAAGATCACCAACAACACTCCATCTTGTTTTGGTAAATTGAGGTTGACATTAGTATAGCATTGCCATACAAAAAGTTTGCATGTCCATTCTTTAAAATATAGGTACTAAAAATATAAATAATAAACAAATAGTAATCACGTAACTGTATTTCTCTTAGTGAGGTTTGCATGGATGAAGAAGTAGCCTGCTTGGACCTGGGTCCTGGAGAAGAGGAGGCGCTTCTAGGGGTGGGACTGTGGACTGATATCTCTGTGAGAGTGCTGAAGCTTCCTGATCTGAGGCCACTGCATACGGAGAAACTTTCTGGTGGTAAGTTATAATGAATTACAAGTTTTTGTTAAAAGAAACATTTATACAACGTGGAGACTACAATACAACAATAAATTAAAATACTGGCACTACTGATGCATGAGAGTATTTTGGAACTATCAAATATTCTAGCATCGAAATTAGAAAAATGAGTTTTTTAGTGTATGCCGATCCACCCTAAGCCTATAAATTCCGTTTATTCAACTAGGCCTAGGGTGGATTCTCAGAAATACGTTTCCCAATATCCACCTTAGGATGGATAAACGAAATAACCCGAGAAGACTATGAATTTTGCCGATCTTCTACTAGCTATATTGACTATATTCGATTGAATTTTTGTATGCAGAATGGGAACGTCATTAGAGACACGCTGACCAAATAGTTATTGCGATTACTACCTAGTTCGGCCACTTTTCGGCACTTACGAAAACTGAAGATTCACATAGACTAATTTTTTTTTGGGTTCTGTAGGCATATGACAAAAATTCAACCCTTATAACTTCGTCATGTACGTCTGTCTGTCCATCAGTCCGTCCGGAAGTCAAGCAGCTGAAGCAGCTACTTTACTCTGAGACTATTGGCACTATATCTTTGAAAATTGGAAAGGAGGTGTATTCTGTGCACCGCTAAACAATGGTGTAGTGAATTCACGAAATTATAATAATTAGAGGAGGCACTCCCCATACATGAACCGAGGGGTGACAAAAAAGAAACAATGCACATATGCGTGTGGGGTATTATTGAGTCTGTAGTGACCACAGATATAGATCTATCTATATCTGTGAGTGACCTACATAATACGAGCATATCTGCAGCCGAGACGGAGCGCGGCCGCACACTGAGGCGCACTAGGCCCAGACCACGACCACGACACCGTGGTCTCTACGTGCGCGCGCGCGCCACCTCTTAGCGCCGATAACATGCCTGCTTGGAGTTGATTATCGCGCTACACACGACGAATGCCAGGAGCGATCGTTTAGTGCTACACTGTGATTGGTCTTATTGTAGAAGGCAGAGGTAGTACCATTAAGCTATAGAATGTTTTGTAGTATGTAAGGAATAACATTTTTAATAAAATCATTGTAAAATCATATGTATTGAGTTTCATTCCCATTAAACTCTAAAAGTCCAATAGATAAAAAGATGCTGTTGTTTCTAAGTGAACTCTTTCATTTTAGTCAGTAGTTCAGTATTTTAGTTTGTGACATAATTATGTGCTATATCGGTTACAACTTACAACCGCCAAAATAAATTTGCTTTTCATAGTAGGTATTTTCGAGAAATACAAACTTATTTTTGCGTTCGGTAAAATCAATACTGTGCGTAAATATTCATTCTAACTACGGAACCTCTCTGCCCAAGCCTTCGGGGCATACAGGAACAGGTGTGATTTTATGTTAACTACGGAACCCTTCACTGTGCGTGATCCGACACGCACTTGGCCAGTTTTTTTTTACCTTTCTAAGGGCTTCCCTTACACGGATTAATTTAACGGTGTCAATCAATACGATACGACGATGTTTTACTTTGTTCCAGAAACAATTCCCAGTTCACTGTTAATCTGCGTGTTGGAAGGCGTGTGCTACCTACTGTGCGCTCTCGGAGACGGCTCCATGTTCTACTTCACAGTGGACCAGGAGACTGGCGCGCTCACCAACAAAAAGAAAGTCACGCTAGGAACACAACCCACTGTGCTCAGGAGCTTCAGGTATGTTTGCACAAATTGTGCATGAATAGTCGACCTCGTAATTGCGTTATTATTAAATTGAAATTTAACTAAGATTTAAATGCATCATCATGTTTAAAACACAATTCAGTCGTAAATCGTCACGTAACATGTTTTTCCGCAGGTCCTTCTCATCTTTCTCCTCCACGACGAATATATTCGCGTGCTCAGACCGGCCCACAGTGATCTTCTCGTCGAACCACAAGCTAGTATTCTCTAATGTCAACCTCAAGGAGGTGACGCATATGTGCTCGCTCAACGCGCAAGCCTACCCTGACAGGTGAGTCTTAACAACACATTTCATTTAAAGATTTGAACAATATAACAAGGTTTTTTGCAAACCCTAGCTAAACTTAGTGCTATAAAAAAAGTAATAAAGCAGTTTTGTTCTCTTCTAAGTTGAGCTTGTGCTTCCTTTCACCTGTTAATTTGCTATTTTATTTATCGTAGTTTCGTTTTTCGATCATAAAGTTAAACGCTTGCTACACAGTCATCAACCGTGTCCCCGACAGAGGTGACCTTGTAGTGCGAGAGCCGATTGCAAAAACACCTATCTTATAAGCTACCCCAATAGGCTAAATGTAGATCGTTAACCATCACTTAAACACGTAAAAAAAATGAGGTCTGCCAGAGCCGATCCTGCCGGGTCATAGAAATAATCGATATTTTTTGACGTAATTTTTTATTGGTTGGCGACCGGCAAAATTGTTTCAATGTTTGGTCGTGAACATCATCTACACGGTTGTAAGTCCACCTGGACACCAATGTCACCTGGACACGGTTGGCGACCGTGTAGCAGGCGTTTAAGACTTGTTTACCACAAAAAATACATTATCATAATAAAAACACATAGAATTCAATTTTCTTTTTTTTAAACCCTTACAATGCAAATGAAAGCTGAGCGTAAATAATAATTCCTATTTATTTCAAAAAGAGTGGTGTGGTGATTTCATTAATATTAAACTTCATTGTCTAGTTTGGCGTTAGCAACAGACAGCACGGTTACAATAGGCACTATCGACGAGATACAGAAGCTGCACATCCGCACCGTGCCTCTAGGAGAGACGCCCAGGCGGATTGCGTATCAGGAGGCTTCACAGGTAAACATATTATTGTCGAGAATAACTCGCGCGCACCGGCACTCCACTGCGTCATCGACCGCCATACAGCGCTTTGGATATTATTCATTCTCGCCAACAGGGTTTGAAACCGGTTTTAAAGTGCCGGTTAATATTACTCATAAAACCGGTACCTATAATACCTGTTTCAGATAAAACTACTGAAATTTTCTTTTCTTACATGTCATAAAAAATTCGTCAATAAAACTGTTTTCCTGGGGATCACGCTCGACTCAAGGCTACAATGGGGTCCTCATTTGACATCTCTTGCAGGACGGCTAAGTTCGGGAGCATACGCCTGTCAGAAAAATCCGTCAATTTACTGATGTAGATACCGCGAGGCTAGTCTACTTTAGCTATATATAGTATCATGTCTTACGATATTTACTGTCGAGACGGGCTGCAGACATCGAGTCTATTTTTATTGTGCAGAAAAGAGCGATCAGAGCCATATATAATCTGCGCAGGCAAGGGCGGATCCAGCCTTCCAGTCAGGGGGGGTCACATAGTCACGGTCTAGTCAGGACAGGCCCAAATTTATGTAGGTATTATTAGTATAATTTTGCAAAAAAAAACGAGTATATCGTGCGTAATTTATAATCCACCTACACCATGGACATCGCAACCCGCAGGATTTTTTTTTGAGGGAGTTGCATTTTCATCTCCTCAACGAAAAGAAGAATGTAGGGGAGCGAGCAACGCGAGATCGAAATTTTAGGAAATAGGAGTTACTATAGGCAGAAATTATAAGCAGAAAAGTTTGAGAGTTAGAAGAATATAGAGTTCAAAAGCGAGCGAAGCGAGCTCGAAAATTTTAGCACACCACCGTGTAGGAAAGGTTTTTTTTTTTGAAAAGTCGTATAGAAATAGGACACGTCTCTTCACTTCGTCTTCGTTGTCTTTTGTCGACATATGCAGAAAGTCCGAGGATGTAGCGAGCGAAGCGAGCTCGAAAATTTTCATCCTCAGCCTCCAACTTTAAACTGCTTCTTAGCCGACGTTCGCCGGGACGTGTTTATATCGCGGTGATTTTTTTTCGTACACTGGATTTTACAACCCTCGGTATTGAGCCGAACATTGAGAATCCAACAGCGTGCATTCAGCGCGTATCCCAGCGCGGCAAGAAAACACACTGTTGGATATTCAACTCTCAGCGCTAAGCGGAGCGTCGAAAATCCAATAAGTACGCGAAAAAAATCGCCGTAATTTTTATCACGGCGATTTGTTTCACACGTCCGTACGAACGTCGGCTTATTGAATATATTTTGACCATGTTTGGGATATCATTAAAATATATATCGTTCTTCTCCATAGGTACCTACTACGCTTTCGAATGGGCAAATAGCTTCATATTTCTGACTGACCGACTCCTTGACATTGCCTTGACAATTCAAAAGTGCCTGTATTATATGGTTTAACTAGCTTTTACCCGCGGCTTCGCCCGCGTAAAGGTCGGAAAATATCCCACAGGACCGTACTACCGGGATTCAGATTATCCTATAACCTAACCCAGATCATGGCCTATACGGATTTAGTTAAAAGACCATACGCCTTTCAACTAAATCCGTTCAGCCCTTACGGCATGAAAAAGTAACAGGCACATTTTAGGGTTGCGTACCTCAAAATGAAAAAATGATCTCTTTCAGTCGTCAGTAATTTGACATTCGAAAGAAGAAGACAAAGCTTTGTAACTATACTATATGTTTAACTATACAGACGCTATACAACGTTTATTAGTAAGGAGGTAATGTTTGTAGCGGTTACACCGCCACATACGAACTACGCATGAAAGACATGATGTCACACAAATCCTGCATCGCGCAGTTAGAATTTACCACGCGAACGACATAGATAAGACTATACGAAATCAACTTATGGGCAGTTGCCCGCCCGACATAACACCCGTCTTGTCGGAGGATCCTCCCTTTTCTATGGTGGATGAGTGAACTTTACACCCTGTTCCTCATACCACTAAATTGGTGACCCTGAGACTGAACGTCAACGCAGCCTTCGTGCAACTACTTCAGCGTGACGTCATCATCATCAATCCCGCAAGCTTTCGTGAGGCGAGTTACACAGCCAGCCAGCACCCACGGCTCAGCGGGTATCCTGACCACCAGCATGCAGCGAACGCGCATTCCTGGTCAACACCCTTAGACTCATCACCCCGACTCACTGGGGAATCACCGAAATCACCTCAATCACCGCAATCACCGCAATCACCTCAATCACCGCAATCACCGCAATCACCTCAATCACCGCAGACAGTTCCAACTCACTGTGAACTGTGCGGCACCCGGTTCCGACTCACTGGTAGCACAATCACCACAATCGCCACAATCACCGCAGACAGTTCCGACTCACCGTGAACTGTGCCGCACCCGGTTCCGACTCACTGGAACCACACCTTAAATCTCTTAAAAATAAGAGACAACAAAAATAATCACCGAAATCATCGCAATCACCTCAATCACCGAAAACACCGAAATCACCGCAATCACCGAAATCACCTCAATCACCGCAATCACCTCAATCAGCTCAATCACCGCAATCACCACAATCACCAAAATCGCCGCAATCACCGCAGACAGTTCCAACTCACTGTGAACTGTGCGGCACCCGGTTCCGACTTACTGGAACTACAATCACCACAATCGCCACAATCACCGCAGACAGTTCCGAGTCACCGTGAACTGTGCCGCACCCGGTTCCGACTCACTGGAACCACACCTTAAATCTCTTAAAAATAAGAGACAACAAAAATAATCACCGATATCACCGAAATCACCGCAATCACCGAAAACACCGAAATCACCACAATCACCTCAATCACCACAATCAGCTCAATCACCGCAATCACCTCAATCAGCTCAATCACCGCAATCACCACAATCACCACAATCACCACAATCGCCGCAATCACTGCAGACAGTTCCAACTCACTGTGAACTGTGCGGCACTCGGTTCCGACTCACTGGAACCACAATCACCACAATCGCCACAATCACCGCAGACAGTTCCGACTCACCGTGAACTGTGCCGCATCCGGTTCCGACTCACTGGAACCACACCTTAAATCTCTTAAAAATAAGAGACAACAAAAATAATCAATAATACATGTGAATTTTAAAATCAACCCCTATTTTACCCCTTTGGGGGATGATTTTACAAAAACGCTGAAAAGCGTAATTCTTTATTTCTTACCAAAAGCATAAATTTGCATTTCCATATCCCCAACTTAGAAATATTGAGTTTCCCATACAAACTTTCATCCCTTATATCACCCCCTTGGGGGTTATTTTTGAGACAAAAAGTACCCTATGTCCTTCTCTAGGATGCCATCTATCTCCTTGCCAAATTTCATCGAAATCCGTTCAGTGGTTTAGCCGTGAAAAGGTAACATACAGACAGACAGACAGACAGACAGACAGACAGAGTTACTTTCGAATTTATAATATTAGTATGGATTGAAATAAATGCTTTGAGTTTGAGTTCAATATTGAAGGTGACTTATTAAATCTATTTTCAAAAATCATTAATTTCTTTTAAAACTGCCAGCAACATACTCCTCCTCGCTCGACCCTGAACGTCGAGCTCACACGGTGGCAGCTGGCCCCACTGCTTGCGTTGACCGGGTGCCGTAGCACAGCACCGCCGCGAGTAGCCACATCCGCCATGCGGACACGGCAGTCGCGGCCTGGCAGCGTGGCGACAACTCGACCTCTAGGCCACACATTTCGAGGACATGTAGGATCTGCAATTAAGACTAAGTCATGAAGCCCTACCCCACACCCATCATCGTGCGTCCATCTCGTGCGCGTCTGTAGGCTGGGCAAATATTCGCTCATCCATCGAATTCGAGACCAGAAATGGTCCGCCAGTCTCTGGCTTAACCTCCATTGCCTTCTTAGGTTTAAGTCTGCATCTGTGAAGCTTCCTGGTCTATCTAGCCCGTTTGATGATCCAAGCAGAAAATGATTGGGTGTCAGTGCCTCCTCCTCGTCTGGGTCGAGAGACACATCTGTAAGAGGCCGACTATTCACGATGTTTTCGGCTTCAGCCATGAGAGTGATAAGGACCTCCTCCTTGGGCGCTCTTGAGTGATGGTACGGACAGACGTGCTCATTACTAGCACGAAAGCATGCTTATATTGAGAAAGTGCTAATTAGTAGCACGTGTGTCGCATCATTGCTAGTAATGAGCATACTTATTTTGAGCGTGCTCAAAAATCAACCGACGTTTGATTTTCGACCATGCTCCCTGCAAACAAGAATGCTTATTGCTGGCAAATGTGAACAGTTGCAGAGCGTGCTCATTTTAAGCAAGCTTATGAGCATGCTTTTTTTTGAGCACGTCTGTCCGTACCATGAAGGATCGCCGAGAGAGCCGTCTTGACTGATCGAATGAGCCTCTCCCATACACCTCCCATGTGTGGTGCGTCTGGGGGGTTAAAGGTCCACTCAATGCCTAAGTCCGCAGTCCTGTTTATCACTTCTTCATCGATCTTCATTAGCTCCTTATTTGCAGATCTAAAATCAGTGCCATTATCTGAGTGGAGTCGTTTGGGGTATCCACGTCGCGCAGCCATCCTTCTAATCGCCATAAGTGTTGAATCAGTGTTTAATGACGATGTTATTTCAATGTGTACGGGTCTGGTATTAATGCAAGTGATGATGTCACCCCATCGCTTTTCATGTCGTCGCCCGATGGTCACTGTCATTGGACCGAACATGTCGACACCGCAGTACGTGAATGGTCTGCAGTGGTGCTCGAGGCGCATAGTTGGTAATCCTGCCATTGGTTGCTCGCAGCGCGCAATCCACGCTTTACAGATTACATAGTTAGCAATTAATGATCGCACTGCCGCCCGTAAACGAAATAGGTGTAGTAATCTTGTCGAAGTTCGTTTAACAGGGTCGTTGTACCGTAGTGTCCTAATAGTCGGTGCTTGTGTTCGATAATAAGCTTAGTCACATTGTGTCTTGCGTCGAGCATAATCGGATTTTTTTACTCAAGCGACAACTCTCTTCCAGCCATCAAGCAACTCTGAACTCGCAGCACACCGTCGTCGTCCAATCTCGGATTAAGTTTTCTCAACTTACTTTGCGGTTTTGTCAGTCTTTTTTTTTTTTTTTTTTTTTTTTCTTTATTTTAAGGGCTTTATCGCTGAGCGATAACGTCACCCTGTAACATCATCAAAATAACTAAACCTAAAAACACTTTTTAATTCTAACTGTTATAATTATACTTATTTTAAAATAAAAAATGCCAATTTGTACATTATCCTAGCTTGTTCTGATAAAGGAAAAGCCAGGATAGCGTTACAGTTTCCAATGTCGTACTTGTTTGATGGACCAAGTAAATTAAATCGCAAAGCTTCATTCCGCACACACTCCATCAAAACATGTTGCACATCTTCGACTACTCCACATTCTTCGCAGTTGGGTGACGTAACCTTTTTCATTAGAAAACCAAACTTTCTTGATGGAATGTGACCGGAACGAAGCCTTAGTGCCATAACTAAATCTCTTCTGCTAAGCACATTTTGATCGACCCAATTATACACTGGAAGCTGTGGTTGGATGGTCTTGTACCAGATTCCCTTTTCTGTTGACCTCTGGTTAAAGTATTCACTCCACACATCTGTACACTGCTGTTTAATTGTTTTAATATGATCTGTATATAAAGGACGCACATTTACAGATATACCATCTGACACGGCTTGGTTGGCCAAAAGGTCCACTCTTTCATTATCCTGAATCTGTACGTGAGATGGGATCCACTGTAACACTATCGTGATTGATCTTTGATCTAATTTAAATATAGACTCCAAAATCGTGTAGGCTATCGGTACTCCTCGCACGGGCGAAGTGCACCGAGCCAAGTGTTGCAGCGAACTCTTCGAGTCTGTTAGAATGACAAATTTATCATGACTGATTGAGTTAATATAAGAAAGAGCCTCTGCTATTGCAATTAACTCGACATGCATAATGGAGATATCAGAGTCTATAGCAAGTTTGACATTTGTATTTAATTGTGGATCCCAAACCGCAGCGCCACTACCATCACTACTCTTAGAACCATCTGTGTAAATCTTGTGAAAACCAACATATTCCTCTTCTATAAAATTTGTGCAGATTTGTCTCAGATGGTTGCAGTCATAATGTCGTTTAGGTTTAGTAATAGATGGTATATTATGTTTAATAGAGTTATGGACATTGATGTTGCTGACCCATGTCCCCAAAGAAAACATTTCAATCAACTTAACCGAGTGGACAGCAGAAGATTTAAGCTCATTGTAAATTGACACCAATAGAGGTTGCTTTCTACCTCTCCAATATTGAGAATTACTAATGTTTGTAGTTAACGACTTAATCAAATTAATCGCACTGCTATCCCGAAATGACATACATTTTAAACAATATTTGCCTCCTAGAAATTTCCTACGAATATGTAATGGATATAGATTTAATTCACTCTCCATCACGTGGATGGGAGTGCTTCGAATAAAGCCACCAATAACTCGAAGGGATTTGTTTTGGGCTTTGTCCAGTTTCGATAAATGACACTTGTAACTACAATCATACAAGAAGCTACCATAGTCTAACCTACTGCGGATTATGGAGATATATAGTCGACGCAGATGTTTAGGGTGA
Organism: Conistra vaccinii; assembly: GCA_948150665.1. Taxonomy (NCBI): domain Eukaryota; kingdom Metazoa; phylum Arthropoda; class Insecta; order Lepidoptera; family Noctuidae; genus Conistra; species Conistra vaccinii. The sequence goes on along the minus strand of OX411326.1, from coordinate 3,058,523 downwards.
ACACCCCAACCAGGACCTGCTAATACTTTGAAAATATTTATAAAATTTAAAACCTTTTGAACCGACTCATTAATATGTTTCCCCCATCGCAGTGACTGATCCAACCACATTCCCAGGTACTTAATGTTATTCACTACAGAGAGATTACTATTATTAACTTTTAATTTAACAGGTTGTCTACACCTACCTCTCTTAAAAATACAGACCTTAGTCTTAGTCGGAGATATTTCTAAGCCTAAATTAATAACAATGGAATTAAATGTATTTAAAGCAGACTGCAGCTCTGAGACAACTGCATTGACATTAGTACCTGATTTAAATAAAACAAAATCGTCAGCATATTGAGATATATCAACGTTCGTAATAGCCCTGCAAATATTGTGAGTCGCAACATTGAACAAAAGAGGGGAAAGTGGGTCTCCTTGGGCCAACCCTCGTCCCGTAGACCGCCTATATTCTTTAGTATTAATTGAAATTTTAAGTATTCTCTCATACAAGAATCTCCACAGATATAAACACAACTTACGACCTACAGAAAGTTTATCGAGTATGTACAATAAACTAGCAATATCAACATTATTGTAGGCGTTATTGATGTCAATAAAAACGCCAACTGTGACAAGATTTGAAGTAAAACCCAGTTGAATCTTCGTCGTCAAAGTAACAAGACTATCTAAACATGACCTAGACTTACGAAAGCCTACAGTATTATCAGAGAATATGCCTCTATTCTCGAGAAACCATTCCAATCGTTTGTTCAAAATCGAGTGAAAAATTTTGCAAAGACATGACATCAGAGAAATAGGTCGAAGAGAAGATGACAGTCCTGAAACTCGACCTGGTTTAGGAATAGGAATTATTTGAATATTGCGCCACTGTCTTGGAACACACAGAACACGCATCGTAAAATTGATTGAACAGAGAAAGTAAACATAGTTTACCGATGACTGGGAGATTCTTGACCATAGAAAAGGAAATTTCGTCACCACCAGGTGCGGTGTCTTTTGATTTTATGGAATTTTCTAATTCATGAATTGAGATAGCAGCTTCTAATTTACCATTGCAAGCAAGGTTCAGGGGGAGAAACGTAATCAGGCGTTAGGTCATTAAGTAGCTCTTCTGCTAAAGTTGAGTCAACGTGTTGATATTTCGATTTACGGCCTTTTACCCATCTCATTTTGCGCCACATATCACTAGCAGAAGTGGTTGCATCGATACTTGAACAAAAACCTCTAAAGGATGCACCTTTTGCTTTACGCGTCTGCCTCTGTGATTCCTGGATGTTTTCCTGCAATAGTGCGTAATTTTGAGGCGAAGGGTTACCCCTAAACTTTGCTAACGCTAAACGTCGTAGTGCCACCGATCTAGAAAGCTCAGGGCTCCAATACGGTTTCGGTTGAAATCTCGAACTAATATGTTGAGGAATAACAATTTGAGGGATGTGGGAATCTGCTGCTTTCTGTAAAGTGTTTTCAAAGAAGTCATAACACAACTGTGGATCTGTCGGGGCAATTGAATCACGGAGAATGCTTTCTACGGACGAAGCATACTTCTTCCAGTCTGATTTTTTGAAATTCCTTTTACGAATATTTTGTTTAATAACATTAATATTGGTGGATAATTTAATAATTAGGTGGTCACTGCCTAACGATTCATTTGTAACTTTCCAAATAAAGTTTAAAGCCAAATCCACAGAGATAAAAGAAATGTCGGGAGAGGATTGTTGCACCACATTATTCACCAATTTTATACGAGTCGGACTACCGTCATTAACTGATATAAAGTCATGATCTATCATAGAATCGAATATCTGAGATCCACGCTGGTCGGTTTTATATGACCAGTTGGAATGATGACCGTTAAAGTCACCTAAAATTAAAGTTTTGTTTTTTGCAATCGAAAATATATTATCCCAATCTCTTGGTAACGTACCAACAGTTGAAGGGCAGTAAATAGCGACGATATTCTCAATATACTGACAATTTAATAATTGAATGCACAAGAGTTCAATACCTGGATTATAATTAGGTACAATACGCAATTGCGCTTTAATCGATCTGTGAACAATAACAGCTACCCCACCATAACCGTCATAACGGTCCAATCTGAAAAGGTTATACTCGTTCAAATAAAAGTGGCTGTCTGGTTCCAACCACGTTTCACTGATAACGGCAATATAAATCTTATCTTTAAATAAAAGCTGTTCGAACAATGCTGATTTTGGCCGCAGACTTTGTGCATTCCATTGTACAATATTAAACGCGATAGAATTATTATGACAATCCATTAATAAGTTTACTTATAAGTGAATTCTCAGGCAAATTGTTAACCACAATTGTTACCAACCATTCTACGACTATCTTAACCACGCTGTTTATTTTATTCTTAAATGAACCTTCCTTCAGAAGTATATTTGTAATGTTACTTATTAAATTACCAAATGACGTATCTTTTCGATTATGATAGCTAGATTTCTTTCTATGATAATCACTTGACTTCTTAGGTATATCAGTTTGTGTCGATGTTTCTTGTCCTGCACTCATAGACGAGGTAAATGATACCTCCGAATCCCAGTCCATAACGCCGGTGCCCGCGGCCGCGGACGGACGAGACTGCCACCGTTTTTTATGTTGTGTTTTTTTCTGTTTTGATTTCCGATTCGGATGCGTACTAGTTGCCTGCTGCTGCCCAGGTATTATGGCAGCTGTTTTAACCTTATCTGAGTATCTTGTGTGCTCCTCATATGATTGTACTGGAATAATATTTTCTAACGTACTTGTTTCTGGAATATTATTTTCTTCTGTCACAACAATATTTGTAACCGGACAGATAGGGGGGGGAGATGCAGGTACATATAATAACAATGCTTTACGGTATGTACAATTAAATTCATTCATTAACTCTCGTAATCTTTTTTCCTTCAAGTAAGTAGGGCATTTCTTATCTAGGGCTAAATGATTACCCTTACAATTTACACACAAAAATGTAGTTTTATCGCAATTGTCGTGACTACCTCCACATTTAGGACATTTAACTTTACTAGACGTACACATCCTTGCAATATGTCCAAATCTCCAACATTTGGAGCATTGAGTTACGGGCAATGTGAATCTCTCGACTTTGGCTCTCATTCCGTATATATTTACATAGGAGGGTACATGTGAACCTTGAAAACAAATGCGTATAGACTCGCTTGCAATCCATCCATTAGAGTTATCTCCATTATCGTCAGTATCTTTACATCTACGGTTGAGACGTATTGCTGATAGAATTTTCACATCACACGAGACATTAGCAACAAATTCCTCCATTGAAAGATCTAATTCTATATCTCTGATAATACCGTATGACACTGCAACTTCCCAGGATTTTTGTGAACGCCAACCCATTTCTACAAATACTTTGCAATACATCATTTTTTCAGCATGAGATTCATTGTCAAACGTGATTATTAATTTGTATGGATTAATATACCTATTTCACGCGTGATATACCGATTATCTCATTAGTTTTAAATAGTCTAGCTAACGCAAATTGTTTCGGAAACTTTTCTTTATTGTATATGCAAATCTCAACTGCTTCTTCTTCATTATTACAGCTTATTTCCTGAACTGGAGTTGGTCTTCTTGCGGTTCTCTTCCCTCGACCATTTACCGTAGTCCAACTTCCAGATGAGTCATCCTCCCTATCCCTTTTTCTCCCTAAATTATCGTCATCACCACCTTCTGAACTTCCTTTCTCTAGTTGTGTCGGGACCTCCATATTTAAGTGTGTTATATCCTCTGAATCTTCCCTTTGTGTTTCACTACATTCATCTATCAATACGCCATTGGGCGAGTTATTCATATCTTATTAGATCGAACGGCCGGCCGGCCGAGCGCGGCGGCTCGGCTACGATCGAAAAAGATCTTATCGCAAAACCGGTAATTAGCGTATACTCGTACACACGACTAATTTGCCCGAGGCGCAAATCGGCACTGTTGTCAGTCTTAATCGCAGCGATTTCATCATAAAATAACTGTCACACATTGCGTCACTTTTAATCGTAGACAGAGTATTCTACTCTGTCTACGCTTTTAATGTTAGTAAAGGAGTCACATTCGAAAACGCTACCGTTATTGAGATTCGTAAGTGCCAGCCCGAAGTTTTATACTTAAGTAAATTCAAGCTGGCTGGACACAGATTTTTGCATTTTTCTACTAAACCGCTGTACGTATCACAAAACTTTTAGCTCGATGCCTGTCACAAATTTATGTGACGCCCGTTGACATGCAAAAAGTCGTCAAAATCACTTCCGTTACCGAGATTGAGAGACCAGCGAAAAGTGGTTTTTCAAGCTGGCTGGACACGTTTTCGATCGATTATATAAGATTCTGTAGCGTCACAAATTCTGAAATAAGGGTGTTTAGCCGTCACATAAAGTGCCCTGTTGACCTAGTTAAATGTGAGCTATTTTGAAGATTTATCCAGCCAGCCTGAGTCACATGTTGGTATTGTAACCAGTTGTTTGCTTTTAATGCCATCCTTATGCCTACGGTATAGAAGTCAGAATCGGTTGAACAGACTGTAAAAAAGATTTGTTTTATTTGTCTAATCTTATTTCAAATGAAGTATCTATAGTTACCGTCATAACATATGTTATAGTTACCGTCTTTTAGTCCCCGTTGAACCAATTGGTAGAGAGGTGGGCCCATCTCTACCAATTGGTTCAACGAGGATGTCGGTTACAAAAAGAACTACTAGTCGGCCAAGCCGATCTTCATTTTCGGTGGAGTTCGTTTTGTTTACTTGTTTGGAAACTGAATTGCAAACGCAGGATATAATACGGATCCAAATTTTCCCCTATCGATTCTTTTCGTTCATTATCAATCCAAGTCTGCTCGTGTTCGAGTTATTGTTGCCCTCCGTTGTGTAGATCCTGAGCGGTTATCGGTTGCGATTTTAATTTTTGCCACGCAGCATATAAATATGGTTCTTCTACGCCTTAGGACAGGATTCACATATTGACAAGGGTTTCATCGAATGTGAACTTTTTCTACTGCTTTAAAGCTGATATTCATACGAAACACTTCTTCATATCGCACTAAGTTTATCAAAATTTCGCTGTCATACAGCGCCGCGACTTTTATACCTATGAATACTAACACAATATTCTCTTCCTTAGACCTTCGGCGTAATAACAATGCGGGTGGACAAGCTAGAGTGGACGGCCGGCGGCGGCAGCGCGGCCGTGTCGGTGCGCGCCTCGGCGTCGACTGCGGCCGCGGCCACGTCGGGCGCGCCGCTGGCGCAGCCCAAGCACGCGCCCAACGCGCTGGACCTGGAAGTGCACAACCTGCTCATACTCGACAACCACACCTTCGAAGGTACAGTAAGGGTATATACAAGGTGTCGTTCTGCATCCTCGTCACATTCAAGGAGTTAACTATGCTAAAATGATTCTCGACACGAATCAATAATAAAAGGAAAATTATAAGTGCAGCAACAAAAGTTTTCTTTAGCACCTGCAACCTAGCATCTTTTTTATATGTAGGCTACGAGTAGAACAACTTCAATTATATTAATTCATCATCTTTACTATTCCCACAAAATATCAAAGAACCAGCGTCAATTTACGAACGTAAATTAATATGACTCAGCTACCGATAATTACATAACTCAGCGACTAAAGTTGTAAGAGAGCTACTATACTTATGACAGTTAAGCATATAATTATCATTTCATAGAATTTAATCAATGGGCAGAAACTACTTAATTTTTTTTTTTATCACATCTATTCAAAAAGACGTAGTTAAATCCTCGTAAACAGGGACCAAAATAGCGTTTTAATCCCTAGGGACTAAAAGTGATTTGAATTTGGAATGTGGAAATTGTTAGTAAAAGTTCTATTCACCAAAGAGATCGATCACGAACATTGTATGAATAAGACAAGTAACAGGCTGGCAAGAGAGAAAGTGTGAATTTAATCAAAATTAAAATCCAAGATGGCGGATTTTTTTCTTTTTTTTTCATCGTTTTCGACTGTGGTAAAGCCGATAGTGAGGTCAAAATTTTAATCCAAGATGGCGGATGCGAAAATTTTCAAATTTTTCGTCATGGGTATCGTTTTCGTAGTTTTTGACGGTGGTAAAGCCGATAGTGAGGTCAATATGTAAATCCAAGATGGCGGACGCGAAAGTTTTCAAATTTTTCGTCATGGGTATCGTTTTCATAGTTTTCGAGGGTGATAAAGCCGCTAGTGAGGTCAAAATTTAAATCCAAGATGGCGGATGCGAAAATTTTCAAATTTTTCGACATGGGTATCGTTTTCGTAGTTTTTGACGGTGGTAAAGCCGATAGTGAGGTCAAAATTTAAATCTAAGATGGTGGATGCGAAAATTTAAAAAAACATCGTCATGGGTATCGTTTTCATAGTTTTTGAGGGTGGTAAACCCGATAGTGAGGTCAAAATGTGAATCCAACATGGCGACTGCGATGTTTTTTTTATTTTCATAATTTTTTTATTTTGTGTAAATCAGTGAGTAGGAAATTCGTTCCTGATGGGGGTCGGACCGCACACGTTTGTTTTCTCATAGAGGGTGATAAAAAGTAGAGTGTTCACCTCGGGAGCAACACTATTTTAAGCTCGAGTGATGTACTTTGAATCCCTCGCTGCGCTCAGGATTCTACTTTAGAATCTCCTTCGCTCCGCTTTGGATTCAAAGAAACACTCTCGCCTTAAAAATAGTTGTTTGCTCCCTTAGTAAACAATCTACTATTTTATAATTGATTTTTGTTAAGTACTAATAAAATGATTAAATGTTTCGATATTCATACTATAGAATATCAAATCAAATATTAAGTAAGTATCCTCATATTATTTAGTTAATATAAAACTTATTTAATAAACCAAGAAAAACATTTTATCGAATGACAGTTTATAAGTGTTTCAATTCATACCTTTGACAAAATGCATAAAATTACCGCGCCGCGTGTCATCGATTCCAGGCCTCATAGAAATAACTTTGTTTAAAAAATATTCAATGTACAGTTTTGACTTCGCTACGATTTTAATACTTAGATGTATAGATTTAATTGTCAGTTTCACATCCGGTCGGTCCCACATGTTGAAAATATGACAGAATGTCATTCTGCAGATTTGATATTACGACACAATACGCTGTCGGTAAAGTAAGTGCTCGTTTACGGAGACGCGGAGCGTTGGGCGTCGCGTACGGCGTGGCGTTTCGCGGTGCGTCGGACGTTTTTTCAGTTTACAGACAGGCTGCGCGTGCAGCGACGCGTGCAGCAGCCCTCGTCAAAACACGCGCAAACACAAACATAATTATGGCAATTTACGATGTTGTTTATGAAGACGCGGGCCCCGCCGCGTGCCCCGCTGCGGTTGTCGCTATGTTTTACCGTGAACGGAGAATTGCAAAAATAGCTAACCGTACGTAATGCTATGTGCGCCGCCGCGCCGGCCGCCGCGATTAACATCGCGTGCGACGCGGCGATGCTATCCGCGGGCTCTGCCTGCATTTCAAGCAAACGTGTTTAAAATCGCTTTTCCGTAAACGATCTCTTATAACGCCTAATGTTTGAATTTAGTGCGGGCCGCCACGCCGCCGCCGCACGCGACGAACCACGCCCCGCGTCTCCGTAAACAAGTACTAAATTCTATTATGCAATGAGCAGACAAAAATAGGCCTTATGGTAACGAACATATTTTGTATGTAATTTTACCGATAGAGATTTACTTATCGACTACTGTAATTCGTAAACTGATGACTGCACAGTTTCCTTTCCACAGTGCTACACGCGCACGAGCTGATGACTTACGAGTACGCGATGTCTCTCGTGTCCTGCAAGCTGGGCGATGACCCGAACTACTATTATGCCGTCGGCACCGCTACACTTAACCCAGAAGAGTTGGAACCTAAACAGGTATGGGTTTGTTAGGACCATGGGCAACTTTGTATGGAGTCTGGTACCAACTCTCAACAGTGATGAAATTCATGCCATATGAAAGCTTTTGGGGTATCACCTAATTTATACTATGTCAGCTAAGTCGAAATCGAGCGCGAACATGGTGTTTTTGAACATTCAAAAAAAGTTAGGTTAGGGATGAAACTCATGCCATGTGAAAGCTTTTGGGGTATCATTTAATTTATAATATGGCAGCTAAGTCGAAATCGAGCGCGAACATGGTGTAATTTATTTTATGTATTGCTTAAGAATAATGCAGGTTATTATATTAAGTAATATTTTTAAGTATTTTCATTATTATTAAAATATGTCAATTGCTTATATTGACATATTCTATGCGAGATGATATAAAATGAAGGACAAAATAAAACAGTAATCATTGTATAATTATGAAAATTAATAAGTATATCATCTCTAAACGCTTAATTAAGTAATTAATTATTGACTTACTGAATGTTATAACTTATAGGCCTTCTATAGAATGTTTTGGTCGTGTGTTGAGTCCAAGGACACCGCCAACATCGCCCTGCCCCGGGATTCCGCTTCCTCCGCACGGCACGGTGAACCTAACATAACCTAACCAAAAGGGTACCTACCTACCTACAGTACCTACCCTATCTACTTACATACCCTACTTGGACCGGGGATCATGAGATCAACCTAACCTTTTTTTTTTTTTTTTTCTCGTGGTGGAAATCCTCAAGGATGTCCTCCGCCCTGGGGTGAGCGAAGGGGTCTGTCAGACTCTTACTGACTAAAACCACCCCGGTGTTCCCTCGCACACTTACGTCGGGGGGCTGCGGCCGCTATTGCGACTTCCGCTGCCCCGGACTGGTGACGGCCCGCACTCTGCGGACCCCGTCCCGTAGGCGGAGTGACTGTCAGACTCCTACTGACTAAAAACTATCCCAGTGTTCTCTTTCCCACTCTTAGACCGGGGATCATGAGATCAACCTAACCTATCCTAACCAAACATAACCTAACCTTTTTTAATGTTCAAAAACACCATGTTCGCGCTCGATTTTGACTTAGCTGCCATAGTATGAATTAAAGAATACCCCAAAAGCTTTCCCATGGCATGAATCTCATCACTGTTGAGAGTTGGTACCAAAATAACGCATGGTCCTTTAGCTATGATATTTTATTGTATCCTAATTACAGGGCAGGATCCTACTGTTCCACTGGTCAGAAGGAAAGCTGGTTCAAATCGCAGAGAAGGAAATCAATGGAGGTGGTTACACACTAGTCGAGTTCAACGGGAAACTCCTCGCTACGATCAACAGTACTGTACGTATACCTGAATACAATATATTTTTTGGTTTGATGCTTTGGTATCAGAGAAAAATTTGCGTAGTGTTGGATACACAGCTTATGCCGTAGATGACAATATTGTTACAAGCAATCACTACAGCAAAGGAATTTATGAACAGAGCTTTTGGCCGCCTTCGCCCTCGATGAGGTCGGAAATTATCTCACGGGAACTGAACTACCAGTATAAAAAGTATTCTATGTCATGGTCTACCTGTTTGAAGACAGAAAGAAAGGAAAGAAAAAATAGGCTTGTTTTTCAAAGAAACACGTGCATACAAAAAGACAAGAGTAAACAAAATACAGAACAAAAATAGTTGGAAAGTCAAATTCAAATTATTTATTTCAAGTATTCACATAAAAGGCACTTATAATATAAATGGCAAAAATTACAAAAAAAAAAATTGATTTTAGTCGGCCCTTCCAAAAGTTATTTTTCGTATGAAGAAGAATGGGCAAGAAACTCCACCGTTACTCTTTTAAAATGCTTTACAATATGTATACATGTAAATAACAGTGACAGGAAATTATCACATATGTTAAGTGGGAAAAATACGTATTATTGAAGCTAACTGAAAAACTACCCATGCAAAGTTAATAAAATTTATATGGGACCTCTGAAGTATGACCTACTACTAAACAAAAAAAGAATCACCAAAATCAATTCATTTATTGGCGGATTAATCGCGTAACAAACATACATAAAGAAAAGAAAAACAACGTATGGTCGAATTGCGAACCATCTCCTTTTTGAAGTCGGGTTAAAATTAAATGAATGAAGAAGCAATGACAGATTAACTAAGTATTTGTGATAGATACATGGTGCTCACATATTTACAAACATTGTAGAAGTCTTGTATACGATATTCCTAATATATTTTTAACCGACTTCCAAAAAGGAGGAGGTTCTATGTTCGACTTTAAGTATGTTTTTTTTTTTTTTTTTTTTATGTATGTTCACCGATATCTCCGCCATTTATGTACCGATTTTGAAAATTATTTTTTTGTTTGAAAGGGTAAACTCCCGAGGTGGTCCCATATAAATTTTATTGACTTTGCTTAGATAGTTTTTGAGTTAGCTTCAATAATACATATTTTTCCCACTTAGTTTATATGGACGATATGATGATAACTTCCTGTCACTGTTATTTATTGCAGTTAGTGGTATTGGATATTGTGTGGGGTAGGTACCACAACTAAAAAGTGAAAAATAAAAACTTTTTACAAAAAAAATAACTTTAATTTCGGAAGTCGGTGTCTTTGTTTTTTAATTTTCGTTTTTTGCCACCGACTTCCGAAATTAAAGTTATTTTTCACTTTGTAGTGGTTTTTTTGGAAGTCGGTGTTAATTTTTTTTTTTTAAGTTTTTATTAATTTTAACAAGTAATACTAGTAAGCCAGTGTGTGAGTCAAAGTAATCACATAATGTAAATCGAAATCCGTTTAACTGTATGGCGTGAAAAAGTAAACAGGGTTTTACTTTCGCATTTTTATTATTATTATGGGAGTATCTAGGAGCTCGTGGCTAAGTACCAGCCGAACGGGTCGATCCACCAGGTTAAGCTACGCTTGCCCTAGGTTGGTCGGTGGATGGGTGATCCTTACAGAAATAGAAATAGAAATCATTTATTTGCCAATAATGTAGGTAAGTATACAGATATGATGGTTATTTTGATGAGAGTCCCGATACATTTTGCCTTGTGGCATGCAAAATTATTTAATCTAATAGGTTTAAAAGATTTAAAAAAAATAAAAAATTAACAAACATAAAAAGAAAAGCATTCAGCAACTTAATATCATTATTAAAAATACTCATATTATTAAAAAAAAAAAAAAAACATTCGGAATTAGGCACTAATATCAACAAATAAAAGTAAAAGAAAAAAAAAAAAAACTTTATGTCAGATAATTCAAATACAAAATAATGTCAACATATTTACGTATCTAGACTCCTCCGTGTCTCCGAAAGCACGTTAGGCCGTTTGTCCCGGGCATAGATATAAGAAAGAAGTATTACTGTTATTTATATTTCTATGGTCCCGGGTGTCATTCGTGGGTCTTTGACAGTCCTTACCGTATTTAAGTGTATTATCTATGGTCCTTACGGGTCGTCAGAAACCCGAAAGTCTGACAACCAGTCTTACAAAGGTGTTAGAAAAGGCGGTCGGCCCTGTTAATGTATGTATAGATATTACCCAAATAGCAAGAATAAAAGTAGACATTTAAATACTACTACTGATTATTTATAACATATGAAAGTTCTTATGAAAAAGAACCAACCAACTGAACATCTACCGACCAAATGACCGTTCGATCACTTGATTCGGTCCTCACAGCTCAAAAGCCAAATACAAAGAGCATGTAAAATAGAAACTGACTTCCCTTTTTTCTTTTTATATATCTCGCAGTGGAGCTCTGAGGAGGTCGTAGCTGCTTAACCGGACATTTCTGTGGATGCCTTAAGCTACTAACTTAGAGCCTCCAGGGCGTAAAATATTTTATATATACTAGGGGAACGCTTGCTAAGGCATCCCCTGTGGGGTGGAGGCACCTCGGCTTAGGGCGTTGCTGGGAGGACAGCAAAATGGGACAGGCTGGATCAAACATATGATTATTACTATCGGAGGGATTTAAAGTTACTGCAGGCTCAGCATCGACGCGGGCTGGCGCATCTACGAGCAAGGGTCGGGGGAGCTGACTTCCCACCGAAAGCGGGTCTTTTTAACCGACTTCCCCAAAAGGAGGAGGTTCTCAATTCGGTTGTATTTTTTTTTTTTTAATGTGTGTTACCTCATATCTCCGTCATCTATGAACCGATTTGGAAAATTCTTTTTTTATTTGAAAGGATATACTTCCCGATTGGTCCCACTTTTATCAAAATTTAGTTCTGATGATGGAATCCATGACAAATTGAGGGAACTCTTCAAATATTATAGGCATACACATAGCGATTTCGGTATTTTCAGCAACCAGTTAAGCATTTGCATTCAGAAAGCATCATTTGGTGAAATGGAACTGATGAAGAAGTCCACAGATGGCCACCGGAACTTCTCAATGATAAGTATTTCACGGGTGCACGGGTGGCGTCATTTATGAACCGATTTAGAAAATTATTTTCTTATCTGAAAGTTTTGATCAAAATTCAGTTCTGATGATGAAATCCATGGCGACCTGAGATAGCTCCTCAAAAAAAATTATAAGGAAACCAGGATCTGCTGATGGCATCCCAGATAAATCGAGGGGAACCTTCCAAAATCGTAGTGGCGACTAGTGCGTTTGTAAATTTTTTTCACTAAGCATTTTAAAGCACTACTATTTAATGAAGGTCTGGAGTCGATCTGGTGATGGAGCCGAAAGACAGTTGAGGGAACTCCTCAACGATTTACAGCAATAACCTGGTGTTTGGGCTTGATTAATTTGTATTGATAAGAACTTTACACCTAGATGGGTTGTGACTGTCATTAGGGGTTTGATGATGAAGACGAAGGACAGTCAAGGGAACTCCTCAACGTTTTACAGTAGCTACCTTGTGTTTGGACTTAATTCATTTAAAGGATGATAAGATGATAACTTCCTGTCACTGTTAATTGCGTCGCTGGTAGTGTTATTCGAACTTGTGTGGGGTAAATAGGTACCAAAACTAAAAAGTGAAAAATAAAAACTTTTAACAAAAAAAAAAACAACCGACTTCCAAAAAAAACACTACAAAGTGAAAAATAACTTTAATTTCGGAAGTCGTCGGTGGCAAAAAAACGAAAATTCAAAACCAAAGACACCGACTTCCGAAATTAAAGTTATTTTTCACTTTGTAGTGTTTTTTTTTGGAAGTCAGTTGTTTTTTTTTTTTGTTAAAAGTTTTTTATAACATCGGTTTTTGTAAACAAGGTGGGGGATTGGGGGATCACCCCACCCAGTTTGAACTCATTGATATGTTTTAATATATTGGGTCGTCATACGCATGTCATAAGACGTTCGATGTGTTAAGTAATAAGGGTGGAACCTTTTGCATTTATTATGCTACTACTATAGATTTTTTAAACCATCGTAATTTACTCCCCAGGTGCGTCTCTTCGAATGGACATCAGAGAAGGAGCTGAGGCTCAAATGTAGTCACATTAACAATATTGTAGCGTTATTCCTCAAAGTCAAGGGTGACTTTATATTAGTAGGTGATCTCATGCGGTCGCTGTCCCTTCTGCAGTATAAACAGGTGAGTGGTGTGTTTACGAACAAAATTAATCTGCTTTAGAAATATAATTTGACGGCACGGTTGGCGCAGTGGTTAAGCGATTGACTGCTGTGCTGCGTGTCGCGGGTTCGATCCCCGCACGGACCAAATATTTGGATGACCTACAAATAGTTGTTCCGGGTCTGGCTGTTTGTGTATGTGAGTTTAAATGTTTGTAAACGCACCCACAATACAGGAGAAATTCCTAGTGTGAGGCAACGTTTTTTTTTAAAAAAAAAAAGAAAGAAAGAAGAAAGAATTAATGAAATGGTACTATCAGCACGTTTGACGAGACGACACGGTTGCCGCAGTGGTTAAGCGATTGACTGCTGCGCTGCGTGTCGCGGATTCGAGTCCCGCACGGAACAAATATTTGTATGACCTACAAGTAGTTGTTCCGGGTCTGGCTGGTTCTGTATGTGAGTTTAAACGTTTGTTAACGCACCCACCACAACACAGGAGAAATTCTTAGTGTGGGACGTTAAAAAAAAAAAAAAAAAATTTATTGGTCTTGTTTTTTTTTGCTTTTCTATCTATACATAAATAAACATCAATTGCCGTGCATTAGTCTCGCAAAAACTCAAACCATTTTTGTTTTTTGTGCATCTTTACTGGGGTGGTTTAGGAAAAAAGAAAATTTGGAAAAACCCAATGACAGCTGAAAAATCGAAATTAAAATTTTGACAAGACAACGTCTGACGGTGACGAGTCAGCTAGTCAAACATAAAACAAAATATTTTTTTTATTGTTCATAGAAGAAGTTACCAATATTTTAACATTTATTTCTAATATTGTAGATGGAGGGTAGTTTCGAAGTGATAGCACGCGACTACCGTCCTAACTGGATGACAGCCGTCGAGATATTAGATGACGACACGTTCCTGGGTGCTGAGAACAATTACAACCTGTTTGTGTGTCAAAAAGACAGGTGAGGAAAGTCCTCTTACTTAGCAAGTGTAAATTAGATTCGACATTTGAAATTAGCTTCCTCAAAAACCATGAAATTGTTATTTATCACAAAAAACAACTGTTATTTTGGATTTTGATTTTTTTTTTTCAGCTTCAGCCCTCAAAGTCATGAAAATTGTGTAAAGACACAAAGCCTGTATTTTTTATGACCTCCATCGGCTTTGCCGGAAATGTATGGGCCACTGGTGCCTTTTTTTTTTGATCGCACAATAACGCCACCTTGTTAGATGTGTAATAATTACTATGGCAGCTCAGCTCTAAAGTACATCCGTCTCGAGTTATTTGCCCTAATCTGTAACGGGTATTTAATTAGGAAAACTGAAAATATGAGTTATTTTTAATGGTCCTATACTATTTATTTCATAGTATAAACTCTAATGGACTCAAGTTGCATCATATTGGCGTAAGTGGCACAGTGTGACATCAAGTTACACTTCACCGTAATAATGTCGTGAGTATTTTATTAACAAATCTGAAAATATTTGTGCTTCTTACGCCCTTATCTTGTCTATTTCATGGTTTAAGCACTATCTGGACTCAAGTTACGTCACTTTGGCATAAGTGGCATAGTGTGACATCAAGTCACACTTCACTATAGGAATGTTACGACTATATTTTCCAATAAACATGAAAATAAATGAGTTTTTTCACGGCCTTGTTTATTTCATAGTGTAAACACAATTTGGACTCCATTTTGCATCATGTTGGCGTAAGTGGCGTAGTGTGGTGTGACATCTAGTCACAGTTCATTATTAATAATATTACGAGTATTTTATTTGCAAAACTGATAATGTGATTGCTCCGTACTGTTTTGTCTTCTTTATTGAAAAATCCGAATGTCTTTTCCAAAAAAGCCCTTCTCAGGACCCTTTTTTATTTTTTCGATATCCCTTTTCGTTTTTAAGAGGTTTAACATTATTTGAAAGTTTAATTTGAGGTTTAACGGTTTCAAAAGAAACTGTAAAACATTTAACAATTTTTTATTGCAGTACTGTCCGTGTCCTTTCAGTAACGCATATTTGATATATTATCATTTTCATACTGTTTCTTAATAACTGAGGACCGGGAGGGGCTAGCTCCCGGTCGCTCTTTAATATTTGTGCACACTAACGCAATAATAATTAAATCATCATTTGATAGCACTGGGAAAGTATCAAGTGCGTGGTTATCACTTGTGATTGAGGAAAATTTTACCCTTCGAGAGTTTACGTTTTGAGTTAATACGTTATTCCCCAAATAGTTCTCATTCACACAGTTCGCTCAGAAATACTTTACAGTAATTCAGCCACAAGCCTATGGTCTGTTAAAGGTTTTCCGAAAACATTTGTATCAAGTACATGGTTTCCACTTATGATTGAAGTAAATATCACGATATCGAGAACAAAATTCACGATCATTCTGATAGCGAAAATGCATCATAGTTTTAAGTTTTATAATACTGTTTTGTTGTTATTAGTAATTAACTGTTTATTTTAACTCGATGGTCCTAGTTCATTATTTATAACTTCCAGTTACAGCTATATGTAAGCGGGCATACCATTTATGCCTGGAGGCTTTTATTTAGACATTAATTAAGTTCTGTTTAAGTTTCGTTTAATTTTTTATTTCTGCTTGAGTATAGTTCTCGGTTGTTTGTTTTTGGTTGGTATATTGGCGTGTGCTAGCTGATATAAGGCTAATAATTTAATTTATGTTATGTGTTGTGCTATAGTGAAGTGTGACTTGATGTCACACTATGCCACTTATGCCATCGTAACGTAACTTGAGTCCAGATTGTGTTTAAACTATAAAATAGACCAAATAAAGGCGTAAGAAGCACAAATATTTTCAGTTTTGTTAATAAAATACTCACGACATTGTCACGGTGAAGTGTAACTTGATGTCACACTGTGCCACTTACGCCAATATGATGCAACTTGAGTCCATTAGAGTTTGTACTATGAAATAAATAGTATAGGACCAAGAACTCATATTTTCAATTTTCTAATTAAATTACGCGTTACAGATTAGGGCGAACAACTCGAGACGGATATACTTTAGAGCTGAGCTGCCATAGTAATTATTGTTTGTATGGAAGTACTCTACACATCTAACAAGGTGGCGTTAGTGTGCGATCAAAAAAAAAAAGGCACCGAAATTGGGCATGGCCCTTTTTTACTTAGAAAGTGGTATCGATGATTTTAATTCCTTAAATACATATTTTATTAAAATACAACATTATACTGACCTGCAACTATACTCTAAACCTTATATTCAGATAATTTGTGTAAACAAAGAAACGTCACTGTAAAAATTACAGGACAGTGGTACAAAACATTCTAACGTTAAAATTTTACTAAGTAATCATCTATAAAATTAAAATTAATTAATTATAAAAACCATGCAAATAAAACACCGTAGCCAAACGATGTTTTGTGTAGTGTGTCGGAGACGCGGCTTATGATCATCATAATCAGCCGATTTCATCAAACATGTGGCAAGACATGCTACTTACAATATGGATCTATGAATGAGAGTTGTAATATGTGTGTAGTAGTAATCCAGGCTATGATGCTAAATGGGGTTTACCGCGCGTCGTGGGGACCTATTGTATTTTGAAGATTAGAGGGTAGAAAGAAAAAAAGGCCATAAGATGCTCCTTCACCGGTGGAAGAATCGTCTACAGGCTTTCAAAAATGAAAAAAAAAAACAGTCACATGGAAATATTCGAGCGCGTCAGGTACCTATTGATAGTGTATCTCTGATGACGAGGTGTGTTAATCTGCCGGTTTGCACTGTCCGATAGTCTGTCCGAAATTAGTGTCCGACCGAAACATTATTTTCTACCGAAACCGAATCTTCGGTATCTGTCACAGTTTCGGGCGAAACCGAAACTCGATTAGACATGTTTAAAATCTATTGTTTACAAAAAATTATTTTAGGCTTATTTTTTTACACAAACAAACACGTGCTAAATGAAAAAAAAACGATAATAAATAAAAAACTTTTTTGGGAAAAAACTTATCAAATTGGAACAAATATTTGTGACTTTTGTGAGTAACTAAAAGCTGATGATGGCGGGTAAGTCGGGTGACACACGTTCCACGAAGTCAACCGAACGAGGCGCGATAATTCACGAAGGCATAGTTTCGGTGCGGCCGAAGGTTCAGCAGATTATCTGCCGAAACCGAAACTGATGTCGAAACTAGATTTTCTTGTCGAAACTTGCCGAAACCGAACCTTCGGTCGGTCACTAATTATTGCATTTATTAAACCACACACACATCAAGTCATTTATAGTGACATGAATCTGACTTCGAATCGGTAGCTTCGATAAGGCTATTCATGTTGTGTCTGAATCTGAATAACTATCGGTTTCGGAATCAGATTCATTCACATTTATGACAAACGTATCAGGAACGGGGAAAATAGAGGGCAAAAGATCTAGAGGCCGAAGCCGAAAAAGGTGGTCGGATCAAATATCCGAGAATTTGACAGTACCCATCAGCGCCGCTCTCCACCAGGCCACTGATCGTAACAGATGGAAAAAGACCGTTGACAATTTGATACGGAGTCACGATTCTCAGCAGTGAGAGAGCGATTGAAAAGAAAGATCAGTAACGTCATCAATAATGTGGTCGAGTTGGCACATTTCATCTACTTTAAAAAAATCGAAAATGTTTGGAACTCCTGCAGTGTTATCAGTATCATATTTTGTCCTAGAAGATCTCCTTTTTTAATAAGTTAATTTATAAAAATAATTACGGTATGAAAATATGAATGTAGGTATGTTAAAAGAAAATGTAACCTTTTTCCAGAATTTTTTTGTGATTATCCCCTTTGTTTACATAATTATTCTGAATTAAAAAATTTGAATAAAGCTAAAAACGTTAGAAAATTCAAACGTTGTATTTCACGGGCTACCCAGGCGGTCTCACTTTAGGGTCAAAACACATAACGATGCGACGTCGTATCGTGTGTATGTGTTTTGGCCCTTAACCTTTAAAGAAAATCTTCAGTTGTAGACCTCAGCGAATATTCGTAGGTTACAGAGTGTTGAATAGAGTTATTTTTGTTCCAAGTGCGGCAACGACAGACGAGGAACCTCAAAAGATGTCGTACATGGGCCAGTTCCACGTGGGCAACATGGTGAACGTGATGCGCTCGGGCTCGCTGGTGGGGCAGCACGCCGACACGGCCGCGCCCGCAGCCAACCCCGTGCTGCTCGCGACCGTCACCGGCTCCATATGTAAGTGCACCGTACGGTCAGGGCCAGGTCCACGTGGGCGACATGGTGAACGTGATGCGCTCGGGCTCGCTGGTGGGGCAGCACGCCGACACGGCCGCGCCCGCAGCCAACCCCGTGCTGCTCGCGACCGTCACCGGCTCCATATGTAAGTGCACCGTAAGCAAAATAATCTCCCACGGGAACTTACCATCGGGATTACATACCTAATAGCCAAGGAAAAGGTCATCGACTCCTACCGCTGCGCCCGCGTTGCCGTCGACCGCCTTTCTTTGTGAGTTGAGAGATGCAGAACGCTTTTGTCGTATATCCCTCAATGTATTTTTGGAAGTATCCGGCCAAGCCCAAGAATTGCCAAATTTGTTCGGTAGTTCTTGGGCTTGCTGAGGGGGTGCGTTCAATAATTATTTTATTTTATTTATGGGGGACTCGGCCTAACCTGACCTCGTTTGACTATCCTGCGCAAGTACTCGACTTCAGTAGTTAGAAAGACGCATTTGCCTAAAGTAAAAAAGCCAGCCTGAGTTACGCTGGTGAGTACTTCGCCTTACCTTCCTCAACCGTGGCGCTTAACAATAATACGTCATCGATGTAAACGAATACCTAACGCGCGTCAATGAATTTACGTAGTGTCTTGTTTGTAATGCGTGATTATGATCGGAGAGTTCGTGAGACCATATGGCATTTTCAGGTATTCGTCATTACGAATACCTCACCGCGTTCATCACCCCTGAAGACCATTGTCTTCAAGGGTGATGAACGCGGTGTGGTGACCTGATGATAGGGTTATCAAAATCTGATGAAAACCTGTAGCCATATCGAGAGATGAGTAGCAAGTAATAGGTACTCTATCACCCAGTCGGTCTAGGTCATCAATAAACGGGAGCAAATATCGTTTTCATTTCTCATGCTCGGAAAGTAGTGTTTGTTTGATCCGAGTAGCGGGTGGAAAACGCTGCTTCCCTCTCTAGGGCGGGAAAGACTCATAGTAATTGCTTCCCGCCCTAGGGCGGGAATGAATTATAAAAATTGAACTTTTTACATGAAAAATATCGAATAGAATAAAACTAAAAAGGCTGTGGTGTTGTGAGTGTATAAACAGCCAGTGCGAATTAAAAAAAAAAAAAACTATTAAGCGGGACGGCCCGCGGCGGCAGTGTTTCCACTTTTAGGGATTTCTCCCTTTTTTAGGGAAAAATGGCCAATAATAAGCATGGTTTAGGGATATTTAATTTTGACAGGGATTTAGGGAATTTTAGGGAAAAAATGAACTTGAGTTGGTAGCCCTATTGTTAATAGTAGGCTGCACCCAAAGTACTACTTTACTCTATGCTAGCACCGATTGATTAAAGGGGATTCCCTGAAACTCGTAATGAATATAATTCATCTAATTTTAGTTTACCATGTTATTGATAATTTTACTATTTCCGTGGTTAAAGATGACATCGGAAATAAGTCGCATTATACCTAGAGTTGGTTTGATTTGTCTCTCGATTAATAATGAATGTTTTGTAGGTACTTAATTCTATAAAAATGAAAAATTCCCATAACCAAGGAATTTTTGCATTTTTTAGGGAATTTTTGGGATAATTCATTAAGAAATTGGGGATAAACCAAAAACGAAAGTGGGCACTTAAATTAAATTAGGAACGCGCCGCGTGACGATGACGCGGGGCTTAAACATTTTCATAAATTGTTCTAACTTCTCAGTTAATTTGAAGTAGGTTGTTGGTAAATAGGTGGTTACATATTATTTAATATCAATAAGTATTTTAGAAATTTTACTATTTTATACTTTCCTTATATTCGAAACTAGCTTCTGCCCGCGACTTCGTTCGCGTGGAAGTCGTAAGACACCACAATATACTTTAATAACAGCCACATTTTTATAAAACTTCCCTGTATACTACGTTTGTTGTTTTGTTTTCAGCAGCTAAAATATAATTATAGAGAGTCAGGACTGGTGACGAGGGAGCAAGCGACGTACAGTTGTCCGTGTGAGAAGCAGCTTGTCCTGAGGTTGACACCCGCAGCCTTAAGTGTCTGCCCCTGTGACTTGTTGATAGTCATCGCAAAGCATACGCTCACAGGGAACTGCACGCGCTTAAACTGGAAGGATAAATACTCGATGATGAAATGAATTTCCGCCCCGATGATGTTTCTCTGCAAAAACACGACTTTGAGCCGGGTTCCGTTACACAGCTTCGGCGGAGTTAAGTTCCGAAGGAGCATAATCGGGACACCGACCTTCTGCTGGATTATGTGCGCAGGAAGTCCACTTGCCGTTAACGAATTCAAAAATTCTACGGCGTAATGTGGGGCGTCATTTTGCTCCACAACAGTGTTAATGGAGGTGTATATCACTTCACTGCCTTCGATTTGCGAGAGAATACTGTGGTTGACCGCTGCAGCTTGATCATTTTTGGGCGTTAAAATGGCCCATTGACACACCCAAGAATTCTCTTGGTACGGTATTTGACTGATGTCCCCGTACACCAGACGAATCAGATCTTCTAAATTGGGAACTACTCTACCAAGAGTCTCTGGTAAGTCCACCTGGCCGCTCTCCTCTGGCAGAGTGCCTTCACCAAGTTTTAGAAGAACATCGGGAATTCCCGCCAAGCCGAGCTCGCATGTTGATGGTCAAACGCAGTCTATGACCTTGCGACCATAGAGTCGACCTTTTCAGCGAAGCAATCACCTCGTCAGCCCTAGTTCCTCGCGTCACTACAGGTAGTGTTTGCCGGAAATCGCCACTAAAAAGAATTGTGACACCACCCATAATGTTTTGGTTCCTGCAGATGTCCTGCAGGGTTCTGTTTACAGCTTCCACTGCTTTCCTATTTGCCATAGTACATTCATCCCATACGATGAAAGCGCAATCTCTAAGCACGCGCCCCTTGTCACTGTTGCGTGACACCCCACAAACAGGCGTTTCGTTGCTCTCTAAATCGATGGGAATCTTAAACATGGCGTGCGCTGTTTTGTCACCAGGAAGCATTGTGGCAGCGATTCCGGAAGACGCTATTGCGATTGCAATTTTGCCTTGCCTCCTGACCTCTGCAAGGATACCAGTGGTAATAAATGTTTTTCCTGTTCCGCCAGGAGCATCCAAGAAAAACATTTTACCCTGACTGAGCCCAACGGCGGAGAACGGTGGAGAACGGTGTTGAAAATGTGCCTTTGCTCTGAGGTGAACAAAGAGACGTGGTCATTCACGATGGTATTCATTGCGCCCGGATCGTAATTAGTTTCGGCGGCGTATTTTACGGTCTTGATGTGCCAATGATTGCGGAGCCGGTAACCCATACTCTATCAGTGGATTGACACCTATAGAAATTACCACGTCTTGAAGTGAATCAAGACAACTGTTTAGAACGCGTTCGTCATTTTGTTCAATGTCAGCTTCAGTACGCGCCGCAAAGTTCGTAAAAAGTCCTCGGATAGATTATGCCCATATTTCTACCACAACAGATTTTTTTTATGGAAAAACTGTCAGTAATTCAAAATTATTCCTCAGAAGTTAAACTTATCTGGCGTTGGAAAAATCTGCCCTTAGTCAATTTTTATAACATCTGGTGAATAATTCTAGGTACACACGCAGTGACTTTAATTTACATACATACATAAACTCACGCCTTCTTCCCATAAGGGTAGGCAAAAACTACAGAACGCCTCCTGCTACGACTGTCGACTTTAACTTAATTATTTAATATATATTATAATTCTATACTTAATTTGACCTCACATAAACGAAAAGACGGCGGCATACGATTAGTTCTGATTAGTTCCAATTTGAGCCGTGCGCAGAATTATCTTGCGAGTACTCTATGTACTATATGAACACCAGGTAACTTATTTAAAATATTTGACGAAGTCCTATCTTGTCGCCGTTATGACGTTAATCATAAGGTTTAAATTGCAAGAACTAAAAGGAATTCGTGAAATAGTTTAACTATTAAAAAAACCAAACTGTCAAAGGCGAGCGGCATCGTTTTTAGGTTTTCTTTAAATATTTTTTCATTTCATCCTTGTCAATATAAATATAAGTTAAAATAATAAAAAAAGATTAAAAACATGCTTATGCATGACAAAAAATTAAAAAAATGAATTTAAAAAAAATACCAATAATCAGGGTTCGAACTCATAACCACAGGTATACAAAGCAATCGTCCTACCGCTTAGCTATTTGCTTTGTTGAAAATCAGTTAAAATAGCCGTTCTTATATTTCATGATGGGCTGCTAAGCTCCATAAAGGTATAGCGTGATGATAATCATTTAAAATGTTAAATTGGTAACTACCTGCAATATCCTAACCTTTTGGCGCACCCATTTACAATTTTGCGGAGAAGAATACGAACTTATTGTAATATTGCTCATCCCCCATAGCAAAGAGCGTGATAGTATGTACCCTACCATTTGACCAGACTTATAGGGAATATCTATGCAAAATTTTAACAGAATCGGTCCAGTAGAATTTGCGTGATGCTGGAACATACATACAGACAAACAGACAAACAGACAAAAATTCTAAAAACTATATTTTCGGCATTAGAATCGATCCCAGACCTCGTAACAATTACTTTTTTTCAAAAATATTCAGTGTACAGTTTTGACCTCGCTACGATTTTATTATATGTATAGATGAAAAGTAGAGTGTTTAAAATAACACGGGAGAAAAATATTAATTCCTTTCGACCCTTGTATAACAATCACCCTTGTATGTATTATTCTTCACTGTAATTCTATTGAAGGCTCGATAGTCAACGCACATGCGGTCAGAGTCGTCCTTTGTCTTTACTAGAATGATCGGGCTCGCGTACTCGGACTCTGCCTCTCGAATAATACCTTTACTCAGAACTTTTAGCTTTTCGGCGCGAGAAAGTTTATACGGACTATATGCGACTGGTGTATTGATGGTGACGTTAATATGCATCTCACCCGTGGTTACCGTAGTGGTGGCGGTACTCGTTATTAGAAGTCAGTAAAATACTCTCTATACCACGATCTATGCTCTATACCCTGAAGGGGTGATACTATGTCCACCACTATCTGTGAGTGAGGGTGAGGGTTGTCTGGTTGATGTGGGTGTGGGTGTGTGAGTTCGCGTGTGTCTGTCTGTGTCTATGTCACACAGTCATAGTCATAGTGTATATGTGTGTACTTATTTCGTTGTTACCGTTGATGTTGATACCTATAAGGGTGCAATTTATAGGTTTGGTAGAGTACGACAGATACTTACGGACGTCGGAGGATACCAAAGAACACTATAAATGAGTACGTCAACGGGAATACTCTGCACTAGCGAGGTCACTATGTCTGTATGTCATTATTGCGCCTATTTCCCGAATGGTCAATGCAAAGGTTAACATTACGTTTGTTTCGTTGTGCCGATCTTTCCTTGGCAAAACATTAACCGATTGGCCATAACTATTTTCCGTGACCCGTTACACAAAATGTGCAGGTAGTTGTGCGAGGTTCGGTATTTTTTGGACACCTAACTTCTAGGTATGTCCACTGGATTTGCTCTTAGGGTGATTTGGCAATGGGGGGTTTACTCGAGTAGGTTTAGTATAAATAGACAAGAAGGAAACTAAACTCTCGGATGTGAGTTCAGCATTTGAGCCTGCTGCCCTCACATGTAGGTACCTCGAATTAAAGTCATTACTTCCTCGCTAAGTTTGGTGTGCAATATACAGTGTAGAGTATTCTATCTAAGACATTCTAAGATACTAAAATAAAACACCTCTCCCCAACAGTGCTAGTCGTCCAATTACACCCAGAGCTGTACAATTTACTCGATCAGCTCCAAGAGAGGCTCACTCGCACAATCAAGTCTGTGGGCGAGATCCCGCACTCTTTCTGGCGGTCTTTCAACACGGAGACCACGACGGAGCCCAGTCAGGGGTTCATTGATGGAGACCTCATCGAGAGTTTCCTAGATCTTAGCCGGGATACGCAAATGGAAACGGTGCAGGGATTACAGGTTTGTACATTGAAAATATTCGTTTTTAGTTCACCGGACTCGGAAGATTTCTGCGTTCTTGAGTTTTGTATGTAATTTCTCCAGAACTTTATGAAGAGAGCAAAATATCACATTGCGCCGATCCAAATGTATTTTTATTTAAGTGTAATGTATTTTGATCAAGAAATATAAATGTGATCAAAATATTATATATTATAGTAACTTCATTTAGAGGACCTTTCTGTTACAAAGTGTCATTCAATAATTAGGTAACTTAGGCTAAGAACTCACGGAGCGGTTTTCACCCGCGTTTGCGGGCCCGCAGCTTCTGTAGGGTGTCGCGCGCTCTGCGATCGCTTGGCGGGGGGTAGCCGGACGGGGCGGGGGGTACCGCAATCCGACGCCATTTTTTGCGCTCGTCTTGCAACCGCCCGTCTTGCGATCATCGCCCGCCAAGTTTGCGGGCGATCACAACCGCGACGGCTGCGTGACCGCGCAAATCACCGGTCTCGTGAGTTTAGAAATAAAACCGCAGCTCCACCACCGTGGCGGGCGCGGGTGAAAAACGCTCCGTGAGATCTTAGCCTTAAACTACGAAACGCTAAAATATAAGTAATATTGATTAGGAAGCAATACATGTAATAAAATATAAATGTCTGTTTGTAATGTCAAAATAACAGCTTTTAATAAATGCCTATGAAAATATACGGTACTTATAACAAAAAAACAATTTTTGTGAGTTTGTCTGGCTGTTTGTACAGGCTAATCTCCGAATCGGCTGGATTTTAGAAAAATAATTACGCGGGCGAAGCCGCATGCAGCAGGTAGTCAAAAATATGAAGAGATACTTATTTCCTTTCAGATCGACGACGGCGGCTTGATGCGCGACGCGACCGTGGACGACCTCATCAAGGTGGTCGAGGACCTCACCATGATACACTAGACTTGTGATTATGTTATAGTTCGTATCGCAGATTAAATAGGTCATATTTTATTCCATCTTTTTTAAAGTTAATTTTTTACGCTTTTGTGTATTCGATTTTTTTTATATTATGTTTTTTTACGTAGTCGATAGCTTTCTCGTCGCGCGTCGTCGGTAGAACAGAGGAATCCGGGCCTAAGTGTGAGTTTCATTTTACCACCTCGATCAAACGCATCGACCGCGTTTGGCACTCCGATTGGCAGCCGGCCGGCCTTCACCGGTGAAGCGCCAATCGGAACGCCGAACGCGCCCGATGCGTATGATCGAGAAGGTTAAATGAAACTCACACTAGGCCTTCTGGTGCATACGAAGATGTGCTAATTTCCACTATACCTACTTAAATTAATTTGTACCTATAGGTACTTATACAGAAGGGATCAAACAAATACTGTTTGGATTGATTTTTATTTACTGTTAAGGATATAGTAATAAAAGTTGTATATATTTAAGCTTCTATTATATTTGTTTTATTTTCTACTGCACCTCTATTTTAAAATCAGCTTATAAAATAATTTAAAAGTTGGAAACTGAATTTTATATACGCATTCAATTATGATAGCCCGTTCTAAAGTTCAACATGATCTGGCTGCTGCACCCAGGATACATGCGTCATGTTCGTGAACGGGCGCCGTCAGTTGGGACTGGTCATCTCTTAGTTGCCGTGGCTTATTTTAATTTATTTTAATCCTTGAATCGTTTTATTTTTAATTTTTTATCTTTTTGTTACGGACGCCTTTAACGTGCGCATCTTTTTTACATTGTTCTCATATGTATAATTTAAACGAAGTGTATAGAGTGCCGCAAGTTTCTTGTGGCACTCTAGTGTCACTGCCTCGGCCCGGCTAGAGTTCCGTGAGCGTTGCATTGTCACTGTCACTTGTTATTTAGGTTAGGTTAGGTTAGAACTGTGACCACACAACGCACGAGCCGAGCGAGCGTAGCGAGCGGTGCCGCGGTAGCGGCCGGCGAAGTGCCAGGGTCCGTTTAGGCACAAGAGAATGTAATGTTTTGGAAATGTGGTGTTTTACAGCGATCTAACCTCAACAATCAAACAAAATACCAAGTGACGTGACTTAGTGACAGTGACAATGACAATCCAATGCTTGCGGCACTTTAGCCGGGCCGAGGCGGTGTTACTAGGGTGCCTGTAGTGGCACTTTATCCGATAGGGATAGAGTGCCAATGGTGGCACTCTATACACTGCCTAATTTAAACATGAATTATGTAACCACTATTTTGTAACAATTATTTATTTAAAAGAGTGTCCTTGGAGTTTCTTGCCCGTTCTTCTCCATAGGTACCTACTACGCTTTGGAATGGGCAACTAGCTTCATATTTCTGACTGACCGACTCCTTGACAATTCAAAAGTGCCTGTATATGGTTTAATTGAAATAAATGCTTTGAGTTTGAGTTTGAGTTTGATTGGCTCAAGACGAGAGAACTCCTCAACGGTCAACAGTACCTACATACTGACAAGAAGTTTTATATACGCGATTAATTTATGATAGCGGATGACACCAGCTCCTGCTGTTGCATTCCAAGTAGACAGCAGGCTTTAATTGTATTAATGACTGTCTGTTTATTGTGATGTTCTCTGGAAGGAATATCATACAGGGTTAAGTTAAATTAGCTAGCGAAACTTCGCAGACGTGATGGGTAGAATTCGCCAGTTGATTCCTCTGGTTCTTCTATGGGCTAGCCATGGTCGCTTTGTTAGTAGGTACCTACTGAGAAAAACACAAGCGACGAAACCACGGGCTTACAGGGCGCCAACATTGGTGCCATGTTTTGTGCTGGTAGTGGAATAGTAGTATGAGTTTCATGAAAATCTTAATCTTGATTTTGGAAAAAATAGGTCGTTATCAGTGTTGACATTTCAAAATAAATATTAGGTCGATAAAAAGTAAAACCCATGCAGTGTTCCATTCATTTTAATACTTCTATTTTAAATGAATTACCTACCTGAAAATCAAGGGCGTCGCCAGCCTATCGCCCAGGGGGGGCAAGTTGATATATGGATAGAAAAAGCATGAGGTGAGTTTGAGAATTGGCTTTATAGATATGTTTTTGAATCTCTAGGGGGGGGCAGCGCCCCCCCCTGCCCCCCCTTGGCGACGCCCATGCTGAAAATACAATACTGACCTTACAATATAGGCCAGTTCTTAACCAGGCCAAGGCCAGCAACACATTTTAACGCTTGATAAACGTTACGACATCGTAAATAAGAGTGATACAATAGGTCAGTAATTAACCTATTTTATTTAAATTCAAATAGCAGTGCAATGTTCCTTGAACGAAACCATAGCGCGATTTATTTCATCGCCTATACCATCTATCGAGCTTCGAAGAAATGCAAAATATTTAGTCTGTGCAGCAACAGGTACAGTCTCAGAGTAATAACTAAAGGTCCAGTGGTGGCGGCAGCAGCGGGCGTTGATATTGGTTTGTGAATGATTATAAATAAATCGGTCAAGTGCGAGTCGGACTCGCACACGAAGGGTTCCATATAATGGCAATTAATGCGATTTCGCATTAATTTCATTAGCATGTGAATTCTTGAGTCTTAGCATATTAATTGCTATTGCTATGCTAATTGCTAATATTGCGATAATTGATAATAATAATGAAGTATGTGAATTTTGTTAATATGCGAATTAAGGCGACCGCGCTTCGGTCGCCTTAGGTAGGACGTCTCCGATGCCGTCCTCTCCTAGCCTAGCGTGCGTTTAGTTTACACGCCGATAACGTTTTATTTGTGCTAGTACATCCCGGTTCTGGTAACATTGATTTCCTATCGGGATTCCCCAACATAGTTCTCCTGGTGCGCAGATGTAGACGGCACAGATTCCGGTTGAACTGGTTGTGAAGGTGCATCAGCATTCTGCACCTGACGCACCTGTACCGAACGGGACCGAGTCGGTTCACATTCAGCTAAAAAGCTATTGTAATGAATGACCAATGTGTTTAAGTTATAGATGGGTTTTTAAATTGGTGATTGATGTTCCGTAAGAAAGATTTTAGAGCACTGATTTATTAAACATAAACAATCACGCATTCATTCAGTCAATACACGACCCTAAATACGATCAAATCAAAGACAATAAGATAATAATTGTTAAACATCATTCTTCGCACCACCCTGCTCTGCTAATGCTAATAATTTAATTAATTAAACAAACACAAGCATTCATTCAATATACAACTCTAAGTACGCGCAAATCAAAGATAATAAGATAACAATTGCTTAACCCATTCTTCGCAAGTTCGCAACACCTGCTAATAAACACACGCAAACGAGGTCACGGTCCCGTGAAACCGATAGGTTTAGTATTCCCGACTTCCCATGGGTGCGACGGAGAGCGAGCGCACGACGACGCTCGACGCTCTGAAATATGATAGTTTAAAAAAGTACGAAGCGATAAATTCACTTCGCACTTCACAGAATTTCGCAACTGAATTTCATTAGCTAAATGCTAAATGAGCATTCGCATGCTAACAATGAATGCGAATGCTAATTAATCCATCACTCATACCATGTCGTACAAGATTTAACACTATGCATTTTTGTAATACTTTCGTAAAGGTAACAACAGAGGCGCTATAAAAAAACATAAAGATTTGTAAAGAAATTGTCTAATTTTAATGAAAAAATGTTGTTGTGTTAAAAAAATGTTGTTGTGTTAAATTATAGGTGTAGAAGTTTATTTCATTTATTTTAGTAACATGCATTAACTAAATTCAAAGTTATTTATTTGCTACTAACATAGTATCAGTAGGTATAAATAGGTATGTGTTGTAACAGTAACTGCACGGTAGTGGGTTGTGGAGGTCAGATAGGCAGTCGCTCCATGTAAAATACTGGTATTCAGCTGCAACCGGTAAGACTGGAAGCCGACCCCAAGATAGTTGGGAAAAAGGCTAGGAAGATTGATTGATTGAAAATAGGTATATGTGGTAGGTAAGCAGGTAGATATGTAGGGTAGGTAGGTTAGGTTAGGTAGCAGTTAGGGTAGGTAGGTAGGGTAGGTAATTTGGTAGAAATATGTAATTAGGAAAGGTAGGTGCGCGGTAGATAAGTACTTAGTGCTAACCGTGCGAAGCCGGGCCGGGTAAAGCTAGTTACTTATAAATAAAAGGATTTCTCGTGTGTGTCATATTGTACAAAATAGAATGTAAGTAGTACGCCAAATTTTAATTACAACATTCCGTCAATACAGGTATTACGTTATTTTTGATAGTCATAATTCAAATTCAAAATTCATTTATTCAAACTAGGCTGAGAATCAGCACTTTTCGAACGTCAAAATTACATAAGACAGTCCCCCAAAAACGCCCGCCCTTCACCACTTCCTAGTGCTTTTGCTGGAAAGAAGAAGTGGCGCAACAAACTCGCCAGCAGCGCAGCTGTCTGTTCAGTTACGAAAAAAAACTTGATTCTCTATAATAATAGGCAAATATTTTACATTACTCAACACAAAACATTAAATAAAATATATTTGCCATAATGACAGCTAGCACACGCCTAAGTGTATTATCTATGCACACGCCAATGTACCAACAAAAAAAAATATCGAAATCTAAACTCAAGCGAAAATAAAAATTATTTTTACACATCCCATCGGACTATGAGAGTGAGGGAAGAGAGAGTGCACTCGTGTCTGTGCATACACTTGTGCACTATAATATCTCCCACGCCGAAGGCTAGTCTCCATTGAGATTGGCCGCCGTGGCTGAATATTTTTACACAAATAAGTTTTCTCAATATGAAATTGTATCCACAACGGTTTAAGGTAACTGAATAGTACCCTGTATGTACCACCATTCATTTCAATGTTAATGAATATTATTGTCTATTGGAGTGTAGTTTTAACATGAGATACGAGTACACACATCAACACCGTCTAGGGATACTTTGAAAAAAGTCGATAAAGTTCTTAAACTCAAAAAATACTGGCCGGTTTTAAAATCTTTTGAAGAGAGCTTATTTTGTAGACCTTTTTGGATGATCGAAATAATGATCGAAATAGTATATGCTGCCATGATAGTAGGTACTTACTAATTCCATGTCATTACTCCGACTAGTAAATAGTTATCTGTGGAATTTATATCGCATAATATTAGCATGAAATACAAAATATTATTTTTAAGTTGCAGTAAATCGCCCATATTATATAAAATACGTTATTAATCGACGTTTTTAGTATTTGTTGATTAAAAACAGTATATGGTACATGATACACACAAGTTTCAAATTCCTAATTTGTTTAGTTGTTGAGATAGAGCTCGTACAAAAATGGTCTAAAACAGACAACTTCTACGGCCCCCTAATTCATCATTTTTGAAAATAAAAACAAATAAAAATTATATTTATTTTCTACTTGATGAGCTCTAGACAATGATACCCCACATGCCAGGGACAGACTATTTTTTTTTCAAGATTTAATTTTCTTGTATGGCGACCCCCCTTTATTTTTTAATTTTATTATTTGTTGCTCTTGCGGCAATAGAAATGCTCAATCTGTGAAATTTTCAACTGCCTACCTATTACGGTTCATGAGATAGAGCTCGCTGACAGACAGACGGACAGCAGAGGCTTATGAATAGGGTTCCGTTTGTCACCCTTCGGGTACGGAACCCTAAAAAAGAAGACAAATGTCACTTTTCATGTTCTATCAGTTTGCACAAAAATGATTATTAAATAAAAAGCGACTCTCGCTACGAACTGTAATTCATTCAGGTGATCAGGGTCGCACAGTGCACAACTTGGATACCATTGGCGGGATGACTGTAATCATATTTATGGCGGTTTGACTGAACCTCACTGGACCGATCTTTAAGACATTTTAAACGTCTCGACCTCAGAGTAGTCTCGACCTTTTGAGCGACTCTATTTGTTGACAACAGAAAACTTTGTTTGTACCGATATTATTGACTTTTTGGTTGCGTCTATTTATTTGGATACCCTAACACCCTAACTATTTGACGCTGACTGTACCTACAGCCTAGTTCTAATGTGTGAGTCTATCTGGCAGGCCCCAACGAGATTTATCAACAGGTGATAGGTTTACATAAGGACATTATTTTGTACCTATAGAAAATAAATAAGATATATTTTGTACCTCGACAGTTTTTGATTAAATGACGTTTCTATGAAGTGTCTAGCTAGCGGGCCGCTTATGATTATTTTTATTGTTATTATACTTTCAGATCGCCCAGTAGTGCTCGGAGTTAGAAAATATTATGTACCTTACAAATCCGAAATTTCGACTTTCTGTGAGCTATACTTTAGGAGATATTCGTTACTTAGACAAACGTCCAGCCAGCGGGCCACTTTTTAAATACTACTGTTTTATATCATACAATAGCAGTAGGAGCTTAATCCTATTATGTACCTTACAAATCCAAAATTTCGACTTTCTGTGACCTATACTTTAGAAGATATTCGTTACTTAGACAAACGTCCAGCCAGCGGGCCACTTTTTAAATACTACTCTTTTATATCATACAATAGCATTAGGAGCTTGATCCTATTATGTACCTTACAAATCCAAAATTTCGACTTTCTGTGAGCTATACTTTAGAAGATATTCGTTACTTAGACAAACGTCCAGCCAGCGGGCCCCTTTTTAAATACTACTCTTTTATATCATACAATAGCATAAGGAACTTGATACTATTATGTACCTTACAAATGCAAAATTTCGACTTTCTGTGAGCTATACTTTAGAAGATATTCGTTACTTAGACAAAGGTCCAGCCAGTGGGTTTGTTTCTAAATACTACTCATTTATATCATACATAGAATAAGAAGCTTGATACTATTATCACCCATCAGTCTATACATCATACAGTCGTCTGATGAAGACGTCTAAGACAGGGTAATCTTGCGGGGCGTGAGGGGCGAGACGGGGGAAGCGCGCTCCTGGACTGCTTACGCTACTGTGTTAGTAGTTCGGGAAATAACTTTCAGGGCTATCGTGTTGAATTTAATGTTGTTTTAATTTATGTATAATATTATAATGGTGCATACGACGTGTGTTGTGAAGAGTGCAAGTCGTCATCTTACGTTAATAAAAAACTGCGATTTCATCAATTTCAGCTTAAAATACTAGCCGTGATCGCTTCGGAGAACTACAAGTCCCTCAGGATGATTTTGTGGATTACATCCAGCTTGGAAACAAAATTGATGTCGATTTTTAATTTTTCTGTAAACAACATTGGGTCTAAATTGTTTGAGCATTTGAGTCAAATAGAATTCAATACCAAACCATGTTCATGCTTCCCAATATTTTTTTTGTATTAGGATGAGGATTTTTTATATAATTAAGTTCAACAACAGAAATTTCAAATCCAGTAAATCTAAAAACCAAAAATCTTATAAATAAATCTAGTAAATCTAATATTTCTTAGTCGCCCATTTATAAAGATAAGTTTTATAGATGAGTGGCTGGTACACAAAAAGACGATCTTTTTGATAATTGATAATTATTGTTTATAATAATGTTGATGCCCATGTTGATCTAAAATAAATTAATAAAATAAATATTGTTAACTTGGGACAACCCTAGCTGTCGTGACAATGCCTACACGTTGTCTGCATTTACCACGAGATCAAAGGCATCGTCCTAGTGTATATTTTTATACTGTGCTATTATGTACCTTCAATCTGCCTAGCCTTTTCCCAACCATGTTGGGGTCGGCTTCCAGTCTAACCGAATGCAGCTAAATACCAGTATTTTATATAGAGCGACTGCCTATTTCACTTCCACAACCCAGTAACTCGGTAAAACTATTATGTACAGACCCCAGCACATCAACCTACTCCAATCTGTCAAATTTTCCCAATCAACATTGAACCTTATTAGCGATAAAGTTAAAAATCTATTAAAGAAAGGAGATGTTTCAAAATGGGCCAGGTCTATGTACAGTATCTCAAAAAAAAGAGAAAAATCCGTAGAATTAAGGAAAAATACAGATAATTCAATTAAATGTTTACTGTTGTGGTAGTAAATTGAAATTTATTATCAATTTTTATCGACTTTCAACATGGCGTCTCACGGATTTAGTTACTCTATGCTTAAAAACATTGACAGTAAACCATAGATCATAGAAACAGAACTTTCAGCTGTCACAACAGTGTGAAACAAACATGTCAAACGTGACAAACGTCAATCAAAATGACAGCAGATCATAGAAACAGAACTGTCAGCTGTCACAACAGTGTGAAATAAACATATCAAACGTGACAAACGTCAATCAAAATGACAGCTTACCGCCATGACGGGTTTTTGTTGTGTTGCAATATTTCAAGTGTAATTTCTTGTGTTTACCAGCAAACCAAGCCATTTTAAAGTAATTGGACAATTAAGAACTGTTTTAAATGAATTTCCCTATTTTTTTGTATAGTGTACAAGGACCTGGCCCAGGCTCCATACATTTTGAAACATCTCCTTTGACAGATTGTAGTAACTTGATATGCTGGCGTCTGTACCTTACATATCCAAAATTTCAACTTCTTATGGACTTCATAAGGTATTCGTTAATAAAATAAGCGCCTAGCTGGCAAACCCTACTCTTTCCAAACATTATCACTCAACAGTGCTACAACAAAACTGGGATTAAGAAAAAGAGTAGTTCTTTTAAGTAGGGCGCTATGTAAATGATTAAAAGAGAAAATGTATGACCTAGTAATTATAATCTTTAATGAGTAAATGATAGCTTGAAGATTGACATGGGAGAATGGAATAACTTCTAAAGTATAGGTCACAGAAAGTCGAAATTTTGGATTTGTAAGGTACATAATAGGATCAAGCTTGTACTGCTATTGTATGATATAAAAGAGTAGTATTTAAAAAGTGGCCCGCTGGCTGGACGTTTGTCTAAGTAACGAATATCTCCTAAAGTATAGCTCACAGAAAGTCGAAATTTCGGATTTGTAAGGTACATAATATTTTCTAACTCCGAGCACTACTGGGCGATCTGAAAGTATAATAACAATAAAAATAATCATAAGGGGCCCGCTAGCTAGACACTTCTTAGAAACGTCATTTAATCAAAAACTGTCGAGGTACAAAATATATCTTATTTATTTTCTATAGGTACAAAATAATGTCCTTATGTAAACCTATCACCTGTTGATAAATCTCGTTGGGGCCTGCCAGATAGACTCACACAGTTCTAATCACCTACAAGTTTTTTTTTTTTGCATTGCGTCTCTAAAATATAGAATTGGATGGAGTGAACCATGGTGAACCATCTTTCATTTGTGCAATTGGTTCTATGATAAGAATACCAATAAATTGTAAATCAATAGAAATATGAAATAACCAGCAAACTAAGGCTATTTTATTCCTTTAGTTACCCAGACAGAATAACATTTGAAATAGTCGATTATTCAGAACTGGCCATAGACTCAACTAATCAAGTAATCAACTACATTTTCACAAGTTACAACACCAACAATCAGTGGCGCCGGCGGACCCGCCACCTTTATCCGCGAATTGTTTGCAGTCAGAAATAGAAAATAAAAGTCAATACGAATTGATGAAAAATTGATGTGTGATTAAGTGAAATATCATCATGGCTTACCACTACGTGGTTACTGCACAGAAACCGACCGCCGTGATATCATGTGTTACCGGTAAACGTCCATTTTCATCTATGTTATTGTCACGTTGAGGTTAAAATTACTACAATATTATCGCACCCTGAGTCGCGCTATTTTCAGATTAGAGGTCTTTTGATGTTGTTTGGAGGCATTTCATAATTTTAACTTGCTACTGCCCACATCCTCCAGCAATACATTGTTTTCAAACCGAGGCTTTAAATAGATCGTAGTTGTTACAAATGTACACGCTTTTTTACAAAAACAAATAAGACAACATAAAATTTTTCATAAGATTGCGCCGTAAAACTGTAACTTATTACAATCCCTATGAAAAAACCCCCCGCTGGGCTGTGTATAACATGATTAGCGAGTATATCCAAGCCTAGAGGTAGACCATAGTTATATCTAGAGATAAATCAGGGTTATGGTAGTCGCACGTCACGTTTCTGCATAATTATGAAGCCAGCAGCAGCAGCTGTATTATTGAGTGGACTGGGCAGTTGCCTAGGGTTGCACCCAGTTGCCAAACTACCCAGTCCTGTATGTATATCACAATATGTCCTAAAGTTACCAAAAAAGCGGCCTGTTCTAATAAGATTGTTTTTCTTACCCATGACATATTACTGCTTGATTTCTTTCTATTTTATACAGTCTTAGTGAATTATTGCCTTTGGATTTGACTGAAGCAATTTGTCTGCAGACTAAAAAAATTTAGTGAATGGGTCCACTTTTATAATTTTTACTCTCAAAGCGAATTTTGTGTAAAATGCAGCTTGTTCTTTTTCTATTGCTGCCTTGTTGTCAACAAGTCACTTCTGAATGGTTGCTGCTTCTTCTATAAATGTAAACATTTGCTTTAGGCAACTTCACTTCACCAACGGACTTAAACCTCCTGGTTGCAAAGGTGTCCCGCTTGGAGATGTACTTAGTGACTCCAGAGGGCTTGCGTCCAATGAAAGAAGTGGGGCTCTATGGGCGAGTGGCCAAGATGAAGATGTTCAGGCCACCAGTGAGTAACTATCATAGTGTAAAATGGTTTCATTCTATTTACAATTTTGCAGGAATTGAAACAAACAGTCTACCCTAGTTGTAACACTTGAACCAAAAAAATATCCCTTACTAAGAAAAGCACTATAAATGTAAAATGTCTTGTTTGGTTATACTTGGAAAAATTTAAGCTGCAATTGGCTTACTACTACTACTAATACTACTTAATAAAAAATAAAATAGTCATCCTAAATTCGTTATTTTACTACTTATCTAACCACAGAGTAGTACATAAATATGTAGTGCTTTTTCTTAATTATTGTTAATGCATGAAAAGACTAGCAATTCTGGGGTTTATTTATAAATGTTGCTTAAAGTGACGTTCAAACATTGCTAATCATTACTTTACTTTAAGCAGCGTTTAGAGAGACCTAGAGAGATTTATTTATAACCTCTCTATGTCTGCTGATCCTAACATTGGATGCTACTCATAGAAAACGTACTATAAAAATATAGCTAAGTCTCATGGCATGATTATTGGCCTTAAAAGATGTGAATTGTATTTACTGTGAAGTAGTGTGACCCTAGCAAGCATTAAAAAAATACTCAATATTCCTTTTCAGTATGAGAATAAGGACCTTGTATTCATCTTAACTGCCCGTTACAATGCCATGATATTGGAATGGAGGACGGCAGCCAACGGTGAGCTAGAAGTAGTGACCAGAGCTCACGGCAATGTCTCAGACAGAATTGGAAAGCCTGCAGAGAATGGCATCCTAGCCGTGATTGATCCACAAGCTAGAGTGATTGGTCTAAGACTGTATGACGGTCTGTTTAAGATTATACCACTTGATAAAGATTCTACAGAGCTAAAAGCTGCTAGTTTAAGGTTAGTGTTGGTTTTGAAATTGTTTTAATAATTTAAAATCCGTATGTGATTTGGGTTGACACAAAATTGGCCATTGGACATTATCCTGGATTAAAAAAAAATCACGACACTCAACAGACCGGTGATTTGCGCGGTCACGCAGCCGTCGCGGTTGTGATTGCCCGCAAACTTGGTGCAAAATAAGGCTTAGGCTCGGCCTATGCAGCGCATGGCAACGTATTTTTAACGGCGTGCCTAAGGATGCTGCGGCATTGCTGATTTCAATTTTATTGTCATACACATAACTTATATTTTTGTTTGTCGCCTAAAAATACCTTGCCATGCCGTGCCGCCAATGAGTGCCGGGCCTTAAAGGAATAAAAACAAAATTAATATTTTTACATGGTGGTCCTAAGTTTTATTCCATCCTTCTATTCAACATAATATCTTTTTTCAGACTTGATGAGCTAAATGTGTTTGATGTTGAATTCTTACACGGCTGCTCTAATCCCACCATTATTTTAATACATCAAGATCTCAATGGGCGACATATTAAGGTAATAACTGATAAAAATAAAGGCTGTAATACTGTTTGTTTATGTGAGTTTAAATGTTTGTAAACGCACCCACAATACAGGAGAAATTCCTAGTGAGGGGCAACATTTATAAAAGAAAAATATTATTTGTACTTATCTCAAAATATTAATATGACTGCCATTTAATTCTAGACTCACGAAATCAACTTAAGGGAGAAAGAATTCATGAAGATACCATGGAAACAAGATAATGTAGAGACTGAAGCTTCAATATTGATACCCGTGCCCAGCCCTCTTGGTAAGTCATTGAATAATATTTAGTCAAATGAATATGGCATTCTACTTTTGGGTAGGTTTTTTATTTGTACCAAAGTAAATTTCTAAAAAAAAATCCACCTTCCCATAAAAAGGTACCTGATTGTACCATTTTGTATAAAAAATAAATACTTTTATTTACAGAATAAGAAGGTCGAATTTTTTTGCTTATTTATTTAGTTCCATAGTCAAAGTTGTTAATATTTGAAATGAAATGATGAACTCCTACATCAGTTTCCACTTTCGTAAATTTTGTATGAACCGTATCGCACACTACAGGCCGGCTGCACCACGCTTTTTTGTATTGAAATGCGATACGGCTGTAATATGCGCTTGCCTTGAAACTCATAATATAAATTAGCACAATATTTGCAGGCGGCGCCATAGTGATTGGTCAAGAATCAATAGTATATCATGATGGACAGAGCTATGTTGCTGTTGCTCCACCACAGATCAAGGTAATGTTTCACAAAAACCCCAAGGTATCATAATTAACTTAAAAAAAAAAAATTGATATACTGATCTATTGTGTTTATTAAACATGTAAACTGACAAACCCGATCCATTATCAGAAATATACTCACACCACGCGATTACGCGACTTATACTGTATTAGTACTCCATTTCTTTATTACTCCACGATTCTAAATACACTATACCATTTGTGACTTTAATGTAAAGTCTATAAGGTCGAAATTCCAGTAACATTTTAATGAACTTTCAGCTTACGCCAATAAACTGCTACTGCCGCGTAGACGGGCGTGGTCTACGGTACCTTTTAGGGGACATCGCTGGACGATTGTTCATGTTACTGCTCGAACTGCAAGAGAAGATGGACGGCACACAGGCCGTTAAAGACCTCAAGGTGGAATTGTTGGGTATGTACTTAAATTTTTATTACACGTAGGTAAAGACAATATGGATACCCTGTAGGCAAGATACAGAGCTTACTGCGAAAGTTTAATTCGTAAATCTGTTAAAATGCATTAGTGTTATCTAGTAACAGGCTAAGAAAACCATTCAGTAGAAGTTCAGTTACTGTTGAAATATCTCTTTTGAGAAACATAAGTGTAACTCACCTTCAATACAATAAAGGTTAAGTTTATACAATCTTCAGTCTTCAATCTTTAAAAAACGTATCCGCCATTCACACGTCTTCACAAAAAACGGTAAGAAATAAGGTTGTCGCCAGATATATGCAGGTTAGGACTCCATTTGTTAGTTTATCTGTGATAAGTAGAG
Organism: Conistra vaccinii; assembly: GCA_948150665.1. Lineage (NCBI taxonomy): Eukaryota > Metazoa > Arthropoda > Insecta > Lepidoptera > Noctuidae > Conistra > Conistra vaccinii. Next base: position 3,019,321 of record OX411326.1, on the reverse strand, counting down.
ATCGGATATTCGGATGCATATTTACCTAAAGTTACATTTTGGCTAAGAAATTATGGAAGTGGCTTTAAATATATATTTTTTCTCAAACTCAAAGCATTTATTTCAAATAAACCAATTACAGGCACTTTTGAATTGTCAAGGGGTCGGTCAGTCAGAAAGATGAAGCTAGTTGCCCATTCCAAAGCGTAGTAGGTTCCTATGGAGAAGAATGGGCAAGAAACTCCACGGACACTCTTTTAAATCAAAATATTGTTACAAAAAATTGGTTACATCATTCATGTTGAAATTAAACATGTGAGAACTGTAGAAAGACGTGCAAGTTAAAAGCGTCCGTAATAAAAAACAATTCAAAAATTAAAAATTAAAATAAGCCATGGCAGCTAAGAGATGACCAGTCCCTACTGACGGCGCCCGTTCACGAACATGACGCATGGATCAGCACCATTCAGATCAACCATTTTGAAGGGATCTTAATGATCCAACACACACGCCACCACCAGCGAGACACTTAAGTGAGTATGACATACTCTCAGCCATCAGGGCTCATTCAAGTCAATGAAAGACATACCCAGTAAATGGTAGTTTTGTAAAATGGTCACAGCGCTCACACATGTGCTATGCAATTATACAATACTAAGAGATTGAATTTATACAATGCAAAGGTAGTTTTTGCAATCTTCAGCGGCTCCAATAATATTTTCGATGCTAATCAACTAGTTTATGCGCCCTTGTGGAGCTGGACCAACGTTGAGCCAAGCATTTTTGTCAGCGATGTAATCCCCCAACTTATAATATGCTTGGCAGCATAGTGTGCGTTTTATACAAGATTTAAATTTTGTTTCATTTAGTTCGAGTATGTGGGGAGGTATTTTATTGTAACATTTTAAACAGTACCCCATGAAGGATGAGTCTACTTTAGCCAGTCTGAAATCAGGTTGAACTAATTTGTCCCTATTTCTAGTACTATAATTGTGCCTTTCACCTCTTTTACTGAAAAGATTAAGATTTTTCCTAACGTACATGATGTTTTCATAGATATATTGACAAGCTACTGTCATGATGTTAATATTTTTAAACAGCTCCCTAAGAGAATCGCGCCTACGGAGACCGTATATTGCTCTGATGGCTCTTTTCTGCAGAATAAAAATAGAATCGATGTCTGCAGCTCGTCCCCATAGTAAAATACCGTAAGACATGATACTATGAAAGTAACTGAAATAGACTAGCCTCGCGGTATCTACATCAGTAAATTGACGGATCTTTCTTACAGCATATGAACTTAGCCGTCCTGCAAGAGAGATTAAATGAGGACCCCATTGCAGCCTGGAGTCGAGCGTAATCCCCAGGAAAACAGTTTTATCAACGAATTCTAGTTTCTCCTTATTCAATACTATATCACAATCAGTACTTTTAACATTCGGTAAAGCAAATCTTATGCATTTAGTTTTTTTTCCATTTAACACTAAATTATTAGCAGTGAACCAATTTTGGACCTGCAGTAGGGCGTTATTTACGTCGTCAAAATTTGATGCACGTCTATTTATCTTAAAAATTAGGGAAGTATCGTCAGCAAATAACACCATTTGTGGTTGGTTTTTTAATAAATGGGGTAGATCATTTATATAAACTAAAAAGAGGAAAGGCCCCAAAATCGAGCCTTGTGGAACACCCATTTTTACTTTTAGACCGAGTGAATTGACACCATTAATTTGAACTTGCTGTTGTCTATCATTTAAATAAAATTTTACTAAACTGAGCGCAAGTTTACCTAGTCCGTAATGCTCAAGTTTCAAGAGTAAGGTTTCATGATTTACGCAGTCAAATGCCTTGGAGAGGTCACAAAAGATTCCTATGGCATCTTGGGCCTCCTCCCACGCTGTAAATATGTGTTTTAATAAGCTGACCCCGGCGTCAGTCGTACAACGTCCTTTGGTGAAACCATATTGCTGATCGTGTAAGATTTGGTTTGTGTTAAAATGATTAAGCATTTGGTTCAGCATTACCTTTTCGAACACCTTGCTGAATACCGGCAACACGGATACTGGTCTATAATTGTTGGTGTCTTTACTGTCCCCAGATTTAAAAAGTGGTATAACCTTACTATATTTCATTAAATCCGGGAAGACTCCTTGGTCCACACACAAATTAAATATTAAAGCCAAATATGGTGCAATAGTCTCGATTATTGATGTACAAACTTTGATAGATAACCCCCATAGATCTTCGGTCAATTTGATTTTAATTTGCCGAAAAGCTTTTATAACTATCATAGGGTTTATATGTTTAAATTGTCTTATAATCTTTATATAAATCCCGGATTTTATTGAATTCCGGGATCAGATACATGGTATGGAAACGACTTATCTGCGCTCTTATGAAGGTTACTTTTGCGGTGTTAACATAAAAATTTATATACCTACTGTAAACATTTCTTAACGAAACTCAAGGCTCCAAATTGTTTGTGGCTATGTGCTATGCTAATTTGGCAAACTACTTTACAACATTAGCTAGCAGTTCTTTAATCAAAAAGTACTAAACAAATCGATTCCGGAATCGCGTGATTTTTGCGATCGATACAAAAGAGCATTCCATATTAGCCAACACCTGCACGTAAGTAAATATACATTCGATTCTATATTCAGAACTCAAAATTGGTCGATCCCGGAATCCCGGGATTTCTTTAGATACAAAAGTGCTTTCCATAATAGCCAACACCTCAACTTTAGGTAAATATGCATCCGAATATCCGATCACTGGTGATAAGTGATAAATAACTTAGAAATTATAAATAACACGGTAAATAAAATTGATATACTTGAGTTGAGGAGTTCGCGGCTAAGTAATAAAAGCCGCACGGGACGATTAATCAGGTTAAGCTACGCTTGCCGGGGTTGGTCTTACTTACCGAGGCTCCTCCATGCCTCGGAAAGCACATTAAGCCGTTGTGTGACAGTCGTTACGAGTCGTCAGAAGCCCGACTCCAACATAGTTGGGAAAAGGCTAGGCAGATTGAAATAAAAATGATATACTTATCAAATAACCTGCCTCCAGCCATGCGCACTAGTTAAAGTCTACTTAATATTGTGCGGATTTTAAAACATTTCTTTTTTAATCTTAATTCTAATCTCGTGTTAACTTTAGCTATACGAGAATAATAAAGTCAGCAGGTTAGCTAAAAAGTTTAATCAGTTAGCAGGGTTTGTAGCAGCTGACTGTGAAGGATGACAATCCGAACTAAACTGCTGTTCCTTTGCAGGAGACATCCCAATACCAGAATGCATGACGTATCTCGACAATGGGGTCGTATTCGTGGGCTCACGTCTGGGAGACTCCGCCCTGGTGCGTCTGTCGGCCTCGAGAGACGAGGCCAGTCAGTACGTGCAGCCGATGGAGAGCTTCACCAGCCTGGCGCCCATTGTGGACATGTGTGTGGTGGACTTAGAGAGGCAGGGACAGAACCAGCTTATTACGTGCTCTGGTAAGTACGTTAATGATATTTATAACTATGTTCATGCTAATTACATTAACATACATAATCAGCCTATTAATGTTCCCACTGCTGGGACACAGGCCTCCTCTCTGTGAGAGGGAGACTGCCGTAATCTACCACGCGGGCCCAGTGCGGGTTGGTAGATGTCACATGTCTTCGAATTTTCGATGGTTCTAAGACATGCCACATTTTATTTAACAAAAGTGCTGATTTTCAGCCTAATTACAATAAATGATTTTTTACTCTTAAATTACCCAGTAATTTTAAATACAGAACCATGAAAAACCAAAGAAGAAACTGCTGTTATAGGAACGCCTTGTTTTTATTAGATTAAATTGTTACGAAAAGTCGGCTTCGCCTTGTTTATTATTTATTATGTGCCACAATGTTACATCCCTACTCGCATGCGAGGAAGTTGTCAAACGTCGTGCCAGCCACGCCAGAGCCGGCATTTCCCGACAGTGGATGACGTCACGAACGAGATTAGTCATTCGTTTGTAGTTCTAATGTCTTATTTACGTTGTTTAAAACTTTGGAACTACTGTTTAATGATAGTATACGAAATAGTGTCAAATTAAATAAAAATATGATGTTACGGTAGTGTTTTATTTCGAAAATATGGGACGAAAAGCAATTAATTGGTTATTGATAAGATGTTGAGATAGGAGCTCGTGGCTAAGTAATAACAAGCCGCACGGGTCAATCCATCAGGTTAAGCTACGCTTGCCGGGGTTGGTCAGTGGATGGGTGACCATCTTTACATACCGAGACTCCTCCGTGCCTCGGAAAGCACGTTAAGCCGTTGGTCCCGGCTGTCATTTGTGGGTCTTTGACAGTCGTTACGAGTCGTCAGAAGCCCGAAAGTCTGACACCAGTCTTACCAAGGGGTACCGTATTACCCAGTTACTGGGTTGTGGAGGTCAGATAGGCAGTCGCTCCATGTAAAATACTGGTATTCAGCTGCATCCGGTTAGACTGGAAGCCGACCCCAAGATAGTTGGGAAAAAGGCTAGGAAGATTGATTGATAAGATGTTGAGATTTTGAGATCCCTATTTTTTTGTAGGTATTTGAGCTGATTTTGTGGCTTGGCGTGCGAGGTGACGCCGATACGTTTACGCGCTTTCGTTCAAAAGGTTAAGAAAAAAAATTATTACATGCTAAAGAAAATTACAAGCTATCCCTTAACTAAAATCAATGTCTTTATCCATTGTCTCCATCGAGTCCCAACTGCAAAATAGCTTAATCCCCCAGGTGCCTTCAAGATGGGTTCTCTACGCATCATTCGCAACGGCATCGGCATTCAAGAGCAGGCATCGATCGACCTGCCGGGTATTAAGGGCATGTGGGCGTTAACCCTGGCAGAGAACCAGACGTACCATGATACGCTTGTGCTTGCCTTCGTGGGACAAACCAGGTACGATTCATTATTAACAGTACCCAGGCGTCATGCATATTTAGCTTCAGAGACATTGGTATGAGTTAAAGCAACAATTAGAGATGGGAATTCACCCGGAAAAAACCCAAACGTGGAAAATTTACTATTTATTTACTATAAAATTTCAGATTATTTAGAACATATAAAAGCTTGGGATTGAGCTGCTCGCTCTGCTAAGCCTTGGGATAAAACCATAAAACTTGACATTTTAATTATTATTATAATCATCAAAATAAACCAGATTTATATTCACAATGACATTATTTAAAATTATATACAAAATGACATGATTACTTTGTAAAGTATTAAATTATTTTAATTATTGTGAATGTGAGGACTATGTAGGTTTTTTTCCTCTTTAAATTTTATTTCTCAGGTAGTTTTAATGATGGTCTGGCAGTTTGAGTAGTTGATGCGGCCTACATGTCCTTTCTTTGGTATTGTTCGTCGAGTTGAGCTCCTTAAGTTCTGATTTGAGCTCCACGATTACTGACAAATGCTTGCACTGACTGGACAGGTCCACTCAAATCTGTGTGGTTCTTTCCTCAAAAGACCATTTCAGACACTAATCTACATGGTTCTCATATGGCTTGACCAAGATTATGTCTAGACTTTAAAAGAGACTGTGACCTCTGAGTTTGTTTCGGCCTTTTTTCTCAGAGTAGTCAGTTAGGAAACGCCGACCTCGTCTAGCTTATTAAAAAAAAAAAATTATGACTTGTAAAAGTGATTCCGATATCCTATTTACAGAATAAACAATTTCATTTCATTTCGAGGGAAAATACCCGGGAATATTTTAAATTTGAGTTTTGTTTTAATTTAGCTTATGTAATATTTAGTTAAATATATACATTAATACATCGTTTTTTAACTTTATTACTACTAGTTTGAACTTGTCTAAGTTGAAATGACGCACTCCGCTAACGTCAGTATATTTTGTGAACAGGGTACTAACGCTAAGTGGCGAAGAAGTTGAGGAGACAGAAATCAAAGGTTTCGTCGCAGACCGACAGACGTTCTACACAGGAAATGTCTGCCATAATCAACTTATTCAAGTGAGTTATCAGCTAAACTAACATTATAGAACATATAAAATTATGTTAAGGAGGAGCTCGTGTCTAAGTAATAACAGCCGCACGGGTGGATCCATCAGGTTAAGCTACGCTTTCCGGGGTTGGTCCGTGGATGGGTGACCATCTTTACATACCAAGACTTACGTGCCTCGGAAAGCATTAAGCCGTTGGTCCTGGCTGACATTCGTGGATCTTTGACAGTCGTTACAAGTCGTCAAAAAGCCCGAAAGTCTGACAACAGTCTTATCAAGGGGTATCGTAGTACCCAGTTACTGGGTTGTGGAGGTCAGATAGGCAGTCGTTCCATATGAAATACTGGTATTCAGCTGCATCCGGCTAGACTGGAAGCCACCCCAACATAGTTAGGGAAAGGCTAGGCAGATTAATATATGTTAAAAACTATTTTACCATGATATTTTCGTAATTTTTCTTCTGCAAATCAACACCCTTTCTGTTTGCATATAGGTGACAGACGAAGGCATCCGGCTCATAGCCCGCAGCCCTACCGGCTGGACGCTCGCGGCCGAGTGGAAGGTGTCGGGCGCGCGCGGCGTGTCCGTGGTCGCGTGCAGCAGCAGCAGGGTCGTGGCGGCGGCCGGCCCGCGGCTGTACCTCGTGGCCGTGCACGACGCCGGCCTGGAGCTGAAGGCGTAAGTGAACTGAGTGCCGGGGAAAGAAGAGTGTAGTAGTCTTGGAAATTAATTGGGGGAAAACGCGGGCGTGGAGTTACTGAAGAGCATATTCGAGGCCTGGGAGGAGTCGCAAGATGCTCTTGGCATTTTCTGCGACTTGTCCAAGGCCTTCGATTGCGTACATAATGATACACTCATCAGGAAACTGTACCACTATGGCATGAGGGACAAGGCTCTCGACCTTTTGACTTCTTATCTGAACAACAGAATTCAGAGGGTCGATGTTAATGGCAAGAGATCTTCAGGATCCGCGGTCACCATGGGCGTTCCGCAGGGTTCAATTCTAGGTCCTTTCTTATTTTTAATTTATATAAACGACTTACCTTACCATATAAGGGATAATCACTAGATCGTATTATTCGCAGATGACACTTCCCTTATTTTTAAAATCAAACGTCAGTTAGTTAGCTTTGAGCAAGTTAACGATGCACTGTCTAAAGTTGTGCATTGGTTTAATGTAAATAATCTTCTCCTGAATGAAAAAAAGACTAAACTCATTAAATTTTCAACGCCAAATGTCAGGCAGCTAACTACCAATGTTCAAGTTAATGGAATAGAGCTGAACCCTGTTGAGTCGACAGTTTTTCTTGGAATCACTATTGACGGTAAATAACAATGGGGCCCACACATAGAAAAATTGTCAGGAAGGCTAAGTTCGGCCGTCTATGTTGTTAAAAAAATTTGACAGATAACTGACGTAGATACAGCCAGAATAGTTTATTTTAGTTATTTTCATAGTCTTATGTCATATGGAATTCTTCTCTGGGGAACCTGTTCGGACATTAATACTATCTTTGTTCTACAGAAAAGGGCTGTTCGAGCCATTTACAACCTAGGTCCGAGAGATTCCCTTCGAGAAAAATTCAGAGAAATAGGCATTCTGACTGTAGCTTCACAATATATATTAGAAAACCTATTGTATGTACAGAAAAATATATCAAATTTTAAGAAAATGTCCGATATTCAAAGTTTAAATACCAGGAATAAACATAACCTTGCTGTACATCACACTCGTCTCCACAGAGTAAGCAACTCGTTCATGGGTCAATGTATACGCTTTTACAACAAACTTCCCATTCACATTCGAAACTTACCCATTAAACGATTTAAAAACTGCATTAAAACCAAACGTTGTAAAAAAGGGTACTATAAAATTTCCGATTATTTAGAAGATAAAAAAGCATGGATTGAGCTGCTCGCTCTGCTAAACCTTGTAATAAAACCATGAAACTTTACATTATAATTATTCAGTAAAATCATCAAATTATACCTGTTTTATACAAACATTGACATTGTTGAACATTACATACAAAATGACATGATTACTTTGTAAAGTATTATATATTTTTTTAATTATTGTAAACGGGAGGACTATGTGGATATTTTTTTTTCTTTATTTTCTTTTCTTTCTTTCATAGTTAGTTTTAATGATGGTCTGGCAGTTTGAGTAGTTTATGCGGCCTACCCAAATGTCCTTTATTTGGTACTGTTCGTCGAGTTGAGCTCCTTAAGTTCAGAGTTGAGCTCCGCGATTACTGACAAATGCTTGCACTGACTGTACAGGTCCACTCAAATCTGTGTGGTTCTTTCCTCAAAAGACCATTTCAGACACTTGTCTACATGGCCCTCATATGGCCTGACCAAGATTATGTCTGGACTTTAAAAGAGACTGTGACCTCTGAGTTTGTTTCGGCCTTTCTTCTCAGAGTAGTCGGATAGGAAACGCCGAACTCATCTAGCTAATTTTAAACATGTTTTTTAATATGACGTGTAAAAGTGATTCCAATATCCTATTTACAGAATAAACAATTTCATTTCATTTCAATTCGTATTACTATAGGATCAATAGTGCAAACAGAAAAAAAAGCAGGCAAAAGTGCACGGTTAAAATGGAATGAATAGCACATTTTTTTAAATATTTTAGCTCACCTCTGAAACCCAAACTTAATATTTTTTTTTAAAAGACGTTTCCTGAAATCATTTTCGAAAAATCAGTTTACTTCGTCTCAATTAAAATACGACTAAAATAGTCCTTATTATGCAGCGATTCGAATAAAAAATATATTATATTCTATAATAATTTTGGTTAATATTCTACATTAATCAAAATTTGAATCTAAAACTTCCATGTGAAAAGATGCATTAGAGCCACTGTTTTGTAATTTTTGAGTAAGTAAATGCTGTATCAAGATCACCAACAACACTCCATCTTGTTTTGGTAAATTGAGGTTGACATTAGTATAGCATTGCCATAAAAAAGTTTGCATGCCCAATAATGTCCATTCTATATAATATACAAAAAAATGGAAATAAATGAACAAATAGTCACGTAACTGTATTTCTCTTAGTGAAGTTTGCATGGATGAAGAAGTAGCCTGCTTGGACCTGGGTCCTGGAGAGGAGGAGGCGCTTCTAGGGGTGGGACTGTGGACTGATATATCTGTAAGGGTGCTGAAGCTACCTGATCTGAGGCCACTGCACACTGAGAAACTTTCTGGAGGTTAGTTATGTTTTTTTATATTTATTTTTATGCTTTATTAGAAAGAACCAGGTTCTTAATAAATCGATTACAATCTTGGATATTATTTCTAAACTTGTTTACTTCAGAATCGAGCTGAACTTTGCTTTTTAATGAAGTTTTTAGGTCAATAATATTTTGTAGGTCTAAGCTAAAACTTTCCCAATCCGTAAACTTGTTAACTAATGTCAAGTGGTTTTCTCTGAGTAATATGTGACTTAATCGTAATAATATCAGAGTTCATATGATACCCCTCTTCGACACTCAAATAATTAGCTGATACATTTTTCACTATAAAAAAGTCGATTAGGTCTGGTAGTGTTTGGTGGTCAGTAGGCCAGTATGTAGGTTTTCCAGTACCTATGACCTCACAGTGCATGTCTTTAACTGCACTCAGGAGCTGTCTTCCCTTTGTTGTAGTTAATCTCGATCCCCAATGAGTGTTTTTAGCGTTAAAATCACCGCCTAATATAAAACTCCGTAATTGTCCGTGTGGTGCCGGACTTAAAGAATCGCACTACCCTATGTCTTCCCATGGGTGTCGTAAAAGGCGACTAAGGGATTACTAGAGAATGGGCAGCAGCGTTCTCTATGCACTATTTACACCATACTGCGATCGCCAACCCGCTTGCCAAGCGTGGCGATTATGGCAAACCCCCCCTAAAAATGACAAGCACCACAAACAAACGGCCCCTAGTGCCCGGCGGCCTACCTACCCTTGGCTACGGTAGCGGTCAAGGTCACGGTGAGGCAAGGAGTGCGAAGAATCCCCGGAAGAGATCCGGCTACCACAACCACCGGAAACTGGACCTGGCAACTTATAACACGCGTACACTCCGGACCGACGAAAAGATCATCGAACTCGAGGAAGAATTGAGCAGGTTACGATGGGGTATAATAGGATTATCCGAAGTCCGAAGAGAGGGGGAGGACTCGATAATCCTTAAATCCGGAAACTTGCTCTATTTCCGGGAGGGCGACCAGCAGTCCCAGGGTGGTGTCGGGTTTATCGTCCACAAGTCCCTTGTGAGCAACGTAGTGAAGATCGAGAGTGTGTCGACCAGGGTGGCGTACCTTATACTCAGAATATCCGCAAGATATTCGCTGAAGGTCGTACAGGTTTACGCCCCGACCTCGTCACACCCCGACGATGAGGTGGAGACCATGTATGAGGATATTTCTAGAGCCATGCATGCCTCTAAAACTCACTTCACCGTTGTCATGGGGGACTTCAACGCGAAACTGGGCAAACGAAATGATGATGAGCTGCGAGTGGGGCAATTTGGAGTTGGACGTCGGAACCACCGGGGTCACCTACTGGCCAGTTTTATGGAGAAGGAAGGCCTCTTTATGATGAACTCCTTCTTCAGAAAACGTGAGCACAGAAAGTGGACCTGGCAGAGCCCTGATGGTGCAACAAAAAATGAGATTGACTTCATTATGTCGACGAAGAAGCAAGTATTCAATGATGTCTCTGTGATCAACGCGGTGAAAACCGGAACCGATCACCGCATGGTAAGAGGCACATTGAACTTAAATATTAAGCTGGAAAGATCTCGACTGGTGAAGTCTACGCTCCGTCCAGCACCGATCCAAGTCCAAAACCCCGAGAGCTTTCAGCTCGAACTTCAGAATCGTTTCGAGTGCCTAGGGAGCTCCGTGGACGATTTTAACGATGGGTTCGTGGAAACTGTCCATACGGTCGGGTCCAAGATCTTTACGACCCGTCGTACAAATAGAAACAAGAGGCTCTCTGATCCTACTATACAGCTCATGAAGGAGAGGCGCGAGATGATCCTCCAGTCTTCAGACGATGCGTTCAAGTACCGGCAGCTCAATAGACGGATCTCTAAGTCCTTGAAAAGCGACCTTCGTCGCTTTAGTACGGACCGCATTAAGGACGCGATAGAGCGGAATAAGGGCTCCAAGGTCTTTGCAAGAGATCTGTCTATTGGGCAGAGCCAGCTTGCAAAGCTGAAGACCGATGATGGCAGGATCGTATCCGCCAAACCTGAAGTATTGAGAGAGATCGAGAGGTTCTATGGACAGTTATACACGTCATCCAGTAACCCCGTTACGAATCTGGCAAACGACCCAAGAGCTAGATTAACCCGACATTATACCGAAGATATCCCGGACGTCAGCTTGTACGAGATTAGGATGGCTCTAAAGCAACTTAAAAACAACAAGGCGCCGGGTGATGACGGAATTACGGCCGAACTCTTAAAGGCCGGTGGGAAACCCGTTCTAAAGGCCCTCCAGAAGCTGTTCAATTCCGTCATACTCGAGGGTAAAACGCCACAGGCATGGAGCAGAGGTGTGGTGGTACTCTTTTTTAAAAAGGGCGACAATGCCCTGCTTAAGAACTATAGGCCCATCACACTTCTGACCCATGTCTACAAGCTGTTTTCAAGAGTCATCACGAACCGTCTCGCGCGCAGGTTTGACGACTTCCAGCCTCCCGAACAAGCCGGATTCCGTAAAGGCTTTAGCACCGTGGACCACATACATACGCTGCGGCAGGTTATACAGAAGACCGAAGAGTATAACCTGCCTCTCTGCTTAGCGTTCGTGGATTACGAGAAAGCCTTCGATTCGATCGAGACATGGGCTGTACTGCAGTCTCTTCAACGGTGCCAGATCGACTATCGGTACATCGAGGTGTTAAAGTGCCTATACAAAGACGCCACTATGTCAGTCCGACTCCACGACCAGACCTCGAAACCTATCCTTCTGCAGCGAGGTGTGAGACAAGGAGACGTTATCTCTCCGAAACTGTTCACCGCTGCACTGGAGGATGTCTTCAAGATTCTGGACTGGAAAGGGCTAGGCATCAACATCAATGGCGAGTATATCACTGACCTTCGGTTTGCCGACGATATAGTTATCATGGCTGAGACCATGGAGGACCTCAGTATAATGCTCGATGACCTCAGTAGAGCCTCCAAAAGAGTGGGTCTTAAAATGAACATGGACAAGACAAAGGTCATGTCAAATGCCCATGTAACACCCGCCCTCATAAAGATCGGAGACGCTACGCTCGAAGTTGTAGACGTGTATGTTTACCTAGGACAAACTGTTCAGCTAGGTAGGTCCAACTTCGAGAAAGAGGTCAATCGTCGAATCCGACTCGGTTGGGCAGCGTTCGGGAAGCTACGCAATATCTTCTCGTCCCACATACCACAGTGTCTCAAGACGAAAGTCTTTGACCAGTGCGTGTTGCCAGTGATGACTTATGGCACTGAAACGTGGTCGCTCACAATGGGCCTAATTAGAAGGCTAAAAGTCACCCAAAGAGCAATGGAGAGGGCTATGCTTGGAGTTTCCCTACGTGATCGAATCAGAAATGAAGAGATCCGCAGGAGAACCAAGGTAACCGACATAGCCCGGAGAATTGCCAAACTTAAGTGGCAATGGGCAGGACATATTGCTCGCAGAACAGATGGCCGATGGGGCCGAAAGGTTCTGGAGTGGCGACCACGTACCGGAAGACGTAGCGTTGGAAGGCCTCCCACAAGATGGACCGATGACCTAGTAAAGGCCGCAGGAATTCGCTGGATGCGGGAAGCACAGAATCGGTCGAAGTGGCGGTGCTTGGGGGAGGCCTATGTCCAGCAGTGGACGTCTTTCGGCTGATATGATGATGATGATGAATATAAATCTCTGTCCAAGAAGTCTGAGGAACTGTACATATTATATTGTTCTTTTTTTATCGTGTGTCTCGGAGGGCAGTATACGGCCGCTATTGTAACATTAAATTTATTCGTTTTAACTGATACCGCCACAGCTTGCGTGTCTGGTTCCTCGTATTTACACTGTTCGTAATGACAGATATTTTCTTTAATAATAACCGCGCTACCTCCTCGGGCCTTGTTTTTCGGGTGCAGCGAGTTGTAAAACTTATAGTCTTTAAATTTTACATGAGACTGTTTAGTGAAGTGAGTTTCAGAGATCAAACACACATCAATATTTTCTGTGTCCAGGACTACTTGTAACTCATGTTGGTGTTGCAGCAGTCCGTTGGAATTCCATGCCATTACTTTAAGTGTGTTATGCATGATTGATTTTCTTAGTGCTTGATTCTAATTTCTCTAGCCTCTGGTCAAATGAGGATATGCATTTCAAGATCTGGTTGAGCTTGTCCTCAATACTTGATGGTTGTGTGCTTGGTTTTGCCGCTTGTGCATAAGAAACACATTTAGATGCACGTGCAGTTGTCGCAGTTGTCCGTGAAAACTGTGCACTTGGTTTTGATGTCTGTTTGTCTATTTCTAACAACCTGTTTAACGGCAGATGTTACTGGATTATTTTTTGAGGTTCTGTTCTTTAACATTTGCATCTCCTTGGCAACTAAACACCCTCTATAGTTGGCTGGGTGAGATAAACCACAGTGGACACACTTAGGTTTTTCTTGTGCAGGTTTGATACAGTCAGCTGTGAGGTGTTTACCTGTGCATCTTGGCTCTTTTGAGCAATAATTTTGGGTATGACCATAATGAGCCTGTCATTTCTTGCACTGCGGTATTATTTTTGAAGTTTTAAGCGGGTGTATTTCAACTTTACACCCCAGGATATGTTTTATACCGTATATTTTACCGACATCTTCATCATTCTTGAATGATAATATAAACATGTTCAGCGGTTCTTTGGTTTTCCAGCTTAACTTGTTAATTGCATTTTCAATTCGAAATCCTTGCGACGTTAAGTCGTCTTTGTTCCAATCCGGTAAGCAGATGAATGCAATTTTTTCGCCACTACTCTTATTGGCCTGGTCTGTCTATCCTCGTATGAGTGCCAACGGGGAAGCTTGTGGCCTGCATCTCACCTGATGGTAAGTGATGATCAGGCCGAAGGTAGAAGTGAGCTTCACCCGGAATTCTCAACCACAGAGGAACTGGCTATCTTATCTCTTAACTACCGAAACACATCAATGCTGTTAACATTGTTGTTATGGCGACAGACTTAGATAAGATGGTGGTAGCTAGCCAGGTGGACTTAGAACAAGCCCTACCACCAACCAAACAGAGCAGAAAATTTTGCTCCCACTGGGAATTGAAACCGGGACCTCTGGGTCTGAGGCAGGTGGCTTAACCCATTAGACCACAGAGGTGGTTCTGTGCACTACTCAACAATGTTGTAGTGAATCGACGAGAAAAATAATTAGGGGTGGCACCCCATAATGTAACCAAGAGTTGAAAAATAAATTCAATGCACCTAGCGTTTGGGGTATCTTTGGGTTGCATAAATAAAAAGATAATGTTGTTTCTAAGTAAACTCTTTCATTTTAGTCAATAGTTTGTGAGATATGTGATATATCGGTTACAACCGCCAAAATACATTTGCTTTTCATAGTTTTTTCGAGAATGACAAACTTATTTTTGCTCTCGATAAATCAATACTGTGCATGCGTAAATATTTATTCTAACTACGGAACCCCTCTGCCCAACCTTTCGGGGAATCCTAGCGTGATGTTATGTTAACTACGGAACCTTTCACGGTGCGTGATCCGACACGCACTTGGCCAGTTTTTTTAAAGTGAACACTTGTTTAGGCGCGTTGAGCACTTTTTGGGTGAACAAAAATCATGGAACTCGCGTCATCGTCACCGAAGGTGCGTTGAGCACTTTTTTGTTGACAGCGCACTCTGTTTAACTTTTTTTTTTTTTTATGAAGCTAGAGCCGTCGTTCGTGTACTGACAGTAAGCCACATAAATTCCTGACATTTTCGTTAGATGGCGTTACGTTGTATCAAAAAGTTACTTTATTTTCACTTCTATCGGCAGTCCTCAAAGACTGCCCGATGGGTTTTTTTTTACGTTTATAAGGTCGTCTCCTTACACAGATTATGTGTGAATCAATACGAGTGTTTTACTTTGTTCCAGAAATAATTCCCCGTTCGCTGCTAATCTGCGTGTTGGAAGGCGTGTGCTACCTACTGTGCGCTCTCGGAGACGGCTCCATGTTCTACTTCACAGTGGACCAGGAGACTGGCGCGCTCACCAACAAGAAGAAAGTCACGCTAGGAACACAACCCACTGTGCTTAGGAGCTTCAGGTATGTTTGCATAAATTATGCATGAATAGTGAACCTCATAATTGCGTTATCATTGCAATCCAGTAGTCCGCGCCTTAGTCTCGCTCTCTCGCCCCCCCTTCCTCCCTCTCCCTCTATACCCCCATCCCTCTCTACCTCCCCTCTCTCTCTCTGTCTTTAACAGATTTAAACTCACATTTAACATATTTTTGAACGCTGTTACCGCAGAAAAGCATACCTTTGACTGTTTTAGCATCCAAACTGTATTCTACACTATTCATTTTCTCTTTTTGTAAAAATCCTAGATTATTTTGATACCTTTTTAGAGGTATGAGGAACAGGGTGTAAAGTTCACTCATCCTTATTTGAAAAGGGAGGATCCTTCAACCAGACGGGTGTTATGTCTGGCGGGCAACTGCCCGTAAGTTGATTTCGGATAGTCTTATCTATGTTTTTCGCTCGGTAAACTCTAACTGCGCGATGCAGGAATTATGTGACGTCATGTCTTTGCTGCGTAGTTCGTATGTGTCGGTGTAACCGCTACACCTTTACATTTACATCAGCTACAGCCTACAGGTGCTGCGGCTCGGGACCCTCGGACTCAGGAACATGAGGCTCCTATCCCTTCAAATCTTATTTTATCCTTTCTGTATCTATTATTCTTTTATTCGTGACTTACAATAATTATCCCTCCGGCTAATCGTAAAGTTACAGTATCTCGTAAGAACTCCGCTCCTGACGGGGTCCACCGACCGCATACGTTTTATTACTAAGTTGTTATTTACTCATTAACTCACAATGATGTTTTTAGAAAATATGTGTTTACCCTCATCATGATCAATCTGAGCTTCGCCAACGCTATGAAAGAATGATTTTATTTGTTTTTACCCGACTGCCCCAGAAGGAGGGTAATGTTTTTCGAGAGTATGTATGTATGTATGTATGTCTATTTCTTTGGCACGCTCTGTAGCCTAAACGGCTTGATGGATTTTAACATATGAGGTGTCGTTAGATTCGTCTTAATCGTAGAAGTGACATAGGCTATATAATTTTTATGTATTGCATCTGCAAATACAAAAAAAGGGAGGGGAAGGTTTTTTTAAAAATAAATTACAACAATATTGGTATCAAATAAAAGCTGGTAATTAGTCGATTCGAAATTAAGATATATTAATAAAACTAAAAAACTTGAAATAAAGAAAATTATTCAAAAAACAAAAAACCCGACTGCAAAAACACATAACTGAAAAGAGAAAAACAAGAATTATAATATATAGAATTTTGGTATCGCAGGCGGGGACAATAATAATATAACAATAATAACCGGAAATATGGTGTAACTTTTGTTTGTCCCCGCCTGCGATACCAAAATTCTATATATTATAATTCTTGTTTTTCTCTTTTCAGTTATGTGTTTTTGCAGTCGGGTTTTTTGTTTTTTGAATAATTTTCTTTTTGTGAGGTATTATTTATTTTATTTAGTGACCGACCGAAGCTTCGTTTTCGGCCAAAAAATCATGAACCAGCCGAAGCTTCGGCCAAGCCGAAAATCAGATGTTCGTGAATGTCTCGCCTCATTCGGCCTACTTCGTAAAGCTTGGCAATATCAGGTGATACCGTAATATAACGAGAAAACACGAAATTTTGTATCCTCTAATGGTATTATCGTGTTTATTTGCTCTTTCTCAACTCAAATAAAAACAAAACAAAGGGGTTTGAAGATTTTTGTATGGAGGGTGGCCCTAACATGATGCCGCCATTTTGTTTTTTTTTTTTTCAGAATCGCGGAAAAAATCGAAAGTTATATATTTAGATAGAAGACACTTGAACAAACAAAAAATGTCATATGACATAATATCCTAAAGCGTCAGGTTTCGGAGTTATTCACCGAAGTATAAGTCAAAAACTGAACCCTGAAACAAGGTTTTTTTTTGTTATTTTCCCTTCAGGTAAGTATATTGAACTATGAAAACATAATTGCATCATGTATAGGTAATATTTTAGTTAGGAGAGAAAGAGACAAAAATATATGTATACCCTCCGCCGAATGAGGACGTGTGTTATAATGGTATCTGTATTATATGGTGCATGGCATGGGCGCGACACCAAGAAAATCCAATTTAGCCTCCCGCTGCCTTCTTGGATGATATTATTTATACCGAATATGATTAAAATAAAAAGAAAATTATTCAAAAAACAAAAAACCCGACTGCAAAAACATACAACTGAAAAGAGAAAAACAAGCATTATAATCTATAGAATTTTGGTATCGCAGGCGGGGACAAACTAATAACCGGATATATGGTGTAAGTTTTGTTTGTCCCCGCCTGCGATACCAAAATTCTATAGATTATAATGCTTGTTTTTCTCTTTTCAGTTGTATGTTTTTGCAGTCGGGTTTTTTGTTTTTTGAATAATTTTCTTTATTTCAAGCTTTTTAGTTTTATTAATATATCTAAAATTGGAATTGACTCATTACTAGCTTTTATTTGATACCAATATTGTTATAATTTATTTAAAAAAAAACCTTCCCCTACCTTTTTTTTGTATTTGCAGATGCAATATATAAATATTATATAGCCTATGACACTTCTACAATTAAGACGAATCTAACGACACCTCATATGTTAAAATCCATCAAGCCGTTTAGGCTACAGAGCGTGCCAAAGAAATAGACATACATACATACATACTCTCGAAAAACATTACCCTCCTTCTGGGGCAGTCGGGTAAAAAATCTTATGTTTTATACACTAGGTGTAGTCAATTAATTCATGTGTAAATAACTTAATCAACATGAAATAACCACAACATAAATAAATAAATTCGTTATAAAAATTGTTATTTTTATCTTTGAATATCTCAGAAACGTGACGCTTTATGATGTTATGTTATATTAAGTTTTATGCTTTTATAAGTGTCCAGTATCCAAATATATGACATTTATTGTGCACCTCGATTTTGAAAAAAAAACAAAATGGTGGCTGATTTTAGGGCCAAAATCTTCAAATCCCTTTCAGTGTATAGCGGAACTCAGCGGAAGTATTATGTCCCAAGTAGTTATACAATGGCTTGGGGCATTATAATTGTTCGTATCTGTTCAAGACCATGTTACAGTTTACAGTGAACGTTTTCTTCCACAGGTCGCTCTCCACGACGAATATATTCGCGTGCTCAGACCGGCCCACAGTGATCTTCTCGTCGAACCACAAACTAGTATTCTCTAACGTCAACCTCAAGGAGGTGACGCATATGTGCTCGCTCAACGCGCAAGCCTACCCTGACAGGTGAGTCTTAACAACACATTTCTTTAAAGATTTGAACAATATAACAAGATTTTTGCAATCCCTGGCTTAACAACGATCTATAAAAAAAAGGAATAAAGGAGTTTTGTTCTCTTCAAAATTGAGGTCGTGTTTCCTTTCACCAGTTTATTGCTATTTTATTTAACGTAGTTTCGTTTTTCAATATTTAAAGTTACCCTTATTTACCCCAAAAAAATGCATTATCAAAATAAAAATGCCTTAAATCCAAATAAAAAATAAGTCCTTAAATGTTTTTTTTTTTTAACCCCTATATTACAAATGAAAGCCGAGTAGAGTCTGGCTAACGAAAGTTGGCCCTGGAATTATTTGCGAACTTTTTATATAGCAACTCTGTATGAACGTCAACGTCAATTTGACAAGGTTGTCGTTCGGTATCTCTGGTGTATTTAGTGTTGTCATGCATGTATTTTTTAAATTTGCCGCCAATATTCTGGGGCCAACTTTCGTTAGCCAGACTCTATATATAAATAATAAATAATATTTATTACAAAAAGAGTTGTGTGGTGATTGCATTAATATTAAACTTCACTGTCTAGTTTGGCGTTAGCAACAGACAGCACGGTCACAATAGGCACTATCGACGAGATACAAAAGCTCCACATCCGCACCGTGCCTCTAGGAGAGACGCCCAGGCGGATTGCGTACCAGGAGGCTTCACAGGTAAACATAAATTGTTGAACTAATTGGTAGAGATGGGCCGATAAAGCGCTACTAGTTGGCTTAGCCGACCATCGCTTTCAGTGGAGTTTTTCAAGAGTACAAAACAAAAACTGTGATTTTAAAATAAACAATGTTTACGTTTATGTGTGTGTGGGGGAGTATGTGGGTTATGTAGGGGTGTGAAGAATAAGATAAATTTTCGTCTAACTGGCTTATTTTACTTGCATAGCAAAGACAACGTGCGATCTGTGAATCTTGCCGTTAAATTGGATGGCAGTGGGCAGTGGCCATTTGTATTGAAAGTTCTCGATGATAACGGCGTGGGGAGGTAGGCTGGGGAGCTCCTTAAGTTGTTGAGCTCCACGATTACTGACAAATGATTGCACTGACTGGACAGGTCCACTCAAATCTGTGTGGTTCTTTCCTCAAGAACATTTCAGACGCTAATCTACATGGTCTGCATTTGGCTTGACCAAGATTATGTCTGGACTTTAAAAGAGATGGCGACCTCTGAGTTTGTTTTGGCCTTTCTTCTTTAGCTTATTTTTAATATTTTTTTAATATGACATGTAAAAGTGATTCCGATATCGTATTTAAAGAATAAACAATTTAATTTCAGGCACGGCGCTCTTGCAATCCACTTACATACGTTAGTGAACTCCCTTGTTCGCATAACACTCTCATTCCGTCCGTTGTGCGTCCATTCGATCCTGGCTTACCCGCTGTCATACAGCGCTGTGATTGTTGTACCTATAAATACTGTCACAATATTCTCTTCCCCAGACCTTCGGCGTAATAACAATGCGGGTGGACAAGCTAGAGTGGACGGCCGGCGGCGGCAGCGCGGCCGTGTCGGTGCGCGCCTCGGCGTCGACTGCGGCCGCGGCCACGTCGGGCGCGCCGCTGGCGCAGCCCAAGCACGCGCCCAACGCGCTGGACCTGGAAGTGCACAACCTGCTCATACTCGACAACCACACCTTCGAAGGTACAGTGAGGGCAGCTACCTCAACCGTTGTAGCTGCAGGAAAACGGTCTTAGGAGATTGTCATTTACTTTTAGAAACATTTTGATCGCCATTCACAGATTTTGAAAATAAAATACAGTCAACAAGACAATGGGCAATTCTCACAAAAACTTTTTTAATGCCAATCGGTCCTGTTTTTTATAAGGATCTAAAAACTATCGGACCAATTGAGTCTTCAGTACTAGAAAAGTCAAATTGCAACAAAAAAAACGCATACATTTCGTATAGGAAATGAGACTCCAACCTAAACTAGGTTACGTTGGATAGATTGACAAAAAAATATAAAGATAGTTTTAAGAGGGTGCATCCTAAAAGTTGGCAACGTCGTAAATAGCTGTCAAATATTTACCTGTTTCGATTAATTTGGAAATAATACTGTATGGAAATAAGAATGTGGCTAACTAATTGACTAAAATATTAATAGTGAATTGCAATTATAACATTGAATTTGATGTTGTACCCGTTTTAGATGAAAAAAAGGCATTTGGAAAGTTTCCAAATACTTTTTTTACATCTAAAACTGACTATTCGGTGTTACGATATTCTTTATGGCATTTCATAATCAATATTCTAGTTCGCTAGTTAGCCACATTTTTTATTTCCATACAGAAATATTATCAAATTAATCAAAACAGCGAAATATTTGACATCTATTTGCGACGTTGCCAACTTTCAGAATAAACCCTCTTAAAATTAATTTTCAATATAATTTGTCATGAGTATTCAGAAAAATACGGGCGGGTCACACGCCCATGGGCGTCATTGTATTATAATGCTGGGTTGGTAAAACAAATTCTATCGTGCAATGGGCAGACAAAAATAGCCCTTATGGTATCGAACATATTTTAGATGTGATTATACCGATAGAGAGATGTACATAGAGACTAGTTTAATTAGTAAGTGATGACTGCAGTTCTCATCCCACAGTGCTACATGCGCACCAGTTGATGACCAACGAGTACGCGATGTCTCTCGTGTCCTGCAAGCTGGGCGATGACCCGAACTACTACTACGCCGTCGGCACCGCTATACTTAACCCAGAAGAGTCGGAACCCAAACAGGTATGGGTTTGTTTTAACATAAAAATGGGTTCCTTTAAGTTGAAATATAAGGCTGGGATATTTTGAGAAAAAAAAAAACCGGAAAAGTAAATAAAAGCGATAAAAAATTATCGGTAGTACGTAGAATACCGGAAACAATCAGAAAAGCAAAAAAAACTCTCATCTATTCACGAATAAATTTAAAAAATATTATTAAGTAAATGTTATTACAGTACAAACGAAAATTCAAATGATCAATCTCTGAAACTCTTATAAAATTCATAAAATGTTTTTCTTCTTAGAATAAAATAGATTATAAGCTATACCATAAGTCCTCATTTCTACCTACTATCTTTGTTTTGCTGTGTCCGACAGGGTCCACGATTGTTCCTCAAGCAAATGTTTACCACCAAAGCATTGTGGAATGCAATAAAGTATGGAGTATTAAATACGAATTAAATTTTATTAGTACAATTTCGGTTTTTCAGACGGTAACTCATAGAACCTCAGGGTTCTATGAGTTACCTTTAGCGAGGCTATAAATCCATTTCTATTGGTCAATCCAATAGAAATGGATTTATAGCCTCGCTTGAATCATAATAGCTTCAGTCACATTTTATTTTCGGCTTTTGCGAAGATAACTGAGTAGACTTATTATTATACCGGGTGGCAGGGACATCGACGCGAAGCCTGTTACCATGGATTCAGTACATGATTCTGAAACCCCAGAGTTGAACATTTTCGTCGGTTATTAAAAAAAAAATCTGCTGTTTCATAGAAATTCAACGCCCCCTGCGTTGGTTCAGAATTATGTAATGAATCCATGGTAACAGGCTTCGCGTCGGTGTCCCTGCCACCCTGTATAATATACTTTTTGACTAATATTTTGTTGTATCTTTATTACACAGGGCAGGATCCTACTGTTCCACTGGTCAGAAGGCAAGCTGGTTCAAATAGCAGAGAAGGAAATCAAAGGAGGTTGTTACACACTAGTCGAGTTCAACGGGAAACTCCTCGCTACGATCAACAGTACTGTACGTATACCTGAATACAATAATAGGTTTGATGTTTTGTAATTGGAGACAAATAAAGATGTTAATATTGTTAAAATCAATTACGTCAATCAGTTTATGCCCGTGGCTGCGCCCTAGGGAGTTCGGAAATTATCCCACGGGAACGTACTACCTGTATAAAAAGTATCATATGTCATGGTCTATGGTTTATTTATATTAGTATGGATTATGGATTAATAGCGAATATGTAGGGACTGACTTCGGGTGGTTGGGTATACGACGTTCAATCTTTTGTGTCGTGCAGTGGCGGATCTAAGGGGCTCAATCATGCAGCCCCCCCCCCCCCCCCCTCCCTTCCGAAAAAGCATCATGAGAAACCTTCAAGTGAAATTGACCGAGATATCTCTAGTAGCTCAACCTAATTTGCGAAAAGTAATCCGAGGAGCCTTAGTGTACGGCCTAAGTGAAAAAGCGTCCAGCGAAGCGTTCAGCGTTGCGTGCAAGCGGCGAAAGAGTGTTTGCTTAGTGGCCTTAGTGCACGCTTATTTCTATAATAATATCTTCGAACGAAATGGCGCGCACGCTTCCGTTACCGCTGCAACACACTGCTGTGAACACGCTCACCGCACACAAGCACGCCCCGCCGCCGCCCGCTCGGCGCACTCGGCACCACTCGGCGCCACTCGGCACCACTCGGCGCCACGCGGCACCACTCGGCGCCACTCGGCACCACTCGGCGCCACTCGGCACCACTCGGCGCCACGCGGCACCACTCGGCGCCACTCGGCACCACTCGGCACCACTCGGCACCACTCGGCACAGGAGCGAATGGCTGCATGTGTATAAGACAACCGCCGCACGCCCCGCCCCGCCGGACGCTCGAGTCGAGCGTGCCCTCAGCTCGTACACTTATGCGTGAAGCAAAATAAAATGTTGTGTGCTTTTTTAGTGTTTACTTAGCTAAGACTACTCCTCCCATACGACAATCCTGGATCCGCCACTGGGGGCCAAGTCTACTACTCACCATCGAGAGACCATTGTGACGTTTGTAAATTAGTAGACTTGGCCCCCTGCTCCCATGTAGAGAATACAATCCCGAGCATGTTTTTCAATCCCGGGATAACGGGATTATTGATGCGTAATCCCGGGACTATATGGTTTCTAATGGGGCTCAAATGAAAAAGATCTTGAGCAATTTCTTAAAAAATATTTTTAATATTGTTGCACAACACAAAATGTAAGAAAAGAAAAAAAGACAAAACAAAAATCTTATACTTTTGTAAGAAATAAAAAAGACAAAACAAAAAACAATTTAGAATTTGTAAATACAATCGCAGAAATGTTTGACTTTCAACCCTGCTTCGTAGTTTATTGCCAATATAAGCAGTAGCACAGATTAATACAGATGGGACTCTCCGCAAAATCATTTAAATAAAAAGCGATTCTTGCTACGACACAATAAAGTTCGATTCAGGTCGCACAACGCTAATTACCTACAGTTATATTCACCTACAAGTTGCCTCTCTTTCTATCGCGTAACTCTTATGCCTTCTGACCACGTCAGGGTTGTCATCTTTTAAAGAATAATTCGATAATTAAGTAGGTATCAGCTCTTGGTCTATTATATTTTTAAATGTACCACCAATCCGTAAGTAACCGACCGCAGGCGACTTCATAAAAATGCGATTCGATTTCTTAAAAATACAATAGAAACCAGAGTGCCGCGGCGGCATCACGTCACCTGCTGCTGCCGCCTGCGGTAAATGGAGACTAAGCAAATTAAAGTACGTCGGTACTTTAATTTGTTTAGTCTCCATTATTTATTAATATGTACTTACGTAACTGGGCAATAAAAAAGTATGTACGAATACCCTGTTGTCTACATAATAAAAAAATTACTAAGTAAGTACATAATATTTAAATATGGTTACACTAAGTCCGTGGTGTACCTACCACAGATACCACCAAACAAAAATATTATTTAATTATGTACTTTCCTACCTATACTTATCGAAGCCTGAACCTGACCTTGTAAACAGAACTTGTAAGTACCTAACTATACTAGGTGTAATAATAATAATAATGAATATTTGAGAACTAGATAAATACGTGTGACTTACATAAGAATAACAATTAATGTAAACTTGTAACAATTAATGTAGGTACCTATACTACCTACCTACCAAACGTTTACATTAATTGTCATTCACAGATCATTACTAATTACTTAAAGGTAGACGTGCATTTCTTTACCTTTTCGTGTCCTTTGGAAGTGAAAAAAACGTGAGGTTCGGATCCTTATTATTATTTAGCAGCCAAATAGGTAGCAATAAACTGCTGCCTTCATTTTAGTATTTGTAGTTTTATAATATCTTGCGACAAACGGCGCGCCGCAGCCCTACTAATAGGCACAGTGAGACGAGCCCGCCGGGTACTTGTAGCTTCATACCTAAACTGCGGAGTGTCCCATCTGTATTAATCTGTGGCAGTAGCTGATAACGCTAGCTCAGGTTCTACACTGGTTGGAGGAATAGACAATAGATACTTATATGCTGTTTCTAAATGATATTCATGAACTCCTCCATTTTTAAACAGGCTCATTTCTCTCTAATACTATTTGCCAACTCTGATTCATTTTTTGTCGTTATGTAATAAATGCTATTACAGACCATTTTTTCCAGCCTTTTACCTTCTAGTTTTAGATAGCTCTAGAGTAGTGACTGCTATTAATATATTCTAGGCAAGGTCATTGTCAAGGCGCAACGGACTACGGAATGCAATCTAAACCTGTTTGTGACAATCCCGAAATTAGCCAAGTACAGTCCCGGGATTTTCGGGGTCAGAAAACGGCCGAGATCCCGGGATTGCATTCTCTAGTCCCATGTAATAAGGGTCGAACTTTTTGCATTTACTCTACTACTACTACTATAGAGTTTCAATTTCTCTTATTTAACTCCTCAGGTACGTCTCTTCGAATGGACATCAGAGAAGGAGCTGAGGCTCGAATGTAGTCACTTCAACAATATTGTAGCGTTATACCTCAAAGTCAAGGGTGACTTTATATTAGTCGGCGATCTCATGCGGTCGCTGTCCCTTCTGCAATATAAACAGGTGAGTGGTGTGTTTACGAACAAAATTAATCTGCTTTAGAAATATATTTCATAAAAAAACTATCAGCACGTTTGACGAGACGACACGGTTGGCGTAGTGGTTAAGCGATTGACTGCTGCGCTGCGTGTCGCGGGTTCGAGTCCCGCACGGAACGAATATTTGTTACCTACAAGTAGTTGTTCCGGGTCTGGCTGGTTCTGTATGTGAGTTTAAATGTTTGTTAACGCACCCACAACACAAGAGAAATTTCTAGTGTGGGACAACGTTTAAAAAAAACTGTTAAAAATCTTTTCAATTGGTCTTTTTTTTCTTTTCTATCTATAGATATAAACATCAATTGCCGTGCATTAGTCTCGCAAAAACTCAAAATATTTCTTTTTGGTTTTTTGCGCTGGGGTGGTTTAGGAAAAAATAAAATTTGGAAAAACCCAAAGAAACAGCCGAAAAAACGAAATTGAAATTTTGACAGGACAACGTTTGACGGGTCAGCTAGTCAAACATAAAACAAATTCATTTTGTTATTGTTCATATAAGAAGATAACGATATTTTAACATTTATTTCTAACCTTGTAGATGGAGGGTAGTTTCGAAGAGATAGCACGCGACTACAGTCCTAACTGGATGACAGCCGTCGAGATATTAGATGACGACACGTTCCTGGGTGCTGAGAACAGTTTCAACCTGTTTGTGTGTCAAAAGGACAGGTGAGGAAAGTCTTCTTACTTAGCAAGCGTAAATTAGATTCGACATTAGAAATTAGCTTCCTCAAAATCTATGGAATTGTAATGTATCACAAAAAAAAACTGTTGTATTGTGGCCATCTTGGATTTTGATTTCTAATTTATTTTCAGCATCAGCGCTCTCAAAATCATGAAAATTGTGTAACGCCTGTATTTTTTATGACCTCCATCTTGGATTTTGACTTCAGCCTAATTTTTTACTTAGAAAGTTGTATCGATGATTTTAAATCCTTAAATATGTACATATTTTATTAAAATACAACATTATACCACGGTAGACGGTAGGCCAACTTCATAGAAACGGACGAAGCGCGAGCTATACCTACGCGCCTCGATCGAGGTATGCCCGAGGTACGCAGACAGTCGCGTCTGTGCCGCAGTGACGAACGAACGGTGTGTTGTTTTTTTAACAATAACCGCGCGATTTTTACACTAAAAATAAATTCAAGTACATATTTAATATGACGAGTAGGATATATTGTTGCTGTTTTTGGTTGCATGAATTTGGCAATAACGCATCCAGAGATAACTTTTTTTAGATTACCTGGAAACTTTGAAAGGTATTATTAATAACAAACAACAACAACAAAATTATTTTATAGTTTTCATCATCATCATCATATCAGCCGAAAGACGTCCACTGCTGGACATAGGCCTCCCCCAAGCACCGCCACTTCGACCGATTCTGTGCTTCCCGCATCCACCGAACTCCTGCGGCCTTTACTAAGTCATCGGTCCATCTTGTGGGAGGCCTTCCGACGCTACGTCTTCCAGTACGTGGTCGCCACTCCAGAACCTTTCGGCCCTGTAGCGGTTAGACCGCCACATACAAAAAATACGAAACAAAAAGACATGACGTTACACAATTCCTACATCTCGCAGTTAGAGTTTACTGAGCGAATAACATAGATAAGACTATCCGAAATCAACATTATGGGCAGTTGCCCGCCAGACATAACAACCCGTCTGGTTGGAGGATCCTCCCTTTTCTAAGGTGGATGAGTGAACTTTACACCCTGTTCCTCATCCCCCTAAATTGGTGACCCCGACGTGATGAACGTCAACGCAGCCTTCGTGCAACTACTTCAGCGTGACGTCATCATCATCACTCCCGCAAGCTTTCGTGAGGCGAGTCACACAGCCAGCCAGCACCCACGGCTTCAACGGGTATCCTGACCACCAGCATGCAGCGAACGCGCATTCCTGGTCATCACCCTCAGCCACATCACCCCGACTCACTGGGGAATCACCGCAATCACCTCAATCACCGCAATCACCTCAATCACCGCAATCACCACAATCGCCGCAATCACCGCAAACAGTTCCGACCCACCGTGAACTGTGCGGCACCCGGTTCCGACTCACTGGAACCACAATCACCATCGCCGCAATCACTGCAGACAGTTCCGACCCACTGTGAACTGAGCGGCACCCGGTTCCGACTCACTGGAACCACAGCTGGCACTGTGAAGCATCGCAAGATCCAAGACTCAGCCCACTATCGACCTCCGGTCTCCGGAGGGGAGTGATGTAGCGGTTAGACCGCCACATACAAAAAATACGAAACAAAAAGACATGACGTTACACAATTCCTACATCTCGCAGTTAGAGTTTACTGAGCGAATAACATAGATAAGACTATCCGAAATCAACATTATGGGCAGTTGCCCGCCAGACATAACAACCCGTCTGGTTGGAGGATCCTCCCTTTTCTAAGGTGGATGAGTGAACTTTACACCCTGTTCCTCATCCCCCTAAAGCCCCATCGGCCATCTGTTCTGCGTGCAATATGTCCTGCCCATTGCCACTTAAGTTTGGCAATTCTTCGGGCTATGTCGGTTACCTTGGTTCTCCTGCGGATCTCTTCATTTCTGATTCGATCACGTAGGGAAACTCCAAGCATAGCCCTCTCCATTGCTCTTTGGGTGACTTTTAGCCTTCTGATAAGGCCCATTGTGAGCGACCACGTTTCAGTGCCATAAGTCATCACTGGCAACACGCACTGGTCAAAGACTTTCGTCTTGAGACACTGTGTTATGTGGGACGAGAAGATATTGCGTAGCTTCCCGAACGCTGCCCAGCCGAGTCGGATTCGACGATTGACCTCTTTCTCGAAGTTGGACCTACCTAGCTGGACAGTTTGTCCTAGGTAAACATACTCGTCTACAACTTCGAGCGTAGCGTCTCCGATCTTTATGAGGGCGGGTGTTACATGGGCATTTGACATGACCTTTGTCTTGTCCATGTTCATTTTAAGACCCACTCTTGGAGGCTCTACTGAGGTCATCGAGCATTATACTGAGGTCCTCCATGGTCTCAGCCATGATAACTATATCGTCGGCAAACCGAAGGTTAGTGATATACTCGCCATTGATGTTGATGCCTAGCCCTTTCCAGACCAGAACCTTGAAGACGTCCTCCAGTGCAGCGGTGAACAGTTTCGGAGAGATAACGTCTCCTTGTCTCACACCTCGCTGCAGAAGGATAGGTTTCGAGGTCTGGTCGTGGAGTCGGACTGACATAATGGCGTCTTTGTATAGGCACTTTAACACCTCGATGTACCGATAGTCGATCTGGCACCGTTGAAGAGACTGCAGTACAGCCCATGTCTCGATCGAATCGAAGGCTTTCTCGTAATCCACGAACGCTAAGCAGAGAGGCAGGTTATACTCTTCGGTCTTCTGTATAACCTGCCGCAGCGTATGTATGTGGTCCACGGTGCTAAAGCCTTTACGGAATCCGGCTTGTTCGGGAGGCTGGAAGTCGTCAAACCTGCGCGCGAGACGGTTCGTGATGACTCTTGAAAACAGCTTGTAGACATGGGTCAGAAGTGTGATGGGCCTATAATATAGTTCTTAAGCAGGGCATTGTCGCCCTTTTTAAAGAAGAGTACCACCACACCTCTGTTCCATGCCTGTGGCGTTTTACCCTCGAGTATGACGGAATCGAACAGCTTCTGTAGGGCCTTCAGAACGGGTTTCCCACCGGCCTTTAAGAGTTCGGCCGTAATTCCGTCATCACCTGGCGCCTTGTTGTTTTTAAGTTGCTTTAGAGCCATCCTAATCTCGTACAAGCTGACGTCCGGGATATCTTCGGTATAATGTCGGGTTAATCTAGCTCTTGGGTCATTTGCCAGATTCGTAACGGGGTTACTGGATGACGTGTATAACTGTCCATAGAACCTCTCGATCTCTCTCAATACTTCAGGTTTGGCGGATACGATCCTGCCATCATCAGTCTTCAGCTTTGCAAGCTGGCTCTGCCCAATAGACAGATCTCTTGCAAAGACCTTGGAGCCCTTATTCCGCTCTATCGCGTCCTTAATGCGGTCCGTACTAAAGCGACGAAGGTCGCTTTTCAAGGACTTGGAGATCCGTCTATTGAGCTGCCGGTACTTGAACGCATCGTCTGGAGACTGGAGGATCATCTCGCGCCTCTCCTTCATGAGCTGTATAGTAGGATCAGAGAGCTTCTTGTTTCTACTTGTACGACGGGTCTTAAAGATCTTGGACCCGACCGTATGGACAGTTTCCACGAACCCATCGTTAAAATCGTCCACGGAGCTCCCTAGGCACTCGAAACGATTCTGAAGTTCGAGCTGAAAGCTCTCGGGGTTTTGGACTTGGATCGGTGCTGGACGGAGCGTAGACTTCACCAGTCGAGATCTTTCCAGCTTAATATTTAAGTTCAATGTGCCTCTTACCATGCGGTGATCGCTTCCGGTTTTCACCGCGTTGATCACAGAGACATCATTGAACACTTGCTTCTTCGTCGACATAATGAAGTCAATCTCATTTTTTGTTGCACCATCAGGGCTCTGCCAGGTCCACTTTCTGTGCTCGCGTTTTCTGAAGAAGGAGTTCATCATAAAGAGGCCTTCCTTCTCCATAAAACTGGCCAGTAGGTGACCCCGGTGGTTCCGACGTCCAACTCCAAATTGCCCCACTCGCAGTTCATCAACGTTTCGTTTGCCCAGTTTCGCGTAGAAGTCCCCCATGACAACGGTGAAGTGAGTTTTAGAGGCATGCATGGCTCTAGAAATATCCTCATACATTGTCTCCACCTCATCGTCGGGGTGTGACGAAGTCGGGGCGTAAACCTGTACGACCTTCAGCGAATATCTTGCGGATATTCTGAGTATAAGGTACGCCACCCTGGTCGACACACTCGCGATCTTCACCACGTTGCTCACAAGGGACTTGTGGACAATAAACCCGACACCACCCTGGGACTGCTGGTCGCCCTCCCGGAAATAGAGCAAGTTTCCGGATTTAAGGATTATCGAGTCCTCCCCCTCTCTTCGAACCTCAGATAATCCTACTATACCCCATCGTAACCTGCTCAATTCTTCCTCGAGTTCGATGATCTTCTCGTCGTTCCGGAGTGTACGCGTGTTATACGTTGCCAGGTCCAGTTTCCGGTGGTTGTGGTAGCCGTTTTATAGTCTTACTATAAAATAATCTTACTTACTGATATGTAGGTACATATTGTGTGTATTTTTAATGGATAAGTATTTCCTTTTATCTCCCGAAAAAAAGATGTCTGGATTAATAAATAAAGTGAATAGAGTAAAGGAAAGTGATAACACGAGTGAAATAGGTAGTTATAGGAGGTTCATGAATTAATACGGTAGGTACGCTTGTTTTAAAACCTCGGGCATTTGTGTTTTGTTTTGTTATTCAATTCACAAAGTATTTTATTTATTTGTGTAGATAAAAAAAGTATATTTACAATCACAAAACTAAATGGAAACACAAAGTAGGCAAATGTAATTAAAATACTGGAGGCGGGCAGCCCTATCGCATGTTTACGTACCGCGCGGCTGTAGGCATTTATTTCTAAGATATGGCTTAGTTATTCTACCGTCTACCGTGATTATACTGACCTGCAACTATGCTCTAAAACTTAAATTCAGATACTTTGTGTAAACAAAGAAACTTCACTGTAAAAAATACAGGACAATGGTACAAAACATTCTAACGTTAAATTTTTACTAAATAATCATCTATAAAATAAAAGTTAATTAATTATAAGAACCATGCAAATAAAACACCGTAGCCAAACGATGTTTTGTGTTGTGTGTCGGAGACGCGGCTTATGATCATCATAATCAGCCGTTTTCATCAAACATGTGGCAAGACATGCTACTTTACTTACAATATGGATCTATGAATGAGAGTTGTAATATGTGTGTTGTAGTAATCCAGGCTATGATGCTAAATGGGGTACCGATTGTATTTTGAAGATTAGAGGGTAGAAAGAAATGAATCGGTCAAGTGCGAGTCGGACTCGCACACAAAGGGTTCCATACCGTGTCGTACAAGATTTAACACTATGAATTTTTGTAATACTTTCGTAAAGGTAACAACAGAGGCGCTATAAAAAAACAAAGATTTGTAAAGAAATTGTCTAATTTTAATGAAAAAATGTTGTGTTAAAATATAGGTGTATATTTCATTTATTTTGAAAAAAATATTAAGTTAACATTATCCGGTGATATGCATTAACTAAAGTCAAAGTTATTTGTTTGCTACTAACATAGTATTAGTACTAGGTACATAGTATTAGGTATAAATAGGTATATAGGGTAGGTAAGCAGGTAGATATGTAGGGTAGGTAGGTAGGGGAAGGGAGGGTAGGGTAGGTAATTAGGTAAAATAGGTAACGGAAAGGTAGGTGCGCCGTAGATAAGTACTTAGTGCTAACCTAGCGAAGCCGGACCGGGTAAAGCTAGTTACTAATAAATAAAAGGATTTCTCTTGCTACATCAGACTATATTGTACAAAATAAAATTTAAGTAGTACGCCTTTTAATTACAACATTCCGTCAATACAGGTATTTATTTACGTTATTTTTGATAGTCATATAGAAATCTATTATTTCTTACTTTTTATTTTTACACATCCCATCGGACTATGAGAGTGAGGGAAGAGAGAGTGCACTCGTGTCTGCGCACTGTTATAAATAAATTCCAAATCACTACGATTCACTACTGTATAATAATGCTGATTTGAGTATTGATGTAGTATATAAAACTGCTCGCAATGCATAGCGGTGCAGTCAACCCACAAAATTGTACCGATCCACATTTTTTCCGAATTACTGTAATTTTTTGTGCAAGTTTAAAATAAATTCAGTGTAGCAGAATCTCAGTTTTTTAATTAAAAGGACCCACGGAGCGCCATCCTAACAAATTGGTGTCAGAAGTGGGCTCCCAGGAAAAATCGTTAAGTACTGGGATCTATAGGTGTAGGCGTCGCGAATTCGTTTCCACTCGTCTGCATCATAGTATTTGTTGGCTCCGTGGCCTAGTAGTCCTTTCGGTAAGTGGTCGACGATAAGCCTTGGGTTCCTCAAAAGCCTAAGCCCGCGCTACTGTATACCACGTGATCGACGATAAGCCTCCGCTGTTGAGCGTGAGCCCGCGTCACCCTAAAACACCTCCTGCTGCCCGTGATCGACGATCAGCCTCCGCTATTGAGCGTGAGCCCGCATCACCCCGGAACACCTCCTGCTGCCCTGTGGTCGACGGTAAGTCTCCACTTCCGAGTGCGAGCCCGCATCACAAGAGGACCTTCCGTCGAGGTCTCGCTGACGACCTCGCCTGCACATCATTTATCATCAGCTACGTGGTCGCACCACGTGCAAGCAGAACGCAACGTGTCGTGTCGACGACCTGTAATACGACTTGCTGAGTCGCCAGGTCGCCACATCGTGTCTCGCCGCACTACGTGTGCGTGACGTCATCTTTCCAGAATGTTCGCGTGCGCTGCTGCCATATCACTATTACTGTGAGTTTTCCCATATATTTATCTAGTGAAAGTGATCTATTTTAGTGAAGTGATTTTATTCTTCCCAATTTTTCAAGATAACATTATTTTCCTAGAACTATCTTTAGATTTATCCTATTTTACACCTTTTAAGCTCAAATTTTTGTACACAATTTTATTTACATATTTTCTATATTTTGTGGATCTGATGTTCTGTAGTGCTTTATTACGATAATAACTTCAACATTTTAATGCCTCCAAAAAAAGAGAATTCCGAAGAAATCGCATCTTCATCTAATTCAGAGTCTTCAGAGGACAGTCCAGCACCAAAACTAAAAGTTAAAATGGCTGACAAAGTTACCCTTTCTGTCCTCACAAAATTCATCAAACCCTATAATGGGGACCGTGAGTCATTGCCTGCGTTTTTAACGAACTGCGAAAATGCGATTGCCCTAGCAACTACAGAACAGCAGAACGTCTTATGCAAATATATCATCTCGCAGTTGGAAGGCAAAGCTCAATTGGCTTGTTGTTTAAAAAAGTTTAATAGTTGGTCAGAAATTAAACAATTCCTTAGAATAACTTATGGAGAGAAAAAGCACTCCACTCACTTGCTAGTCGATTTACAACAATGCAAACAGTTGCCTTCCGAAGACGTGATGCAATTTTCTATTCGCATTGAATCATGTTTAACACGACTACAAGCTGACATCCATTATAGCTGCGAAAATGATAAAGAACTTGTAGGTCGCATAGCCGCAATGGAAGATTTGGCTCTTAATACCTTCTTGTTAGGGTTGAACTCTAATTTTTCCCATATTGTGCGGTGTAGGAACCCTAAAACTTTATCAGAAGCAATTACAAATGCAATTGAAGAAGAAAAATTATTTAATTTATCAAAACTTTCAACTCGTTCTAATTCTAATAAACATTGCACAACATGTAATAAGAGCGGCCATGTCGCGTCTGAATGTTATAAAAATAAAAATAAGCGCTCTTCTCCTAATTTCTATCATGTAAACACAACAAATAATAATGAACAAAATAATTTTAGCTCTAATCAATATTCTTATTCTAATTTTGATCCAAATAAATTTTGCGCTTACTGTAAAAAACGTGGTCATTTGATAGGCGAATGTCGTAAACTTAAAGCAAAAAACAATAATAATTTGCGGACCGATCCACGTAACTCTACACTATTAAGTGCAACTGCACCGAGTACAAATAACGCGTCAAGTAATAATCGCTCTAATGTGCATCATGTTGACACTTCGAATGAAAATGATAGTTTAAACTGAATAGGGTTCCGGTTCCGTGTCTGCCGAAACCTAATGTTCACAATTTAAATGACACGAAAACACTTTTTACTAAATCCTGTGTTCCTAAATTTACTTCAACACAGGTTAGCGCAAATAAAGTTACAAGTCCTTCTTCAAACTGTGTTCTCAAATTTTCTTCAACACAGGTTAGCGCAAATAAAAGTACTAGGAGTCCCTCAAACTGTGTTCCAACATTATTTTCAACACAGGTTAGTGTCACTAAAGGTACTACAAGTCCTTCAAACTGTGTTCCTAAATTTTCTCAAACACAGGTTAGTGCACATACCGAGACTTCTCAGTGTCCTAATTCAGATTTAAATTTTAAAGACAGTCCCTCATCACTCGAAAAATCAAACATTTCTTCTAGGGATTCTTTGCGTGAGAAAACATTTACTATTAACTATATTAATAACAGAGTTTCTTTACCTCACGTTTATTTAAAAACAAACCTTAATGATAAGCCCTTGTGCTTTTTGATCGACACTGGTTCTACAGTTTCTATTGTCAAACATTCCAGTTTGCGTAATAAACCAGTGCTTGGCCCTGAAATTATAAAACTTAAAGGCCTAAGCGATAACGATTCCTATTGCGAATCTTTAGGTTCTATTAAAATCTGTTTTGATCATCGCGTTTCGTCGAAAAGTAAAATAATATTCGACTATTTGTTTCACGCGATTGACGATACGATCAACTTACACTACGATGGTATTATTGGTAGTGATTTTATACAACATTTTAAAATAGATATTCAATATTCAACCAACACCCTTAGTTTAGAAGGTTACGAAATACCTATTTGTTGTAGTAAGCCATCATATGTCATTCCCCCGCGGTCAGAAACGGTAATTGAGTGTCCGGTTTCCAATTTATCAGAGATTGCTGATCTAAAAGAAGCTTTGATATTAGATCATAAAATAAGTGAAGGTGTATTTTTAGCAAACTGCATAGTTAACTTAAAGTCGAACAACAGAGTTAATGTTTCTGTTCTTAACACCACCGAAACTGCAGTCGAAATTGATAATTTTCAAGTTAGACTAACTCCATTTGAACATCCACCTTCCAAATTAGATGACACTCAAAAGGAACTCATTCATCAATTAGATTCCTTAGTTATTGACCGGTCTCTGAAAGTTCTTGAGCAGATTAGGTGCTCCCATTTAAATCCGCAAGAAAGGAAGGCTTTGATGAACTGTCTTTCTAAATATACAGACATATTTCATCTCGATGGTGAATTTTTAACTTATACGAATGTGATTAAGCATTCTATTAATACTAAGGATGCAGCCCCTATTCACGTAAAGTCGTATCGTTTCCCTGAAGTACATAAAGACGAAGTTGAGAAGCAAATCAAGAAAATGCTTGATCAAAATATTATTCGCCCTTCAACTTCCCCTTGGAATGCACCTGTGTGGGTGGTCCCGAAAAAACTAGATGCTTCCGGTAAACAAAAATGGCGTATTGTAATTGACTATCGACGTCTGAATGATGTCACTGTTTCAGAGATTTACCCTCTCCCTCTTATTACTGACATCTTAGACCAGTTAGGTCACTCAAAATATTTCAGCACGCTCGATCTAGCATCAGGTTTTCATCAATTATTGTTGGACTCTAAGGACACCGAAAAAACAGCATTCAGTGTTACAACTAATAGCATTTCAGGTCAATTTGAATTTACTAGAATGCCTTTCGGACTGAAAAATGCCCCCTCAACATTTCAAAGAATGATGAATCTAGTCCTTTCAGGATTACAAGGTCTTCACTGCTATATTTATTTAGATGATTGTATTGTCTACTCCCATGACCTTGAATCTCATATCCAGAAGCTTGAAGCTGTATTCTCAAAACTCAGGGAGGCAAACTTAAAATTACAGCCCGATAAATGCGAATTTCTGCGACAAGAAGTTGCTTACCTAGGACATGTTATCACAGACAACGGTGTTTCGCCTAATCCAGATAAAGTGAAGGCTATCTCTCAATTTCCCACACCGAAAACTCCCAAAGATGTAAAATCTTTTCTTGGTTTAACGGGTTATTATCGTCGTTTCATTGAGAATTTCTCCCACATAACAAAACCTCTGACATCTTTATTAAAAAAAGATGTTAACTTCCACTGGTCTCATGAACAAGAGCAAGCTTTCAACACGCTTAAACAAAAGCTCATCTCCGCTCCCTTGTTGCAGTATCCAGATTTTTCACAGCCCTTTATAGTTACGACGGATTCCTCTAATTATGCCGTCGGAGCAGTTTTATCCCAAGGCGAGATTGGCAAAGACAAGCCCATTTCATATGCGTCTCGGACTTTAAATAAACAAGAAGGGAACTATTCAACAACTGAGAAAGAGCTTCTTGCTATTCTTTTCGCTGTTAATACTTTTCGGCCGTACATCTACGGTTATAAGTTTAAAATCGTAACAGATCATCGACCTTTGACATGGTTATTTAATGCGAAAGATCCAGGTGGACGGTTACTAAGATGGCGACTAAAATTAGAAGAATACGACTACGAGATTGTCTACAAGCCTGGTCGAGTAAATTCAAATGCAGATGCCTTATCTCGTTATCCAGTAAATTCAATTGTTGATTCTAACTTAAATAAAACTACTTATGAAGAATATCTCAAAAAACATGTCACTAAAACCTCTAATGATACGAAAATTGAAGAACATAGTCAAAGTTTACATTTATCGAAACAAAAAATAATTGCGTGTCCCGTTTCACTTGACTTCGACAACACTATGCCGCACTGCGAACAGCTGTTGTCAATGATCCCGAATTCCGCTGAGTTGCAATCAGCTGAGCGCGAACTTGAAACCGTACAGTCGTTCGATGCAAACAATAAAATATTCTATTTCTTATTCACTAAAGTTCATCATTATGACGAAACTTCTTATAAAACAATTTACAATTTATTACTAAAATTAAGGGATCAAATTATTACAAAAAAGGAAATCGAAGAGTTATCTATTTCAGATTTTACAGAACCTTTTACTAAATTAGTTTACGTGAAAATATATAACATGATATCGTACATTTTCCACGGCACTAATATTAAAATTCATGTTTATAAAAACCAAATACGATATCCGAATCCTGCTGAAGTTCCAAATATCCTTCAAGAAAACCATGGGACTACCGTAGCTGGTCACCCAGGTTTCAAAAGAATGTATAACAGGATCAAAGCGTCATACTATTGGAAAAGTATGCAATCTGACATAGAACGTTTTGTTAAAAACTGTAAACTCTGCCAAGTGAATAAGCCACTGCGAGCTTCTAATAAGGCCCCTATGGTTATAACTTCTTCAAGTACTAAACCATTCGAAAGATTAGCATTAGACATTGTTGGCCCTTTACCCGAAGCTGGGCTTCAGAAATTTAAATACATTTTAACTCTCCAAGACGACTTAACTAAATTCTCATGTGCTTACCCTATGACTACTTGTGCAACAGATGAAGTTGCACGTAGCCTAATTCATTTCATTTCTTTATTCGGGTTTCCAAAAATGATTCTCACCGATCAAGGTACATGTTTTACATCCGAGTTGTTTCGGCAATTGACTGAGATTCTTAAAATAAAAAAAATATTTTCTACCCCTTATCATCCTCAAACAAACGGTGCGCTAGAGCGTAGCCATGCAACTCTTAAAGAATATCTAAAATCTTTCGTCAATGACAATCACGACGACTGGCATTGCTATCTTGCAACCGCAATTTTATCATACAATACGACTCCACATTGTACCACCGAATTTACTCCTCATGAACTATTATACGGGTATAAGCCATCTATTCCTAACAGTTTTTCTGAAACGAATGATAATGTCACTTATCACGAGTATATCCGCGCTTTACAGTATAGAATGAAATACTCGCGAGAAAGAGCTTTACAAAATATTAACAAAAGCAAGGAACAATCAAAAAGGTATTATGATGTTTCAGCTAAAGAAAAAATTTACAAAACTGGAGATATGGTATATTTAAAGCAGCATCACAGACTGCGTAAAGCTTTGTCCCCAATCTGGAAGGGACCCTACAAAATTATGCAGACACATGGAAAAACTAACGTCACACTATGTGTTAACAGAAAACGCATAAAATACCACGTTAATGAAATAAAACCAGTCTGAATAAATATATTTGTTCTATAATTATTATGTCTCGCGTGTCCAAATATTTCCGGTCCAATCGAAATTATCTAACATCATAGTCAGGAATTTATTTTGACCCGATTTCCATTGCTTATTTTTATAGTGATTACTAGAACGTCATTGCTCATTTTTGTAGAGTGTTAGCCTTATTGGCATAAGAAAAATGTTTACTAGAAAATTTTGATGATTGTTGTTAATTTAAAACTGTCACTATTGTAATTGTTGTTATTTCTAGCTATATTATAATACAAAGTTTATTTAAAATGTTTTTCACTGGTAAAAATACATCTTGTTGCATTCATTTACATAATCCATATGAATTCCTTAAATTTAATTGCCTTTGTTTATTTATACCTATTTTAATGTGTTTTGTTTTGTGTAACTATATTTTTAAATTGTGGTAATAATTATTTTTAATTTGTATAATTTATTTGTTTGTAATGTTATAATTTACTCATGGTTTACCTTTCATTAGTAAAATAATTTCTCTTTCCTTTTTTTGGAGTACTTAATTATTATGTTTTAGGATTTTATCCTGCGCTTAATTTTGTAAAATGTAAAGCTCCGTCTCAAGGGGGGAGATGTTATAAATAAATTCCAAATCACTACGATTCACTACTGTATAATAATGCTGATTTGAGTATTGATGTAGTATATAAAACTGCTCGCAATGCATAGCGGTGCAGTCAACCCACAAAATTGTACCGATCCACATTTTTTCCGAATTACTGTAATTTTTTGTGCAAGTTTAAAATAAATTCAGTGTAGCAGAATCTCAGTTTTTTAATTAAAAGGACCCACGGAGCGCCATCCTAACAGCACGCACTTGTGCACTATAATATCTCCCGCGCCGAAGGCTAGTCTCCTTTGAGATTGGCCGCCGTGGCCGAATATTTTTACACAAATAAGTTTTCTCAATATGAAATTGTATCCACAATGTATGTGCCAGCATTCATTTCAATGTTACTGAATATAGTGTCTATTGGAGTGTAACCCGTTCTGGTTGTAAGTTTGTAACATGAGGTACACACATCAAGACCGTCAAGTCGATAAAGTTCTTAAACTCAAAAAATACTGACTGGTTTTAAAATCTTTTGAAGAAAGCTTATTTTGTAGACCTTTTTGGATGATTCAAATTTAATTTGACAAAATTAAAATTCAATGTACGTATAGTACATGCTGCCATGATAGGACTTACTAATTCCATGTCATGACTCCGACTAGTAAATAGTTATCTGTGGAATTTGTATTGCATAATAATAGTATGAATTACAAAATATTTTTTTTATATTGCAGAAAATCTCCCATTTTTTAATAAAATACCTTATGAATCGGCGTTTTTAGTATGAGGGCTGCACTAAAAGTATCGGGAATGGAATATTTCCACTGTTACTGTCATATTAAAATCTTTTTAATTGAAAACTCTTTGGTTTTAAAAATCGAATACCATTTATTTATTTAAAAAAGATTCTCGGTCTTGTCACAAGGTTTTGTCAAACTTGTTTAGTCGTTGAGAAAATTGAATTGACTCGAGAAAATTCAAGAACGATGATTTATTATGACTTTCGAAGTGGTTTAACACAAAAACAGTGTGTTGACCGGATGATTTCTGCATTTGGTGATGAAGCCCCATCCAAAACCACAATTTATCGCTGGTTTGCTGAATTTCAACATGGACGTGTCAAGCTCAGTGATGATCCCCGTCAAGGTCGTCCAAAAACTGCAGTCACCCAAGAAAACGTTGATGCTGTGCGTAAGCTGATTGAGGAAGATCGACATGTGACATACCGCGAAATTCAGGCAACTTTAGACATTGGCATGAGTCAAATACAAATAATCTTACATGAACAATTAGGTGTAAAAAAGTTGTTTTCCCGATGGATACCGCATTCGCTCTGTGAAGAGCAAAAAGCGGCTCGCGTTCCTTGGTGCGTTAGAACTCTCGAAAGATTCCACGCAGGATCCTCAAATGCTGTATACAACATCGTATCAGGTGACGAATCCTGGATATACGCGTACGAACCCGAAACAAAAAACCAGTCACGAGTTTGGGTGTTCGAAAATGAGTTAAAGCCATCAAAAATTGTTCGTTCACGGAGTGTTGCAAAAAAAATGGTGGCCACGTTTGTCTCCAAAACCGGCCATGTTACGACTATTTCTCTTGAGGGACAAAGAACGGTTAATGCAGAATGGTATGCTAGCATTTGTTTGCCACAGGTCGTTTCTGAACTCCGTAAAGAGAACTGCAACCGCTGCATCATCCTCCATCACGACAATGCGAGTTCTCACACCGCGCACAGAACAAAATAGTTTTTAGAGCAAGAAAACATAGAATTATTAGACCATCCGCCGTACAGCCCCGACCTAAGCCCTAATGATTTCTATAATTTCCCTAAAATAAAGAATAAATTGCGTGGACAGAGATTTTCATCACCTGAAGAAGCTGTGGACGCCTACAAAACGGCCATTTTGGAGACCCCAACTTCCGAATGGAATGGTTGCTTCAATTATTGGTTCCATCGTATAGAAAAATGTGTCAAATTTCGCGGAGAATACTTCGAAAAGCAATAAATACATTTTTAAATAGTAATGTTGTGTCACTTCCTTGATTCCCGAAATTTTCAGTGCCGCCCTCGTATTTGTTGATTATAAACAGTAAATGGTACATGATATACAGGAGTTTTAAATTCCTAACTTGTTTAGTTGTTGAGATAACAAAAATGGTCTAAAACTGACAACTTCTACGGCTCCCTAATTCATCATTTTTGAAAATAAAAATATATAAAAAATATATTTGTTATCTACTCGATGAGCTCTAGACAACGATACCCCACATGCTAGGTTCGGATATTTTTTTTTTTTTTAATTTAGTTTTATTGTATGGTGACTCCCCTTTAATTTTTAATTTTATTATTTGTTGTTCTTGCGGCAATAGAAATTCATAATCTGTGAAATTTTCAACTGCCTACCTATTACGGTTCATGAGATAGAGCTCGCTGACAGACAGACGGACAGCGGAGGCTTATGAATAGGGTTCCGTTTGTCACCCTTCGGGTACGGAACCCTAAAAAAGGCCATGAAATGCCCCTTCACCGGTGGAGGAAACGTCTACAGGCTTTCAAAAATTAAAAAAAAAAAAAACAGTCACATGGAAATATTCGAGCGCGTCAGATACCTATTGATAGTGTATTATGCCCAACGTGTCTCTGATGACGAGGTGTGTTAATCTGCCGGTTTGCACTGTCCGATGGCTGTACGGAAGGGTAAAAATTAGTGTCCGACCGAAACAGGATTTTCTACCGAAACCGAATGTTCGGTATCTGTCACAGTTTCGGCCGAAACCGAAACTTGATTAGACATGTTTAAAATCTATTGTTTACTAAAATTGGCTTTTTTTACACAAACAGAACATTTTTGTGAATTACCATTAAGAAGATGTTTTTTTATCTGTTATCCCCTTTGTATACATAAGTATTCTGAATTAAAAACTTGGGATAAAGCTAAAAACATTAGAAAATTTGAATTTCGCGGGCGGCTACTCTGGCGGTTTCGCTTTAGGGCCAAAACACATACATACGATCGACATCGCATCGTGTGTATGTGTATTGGCCCTTAACCTTTAATTAAGAAATTACCTTTGAAGAAAATCTTCAGTCGTAGACCTCAGCGAATACTGTAGGTTACAGAGTGTTGAATAGAGTTCTTTTTTATCCTTAGTGCGGCAACGACAGACGAGGAACGTCAACAGATGTCGTACATGGGCCAGTTCCACGTGGGCGACATGGTGAACGTGATGCGCTCGGGCTCGCTGGTGGGGCAGCACGCCGACACGGCCGCGCCCGCAGCCAACCCCGTGCTGCTCGCGACCGTCACCGGCTCCATATGTAAGTGCACCGTACGGTCTGGCTTCTACTGAGACTTTCTTGCTGGAAAAACTCTATTACACTTCACTCGACCAAGGACCGCACACTCATAAACCAACGTGGGTAACACTGAATGAGCAATATCACAAATTCACAATATGGTATTTTTCTCAAACATGCTCGGAAATTCGAAGATTATTTTGACAACCTTCTTCGAGATAAATCGAAATTGCTGTACTGGTCAAAAAGCGAGCAATGCTGGCAATGTTACTATGAAAATCCTTAACTGTCGTGTTTAGCGGCCAAATAAATTACTATGAAAACTGTCGTGTTATTTAAAAATGGAACTAACTTTTTACTTCAACACATGGCAACTATTGGCAACCAAGAAGGTAACTTATCAAAGATTTTATTCAAATTTCGAACTGGCTTAGCAAATAGAGCTGTTTAAAGTAAAGAAGAAACAAATGAACATATTGGCGCGTGAAAAATTTTCTTTGATTCTGATTCATTGATTCTGGAATTTATAATTAAGTTACTTAATTCGAATTTCCGCGCATTGTTTGAGAAAAGTACTGTACAAGGCATGGCCGCAACCAGGCATTGATGGACTCACGTATGTGTGCCTCGGCTTTACCTCAGCTCACATTTTTACTATCGTCCATCAATGCCCAAATTGCTGGCCGCGACAGTAATGTACTATAACTGAAACACGAATCTCCCCTTTGAATATTGAAATGAAGCCCAGATTAGAATATCATGGGCTAATTTACTTTTTGTGGAGCAACGTTTGCAAGTGTTAGTGGGCAACAAAATAAAACAATTTATTTATTAAAATTACGTAAAGTTATAGAAAGTAACATCGGTGTTCAAAAAGTAATTTCGGTGTGGAAGTAGATGCACCTTTTGTTGTCTTCCTTAGTTTGGTGA
This sequence comes from Conistra vaccinii, assembly GCA_948150665.1. Taxonomy (NCBI): domain Eukaryota; kingdom Metazoa; phylum Arthropoda; class Insecta; order Lepidoptera; family Noctuidae; genus Conistra; species Conistra vaccinii. The sequence continues at coordinate 2,976,138 of OX411326.1, read as the reverse complement.
GCAATGAATATTCTATCTACTATATTAAAGTCATACACCTCTTCCCAACAGGTTTAGTCGTTCAATTACCCCCAGAGCTGTACGAATTCCTCCATCAGCTCGAAGAAAGGCTCACACACACAATTAAGTCTGTGGGCAAGATCCCGCACTCTTTCTGGCGGTCATTCAACACGGACATCAAGACGGAACCCGCTGAGGGGTTCATTGATGGAGACCTCATCGAGAGCTTCCTAGATCTTAGCCGGGATATGCAAAAGGAAACGGTGCAGGGATTACAGGTTTGTATATTTAAAATATTCGTTTTTAGTTCACCGATATCTGTTGCTGAATTTTGGTTGGTATATGGGCGTGTGCTAGAATAAATTAATTTAATGTTTTGTGTTGCGTAATGTAAATGATTTTGCATACTATTGTATAGAATCTGCTGGGGAGTTTGTTGCGCCGCCACTTCTTCCCAGCTAAAGCACTAGGAAGTGACGAAGGGCGGGCGTTTTGGGGACTGTCTTATGTAATTTTGACGTTCGAGAAGTGCCGATTCTCAGTCTAGTTTGAATAAATGACTTGATTTTGATTTGATTTGAAGATTTCTACGTTCGTGAGTTTTGTATGTAATTTCTCCGGAACTTTATCAGGAGAGCAAAATATATTTCACATTTTGCCGATCCCAATGTGTCAATTTTGATCAAGAAATAAATGTGATCGAAATATTATATTTGTAACTTCATTTAGAAGACCTTTCTATTACAAAGTGTCATTCAATAATAAACTTAAACTACGAAAAGCTAAAGTATAGTTGATTAAGACGCAATACATGTAAATTATCTAAAATATATAAAGAGAATTTCCTTTCAGATTGACGACGGTGGCGGCATGATGCGCGACGCGACCGTGGACGACCTCATCAAGGTGGTCGAGGACCTCACCAGGATACACTAAACTTGTGATTATGTTATAGTTCGTATTGCAGATTAATTAAATACTTTATGTACTTCTAACTGTGTTTGTGTATCGTTACTAAGGCTCCATCTCAGAAGACCAGATTCTCAAAACACCAGATTCTAAAAAATAAACATATCTTTTATAATCGTGAATCATATTTTGATCAAGATACAACCTGACACTGACTTGCAAATCGCAAAAAACGTAAGAAAATTTGAATTTCGTGGGCTACAACTGCGGGTCCACTGTTGTTTACTTGGTTTATTTATTTAAACTTCTCGCACACAATGAGGTACAAAAGCGGCAAATACATGCCGGCGGCATGGCCGCCGGCTTTTGCCGCGCGGCACGTGCCTCCGGCTTTTGCGCCTTCATTTCCTTTGTGTTTGTTTGTGCGGCAGTGCCGGGCGCGCACGGCGGCCAGGCGGCGGCAGTGCCGGCGGCACTGTGTGTATTAGCCATTAGGCATTCTCTACCAGTCAACCAAGGGTGGTGAAGAGATAAGATGGCAGGTGCTCTGAATGAGAGGAGAAACCATAAAAAAAATTATTAAAAAGATATCTAAATGATGATAAATAAAATAGGCACACAAGTACATACAACGTTGATACGACAGAGGGGCTTTCCTTTGAACTGTCTATACTAGGTACCATTTTCAAGCTCTGTACCAAAAATCAATTAAATATGAGCAGTAGTTTAGTCGCAAATGGTTTTTAAAGTTTTTGCCCCGTTTGAACACGATGTATCTTTCCTAACAGCTGATTATGTCTATACGCTTAGGTCATGCTCCTTAAAACGATAAATCTGAGTACAACCTATGCGTTGTTGCCGCTCTGTGACACAAATCACAAATACAAACAAATATTTTCACTAAAAAGATGCCAATTCAAACAAGGAAGCAAATACACACACACTTGCACTTTCATTACGAGAGTGACAATCATAGCAAAACATCCCGTGCGTAAAAGAAATAGAAATAGGTTCAGTCTGTTGCTAATGCATCCTAGATTATCCTTGCGATCGGTAAGTGGGGTGGGTGGGGCCTCTAAAAAACGTGTTTGTTCAGTGCGCCGACGCAATCCTTTTGGAACGTACTTATGTTACGTAACACGGAAGCTCCGCGTCGCTTTTATTAAGTCGAAATCGCGCGCTGACAATTGTGATTTTGTTTTGTTATTGTGTCAGGAATGATAGGACACTAAATACGTTAAACCGCTAAGGCCCCACAGTTACCACAGTAAACAGTATTTCTTTTTTTTATTGTGACAGGACACGTAACTTGGGAATAATAATATTTAGTGTTCGTTTTTTTTTTTATTGACTGCTTTTATTGTGATACGACACGTAATTAAACTTTGGTTGTGTGTGTGTAATTAAAGTGTGCCTCAGAGGTAAATACAATTGTTGAACTAAAAACTAGGATTACCATTTCACAAATAAAGTGCTTAGCGACGGACAGTGATTTAATTAGAAAAATAAATAACAATATTCTCCGTCGGTATAATTTGTGCATTAATGTGAATGGAACCACAATGAGAATTTTAAAAAAATTGTGTTTTTGCTGTGATTGTTGTTGTGCGCGTACTTCAAAGCCGCCGCCCGGCGCCCGCGCCACCGCCGCCCGGCCGCCCGCTTTGAAACGAGATAACACACGCCGCGATCCAGCGCGCGCGACGTTGCCGCTTTGTTACCTAGGTATCTAAGGTCAGTTCAAAGGGTGGTTGCGTTTTACTCTGATTTGTAAGCTATTTAGTTTGTTTGAAAACAAAAAAAACTCATTTTTGGTGCTTTTTATTTTTATACCGTATCGAATTAATACTAAACACGTATAGTATACGTAGTGTAATTTAATGCCCCTCTGTCATATCAACTCTGTATATAAGTTATAAGCTTAAAATACACATACATACATATTAACTATAATATATACCTAAATTATATATATATACATTTATAGGATACAAGTCAAAGGGAAAGAGGTAATTGAGATTACTCTACGCTATTTGTTTTTTGTTGTTCACTTTTTTTTTTGCAATTAAGTGTCTGTAATTTTAGTTTATTTAACTTTGTTATTTCTGTTGTTCACGATTTTTATTTTCTTTCAAATCCCAGTAATTTGATTTTTTCTTCGTTTTTTACAAATTAAACTTATTTACCTGAAACAATTTTTCATTTACCTGTACTTCTTGTATATTGCGAATATGGTGTTTTGAGAATCTGGTATTCTGAGATAGAGCCGTTACGAAGTCATGTAATCCCAAATGTATATATTTTTTTAGTCATGGTATTCGAGTCAACTTGATAACAAGCCCTTAGGTTACGCTAGTCAGTCATCCTTCCATAATAACGTCGTATGGAGTTTAGTCCACAGTTTGACAGTACATAAGAAAATAGGGAATAGGCAAGTAATTCAAAACTTATTTATTATTTAAATATACATTGTATAGGCGTCAAGAAACATATCCTTACATATTATAAAACAAAGTCCCCCGCTGCGTCTGTCTTGTCTGTCTGTCTGAACGCGATAAAACTACCGAACGGATTTTCAAACGATTTTCACCAATGGAAGGAGTGATTCATACGGAAGGTTTTAGTGTATAATTCATTAAGGTATTGTGTAAGTTGACTGAAATATGACGATTATTGTTGTAGATGTCGGAAAAAATCATGCTGACAGGAAGCTTTACTGGCGTGCGCCGTGTAAGCCGTAAGAGATACATCAAATTTATGTTCTACAGGATTGAAGATCTTAAAAAGTTCTACAAAAAAGTCCGCGATTGCATGTCTATCTTCTAAGGATGTCCCAGTTTAATATCTTTCAGAATTTGGTAAAAATTTCATTGTTATTTCCGACGCTATTTTGACCGGGATCATATTAATCCTTATCCAATGAAATATGTTATTTAAATTGGGCATTCAATTAAGATTAAAAATATGAATAGTTTATTCATCATATCATATAAATGAGTAGTTTACAAGATATCACAAATTCAAAATTACGCGTAACAAAATAATCACGGCTGACGGCAACGCGACCGCAGCGGTAGGAGCCAATGACCTTTTTCTCGGGTATTAGGTATGTAGTCCCGGTAGTACGTTCCCGTGGGATATTTTCCGACATCCACGCGGGCGAAGCTGCGGGCAAAAACTAATTCCTATTAAAAAACCAAAATTTATTACCTATTTTACCTTTTTTTTTGGTGGAACGGAACTCAACCGCGTCGCCTTATAAATAATGCCGGAAGTAACATAAAATACTTATATGAATATTTTGTTTTTGCAAATTGATTGAAGTTTCATTAAGGTTAGTTAGTAATTGCAATTTCTGCTAGAATAAATGATTTGGGGCTAAAAAATTGATGAAAGAAAACAGTAACATGTTATATGCGTCACATCATCATGACCGCGACAAGGCGCTTCGCTCTCAGTCTCACTTACGGACATACATATAAGGTGAAAGCGTCAGGGTAGCCCGCGAAATTCAAATTTTCTTACGTTTTTTACAATTGGCTCGTCAGTATCGGGTTGTATGTTGATATAAATTGATTTGCGACCGTATCAAATGTTTATTTATAAAATTATAATCATAGAAATCATCAATACAACTCTATAAGTTCATGTCATCCCTTTGAATGACTATTTCATGAAATCACGACATTTGGGGATTATGCTAACCTAAGGAGTTGTATTGCTGATTCTAATGATTATAATTCTGTAAAGCCATATTGGTTACGCTCGCAAATCATATTTTAATCAAAATACAACCTGACACTGATCTGCAAATTGCAAAAAACCTAAGAAAATTTGAATTTCGCGGGCTACCTTAGCGCATCATCAATTAAGTGAGACGGAGAGCGAAGCGCCCGTAACGACCGCCGAAACTACGGATTTCGCTTAGGGAGTTGGCACCCTGAAAGGGATGTTTGAACTGTACCTGACCAATCGGGAAGTATATCCTTTCAAATAAAAAATTTAAAAAAATCCAAATCGGTTCATAAATAACGGAGTTCGGAGGTAACATAACACACATTTTAAAAAAAATACTTCCGAATACATTCAAAAAATTATGAACCTTCAACAATTTTCTACAATTGTTGAAGGTTCATAATTTTTTAACCGACTTCCCCAAAAGGAGGAGGTTCTCAATTCGGATGTATTTTTTTTTAAATGTGTGTTACCTCCGAACTCCGTTATTTATGAACCGATTTGGATTTTTTTTTATTTTTTATTTGAAAGGATATACTTCCCGATTGGTCCCATTTTTATCAAAATTCAGTTCTGATGATGGAATCCATGACAAATTGAGGGAACTCCTTAAATATTATAGGCATACACATAGCGATTTCGGTATTTTCAGCAACCAGCATTTGCATTCAGAAAATATCATTTGGTGAAGTGGAACTGATGAAGAAGTCCACAGATGACCACCGGAACTTCTCAATGATAAGTATTGGGTGCACGGGTGGCGTCATTTATGAACCGATTTAGAAAATTATTTTCTTATCTGAAAGGTATATAGGCTACCAGATTCGTCCTATTTTGATCAAAATTCAGTTCTGATGATGAAATCCATGACGATTTGAGGGAACTCCTCAAAAAAAGGAGGTTTCTCAATACGACCCAAATACGACCATAATATACATATATATTTTATGTGTGTTGTGTTCGCGGATAACTTCGTCGTTTATGAACCGATTTTGATGATACTTTTTTGTTGGAAAGGAGATATCCCAAGGGTGGTACCATGATAAGAAAACCAGGATCTGCTGATGGCATCCCAGACAAATCGTGGCGAACCTTCCAAAATCGTTTGTTAATTTTTTTCATTAAGCATTTTAAAGCACTACTATTTAATGAAGGTCTGGAATCGATCTGACGGTCGAGCCGAAAGACAGTCGAAGGAACTCCTCAACGATTTACAGCAATTACCTGGTGTTTGGGCTTGATTAATTTGTATTGATGAAAACTTTACACCTAGTTGGGTTGTGACTGTCATTAGGGGTTTGATGATGAAGACGACGGACAGTCAAGGGAACTCCTCAACTTTTTACAGTAGCTACCTTGTGTTTAGACTTAATTCATTTTAAGGATGCTAGGATGATAACTTCCCGTCACTGTTAATTGCGTCGCTGGTAGTGTTATTTGAATTTGTGTGGGGTAGGTAGGTTCCAAAACTAAAAACTTTTAACAAAAAAAAAAAACAACCGACTTCCAAAAAAAACACTACAAACTGAAAAATAACTTTAATTTCGGAAGTCGGTGGCAAAAAAAAACGAAAATTCAAATCCAAAGACACCGACTTCCGAAATTAAAGTTATTTTTCACTTTGTAGTGTTTTTTTTTTGAAGTCTGTTGTTTTTTTTTTTGTTAATTTAACAACGTTGATGCTTTTATTACTTTTCTTGGGTTTATATTTCAGTATTTTATTGAGGTAGTGTACGCACAGCTTGTCACGTGACACGACTTGTCTCGTCCTTATCTAGCCCTGTACGGAAAGAGAATTTAAAGAAAATAAGTTCTGAGCGTCGAAACTTCCACATTTCAGCTCTAACTTTAACGCATCTTTGGGCGTAAATAAATAAACTCCCAGAGTATGAAAATGGCAAATTAAATTGCTAAAGCAAATTGTTACCGTACCCAAAAACGCCCGCCCTTCATCTCCACACGGCGATACCATCGCGATGATATTTGATGGTACGCCGTGAATATCAAAGCGATTCTCTCGACTTTGAGATAGCCCCTAAGTGTAGCGGCAAACCTGCGGAACTTTCGGCGCGGAACGTTCCGTCGCGCCATGTGACGCTTGCATATCTATGGACGTAACGTTCGGCTGATGTGTCATAGGTAACTTGAAAAACATTAGGAGCGTTTTCAACCGAACCTTCCGCGCCGAACGTTCGGCAGGTGTGGCGCGACCCTAAGGTAAAACAACAAGAAAATATCAAAATGAAAAACCAATATTCCGTTCCAAGATTTAATCACAGAAAGGCAATACAATCACAGTTATTATGTACCAATAAATCATAATATTATCATAAAATATAATGCAATACAGCGGAAACAAATCCCGAACCAATATAAATACATAAATTATGTAAAAGCATGCCATGTTATGGACACTTTCGTCTGACAATACAAATTGATTATCTTGAACTAACGAAGTCGTTGAAGTTTCTTCAGTCCGAGGCTGAAATGTGATGTAAAATTACTAGATACTCGATTCCTCGCACATATCTAAGTACTCGTATTATTATAATCTATATGTATATAAAAATCGATTGCCGTGCGTTAGTCTTGCAAAGACTCGAAAATCGCTCGACTGATTGTGATGAAAGTTTGGTAGGTTGCATTGTTGTGTGCGCGCCGGAGAAGGCTCCTAACAAAAAAAAAATGGCATTGCAACGCATGAGCTAGTCTCATAAAATAGCCAAATAAATAAAAGTTTTTCAAATAAAGTACAATACCACGAAAATTCACGAAATATTTCATCTCATATTAAAATATTTTTTGTAAGTATTAAATGTAAATGTTTTTTGTAAGTATTAAATAGTTTGTAACCGCAACCACACGTCGGTACACTTGAATTACAAAACCCGCCCTTACAACTACTAAATAAAGACGCTTTCAAACTGTTTCCATTGACGTGTGGATTACTGTCCTAATATTTCATAATCACATAGTGCCTTAATCATAAAGTGTAATTTCATGTGATAAAAAATTGAAAAGACCTACATTTATTATCTTTTCTTATTAAAATAATTGATGTGAAAACGAACAGTGAACGAAACTGATCCGCCACCCTCGGGTCGCTGACGCTGAATCGGGTGGCCATAAATTAGCATACACCCTTTTTTTTTAAATCTTATCTAAGGTACTTGACTACGTGACAAAGGTGCTGTTTGAAGCGATTATATAGTGATGAAAAGATTTAGGGTGCTTTTCAAGACACTATTTTCTGGGCTGGTTTGTATGGAGTAGGTACTTGGTCAAACATTTGATTGAGCACCATAGGTTATTAGTTTAATCGTCAAATAAAATGGATTTAATTTATACACACTGACATTTTCCTTGATGACGCTCATAGACTTTCCAAGGTGTTGCAAGTTTATCTTATAAGGCTCATTTTCATTGGTTGGTTGGTTGGTTGGAGCTCGTATGCGGGGTGCGGGAGATTTCTGTAACGCATGCCATAGGGTTCGTATTCAGGGAACCGTTTTCATAATTCGATAGGAAACGATTGCGGTATACGGAAAACCTGCACCGCCCGTTTGGCAATTGCTTTGAAAGCTCATTTTCATTAGGTGTGAACCTCTGCAAGCTTTTTACTGACCGATAAATTTCATTGGTCATTACCCCGCCTGCGAGGAGTCCCCGCATGCTGTTTATCGACCGAGTTATCGACTAATGAAAATGAGCCATTTTATGCATCATGAATTCATGATTCAGTGATTCTTATAAATCATAATTAAATCTTAATAAGTTATAATTTAATGCGACCTCAAACTCTCGGTTAAATGTCAAAGCATTTATTTCAATTACATCTTTTCAAGCACCTAGGCAAGGTTTATAGGTTTGCTTGTTATTTCTTTCAACCAATCAGCAAAAACTGCCTAATGCCGCGTACAGACTGATGCAGTGAAACATTATACGGTAAAGGAAATTATTTTTAAGCAAATGACACCCCGTGCTGGCCCAGTGGTAACGGCCCCGACTTAAGAGTTGTAGGCGCTTTACTTTGTGTAAATAATTTCACAACCACTGCTAACGGTGAAGCAAAAGATCGTGAGGAAACCGGCATGTCCTAGAACCAAAATTTCGAAGACATGTGACATCTACCAACCCGCACAAGCAATGTACAGCGAAACTGAAGTGGGGGCAATGACTTCCCAGTCACCGCCGGTGGCGACTGGGAATTTTTATTCCCATTTGCCTGTGTCAATCCCCGCGGGGGCGACTAGGAATGAACGACTGAACGCCCACGTGGTAGATTATAGCCCACTCCCTCTCGAAGTGAGGAGGCCTGTGTCCCAGCAGTGCCACATTATGGCTGATTATGCTTTATATGCATTAATTACCCTGACTTTACATGTCAAGCGCGCATATTGTACAAAGTTATGAGACTTTTACGCGCGCACCCATTAGACGACAGCATATTTTTTTTTTTTAATTTTGTTCTTATTTATCTATGGTTAAAGAAATAACAAGCTGTTTATCAATCCAAAAAAAAAAATCAGCATGTGTTTTAAAACCGTCGAGTTACATAAGTCAATGAGGCAAAAGGTTATTTTTATTCAAAACTTTTAATTTCATGTGTTGCCAAGTTTTCAACATTCAGTAGGGCTTGTCTTTTATTAAAACAATTACACTAAGTTTACAATTCACTATCAAAACTTCCTTATTCTACTGGGAAACAACTCCATTATTAAAGAAATAAAACTGGATAATATTATCTAATTCAAGCTAGAATATTCTGATGATCGAAATAGAATTAAATTCCCAAAAATAATTTTGCCATGAATTGCCATGTGTTTTCATTTCGAATTTATAGCCAACAGAGTTAATCTTGCGCATATAGGTAGAGCTTTGTAAATAATATTTACAGAAGTTAAAAATAATTACCCGTACAGGGATTGAATCGCCGATTTTTCGCTCGGACGGTTGAATGTAACCCTTGCGACTACGCTGTAAATTCTAATTGTTAAAAAATCGCAAAGTGAATTCTATTTCAATTAAAGCATAACTAGTTACTCAACGTGTTATCTATATGTAAACTAAAAGCCACAATTTGTATAGGTACGTAATTAATGCCATAATTAAGCGATAACCTAGCGACACTAGAGGTACGTAGTGTCGCTATAATATCGAAACGATAGAGCGATAAAATAGAAACTAATTCCCTGTACGTACAGGGAATTAGTTTAGATTTTATCTTGATAGGCGGCGAGACTAAACTTGAATTCAGAATCTTAGATAATTATATAAAATACATGACGATTTCGTCGCTCAAAAATCAACTTAAACTACATGTCACTAAAGTAGATAGTTGAATAAGTGGCAATGATTATTAATATTTAAGATTCTGAATTCAAAAGCCGCGCCACTCGGAACTAGGTACAGACGTCAGCACATCATCAACCTACTCCAATCTGTCAAATATTCCCAATCAACATTGAACCTTATTGTTAAGCGATAAAGTTAAAAATCTATTAATGAAATTTGACAGATTGTAGTAACTTGATGTGCTAGCGTCTGTACCAAAATTTACTAAATGCCATTTACATAATTTTGAACTCAATGTCAGCATAAATGAGGAGCTATTTCATCTTATATTCTTGAAGTCTGCATCCGGTCGTTATAAAAAATGTTTTAATAATTTGCATAGCAATGAAACTTTACCTTGCATGCTTAATTCTAACTTTTTGAGACCTTGACAGTAGTAATCATTGTCAAGGCACACATTAACAGTATGCACGAGATTTTGCCATTATCAAAGGCGCGGGTGCAGTACGAACACTCGAACGGGGCGCGTGGCAACATGCTTTTTTTGTAAATTGTAACTATTACTTTGCAGTATATTCCAACAACTATTTTTATAACCACCAGACACAAGCTATATACGTTTAAAATAATCAATTTACCTACATAATAATAATTTTAAAAACATTTACATACATGAAACAAAAAAACCATCGTTTTCAACGATTTTGCATTCAGCACAGTACCGCTCAAATGACCTGACTTGACAGAAAACAGAAATTAATAATTAGGTATATTTGTATTATATTTAAATTCCATTAATAACATTAATTTATTGAAGGAATATTGGCGTTATTAAGTTCCAAATCTGATTATACAAATAATGATTTATATAAACAGATATATACCTATGTACATACGAACGAGTATGTTGATGAAGGAGTAAGAAATGGAATAAAGAAAATAAAAATAAAATCTACCTAAGCTTCAAGATTGCACCGATTTACAGTAAATTCCTCGGAATTACTCTACTTCATTCATTCAGGAATCAATAAATCCTGGACATTAACGGCAAAACATCTATGTAGGAAACTAGACCTAGACCCATTACGAAAATCTACTTTTATTTATTTTATATATGGTGTAAGTACATAATTAAGAGTAATCTATCTGCTGGATGCGGGAACCACAGGACCGGTCGGTATAGCGGTGCCTGGGGGAGGTCTATGTCAGTGTATGATAACTTAAAAACGCCAATATCCTCAATATTAGACCGTATCTTTAGCAGCCGGGTATACACTGTATTTCAAACAAATTGACCTACTTTCTGTATTTATCCGCCTTGTTTCGTAAAAACCACATGAGTCCGAAAAGGCAAGATGGTGGGCTGTTTAGAGGTCCTGGGCCGGATATCCATTTTTCTACATCATTTATAGATTTTTCCACTACTTCTATGATTTCGTCTTCGATGCCGCCACCTGGGAATAAAAAAACAAAATCAAGCTGGCATTAGATTCGATTCTTCAATGCTTATTGAAGTAGTTTGTCGATGGTGGCACATTTACCCTGAAAGTAATCTGCTGTTGTCTCATGTCGGCAGCTGTGATTGTTAGAACTAGGCAAGAGATTCGACAGCAAATTGTATAACAAACCGCGGGATTAACGTGCTTTCCGAGGCACGGAGGAGTCTCGGTATGTGAAGATGGTCACCCATCCACAGACCAACCCCGGCAAGCGTAGATTAACCTGATGGATCGAACCGCACGGCTGTTATTACTTAGCCACGAGCTCCTCGCCAAAAATACTAGTTTTGTCTTAAAATACGAAGTGTGAAGGTGTTGACGGAACTCACTATCTTTCTAAGAATCTACTCGCGATATCGAATCTCAATTTATTGATGGCCTCCACTCCACGTAGATTGTTAGTTGATTAGGTGCACTCTATATACGGTAAATACCGCTAAGTATGTGTTCAAAATTATTTCCTCAAGGGTATTGCGAAGGTGATCTCACCCAGGGACATCGGCTAATTGTGGGTACAAGGCCATTTTGTACACGGTACGGCACAGCATATAAGCCGCTCCGTAGAAAAAACGTGTCTGTCAACAAGCTTCCATAGTGATTCTTACAACACTGACGGCCGTGACACTGCTTATAAACCGTAGTTTTTCACAGCACGAAAAACAAGTGTACAAAAGGCCTTAAGAGGCCAAAAAAAGGGCCTTAGTGCCTAAAGGGCCCGGCTCTAAGGCTGTCATTCGTGGATCTTTGACAGTCGTGACGGGTCGTGAGAAGCCCGAAAGTCTGACAACCAGTCTTACCAAGGAGTATCGTATTACCCAGTTACTGGGTTGTGGAGGTCAGATAGGCAGTCGCTCCGTGTAAAATACGGTATTTAGCTACATCCGGTTAGAATGGAAGCCAACCCCAACATAGTTGGGAAAAGGCTAGGCAGGTTGATTTTAGTATTTTTGGCAACAATGTCGTGAAGAAAGTTTTGAGTATGAATATCGATGGCTATAAGAGTAGGGGAAGACCAAAGAAACGATGGATGGACTGTGTGAAGGATGATATGGCTAGAAAGGGGGTAACTACTGAGATGACGACTAATAGAGAAGTCTGGAAAAAAGGGAACTGTTGCGCCGACCCCAAATAAAATTGGGATAAGGGCAGGAGAATGATGATGTGTTAGGTGACACATTTTCCCCAACTTATTCTTTATTGTGTTTATGTTTTTTCTTTGCGTCATGTTTACCGCAATTAAATGTATTTTCTTTTATATGGGACAGGCGAAATTTAGGTGGGCTATAAACCTCTGTAGGTATACCGCTACGGGATGGGGAACCCAGGCATGTACCATGCCTCCTTTTCCCGATTTCTGCCAATTAAATCTAGCTCTTTCCAAGGCGCCAATTTAACTGTTTTTATAGACCCATCTAGATGCAAGTGCACGTGGTTAAATTCGATCGTCGATTCGATCACTACAAATTATTGATTTGCTTATCGCGCTATATTACGGCTGTAAAACCATTAAAATCGTTATTACTCGTTATCAGTTTCTTGTACCTTTTTGTTTGATTATGAATTTTCTTAAGACAGAGTTTTGGAATGTTTTATTTAGTGGGTTACAGGTTTTTTTTAACGAGGCGACTTATCCTAAAATCTAACTGATCGTTCATTTTGAAAGACGCTGAAGTTAACTTTCTATTTTCATTATTTTAAACTGTGTCTGCCTGTTGGGACTTAGGCAATCATTTTGAGCCAGCGGCAGCGCTGCCGCGCCCTTCAGTACATTATTTATTATATTAATTTGCAATTTTTCAGCCTTAAAAAACATAAAGTTACAAATTGGGGCAACAGTAATATCATAATGTAATTTGGTTGCTATTTTCAATGGAAATGAAAAAAAAAACAGGGCTCTGTTTTCAAGGAAAATTTAAAGATGTAAGCTTGATGGAAATTAAGTAGAAAATTATGATATCGGGTACATGACCACCTCCTGAGTTGATGCTCATTGTGCTCGTTTTACGGCATTTTGAACTGTTGCTCACAAAACATCGGGCTCCAAATTGGGGATTTCTTCTTCAATGTTGGCTTTCTAGACTGCAAGGTTTGTGATGGTAAACGCGAGATTTCAAAAAGCCTCAAAGGAAGAAGTCTGGCGTCAGATCTGGCGATCTAGCAGACCAGTTCAAATCGCAGAAATGGGAGGGCACACGGCCCGGAAATTGATTTGTCAAAATCTCCATCGTTGCCCGAACAGCCTATTCTCAAGTGTCCAATCGCAATGACATTAAGTAAGACGTCATTGAAAAAAATTATGGCGCATTCACATGATGACATTACTTTTGCCACACCTTGTTTAGTAAGATAATTTAGTAAGATAAAGTAGACAGGAACAGACAAGATTTTGACGATGTAAACAGTGCACTCTCAATGGTTACGGATTGGTTTACAACAAATAACTTAGTTCTCAACTCCAAGAAAACGAAATGTATAAAGTTCGCTTTACCGAATGTTAGAAATCTAGGACCCAACATCGTCTTAGATAAAGAAGTGCTTGAAACTGTGGGCTCGGCAGTTTTTCTGGGCATAACAGTAGATGCCAAACTTCAGTGGGGCCCACATATTTCAAGTCTAGCGGGAAGGCTCAGCTCGGCCGCCTACGCTGTCAGGAAAGTAAGACAATACACTGACGTTGATACAGCTCGATTAGTCTATTTTAGTTATTTCCATAGGGTTATGTCCTATGGTATTCTGCTGTGGGGCAAAGCCGCTGACATTCAAAATATATTTGTTCTTCAAAAACGAGCTGTCCGAGCAATTTACCAACTAGGTACCAGAGTCTCTCTGAGAGATTTTTTTAAAGATATTGGTATTCTTACAGTAGCATCACAATTCATCTTCGCCAATATCTTATATATTAGGCAAAATATACACGTATACACTAAAAACAGTGATATCCACAATATCAACACCAGAAATAAAGACAAATTACGAGCTCCTTTTCACCGGCTTCATAAGGTTCATAACTCATTTGTTGGGCTTGGTATAACCTTTTATAACAAGCTACCCACTTCTCTGCTAGATTTGCCTTTTAATGCGTTTAAAGCTAAAGTAAAATCCAACCTTTGTTCAAAGGCATACTATTCTATCAATGACTACTTAAGCGATAAAAATAGTTGGTCGCTGTGATTAACTCAAGACAATGTTTATGTTCTTTCTCCAGTTTTAGCTTACCTACTGACAGGTTATATGTTTATAGAATGTTTAATTTATTTGACTTTATTATACAATTTTTTTTTTTTTAATTTATTGTTGACATGATCTACTCATTACAATGTTTTCGTATGAGTTGTATTGCAATATGTGATTAGCTAGCGACCTCGACAGTAGATTATATATTATTCTTGCCTAACTGTTGATCTATTTTTGATTTATTTTTACTTCAATGGTCCTAGTGCGTTATTATTCTAAGGGTCCTAGTTTATCATATCTAATTATGTGACTTCGAGTTACAGCTTTATTAGCTATATGTAAGCGGGCACGCCCTTTATGCCTGGAGGCTTTATAATTCGGGTATTAAGTTCTGTTTACGTTTTTAGTTTTTATTTTTGCTTGAGTTTAGATTTCGATTTTTTTTTTTTTTTGTTGGTACATTGGCGCGTGCTAGCTGTCATTATGGCATATATTTTATTGAATGTTTTGTGTTGAGTAATGTAAATTATTTGCATACTATTGTATAGAATCAAGTTATTTTTTCTAACTGAACAGACAGCTGTGCTGCTGGGGAGTTTGTTGCGCCACTTCTTCTCTCCAGCAAAGGCACTAGGAAGTGGTGAAGGGCGGGCGTTTTTGGGGGACTGTCTTATGTAATTTTGACGTTCGAAAAGTGCTGATTCTCAGCCTAATTTGAATAAATGACTTTTGAATTTTGAATTTTGAATTAGGCCTTGTACAATGTACACGTACAGTACAGGGAACATCCTTGAGAAAAAAACTAGGTTAATAGGGTTTACGTTGTACGGCATTTCATACAAACTTTCAAGCCCTTATTTTTCGAAATGACTGAACCGATTTTAATGAAACACACTGCATACACATATGCAGGATACAAAGGTCTAAAAACTTAGTTCAGAACATTTTTGAAATGTCTTATTTATAAACAGATAACTGGAATACTTCTATGGAAAATTTAAAATCGGTCTAATTTGGCTGTAACACTATTTTTCGAAGATGTTCTTAACTCGTAAGTTTTTAGACCTTTGTATCCTGCATATGCGTATGAAGTTTCATTAAAATCGGTTCAATCATTTCGAAAAACAAGGGCTTGAATGTTTGTATGAAATACCGTACGATGTAAACCCTCAACCTACCTACATAAATATTACCGACCGAATTTTTTGTATAGCAAGGAGAGATCCATTTAAAGATACATACTTGATAAGTTAATTTAAGCTAAACGAAGCCTATAAAGGTGTACTTTACCTATAGGCTTTTTTAAGGGCAGGCAGAGGTGTACCATTTTTGTTTAAACCCCATGGAACAGGAGCTTTGGACCGTTACCGAGAATTCGCTAATGGAACAACCCAACAACACATTATATCGCTCGCGAATTGTGCCAAATTTTTGCCAGTAATGGATATTCGCATGTGATGTCAAGGCCAGGGATGGGCGACCTCGACTACATATTGATAACGATAATACATTTTTTTTTAGTTTTCTTGCCGGTGGAGTCTCAAAAATTTATATCTTTTTTGTAGTGAGTATTTTTCAGTTTTTTTTTTTTATGGCGTCGCTATTTGGACCGCCTATTTTAAAGATTAAAAGGAGTTTTAGCCTAACCTTCGAAGGCCGATTACAGTGAATTATTAGAAGGTTAAGTACTAACTTTTTTTATTTTTTGCGTAGCTTAGGTACCTGCATAGTTTTTAAATTCAGCTAGAATATATGGAACCTCATTTTTGTATTTTTAAATTGAAGTTGAAAATTTCAGTCTTACCACTAAAAACTTAAATTCCTGCTATAGATACTTTTTTGAGTAACTTGCAGGAATGTTAGAAAGTTTATTATTTTATGTATGAAAGTAACATTCAAGACGATACTGTCGCAAAAAAAAAACTGGAAAATACTCACTACAAAAAAATATATGAATTTTTGAAGCTCCACCGGCAAGAAAACTCGAAAAAATTACAAAAAAAATAATAACGAAACCTACAAAAAATCGCGGAACATACATGGGGTATTTTCGAATACCCCTAGACATGAGGAATCAATTTTTTTTATGACGTGTATTTTTGGTCCATACAAGCGACAATTGCAGAATTCTCATGCAATTAAGCACATGCAAATCATCCACGACATCCAGGCGCAGATCATTCGTTCGTACGTCTGTTTTATTTATTTATCGTTTACTCACCTTTCCCTTTCTTCATATCGTCGGTGACCTCGCAGTAGAACATCGTCTGTAATGAGCCCTGCACGCCGACTCCGGCCCTGCGTGCAAAATATGGGTGAATAAACCAATTTACATTACCTCCAATTTATGTATTTTTATCAAGGACGCTGAATTCAAATTGAAGTGACGAATTTAAGTTTGCTGATAGGTATTGTAATTTATTCTTTGCAAGTTTTAATTGAAAGAAAAATGATATATAAAAATGCTTAGTTTCCTTGCTTATCAGAATCTAATGCACCTGTACAACACAAGGCAAGATAAGTACATATGAACAATTGAACAGGTTTCGTATTGTAAGCATGCGAAGAAGTATGGAGAGGCTATTCGTCCTGTAATAATATATATTTTATCTCTGTATCTCTTTCACTCGAACTTGGCACAATTACAACTCTAATACCCGTTTTCAGGCTGCACTTATTTCGTTGCCTAAATAAAAGTGCGCTGTTCGATTTTCAACGCTGGGCTCAGTCCCGAAGGTTGAGCCACAGATTAGTCCAGATGGTTCACTATGCAAAATGATTTAAATAAAAAGCGACTCTTGCTACGACACAATAAAGGGCAATTCAGGTCGCACAGCGCTAATTACCTACAGTTATATTTACCTAGAAGTTACCTCTCTTTCTATCGCTTAACTCATTACTCCTTCTCTTGACTACGTAAGTACATTCAACTCTCGGCACTAACCCTGAGCGTCGAAAATCCAATACGCGAAAAAATATCGACGAGATGACACTATGATTTTTGTAGACATGAGTATTTTTAATTGAATGACAATTCATTCAATTAAAAATACTCATGTCTACAAAAATCATAGTGTCATCTCGTCTATGTTCTTGTGTAACTATGTTCATCATTCAATAATGATGAACATAGTTTTAAGACCTTTATGTATTACAGTACGACACAACTTAGATGTAGCATCGGCAAAATTCGTAAAACTGATCACCATCCGAACTGAGTGCGCCTTCAAAATCACCCATCTTTATTACTGCTTCAGATGAAAATGATCTTTCGAAAACGCAATAACTTGTTAAGTCTTATAGCCAAATACATTGATTGGTAAAACTGAAATGAATGAATGAAAATTTTCAAATCTATGCTACATCTAAGTTGTCGGACAAAAAGTTGGTCTAAAATACATGTACTTATTTTTATTTTATTATAATTCGTTTCAGTCACAGACACTAAAATGAAGCTAAGTCATCAGCTGACATAGCTCGAAGAATTGCCAAACTTAAGTGACCATGGGCAGGACATTGCTCGCAGTCGCAGAACAGATGGCCGATAGAGCCGAAACGTTCTGGAGTAGCGACCGCGTACCAGAAGACGTAGCGGAAGGCCTCCCACAAGATGGACCGATGACCTTGTGAAGGCCGCAGGAATCCGCTGGAAGCACAGAACCGGTCGAAATGGCGGTGCTTGGGGGAGGCGTATGTCCAGCAGTGGACATCTTTCAGCTGTCATGAAGTAATCAGTAGATCAACTGACCTGTAAGACGCAACTTTCTGCAGATCATAGAGCGGCACGTCGTACCCGCACTCTTCTAGCACCTCTTCCTTGGCGATCTCTTGCAGGGACTTGTTCTTGTCGACAATGCCAGCGCACATCTCTAAAGTAATGCCGAGCTGTGCGGGGTACTTGTTAGTGTCTATCACCATATTTTGACGGTCCGATATTGGCACACTGTTGTAGTAAATTGCTGAGGAAAAAAGATATACTTTTTTATATTACTGACTGACCAGAAGGCTGGCTAATTTAAATACAGTTTATTTTATTTTATAGTGTATTTGGAGGAGTCGAAGAAGTCGTAGTAGGTAGCGTTCTGAAGTTTCTACCTACCTCATGGGAAAAAGGCTTGGTGTACGTATAGGGTGCCTGTAATGAAGGGTTAGGCAGGGAAGTATTGTGATTTCTGCCCATCGTTAAAAATCCTACGTCAAATAAGGGGCGAATATTTTACAGAAAAATCCGTATTACGGAAAGATCTGGCATTGACCCAGGCTTGTTCCACAACCGCGGTTGCAACGACTATACCCGCAACCGTTTAACGTGGCAATAACGGTCATTGACCCTGACCCACCTACATTTTGTAGCATTCCTTATTTCCAAAGCTGAAATAAAGTCAGTTAATGTCCTGAAACAATATCTATTGTGCTCTTCAGCATGTTCCAATAACGAAAAACCATACAGTTTACAAAGTCTACAAAGCGTATACCGCATAGCACCACTGGAAAATTCACAAGGTGTCAATGCAACATCATTGTGAAGGTGTAATACTCACCGGGTCTGAAATGTTTTGTCAGAACTAGCATTTTTCTAGTGACATTGAAGATTATAATACAAACAGAGCTCTCTTTATCCAGAAGATCTTTTGTCAATTTGTTACCATTCAGGTGATAGAACAAACGAAATGGATTTAAGTCAGAGAATTGTACATCTGTCCTAAAGACATTAGAAATAACCATTTGATCCATTGCTTATTTTTTATATAAATTTAACAATAATTTGTATCAATTTATGCAAATCTGAATTAAATCACTCTTAAGCTATAAGATGACACTTGTAGAATTTTGTGTTTATTTTTCAAGAATTCCTATTTTGGGTTTTTGATTTTTTACAAATAATATTGTCTGTCAGGCTGACAATTTGAGTTACCAAAGAGTATCATCATTCCAAAGAGGAGATTGTAAGGAGTTATATCATGGTTATGCACACACTTTCCAACAGCTTTATATTGCGAACAGGAAATTAATTTTATTTCTGCTTATCAGCACATATTGTTAAAGCCACGTTTCTATGTGGACCAACTGAAAATGTTTATCTCAATGTGATTAATTATTAAAAAACTAAACATTTGCTAAATAAGATGTTGTTAAATAAATATGTAGCCGAAAATGTTTTAATGAAATATAAGTGAAGAAGAAAGACTTAACCCTCAAAAAGAATTCCCAACTTAAATTAAGTAGTAATACATTTTACACAAAGGAAAAGCTAGGTCAGGGACTCACCTTAGGAGCCAATAAAAGCTAAATATTCCATATAATGACTAAATAAGCTACACCACACTCAAATTAAATGTGTGATATTACAGAAGCAATATCACACACGAGTGTGGGTGACTACTGAGATGGCGAATAATAGAGAATTATAGGAGCAAAATACATGTTGATATGGGCAGGAGAATGATGATGAATGATGATTGCTTTTATAATAGAAGCTGTTTGAGAGAGTTTTTATCAGCAGATTGGCACAAATACTAACATATTATCATCGATGCAAAACTTCTTAGAATAATGATAGCCAATTATAAAGGAAGTACTCTGCTTATCAACATCCACTTCTAGGAGCGTTCTTCACATAATCATGCCATACCTAAACCATTTTTGCTTTCGGTAGCAAAACAAAAACTCGCAACTACTCACCGGGTCTGAATTGCTTCACGAATACCAAAACATTCCGGGTCACGTTGAAGAGGATGATGGCGACACTGTCGTGCACTTCCAGCATGTCCCAGTTCTTCTCCTTGCCTCCTTGCGTGTAGTTGAAACGAAAAGGCTTCACGTAAGGCGAATCCGGCAACGGACTCATGTGCACTTCAGTTAGGTCCTCCATCGTCCGAAATCTATACTATCGGTGTGGTGGCAATTATTGAATTAATGCTTTTAATTAATTGAACTGTGTTGTACTGATTACAGAGTTTGTGTATGTTCGAATTACATTAAATTCTAAATTATTTAGTAGCTATAATACTTTATAACTTTCTCGAAGTTGCTTTCGAAATTCGATTTCGAAGTTTCGAACTGAACTGAAGTGACGTTGACGTCTTCTGCCTGCAATGACGTCAGCGAGGCATCAGGCTATATTTCCTCTATGCATCAGGCATTACAGCTGACAGTAGACAGTGTTGCCAGTGCGCTATCAAGTTTTATTTATTTTTTTGTTTTTATAAAGCTTAGCAACTAGCATTGCACGACCTAAGTATGATTGACGTGCGAACTTACAGTACGCGGTTTCTCTTTTGCTACGCCAATTTACTCGGCTCGCCGTCCGCGTCGGTGACACACGTGAAGCTTGCTCGCACTATATCGCAAAGTTATTTGTGAAAGAGTTTTCAGTGAAGTAAACAATATTATGAAAACAAAATCCATAAATTGATAACATCCACTGTCATCGGAACTCTATTAGCAAGACAAGCAGTTAAAAATCAAGAAAGTTGTACGAAATTTCAAGCGTCCATTGATAATGTGAGAAAGTGAAAATATTCATTGCATAGAAAAGAGAGCGAGGTTTCGAATCAATTAGAAACCTATACAGTGAAGATATTGCAGATAATATGTGACATAATTAATTATTCGTGGAAATAAATTCTTTACGGCAAGTAACTATTTTTTATATAAATAAATACTGTAATTTTAGTTCAGCAGGGCTATTGGCTATCTTTTTCATCATCATCATCATCAGCCTATTAATGTTCCCACTGCTGGGAACATTAATTAATAACACTAACGTAACATTCATGGTCAGTGAATATTCGACCGAGTTTTTTTATACCGAACTTTGATGACCACTGAGAATTTCATAGATACGGCAACTAATTTTTTTACAATCGCAACACTGTCATCGATTGAGCTGTTACTAAAATCGACTAATTTAATTGACGCATAGGTAGATTGATGCAAATTATACATACTACTACTAATCAGATTGACGCCTGGGCCCTGTTTAATAAAGCTGACAATTCGATACATATGTCAAAAACTGACAAAATTGTAGAATTGTCGCGCTTAGGCTGTTTAATAAAAGTGACAAATATGTCAATAATCGACAGGTGATACTTTGACATATTTGTCTTAAAAACGCGTTTTAATAATATACGAGTACTTATATTGCGAATTTTCCACCATGACAATTATGTCGCCTGTAAGTTTTATTAAACAGAAAAATTGTCAAATTGTCACTTTTTGACATAATTATGTCGGACTTGTCGGATTGTCAGCTTTATTAAACAGGGCCCAGATTGAAGGATTGAGCTGGTACTAGAATGCCAGATTGGTAATTAAGGTCTAACGATTGATTCATGTAAAATAAATGACATTTCAATATGTTATATAGAAAACGTAGCCGCAATAATTTTGATCTTAACTAAGCCCGAACCTCGCCCAAATAGTAAAATATACCTAGATTCTACAGTCACTATCTTTGATTCCAAAACAATAAAAAGAAAGATTCTTTTGGTACATAAGACTTCTGCTTTCTTCGTATTCTTTTTTGAGTTTTACAATGAAGTTGTGGGTTGGTGATTCATAAATTATGTGCTGACCGCTTTGTACCTATTGATCAGGCAAAAAATTGCCACCGCCTTCTGCAAGGGTTAACTCCTCTTAATGTAAAGGTTTCTAGCTACAAAATCTTAGGCCATTTAAGAAATAGAAAGGAGCTAACCCTTGTCAATCAAATATGTGAACAATATTGATATTTTATGAACATCTATGATATTTTACATAATTATACAATGTTGTCTGTGGATTATAACTTTTCACTTCACTATAATTCACTTTTGAGTTTTGATTTTGACATGTTGTACCTGTACGGGAAAATAAATAAATCATATTTTTATCGACATCAAAACTGAAAGTAAATTATAGTACAAATTGTTAATTTACTTATAATTACCTAAGTGTGAATGGATATGCGACGAAAGGATTAGAAATATTAGAATGGCTCGGCAAGATAAAGGCTCTAAACCGGGCTTTGTGATCAAGCTCTCTAACGAAACAGCGCAAAAATTGGCCGAAGAAGAACTACAAGCTAAAACTCAGCTAGAAGAAGCTTCAGCGAGTAAGTCTGCGAATTTGGATTCGGATAAATTAGATAAATCAATAACTTCTGAAAGTAAGAGCAAAGAGAATACTAATAAAAAAGTGGGTAATTTGCCTGAACCTGATGAAAATGATTTAAGTTCTAAAAGTGAGAATGCACGTGATGAATCGGCTAAAACTGGCTTAGGTGATAAAGATGGCAATAAGGACGATTCAGCATGGGGTGACTATGCACCATACGTTACTTATGAAGGCGAAGAAGCTATCTATACTGACCCTTCAAACAATCAAAAGTATACATGGAGCAAAGAATCCAATTCATGGACCTTAAAACAAGGTCAAGAATTGCTTGGAAGAGAATACAGTTATGAAGATGATACACATATTTACACAGAAACTGATGGCTCCAAATTTTTCTGGGATGTTGAAAAGAAAGCCTGGATACCTAAGGTTGATGATGACTTCTTAGCTTTATATCAAATGTCCTATGGATTCGTAGATAATACAACTGAAGACAAAGAGAAAAGCAAAGCAGAGGACAAAAAGAAAGAACAAAAGAAAGCTGAGCTCGCTGCTGGAGGGAAACGGAAAGCTGAACCTCAGTGGTTCCAGCCAACAGAGGAGACAAACACTAAGGTCTATGTATCCAATCTACCTCAAGACTTAAATGAAGAAGAATTTGTCAATTTTATGCAAAAATGTGGCCTTGTTGAACGAGACCCCGCTAATCAGAAGATGAAAGTCAAACTGTATAAGGATAAAGAACATGATTGTTTCAAAGGTGATGCACTGTGTACATACATCAAAATAGAATCTGTTGACTTGGCATTAAAACTTCTTGATGGTAGCGATTTAAAAGGCAATAAAATTAAAGTGGAAAGAGCATCCTTTCAAATGAAAGGTAATTACAATCCTGCTCTAAAACCAAAGAAGAAAAAGAAAAAGGAGCTTGAGAAACTAAAGAAAATGCAGCAGAAGTTGTTTGATTGGAGACCAGAGAAGTTTATTGGAGAAAGATCAAAACATGAAAGGATTGTTATAGTTAAGAACTTGTTCCATCCAACTGATTTTGATCAGGAGGTCCAACTGATTCTGGATTATCAGCAAGATTTGAGAGAGGAGTGCACAAAGTGCGGGGAAGTTAGAAAAGTGGTCATCTATGATAGGCATCCTGAAGGAGTAGCCCAGATTACTATGAAAGATCCAGAAATGGCAGATGCAGTTGTTCTACTTATCAATGGAAGGTGGTTTGGCAAGCGGCAGATCACTGCTGAAATATGGGATGGTAGAACAAAGTATAGGATTGCTGAAACTGATTCTGAAATCAGTAAGAGGATAAATAAATGGGATCAATTTCTAGAAGGCAAAGAGGGCGAAGAAGCCAAGAAGAATGGTTCAAATGATGCAGCTGACAGTAAAAATGAACAAAGTGCTATTACTGATGAGGTTGTAGAAACGAAAATAGTTGAAGAAGTTGATGATAAAAAGGCTGATGCAACCAATAACGTTTCAGATGATGTAAATAAAACTGAAGATGCTGACGAGGTTATGGATGCAGTTGAGACAGGAGAGACAACAGAGTAAATTTTAATAAGTATGAACTTACTTAGACAAAAGTTTTATGTAAGTAAGTGAAATAGTAATAAATCAATAAAATCAAACATGTTGTTTCCACTTTACACATAACACTGGCGTTACAATCATTTTGAAATCTATTGAGGGCAGTTGACTTTAAATTCAAAAGCACCCTCAATTTAGAACACTTTTTTTGCATTATCGTTTCATTTCCAGCTTACCTTTCTTCCGAAACAGGTCCATGACGTGTTTTCTGTAAGTATATGAAACTAAAAACGACATTTCATTGTAAACATAAGAAAGTCTCCCTAGGCTCCGGATCATTACGTGCGTCATGGACTCATGGCTTATATATATATATTAGAAATACTGGAAAGCTTTTGGTTATAGCATTTGGTTCTCATATTGGACTTTGGACCAAGACGGGACGTGCGTGATTAGTTTTCAGACCATGAAGTATAGTGCTCTGTGCCATGAATTGGCCAGGGCAAGCGCCGAGAGATTTATTTTAACCCTGGGGCTACATTGTCGCGTTATCGCGAAGCGCACTCTGTTGCTCAGCGAGTCGTCGAGTGGTGTGCGAGAGAGCGCGCGAAGTTTAGATCGCGACAATGTAGCCCCAGAATTACAAGAGGCTGGTTCTCCGACTGCGCAAACGTGTCTCACCAGTATTATAATAGTGCTCTGTGTGTCTCACCCTTGTCTAAAATGTAATTAAAGTTTTTGGACAAACTGCCACACAGGGTCACGATTTTATTTACTAGTCTATGGTTTTTAGGCAGAATGGAAACAAGTCTTTGCAGTTTTTTAACCAAACTAATTTAAGAAATAAACATCATACCATAAACCACAAGCCGTCATGTTGTCTGACACCTGACTTTTTAGTTACATACACAAATTTATCTAATTCGACGTTTTGTAATCAAAAACGTTCACAATAACGCTTGTTAACCAAGAGGCGGATGAATTAAGTTTACAGCTGTGTATAGTTCTATAATGGGAAGTGTGTACGAACGCTCGAATACGCGTCTAAACTTGGAGTGAGGTGTCACGTCTAATCGGGGCTTTCCTAGCGGCCGACTCCATGAATAATAACAGGATAATATGTTAACATGGCTGTGCAATCGGACTCTGGAGGGAAGGACGACGTGAAGACACAGTTCGTGACACGAGAGGGCACATATCGCTTGATGACACTGTCGGAGTATTCGAGGCCTAATCGAGTTGGGTATACGAGTGGCTCCGGGTCTTCCCATGTACGCGTGTCGCTGGTCAGCCTGCCGCCGGGGCCCGGGGGCGGAGCGCCCGGCTCCGACGGACAGGGCTCCGACGATAGGATATGCTTCAACCATGGCAAAGAACTTTATGTTTATGTGTATAGAGGTGTTAAAAAGGTAAAGTAACTTGTGGTTTTGCGTTCAAATAGTCTTAAATTTAATTATATACCTTTATCTGGTACCATACCGCATTCAATATGCATCTCAAATAGATTAAGGATGTGTAATTTAATGAGATGGAAAGCTACTTGATTGTCAGATTCATTTTATCTTTAATTTTGATTAACTAGTGTGAATACTCAAATATAAGGTGTAGAATATTTTAGAATTCCCAATTTCTAATACTAATAAAATATTCTAGGCTCATTTTAATTATCTAGCACTTTCTGCTACCACATTTTGCAAAAATTTCATATCTAAAGCAAACAGCCCAAGTCTAAATATAGGATCTAAATATAAATAACCTTAATTGGTCATTATAATGTGGGTGTGTTTGTATTATGGCATAGCAACATGGTCCTGAGCCAAAATATACTTCTATTTTAGTTTTAAATAGCACTGTAAGTTAGAATAATCAACTTGAACAAAGTGTGTTGCCCATTGAAAGCAAAACCAACCAATTTATGTTTTGATGGATGCAATATTGTGTTGTTCAATTCTGTTATCTACTCAGATAAAAAATAATTAATCATTTGTGGGATAAAAGGAAAAAAAGAAGACCTGAAATTCAAATCACTTAATACAATATAATCTGTTAAAATATGCCTAAACAAATTATCTATTATAATTACTGCAATTAATATCAATTGATGAATTTGAACTTTTTATCAATTGTATAAAATATGAAAGTTCAACTTTCAAGTAGTATTCTATAGACTCTGTTTACCTCCAAGGCTAAACATATTGATGCCTTTCCTATTTAATTACAAAATTATCCTTTTTTAATAACCATTAGTTACTAAATTCTCATAGTGCACTCCACTCATATATTTCTACGTCCGACAGGGCATGTCACTATATTACACACTTCCTCGGCAGGCGGCAGATCTCACGAAGCCAGTTGACAAGAAGATGTACAAAGGCACAAACCCAACCTGTCACGACTTCAACACCGTCACGATGACACCAGACAGTGTGTCGCTAGTTATAGGATTTTCTACCGGCCAAATACAACTCATAGACCCTATTAAGAAAGAATTAAGTAAATTGTACAATGAAGAGGTGAGTAATACTTTACTTTATCTTAAAATAATAATAATAATACAGTCTATTACTGTCCCACTGCAGGGCAAAGGCCTCTTCTCATACAGAGAAGGCACGAGCATTGAGCACCACGGTTGCTCAAGACGGGTTGGCGATTTCAGACTTAATAATAACTATAAGTCCAGGTTTCCTCACAATGTTTTCCTTCACTGATGGACATCGAGAATTCATCTATTGTCTTAATTGATAGAGATTTTTGTTTAAAAAATCTGCATGTTGTGGTATTATAACTGCAAAAAAGTCACCTGTGTAACAACAATTATCTGTTGTTACACAGCTGACTTTTTTGCAGTGGCATAAAGTTCAATAGTTTGAAATGGAGTAGTAATACTGTTAGTTAATCTCTTGCAACAAGCATAATATTGCATGTTACAATAAATTAAACCTAACTGGTGACATGAGCATGTACTATATAACCTCTACCTACCTTTTCGAGAATTACATTTCATGATAAGTTATAGTGCTAGTAAAAAAAGATAAATTCAGTTCAATATCAGACAAGACATTATAGAGGGAAATACCCAATATGTCACAGCATTCTGAAATATAATAACAAAACTATAAAACCCAGTCATAGAGTTTTTTTTAAGTTGTTATAAGTATGTGAATCATATCAGATGTTGTTCTGTAGTTTCTGCCTACACCCTTGGCATGGGGCAAAGGCGTGAGTTTATGTATGGTTCATTTGCTTACATGCTTCTAGATATTATTATCAGTAATAGAGAAAAAAAAATTCCTTCCATACATAACCCATCTGCCTTCAAGGCAAGAGTGAACAGGCAGCTTCTGGGCACGCTCGTTCCATCATAGACCTCATCCATCGCTTTCCATTAAGCGATCGAGGTCAAAAGCTGGCCCATTTAGCAATAAAACAATAAAATAAAAAATCTCAGGCTCATTGAACTAGCCTACATAAGCGCGTCTACCGACCGACATTTCCTGGCCTTGATCCTCAATTTTGGCCCAACTCCCCACAGTATGAGTTTCTCCAGTGAGTATTAGAATTTCAGATAAAAAAAAAATTGTTTTGGTTCGAAAATAGACCGTCGCGCTAATCCAGCCGCTGCAGAATCTGTAAAAAAACCGGCCA
The DNA here is from genome assembly GCA_948150665.1 of Conistra vaccinii. Lineage (NCBI taxonomy): Eukaryota > Metazoa > Arthropoda > Insecta > Lepidoptera > Noctuidae > Conistra > Conistra vaccinii. The sequence goes on along the minus strand of OX411326.1, from coordinate 2,948,242 downwards.
AGTGCGAGTCGGACTCGCCCATGAAGGGTTCCGTAACAGCAAGTAACATAATATAAAAGTTCTTGTAGTTCGTTAAAGGTAAATTGCGGTTTACGATTTATGACGTATTAAAAAAAAACTACATACTAGATCTCGTTCAAACCAATTTTCGGTGGAAGTTTACATGGTAATGTATATCATATATTTTTTTTAGTTTTATCATTCTCTTATTTTAGAAGTTACAGGGGGGGACACACATTTTATCACTTTGAAAGTGTCTCTCGCGCAAACTATTCAGTTTAGAGAAAAATGATTTTAGAAACCTCACAATCATTTTTGAACACCTATCCATAGATATCCCACACGTACGTAAAATTGAGTTTCAGTTCGAAGTATGGGGAACTCCTAAAATTTATTGTTTTTTTCTATTTTTGTGTGAAAATCTTAATGCGGTTCACAGAATACATCTACTTACCAAGTTTCAACAGTATAGTTCTTATAGTTTCAGAAATAAGTGGCTGTGACATACGGACGGACAGACAGACATGACGAAACTATAAGGGTTCCGTTTTTTTGCCATTTGGCTACGGAACCCTAAAAATTGGCTGGGTTTATGTACCTGCCTACCCTATTACAACATCAGGCGTGAGTGCCTGACGTATTTGTATAGCAGCACTATTTAAGATTTCTAGTAGGTACTTACATATGTCTATTAAGTAAGCTGAAGTAAACAAAACATATCTTTACAATTCTGTCGTATATTCTATTATGCGTTATTATAAGCTTTGTTAGGATGAGTAGTATATTTATTGATCCTTTCTTAGAAGGCCTTGACGTTGACGAATCGAAGAAATCTGTGTTTAATAGTGTTGGTCTGTATGCCGAAGTAGCCAGGTGATAGCTTTTTAGATTTAGGATTTGACTCCAATATAGCACAACATGTTGTTTTATATCTACTAGCGCCTGCTGCATGTGCGGTCAGCCTCGCTATCAAACTTGCAGACAGGCAAATAATTTCACTACGCGCCTACGCGTGAGAAAAGTGTAGCAAATACAAATAAAAGCAAATTGCCCTCTAGCACGGCCTTCTAGCGAAATAGTGTCTAAGATGCATCTGCCTGTCGGAAATGTGATAGCATCAAGCTCTATCTACCCAGTTCTGGATCAAGATCTACCGGGCTCCGGGCCACCCAACCTCATTGTTCTTAGGGTACCTATGCACTATGCGGTTAGCCGGAACGCGGTGAACCGGACGGATCGCTGTTGGTGCGCCAGCAGCCGCATCGCAGTGCGGATAAAAACAATTTTCTTTTTATACATATTTTTGATTGCGGTCAACCGAACGGCTGACCTCGTTCTGGCTAACCGCATAGTGCGTACCTACCATTATACTTCCCGAAAATGAAAACCTGAAAAATATAAACCTGTCTTTGCTATCACGCAGTCGGGTAAAAATAAGCTTTTGGGCCTTATGATTTTATTTTATTTTTATGTTTTTATTTTGCATCCATCTCAACTAAACATTGTCTATGAACTCAACCTATCGTATCGCAGTCCAGTAATGAACATCATGCCCGATTCTCCGCCTCTCGTATTCAGTCTGCCCCAGCCGCCTATTAAATAATGACACGAACAAATGAAAATGATACAAACAGATGCTCCTGAACTGCATGACGAACTGTCCCATCTTTTTGCTCCGATAAACTATAACCTCGTGCCTCGGGAGTCGAACTGTCGGTCGAGCCCAGTCGAACTGTCCCCCGCACACTCTGCGCTCAACGCTCTCTTGGACGCTAAGCCTGACTGTGATGTGTTCGCCTATGAATCGAAGAAGATCTTGTCAGTATGTCTGGAGTATTGCGAGATGAGCTTATGACTGTCAAGTAGATGTAGACTTTTGTTTACTGTACTTTAATAATGTGTGTGTGCCTTAGTGTTTAACTATTATATCTAATTGGCTTTGACCGTTTTATGTTAAAATAAATAGACACCAAGAAATAACTACCGAACTACCTAGAGGATTTCGTGACTAAATAATAATAGCCGCACGGGTCAATCCATTAGGTTAAGCTACGCTTGCCGGGGTTGGTCAGTGGATGGGTGACCATATTTACATACCGACACACCTCCGTGCCTCGGAAAGCACGTTAAGCCGTTGGTCTCGGCTGTCATTCGTGGATCTTTGAAAGTCGTTACGGGTTATCAGAAGCCCGAAAGTCTGACAACCAGTCTTGCCAAAGGGTATCGTATTACCCAGTTTCTGGGTTGTGGAGGTCAGATAGGCAGTCGCTCCATGTCAAATGCTGGTATTCAGCTGCAGCCGGTTAGACTGAAAGCCGTCCCCAACATAGAAAAAGGCTAGGGAAATTTGACTTAGAACTATATGTATGTACGTTAAAACAGTACCTACAGACAATCTATAGCGCATTAGGATATATTCATCTATCATCGTACGTATTGAATAGAGCGTGAAGTGCCTACTTATTGCTAGGCGCTGTATTATCACTAGCCAGTTATCATGAGCGCATCCTATGTATTTTATTACATGGTCTGTTATATCATGTTACGATTAAATGGGGAATGTTGATAAGGTCTACAATCTTCATAATACATATAACATTGTATACTTAGGTCAGAATATTAACCTAACTGTTGTCCGCGAATTGTTTCACACACAAACTTCAACCCCCTTTTTGGTATTCTCTGTATACAGGGTGGATTTACGAGATGGGGCAGTAAGGGCAGCTACGTTAACCGTTGTAGCTACAGGAAAACAGCCCCAGGAGACGGTGCTTGACACGCTTTCACAGATTTTGATAGGTTAATGCTTTAGAAAGCTTTTTCGAAAAAAAAATCAGCTGTTCCCTACATTTATGTTCGCAAAATTCGTCAAAATGTATGGAACACCAGATTTTTTTTTCGCGATTTCAGGTTTGGTCCCATAGTAAAAGTTGTTCATAATGATGAGTAAAGTCACGTGTTTAAGTATCGTTTACTAATTACCAGTCACCCAATATACGTAATTGCCTCAGATTGTGTAAGTTTGTCAAAAATTAATTAACAATCTGGGAATTTGTTATACTGTAGACAGAGATATAGAAAGTTTTAATTATAATGGAGTGTGAGGTTGCATAAAGCTGTATTTCTTTGCTACTGTAGCTACTACGATTCAGATAACAAAATAACACCATAAATATATCTTATTCTATGGTAATTCCCAGAAGACGCATTACCGCATGACATTAAGAGTGTTTATTCTGAAAGTTGGCAACGTCGCAAATAGATGTCAAATATTTCGCTGTTTTGATTAATTTGATAATATTTCTGTATGGAAATAAAAAATGTGGCTAACCAATTGACTAGAATATTGATTATGAAATGCAATAATTAATATCGTAACACCGAATAGTTAGTTTTAGATGTAAAAAAAGTATTTGGAAACTTTCCAAATGCCTTTTTTTCACCTAAAACGGGTACAACATCAAATTCAATGTTATAATTGCAATTCATTATTAATATTCTAGTCAATTGGTTAGCCACATTTCTTATTTCCATACAGTATTATTTCCAAATTAATCGAAACAGGTAAATATTTGACAGCTATTTACGACGTTGCCAACTTTTAGGATGCACCCTCTTAAAACCACGTTATCTGCATGTAGTATATAATTTGTGATAAAAATCCGCACAGAGCTTACCAAAGATCAATAAATATAACCATCTGGTCGAATGTCTTCTCTTACCTTCGCACTTCGCACCATAATCCTCGGTCTTGCGATATCCTTTTCTGAGGTGCTTATGAAAGATTGCGAGTCAGTTATAAAATATAAGTCAGTATAAAGGTTACATCAGGCTTTTGAAAGGAATATTACTATAATTTTCGAGAAATCGACCTTTATTATCCTCGTAAAACTAACTTTTCGAAACATTTAATTGCTTTGCGTGTCTAGGATATCCACTAACTACTAAGTTACGTTAAATATTTAACTATCTTTTTTTTTATAATAAATAATAATAAATGTGGTATTAACTTAATAATCTAATTATCACCAAAAACAAATCATAATTGATGCACTGACGATTGTGACGAACTTAATGTTTATAATTTCGCTTAGAAACATTGTTCTTATGAAAGTGACTGTGTGTTTATGAGAATAAAGGTCTATAAACCAATTTTCAGAGACTGATTGACAAAACGCGAGTGACGTGCATCAGGTGGGTGCCGGGCTCCAGCAACCTGTTCATCACGGCGCACGCGTCGGGGCAGCTGTACGTGTACAACGAGGAGCTGGCGTGCGGCACGGCCGCGCCGCACTACCAGCTGTTCAAGCAGGGCGACGGCTACTCCATCCACACGTGCCGCACCAAGTCCACGCGCAACCCGCTCTACAGGTGGCTCATCGGCGACGGCAGCTGCATCAACGAGTTCGCCTTCTCGCCCTGCGGCGCCAACCTCGCCGTCGTCTCGCAGGACGGCTTCCTGCGCGTGTTCCACTACGACACAATGGAACTCATCGGCAGGGCGAGGTCCTACTTCGGTGGCTTCCTCTGCGTCTGTTGGTCCCCCGACGGCAAGTACGTCGTGGTCGGCGGAGAGGACGACCTCGTCACCGTGTGGTCGTTCAGCGAGAGGCGCGTCGTGGCGCGGGGACAGGGACACAGGTCGTGGGTCTCCGTCGTCGCCTTCGACCCCTACGTTGTCAGCTTCAGCGAACCTGAGAGCGAAGAAGGCGTCGAAGACGACAGACAGAAAACTGAAAGTGTGCAGTGTTATAGGTTAGGCAGTGTATCTCAGGACACACAGTTGTGCTTGTGGGACCTCACCGAGGACGTGCTGAAGCCGCCCGTCAGGGCGCGAGCCTCCGCGCATCTCTCGCCCAATAGTCAAACATTCTCCCCAAACGGAGTTCCCGGTATGAAAGTACCAGCGCCTAAAGGGGCAAAAACTAATAAAATAGGACACAAACACGCCGAGCTGGGCGGGTCGAACGCGGCGGGCGAACCGTCGGGTACGAAGCAAACGAAAGCGAAAGTGAACAACGTCTCGACGCTAAACATTAGTGTGGGGAAAGCGAAAGAGGAGACTTCGGGGTCGCTGGGGGTGAACTCGTTGACGCAGCGACTAGCTGGGTTTTCTTTCGGCGAGCGTCGTTCGGAGCATCGTAGGAATTTCAGTTTGACGTCCAAACCGGCGGAGCAGAAGTCTTCTGCGTCGAACAGCGTCGCGTTGCGAGGGAAGTCTGCGGGCGCGCAGTCGAACGATTCCTACGACCCTCTGAAGTTGATCGGCACGCCGTCGTGTCCGCGGTTCGACGAGTGTCCGGTGCTAGAGCCGCTGGTGTGCAAGAAAATCGCGCACGAGCGGCTCACGGCGCTACTGTTCCGCGCGGAGTACTTCGTGACGGCGTGCGCCGACGGCGGCGTCAACACGTGGGCGCGACCGGCGCGCGCGCTCGGCGCCGACACGCGCCCGCCCGCGCGTCGCGCCGAGCGCATCGACCGAGTGGACTAGACTAGTGCGCGTCGCGCCGAGCGCATCGACCGAGTGGACTAGACTAGTGCGCGTCGCGCCGAGCGCATCGACCGAGTGGACTAGACTAGTGCGCGCCGCGCCGAGCGCATCGACCGAGTGGACTAGACTAGTGCGCGCCGCGCCGAGCGCATCGACCGAGTGGACTAGACTAGTGCGCGCCGCGCCGAGCGCATCGACCGAGTGGACTAGACTAGTGCGCGCCGCGCCGAGCGCATCGACCGAGTGGACTAGACTAGTGCGCGCCGCGCCGAGCGCATCGACCGAGTGGACTAGACTAGTGCGCGCCGCGCCGAGCGCATCGACCGAGTGGACTAGACTAGTGCGCGCCGCGCCGAGCGCATCGACCGAGTGGACTAGACTAGTGCGCGCCGCGCCGAGCGCATCGACCGAGTGGACTAGACTAGTGCGCGCCGCGCCGAGCGCATCGACCGAGTGGACTAGACTAGTGCGCGCCGCGCCGAGCGCATCGACCGAGTGGACTAGACTAGTGCGCGCCGCGCCGAGCGCATCGACCGAGTGGACTAGACTAGTGCGCGCCGCGCCGAGCGCATCGACCGAGTGGACTAGACTAGTGCGCGCCGCGCCGAGCGCATCGACCGAGTGGACTAGACTAGTGCGCGCCGCGCCGAGCGCATCGACCGAGTGGACTAGACTAGTGCGCGCCGCGCCGAGCGCATCGACCGAGTGGACTAGACTAGTGCGCGCCGCGCCGAGCGCTTCGACCGAGTGGACTAGACTAGTGCGCGCCGCGCCGAGCGCATCGACTGAGTGGACTAGACTAGTGCGCGCCGCGCCGAGCGCATCGACCGAGTGAACTAGACTAGTGCGCGCCGCGCCGACCGCATCGACCGAGTGGACTAGACTAGTGCGCGCCGCGCCGAGCGCATCAACCGAGTGGACTAGACTAGTGCGCGCCGCGCCGACCGCATCGACCGAGTGGACTAGACTAGTGCGCGCCGCGCCGACCGCATCGACCGAGTGGACTAGACTAGTGCGCGCCGCGCCGAGCGCATCGACCGAGTGAACTAGACTAGTGCGCGCCGCGCCGAGCGCATCGACCGAGTGGACTAGACTAGTGCGCGCCGCGCCGAGCGCATCGACCGAGTGGACTAGACTAGTGCACGCCGCGCCGAGCTCATCGACGGAGTGGACTAGACTAGTGCGCGCCGCGCCGAGCTCATCGACCGAGTGGACTAGACTAGTGCACGCCGCGCCGAGCTCATCGACGGAGTGGACTAGACTAGTGCGCGCCGCGCCGAGCTCATCGACCGAGTGGACTAGTGCGTGCCACAAGGGCGACACCGCCGCACACACCGCCACACTCTTGCTGCTTCTCCTCCTAGTCTATACCGACGTCTTAGATACTCACATTTCGACCACCTGGTGACGACAGTTGTTGCGCAACATAGATGGACAGAAAGCCGGGTCCATACAACGAGCGAAAGCAGTTTAAATAGAAACACGAGTACGAACGAATGCCAGTGCGCTTGCACTCGCTGTACGTCGACGCGTGTCTATGCGTGCGAGCGTGTTCGCTCCACGTATAGAGCCGATTTCCTGTCCCCATACGTTTTGTGTTTATTGTCTAGGACGCTCTCAAGAATAAAGAGTAAATGATTAGTACAATATTATAGTCGAAAATATTATTTAGCAGCACTGAAGGTTGTAAGGAGCCGTTATATTAACGAAATCGCTGTTATTTCGTTGTGTTCCAAACAAATAACTTTCTCGTTAAAGTTGACGAAAATAGCAGTTATTTGATGATGTTGTTTCGCAGTGAGGTTTTAAAAATGTTGTGACGGTGTTGCTTTAAAGAATTTTGGATAGACTAAGATGTTAACAGTTTGGTTGTTGGATATACTCTGGGTTGTCTGCAGCGGTGTCGCTGGTCGTTAGTTAAAGTTGTGGGTGGTGTTTGTGTGCTATTATTCCATGTTAGACACATTGTTCAGAATGCGTGTGAGTGTATATGTCGTGTCCTGGAGCTCTCCTGTGTATGCCAATACCATTCATATTATCTTCATAAGTTCCCGGATCGCAGCCAAAGTTTAGGCTTAGAAAGATTAAATGTTTGCACTGATTTTGAGAAATTTGACACTTTCTGGTTTTTTGGATATTATGTATTTCTACGCGAATCTGGGAATGTATAATGTTGATGTTCTTTTTATGGGATTTGCACATCAAAAGGTGCTGATAGATTTGAGCATTCACTTGTAACAGAACATCGTGCATCCGCCGCTTTTAAATTTGTCGAACTGAACAACGAACAGAGCCAAGCATAGAGCCAAACATCGCTACGAACATTTCCACGATCATTCTAGCGAACGCTCGTCAAAAAAGTATTCTTCACGAAGATGGAAACGGAACAATGACAGAATGGCTCGACTCGACAAAAAGCTCGAAGCAAATTTTCGTCCTTTCGCTGGAACGCTCGCTAAAACGCTCCCGTTTCTTTTACTGTAATGTAACATTCGCTAGAATGCTCATTACAACTGAATGCTCAAGGTTATCAGCACCCTTAGGTGTTTGTCTTGCATTCTTGACCGAAACATAAATCATGAAAAGTAAAATGTTTCATCCTTATAAGTTTTAGGCAGTGTATAGAGTGCCACTAGCGGCACTCTATCCCTATCGGGTAAAGTGTCGCTACCGGCACTTTATTAACACCGCCTCAACCCGGCTAAAGTGCCGTAAGCATTGCATTGTCATTGTCACTAAGTCGCGTCACTTTGTATTTTGTTTGATTGTTGAGGTTAGATCGCTGTAAAACACCACATTCTCTTGTGCCTAAACGAACCCTGGCACTCGCCGGCCGCTGCCGCGGCACTGCTCGCTGCGCTCGCTCGGCTCGTGCGTTGTGAGGACACAGTTTTAACCAAACCTAACCTACCTTTCAGCCATTTTCATTTGCTAAGCCAAGGGATTGTGGCACTTAAGTTTAGCCGGCTATAGATGAAAGAAACTAACCTCAACAATCAAACAAAATAATAAGTGACAATGCAATGCTTACGGCACTTTAGCCGGGCCGAGACAGCGCCACTAGAGTGCCGCAAGAATCCTTAGTTTTAATAAGGTATGGAAAACAAGCAAAACTTTAACGCACTGCAAAATGAGCCATATTATATTCCGGCTAGAATTTATTTTAGACAAATCTTTCGTTTCACGTTGAACCCTTCCTTATTCTTAGGTGTTTGCACGGCACTTTACTAAACTAACACCCGAGTAAGCTGTAACTAAATTGTGATACTCCCCTAAATTGTTGGTAATCTGTCCTTATATTAATAGTGCTGGGTAGAGATAGCAACAGACTTAAATATTGTTAATACTTCCTTGATAGTTCTATCGAAATGTTTTCAATTATTAATAGAATAGTCTACGCATTCTGTTCTTCTACTAAGTCAATACAGGAAAGTTCCAGTGGTGGGTTCCACTAAGCATTTTCTAGACTTAATGATATACGATGAAAAAAAAACATTTTAGATAGCAATAGATATGAGATTCGTAACTATGTATAGACAAATGTATATTATAATTAAGGAAAAACGTTTTTTTTTCTCGGCTCACATATGTAAATATAGTTCGTAGGTTAAGCGATCTGATCGCTTCATATTCGCAAAACACGTGCGCTTTCATATTAAAGCTATTTATTACAATTTTTTTATCGATTTAAATGTTGTTGCATCGATTGACGTGTCTGTAAGACTTGCAGTGTTTAATCATTTAACTATTCTTTTTTAATATTGTGAGACTCTTATAAGTTGTTAATTATTTAGATATTAGTTGTTAGTGTGTAGTTTAGTGAATTTATTTTATCATAGATCAATATTTGGTTCTATATTTTTGCTCTCGTGTAGATAAATTGATATGAAGAGCGCGGATTTGAAGGTTTTTGAAAAGGAGAGATTATATCGGAATGAATGGAATCATTTCTAGTGAAAAATTTAATTAATGCTCGCGTATTGACTATTGTCCTTGTTATGTTGTAATAATCGACCAATTTTAGAAAGGGCGGTGTATCTAATTCTAAAGTCAATATTTACCACCTAATGCTGGAGACGCACCTGCGTCAATCGTGAAAAAGCAATGCGTGTTGAAGCTTCGTATGTTTTGCTCGCAAAAAAATTATCGCGTTAATGCGGTGGTCACATTAGCGACTTTACAATTTTAACGAATTACCCGTACAGTGGGCTCCAATAGCAATGTAAAAATCAATGCAAGGGGGTGAGGTTTCTCTGGAGCCCACTGTTAAATCCAAAATGGCTCTCCATTATTTCGACAGAGCGTCTACGCAGACCGGAAACAACAGTTGAAATGACCAACGCTAGTCTCTGATTTTCCGTCACCCGGGCGATAAGTGCTAAGCAGCCGTTTTGGCGTAGCGCGTATCGCGACGATAGTCGATAATGGTAAGTCATCTGCGTGTATCGTATCACTGTGCGAAGCTTAGTCTCGATAGACGCAGGTGCGGCCCCAGCATTAGACGACAACAATAAGATTTATAATAATCTATTTCATGCAAGTTTTCGATCTTAAGGCTTTATTAGCACTTTCAAGTTGATTTTTTATTAAATAAATGCACTGTGAATGAAACGTCCTTTTCACAAATCCGCGCTTGTAATAATATTCCTAATCTATATTTAGATATTTTCACAATTTGTCCATTGCTAAATGCAAATTAAAACTTAGCAACAATGTAAATAACGGTAAAATAACTGTTATAACAATGCAATAGCGTAGTAACGAAAGAACTAAACTCTTTACTTGTATTCGCCTAAATTATTTGTTAAAATTATGTTTTATAGTCACTATTATTTATGTGTGCGTATAACGTTTTATTTTAATTAAAAAAATCGACATTATAAATGAAATAACTTTATTTGTGGTATCGTTATTAGCCGTTACTTTCGGTTGAAAGAAATGACGTTTTGAAAATAGCTGATAAGCATGTTGCAGATTATAAAATAAAAAAAGAATTATGTGTCATTTTTTACACTGTAAAGGAATGTTTTCTTTTTTGTGGCCTTATAAATGTTACTTATTATGAATATCAGGTGGCTGCAATTAAACTTGCCTTTCTTATTTATGTATGTCAGATAATTTAAATAAGTTTGTAATAAAGACAGTAGTTGTGATTCAGGGCTAAATATGGCCAACATTGGAGCCAACTTGAGACAAAATTGAGATTACATTGTCTTATTGTTAGCGACCTGCTATTGGTCCCAATGTTAAGAGCCAATGTGTCTCTTGCGCATCGTGATATTGCATTCTAATGTTTTAATTAAATACGAAACTAGTCGTAATGTGCTATTATTGGTACAACTTGAGCCTTGGTAACGTTATAAGGTAAACTTTTATAGTTATTTGTACAGAATAGAGTAACGTCTTCGATAAAATGTAGCTATAAGAGAAAGACCTAATAAATGCAAAATACGTAACGACATGAAATTAAATGATCTCAAGCAAATTTATCTTTTCACTATCGCTTTTAAATCGCGATGCGCATTGCATAAAGCACAGGCTACACTGGGACCGAAGCGAAGTTCGTTTAGCTACGTCGTATTTTCAAACTTCGGTTCACACCACGAACTATAAACCGAAGTACTTATACAAAAGGCGGTAGCTACATGAGCGAAGCTAAACGAACTTCGCTTCGTTCCCAGTGTGGCCTGCACTTAAGAGACTTGTGAGAATCCTGAATATTACTAACATATTATTTATTTAATAAAATCTTTGATAATTCCTAAATTGCATCGTTATCGATAATAAATTGTCCTTTGTGAGGTCAGCAGCTGCTCTAATGTATCTGCTATATTCAATGAGCCATTTATAAGTTTTAATTTCATACTTAATACTAGGTTGTGCTCATAGATATAATGTTAGCCTTTGAACAATCACTGACGCGCTGTTTAGACTGTTTGCGAATCAACTATTTTACTAATTGCATATTTCGAGGCATACATTTTTATCAACCGAGGCATACCTTTAGTCAACAAAGGCACGTCTGTTAAACGATATAATAAAGTTGCCAATTGCTTCCCCAGTATTATTGCATTTAATTTCGTGTGATACTCTATTTATAAAAAGGTGGATAATTCCTATAGATTGATAAAATTTACAAGACTGGATATGTGGAAAATCAAGAGAATGGCTTTAAATGTGGATGGATAAATTGGCATACTGTGGTATATTTGTTTACAGTCTAAACAGCACTTGAAAATATTGTATTCATTATTTTATTTCAACGATGCAGTGGACACAATACACAGCGACTCGGGAAGACCTTTTAATATGCCTCAGTAAAAGTAACTTTTTGTGAGGCGAGGCAAATGGAAATCATTCATATTTGTTACATTTGCTTGATACACCAGTGATTGAGTATCTTTGTATTGTGTCATAGTAGAATTACATAGCTCTCTGTTTTGAGCAAACATTATGGGACTAGGGTTTGAGAGACTGCCTTTAGAAATTTTTCCTCTTAGAAGACTTAATATATTATCTACAGTCAAATATTCTATGAAAGTTTCGGTCTATTTTGAACGAACCGCGAAATTATGTACTGAATTGTAGTTGGGCGTTAGTCCAGGTAGGTGAATACGTGTCAACATGCAAAGCCTTACGCCCTTTTGTCCTTTGAGCACCATCACGATTTTAAAACATCGTCCAAATACATGCATGTTGGCACCTAATTTCTACCTTTTATAATACCAGTGTTATTCTCTATAAATTGCCATTAAGCAACAATAGTATTCAAAATTATGGGTCATAACCCATTGGCAGTTTCAAGGCAGTCTATTAAACATTAGTCCCATAAAAAGTTAACTATGTCACCGACATGCAGTTATAATGTTATAATTATTAATTTATTGGAGTTCTTTGTTCAATAATAGTGAGACACGAATTACAAGCCTATCAAGTTAATATTTAAATAGAGGATTCTCTTTATAAATTGTTGCAGTTTTATTTCCCTGAAAATTATTCCAAAGAATACGTATGCCGTAACGGTTCCCGTTACCTTTCAAATCATTTTTTTTTTAAACCTAATTGTTTTAGAGGGGCAAAAAGGCGCCGTTTTTAATGCCAGTCGATAGTCGTATTTTGCACTTTAGGGTCGCGCCACACCTACCGAACGTTCCGCGGCGGAATGTTCCGTCGCGTCATGTTTGCTTGCATTTCTATGGACGTAATGTTCGGCTGATGTGTCATAGGCAGTCATAGGTAACTTGAAAAACATTAGGAGCGTTTTCAACCGAACGTTCCGCGGCGGAACGTTCCGTCGCGTCATGTTTGCTTGCATTTCTATGGACGTAACGTTCGGCTGATGTGTCATAGGTAACTTGAAAAACATTAGGAGCGTATTCAACCGAACGTTCCGCCGCGGAACGTTCGGCAGGTGTGGCGCGACCCTTATGCCCTGATAATAAAGTTTACTATTAGTTGTGGTCACTCGTCAGAAAATCATGTACGTTTGCCCAGCACGGCCCTCCAAAATTTGAGTATAAGGTGTGCACCAATGCAATGTACTCGCCTCTAGGAGTATATGTACCGGTTTCTTTTTCAATGTACCTCTGTACTTTTGAAGATATATGCAAAAAAAGGGGGCCGTGCCAGCCAAACGTTTTCAGCACGGCCCCCGTGTAACTTCCTTACATATTATAAAACAAAGTCGCCCGCCGCGTCTGTCTGTCTGTCTGTCTGTCTGTCTGAACGCGATAAACTCAAAAACTGCCGAACGGATTTTCAAACGGTTTTCACCATTGGACGGAGTGATTCATGTGGAAGGTTTTAGTGTATAATTCATTAAGGTTTTGTGTAAATTGGCTGAAATATGACGATTATTGTTGAAGATGTCGGAAAAAATCATGCCGACTGGGAGCTTTACTGGCGTGCGCTGCGTAAGTCGTGAGAGATAAATCAAATTTATGTTCTAGAGTATTGTATATCTTAACAATTGCAACAAAAAAGTCCGCGATGGCATATGTCTATCTTTTAAGGGTGACCCACAATAACCATTTTTATCTTTCAAAATTGTATAAAATTTTCATTGTTATTTCCGAAGCTATTTTGACCGGTATCTTATTTATCCTTATCCAATTAAATAGGTTATTTAAATTGGGCATTCAATTTCGATTAAAATATGCCTTTACATCACATCATTTAAATGAATAGTTTAAGAGATATCACAGTTTCAAAATTACGCGTAACAAAATAATTATGGTTGACCACGCGGGCGCTGTAGTAGCCTACCACTGCGTCCGCTGAAAGTTAGTCAATGATCTTTTCCTTGGCTATTAGGTATGTATTCCCGGTAGAACGTTCCCGTGGGATATTTTGCGACATCCACGCGGGCGAAGCCGCGGGTAAAAGCTAGTGAAAAATATATATCGTATTTAAAAAACACTTATATGTAAGGAATGTACCCTATTAACACGTTATATGTACAGCAACAGATGTGGTGAATTCGTAATAACAAATAATATAGAGGTGAATAGGGGGCCGTGCTGAAATTTTTTTTATAAGAAAATATGTAAAAAAGACAAATCAACCTTAGCCAAAAACTATTAAAAAGTAATTTATGTTTGGCGAGTAACATATGTACCGCATTGGTTTCTCATACAACTTGCTAGATTTGAAAAATAAACCAATTTTAGTTTATTCAGCACGGCCCTCTATAGTTGCCTATATCTTTTTAAATATGACATGTTTGTTTACAAAATTCGACTTCCTGAATGTTGTATAGGAGTACATTCGTTCCACATAAATTGCGATTCTGCTGTATTAGTACTTTAAAAGATAAATTGAATCCAAAATATCATATATTACAACTGATTGGGTGACCATGATTCCATATATTAGGTTCATACAGGGTGACTTGTAATTTGACATATTCCTTCCAGGACGTGAAAGTGTGACCCATTTGCAACAATTAAGCACCCTATAAAGCCTAGGCGAAAATACATGGGATTCGAGAAAATACAACTTTTAAGAATTTTTGAAAATTTCCCAGAATGTGTCACTAAATATCATTTTTCTCCAAACTCTCAAATTCAATGGCCTTCATATCTATTCCATTGGATACCTAATACTTCAAAAAACATTGAAATGTAACCAAATTTTCTAAAACATCAAACACTTAAAAGTTAGAGGAAGATGATAACTAATCATTTTCAAAAATTATTCACGTATATGAACTTTGACACCGGTTATCTCAAAATTTTACTGAGGCATTAAGCGTACAAATTACGGGGAAGACATCTTCATTTAATCAGCTATCTAATGAAGTACAAAAGTTCAAAAAATATTAAGAGGAGCCAATTAAACAGTCGATAATGCTGGCAAAGGTCAAAAGACATGTCCAGTTTCTGCTCTTTGGTCGTGGTCTGAATCGAAAATGTTTAAGATTTAAGAATTTACAATAAGATTAAAAAATTTAGATTTAAATTATTATGGATTTATAAATTCAGTATAACTTGCGTAGCATAATTCTCAAATAAATAATACTAAATATTATCTATAGCTTCCGCCCTGCCATTTTTAATGGGAAGTACTAAAAATGTTTTTGACGTTCCATTTTATCCCATATTTACCTTTAAAGAGTGAAAAATAACTACAACCCGCTTATTTTAGATCAAAGGAATGTATGCAATTGTTGTACTGTAATTGCTTATAAAATACGACATTATTACTAACATATTTTTGTACACATCACACGTGTTTAAAAAAAATACTTAAGCCTCTGCCCCACAAGCGCGTTTTCATCGCGCGATAATAACGCAAGCGTTATTGCAATAATGCGTCCCGATTCCTGCGGTTTTATCATTCGATATTTCTAACGTCTGCGTGTCGTGTATTAACGCAGGTGTGTGTGAAATCGCATGCATCCTAATACAAAATGTTCTAAGAAAACATATCGGAATATCTCTAGACGGAGGAACGCAAGCGTCCTACTGCTATTGCGTCGTTATAATCGCAGCCGTGAGTAAATTCGTGGCCGTCCTAACACAATATGTACTGAAAGCAGATATAGCAAAAACGCTTGCGTTATTATCGTGTGATCAAAACACGCACGTGGGGAGAGGCTTTACCCATTTCTTAATAAAATGAAGGTAAGTATTTATTATTTCTTTGACATGACATTGGCATATTACTTTGAATTGACCAGTTATTTTCTGCTTGCTTTATTTGCATTACAGTTCCAAGTTGTGTACCTCTAAGCGTTCTTTTTATTATTTTCTGACTGATGTCATCTAGATTACTATTGCTGTCATAAGGATCCCAATGAGGTTATACAATAACTTCATTGTAGGATTCTGTGTTACTTTTCGATTTGGATATTATGATAAGGTGCATCAATTGTGGCATCGCTGTGCAGCGGATTCGTAGACATATTGTGTCAAGCCTGGTGTTACCCCTGCAAGTGAGACTCGCTCGATGGATAGTTAATCAGGTACGAAGTATGGCATTCGCGTAAACCATGCAGTAGTTTCATTTTGACAATTCAACAATATTCATTGCGTTATTTACGTTGCTGAGCAGAATTTATTTTCAAACTTTTGAAGCAATGGATTAGCAATCTGTTTCAAAACGATTCTGCACCCTAATTACGTAATGCACGATCAATTTTAAATTGAAACCAATTGAAAAAGATTGTCAGTCCATTGCTTCATAAGTTCGACAAAAAAAATTGAGCAGATTTTTTTTGTCGAACTTATGAAGCAATGGACTGAAAATCTTTTCTCTTCTTCTAACATCTGTCTTGGTAACTCTTGAAGTGAAATTTGTTAATATGTTCCGCTACATGTATTATTCTTTGCCTTGATACTTCTACTGAAAGTGTTGAGTATACAAGGCTTTTCATATGACCACAAAGATAAAAATCTATGGGATTAAGGTCAGGTGTGTGTCAGAAAATGGTTAGTATCATCTTCCTCTAACTTTTAAGTGTTTGATGTTTTAGAAAATTTGGTTACATCGCAATGTTTTTTGAAGTATTAGGTATCCAATGGAATAGTAATGAAGGGCATTCGATTGTAGAGTTTGGAGAAAAATAATATTTAGTGACACATTCTGGGAAATTTTCAAAAATTCTTAAAAGTTGTATTTTCTCGAATCCTATGTATTTTCGCCTAGGCTTTATGGGGTGCTTAATTGTTGCAAATGGGTCACACTTTCACGTCCTGGAAGGAATACGTCAAATTACAAGTCACCCTGTATGAACCTAATATATGGAATCATGGTCACCCCATCAGTTGTAATATATGATATTTTGGATTCAATTTATCTTTTAAAGTACTAATACAGCAGAATCGCAATTTATGTGGAACGAATGTACTCTTATACAACATTCAGGAAGTCGAATTTTGTAAACAATCATGTCATATTTAAAAAGATACAGGCAACTATAGAGGGCCGTGCTGAATAAACTAAAATTGGTTTATTTTTCAAATCTAGCAAGTTGTATGAGAAATCAATGCGGTACATATGTTACTCGCCAGACCTAAATTACTTTTTAATCGTTTTTGGCTAAGGTTGATTTGTCTTTTTTACATATTTTCTTATAAAAAAAATTTCAGCACGGCCCCCTATCCACTTCTATATATTATTTGTTATTACGAATTCACCACATCTGTTGCGGTACATATAACGTGATAATAGGGTACATTCCTTGAGTATAAGTGTATTTTAAATACGTTATATATTTTTCAAGTTACACGGGGGCCGTGCTGAAAACGTTTGGCTGGCACGGCCCCCTTTTTTTGCATATATCTTCAAAAGTACAGAGGTACATTGAAAAAGAAACCGGTACATATACTCCTAGAGGCGAGTACATTGCATTGGTGCACACCTTATACTCAAATTTTGGAGGGCCGTGCTGGGCAAACGTACATAGAAAATCGGTGAAAATCTAGAAGAATCGAGAAAGTTGGACGGCATTTGTTTCGAATCAGATAAATTGTATTGATCCCCACAACATTTATGGTAAAGATGCGTTGATATAATTGTCCTCAAACAACTTAATAATTGTTCCAAGACTTAAATAAAACACCAAAAATCTATTTAATCTATATAATAAATTATCTAAAAGCCGGGGTCCCACGCTGTAGTGTCGGACGCGTCTACCATTTTGTAACACACCACGCTATCTCCCGACTGCACGTCGAACGGCTGTTCGAAGCGAAGCCCGCATTCCATGTCTCGCTTTATTGTAGGAACCTCGTCTTTTAGGTGCTTCATTGATGCTAGTTTACCTGAAAGAGAGGAGTATAAGTATTGAAGCAATACATCAGATGTAGCAGTAGCATTCGAGTTTAAAAAAAATAGGTGTAGTAACTTAACTAATAATATAAATTAGAAAGTGAATAATTTTGTTGATTACGCTGTCATGCTAAAACAAAAGCAACAAATTTTGTTTTCAAATCAAATTATAACGCGTATTCCACTTAAACGAATATCAACTTAATATAAGTATAAATTAAGTTTATTTCAGAATGACTGCTACTATTGAAAAAGTCATAAAAATGTTTGAAGTTGTAGCCCAAACTGAACTTTATGTATGGGTACTAAAGTTGTTTTTTCCAAAAAGGAAATAGCGAACGCAGTTTGGAAAAAAAAATTATAAGCTTACCCTCAAACACGACATCTTGTCCTCTGACGACTCTATACATAGCGTTCCTCGCGAGAGATCCCTTCACACATCTGCAGCCTGCTACCGGTACTTTTTTCTTGTTTTCCGTAACTATGAACTGTTGTAAGACGTTTGCTTCACCTGGAAAAATTGAAATACATGGTTTTAGTAATTACTTTTAAACATAAAACATATATAACATAGTAATACGAACATTTGACTACTGATCACACGCATAACATGTTGTAAACAAAAAAACTCACTCGCATTTATAATATGTATTAGTTAGGATGCGAAACTGACTTTGTTACGCTTTCATGATAAAACGGACTGACTGAATGAAATTGGGCACATGGCAGGGCCGTAGGCAGGGGGGGTTTTGTGCGTTCAAAATGTGAGAAACCGGAATGTCAATCTAGAGATCGGCCTGCACCGCGCGGGATGTCATGCTAAAATTCCGAGGTTGCTTCGTTCGCTCTTGCATCGTATATTCTCCATATCAGCCCCACTGGCGGACTTAGGCCCCCCGACTTAGTCTATATATAAATAAAGGGTTTTTTTTTTTTTGGGTGGGAAATCATCCAATGGATTCTCCCGCTCTGGGCGGAGCGGAAGGGCGTGTCAGACTCTTACTGACTAAAACCCACCCATGTTCCTTCCCTTGCCTAGCCGGGGGCCACGGTTTCCCCTTAGGACTATCCGCAACCCCGGTGAAATATAGGGTCCCGTGGGAATATCAGGATAAAAAGTATCCTATGTCCTAACCCAGGTCATGGTATACCCATGTGCCAGGACTTATGCGGGTGAGACCGCGGGGCGCAGCAGCTAGTGTATTATACTGCTGTAAGTTTGTTTATTTTCGACTTTATTTCAAAATGCGCAACGTTGAAAATCATTTGAAAGTGAAGAGTCCTACCTATAAACTCTTCCTCGGTCCTCTTGGGTATCTTGTTGCTGATCTCCTCCTTCACGTCATCAACCAGTCGGTATATAATGTTGTGCAGCTTCACCGGTATGTTTTTCATCTTAGCCTCCGCGGATATTGAGGGAGGACAGTCCACGTTGAACGCGTAGATTACAGCTTTGAAGAGTTGTGCTGTCTGCAAGTGAATGAGTAATGTAAAATAACGAAACTAAACATCTATGTTTGTGGCACGCACGGTCATAATAAGTGGGAGCGATATGACACGAGACATGAGCTTTCAGAAATGCCCACTTATAATATTCACTGTCTTACTCGCACGCTTTATGACTGTGATTGTCGCAAGTCGTGGCGTTTTTTTTTTACCTACAACGGCCTGCATCTCACCTGATGGTAAGTGATAATCAGACCGAAGGTGGAAGCGAGCTTCACCCGGAATCCTCAACCACAGAGGAACTGGCTCTCTTATCTCTAACTGCCGAAACACATCAATGCTGTTAACATTGTTGTTATGGCGACAGACTTAGATAAGATGGTGGTAGCTAGCCAGGTGGACTTAGAACAAGCCCTACCACCAACTAAACAGAGCAGAAATGTTTGCCCATTTGGAATCTAACCCGGGACCTCTGGGTCTGAGACAGGTGGTTTAACCAGTAGACCACGGAGACGGTTAAAATATAATAGACTTTGTGTGTTAATAAGCGTTCATCCTAAAAGTTGGCAACGTCGCAAATAGCTGTCAAATATTTACCTGTTTTGATGGAAATAAGAAATGTGGATAACTAGCGAACTAGAATATTAACAAAGAATTGCAATTATAACACTGAATTTGATGTTGTAACCGTTTTAGGTGTAAAAAAGGCATTTGGAAAGTTTCCAAAAACTTTTTTTACATCCTCAACTAAATATTCGGTATATTAATTATTGCATTTCATAATCATATTCTAGTTCGCTAGTTAGCCACATTTCTTATTTCCAATTTTCCATACAGAACATTCAGAATAAACGCTCTTAAAACACCCGGCTTCTGAAACGAAAATCATCAATCATCGACGCGTCTACATTAACGTTGTACGTATTTTTTTTTATGTTCTTCTCTTCTTGTCTCTTTATAGCTGTATATTATAAATGGTTAAATAAATTAATAATTGAAATATTGTATTGAAATTAATTATTACCAATCATATTTGCACGCCATAATATATGACAAATACGTCTGAAGGTTTTTTTTTAAATGTTATCCTGTATGCATTTTATTCTTGTATGTTACTTACATATTAGATGCATAAGGAATAAGTGTGTAAGGAAAATAAAGCTATTTTATTTATTTTATTATATTTGTGTACACTTGCTTGAACAAATAAATAACTTTATCTTTAATAAATAAATAAAAGCAAGTCAAGTGATGTAATTGGCTGTTGATTCAACCAATCACAGCAATTTACGCGCGCTTGGTTTTGATAATTTTTTGAACCAATTTTTGTGTTGATTTTCGTTCCAAAAACAATTTAAAATCATTATTGATAATAATTAATAATGAAGTTTTTAAAGCAATTGTCATACTCAGACTCAGAATCACACCATCCACACGCTTAAACTCCATTTGAAATAAGATTAGAAATAAACCTTTTTTACAGTCCGTTCAACCGATTTTGACTTCTATTGCGTTGGTACAGACTTATGGCAACTGCAGTAAACAGTTGCTATTGTAACCACTTTTTTTGCTTTTAATGCCATCCTTATATCTACGGTATAGAAGTCAAAATCGGTTGAACGGACTGTAAAAAAAGTATGTCTAATCTTATTTCAAATATATTCTATACTCCATAGCTGACGACATGGTGAGTACAATTATCTTTTTACAAGTAGACATACGGAAAAGAAGTGCTGCTTATGAAAATACTAACCTCTAAATCATTCGGTGTAACGGGTCCTACGCCGAAGTGTACCAAATCGAGCCTCACTGTGTCATGCTCATCATATGTCTCCAAGATGTCTAGAATAGCCTCCACGGAGCCGTCCACATCACCTAGCGAAAACAATTAAGGAAGGTAAATAAAAATAACTCGTGACATGCGGCAATAAGGTTTAATTTACCACAAAAAAAAAAATACCAGTGTTTCCCGTGTCTGTCCAAGACTTTTATCACCAGAAACGGTATTGAAGGTTAACGTTGGCGCCACATACTGGCTTTTTATCGCGCAATATATTTTCAATTCTCGGTGTTGGGCCGAGCATTGAGAATCCAGATTTCCCAGACTATAAAAAAATTGCCTGTGGTTACGTACGAAGGCTTATGTTCTATGACCAACGTTACCAGCTCTTGTTACATTTTACCGAGACATACATTTTCTTCTTTTCCAAACAAATATGAAATGCGAGCGTAGGTACCTGAACAAATTAAAGGGAACCCTAGTGGGGCAGAATCCAGCAAGATTTTTAGACTAGTGGAATCTGCCCCATCACATCGAACTAGTGGGTCTCAATTCGAGCAAATTATAATTTGTCTTGAAAAAAGATCATAGATGGCAGCATAGGTAACAATTATGAAATTAACAGTCACTAAAAAGCGATAAACGGAAGATTTTGGCTGAAGTAAGATTAGTAAAAATCAAAACTTCCTTGTTTCATGCTGATTTATCTATTGTAACTCATCAATCTCGTATTTTAAACAAAAAAATAAAAAACCTTTTTGTTTAGGGATCTTTGCAATAGATGGCGTTTTACTCAATTTGTCATAACTGTACCACATTTACGCTGTAGCCAGTCAATAGCCCGACTTAGGGAGGTGTCATTTCTTTGTATGGGATTGGGTATCTGTACGTAGTATTATATTATCTGTGTAGTGGGGCAGGTTCGCCTGCAAAGTTTTAGGCTTCCACTTTGCTCCACCAGAGTGCAGCTTGGTGGGGTAAAGTGGAATAATTCTGCCATTCATGCGTAGAGCCATTATTATATAGAGTACCATTTTTTTTTGTATAAATTTAAAATATGTATTGTAAAACTTTTAGTAAATTGTGTCTATCATACATTTTATCATTGTGTTCTTATACATCTATCTTCCTAGCCTTTTTCCCAACTATCTTGCGGTCGGCTTCCAGTCTAACCGGATGCAGCTGAATATCAGTATTTTACATGGAGTGACTGCTTATCTGACCTCCACAACCCAGTAACTGGGTAATACGATACCCCTTGGTAAGACTGGTGTCAGACTTTCGGGCTTCTGACGACTCGTAACGACTGTCAAAGATCCACAAATGACAGCCGGGACCAACGGCTTAACGTGCTTTCTGAGGCACGGAGGAGTCTCGGTATGTAAAGATGGTCACCTATCCACTGACCAACCCCGGCAAGCGTAGCTTAACCTGATGGATCGACCCGTGCGGCTTGTTATTACTTAGCCACGAGCTCCTCTGTGTTCTTATACATCATTTGCTGGAACAGGACCAATTGAGAATTGGACAGTTGGACATTTTGTGAATTGGACATAATGCGCCCAAAGGATTCATAGATCATTGACAGTTTTTACAGATAGTCAGAACCCCGAAATTCTTGCCAAGGGCACAGATTAGTACAGATTATCTGTGCAACATCATTTAAAAATAAAAAGCGACTCTTGCTACGACACAATAAAGTCCAATTCAGGTCACACAGCGCTAATTACCTACAGTTATATTCACCTAGAAGTTGCCGCTCTATCGCGTAACTTTTATATTTTCTGACTACGTTACGCACACTTAATTGGCCCGACAAGACGAGCCCACCGCGTACTTGCAGCTATGCTCAAATGCGGAGTGCGCCTTCTGTACTTTCTGTATCAAGGGGTATCTTTTTATCCGTAACTGGGTTGTGGAGGTCTGATAGGCAGTCGCTCCATGTAAAATACTCAATAGTATTCAGCTGTATCCGATTAGACTGGAAGCAAACTTCAACATAGTTGGGTAAAGGCTAGGAAAATGATGGTGAACAGCTATTTATATTCTTAAATACATTGTTCGTGGTGCGGGTCACGTATGCACCTTCAAGGATAACATCAGCCCTACAGTTACCTTGAGCATGCGGTTGACGACCTAAGATAATATCATAACAAACAGGAAATAAAAATAAATAATTATAAGTTCTAAATGCAGTTTAATAACTAATTGTCTCTCATTTCTTTAGTAGCGTTTTGTTCTAACTATTGTTCCATCGTCAGTTTCGGAAGTAACGCCAAAACTAATAATTGTTAGGAATTATGGCTTTTAATACTTTTCGGTGTGAGAAAAATAAGAATTTTATGAGTGCCGGTACTACATTATGGATATACGAGATGTCTCATGCCCGGGAATTGTACGTAACTCTAGAGCTTTCAACATACTACATTATGTTTGCACTGACCCTGGCTACGCTGGCATACGGAGTGACGTCATGGGGCGTGATGAAGAAATTCCGTAATTACAGGAATTATGTGTGCCTCAACGCAATTTTAGCTAACTTCGTCATCTCTTCAATGATACACATCATAAATTATATCAGTGAAGGTTTCTCACTGAACCTAAGACAAGGATGTTGGTTTGCCATTATCACCATGTATTTATTAATTTACTTAGCAACAGTCAAGCATCATTGGTTGATTGTCATATGCCATATGTTTTACGTGGACATTGTGAAAGTTTTCGACGTGCATATCCGCAAGAGATATTTGAAAAGTGGCATCTTTGGATGGGGAGTGTCTTTAATAACAACCTTTATTCATTTTTTTTTTACTTCTGGTTTCTTTTTTAATTTTAATGTAAATCCAAGCGATGTAGGTTTTATTATTTTTATTTTAACTATGACAGTGAATTGTTTACTTTTCATTATAATTCTATATTCACTTTTTCGTAGTTCAAACACGAGCGGACATACAGCTATCAGCAAATGGCGTCGCTTGAGCATCGCCACTTTAATATTTATATTGGGCGACATTTTATTGTTGTCCTTTCATGTTATTTCGTTTATGAATCACAAAGACACATTAAAAAATAGATTAATTCCAGGAAATATATATTATATCAAATTATCACATTTTAAGTTTTTCGAACATAAAACAATAAATAGCGAAAATAAAATTGTTTATTTTCTACAGATATTAATGTATAACTTAAACCCACTGCTATTGAACGTTTATTTGGTTGTTGTAAAGAGTAATCGAGAAATGTGGTATGAGTTTTATATAAATAGATTGAATCGTCTGTCGTCATCAGCAAGGCATAGGGATCACAATATCGAGATGCATGAGAGAGGTATTCGTGAGCCTGATGGTAGCCTTGACATATAAAACAAGTACTTATGTTTGTATGAATAAAAAAATTAAATAAGTAACCATGTTGCACTAGATACGTTTAGCGCTAAATTTAAAACAATGTTCTATTTCATTCAACTGTGTGAAGATGACCGAGACAAAACGATGTTTAATATATTAGTGATTTGTGGCGTTATTTATCATAAGTTTAAATCCATCATTATGTATACTAAGGCTCGCTCCTTAGTAACTTAATGATTTAAACTTATGATAAATAAGTTATGTTTCTGAATTAACGAATCTTTGTAGTAGGTATATATAAGCGACTATCTTATTACTGTATTATTAATATCACGACTTTGTAGAATGCCGTAAGGTGTGTTTTCCAATTTATTGTAAGACTTCCATAGAAATACCATCTTTTTCCACAGTATTCTATAAAGCCTTATTTTTAAAATAAGTACCAAAAAAAATGTTAGAAGCAGAAAGTGTCTGTGTGTATAGAGTCTGCACGTGTCGGAATTGTTAACAAAAGAATAACTTGTATTTTTCACCTTATTTTAATTTAATTTTATGACTTATTTTTAGTCCTTAACCCTAATTGACGTGGTTTAATACAATTAAATACTTCTTTAGTTTAATGTTTTATTTAATTAGTGAATTTCGAATTAGACATAATGCGCCAAAAGGAAATGAAGAACGCCCCCTAATTGCGAACTGGACCAATTGCGAACGGGACCAATTGAGAATTGGACAGTTGAACATTTTGTAAATTGGACATAATGCGCCCAAAGGATTCATAGACCCTTGACAGTTTTTACAGATAGTCAGAACCCCGAAATTCTTGCCAAGGGCACAGATTAGTACAGATGGTTAATGTGCAACATCATTTAAAAATAAAAAGCGACTCTTGCTACGACACAATAAAGTCCAATTCAGGTCATACAGCGCTAATTACCTACAGTTATATTCACCTAGAAGTTGCCGCTCTATCGCGTAACTTTTATATTTTCTGACTACGTTACGCACACTTAATTGGCCCGACAAGACGAGCCCACCGCGTACTTGCAGCTATGCTCAAATGCGGAGTGCGCCTTCTGTAATTTTCTGTATCAAGGGGTATTTTTTATCCGTAACTGGGTTGTGGAGGTCAGATAGGCAGTCACTCCATGTAAAATACTCAATAGTATTCAGCTGTATCCGATTAGACTGGAATCAGACTCCAACATAGTTGGGGAATAGTAGATTGTTTGCCAAGAAAGCAAATAACTATTTTAAAGGCGAGAGTATTTCTTTGAATCCAAAGCGGAGCGAAGGATTCTAAAGTAGAATCCTGTGCGCAGCGAGGGATTCAAAGTACATCACTCGAGCTTAAAATTGTTGCTCCCGAGGTGTACACTCTACTTTTTATCACCCTCTATGAGACAATAAACGCGTGCGGTCCGACCCCCATCAGGAATGAATTTCCTACTCACGTATGATTTTAAACACAAAACAAAAAAACTATGTCAAAAGAAAAGGCCGCCATCCTGGATTTACATTTTGACCTCACTATCGGCTTTATCACCGTCAATAACTATGAAAACGATACCCATGACGAAAAATTTGAAAATTTTACCAACCTCGAAAACTATGAAAACGATACCCATGACGAAAAATTTAAATGTTTCGCATCTTGGATTTAATTTTGACCTCAATACCGGCTTTACCACCGTCAAAAATTATGAAAACGATACCCACGACGAAAAATTTGAAAATTTTCACATCCGCCATCTTGGATTTACATTTTGACCTCAATATCGGCTTTACCACCGTCGAAAACTATGAAAACGATACCCATGACGAAAAATTTAAAATTTTTGCATCCGCCATCTTAGATTTTAATTATGACCAAATTCACACTTTCTCTCTGTTGCCAGCCTGTTACTTATTCTTACAATGTTCGTGATTAATCTCTTTGGTGACTAGAACTTTTACTAACAATATCCACATTCCAAATTCGAATCACTTTTAGTCCCTAGGGATAAAAAAGCTATTTTGGTCCCTGTTTACGAGGATTAAACTACGTCTTTTTTAATAGATGTGATAAAAAAGCTATATAACATCCTAAAAGTTGGCAATGTCGTAAATAGCTGTGTAAATATTTACCTGTTTTGATTAATTTGGAAATAATACTGTATGGAAATAAGAAATGTGGCTAACTAACTAACTAGAATATAAATAATGAATTGCAATTATAATATTGAATTTGATGTTGTACCAAAAAGTTTCCAAATACTTTTTACATCTAAAACTAAATATTCGGTGTTACGATATTAATTATCCACACCGCAGTGCGGTCGGACCGGTTAAATACATTGTTCGTTGTGCGGATCACGTCTGCACCTTCAAGGATAACATCATTCCTATAGTTACCTTAACATGCGGTAGACTACCTAAGATAATAATATCGTAACAAACAGGAAACAAAAATGAATAATTATAAGTTCTAAATTCAGTGTACTAAGTAATCTTTAATTTGTTAAATAACGTTTGGTTCTAACTGTTGTTACATCGTCAGTTTCGGAAGTAACGCCAAAACTAATAATTATTAGGAATTATGGCTTATAATACTTTTATGTGTGACAAAAGTGAAGTTTTTATGAATACCAGAACTATAATATGGATATCCGAGATGTCTCATGCCTATGAATTGTACGTAACTCTAGAGTTGTCAACATATTATATTATGTTTGCGCTCACCCTGGCTACGTTGGTATACGGAATGACGTCATGGTGCGTTATGAAGAAATTCCGTAATTATAGGAATTATGTGTGCCTCAACGCAATTTTAGCTAACTTCGTCATCTCTTCAATGATACACATCACAAATTATGTTAGTGAAGGTTTCTCACTGAACCTAAAACAACGATGTTGGTTTGCCATTATCACCATATATTTATTAATTTACTTAGCAACAGTCAAGCATCATTGGTTGATTGTCATATGCCATATGTTTTACGTGGATATTGTGAAAGTTTTCGTGCATATCCCCAAGAGATATTTGAAAAGTGGCCTCTTTGGATGGGGCGTGTCTTTAATAACAACCTTTATTCATTTTTTTTTTACTTCTGGTTTAATTTTTAATTTTGATGTAAATCCAAGCGATGTAGGATTTATTATTTTTATTTTAACTATGACAGTGAATTTTTTACTTTTCATTATAATTGTACATTCACTTTTTCATAGTTCGAACACGAGCGGACATACAGCTATCAGCAAATGGCGTCGCTTGAGCATCGCCACTTTAATATTTATTTTGGGCGACATTTTATTGTTGCCTTTTTATGTTATTTCGTTTATGAATCACATAAACACAACAACAAACAGAGTACGTTCAAATAATTTATATTTTATCGAATTAACATATTTTAATTTTTCCCAATACACAACAATAAATAGCGAAAACAAAATACTTTTTTTTATACAGATATTAATATATAACTTAAACCCACTGCTATTGAACGTTTTTATGGTTGTTGTAAAGAGTAATCGAGAAATGTGGTATGAGTTTTATATACATAAATTAAATCGTATGACGTCATCAGCAATGCATAAGGATCACGATATCGTGACGCATGTGAAAGTTATTCGTGAGCCTGATGTGATCCGAACGGCGCGCCGCCGCCGGCGCCCGTCGGCTACCATCAGTCCCACGAATAACTCTGCGGCGGCGGTTCTTGATGTATAAAACATGTCATCATCATCATCATATCAGCCGAAAGACGTCCACTGCTGGACATAGGCCTCCCCCAAGCACCGCCACTTCGACCGATTCTGTGCTTCCCGCATTCAGCGGATTCCTGCGGCCTTTACAAGGTCATCGGTCCATATTGTGGGAGGCCTTCCAACGCTACGTCTTCCGGTACGCGGTCGCCACTCCAGAACCTTTCGGCCTCATCGGCCAAATGTTCTGCGAGCAATGTGTCCTGCCCATTGCCACTTAAGTTTGGCAATTCTTCGGGCTATGTCGGTTACCTTGGTTCTCCTGCGGATATCTTCATTTTCTTCTAACTGCTCATCACTGATACTATTTCTGTCGAACACGATGCTAGGTGAGACAGCGTAGTTTTTGGCCATGCCCACCAGTGAGTTAGTGCCCGCGACTAGTTCCATCTTAACCTTAATTGACGTGGTTTTATAGTTTAATGTTTTATTTAATGATATTTGAACCTATTTTATGTATATTTGAACCTACTTAATGTTTTTAGGTTTTATTTTACTCTTTTAATGTGATATGATATTTTGTTTCAAACATAACTGATGTTAGATTTTAGTTAGATCGAGTTTCACTTTAAGCTGTTCATGATACTGCTATATAATTCCTTAATTATCTAAATAAATTTTAAAGTGATTCCACTAAATAATATTTATGTATTATTGCATATGTTTAAAAAAAATAACAACAGTATATTAATGTCCTAAAGTAGGGTACAGACCTCTTCTCATGCAGAGAAGGCACGAGAATTGATCACCACGCTTGGTAAAGATGGGTTGGTGAATTCAGACTTATCTATCTGTTGGCCAGATTTTAAAATTGACCAATTCATAAAATGAACATCGACCACTGGTTATATCATGATAGGGCCTGGCCAGATCATTGAATACTCAACGTTTAACTATATGAACAGTAAAACGCACGACTACTTCATGATGTGGCCAAATATTAGTGATCATATTGAAAAGTAGTTAGATTATTCACCGGTAGAAGAGATGATGTCGATTGATTTTTGTTGTGCATCATGGCGGCGGCATACAACAAATCAAACAAAGTAGGGTGACCACGCAAAAAAAGTCGATGGACTTTTTCGGGTTCCCAAATATGATATTATGGAAAGCGATCAACTTGGAAGGATCGCTGGCCGCTGCCGCGACGTGAAATGCAACATAGCACTTAAAATTTGTATTAAAAATTAAAAATTTACGTCGCTTAAGTGGCACTCCGACCAAATGGGTTACGTTAGGTTAGAACTGTGACAGCCCGCGCGCGAGCTGAGCGGCGCGACGGTGCCGCGGCAGCGGCCGGCGAGCGCCCATCCAAGTTGGTTGCAGTTACTTGGCTATTTTTATTTGACTACACCTTACACCATGGATACCCTACATTTATTTCATTTACGTCGACTGACATATCATTAAACGTTTAAACGATATGGCCAATGTTAGCTGGCCATTTCATGAAATGGTCAATTCTAAGATCTAGCCACGACATATCCATACTAATATTATAAATTCGAAAGTAACTCTGTCTGTCTGTCTGTCTGTCTGTCTGTATGTTACCTTTTCACGGCTAAACCACTGAACGGATTTCGATGAAATTTGGCAAGGAGATAGATGGCATCCTAGAGAAGGACATAGGGTACTTTTTGTCTCAAAAATAACCCCCAAGGGGGTGATATAAGGGATGAAAGTTTGTATGGGAAACTCAATATTTCTAAGTTGGGGATATGGAAATTCAAATTTATGCTTTTGGTAAGAAATAAAGAATTACGCTTTTCAGCGTTTTTGTAAAATCATCCCCCAAAGGGGTAAAATAGGGGTTGATTTTAAAATTCACATGTATTATTGATTATTTTTGTTGTCTCTTATTTTTAAGAGATTTAAGGTGTGGTTCCAGTGAGTCGGAACCGGATGCGGCACAGTTCACGGTGAGTCGGAACTGTCTGCGGTGATTGTGGCGATTGTGGTGATTGTGGTTCCAGTGAGTCGGAACCGAGTGCCGCACAGTTCACAGTGAGTTGGAACTGTCTGCAGTGATTGCGGCGATTGTGGTGATTGTGTTGATTGTGGTGATTGCGGTGATTGAGCTGATTGAGGTGATTGCGGTGATTGAGCTGATTGTGGTGATTGAGGTGATTGTGGGGATTTCGGTGTTTTCGGTGATTGAGGTGATTGCGGTGATTTCGGTGATATCGGTGATTATTTTTGTTGTCTCTTATTTTTAAGAGATTTAAGGTGTGGTTCCAGTGAGTCGGAACCGGGTGCGGCACAGTTCACGGTGAGTCGGAACTGTCTGCGGTGATTGTGGCGATTGTGGTGATTGTGGTTCCAGTAAGTCGGAACCGGGTGCCGCACAGTTCACAGTGAGTTGGAACTGTCTGCGGTGATTGAGGTGATTGCGGTGATTGCGGTGATTGAGGTGATTTCGGTGATTCCCCAGTGAGTCGGGGTGATGAGTCTAAGGGTGTTGACCAGGAATGCGCGTTCGCTGCATGCTGGTGGTCAGGATACCCGCTGAGCCGTGGGTGCTGGCTGGCTGTGTAACTCGCCTCACGAAAGCTTGCGGGATTGATGATGATGACGTCACGCTGAAGTAGTTGCACGAAGGCTGCGTTGACGTTCAGTCTCAGGGTCACCAATTTAGTGGTATGAGGAACAGGGTGTAAAGTTCACTCATCCACCATAGAAAAGGGAGGATCCTCCGACAAGACGGGTGTTATGTCGGGCGGGCAACTGCTCATAAGTTGATTTCGGATAGTCTTATCTATGTCGTTCGCGTGGTAAATTCTAACTGCGCGATGCAGGATTTGTGTGACATCATGTCTTTCATGCGTAGTTCGTATGTGGCGGTGTAACCGCTACAAACATTACCTCCTTACTAATAAACGTTGTATAGCGTCTGTATAGTTAAACATATAGTATAGTTACAAAGCTTTGTCTTCTTCTTTCGAATGTCAAATTACTGACGACTGAAAGAGATCATTTTTTCATTTTGAGGTACGCAACCCTAAAATGTGCCTGTTACTTTTTCATGCCGTAAGGGCTGAACGGATTTAGTTGAAAGGCGTATGGTCTTTTAACTAAATCCGTATAGGCCATGATCTGGGTTAGGATAGAGGATAATCTGAATCCCGGTAGTACGGTCCTGTTGGATATTTGCCGACCTTTACGCGGGCGAAGCCGCGGGTAAAAGCTAGTCTTTAATAAAACAGTAGAATCCGGTGTCTATCTGTCTGTTTGCACATATCTTTGGAACTGCTGAACGGATTTCTATGTAGTTTTCACAAGTAGACAGGGATTAATTTGGAGCAGATTATAGGCTTTGTTTCATTAAAATCGGATGTTGCAAAATATCTGAGAGTTACATAACAAAAAGTACAAGATAAGATGCTTGGAAACATGCTGGTCCTGCTCCATAGGATAATTTAGAATCTAGACAAAATCAAACTGGTTGCTAATTAAATTTTATTTATTTTTTATTATACTAGCTTTTACCCGCGGCTTCGCCCGCGTGGATGTCGCAAAATATCCCACGGGAACGTTCTACCAGGAATACATACCTAATAGCCAAGGAAAAGATCATTGACTAACTTTCAGCGGACGCAGTGGTAGGCTACTACAGCGCCCGCGTGGTCAACCATAATTATTTTGTTACGCGTAATTTTGAAACTGTGATATCTCTTAAACTATTCATTTAAATGATGTGATGTAAAGGCATATTTTAATCGAAATTGAATGCCCAATTTAAATAACCTATTTAATTGGATAAGGATTAATAAGATACCGGTCAAAATAGCTTCGGAAATAACAATGAAAATTTCATACAATTTTGAAAGATAAAAATGGTTATTGTGGGTCACCCTTAAAAGATAGACATATGCCATCGCGGACTTTTTTGTTGCAATTTTTAAGATATACAATACTCTAGAACATAAATTTGATTTATCTCTCACGACTTACGCAGCGCACGCCAGTAAAGCTCCCAGTTGGCATGATTTTTTCCGACATCTTCAACAATAATCGTCATATTTCAGCCAATTTACACAAAACCTTAATGAATTATACACTAAAACCTTCCACATGAATCACTCCGTCCAATGGTGAAAACCGTTTGAAAATCCGTTCGGCAGTTTTTGAGTTTATCGCGTTCAGACAGACAGACAGACGCGGCGGGCGACTTTGTTTTATAATATGTAAGGATGACATTGATTTTACATCCTGTGATTACTTCCTCACACACTGACTTATTAATTTTAAATTTTTAGGAGAATCGTCTATTTTACAATGTTTGTAAATATGTGAACACCATGTATCTATCACATAATTAATTTATCTGTCGTTTGCTCTTTAAATTCTTTTTACTTTATACAGTAATTTTATTCTAGGTGCATCGTCTTCACATATAATTATATAAATAATGTACCTATACAAAATATTGTAAAACATTTTAAAAGAGTAACGGTGGAGTTTCTTGCCCATTCTTCTCCATACGAAAACTACCTTTTGGAAGGGGCGACTAGAATCAATACTATATTTTGTAAATTTTGACGTTCAAAAGTGCCTGACAAGGGCCTATTTGAAATAAATTATTTGACTTTGGCTTTGACTTTGACTTACCAAGCATGAATTCAAGATAATTGGTAATACGGGCTGGTATCCGCAACTCCACGTCAAAGCGCGTATTTTGCATACGGAATTCAAGATAGTATTACAATTTGACATTTCTCGGGACCGGTCCTGGACCTTTGGAAGGCGTACGAGGGGCCGAAGTCAACCCGCAGAGGCCCGTTAGATGTGTTAAGCGAGGCACCAACCGACGATTCTCCCTGTTCGCACTATGCTAGTGCACCCAAGGACAACCCCTGGTTAATGCTATTACAATCATTAGTATAGATAGACTAGCTGCCCGCCTTGGCTTTGCACGGGTAGCACTAAGTACTTATCTACGGCGCACCTACCTACCTACCTACCAACTTACCTACACCTACCTACATACATACCTACACACCTACTTATTTACCTACACCTACCTACATACATACCTACCTACCTACCCTACCTACTTACCTACCTACATACCTACTTTATCTACATCGTACATACCTACCTACTTGCATACCTACCTACCTGACAACCCTACCCTCACCTACCTAACCTAAGAACCTTCTCTTTACTATAACCAACACAACAAAAAAAGAATAGCGAAATCGGTCCAGCCGTTCACCCATTGATGATGCCGTGACCAAGGAAATAGGGATTCATTTTTATATAATATAGATAGATAGAATATTCTTTTTATCACATCTATTCAAAAAGACGTAGTTTAATCCTAGTAAACAGGGACCAAAATAGCTTTTTAATCCCTAGGGACTAAAAGTAATTTGAATTTGGAATGTGGATATTGTTAGTAAAAGTTCTATTCACCAAAGAGATCAATCACGAACATTGTATGAATAAAAATAACAGGCTGGCAAGACAGAGAAAGTGTGAATTTGATTAAAATTAAAATCCGAGATGGCGGATGCGAATTTTTTTAATTTTTTCGTCAAGGTTATCGTTTTCCTAGTTTTCGACGATGGTAAAGCCATTAGTGAGGTCAAAATGTAAATCCAAGATGGCGGATGCGAAAATTTTCAAATTTTTCTTCAGGGGTATCGTATTTATAGTTTTTGACGGTGGTAAAGCCGATAGTGAAAAAGTACTAGGCTTGCATGAATTCACATTTAGTTTATTTTGAATACATAAAAAAAATGCTATATCCACCGGAGTCGGAAATAAACCCGGGCGAAGCCGGGCACGAACACCTACTACTAATATAATAAAGCTGAAGAGTTTGTTTGTTTGAACGCGCTAATCTCCGGAACTACCAACCGCGATTTGAAAAATTATTTTTGCATTTGATGGCCCATTTCTTGAGAAAGGCACGCTACGCCCCTTAGAAGCCAGTAAGGGCCAAAGCGTTGCGGCGGCGGCGCGGCGCCGGAACGCTGCGTCGTCCTACATACAGTATTATATTTACCCACGTGTGCCGCGCCGGACAAGACGCGACGCGATGCGACGCGACGCGGGGGGCGCCCGAGGAGAACCGAGTATTAAAGAGAAGAGCCGGACTGTGCCTATGTTAATGAGGTACATCCCGCGCGTCTCTGACGCTTTATTATAGTATTAGTATAGATATTGTTGTTTCCTACGATTTCCACGCAAACAAAGTTGCGGGCAGAAGTTAGTATGTTATATGTTACCTTTCACAATGACGCTGAGCGTGGGATGCGTGTCGTGCTGTATCATCTTCTGGCGCGGCCCGTCGGCCCGCAGCTTGTACCGGCCCAGCGCCCGCTTGCGCACGAGTCGCGCGTGGTACTGCTCCTGATGCACGGCCTCCTTGGCGGCGATGACTTCTTGGTCGGCGGCTTGTTTCTCTTTCATACGGAGGTTGTGACGCCAGCGTATTACTTCGGCGGCGCGTTTCTGTGGGAGTAGTATTTAAGAGCATTTATTCTGAAAGTATTATAAACGAAATATTAGAGATGTATTTGCAACATTGCCCGTCGCAAATACATGTTGAATATTTAGTTTTTTTATTAATTTGGCAATATTTCTTTATGGAAATATGAAATTTGGCTAACTACATAGAATATTAATAATAAATTGCAATTACATATATCACTGAATTTGATGTTGTAACCGTTTTAGGTGTAAAAAAGTCATTTGGTAAGTATTCAAATACTTTTTTACATCTAAAGCTAAATATTCGGTGTTACAATATGAATCATTGCATTTAATATTTCCATACAGTAATATTTTTAAATTAATCAAAACAGGTAAATATTTGACAGCTATATGCGACGTTGCCACTTTTTAGGATGAGCGCTCTTCATTTAGAAGTCAAAGTTTGTAAAAAGTTCTACCTTCTAACCTCAGACTTTCCATTCAACAACGCTAATGGTAAGTAACTAAGTACGGTAGAGCTGCTAATGTAGCAGCGTGATTGGTGGCGACAAAGAACATATAACTCACCTCCGAGCTAACTTCTAGGACCTGGTCTCCTGCTGAAGGTAACTCTCGCCAGCCGAGCACAGACACGGGCGTCGAAGGCGGAGCCTCTTGCACGGACCTGCCTTCCGCTGAATTGAGTACTCGTACCTGCATAAAAATAGTCAATTCCATTATTCAGCCATTTCCACAAAATTATTGGGCCCATACGAATAAATCTTTTTACAAAGAAAAAAAAACCCACTTAAAAAAATTTTCAAAAAAGTAAAAATAACTTTGATTTCGGAAGTTGGTGGCAAAAATGCGAAAAGTCGGTTTTTTCTTTCCTTTTTAAGTTTTTATTTTTCACTTTTTAGTTGTGGTACCTACCCCACACAAACCTGCTATGTAAATAACAGTGACAGTGACTCATCATTATTATCATCCACACAGACTAAGTGCGGATTTCACCAATGAAATTAAACGCGTTCAGCACACCTAACCGCGTTCAAGAGCTGTCAGTGTACTATATCCCATAACAATTTTGACACTGACAGCACTTGAACGCGTTTTAGAAATGCTGATCGCGTTCAGTTTCATTGGTGAAATCGTCCCTTAGAGAGAAAAATACGTATTAGTGAAGCTCAAAAACTATCCAAGCAAAGTTAATATAGTTAATATATAAAAAAAAACTGGCTACGAACATAGAACCTCCTCCTTTTTGGAAGTCGGTTAAAAAATAACTTTCTTGTATGAGGAAGCATACCCCCTAATTATTAACTTTATTTAATTTTTATTATTTGTTGTTATAGGGGGCAATAGAAACACACAATCTGTGAAAATATCAATTGTCAAATTATTATGGTTCAAGAGATACAGCCCCCTGCGCAGCGAGCATGGCGTACTGTGAGATAGCTTGAGTCACACATTTTATCACAATTAACTATGTAGTAAAAACGTATGATCTTACCTTTGCCCAGCCGGTGCCTGCCACGATGACGCTCCCTCGCCGTAATGTGCCGCGTTGTACTAATACTGTTGCTTGTTTTCTGCAACAAATGAGCTTGTAATTACTAAATTAAATTGTTGTTGTCTGAAGTGGTTTTAATTAGTAACACAACACTATTACCTGGTGTTATCGTTTAACTTTAAAATACACACCGTACCACCAGTGGTACGGCCAGGGGTACGGTGGGTCTGCAGTGTTGTCAGTAAATAACCTACTCAAAGCTCTGTTTATTTTGCGGGCTCCATGCTTGCAGACAGTGTCAGTTAATACAACTCAAACTTTTTTTAAATTATTGTAATGAAAAACCTAAAGTTTTCGGTTTGTCTCAGAAATGGCTTCTAAGGAAACAAAATGCATTCAAAGATTTGTCATTAAGCCAGGCTCTCACTCTGGTACACAATGGTCTTCTTGCGGATGAAAATGCGCTTTCGGCTTCTACTGACGTGCGAACAATTGCCAGTAATAAATTGCAAGTTTTAGAAAGATATTTTCCATTTAGGCCACCATTATCAAAGAAAGCCATTATGATTTACTTATAACAATAATAAATACTTTATACAGCGGTAAATTACCGGTTTTGATTTGTTTTTACCGGTAATTTATTTACCGTCAAAATGCGTTTACCGGTAAAAATGAAACAATACCGGTTTACATGCCCTAGTTTTAACTAACATAGCACTCGAACCGAAAAGGCCGTAAAGTTCCGGAGTGTCTACCGCTTACTGGAAGGCTCAGCGACGGTTGGCCGACGAATTGCCAAACTTAAGTGGCAATGGGCACAATGCTCGCAGAACAGATAGCTGATGGAGCCGAAAGGTTCTGGAGTAGCGAATGCATACCGGAAGACGTAGCGTTGGAAGGCCTCCCACAAAGTGGATCGATGACCTTGTGAAGGTCGCGGGAAGCACTTGACAGGTCGTTGTGGCAATGCTCAGCCTATATCCAGCACTGGACGTCTTTTAGCTGAAATTATGATGATAATCCACTTAACTTACCCAGTCCTGGTATCCAGTTGAGCTTCAATAACGACCCCCTCCACATACCCTCCCGGGTCTGCCTTCAGTTCCATCAGCTGAGCTTGTAACGTCAGCGCCTCCACTAGTGTGTCGAGGTTCTGTTTCTTCAGCGCTGACACTGGTATAGATTGGATGTCACCGCCTAACGCTTCGCAGACGATGCCGTGGGTCGCCAGTGAACGCATTGTGCGGTCCTGTGAAGGGTTTGGGGTTACATTTTAGGTTTTATTAAGTTGGTTATGAATGTGCCACGAAAATGGTACTTGATTCCCCAAAAATAAAGGGAACTGATAGTGAAATATTAAAATCTTGTAGTAGCAGGGACTGGGGCGCAACTGCGATCGTCTTAAATAGTAGAAGAGCCGAGAAAGGTGTATTTACAGTGAGCGCGTTTTTAATTGTACTTTTTCGATTACATTCAACAGAATGGACATAATTAGGATTCAGGATGATGTACAGTGGTGGTCATATAATTAGAAACATAAAGTGGCTTGGTAGTGTTCATTACTTTTTATGTTATTATTGCAATTAATTAAAGGTAAAAGATTCAGTTACCACATTAAAATGTACGCTCGTAACTCTAGTTTAAAACCTATCATTAACATTCCGTTATGTAATAAAAAATATAAATAAAATATAACTTGGAAAAAAATTATCAATATCTTTAGTATTCTGCAGTTGGACAACTAATTAGAAACAAAGTGTAACTTATGTTCTAAAATTGTATTTTGAAACTACAATACATCTTATATTGTCATCACATTAGGCAGTTTGCCGCCTTTTCTTATTCATTTAATTATGTTACATTCTGAGTGATTTAAATGTTAATTTAATGGGTAAAAACAAGAGCTGTGATGCAACAACAAGAAAAATTATTGTGTATTCTCATTTCCCAACAAACATGGGCTTACAGAGAAATTGCCGCTCACTTAGTGTTCCGTAAAGATGGTATTTAACACCATTGCACATTACAAACAACATGGAATATCGGATAATGTGCCTAGAACAGTTCGGCCAAGGAAGACCACAATTCAAGAAGACAGGCTTATGATTCATTTGTCTAAGACAGACCCCTTCAAAGGTTCTAATATTATTCGAAAAGTAGTATTTTCACAGGACGATCCTCGAAACGTGTCCGCAGGACTAGTCCTCAGGCGGTTGGGTGTTCAGGGAAATTGTTTGGAAGACTTGCTAAGAAAGTACCACTTCTTACCAGGCAACATAGAGAAAATCGTCTAGCCTTCGCTACAAAATGTGGCAGTTAGACTGTTCATAACTGAAAAAACCTTAGAATAATAACGCAAAAACTTTTGTTTTTGGATGAAATTACGATACATTTGGTAAATTCGGACGATAAACGATATGTACGACGACCAATTAACGAGGCGTTGAATGAAAAGTACACCAAAATGACAGTTAAGTACGGCGCGCTGCGCGGCGGCGGAAATGTTAAAGTGTGAGGATGTTTTTCGGGATACGGGGTTGGTCCCGTGAGAAAGTTTGAAAGCCTAATGGATCAGAATCAGTACAGAGGCATCTTAGAGGGAACAATGATCCCATATTCCGATGAAAATTTGCCAGTGACTTGGATATTTCAATACGATAATGACAGCAAACAGCATAAAAGTGTTTCTCAGATAACAATCGGTGACAATGTTGGAGTCGCCTGCTAAGTCCAGATTTAAATCCGATAGAGAATTTGTGGCACATCGCGAGGAAAACACTGACAGATAAACATATCACTAACGTCAACCAACTTTACGACGCATTTTTTTAAGTTTGGAAAGGTTATTTTATTGGAAATGAGGGAAAAAATGATAGATAGAATCAATGCCACGTCGCGGTTGAAAAGCTGTAATCGACAACAGACGGTAGACTCTCTCAACCAAGTAGGTACTAATCGATTATGAATAAGGTATTCGATAGTATCCATTTCACTACTTATCCAAATTATTGGAGTTTTGTTAAAATGTTTAGTGTTGATTTCTTGTGTTTCTAATTAGTTGTCCAGGTGCTAGTAGTAAAGATATTGATAATTTTTTTACAAGTTATATTTATATATTTTTTTAAATTAGTTTACAGAATGTTAATGATCGATTTAAAACTAGAGTTACCAGAGTACATTATAATGTGGTACCTGAATATTTTACTTCCAATAAATTGCAATAATAACATAAAAAAGTAATGAACACTACCAAGTGACTCTCTGTTTCTAATTATGTGACCACCACTGTATAAAGGCTTTTTATAATAGAAAAGAAAAAAAAAGTTTTTTTTTTTAAGCCGGGTCTCTCGCACATATTTTACATAGTTTCAAATGGTTACAGAATGAATATTTTTCGTCGCCTATGTTTGGCTCCTTCAAAACCGTCGACCCGGGAGTTGGCGAGCGACCATGTCCTTGCGAGCTGCGTTCAAGTATTCCGCATTTGTAGCCCGCGAAATTCAAATTTTCTTACGTTTTTTACAATTTGCAGGTCAGTGTCAGGTTGTATCCTGATCAAAATATGATTTGCGACTATAACTGGTATTTAATTATAATTATCGGAATCATTAATTCTAACATCTCTCTAAGTTAGATTTGTTCCACACGACCAAATTTCTTATTACATTCTGTTGTTTCGAAATGGTTCGCAGCTAATAATCTTTTACTTAATGCGAACAAAACTAAATGTATTAGGTTCTCATTACCAAATGTACCTCAAGTGGGTCTAAATCTAAAACTTGATGGCAAAAAACTAGATGCAATAACGGAAACTGTATTGTTAGGAATTACTTTAGATTCAAAATTGCAATGGGGCGCCCTCATTAGAACTCTTTCAGGTAGATTAAGTTCAGCTGCATATGCAGTAAGAAAAATAAGGCAGTTGACTGATATAGCTACAGCTAGGTTAGTATACTTTGCTTATTTCCACAGTATTATGTCTTAGGCGTTCTGCTGTGGGGATCGGCAGCTGACGTAGATTCAATTTTCCTTTTACAAAAGAGGGCAATCTGCGCTATCTATAAAACGGGTCCTCGCGAGTCAGAAACAAATTCAAAGAAATTGATATACTGACTCTGCCTTCTCTTTATATCTTAGAAAGTATTTTGTATGTTCGGAAAAACTTAGGACTTTTCAAAATAAGAAGCGATTGTCATAATATAAATACACGTAGTAGACATGAAATTGTGATACCCAAATTTAGATTAACTAAAGCAAGCAAGTCATTTTTTATAAACAGTATCCGCTTTTATAACAAGTTGCCAAAGTCGGTTACAGAACTTAGCGATGGGAAGTTCAAAACCCACATCAAACGTGTTCTTATCAAGAAAGCATATTATAAAATTAAAGACTATGTTGAAGACAAAGAAGTTTGGCAATAATTCCCTCTGCACATGTGGCTTCCCTGGTACTTCATTAACAGCAAAATATGTAAGAGTCTATTAACTGCTCCCAAATTACCATGTTTATATTTTTGTTTTATTTACATTCTTCCTTGACATAATCATAATTTTATTTGACATTATATACCTACTATTTAATTTTCAACTCTTTATTAGTGGCATTTGTGGACATGTTAATTATTCAGATTTGTTACAGTTGTAATAGCAATAGCAATCATGTCATTTCGTTTAAAATTGGTTTTTATTTTTATTAATTTATATGTTTTATATAGATTATTTTCTATTTTGTGAATGTGAGAAAGCTGTAGGCTTAGTGGACTGTAGACTTGTTGACCATTTTCTATTTTGTTAAGTACTTGGTACTTGTTGAAAGACCTACACTGTCCTCGCATACCTAATAACACATTTTTTTTTTTTTTTTTTCAATATATTGTAAAACCGAATTGTAAAATTATTTTTAAAAGAGTAACCAAGGAGTTTCTTGCCGGCTCTTCTCCATAGGAAACGACCAATTGGAACCGTGCGTAGCTTCTGACGTTTCATAAGTGCCCATGTAGGTTTATGTGAAATAAAATATTTTGAATTTGAATTTGAATTGATGTCATCAATGATATCAATGTAATAACAAATTTGGTCGATGACAGAAAACTGAATGATTCACCATATTACTTTGTATTGTATGTTTCATAATGACATACAACCTTTTCTTAGCTATATCGTAATTATCTATTAGTCAATTCTTTAGTCATTATGTAAACGAATCATTACTATGCATATTTGGTATTGCACGTGATTGTGATGCGCACTGGCGATAAAACGTATAGTTATGATGGAATTTACATACACGTGTGATGAATGAATTCCTGGTATAACTTGCATAGGAGATGAGCAATATTTGTCTAAAGGTGTACGTACAACTGTACATTGCAGCAGATATTTTATTAGATATACAGGATGTGCGTAGTAATCGCATCCGGTGTGCGTGTATGACCACAGAATAAATACAGAGAGCGCACTCCGCATTTTCAAACTCAAAGCATTTATTTCAATTAAACCATATACAGGCACTTTTGAATTGTCAAGAAGTCGGTCAGTCAGAATTATGAAGCTATTAGTTGCCCATTCCAAAGCGTAGTAGGTACCTATGGAGAAGAACGGGCAAGAAACTCCACGGACACTCTTTTAAATAAAATAACAATACATTTTAGGCATGTAACTACATAAATATACGCGGCGCGGCGGGCTCGTCTTATCGGATATAAGAGTTACGTGATAGAAAGAGAGGCAACTTCAAGGTGAATATAACTGTAGGTAATTAGCGCCGTGCGACCTGAATTGCACTTTATTGTGTCGTGGCAAGAGTCGCTTTTTATTTAAATGATTTTGTGGAGTGTCCTATCTGTATTAATCTGTGGTAACGGAGATTTATTATAAGATGAATAAACAAAGTCTTTCGAAATTCTGATACATTTAATAGTCAACGAGAAAACTGTTTTATGCTAACTTCAGTCAGTCTGACATTTAAGCAAAGAGAAATAAAAAGCTTCGGTTATGCAAAGGTAAAAGGGAATACAGTAAGAACAACATAGAAATATAAAAAGAGGCATACCTACAATGTTCACACCTGGCTTGTCGATTTTGTTGATCGCCACCAGAATTGGAACTGAAACAACAAATGGATAAAGTTGAATTTTCTGAAACATGACTATGTTTCCGACTTTTTTGGTATGAAGCTACAAGAACGCGGCGGGCTCGTCTTGTCGGCCCAATTCAGTGAACGTAACGTAGTCAGAAGATATAAGAGTTACGCGACGCGATAGAAAGAGAGGCAACTTCTAGTTGAACTGTAGGTAATTAGCGCTGTGCGACCTGTATTTCACTTTATTGTGTCGGAGAAAGAGTCGCTTTATAATTAAATGATTTTGATCAACTTCAATTGGTAATTATCTATAGATCAATTTTTTTCATAGGTTATTAAAAAAATTAAAACATGCCTTAGGCTTCTACTCCGTTCACCTATTATACCCTTTTTGTTTCGAGACGGTACAAATCATCCAGTTTATCGGCTACTATATATTATATATCAGGTCGCAAAAGACAAGCGTTTCGTACGAGGATCTGCCGTCAATGGTCAGCTTACAAATTTGTTGCGACCCGATTGGTCGAGGGGCTGGGCCGATGACTCATTATTTTCTTAACGCCAATGGACTATAATCACGGAATATTACTTTGTCGCCTGAACCTAGTCGGATAGTACCCTAAGGACATTGTACACTACAAGGAATTTTACCGTTCGGCAGTCCGATTTTTTACGGTCCTGTATGGCACGCCATAAATGTTTATACTAGTTTGGTAGGAATCGGACTGCCGGACGGTAAAATTCTCGTAGTGCACAAAACGCTTTAAGGTGAAACAATTTGATATTTTTTCCATACAAACTTCGGAGGGGTTTTCCTCCACTGTTTGACATCGTACATTCAAAGTTTAACATGATATCATTAGGTCTCATTAGTAATTTTGTCTGTACGGAAGCAGAATAGTAAAATAAAAAGCCATTAAAAAGTTATAAGCTAAGAAAGATTCGTTTTTCTTGCTAATTTTAGCGCAACTTTGGGCGTAAATAAGTAATACAAGAAGTGTGAAATCTCGAAAACAAAATCCGTACCGACACAGCAAAATTATCGAAGATTTCAATTAATTTTATTTCTAATTGAGTCATGCAGTGGTTTTTTCATAAAACTCCATCTTCGGACTTTTCTAATATAAGATAAGATAAGATATTTTATTTGCATAAAACATGGTATAAAAGGTGTTATTGGAAATATTAGATCAAACATGTTTTGCTTAAAACTAAAGAATGCAAACTTACTTATTAAAAATACATTATGTCATTGAATTTGTGTTAATAATTTCATCACCACTGCTCTCAAAACGGTGAAGGAAAACATCGTGAGGAAACCGGCATGTCTTAGAACCAAAAATTCGAAGACATGTGACATCTACCAACCCGCGCTGGGCCCGCGTGGTGGATTACGGCCCACTCCCTCTCACAGAGAGGAGGCCTGTGTCCCAGCAGTGGGAACATTAATAGGCTGATGATGATGATTGAAATATATTACATTGAAATTCATATTTAAAAAAAATTATTAATACTTTAGAAATTATTATTATTAAGCCATTTATATAATTGAATTTTAAATAATTTACAATTTAATGTTTTAAACATATTTCGTAATTTTTTATGCGCTCGTTTTACTAAAA
Organism: Conistra vaccinii; assembly: GCA_948150665.1. Classification (NCBI taxonomy): domain Eukaryota; kingdom Metazoa; phylum Arthropoda; class Insecta; order Lepidoptera; family Noctuidae; genus Conistra; species Conistra vaccinii. The sequence continues at coordinate 2,904,522 of OX411326.1, read as the reverse complement.
TTGTTCGGTACGGTGTTTCTGTGCGTGCGAACTATACGTTGTCCATGTAGACCAGCTTCTAACTGCTCATCACTGATACTATTTCCGTCGGACACGATGCCAGGTGAGACAGCGTGGTTTTTGACCATGCCCACCATTGAGTTCGAGCCCGCGACTAGTTCCACCTTAAATCTCCACTCACCGTTAGCCTCCCGGGCCATCCGGATGGACTCGACCGTCTGCTCCATGACGCCGTCGTCGGCCGCCACCACCAGCACCACCACGTCGGTGGCGTGCGCGCCGCGCGAGCGCATGGCGGAGAAGGCCGCGTGGCCCGGCGTGTCCAGGAATGTTACTTTATCACCTGAGGCTAGTTGGACTAGAGAAAGAGATTTTTAATTATTAACTGCAGCGCTTCACAGATGTTCGCGGAAGCCCGTGTTGACGATTTTCATGGCGTATTGAGAAAGTGGGCAGCGTCGATAATGGGTAGGCTGTGCAGCAGCCCCAACAGCATCTTAAAAACATTGGCCGACAAGGTGGACAGCCCCTTTATTAGGCACTGGATGCAGAGGCACGTGTCAACATGTGTTGAGCCACTTAGGTATTAGTTTTTAAGTCTTTATTACTAATACTATATGACTTGTAAGTGACTTTTATGTGTGATCCGCAATAAATCCACACTAATATTATAAAGAGGAAAACTTTGTTTGTTTGGTTGTAATGAATAGGCTCAAAAACTACTGGACCGTTTTTAAAAATTCTTTCACCATTCGAAAGCTACATTATCCACGAGTAACATAGGCTAAATTTTATTTTGGAAAAAAATAGGGTTCCGTAAAATATTTGGGTTTTTCGGACACAAGGTGTAAAAAATCAACCAGAAAAGTTACTTATTTTGCGTACGCTGCCTAAACTATAAAAGATAGAACCATAAAATGTTCTAATTAATTAGAGATCTTATAAATATATACAAAAAAGTCCGCGACACACTATACCTATCTGTGTCGAGTGAGGCACAACAACCATTTTTTTATTTAAAAATCTTAATTTTTTTTTGAACTACATTTAAACGCATTTATTTTACTCATGCTATTAATCCTTATCAAAATAAATTATTTCATCACTAAGAACAGTTTATGTAGATAATATTTGGTATTTAAAAGATTAAAATTGGACGTTTGGTTTTGAAGTTATGGCGAAAATCAAATATTACTATTTCAGCGTCACCAAGGCGGGGGTGCGCGTGCGGGAGTTTAGATCTATGAGTAAGGTACCCGCGGTCGGCTCTCTACGCAGCGGTCGTGCGCGAAGTCTAATCATTTTCGTTCGATTTTTATTAGACTTCATTCTTAAAACTACACCTACGCAAAAGTTCTTCTCAGAGCTAAACAACAGTTCTTCTCAGAGCTAATCAACAGTTCTTTTCAGGGCTACCCAACAGTTCTTTTCAGGACTAAAAAACATTTCTTTTCAGGACTAAACAACAGTTCTTTTCAGGGCTAAACAACAGTTCTTTTCAGAGCTAGAATATTACAGGCTATTAACATTTTCTTAAACATTTGAAAATGCCTAAGAGAGCCAGGTCCCAACTTTCTAACCATAGTTCTCAAGCACGGGCAGCAAGAATACGTCGTATGGGAGAATCTTCACCTGAACGTTCGCAACGCCTTGCACAACAAAATCTGAGAACCTCTGAGTTACGTGCACGAGAGTCGAGGCTGGAGCGTTCCCAACGTCTTCATGAACAAAATGTAAGGACCTCTGACTTACGCGAGCGAGAGTCAAGTGTCGAGCGTTCGCAGCGACTTAGAGCTCAGGCAGAGAGACAGCAGTTGTCCACAAATAGAGTTCGCAATCGAAGTTTAGCTAACAGCAACAGACTGGCTTTCAGATATAATCCGCAGGTTGATTATGCACAACAAGCGTCCGTCCAAATCGGAGTCATGAATAAGATCTGCTCTAACTGCTCTGCCAAGAAATGGGCGGACGAACCTAATGGTATGTGCTGTGCTTCAGGTAATAGTTAAATAAAAGGATGGACAGTGACATGGGCTATTTACCGCCCAACGAAGTGGGTGCGGGTCAGCTAGTGAAAAATAAAAATAAAAAATCCGTTTCCTGACACAAAGGCCAGCTTGTACCACAAATTAATCTTTTGAAGATGACAGAGACAAAAATATGTTTTAATATACTTAGCGCTAAAATGGATTTAGTGATTTGTAGTGCAAGCATGCCTAAGAATTCTTCCGTAATGAGGAGAATAATCGTAAGAAAAAAAATATATAGTATTCGGATAGAAGAATCGACAATTTGTTTGTGTGGACATGTTGCCATGCCACATATGAAAGAAAGTGTTGCAACACTGTGGTCTGTCACAGTGTTGCAACACTTTCTTATATACTATGAAAATGTAGCCCAATATAACAAAATATTTTTTTTTTTGACTGTTTACAATGAAATAAATCGTACGTCTTGAGTCGATGACTGTATGGGCCTAACAAGATCTTTAAACCTTGAGTAAAGTAGTAAATTACCTTCAAAAGCGCCTATATGCTGCGTTATCCCTCCAAACTCCTCATCAACAACCGCCGTGTCTCTCAAAGCATCTAACAACGTGGTCTTGCCGTGGTCGACATGGCCCATCACGCAGACGACGGGCGGGCGAGGGCGGAGCGCTTCGAGGGGCGCGGGGGGAGCTGGTACTGCGTCTTTGTTCTAAAATAATAAAGAGTTGCTGATTTAATCCTACATTTTGAGTTGGTTACATAGCAAATTGAACTTTATTTCGATTGCATAGAGTTCAAATTTAAGTGAAAGTAAGGAATAGGTAGCTACGTTTTGTCAAATCTTGTGAATTTGTTGTCTGGTTCTGCAGAAACGAAACCTGATTCTGCTTAGAAGATTTAAAATACATTTCTCAGTCTGTAAAGGGGTCGTCCATAAATAATGTGAGACTCGAAAGGTGGGGAGGGGGTGCGGAAAAAATCACAAAATATCACAAGGGGCCTCCCCCTTGTGATATTTCGGGGGGTGTAGTGAGATATCACGAGTATTTATTTTTTTGTTTTACGCGCTTTTCTAAACCGAAAAGCGGCCCCGCGCATAATATTTTTGTATCTTACTTTCTATTTAAAAATAATTTTATTTTTATTAACTGTTATTCTGTAACTGTTGATACTTAACTACTTTGCAAAAAAAATACACGTGTCTTTGGGTCTGGGGGGAAGGGTTAGTCTCTCTAAAACCTCACTACGTATCACCAGGGGGGAGAGGGGGGATAAAAAATTGCTTAAAAACATCACATGATTAATGGACGACCCCAAAGTATACACAAGAACCAACATATCAGGACCTACAAAACCTTAGACAAAAACCTCACTTACTTCTTCTTCCTCCAACTCCTGATCAGGGTTAGGTATGATCTTGAACCTGCAGCCAGATATCTTGACAATATCCCTGATGATTTGAGGGTTGTGTATGACAGTCTTTGCTGTGTAATCTACTTCCGAGTTCTTGTCTGCAAACTCTAGGGATTTAAGTACATGATCTGAAACAAAAAAAAATATAGTAGTTACTTGCTAATTAATAAGTTTACACTTTACATAAACACTTTTAGGAATAAATTGTGTTGTGTTAAACCAAAGTTTGGGGGAGAAATTAAATTTAAAAGGTTTTTTATATACCCATGAAATAAAATGAAAACATATTTCATGTTCTGTATTTAAATTCACATAAGACAACATAATGGTCAGTGGGATTGTCTTAGGGATTTACATTTTTTTTTTTTGTTACGTATTATTGTTCTCAGGGCAAAGGCCTCCCTACTCTCTTTCCACCTATCAGTGGAAATTACATTCACATAAATGATACTTACCCACATCTTTGTTGAGGACTGTGGCTATTTCCTGCACCGTCATGTTCCGCCATATTCCGACAACTTCTGCGCTTTTTGGTGAATACCTGATTGATGGCCTGCCTTTGCTCTCAGCCTCCTGTACAGAAGGAAAATAGCAAACTTAAGTAGACCCTTAAGAACGATACTGCTCGCAGACTGAGTGAGAGCAAGATTGAGAGGCGGGGAGAAGGCTCCAAGGGGCAATAGTTTAGGTAATTTCTTTTTACGCCGAAAATAGTGGTAGTTCATTATGAACAACTTTCCCTTTGGGACCAAAACTGAAATCGCGAAAAAAAAATGTGCTGTTCCCTACTGCGGACATACTTCCTATATGCGAACATAAATGTTGTTGTTCATAATGATGAGTACAATGACCCCTTAAGAGGTTTAGTATAAACAAAAATAATATTTTATATATAAATATCTGCTTTATAGTTCAGTTAGTATGCAGTTTCATGATAAAAATTTGAAGTACATTTTGAATACCAGCAATTTATTGTTTGGTTTAGAGGTAACTTTAGAAATTTTTAAGAGCAAGCAAATTTAATGGATTTGTGCGTGTTTTCGTCAAACATAAAAAAAAAAAATTTAATATAAAGGAGGATCATGCTAAGCAACTTGAGATACTCGTAAAGATAGATGGCCATTATTATTCCACTGTGAAAATGGGATAGTGCTATTTATGCTGTATAGCTTCGTCTCACTCTCACACTGGAACAATGATGGCTTTAACACGTCATAGTACAGTCCCAGTTCTTTTAATATACTTATTGACTGATTTATAATAAAAAAATATTTGCTCTCATGTACATCACACATTTTACAATAATTATATAACTGTCGGTTTTTGTACATGAGCCCTATCAGGGTACTGCAAAGCACAATGTTGGTTTGCTTTAGGTAACACTATAAAAAAAAATTGAATCAATACTAATGCTTCTTTTTTACACTAAACTCATAACTTGTGTCAATTAAAATAGTCTTAGTAGTTTACTGGGAAGGCATTCTAGTTATACTTCTGCTTCTCCTAAAATTGATGAAACTTTAACACATTCCTGAAATACTCAATACCATCCTCTTTATGGCGCTGACTAAAACATAACAGACGTTATAGTGTTGCTTATATATATATATATATAGGTGTACCTTTTCTTCAGGCGATCTCCTCTTCTTGCAGCAGATGTATGATATTGAAAGCTGTCTAGCCCATTGGTGACTATTGTTCAATGGAACTTTCTTAAACCCATATACATGGGAAACAAATTCATTTTTAATTATTGTTATTGGTAACCTGGAAAATAAATAAAAGGGTTTATAATCTAAAATGTAGCATCTATTGTAAATACCCACTATAACAATTTTCATTTTGTATTGTTCCTGACACGAAATGTCAAATAATATTCTTACCTTCTGAATATGAAACTTTTGTACATTTTTCCTGTTAGAAAATACAGGAGTTAAGTCATGAAACAATCGATAAATGGGGTTTCAAACTTCCAAGTTAACAAAAAGGTTATGTCATAAAGTTTCTAGGTTATGAGGTACTAGGTTTTATTTTGGCTTCTGAATCTGTATAAATGTTATTATCTTAACGCGTTATTCTCAATAGTAACAAGTTATCGCTAAGTAATAAAGCATTTCATAGAAATTTACGAACATAACATAACCTCTCCACATGACTTTGACAGGAGTCAAAATCTGTCAAAAGCACAGAATATATTATATACTCTACGCTACGAGGTCAAAAGCACAGAGCATGTAACTTTAGTCAAAAGACAAGAGAGACTATGCGCATAGTTAATACACTCGCTCGACATGCATTTCGATTTCGTTCGTACATTAGCAGGCAAGTGGCAGGCAGCTTAATCATGCCGGCCGGGTTGTTAGGCATTTTGTTCGACGAAGACACAAACGGCACAAGACAGGAAACAAAAAACGGAAAGAAATATACATTTGATTTGTACATTATTTCGTTGTGTTTACTGTGCGTTTGCACTGGAGAAACATCACGACAAAACATGTTGAAATCTCTAGTTATAATACTGTCAAACATTGTATGGAAAATTGACAGAAAATAGAGATCCCAACATGTTTTGTTGAGAATGTTTCGCCAGTGCAAACGCACAGTTATGAAAAGCACTAAGTACAACTTTTTCAATACACTCAACACTTCTGCAAATAAATAATTATTCATGATTCATCTTCATGAAATCGTGGTGTGATATTTTTATGATGGAAATTGAATTAAAAATAAAAATACTAAAAAATACAAAACCTTTGAGAAACATCGTGTAAACCTGTGTAAAACACAATCTGTTTATTTTAATAAATGCTTTTATTTTTAATCAAAACTTTGCTCTTTTATTTTGAATGAGGGTTTGATCCAATCCAAGAATGAAATCCATAGGCAATATCCGATAAAACTCATTTAAAAAAGTTAATCATAGACAATTACTATTTATGTCCGCCATTCATTCTTTTGAGTTGCTTTTTCGTTTTACGATTCCCGAGAGCACGATTTGTCATCGAGATCTACGCAACACCATCGCGTAATTAATTAACCTACGTAGAAGCAGTTGAAACAATAAACTCCACGCGTTTAGGCATCACAGCCACCAGTGTAGTGTATCGGCCATCTGACGTGATCATACCGTGAGATCGTATCTACCAGTGATGCTTTTGCTCGCCTTTTACGTTATCGGTTGCGACGTGCGTTCGAGTGCCTGATGGTGTGGAAACTATGTGCGATTAACTTAATAGTAACAGAGGACTCAGTATGGGGGCGTTTTTGAATAAGCCCGAGACTAAGAAATACAACGAGAATGGGGAAGGGAATGGTCTTCGCTATGGCGTGGCGTCGATGCAGGGTTGGCGCGTTGAGATGGAGGATGCGCATCACGCGCAGCTAACTCTGAATGGTACTCTATCAGACTGGTCTTATTTCGCGGTGTTTGACGGGCATGCGGGAGCACGGGTTTCGGCGCACTGCGCGGAGAATCTCCTCGAGTGTATCCTTCAGACGGACGAGTTCCGGCGCGAGGATGTAGCCGAGGCGATCCGCGCTGGCTTCCTAGACTTGGACAGTAAGATGCGGGAGCTGCCGGAGCTGTGCAATGGCGAGGAGAAATCGGGCTCGACGGCCGTGTGTGCGTTCGTGTCGCCCAAGCAGATCTACATAGCGAACTGTGGCGACTCGCGCGCAGTGCTCGCTCGCAACGGCGTGCCGATCTTCGCGACACGAGACCACAAGCCGGAGTTACCATCTGAGAAATCACGTATTGTTCAAGCTGGTGGTTCGGTCATGATTCAGCGTGTGAATGGGAGCTTAGCTGTATCTAGGGCACTGGGCGATTATGAGTATAAGAAGGTGATGAACCGTGGGCCGTGCGAGCAGCTTGTGTCCCCGGAGCCTGAGGTTTCTGTTCATGAGCGGAATGAGGTGGAGGATGAGTTCATGGTGCTGGCCTGCGATGGTGTGTGGGATGTGATGAGCAATGAGGCACTGTGTGCGTACATACACTCCCTGCTCCAGCTGACGGATGACCTTGTGGCCGTCACCAACCAGGTCATCGACACCTGCCTTTATAAGGTATGTTCAATGTGGTACAGTAGTCAGTTGTTATTTCAGCATGCTATTTTTGAACCTCATCTTTTAAAGTGAATATTAATAGATCATAGGTAAGCACCTGTTATGAGAATAAAACAGGTGATCAGTTCCTTCATTTTGTTTTGTTTTTCTAAAAGGTGCTCATTTTATTTTACTTTACATAATACTAACCAGTAGGAAAACCACAGACATGAATATGTTTTTTTTTTTTCTGTTGATATACGTGAATTATTAACACAAATAGATGTTAAGATTACCTCATTTTTGTGAAGTAATTATGGCTTGTTTTTATTTTGAAGTTCAACAAGGGTAGTATCAGGTATACAGCCACTGATCAACAGCCTCAGCAATCCTCAATGAAAGGTCATAAATGATCATAATTGATGCAATCAAACTGCAATTTGCTCAACTGCAGGATGGTTTCTCATTCTCCTCTGGGGAGCTAAATAAGTAACCTCAAAAAGTGCTTGTTTGTTGACAACTTGTGAACTTGGTTCAATTTTTAATTGTTTTGTCTTGGTGGGGGGTATAAAATTATTTTTAAAATCACAATGTTCTTTATAGCAACATGCGTTAAAGACTAATAATCATTCTAATTATATTTTGTGATACTAGTTATTTGATTGTGGTGTATAGTTTTGTTTATCAAAGTATTTATATTTAGTTTGTGTCTCTTTCAAATTTCTATGACTATGAATTAAATTGTGTCTAAATATATTTGATATTTCGCAAAATTAATAATTGTAAAATATTTCCAAAAAGAATAATGGTCATAATTTTTATTGATTATCATTATTTTCCTATCAACATATTTGTATCAAAGTAGAGGATGATTGAATTGAAGGTTCTGATTATTTTTTCATTTAGTTCATTTCATTTATAATGCCATTGTTCAGGGAAGAAGGAAAAATCTAATAACTCTAAAAAATAAAGGGTTTCCGTATTTCAATATTCTAATTTAATCATGTGAAATGTCTTGTTTCCTCATCTATGAGTGAATTGACATATAGTCAGTAGTTAATTTATCATATTTACAGTTCTGTATTGTAAATTGCTTCAATTACGTCAGTTCTATGTATTGTTCTTAAACAACACTGTACATATCATGCTGTATTGTTCATTGTTGTTACAAAATATAGAAGGTGAAAATGTAACCACTAAATCCATCTATGGCATAGAATTCGTTGGCCAATCAGCAGGATGAGAGTATACAAACTGAACTAATTTGAGTTTCTGAGTTCTAAAACTATGTTATAACCTAGACCTAAGTTGTATGACTTCCAGTCTGTAGAGCAAGGTCCTCTGACACAGATTGCTGCCATACATTTGCATGCAAATGTACACATACTTCACTGCAATTACACCATAAATAAGTAGGTATATTAATTTTGTTAGATCATACTTTCATACATAGTGTAGACTAGCTTCTGCCCGCGACTTCGTCCGCGTGGAATAGTTACTGTGTTCCGCTCCTAATAGACTTAGCGTGATAATATATAGCCTATAACCTTCCTCAATAAAATAATGGGCTATCTAACACTGAAAGAATTTTTCAAATCGGACCAGTACCGTAAAATGGGGTGAATAGAAATCGCGGGGTGTATAGAAACAAATCTGAGAAATCGCGGGGTGTATAGAAACAAACTCTCAGATTTGTTTCTATACATGAGATTACCGCGTTCAAACAAACAAACAAACAAACTCTTCAGCTTTATATATTATTAAGTATAGATTAGACATTCATCAAATACACCCACAAGGTACACTTGGTGAATCTTTGAAGTTCTTTCAGATAAGATTTGAAAGCGACGCGACAATTTCCCCATAGATAGGGCCATTATGCATGCCAGCCCTCCAAGTCATCCAGCTCATACATTACCCAGAATTCTCAACCATGCTTCCCATTTACAGGGCAGCAAAGACAACATGAGCATCGTTCTGGTGTTGTTCCCTTCGGCGCCGAAACCGAACGCCGAGGCCCAGCGCGCCGATCGGGAGCTCGACGAGACGCTCCGACAGAGGCTCACAGGTTGCTATCATTCACTATTGCATGCCTGCTCACACAAACACAGAGACAGACAAAGGACTGACAATCATATTGATGGACAGAATGACTGTAGGAGTGAGTCTAGCGACGTTAGGGCGTAAGCACTAAGTTATGAATATATATGTCGCAATTTTAGCTGAAGGTACAGTCAATCTATATTTTTACAAAGGGGATCAGACATACCTATTCTGTGCTAAAAAGGGCCTTATTTGACAATTTGATAAGTTATAAAGACTAGAATTTGACATTTTCGGGAGAATATAAATTAATAAGAATTTAGGGATAGGATTACCTAATTGGTATTTTTACATTTTATCTAAAATTTACATTTTTATTATAGTCCTAAACAATGCGTATTGCTATAATGCCATATCTGCCAAAATAAGTTAATTAGTTTAGCAAAATTTTAGCTTTAGGTAAAATTTTATTAGAAAAAATTGGTAAATATTTTATTTTATATTAAGTTTATTTTAGCGAATAATGTGATGATACCTACCCTAGGAAATGAAGGGTTAAAAAAATTAGCACAATACAGTGTAAAAAAGACGTGTTCACCTTTTTTAGGACAATTAATATTAGACCTTAGAAATATTGACAGACTAAAAATCATCATGAATTTAGTACACTTCTCTAATTGTTGCTTCTTGTTCTTAACATAACATTATGTAAATATCTTTACATAACTTGCCACTGGAATTAAATCTCACCCTGAGATCTAGTAGAACAGAAATAGCCTTCGAATACTTAGCCGTGCCATCTTCGAGTCATAAATAATACATACATTGCTGTGTTCTATTACCTAATCAATTCGTAATACTACTCTTCTTCATATAAGGCCAAGTAAAAAGTTATAATCATAGACTCATTTATACCTATTTCATAGAATAGTGAGATGATGAGTACCTAATATTTTTTTAATTTTAAAAAGATAGCAATTATATTTTTTTTTTTCATTTATAGAATCCAAGCTTCGGGAAATTATCCCGAAAATATATCTCTCATTGACAAAATTTATGAAGTAAAATATAAAAAGACGAATTAAAAAAATATTATTATTAATATTAATCAATATGTACTAACACATGTGCCCATAACATTCAAGGGTGAGACACAAACCAGGAAAGTACAGAGCACATAATACGGGGTGTCCGGGACATCGACGCGAAGCCGGTTACCATGGATTCAGTACATGGTTCTGAACCCCAGGGGCGTTGAAATTTTTCGTCAGTTATTTAAAAAAAATCAGCTGTTTCATAGAAAAGTGCAATACCTACGCGGTCAAAATGTATGGAACAGCTGATTTTTTTTTTAATAACCGACGAAAAATTTCAACGCAGGGGGTTTCAGAACCATGTACTGAATCCATGGTAACCGGCTTCGCATCGATGTCCCTGCCACCCTGTATAATGTGATTATTTGTCAGTTTTATATTATATTCGTAGTAATGCATGCTGAAATAGCCCATTGTTTTCTCTATTTAAAGGCACATTGTGCAATGTCGTAACCACTGAAGAGATTTACGAATACCTACTAATAGAACGTTCATGGGCATGTGACCGCCCGTATTTTTCTGAATATTCATGAATTAAAAAAGGGGGGTTAAAAAAAAAACAAGTGCAAGTCCATAAAAAAAATAAAAAATTAGAAAAATATTCATGAATATTCAGAAAAATACGGGCGGTTACACACCGGTATACTTTTTTAGAATAGTGGTCTAAGGGCCGGCGTGGACCCAACGATTCGCAGCATTTTTTATTTTCGACTTAATTTTAAGAGTCACAAGGTTGATATCTGTTTGTCAGTGAAACCGCGCTTCGCCAGGTCTGCGTCGACCCTAAAGCGCTTTGTCCACAAAAAGCAATTTTGACAGAGCAGGCAAATCAGTCTAGCCAGGGCTATCTACAGCCTATTGAAGTCTATATAACGTAGTTCCAACTACGAATTCCCTTGCTCTATCATGGACGAGGCGACAAATTATACAATACTAGCTGCCCTCCCCGGCTTCGCACGGGTAGCACTAAGTACTTTATCTACGGCGCACCTACCTACCTACCCTTACTACCTACCTACCTACCCTTACTACCTACCTACCTACCTACCCTTACTACCTACCTACCTACCTACCCAACCTACTTACCTATCCCACCCTACCTACTTACCCTACCTATTTACCTACCTACATCATACCTACCTACATCATACCTACCTACCTATCCTACCTACATACCTTCCTACTTACTTACATACCTATCTACTTGCATACCTACCTACCTACCCCACCTTCACCGTCCTATCCTAAGAACCTTCTCCTTACTATAAAAAACACAACAAAAAAGAATTAGCGAAATTGGTCCAGCCGTTCACGCGTGATGCCGTGACCAAGGAAATAGGGATTCATTTTTACATTATATAGATTTATATTTTTTGTTTTGTTTTGATAGATTTACTTCCTAGAAAATTTATAAGTTTTAAAAGAATTACCACCTAGTTAAGTTCTTCGAATACGTAAACTCCTAATGGTACGAAGTTCGCAGATTGTTATCACAGGTATGATATCACAATCATAGTATATTTACTATCAGAAGATGACATCATTTGTTTAGGTTACGTGCACACTGCGCCGGACTGTGATCATGCGCACTGATCACCGCGTGATGTTTTAAAAATAATTTATCTTACAACCTATCTTTTTCAGGCATCGTTTTCCTCCTATCATTATCATGAAAACAGTTCCTTGAATTCTCTAGGACATGTTCAAGGAAAACATTATTTTAATCAGCTCCTATTTATCTCAAATCATATTTATGCAAAGGGTTCAAATACAAATGAAGTCATTCAAACTTAATGATCAAATCAACGAAATGATGATGAATCTGATGGTAGTAAAATTGCCGCAATTCTTCGCTAAATCACCGGTTATTTTAAGCGTTGTTTGTCAATTGAGAGTCTACATTATGTTGTGGCAAAGCATGAGACATTATACGGTGCACGTGTGTCGCTACAAACATGTTTAGATTTCAATTTCAAACGCAATTTGCAGCCGTCCGCCTGAAAAACATTTTGCGTAATGTGCACGAACCTTTACAATATTTTATTTACACTTCATTTGTTGAGGGAATTCCATGTGAATTTAAAGGCAGTAATTAATGTTTTATTTCTAGTTTTATTTAGTTTTAGTTTAAATACGTTACACCTCGCAATATTATGTTTCCTATATTTTAATTTTCAAGTACAAAAGTTTCGTGATATTAAAATATCAAATCTGAGTTTATGGCGCTGTTACCCGTCGAATATATTCTAATTGTTCTGTTTCAATTTGGCACGCAGCGCTGCCGCTCATTTATAGAGTACATGATGATTATTGTAAATTATGATTTCATAGTTCATACGTCGATTAGATTGCCAAAGCCATAGCTTCCATGTTATTATGTTCGGCATCACGAACAGAATACTAATGAGCTATTATTATTATCAATACAAACAATAAAATCTATGTAACTTGCGTGGACAAGGCTTCAGTTGATAATTGAGTAAGAAATATTAAAATTATTTTATATACAAAAGACAAACCTTGCAGTGAATAGGGATGTTGACTGGAAAAAAAAAACTATTTACCGTCATAATAAAAAAAAAAAATTATTACGCACCTATTTTTTGCTTTATCATATTATTAATAAAAAAATATTTATGATGCATTAAAGGTGTGGAGTGGGGGCTCGCTACGTTACAATTATTCAGTATAAAATCTACCGGAGAGTGACGGCTACATTTTAGCTCAATGTATTGCCGTAATCTTTTGAAAACGTAAAAAAATATACGTGTTCAATATTTTTTTATAATTTATATTACAGTTTGTTAAAATCCCTATTCATTTTTAAATCATTCTTTTTTAGATTTCAGCAGTATCTAAAATAGTTTTGTTTTTGTACTTTCATATCATTATCGCGTTGAGATAATGCAAAATGAATGTTCATTCGATGACTCACACAAAGATTTGATAAAGAAAACTCTCCTAGAAAAGACTGCCTAAAGAATATAAAGGAACTTTTACCACCAAACTACGTAGAATATACTATAAACCTGTTTACAAAATACCCAAGTCATATTAGTAAGCGAAACTGCAATCGTTAGTCAAAAGTTTCAATGTACGAGTGCTGGAAATCCTTCGCTTATTGCAGGAATACTAATAAAGCTTAGCATCAGCACAGTTACTCTGTCCAGACAGTCTGGTACTTGTCTATGACACGTGTCTAGCTATCTCTGACGACACTTAAATAAATAATGAGCAATACAAGCGCGTGAATCTACAGAATAATAATGGACCAAGTTTTAATTGTAGAACGTTAGGTGGAGGTTTGATTGGTCGACTTTTGACAGTTTAGAGAACTAGGGCCTGGGCACACTAGATACTTTGTCGGATCCGCGTAGTTGGGTGATTGTATTTTAGCCTGATTTTACATAAAAAGTAAATTCACGCACTCCAATCCAGCTTTATACTAAATACTATTTCTCTTGTGCCCGCTTGTTTTGTCTTCAATCTTGACCATAAAATTGCATGATTCAAGAATTTGATATTGATTAGTTTTCATTACATTCTTTAGCTATTAAGAATATCCGGTAGTCTTTTTGGATATTTACAAGTCTTATAAGCCTGACCTCATTGTAACATTACTATCATAATAGTAATACTTCCTATACCGATTTTATTACATTTTAGTAGTTCAATTATATTCTTGCCATTATACTATTATCCTTTATTATTTAGAAATTATCAAATATAATACAGGTATTACTCTAATGTACAGTGGGCTGCAGAGAAATCTCACCCCCTTGCATTGTTTTTTACTTTACTAGGGGGTGAGATTTCTCTGCAGCCCACTGTACCTACATATTAAAATTAATTTTTTCATTATTTAGATTAGTCAGAAATACTAGTTAGTTTTTTTCTGCTTAGACATTATCCCGTTTGTATTTTTTTTTATTAGAAAAATTATATCTTTTTTATTAGTTGATTGTTTATTATTTAGTAAGTAAAGTGACTTATTGTAATAATAAGTAAACATCTAGCGAGGGCCAAAGCGATTTTTTTCCAAAGTATAGATTGAAATAAAGACATTCGAAATAGTAATTTGTGCGTGTTTGCTTATTTTTGTGCAATATTTTATAATTAAAATTATACTTTAAAGAAAATCGCTTTTGAATAATATTATACGGTGTATACAAACAATTACTTACAAGTGACTATGTCACACCTTAGCAAAAAAATATTATCAATTATTATCATTAATGGTACTCATATATAAAACGCCTATATCTTTACTGCGATAAATGTTACCAGTTTATGACTTTATTTATTACTTACACAAAGTGTATATTTTTTTGTTATTTTACTAAGAATTTTATTATGTTATTTATTTAACAAAAGGTCTATGTAATTATATGTCAATACTCACAGATGCACTGCATCAGCAATTAAGGCTTTTCAAAAATAAATTTTGTTAAGAAAAGTGACATTTTTGCACACTTTTACAAGAGTTTTTGTCACTTAAAATGTTCCTTATGTGCCTGAATTTTACTCGCGTGTGCCAAAACGCGTTCTCTACCTCGATTTCACATGTTGATTACTCAGCCTAGTGAATTGCGTTCAACGCTTCACTGCTGTCCATTTTGATTGACCTGTTGTTGGGACGTTGGACACATTTCTCTAAACCTTGGCCCATATTGAGCAACTAACTAGTGAAGTAGGCCAGTAAATAGATCAAGTAATATAGCGACTTCTTCTGCACCATTCAAATACGTAAAAGTTTTGAAAAGTCTTCAATTTATAGCTTAGCTTTAAGTTTTTTTTTGTTGTACAAACTATTTAACTACAATGTACTTAATCGAATTTGTGATTTTCCTTCTATGTGAAAACTAACATTTGTGATATTAACATATTAATTCAAAAATTTACTAAAACTTTTATAATAATTAATTAATCCTTTTACAAAATGTTTACTAACTTGTATTGGAGACTAAAAATTGCGCTAAAATTATATTGTCTAGAAATTTGTTAATTTTCTAATTAAAGTATTTTTGAAAAAAGAACTGTTTAGTTTCATTGCTTTAGTCCTGACCCTGATCATGTCATTGTTCCATGAAGTTTTAAATAAAGAATATAGTATTTTTTTTTCAAATGGAAGGGTTAAAGCAATGAACTGCGTGCGTGTAGAATGGCGGCCTAGGCTCGTGTGACGGTTGCAGTTAAAGACAGTAGGTTTATAAGATTGGAAGCCGTAATAGTGCACTGTAATCTCGTTGGTCTTGACTGTTATCGATTATGTAGTGCATGCAATACATGTTCATGAAATAGTATAAATAGTCTTTGAATGGCGATATTGTGCGTGCGATTAAATTTAACTCGAGAGTCATTAAAAACCCGATAACAGTTCGTCAAGGAAAGTTTTCAGGAAAAGATAGGCTTATTTTTATAAAAATATATTTTAATGTTTTAAAATTCATTTTACATAAACCGTTTTTAAATAAATATACAAACATGAAATTATGCTGCTTACAACACCTAAAACTTGAGCTACCTTCTATTGGGTTTATATCTATTTATGAAATACAGGCTAGCTACAGGGGCAACCCTTAAAACCTATTACTACAACCGCCTTCCTATTTGTCAACTTGGATGAAATAGCAAACCTTTTAGAATCAAAAAGTCTCGTGTGAACATCTCAGCTAGCCAGTACATCATAGAGTATAATAGATCTATTCACGTGAAGACGATTCGACCTCTATTGACAGGAAAGGGTAAAGATATTGATTGGTCACTGATTTAGTTCATACAATAGATAGTTTAAATAGTTTTGCAATAAGCAAACAGTGTTATTGAAGTATTGTTTTAGGTTCAGAACTATATAAGAAGGTTAACGAGTTTTAAGGCGAATCTTGGGTTAGGCTCTTCTGGTGACGTTACCTGATCGTTTACTATGGTTAGTTGAGGATAGGTACAGCCAGCAACAAAAATAGGTAACAGCACGTCAGCAGTGGATCAGCAATCCTAGAAATTGCAAATACGTCATTAATTCATAAATACAACAGATATTTCGGTTCGGTGCTAAGACATAGTATAATCAGCCTATTATGTTCCCACTGCTGGGACAGGCCTCTCTGTGAGACCGGGCCGTAATCCACCACGCGGGCCTAGTGCGGTAGATGTCATGTCTTCGAATTTTCGGCTCTAGGACATGCCGGTTTCCTGACAATGTTTTGAGAGCAGTAGTAATGAAATAAATTACACAAAGTAACGCCCCAATTTTGGTTCGAGAACCCACGATCCAGTGGTATCGGGCCCGACTATACCACTGGACCACCACACCACTGTTCTAAATACCTTGATGTTTAGGAATTACTAACTCAAATGAGCATTTCTCATTACCAGTATTTGTTCGTGACAAACAACATAAACATACATTAGAAATATGTGGTCTACGTGCTTATAATAGTCTCAAAGCCCGAAATTCTGACAAGCAAGGGGTATCGTGTTACCCAGTTACTGGGTTGTGGAAGTCAGATAGGCAGTCTCTCCATGTAAAATACTGGTATTCGTGTGCATCCGGTTAGACTGGAAGCTAACCCCAATACCCTATAGAGTTGGGAAAAGGCTAGAGAGACGAGTATAAAACGAGAATTTGTTTAGTATTTAAACTACTTGTTGGATTTTCATGCGGTCTTTACCTACCATAATTTAGGAAATAACTCTTGAGAACGGTTGATAAGAATAATAGGTATTTAATGACATCACCAGCGCTAAAGTGCCTGCCCCACTGTTGCCAACCGCGTCCCCGACAGAGTTGACCGGTTGGTTGGCGACCGACAAAGTTGTTTCAAGGTTTGGTCGTAACCATCATCTACACGGTTGTAAACCACCATGGTCGCCTCTGTAGGGACGCGGTTGGCGACCGTGTAGCAGGCGTTTCAGCCGCGGTGGGCGCTAGTTTAATATAACTAGTGCCTATTATTTATGAACGTATAGATAGTGGTAAGTTATTACATCGTCATGCTATTATTAGGTGAGTAGCAGTTTTACCGATATCTAATACAGATAGATAGCTCCATTTAGCAACGTCAGGGAAATACAGCCATATATTACTATACTCCATTTGAAATAAGATTAGACATTTAAAGAAACCTTTTTAACAGTCCGTGCAACTGATTTTGACTTCTATACGGTAAGCATAAGGATGGTATTAAAAGCAAAAAAGTGGTTACAATACCAACGGTTTACTGCAGCTGCCATTTGTCATCCCTCTCAACGCAATAGAAATCTTAATCGGTTGAACGAACTGTAAAAAGGGTTTATTTAAATGTCTAATCTTATTTCAAATGCGGTTACAACATTTAAAAACGAAAATATTTTTGTACAAAACGGTATCTTTGTCTGAAGTCTTTATTTTGTACTGACCTTGACATTGCCCTTACCAAAAGTCAAGGTCTGCTTGTCAACGTCAAAATGTACGGTCAAACAAAGAAATAGGTTTATCTCGATTTTTTTATCTGTGCGCTTGGAGCTGTCAAAGTCGTAGGTTGTTAGTATTGAATTTAACCGCCCGGTAACGTCCTCTGACTCCTCAGTGCCCCGACGCCTCTTAGTACGGTCTACAGAAATCGTGTCCTCTGCACAGTTCTGCCATATAATTATTTAAGTTGTCATTGTTAATATTTAAATCTCAAACACTGTAATATTTTAACATTGACAGGCACACAGTTATATACAGGTAGCTACAACGCTACAAGGTTATTTGGGCGCGTGGTCAAAGTCGGAACTAATATCGCCATCTTGTTTTGCCAATACAATTTCTGTGACATTCACAAATGTTTACCAACAATGAACAACGCCCAGTCAATGTTATTCAGGCGCCAGAAGATGCTTGTAGCACTTCCTTTTGAACTATGTTCTGAGTGCTAAGAAGTCTAAATCTTTTTTTTTTTATTGTGAGTTATTACGCCCACAATAAAATTAAATATTGGCAAAGTAGTGAGAAGATGAATAACTTTGCCTGTATATCAAGCTCTTTGTTTGACTGTACTGTGAAATGTCTGCAGTGTTACGTTTGGTTGCGTGTTCAGCGTCTATATCCCAGATCATACACATTGGATATAAAACGAGCAGCATTTTAGCATACTTACCCCTAGTTTCGTCATAAAATGTCGTGGTTGCGATGTCGCCTAGGTATATACACCCTATAACTCCTTTAGGGATTACTATACTTAGCAAAGTATTCTTGAAAAGTTTTGTCTTTGTTCAGTTTTCTTTGAATGTAAATTTCCTTCAATGGAACTATGTGGGTTGTCCCTTACCAGAATTTTAAACAATGTCAAAGTTCATGACAAACGTAATAGTAACAGTTTCATTCAGCCGATAGACGTCCACTGCTGGACATAGGTCTCCCCCAAGCATCGTCATTTCGACCGGTTCTGTTTCCCGCATCCAGCGGATTCCTGCGGCCTTCACATGGTCATCGGTCCACCTTGTGGGAGGCCTTCTAACGCTACGTCTTCCGGTACGTGGTTGCCACTCCAGAACCTTTCGGCCCCATCGATCATCTGTTCTGCGAGCCATGTGCCATGCCCATTGCCACTTAAGTTTGGAAATTCCTCGGAAAAACATATTACAACCTGAAAACAGTTAGATGACTATTTGAGGAATTCCGCCTCGAAAGTAAGTTCTGAACAACTTTGATTTGTAGAAATAAAATCAATGAACATGCCATTTACAGAAAGATTCCGCTTTTAGGTCTGTTCGAATA
The DNA here is from genome assembly GCA_948150665.1 of Conistra vaccinii. Taxonomy (NCBI): domain Eukaryota; kingdom Metazoa; phylum Arthropoda; class Insecta; order Lepidoptera; family Noctuidae; genus Conistra; species Conistra vaccinii. The sequence goes on along the minus strand of OX411326.1, from coordinate 2,885,197 downwards.
TAGGCCAATTGTTAACCCTAAACTATTCATAATCAAGGGTCAGGAAATGCAGTTGACTCTAGCACGAGTATATCATACTAACTTTTGCCCACGGCTTCGCCGCGCGTTGATGTTGGAAAATATCCCACGGGAACGTACTACCGGGATTAAAAGTACCTTATGTGTTAATCCAGGTTATAAACTATCTGTGTGCCAAATTTCATCCGAATCAGTTCGGCCTTTTTGCGCCAAGCCACACATCCAAAAAAACGGACAAAAATTCTAAAAACTGTATTTGAGGCATCAGACTCGTCGCCCCTTGACACACAGGCAACTGAAGGAACACGGGTGCGTTTTAGTCAGTTACGAGTCTGACACGCCCTCCCGCTCCGCCCCAGAGCGGGAGAACTTATTGATAACTACCCACCCAAAAAAAAGGCGTCAGACTCTTTCCAACACCTCGTACTTTTTTTCATAAATATTCTATGTACAGTTTTGACTTCGTTACTATTTTATAATATTTATGTAGTAATTGTGTCTCGTGTCATGCTAACAACATAGTTGTATAGTTAGGTCAAGCCAATGTCAGCTCTCGTAGATATAGACAGGAAATATGAAGCATGTGCCAGTTAATGTTCTAATTAACATTATGTTTCTGTAAAAACAATAACAAAATGTGCATTTACTTGAAATAATAAAGTAGGGAGACTGTGTTACTTTGATGACCTAAGCATAGTGTCAAGTGTCTAGTATGGACTTCTTGCGAATAAGTCTGTTTACCAATAAGGCCTTTTCCCCTCAGTTGTGCATTACTTATATTCATATTATAATATCATACTTATTACTAACAAATTCCTATTGGGTCGTGTACGCTTTCTTCCCACGGGGTAGACAGAAACTACAGAGCGCCCCCTGCTATGATCCTTACATATTCCTTTTGCTTTATTCTACATTTAGTCAATACTAGCACGCCGGTCATGAACGGTAGGACATTAACGTCGCTTACTGATATCTAGAATAGATATATTATTACCTAAGACGAAATATCTCTGGCTTGGTGTTCTCGATAGGTAGGTAGGTATTTGACTACCTACAGCAAAATATTTTTCTAAAAAAGTCCACCACAAAGAACCACTGACACAGTTTTGAATTTGATGACACTTATTTCAAGGCAAAATCATTGATCATTCAGACATTAAGTCCGCCTTTGTACAGTATTTTTACCCGACTGCCCCAGAAGGAGGGTAATGTTTTTCGAGAGTATGTATGTATGTATGTATGTCTATTTCTTTGGCACGCTCTGTAGCCTAAACGGCTTGATGGATTTTAACATATGAGGTCTTTTTACTTGTGCATAAAGTTTTTTTTTTTTTTTTTAATTATAACTTGTCTTAGGGGGGCTCTGACCACCGGTAGCTTGGAACCTGTTCCCGATACCGGTGGGCTACTATCTTTTAAATTTTAAAATGATGAAAGATGATGATAGATGAAATAAAGGAAATAAATAAATCTTAACTTTTTACTGGACAAGAACCAAATTCGCCTAATTTAATTATTATTTAATAATAATACCAACTAATTATTTTCCCGCTGCAGAGCAAAATGCTTCTCATACAGAGAAGCATGGGCATTGATCACCACGCTTGGTCACAGCGGATAGGCGATTTCAGACTAATATTAATATCTATCAGCGCAATTTGGTAACACACTTTCAATGAAATTGCTAATTAATAGCTTCATAATAATATGTTTGAAATATTCATCTGCTCAACAACTTAATTAAACAACGCAATGAATGTTGGTGAATTGCCAAATGAAAGGCATTGCCATTGTAAGTCTGTTACGCAATTACCCCGCAAGTTTCCTCACAATGTTTTCCTTCAATGTTATCAGTGATGTCCAATTTTTGTATAACCTTGGCTAAACTTAACGTGATGTTTGTTCGACAGCGTTGATCGAGCGCAGCGCCGGTAACGACGAGCGCGAGGACTCGTCCAGTCACTTCTCGTGGGTGCTGAAGCAACTCGTGCAGGAGAACATACAAGGTCTCCCGCCCGGTGGAGGGCTTGCTGCCAAGTAAGTTTCAATAACAGTCTACTTCCCCTTATGGATAGAATTCCACCATGTGTGTGTTTAAATGGCCCGTTGGTTGCTGAGTGTGGCATCCTGGTTTCGATTCTCAGATCGGGTTTTTTCCATCAGGAATTCTCAATAACAGCTCTGAGTTTGGAAGTTGGTGGTGTGATTTAAGCCGTTGGTCCTGCACCTGATCTATCTCCGGTCGTGTCGTATTGCCGTCCCATCGGACTATGAGAGTGAGGAAAGAGAGAGTGCACCTGTGTCTTGCACAGACTTGTACTATAATATCTCCCGCGTCGATGGCTTGTCTCCATTGGTCATGGAGGCCAATCTCAGGAAATTCGGTCTGGAGGACTAATACTATTATGTCGTGACTCCTCGAATAATGCTCCAATGGACTTACAACAACGTAAACTAGATGTGGCCCTTTGAATGAGGCAAGTTCCACTGGAGCCAGCAACCTTCGTTTGTTCTTACAACGTGTTTCGTAGCAAAATATTTTATTACACATAAACCTACATGGGCACATAAAAAACGTCAGAAGCTAGGTGCACGGTTCCCATTGGTCCGTTTCCTATGGAGAAGAGCCGGCAAGAAACCGACTCTGTGGTCTAGTGGTTAAGCCACCTGTCTCAGAACGAGAGTTCCCGGGTTCGATTCCCAATGGGGCTAGCTACCACCATCTTATCTAAGTCAACAATGTTAACAGCATTGTTGTGTTTCGGCAGTTAGAGATAAGATAGCCAGTTCCTCTGTGGTTGAGGATTCCGGGTGAAGCTCGCTTCCACCTTCGGCCTGATCATCACTTACCATCAAGTGGGATGCAGGCCACGAGCTTCCCCGTTGTGGGTAAAAAAAAAATACAACACGGTTACTACCTTCATTGATCTCCACTGAACGAATGGACTTAAAACCTTTGGTGGTGTATTTGACAATCTTTCTTTTGAGAAAGTCGAAACGGGAAATGATATAGTTACCAAAGAACCAGAACCATACAAACACTGCACATCCAATTTCAGAACCCTAAGCAATCACTCCTCACAACATTGTCACCAACCACAAAGAACAGTCATTAAAATTAATCTTTTTCAATTCCAGGCAATCGTTACTGGATAAAATATACAGGGAGTTCTATCCGGACCACCCCGACAGCTCGGAGACGTTCGACTGTCAGACCGAACTGGCCGACGCGTTCAGCGCAAACTAACGCTATACATAACGTTCTACACTAACACATACGGGACGCGATCGTACACTAGCCCTGTGCAAGCGCCGATGGAACGCTAACTAAGAGACAGTAACGCGGAATGTTGAATTCCAATCGTTTGAACAGTTTGGTAAGTAACTTTAGGAATGTTTCTTTTTTATACTAGTGACACTCACTAAATTAATTGTAATTTTGACATATCAAACCAAAGCTAAGTTTTCAAATTAAAAGTATGGAAAATGTCTGGGAAGAGTTGTTTTCGGCTTCGGATTTGAAAGTGTGTTCACTCGCTAAGTGTGCGGTTTCGTCCCAAAATTAGCTGAATACATCATACTAGTACAAATCGAATGGAATTGCAGTTACATTACTTCAGAATTTTGAACGTTGGTAACATTTCATTTTGTACATAACTGTCTCGAATGTCGGGTAATGTAGTTGGAATTTTGTTTGATTCAGTCAATAATTGGTGCTTCGGCTGTGTTGATGCGTCGGTTTAAAAAAAACCAAGATACCTTGATATGGTAGTGTCATTTTCGCCTTCAATCGATGTATATTGTCTTCTAGAGGGAACGCAATGCCTACCTCTAGTTGCCTTTCTCTTCTAATTCACTTAAAATAAATAATAATATAATAATAATATTTGATTCATTTTATAATCATCATGATGCGTCGTCCCTAATATATTCTAGTAAGCTGACAACTCGACAGAGCCGAAGCAAATTCGAATCCTGAAATGCATATAATACTATGTAATACTCTATAGGCTGTGGTATGGCCTTCAGAATAAATGTTTACTATAAACCTATTTGGTTCAGCCTCACCACAGCCCCTCACATGTATCACACGGCACAAAATTTCCTTATTTCCAGCCATGTTTAATGTAACCCTGCCGGAATGAAATGCCCATCCCCTTCGAACCTTTATTTGTATAGCAACCATTTTAATTTTGTCGCGTTACAATTTTATTTTTTGTAGCTTAGATATTTTTGTTTCGTGTTAACATTGGCCATTCGTGAATGTCATAATATTAGATGTATAATATTAGATATTCGATTGGATGTAATAGAAAGTCTATGATAATATTTACTTGTGTGAGCGGTTAAATTCTATAGTTTATGTTCCCTCGCTTAACAGTTTTGTTAAGAACTTTTTATACAGAAGGTTTACCTAAACTGGTTTAGTGTTTAGAGAAAATAATTTGTCAGTAGCAAAATCTTCTTATTATGAGTGTTAAGCCTTTAATAGCAGATTGAAGTGGCCAGTCGGATTTAGTGTAATCTTGTTCCGTTTCACATGAAAGCCTAAGAAAATTGGAAAATTGATTTCTCAATTCTATGAATAAATATCTAGTTTCCTTTTTGTACATATTTTTTTCTTTATTACAACCAGAGCTGGGCAAAATACATGCTTTGCTTTAATTAAAATACAAATTACAAAATACTATCTCGCACTTATTTAAAATACAAATTACAAAATATTTTTAAGTCGTGTATTTGAAATATAAAATACAAAATACAGTATTTTGACTATTTTTATTTAAAATACAAAATACAAATTACAAAATACAGTCTGGTGTTAGGTTAGGTATATAAATAGAATAGAACTAATCCAGCCCAGCCTAAGGCAAAGGGAATATATTCTTACCATCATATTTTACAAAATGGCGACCGCTAAATATGTCACAGCATTCACAGGATTCACTCCATCGCCGAATGAAAATTACAATTGACAAGTTATGTAATTGATAATTTGACGTGTGTACCTGCAGTACAGACTACAGTACAGTTTAAGTGCAGTTTTGCCAACTTTTAAAGATATTACATATTTAGCGGTCGCCATTTTGCTTACGAAAGCTATCGAGCGCTATTTTCTGCAGATCGCACCCATTCATAAGATCGCTAAATGTATTTATGTTCAAATGTATTTTGGAGCCATAAGTATTTGAAATACTAACTACAAAATACCTCAGCGTCAGGTATTTGAAATACTAATTACAAATTACATTTATAAGAAGTAATTGAATTACAAATACCAATTACGTATTTGTATTTCAATTACGTATTTCAATTACAAGTAATTCAAATACTGCCCAACTCTGATTACAACAAATATAGTCATTATCCAAAACGTCAAAGTAACATATTGATTTATGAAAATATAAACTAGCGTTATTAATCGGGAATTGGAATATGGGGTAATATTAATTGTTAGTTTTTATTTCTTAAAAATTATTGTACTTTCGTGTTACAGAAAAGATGAAATTAGATTTAATCGCTTTTTAAAAGTTACGCGTTATTGAAAGAAATATTGGGTATGCTTTAAAATTTTTGCTTCGTACTTAGTAAAAAAAAGTAACTAATCTGTTGATACGCGTAGTGTCTATGGCCGTACGATATACAAATTAGACCGAATTCCATCTTGTCCTATATTGTTACCAAATTCTTTGTGTACTATTCATTTCTGATATTCACCTCTTGTAAATAAAAGAGAATAGAAAAAGATACTTTTGTACCTGTTTGTGCGGTTTAGCGTGTAACTAACTAATTGTGAGGAGTTTATCGTGTCAGCAGTCGTGGAAATACATATAACATCTTCAAATATACTTCTACATATTCATTATTTTAATAGTCTGCTTCTTCATGTGAAGTCTCCATCATTGAGAATTTTGCGATGTACAAATCGAGTACAGAATTAACAGTATAATTATTTTAGCAGAAATAATGACAGTGCTACATAAATATTAAACATGAATACATGATGTATGTATTTCCAGCGCTTGATACAATAATGTAACTAAATAGTTTTTACTGAACAAAAATATTTCAAAGGTTTTCAAATGTGACGTAGGAGACATTGTTTTAGTATATCTAACGATTGAAGTAATAACAACCTATTATAATATGATAATTTATGTTTCTATTTACAAATGGAACTTGAACAACTCTTTAAAAATGGCTCCCTTTTTGCAGTCGAGGCAGTTAAAAACCTCCTCGAGTTCATTTGTAAATTCAAACGATCTTAATGAAAATTCAAACCATATCTAAATTAGTTTAATATATTACGAAATAAAATACAGAACATGTTTCCTAGATATGAAAATAATAATTATCTATTTTATTGGTGGTAGCAAAGCTATTGCGACCTTAATATTATTTTTATCTTGTGCAAGACAGCAAAATACGTATTGTTTTCCTACTATGCACCCAGTTGCACAAAGACAGACATTTAATGCCCCATTACGTAATGGATCATTAAAGCTAATGATTTCATTAATTTCAGCTTTCTGCAACAAGTTAATGGGAGATTAGTATTTAATGACAGCAGCATGAAGTTCATTTATGCAACTGGCTGGTCAGTCACTTTGTCGAGGACGTAAATCCCGCACTAATGTAGTTTATTTCTGGTAAATAATATACCGTGTTATGCTGCCTTGCGTTAGCGATTCGCTATGACCCCAAAATTGTCAGTTAATATTGCTTCCATCATAATTATTTTTTACCCCAAAACTTACCCCTTTCAACCCATTGTCGAGGATCACTACGTTGCCGTTCTTCTTTTGTTTACGTAGGTCATATTTATTGTGTTTTGTACAACCGTATTAAGATTTGAATGCCAATTCAAAAATGTGCCTTGACGCTAGTTTATCGTATATCTCGTCGAGATATCATGGTTGTCAACAAGTCACATAAATGTGACATTGGTGTCATGGGCCCCCTTCTGTCTTTATGTGAAGGTTGCGTTCGACTTGGTTATCTTATTTTTCTTAACTAAACCAAATATTAATATTAGACAGTGGGTTTTGAATCGGATTTTGATGTCCATCCGAGTATGTAGGTTTACGTCTGGTTGTTTCTTTTTTTAATTTTGCTTTCGGACGAAAGTCGACATCTCACAAAGTGTGTCTCGTTATTTTCTAGTAGACGCTTGAACAATAAATACCTGTACCTTGACAACATATTTTTTTATTTTTCTTTTATTATGGTTTTATTAGGTCCCGCTTTTGTTGTTTTAGCAGTGCGTAGCGTTTTACGGTTTAGTTATTTACTGTCGGCTGTATAACACGTTAGAACTTGAAAACAATTTAATTGATAATAATTATATCTTCTGGAAAAATTGTGCGCAGTAAAATTCCAAGTCCGATGGACACACAACCTGCAATTTTATTAACGTTTACATACCTTCATTATTTTTACAAAATATGTTTAAATAATACGCGAATAATTTGGCATAGACAATATAAAGCTTATCTGTGACTCAGTGTTAATTTGTATGATATAAAGTTTATAGTATCAATAAGGAATATTTCTAAAATAAATTCTTAACTATCTACACATCCACACATTCGGAGTATAGTAGTGTTTAGGTTTGAAAATAAATATTTATAATGTGTATTTGTGTTTGGAAACTGTACATAATTAGTTTTTAAAGCACATTCCAACTACTTAGCGTGACGATGGCTATATATACTTTTTAAATTCCTACTAATTATTTATAATCTTGGGACAATTCGAGTTTATTGCCAATTTGTGTGTTTTGGGGACTAACATTTTTGTTAAATCCGACAGTTTCATTATATTGCAAAATATTATGCGCATATTAAGCGCCATTTTAAATAAAACAACAAATATTTACTAAAAAGCAAATTTAATCAAAAAGAATTTCTCTAGATCCTAATTTCGAGCATTCTATATCCAAAAAGGTAAAATAAAGAACCTTGGTAGAATTTAACGTCTAAAAGAGGTATATAAACTCATATAAAGTCGCTTTGGCAAAAAATCTACAAAACTTGGGCTTCCGAAGTTGCAACCAGTGCTCTTTTGCTTGAATATAAACTGGTTGGTTGGAATAATGCCTGTGCACAAAACAGAACTTAAATTTTGTTCACAGGAATTATTCAATTATATTTTAGCCAATTTTTTTTTTTTTCTTGCTAAATGCGAAACGTCAGTGTCCCAGTGTAGCTGCGAAACTCACCCTGTATTTTGCTACAGCGAAATAACATTGCAATTTCACAAGCAACTATACTACTTACATTTGAAATAAGATTAGTCATTAAACTAAACCTTTTTTACAGTCCGTTCAACCGATTTTGACTTCTATTGCGTTGGTGGCATGGCAAATGGCAGCTGCAGTAAACAGTTGGTATTGTAACAACTTTTTTGCTTTTAATGCCATCCTTATGCCTACGGTATAAGTATGATTCGGTTGAACGGACTGTAAAAAAGGTTTGTTTAAATGTCTAATCTTATTACAAATGGAGTTTAGAAGTATAAAATTAATTCAAATTGTAATAATATCCCATTGCTGCGGCGAACTGGCAATCCATGGTTTGTTGGTACGCGGCCCGTTCGTAGGAATTATCGTAATGTATGGGTTTCCGACTCGTCATCTGCTTGGCCTTCCAAACACGTCTTTCCTCGATGGCTTTCTATAGAAACCATCAATATAAAAATGATTAACAACAGTTCAGATGATTATCAAGATCAATAAAGTTTCATCTCTTTTGGTTTTGAAATAACCTGACTTCTTAAACGACACTTAGCCGGACGTATTTTTATCGCGGCCATTTTTTTTCTTACACGTGATTTTCAGCTCGCAGTATTGAGCCGAGCATTGAGAATTCAACAGAGCGCATCCAGCGCGTCAAGAAAACAAACTGCGCTAAGCAGAGCGTAGAAACTCCAATACGCGAAAAAAAATCGCCACGATAAAAATATGCCCGTGCTTACGTTCCTATAAGACTGTCTCCCTTCAAAGGCAAAAGGAACTTCAAAATTTTGAATAACTTTAGTTTCCATTGATTTTGTCAAAACAAACTCACATCCTTTTCTTTCTTTCTGATATCATGGAGGTACTTCGCAGCATTCTTTTTCATGTTACGGAGATCTGCAGCGCTCGCCTCGAATCTATAACATATCTTTACAGTCAGAAATAGCTGGAAAACGAAATCAGGCAGCTAAATACAGACCTCTTTAGGGTTCCGTAGCCAGATAGCAAAAACGGGGCACTTAAAATCTCGTCATGTCCATCCAGTCTGTCCGTCCGTCCGGATGTTACACAACTATTGCACTATATCGATGAAAATTGGAAAGGTGTATTCCGAGAATGCTGTAGTGAGACTACGAAAAAAAAAACAATTAGGGTTGGCTTCCCATACATGTAATGGAGGGATGAAAAAAATATCAATGCACATAAAGCGTGTGGTTCCCAAACTTAATTAAAAAGCTTATGGTATTTCTAAGTAGCTTTTGTATTTAAGTCACTAGTTTTTGAGATATGGGGTACTTTCTGTTACAACCGCAGAAATAACTTTGATTATTTTCGTAGTTTTTTCGAAGACTTGGTAGTCTTCGTAAAAACTGGGCTACCTATGACAATGGCCCACTTTCCATTTTGCGCGACACTGCCATCTGTGCATTTAAAGGATCATAGGACTGCGTCAGCGAAGGGAGTTCGTGCGTTATTTTGAACTAAACATAACTGTTTAATTTTCTCAACAGATTTGTTACTTACTTGCAATCGATAAGCTAAGAAGACGACAAATTTTATTTTTGCGGTTGATGCAAACAATGATTTGCATGGGTAAATATCCCTTCTACGGAACCCTTTACTGTGCGTGGTCCGACACGCACAGTGCCGGAGAATTTTTTTTTCAGTGCCATCACACGCCAGTCGTAGGTATTCTAGAACTTTTAGAAATTAAGCTGATGCTGTGACAGTGCCGGTGATCACGTCTGCCGGGTTTCACCTTACATTTTCCTTTTGGACACGTCCTTGAATATTTGCCAGATGACAAATGAGGCTGAAATAAACAATACTAAACCACCCCGTGGCGTAAATGCTGAATTACTTAGTTGGCAGTTGGCACTTACTTGCGCTTTAGTAGTAAATGAGCCATGGCGTGTATGGGGTTCTTGGGCTGTTTCGTGGTGACTTCGTACAGCACTTCAGGCAGAAACATACCGAAGCTCTCCCAAAGGTACTTCACCGATTCATGGTCGAGAGTTCCTGAAAACATGACTTCAACTATGCCAAATTAATGTCATCACGAAAAAAATAACCCAACTGCAACTAAAAAGACCAAAACAAGCAGTCTGAAGTAGTTCGTGGCGGTCACCTACTGCATCAGACTCTATTTTTTTTTATAATTTTCTTGTATAATTCTATTACAAGGCCATTTTATTCTATAAAAATAAAAATTTGCCTAAGTATAACAATCTCGCGACCTTGACGAGTCGCTGAACACCTCATTATATTAAAATAAAGTCGGGCGGAGCAATTTCGAATATGGGGTAATTTCAACTAATGCCAATAACTCTTATTCTACTGTATTTGTACCAAAACGCCATCTATATCCAGGTAGCTAAACAGATAATTTCCACAAAATTTCACAGATGGTGCTGCTACAAATACAGTAGAATAAGAGTTATTGGCATTAGTTGAAATTACCCCATAGTCGAAATTGCCCTGCTTACATCCAGCCATTGTGACGCTTCGAGGGTAGGTACAAAAAATCCCACATACAAAGAAATCGTGCGTGAAAAACCAATTGCCAGCTTGCCAATGTAAATACTTATGTTTTTCACGCGTAGATATCTAGTAGAGAGAAACCGCGAATTGGCCAACGTAGAGTGGGACGCAGATTAGATGAGAGTAGCCGAGGCATTAAGGTAAGGTTTGGAAAGGCTAATTTTCAGCAGTCAGTGTGTGTTTAGGCTGATGACGACACTTCAGCCAGTTCCAAATGTGACCAGGGGGCCTACCACCACCTCTAAAGCAGAAGGAAAGTGATGAAGCTCTACAGGACGTATATCTCCATCTCAGTCCCCCACTGAAGTAAGATAAAATAATACTGCTTTAAAGACGGTGGTAGTCCCCCCCTGTTATAGTTCCTCAAACTTACCAGTGATGTCAATGGAATCATTCTTAGGCAGTATCACCTTGTCGGTCAAGTCTTTGATATCCTCCAACCGACAAGCCGGGTTGGGCCTTTCAGAGTGGCCGCAGTCTTTAGTGATCTTTTTGAAGAGATCATCCTCGCCTAGCTTGTACTGGCTTGCGCAAGGCGCGACCTGGTATATCTTTTCGCCATTTTCATCAAGTGTATATCGACCATTATCGTCAAAGTAGTATGGCATATTTTCTGATTTCTGATGGGATAAATTATGTTAGATCAATAATAAAAAATAAGACTTGAGTACTCTACATGTACTCAGTCGTTTCTGAAGACTCGAGTCTGATAAAAATATTCAGAACTCAAGTCCTTTTCAATTTTAAGTCTTATAGAGGAAGAATAGAGTCTTGTTCTAAAAGAACTTTAGACTGAGTATTTTCAAAAAGAACAGTGGTAACGGCCCCGACTTACGAGTTGTAGGTCGTGGGTTCGAACCCAGGCAGGCGCTTTACTTTGTGATCACTGCTCTCAAAACGGTGAAGGAAAACATCGTGAGGAAACCGGCATGTCCTAGAACCAAAAATTCGAAGACATGTGACATCTACGAACCCGCACTGGGCCCTCTCACAGATAGGAGGCCTGTGTCCCAGCAGTGGGAACATTAATAGGCTGATTATGATATGATGATTTTCAAAAAAACTGCTTTTTGGCAACATGTTCCCGCAACAGAAACATTTTGCTGAAACGATATCGTGCAACTTTTGGTACGCATGAATACGGGGCTAAAGGTCTAACCGTCTAAAACTTGGATTATAAGAGACAAGGAAGGAAGTAATCGTTAGTATTAGTTGCTATTAGTGCTAGGAAATAAACTATAAACTCCATTTACTCACCTCCAAGAATTCGCCGTAACAGTTGATGTGGAAGTATTTCAAGCCGTAATTTGTGATGTAGTTCTGATGGTTGAACTCGTCAACGTAGAAAGAACCGGCTCTGTTCGTGCACAGGACACGATTCGTTCCTATAATTTACGCCTACGTAAGCATGCAGCCTCGTATTCATGGTGAACAAAAGCTGTGCAACATTGTAGCATTAACATGTCCATGATTTGCTGGCAACATTGCGCGTAGGATGTGTGTGAAACGTGTCTAGCAACACAAAAACATGTTGCGGAGAAAATACTGAGCAACTTTCGATTACTATGAATCGGGGCTATAATTGATCACCTTATCAAGTCCACTAGACTACGTAATAGTTAAGGTACGAGGGGTGTTCAATAAATAGTGAGAATGCGATACATTCTTTTTGGAAAGAACAAAAATAAATACTGGCAGGCATAGCCCAGACATTAGTTAAGATGATAATAAAAAAAAACAATTAATTCTCTTTTGTTTTTTAAAAGTAGAAGTCTATTGTTTGCGTCGTTTCGGAACGTGTTCTTAAAAATGGATAAAATTTAAGTTCGCGCGGTAATAAAATATCTCTGCTTGAAAAATTTTACTATGGAGCAGGTAAATCAAGACTTGAGAGCAACATTAGGGGTTCATGCTCCTCCATATTCTACGGTTGCGCGTTGGTGTGCTGAGTTCAAGCGAGGAAGAACTTCCACTAACGACGACCCACGAAGACGCCCCATATCGGCAGTGACTGAACAAATGATTAAAAAAGTTGAAAATATTGTCTTGGCGGATCGTCGTGTTACTGTTCGTTTTATAGCTGAAGTAGTAAAGATTTCGATAGTGTCCATAATATTATAAGCGACCATTTGGGTATGAAAATGTGTCAGCGCGCTGGGTGCCCAGAATGCTTTCTGACGCGCAGAAACAAACTCGACTGAGAACTTCACAAAGCTGTTTGGATTTGTTACAACAAGATCCTGACCGATTTTTGGCTCGATTCATAACTATGGACGAAACATGGCTTCACCATTATGACCCGGAAACGAAACAACAGTCCATGACTTGGAAGCGACCGTCATCTCCAACTCCAAAGAAATTTAAGGCGATTCCATCCGCCGGAAAGATCATGGGCTCTCTTTTCTGGGACAGCCAAGGGGTGGTAATGATCGAATATCTTAATCATGGAGCCACTATTACGGGGACTATGTACGCAGGACAAGTAACAAAGTTGCGTGAGGAAATACGCAAGAAACGGCGTGGCAAACTCGCTAAAGTTGTTTTGTTTCACCAAGATAACGCCCCTGCGCACAAGTCCAGAGTTGCGATGGCTGCCATTCAAGAAGCTGGCTTCGAATTGATGGAACATCCTCCATATTCACCGGACCTTGCTCCTAGTGATTTCTACCTATTTCCGATGATACATGATGACGGAGTAGTCGCCGCCGTAAATGATTTTTTAAGGGATCAGGAAGATTTTTTTAGAAAGGGAATTTTAGGATTAGAGAAAAGATATACAAAGTGTATAAACCTGAAAGGTGACTACTTACGTCGAAAAATAAAATAACATATAATAAAAGATAATTGCGTCTTACTCATTCTCACTATTTATTGAACACCCCTCGTATTAGGTAAGTACAGGCGATGAAGGATATTATGTTAAGTATAATTTTATTAATATTTTATACTTTACCTCTGACAACGAAGAAAGTTATCAGCGCTCTAGACATTTCCACATATTTCTTTTGAAAGTACGAAATTTTCTCATCGATATTCTCGCCGATCTGCTCAAAATTCGTCGCCTTGGTACCGGGTAACTCCAAGCACCTTGCAAATAAAGCTATTCATATTTCTATGTAGTTTATCGTAGTCTGTCTAGAGGACGTAAGTGCGACTGCCGAGTGTGGGGTTCTGGATTCGGTTACCAGATGTTCATAAGTTTTCCATTAGGAGTTTCTGAGTAGAAGTCCGGAGACTAGATTAAAATTTGTACTCGGTTAGTGACCATAGCATACCTACTCTATAGAAATGTGTACTTAGGTACTACTTCTGCCTATTCCTCTGGGAAATACAGGCGTGATATGGGACTCGTGTCGTCACAGCGGAAAAATGTCGAATTTCAGTTTAGCAGATATTTAGTGTATGACGTCGTGTAATTGTGTATGGTAAGTACTTTGTGCATCCAACCATTGGGGAGCTATGCAAAAAAACTGTTTCCGCTGGAACTAGGTACGTCATCCTAGCGGCAAAGTGCTAGTGGCACTTTTTTTTCTATGGACGTCAAGAATTCAATAATTAACAAGAGGTAATTGTGCATGTCTACAGGACCGCTCACTTCTGTCGACTTAGGTGACTACTCATCCGCAAAATATTTCATCCGCGGATGAAACGTTACCCTTTTAAAATTGTAAGGCGACGAATCATCCGCAAATTCGGATGAGTCGTCGCATACCTAGTTAATATTGATGTGGTCATATCGGCCAAATAGACGAACAAACATATTTTGTGTATAGGAACATTGTCTGTTCTTTAGTTTCATCGGTTTCGCTAGCTGCTATGTGTAATAATATCGTGGTTAAGTGTGTCCGTTTTTATTTTCACGTTTTTTATAATAACGATAGTTTCCTTCCATTAAAAGTTTTCCTCCTCGTTGCGATGAAATCATTTTAAATCGCGTATTTTCCTTGTCCATAACTGTGATTCTAAAATAGAAACTAAACAATGTTACAATGTTTTGAGTTTAATTTTTCTTGGATAAGTAATAATAAAATATCTGACCTCAAGGCATAGCAATCACCCGCAATGGAATATGAAAACTCAGTTTATTCCCACGCACCGGAACATAAAAACTTTATGCAATTCTATTATTAATTAATTTACTATATGTGGTAATTAACTAGATGAACGTACACTCTGTCAACTTAACGTACACTGGCTAACAAAATATATTCATGACAAAACAACTTAGCTTGTCTCGATTATTTTCTAAATACCCTCAAACCTTTCGTTTTTTAAACCGCTGATACAAGTTGCACAAAACGTCGGTAGTCGTAAATATTTGGTTATATCAAACTATTGAAATGTATATGTACTCATATTTATAACAGTTTTCGCAGTAAAACAGTAACTACCTGTCATTTGTTTAGGGAAATTGCTTATTATTCTGATTTACCAGTATAAAAAATTATATTCTTAATAAAAACGATTCTTATGCATAGAAGTATTTTTGTTCGATTTAACCACGATATTATTACACATAGCAGCTAGCGAAACCGATGAAACTAAAGAACAGACAATGTTCCTATACACAAAATATGTTTGTTCGTCTATTTGGCCGATATGACCACATCAATATTAACTATGCGACGACTCATCCGAACTTGCGGATGATTCGTCGCCTTACAATTTTAAAAGGGTAACGTTTCATCCGCGGATGAAATATTTTGCGGATGAGTAGTCACCTAAGTCCTTCTGTCTGAGCCATATTTACGGGCTGTTTTTAAGAGTCAACACGAACCGTCTCGCGCACAGGTTTCTTGAATTCCAGCCTCCCGAACAAGCTGGATTCCGTAAAGGCTTTAGCACCATATACCACATCATACGCTGCGGCAGGTTATAGGTACAGAAGACTGAAGAGTATAACCTGAATCATTGCTTAGCGTTTGTGGACGACTAAGAGAAAGCCTTGATTCGATTAAGAATTGGGCTCTACTGCAGTCTCTCCAACGGTGCCAGATTGACTATCGGTACATCGAGCTGCTGAACTCTTTGTATGAAAACGCTACTATGTCAGTCCGACTCCAGGTGAGTCGGACTGACATACCACCATAATTATGGTACCTCGTTGGACCTCGAAACTTATTTTTCTGCAGCGAGGGGTGAGACATGGAGGCGTTATCTCTTCGAAACTGTTCACCGCTGCACTGGAGGATGTCTTTAAGGTTCTGGACTGGAAAGGGGTTGGTATCAACATCAATGGCAACTACCTACATCACTCACCTTCGGTTTGCCGACGATATAGTAGTCATGGCTGAGACTATGGAGGACCTCCGTACAATGTTCGATGAACTCAGTAGAGCTTCTGAAAGAGTGTGTCTTAAAACGAACATGGACAAAACGAAGGTCATGTTCTTATTTATCTGTTCCGTGTGTTGAATTCCCATGCCCCTGTAACACTCACCCTCATTAAGATCGGAGTTGAGACATTCGAAAAAATGAAAATTGAAACTGAGTTGAAAGGTAGGTAAGTACTGGAATCTGTCTATACATAGCAGACAATACATAGGCAACTTTTAGGTTTTCAGCGTCATCGAGGTAAGTAACAAAACACAGACATTTTTCCGCAACGCACACTGCAATGACTTACTAATGGGTGGTTTTAGGTACTATTACTTACTTCATTTCATTAGACAGTTTTTTTTTAGAAAATACAATTATTTGAGGCAAAGAAAAAAAACGGGCAGTCTTGGGACTGCCGATAGAAGTGAAAACTAAGGGCCGATATACACGGACTGCTCAAGCAGTTAGCGATTGATTCATATAGACGGACCGCTCTTGCAGTCGATAGTGAACACGACCGCACGGCCGCCCGAAGCAGTTGCAACTGCTCGAGCGGTTTCGTGTATGTGTGTGCGTAGAAGACTGTAGGTTATTATGCAGTCGCAGCTTGAAGCAGTCCATCCTGACTGCTTCAAGCAGTAAGTGTATGTCGGCCCTAAGTAACTTTTTGATTCTCGCGTTGATGTCTTTCGTTCGAGGGTTAGGTGACGATGACGCGAGTTCCATGATTTTTGTTCACCCAAAAAGAGTTCAACGCGCATTAAGAAGTTTTTACTTCAAAAACACATACAAAAAAGAACAAGGAAGGGGAAAATATGCGTCACAGTCACATTCACGCAAAACGCAGACTACAACTATGCCATCACTCAGCATAATGCACAGTCACATAACATAACATCACGCCTGTATTCCCCGAAGGGTTGAGCAGAGGTGTACCTATAGTACACCCATATTTAGACAGATGTTTGAGTCCCATGTAATAGGGGGCCAGCCTATTGCCATCAACCGAACACAAATCCAGACTCCGGGCTGCTACTGAGAAAGTCTAGATGGAAAAACCCGATAACATTTTGCCCGACCCGGTAATCGAACCCAGGACCTCATACTCAGCAGTAGCGCTTGCAACCACAAGTCCAACGAGGCAGACACTTTGCGCAAATATCGTGAATGCGCTGCTTTAGAGAGTTCTATGGTATGATGACACAGTTTTCGAAGACGTTAGGTATGTACTACTATCTTTTAAAGCTGTGATACACGTACGAGCAAGTACACGGTCTTATGGCTCGGCGACCTTAATCGTCCGTGTGTCACACTAAGTACGCGCACTCTAACCGCCGAGAAAGTTCGCCGACGTTCCAGAGGTTTGAAATTTTGCTCGTACGTAACCTGCTTTGGTTCGTAGTTTTGTACGTCTGTCATCGCCGCGAGTCGCGAGTCAGCATTTTGTTTCGTCTTTTGTGTAATGTATGTTTAGTCTGGTTCAGAAAATTCGAATACATCGCGATACAGTGTGAGAAAGCTTCACGTGTGTCACCGACACGGCGCGCTGCAGGTGCGGTCCGCCACGGGTGAAAACTAAGTAACTGGGCTGGGATAGAAGTGAAAATTATGTAACTTGTGAATCGTATGCTCATGGGAAGCGTGCGGTGACGATGACGCGAGTTTTATCCTTTTTGTTCACCCAAAAAGTGCTCAACACGCAAGAAGTTTTCATATAAAAAAAAACTTTTTTGTTATTGTAATTTCATGGTAGGTAGTTCTCTTTTTCGCCACATTCATAGAGTACAGACGCCACTCGCCAGCACATCAAGTTACTACAATCTGTCAAATTGATTTAATAGATTTTCAACTTTATCGCTAAAGAATAAGGTTCAATGTTGATTGGAAAAATCGTCTGTACACACCATGTAACCTTACTCACGTTACAGTTTTGAATTTTTTCTGGTCCGCCTCGAGCTTTTCAAGCTCTATTTGGATCTTAATCAGGATGGATGCGATCTCGTTGAAATCCCTCAGTCTTTTGTTCCAAAAGCGAGACTCAAGCTTTAGTCTAGCAAGAGTCTCTTCATTACCGATTTTTTCTATCCTCGCTCGTACCAGATCCATGGTACTGTTAACCTAGATTACATAAGATTAAAGTATAGATTGAGTCTACATAACGTAAGAAGGTAAAGTATAATTTTACTATTACCTACCCGCAAGTTGGTAGGTAACCTAATGTAATTTGATGAGACTTGAGACATCTAGCATGACCAGCATGACAATCGCCTCTAGTCTTATAATGCTCACAAGATAAATCTACGCGCGGCTGAAATCGGAACTAATCCTATGCCGCGCCATCTTGTCGTTTATGTTAGGTCAAATTAAAGAATTAAGTAGGTATTTAAATAATTAATATTATAAGATTAATATAAATTTCATATTGGCTTGGTATCAAAACGTCCTAATAGCAGATACCTAGTACCTAGGTATATTTTTAAATATTACAGTATAGAATTGAGCACCCCACCAATCAGTGGCGGATCCAGGAAATTTGTCATTTGGGGGGCTTGACCCCCTGATGGTTTTAGCACTTTTAGCAAAGTACCTACCTAAATAGCCCTAATATTTCTTGAGCCCCTTAGCCCCCCCACCCCCTGGATCCGAAACTGGCACCATTGCAGTCGCGTGCAGACTTATCTTGCGCGCACTTTACGACATTAAAATTAATTTAGTGCAATTAGGTACTTGATAGATGGGAACTATTCAATAAATTTTATAAAAAAGAATTTCTCATGATTCAAGGCCCTGAGTGGTCCTCGATCAAGTTATAAGAGCACTAACTAACAGAAAAGCCCGCTCCACATTACTGGAGGAGAACATTGCCGAGACAGGGCGAGACGAGACGAGAGCGTAAAGAGCGTTGCTCTACATTCTTGCCTAGTACAGTAGTATTGGACTCTTCCTCCTATAGAATGGAGAAATTATTATCAGAACTAGTGTACGAACCTAGTGGTGAATTTTATAAGTTTACTGGCAGTTCCAGCTAAAAATCGTTTAGCCGTTACACTGCGCTTCTTTGCTACAGCAGCAGCCAATATTTCACGAGAATGTGGAGGAATGGTTTCACATAAACACAAAACTAATCGAGACTCCTTTGATGTACCTACCGACACGGAACGGAGACAATACGAACGAATACACACGAGACAACAAGAATATAGACAATATTCCTTCTACACTCTTGTATTCTGCAAGTCTCGTGTAGTTTTGTAGAGAATGTGGAGCAGGCTGAAGAGAGATACTTTAGGTTTTATAAGAATTATGTACAGACGTTACGAACTTCTGCAGTATCGGTGGATCGGTTATGCAAGCGCCTGTTTATATTTCGGTACTCCTTGTTTTTCTCGTACAGGCTTTCAATCAGCATGTTTTTCTTATTAGCATAATCCTCCTTGCATTTTTTCAGGTTAGCGTTCAGACGGTTCGCTGTTTCTTCGATACTCACCGCTATTTCGTAAAGCTATATAAAATTGTTAAAAACACACTTTAACAGCAATCCTTTGAATTTGTTTCCGAAACTGCACAGACATAGAATATATAGGTAATCTATGTTTAAAGACGTGGTGGGCATTAATAAATTTATTCCTGGGCATTTAATTTTCTATATGGTGATTGGTAATTAGTTACACCGATACTTAAACACGTGACTTTACTCATCAATATGAACAACTTTTACTATGGAACCAAACCTGCAATAGCGAAAAAAAAAGCAGCTGTTCCCTAAATTTTGCCGAGATAAGCGGACATAAAAAGTAGGGAACAACAGATTTTTTTTTCGTAAGGTTTGGTGCCATAGTAAAAGTTGTTAATAATGCTATGTAAAGTCACGATCACATTGTTAGAAACATATTAGCTGTATTGTATCGCTCCTTGTTGAAGTTCTTACTCTAATAAAGCGAGTATTGAAAAATACTTACTCGATCGGCTAACATCACCGAAATATAAGTATGGGTGAAGTTACACAAATCACTTGTTTTCTGTAAAGATGCTTCAAAAGTATTCTTCCCGAAAAGGTGTAGCTCATGGTGTCGGACCTCCCAAACATCCCTCATTTCTCCCAGTTCCTTCAAGAAATTGGCATGCTCGTCTATAACCTGTTGGTACTTCTCTTTTTCAATTTCTGAATTTAACGGAAGATAATGTTTTAAAAATGATGCATGGTTTTCCTCGTATATCGCTACAGTTTCATCAATTAGTTTAACCAATAGTTTATTATCTAAAAAGTATGTATGTTTATTGATTTTCTTAGTTGTTTCGTCTATTAAAGATGTAAAGAAATTCATAAAACCAGTAATGATATATTTAATTTCTCCGTAATAATATGCATCTGAATTAATGCCATCTGGTTTATTCACTCGTTGTAAGAGACGAATGAAATATTTTAATGTAGGCGCGGGGTTTTCACATAACAAGAGACAAGCTCCGCCTTCAAAGGTCTTCATATTGAAGTGATAGATGAAGTCCTTAATTCCATGTTCCCTGCTCTTATCCTGGCGGGCACAATAATATTGGTAATTTGAAGCGCGGGTGACCTGGGGTTGGTCTTCCACCTGTTTGAAATAGAACATTATTTACTTAGTATGTCATAGGAGTATGTAAAAATAAACATTGTAATTTGGGAGCAGACGTTAAGTTAGTAAGGTACACACGGCTTATTCTACGGAAATCCTATACAATGCAAGATCAGAATAAACTGGAAATGTCTAGCTTGATCTGTAGCTGTGTGTACCACGGAAGCCATATGTGCCGAAGGAATTATTGCAACAGACAATAATTTTCAACGTATGTCCTTAATTTTGTTTTACGTACGTGAGGTTTTTTGTCAACGACACGTTTGATGTGATTTTTTGAACTTTCCATCGCTAAGTTCAGCAAGTCTTTGTCAACCTTTTATAAAAGAGGGGTGTGAGAGAGTTTGACCGCTATGTGTGTCTGTCTGTGGCACCGTAGCTCTTAAACAGGTGAACCGATTTGAATGCGGTTTTCTTTTTATATTTGAAAACAGTTTGTACACCTAGATACATATAATATCTTAACAATTACTTTGTTTATAATAATACATCATAGAGGAAAATACACAATCGTTTTACAAACAAAATGTTATTTTCTTAACACAATAATTATTGTCTGTTTTTCCCAGAGAATTGCTCCTAAAGATATGCATTAGCAACTCTGTACAAATAAGCCGACGCGCGACGTGCTATTTTTACCCGACTGCCCCAGAAGGAGGGTAATGTTTTTCGAGAGAATGTATGTATGTATGTATGTCTATTTCTTTGGCACGCTCTGTAGCCTAAACGGCTTGATGGATTTTAACATATGAGGTGTCGTTAGATTCGTCTTAATTGTAGAAGTGTCATAGGCTATATAATATTTATATATTGCATCTGCAAATACAAATAAAATCTGTCAAGTGCGAGTCGGACTCGCACACGAAGGGTTCCATACCATGTCGTACAAGATTTAACACTATGAATTTTTGCAATACTTTCGTAAAGGTAACAACAGAGGCGCTATAAAAAAACAAAGATTTGTTAAGAAATTGTCTAATTTTAATGAGAAAATGTTGTTGTGTTAAAATATAGGTGTAGGAGTATATTTCATTTATTTTAAGAGAAAAATATTAAGTTAACTTTATCCAGTAACATGCATTAACTAAAGTCAAAGTTATTTATTTGCTACTAACATAGTATTAGTAGGTATAAATAGGTATATATGGTAGGTAAGCAGGTAGATATGTAGGGTAGGTAGGGTAGGTTAGGTACCTACCTACCCTGGTAAGAAGGGTAGGGTAGGTAGGTAGGGTAGGTAATTAGGTAGAAATAGGTAATTAGGAAAGGTAGATGCGCCGTAGATAAGTACTTAGTGCTAACCGTGCGAAGCCAGGCCGGGTAAAGCTAGTTACTTATAAATAAAAGGATTTCTCTTGCTACATCAGACTATATTGTACAAAATAGAATGTAAGTAGTACGCCAAATTTTAATTATAACTGTGCGTTTGCACTGGCGAAACATTCACAACAAAACATGTTGGAATCTCTATTTTCTGTCAATTTTTCATACAATGTTTGACAGTGTGGTGTCTTGGTTTAGGTGAGGTATGTAGGTACAATAAAACACTGTTAGCAATATCACTGCGCTAGACGTGCTATCGCAATGGGTGCTCAGAGTAGACTGCCGAGCACGGTACAACGCTCTGCACTCCCTCTACTGCGCAGCCCCCACCATAGCACGCATAACGTATTTATTAGACGTCACATCTCTTCTTTACAAAATATAAAATAAACAATAATACAATTATTTGCTTTTAGAATCAATGGCTGACAATATTAACACATTTACTAATCATCAAGTTAATTTCTCACATATAGAAATCTGTTACATTCATACATTCTTTATGATCTAATCTATTGTCAACATTTCTGTAAACAGTTAGAATGTGAATCAAATTCATTACTGGGAATCACAGTTCCCGATTGATTTACCTTCTACTTTCTTAAAATGAATAATGTTTCTACGTGATATCTGCCCTGTACTTCCACATCATATTTTTTTTTTTTTATTACAATTTGTTTCTTTTTGTCATATTTTTTTTTTTACATAATTTTTCATTCAAATATGATTTTACTAAGCTGGGCATTAAATTGTCTAGTCCGTGTGCTCAAGTTTCAGGTAAATGTATCGTGATTTTCGCAATCAAAAACCTTAGACAGGTCGCAGATCTATGCCATTTTGGGCCTCTTCCAACGCGTTAAAATGCGTTTAATTAAATAGGGTTACACCACGTTTATTATAAAACGTCCTTTGGTGAAACCATACTGTTGATTGCGAATAATTTTATTCGTGTTAAATGATTAAGTTTTTCATTTAGCACTATCATTTGAAACAGCTTGCCGAAAACGTTTTTTGTATCCCAGGATTTGAAAAGTGGTATTACCATACTTAATTCTGGTAGTGGTATTACCATACCAGTAGTATTACCATATTTAGTGGTATTATCATCCCGGATTTAATTAATTAAAATCGGGAAGACTCCTTGATCTATACATTTATTAAATTTTCTGGCTAATTATAGCGGTAATGTCACAATTATAGACTATATTGGCTACGACATTGTCTGCTGATATAATATAACCTAATACAAAGCTTTATCTGTCTTACTAGTACTACTACTGTACCAAAAGTTTTAGAGTAAGTAGCTCATACCCACTTATTAAAAGTTTCAGTACATTTGACCTGTAACTAGTATTATTCCATTTAATCGTTTTCAATTTCCCTTATTAAATACAATTATTTGAATAAGTTCAGGAGTATCTGTTACATGAGTTTATCATACTATTACAGAAAATAAAAATTCTCAAATAACTCAAGGTATTACAATCATTTTAGGAATTTATATCAGAATTTTATAAATTAATGGATATTTTGAAGCTTTTTTACTATTCAATCTACCTAGCCTTTTCCCAACATGTTCGGGGCGGCTTCCAGTATTTTACATTATTTCTTTTTATTTTCTTAATTCGTCATCTAAACAAGCATTTTTAAGAAAACATCATTTTGGTTTTCAAGCAGCAGCTTGATATTGTCATTTTGTAGATGTTGTTTTATTCCTTTTCATTACTATTTATTGATGAGGAAATTAATAATTGATATAATATATTTAGCATATTTGTCTTCCAATCAAAAGTTTGATAGTTTATTAGAAATAATCAATTTTATAACAAATATGTTCTTAATTATTATGCTAGTTTCTAATATTATAATATTTTTATCTATTATTCTATCAAAAACTTAGGACGACGTAATCGTTTATTTATCAAAAAATATTGATTTACGTACCATTTTTTAAATTATTATTACGAGACCTTTTCTTTAGTTCTTTATTTGCCCAAACACTAAATAAAACTAAGACCTGATAGTTTTAGCTTTCTTCTAAAAAGAATTATTGAACTCACTGAATTCTTAATTTAAAATATTAACTCGGTTTGTTAATAATTCTACAAAATATTAACATCGTTTATTGTAAGATCAGTTAACTTACAAATTAAAGTGCAAAATTAACAATTATGTGGTCTGGTTTGTATCTGCACAATGTATTTTTTTTCGTATGTTGTAACATGACATAACATCACATCTGCATTCCCCAAAGGGTCAGGCTTAGGTGTACCCAATGTACACCCACATTTAGCCAATTATGTTATGTTATGTTTAGGTCCAATGTGATGGTGGGAGAGCCATCATTCGACCACAAATCCAAACTACGGGACGCCACTGTGAAATTCAAGATGGAAAACCCAATGACACTTTGCTTGACCCGGGACTTCATGTTTAGCATTAGCGCTTGCGACCATTCAACGACGCAATCAAACTTTACCGATTTATTACCAGTTGCAAGTTTTCCAGTTTTGTTTTGTCCATTATCGACTCACAAACTATGACATGCTTGTCTAGTTCAACACAGGACAGTTCAAGTTCAACGGATAGTTCAATTATGTCTTTACGCCTTTTTGGGTATATTACGATTTTATAATGGTATAGACTTAGTGAACCAGCACATAACATTATTTTCTTACAATTTAAGAGGCCGACGTACTACGGCACGAAATGCAAACTCGAGACGTGAGCAAAATGCGTTTGGAATATCGCTATCTCTGTTCGACAAAAGAAGGCGGGGCCACAGATTACGGGCGCGCTTCGCAGTGTGTGTGAGCGGATAATACTAGATGTAGGTACTGCCATTCATTCATAGCGAGTCGACAGCATAAATATTTATTATGAGTAATAATTAGGTATGTTCATTATTTGCTTTATTTTTGTTGACTAATTTGGGGAATCGCTAGTGAATGTACAGACTAGTAATGCGTTTTTTGGAAATTTCTTTACCATGCCGATGTCTCAATATTTTAGGATATCTCGACTAATCTCAAGATAGAAGGCCTTGTAGAGAAAACCTATCTAGTAGATACGTCATACAAATAAGGTAGGTAGGTACCAACAGTTCGCGTCAAATAACTTTGCCGCTCTGAAGTAGACTCTATATGACTGCGCGCATGCCAGTAGGTACGCATGCGCAACCTAACTTCAGAGCGGCAAAGTTATTTGACGCGAAGTGTAGGTACCTATACTTCGTTATCGAGCATGGACTTGTGGGTAAATCGGCGGACCGACTGACGACGCTAGCTAGAGTAGTCATACGACTCATACGCACGTACGTCGCGTAAATATAAATTATTGGGATAAGTATCTATTATTATTGTCATTATTTATTTTAAGTCTGTTTGTGTTTATTTATTTCCTTTAGAGTGGTCTCCACTTCTTATTGGTGGTCTCGCACTGGATTTTAAACTCTCCGTGTTGAGCCGAGCGTTGAAAATCCAACGCGCTGGGACACTCTCGTCCTAGCGCGTTGAAAAAACACGCGTTGAAAATCCAGTGTGTGAAAAAAAATCCCGCGGAAAATAACAGCCCGTGCGGTGCGAACCTGGGCGAACTCGACATTATTTTGCGACGGCACAAGCAGCTCTGCATAATTTTTTACCGACATTTGTGCGTAAGTGCAAGCGACACGTGGTGGCGGTATATTTTCATCATCCGAACATACTGATGTCGCACCGCTGCTGCACCGACAAATAAAAATCTGCGTTCGCAGTTCATTTGCCAAACATCTAAACAAACACGAGTTTTTGGAAAAATAACTGTAATGGACTACACATAAGGTTCAGTTTGCGCTACAACTTCATATTTTTTTATGACTTTTTCAACATTACTAGTCAGTCTAAAATCAACTTTATTTACACTAGCATAAAGTTCATATTTGTCTAAGTGGAAAACTCGTGTTTGTTTACATGTTTGGCAAATCAGTGCGAACTCAATTTAGAGCGAGCAGTGTTCTCAATAGTGTCCTTGAGACAATAATTACGCCCGCTCGGTCACATAAGTAAAGAAAAGGAACAGTGATGACAAAACTTCGTACAACCGCGTTATGATAGGTAGGTACAATACTACAACTTGGTGGTGGCTATGGCTTCGTCGCGTACGGAGAGCAACTAGCTTATACCGTCTCGGCCAATACTCACCACGCTACGGCTCATATTACATTGGCGCAGAACGGAATGGAAGCGAGTTTTTGGCACGAAATTAGGTCAAAGCATAATGAACTTTATGTCAATTGTGTAACTTACAAACTACAAAATACTCGCTAAGACCATAGCTGAGGCTCTTTAGACACATAAGTAGGTACCTATCGAATAATATTAGTAACTAGCTGCCCGCCCTGGCTTCGCACGGGTATGCACTCATCTACGGTTCGCCTACCTACCCTAACTACACCTACCTACATACATACATACCTACCTACCTACCTACCTATCCTACCTACCTTCCTACTTACCTACCTACCTACCTACTTACCTACATACATACATACCTACCTACCTTACCTACATACCCACTTTACCAAGATACATACCTACCTACTTGCATACCTACCTACCTACCAGGGTAGGTAGGTAGGTAGGTACCTTCACCAACCTATCCTAAGAACCATCTCCTTACTATAACAAACACAACAAAAAAAGAATTAGCGAAATTGGTCCAGCCGTTCACGCGTGATACTGAGACCAAAGAAATAGGGATTCATTTTTATATATATACATATATGTATAAGGTAGACTAGCTGTCCGCCCCGGCTTCGCACGGGTAGCACTCTCTATGGCGCACCTACCTACCCTAACTACCTACCTACACCTACCTACATACCTACCTACTTACCTACCTACCCTATCTACTTACCTACATACATACATACCTACTTACCCTACCTACATACCCACTTTACTAACATACATACATACCTACCTACCCTACCTTTACCTACCTACTAAGAACCATCTCCTTACTATAGCAAAAACAACAAAAAAAGAATTAGCGAAATTGGTCCAGCCGTTCACGCGTGATGCCGTGACCAAAGAAATAGGGATTCATTTTTATATATACAGGGTGGCAGGGACATCGACGCGAAGCCGGTTAACATGGATTCAGTACATGATTCTGAACCCCGCAGCGTAGAAATTTTTCGTCGGTTATGTAAAAAAAAAAACAACTGTTTCATAAAAAAGTGCAATACCTACGCGGTCAAAATGTATGGAACAGCAGATATTTTTTTTCGTTCGACCTACCTATCCTGAGCAGTGGTGGCCCAGTGGTAACGGGCTAACGGCCCCGACTTACGAGTTGTAGGTCGTGGGTTCGAACCCAAGCAGGCGCTTTACTTTGTGTAAATAATTTCATCACCACTGCTCTCAAAACGGTGAAAGAAAACATCGTGAGGAAACCGGCATGTCTTAGAACCAAAAATTCGAAGACATGTGACATCTACCAACCCGCACTGGGCCCGCGTGGTGGATTACGGCCCACTCCCTCTCACAGAGAGGAGGCCTGTGTCCCAGCAGTGGGAACATTAATAGGCTGATGATGATGATGATGACCTATCCTAAGAACCTTCTCCTTACTATAACAAACACAACAAAACGAATTAGCGAAATTGGTCCAGCCGTTCACGCGTGATGCCGTGATCAAGGAAATAGGGATTCTTTTTTATATAATATATATAGATCAAACAAAGACTTTTTCGTTTTTGGGTGGTAGGCTCGTTGGAAACAGACAAAAATTAAAAAAAAAAAAAAACCCCTAGAGGATGATATGCTATTTTATCTCCGCTCTGGTACCCTACAATGACGGATTTTTTGAGCAAGAAGAGTGAAAAAGTTATTATTTCTTCCTTTTTAGTGGGTCGGTTTGTTATTTATCTAAGATACAATAGCCTAATGTCAACTGCTCATCACCTTTTACAAAATATTGCTTTTCCCGATGCAGGGACGTTCATTGTTGAGGAGTTCTCCTGATACTTCACCATTAGCTCCACTTCACCCTATGTATTGTGACGGGCATAAATTGCTTGGCAACCATATTAAAGTAATCTTCTCTAATCGCAACCCGTGAAATACGTATTATTGATAAGTTCCGGTGGCCATCTGTAGTCTTCATCATCACTTCCACTTCACTAAATGGTGCTTTCCGAGATCAAATTCAAGAGTAACTATAAAAAATACCTAAATCGCTATAGGTGCGCCTGTAATATTTCAAGAGTTCCCTCGACTTCTCCAGGATTCCATTATTCAATCCTGACTTGATGATAATGGGACCACCTGCGAAGTATACCCTTTCTGACAAAAAAATAATTTTCTAAATCGGTCCAGCCGTCTTCGAGTATTCCGGGAACAAACATTAAAAAAAAAATCGGACGAACTGAGAACCTCCTCCTTTTTTTTAAGTCGGTTAAAAATAGGTCAAGTCAAGAGGAGTGTCAGAAATATTACATACAATACAATTTAGCAAACAAATAAGTACGCGCGTACAGGTACAGCACACTGTAAAGTACCTAATCGTCTAAAGTTGACAAAATTGAAAAAATACTATGAACGAACTCCAACCAAGCACGTTGCGTTAGTGTGCCTTGTGCCTGTCGGAGCGATAAACACCTACAGGGAGCACACACACATTGACAATTATTGCTTGACGCGATAGCACTACTAGCTATCTGAAATTATGAGAAATTTGGATGTGTTCCGTAATACCAAAAATGATGAATGAAAACTTAATGTTTTTCCAATTTTTTTTCTATAATTTGTAACTTGATAATATAAGCTATGCTTGTGATGCAATAATATTACAAATATTGTTGTTTATAATAAAGAAAAAACAATATGAAAACAAGTCATTTACGCTGTAAAAATGTACGAAATGCAATTCGCTTAAACTTCATGTAGAGGTAGGTTTTTGAAAAAAAAAAGAATTGGAAGCCTAGATAATTATTGTCTCAATCCGAATATCAAATTTATTTGGTGGAAATATGCTCGAATTGGAAATGATTTAGGTATTACGTTTGTATGGACAATTCAATCGTCGCCGCGTTCTTAACTTCAATAGTTCGGTGACACTATCAATTATAATTATGTGACCAATGTCCTATGCGTGTGATGGGCCTTCTTGGCACAGCTGCAACCCTGAGGCACACACTGTTGTTGTTCAGTCATGCCTATTTTTTACAGTAATAATGTCATTAGGATCATATTCATTCTTAGTTATTTATGAAATTATCTGTTTTTAGAAAGTCTGAGGCATACAATAGTTTTGAGCAGAATGACTCAGTTTGTTGCTAAGTATTTTTTTCTAACCCTTTTCCAAACTATCAGGAAACAACGGAGCAGTAACAACCTATATCACTACAAGGAAGAGAACTAGTTTCTTTTTTAAGTATTTGCAAAAGAACCTTGTTCAATGTCTGGTATATCTTGACTGGGGATGCAGACCCGAGAACTTCCTGACTGGGACGGGTCTTCCGTTACCTCAGTTCGAAGAGTGGCAAGATTGGATTTCCTTCGCAAAGAACATCGAGAGCTGCTGAGAGTCAGCGGGTCTCCTTTGTCTACAGTTAGAGTTGCACATGTCTTGAATTTGTTTTTCAGACCTCACATACGTCTTAGTATAAAGTGAATTTATTGACTCTTCTAATACCTGAATTTCAGACTGTAAGCGTTGAGTGTCAATCTCATAAATGTACTTACTGTATTCAAATTAATAAACTATTTTTAGTAGGCATTTGTTTTATTTATTGGCACGTCCTTTCCTGTTTCATTTCTAAAATGTATTCCATTTATTTATCTTTTTTATTATGTTTCATTAAAGAATCTTCAGTAAGGTCTATTTTTTTTAAAGGGAATGGTTGTTATAATTACATACATAAACTCAAGCCTTCTTCCCATGGGGGTAGGCAGAAACTAAAGAACGCCACTTGCTACGATCCTTATATACTCTTTTTGCCTCGTTTACGTTCATACATCTGGTTATAATTAGTATCCAATAATTCAATACATAAATTATAAGTTTACTTAGCCCGAGTGCTTTCTTTTTTTTTCTTTATCTAGTCATTTGTGCATTTGCATGAATTAATTCGTTTACTTACATGTATATTATCTACTTACATGTTTTTCCATTTATCTGGTACCTTTCAGAAATAACTGAATTCCTACCACTTTAACAATAACTCATTTGTTATGACTAACATAACTAAATAATTGTTTAATTTCAAACAAAACGTCAAGATTACAGTTACTACCACAAAAATATATTATTTTTATGTGTATGATAGGTAACTGTAAATAGTAAAAGAATATAGACTATTTAATAGTTAATTTTTCTTTTAAGAACAATGAAATAATATTATTTGGAAGGTAGACCGAACGTACCAAAGAAACATTGTTTTATGCGCTCGATGGTATAAACTTCATATTATTATATTGTTAGAAGTATTATGTTCTTTATAAAAAAACAGAATTTATGAGTTATTGGCAACTTATTGGTACCAACCATTCATTGAACAGTTTACCTCTCAAATTACTTTTCGTAACGTAATTGATACCGATTACACATGTAATCTATCACATTCGCCATTTCCGCGATCCTTGCCTAATTTTAGACAATTTTGTTAGCCAGATATTGAATGGCATAGTTTTTAGTTGGGTCTATCGTTTTTGTGCTCACCAGTTGGTTCCACTGGTGAGTAAGGTTAATTTATTTTATGCATACCGTATTAATGGTTCATGTTCGTTTTGTACCAATGAACCAGAAGTGGTTTGTATACCTACTCACATTCGCTATTAGAACACTCCTTAATCACTTAAATATTACTCTAATTTACTGATTAAGTATATATTATTCATGTACGTACACTATTTTAGCCGTAAGTATCTATCAGTAAGTACGTGAGTCACACATATGTAAAGTTTTTGAATCAGAGCTAAAACAGGTTCTAGTCAACGTGAAGATATTTTTAAACATGTTGCTTCACTTTTATTTATTTTAATTAGTGTTTTAAATTTGAAAACGATTTTATTAAACTAAGTAAAATAAGTAGTTGCAATAGTATTTTGTATTTTTACTTAGTTTTTGGAGTTTATTTCAGTTGATTAGGAGGTTAGTACGATAGCCCTTATTGGCACCTATTAACAAATGAGGTCATTATTATTATTATTATTTTTTTTTTTTGTACCCGCTTTTCGGTAGATGGAAATTAAATACACTCATTTCTTTTCGACCTTGGATTGAATTCAATTATTAACCCGTCAAATGATATTTCGATCGATTGAATGATATAAAAGCCGTTTGCATGAAAGTGTAAGCATTCAAAGATTTTCGCGATCGTACTTTTGCTGTCGTTTCGATCGTATAATTCTTTTTCAATTAACAATAGATGGTTCATATGACATTTGTCGATTTAAATGAAAATAGCACCATCGCTACGTCTCGAAGTTTCTAATTTACAAAAATGAATACTATATATTTCACCACAAATTATTAGGAGAACCACTTTTTAACTTTTTTTTAAAAACCTCATTCGTTAATTTGCCACTATATCTCGCAACCATTAGGTTGTTTTTATATTTTAAGTCTTATGCACGACATACCTTATATCCTCGTCGCCACTTGTGGTGTCTTGGTTTAGGTGAGGTATGTAGGTACAATAAAACACTGTTAGCAATATCACTGCGCTAGACGTGCTATCGCAATGGGTGCTCAGAGTAGACTGCCGAGCACGGTACAACGCTCTGCACTCCCTCTACTGCGCAGCCCCCACCATAGCACGCATAACTTATTTATTAGACGTCACAGACAGGAACTAGAGATTTCAACATGTTTTGTCGTGATGTTTCGCCAGTGCAAACGCACGGGTCAATACAGGTATTTATTTACGTTATTTTTGATAGTCATACAGAAATCTATTATTTCTTACTTATTATTTTTACACATCCCATCGGACTATGAGAGTGAGGGAAGAGAGAGTGCACTGTGTCTGCGCACACACTTGTGCACTATAATATCTCCCGCGCCGAAGGCCAGTCTCCGTTGAAATTGGCCGCCGTGACCGAATATTTTTACACCAATAATTTTTCTCAACATGAAATTGTATCCACAACGGTTTAAGGTAACTGAATAGTACACTGTATGTGCCAGCATTCATTTCAATGTTACTGAATATATTGTCTATTGGAGTGTAGTCTTAACATGAGGTACACACATCAACACCGTCTAGGGATACTTTGAAAAAAGTCGATAAACTTCTAAACTCAAAAAATACTGGCCGGTTTTAAAATCTTGTGAAGAAAGTTTATTTTGTAGACCTTTTTGGATGATCGAAATTTAAATGATCGAAATAGTATATGCTGCCATGATAGTAGGTACTTACTAATTCCATGTCATTACTCCGACTATTAAATAGTTATCTGTGGAATTTATATCGCATAATATTAGCATGAAATACAAAATTATTACTTTAAGTTGCAGAAAATCGCCCATATTATATAGAATATGTTATGAATCGGCGTTTTTAGTATTTGTTGATTATAAACAGTATATGTTACATGATACACACAAGTTTCAAATTCCTAATTTGTTTAGTTGTTGAGATAGAGCTCGTACAAAAATGGTCTAAAACAGACAACTTCTACGGCCCCCTAATTCATCATTTTTGAAGATAAAAACAAATAAAAATTAAATTTATTCTCTACTCGATGAGCTCTACAAAATGATACCCCACATGCCAGGGTCAGATTATTTTTTTTTCAAAATTTAATTTTATTGTATGGCGACCCCCCTTTAATTTTTAATTTTATTATTTGTTGCTCTTGCGGCAATAGAAATGCTCAATCTGTGAAATTTTCAACTGCCTACCTATTACGGTTCATGAGATAGAGCTCGCTGACAGACAGACGGACAGCGGAGGCTTATGAATAGGGTTCCGTTTGTCACCCTTCGGGTACGGAACCCTAAAAAAGGGAGGGGAAGTTTTTTTTTTAAATAAATTACAACAATATTGGTATCAAATAAAAGCTATTAACGAGTCAATGCGAACTAAAAAGCTTGAATAAAGAAAATTATTCAAAAAACAAAAAACCCGACTGCAAAAACGCATAACTGAAAAGAGAAAAACAAGCATTATAAATCTTAATATATATAAATCTCGTGTCACAATGTTTGTCCTCAATGGACTCCTAAACCACTTAACCGATTATAATAAAATTCGCACACCATGTGCAGTTCGATCCAACTTGAGAGATAGGATAGTTTAAATCTCAATTTATAACCGCAATTTTAATTTATTGCTAATTAGGGCTACCCATGCGAAGCTGGGACGGGCAGCTAGTTAATCTATAGAATTTTGGTATCGCAGGCGGGGACAAACAAAACTTACACCATATATCCGGTTATTAGTTTGTCCCCGCCTGCGATACCAAAATTCTATAGATTAATTTATAATGCTTGTTTTTCTCTTTTCAGTTATGCGTTTTTGCAGTCGGGTTTTTTGTTTTTTGAATAATAGTCGTACAGGTGCTTAGTGCAAATTCTTATTTGAAATCATTTTTTGTTTATGTAATTTTGGGGGGGGGGGGGGGTCACACAGACAAATACTTCTTAATGATAGTAAAAAAATCAGACTTTATTGCACAAAAAACTTGTGAAAAATGAATTGATTTCATTGTTTTTGTGAATGAATTGGTTCTCAATTCGGTTGTATGTTTTTTTTTTTTTTAATGTGTGTTACCTCATATCTCCGTCATTTATGAACCGATTTGGAAAATTCTTTTTTTATTTGAAAGGATATACTTCCCGATTGGTCCCATTTTCATCAAAATTTTGTTCTGATGATGGAATCCATGACAAATTGAGGGAACTCCTCAAATATTATAGGCATACACATAGCGATTTCGGTATTTTCAGCAACCAGTTAAGCATTTGCATTCAGAAAGTATCATTTGGTGAAGTGGAACTGATGAAGAAGTCCACAGATGGCCACCAGAACTTCTCAATGATAAGTATTTCACGGGTGGCGTCATTTATGAACCGATTTAGAAAATTATTTTCTTATCTGAAAGGTATACTTTCAGATTGGTCCTATTTTGATCAAAATTCAGTTCTGATGATGAAATTCATGACGACTTGCGGGAAATCCTCAAAAAAAATTATAAGGAAACCAGGATCTATTGATGGCATCCCAGACAAATCGAGGCGAACCTTCAAAATCGTAGTGGCGACTAGTGCGTTTGTAATTTTTTTTCATTAAGTATTTTAAAGCACTACTATTTAATGAAGGTCTGAAGTCAATCTGGTGATGGAGCCGAAAGACAGTTGAGGGAACTCCTCAACGATTTACAGCAATTACCTGGTGTTTGGGCTTGATTAATTTGTATTGATGAGAACTTTACACTTAGATGGGTTGTGACTGTCATTAGGGGTTTGATGATGAAGACGAAGGACAGTCAAGGGAACTCCTCAACGTTTTACAGTAGCCACCTTGTGTTCGGACTTAATTCATTTTAAGGATGATAAGATGATAACTTCCTGTCACTGTTAATTGTGTCGCTGGTAGTGTTATCCGAACTTAGGTACCAAAACTAAAAAGTGAAAAAATAAAAACTTTTAACAAAAAAAAAACAACCGACTTCCAAAAAAAACACTACAAATTGAAAAATAATTTTAATTTCGGAAGTCGGTGGCAAAAAAACGAAAATTCAAAACCAAAGATACCGACTTCCGAAATTAAAATTATTTTTCAATTTGTAGTGTTTTTTTTGGAAGTCGGTTGTTTTTTGAGTTAAACGATTTAAACAGGAAGTTAATAATTTAAATATTACATTTTCTATTTCAAGAAGGATTGTCAATTTGACGTGTACGATTTTGAGGGGGGTCAGACTAGCGTTGCCGGAGAGTAATATTCCGAATTATTCCCGTCGAATTATTCGCGAAACATTCGGAAGTATTGAGTAATATTCGGAATTATTCGCCAAGAGTTCTACTATTTACCGCTAGATGGCGACACAATTACCATTGCAAATTACAGTCATAAATGTTGCGTGTTGGTGATTATGCATACACATCCACGAATCTTCCACCATTCTTATCAGCAAACCTTGGTCACTGCAGCAGCAGAAAGCGCATACAGGCGAGCACTACCGATGGAAGTTGTACAGTTACAGCAATTACCTGCTAGATGGCGCTAAAACTAGTGACATAATATCATTACTACGCGTTCATTCATAAAACTGAAAATAATACGATTTCAAATTTTCCGAATATTACTTTCATCTACTCGGGTACATAACATTGTTTACCATATTTTTATTAAGTAGGTGGGTACAATAAAAAGGTAAGTAGATAGGTACCTAAGTAGATACTTTAAGCTAATTCTTCTACAAAGAAAGAAATAAACTTTTTGGTACCTCTAACATCGTCGTAAAAGTAGTTATTTACGTATACTACCTACTTAAAAAATTATTTAAGTATGTTTCTTTCCCATAAGTAAATCGTAAAGCAAAAACATTTTTACGAAGTAAAT
Source organism: Conistra vaccinii (assembly GCA_948150665.1). Lineage (NCBI taxonomy): Eukaryota > Metazoa > Arthropoda > Insecta > Lepidoptera > Noctuidae > Conistra > Conistra vaccinii. The sequence goes on along the minus strand of OX411326.1, from coordinate 2,849,592 downwards.
TAAACAAACTTGTAGGTAAGTAGGTACATACCTACATAACATTCGCACAATAACGACACCACGACACATTCTAAACTCAACCATTGAAAAATAAAAGAATAAGTAGTTACAAGTAGATAACTACTTACGCGGAATTATTCCCGCAGAGTAGGTACTTAGGCATCGAATAATACTTTGTTGATTTTATGAATGAACGCCCGCGAGGCTAGGATTGCCACGAGCACGCAATACGACATAATTTAGATGAAGCATCGGCAAAATTCGTAAAACTGATCACCATCAGTAAACTGAGTTCACCATCAAAATCACCAATATTTATTACTGGTTTAGGTGAAAGTTTTCTTTACGCAAACGCAATAACTTGTGAAGTCATTATACATATAACCAAATACATTCGTAAAATTTAAATGAATGAAATCAAATTATCAAAATGCTACATCTAAGTTGTGTCGTACTGTAATTTTTGGATTATCTATTGAAGTTCGACTATTGACTACTAGATGGCGCTTATGTCAGTAACTTTAAAAATACACTTACGTGCAAAAAAATCAACCAACCCTGTGAGTTTCAATTTGGAACACATTATAACAATAATATAAAAATTAAGATCAGACAAACAAAAACTAATTATTATTAACGAAAAGTTATTAACAAAAACTAATAATTATTTGAAAGTATGTTTCATTATAAACGGGATGTTGTTGATGATATTGACTCGTTTATTCGGACACCCTCATTTCTCATCACTACATAGTATAAAACAAAGTCGCTTCCCGCTGTCTGTCTGTGTTTGTTCTTTAAAACTACGTAACGGATTGTGATGTGTTTTTTTTAATAGATAGAGTGATTCAAGAGGAAGGAGTCAGCGCGTCGTGGATAGATGTCTTCACCTAAGTCGATCAGCGTTAAGACGAGTGTACCGACGAAGGTACTTAAAGAAAAATTAAAAATAAACGAGTTAGTCTGGGACTGCCGATTGAAGTGAAAACTAAGTAACGCCATCTTACTAAAATGTCAGGAATTTATGTGGCTTGCTGTCAGTACAAGAACGAAAGCTGTAGCTCCATTTAAAAAATTCAAAAAAAGTAAAACAGAGTGCGTTGCCATCAAAAACTTGAACGTCTTACGAATTTTCGATCAAATCACATGTCTTGAACTCCTGACGCGCGTTTAACATTTTTTACCCATCCCAAAAAAAGTGCACAACGCCGCTAAAGAAGTTTTCACTTCAAAAAAGGAAGATGATTTTAAGAATATTGTTGTAAGTTATTTGAGTTAAATGCTAATTTAAAGTTTTGATGCTAATGAAGTTATAGCGAGAGTCTGTTTATATATCTGTTAAATATGAAATTAACCTATACGTCATTATAAAATATTGTACGTATTTAACTATTATTTGTATTATAACAAAATACAGATATAAACAGTTGAGGATAGGGGGTCGCGTCATGAAAAAGGTTGAAAAACACTGCAATAGACGATAAGGTTCGGGAAGAAATCGAGCTACTTCAGAACGAGATGATCGATTGATGGTGTCTACAAGTTTAAGAAATCGATATTTGACTGGTGATCAGGTGCAACAGCAACTTAGTAGTGTACGCGGTGTAGCTGTAAGTGAATGGACGTCGGAAATTGCAGAAAGATGATTGCATCCACACAAACCTGGTAATGGTCCAAAATTAAACCCCGCGCATCGCCAAGCGTGGCTTCGATTTGCTCGTGCTCACGTCGATTGGACACTCGAACAATGGAAGGTCGTGCTGTTTTCAGACGAGTGTAATTTCAGTTTTCAGTGGAATGATGGGCGCAGGAAAGTTTACCGAAGAGAGGGAGAACGATTTGCACAGGCTTGTATTGAAGAACGAGTAGCTTTTGGAGGTGGTTCGTGGACTGTTGGGGCGGAATTTCTTTGGAAGGAAAAACGGATCTTCAGTTCGTATCCGGACCTTGACTAGGCAATCTGACTGCACAGCGAAACATCCAGGAGGTGCTAGAACAACATGTTATGCCATACACCGAATTTGTAGGTGAGGGTTTCAAGCTAATGCAGGACAACGTTCAACCACATACAGCCACGATAGTATTCCAGTACCTACGTGAATTGGAAATTCCTGTTTAATTCCAATTATTTATGAATAATTTTGAAAGTAAAATTATTCATAAAAAAATTGAGCAATTCTAACCGTCTTTGTATTTCTGTCTGTAAAATCAATAAACCAAAATCTGTTACACTAAAAACTGGTGTATTGTAATCTTAGACTGAAATTTACCAAGCAGTTCGAAAAGAATTTATTTATTTATTTTAGATTTTTATATAATATTGTGTTCTGAACGAAAACGTCCGGGGTGGGTCGATTTTATTGCACGCAAGTGTAGTTGTGTTCATTCATTAAACTGAGTAATATACGATTTTGAAAACTTCCGAATTATTCCGAATATTTCTTTTCATAGGTACTTAGCTACGTAAGTATTTCGTAATAAGTTTTTTATGCGGTTTAGGTGTGAAAGTGATAGAGTTTTTAAACATAAGTAGGTAGATAATAAGATGAGTTTATAAAATAGCTTAGCTTATACTACTCGCGGTACCGAATAAAAATGTAATTCTAATTAGTTAAGTATTAGGTACTTATATTATTTCAAGTGTAATGCTGCCTGTCCACTGGAGCGGAGAGGAGCGGATATGTGCCAAAATTAACCAATAGAATCGCACCTCTGGAGCGCAGTTTTGATTCTATTGGTTAATATTGACACATCTCCGCTCCTCTCCACTCCAGTGGACAGGCAGCCTTAGTATGTACCTACTTATTTGAACTATTGATTTTGGTTGAATACTTCTACAAATCAAAGTAAAATTAGTACCTAAGTAAAACATTGTCGTAAAAAGTAGGTAAGTACCTACCTACTTACCTAATTAGTTTCTTTCCATTAAATCGTAAAGCATAAACATTTTTACGAAGTACCTACCTAAACTAAACTTGTACAAAACATCCACCCGCAAAAAAATCAACAAATTCTAACTCAACCATACAAAAATAAAATAATAAGTACCTAGTGAAGTAGATAACTACTTACGGGAAATATTCCCGCAGAGTAGGTAAGTAGGGAATAATTCCGAATAATACTACGTTGATTTTATGAATGAACGGTCGCGACTAACGAGGGAAGTTTGCTATTTACAGTTCTACCCTTGCCCGTTAGATGGCATTAATTCAAGTTTTTCAGCTAATTCTTGCTCTCTTCCAATCGAAGTATTCCTTTGAATATTTCCGAATTATTGCGAATTATTCCGAATTCTACCGAAGTTTTGCAACGCTATCAGACCCCTAGGACCACGGACCACGCTAATCTATTAATTGGTAATGCAAGAACAATAGAAGAACATTTAATTGATACGTCTATAAATTACGCAATCGTCTCTGGCCGGGCTGCGTCGTAATTATCAAAATCGGTTCAGCGGTTTGAAAATTATCAGCTCTTTTCTAGTTGATGAATGGATGTGAGCGTCTTCCACAGGTCTGATTGATTTGAAAGGTATTGGGAAGCACTGTACTTTAGGGACCGGCGATTTTTTATAGTAGGTATTATTTTTTTGGTAGATTATACCCTTTTTTTTAGTGTATTTTTGAAAACCGCAAATCTAGCAAAACCATAGGTGCCGAGAAAATAATCGCCAAAAGTTTCTTTCGGGATTGGTGGGATAGTGGGAGTATTAAGGGTGGGGAATTTTACGTGGCGGGTCTAAATTAGGTTCAGAGCAATAATGAGGTCAATGACAAATCTTCAAGGTCAAGCTCAACACCCCAAAACTCAAGGTAAATTAAATATTGTAACCTAACCTCAAAACATTAAAGATGCTTCTGCATCGTCTCCGGCGCTGCGGGAAGTGCAACCCCTTCGCCCTTACGTAACAAAGGATAGGCACCCATGCTCACCTTCGCAGCTTCGGCTTGCCTGCAGCCTCAGCCGCTACGGCTCGCACGGGTTCCTGTTTTGTTACAGCGGGCGGGGGTTGCTCTTCCTCCGCGCCTCCGGTTTTTATATACACTCTAGGGTGGGAGCCAAAAGACTACGTAAGTTCGGGGTGCCCCCAACTCCCTTAGCAACTTACAGCGCAGGTATCGTGTTTTGGAATGGTCTCAATGAATAGTTTATAGATAGATGATGGACTGGTCTGGTCATGGAGTAGGAAAGAGAAATGAGGAAATGTTTGTGTCGGAGCTTTTTAAATTTTTATATGGTTTCCCTTATATGAGACTCGCGCGGATTGCCCTCTTTTGCATTATAAAAACTGAATCAACGTCAACTGCCGATCACAGTAGAATGCCGTAAGACGTAATACTGTGGAAATAAGCAAAGCATGGTCATTTATCCAAATACCCAAACAGATAAGAGAGCTTTTAAAAATAAACTTGAAATGGCTCTATAATAATGTGTTCCTATACCTACAATAAGTGAGTTCTTAAATTACAAGCAAAGTTCGAAATATGATCTCACTAGTAATATTTATACAAGGTGCTGTTTTGCATCCTCGTCAAATTTCAGGAAGCTGTTATGAAAGACATAAATAATCAAATAAAATTACGATACCTGCACAATAATTAATACATACTTGTTTTTTTAGTTAAGTTTGACAGTATTTCAGAATACACCACTTTCAAAGAACAGAATCGCCCCGTTGCACACAGCGACATAGTCGTCCGACACCGCCTGTGTCGCACGACGTGTCGACGACCGGCAGTGTAGGTACGAAATAGGCGCGCCGCTATCAGCTGATTAATAAAATGTTAATGTCTAAGACATTTTAATTTAAATAGCCTCCTTCATAATGAACAATATGGCTTTACAAAAGGTCGTTCGACTACAGATGCGGGTGTTGCTCTGCTGAAACACATATTTAACGCATGGGAAAACTCGCAAAATGCTATTGGGGTTTTCTGTGATCTCTCCAAAGCTTTTGATTGCGTGCACCATGACACGCTTTTGCGTAAACTGCGTCATTATGGTTTGCAAAACAAAGCTCTCGATGTTCTAAATTCTTATTTACATAATAGGTCCCAATGTGTAGATGTTAATGGTGTAAAATCTTCCGGGTTACCAGTTCAGATAGGTGTACCTCAAGGCTCAATACTGGGTCCATTCTTGTTTTTAGTGTATATCAATGACTTACCATTATTTTTAAAGGGTATCTGTGAAGTTGTACTGTTTGCAGATGATACCTCTCTTATTTTTAAAGTAGACAGGAATAGACATGATTTTGACGATGTAAACAGTGCACTCTCAATGGTTACGGATTGTTTTACAACAAATAACTTAGTTCTCAATTCCAAGAAAACGAAATGTATAAAATTCGCTTTACCGAATGTTAGAAATCTAGGACCCAACATCGTCTTGGATAAAGAGGTGCTTGAAACTGTGGGCTCGGCAGTTTTCCTGGGCATAACAGTAGATGCTAAACTTCAGTGGGGCCCACATATTTCAAGTCTAGCGGGAAGGCTTAGCTCGGCCGCCTACGCTGTCAGGAAAGTAAGACAATACACTGACGTTGATACTGCTAGATTAGTCTATTTTAGTTATTTCCATAGCGTTATGTCCTATGGCATTCTGCTGTGGGGCAAAGCCGCTCTTCAAAAACGAGCTGTTCGAGCAATTTACCAGCTAGGTGCCAGAGTTTCTCTAAGAGATTTTTTCAAGGATATTGGTATTCTCACAGTGGCATCACAATTCATCTTTGCCAATATCTTATATATTAGGCAAAATATACACTTATACACTAAAAACAGTGATATTCACAATATTAACAACAGAAATAAGGACAAATTACGAACTCCTTTTCACCGGCTTCATAAGGTTCATAACTCATTTGTTGGGCTTGGTATAACCTTTTATAACAAGCTACCCACTTCTCTGCTAGACTTGCCTTTCAATGCGTTTAAAGCTAAAGTAAAATCCAACCTTTGTTCAAAGGCATACTATTCTATCAACGACTACTTAAACGATAAAAATAGTTGGTCGCTGTGATTAACTCAAGACAATGTTTATGTTCTTTCTCCAGAATTAGCTTACCTACTGACAGGTTATCTATACTAATATCTATACTAATATTATAAAGCTGAAGAGTTTGTTTGTTTACTTGAACGCGCTAATCTCAGGAACTGCTATAATCCTTACATATTATAAAACAAAGTCGCCCGCCGCGTCTGTCTGTCTGAACGCGATAAACTCAAAAATTGCCGAACGGATTTTCAAACGGTTTTCACCATTGGACGGAGTGATTCATGCGGACGGTTTTAGTGTATAATTCATTAAGGTTTTGTGTAAATTGGCTGAAATATGACGATTATTGTTGAAGATGTCGGAAAAAATCATGCCGACTGGGAGCTTTACTGGCGTGCGCTGCGTAAGCCGTGAGAGATAAATCAAATTTATGTTCTAGAGTATTGTATATCTTAAAAATTGCAACAAAAAAGTCCGCGATGGCATATGTCTATCTTCTAAGGGTGACCCACAATAACCATTTTTATCTTTCAAAATTGTATAAAATTTTCATTGTTATTTCCGAAGCTATTTTGACCGGTATCTTATTAATCCTTATCCAATTAAATAGGTTATTTAAATTGGGCATTCAATTTCGATTAAAATATGCCGTTACATCACATCATTTAAATGAATAGTTTAAGAGATATCACAGTTTCAAAATTACGCGTAACAAAATAATTATGGTTGACAACGCGGGCGCTGTAGCCTACCACTGCGTCTGAAAGTTAGTCAATGATCTTTTCCTTGGCTATTAGGTATGTATTCCCGGTAGAACGTTCCCGTGGGATATTTTGCGACATCCACGCGGGCGAAGCCGCGGGTAAAAGCTAGTAATATTATAAAGCTGAAGAGTTTGTTTGTTTACTTGAACGCGCTAATCTCAGGATCTACTGGACCGATTTGAAAAATTCTTTCAGTGTTAGTCAGTCCATTCATCGAGGAAGGCTATAGGCTATAATTATATCATCACGCTAAGACCAATAGGAGCGGAGCACCAATGAAGAATGTTTCAAAATCGGGGTTTTTGTTTTCATTTTGAGAGCTTCCGCTGCGTGCGCTGCGTAAAGGGTGAAAGTTTCGCAAAAATCATGTATGACAGAATTGTTCCCCTTTAAAAGTTCTCAAAAAAAGTCCGCGATAGCATATGTCTATCTTTTAAGGTTGGCTCACTATAACCGTTTTTATGCTAACCAAATTTGTTCTAAAATAATGCATTATTTGCGAAGGTGTTTTTATAAACATGACATTAATCCTTATCCAAATAAATACGTTATTCATGAAAAGTATTTAATTTAAAACAAAATTGCTCTTTACATCATTCGATTTCAATGAATATCTAAGGAGATATCGCAGTTTTAAAATAACATCGCAGCAAAATAATAAGTACTACGCGCGCATTTATGATGGCAACAGGAGCAGTGGTGGCTCAGTGGTATATATCGGCCCCGACTTACGAGTTGTAGTTCGTGGGTTCGAACCCCAGCAGGCGCTTTACTTTGTGTAAATAATTTCACCACCACTGCTCTCAAAACGGTGAAGGAAAACATCGTGAGGAAACCGGCGTGCACTGGGCCCGCGTGGTGGATTACAGCCCACACCCTCTCATAGAGAGGAGCCCTGTGTCCCAGCAGTGGGAGCAGTAGGTAATAGGCTGATTATGTATGTTATGTAAGGCAGTCATGAGGGGGAAGGGCGGTGGCCCCAGTTAGCTCTGCGAAATACCCATGCCGCGCAGCTTAGACGCGTGGTTGGCAAAGTCAGCTCCTTAGGCTGGTTTTCCTCTCACGCTGACCGTCGTCGGCGCTGATAAGACAATGTATATAAAGTTTAGTATTCTATGAAATTACGCCAACCGCTCAGCGCTGACATCTGAAGTTCATACGTTTCGGCTGTCAGCGCCGACGGTCAGCGTGCCTCTAAAACCAGCCTTCTAAACGGTTGTGCTCAGCGAACTACTTTTTAAATTTGTTTTTCCAAAATATCATCGTATACTTTTTAGATGAATAAGTTAGTAATAATAAGTTTTGTTTTAATTTAGCTGTTTTTGATAATTTCCTTATCTAAATAGATACATTATTTGATTTTGTAGTATTTTAGGGTAATTCAGTCGCGGGTTAAAGTTAGCGTTAGCCCAAAGTAATTCAGTCCACGCGGACGAAGTCGCGGGCAGAAGCTAGTATGAGTTATATAATTGTTTATTTTATTTGACTGTATAAGTCAAATTATTTTAATTTAATTTTCATTTATAATTGACATAATCGACTCATTACAATGTTTTTGTTTAATGAGTTGTATTGCAATCTTTGGTTAGCTAGCGACCTCGACAGTAGATCATTATATTATTCTTGCCTAACTGTTGATTTATTTTTACTTCGATGGTCCTAGTTTATCATAATTATGTGACTTCGAGTTACAGCACCCTAATTACGAAACGCAAACTCAATTTTAAATTGAAACCAATTGAAAAAGATTGCCAGTCCATTGCTTCATAAGTTCGACAAAAAAAATTAAGCAGATTCTTTTTGTCGAACTTATGAAGCAATGGACTGACAATCTTTTTCAATTGGTTTCAATTTAAAATTGAGTTTGCGTTTCGTAATTAGGGTGCAGCTTTATTAGCTATATGTAAGCGGGCACGCCCTTTATGCCTGGAGGCTTTATAATTCGGTTCTGTTTATGTTTTTAGTTTTTATTTTTGCTTGAGTTTAGATTTCGATATTTTTTTGTTGGTACATTGGCGCGTGCTAGCTGTCATTATGGCATATATTTTATTGAATGTTTTGTGTTGAGTAATGTAAATTATTTGCATACTATTGTATAGAATCAAGTTTTTTTTCTAACTGAACAGACAGCTGTGCTGCCTGGGGAGTTTGTTGCGCCACTTCTTCTCTCCAGCAAAAGCACTAGGAAGTGGTGAAGGGCGGGCGTTTTTGGGGGACTGTCTTATGTAATTTTGACGTTCGAAAAGTGCTGATTCTCAGCCTAGTTTGAATAAATGACTTTAGAATTTTGATTTTTTGTTAGTTTTGCATTACGTACAATTTATTTTATTTTTGATAAACGGGCAGTAAATAATGAAATTGTAAATCACAAATACGAACGCACGGTGTTTGCTATACGTAATAAAAACAAGAGGCGGTTATCAGGTAGGTATTCTAGTTATTTTTAATTAAAAAATGTTAAAAATATGAAATCAACTTATTTACACCAATAATCCGCCAAAGTCCCAGCGTGCCTATTGGCACTCAATTACGTATTTACAAATAAAGAAATTACCTTAGCCAGCTAGAGGTATTGTTGGAAGTGTCCACCTTCACGTTCGTTCGTTCGTTCACGTTCTAGACACGGTCTAGCTCGACGTCGCTGGTTTTCTTTCAGCTTTCGCAACACAAACACATTCGTTTTTACACTGTCGAAAGCACTAACCACTTTTTCACTTAATTCTGTAGTTAACACTTGTTATTTCGTCTCGATCGACAGGCAGACCTCTGCAAGCTGTCTCCACATATCGCGTATAAACGAACCATCTCCAGCAACTCAACATTGGAGTAGTTTTCCGTCATTGTGCCGTATTTAAAACGAAATTAAAGGATTGGGGCGGGAAATCGCGGAAGAGACTCAGGCGCACGCGCTCACGCGACGGCGATATCAATCACACTGGTTCATGTGTGAGTGAGCGTGACAGGGTGCGGTGAACTGCGGTGTAGGGATAGGGCGCGCGGGGGTAGGCATAATTTATGGTAGCGTATTATACACTACACAGCCGTGTTTCTAAGTGTGTAAAAGAGAGTTGAATAAGTGTGGTATTGCACGGGTCGCGTTTTAACATGCCTGTTGTGCACGGGGCGATTTCCGAAAATAAGAAAAAAGTAAAAAAAAATACCTACTTATTTTATTATTGATTCGTGTCGAGAATCATTAGCATAGTTACCTCCTTGAATTTGACGAGGATGCAAAACGGCACCTTGTATAAATAACTTTTTGAATTTTTTTAGCTCATGATCTCAATAGTAACAATAGAAGTGTTTTGTATATAATTTTATTATAAGGTATTTTTTTGGATGCTAAATAAATATGTGGAACTTCTTATATTTAAGTTAAGACCTTTTAAAGTACCATATTTTATGCAAAATAAAGAAATTTCTAATTCTATACCATGAAGCAAAGCAACTTAGCAAGCTTATATACATTAGCATTTGTGGACGTGGTGGGACGTGGTACATTTGATAATGAACTTAAGATTTTAGTTAAGTTAATTTTGTTCGCATTAGGCAAAGAGGTTATACCTCATTGGCATTAGGTATGTAAAAGCTGTAAATGCCAATAAATTATATAGTTTTGGAATGTGCTAATCAGGGCTTTAAATTAGATACCCTTGTAAATAATTGTTTAAGTTTTTTTTTTTTTTAAGTTTGCCCATACTGCCACCACAAGTTTTTTTTTTCAAATAAAATAGCCTATGTCACTCGGGATGATATAAGGATTCTAACGATACCTCATACATCCAAATCTGTTCAGGCATTTAAAAGTTATGGTGGAACAAAGAAACTCACATACATACATGAACCCTGAACACATTACACTCCTATTTGGGCAGTCGTGTAATAAAAAACACTCCTTTTTGGGCAGTCGTGTAAAAATAAACAAAGGTACCTACATAATTATAAACTCACGCCTTCTTCCTTCCCATGGGGGTACGCAGCAACTACAGAACGCACCTGCTGCGATCCTTTTAGACTCCTACAACAATAATGATGATGATGAACAAACCTCTAACTTTGCCTGTCGTTGTAAGCGTTGTATGAGTTCTTTATAAGAATCGGGTGTTTTTTCTTGACCGTCATTATGACTGAACATTACAAATGCTGCCATTTTTATAATTTGCCGGGCGGGACGGGCGGTCTGGACTGTTTGATTTGACAGGCATAGGTAGGAATATTTTTTAATTATTGACTTCCGGTTCCACAGATAATAATAATACATGATTAAATTAGTGTTACTAATTAAAGACGTAGACGATAGAGGGTACACGAACAAGTTACTAGCGCAAGTTCTAGCTGTCCGGTAATCACGGCACATGCCCGGGTCGACGGCGCGTTGTGTTCCATGCGCTTCTCAAAGATATGTCAGCACAATTGACGGGGAACGCCAGGGCCGATGCCTGCTGGGGTTGCGGGAAAGTCCTAAGGGGAGACCGTGGCCCCCGGCAACGTACAGACAACTGAAGGAACACGGATGGGTTTAAGTCAGTAAGAGTCTGACACGCCCTTCGCTCTGCCCAGACCGGGAGAAGTTATTTGATGATAGTATTGGAACAAAGTTCCCTTTCGCGCGTTGCGAAAGGAGGCTAGACGGAAAAAATTGGGACCAAAAGTTATAACGACAACGCCATCTGTGAGCGACCACAGGTACTAATTAGTGGCATGCCTTTGTGAGGTTCATTTTATTATTACAACCCTGTGTTGTCCCACTGCAGGGCAAAGGCCTCCCTTCCCTCTTTCCACTTTTTTCGGTCTACTGCGATTGTGGCTCATCATCCCAGCTGGATTCCTTCTTAAAGAAGGAGTCCAGCTCATCCCGCCATCTCTTTCTGGGCCTGCCGCGTAGTCGTTTTCTGTTATTTGAGATCCACTGAGTGGTGATATTTACGTATTGCTGCTCCGACATGCGACAGATGTGGCCAGCCCAGTTCCACTTTAGTCCAGCAACTGTGCGGCCAGCGTCCACTATTTGTGTTTTGGAACGAAGTGTGGAGTGATATAACACACAAAAAAAAAAAAAAAAATATTCAAAAAACAAAAAACCCGACTGCAAAAACACATAACTGAAAAGAGAAAAACAAGCATTATAAATTAATCTATAGAATTTTGGTATCGCAGGCGGGGACAAACAAAACTTACACCATATATCCGGTCTATAGATTAATTTATAATGCTTGTTTTTCTCTTTTCAGTTATGTGTTTTTGCAGTCGGGTTTTTTGTTTTTTGAATAATTTTCTTTATTTCAAGCTTTTTAGTTTTATTAGTATATCTAAATTTGGCATTGACTCGTTAATAGCTTTTATTTGATACCAATATTGTTATAATTTATTTTAAAAAAACCTTCCCCTCCCTTTTTTTTGTATTTGCAGATGCAATATATAAATATTATATAGCCTATGACACTTCTACAGTTAAGACGAATCTAACGACACCTCATATGTTAAAATCCATCAAGCCGTTTAGGCTACAGAGCGTGCCAAAGAAATAGACATACATACATACATACATACTCTCGAAAAACATTACCCTCCTTCTGGGGCAGTCGGGTAAAAAGGGATTGCATTTTCACCAGAAATGTGCGAGGAAGCTGATGTGGGGCGTGACGCGTGAATGGTGGTGAATGTGTTAGAGTCTGGCTAACGAAAGTTGGCCCTGGAATTATTTGCGAACTTTTTATATAGCAACTCTGTATGAACTTGAACGTCAATTTGACAAGGTTGTCGTTCGGTATCTCTGGTGTATTTAGTGTTGTCATGCATGTATTTTTTAAATTTGCCGCCAATATTCTGGGGCCAACTTTCGTTAGCCAGACTCTATTTTCCATTCGACAACCATCTATACAATAATAAATAATTATAAAATAATAAAATTGTTGTCATTAGCTATGGAGATTGATCGTCTAAAGTTCCCCGGAACTTATATCGGAAGTACACATAATAGTGCTCTGTGACACATAACGAGAATATCCAACCCATGTCACAGGTAATTAAATTGTTTCCGTGCGTAGCTTGTCGTCTTGTTCGAGTTGTTCATTCTTTGACTTCTTTGTAATCTGTATTACAAATGGGTTCTTTAGTAATCTGTCAATAGTTATCAAAATTTTATCAAAACGGGCCTGAAAATATGAATGATAACATGTGTTTCGCGACTGTTTCACGTAACTTACGGTCAAAATAGACATCTTTGACCGTGTCGGTGGACGTGCAAGGATCCATTTAGGAATCTTACTGTAGAAAAAGTTGGATCCATAGGTCCTCCGGCTAATTGGTAAGTTCATATTTTAAATATTTTGGTAAGTGTTAATAATACGGCTCTTACAGTTTATTGAGGCAAGGTTTGCTGCAATAATATTTTACATTAGACAAATTATGGAAGATCCATGTGCCGCTCAGTGTCATTGTAATTTGTCCGACTGTGTTAGAACTTAGAAAGAGTTGGACGTACGTTGTTTACTTCGTTATTTCTTAACCTACCTGTATATGTACGTGATCATGGTCACAAAGGCTTGAGCGCGACAGCGGCACGGTAAACGGCCCAACTTTAATACATTCATCTTGTGACCTACATTGATTATGTTTATGTAATCGGAAACACGCGGGAATTATGTTCTAAATCATTGTTTTTAAATTAAAAAACATGTAAATTAACATTTTTCCGGTTCTTTTTTACAGAAAATACGAGCATGGTGTTATGCTGAACTTGTCAGTTCATTGTTTACAATCATTCCAGTAAGAAAATATCTAAAAAAAAAGTGTAAAAATGGCAAGATATTTTGAAAACACATCCACTTTTAACTTTAGTTGGGATCAGGTTGCTTGCGGATATTGGAAGAGGTACCCAAACCCACAGAGGTAAGTTTCTTTTGGTTATTTCACTTGTAAAGGCCTTAGTCAGTATGGTGATCAAAGGTCATTGTATCTTAGACAAGCAATTTAAAAATAAATAAATGTTACTAGCCACAGCAGTGAAGGGAATTTTGTTATTATACAAGTCTAATAACAAAATTCACATAATATAAAGACGAAAAAAAAAAAAACTCTTTAATTTAATTTCTAAAGTTATTCTGCCAATGTTTAATTTCCTGATGCAGTATAACTAAACATTTAAAATTATTTAATTAAATTTATAAAACAAAAAATAAAACATAAATATACAGTAGGTATCATTTACAAGCGACAATGACCAATCACCTTCCAATATCTAATATCGCTCCAAGGCTAAGACTTTATATATGTATACGACTATAATTATATAATGTCATGGCAACAGCTATGGTTTTAACCTTCTATATTTAATACTAAACTAAAAAGAGTTTTTCTTCAATAATAGACAAGATTATTTGCAGCAGCCTGGAGCAGTGGTGGCTGAGTAGTAACGGCCCCGACTTACGAGTTGTAGGTCGTGGGTTCGAACCCAAGCAGGCGCTTTACTTTGTGTAAATAATTTCATCACCACTGCTCTCAAAACGGTGAAGGAAAACATCGTGAGGAAACCGGCATGTCTTAGAACCAAAAAATTCGAGGACATGTGACATCTACCAACCCGCACTGGGCCCGCGTGGTAGATTACAGCCCACTCCCTCTCACAGAGAGGAGACCTGTGTCCCAGCAGTGGGAACATTAATAGGCTGATGATGATGATGAGACAAGATTATGAAAAGTCCTGACAAAAAGCTGGAAACTTGCAAAAAGTCTAGACATTTTACTTCTAAATATTTCCTTTTTCAATATTCATTTAAGCTTTTTCATTTTCTAAAAGAAATTGCCATAAATCGAAAAATCTGGACCAAAAAGCCAGATGTTTTGGCAAAAATCCTGATGGATAATAAAATAACCCTAGTTTAGATGTAGTCTGTCTATAGAGAGTACAGATTGTACTAATCTCTATTTGAGTACCTAATTCAATTAGTATTCATGATAAGTGCTGCTTGATGACAAGTAGGTACTCTAGTTTAGTCTTTCTTCCATACCAAATTTGCTCTTGCAGAGGTATTATAATATCTAATACCTTTAAACAAGCAATTCTTGTATATAATCTGAATCTCGGACACGGCTCCAACGATTTCGATGAAAGTCGGAATTTAGGGGTTTAGGGGGTTGATAAAACGATCTAGCTAGGTCTCATATCTGGGAAAAGTAGTTTTCTCTATTTTCACAGCCCCGGTAACGTGATAAAACATTGGTGTATCCGGACGATATGTTTATATTTTCACCCGAGCAGGAGCTCGACTTGACCAGATATTTTTTATGAAATTAAAATTACAATGACATTGCCTATGTTGGATGTTCACTTGCAGTAAAATATTTTCTATAGTGCGCGTGGAACTAGTTGGCCGCTCATCTCATCACAAATCATCTCGCTATTGCAATCTCATGTGCGTTTTGTCTAAACTAGGCGGTACCACGGTAGACGGTATTCCAACTTCATACAAACGGACGAAGCGCGAGCTATACCTACGCGCCTCGATCGAGGTATGCGCGAGGTACGCAGACAGTCGCGTCTGTGCCGCAGTGACGAACGAACGGTGTGTTGTTTTTTTAACAATAACCGCGCGATTTTTACACTAAAAATAAATTCAAGTACATAATTTAATATGACGAGTAGGATATATTGTTGCTGTTTTTGGTTGCATGAATTTGGCAATAACACATCCAGAGATAACTTTTTTTAGATTACCTGGAAACTTTGAAAGGTATTATTATTAACAAACAACAACTAAATTATTTTATAGTCTTACTATAAAATAATTTTACTTACTGGTAGGTAGGTACATATTGTGTGTCTTTTTAATGGATAAGTATTTCCTTTTATCTCCCGAAATAAAGATGTCTGGATTAATAAATAAAGTGAATAGAGTAAAGGAAAGTGATAGACACGAGTGAAATAGGTAGTTATAGGAGGTTCATGAATCATGATACGGTAGGTACGCTTGTTTTAAAACCTCGGGCATTTGTGTTTTGTTTTGTTATTCAATTCACATAGTATTTTATTTATTTGTGTAGATAAAAAAAGTATATTTACAATCACAAAACTAAATGGAAACACAAAGTAGGCAAATGTAATTAAAATACTGGAGGCGGGCAGCCCTATCGCATGTTTACGTACCGCGCGGCTGTAGGCATTTATTTCTAAGATATGGCTTAGTTATTCTACCGTCTACCGTGGCGGTACTTTCAACGCGTGTTGCCGTCGCGAAGTGAAAGTTCCGGCTAGTTTAGACAAAACGCACATGAGATTGCAATAGCGAGATGATTTGTGATGAGATGAGCGGCCAACTAGTCGCGCGCGGACTATAGTTACCTACACAAATTAAAACAACTGCTTAAAACATTATTATTGGCTGCAGATATTAATTAAAAACGACCAAAAGATAAAGAATGACTCGTATTTAGTTAGCGTAGTAAGTGCTAAATAAATAAAAATAACAATGACATTTTAATAGCTTTGGATAAACCAATCAGTGTTACTATTAATGTAATTTTTAATTTATACATAGATAGCTTTCTGCTGTGGAGTACGAAATTTATTCCATGACATGATACTACCAGAATAAATGTATTTTATTTCCTAATCTATCCAAATCTGTGCAGCTGTTAAGGCATGAAAAGGCAACAGACAGACAGACATACAAAGTTACTTCGCATTCATTTATAATACTAGTATGCATGCATTATGAAGCTGAAGTAAAGGTGTAGAATATTTTAATCTGAAAATTGATGTGCATGAATAAAAATGTTTAATTTTTGATTTCAGTACTCATGTTCTGTCAGAGGATACATGGAGCAGAGAAGTGAAGGACGGATGCTTGTACACAAAGCGAGTTCTCACTAAGACGAACAGGGTGCCTAAGTGGGGAGAAAGGTATGTTTTAGAAATTAATTTGACTTCACAGCCATCATCTTCCTGCCCTTATCCCAATTTATTAAGGGCATGTGTACTTCTTCCGTACATTTCAATTAGCATCTCAATAGTTTTCTCCTTTCTTGCCATAATTACACAAACTCCATCCATTATTTCTTTAATTTTACATCCATTGAGATACACTGGATACAAGCTTTTCCAAGCTTGCTGCAGAATATTAATATACTAAAAAATATAGTGATATTACATTCATTTTGTTGAACAAGTTTAGTCAAATGACCTTTTTTTTCTGGGGTTAAACTGCACTGGCCTCCGTACTGCTAGTCACTGTGTTACGGTCTGCATCTGTAAATGTCTGTCAAAATATTTTATGTCACATAAACCTACAAGGGCACCTATGAAACTTCAGAAGCTAGGTGTACGGTTCCAATTGGTTGTGTCCTATGGAGAAGAGCCGGAATGAAACTACATGGTTACTCTTCTGTGTTAATAGGAGGCTCCCTAAATTGTATGTTAGTTTGCATTAATATTCTGAAACAGTCAGGCCTACAATCAAAATGGAACTTAAGTATATGATTTATTGGATTTTTTCTTTCCATGTTCAAGATAGTTACGTAATTGTAACATTTTCTTGTTCATGTCTTTTTTTTAAAGATTATTTAAATAAAATGAAGATTACACGCCTTTTGTCTAAAATTAGCAATCACAGTAAGAAAATATAGTTAAATTATTACTTTAGTTATAATATAAACGAAATAAGAAAAGTTCCGTGCTCGAACATGATCAAAGAGCGCACGCGATATTCAACTTTATTATTGATGTGTTAGCGTTTAGCACACAGGGAACTGGTGGGGTGCATGGGAGCGGAGCTTACGTGGAAATTGAGTGTTTTTAGAGTGCCTGGTCTCAATGTAAATAAGTATCCTCTTATTTTCATTTTATAGATGTTACTTATTATTTCGTTGGTTAATTACCTGCCCCAGTTTGAATGCATTGTTACAACTGATAAATAATTTCCATTAAACATTATCCTTGTTGACATTAAAATTTGTGACAAGTCTTAAATCTAGACTATTATTATAAAGTACAAGGTTATTTTAATGACGAATTGTGACGTAATTTAACTTATGTACAGACGCCAGCACATCAACCTACTCCAAAATGTCAAATTTTCCCAATCAACATTGAACCTTATTCTTTAGCGATAAAGTTGAAAATCTATTAAAGAAATTTGACAGATTATAGTAACTTGATGTGCTGGCGTCTGTACTTACTCAATTTTATTAATCCCTGATTATTATGAATCTTATCTCCTTTCGTAAAATTGTTTATATGTGATGATATGATTTCTTTATCTGTGATTCTTACCACACTAGATTTCATGAGATAAAAATTTTGAGTGACAGTTTCTGCATCACATAAAAATAAAGGATGGAAGATCAGGGGGCCTACCACCACCTATAAAGCAGTATTAATTTAAGTGTGGGAAAGAGATGAAGCTCTACAAGACGTATAGCTATGGAGCTATAGCATGGCAGGAGAATGATGACTTCAGTGAGGGAAAGAGATGGCTCCTTCCCCCACTGAAGTCATCATTCTCCTGCCCTTATCCCAATTTATTTGGAGTCGGCGCAACACGAACATGTCCCTTTCCCCTACTGAAGTAAGATTAAAATAGTTTGGAAAATCCAAAAGTGCACGCCTCATACTTATCACTCATTCATAAACGAATAAAAACTTTTTACAAAAAAAGAACAACCGACTTCCAAAAAAGACACTACAAAGTCAAAAATAACTTTAATTTCGGAAGTCGGTGCATTTGGTTTTGAACTTTCGTTTTGCCACCGACTTCCGAAATTAAAGTTATTTTTGACTTTGTAGTGTCTTTTTTGGAAGTCGGTTGTTCTTTTTTTGTAAAAAGTTTTTATTTTGCACTTTTTAGTTGTGGTACCTATCCCATACAAATTCGAATACCACTAAACTGCTATGTAAATAACAGTGATTGGAAGTATCATTATATCATCCATATAAACTAAGTGGGAAAAATACGTATTATTGAAGCTAACTCAAAAACTATCCAAGTATAGTTAATAAAATTTATATGGGACCACTTCGGGAGCATACCCTTTCAAACAAAAAAACAATTTTCAAAATCGGTCCACAATTGTCGGAGATATCGAGTAACAAACATAAACATACAGACGAATTGAGAACCTCCTCCTTTTGGAAGTCGGTTAAAAAGAAATTCAAAACATAGTTTAAAAATGAACAATTTATCACTTTTCTTGAAGTCGCAATGTCAACGACTGACAAAGATATTTACTTGGCGGTTGCTAGGCAACTTACGGACATCAAGTCAAAGGTTGGAAATATTTAGTTAAAGATATTATATTTTATTTAGTATTTTATTAATTATAATTAAACTACTTTGAATAAAAGAGCCATTTTCAATAGGGTTCCTTCTACGGCTGAAATGAATGTATAAAAAAAAATTGACTCAATTAATTGATTTTATCTCAAGCTACAATGTTTTCAGGGTTCATAAATTGACGGACAGGATTTTTTTTTCAACTATTTTTATGCTTTTTCCATTTCTGCTGCATTAAATCAATTGTTAAAAAGTACAGTATTAATCTCCATTTAATCATCTATACAATGGTATATAAATTAAGTAGGTTCTGTGTACTAGCAGGAGTGTAACAATAAAAACAGTTACAGATATGGGGCAAAAAAAATTTTTAGTAGAGCACACTCTAATGCTTCGCATTACGAGTCGTGCAATAACTCTGCTTTAAAGGTGGCCTGGTGGTAGGCCCCCTGACTTACAGGCCCATTTTTATACTAGTAATAGGAAATTGATTTAAATGATTATAATGTTGTAGCTAAATATGTACGTTTCGTCCTATCGTACTATGAGAGTAAATTAACAGATTGCAGCTGTCTTTGCGCACACACTCTTGTGCATTATAATATCTTCTGAATACGTGGCTTATCTCCGTTGAGATTGGCCGCCGTAACCGAAATTCGTTCGGGACTTCGGGAGGATTATTAATAAATTAATATGTTCTTTTAGTACATGTTAATTTTTTAACTTGAAAAAAAATATAAGTATTTGTGCTTCGAATTTCTTTTAGTCACTGATTTGTTCAAACGAAATATAAAAAAAAAAATCATCATCATCATCATTTCAGCCGAAAGACGTCCACTGCTGGACATAGGCCTCCCCCAAGCACCGCCACTTCGACCGATTCTGTGCCTCCCTGATCCAGCGGATTCCTGCGGCCTTTACAAGGTCATCGGTCCATCTTTATTTCTTTTTCCTTTTTTTTAATATACGAAAGTATAAATACTTTCTTATATTAAAAAAAAAAGAAAATTCTCTCCACTCTTGGAAATTATTTTAGTAACTGACATGTTAAAACGAAATATTTGACTACTTTTGTACCAAAAATACAATAGGTTGCCAATGTTTATTAAAGCATAACGCACTAATAAATCCAATGGATGCACCAGACGCGCCACTAAGACTAAATGTAAAATGGCAGTCATCATTGCTGGTCAAGGTGAAACTAATAAAACTCAGTCAATCTCGTTTATTAGAGAGATGCATTTGCTCTGGGGCAGACAGAGACCTCTGTTTGTTGATAAAAAGAATTATCTTTGTTGGTTCAATAACAATAATAAAGTTGCAAGCTTCTTTTTTAAGGAATTTCTATGCATGAGAAGTATCCTAACTAATATAATAAATGCGATAGTGAGTTTGTTTGTTTGTTTTCACGCTAAAACGGCTGAACAGATTTGGATGAAACTTGGCACATGGGTAGATTATGACCTGGAGAAGAACATAGGCTACTTTTCATCCTGGATTGCAGACGAAGTCGCGGGCAACAACAGCTAGTTGTTATTAAATAAAAGGTGTTTATAAACTGCAACTTTTAATAATAAAGAAATTTTAATATATATTTCGTATCGCCGGAAATGCTTATTACAACTTTGACGTCATAATACTAAGTAGGAATTAAGTAAACAACTGAAGCCAGATCAGCAGTTTACTTCATGTTAGCCTTGGAACTAACTTAAAATATTATTGCGATACTTTCGAATATACCAAGCTGTAAGTAATATTTTAGCTACTCATGTTGTCTCATCAAGGGGTCTACCACCACATTTAAAACAGTTTTATTTTAATTTTACTTCATTGGGGGAAAGAGATAGAGCTATACGTCCTGTAGAACTTCATCTCTTTCCCACACTAAAGTAATATTAAAATAGTACTGCTTTAGAAGTGGTGGTAGGCCCCCTGTAACCTAATGTCTATTTAAATTCTTGTTTCCAATTGATGTTATTTCCAATTAATTAAACAAACATCAACTATAAAGAAAGTGTAAATAAAGTTGATTATAGACTGACTAGTACTAGTACTGTTAAAATAGTCATAAAAAATATGAAGTCGTAGCGCGATTGCCTTATGTGTAGGCATTACAGTTGTTTTTCATAAATTTCGTGTTAGTTTACATGTTTAGCAAATAACTTCCGAATGCAAATTATGTACCTACTACCTGCTAACAGTATTACCTGGATTAAAAACTTTTTTTTTTTAATTTTTTAAACATATTTAGATAGAAGAATTAGATAGGAGTTGTGTCTGCACGTAACATTAGCAGACAGCATGACGCTTCTAACGTCACATTCACAAGTCACAATAGTATTCATTAGTCGCCCTTTAACAAAAGTAACAGGTGTAAAACATTGTGCTACAGACCATGTAGGTATTTGTTGTTATCGTATATATACATTGTTTTCTTGACCTTTACAATGTTTAACGTTCCAATAAAATATTTACAAAACACATAATATAATTAGGTGGTACTGTCTTGAAACTCTTGAAAGTTGATAAAAATTAAATAAACAAACATCATTTATCAGCGTGATAAGTTATCTTCGTGAATTCTTCGTAAAATTACGTGTAATCAGTAAGAAAAATGCCCCACCTAGTCTTAAAACGTCAATATTTTGTTACTTCGTATTGTTTTTATTCAGTGGGTTATGACTTTCAGATAATGAATGTTTATTTACCAAATAGGGACAGGATTAATCAAATCATGGCTGCACGCCCACTTGCTAAAGCTATCATTCTTTTTATTTCACATCGTCTTGAACTAACTGTACGCGGATAGCTTATACCTTGGTAAAAATATTAGTCACAGGCCGATTGCCTACGGTTCGCCAGACGTAAAGACAATATTTTTTTAATACACAAGGGTTCCATTTATGCAATAAGCTGCCTATAACTATCAAATACAGAGTGGCAACGACGCGAAAACTGATACCATGGATTCAGTTCATGATTCTGAACCCCCTGCGTTGAAATTTTTCGCCGGTTATTAAAAAATAAATCAGCTGGTTTATAGAAAAGTGCAATACTTACGCGGCCAAAATGATCAGCAGATTTTTTTTTAATAACCGACGAAAAACTTCATCGCTGGGAGTTTCAGAATCATGTACTGAATCCATGGTATCAGTTTTTGCGTCGATGTCCCTGCCATCCTGTATAATATTATAGCTTATCAAACACCCTGTATAAGTACGAAAAGTAAACATGAGCTCGGAAGCAAAGTATTCAAATATTTATGCAACTCAGTTCTAAAATTAGGATAATTTATAACTGTGCGGGGTGAAGCTGATGCGTCTTCAGTCTTTCCTTCCAGAATTTTTTCTATAATGTTTATACAATCTTTGGATATTTATTCAGAAGCTAGATAATCTATGACGCTATTTTATCTTATCCGTGTTAATAATTTAGCTGTTGTTGTTACCGGTGTAACCTTCATTCTTGACCTTTAAACATGTATCTAGAATGTTTGGAAGTAAGCTGCTCGATTCTTTTGTGTTCTTTTGGTTGAGCATTATTCATCGATCATGCTAATCATAATTATCAATATTTATGTATGTTGAACACGGTATGAGCAATCTACCTAGTTATTTTGAAGTAGACAGACCTACGTAGGAAAAACATTTAAATTATTATAGAAAGTGTCTAAATATAATATCTATACAAATATTTCTAACGTTTGTATCTAGGTGGCTATGAATGTGTACAACAGCATTCGTCTCACTCGATAATTATAATGCCTTCGTTGTATTTTTAATTATGCCTAAAAAAATAATTAAAAATACGACCTAAATTCCTTAAGGTGTAACTAGTCGCGGGCTCGAACTCAATGGTGGGCATGCCCAAAAACCACGCTGTCTCACTTGGCATCGTGTCCGACAGAGATAGTATCAGTGATGAGCAGTTAGAAGCTGGTCTACATGGACAACGTATAGTTCGCACGCACAGAAACACGGAACCGACCAATTTTAGTAAAACGAGCGCGTCAAAAATTACGAAAAGGCCTTTGGAAAAAAGGTTTTTCTGAAAAAACCACTGCATAAATCAATTACAAATAAAATTTATTGAAATTTTCGATAATTTTTCTGTGTCGGTACGGATTTTGTTTTCGAGATTTCACACTTCTTGTATTACTTATTTACGCCCAAAGTTGCGCTAAAATTAGCAAGAAAAACGAATCTTTGTTGGCTTATAACTTTTTAATGGCTTTTTATTTTACTATTCTGCTTCTGTACAGACAAAATTAATAATGAGACCTAACGATATCATGTTAAACTTTGAATGTACGATGTCAAAGAGTGGAGTAAAACCCCTCCGAAGTTTGTATGGAAAAAATATCAAATTGTTTCACCTTAATTAAAATACTTCATCCTATATTTGATTTGAATGTTTGACGATTATTTTATTGTGTCTGTGTGATTTTTAAATATCAACTTTATGGTTTAATTTAATGTATTGTTATGTTATGAACTTAATGAAATGATATACATTCGTCGATAACGCTGCGCTGGACTCAAACCACTGTGTGGCCATGCAAACCGGATGCTTCGCCACAAAACAAATCGACGTCATTCTGTTTGTAAACACGAATCTAGGAAACTACTCGACCGATACTAACGTTACTTTCAATTCATTCATTTGTTTTTGTAAACATGCAAAAATATCTATGTAACGAGCGCTGATATGTAAATAGAAATGCCGATGGTGAACTATACTCGTAGCTTACAATTATCAGCTTTAAATAAAAGGTAATTAAGTAAATTTTACTATGATTATTTAACAATTCCAGTTGCAAACGAAACCGAACCTTATGTAACCAAGTTAAGGTATCTAATATCAATGTAGAGTAAGTGAAGTATTGTATGTAATGCTTTTAGCGATAAAGAGAAAGTCATGCAATAACAGATAATTAAAATTATATGATTTATGTAAGTCTTTATCTTCTGATAATAATGTAATATTAACTCTCAACTCCTATGTATTACATGTTATCTATGTTTGATAGAAAGTAGATAACGTATCTGTTTTTATGTGATAACTGATAATAAAATATGATGATAAGGAACTATACACAACGTCACATACCAAAATTTATGTTATAATCTATCTATTGCTATCCCACTTCATTGGCATGAGAAAAACAAAAACAGATTATATATGTATTTGTGCCAACTTTAATGGAGCGTATGGTCTGTTAAGATTTTCTGTCAAATATTGTGAAACATTTTAAAAGAGGAAAACTCCATGGGGATGGGGGGGTTATTTTAACCCCATGGAGCTTATTTTTGCTTATTTCCTTGACTTACTTACCGATATCTATCGGTCAACGCCGATTGATTGATCAGTTTTGATGTCTAAGCTCATGGGTGCTCTGCACCCACTAGTTAGCTCTCATGGGTGCTGGAGCCCCCGAGCACCCAGGGAGTGGGCGCCTCTACTGTGGAGTTTCTTGCCAATTCTTCTCCATATGAAACTAACGAGCGACTAGAATCAATTCTATTTTTTTGTAAATTTTGATGTTCAAAAGTGCCCTTTATGTGCATGATTGAAATAAATGGATTTGACTTTGACTTTTTTAAGAAATAACGATAATTTTCCTAATCTCTTCAAATTTCCTTAATAATATGCTAATAAAATAATCCTAACTAATATTATAAATGCGAAAGTGAGTTTGTTATTACGCTTTCACGCTAAAACGGATGAACGGATTTGGATGAAATTTGGCACATAGTCCATGTGACCTGGGTTAGGAATTTAGGATATAGGCGGGACTTATGCTGGTGAAACCGTGGGGCGTAGCTAGTAAATTTATAAATGGGAAAGTATCTCTGTCTGTTACCTTTTCAAGCCCAAACCACTGAACCGCCTGTTATGAAATTTGATAAATAGATAGCCTGGGACCAGGAGAAGGACGTAGGCTACTTTTCATCCTGAACAGCAGACGAAGTCGAGGTCAACAGCTAGTATACGTTTAAGCTTGGGGTTGCTTATTCCTTGCTGCATAGAAACGGGTTTTCTACGGGTTTTGTCGACAGTAAAGTAGACAAAATGACAGCTTGTGATTGTTTATCTATAATTTTGTCTATTCTTCCGTAGACAAAACCCGTTTTAATAGTAGTCATGCTAAGCGTGCAGGAAGGCAGGGTTAATATGGCATTATCCCTTGGATTTTTTCCGATTATGAGAAATGGCATATGTTCAGCAGTGGATAATAAAAATCTGCTCTTTTCTTATAGTTTGACCTATACAGCGGTATCGGTCAAACTATAGCAAACAAAGTTTTCTCCGGCGCTTGAAAGATTTCTTATATCTTCGTGTGTACCTCAATTTAATGAGATCATATTAAAATAATAAGTATTGTTGTTTCAGGTTTTTCAGTGCAAAATCAGTGAAAATCATTGAGGAGAGTATCGTAGATCCAGATAAGAAAATATTGGTGACTTACACGAGGAACCTAGGATTTACTAAAGTTATGGTGAGAAACTTGTAGAATTAGAAGTCCCAGAAACTGTACTATACAGAAATGATTGATTTCGGAATATCTACTATAGCTATCTATTTTGATGGGTTATTTTAAAAACAATTAACTTATTCATAAAACAGTGCAATACCTACACGGTCAAAATGTAGGGAAATGCAGCAGATTTAAAAAAATAACAGACTTATAATTTCAACGCTGCCGCACTGGTGGGTCTAACTAGAAACTAGTAAAGAATTAGTGCGCGTCGATGACTCGTTTTACCCTGTAGATAGTAGATACTCCGAAATAATTCATTTCCTATTGTACAGTCGGCCTCAAAAAGATGTACACGTAAATAAATAGATTCATTTTATTCTAGACAGTCTTTGTTTCATAATATTATTGTTTTGTGCAGTTACTAAACATTACACATTGTGTGCTTCATTGCAGCTACACAATGATACAATATTATGGAACAAAGTTTGTAGACTAGTGAGTCTAAAATCAACTTTATTTATTCGTGCATAAAGTTGATGTTTGTTTTAAGTGGAAACAACACCAATTGGAAACAAGGTTATATATAGACTCAGGTGTTAATATGCTATGTTCCCACAGTAAGACAATGTCTTGTTACCCGACTGCGGCGAAGCCAAAGGAGGGTTATGTGTGACCTGTATGTATGTACGTCCCTATGTTCCCTCGTAACTACTAAACGACTGAACCGATTTTGATATGTCGTTAGATTCGTCTTTATTGCGCGAGTGTCACTGGTTATATTATTTTCTTTTCAGTTATGTGTTTTGCAGTGGGGTTTTTATGTTATTTTTTTAAATTATTTGTTTTTTATCCCTCAGAGTGTGGTAGAACGCGTGGAGTACCGCTCGGCGGGCCCGGGGCAGACGATAGCGTGCCGCTCCGCTTGGATCGACTCGCAGGTGTTCGGCTTCTCGCGGGCCATCCGCGCCTTCGGGGTCGATAGGTTTAAGAAGAACTGCAATCAGATGGTGAGTTATACATAATTATGTGTCATTTTGAGACGAGGCTTGGCTGAAAGTATTTTGGTCAACTGTCCGTTACATTCCCGTTCCTTCACCGTTTTTGAAGCAAGTGATAATTATACAATACGCACATGAATCCGAAAAGTCCTTGGGAT
Organism: Conistra vaccinii; assembly: GCA_948150665.1. NCBI lineage: Eukaryota > Metazoa > Arthropoda > Insecta > Lepidoptera > Noctuidae > Conistra > Conistra vaccinii. The sequence continues at coordinate 2,822,928 of OX411326.1, read as the reverse complement.
CAACTCGAGACCTATCACTTGGCAGTCCGTTGGTACCACCACTAGGTTATCACTGCTGAAAGGTTTATGTGTATGTATTTAAATTAGCTTCTGCCCGCGACTTCGTTCGCGAGCCTTAAACCTTCAAGAATCGGGCTATCCAATGCAAAAATAATTTTTCGAATCCCACTGGAAGTTATGTACCTACCCCTACATACAAACAAACAAACAAATTTTACCTCTTTTTATTATTATTATACAGGGTGTTAGGGTAAACACCGTTATCCTTCAAACCGGTGGTTTGGTTTCGTTTATAGAATATAAATTCAATGGAAAAACACAACTTTTTTTTTTAAAGATGTACATTTAGAATCGTCACGTAATTCCTAAGGTAGGTATTTTTGCCTGTCTTAAGCCAGGAAAAGGTTGTATTGTATTTATTCATGTGTTGTGTAGGTAGGTCGGACGGGCGGCGATCGATTACGTCACTCGGGCGGGCGCATATCCATGAATTTGCGGACGGTGTCGGACAATAACCTTTTTAAATATTTGTTAAAGAAAATAACGTAATTTTATTTTTACTCGGTTTTTTATGTTTATATTTAAGCCAACTAACCATAGTTTGAGTGACAACGGTGTTTACCTTTCCATCCTGTATTAAACGTACATATAAATAAATCTCGATATTTAAGTGTCAAGTCATAACAACGGCGGCTCGCTAGTGTCTAATAAAAGACAATCTTCTTCCACTAACTTGACACTCAACCTGCCTTCCAGGTCAGCGGCTTCAACCACGTGCTCCACAGCATGTTCCCCCGCCAGGTGCCGTCGTCGCACACGATGACGCACACGCTCAAGGAGATGCGCGAGGCAGCCGCCGCCGCCACGGACCGCGCCAAGCACAACGTGCTATCGTCCGTCAACAGGACATAACAGGACGCTGACTGACCCAGGAGTTAAGGACTAAGTGAGTGAGTGTAGTTCCGTTTTAGATGCAGGTCCTTTTAGGTGCCATGGAGTAGTGAGTAAATGGAGTGCTTACTCTAAGCGGTTTAGTGACAGCACAGAATTGTTCAGAAATTTCGTAATAAGGTGTCTTGGCTAAGGACATGATGATAAGTGTCTCTTTGGCTATGTAACAGTAGGCACTACATTTGGTGTGCAAAGTATTGTTTGAGGGAAAATAACGCGTCCTTTTGGTGAAATGCGTGGGAGATCTGAGTTGGCATTTGTCATCTATCAGACACGCAAGCCACTACTCTTGCGGCAGACCTGAGAATTGGGCGACTATCGAGGGTACAAAATAGTAATGCACCTAGCTTCTGACGTTTCATAAGTACCCATGTAGGTTTTTGTGAGAAATAATTTGAAATTTTTGAATTTTGAATGTAAATAAAACAGTGTTTTAGTCCGACAATACGATAAGCCGATAATGAGCACTCCATTTTTCTATAATCTTTGGAAAAATAACGCTTAATTTTAAAGGAAAGTACAACAGGGGAGCATTGCAAGTGAAGAACTGCTTTAGAATTAGAAGTTTGTTGTAGTCTATACAAAGATAAGGAATTGTATTTTAATGATGAAAAGGTTCTATCCGTCACTCTAGATATTCAGCACTGGCTTGTTGAGAATAAGATTTATAATGGATTTACTTTTAACTGGCATTATTTAAACCTTTTTTAAATTTGTCGTCTCGCTCGTCCAAACTTCAAAAACAACATCAAGTGCTAGTGCGGTGCACCAGTGATATTGGAGATGCGTCTGTAGCGGATTCCGGCGCGTTTTGTCTTGTCGAACACTCTGGAGATCGTTGTGCATCTGCATCTGTGCCAAGATCATCCTTTGTTTAGAGTCCGAGCACATGGAGGCTGTCCTAATGGCTACAAGTTTCGGGTTTAAACAGCAACAGGCCATGTCATAATGTAAGTACTCTAGAGACTGTTGTGCTTCTACCAAAAATCGGGTAAAATAGGGGATGAGAATATGTTAGGAAAGTCCGAAATCTACGCGGACGAAGTCGCTGGCCAATTGTCTTTTTCTATGATTCTTTTTATTTTATTGGTAAAAAACCGGCCAAGTACGTGTCGGACTACGCACAATGAAGGGGTCCGTAGTTGGGATGAATGAATCCCAAAAACAAACTTAACATTGTAGTTGAAAAACGTGTTCTGTCGTACATCGATATACGTCACGGTCAATTCTCCAACTGCAAATGTAAGCTTGTAATCGCAATAAAAAATTGTTATGTGATAAAACTACAAATTAACTATTTTCGAACTTTTTCTTTACATTTGCTGTGAGATCTTGCTTCCTGGCAAATTTCCTGATTCTAGGTCAACGGGAAGTAAAAGGGTTTGATTTATTTGCAAGTGTAAAAATATATCGTATATATGGCCGTATTTCTTATTTTTTTAGTGCTGCAAGGGAACATAGACCTACGTATTAGATATTAATTTTAATTTGATACCTCCACGCGTTACTGAGAAAAATTGTCTTGACAGGCTGACGGACGGACAACAAAGTGATCCTAAAAGGGTTCCGTTTTTTCCTTTCGAGTTACGGAACCCGAAAAACTACCTAATTTGGAGCAACAATTAGCAAAAGATGTACGAGAATTTGAATTATGTATGCTACCTTAGAGCACCTCTCATAAAGATAATAACATTCGTCTCGCACACATATCAATTCGTGCCCAGTTAAAAGTGAGTCCATTATAACTGTATTTTTTTCATTTCACTGCCAATTTCGTCATTTCATTTCACGTACACGACGCTACTTGTACCTTCACCACATTCCAGCCGAGTGGTCTGTAATTATTATCTATGATTGTGTATTTTATGTTTGAAAATGCGTCCTGCTCTACTTAGAGAGAGGCAAAGACAAGGCTATAGAACAAATTCACGCAGTCATTGTAACAAACAACGCACGCCCACATGCAAGAGGGTAAGGGGACCTATCTACCCATTAATTAGGGTAATTACCCTACCCTCTGTAGTTATGCCTATAGAGCTAGCTTCTCTCTAAGTTGTGCGTTTTGATCGAGTATTTTTGGTATATTATTTGGACAGAGTAACGTTAGCGATTTTGTGAGCTGCAGCTTATTGTAAAGGCAGATTTAAAAAAGCTTTCATAGTTTTCTTTGATATTAAGATCAGTGAATTTATTGATCAGTAAATTGCAGTTCATTGCTGGACATGGAACTTGCGAGAATTATCAGAAAAATGTATGTGATGGTCCAGTACTTATATAAAAATAAATTATTATTATTATTTTTTAGGCAGTGTATAGACTGCCACTAGCGGCACTCTATCCCTATCGAATAAAGTGCTGCTACCGGCACGTTATTAACACCGCCTCGGCCCGGCTAAACTGCCGTCAGCATTGCATTGTCATTGTCACTAAGTCACGTCACTTGGTATTTTGTTTGATTGTTGAGGTTAGATTGCTGTAAAACACCACATTCCCAAAACATTACATTCTCTTGTGCCTAAACGGACCCTGGCCATTTTGTGGTCACAGTTCTAACCTAACCTAACCCACCTTTCATCCATTTTCATTTGCGTTAAGCCAAGGTATTATAGCACTTAAGTTTAGCCGGCTATAGATGAAAGAAACTAACCTCAACAATCAAACAAAATAACAAGTGACAGTGACAATGCAATGCTTACGGCACTTTAGCCGGGCCTAGGCACCGGTACTAGAGTGCCGCAAGAGTGCTTGTGGCACTCTATACACTTCATATTTTGTAATTATTAAATTAATCATCTCATTATGAGATGATTAATTTGAGTAATAAATTAATCATCTCATCATGAGTTGTAAGAGAGAGACCAAAACCATCAAATGATAAAGTAACTAGGGGGCCATCTCATCGGTCCAATTGTAAATGAAAATAGCGGAATCACCGTTATTTTACAAAGCGATTTGAATTATTTTAACAAATCGAATTATTATTTTTCAGCACATGTGAACATTATAGCTTTCAAACTTATATAAGTAATTGAATTGATAAGGGTTAAACTATATTGTCACACAATCGAAGCAAATAACTACATGACAAAACTGAACTTTCGGAACAAAAAAGTCTCCCGGATAACCGATACTTCTTATGGCTACCCATGGCTTTTTTCCAAGAACAAATTAACGTTTGTACTCGAATTTGTGCCAATATTTTTTGACTTCGTGTAATGACAAAGGGGCGGAGCTAAGATTGACGGGCGGGGGGTGGGTGGGGGGGGGGTAAGTAAAACACAGTTGTAACTTAAAGGATTGTTATGTATAAAGGTAGCTCCATCTCGCTAACTTAAAAACAAATGGTTTGTATTCTATGTAAACATTTATTTATTAACGTATATTTTAAAATTAAATTTAAATACATTTATTTATTAATGTGTATTGTAAATTCGAAAGTAACATGAAGTAGCATGAGGTCCTGGGTTCGATTGGGGGTCGGGCAGAGTGCTATTGGTTTTCTATCTGGAACTTCTCAGTGGTCGCCCGGAGTCTGGATTTGTGCCCGGTTGATGGCAATAGGCTCGTCCCCTATTACATGGGACTTAAACATAACTGGCGAAATGTGCCCAACCCTTCGGGGAAACAGCGTGATGCTATGTGTTAAATTCGAAAGTAACTTATCAATATTGTATTCCTTTCATCTGCTTTCTAATTATGTGGTGTGCTTGAAATATTATTTGAAGAATAAATTGTATCTTTAATATGCACACGAAGGCAGATAATAATAATAACGAAAAAGAATGTTATTAAAATGAGAAATGAGAATTCATCTCTTCTTTATTTGTATTACTACCTAAACGTTCCAAATGGTTTATTTACTATTATTGTACATACACAAAGTTTAAATTTCTCCAGAAATGTACATAATTATGCAAGGCTTTACACAATATTTTAAAAGAGTCTAAACAATGTACGGAAAAATAACTTATGTAAATAAACCATTACATTATTATGACTTTAATGAAAAATCTATTTTGAATTTGAAAAAGCCTTGCCATAAAATTATATAATAACAAACAAAAAAAAGGGAAAATATCAATGTTTAAAATGTAAAATATATTTTATTATACTCAAACTCAAAAATTTATGTTTAGTCTGGTCTCTTGGGAAATCATAGTTTACTTTATCTACCTATTGCATTTAGGTGTTTCGGGTGCGTTACAGACATTTTCGGGTCGACATGATTCGGCGTAGGCCGGCCGGCAAAATCGAATGTATTTTTCGCCGTCCGGCTGTGCAGAACCGGTCAAGTGTGTAGCACGCCTTAGCAACTACTAATAATTCTAGTGACTATGACTATTATTAATTGTTGGCGCCACTTTACATTATGATGTGATGATTACATTATATGAATGATTATGATGTATCGCGCGTTTTTTGCTAAATAAAAATTGGAATATATTTAATTTGCGCAGTTTTGTAACCTGGTATCATGTCTATAAAATTATTTATTATGATTTAACAATGATATTATGATGAATGTCTTCCTCTTTATGTAATAATGTTAGATTTCCTAATATTGTCCAGGTCAAATTAAGTTTTTTATTATTAATAATATACGTAGGTACTTTTGTTGTCTAATGACAATCAAAATTGGAAATGCGATATTGGAATTCTACGTAATGTAAAGTGGCCTTTTATGGGAGGTTTAAATGTTAACTTGACGGTAAAATAAACTTTTGAAAAGTTAGTCTAAACACATGTTATCGTAACACAAAGTTTGAAGACGTTTGAGCAGATCCATAGTGTAATAAAATCTAGTATTAGTTACCATAATCAATATTAAGATAATAAACCAGTCTATTTAAATGTGTGGTTTTATTTTACCTGTGTATTTTTACTATATAAATAGGCTGTGTTCGTTGGATACCGAAGTACACTGCAACAAAACATTTTAACTGGGAATCTGTTAAGACTCGAAAAACACAATCTTTTTACACGTAAACAAGATTTATCTTTTCAGGAAAACATATTAATATGTAAGTAATACTACGTTACTACTACTACAAATATTCCTGTGAAAGGAAGTAAGTATTTTTAATGTTTTTTTTAAATTAATATTTAAGTTACTTATAGTCAAAAATGTTTTATTTTAATATTAACGTAGTAGTGATTAGCCGTGTTGACCTGGTAAACGATTTTAAAACATTTTAGAAAATTTACATGTCTGTAATATGATGATGCTAATCAAGAAATCAATCGGCACCCTAATTGCGTAACACACGATCAATCACAATCTGTTTCATTTTGACAGTTCAACAACATTCTTTGCGCTATTGAGCAGACATATTTTTTGAACGTATGAAGGATTAGCAATTTCCTTCAAAATTATTCTTGGGATCGATCGTGTGTTAGCTAATTAGGGTGCGGGGCATGATAAATTACCTATATAAAATTAGAGAGATGATCATCATGCTTAATCGGAAAATGCAATTTAATTGCAACAACAGAGCAAATTATAATTAAATTCAAAGGTCGTAGCTCTTTGAAACAGTAAACAGTAGGTATAATTATGCCATTAAAACCAATTATGCGTGGCTGTAAAGTTTGAACTCGCTGCGATTCTAAAACGGGATATTTATATGAATTTGACATTTACACAGGAAAGGATAATTATTCAACCAAAAATACGGGACTTATAGGATATAGTCGTTATGTTAAAAAGCGCCTGCCAATACCCTAATAGCTGTCGATAGGTATTTTTCAAGTTTGTTTCTTTTATGTTGGAACATTTCAAGTAAACCGCCAAGGTATAGCATAGCTGTCAAATATTTACCTGTTTCTATTAATTTGGAAACAATACTATAGGGAAATAAGAAATGTGGCTAACTAACTAACTAGACTAGAATATTAATAAAGAATTGCAATTATAACATTGAATTTGATGTTGTACCCGTTTTAGGTGTAAAAAAGGCATTTGGAAAGTTTCCAAATACTTTTTTTACATCTTAAACTAACTATTCGGCGTTACGATATTAATTGTTGCATCTCATAATCAATATTCTAGTTCGCTAGTTAGCCACATTTTTTATTTCCATACAGAAATATTATCAAATTAATGAAAACATCGAAATATTTGACATCTATTTGCGACGTTGCCAATTTTCAGAATAAACCCTTTTAAAGAAACTCCAAGAAGGAAAGCGGAACAACAGGCTCCTGGAGAATTCATTTATGAATAATATTCATAAATTAATTCTCCATGCACAGGCGACATCTTTAATCAGGTGGCATGACACAAAATATATTTTAGGTATTCATGACCAATGCATATTATGCATATCAGCCAAGGGAGGTTCAAATTGTCAACAGAAAGGATGGTACCAAGAAAAAAATTATTATTTTCAAGCTATTTGTGAATAAGAGAAAATCGTCCTCGCCAATAAAAAATGATATGGAGGGTTCAGGAGACCTAACTAGAACCCCCAAGTACTTAACTAGAGAGGCGGCACGTTTCTAAACCCAACCCTTGCACCGGGTGGGTGTACGTTATGTATGTCATGTACATGCATGTGTAATTTTTCTTACCACTTTCATTTTGCAGTTACGGGTTAGTCTCGTTGTCACTTTTACGACTATACAGGGTGGCAGGGACATCGACGCGAAGCCGGTTACCATGGATTCAGTACATGATTCTGAAACCCATATAACACCTCTATTAAAAAAAAAATTGCTGTTTCATAGAAAAGTGCAATACCTACGCGGTCAAAATGTATGGTCCAGCTGATTTTTTTAAAAATAACCGACGAAAAATTTCAACGCAGGGGGGTTCAGAATCATGTACTGAATCCATGGTAACCGGTTTCGCGTCGATGTCCCTGACACCCTGTATGTAAACTGAACACACGTCCACACTCAAGTAACAAAACGGGCGAAGAGGATACTATGTTGGGTGGGACCACCGCTACGAGTAGTAGTGTTCTGTTGGGACAAATGTGTATTTCGTTTTGGTGCAATCAAGTGTGTACTAAGATTCGTAGTGATCTGATCAAAATTGTAGATAAAAGGATAACTCCTTATTCACGTAAAATTTTTTTGGAGGCTGACTGTACCTCTTCATGCCGTGGTGGACGAGAATGAGTTTGTAAGTTATTTATCAAGCTTTCGTTAATTTTGTAATATAAATATAGACGTAGGCAGAAACTAGAACGCCGCCGCCTGCTGCGCTCCTTACATACTCCTTTTGATTTAGTTTCTGCTTACCCTGCCATGGTCAGAAGGCGTGAGATTATGTGTAAAAATGATTTTTCAATAAAACACGACAATCAGTCTAACATTTTGTAATAGAAACTACAATCCTTATAAACAAATTGTATTTACAAATAATACAACCACTGACTAAACTATACATTTTTTTCCAAGTCATTTAACAACATTTAAAATCTCATTTTACTTTAATGGCAGCTCGTAATCTAGCACTACGGCTTCTAGGATTCCTTTCCACTTCTTCATCACTGGGTATCTCTACATGCTTATTGATGGCTTGCCAAGGGGTATCGAGAAACTGGTTGATTGTATCCTGATTCTGTACTAAAGTTGGACTCAAATACTTCAACGGAATTGGATTCGCAACTTCATTAATTAGATTTCCTGCTATATGACGCTTGACTATTGTATCTTCTAATGAATGGAAGCATATTGTTACTAATGTTCCATTGATTTTCAAGTAATATTTGGCTAGTAACATGCCATAGTTTAGTTCATTCAACTCATTGTTTACAAAGATACGTAAAGCTTGGAAGACCTTTGTAGCATTTGACTGTGGTCGTTGTAGTTTGTCCAACCGTTTCTCATCCGGACAGCATGAGTTGACAAGTTCTACTAATTCTTCGGTGGTCTCAATATTTTTGATCATGTATCTAGCGTGTATGATAGTTTGTGCTATTTTTGCTGCTTTCTTCTCTTCCCCATATATTTTGAAGATCTTGTAAAGTTCATGTTCATTTGCGGTTGCTAACACTTCTCTTGCTGTTATTTGATTCGGGTCTCTGCCAGCATCCATTCTCATATCTAAGAATCCATTTTTGTTGATAGAAAATCCTCTCTCTCCTACATCTAATTGCATTGAAGAACATCCAAAGTCAAATAGCATTCCATCTATTGTGGACTGTTTTATTTCTTTGGCTTTTAAGAGGGTAGGAAGTTCACTAAACCTTCCTAATAATGGTATTACTCTATTTGGGTATTCTTCAGCTAATTTTTGGGCTTTCTCATAAGCTAAAGGATCTCTGTCTAAGGTTATAAGTTTACAATCAGCAGCTTCTAATATTTTCTTTGAGTGTCCCCCAGCTCCAAATGTCATATCAATATACAGCTCATTGTCTTTAGGATTTAAGTGTTTTATGGACTCATTTAACATAACTGGTGTATGGTCTCTGTACTGTACTTGTTCTGTGGACAGTCTTCGAGCGAGTACCGCCCTGCGGAGTCGTTGGAACGGTCTTAGAATCATTTTTTATCTTTACCAAATATTTTACTAAAGAAACCTTTATTTTCCTCCTTCAAATACTCGAGAACTTCGTTAGATAGGATTAGATTGCACTCTTCAGTACTCAAGCCTGTCGCTGTACTGCTGTGTTTTCGTTTGTACTTGTTTTTATAATAGTTATCGGCTAGTTTGTTGAGGGAGTTGTACTGTTTGTTGCAGAGCTCAGAATCCAAGTTCTGCCTCTCCGATGACTCAAACGCTGCCTTTACCTTATCTCTGATGAATTTTCCGAGGTCTCTGTGAAGTAATTTGAAACTAAACCGGTGTTGGATAAAAAGAGGATAAAAATAATTATGTCGCATAACCTCACTTTTTCTTACCTTTCACCTTTAGTGTTGTCCACGGGCCATTTAGCTATGAGTCTAGTGAATTTCTTGTATTGAGTAGTCATAGCTAGTTATTTAGTATACCATCTTATTATTCAGTGGCTTTATTTTGATAATTTCGAAGCAAAATTTTATATTTTCAAGAAAACCAAGTAAGTCCAACACAGGGAAACAAAGATTTCTGTCAACTGTCAATGTCACATTGATAACTTGACTTGATTTGAGTCGTACTGTTTCGTTCAGAATTGGGGACTCCTGTTTTTTTTTTTTTTAGTTCAGCTGCATCCGGTTTGTGATCCGGTTTTTTAGTTCAGCTGCATCTGGTTTGTGATCCGGTTAGACTGGAAGCCGACCCCAAGATAGTTGGGAAAAAGGCTAGGAAGAAGAAAGAGTTCAGATGGTGGTAACTATCCGGGCGGACTTAGAACAAGTCCTACCACAAATCAAACCAAGCAGAAAATTTTGCCACCACTGGGAATTGAATCCGGAACCTCTGAGTCTGAGACAGAGGTGGTCTAACCACTAAACCACAGAGGCGGTAACGACGGTTCTATAAAAATATAATTTAATGATTTTATTAGCCAGGCTAAAATGTCTATTCAAGATTCGAGACCGATGATAAACAGGCACCGTACGTTTATTATTATGACGTGTGTTCAATCAGTATAATAGGTGTTATCAGGTCACGATGGGGCCAGCCAGAATGATGAAGGACATCAGTCATTCATTCATTCTGCTGGCCACAGAGTGAGATAATAATAATAATGAAATGAAAGGAGGATGGTAAGATATGCTGACCTCTTAAATTCAGTCTTAGAACTTTTTTCATTTCTGCTTTCCATCACTAATGGTATGGCCTGCGGACTGTACCTACCTACTTGTCATCATCATCATCAGTTTCCACTGCTGGTAAGCCTGTAAGCTGGTAGCAATTGCACGCCATTCAGCTCGATTCTTGGCAAATCTCCATCCAGCTGCTACCAGCCACCCTGCGAACATCGTCGCTCCACCTAGCCTGAGGGCGTACTACTTTACGTTTGTCTACTCAAGAACACGTCTACCCCAGCGGTCATCGGTTCTACGGCTAATATGACTGGCCCATTGCTTCAGCTTGCTTATTCTGTCAGCTATGTCGCCAACTTTGGTTCTCTTCCGAATTAGTTAATTCCGGATTCTATCCCTCAGAGAGGTTCCAAGAATAGCTCGCTCGTTCTATAGCTCGCTGAGCGACATTTAAATGTATGGACCAGCCTAACTAAATGTCCACGTTTCGGCTCCGTACCTTCTTGCATTATGTAATATTTATTTGGCGTTATCATGCAGTTAATGGTGCAGGTGCCACTGAGAGCTGCTGTTGCTGTGGGCGTTGAGTTAGCGGATACAATTTGAACTTGCTTGATTTTGAATCGATTAGACCTTAGATATTTCGATAAACTGATTGGTGTTTCTTTCAAACATTCTTGGTTCTAAATTCTTACAAAACAGAATTACATAATCTACCTATTTAGATAAACTAATCAGAAATGAAAAGCTTACCGAAACAAGACTATCTACCTACTACATTTGACTGCCCCGTTGGTCTCGTGGTCGCAAGCGCGACTGCTGAGTCGCGCGACTGCTGTCTTGGGTTCGATTCCCGGGTCGGGCAAAGTGTTATTGGGTTTTTCCATTAGGAACTTCTTAGTAGGTAGCAGCCCGGAGTTTGGAAGTTGGCGGTGTGATACCCCCGTGGCTTGGGAATCCACGTTAAGCCGTTGGCTCTGCGCCTGATCTGATCTCTCTCCGGTCGTGACAGATTGCCGTCCCATCGGACTATGAGAGTCAGAGAAGAAAGAGTGCACCTGTGTCTGCGCACACACTTGTGCACTATCGCCGCGCCGCTATAAGGCTAATCTCCGTTGAGATTGGCCGCCGTGACCGAAATTTGGTCTGGAGGACTATAAATATCTACTACAATTATATAATTGAGGAAAACATGTGAAATGTGTTAGCTTAAGTATTTTCCTTTGAACTTAATCCAGGGATAACCTAGGTAATAAAATCTCTTCTGCTTATAACGGAAATAAGGTGAACAGGTGCAGGATTCCAATAGTCGTTAGAGGAATAGAGGAAGTCCATTTTATTATTATTAGGAATTTTGTTAGAATTGAGTGGAAAAGCGTCGCGTAGTTATTGTAACAGGCAGGTTACAGCCAAGGGCAAATAATTGGGTAGCCATCTGCGGTCTGTGGTTTAAGTACGAAGCGACGTTGGAATTGTATCTAGTTATCTACTTACTTATAGTTAGGTCGTCGGTATCTACTGAGTGTTGGTATGATTGTTATTGCAGTAAGACAGTAAGGCTGCCTGTCCACTGAAGCGGAGAGGAGAGGAGAGGAGCGGAGATGTGCCATTATTAACCAATCAAATCTAAACTCAGGGGCGGAGTCAAGATTCTATTGGTTAATATTGACACATTTCCGCTCCTCTTTTCTCCTCTCCGCTTCAGTGGACAGGCAGCCTCAGGGGGCTCACAGACGAGCGGCATCTTGCAGGCGGCGACTGTGTTAACTGCAGCCGCTGTTGGTCGGCACGGCAAGTTGAGTAGACTGCAGTTGCCAACGGGAACACGACAGCCGCCGCGCCGGCGCGGCGCGTCGACGGCAGCCGCTAGATGGCGCGTCTCCGGCATCCGCTGGCGCGTCTCCGGCATCCGCTGGCTCGTCTCCGGCATCTGCTGGCGCGTCTACGGCACTCGCCGACAATAAGTGACGACTCACGACGGCTGCAGTTACTTGTATCGTCGACGAACTTGACATCGAGAACAGTTTCATTATAATATCATCATATCATGGGCAGCAGCGCTCCGCCCGCCCCCGTGACGCGCCGTTTGCGCATGTCGCCGCCCCGTGAATACGAGCTCTAGGATGAAGAAACTATAGTACGGTCAGCAACTAAAGTTGGATGGCACTGTAATATTTTACACTGTCGGTGACTGTACTTAAGGTGAAACAATTTGATATTTTTTCCATACAAACTTCGGAGGGGTTTTACTCCACTGTTTGATATCGTACATTCAAAGTTTAACATGATATCGTTAGGGCTCATTAGTAATTTTGTCTGTACGGAAGCAGAATAGTAAAATAAAAAGCCATTAAAAAGTTATAAGCCAACAAAGATTCGTTTTTCTTGCTAATTTTAGCGCAACTTTGGGCGTAAATAAGTAATACAAGAAGTGTGAAATCTCGAAACCAAAATCCGTACCGACACAGCAAAATTATCGAAGCTTTCAATTAATTTTATTTCTAATTGATTCATGCAGTGGTTTTTTCATTAAACTCCATTTTCCAAAGGACTTTTCGTAATTTTTACGCGCTCTTTTTACTAAAATCGTTCGGTACGGTGTTTCTGTGCGTGCCAACTATACGTTATCCATGTAGACCAGCTTCTAACTGCTCATCACTGATACTATTTCTGTCGGACACGATGCCAGGTGAGACAGCGTGGTTTTTGGCCATGCCCACCATTGAGTTCGAGCCCGCGACTAGTTCCACCTTAAGTATTTTTTTACTGTAAAAATATAGAATGATATAATGTTAGTAAGATGATAATTGAATTATTTGATTCCTATAAGAGTAGGGGAAGGCAAGAGAAACGATGAATGAACTGTATGAAAAATGTCATGGCTAGAAAGGGGTTGAATAGAATATTGAGATGACGATTAATAGCGAAGTATGGAAGAAGACAGTCATGGATGCACTGACCTTAAAATAATTGGGATTAGGACAGAAGAAAGACGACAGATTCGTCTGCTAATCTGCTATGGAGCTCGGACATGGAATTATCTAGACCTACCTTCAGTGGCGGATCCAGGATTGTCGTTTGGGGGGGGGCTTGACCGCTGAGGGTAGGTAGCTTTTTAGCAAAGTAAACATAAAAAACCACACAATGTTATATTTTGCTTAATGCATAACAAGCCTCCTCGGATAAGATAATGAAATTCACTTTAAAATTTCTCACGGAAGAACCCAGATGGTTTTGGGGGGGGGGGGGGGGGGCTGGAATCACCACCTACGATTAAGTCCCTATTAACTTACTTGGCAGATAATTTCATACAAATTCTGCTCCATTTTTGAATTTATTCGGTAAGTAGTGGCTATTCGGAGATCGTGAAATAGGCCCTTAATCTTAGAAAATATTTAAGACTTACCTATCAACATATACGGTAGGTACTTAACGGTACCTCTCATACAACTTTTTAAAACAAACATTACAAGATTGGCACTCGACTATTGATTGTCTGTCCTGCTGACTGACTGACTGACATATCCTGGCCTTAAGTGGAAATCCATGTTGCTCATCTGACCAATCGACTGACTATAAACAAACAAAAATATTTCAACAAAGCTTTCTCATTTTATTTCTTCCTCATACTTCTTATAGAGAACAATAAAAATTAAACCCGGCCCAGTTTACAAAAATATAATAGGATTAATAGGTCATAACTCACAGGAACTTTTAATAGTCTTCGTGTTATTTTAAAGACGTTAAAAATGCAGCTCTCGGCTTTGGTTACGTTGTCTGAGTGTCTCGGAACCGAAATAGGGGATAAGATCCCATAGGCGAGTTCATACCAAAAGGTCGGGATTATTGGCTATGGTATTGTAGTATTTTTATACCGAATTATTTTTTTGTTAGATTTGTAGTTATGTAGGTAGATGAATGTTGTAATTGTATAACCACTTTTTACAAAAAAAAAACCGGCTTCCAAAAAATTGGTGCCTTGGTTTTGAAGAAAGAAAGAAAGAAGACAGTTTTTATTTTTTATTTTTCACTTTTTAGTTGTGGTATCTACCCCACACAAATTCGAATACCTACCACAACCTGCTACCTATGTAAATAATAGTGACAAGAACTTATCATCATAATATATCATCTACATAGGCTAGGTGAGAAAAATACGTATTATTGAAGCTAACTCGAAAACTTCCCAAGCGAGATTAATAAAATTTATATTGAACTACCTCTGAGGTATGACCTACCAAACAAAAAAGAATCATCAAAATCAATTCATAATTGGCGGAGTAATCGCGTAACAAACATACAAAAAAAAACCATATAGACGAAATGAGAACCACCTCCTTTTTGAAGTCGATTAAAAATCAATCGATAAGTACCTAATAATAAAAATTGAATTAAATTTTGTGTGTATATTTGAGTGGATCTCTGGATGGTTTGAAAATACAATTGGACCCGGTAGGTGGCGCTGTTCGGGCAGGACAACGTCTGCCAGTTCTGCTAGTTAAATTATAAGTTCGTAACATAACATCAGGCCTGAATTTTCTGGAAGGCCGAGATGTTACATTGGCCAAACTGGAAACCGAACCCAAGAGGACCCTTGATTAGCAGTCGCGCAGCAGATTCTTATAAAGAATTTATGACTGTCGATCACGCTGCTACATTGTAAATAGGTACGTCAAAAATCTTTAAAGCTTATTTTCGCAAGTTTTCTTGACAGTAAGTCCCTACATATTCCTAGCACTATACGTCAACCAAATGACTCTAACTTGAGCCCAACACATTACGCGGGCGCTCCAGTCACGTGGTATTTGTCACTTCTTCCGTTGTATTACACCTAATATGTCACACCTAAGTGTTTACTAAAGTGTGGGTGTATACGAAAACCAAGTGTACCTGAATTAATGTGTCAAATATGAAAGGAAAAGAGCTGAAAGCTAACGAGCCGCTGTACGGTTTCTATTGAGTTTTCAGTAGATACAGCTTTATTAAAACTAGGGATCCGCTTCTGCTTCGGATGGTTTTTACGTTTTGACAAACAACACTTTGAGATATATTTATACTAATAATATGTTAGTTAAATACAATTTAGAAGACGTAGTGTTGGAAGGCCTCCCACAAGATGGACCGATGACCTTGTAAAGGCCGCAAGAATCCGCTGGATGCGGGAAGCACAGAATCGGTCGAAGTGGCAGTTCTTGGGGAGGTCTATGTCCAGCTGTGGACGTGAAATGATGATGATGATGAAATAGAATTGATGTATTATGCACATCAATAACTATTAGAAATAGATACAGAAGTAGGTACTTATAAAAGTTTTCAATGTTTGTTTTCTATAGCTTAGTATTCAGTACTGAGTTCGAACCCAAACAAGGCACGCACCTCTGACTTTTCGGATTCATATGCATATTGTATAATTATCACTTGCTTCAAAAACGGTGAAGGAAAACATCGTGGCCTCTGACTTGGCTCCACCTTTTCCTTCAGCATTTTCCCAACAATGTTGGGGTCAGCTTCCAGTCTAACCGGATGCAGCTGAATACCAGTATTTTACATGGAGCGACTGCCTATCTGACCTCCACAAGCCCGTAACTGGGTAACATATGGCTCGCACAGTCAAAAAGTTATCATATCTCATGTAGAGCCAAGCTTGTAACTCTACACGCCCTAACTCTGCAAGCCCTAACTTCACAAACTCTACACCTTAGTTAAAATATGTGGCTTGGCCGTTTCCGGCCCTATCGCCGTCGATTTATTGGTAGGGCGTGTAGAGTTAGAAGCTTTGCTTTACATGAGAAATAATTAACTAAATGAATGAATAAGTAGCGTTTGTATAACAGAACACTAATGAGCAGTGAATAATCACCTTACGTCCATGTGACGAAAAAAACAAGGTCCAAGTTTTCCCATTTCTTCTATAGGAACCTACTACGCTTTGGAATGGACAACTAACTTCATCTTTCTGACTGACCGAATCCAACAATTTCAAAAGTGCCTGTAGGTAAATGGTTTAATTTAAATAAATCCAATCGGTTTTATGACAAAACAACGTTTTTCAGGCCCACTTCCAGGCGCACATTTAGTCGGGCTATATGAATAAATGTAGAGTTTGTAAACTCGGAGTTAAGTACATTTTAACTCTTATTATGTACACGTTGGATTTGGTTCAAACCATCGAGCAAGTTTTTGTAATAAGAACCTAAACGTAATTGATATCTCTCTACGGCATATGAAGCCAAGTCAGAGACCCATGGTCGGCATAAAAGCTCTGACACCAGGTTAGTCACTAACCATACGGAAAGAAAGAAAGAAAGTATACTACTAGGTACTAGTTCTGCAGTTATTTAAGAACTTTACCTTAGTTGGAATAAAGTTCTAAATGCAAAAACTGTTTCAAGGTTTGGGCTTGCACTAAAGTAAAAAACTTGTTTAGGAATAAGACGTTTTGAGTTCACTTATAAACGTCGCCGTCGCCTAGACTTCTGGAAATATTCCTTGTTTATTTATTTAATTATTAAAGAACACCAACAGCATATACATTCAACAATATTGGTTTAAAAGTTATAATAATAAATAAGTGAAAAGTATTACTGCTAATGTACACACAAATTATAATTATAGGTGTACACCGTGTACATAACATTTAAGGAATAAAACCATTGGACAGAAGCTTCTCATAGGTAAACTAAAAGTAAAAATT
Organism: Conistra vaccinii; assembly: GCA_948150665.1. NCBI lineage: Eukaryota > Metazoa > Arthropoda > Insecta > Lepidoptera > Noctuidae > Conistra > Conistra vaccinii. The sequence continues at coordinate 2,805,644 of OX411326.1, read as the reverse complement.
AAAAATTGAAACAAAGCTTCAAGGAATAAAATACGAATGATTACAAATTAAGAGAATGAACACAAAATTACACACATAATTAAAATTAATATACATAACTTTACTTATGAAATTAAATCATATTTTTTTTCCAAGTATTTTTTTCCGAGTACCACCCAAGGAGTCACGAAATATATATTCCTTGTTGACAAATAAATGTAGCTCTTACGACTAAAATAAAACTAGAGGTAATATATTATTACAGTAAATAAATAAATAGGTACCTACCATTTCTGTTCAAACGTAACTAAATATGAACCTAATTACGATTCATTGAACTGTACCTAACAGTTCAAGGAGTCGCTATTAGGTTCCACTCAATTCAAACAATTCCAAGAAAAACAAAGATGAAATTAATCTAAGAACATTATTAATATCATCAAGCGTACGTATTCTGTGAACAGGTGGGTTGAGGTGTACAAATGTACTCCCACACATTTACGGTAACATGATTAGGAAGCTCCTATTTATACGTGGAATTAGAAAATCCTATTTAAAAATTTAACCGTAGAAAAAAACTGAAAAGCGAAAAATAAAAAATATCGAAAGTGCATAGTTGAAAATTCAGTGGGTGAAAAGTCAATCAACCCCAATTTTTTACCTTTAGGGGTGGATTTCAGTTTTCAATTTTACACGGGACCAACTTCGAGGTAACCCTTCCCAATAAAAAAAGTCGTTCAAATCGGACTACTCAGTAAAAAGTGGTCAATGTGATCATACATAAAAATATATATATTATACATGTTGACTTGAGAACCTCCTCCTTTTTTTTTCGTCGGTTAAAAAGTCAATCGCATGAAAGACCGCGATTCAATTGATGGTCAAAAGGACATATCACACGGAAGTATTCTTAGAATTGGATATGTAGAATGAAGCCCCACATTCTTCTACTTCAGCATTCTTATTTTATTTCGGAAGCTGAAAATAATTAGATATGTAGGGGCTTTTGGCTAAGTAATAATAGCCGTACTGATCGATCGATCAGGTTAAGCTACGCTTGCCGGGGTTGGTCCGAGGATGTGTGATCTTTGCATACCGAGGGTCCTCCGTGCCTCGGAAAGCATGTTAAGTCGTTAGTCCTTGGCTGCCATTCATAGATCTTTGACAGTTGTTTCGGGTCGTCAGAAGCCCGTAAGTAAGTCTGACAACCAGTCTTACCAAGTGGTAAATCCAGTTATTGGTTTGTGGAGGTCAGGTAGGCAGTCGCTCCATGTAAAATACTGTTATTCAGCTGCATCCGGTTTGACTGGAAACCGACCCCAACATAGTTGGGAAAAGGCTAGGCAGATAGATGTTCTTACTTAGTCTAGCTTACATGCTCAAATATCGAGCATGATAAAATGAAACATGAGTTTATTTTCACTTATTATTAGGTACTTACCATACTTATTTTTTTTTTTAAGCGGACAATAATGGTGGATGTTTAAAGAAAAATCGTAAGATTTTTCTTTTAACATCCACCATTATTGTCCATTATTGTGTTGAAAAATAGACTGGTAACAGTAATGTTACCAGTCTATTTTTCAATCAAAGTGATAGAAAAATTGTTTGCACTTAAACAGCTAAACATCAAACTTTACGCACCATCTTCGAATGAATTCAACGTCATTAAAGTAATCAGTTTGTATCGTGTTGATATACAGCAAGACTACGTTTTAAGAGGGTTTATTCTGAAAGTTGGCAACGTCGCAAATAGATGTAAAAAATTTCGCTGTTTTGATTAATTTGATAATATTTCTGTATGGAAATAAAAAATGTGGCTAACTAGCGAACTAGAATATTGATTATGAAATGAAACAATTAATATCATAACACCGAATAGTTAGTTTTAGATGTAAAAAAAGTATTTGGAAACTTTCCAAATGCCTTTTTTACACCTAAAACGGGTACAACATCAAATTCAATGTTATAATTGCAATTCATTATTAAAATTCTAGTTAGTTAGCCACATTATTTCTTTCTTATTTCCATACAGTATTATTTCCAAATTAATCAAAACAGGTAACTATTTGACAGCTATTTACGATGTTGCCAACTTTTAGGATGCACCCTCTTAAGGGGATCCCTGAGGCTTGTTTCATAGGAAAACCAACAGCTCAACCAGGGAATCGAAATGAACCAAAAACGTTTCAAATCTACGCTTTCAACCACCAGACTCCTAAACAATAGATCTAAGTATGTAATAAGCAAATAGCCATCCTCTTAACTTCAAAAAAACATCATACATATAAAATAATAATAATCCGTAAATACTGATATTCCCTCCTTATAAATCTTCATCTTAGCTCGACTCAATATCTTATTGCACATGGTGAATTCGAGGCTTCGTCTAAAAATCAACATTTTTTCACGACGACTTGCCTGCTCCTACTAAAGAAATAATACTACAAGACTTCATCTCTCTGCTTCATATACATAGAGGCTTTTGTTCAGGAGTTGAGGTTATGTGGTAGTGTTTATGCGGCAGTGTATATCGTACATTTGCAGACGTTTTGATAAGTTGTGTCTTCGGTACGAGGTAACGCTGAACGTTACAAAGTGCGAGCCTTTTGTCTAGATTAGGGTGGTGTTCCGCTGTTGCGTTTAGTCGTAAGGTTTTTTTTTAAAATTTCTAGCTCGTGAAATTCTTTTTTTATTGAGAAAATAGATGCTATGTAGCTTACACAATAATAACTTATGCGGACACAGTAAATTCTTGAATTTATTTTACTAGCTTTTAGCTAGCTTTCAGAATTCACACTAAGAAATGATCTCATTAGGTCACCCACTCCGCTAATATTTCATCTTATGAATTATTTATGTAAGCAGACTTTCCTAGCGACTGAAAATAGTCTAGTATATAGTAATAATTATAGTCTAGTAATAGTATGTCTAGTTACTTAAGCAATAAGAAAACAACATTCAATCCACTATTAATCAGATATCACAACACCAACCACATTTACGACAAGACAGACACCCACGCTAATAAAAACCCCCAATCCGCCGGTCATACGCCTTAGCGAGAGCCCTCACTAACCCGAGGGCGGGCGGCGCGCGCACCCGGCCGCCATTTCTCTCTGCAGTCGTACCTCGCGCGGCCACCTCGCGCCATGCAATAGCCGAGCACATTACATAAGACCAGTCCACAAACAATCATCAACATCAGTGATCAGTGTTATATAACTTAAATAACATTATAACAACACATAACATAACAAGTGTAAGTGTTATTTTTTAATTGTGCAAACGGACGCTCAAGTTTTATATCAGGTACGTTTCTCAGTATATACGTTTTCGTACACACGCTACGGTTAAAGTATATAGTTTTATATTTACTATGTATTTTTTATGTTTGAATGGTTTTTAGTTGTTATTTTAGTGGGTTTTAGTGTTATTTTAGTGTTAAATTGTTATTTTATTTAAGTTCTCGTAGTTCAATGTTTGGTTTATCGATTATTCTCTAAAACGGTGTTAGTTTTACCGCTTTTATGATGTTTTACACACACGTTATTAAAATTGATATTTTTCGTGAAAACGTTCATGTTCATTCATTATATTTTATGTAAAATGGATTTGAATAAGAATATATAAGTAATGAAATAAATTTTCATTGAGGTTAGGTTATTTTCGTAGGACCTGTACGACCTAAAGTTAAATACTCAAGTATGTTTTCTAACTTAAAGTTAGAGAAGTTAGTGACTACTCAAATATAATAAAGAAGAAAGCCTTATGTTTTCCCCACTCAGTTTCAATCAGCATGCTCTCTAGGAGGTATTGACCCCGCGGTTTTTCGATAGCGTACCCACAGAACTTCAAAGATTATATCGTGCCCCTGTTTCGTTATTATATTTGCTTCAAGTTTTTTATATATTTTAACCATTTTAACAGTATTGTGTGTACTTATTGTGTGTTATTAAATAAAATAATATGTTTTGTAGTTAAACCTTCAGCTGTCATTAACGAGACACAATAGAATTTTAATTGTTATGCCCACCTGATGTCCACTATCGGTCAAGCGGATAATCGTTATCCTAGATTTTATTTAGGTACTTACCTACACATTTCTAATAAGTAAATTACGTTTTAACATGTAAGATTTCAACTAGCTTTTGTTAATGTAATTTGCGTTTTATAACCATTATCGAAAACTTCGATTAATTTCTATCGATTCTACGTTACTCTAAAGAGGAAAAAAATGAAGAGGCTTATACTACTACTTAGAGGCTACTTATATTTATATATAATTAGGCATATATATTATGTTTATAGTTTGTAATAGGTATATGTGTTTCTTTATATTAACTTAAATAAAATAAAACATCCTCAATTTTTCGTAAATTGCACCTACCACTGTTTGTCTCTGCATCACCCTAAGGTTGACTGGTAGAAAATGCCTATGGCATTAAGTCCGCCTCTGTACATTCCTGTGCTTGAAGTATTAAATAAATAAATAAATAAATAAGAGGCTAACTACTAACTACAAAGCATGAGCAGTGAACAAAAGTGTGTGCAAAGCCCTTACACTACTGTGGGATATTACAGTTAGATAAATGGTTTCTTATTAATTCCCATATACTTTTCAGTTACTAAATTAAGGACAGCCTCGTAGCTCTAATTCTCGCAAGCGTTACTGCTGAGGTTGAAGTCCTAGGTTTGATTCCCCGGTCGGGTAGTTACGATGCGTTTTTCCATCAGGAAACTTCTCAGTAGCACCCCGGAGTTTGAATTTGTGCCCGGTTGATGGCAATAGGCTCGCCCCCTATTACATGGGACTTAAAAGTAACTGCAGAAATGTGGGTGTACTACAGGTACACCTCTGGGGATTACAGGCATTTATGTTATGTTATGTAAAATTATTATAGCGAGCAGTTGTAGGTCGTGGGTTCGAACCCAAGCAGGCGCTTTACTTTGTGTAAATAATTTCATCACCACTGCTCTCAAAACGGTGAAGGAAAACATCGTGAGGAAACCGGCATGTCTTAGAACCAAAAATTCGAAGACATGTGACATCTACCAACCCGCACTGGGCCCGCGTGGTAGATTACGGCCCACTCGCTCTCACAGAGAGGAGGCCTGTGTCCCAGCAGTGGGAACATTAATATGCTGATTGATTGATTTGATTGTAAAATTATCAATAATCTCTTATAATAAACGAGGTGGTAAAAACGCTGTAAGAGACACCATGTTTATAAAGAGATAGCTATTATACGCTCTACGGACATACAGATAAGATCTACATCATGTAAAAAAATTATAACGGAGTTTTTGCGTTGTTTAGGGATGCCCAAAGAACGGGGAGCATATTTCCTAGGACGTCTTTGTTCATGACATGACTGTAATAGCTAGGGACGATAAATCAACTACGTTTCAGCCTACTATGTTTGAGCCTAGATAGGACAAAGCAAATCCTACATACGGTACTTAATTTAAGCGAAGGTAGTTGAGTGCCCACTATATGTACCCGAGTGGACACTTAGCCTTTGTGATCCAGTGTAGGATGGTATCTATTCTATCCTGATAATGTAACACTGCTGCGTGAAAGCCAACTTTGGATTTCCAAGCTGTTGACTAGGGTCTAAAACGGTCACATTAAGCAATTCCTCTAAAAGTAATTCAATTTCTGAATTCCCAACAATTCCTCTTCAATTCAATTCATATCAGAATCATATTTGATGTAAATATTGCCGCGTGAGAGTTTTTATTAATTAAATGAGATTAAATTTTTTATTTCTACGGTCTAAATACTATTTCAATATAAAACTGTCAAACAGATGAATTGCGAAATATGAATTGAACGCAGATAATATTATGAATTGTCAGTTTGTGACAGTTTGTGTGATTCATAATATTATCACATTTTATGATTCTGCCAAAGCAGCCGTTTTAAGCCCCCAGAAAGCTGTCCGGTTCGATCGTCATTTACGATGTTTTATTAATATTAAAACTGATAAAATTCTTTTCTATGTAGCTCGTCCCGCCTTCTTTGCAGTCTACTTAGACCATACAGATTACAGTATTCATTAGTTATCTTTTCTAAGGTTTTATAATTAATTGGTAATAATAGTAATCATCTTCTTCTTTGGCAGCCTTGTTCCACTCTTTACGAAGTTCTACTCTTTACGAAGGTCTTCTTACCTTTTGTGCCTTGTTTCCCTGCACGCGTAGCATGGAACACCATTGAAAAGGGTTTTATTAAAGGAAGATTAGACAAAATGACAGATTCACAATCACAATCTGGGGGTTTGTAGACTGCGAAGAATGTGGTGGGACGAGCTAGATAGATAAATAAGAATTTTATCAGCTCCCGTTTTATAAAAACGCATGCTACGCGTGCTGGTCTGTGCAGGTTTTGTATTACGCGAGGGATACCCAATGAATGCAGGCGCCTCTACCTTTATGAAGCAATTATCTAGAATTCGGCTGGGGCATTAAGATAGCTGGAAACAGGCCACTAGGGGTTACTTCGACCGCGTTGACATTAATAGGGCAAATAATTGTGTTCGGGTTTTCGGTCATAGGGTTCAAGCTGACGGTCGAATTTTGGTCGACCTCCAATGGATTAGAGATCAGAGAAAGATTAGATTTAGGTACTTACCATTAAAGGTTACAAATCTATAGAACTTTAATATCTTAGATGTGTAAGAACTATAAGTAAGTTGTATATTGAAATGATCACAGGAAGTCTTGCGGTTTCCTCGATTGCTTGCGGTGTGGATATACATAAGTAGGTATAATTATGTTAAGTATTTCGTGCCCGATTCTGGAAATGTCTAGAGCTAGGTTTTAGTTTAAGTTTGATGAATCGTGTATACACTACACGTGTGTGTTGTGTGTGCACTAACTTCTTGTTGTACGAAAGTTTTAATAAACCTATGCCCGACTTAAAAATTAAACCTTGTTCTCTATGTTATGGGGTTTGGTTTCAGGACTTAAACCGTCAAGTGGACCATTGTGCGTGGGCCATAGCGGCCATTTGGTGGTTATTCCAACCAGCCCACCTCCCTCCAGAAGATAATTTAAACCTCTTTAAATGCGGTAGCTTTTATAGCGAACAATTCAGCCATAAATTAATTTACTCAAACTGAAGATTGAACTTTCAACTTTACGCCAAAAGTCAATCACATCCTTACATCGAACGTTGGCACTCATAGTCAGAATATGCATCAGAATTCTAGTAACTTTAATCTTGTTATTAATTGCCTTTTAAGCCCATGGTGAGCGATACTGGGTATTAAAGCCATAGTTTTGCAGTGGGGTGTACGAAGAGATTTAATGAAGTGTCAATCACTGCGAACGCCCGGCTCCTGTTGTGTTGAACCCGTGGTTTATATCTTACTTGCATCAATTTCTGCCTGTTTAGGTTTATTTTCTATCTATAGCTTGCCTGGAGTCTAGGAAATTGATAGTCTATTTTTGGGTCGGATGTTCTAACGGCCGCTTTCGCAGAATCATAAATAAAATAATAATATTATGAATCACACAAACTGTCACCAACTGACAAATCATAATATTATCTGCGTTCAATTCATAGAACGCAATGCATATGTTTGTCAGTTTTTACCCGACTGCCCCAGAAGGAGGGTAATGTTTTTTATTATAATGAAATAACATTTAAACTGTAGAAATAAAAAATAAAAATCTGATTTGATTAATAAAAAACGTAAATAAAAATTATCCGGTAAAATTACGGTCTTAATTTTTTTCATGAGGCAATATTTACACCAAATATGATTCTGATATGAATTGAATTGAATATGATTCAGCTAAAATATGCGTCAGCATAGAGGAATTGCTGGGAATTTTGAAAATGAATTGCTTTTAGAGCTTAATGTGACCGTTTTAGGCCCCCTGGTAGTTTTACAGAGTACCTACTTCAGTATTTCAGAATTCCAGCACTTCTTCACCAGTTGTTAACGTCAAAGGCGATCAAGGGATTGTTTGAATACGATCGACAGCAACATCTTGTTTTTGCGTTAAGGTTTCACTCCTTTTGCAAAAAGGGATTTAGCAACATTTTCTTAAAACTTTTAGGGGTTTTTAATGGTCCCTAAGTTGCGAAGTTAGCCAGTCCTTCAGCCTCTATTGTCATTATGAATTTCTAAGATAGTCTTCACAGTTAGTTGGAAACCCGAATGTGTCGGTATTGTCCAGTTATTAGGTTGTATATCTATAGGTCAGTCGTATCGAGTTAGACTGGACTAGACAGATAACAAAGGTAGCCTGATTGAGTCTGACTAACAACAATAACCTCCCGACATAATCCCTTGGCTTTTTCCTTTCTTCACAGAAAAGAATTCATAAGACTAAACGTAATTTAGGAGGAATAGTGATGCAAGTGAAAGGGATAGAACACACTTATATGGCTTTATAAAGGGGGAGGGGGGATTAGTGGGGATCAGAGGGGCAATAGCATGTAACTCGTGTTACTGACTTACTTATTCACGGTTATTTACCTTGCCGACGGTATCAGATGTGCACTGCAATGACGTGAAAGAATGTTGTTTGTTTTGTCAGTAAGTGATACGTTTGAGATATTATTTCTTGTTTGTACAGCGTGTTAGAAAGGTATATTTAAGGGTGCGTACAGAACATCAAACTGAACTACTTCCTCCATAAGACCAACATTGTAATAGCGAAAAAATAATCAGACGTCTATTATAATCGTTTTTTAGGGTCTGTCTGTCCGTCTGACTGTCTGTCCGCGGCTTAGCTCAGAGACTTTTAGTACTAGAAAGCTGAGTACTACAAAGTGGATTTTTTTTTTAGGGTACCTCGACTACACGTAAGGTGGGGACGTTTTTTCTTTTCTTGTCTGTCATATGGTGTTGGGCGTCGTTAGAAAGGTCGAGTAGGTATTGAAGTTTTAGAGAAAGTTGTTCATTTTAATAGTTTGTACCACATCCTTAAAATATGACCACACATTTCTGATACACGCTGTATGGTGCAAGTTATAAAGTAAAGAAATAAAGAAAAAAAAAGAAAGAAAAGAAAGAAAGAAAGAAAGAAAAGAAAAGAAAAGAAAAGGAAAGAAAAGAAAGAATAGGTACATAAAAGTTTACTTATATTTTGCTTTTTTTTTAACTTTCATTATATTTTGTGATCTGTAGTGGTCTATGGGTGTGGTAAATGATGTGGCGGATGATGGTACAGTCACGAGCATAAATACCTTAAGAAATTTATCAATTCCTCAGGATTAAATCACTTCTTTTTTAACTAGCTTTTGCCCGCTACTTCATCTGCAATCCAAGATAAAAAGTAGCCTATTTCCTTTTCTAGGTCATGGTCCACACAGGTGCCAAATTTCATTAAAATCGGTTCAGCCGTTTCAGCGTAAAAGAAAAAAACTCACTTTCGCATTCAAATATTAGTTAGGATGCTCGGGACAGTACACACTTGGTTAGAAGTAACCTATTCATTTCTTCACTTGTTTTCACTACTAGTTGATGTATGATGGTCAGATCTCCCAGTCTAAATATAGATCTTATAAAGGCCCGGATCAGGCTTCTCAGTAATTAACGCTGTCTTACACACAAGCGTTACCCTAGGCCCTCGTTAATTATCTAACAGAATTGTGTGAGTCGTAATTAATGAAGAATCGCCTAGATAAACCGCCTGTTGATTTCTTATTCACCGGGTTGAAAGGAAACCTTTTCATTTACGTTTTTCTTGATCAGTCGCTAGGTGGGTTGTCGACACTCATCTGTCTAGAAATGGTCGGTCTGTTTGTTCATGACATATCTATCTGAGAAGAAAGGTAGATTATAAAACACTAGTAAGCTGAAAAGTTTATTGTGCGACCTTGCTGATAAATCTAAGACTCTCGGTAAAATTATTCAGAAATGCTTTAAAACCATCATACTAATTCTACCAGCCAAAAAGTTTATTATAATAAAAACCCATAATGACCCACTTCTATACAGGGTTATTGGTTAAATACCAACAACCTCTTAAGGGGTCATTATACTCATCATTATGGGACCTTTATTATGGGACCAAACCTGAAATCGCGAAAACAAAATCAGCTGTTCCCAACATTTTTACTAGTTTATGCGAACGTAAATGTATGGGGCAGCAGATTTTTTTTCGCGATTTCAGCTTTGTTCCCATAGTAAAAGTTGTTCATAATGATGAGTATAATGACCCCTTAAGAGGATGTTGGTGTTTTACCAATAGCCCTGTATACATAATTTTTTAAGTCCCGTTTCGTGTCTGTTTGTGTGACCGCAATGTTCTTCTGAACTTTGCTTTACCATGATTTAAAGAATTTATTCCGAAATTATATGTTAATATGCATTCATATTGAACTTATATAACACTAGCTGCGCCCCGCGGTTTCACCCGCGTAAGACTCGAACCCGTGGTAATATCGGGATAAAAAGTATCCTATGTCCTAATCCAGATCATGGTCTACCTATGTGCCAAATTTCATCCAAATCCGTTCAGCCGTTAAGCGTGAAAGCGTAACAAACAAACTCACTTTCGCATTCATAATATTAGTTAGGATAAAGAAATCTTGATGTTTGGTCAAGTCGTCAAAATAGGCTAGTATAGGTGTTAATAAATTAATGAATGATTTTTTAATACTTAATTTTATTTTTTAAAATTTATTAACTCTTATCAATTTTTATAATTTTTTACCATTTTATTTTTATGCAATTTTTATCAATTTTATCAATGTTGTAATGTCAAAGTATGTCAAATTTACCTTTACCCATTTTATAATATTTAATCGACATTTCATAGATTTCAATTTTATATAAATTACACTTTTTACCAATGTTACCAAACTATTAATATTAGCGCTTATTACTAAGTAAGTTAGCTTATTTGTCTACTTCATTGTTTTATGCATGTGGTGTTTACCTATAAGTAACTGGTGCACTGCTATTTTACTCAAAAAAATGTATTATGTGTTTGTATCAGTTTAATCAGTTGTTGGTGAGCCTAATAAAATAAATAAACCACACCTCAATTGCCTCAGTATCTCTCTCTACAAGGACCGCAGACAACTGCAGCTCTGTCCATTCGCCATTTTCCTTTAAACACCCTTACATTGTCCTTTCCAAGCAAAAGAACGAACCGTATAACCCCATGTAATTTAAATGAAGTCAGAATTGAACGCGAAAGATGTCACGACGCGAGGTGCTGCCGCGAAGCCTGAAATAAACCTTTGGAATATATTAACTGAGCCAGACTGTTATATAGTCACTAGTCTAAATAACTGAGACTTTGTTAACCTTAATATACCTACAGTTTTAGGGATCTGCCTAGCCTTTTCCCATCTATGTTCGGGTCGGTTTCCAGTCTAACCGGATGCAGCAGAATACAAGTATTAACAGCCGCTCGGGACGATCCATCAGGTTAAGCTACGCTTGCCGGGGTAGGTCTGTGGATGGGTGACCATTTTTACATACTGAGACTCCTCCGTGCCTCGGAAACCACGTTAAGCCGTTGTTGGTCCCGGCTGTCATTCGTGGATCTTTGACAGTCGTTACGGGTCGTCAGAAGCCCGAAAGTCTGACAACCAATCTTACCCAGGGGTATCGTTTTATCCAGTTACTGGGTTGGGAAAAGGGTAGGCAGGTTGAGCTGACGAACTCCCTATCATAAATATTTTTCAAACTTCAAGGTCCCCTTAAAACCTTAGCACAAAAACCTAGATTACAATCCAAGACCAAGTTAAAGTAGCACACTAACCACTACTTAAAAAGTTTAATAAATAAATAAACCCTAATTTTGATAAACTGTGCGGTAACCTTCGTGGAAGCACTAACACTTATGTCTGTTTTCACTAACACTATCCAAAAACGCGCTGTTGGATTTTCAACGCTAGACTCGCCGCCGAGAGTTGAAAATCCAACGAGTATATTTAGGTGTCGCCTAGTGTTAGTAATAACGGGCATAATAGTTACTTCGTGAAATAACATTAAAAGTAAGCCTAAAATATAGCAATAAATTAACTAGGCTAGACCAGTCCAGTCGGGGTTTAATAGCTAACGTAGAATTTAGGACTTTAAGTAGCAACTACGAAGTTTTGTACAATGGCGCAGTTTTGTTGGGCAGCTGCTGGACAGAGCTGAAAATAATGCCGTATTTGATTAAGACGATAGAAGAAAAAATAAAGACGTACCTACAGGGCTTAAAACGGCCGCTTTGGCAGAATCAAAATATGATAATTTATCTATTATGAATCACACAAACTGTCACAAACTGACAATTCATAATATTATCTGCGTTCAATTCAAATTACGCAATTCATCTATTTGACAGTTTTATATTATAATTATTATTTAATTTATTTGTTTTAAACTGTAGAATTATCAAATAAAAATCACATTTGACTTTAATAAAAACTGTAAAAAAAAAATATCACGTAAAATTACGGTCGCAATTTTTTTTATGCGGCTATATAATACACCAAAGATAATTCTGATATGAATTGAATACGATTCAGCTTAAATATGTGTCACCATTATTGACATTACTGCAGGGACCGTACAACCCCGGTTAAGAGTTAAGCTTTTCGAAGGGGTAAGCCGTTTATGAGGTTACCTTTATCTGATGTAACCCCTTGAATGGGTTCTATGCTCGAAACCCTGCAAAAGGGTCATCTCGTAAATATGGACGAAACCCAGTGAAAGGGTTACATGATAACCCATTGAATGGGTTCTATACTTGAAACCCAGTGAACGGGTTACCCCTTCATTATGATAACCTATTTAATATAAGGGTTTTGTTCGGGTTACCACAAGGTTATTCGATTGGTGGGGTGGAGCGAGCACCACGAACCATCCACCATCGCTGGCTTTGCTATGTACCTACAATAGTTCAAGCCACGAGCTCAAAAAAGTGCCGTCGCGCATTTTATGAAAAACTTGCTTCGGAATTTTGGCTTTAAATAAATACTTAAGCAAACATTGCAAAAAGCGAAGTCGCTATGAACTATACTAATAACTCTTCTCCATTCTCCACCACTCAATAAAGTCATAGTTGTCGAAGTATTTCAGAATAAGAACGCCAAAGTTGCCCATTTAACGCAAAGATCACAGTCGAAATCAGTCGAAATGTAATAGGCCTTTAATGCGTGCTATTCCATTTTGCAAACTATGCCCATCATCGACAGATCATATTACATTGCTCCGAATGGAATGCAGATCTTGAAACTCTGCGTTTGTAAACAAACCTACAATGAAGACTAAATCGGGGGCCTACTAAAAGCAATTCATTTACTGAATTTCCAGCAATTCCTCTATGGTGACCAGTAAATGGACCTAACCCGGATTGACCCCTATTCGTACCGATAATAGTATAATTTTTTCGCAGCATTATCGGTACGAATAGGGGTCAATCCGGGTTATACTTAGCAAGAGGGTATCTGTATGGCTCATAATCAGTTGATCCAGGTCTGTGTTTGTGAATTTTTAATTAGTGTCAGTAAAAGCACTACTAGCATTATAAATAAAAATCTTAAGAGTTCTCAAATTGCTCAGCATGATCCTCAGTTTATCATCTTTAATTTTGATATAAATATATGGTTAAGATGAGGGTACTATGTTAGACAAAGACTGCTAAAATCATAACCCTTCCTTTTGGCTTTGCCATAGTCGGGTAAAAACACAATGCCATAAAATGATCTCGACTGAAAAAAATTACAAAGTTACCTCCAAACCGAACAATAAACCGCTAAGTATTTGAAAAAATACTTCAAATTAGATCATTAAATTTTGCATAATAACTGAACTAAATATAATTTCATTTTTTTTTTATTGCCAATATTTTTGCCATAAAAGAAATTACCTAAACTATCGGCGCCTTGGAGCGTTCTCCCCGCCGCTCTATCTAGCTGTTGCTCAGTCTGCGAGCAGTAGCGTGCGAGCCAGATAAAGAGTGAATTTGAACGAGGTATTAAGGACTCAACAGAGGAATGTTTTTAAATTAGCAGTGTTTTTTTTTTAAATAAACAAAAAGTTTTTCCTCGCGGGAGTTGATGTCGACGGGCCAATTGCTCGACACGCAACAACGACTATCTATCATCATTTGTTACAATTAAAGATATTAAAAGATTACAGACAGTGTTCTTTCGCTGATCCTTGTCTACGTAATAGAGTACGTATGTACAATCAGTTACGAAAGTCAATTATCAGTTTGAGAACAAATTATATCTTTTTTTAATATTAGAAAAACAAAAACATGCTCTCATGAGGCTGGCAACAGCTAAAGCGCGGTCACTTTCAAACTCCATAGGAAAGAAAGAGAAACGCGATGGCACAACGCCGGTAATTTATTGCAAAATATGAAGCAAATATCTATTTACAAAAAATCTATTGATTGGAATGAAAAATGGAAACACTTATTACGTTAATTGTAGAGTTATCTGACAAAAAAACAGAATTATTACATGTAAGTATATGAATATGGTTTTTAATCGTTAAAAGAAATTTTTTGATGTATTTCGTAATTTTTTTCTATCGTATAAAATTAGTTGAATAATGTTTTCAATACACTGTCTAACTAGCATATATCCTGAAGAATATCATATATATTTCTGATTTTGTTTACTGCAGTAGATCATAATAATATGTATATAATATACTTTTAGGCATTATCAAAACTTAATAGTTATTGCATGAAATACTGAAAAGAATCGAATCATTTTGCATCAATCTAGATGAAATATCAAAGTGTTAATCCATACTTTCTTTGCTGACCTTACATACCCACCTACATACCTAAATTATGTCTCTACACAGTTAAGAGCGCTTATCCTAAAAGTTGGCAACGTCGCAAACAGCTGTCAAATATTTACCTGTTTTGATTAATTTGGCATTACTGTATGGAAATATGAAATGTGGCTAGCCAACTATCTAAAATATTGATTAGAAATGGAGTAATTAATATATTATCGTAACACCGAATGTTTAGTTTTTGATGTAAAAAAGTATTTGGAAACTTTTCAAATGCCTTTTATACACATAGAACGGTTACGACATGAAATTCAGTGTTATAATTGTAATTCATTATTAATATTCTAGTTCGCTAGTTAGCCACATTCAAAACAGCGAAATATTTGACATCTATTTGCGACGTTGCCCACTTTCAGAATAAATCCTCTTAAATACTTGAATTCGCTTTAGCTTAAGAACTCAACCAGTACAAAAGGCCTACTGTAAGTACAAATCACCGATTCTAAAGCGGGTTTTGATTTCCCTTGACACTTTACTACCGTCCTATAAATACAGTCGAGCCTCTAGGTCTTAAAATTTAACTGTATCGCGACTTTACTGCCAGTGTACTGTGTAAATCAGTACGAAGAACTAAAATCAAGATGAGATTTGAAGCTATAATTTTGATCCTTCTAGGTTGATCACTGTTATAATACTGTCGACAATGGTGCACGTTAATGCAATAGCAGTTTTGATACTAGTTTTTTTCTCAACAGCTTACGAAAGTAATCCTGAAGGTTTTTTCTGTACAGAAAGTCACCATAATTGTGTGCTGTTATACCTACATTTTTACTAGCTGCGCCCCGCGGTTTCACTCTCATAAGTCTCGTCCCGTGGTAATATGGGAATAAAAAGTATTCTACGTCCTAGCATAGGTCATGGTCTACCTATGTGTCAAATTTCATCCAAATCCGTTCAGCCATTTTATCGTGAAAGCGTAAAAAACAAACTCACTTTTGCATTTAATATTAAGTTACCTAACTTAATATTAAAAGCAAGCTATTCTATGTAGTATAGATGGTATTTCTAAATTTCTAGCTTATAACGTACCAACAATACCTCCAAAAGCCTATATGATCTCATCTACTTATGCTAGTGGCAAGTCTTAAGTTTTAGAAGCAGTTACAAGGTGCCTAAGTTTCATTCAAGCGCATGTAGCCGGCATGAATTCATTAACAACGTTCTAAGTTAGGAACTTAGTCGTATTTTACTTGTTTGTTTAGTAACTATGTTCGTCTATGAAAGATGGAAGACGCTCCTTTCAGTTACAACTAAGTTTTCTTTAAGAATTTATTAAGGGCCAATTAAAAAACTAGACAAATTAATATCGTGGCTTATATCGTCTCTTTCCATCCTGAGCTGCATGCCCTGTCGCTTGTGCACTTGATGATAAATAGAAAGAAAATAAAGTAGAAAGAAAGAAAGAAAGATAGAAAGAAAGAAAGATAGAAAGAAAGAAAGAAAGAAAGAAAGAAAGAAAGAAAGAAAGAAAGAAAGAAAGAAAGAAAGAAAGAAAGAAAGAAAGAAAGAAAGAAAGAAAGAAAGAAAGAAAGAAAGAAAGAAAGAAAGAAAGAAAGAAAGAAAGAAAATACGTTTATTTGTGGTACACATGATGCGAGGCAACATATTATTATGTCTGCGTCAGTGAGCGGAGTTCGCGCAACTAAAATTTTAGCCAATCATGTTTGATCTTTTTGCCATCGATACGCTAAAAAGAATATGCCTATAAAGGTATGATATTATTTTATCTATCTAGTTTTAGGAATATACAGAATAAGTAGATAGTAGTATGTCGCTGCTACTAAGAATTTCAGAAGTAAATCCTTTTGTGGCATTTTTGACAAAGCGCAGCTATATGCTTTTGCGATTTAGATTCCAAACATGTCAACAAATATGTGTTTTTGGAAAAACAACTTTAAAGCTGCCTCATAAAGTTCAGTTGGCACTACACTTAAATTTTTTTTACATATTCAATTGTAATAGTCATTCTGAAATTAACTTAATTTATACGAGTATAAAGTTGATCATTTTTCGCTTAGGTAGAAATAACATCAATTGTAAACAAGGATTTGAAAAGACTTTATGATACAGGAGAAATTACTAGTTTAAAGAAATCGTATTAGTTAGTTAATCAGGTCGAAATCTATAATGTGAATAGTGATATACTGTGATTGTTACCTGTTGTAGGTAAATAAATAAGTAAGTTGTAATATTATTTTAAATGATGTATAGGACGAAGAAACAAATCCTAGTGTTCACACTTCCGCCAAAATGTTATCCTCCTACTACAAAGTTCTTCTACAAAGGACTTTTTCACTTTTACGACGTAAGTAAGCCCTTAAAGTCAGGTTTACTTTGAAGAGTAGGTCAAAGTTCTTTATATCTGCAATGCAACGTGAGAAGAATGTGGGATTTCTTAATAAAAAGTCAGTAAACTTTACAATACGAGTGTTTACTAGGTTTTGTACTTGTTAAAGGAATTAGGTTAAGTTCAGATGGGTTCTATTTACGAAAGTCTTGCAATCAAACCATGAAGGTTTTATTATTATTACGTAGTTATCACAAGCCTATGACACTCTATAACTTCGTTTCTAGGTTACGCCTAGGACATGTTAAGTTATCGTATGATAAGGAGGCCCATCAGTCGGTTTCAGTTCTTATTCAAATAAAAATCTTGTTGAAGAAAAGTTTTCATCAAAACTATTAATCGATCATAACCGACCCCGAAAGTTTTCTATGTCTTTTAAAGTTTACCAAAGAGCATAGACTACCAAGGACAACCAACTGTTCAAATTGCCCAGCAACCAATGACAGGCCGATCGATTGCAATAGTATTAAAGCTCATATCTAGATCTAATTCACAACCTTCACTGCATCGATCAGACAAATCGAAAATACTGGAAAGCTCTAAATATGTTACTTTTCAGTTGACATTTCGACGGTATTAAAACTGCGAACCGATCAGTCTTAACGCAGACCGTCTGAACATGCACAAGCAGCAAGCATTATGACCTTGGTGCTGATCCACGCGTCATGTTCGTGAACGGGCGCCGTCATGGCGTCAGTTGAGACTGGTCATCTCTTTTCTGCCACGGCTTATTTTAAATCTTATATTTTGAATTGTTTCTATTTTTTTACATTGTTCTCACATATAGAAGCAACAAGAATAATGTACCCAGGATTTTGTAATATTTTTATTTAAAAGAGTGTCCTGGGAGTTTCTTGCCCGTTCTTCTCCACAGAGATCTACTTTTTGGAATGGGCAACCAGCTTCAACTTTCTGACTAACTGACCGACTCTTTGACAATTCAAAAGTGCCTGTAAATGGTTTAATTGAAATAAATGCTTTGAGTTTGAGTTTTGTGAGAAGAATCCTAAAGTAGTAAGTAATGCAGAAATCTTCAGAACCCCTCTTCTATAATTTCCATGCGACACCAAAAATCTACCATAACATCACGCCTCTAATCTTCGAAAGGTTAGGCAGAGATGGTTGTATAGTACACCCACAGTTCACCAGTTGTGTTTACGTCCCTTGTATTAGGGGCGAGCCTTTTGCCACAATAGATAATAATAATAGCAGCCTATTATTTCCCCACTGCGGGCCAAAGGCCTCTTCTTATACTGAGAAGGCACGAGCATTGATCACCACGCTTGGTCAAGACAGGTTGGTGATTTCAGACTTTTATTCACTATAAGTGCAGGTTTCCTCACGATGTTTTTCCTTCATCGATGTCAGTAATGTCCAATATAAACTTGGAAAGTACAGACGCCAGCACATCAACCTACTCCAATCTGTAAAATTTTCCCAATCAACATTTAACCTCAATCTTTAGCAATAAAGTTGAAAACCTATTTAAAAAAAATTACAGATGGTAGTAACTTGATGTGCTGGCGTCTGTACATGTGAATTGAAAAAGTCACATTGGAACTTGCCCGGATTTGAGGGTACAAACTCGTGCATGAGAGGCGAGGCCTTTAACCACTGGGCCACTAACCAGGCACAAATGGAGACTCCAGGCTGCGTTTATTCAGGAATTCCTTATAGAAAAATCTAATAACACCTTGTTTTTAACCGAGGATCTCATGCTCAGCACAGCGCCTACGACTACAGACCAGCGAGGGCCAGCGAGGCAGAAACCCTTTATAAACATAATACAAGTAAAAATATAAACACTTAAAGTTATCGTAAACTTGTAGAACGGCTTCCATTCGTCCTTGAGGGGAAGGTCGCGGCGCTTTCATTGGTCAGTCCAAGGGCGCTGTAGTTGTGACGTGTTTAGCTATGTACAACTTGTACATTAGTTAGTATACTGTGACGTATGCGACGGGGTCACATTAGGTAAGCACCAGAGGCTAGACGTTTTGTTATTAATATCTTAAGTGGAGCATCTACCGTTCTGGGGCTGTGTCAAAGTTGTATCTGTTCCGTTGCGAACATGGAATAGTGCTATTTGCTCTGTTCATCTCTCGTACAATAAAGTAACGTTTAAATGTTGCTCTCGTCTAGTAGTTACGAGTTTCCACTAGACGATAGTACAGCATTTAATAGGGCCCTATCTTAGGACCCTCTCTTATACTGAATTAAGATTTAAATGTTACTTTAATGTAACAAAAGATGGTGGTCTTGAAGAATCATGTCTAACAAAGTTCAAGAGCAGCCCAAAACTTTGTAATCGAACCCTGGTCTGGGTATTTTAGAAAAGGGGGTTGCTAATTTAAAGTTTGTTCGTCTGTACGATCAGCGAAATATTTTTAATTTGTTACGGTTAATGGCCTAATAGCGGAGAGCCTCGACCAATACCTCAGAAGGCGCTCGTTGCACGGGTGGGTCAAGGGTTTGGTTCAGAAAGCAGTACTCATGGACACGGCACGCATAGTGAGGAGGTTTTTCTCTTTAGAGCCCTAACTACCGTTAGCTTGGACCCTGTTACTGATGCCGATGGGCTACTATTATTTACATTTTTAAATGTTTTTTTATAAAAATATTTAAAAATGTAAACAATATGTATTAAAAATGAAATAAAGGCAATATTATCAACGCAGAATAGGTTGCTCTTTTACGTCTCCTTCATCAATTGAATGATATTTGTCATAACATTTGTCATGATGTCTAATATTTATCAGATTCTACGACGCCCACCACAAAAAAAGGTTGTCTTATTTTTGTCCCACTATACGTTTTTCCCTGGTGTCTTTGCTGGCCCTGGCCTACTTAAAGTAGAAAATAACTCAATAAACCAGGTTACGTTCAAGGAGCTCTCAAATCTATTCCCCAGTTACTTCCAGCAAGTTGCGTGAGAGAGTAAGCAGATGTTGCGAAATTGTGATACTGAGGCAACATAAACTTGTTGGTTTACGCCGAGAACAACGGGTAATAATAATTTACAATTGTCTTGCAGATTTCCAGACATGATATCTATTTAAATATCACAATAATATAGCAGTACCAACAAAGTTGTTGTATATGATTAATTTAAAGTACTTTTATGTCGGTTTTCACTTCGCCTTTGGAATAATTAAGATAATATTCTTTCTTTTCAATATTATCATCGCAGAGTTGAAGTAAATCTTTAATTTTACATTTCGACTGCCACAGAAAGAGGGTACCTAATATAGTTGCATAGTCTTGGCCATTTCATTTCGGCTCCGTTTGTGGTATATCCACATTCACGTCTATAATGATTAATAAGTATCCTTTTTAAAACACAGCCTTGTTTTCACGCTGCTCCACTATCTCTCTGACATACCAAAAAACAGTTTCCATTGTAAAACTGATCCGTTTCCCACTAAATATTCTTTGACAGTCTTCATTGATTTATCGTTCGGAACTCAGCGGATACAGGGCACCGTTTAGGAATTATTCCGTGAATTCCGGAGCGCCGCGGAATTTGCTGCATCGCCGGAATCCGCGATTGCGGCGTGCGACTGCAATTGTGCATTGAGGGCGGAATTCGCAATAATGTCTGTTGTACTTATATGTGCCCCGGTATCGGTATCCTTGGCTCTAACATAAGAAATGGTATCGTTTCGTGATGCCATGTATGTATTGTACTTGTAGAGTAGTAGGAACTGAACACGTACAGGCAGCTAACTTATAACTATTTTTAAACGCTGTTGTGAGTTTGCTGAGCATTCAATTCTTTTACATCACTCTCCTAACTTCCTTAGTATGCCATACACTTAAAAAGTATAAGCAGCGTAGTGAAAAGATAAATAATTTTGTCTGCATACCAAATAGCTTGTACAGATACCTTGATAAAATTGGCTGGCCTGGCTATAACGTTACTCAGATCTATTAATTCATTCGGTTCAACCTGGCCAGAAGGTCAGATTACACTCTCAAAAATCTGTAGAAATGTAAATGACATCTCAATTTGGGATTCTGACGTTATCAACTCAAGATCTTTCCTTGAGATAGCTAATGATAGAGGCTCAAATCTGCTTGGAACGTCTAAAGGCGGCTTGGTGCCACGGCGCGGCATGGCCATGGCAAAGGATTTTCGTAAGCCGAATAAATTTTGAATTTTATTTTCATATTCTTGGGACTCACATTTCGTTGATATCGTTGCAAGGGGACTTGAGCATACCGAGAAAGCTGTGGTATGCCGCGGAAGACTTCAGCCGGACCATACAAATGTTAATGTTTTGCCGTGCCATGCCGCGTCGTTCCGCCTAGAGAGTATACTAACGGCCGAACCCAATAATCTGTTGTCAGTAAAAGGCTGATCGCTATTGATGGTAGACGGTATAATTCTATCTGTCATTGTGTCACATTCCATAGGATTCCTAGTCTCTGACAGTTTATTGGGACGTTAAAATCATAGATACCTAGATAGTTTTTTCTATCTCCAGTATGCCAAAACTGGTTATAGATAGGTTATTGACAGTTGTTGGGTTCGGCCGTAAGGCCTACGGTGTATACCGCATTGTGTCTAAGTTCTGCATTTCTGATTAAGTTTTGAAACACTTATCTTTGAACTTTTCAGCACAATCATCGACCGCAGAATGATAAGAAAATCGTTAAAAGCGGCCCGGCCCTATCTTAACCTGACATAAGAACCATTTTCTACCGACCTATAATCATATTATCTAAAGATGTCAGGTGCTTAGTTACATCGCAAAAAAGAAAACCTTCAGGTATCTAGTTACTTGTTCAAATAGCACGCGGTACGTGACCAATTAGTTTAGTTACGACTTTTAATAACGTTCCGAGTCTTTGTCAGCACTATCTGTGTCTAGATCTGAATTTGTATTCATTGTGCTGCTCCTGGACTAGGTACGATGACTGGAATTAGTGCAAAGCTAGCTCTAGGACTATTTGTGGGAATTTCGAGATTCGTAGTTCTGTGTGTTTTTGTTGATTGCGATGTGGCGGTTGGTGGTTATAAATTGATGTTTGGAAGATGTTCATTATTGTTAATCTATTAATTATAATGCCTTATACTAATTAAAGGGTTGCTGTAGTTTGAGACTTTTAAATATTGTGCCTTGTTAATAAAACTTATTGTAGGTGTCTAAAGATTCGTCTCCAAATTAAAATCAAAATGCTATAGGTTTCTTATTTATCTAAGTTTCCATCTAAGCACATATTACGTGTGTTTTTGACTTTTTAATCTATTCTGTTTCTTTGAGAATACACAGAATTATTAGCTACTAAAATTTGAATTTAGACCTTTATTAAAATACAAGTATAACCCAAAATTACCCAGGACTCACAGGACCTCTAAAATCTGGGACGAGCCAGAACGCTCCGGAACGTTTTCCCCGCTCTATTGTCGCACAGAGTTAGTCCCCAGAGCTGAGAGGGGCTCATCGTGGTCTAAATTGTCGCTCATTATTTCCGACCATGTGCCGGAAATCCTTATATTTTTGTTATTACACAGACGGGGGATATTATTAAGGATTATCATGTAATGAACGTAGATGCAGCCTTTTTTCTGTTGATGGAGAAAGCTGATTGATGAGAAAGGATAACTGGACTGTAATTATTACCTCAATTTATTTAGGGCTCTATAAGACTTCATCTCGTTATTATAATATAACATCACGGCTGTTTACCCCGAAGGGTTGCGCAGAAGTGTTCATAGCAGGTACATACACATTTCCCCATTCATTCATTCAGACTCCGGGCTGTTACAGAAAATTCCTGATGGAAAAACCCAATAACACTTTGCTCAACCCGGAAATCGAAACCAAGACCCTTTATTCCATTGTAATTTAGTGATTTTAAGATGTTTCTCTCATAATCGACTTCTTCTTCTTCCTTTAGTGACTATCCTGGTGTCAGAGTTTTAAAGATGCCAGCATGACAGAAGCTCATGCTGGCTTCACATACCGGTTTCCTCACAATGCTTTTCTTCGCAATTTTTGAAGCAAGTAATAATTTTAGTGTCTGACCGAAACAGGACTTTCTACCGAAACCGAAGACGAAAACGAATCTTCAGTGTCTGTCTCAGTTTCGGCCGAAACCGAAACCGAAACTTCTTCAGGCATGTTAAAAATCTATTGTTTACTGAAATCTATTGTTTCGGTGCTGCCGAAGGTTCGGCAGATTTTATGCCGAAACCGAAACTAGATTTTTTTGCCGCAACTTGCTGAAACCCAAACCGAACCTTCGGTCGGTCACTAATAATTATACGCACATGAATCCGATAAGTCAGAGTGCGTGCGTTGGGTTTGAGCTCGAGACCTTTGACTTGGTAGTCCGACGGTCACATCACTAAGCTATCTCTGCTACTAATCTCTGCGATCTCGATATGAGTAGCAACTCATATCTCCAAAAACTGTTGAATAGCTGGTAACAACATTTGCCAGTCGGGTAGCGTTGCTGACAGCTTACAGCCCTTTCACACGGCAGTCCAGTTTTGCAGGATCGGCTTTTTACGGTATCCTGCTAAACTGGACGATGTGTTCACATGGCAGTTCAGTTTTGCAGGATTCAGTAAAAAGTCCAGCAGCAACAGTGTCCAGCAAAAAACCGCACGCAGGAAGCCGTGTGAACACTGCTATTGAAATATATGTGTGATTAAACGGGTTCCCGCTTTTTACTGGACTTCGGATCCAGTTTCTAGTGACAAAACCGAACGGCACAATTCGACCGGATCGGTTTTTTGCAGGATCCCGCATGCGGGATGCTCGTGTGAACGCTAGCATATAAACACATTCGCCATCAAACGGGATCCTGCAGAAAACGGGATCCTGTTAAAAACTGGACTGCCGTGTGAAAGGGCTGTCAGGGTGCATATTACCATTTGTGAAGGCTGTTTAAATGCTCTTTAATGTATATCACAAGACAGGTTCACATTGGTATTAACCCGACTACAACGCAGCCAATAGACATAATGAGTTTAATCAAGTACCATCTAATCTCTGTCGCGTGTCACGAACGTGTACCATCGCTTGTATGATGCGAAATAATATCGTATAAACGACTAATTAATATTGATTTTGTATACATGAACACAACAATCACAACATGTATGTATAGGCTTCTACTTTGCGTCTCTGCTGCCTGTCCCTTTGTCTTATATGAGGTATGAGGAACAGGGTGTAAAGTTCACTCATTCTCTATAGAAAAGGGAGGATCCTCCGACCAGACGAGTGTCGTATCTGGTGAGCAACTGCCCGACGATTGTTGATCGCGGGGAAAAGTCTGCTTGAGCGATGCAGGATTTGTGTGACGTCAGGCCTTTGATGCGTAGTTCGCATGTGACGTTGTAGATGCCGTCACAGTCTTCTAAGTATTATAAAGTTTTAGTAAAACAGCGAGCCTCTT
This sequence comes from Conistra vaccinii, assembly GCA_948150665.1. NCBI lineage: Eukaryota > Metazoa > Arthropoda > Insecta > Lepidoptera > Noctuidae > Conistra > Conistra vaccinii. Next base: position 2,781,125 of record OX411326.1, on the reverse strand, counting down.
TTTTTTTGGTAAAATTATAAAAATATGGCGCCGCGTGGCTTAGACTGACTAGGTACGACGAAATTACCGACGTGTACCAAAAGCTTCGAGAGAAAATTCTCTTCTGAGAAGTTTATGAGCGTGAAATGAAAAGATGTTTTAGTGTGCTCTGTATGAAATGCTAATTAAATTATCATAGAACACGTTACAAAACTGATTGGAACGAAATTGCCTCGTATAAGCTGCTTATTCACTTGCTAATTTTGTATCGTGTCGCGTGAAACCTTGTTCTAGAAACAATTAAGGCTTTTGCCCTTTTGCCTTTGGATTTTAACTGTACTGTTTACCTACTTTAATAAAGGTATGCTTAGTATGGTTGTTGATGAGCTCGTGGCTAAGTAATAACAGCCGCACTGGTCGATCCATCAGGTTAAGCTACGCTTGCTGGCGCTGACCATCTTTACATACCGAGACTCCTCCGTGCCTCGGAACGCATGATAAGCCGTTCGTCCCGGCTATCATTCGTAGATCTTTGACAGTCGGAGCGGGTCGTCAGAAGCCCGAAAGTCTTACAACCAGTCTTATCAAGGGGTATCGTATTAGGTATCCAGTTACTGAGTTGTGGATGTCAGGTAGTCGCTCCATGTATAATACTGGTATTCAGCTGCATCCGGTTAGACTGGAAGCCGACCCAGACATAGTTGGGAAAAGGCTAGGCAGAGTGATTGCTTAGTATAGTTGTTATGGTAAGATTTCCCGAATTCCTGCCGAATAACAGCTGAATTGATTTCAACAATCTTTTATTCACCTTAAGACCTGCCTCGTGGGCCCCGTGGCAGCAACTTCTGAACTTGTGGTCCTGGGTTCGATCCGCAGCGGGATAATTGCGTAATACACTTTACAGTAGCGATGGCTTTAATTTTGACAACATTGGATTAGCAATATTCTTCAATACATTGTTAATGTTTCTCTCCTTATGAATTAGGCTTATGAAACAAAATAAAAATATAATTATTATTCAAAATCAGGGTAGGTCGAGAAAAATTAAGCAGGTCGAGAAAAGTCTTATTAAAGTTTTCCAAAGTTCTCAGTAGCCCGATATTGCACGACTCATAATGCGAAGCATTAGAGAATAGAGAGTGCTCCACGATCGAAAAAAAAATTTTGCCCCATTTCTGCAACTGTTTCTATTGTTACACTCCTGCTCGTACACAGGACCTACTTAATTTATATACCATTGTATAGATGATTAAATGGAGTTTAATACTGTACTTTCAACAATTGATTTAATGCAGAAAAATTAAAAAAAAAAACATCAAAATATATGAAAAAAACTCCTGTCCGTTAATGTATGAAACCTGAAAACATTGTAGGTTCCGATAAAATCAATTAATTGAGTCAGTTTTTTTTTAATAGATTCGTTTTAGCCATAGGAGGAACCCTATTGAAAATGGCTCTTTTATTCAAAGTAGTTTAATTATAACTATTAAAATACTAACTAAAATATAATATCTACATCTAAATATTTCCAACTTCGACCCTTCCGCTGCCTAGCAACCAACAAAGTAAATATCATAATAAATAGTTATTGACATTACGTAAAGATTGCGACGTAAGAAATTTTACCCATATTGATGGGTAAAAAACATACTTCATGAAAAGTGTTTATATAAATTGTAAATTTTTGTTAGAAACTATGTTTTGAATTTCTTTTACGTTTATGAATGAGTGTTATGAGGCGTTCACTTTTGGACTTTCCGAACTATTTGGATTTATGCTTGTTTGATGACATTTGGCTCGCCGCTATCTGTGCGAAATGTGGGTGTGTACTCGACAATTCTGTCTATCCCTTCTGGGAATACAGGCAACATATCATGCATGTACTTATGTGCGTGACCTTGCACACAGTCCCAAAATCATGCCTCAAATCACTTCTCATTTAGAAACCCATTACAACCACCTCAGCGTTCTCCATAGGGGCGAAAACGTGGACATTAACAAGGCGACGTAAATCACGCGTGGTCATAGACCACTCAGATACGATCTAGACGTAATAATGGTCGTTTGCCATAATATAGAGGGCGCCACGCTCGTTACGACCTGATACGACTGAATAATTTAGTTGTTTGGACGTTTGGCTAGCGTTTGGTAATAAGATTCGAATGTTTCAGAGTGTTTTGGTTGTTTTAAATCTGTCTGTAACTGTCTTACTTCGGGGCAATGACCTCTTGTCTTTTACAGAAAGATCGTGTGTTGACCTCCATGATTTTTCGTAGAGTGTTGGTGATTTTCAAGGTCACTTTAAGTTACACGGTGTGTCCAAACGTAGAGCAGCATTCTGCGCTGCGTTTGGTCGACTGCCGCGAGCGAACGCTTCTGTTAAACGCAAACATTCGTCAGTTTAGTCCTAACTAGAGTGCGGGAAAATCGCCGGGACCTCAATGTTTAGACACGCGTTAAAAAAAAATTATGAAAAATGTTAAAGTCACTTTGGTACTTCGTGATCGGTATTATGTCTTTAGGGTTTTAATTCACAGACCTCCCTATAATATGTTTTGATTGAGCCCACCTGCCAAAATATTCTAGAAAGAATATTTAAGTCGAAAAAGGATGAAAGTGTGGCGGCATATACAACGCCACATGAGAACGACGTATCACATTGATGTCACGAAAAATGGGATACAGGATAACGCGACGAGTATATATACAACGTCCTGGCATCAATCCTTGGGACCGTGGTCGTAGGCTTTTAGTTAGTAGCTTAAGGCAGTCACAGGATAGCCCGGTTAAGTAGCCAGGACCTCAGAGGTCAGCTATGAGACACCATTTAGGAAAAAAAAAAGCAATCATCGGGCAGTTGCCCACCAAACACGACACCCATCTGGTCTGGTGGTGGATCATCCGTTTTCTATGGAAGATGAGTGAACTTTACACCCTGTTCCTCATAACTTTATAAAAGTTTTAATGGATAGACCAGTGGAAATCTAATTACAGAAATAAATATCAAGAACCATCAGCTGAAAATTACTAGGACGAATAGCCAAAGCAGAAAATTAAGGCCCTCTAGAATGAAAAGTAGAAGAAGCAAAGGAAAATAAACTGTAATGCAATGTAATAAATGTGTGAAAATCGGTTGTGTAATTCTCGATAAAAAGGTTCCATCCATTGAAATGAAACCAGCTGATAAATTTTCACATTTTATTTATTAAAGCTCCAAGCGTTTTACTTTCTGTGATCATTAGTGCTCAAAAGGGCTTTGAATGTGGGAAACTTTGTTATTTACAATAAAACATATGTTCGGTTTTCATAAACATTATATTTCAAACGAAACAAAACTTTAGCGACAAAAACACATGATACAAATAAAACAATTTATAATATTCGAGGGATTGTAAATTATCCAGTACGTGATTTTAATGAAGACACAAAAGCATTTTTTAAAGGTATTATGTAAAATGTATACACATGTTAATTACCAAGGAATTTCTTTTGTTCATGTTTAGTGCTTTACATAAATACAGGACACGAAATCTACTTTCTAGATTAATTTTAAAATAAAGCTAGAAGGTAACTCACGAATAATTCAGAGTATAAAGGACTCACTCGCCAGCCAAGTAAACAGACACCATTACAACTTTAAAAATTAACACAAACTCCAGATTAAAGCCAGTAAACTTGGAACTTAATTGCAACAACGTAAGATTCAAACTTTAACAACGGCCTTCCCAATCATGTCCCCTCTGAGCAGAGCGATGAACGTACTTGGGAGTTCTTCAAAGCCATTTGTAACGGACTCCTTCACTTTAATGGAACCTGAGTCGATCCATTCCTTGAGCTGACGTAAGGCGGCTTTCTGTGTTTCCCAGTCCCATTGTGTGAAACTGAACGATTGAATTTGTACATAGTAGGGGTAGGACTTCATATGCATCATCTGCGTGGGATTCCCGTACAAACTAATGGAACCACAAACAGCAACGCGGCCATTCTTATTCATGCACTCCATGATAGCCATAGACAAATTCCCTCCTACATTGTCGAAGTAGCAGTCGATCCCCCTTGATACAGAAAGTATAGCTCCCTTCACATTCTTGACCGTTTTGTAGTTGAACGCGTGGTCGAATCCCAGTTCTTCTGTCAAAATGCGTACTTTTTCGTCGGAGCCAGCAAATCCAATGACGATGCAGCCCTTCAGTTTAGCTATTTGGCCGGCTATGGAGCCCACAGCACCCGCTGCGCTCGATACGCACACTACCTCACGAGATTCCGGCTTGCATATTTCCAAGAGGCCGAGGTAGGCTGTCATGCCGGGCATTCCTAAAGCTCCTAACGCCAGAGACAGGGGTAAGTCCCCAACTTGTGGGTCGTACGGTTTAATGCGAAATATGTCGTCCGGCTCGCCGTTCAGAACTACGTGGTCGCGCCATCCGGAATGTGAGACTACGTTCATTGAAACCGGGTATTCAGGGTTTGTACTCTCTATAACTTTACCCACTTGAAAGCCGAATTGTTCATAAGGCGCGATGCGTTTGTTCGCGAACGACCTCAAGTATGGATCGGTGCTGATGTACTCGGCTTTAACGAGAAACTGACCATTTTTCAATTTTTTTGGAAAGTTCTCATTCCATAATTCGAAGTCTCCAACTTCTGGAAGAAAGCCTTTGAATGGTTTTTTGACAACGTATTTAACCATTTCCATTTTTTTAAATACTTTGAAAAACGGCATGGAGTTGTTAGATAGCTTGAAAAGACTTGGTTTTGTAGTCATTTATACTTTTGTCGTCATGGATTCCAAATAAATAAGAATTACATTTAATTTTGCAACATTAATTTCAAAAATAAACTGACGTTATGCTACTGACAGCGTTGAGAGCATACTGACAACTTATAGCTGTCAGCTGTCACTCCGTTTGAACTGACAGCACGTTTCGTTAATGCATTGGAAAAGCTTACGAGTCTCTTTTATTTAAGTACTGTTAATGTACCTATTTGCTAAATGCGCTTAGAAAATGTACAAAGGTTTTTCAAATAATAATAAACATCTGTCTGTCTGTGATGTTTTGTGTTAAATATACTAAAATATTTATAAAGAGTTGGTGAGTTCGGCTATTACTTATTTCTAGTATTTATAAAATGGACCATGTTGGCTAGTTTTTGATCTATGATCGATTTGAATACGGGCTCGTAACTATTTATTAATAAGATAAGATGTATTTGATAAAATAATCGAATAATACAAAAGACAACTGACTGACTGTTATAAAAGATAACTGACTTAGCACACGAGGTTGTCGACATGTGGGACGTGGACTCTGTAATCAATACCGATATAATCGTAACGGATAATGGCCTAATAACGGAGAGCCTCGACTAACACCTCAGGAGGCTCTCATTGCGCGGCTGGATCAAGGGCTTGATTCAGAAAGCAGTACTCCTAGACACGGCACGCATAGTGAGGAGGTTCCTCTCTCTAGAGCCCTAACCACCGGCAGCTTGGACCCTGTTCCTGATGCCGATTTGCCACAATTTTTTATATTTTTAAATGTTTAAAAAAAATTGTTTTTTTCTTAAAAACGTAATTAATTATGTATACAAATGTAATAAAGGAAATAAAGAGATAAAAAAATCCAAGCCAAAACCTCCAGAACCAAGACCAAACATGTCAATCTTTCAATCGTCCCTCGTCAGTACTCACGGAATGGATTCATCCACCCCAACAATATGAATATAACATTTTATAACAAGCAAATTGTGTCTACACGGAAATAAAGGGTTACTTCGAAGGGACGCAAGTGTATCAAAGCACGTAGTGACTTGAGCCCTTGTCGAATATGGGTATGAATGGGCTGGCCATCCGTGCGGGCTACTTCCAATTCGGTGCCCAGGATGTACGAGTACGTATAACTATAATTCAGTCAGCAGGTGGTTGGAATTGATAAGTTTCCACGATTTTTGTTCGTTGTTCTACCGTTCGTGGTGGCGAAATTTAGATTTTACGATTTTGGCGTCGTTTTATTACTGTTTGGAGTAATGATTAAGCTGTTTTGGTTGAAATTATAAACGCTTGTTTGACCGCCTTTTCTGTGGTGTAGGAAAGGTCTCGAATAAAATATGATCTCTTTTGATAGGACTACAGTTTTTAATCAAGACTGGACTCAGTCCACTCGCAACTATTGCATTTATTATGAGTTCTTGTATGATAATTATTTCTCGAGCCCAATTCTAGACTAAGGCTGCCTGCCCACCGGAGCAGAGAGGAGAGGAGAGGAGCGGAGATGTGTCAATATTAACCAATAGAATCAAAATCTCCGCTCCCGAGGTGCGACTCTATTGGTTAATTTTGGCACATCTCCGCTCCTCTCCTCTCCTCTCCGCTCCAGCGGACAGGCAGCGTTAGTCAGGTACCCGCCTACGCCTTTGTCAGGGAGTTGATGATAAGAATTTGATCTGCTACAAAGTCAAAGTCAAATCGTATAATTATTTCAATTAGATCATTAAAAGCCCCATTAAAAGAGAAAAGTGGAGTCCCAGTAGTAACAGCCGCGACTTACGAGTTGTAGGTCGTAGGTTTGAACCCAGACAGGTGGTTTACTTTGTGTAAATTATTTGATCACCGCTGCTCTCAAAACAGTGAAGGAATACATCGTTCGTGACGAAACCAGCATCTCCTTAAACCAAAAAATTCGAAGACATGTGACATCTACCAACCCACATTTGGCCCGCGTCTCACCGAGAGGAGGCCTGTGTCCCAGTAGTGGGAATATTATAGGCTGATTATGCTATTAAAAGGTACTTTTGACAACTGTATTGAAGAATTGTAAGAAAAAAAAATTGATTCTAATGGCCCTTTTAAGGCTGCCTGTCCACTAGAGCGGAGAGGAGAGGAGAGGAGCGGAGATGTGTCAAAATTAACCAATAGAATCGCACCTCTGGAGCCAGGCGCGGTCGCAGCCTAAGATTTGGGGTCACCATGGGTGCCGAGGAATATTAGGAAAATATTTAATTGATACTCTAAAAACTTTTTGACCTTCTAATGATGCACACTTTATAAATAACTGAACCTCTTTTTAACTTTCTGATCTTATCGCACGCATCTTGTGGCCGCCGCTATAGCTTGTCTACTGTGAAATGACGCGCCCCACTACCGCATTTTTACATCCAATTTGGTCGCAAATAGTTGGTTATTTACATAGTATTTTAAGGACTCCAAAATATGAATTATTTGGGGTTCGATTAACTTGTAAATGCATGTCATATTTTTAGGGAGGTACATCTCCAGATTGACATTACTAAACTTATGCTGTTCAGACACGCAGCAATATTTTTTAACAGGGGGTTAAAAAATATACTTATGATGCTGCCAAATTGGTCACCAGCTTTTTGATAAATAAATTAATAATAAGTTTTAGGAATTTAGGACAGTAGATTATGTAGAGTGAGAAGAGCGAGCGAAGCTAACTCGATAATTTTAATACCTCGTTTCGGAGAGGTTAGGAAATAAGAGTTACATTTTCGACATATGCAGGAAAGGCCAAACAACTATGAAAATGTAGAATAGGAAAACGAGCGAAACAAGCTCAAATTTTTTGCACTCTCTCGGATACGTTACGATATGTTCTATTGATCATTTCAATAACACTAAGAATGATGCTTTATCGACTATGAAGAAAAGGTCAAGAATCAAACCAAGCGAGCGAAGCGAGCCTCAAAATTTTGGCACTGCGCCTTGAAAAGGTTCTGTTTTGTTAGGATTTCATTTACACTTTGAAAAAGAACTAGGAGTTACACTTTCGACTTATGTAGGAAAGGCCAAGCAACTATGAAAATGTAGAATACAAGAGCGAGCGAAGCGAGCTCAAAAATTTTGCACACTTTACGTTCGTATTTCTTTCGATCATACCAAAAGAATCTAAGGATTCCTTGTTTTGTCGACTTATTAAGAAAAGCAAGTCTGCCTTGAATACGTTCTGTTTTCTTTTGACCATTATACAGGAAGATAACTTACTTTATCGAGAAGAAAGCTTAAACTCGTTTCACAGCAGTTTAGGTTTTCAAATGTGGCCTTACCCTGAGCGTAGTGGTGCCCAAATTCCCGAGTTTGCTTAACAGGATTTTAGTAAGATACGTTAATCATTCAAGCTGTCGACAGCTTGAATGATTTTGGGGGGGGTCACGACCCCCAGGACCCCGCCCCCCCCTCGGACCGCGCCTGTCTGGAGTGGAGTTTAGATTCTATTGGTTAATATTGGCACATCTCCGTTCCGCTCCTCTCCTCTCCACTCCGGTGGACAGGCAGCCTAAAAGGCTCAAAATCCAATTGTCATAGACGAATGAACACGTTGTTTGTTTGCTTAGCAGAATGGAAATAACAGTCTTGCAAAAACTAAGTGGTTAACTAAGTTAATCTCTTCCATATAATAAATCTTAAGAGTGTTTAACAAGTGAGTTGTTGATGTGGAAAAAAACTCAATGCGAACTTAATAAACTATGAAAAATGTTTTAAAAGTTATATTTACGATATAAGTTTTTTAACTTTAAGTATGTTTATCAACTTTAATAAAGCGGAGAGAGGAGATGCCTTAGAGTTCTTTGTGGAAAACTTTATTCGTCTGAGTACTACCAGCATTTCTTTTAGAGATACTAAGCACAATTGCTGTGTTTGAAGGATTTCGATGAATTTCAGGTCTATGAGATATTTCAATTTGGTTTCATAAACCGGCATTATTGCAGGAATCCATGTGGCTATCTGTCAGGCTCTCCTCCTTCTTCATGTCGATGGCACGACAGATCTTGCTATTTTTTTGACTCAAAACTTTGCCACTTCTCCGGCATCGTAAGTGGCTCACGTGCACATAAGTCACTTTGGCTGCATTTTTTGGGCCAAAGAAGGTATGATAAGAGGTGGAATATACATAGTTTGCGTCACAGCTCCACATTCACAGCCTGCATTTGTATATGCATCTACCAGGCCGTTACCTTAAAGCTGTTTTCAGACCAGCGCGATTTGTCGCGCGACGTGACACCGGTTATTGTTATACCGTGAAGTTTTGTATTGTTCGTGTCGCGTCGCGAGACAAATCGCGCTGGTCTGAAAACAGCTAACCCATAAAACAAAAAACATGACGCGTCCTTGAAATTTCACTGTCAATTCTCGTCAAATAATCGAATCGTCGCCGCCGCTTTGAAAGTTTCACATCAAAAACTATATAGTAATAGTTACCTACGTAGTCCGCTGACCCACATTCGTAAACCTAACAGTATTATATAGAGGTGCTGTTACATAAATCATAATGCTTATGATATTAAGGGATAAAAAGATCTCCCATAGAGGTTACACGTCGCCTCGGACTTGTAAAGTAATCTATATCCTATGATATTGGTCCTCAGCCCCTAACTCCAAAGGAAGAATTGAAAACTATCGGAAGCTCCAGGGAATGGAGTGAAAAAGTAGTTGAAAAGGCTGATTGATAAATTGCAGTGTTGATAGAATTTGAGAGAAAGTTTTTGTTTAAAAGTTAGGAATAAGGTGCTGTTGCTATCCTGAACTAGGTACTTGAAGTAGGGACTTGAACTACGTACTTGAACTAGGTATTTGAACCAGGTACTAGAACTAGGTTGTTGAACCAGGTACTTGAACCAGGTATTTGAAACAGGTACCTGGTTCAAGTACCTGGTTCTGGTTCACCTGGCACTTATGTCAGGTGCTTGAACCAGGTACTTAAACCAGGTACTGGAACTAGGTATTTGAACTAGGTATTTGAACTAGGTACTTGATCTAGGTACTTGATCTAGGCACTTGAATTAGATACTTGAACTAGGAACTTGAACTAGATACTTGAACTAAGTACTTGAACTAGATACTTGAACTAGGAACTTGAACTAGGTACTTGAACTAGATATTTGAACTAGGAACTTGAACTAGGTACTTGAACTAGGTGTAAGTTTAAATTCTGACAAGTGCCAAACAGACCAAAAATTTAAATGTAAATAACAAAAATTAAATACAAAAATAAATTGGTTAGGGGAAAATGTAAATCTTCCTAAAATTTTAATCTAAAACACTGGAATAATAACTGGTTCGTCTTCAATGGAATGGATAAAGCTGAATACAGATCAAGTTACTAATACTTTTCAAATGTTTAATTTGGACCAAAATTGCATCTTCACAACTTATTGTATCCTTCACACAAAATTCTATTCCTACCAAAGATCCTCCTCGCTATCTACTCGGAAAGAAAACCGTGTACAAGTATAAAACGTTTGATTTATACCCGCGTGTGGGCGACGTTTACTGCGCGGCCACTTGTGTGGAGTTCCGTTGACTCTGCGGGAAGGGGGCTTGTCTACTAGTTTAGAGAAAAATGTTTAAGATGTAAGTAGTGTTCAGTTTCTTTAAAGTTAGCGGGGTGTTACTTAATCGTACGCCCTGGGCGTCAGGAATCGAGAGCCGATTCCCGGCCACCGTAGGCGCGGGCTTGCGGACGGGGAGCAATGGGTAGCTCGCCGTCCGATAAGGAACAGGCCCGGGTCGACGGCGCGTCGTGCTCCACGCGCGCCTCAAAGAGATGTCAGCAAAATTGACGGGGTCCGCTAGGGCCGATGCCTATCGGGGTTGCGGGAAGTCCTAATTGGAAACCGTGGCCCCTGGCATAGGGGAAGGAACACGGGTGGGTTTTAGTCAGTAAGAGTCTGAAACCCTTGCGCTCCGCCCAGAGCGGGAGAAGTCATTTGATGATTTCCAATCCAAACAAAAAAAAAAGGTTCTTAATAATTTTGTGTATGATCAAATAAAAACTTTTTACAAAAAAAAAAAAAAAACCGACTTCCAAAAAAAACCACTACAAAGTGAAAAATAACTTTAATTTCGAAAGTCGGTGTCTTTGTTTTTTAATTTTCGTTTTTTGCCACCGACTTCCGAAATTAAAGTTATTTTTCACTTTGTAGTGGTTTTTTTTGGAAGTCGGTTTTATTTTTTTTTGTAAAAAGTTTTTATTTTTCACTTTTTAGTTGTGGTACCTACCCCACACAATATCCAATACCACTAACTGCAATAAATAACAGTGACAGGATGTTATCATCATATCGTCCATATAAACTACGTGGGAAAAATATGTATTATTGAAGCTAACTCAAAAACTATCTAAGCAAAGTCAATAAAATTTATATGGGACCACCTCGGGAGCTTACCCTTTCAAACAAAAAAATAATTTTCAAAATCGGTCCACAATTGGCGGAGATATCGGTGAACACACATAAAAAACAAAAAAAAAAAACACATAAAGTCGAACATAGAACCTCCTCCTTTTTGGAAGTCGGTTAAAAAGGAGATTGCTCAGTTTTTTAGTGGCTGGAGGCCCCACGCCCAGGGGTAAACAAAATTTTTCTACTTAATAAACATTTTACATTCATTCACTGACAGACAAGTGACAACGCACAGACTAAACCGAAACATGAAAATTTGCATACGAGTTCCTTAAACAATATTTAAAAAAACCCTGACAGATCCGAAAGAGGCATATAAGTACTGTAATAACATTACCAAAAAGTATTTCTTTTTATTATTATATTATTGTAAATAAAAAAGTTATTGCTATTTAAAATTAACATTTTTTGTACCAAAATTACACCAAATCCATTAAAAAAGCAAGTTTTCAACAGGGGTCATTTATGACTTTTAGATACACGCAAAAATTCCCCATTGAACAAAATATTTGGGCATTTTCTTTTCTTTTTCTTGAAAATTTCCACATAAATAGACTCTCAGTACGATACCTAACAACCCTCACGGATCGGAATGAGTTTTTTTTACATGTTGTATAACGAATGAAAGCACTAAGAAAGAATAAAAAAAAAAAACATCTTCTAAAGTGGTAATCCACACAAACATCCATACACACTTTCACACGAATGAAAATTGTCATTTTTGTCGATGGGAAATCCCATCGCCCGCACGACATGTTTAAGTATGATTTAAATTTTATTTGATAAAGCATTCTCCTTTACAATTTGGACGGAATAATATAAAGGAACGGTGTGGTTGATTAATGCGTTCTAACAATATGGTTAATTTAGTTTGTAAAATAAATAATTGCTTATTCACTACTAGATAACAGTTCACCGGTTTAGCAAAAAGGAGTTTAGTAATTAAAGAATACGCTCCAAGTATTTACACGTTATATTATATTATTGTAGCTACTATTTTAATTACCCGAACAATTAATTAAAACGTGACAACTCAAAACTCAAAAGAAAATGAAAAAGGCAAGATCAACAAATCGAGAAGTTTCGCACAAGAGCACGTCAAATCAGTCGTCGGGCGGGAAAATCGTCTCGGGCCGAAAAAAACCGGTAAAAAACCAGCTGGAACCGGTAAAATCCGGGGTCGGTGCCAACTTTCCGCTCCAGCGGGATGACTGGGCGCTTCCCGCGCGGAATGACCCTCTCACTCAAGAAGTTTTGGACGAGGCATAAATTAATAGCCTTTTTTCCTTGCGCTCAGATTTTTTAGGAATGTATTTAATGCAGCGGGGTTTAAAAGGTTTTTAGCAAAACGTTTATTTTTGTAAAGATGAAACCAAAAATTAATTTGTGACCTTTTATTTCGAGAAGGGTTGTTGCTGGAAGGGTTGTTTCTGGGCTTTAATTTTCAATATTTTTTCTTCCAATTCCACTTTCTCTTGCAATGCGTATTAATACAAGGTCCCATTAAAATAGATGGACAAATTTTAACACAGCGTTCAGTACGTCTAACCAGAGATATCCAAGCAAAAATAAAGTGATTTTATATCCTTACATATTATAAAACAAAGTCCCCCGCCGCGTCTGTCTGTCTGTCTGTCTGTCTGTCTGTCTGAACGCGATAAACTCAAAAACTACCGAACGGATTTTCAAACGGTTTTCACCATTGGACGGAGTGATTTATGCGGAAGGTTTTAGTGTATAATTCATTAAAGGTTTTGAGAAAATTGGCTGAAATATGACGATTATTGTTGAAGATGTCGGAAAAAATCATGCCGACTGGGAGCTTTACTGGCGTGCGTCGCGTAAGCCGTTAGAGATAAATCAAATTTATGTTCTAGAGTATTGTATATCTTAACAAATTCAACAAAAAAGTCCGCGATAGCATATGTCTATCTTCTAAGGATGACCCACAGTAACCATTTTTATCTTTCAAAATTTTATAAAATTGTCGTTGTTAGTTCCGGAGCTATTTTGACCGGTATCATATTAATCCTTATCCAATAAAATATGTTATTTAAATTGGGCATTAAATTTCGATTAAAATATGCCTTTACATCATATCATTTAAATGAATAGTTTAAGAGATATCTCAGTTTCAAAATTACGCGTAACAAAATAATTATGGTTGACCACGCGGGCGCTGTAGTAGCCTACCACTGCGTCCGCTGAAAGTTAGTCAATGACCTTTTCCTTGGCTATTAGGTATGTATTCCCGGTAGAATGTTCCCGTGGGATATTTTGCGACATCCACGCGGGCGAAGCCGCGGGTAAAAGCTAGTATTAAATAAAAATAATAAATGGTATTGGGTATCCAACATTTTTGGTGTATTTTCGTTAGCTGATTTATTTTTCTTGTAAGTACGAGTATCTATTAATGCGTTTTTCTTATTATTTTTTTACCATTGTCCTTATTTTGGTGGTCTGAATGATTACTAAAAGTTTGTCCATCTATTTTATATATATGCCTTTAAAATATGATTAGGACACATCACACAAGCACTTATTAAAAGCTAATTTACCTTATTTAAAGCCCAAAAAGGCACCATCTGCTCGTTATATCTTACACTTTTTCGTTCAACTTCTAAAAAACGAAACTTCACACAAACTCGCAAAGTTTCACCGCTCATTATTTGTCCATTACGATGCCTCCTCCATAGATTCATGCATCACATTTCCGTCGGCCTACTTTCTGCGGCAACTGCAGCTCTTTTGTGAAACCAAGTGCCTTTTACCTGCCCAAGATAGTGTATCTTAGAGTCACATTTATTTTCTAGCATACTGTGCTTATGTTTTGTTATTGTAAGGCCGCTTGCCCATTGGTCGGTATTTTACCGCGCAGTACTGTACAGTACTGCGCGGTACTGCTTATGTTTCCTCACTGGTCGGTAAGCACTCTGTACCGAATCGGTACTGCACACAGATATAGATATACCTAGATAGCGCAAGAGCATCTACTTCGCGTGCCCGAACGTGGCTCAGTGTGTCTCATTTTATTTAATATAGTCTATGGTCTGCGCCTGTCCGCCGCGCTAGTCGGACATAAATAATAAAATAGAAAATGCCTATATTCGTAATACTTTACAGCTTTTTACTAGGAACGGTTGATGTGACGTTGAGTGTTAACAGGTTATGACTATCGAAACAAGTGATACTATCGTATTTCGCTTCAGTTTCATGGTATAGGCGCTTTGATCATTTTTTTTAAATGCCACGCATGGTTTTCATACAGATTGTGATACTTGCTTTATCTAGGTTTTATTATATATCTATATCTGTGTACTGCACTGCTTTCATCTAGAATTCCAAATTCAAATTAATTCAATTAGTACGAGAGCGCATGACCAACATTTTTGCCTTATCTTTTTACGAACAAAATCGTATAAAAACGATAGATTTGGTTATTCTTAAATTCAAAAATCCTATTTTCAGAAATTTTCCGCGTCACATCTTCTGACCTGACCGCATTTTTAAATATGTCGATAATTCTTTTTTATCATGTTTAAAAATGATAGATTTTACATAAGTACCGAAAACACCATTTTCAGAAACCAGTAGCTTCGAGTACGTACCCAAGAGACCATTTGAGAAAATTAAATATGAGGCAAACAATAAAACCCGTATTCAATCCATCTAAAAATGTTTTCTGGTGAACATTGGTCAGTTGATTCGAATACGTCATTTTTGGAAATGTGCTCAGGCCACATTTGACACGCAAAGTGACGCAAATGAAATATCTGAAAACAAACTTTTTAGTAATCAAATTACGAAATCTTTGTATATTTTTATTATCAGACATATTGTGATGAAACCGTCTGCCAATTTTTTTTGACATAGCAGAAATAGGCTCCCATAAAACTGTAACGTTTCTGACCGGTACTGTACTGCCCACCGAGTCGGGTTCAGAATCATCAAAACGTAAAGATTTTTTTACAATTATTCCAGTAAAACGATGTGACATGGTTTTGGTCATGGGCTCTCGTACTATATAATTCACTTGTTTTTTGTTTTTCCCCAGTTTGAATGAATTATCTCTAAATTTCCCTAAAAATCTTCAAATTTCCTTGGTTTAGGGAGCATGATTATAAATAATAAGGTAATGGCACAATTAACATGGTAAATTTGATGAATTGCATTCATTATGAGTTTGAGTTGAGGGAATAAATCGGTGGTGGAATAAATCGAATCCTTTAATAAATCGGTGGTGCCATAGAGTCAAGTCATATATTGGGTGCTGCCTACTATAAACAATAAGGTTACCAACTTAAATTCATATTAACCCCAAAATTCCCCAAATCCCTGTCAAAATAAAATATCCCTAAACCAAACTTAGTATTGGTATTTTTTCCCTAAAACAGGGAGAAATCCCTAAAAGTGGAAACATTGCGCGGTAAGCTTCCAGTACCGATGCAGTAAAATGCGTGACGTCACGCAGTACCGAAACGATATCGCCCCGCACACTTACCGACCAGTGGGCAAAGGGCCTAAGGAACATTTTCTATTCTTTGGCATCGTGAAAGTGACGTTTATGTGCATGATGGGATTACAATGTTGCAGTCGCTGTTTTTTTTTTAAGTTTTTTTGTTTAAGATATTCTTGGGTTTAAATTGGGATATTAGTGTTTTTAATGTTGTGTTATTCATGAGGTTTTAGTAAGTAATAAAAGAATCTTGTCATGAACAATATTTTGACGCTTGTCGACGAATTATGATGGCTTCTTTTTTGGACAAAAGTTTTTTCACATCTGCGGCTTTTCGAACAGAAAATTCCATCAATGCAATTCAAAACGCGTTATGTAAACCAACCATAACATGGTATATATTAACACAGTACCTCAAATGTTACCTAATACCCTTCGTGTTGCTATGACAGGCTAGTTTAGAGTCCAGCTTATCCCCCTTGGGATAGCTAGGGGTTGGTTACGAAGACCCTTTATATCCCATGGGCCTCATAAAGGTGACTAAGGGATAATGTTACGGGGATGGCACAGTCAGCATCCCTTCCTGAACTAATATATCATACGTACGCTAAAAAAGAGAAGCGTGATGACGTAGCATTTGCCATGTTTAAACTTGTTTCCCCAACTCCGGATAAGTTTTGGTTAACTTATCTACTATGTAATTTCGAGCCACATATTCTTATTTAAGAATTAAACGAAAAAAGAAAACAATTACCTTCGTGTCATGACTACAAAATAATACAGCAACTAAATATATAAATCTAGCTACAGTTGCTTTATCCATAATATGCGCGTCATTTGGAAATAATCGATTTGACGTTATAAGAGAAATTGTGGGCAAATACTTATCCGTACAATAAGTCCTGTTGGCTGATAACGTCTTATAATACAAGGTTCAAAAGCCGGATCTTATGCTGCTCTTCGTCACGCAAAAATCTTATGAAAAAAAGATAAATATTGCATGTGGCCTTAGAAAGTTATACAATGTGGAGACTACAATACAACAATACATGAAAATACTGGCACAACTAATGCATAAGAGTATTTTGGAACTATCAAATTAAATCCTAGCATCGGAATTAGAAAAATTAGTTTTTTAAATAAATTAAATAGTAGTGTATGCACCCTAAGTCTATAAATTCAGTTTATCCAACTAGGCCTAGGCTGGTTTCTCGGACTACGTTTCCGAATATCCACCTTAGGGTGGATTTTTTGGGGTGGATAAACGGAATAACCCAATCTGCCGATCTTCTACAATTATTAACTAAACTGAATAATATTTGATTGAATTGCACGACTCGTAATCTACGATCGAAAAATATTTTTAGCCCCATTTCTGCAACTGTTTTTATTGTTACACTCCTGCTAGTACACAGAACCTACTTAATTTATATACCATTGTTTAGATGATTAAATGGAGATTAATACTGCACTTTTTACCAATTGATTTAATGCAGCAGAAATGAAAAAAATATCAAAATAGTTGAATAAAAATTCCTGTCCGTCAATTTATGAACCTTGAAAACATTGTAGCTTGCGATAAAATCAATTAATTGAGTCAATTTTTTTTTAATACATTGTTTTCGGCCATAGAAGGAACCCTATTGAAAATAGCTTTTTTATTCAAAGTAGTTTAATTATAATTAATAAAATACTAACTAAAATATAATATCTTTATCTAAATATTTCCAACCTTGACTTAATGTGTTACCTAGCAACCGCCAAGTAAATATCTTTGTAAATAGTCTTTAACATTACGTAGGTAAGGGTTGCGAGGTTAGAAATTTACCCATATTGATGGGTAAAACAGCAGTCAAAACATAGGTACTTCATGAAAAGTAATAAATTGTAAATTTTTGTAAGAAACTATGTTTTGAATTTCTTTTTCGTTTATGAATGTGTGTTATGAGGCGTGCATTTTTGGAATTTCCAAACTATTTAATGTTATTTTTGTATTCAGAATGGGAAGGTCGTTAGAGACACGCCGTCTAACTATATTATCTTTTGGTGATTGGACATCTCCTTGTTATAATTGTAACCCACACACGTTTAGTAATATGAAGAGGCGTTACATTACATAAGCGCTCTAGAAACAATATTAATTATAGATCAACCACCAACAACATCGTCAGCCTCACAGAACATCTCCTTAATGTTCCTTTCCTTTGTTACAGCCGCAAGAAATGAAACGCAGAAGGAGCCACACCTCGGGCGTGTTGTGACGTGTGCCAGCCATGCCGTCAGACGTCGCCACGATGCGCTACATTCTCTTCTGTCTCCTCTCACTATCCTTCAACAGAAACTTCGCCTTTGTACTCGACAAACAGAACCCGTACTCGCAATTCCGCAAATGGAACGCCGGACTGAACGGCACACTCGAATTAGAATTCAAAACTGACCAGCCCAACGGTCTACTTTTGTATACGGATGATGGCGGCACTTACGATTTTTTTGAACTGAAGCTGGTTAATGGAGCGTTGCGACTCAGGTATAACTTGGGGGGAGGCGCGCAGATTATCACTGTTGGCAGCAACCTCAATGACGGACATTGGCATAAAGTTCAGGTGAGCAGATTCAACGACCTTTTTTGTTTTGGGTAAAGACTATGCAGATTGATTGATTGAATATTAATGTTTATAAGGTAGACCTAAAAGTTCAATCAAACTTCGCCTTGACGAAAACGAAGGCCTTTGCCATATAGTGTGATACGAAAGAATAACATATCAAGCACAACTAGGAAATCATAATCATGTTACCACTGCTAGGGCAGAGGCTTCCTCTATGGAGGAAGTGGGCTGTAATCTATCACGCGGGCCCAGTGCGGGTTGGTCCAACTTCTTTTTCTTATTCGGTCGTGGTCACAATGAACTGTGTCCAATCGCAGGTGTAGTCGTTGCCCGCCTCACGATCTCCCTCCATCTGGTTCTGTCAGATGACAGTCTCGCGCATTCATTGACAGGGCCTCCAACCGCGGATTTTATTTGATCGGTCCACCTCATCGTTGACCTCCCGCGTGGCCTATTACTAGACGCTCTATGGAGTCATACATGATCAAATATGCCACCATATTTGATCATGTCTCCATCATATTTGGTGGTCCAACTAGGAAATACTTAATTGAAATTGTTTCCGTAAACCTATTCCTTCACTACGAGTAAGATCGCGTGGGTGTCATAAAAGGCCACGAAGATTACCTCAAA
This sequence comes from Conistra vaccinii, assembly GCA_948150665.1. Taxonomy (NCBI): domain Eukaryota; kingdom Metazoa; phylum Arthropoda; class Insecta; order Lepidoptera; family Noctuidae; genus Conistra; species Conistra vaccinii. The sequence continues at coordinate 2,762,252 of OX411326.1, read as the reverse complement.
ACAAAGGCAGTCAATTCATCTGTGTACCTACTAATGACGTCACGCAAACATGACTAATCCCCTGCGTAGATCCCCGATGCATGACACGGTAATTAATTATAGTTCTGAAGACGTGAACACATTTCGACACGAATGTGAGCGAACATCGATCAACGAATTTGTATTATTTTAAGTGTTTGTGGTAGTGAACGCGATATTGTATGAGTATGCGCTTTCAGGTTAGGTGAACAGACCCTTTTTGCAAGGTTGCCGGTACTGGACGATATCATTAACTATACAATGTCGAAAAAAAAACCATCGGGAGTCTTTGGGGACTGCCGATAGAAGTGAAAACTAAGTAACTTTTTGATTCTCGCATTGATGTCATCCGTTCGATACATATAGCCTTCGGTGATTCTCGCGTTGATGTCTTTCGTTCGATACATATAGCTTTCGGTGACGATGACGCGAGTTCCATGATTTTTGTTCACCCAAAAAGTGCTCAATGCTCTTAAAGAATTTTCACTTAAAAAACTTGACACGTAAAGTTCTGCAGACGTATTTAGCAATACCAAGCATGCAATGACGCACCTACGAGACAGGATAAGAACTTTGACACATCCCCCTATACAAAATTTAAGGAAACCTGAGACACATGTCTACCCTTTCAAGCGTACTAAGCCTTATTAGAGGCTACTTTAAACATGTTCATGTAATTAATTCCCTCTTTCTCCACCAGGTGGCGCGTCGCGACGAGCACACGTCATTACAAGTAGATGGCATCACGCAAAGTAAGACATCGCGCGGCAAAGAGTTCGTCTTCGGGAAGTTTAATTCAAACTCGGATGTGTTCGTCGGAGGGATCCCGCCATCGTGAGTCATTTCTTTTTTTTATGTTCGACATTTGAATTTGAAAGCTGTTCTTGTCTTTGTGTTTAGAATAGAGGATTGAAGGATCAGTTTTTAAACCGGAATTCGATTTATGAAAATTGGTCCTAAGTTCAGCCTTGTTTTTTTTTCAGTTTTTTTTTATTGTGTTTCTTACAGGATGTCAAAGATAACAAATTAGCACAGATTTACTAAAACATTATTAATAACCTTTAAACGCTAAACATGACGTCAACACACCGGAAAATCTTGATAACAATAGGTGCTTAATTAGCAAATTAAATTAGTGTTTCGGTGTACATGATATAAAAGCGATGAACTACAATTTATCATACCTAATTAATTGTTGCTGCCTATGATTTCAAAACGTAATTGTATTGTTCGTTACCAATTCATTTGGTAGCGAATACTCATTTATTTTGTGTTGCGTGCGGACAGAAGCACTAAGTGATAAAGGTATCAAAGTAGTTAAGTTGATAAAATGGAACTATGGGGTGAGAAATTGTCGGCTAAGTTTAAGTTTGTTGGATATCTTAGTAACTTTAACTTAAGATATTGCTGTAAAATTGATTCGTTGCATTTGTGTCCACTAAAACTAAAAAAAAAAACCATTAAGCTTTATGACAAATGTCAAAGGTTTTTAATGCAAAAACTTACAAAACGTTTTTTTTACATTTAATACATTTAAGCCCTATGTTATTCTTCTAAAAATATTTATTTGGACGAAAAACCTTGGTTTACTTGTCGTTTGGATTATGTATTTCATTAAGTCATCTTTACTGCAAAAAAATGAATGCAGTCTTTGGGGACTGCCACTAGAAGTAAAAACTAAGTAACTTGTGAATTGTATCGCATACACATATACATACGTATATAGCAAATGGGAAGCGTGTGGTGACGATGACGCGAGTTTCACACTTTTTGCTAACCAAATAAAGTACACAGTATATAAATATAGCTCATGAAAAGCGTTCGGTGACGATGACGCGAGTTCCATGATGTTTGTTAACTCAAAAAGTGCTCAACGCGCCTCAACTTTTCACCTCTAAAAGAGATTAAAAACTAATATGATACTTAACTCCCATAGTAATCCCGCTGAACCACAGCGTCCAATAATATCATAGTCAACCCACCACAGAATTACCAGTACACCAACCGCAACATATTAAAACCAATTACTCTACCAAGGGAGCCATTACATTTATTTATTTCACCTTACTTCTAATGAGACACTTTAATTAAACAAAGTTAAACAGTTCAATCTTAACCGATGGTTAAGTTCGCAGCGAATTGAGAGATTACACTCGCTTTTAGTTAATTGCAATGAGTTAACGTGGGTTTAGCGATGTTGTTAAATATAACACGTTTTGTGTGCATTGTGGTAATGTTAGGGAAACAGAAGAACGGGAAATTAAAGCGTCGTTATGTTAAACGTCTGTGGATTTAACTGATGGTTAAGAAGTCGTCTGTGAATAGCGATTAAAATGTGATTAGTGATTAGATTTACATGGTATCATCTTTTGATAATTAAATAGAACAGATTAAGATGCTTTTGGCAAGTATGGAACGACTAAGGGCGAATTTCACCAATGAAACTGAACATGTTCAGCACATCTAAACTGCGTTCAAGAACTGTCAGTCTCAATATTCAATAAAAATGTTGACACTGACAGTTTTGACAAGAGCTTTCTTTGACCGCGGTTTAGACGTGCTGAAGCTTCATTGTTGAAATCTGTTAAGTTTCAGTGACGATATTGAATTATTTTTCTACGTACGAATTTTCTATGAGCTCGCAGGACCAATAGTAATAGTAATTTATTTCCAAACTTCTGTACATATTACATCAATGAGGTCTCGACTCCTGAACTAGGACATCCTGTATGACAGGGGTCGAGGTTTCTCCAGTTACAAGGATCAACATGATTAGGCTTAGACTAGATAAATTCATACTTAACATTTACAATAATTAAAAGAAAATTGAAATAAAATATTAAAAAAATGGCAAAAGATTAAAGAACAAGAAAAAAAAAGCATGTGGGGCAGTCTTTGCGGACTGCCGATAGAAGTGAAAACTAAGTAACGCCATCTAACGAAAATGTCAGAAATTGATGTGGCTTGCTGTCAGTACAAGAACGAAAGCTGTAGCTCCATTACAAAAAAATAAAAAATAAAACAGTGCGCTGTCAACAAAAAGTACTCAATGCGGTGACGATGACGCGAGTTCCATGATTTTTGTTCACCCAAAAAGTGCTCAAAGAAATTTTCACTTAAAAAAAATCTAAAACAGGTATTCTGTTTACTATTGAAAAGGGGTAGGTAGCATGTGTGTGGTGAGATGTTTGATGGGTGTGTGAATGTGCAAAAGAAAGTGCAATACGTTCTAATTTTGAAAGTAACATAGTTTATTAAATACTAATAGGAGCAGACAGCGATCTAGTAGAAACAAAAGCACAAAGAAGCACCTTGCAAATAACCGCGAGTTACTAATCAACAAAATAGCATTCAGACGAACCATTACTGCAATCGCTCGTCTCACAACGTTCACAGATTCACCAATCGAACCCCTTATTTTACTGATACGATCTGTTCCACTAAACAACCTTAAACCCTGAATTGTACGCTCTAAAGTTGGAATTCGAATGTAAAATTTAGAAATATGTGAGCGCATTCAAATTCTCGCTTTAAATTTTATGTGTTAAGGTTTATATTGAAACAGATATTTTGGAGCAAATGCATTGGGGTGGCGGGTGGCTGTTCAGTTAATTGGTGTGTCGAAAACCGTTAGTATATTCCGATGCTGGAGTCCTCTGTGAATCATTGAAATTTATTCTTGGATGAATTTCTAAATGGTGTTCTGAACTTAGTTGATTGCTTTTTCATTACGCTAGAATATTCACCAGAAAATACGTATCACTTTTTAATGACGTGTAACTGAAATACTGGATTCTTGTTATAGAAAACGAAGCCTTTTTTCTTCGGAAATTTTCCGTTTTTTCAATATCGAGTTCTTTTTAGGGTTCCGTAATAAACAACGGAACTCTTATAGTTTCGCTATGTTCGTCTGTCTGTCCGCGGAGTGTTACTGTTAGTTCAGATACTCTTAGTACTAGAAAGCTGTAATTTGGCATGGGTATACATATTAAAATCACGCCGATAAAGTGGTAAAATAAAAACATGAACATGTTTTTCAACTACAAAGTTCAGTTTGTTCTTGCGATAAATTCATCCCAACTACGGAACCCTTCATTGTGCGTGGTTCGACACGCACTTGGCCGGTTTTTTTATATTGTAATATTAAATTATACTTAAATAAAAAGAGCTCAATTATATTTAAGTAACCTAAGTACAGCCGATAAACTGTCCGGAGCTCAAGACCCAGTGCATACCATAAAGCACTTTGGGTCACCCGCGCGATGGCGGGTAAACCATCAACAATTGCATTCCCAAGGAGGGTAGGTGCCAGACTGGCGGCCGACTGTAAAAATGTGCCAAAACTTTACGCAACATGATGAGTAAGAACGATATAATATGATGCGCGATAGGGCTAGGGCGTACCCCACAGGCGACGCGCAGGGGCAGCACCCGGCTCCTGTGGGAAGTGGACAAGGGTTGTTGCACCACCCCGGGCGGGGGCAACGTAAGAAGCGAGCTCGGGAAGTGTGACTGAGGTATGCTAGTTGGAATGTTGGGACGATGACTGGAAGAGCCAGAGAGTTAGCGGAAGTACTTAAAAGAAGACGAATAAATGTAGCGTGTTTACAAGAAACAAAATGGAAAGGAACGAGAAAAGTTAAAAGGAAATCGTTTGGCCTGGTATGGGCATGTGATGAGGAGAGAGGAAACGCATGTGACTAAAAGAGTGATGAATATAAATGTTGATGGATGGAGTGGGAGAGGAAGGCCAAAGAAAAGATGGACACAGTCCGTGTGAGGAATGATATGATAGAGAAGGGAGTGAATGTTGGTATGACGGTTGACAGGGGAGAGTGGAAGAAGAAAACGTGTTGCGCCGACCCCAAGTAACATGGGACAAGGGCAGGAAAATGATGAGTTTGGCAGAATATTTGTGAAATACCCTGTTGTGTAGTTTTTTTTAAATAAATAATATAATTTAAAAAAAACTATTCGTCCTACGAGTCGGAGTTTGAACCACTAACGGTCGGTAAGGTGAGCACCAGGTGCTTTGACTACGGTTGTAATTGAAAACAAACGCCTCGTTGAGTGGTAGTTAGTTAGGAGATGAAATGCATCTACGCGGTATAATCCTTTATAAGCGCCACATTTTACGACGCGCACTAAGAGCTGAGTAGACAGGGAAGTTTTTGAAATCGGGATGCAAAAATTGCAAACAGTGACGAAAAAGTACCGCGATGGTCTGGTGGTCGCAAGCGCTACGGCTGAGTATGAGGTCCTGGGTTCAATTCCCAAGTCGGGCGTGTTATTGGGTTTTTTCATAGGAATTTCTCAGTAGCAACCCGAGTCTGGAGGAGCTCGTGGCTAAGTAATAACTGCCGCACGGGTCGATCCATCAGGTTAAGTATATGTTTGTCCGGGTTGGTCTGTGGATGGGTGACCATCATTACATACCAGAATCCTCCATGGCTCGGTAAGTACGTTAAGCCGTTGGTCCCGGCTCTCATTCGTGTATCTTTGACAGTCGTTACGGGTCGTCAGAAGGGGTATTGTATGGCAGATTGAACCCGGTGTCTGGATTTTTACCCGGACTTCATAACTAGCTAAATGCGGGTGTACACCTCTACCTAACCCTCCAGGGGGAATTACAGGCGCGATGTTATGTTATGACCAAAAAGTCTGACATTGAACAGAAATAAACAAAAAATACATTAAATATTTTTTGAGAATAATATTGCTCTTTACAGACTAATAAATAAATTACAATCAACTCAGGCCCTAAAATAACAATTATAATCCCCAGTTTCTGAACGCCCACTCTTCGCCCACGCTCAACTTAAAGTTGTTATTGGTCAAGTGATCACAACAGCTTAAACGATACAACAACAGTTTTACCAATTCTACTTAATTAGGCTTTTAGGCAGGGTTTATTCTTCCAAATCGCCCACACCTGTGTGTAAGATATATTTTATTAGTATTCCTCGCGTTTAGCCTTTTGTTAGGTCTTACCGAAGGACCTTTAGGCTCGGAGACGTGTCTTGACTATAGATAAGGTTAGGTTTCAGCTTTTGTGTGGATACTAGAATATTTTACTGGGAGGTTGTATTGGACCCGTACTGTCGGTTATTTGATGGACATTCAGCTTGTTTTCTTTAGGTTTTTTGGGTCAGGTAAAGAAATATGTTTTGGTTATTTTGTTATCCCTATTTTTTATGATTATAGGCAATCTGTAATACATTACCGTCCGTTAAAATGATCGGCCGTTACCAAATGGGATCTAGTCATAAATTAAATACAGAAAATCATTATAGCATTAAACTTGAAAAAATACTCAATATTGCTATCAAAATTGCTTACTTCTTCTTCTTTTCGTGTGGTTAGCGACTAACCTGGTGTCAGAGTTTTAAAGCCGCACATGGACCTCTGACTTGGCTTCACACGCCATCGAGAAATATCGCTCAGGCATTTACTCAATTCTCACAAAAAAAAAAATCTCTATAATATATGTTTTGTTCTCTTTTCTCTAACGAAGGTTATAAAACTGTAACAAAATAAATAAATATAGACAAAAATAAAAGGCTGCATCAAATGAATTAGATTAGTTGAGTTCGAAGGACTACATTTCGTAAATTGAAAGTCCTCAAAGGACCAATGTAAGTGACATTCAGACTAATTATCTTCGTTTTAGCATATAAAATTAAATATTTAAAACTACTATCTATTCATTAAGAGAAAATGAAAGACTTTTAAACATTATTTTTATTAAATTTGCTTTTGTTTCTTACGTCTAGGGATTTAATCAAATTATAGCAAAAATGTTTTGCTATTTTTCTAAGCGAAATAACATAAATTATAATGTTCAGTGATCTGCTTTTAGTTAATTGGTTTACATAGCAGAGGCGGTGAGGTTATTAAACTAAAAAAACTATATCTTTTACAAGGTAAACACGATAATACGTCACTAATTTGATGACGTTCCAAGTCTGCATACGAAAATCCAATCAAATATGTAAAAAACCGCCTCTGTGGTCTAGTCCTCTACCTGTCTCAGACTTAGAAGTCCCGGATTCGATACCCAATAGGGGCAAACTTTTCTGCTCTGTTTGGTTGGTGGTAGGGCTTGTTCTAAGTCCACCTGGCTAGCTACCACCATCTTATCTAAGTCTGTCGCCATAACAACAATGTTAGCAGCATTGCTGTGTTTCGACAGTTAGAAGTAAGATAGCCAGTTCTTCTGTGGTTGAGGAGTCCAGTTGAAGCTTGCTTCCACCTTCGGTCTGATCATCACTTACTATGTCAAGACCAAGAGCTGCACCGTCGTGGTTAAAAAAATAGTTAGTAGTTAAGTAGTAAGTCGTAGTTAAGTCACTATAGCTAGTCGGCTGATCGGCAAAACTCATAGTTGGCCCATCACTACAAGTTTGTTCAAAAAAATCACTTTTTTAATTTCGAAGCTAGGATTTATTTAATAGTTCCAAAATACTCTAATGCATTAGTATTGCCAGTATTTTCGATTGATCGTTAAGGAAAATAGGTTTAAGATACAAGATATTAATTTGTATTCATAATGTTAGTTTTAAAGTAATGACACGCGAATAGGAAACGATCATCAAATTAGTAGCAATTAATATAACATTAACAACATTAAAGAAGAACAATTTTCGAACTGTGTTTAAAATATTAATTCAGTGAAATTGCTATGAAAGCTAAAAGGATTACACGTTGGCGTGTATTAACAATGTTTCGATGTAATTATTAAAATAAAACCTTCCATTTGTAAATATGTATTTAATTGAAAGTATTTATCAATTCGCGAAAAGAGAATATTTCGTTTCATTTGAGTAATTGGTAGTGGTTTTACGAGATTTTATTTTAATATTTATTTTAAAGTTGAAACATAGCTTGTTATTGTGATACATTATTGAAGTCTACGTCATTAGCGGCAAGCGAATCGCACAGTTGTAGGCACTAATGATCTCGCTCACAGGCGGATTCTATATTAAAATATGGTTTATTTCGAGACACGGACTGGAATATACCGATTCGATTAGTTTAATTTAGAACTGTCTCCGAAGGACCGATGACCCTGTAAAGGCCGCAGGAATCCGTTGGATGCGGGAGGCACAGAATCGGCCGAAGTGGCGGTGCTTGGAGGCCTATGTCCAGCAGTGGACGTCTTTCGGCTGAAATGATGATGATGATGAGAACTGTCTCAAAAAGACCAATGGCTTGCATAAGTCTGTCATCTGATAGGTAACAATTTTTTGAGGAAATAAAGTCAATTGTATTTAATTTAATTTAGTTATTAATTTTTTTCAAAAATAATTACTCAATTTAATATTATTTTCCGAACTGCAGAACAGTTTGTCGGCCGTGCAAAATCTTATTATTCAAATCAATATTCTTACCCGCTACTCTTCCAACTTGTACCACACCCCAAAGCGTTGCGTGCACACAATACAGTACAACAATCCATTGTGTCGGCGACAAACTTACCGCCACAAGTTAATAGCTGCGGCGGGCGCTTTGCTGTTGTTGGTAATAATGTGCGCTTTTTATAAACACTTTTATAATAATTAAGAACTATTTGTTTGACGGTTCAAAGAGAAATGTAGGTTTATTTTATTAGCTTAAGGCGGTGCAATTTAAGTAGGTTCTATTAGTAGCATTGTAGGTTGCACTGTGGTGTGCTTGTTACACTCTTCGACTGGACTATAAAGAGTGTCCATGGAGTTTCTCTTTTGTTCTTCTCTATAGGTACCTATTACGCTTTGGAATGGAGTAAGCTTCATCTTTCTGCTTGACTGACTCCTTGACAATTCCAAAGTGCCTGTAAATGATTTAATCAAAATAAATGCTTTTCGTTTTTTTTAACCGACTTCCAAAAGGAGGAGGTTCTCAATTCGTCAGATTTTTTTTTTTTTTTTGTTTGTTTGTTACGCGATTTCTCCGTCAATTCTGGACTGATTTTGAAAATTGTTTTTTTGTTTAAAAGGGTATGCTTCCTCCGAGGTAGTCCCATATAAATTGTATTAACTTTACTTGGATAGTTTTTGAGTTAGCTTCAATAATACGTATTTTCTCACTTAGTTTATATGGATGACATGATGATAACTTCCAATCACTGTTATTTAAATAGCAGGTTAGTGGTATTTGAATTTGTGTGGGGTAGGTACCACGACTAAAAAGTGCAAAATGAAAATTTTTATAAAAAAAGAACAACCGACTTCCAAAAAAGACACTACAAACTCAAAAATAACTTTAATTTCGGAAGTCGGTGGCAAAAAACGAAAGTTCAAAACCAAATACACCGACTTCCGAAATTAAAGTTATTTTTGACTTTGTAGTGTCTTTTTTGGAAGTCGGTTGTTCTTTTTTTATAAAAAGTTTTTTTACTGATTATAAATAATATAAATCTTATAATATTTTATATTAAATGAACTTATTTTAAACTAAGAAATTTAACGCTATAAATCATATAAATATTTGCATAAATGTAAAGTTAGAATATTGAGTTTTTAACATGTTTGTATCGAGCGAACTAGTAAGGTTTACACAACATTATGCTAATAAATATCATGCTTAAAACCTTTCTCTCCGCTCCTCTTTACATGTTTGATATTAATAATATTATAATGTAAGTTTTCAGTTATATTAACCATGTTCTCTGAATTGCTAAAAGAGGTAATTAAGAATTACGTATAAGTCTGTAGATTTGCTTCAGGATTAAACAAAACGTTTTAACCCTTTCCTCCTAAATCCAGCCCTAAATTACAAATTCACGTGTTCTTCTACAAAGCCTAAAAGTTACGTTATTCACGTAGCCTAGATCTCAGAATATTACGTTCAGCTTTTCAGCGTAAATCCAGCACAAAATATATACCGTTGACTATCACAAACTATTTGGTACCAACAATAGCTCCGAAACACTCTCGGAAGGAAGGTCGCGGGTTCGAGTCTGACCCAGTTGGTCTATTGTTACCCACTTTGAAAATAGTTTGAGAGGTTAAAAGCTGAAATAGTTACATTAAGTGTTAAAGTGCTGAGTCAAAAGGCCTTTATATTTGTAAATTAAATTCGTATCAGGGTAACATCTACTATCACAAATCGATCAGTAGTTTAGGTTATTAGGGTCAGAACATTTTATGGCGGCGAGGTGAAAGGGCTTTGGTAACGATTCCTAGGTATAGTTATTTTATGGCTTTATTAGAATATGGGTATTTTAGGTTTTTATAAATGCTTAAATTTAAATGTATGGTTATTTAAATTGAAGCATTTAAATGTATGGACATTTAAATTGAAGCATTTAAATGTATGGACATTTAAATTGAAGCATTCACATATACGGACATTTAAATTGAAGCATTTAACTATACCTAGGAATCGTTACCAAAGCCCTTTCACCTCACCACCATAAATATTTTTTTTTACGTTTTTTATTGATTTTGAATTTGTATTTTGTGGAGAGCATAATTATTGCCATAGTCGCCACTGAGAATATCATAAATAACTTAAACAAATTAGATACGAGATCACACCTTTATTTATTAAAATCAAAAACAGTCACCAGCTAATTATAACCTCTGCCTATACTCTTACAAAATGCAGTCGCTATGTTATTGTACTATGTCAATTCACTATCGCAACAAAACATCAACCAAATAAAAAAATAAAACATCCCACAAAAAATACACTACCACACGCGTAGCAATCGTCGTAGCATACATAACTACGCCGTAGCTGTCTACGCCGTAGCCGTCTACGGCGTAGCTATTGGGGTTATTGCTTCCGAATTGTGACGCTAGCTATGTGGGTTTGCACATAATATTGGTACGTTATATCCGCTCAATGTAGGTTCCTTATTTATGTAGTTGACTTTGATTTTCAAATGGTATTTCGTATTGCAGGGCAATAGTCGTAATCGTAAATGGTTTTGCCTTGATTCTGAGTAGGTTTGAAATGGATTGGATAAGTATGGTTGCTACGTGCTCTAGTTTTATTAACTCATTGTAAAGTATTTGAATAAATTCAATCAATCTGCCTAGCCTTTTCCCAACTATGTTGGGGTCGGCTTCCAGTCAAACCGGATGCAGCTGAATATCAGTATGTTACATGGAGCGACTGCCTACCTGACCTCCACAACCCAGTAACTGGGTAATACGATATCCTTTGGTAAGACTGGTGTCAGACTTTCGGGCTTCTGACGACTCGTAACGACTGTCAGAGATCCACATAACAGCCGGGACCAACGGCTCAACATGCTTTCCAAGGCACGGAGTCTCAGTATGTAAAGATGGCCACCCATCCACTGATAAACCCCGGCAAGGGTAGTTTAACCTGCAGAATCGACCCGTGCGGCGGTTTTTACTTAGATTAATTGTTTTATACAAATGCCAACTAGCCAAGTGAACAATTGAACTAAAAGATTCCTGTTCTTAAATACGAGAATAAACACTATCAAAGATCGTAAAGAAACACATATCTTAACGGTAACATGTTAGAAGTGACAATAGTTAGAAACACCTGTCGTACATAATCAGCCTATTAATGTTCACACTGCCACACAGGCCTCCTCTCTGTGAGTGGGCCAAAATCCACCACGCGGGCCCAGTGCGGTTTGGTAGATGCCACATGTCTTCGAATGTTTGGTTCTAGGACATGCCGGTTTCTTCTCGATGTTTTGCTTCACCGTTTTGTGAGCAGTGGTGATGAAATTATTTTACACCCACGACCTACAACTGGTAGATCAGGGCCGCTACCACTGGGCCACCACTGCTGCCTGTCGTGTTCGGTATAAATTGTCGGCTTTACTGAGACACATGGACGTCAAACGATGCCACGATCGACATCGATTATTCGCTGTATTTTATCGATAGTACTCGTGGTACTCACTTGTTCTTCTTCTCGAATCGACGGTACATACAATGTGGAGACTACAATACAACAATAAATGCAAACACTGGCCATACTAATGCGTAGGAGTATTTTGGAACTGTCTAATAAATCCTAGCAACGAAATTAGAAAATTTTCAAGAAAATTAAATAGTTGTGTATGCCGATCCACCCTAAGCCTATAAATTCTGTTTATCCAACTAGGCCTAGGGTGGATTCTCGGACATACGTTTCCAAATATCCGTACACCTTAGGGTGGATTTTTCGGGGTGAAATAAACGGACCCGAGCCGACTATAGATTTTGCCGATCTTCTACTAGCTATATTGACTAAACTATTGAATATATTCGATTGAATTTTTGTATGCAGAATGGGAACGTCTTGAAAGACACGCCGATTAATTTGTTGTTGTATTGTCGTCTCCACCTTGTTTCTATCTATCTACTTATCCGCACTGGGCACGCGTGGTGGATTATGGCCCAGTTCTTATCTCAGAGAGGAGACCTGAGTCCCAGCAGTGGGAAAGTTGTACGCTGATTATGCTGGTAAACAGTATAATAGTTTTCTAACTGAACAGACAGCTGTGCTGCTGGGGAGTTTGTTGCGCCACTTCTTCTTTCCAGCAAAAGCACTAGGAAGTGGTGAAGGGCGGGCGTTTTTGGGGGACTGTCTTATGTAATTTTGACGTTCGAAAAGTGCTGATTCTCAGCCTAGTTTGAATAAATGACTTTTGAATTTTGAATATAATTATACTGTATATTATACACTGTTTTCGTCCAATATTTGGCCACGTTTATTCTCAAAGGTACTCTAATCTACTCTAAGGTACCTGGGAGTTTAATTGCTGGTCCTTTGATTCGGGATTATTAAAGTGTCAAGAGCGTTTATTCAGAAAGTGGGCAACGACGCGAACAGATGTCAAATATTTCACTGTTTTGATTAATTTGGCAGTTGTATAGAAATATGTAATGTGGCTAACTAGTGAACTAGAATATTAATAATGAATTGCAATTATAATACTGAATTTGATGTTGTAACCTCCGATGTTTTGGGTGTAAAAAGGCATTTGGAAAGATTCCAAATACTTTTTTTACATCTAAATCTAAATATTAGGTGTTACGACATTAATTATTGCATTTCATAATCAATATTTTAGTTCACTAGTTAGCCACATTTAAAATTTCCATACAGTAATATTGCCAAATTAATGAAAACAGGTAAATATTTGACAGCTATTTATGCCAACTTTTAGGATATGCGCTCTTTATAGCGGTTCAAAATGATCGAAGTAATTTATTTGTTTAATGTTCATGTTCAGTATTACTGTACTGGCACTGTCCGTTTACAAAACACTTTCAAATGACGTTTTGCCTTTTCCATTTTTGTCAGAAACTACACCAACGTAAGAATAAAATGACAATAAAACGCAATTTCCTTGCAAAATATAAAACTATATTTCCAACTTCCAACACCATTTTGCTACAAGAACTAGTAAGCTGTATTGAAACTACAGAAGAAAGTGCAGAGAAAGGATACTGTGACCTCGATTGGCCAGCAACTGGGCCAAGGAGTAATACTGATGAGGCCATATCGAGATCAGTCCCCTTTCTGCGGCGAGTTTATACAACGTATCATTTGGTCCTTGTATCCGCCGGAGCTTTTTTATTTTTTGGGTCGTATTCGTTTTTATAGAATAGGTTGTGCGGTCTTCATTGATTCGTATGGTTTGAGACAAACCTTTTTTAAATATAAATTATAAAAAAATATGGTAGGTAAGTGTAAGTTTTGTATGAAAACAGTTGGTAGTAGATTGATAGATAAACCATGCTTTATTGTCACCTCACAACATAGAAAATTTAAAACTCATAAAAAAAGTACATTCAGGGGGGATGTGGAATAAGCCCACTCTGTAAACAAGGATAAGATAAGAATGCTTGGACACATGCTGTCCTCCTTCATAGGACAATTTAGAGTCTAGACAAAATCAAATCGATTTCTAACTTAGCTGTACAATTTTATTTACTTCATTATATGACATTGATTGTAGACAAAATAAAACCGATTTCTAACTTAACTCTATCATTTTATTTACTTCATTAAATGATTGTATATTCTGTGGTTACTTCCTCACACACTAACTTATTAATTGTTAAATTTTAGGAAAATAGTCTACTTTTACGGTGTTTGTAAATATGTGAGCACCATGTACTCGTATCTATCACATAATTAGTTTATCTCTCATTGCTTCATTTTTTATTCTTTTAACCTACAATAGGTTAGTAATTTTATTCTAGGTCACATATAATAATATAATTAATGTATACAAAATATTGTAAAACATTTTAAAAGAGTGGAGTCTCTTGCCCATTCTTCTCCATACGAAAACTACATTTTGGAAAGAGCGACTAGAATCAATTTATTTTTTTTGGAAATTTGGTCGTTCAAAAGGGCCTTTTATGTGTCTAATTGAAGTAAATTATTTGACTTTGACTTTGATCTCTTTCAGTTCTTCTTTTTGCACAACGCAAAACAAACCTTTTTTATTTATACAAAATTTTCTACGAATGTTCAACACATTTCTTTTGATACCATTAATAATACAACATACTCGTAGTAATGATGATCATAATCCTATCTTTTTCTGTTAATATTTCTTTCTTAAGACTTGAATAAAAAATAATAATATTTGTAGTTATTTTTATCTGACGGAGTTGTCAGTAAGGTCTTCAAGTCATGTCATCTTGAACTACTTCCTCAACTCGAGTAGTTTTGCTGCACTTCTAAGGAAACAGAACAGATTTCGCAAATCTTGAAACTTAAACAATTTCGAATCGAAGTCCGAAGTAAAGTTTCAAATCAATACAATAGTTGAAAGTGGGTCAAAATTGTGTTGCAAGTTTGTGTTTAGTTGCAGGTCCAGCGACCATTATCCTTCTTGGAAAACTGACAACTGTTAAGGAATTAAAAAAATCACTAGAGTAAATGTTATATTCATAAAATACCTATTCTTTTCTGTAGGTTGTTAATTTGTGTATATAAACTTTGGGGAAGATTTTAAGATTAAAAAAAGTTATAATTTACTTAGATAACATTTTCTCATCAAACGTTCATAATAATCTGAATAATTAATGTAACATAAACTTACTTCTTTAAT
Organism: Conistra vaccinii; assembly: GCA_948150665.1. NCBI lineage: Eukaryota > Metazoa > Arthropoda > Insecta > Lepidoptera > Noctuidae > Conistra > Conistra vaccinii. The sequence continues at coordinate 2,747,206 of OX411326.1, read as the reverse complement.
CTGTTTAACAAAAATGTTTACATTACCAGCAGTGTGTAGAACAAAAGTTACGAATACGAATAATCCCCAAAAGTTTCAAAAGATTTTTTCGTCGTTTAATTAGAAAAATGTAAAACACTCTTACGAAATACTATCTATTTCAAATTGAAAGCGTGATTTCGATTAGATCATTGACATGGAGAGAGTTATAGATGCGATTATGATGCAACCACAGCGATAGTAAACTGTTTCACAAAATCAACAATACAAATATATCACTTGGCCTATTTTTACAATATTGAGATTTGTATTGACCCGAACTGCATCATTCAAACACGTTTGCTATAGGTACACCTTCACAAAAATCCAATAATACACAAATCTCACTCCAACCTTTCTCGAAGGATAACATTTGATCCGTGGCCCTCGCATCGCGGTTGAACAAGCAATAGATATTGATTTAAACTGCAATTGATATTGATAAAGTCTGCACCAGATATTTACACGGCTTTTTGGGACTATATGTTATGACCTGTATGAAATAAATAAAAATATTCTACTCAACCATAACATTGCATTAAAAACCCAATAATATAAAAGTCTTACTCCAACCTTTCGCGAGCAAAATGTATGGAAGAGCAGTTATTGTTTATTTATTTTTTGTAGGACTATATATAAAATTGCATGAAAAATCTAACAATACACAAATGTCACACCGATATTTCTCGAAGGATAACAGTTGATCCGTGGCCCTCGCATCGCGGATCAACCAGCAATAGATATTGATTCAAACTTCACAATACGGCACGTTGAGTTCGCTCATCAGTTGCACTGAGCAGCATTCTGGGAGGCGAAATCATCTGTTCCATACAAAATTGCAATACTAATGCCAGCATTTATTAAACACCAGATTTCTTAAAATATCCATTTATTTTAATTGGATCTTATATAAAATTGCATAAAAAATTCAACAATACACAATTCTTACTCCGACCTTTCTTGAAGGATAACAGTTGATCCGTTGCCCTCGCATCGCGGTTCAACCAGCAATAGATATTGATTCAAACTTCTCACTAGCTGTGGCGAAGGCGGGCTGAGCTTGCTCATCAGTCACACTGAGCAAGATTTATTCGCACTAATCTTTATGTTATATGAGCCCGAACAGAATGTCTTTTATCTCAAGAATAATGAGAGGTATTCAGTTATTATTATTTGTTATAGTTGCTGGTATGAATGAAAAACTTTTGTGTTCGTGTTTGTGTAAATTATTATCTTGTTAATTGAAATTATTAATATTATGTGAATGTTAAATGCGGCATCGTGTAATTGCATATTTATTTAACTTAAAATTAAATTGGCGCATTTTTGTTTTACGCGCAATTATATTTTAATACGTCATGAATCTTCATCATCATCATCAGCCTATTAATGTTCCCACTGCTTGGACACAGGCCTCCTCTCTGTGAGAGGGAGTGGGCTGTTATCTACCACGCGGGCCCAGTGCGGGTTGGTAGATGTCACATGTCTTCGAATTTTTGGTTCTAAGACATGCCGGTTTCCTCACGATGTTTTCCTTCACCGTTTTGAGAGAAGGAAGAAGTTTTGAATCTTAAAATCAATATAATAAAATTTTAAGTAAACAATTTAATTCTGTAATAAATTTTGACGATAGTGAGTTAAAACAATAACAATACTTGTTTCATAATGGTAGTGACGTCATAGCTGGCAATAGATCTCGCGAATGTTTAGTTATAAAGCCATTCTAAAGAATCTTCATTACAATAAAACAATTTCGTCCTCAAATTCCGTTTGTCTTGTATTTACACACAAAGGAGGAATCATTTATTGCCCGAATTGCGTACAAATAAATAGGAACCGGTCCTCATAAATAACCTTACTCCTACCTATTACAACAAATGCGAGGTAATTTCGTACGCGATTTGTGGAGCATTATGAAGACAATGTGACAGGGAAACAGCCGTAAAATTAGTTCGGTTTCCCAACGGACTTGGAGCGTAAATCATAGTTTTGAACCCAAATTGGCCTTGAGAGTTCGGACACGCTGGCCAATGTTTGTGGCGCATATTTAGAATATGAATAGACAAATTGTATAAAGCCTAAAGTCCTAATTTTGCGAGATAACTTATATAAAAAATCCATTTAGTGTTCATCATAATTTTAGTGCGAATGTTTAGTGTAAATGGTCAGTATTAGATCCCGACGATACGAGTTTTTTTAAATCTTAGCAAAGCAAAAACTTTCTGGCTAGAATGAACTTTGAAAATTGTTATATTTACAAAAAAATACAAGATTGAAACCTTGGTAATTAATTTCTTTTACAATATTTAACAGAACTAACTATTAACACTAGATGGGCTGGCTCGTTCTTTGGCCAATAAATAATTAGCATTGCCATTCACCGTGGCAATGCTGCCAGTCTTCTGCGCACGTTTCCTTATGACAGCGATGCGGTCGAGTACTTCGAAGTGTCCTTTTGTTTTTGAATTTATTTGTATAGTAAGTCATTTAATTTAGTACCTATTGTTACTTACATAACAGTTACGTAATAACATTCTAGATTACATTTGTTACCAGTAAAATATGTTTAAAAATCCTCAGTTAAATTTAGAAATAGAACAGTTTTATCCGATTATTCATTCAGAGCCTTTAATGCCGGTCGGCATGCGTGTATCAATGAAAGCCTCTGCGTATCAATCAAATGTCAAAGCATAACCGTGCATTGACATTCGGGTATACGCAGTTTTGATTTGAGTGAACGTTCAGAATACAAAATTGGAATGAATCAGTTAAAGCCTACAATCAAATATTGTTTCTTTTTTTGAATAGAATAGATTATTAACATTAAATCACGCCTATATTCCCCGAAGGGTTAGGCAGAGGTGAACGTATAGTACACCCACATTTCGCCAGTTATGTTTAAGTCCCATGTAATAGGGGCGAGCCTATTGACATCAACCGGGCCTAAATCCAGACTCTGGCCTGCTACTCAGAAATTTCAGATGGAAAAACCCAATAACACTTTGCCTAACCTGGGTATTGATTAGAATATTACACTTTATTATGTACACCAAACAAATTACAAATAAAAATACATAGATGACACAATGAGCGGTCTTATCGCAAACACTTTAGTTAGGTCCTTTTGGAATTTAGTGCCAATTGTCAATTGTTTTACAGGTCTATTCTAATGTTGTAAATATTTTTGTAAAAAACCGTAAAACCAAATTATTTATTAATTAATTTTGCATGCCAAAACTCAGGCAGAATGGTGGCTCACTATATTTTTATAACAAATTTACTGTATTTTACCTACATTCTATGCGAGTAAATGATTTGAATTTGAATTTAGGGCTATTCTAAATATATATCCAGTTATGGCGTATAGTTGCCAAATCCTTTTGTTTTTATTTATTTTCTAGTTTTTGTGTGAGTTGGTGTCCGGAGTTGCCGTAGGTACATATTATGTTTTAGTTTCCTCATAATTATTACATTTGTCAATTAATATGAAACTTACTTCTTTACTCAAATACTACATTCTCCTCTTACGTACCTAAATTCTATGACTAATAGTTTCATAGTATCTACTGCCGAAAGGTCTTAACTGTAAACACTTAATATGAAATATGACGGCAGCGTTTCAGACAATAACAGTCGACGCCAACAGCCAACATTGGCGCCAAACTTTCTCCTATAAACAATGGTCTCCCTCGAGTTTGGCGCATTGTTGGACGTGATTTGTGGGTAAGAAACTGTGTGATTTGTTTTTGAGTTTAGTCATGCAACCAAGAAGCAGTAAATTATATCGAATCATAGAGTTGGACAAACAAACTGAAATCTATTGAAATTGAATTTTCGAACATTCGGTAGTAGTTGTAAACTACCATGGCAAAAAAAGACAGACAAAAAGACAGAGGTAGATTTCAGGGAGTTTTTGTTTTTTATACTATCGAGGTGACGACTAATATACATATATCTAAGAGGGTACTTGTTTCTTTCGTTATTATCAGGCATATTTTAACTACTGTGGGCGTACTGTGGGTAGTGTTGGTTATTGCGCAATAGGAAAACCGTTTGCAGTTCAGATCAAATTATAATTTACGATAAAATTAATCACACTAGCAATTCACAAACTCTAGGTACACCACGTCCACTACACAACTATGTGAAACGCGCGACAGTTTCTAAACATGTTCACTGCTTGACCGCCACCGATGAACTCTGTTTAGCTCCGGCCGGTCCGAGTGTTATGTTGTAGACTCTGTCGAGCACCGCTAGGCGGCGCTGACGTCCAAATTAGTTAACTCAGTACCTTATTTATGACACATATAAGCATGGGAGAAAAAGACATGTTGCGTTGTCCCCAAATAAATTGGTAAAAAGGCTGGAGAATGATGACGATGTGAGTTACTCAGTAATTAGATAGGCAGTCGCTCCATGAAAACTACTGGTATTCAGCTGCAACCAGTCAAGTCAACAACAAGAACATAGTTGGTGGGCACCAGGGCAGGGCAGGGTAAAATCCGCCCTTGGTTGATATCCCGTCCAGTCGTACTCAGCGCTTCTCCTCCACATTTATAATGCGCACAGTCAGTGTTCCCTTCCACATATAACCCGTCTGCCTTCAAAGCAAGAATGAACAGACATCTTCTGGGCACGCTCGTTTCATCATAGACCTCATCCATCGTTTTCCATCAGGCGAGATCGAGGTATGCTCTTTACCTCATTCAGAATTTTTTTTAAAATATAAAAAAGAGCTAGGCAGTGTATGATGATAATCCTAGCATTGGCGTTTCCTACTAGGCGAAGTTGAAATAGTAATTTGACTAAATATATTACGAAACAAGTAAAACCACTTAACAAAAAAAAAGAAGGGTGCGTGCTTATGATCAGGGACCGAAAACCTTTATAAATTACGGTACAGGTCACACATCGAAGAACTATGGTTACTTCTGCGACTAAGGTTACCGCTATCCGGGTAGCCCAAGAAGAAGAAACATGTAACCTCTTTTAAGTTACCGTTGTAATACCGGTAAAATACATACAGGCAATGCGCGCCCTTTGACTAATGCAGATAGAGTAAATTTTTATTTCGGTATCCGGTATTAATACTTGTTGTACTCAATAAAAGGTAACCTTTAAAAATACCTGTAAAAAATATAAATGTTGTAACTGAAAAAATACCCTTATTGATCATACCGGTTTCCGTCTCTACTTATGACCACACGATAGAAGTGAAAACTACGCTATTCAGCGTCACCGAACGACTGGAGTCGAGTATACCCGATTCAGCGTCACCGACCCAAGCGTGACGGTTCAGTTTCCTTCACTGTTCAAAAAGAGCACAAAGTGACTAAATAAGTGTTTAATTTAAAAACTAAACCACACCAAGAAGCCCTCAACATTGTTAACAGCCAGTAATAATAAAAATCACGCGCCTTGGCAAACCCACACGGCCAACATTGGCGTCAATTCAGTCTGCGAACAAAAGCCGGTCGCGGATTTCAACGCATTGTTGCTCCATGATTTGTGGTCGGAAGGCTGTATGATTTGTTGTAAGTTAGGCCCTTATATCAAACAATAAACCCTTCTAAATCAATTTACTAGTTTTCGGGACCAACTAAGTTGTTCCTTTTGAAACTATATTTGGATTAGGCCACTGAGTGGTCGGATTCAGTGACCATTTTGAAATGGTTTCTTTGTTCAGTTATTGGGTTAGCAAACACGTAGTTAGGTACAACTTTGAGATAAAGCTCAAAAGTCTAAAATTCATATGATTTCACCATCCTTACATATTATAAAACAGTCGACCGCCGCGTCTGTCTGTCTGTCTGAACGCGATAAAATCAAATACTACCTCAACGGATTTTCAAACGATTTTTGACCAATGGACGCAGTGATTTATGAGCAAGGTTTTGGTGTATAATGCATTAAGATTTTGTGTAAATTGGTGAAGAATACCGATTATTGTTGAAGATGTCGGCAAAAATCATGCCGACTGGGAGCTTTACTGGCGTGCGCCGCGTAAACCAATCAATCTACCTAGCCTTTTCCCAACCATGTTGGGGTCGGCTTCCAGTCCTTCGGATGCAGCTGTTTACCAGTATTTTACATGGAGCGACTGCCTATCTGATCTTCAAAACCCAGTAACAGGGTAATACGATACCCCTTGGTAAGACTGGTGTCAGAGTTTCGGGCTTCTGACGACTCGTAACGACTGTCAAAGATCCACGAATGACAGCCGGGACGTAGGTCCCGGCTCCGTTGGGCCGTTAGGCTTAACGTGCTTTCCGAGGCACAGAGGGGTCTCGGTATGTAAAGATGATCACCCATCCACTGACCAACCCCGGCAAGCGTAGCTTAACCTGACGGATTGACCCGTGCGGCTGTTATTACTTAGCCGAGCTCTTCTCGTGCGCCGCGTAAACCGTCAGAAATAAGTAAAATGTAAGTTCTACAGAATTGTACATCTTAAAAAGTTCAACAAAACGGGCAAACAAACGGGCGAAATCGCAGGCAAAAGCTAGTCTACCATATTTTTCAAGCTGGATGAATAAATATTGTTGGCATCAGTTCGGTGCTAATAAGCAGCCCAGGCGAAGCCTTTCTCAAGGAGTTACTAATAATACTACAATTTATGGGAAATACTTTTATAGAAAACCTGAAATCATCTCAAATTATATTACTTGTTTTAATTAAATTACCAGTGTTACTCGTTTAAGGCCGCATTTATCACCATTGGTGTTGTCGCGAAACATTAAACAAAATTGGTAGCCGCTGAACAAAAGACAAGGTTCTCCTTTCTCACTGAATTTCAATGCATTGTTGTTGTCGTGATTTGTGGGAGAAAAACAGGTTTTGTCATTATGTTGGGTACAGACACCGTAGAAAAGGACTCCGTTGTTGTTGACCATATTTTTAGAACAAATAAAATGCCAGAAGATGGTTTGTTGACCCAATTTAGAGCGGCGTTTCATGGCTTTAGAAATATATTTTTAAAGAATTAGGTTGCTTTTTATGCGCTGTTGGACTTGTACACATTTCGCTATTTTAAGTTTTTTTTAAGGCAGCTAATGTAAGTCATTAGCTGTCTTAAAAATAAACCTAAAATTAATAAACGTGTTTTTTATTACAAACAGGTTTATTAATTTAAACATTCTATGAAATGAAATGATTTATTCTGTAAATAAGATATCGGAATCACTTTGAACTGCCATGTTCCTTAAAAAAGAAGCTATTTGGGGTCGTCGTTTCCCATCTGACTACTATCAAAACATATTACTATCGAATCTGAACTGCAGTTGATTATAATTAATAGTATCTTTACGTCTACTTACAAGTTTACAACAAATATTTACAATTCTCGTCGATTACACGAACTGCGAGGTACATTGAAAATGAACTCAACCAAATAAAAAACGCTCGACATATTATCCCTATTTATTTAATAATCGAATAATTACAATAGAACTAATAAGTTACCTTAATTTGTAGTACATCTCCAACCATTATATGCCAATCTATATTTAAACCGACACAGCACGTTGTCATCACGAGCGCTCGACCCAGAAGGCCGTTGTTCCGCGGTCCGCCATTTTGACATAACGAATCCTTCGATGTTGCCAGTACAAATCCAACAATTATGTATTAATAAAATGAAACCTAACATAAGTTTAAAAAATAACAAAAAAAAAATAGTTTTATTGGGTATTATTTATAACCCCTTTATAATAAAATTCTGTGTATTAGTACCCATTTCATTGACGCAATTTTATCACTTTTGACATTTTGATTCGCACTTTCGTTGGAAATGGGGTCCCATTTCCAACGAAAGTGCGAATCAAAATATTAAAAGTACTAGCTACTGAAGCGACCGAAACCAAAAAAGATTTTCAATGTTAAAATCTCAAAAACATTCACAACACCACCACACAAAAGACAAGGTTTCCTCCAATTTGAGGGCATTGTGGCCCATGATTTGTGACCAGAAGCCTGTATGATTTGTTAGATCAGTAATGACGGGCTCCTGTAACGAGCGGTTATCAACATGATTGGTCCTTCCACATTATGTGCTTGTCATTTCATTTTATTGTGATCTGCGATTGGTCCTTGTGTTGCGTGTTTCGTTTGTGATTGGGCCGCACTTCCTTCTTGGCATTTTATTTTTCTCTGATTTGTATCTTTGGTTTTTCCTTGAAAGAGGATTGGTTTGTAATAATGTTTTGTTTAGTAAAAATTGAAAAACTTTCAGCAGGGTAATAGTGACTCTGATGGCGTGATGGTACAGTGGTTAAGGCCTTGAGTGTCACGCACTTGGTTGTGCGTTCAAATTCGGGTGTTCCAATGTGACTTTTCAATTCATGTTTTTTAATTTTATCTTTAACATCACCGACATTGGTGAAGGAAAAACATCGTGAGGAAACCTGAACTTACTTTTAATATAAGTCTGAAATCACCAATCCGCCTTGAGCAAGCCTGTTCTTTTTTTCCGGGAATTTCTCCTGTATTGTGGGTGCGTTTACAATGCTCATGGCTTTTCTGTATGAGAAGAAGCCTTTGCCCTGGCTTAGGCTGGTAATAGGCTGGTATTATCATCTCCTTTATTTATTTCTTTAATATATTTATCAATTACATTTTCAAATATTATATATAATATATTAAAGTATTAAAAATAGTAGCCCACCGGTATCGGGAACAAGGTCCAAGCTAACGGCGCGGCGGTCAGGGTTCCAGAGATAGGAACCTCGTAATAACAAGCAACTACAATGTGAGCGATACTTCTGGACAGAAGCACCGCTCTCTGAATCAAGGTCTTGATCCAGCTGCCCAACGAGAGCCTCATTAGGTGTTGGTCGAGGCTCTTGGCTATTAAGTATTATTATTGTTTAATGAAATGGAGAAATGGAGTTTATATTTTGAATTTCTTATGATTCCTTATCAACGACCTACAACCAGAAGGGGTAAGAGTGATTTCTGACAACATCCATTTAGGAGGCGCATTCGTTCAAACACATTACGAAGGGATTGTGGTTGATGTACAATGCTTAATCATCGTTGGCTTTGTGAAGCAGACTTATCAGATATTATAAATTCCCTTTGTGTATTTTTTGACGTTTTTCCTGTTTATCTCAAACGTTTAATATAATATTCGTTTCGTCTCAATTTCACTTGCCCAACATCGATCTTGGTGGAGGATGGTTGACTTAATTTTCTGCTGTAAGTTGAAGGGGTCCAGTAATAAAGATGGATTATGGAGCTTAAAATAACAAGAGGTCTCGACTTGGGCAAAATAGATTCATCTCAGACTCAGTTTTCCCTCTTTTCCACATTTTTTTCTTTCCCAGAATCTCAAAGTCACAGATCTCTGCTGTTGTCTTTAATTTTCTTGATACTATATTGTGTTGTTTTTTCATTAGACGTGACCAATTTGTATCTACTATTCTTTTTCCTTGTAACGTTTTCTTTCCTGCGACCTCCAATTTGTTGGTTTTTCATATTGTAGGTACCTATTTGTATTTTATCCAGCCGCCACTATCACTAAATTCAAAATAATCGCGTACATGACACATTAAAGCACTTTAAGTACCAAAAACTCACTAGTATGTGTCCTCACGTACCCCGCATTATTCAGCCTCTCCACCATATGGTGCCCAGACTTAGAGGCAACCTCACTTAAGGGATGTTTATCGAATAATTTTATGAATTTTATACGCGAACAACCATTTCAATTTCTATCTTTATGAGAAAGGTTGCGCTGTTTTTGATGTCCATTGTGAATATTTGATTGGAGTATGCGGTATTTCGGTTTGTAATTTCATGTTTTGTTCGGTCAAGAGCTCTGTCTAGACCTACTTTATAATTATTATAAGACAGATAGTTTTTAAGAAAATAATTGACAACTTCCTTTACAATCAGAATCGTAAAATATAACTTAAGGTCCGCGCCACCACTGAAGTCCGGCGGAAAATAGTGGAACTACATTTTTTTTATGCAGTTTTATTTAATGACATAGACACTAGCGCCGCTTCTATGGGACTTAAGTGGTAGCGCGGACTCTATTGATTGCAACAGGCGTAAGTCTGTATACTCTGTATGTTCTTCTATTATCATAGAGTTCGTGCCACCACTCAAGTCCGATAGACGCGGCGCTAGTATCTATGTCATAAAAATGTAGTTCCACAATTTTCCGCTGGACTTAAGTGGGGTCGCGGACTTTATGTTCCGATTACAGATCCTTTGCCTAGATGTGAAAGGGATAGTAGCTATCTATGAGGAGGTAGTAAACATTTAACTCAATACGATAACCTGTTATAGTATAACTACTGTTGCCCACAACACAACATTATCGAACAATACTTAGAAATTCTAATACTCATAATCGAAATCAATTCAAATAAGACGGTTCCTCGATATTCGAAGCTCGACGCACACGCGGCCTTGAGGAATGTGTGAAGCGAGCTCCGTGTAAAGAATTTTATGCGTTCTCGACGATTTCAACTTCTATTTTTATTGGTTTTTGATGGCAGCTGCTATATTTTACGGTTGTAAATGTGAATTTTTGGAAGTGGATGACTAGTGGCTTTTAGGAGGTTCTTCACTGATAATGTTTTTATGACGCATTTTGCAGTTTTCGCTAAAGTTAAGGGTTGTAATGCCGTCGTTGATATTGAAATTTAATTTCTAGAAGTTTTAGGAATGATTCATTCTGTTACGATACTACCTTCGTTATTATCACGCTTGTAATCGCTGTAGGGTTAGGCAGAGGTGAAACTATAGGACACCAAAATTTCGCAAGTTATGTTTAAGTTCCATGTAATGTAGTGTGTGTCCATGGTTATTATTTAATTTTAAGATATTCCAAAATATGCAAAAAAATATGTTTTATTTTTGTATATTGCGGGTGTTTTGTTGCATACAAGTGCCATAAATAAGCCGTGAGCCTCGGTCATAAAGTATATCAGTGAGAGCATTGCTTTATTTTACACCAAAAACTTTCTAAAGGCACTTTGGGGTCCTGTTTGGGGTCAGCCATATTTTAGAGCCACAAATGCACTGTAAAAGTATGGCCTTGGCATTTTAAAGTATCACAAAATGTTCAGGGTTGTGCCTAGTTTTGATGTAGTATCATTATTTCCTAGCTGAAAAGGATTTCTTTTTTCTGGATCTTATGGAACAATGAGGAAAAGGTTGGCGTTATGTCAATAACGGTTGCTATCTGCAAAACTACAACCAGACCTTGGATAAAAAAATGAAAGATATTGTTTGAGTAACCCGTCTTGAGCAAGCGTGGTCATCAATGCTCGTGGCTTCTCTGTATGAGAGGCCTTTGCTCTGCAGTGGGACAGAATAGACTGGTATTAATGCTTCAGCAAAGTGGTCGTCATTATTTTAAAAATATTGGTCAATAACGATTATTATGCTTTCATTTTTCATACGCTATTACAACCAACTCATAACCATATCAACTCATAAAATAATATACTGACTGCTGGTAATGTTGCCATCCGTATTTATTATCAGCTCGTTTGTGTAAACGATTAAATTAAAATGTTGTTTTAAAATGCAAAATGCACTTGTCCATATCAATTAGGTCCAGCTTTAATTGTAACGTAGCTTACAAAATAGAGCAAAAAACTATTGAAACTCAATTAAATCACAATCGACTAACCTGTCTGATTTTAAAATAACCTTTAATCCAACCAATTCGCGTTCCTCTATTTAAATGTATACGATGGCAACATTTAAATCGTTAGAATTTTGAAACCGTTCCACGTATCTTTTATTCGGCGTTAGATAAAACAACGTTTGCCACAGCTTAAAACATTAAAAATACATTTTCAAAATATTTTTTGCTGTGGCAACGTCACAACATTTACAGTCGTGGGGGACAAACATCATAAATCTCTGAAGCGGACCACTTACATTTTAATTTAAAAAAAGGTATTTTTTTTCCGGTCCTATCTCTGTTTTGACGTAAAACTGTGGGTTACGACTACAAATGTACTGGCCGTTAAACTCGGGTGTAGTCGATTATACTGTTCCGAGTTTCCGAGTGAGCTCTGGTGAACGAGTAGTCGATTCCGTCTGCCATTACTGAAAGTAGAACTAATTATTAGTTAAGTTTAGGTTGTTTTGTATTTTGAAATGACCTAGTGGCGAAGAGCTTTAGTAGGCAAAAGAATAAAAATTCCTCATATTGTTTTCTTTTGCCTACTAAAGCTCTTTGGGTTAAGGCTTGTCCAGACTAGAGCGCCGCAACGGCGCGACGCGACACCGGTAATTGTTCTACCGTTTTTGTTAGACTCGCGTCGCGCCACGCCAGTCTGCACGAGGCTTTAGGTCCGTAAAGCGGGTGTTGCAGTCTGTTTCGATGCAGATTTAAAGACCAATTTCTCATGTAAGCTAAGCTTTTCACTGGACACCATGTTTTATTATTTTTTTACAAGATATTAGTGGTGGCACTGTGTTTTACGTTCAATTCCATTTCCTCACTACTAAAACCAGATAAGTCACCGCGAATAAGCCCTAAAAGCATAGTAGGTATTCGTTCACTCTGCTCATGCCTCACATTATCATTCACTCAAACGGTTCATGTATCATTCACCCCCAGTATCGCCCCTTTCCACGTCTATTGCTTCAAAGAACGAACCATTATTTATTGTGCCAAATCGTTGGTTCAGGAGAATACAAAACGTCTTTTTACAAAGGGGTCAATGGAACATTTAGTCTGGAGGTTTAGGGTCAATTTGAGTAACCTAGATTTTTTTTGGGTAAATGGGACCAACTTTTACCCTATTTAGTCAGCAGTTTATTATCTCCTTTGTCGTGGGTAAAAGGCAACTGAGAGATAATTTTAAGAGAATGGAAAGCTTCATTCTTTTGTCTGCGTATAACAACATTTTGCGACCACCACGCTTTCAAAGCTTAATTATTACAGCAATTTTCCAAATAGCATTATTTAATATCCGGAATAGTATGGCAATATGTATGAGTGCTCTTAATAGCGGTTCATGGGAGGCCCATGTGCAGCAGACGATGTTAATGGGCTTACATAATATTCTCATTTTCTTTTTTCTTTTAGCTTGATAGTCGTTATGGATCGTCCGAAGCCCGCAAGTCTGACAATCAGTCTTACCAAGTGGTTTAACCCGACCCCAAAAAAAGTTGGAAAAAGGTTAGGCACATGTTGAATAAGGAATGCTTAGATTAAATACAGTCTCAATGCAAATCCTAAAGTTCCAATCTATCCAGGAATTAAGATGCATAAGCATTATTAGCCCAATGTTCCCACTGTTGGGACACAGGCCTCCTCTCTTCGAGAGGGAGTGGCCTGTAATCTACCACGCGGGCCCAGTGCGGGTTGGTAGATGTCACATGTCTTCGAATTTTTGGTTCTAGGACATACTTTCGATTTCCTCACGATGTTTTTCACCATTTTGAGAGCAGTAGTGATGAAATTATTTACGCAAAGTAAATCGCCTGCCTGGGTTCGAACTCACAGTCTACAACTCGTAAGTCGGGGCCACCACTGCTCAATGGGCCACCACGGCTCCACTGAACCACTACTGCTCGAATTAAGATGAATAAACATGAATATGGACGCCTTATTCCTTCTGCATGAATAAACACGACTTCTAACAAATAATATATTGTATATACATGTAAATTGTACATATATGCAGACAGATGGCAGCTATGGCGTCCCAGTGACCTCGATATATCCCAATTCAGCAAATCTGGAATGTCTCCAGTATATTAATGCTGAGTAACACTACCGACATATCCCTTAAGCGAATTATGTTCTAACCTATTTACTATAGGCGTAGCCAGGATGGTTTTGGGCAGGGTTTGGATTTGTTCTGAGTTCGATACAAGCTCGTTGCGCTATTGATGTGGTCCTAATTGCTTCACATGCATTTACCTTCACTGGATGTATATTATTACCGAACGAACGCCATTGTGCTGTCACTTGCATGAGAATGTTGTTAAGATGTTTATCTCATTATCGGCTCGCGCGCGGTTGGTCGCAGTTCTAACCTAACCTATTTCACCTATTTCAATATGACGAATCATACAATGCAATCTGCCTCCGACTAGATAATTAGACCGTGGTGTAAATATTTCTGCGGCTACTTCCAAGTTGCTAGCAGAAATGTTTTCACCATTGTCTAATTGGCCGTGTTTTCGCAATATCCCTAGTGTATCTCTAGGACATATATCCTCCTACGACATATATAAGCCTTCTGGTCAGTAAAACACTGTGTGTTGTTCACATTGTAGTTTTTCTTTAATTTTTCGGCTTATTGGTGACTCGTCCGAATTAACTCGTCTGAATCCGGATGAATCGACCATTTTAATAAATATTATAATAGTTTTTCTTGAGGAGATACGTACGAATTCATTCGTTCACGCTCACTCAAATGAATTCGTAAAATGAATACTTGTTTCAAATAAAGAATTTTAAACAGAATCCAGCTACAAGCTACAGCAAACCGTCCTAGTAACAACGAAATATGATATTTTTGAAACAACCGCTTTGTTACAGTTTCTCTTACAACAAATTTAAATTATTTAAATTTATTACTAGCTGCGGGCTAACTTAGATTACTCCACGGGATTCTAAACTTTATAATACGGTTATAAGGTGTAATATTGCGTGGAATAGTGTATATTTTCGTGATGGTAGTAATGGGAATCTAAATGTGGATTGTGTTACATATTCAGGCGGTATCGGTATCGATTTTGTGACAAACTAATTTGTGGAAGCTTATTAGAGTCATAATGATTATGGAGGGAAGCTTACATGAAATTGGTCCTCACGTCCGCGCTCGTGGAAGATATCATAATAATATAATTATGAACAAGCGTTTGTAATTGCTGTGATTAATAATAATAGCCGGGCACCATCTTTGATTATTTCCGTCCGTACGAATTATTGTTTCTGTCTTTTACTGGCAGGTGAATAAAATAGAGATGGAGCGATTAAGAGCTGTCAAATTATTTTATAATTATACACTATAGATTTGTAACAAAAAAAATGGTGTAATAAGGCACTATATTCGTAGCAGTCATAGAAGTTTCAGTACCCCCTAATTTATTAGATATTATTATCTTCCATCTGTTTCTTATCTTATCTGCAAGTTTTAGTTGAATAAAGTTAACTCGAGGTCAACTTGAGTAAAAGGTCACCGGTATATTTGAGTGCTCATCTTATTTCATAATGACAACAAGACAAACATCTATACCTCCTAATACATAGACTGTAATATCCGAAAGTCAGTAACACAATATAAAATTGTTGTAACATATTACAATTTTATTGTGAAACTATAGAACTTTGCCTGCTTCGCACGGTTTTACGACCTGACAAAATATCGACATTTCTATAATATACGTAAGTTTAATGTAAATGTATTATACACATATACCATCCGGAATAAATTCTCTAAAAGATGGTAAAAACCGCATCAAAATCCGTTGCCCAGTTTAGAAGAACAACGCGGACATAAAGACAGACACGAAAAGCGACTTGTAACACCACTGGTTGTTCGACTCCACCCACTTTTCATAGAACTCATACGCCATGCTTCTGTACTGTACATATTGGAACTGAACCCTCCGGGAGGGTTACCGGCATTATGTTTGCGCTAAAGTTAACCATCGCGGTCGGTCAACGGCATTAGGTTTAAAACCGTGGTATAAAACACTGTAAAACGAAGTAAAATAGTGTTTTCAGAGGGTTTTGTCGCTATAAGTAGATTCCAACATTTTAAATTTTTTGTGAGCATTTGAAACCGAGAACAAAAAATAAAATAAAATATGTAACATGATTGAATTTTAAAACCAACGCATTTACTAATAAATCTTGTTATTTGCATCAGATTTTATTTTCACTGTTTATAATGCTGTATTCGCTAAGAAAAACTTATATTTAAAATGAGCCCTCCGCGGGCTCCCGGCATCACATATATGACTAGGTGAACCCTTCAGGAGGGCTCCCGGCACTAAACTTGTTAATTGATAATATGTAACAAAAACATTCTGGTACAAAGGCATTTCACCAACATTTCTGAACAAACGAACGTTCAGGAAACACGCTGAAAACAATCACCGATCAGCCGTGACCCTCGACACTGAAAAAAAAAAACAAAATGATTAATCTGTCACTTTGACCGCGATAATCGAAACGCAAACACCAGCTGTACAAAATTAAACTTTATCAAACCGAATTAAGGTTAAAATCGGCTCGTGTGACATTTGTAAATGATTTGTACTGTGCGTGAAATGCGAGCAGTAATTGGCTGTATTAACTCGTTTGGATTACTTAATTCAAATATATTTCGATGATGGGGTATAAAAAGGCCTGAAATTGCTGATAAGGGGAGGTGCTGTAAATTGCAACCATCCACGCTAATCTAGGAGGAAACAAAATCAGGATTAATTGGGATTCATTTATTAACATTAACAAAATTACCACCGGCAGCGAACGTGAAACGGTGGCGGACTAAAAGACCAGTGAATTTCAGTTTTGCATGTTTTTGGGTGACGCATGGCATAGCACGGAGGCTAACAAATCATGAAAAAACATGCTAGATAAAGGCTTAATATTCACAGTATTCACAGGTTTTACTACGTGAAACTTTCGCTTTTGCTGCAGCGTGCAAAGAATTATGAAATAGAGGATAACTCACTACTTTTATCAGCTTTTTGCCTCACCTGCGGAATATCGGGAAAGCTTATTTTACTACTGCTGAGCATGAGGTCTTGGGTTCGATTCCCGGGTCGGGCAAAGTGTTATTGGGTTTTTCATCCATCTGAAATTTCTCAGTAGCAGCCCGGAGTCTGGATTTGTGCCCGGTTGATGGTAATAGGCTCGCCCCCTAATACTTAAACATAAACTAATGTATCAAATATTTTAATTATTTCAAAATTTGTCGAATTTCACTGTTTCATGAGAATGTTGTGCATGCCTATAAGTGATGTATTTACACAGTACTGAAGACTTGATATTAATTATTGCGACTATCTTTGTAAATATGTCGTTGGTGTGCCTTGCTTAATAAATAAATAAATAAATAAACATGGCGAAATGGGGAAATGGGGGTGTACTATAGTTAGTTATAATGTTATGTGTTATTTTTTATTCAACATACCACTACACAAATCCAAAACAGAATTAAAGGTCATTACAACATTACTATTCACAATAATAACTCACACAAACTTATCAAATGATTACGAAACGAATCTCATGTAGTTGCGTGCCCCGTCATGGCCGCGTCCGCCATGTTGGCTGAGGGTTCGCGTGTTGCCGTTTTTATTGACACACGAAGCTTGCTGATCCGCCGCGGCTTTATAGACGGTTATCAATCAATTTAATATTAGTTTGATCTATATTCTAGATGCTTTAGGGCTAATTTTAGGGTTGTGAACTAGTTCGTGAAACTTTTTGTAGGTTGTTTGGCAGTAAGGTTAAAAGAGAGACTTGGTTTTTATTTTTTTATGGATTCAAGCAGTTAATTATCGTTTTATACTGTGTAATTGCTGGATAAAAGTATCTCCAATATTCTTCCACGTTTTACCGCCTCGTTGGTCTAGTGGTAGCAAACGCTGTCACTGGGTATGAGGTCCAGGGTTCGATTACCGGGTCGGGCAAAGTGTTATTGGGTTTTTCAATCTGGAATTTCTCAGTAGCAGCCCGAAGTCAGGAGGTTTGTGCCCGGTTGATGGCAATAGGCTCGCCCCCTTATTACATGGGACTCAAACTGGCGAAATGTGGGTGTACTATAGGTACACCTCTGGCTAACCCTTCGGGGAATACAAGCGTGATGTTATGTTATGTTAAAACCTTTTTAATTTACTCTATGGTTTCGAACCATAAAATTGAACACAGCCAGTAAGTGTGATGATCAATGACTCTCGTTCCATCCCTGTATGAAAAGATGCCTTTGTTTTGCAGCTATTATGAGTTCATTTCTCAATTTTAACTGACTCTACACACTACTAATTTTAGATAAGAATAAAAGCCTTTTCTTGGAAAAAGTACTGTAATACCTTCTAAATAACTAACAGGTTTCAGCGACCTATGACCTTGAACTGGGGCGTTTCGTAACAGAGCGCTAAAGTATTCAATCAAATTGCAAACGACCTGGCCTTTCGTATGCTACCTCGCTTCAAGGTTACACACACGGGCTAAGAATAGAGACTTAAAGGGATCTTGGTTTATTTGTGGATCTAATTTTATTCTTCTCTTTTGCACAGTTGATTGTAAAAGATTCTTTCGAACGATATTGCCTGTGTGGCTTTCAGTGCCAATGGCTGAGCTATTTATTTAGAGGGTTAGTTAGTAAGCTTTTGATATTTTTTTATCCAAAAGCTATCAGAATTGTGCATCTCTTTTGTACCTACCTAGACCTTCATTGTGTTTAATAAGGTCCTAGTATGAAATAGTCTGCGTGTGCTTTTTTGACTCGAGCTTTTTGTAAACAATTTTCAATTTACAAAATGAATAATAATAAAAACCAAATTCTCATTACTTTAATAGGAGAAATAAGCTCGCTCTTAGAAATAGTTTAAATTTCACTAGCACAAGAGTCTGAGAATTTTATTAAAATGCACCTTTTATTCTTATTTTATGTCAGCAAAAGGATTTCAAGCCTCACTTTTTTGTAGTTTTCTACTTGGATTAAACTGTTTGCAATTAAATCATATGCGACTAAAATGCAAGTAGGTACTTCACATTTTAGTCGCTTAAGATTACACACACACACCCTCACACAGACACACGACAGACAGACAGACACACACACACACACACGACACGACACACAGACAGACGACACGATACACAACACACACACACACACACAGACACAGATATACACACACACACACAATAGATAGATTACACGATTAGCTGGATCAACTATTTTAAGAGTGGACCGGTGAATCTTATAAAAAGATGATCTCCCATCACCTCTTTTCTATCTAACAGACTTAACGATTGATTAACAATACGAAATAAAACGTCAAATGAAATGTGTGATAGTTGTCAAAGTTTTACGATACTGTTGTGTCGTAACGTTTCTTTTGACGCAGAAACGTGTCAGAGTTATTTGGTTAGTTTCTGGGTTTATTGTTGCTGTTCCGGATCATCACAAAGATAACGTATTGAAAGTCTCAATAATGGTATAACCTAAATTGATAAAAAGGGATGGTTTGTATTATTTGATTGGTAGTATGATGATGATAGTGGGCTTTGCAGTAGTTAACATAAAGTCAGAAAAAATAGTTTCTTTTTTTTCATAAGGCAAACACAAGTTTATTTTTCTCAGCCGTTGATTTAGCAAAAGTGGGACGTTGTCCTTGGAAAATGAATCTTTCAGTTATGTGCTAAAGAAATATTTTAAGTAATACAGTTAAATCTTAACTTTATGGGCCTCCGTTGAGCTAAAGTTTCTACTGATTTCCCTAACGTGAAGAATAGGAACTCGATGCGATACTAAACAGAAGGATTTATAGCTACTTTTATTTGTGAAAAACCAAATACATAGTACAGATTGGTCTCATTTCACTTTTATGGACCATGGACCACATATATGCCTATTTATTGAGTAAAAAAAATAGAATAATCTGCCTATAAAGAAAACAGGACACAGGCCTCCTTTCTGTGAAAGGGAATCGGCCATAATACACCACGCCGGCCCATTGCAAGTTGATAGATGTCACATGTCTTTGAATTTTTGGTTCTAGGTCATATTTTTAATGCGTATTAATTGCTGATACGATATTACTGTTAACATGACAACCCTAGTCATTTCGTTTCTTTAAGAAGATCATCGTGAAACTAAAATAATTGAGAAAACATGCCATTTATAAAGACTGTTTTCATGAATCTTAAACGGTACTATGTTCTTTGATTGGATAGTATTGTGGGTCGTTAAAGATACACCGGTAGACATTGATATCCTAATTTCCTCATAATTTTTTCTAATAGTTATCACAATTTTTGTTCAAAAATATGAAACCTCTTTAAACGTAATAATTTTAATAGTAGGCACGATGAAAAGGAACACTTTCTAATTTAGCACAAGAGAGTAAATAACGAGACTCTTGAGCAAATAAATTTAATGATTATCTTATTAAGTTTGCAAGGCTCCTTCGCTGTACAAACTCGTATGTTCCTATGTTTCCTATATACAGTATATTCCTGTAAATATGTTCCTATATACAGTATGTTCCGGTAGATATGTTCGTTCCTATGTTCGCAATGTGTGCGTTGCGCCTGATACGAGTTGGCACAGCAAACATCTGAGCTGTGTATATTTAATTCCGAAATGAGATTTAGACTAATTAGTACTCCTAAGGGTATACGCACATTAATGTAGTTACAAGATGAAAATGTCGTTCTATACTTGCTGTTCACTTAACTTTACACACATCAGCGACTATGTAACGACAGCCAGAAATTAACAATACTATCAATAGCCAATTATCTTAAGGCGACGATAAGCTACTTTTAATGATTTTATACCGAAAATTACGTCTAAACGAGTGGTGTTAATGATTTGGAAAAAATATATGTTAAATTAGAGCATTTTTTTAATAATTTAATATGCGAATATTTTAGATTATGTTTACATTACATAGTGAAATTAATTTGTAAAGTTGTGTCTAACGCGGATAAAAAACTAAGAATAACGCAAAAGCTGTCAAGCGTATTTTTCTGAAACCTTCACCATTTTAAGGATAATTTAAATATAAATCTTTTAGTATACGAGTTTCATTAAAATACCTTCTGTTTTATGTATAATAAATTAATAATGCGTCAAATTGGTGACAGCGCTCCTTGATGCGCGAGTTCTATTACTGGCTGGATGTACGACGCGTTGCGTGAGCTCAGTACAGAACACGCAAGCTAACCACTCAAGGTCACTGGCATGTATCTGTCTCTTAACTAATATTATAAATGTGAAAGTGAGTTAGTTTGTTACGCTTTCACGCTGAAACGGCTGAACGGATTTGGATGAAATTTGCCGCACGTGTAGACCATGACCTGGATATTTTTTATCCCGCGGTAGTACGTTCCTGTGGGATAATTTCCGACCTCCATTCGGGCGTAGCCGCAGGCAAAAGCTAGTCCACTATAAAACAGTTTTGTTCGATAGACATGCCTAGCATTAAAGGTTTAATAAAAACCTATTATAATGTGGGTATAGACTTAATATCATCATAATAAACCCAACAGCCTCCTCCGAGATTCACCACAGCAAAATCTCTCTATATTCGTGCCCGGTTGTTGGCAATAGGCTCGCCCCTATTACATGGGACTTAAACATAACTGGCGTAATGTGGGTGTCCGTGGGTACACCTCTGTCTATCCCTACGGGGATAATAAGCGAGATGTAAAACAAAAGTTTATTTCAATTATAAAGGGCATTTATATATGTTTTGTAGATCACCTTTTAAGCAGAGTTTGCTTGTGTTAGGAGACTCTGCGCTTCTACTTATCATTATGTATTAATATGCAATGGAAATGTGAACATACGAAACTAAAATGAATGATTATTGTAAAGTATTTATTTCTTTGCATTTGACATTTACAATATTTACAACTCATTTTGAACACAACTAACTATTTACACTATTGAAACTATATATATATAATGCAACTAACTATTATAATTAAATTATAAAATTAATTGAGTGAGTTTAAATTATACAAATAGCACTGTAAATGAATGAGCTTTTTGATGCATAGAAAAGGGCAAAAGTGCGCGTATTCGTGTGATATGTGTGAGTGTGTGAAGTGTGAGGGTGTGTAGTCTGTGAGTTAAAATTTGCATATTATGACTCAATTTCACCATACTCTGTTAGATATAACAGACTGTTAAACACACATGTCAACTGCTGTGATTGGCTGTTGTTATGTCAGTGAGTCAATCAAAGCAGTAACCTGAGTTTAATAACCGTTAGCTAATTTTTGTGTTTGGTGAAATTGGGTCTTAGTTATCCTGATCCTAATTAATATCACTTTACCAATATATTTATACCATATCAATCATGTTAATTTACGCTCCCCATATTCTCACCAATGTAAACTCGTAACATAGTCCAGAATTAACCTAAAAGGGAAGCCTTTTTCAATGTGGCACAAGTTTGTAGCTCCCTTTCGTGTAAACTATATTTATGCTCGTATATCTGCGATGTGTGCGTAGCTAGGATATGAGTTGGCATGACAAACATTGCCGTCAGACGTTCTTAGGTTCTCCACACTACTGAGACTGTGAAAGTCGATGCAAATTATCTAGAGAGCTTTGCGTTTCTGATAACTTCTATCTATCTATCTATTTATATAAAAATCAACTGCCGTGAATTAGTCTCGCAAAAACTCGAAAATGGCACGACCGATTTGAATAATATTTTTTTTGTTTTGTTCGCCTCAATGCAAGGGTGGTATAAAGAAAAAAAAAAAATGGAAAAACCCAAAGGAACAGCCGAAAAATCGAAAATAGAATAGAAATAATTTAGAAATAGAAATAATTTATTTAGCAAAAAGAAGAACTACAATGCATGTTACGTTACTTAAAAAAAAAAGGAAATGAAAAGGAAAGGACACTTTTACTGTAGCAGACATAAATAATCGCCATGAATCATACATGAGTTTGTTACTAGACAATGAATGTAATAACTGACTGTTATTATAGTTACGCTCGAAGGAATTGTGACTTTTTATTAACCGAGTCATAGCTAGCAAATACGAAAACCATTAGAGGCATAATATAATTTCGGTACTTATAAGAAACGGATGATGTGTTTTAGTAGACGAATTAGACATAAGTCATGACATATGACATGACATGACATGTCATGTCGTATTATTATGTGGACGAATGTCAATACACTTTTTGATATATATTGTATTGGCCCTTTTAGGAACATATTTTGAAACCACATAACTAACTAACACGACGATATGATATTTTGTATCTAACTAAATAACATAAATCTAATTAAAACAACTAGAAACCAACTTCAACTTAACTTTTCCAACATCTTTTTTTTTGATTGCTCAAACATGTGTACACAAACAGTAATAAAAAAATAACAGGAAAGATAACTTTAAAAACATACAGGTTCAGACATCACATATTATGGCGTGCAAATATGGTAATATTCAGGTAGTCAAGTTAATATAATTAATATATCTTGAATTTAGTAAAGATTAATAAATTATAAGTTTCAACAGTAAATAAAAATAATTAATAAAATATATGTCAAAATAAATGGTTCTGTCAGAAATTCGTTTATATTATAATATGCTTTGTCAGTTAGAAATGACTTTAGTTGTTTCTTCAATTGTACTACTTAGGACCAAAAAACAAAAAAACAGTCGCAACTCTCAGTTGAAAGTGTACAGCCAGCCTTCCTACGTTTTCCACTCAAACTGAGCGGCGTCGCTTCCCCTGAGAGTGATATCGTATACCTACATACACTATGACGTCTGCATGCAGGCGACATGATTAAAATCTATACGCAAACATAGGCGAACTTGGAAATTATCTTATATGTTAGACTAGTTGCTTCTGGCTTTGGAAGATTGGTTTAGAATTATGTGGTTTTAGTGGTTAATGATTCTGAAGTTTACTTACAATAAGAGTAATGCTATTGAGGACGATTTAGTACTGTCAAACAAAAAACGTAACTTTAGAACTGTTTTGAATTTCCGCCTATTGGCTAAATATTTGGTGGTTTATTCGGAGGTGGCATATTGTGGACATGTCTTCGATTTCTGTTATTGAATAGATATTTATTGTTGTTGCAGGTGACTAACCAATAAATTTGTTTAAAAATAAAATAAAATATAATTATCTCAATATCACCAGGGTCAATCAATCAATCTTCCTAGCCTTTTTCCCAACTATCTTGGGGTCGGCTTCCAGTCTAACTGGATGCAGCTGAATACCAGTATTTTACATGGAGCGACTGCGTATCTGACCTCCACAACCCAGTAACTGGGTAATACGATACCCTTTGGTAAGACAGACTTTCGGGCTTCTGACGACTCGTAACGACTGTCAAAGATCCTCAAATGACAGCCGGAACCAACGGCTTTACGTGCTTTCCGAGGCACGGAGGAGTCTCGGTATGTAAAGATGGTCACCCATCCACTGACCAACCCCGGCAAGCGTAGCTTAACCTGATGGATCGACCCGTGCGGCTTGTTATTACTTAGCCACGAGCTCCTCAATATCACCAGGGTGTATAATAATAATTATCTTGCATAATTTACAGACAGTGAAAAATAACAACAGTTTGTTGCATAAAAATACCTTCCGTACCTAGCGACACTGTACTTGTACAACCTACCGTGTCGCTAGCTACACCAGTAGTGTCGCAGTGACACGTCGTCTGCTGCTGCTGCCTGCAGTCAGCTACGGAATTGTACCTAAAAATAAACGGGGCAACGTAGAAAAATATCTGAGATTTATGGAATACATACTTAGCAGTAACAGAATTCTTTATTAACGACTTCATTCCTGAAGATGGGTACCCACAACCACCATCCCTATTAGGTCTAAGTATGATTACTAACACTAGTATGGTTAGACCTTAATGGTTCCTGTGGTTAAGGCCTAGTCTCGATAATACTTCAACGTCCGTCTCTCCAATCAAACTCGAGAGGTATTCAACACGATGTGTATATTGAACATGACAATTACATACCAATCTGTATGTGGAATACTATGAAAAAAAAAATACAAAGGAAAGAATACGTAGCATATACATTGTGGAGACGACAATACAACAGTAAATTAAACAGCATGTCTCTAATGACGTTCCCATTCTGCATACAAAAATTCAATCGAATAAATTCAATAGTGTAGTCAATATAGCTAATAAAAGATCGGCAAAATCCATAGTCGGCTCGAGTAATTCCGTTTTATCCGCCCCAAAAAATTCACCCTGAGGTGGATATTCGGAAACGTATGTCCGAATGCACCCTAGGCCTAGTTGGATAAATGGAATTTATAGGCTTAGGGTGGATCGGATACACTACTATTTAATTTGTTTGAAAAACTTTTCGTTTACGCTTACGTTTCTAATTTCGATGCTAGGATTTATTTGACAGTTCCAAAATACTCTTATGCATTAGTATTGCCAGTATTTTCATTTATTGTTGTATTGTAGTCTCCACATTGTATATGTACTAATTCCGGGTGTTTATTCAACATACATTTATTCCAATTACTTAGTTGAAAAATCATCACTTCTTTATTGTCTAAAGTTACCAAAGACAACTCCATACACTTACGCTTCACCACTTTCTAGTGGTTGAGCAAGGACGAGAAGAGGTGCATTGTTGCACCTCTTCTACCTATGGTGCAACATTTCTCTATCTGTTTCTGGTCTTGAAATTTTTGCACATAACAATAAGATTTATATCTGTGAACGCACTCACAAAACGGGAGAAATTGCTACTGTGTTTGCAGCATTTAAAAATAATTGAAACTTTTCAACGTTCTCTTGTCCCAGTGGCCCATATCGTGCTTCCTCAGTTTGCGATCAATATACGCGATTGTTGCGGCTATCTGCTCCTCTTTAATCGTTCCAGTTATTGTGGAGCTGGATGTGGCTCTGACACTATTTTTATTGAGAAAAATCGAGGAAAAGGAGTAAACGACTTAGTACGCTGCACGTTGGTAAAGACGTGCAGCAGTTAAAGCGGATTTATTTGCTAGGTACGATATTTTCTTATTGATTTAGTTTTATCTTAATTCAGTTGGATAAGAACAAACTTATTTATGGGAATACCTATATAAAAATAACGTTGTTTTTTTTCAAAAAGTCTTTCTCTTGTTTTGTTCATTAAAAAAAAGAAACACTAATAATGACTGTGATTTTATTTACTAAACTGGTAGGCAACTTCAAGCAATCATTGCTTATAGTGAGTGTATAAATCGTGGAACATTCACTGATTTTGGTTTAATGCCAAGAAACCTCCGTAATGTTCTGAGAACTATGAATTTCACAAAGAAAATGAAAACACATTATTTTTAAGACACATTGTAGAAACATAGGTTGTCTGTTATGATACCACAAGAGACGCGGCATGTCTAGACACAGGACAAACAAAGCTGGTGGAATCTTAGACGAGTGGACTACAATACGCATGACTCACTCTTAGCATAATAGAGAGAGTACAGAAGAGTTATAAAGTCGTGTACTTACTTACAATGCAAGAAAATTGTATAAACCTACTAAAAATACAGTTTATGTAAACATACACTGGTTTTAGACACTTGATTCGTTTCTTTGTAGAAATCAGAGGATAATAAGACAAAAAAAAAATTGACATTGTTTATTCCCTATTTTTATTACAAACTAATTTATAATTACTAATGGGGATTTAATTGTACTTTAATTTTAATATTTCTACACCGGCAACGGTAGTACATGTCAAGATTTTTATTAATATTAAGATTTTAATGTACCATGTACTGAGAAATAAATTATATCAATATCAATAAAGAATTATGTTGATATCTCTTCTCCAGCGATTGTAAAGAGGTTGTGGCCTGGTGAAAATTATGCCTAGTCATCATGATTCATGAATGATTCAATTTCTGTTACAGTTTCTAGTTATTGTTCTAGTATAGTATAGTTCTAGTTTCTAGTTGTTTCATTCAATCAATCCAATTTTATGAATTAGTTTGACACCACTGTATTTGTCACGATTATTTAAATATTTTTTATTCATAAATGCGCAAAAAGTTTATAAGTCGTTCACGTTTTTCAATTTCTCAGTATTTTATATAAAACATTCGATTACGCGTTTTCAGATAAATCTATATTTATATTATAAACGCGTGTATTTGTTAATCTGAAAGTCATGTTCTGCACGAGGACCAATAAGATCTACTATAAACGCTCTTTGTTGACAAAGTTCTTCTTTCAGCTATTTTCTGTTTGCTCATTGACCTTCTCTCATCCCACTTCAGTTTGAAGCCACTTCAATTCAGCTACCAAGGATTACGACGCGGCTTCACAAAAAATACAATGTATCTTTTCTTCAAGTGTAACTACGGATGGCAATGGATCGATAAGCCTCTTTACTGATTATATACTACAGTTGTTTTACATATCCTTCTTGGGATATTTTAACTTTCTTATGTACTTAGTAATCTGTCTCCTGCTTGGTCAGTTGTGATTGCGAGTAATGTTTTTTAGGGTTTCGTACTTTAGAACGAAATAACGGAACCCTAATAGTAGAGCTCTAAAAAAATCAAGCTCCTAAGTCAACGCAATAAAAAAATACGGCCTTTTATGCGATATATTTTGATACTTGCAAATAAATCAAAACCTATAGGGTACTTCCCGTTGACCTAGAATCATGAAATTAGGTAAGAAGCAAGGTCTCACGGCACAAGGAAAAAGTCCGATATTATTAATTTGTAATTTTATCACATTTTTTTTTTGCATTACTATCTTACGTAGCAGTTGTAGAATTGACCGTGGTGTATATCGATGTATGGGAGAACATGTTTTTCAACTACAATGTTAAGTTTGTTTTTGCCATAAATTTATCCCAACTACGGTACTTCATTGTGCGTCGTCCATAGATATAAGAAATTTATATTTCTATGGCGTCGTCCGATACGCACTTGGCCGGTTTTTTATTTGACAAAGGCTGTGCGTCCATTAGTGAACAAGCATTACCTGGTTGCTAGGTTACTTGCGTTGTAGCTATACTACGCACTGCGCATCATTTGCTGAGCCCGCTCTTTTTGCCTCTTGTGTACTTTTTTGCGTTTTTGTTCAGGCAACACCTTTCATTCTTTCTTTCTACTTGAATGGCAACAAGCCTATTCTGAGTTGAGTTTTACACCAATAGCAATAAAGTATTAAATTCAATCCGGTGTACTTGAACACTGTTTTATGTGGTGTTCTCTTGAATTGACTTTGAATGTGATTTCTACTTATACAAATTAGGTATCAGCAGTTTTTTATGTTAACCTGCCCAATGATTCGAAAAACCCACAGCCCCTTACAAGACAAACTATTCCCGAAAATATTCAAACGAAAACTATATTTCTTTCGAACCAATATAATCGCAGCACGCGCCGTCCGTCTGTGCCGCCATTTTTCTTAGCCAGCGTTACCCAAAGTTCACCGCATTAATATTAATGTCCGCTACATATTTATGGTTCCGCGCCGTGTTTTTATTTAATTCAATTATGGAACGGTTTAGCTGACACAGCTTTTTGGGACGTTTTTCCGCATTTTATTTTCCTCGTACACGTACTCGAACACATTTAAGGGGTCCTGTGTCTTACAAATGGTAAATTGTTTTTTTATGAGAACTAGGGAATAGAATATCGATGACTATCACATGTATTGAACGATTTAGTTTGTTTGTTGTTATTAAGAGATAATTTTTGCGTGATGTGATTTTCAAAGTAAAATTAATTTCGGGAAATTAATATGTACCATAATGTTGAAAATAAAGTTTCAAAGAACTTGCCGTAATTGATCCGCTGAAATTAATAAGAATTTACAAGAAATTAAAAATATGGTGGACGTCGAAAACAACACTAAGATAATTTATAAAAAAAAAAATTTCAAGCTTTTATTCAACTTGCAATGTTTGTTTGTATGTTAAGTTTGTTTAGGTGGATTCTTGCAAGCAGAATTAAGACCACTTCCTCTTATCCCACGGAGTTGATATTTTTCATGTTGGTTCAATTCTGATGACAATACATTTTTATGATGAGCATGAGCATTCGTTGGATTTATTTTGACAAGTATCTTACGTGTGAGTTAAGTGAAAGTGACAGAACAGATATTTTATCAAAATTACACATAACATCACGCCTTGTTTCCCCTAATGGTTGGGCAGAGGTGTACCTGTAGCAGTTACACCCACATTTTGCCAGTTATGTTTAAGTCCCATGTAATAGGCGTGAACGTCCTTCTTAAACATAGAGATAAAAGCCTCAAACATTAAAGTTTACGTAAGTTTTATTTTGTACATTTTAGTTCAATAAAAGCTTGTTTAAAAAAGATTTTACTTAATTTTTTTTTGTATTTACCCCGAATTCATCAGTGAGGAAGGGTTACGGTTTATCTTTGTGTCTTGGATAAAAGCTACCTACTATCATTTATGTGGTTAAAATACAATATTCATTAGTAGTAGTAGTATATTTATTTATTTTCAAAATATAGTCTACCAAAAATAAAAAAATTCTGACCTCGCAATCTTTACGTAATGTCAAAGACTATTTATTTTCATATTTACTATGTCAGCTGCTAGGCTAGGAGGAGCTCGTGGCTAAGTTATAACAAGCCGCACTGGTCGATCCATCAGGTTAAGCTACGCTTGCCGGGGTTGGTCAGTGGATGGGTGACCATCTTTACATACCTAGACTCCTCCGTGCCTCGGAAAGCACGTTAAGCCGTTGGTCCCGGGTGTCATTTGTGGATCTTTGACAGTCGTTACGAGTCGTCAGAAGCCTGAAAGTCTGACACCAGTCTTACCAAGGGGTATCGTATTACCCAGTTACTGGGTTGTGGAGGTCAGATAGGCAGTCGCTCCATGTAAAATACTGGTATTCAGCTGCATCCGGTTAGACTGGAAGCCGACCCCAAGATAGTTGGGAAAAAAGGCTAGGAAGATTTATTATGTCGGTTGCTAGGCAACGGATCTTACGGTCACGTCCTGACGCGAGTTTAACATTTTTTACCCATCCCAAAAAAGCGCACAACGCCGCTAAAGGAGTTTTCACTTCAAAAATCTAAAATAAAGAAATAAATAAAGGAACTATTACACAACAATAATACAATGACAGAAAACGAGACTAAAACAAATGACGTAAGCAATGACGTAGACAACGCCATGTAGGTTAATGGTGAACCATTCACAGTGACACATTAACTCAGGACAACAAGTTAGTACTTTTTACAACCGCGCCGAAGCCAAGGGATGGCAATTAAAAGTTTGTACATAAACAACACGGATGTGTCTACCAGACTAGAAACGAATTCATGAATACTTATGAATTTATTTTAACTGTTTAGAAGTACATAATATGTATAGTATGTTTATCTCATAAACGGGCGCTTTACTTGTGGTACCCAAGTGTACAAAAACGCTGTGAATGTGTGTGCAGGAGCTCTCGGTACCGTCCGAGACAATGGTGAAGTAGGAAGTGTGTGTGTGTGTTATGTGTTGACGCTTCTCGTCTTTAAGAACACATTCACAGCGTGTTTGTACACTTGGATACCACAAGTAAAGCGCGCGTTGATTCGTGAGATAAAAATACAATCATAACAGTATCTGTTCCAAAATACTATGCTCGGAACAACATAAAATAACAACCAATACACTAGGAGAAAATCACTTATAAAGTTGTATACATAAGTAGTATAAGTACTTGGGAATGTATTCTAACAATTTGTTTAGTTGCCGTCTTATTAAAATCATTTTAGATCACAATGTCGAAATGGTCCTTTTATCTCACGACGAGGAGAGATCGTTTTCCATCTCTAAAGCCCTCACTTCCCAGTTTAGTCAAATGTGATTTATAATAATACTAGCTGCACCCCGCGGTTTCACCCGCATAAGGCTCGATTCCGTTAGAATATTAGGATAAAAGGACTTCTATGTCCTTCTCCAGGTCATAGTCTACCCATGTGCCAAATTTCATCTAAATCCGTCCCGCCGTTTTAGCGTGAAAGCGTAACAAACAAACAAAGTAATAAACTCACTTTCACTTTTATAATATTAATATAATAAAGTTAAAATAAAGTTAGAATTATTCTAGACTATGCGCGTTACACGACACGACATGTCTAAATGAGGAATGAATTAATAATCTCCATACTTGGTACACAAATCGTTCATCATAGTTCCTATTAGTATAAGGATGTTACTTTACTACTTATCACCTTGAGGTACTCCCAGTCACCTTTAACAACACACGTGTAAGCGTTGACCTACTCTCCATTGAATACCTAATTATAAATAGCTACCCTAAACACTACACAGTTGATCGATTCAATTAAATTATTTAACCAACAAAATGTCAATGCTATTGACATAACCAAAAGATCGGTTCATTTTGTTCACTAAACTGATGTGTTATTGGATTTGTTCACTGTCATTCCTTTTGACGGTTCGAAAATCCAATATGGCGGATGACATTTGAATTTGAATCGCAGATTTTCTATTGTCGATTTCTGTTTGATATTGTGCGACGTTTTAGATTAATTTGTGTTTGGATTTAGCTTGAGAGGAATAGGGACTTAGTACATGTAATTCCTAGCTTAGTTTTGTAATTTTCTAACTGGACAGACAGCAGTGCTGGTGGGAAGTTTGTTGCGCCACTTTTTCTTCCCAGCTAAAGCTCTAGGAAGTGGTAAAGGACGGGCGTTTTGGGAGACTGTCATATGTAATTTTGACGTTCGAAAAATGCTGATTCTCAGTTTGAATAAATGACTTTTGAATTTTGAATAATGTTACTCGTAGTTTTATGTCTACAGAATCGTTAGGAGGATAATAACACTTTGACAACCGCCATTACAATTTGTTATAATATGCCATATTCCCGTCAAATTGGGTCTAATTGCTTTAAGCTTTTAAAGAGTCCACGTAGAGCCCCCGATTTATCGAAGAGCCTCTAATTTAGTGAGGGTCACGCTAATTTAAGCGGAAATATCCAGTTACGTCATGTAAAAAAACTGTTTACTTAGGACCAAGTTTGGTCAAACGTTTGTTCAAACATTGTGTGTGTAAGATGCGACATGTTTGGTAACAAGCTGGCTGAAATGTTACGCTTTTAGGTTGGTCCTTTGGGACTTACTTTATGATTATAGTAATATCAGCCTGTATCTAACTATGCCAGTGTAGAATAAATACCTCTTCTGAAACAGAAAGGGACATGTTGTATAATCACGTTTGAGATAGTTAATTTATTGATTCAGGTGACCTTGCGGAAATTAAATCCATTATAAAAATGCAATAGACGTAGATGGTGTGTTTTTTTTTTGTACTTGTGTTAAGAAAGAAAAAGAAAGAAAATTTGTTTATCTGCATAAACAAAACGCACATTACAAATTAAATGACTTATCATACATTCATACAAAGTAGCAATAAGCTTCGTATTCAAGTAGTAGAAGTTTGACAATTTCATCTATTGCTTGATGTCAGGGCCACGGACCAAAGACAATGTCGTGTCGTGACGTGTGAAATGAGAAATGAAGAGATCCGCAGGAGAACCAAGGTAACCGACATAGCCCGAAGAATTGCCAAACTTAAGTGGCAATGGGCATGACATATTGCTCGCAGAACAGATGGCCGATGGGGTCAAAAGGTTCTGGAGTGGCGACTACGTACCGGAAGACGTAGCGTTGGAAGGCCTCCCACAAGATGGACCGATGACCATGTAAAGGCCTCCTTCGGAAATCCGCTGGATGCGGGAAGCACAGAATCGGTCGAAGTGGCGGTGCTTGGGGGAGGCCTATGTCCAGCAGTGGACGTCTTTCGGCTGATATGATGATGATGATGATGTGTGTGTGTGTGTTGTCGTGTATATGACTCTTTAGAAATAGTCAAGCGGAATAGGTTACTTAATATATCTACGTCTATTGTATTTTTTAATCACGTTTGGTTATTGCGTGTGGTCGAGCTAGACAATTAAGGCCAAGTTTTCTTTTCACAACGTTCCATTTCACATCACTGAAATATTTTACCATATCAGCTCCATTATGGGACAGTAGGGTAAAATGTTTATCGTTACATATATATTTTATATCGTAACATAGGTACTCGTATTATAATTCAATTCGGTTTACCTTCGGCCTGGCATGCCTATTTTTTTAGTGAAAACTTTTTAAGGCCTTCTTTCGGTGGTGTTGCGATTGGCCAGCAGTGAAAGCATAATATTTTAATTAATCATTTTAATTTACAGGAGGAACTCATGGCTAAGTACAGTTAATACGTACTTAGCCACAGTAAGTTACATACCAAGACTCCTCCGTGCCTCGGACAGCTCGTTAAGCCGTTAGTCCCGGCTGTCATTCGTGGATCTTTGACAGTCGTTACGAGTAGTCAGAAGCCCGAAAGTCTGATACCAGTCTTACCAAGGGGTATCGTATTACCCAGTTACTGGGTTGTGGAGATCAGATAGGCAGTCGCTCTATGTAAAATACTGGTAATTAGCTGCATCCGGTTAGGCTGGAAGCCGACCCCAAAAGATTTTTAACATTTTAATTTAGAATGAATGAAATTTTAATTTCTGATAGTACTCAATCAATCTTCCTAGCCTTTTTCCCAACTATCTTGGGGTCGGCTTCCAGTCTAACCGGATGCAGCTGAATACCAGTATTTTACATGGAGCGACTGCCTATCTGACCTCCACAACCCAGTAACTGGGTAATACGGTACCCCTTGATAAGACTGGTGTCAGACTTTCGGGCTTCTGACGACTCGTAACGACTGTCAAAGATCCACAAATGACAGCCGGGACCAACGGCTTAACGTGCTTTCCGAGGCACGGAGGAGTCTCGGTATGTAAAGATGGTCACCCATCCACTGACCAACCCCGGCAAGCGTAGCTTAACCTGACGGATCGATCCGTGCGGCTTGTTATTACTTAGCCACGAGCTCCTCAAATAGTACTAATAATTTAAAAATATAATCTGTTATTTTATATTTTTACGATTTTTCACTTAAATGATTCTATAAATTACGTGAGAATGTCCATTATCTAAATATAGCAAACTTCACATCTTCTATTCTTCTTTTTCTTTACTGAAAAAAGTATCAGTAACTTTAAAACTTTTTAAGTTCAATTTAAGAACTATTTCGAACTCATGCAAGTTTCTCAGAAACTTTTACATTATATTCTGTAACTAGCTTCAATTTGCTCTGACATTGAGACGAATATAATTTGGTGCATAAAATAAGTTAGCAAATGATGTGTCGTGATAGTAACGAAATATTGCGGTAATCAACGGATTAGTGATCACACTAAAATAGTACTTGATCATCATCATCATCAGCCTCTAATGTTCCCACTGCTGGGATTCAGGCCTCGCGGGCCCAGTGCGGGTTGATAGACGTCACATGTCTTCCAATTTTTGGTTCTTGGACATGCCGGTTTCCTCACGATGTTTTCCTTCACCGTTTTGAGAGCAGTGGTGATGAAATTATTTACACAAACACTTTACAACTCGTAAGTCGGGGCCGTTACCACTGAGCTACCACAAATTCAAAGTCAAAGTTATTTATTTGCTTTAAATGCGGTTATACAAGGGTGTTATATAAATATATTCTTGAGCGATGATACATTTCGCC
This sequence comes from Conistra vaccinii, assembly GCA_948150665.1. Classification (NCBI taxonomy): domain Eukaryota; kingdom Metazoa; phylum Arthropoda; class Insecta; order Lepidoptera; family Noctuidae; genus Conistra; species Conistra vaccinii. The sequence goes on along the minus strand of OX411326.1, from coordinate 2,712,852 downwards.
ATATTTTGGCATGCAAATATTAACAGTAAGACACATTTAATTAAGCAATTATCTTTACATAGGGTTGAAAATATTGACTAAATATGAAATTATTTAGGCTGTTGCTAGTCGTCCGGTAAACGGACGAATACGACTAATTTATTTTTTTATTTATCCGTTTAGCGGACGACTAGACACTTCGAATTATTTAAGTCAATCTTCAATTATATAAACATTCCACTGCTCAAATGGTACCTAGGTGAGTAGTTTATAGTAGGTAGCCAGCTACTTACAAGTTACTCGTACTTTTACATAACCTGATTTTACTGTCTCGTTGAAACTGCTACAAAATCTTGAATCATTTTCTTGTAACTGTGACGACCGAAGGATGTTTATATTAGATTAGGATAAACAGTGTCGGGTACTGTGCCCGAATAAACAGTTAGTAGCTAGCTTCCGCCTTTTATTGACGTCCCATTGGCGACTGTCATCATCGACATAGCCTGGGCCTCTCTTTTCTTGTACCAAACCCCACGCTCCTGTGCCAGCCTCATCCGGGTTCTAACCGCGATGGTAACAATTTCGCCCGCCCTTCTTGCTGCCGGACGACCCACACTTCATCTTCCAGTCCTTGGAAGCCACTCGGTCACTGCCTTACTCCACCTGTAATCATTGCGAATTGCCGGGTGTCCTGCCCAACTCTATTTGTGTTGGCCAGGTCACCAAACGACTTAAGTGTTTAATCTAACTGACCCTTAATTATAAAGTACGAACATATCGTTTTAAAAAGTTAGTTAAAAGTACTATTAACAGCATCCTTTATAAATGCGAAAATGAGTTGGTTTGTTACTCTTTCACGCTAAAACGGCTGAACAGATTTGCATGAAATTTGGCACATGAGTAGACCATGACCTGGATTAAGACATAGGATACTTTTCATCAAGATATTCTCACGGGATCGAGAATTATGCGAGGCGCAGCTAGTAATCAATAAACCATAAAACGCTTCACCAAACCCATTTTCCGAGCGTAAAAGTTAATCGAACACAAACTAATTAGTTAATACAAAATTAACATACCATTTAAAAGTCGCATCAAGCCGTAGTAAAAGTAGTATTTTTTCACAAAATTACTGTAATAAAAGTAGGATACCGACGCCTTAGGAATTTTAATTGAGTTCCCCGTTTCTGGAGTGTGGTACAAGTCACAAGAGGATCGAGGGTTGCTCCATTGTTCGAATTGAATGAAAAATTCCTGTCAAATGTAGAAAGAGAAAGGATAGACAAAGGCTCGTGGCATTACGTTGCTTCTTTGTATGTCGGGCGCCCCACATTGCTTTTATTTTTTTAATTTTAATGCTGGCAACGTGTGGCGGGATTTACATTTAGAAATAAAAATGGTCTGAGAATTCGACAATTGCGTGTTTCATTACTGGTACGAGTTCTATAAAAGATATTTCGGTGACCAGAAACATTTTTTTAATTGCTATGAATGCAATAGTTCAAGGTCATAAGATAACATCGTAGAAAACATTTTGAATTTTAGTCTTATTATCACACTTAGTTTACTGCGTTTGCTTTCATGATTATTTCTAAAATAAAAAGTTGGGTGCTTAGTCGTTTTACTGCTAACTGTAATTATAGTCTAATTGCTTTTATTGTTATTATAAACGTACCGAGTGCATACTGTTTTTATTTAATTTGTTTGTAATTACAATAGCGAACAGCAGTTGTTACTGTATGTTAAAAATAATACTGCTTGGTAACTGGAATTAGGTTGTATATTTCGCTGAGGTTGGTGGTTTCTCGATACTAAAATTAGTTAATTGTTTTCCCCCATTATCTTATTACTTAAAACTAACCAAAGTAAAAGCTCCTGAAACAAGATGGGTCTCCACAAAATATGGCATCATTAATACCAAATTCCGTTCTTTTAAAATAGGCTGAAAACATTTTCAGGCCAACAGGAATGTTTTAAGAGTTGGTGGTAATACTAGGGTTCTAGTAAAAGGGTAGAGAAAATTGCTCGGAAGAGTAAAAGGCTGCAATTTTAGCAAAATTATCTTTATATCTGATCTGCGTCGTATTTAGAGTATGAATGGGCCATCGCGTGGCTATTAGCTGAATTTTCCTGTACAATTGTTCAAGACGTGCTGCGAAAACCAAAATAATGGTTTTTGCAGCTTCAGCTTCTATGCCACTTTGCCTAACCCAGCATTCTAACTGCGTAATACACGGTCAATCACAATCTGAATCAATTTGAAAGAGATTGTTAGTCCATTGCTTCATAAGTTCGAAAAAAAAAATCTGCTCAAAAACGCAATGAATGTTGGTGAACTGACAAATGTTTACGCAATTACATAGCAGCTTTCAAACTTCAATAGAAATACGGAGAAAAAATCCGGCACCCGCACAATAGAAATAAATTAACAACGTTTGAAAATTTAATTAAAAAAACAAAACGTTACACAAAAGTGTCGTGCTTGTGACGATCAAAATGTTACACAAATGTATCGTGTCGGTCAAAATGTTACACTATTTTTGGTCTAGCTCTCATTTGCAAAATGTGTAAAACGTGCGATAAAGAATTTTATGCCAATAACAATTATAATGCAGGTAATTCTGAAACTCACCTTGACCTGTGACAAGAGTCAAAAATATTTTACTAAAAAAACCTTCAGCTGTCATTAACGAAATAACGAGACACAATAGATGTTATGCCCACCTGATGTCCACTGTAACGGTCAAGCGGCTCAATTTATTCATATCAAAACTTTCAACAAAAACTCTGATATAATAAAACTCCGTATCCAACCGAAACAAAACCGGTGTCACATCTGTATTCCCTCCATTTTCTTGTCCCGCATTCCTATTTTCTGTTTTAAGAGTTTTTTATGGGGATGAAATGGAAAACTGCTGACTATTTGACATATGGCGGCCATGTTCTGTGACAAATGGTCCTGACATTGTTTTGAGGCTCGTTGCATCGTTGCCGACAAAATAGTATGCTCTGGCTATTTTGTTATTTATCTGTGTTAGGATAAGAGGACCTTGTTTCTGTACCATTGTATTTGCGTGTGTAATTTCGGAGCTCGGATTTTTTAATAAGTAGTGTTTCGAAAATTCAATACAGTATTTTAACGGTTTCAAGAACTTGTTTATAATGTATGTATTAATTTATGTACACACATACAAACATACGGCCTCGTTGGTTTAGTGGTCGCAAGCGCTACTGCTGAGTATGAGGTCCGGAGTTCGATTCCCAGGTCGGGCAAAGTGTTATTGGGTTTTTCTATCTAGAATTTCTCAGTTGCTTCCTGATCCGTCTGGATTTGTGACCGGTTGATGGCAATAGGCTCGCTCCTATTACATGGGACTTAAACATAACTGTTGAAATGTGGGTATACTATAGGTGCAAGTCTGCCCAACCCTTCGGTGAGACAAGGCGTAATGTAATGTTATACAATGTCGCCCATGCGCATGTGACCGCCCGTAATTTTCTGAATATTCATGAAAAAATATCGAAAATAAACTTCAAAAGGGGGGGTCTATCTATAACATTTTTCACTAGTTTTTTTTAAATAAATACACAATTTTTTACCGAAAAAATGACTTCGATTCCGTTTTTTCTTTCGTAGTCGATAATTTTTTGTAAAAATTTTAATTAACCTGTTAAAATAACTCTTAAGCTTTTGGAAATAATAAACAGAATCCAAATCGACCCATAAACTTCGGAGATGTGTCAAAAAACAGAAAGCAAATCTTTAAAAAATTAAAAATTGAATAACATGAAAAATGTTATAGATAGACCCCCCCTTTTGAAGTTTATTTTCGATATTTTTTCATGAATATTCAGAAAATTACGGGCGGTCACATGCGCATGGGCGACATTGTATAAACAGACGAGAATAAAGGAATAGGAAAGTACATACAAAGGTGATGCTTATTTTTAAATAAATCTGTTCCAACATACATGTATTTCGTTTATCTAAGTAAATCAATTCATTGTATAAATATTCGTTCACAAAATTAGTCCTTCTGACTTTTTTTTTGTTTGAATAGTCTGTAATACAACCGAAACAGATATCATGAATAATTATTAATTGATTACATCTTCAGAGATAATTAATTACGCTGACTGAAAATTAATAACGTTTCAATTAGTCGATTATGGTCGTTCTAGGAAATTGGACGAGAAAGCCAGAAGGAGATTGTTGGTCGTTACATATTTAATATTAATTTGGTTATATTTGATCCGTTCCGGGAATGTATTTTCGTATTCTCAAAGAAATATGAATCGATGTCATTAGTGACGTCTTAAGTAAGAGCTCTTGCGAATACACAAAGAATAAAATTAATAGAAGAATCTTATTTATATACGAAAGAATATTAACTGTGAATAAATCGCCGAAACTTTGAAATAATTTTGTGAAAAGATCTTATTTTCAGGTTTATGACTTACTTTATGAGTCTATTAAATTTTCAAAACATAGGAAAGTTGTTTCAATATTTGCAATTCTGTTGACACTAAGGCCCGTATTACAGAACCTCACTCAAAAGTAAAGCATTACTTAAAACTCGTTTAAAGCCTTTTGATTGGTTGAAACTAGTTTTGAGTAATGCTTGAGTTTGGGCCTAAATGGACGTGAATTTTTACATTTCACAGTTGTTGTCATCATTATTGTGTTCCACTTATGGGGCACTATTGGCAGCTATATGTTTTGTTGATATTTTACTATTAATATTTTTTTATTTTTTATTATTGCTTACAACGCTTGTCTTAAAATTAACCAAATTGTCTCATTATGTATCTGTAGAGATCGTGGTTGATTTCACATTTGTATCGTTTCTGTATTCTATCTTTTTGTAATCCCTAATGTGTAATTGTTTGTTTTCCCGAATAAATAAAATAAAATAAATTAAAAATTATTGGCAACCATGTTCCACCCTCTGTTGAGTATGGGCCTTCTCCCTGAAGTGCCAATTGCACAGTACTAACATTAAAACACTTTGAAAATTATTATAACCTAATAAACTTACCCTTAAAAAGTAAGGTTGACAACGAAACCCTCTCACGCGTTATTATTTACACAACACCGCCGGCGCAATCCGGTTCGCAGCGGTAAATCCCGGTAAAAACTAGTTCCGCGCGGTAAAAACTAGTTTTCAAGTGTTAACTACACTTCTGCGTGACCCAGTTATAACCGGTTCCGGGTTTGGCTCGTTACTGAGGACTGAACCGAACTGCAGTCACGTTTCTGCTGTCTGTTTGTCTTTCTGCATCATTATGCGCTGACAATTAATTTGTAGCTTTTTAAAATAACAGCGAGTACTTGGAAGAAGAGTATAAAAAGTGTAGTCAGTTGTTTCTTTTTCGTTTTGCTGTTTCTTTGTTTAATATTTCTTCACTTTCATGGTTCGAGATATAAACTTGTCCTGTTTGTGAGTGTTCACTAAAAGCTAGAACAATGATTAATTGCTAAAGAAATAAAGGTTTTAATATTGTGCATATTTAATTCAATGGACCATGTCTTTTATGTAAGTTATTGTTGGTATCAGTTTCAGGTTAAAAGGGAAAAGGCCAGATTTTTAAACGAAAATTATCGCAAAATTTATGTGACAAATTGTTAAGCGTGCTTGAACTGCTGTGATTGGTTGAAATATTTATCAACAGCCCATCGCAACAGATAGACGCGCGCTAGACTATTTTTCACAATAATTTTGCGATAATTTTCGTTCAAGAATCTGGCCCAAAGACTATTAGGGCTATTGGTCACATAAATCAATTCACACCGGTTATAGAAATCCTGTTAAATTGGTTTTATCAGCACGTGATGTGAACTCACTACCCGAACGTAACTAACGATTTATTTGTCTCAGTGTTTGTGAAAACGGGTATAAATGCCCAAAAACTTATGTCTAGGAACACTTTGCTACCGTGCTTATGTCTGTAGGTCTAGCCTTCGAATAAACCTCGCAAACTCTAGGATTAAACTGCCCGTTCAAACATGGAGGCGGTTTTGAACTCCGAAAATACGGGCAATGTTCGAAAGTGTCCTATTAGTGATCACGGAGTTTCAATTATTGCTCTAATTGTGGCTCAGCTTAACTGGTTTGAATCGATCGGTGGTGCAACATTGCTCTGATTTCTAAAGTTGATCTCATTCGAGATTTTCACAAACTATGGACATCGAAAAGTGATAATTATGTTCTCTCATCTCAATCTTTAACTTATTTTTTTAATTCTATTCCTTTATGACATGTAAATTTTTCTTATTTTTTAAATTTGAGAATCAATTAATATATTTTGATAAATGTAATAATTTTATCAATTTATGGTATCAATGACATCCATTAATATTTGCACACCTTTGGTATAATATAGCACACTTGTATATTTTTTTTTATAACAACTATTTTATTGTACCTACCTATGTTAGTTAACAAATGATTAAATTATTATGATTATGACTATGATCATTTTCTCATGTCTCTTCTTATATTAGGTGAATTGCATTCTCGCCTGTCTTCCATCGGCACGATGTGGATAAATTATGAAAATAATTTATATCATGCCGTGGTGAAAATTAAAACTACAAGAGTCAGGAAGGTGGTAGCAGGACCAACATAAACTTGCAGAGGCAGAGGTGTACCTATAGCTAGTACGCACGGCTAAACATCAAGCTATACATTTCCAGTTCTTGGTGATCTCGCATTGTAAACGATTTCCGTACAATGCGAGGTCAGCTTAAACTGGAAATGTATAGCTTCATGTGTAGCCGTGTGTACATTAGATTTCGCCAGATATATTTTTTCAAATTTTCTTAAGTTTTTTGCAATTTGCTGGTCAGTGTCAGGTTGTATCTTGGTTAAAACATGATTCGCGACCGTAACAAATATGGCTTTACAGAATATAATCATTAGAATCAGCAATACAATTCCTTATGTATCTAGCAATAATTCTAAAATGTCATGATTTCATGAAATAGTCATTCAATAGGATTATATGAACTTAGAGAGTTGTATTGATGATTATTATGATTATAATTCTATAAATAAATATTTAATACGGCCGCGAATCATATTTAGATCAATATACAACCTGATACTGACCAGCAAATTGCAAAAGATGCAAGAAAATTTGAATTTCGCGGGCTACCCTGACGCATTCGCCTTAAGTCCCATTTAATAGGGCGAGGGGCGAGGGGGTTGTATCTTAATGTTGACCATTCAAGCATAAAATAAGCCTCATTTTAGTCTCTAAAAATATTTTAGTTTTAAAAACCATTTTCATTCCAGCATCTCCAGTATAATAATTACATTTTACAACAGACTGATCTCCCTGTACGGCAGAATTTAATAGCGCAGTAGTGCGAACAAACTAAAATGTTAGTTGCAACTGTAGTAGTAATATATCACCGAGAAATCTTCTTTATCCGACTTCGGAGGGGGGTGGATATGTATGAGAACTAGTGGTGGGATTGGATAGAAAGTGTATGGAGATTTTTCGGGATTGAAAATGAAATTAGTTTGGTATCAATGTGACGAGTAGGATCAATGTCAAAGGTTATGGAGAGGTGTGCTTACGTTAGGTACGTTTCAACGAATTACAGCCTTAGAGCTTGTCTTGAACGGACCAGGGTTTGATATTCAATTATAATTGAACTAAGGGCTCGTTCACACGAGGACGATTAGTGTTTTTTGACGGCGGCGCGCGGCGCGGCAATCCTTTTTATATGCCCGTGTGCACACGTTTCAGGAAGCTGAAGCGAAACAAATGAATTGTGATTTTTTATGACGGATCCGCTGAAGCGCTCGACCAAGACTGAACTCTGAATCACGAATGGAGTGTGAACATCTATTCGGATATTTTGACGAATTGCGAAAAAACTCGTTTCCGTATGCAATGTGAACGTGCATCCGTCATGACGTATCGTTTTTTTTGACAAATCGTCATTGACGTGTCTCGTGTGAATGAGCTGTAACAATGTTATGACAAAAGACTGATTTTATTGTTAACGAAACCAAATGAATTTTCTGAGCTGCGAGCTATTTATACAAAACTAGCTTTTATCCGCGGCTTCGCCCACTGGGAAGTCAGAAGTTATCTCATAGGATTGTTCTACCAAGGCTAACAGAGTTAAAAAATATTCTATGTCCTAACCCAGGTCATTTTTCATCAAAGTCCATTATGTTAGGCATGAAAGGTAGGACAATTATCCTACAATTACAACTGTAAATGACTGGAAAACAGAATTCTGTATAATCGGCACCGCCAAGGCTCCAAAGTACCCCGAAAGCCTTGCTATTCTGCAAGGCTGTGACCCGATTTTCTTAGGACAAAGAAAATAGAATCAGGCACAGCACTAGCGGTTAATATGACGTCATGAGCAGAATTTGTACCGAAACTTTTTTAGCAAAACGGGTATATTTGAGCAAGACCTTAAATTAGTCTCATTACATGTTTTTGTGGGAAGGGGGATCGGATAACTAATTCTGTATGGTCAGCAGCAAAAGTCCATTAAAACTAACACTTTATTTATCATCAAAATTGACACAAAATGATTCGATAAACTGTTCTTTACCTTTTCACTTATAGCTTACCGTTAATAGATAAAAAAAAAACAACGAGTTGCACTTCGGGAGTGCCGGCAGAAGTGAAAACTTGAAAATTAACGTTGTGCATTTTTGAATATTTTGGAATGGTTAGGGAATAATTTTGTACGAACGAATTGCTTTATTTATCAGTATAAAAGTACTATAATTTATACAATATTCATAAGTAGTAGTAGTATTATATATTTATTTTCAAAATAATAGTCTAACAAAAATAAACAATATTTATTTAAACCCTTTTCATGAACTATGTTTTGACTGTTTTGTTTTACCCATCAATATGGGTAAAATTTCTTACCTCACAATCTTTACGTAATTTGAAAGACTATTTATTTTGATATTTACTTTGTCGGTTGCTAGGCAACGGATCTTACGGTCACGTCCTGACGTGAGTTTAACATTTTTTACCCATCTCAAGCAAGTCCACAACACCGCTAAAGAAGTTCTCACTTAAAAAAAAAACACATTTATATCTGTAATTTTTATGGTGTAGGTACATAATAAAGAGAGGTGTTAGAGATGTTGGCTCTTAAGTTTCTCTCGATGTTTTCTTTCACCGTAAGTTACTGGATTCGATTAAAACCTCGATTTTACAGCCTAGTTATGACATTATAACAGTCTACAAAAACGTAACTATTGGAAATCCATTAGTTTTTATAGATCCCAATGGTGCGTTCGGATAGCCAGACAGAGCTTAGTCAGTACATGGACGTAACATTGAAAGTCTAGACGAGCTCTTAGTAGACTTATTGTCATGAAGACATCTAGACAACATTGATCTACGACACAATAATCTTCTTGCAGGATAATGCGTCTCTATATTAAATTAAGAGTAAACGCCTGAATATCGTGGGGTCCTTTGTTCGATGCCCGGGTTTCGGTCGGTTTAATACTGATAAGGTTTCTGCTTGGGAAATTTTCGGTAGCAGCCTTATGACTGGATTTGAGCCCAGGCAATGCTGATTTCTGCCACAGTATAAATTTGGACAGTACAGAAACTACATACGTAGTAAACGTTTGAAACGACACACTCACACAGACGCGCTCATTGGCGAGACTACAAGCAACTGTCACGGTGTGTCAGTTGCGGGTGCCGTGATCTTTTAAAAAATGGAACGTAGGTAATTATTTCAACAAATAAGCCTAGTTTCTATACTGTCCATATTTATATTGTGTCTCTACCTTCCGCTTCAAGATATTATTATATAGACGTGATGTTTATGTTACTTAAAACTGCCGTCACAACTGTGTCTCATATTTTCTCACTTTCGTTGTAAAGGCGTCCAAAACTTCTAAACTTAACACCATAAACCACGAAACTTATTAAAATATTTCACAATAACTAATTGTTAACAGTGTTCCCGAAGTTTCGGAACGTTTCAAACTTGTGTCTGGTTTTAGTCCAGACTAATCTATAGATCGAAGTTAGCCTCTAAAGCCTGTGGAGCTTGTAAGTTGAAACTTGTAAGACATTTAGCATTAAGTATTCATTGCTCTGTTGGAACTTAGTTATAAGTTGAGGAGTCTAATCTAGTGGGTGATGGAAACAGTGCGTTGGCTTTTAGCGCTTCGATCGGGTCTCATAATTGTTTTGGTCTTTGGTCTCGTGTTGTCTGTCGTCTGGCTGTCAACGAATTTAGTTCTGCCAATATCGTTGTTACTTCAAGCATAAATATAAAGAAATGGAAACGAAAATGTCAGGAATTTATGTGGCTGGCTGTTAGTACAAGAACGAAAGCTGTAGCTCCATTAAAACAATTCCAAAAAAATAAAACAGTGCGCTGTCAACAAATTCTACTCTCCCTCCGTCTTACGAATTTTCAATCAGGTCACGTGTGCTGACGCGGTGTCCTGACGTGAGTTTAACATTTTTTACCCATCCCAAAAAAAAACGGACAACGCCGCTAATGAAGTTTTCACTTAAAAAATTTAAACAGTGATCTTTTTTTTCTTTTTTCTAGAAAATTACTACAGTAGATTCTCAGTATGATTCTAATCAACACCCTCGCGGAACGGACAGGGGTTTTTTTACACGTTGGACGGCTGTAAAACAAATTCTCATAATAAATCTAAAAGGATTCTCTGTAAAACAAAAACATTGCATTAATACAAGTTCAATCTATCTAAGTTTATTGACTTTGCAGTTTTTGTATTCGGAATAAAGTTATTCCAGGATTGATGCTATACAAAGTTTTATTATCTCGTTACGAATGAGAATTTCTTTTCGATTCGCATGCATGTTCAGAATAATGTATCTGCACCTAGAGACGAAACGGGCGATTTAATTTCGCCATTTATTTTCTTCTGCATCTGTTTCTTTCTCATTCTTTTACTTAATAAGTATAATGTAACTGGAAATGACTTCAATTTATAGCCCCTACTTACCGTTTTGGACAACTTTCGTCTGGTCATAGATTTTATTTTGGAATAAACAGTCTGAATAAATCTAATAACATTCCCATAATCTTTCACATCTTAAATTCTAATGACATCTCTGATTTCTTGTTCTCTTCTTTCGTACATTTGCACATTATTTATCCGTACTCCGCCTTCATCGTCATGAAAATTATGATCATCTTAAAAAACAGCTTTAATATTATTTCTTTTTATTACTTCGGTGTTCCCGAGAAAATTATCTACGAAACTTTGGAAGTCGTTACAAAATTCTGACGGCGAGACTCCATTGGGAGGGGAATTTTAAAAAAGCAATAATTTTGCCGTCTTTTCTTTGGATGTTAAAGTAATTAAATTTGTTGGTGTTAAGTTCGTTTTCTTTGCACTTAGTGCTCTGTGCTCGGAGTACACGAGTACAAGGTAATTGTGATATATTTGCTGCGGTTATTATGTGGACTAGCTTCCTTCTTAGTTAGGATTATGGAGACTGTGGGAAGTCTTAATAAAGATTGTGAGTGCATTGTGTGCTTCGAATTTTTAAAGACTTTGTTGGTAGATTACAGCCCACTCCCTCACACAAAGAGGAGGCCTGTGTCCCAGCAGTGGGGACATTAATAGACTAATGATGAATGTACAATTTCTAAATGTATGTCTGTAATTTTTATGGTGTACATAATAAAGCGTACTCTATCCATCCATCTATCTTAATTTCACATAGTAATCATCGTACAACGTTCCCACTGCTGGGACACAGGCTTCCTCACTGTGAGATGGAGTGGGCCGTAATCCACCACGCGGGCCCAGTGCTGGTTGGTAGATGTCACATATCTTCGAATTTTTGGTTCTAGGACATTCCAGTTTCCTCACGATGTTTTCCTTCACCGTTTTGAGAGCAGTTGTGATAAAAATTTACACAAAGTAAAACGCCTGTCCAGGTTTGAACCTACGACCAACAACTCGTAAGTCGCGGCCGTTACCACTGGGCCACCACTGCTGTCGATTTCACATAAAGTGTTTAAATATACGGAAAGCGATTATTTTCCAACCCTTCGTTAATCCTTAAAGCCCTATGTAAGTTTCGAGTAGAAAGTTCATAAACCTTTTGCAATGTAAACAACAACCGAAACGAGGTGTCCCGAAATTCCCGGTACCATAATAAAATAGAATACCCAAATTCGAGACAGCGAACTCGTGAGGTATCCCGGTACCGCACTTGGAATACCTTCTTTTCTCCAACTATTTTTCCTCACGATTATTCTCGAAACAAAGCAGAAGTAAATAGAGTAAAAGCAATTTTAAAGCAAGCTTCTAGCGACCATGTCACCCTGAAATATCGTTCCACGGTGCGCTGTAACAGAAAAGGACGAAAGATAGATTGTTGTTAGCCATCCTTGTCTACCCGTGACGAATGTTCTTTAAAAATGGGGTTTTATTAAAAATATTTTAAACGTATACATCAGTGTTCCGGGACGTGAGAGCGGAATAGGTTTTATTATTTCTAGGTTATTTCGCACGTCTCTTAGTCGAGATAAATCCAATTACTTTAAAGCTAAGGAAGAGGACAGAAAAATAGGATATGGTTGTGTTTTTTATGTTCTATACGTACTGTACGGTTTTATGCGATAAGCAACCTTATATACAGGCTGTTAAGAAAACAGCCATGGCTATATTCGAACATTCTAACAATTTATATTTAAATAAAGAACGAATGGTGATTTTTGTTTAATGACAAGATGGCCGCCTCCCGATCTGTCAAGCGGCTAGAATTAAATATTATAAAAACTTTTTACAAAAAAAAAACAACCGACTTCGGTGGCAAAAAACGAAAATTCAAAACCAAAGACACCGACTTCCGAAATTAAAGTTATTTTTCACTTTGTAGTGTTTTTTTGGAAGTCGGTTGTTTTTTTTTGTAAAAAGTTTTTATTTTTAACTTTTTAGTTGTGGTCCCTACCCCACACAAATTCGAATACCACTACCTGATATGCAAATAACAGTGACAGGAAGATATCATCATAATTATCGTCCATATAAATTAAGTGGGAAAAATACGTATTACCTCCTCCTTTTTGGAAGTCGGTTAAAAATGTTATAAATGATTTCTTAAACCAATACAGTTATCAGTTTTACTGCAAGAGCCCTTTAATTTTATGTAGAACCGATACCGTAGACTAGCGTAGTGCCTACAGTGCATTGGTCGTGTTTCAATCATTTTGGGTAGATAATTGGTCTTGTGTTCCGGATTGGTTTCTAGTTTCTGGTCTTTTGGAACAGGAAACTTTGATCTCATGTGTCTTGCGTGAAAAAGGACGTTGGTGATCACTACTGGTTATTATTAGTGATATTTATACTATTACTTAAGCATTGCCATACAACGTGACAATGCCACCAGTCTCTTGGGTACATAATCAGTTGACAGCGATGCGGATGAATTTTTCGACGCCATATTGAGTTGCAGGTAATTTGGGTTGAGGGGCTTGTGGCAAAGTAATAACAGCCGAACGGGTCGATCGAACAGGTTAAGCTACGCTTGCCACGGTTGGTCCATGGATGGCTGACCATCTTTACCTAACAAGACCCCTCCGTGCCTCGAAAAGCACGTCAAGCCGTTGGTCCCGGCTGTCATTTGTAGATCTTTGACAGTCGTTACGGGTCGTCAGAAGCCCGAAAGTCTGACACCAGTCTTACCAAGGGGTATCGGATTACCCAGTTACTGGGTTGTGGAGGTCAGATAGGCAGTCGCTCCATGTAAAATACCGGTAATCAGCTGCATCCGGTTAGACTGGAAGCCGACCCCAAGATAGATGGGAAAAGGCTAGGAAGATTGAAGTTAGGATATTTTACTTATATATTAATGTGATTTAATTATTACAAGTTACTAATATTTTTCGTTTCTTTTGTTCTAGATACAACTCAAAACTGACGACTCTAGCGCTACCCTCAGTGATATTCGAGCCCAAGTTCAGAGGATCGGTGCGAAACTTGGTGTACTCTGACTTGCCTGGACAGCCTCCTCGGAGACAGGAGTTGAGGCATTCGAGAGATTTGAAGGTAAGTTTAGTGAGTAAGAGTTACCGCAGTAACTGATTGAGGTAGTATGTTTATTACTATTTCATATTTTCAGCAGGAATCAAGTTATGTAAAGGAATTATCGATAAGATCGTGTAAGTAAGTACTGTAGAGATTTTGTCTGGTAGGCTTTGCCAAACGATTTCTATGGATGCTTCGTAAGTTGATGGCATAATATATGTTAAGAGACAAACACTATTATACAGGGTGTCTGGGACATCGACGCGAAGCCTGTTACCATGGATTCAGTACATGATTCTGAACCCCTGCGTTGAAATTTTTCGTCAGTTATTTAAAAAAAAAATTGCTGTTTCATAGAAAAGTGCAATACCTACGCGGTCAAAATGTATGGGACAGCTGATTTTTTTTTAAATGAACAGCTGATTTTGTCTGTATTTTCACCCGAGCAGAGCTCGCACGCCCAAAGTTTAGAACAAGATGGCTACCTTAGAATAATGACATGGCAGTATGGAATTAGTAAGTACCTACTATCATGGCAACATGGAATTAGTATATACTATACATGGAATTAGTATGAACTTTTCTAAACTATTAAAATGAGCATTCTATTTTCACCAGTGCAGAGCTTGGTCGCCCAGGTACTATAAAATAAATATTACCAATTATTCTAAATAATTACGAAATAATTATTATTGAATACGCTTTTTACTGGTCCTGGTACACACGGCTACACATCAAGCTATACATTTCCAGTTTAAGCTGACCTCGCATTGTACGGAAATCGTTTAGAATGCGAGATCACCATTAACTGGAAATATATAGCTTGATGTGTAGCCGTGCGTACTGCTAGAGCGTGAACCTCTTACAGTACCTAGTTGTATAAGTAACTTGGGTAAGTAGGTTAGGTAAGTGTGTAGTAGGTTATTTTACCTCCTAGTTAAAATTTATTAACTAGAAACTTTAATAAACTAAAAATAATTAGCACCAAGACAGTTTCGTAGCAAAAAGTCCGACAGTGTCTTTGAACAAAGTTACAACAAGAACAAACTTTGTTCGCGCCATTTTAACATTACTATTCAGCGTTTTCCTCCGCGAAAAATCAAAGTTCAAATAAAAAACTAGGTTAAAAACAATCACAAGTCTCCCGGGAGTCGACAATAGGAAACTTATGAATAAATTCACTTGTGAAGTCATTGTTTTATGCTAATATTATTTACTTTGAGGTCCGGACTAAATCAGCTGAGTTTAACAAACACACCCATTCATTCTTCTTACGTTTTCTCGCCACATTCGTTTTTAT
This sequence comes from Conistra vaccinii, assembly GCA_948150665.1. Classification (NCBI taxonomy): domain Eukaryota; kingdom Metazoa; phylum Arthropoda; class Insecta; order Lepidoptera; family Noctuidae; genus Conistra; species Conistra vaccinii. Next base: position 2,697,534 of record OX411326.1, on the reverse strand, counting down.
AAAACGCAGGTGGCGCGAGCTGGAGAAGTCTTATGTTTAACAGAAGAAGACCAATATTATTGAGCTGATGGTATTTGTATGGGAGATTCTAATGTAGAAGCTAACTACTAGCTTTTAGACAAAGAAAGAAAGATTTTCATGTAAATGGTTCACAGTTTTGACGTTTACGTTGACGTTTCTGATTTTGTCTTTGTTTTTTGCTTGTAATTTTTTTGTTACAATCTATGAAGCAACGGTAAGTTTATATTTAAATAAAAAGCTTATTATCACAAAGATTTTTTGATACTAGTCATCGATTTATTGTTAGACTTGATTATTCATTTGAATGTACTTAGATAATGCGTTTGTATTAAAAGTTATTTTGTATTTCTATTCATATCACAGTTGTTGATTGACATTTTAAAGATTTATTATTAAATAAAAATTGTACTAACAATTTTCATTAAAAAAATATTTTATAATAATTGTTTGCTTGTCTTATATGGCATGAATCGCAATTGTATTTACTGTATTTTATTTAAAATAAATAATTACGTTTACATCCAAGTTTATTTATTCATTTTAGGCTTCTGAAATAGTTTATTTACTTTATTATCAAAGCAAATTTAAAAAAATACACCTATTTCCGATTTACCGGTTTACCGGTAAAAATAAATTGGTTACCGTTGATTTTACCGGTAAATAATATCGACGGTTTTTGCAAGCCCTCACAGTACAGCGTGATGCTGTGCTAATAGGGTTGTACGGAAATCAAGTCAGGTTCAGTGATTTGTAGGTACATATTAAATAGGTAACAAAATAAAATAAAGCGGTTTGGGTAACACAGAAGTACTCGGTGAAAAGAGAACAGCTTTTCAATGTAAAATTACAGTACAGGCCGATAACTCGGTATTTTTTCAGATTTATAGGTAGTGGTACATTCTACCAAAATCTTCTTTATATGCTTAGAAAAGACAAACGTCATGAGTACAAAAATAATCCCATTTGTTTAAAAGTCTGAGTACGAAAACTAGGCATTCCGTAAAAGCGCGTTACCTAATGGCACATTACTTACAGATAATTTTCAAATACTCCGCGTTCTTTCAACAATATCATAAACATCGCAATTTGCAAGCCATTGTCATTTCTTCAGGGCACAAGCCCATGGGAATTTGGTCTTTATATCCCTTGAAAAGCGGTTGATTTTCCCGGTCGTCTGTTGTAGATTTTGCTAAGTTGGATTTAACAAAGAAATTCCATTGAGCGTTGGTTTAACCTTAGTCATGGTTTTGCTGTGTGTGGTACAAGTGCAAAGAGTTCTTATAATACCGTTTTTTAGTTCATAAACAATACAACAATAAATGAAAACACTAGCAATACTAATAATGCATAAGACTATTTTGGAGCTATCAAATAAATCCTAGCATCGAAATTAGTAAAATGAGTATTTCAAACAAATAGTAGTTACATATATTATGCAGATTCACTTATCCACCCTAAACCTATAATTTTCGTTTTACCAACTAGGCCTAGGGTGGATTCTCGGACATACGTTTGCGAGTTTCCACCTTAGGGTGGATTTTTGGGGTGAATAAACGAAATAACCCGAGCAGACTATGGATTTTGTCGATCTTCTACTAGCTATATTGACTAAACTATTGAATATATTCGATTGAATTATTGTATGCAGAATGGGAACGTCATTAGAGACACGCCGTTTAATTTATTGTTCTATTGTTGTCTCCACCTTTTATATATGTATATTTTAGTGCAGTTATTCTCTGCGAATATTCTCGAAACAAAGCAACGGTAAATAGAGTAAAAGCAATTTTAAAGCAAGCTTCTAGCGACCATGTCACCCTGAAATATCGTTCCACGGTACGCTGTAACAGAAAAGGACGCAAGATAGATTGTTGTTAGCCATCCTTGTCTACGCGTGATGAATTTGTATATCAATATTTTAGTGCAACAATGCGATGCTTCGTAATCTATACAAATAATAAATAAAATAGTAACGAAATCAAAAATTTTAAACATTTTCAAATAAAATTAATTGCTACGATGTAGAATGAGGCTGATGCCGAAAATATAGATTTTTGAAATTTTGTCCGTGTGCCTTGATTTATGTTCCGGATTGGCGCAAAAACGGCTGAACGGATTTGGATGAAATTTGACACACATATAGTTTATTAACACATAGGATACTTTTAATCCCGGTAGTATGTTCCCTTGGAAAAAACTAGTACCTATTGTAATATTGATTTATTAATTAATTCAGCATAATATTTGACAGCTATTTGCGACGCTGCGCTGCCAACTTTTAGAACGGACAGCCTTCTTTTAGTATACGTGTTTTATTAAAATACCTTTTGTTTTATGTATTACTAGCTGACCCCTGCGCACTTCGTTGGGTGGTAAACATAAATATATAGCATTAGACACTCACAAATAACGTGGTTTTCTATTGACAAAAGACTTTTCAAAATCGGTTCAGTAGATCCAGAGATTACCCCCTACAACCTCACAAACTTTACCTCTTTATAATAATTAATAGTATAGAAGTATATATAAATTAATAATGCGTATAATTTGGGACAGCGAATCCTATTACTCGCTGGACGTTGTGTGAGCTTAGTACAGAACACGCAAGCTAACCACTCAAGGTCACTGGCATGTATCGGCGTCTTAAGATGTTGGGCCCATCGAAAAACTAGTTCAGCTTGATGGTCTGTACCACAGATAATATAATACTACGTACAGATACCCAATACCATACAAAGAAATGACACCTCCCTAAGTCGGGCTATTGACTGGCTACAGCGAAAATGTGGTACATTTATGACAAATTGAGTAAAACGCCATCTATTGCAAAGAGCCCTAAACAAAAAGGTTTTATCTTTTTTTATTGAAAATACGAGATTTATGAGTTACAATAGATAAATCAGCATTAAACAAGGAAGTTTTGATTTTTACTAATCTTACTTCAGCCAAAATCTTTCGTTTATCGCTTTTTAGTGAGTGTTAATTTCATAATTGTTACCTATGCTGCCATCTATGATCTTTTTTCAAGACTAATTATAATTTGTTCGAATTGAGACCTCATGTCTGTACACACCCTTAAATATAATCACACCTTTCTGATACATGTTGTATAGTTGCTATAGAGGATTGCACAGTCAATTATTGAAAACCAACCCAGTAATTCCATCAACCAGTATACTAATACCATCGTATTGCGATCTCTATTACCAGCAGCGAGGTGATTATGGCATTACCCCAGAGGGATCGTTCGTTAAAGCGGTTTAAGGCGTCCGTTGTCAGGCGCGACTTGTCGCCCGACATGTCGCATTGCGACTTGTCACCCGACATGTCGTATTGCGACTCTGTTTTCATTGTTTTTTTTTGTGAATGGTATCCGTCTCGCATGTTAACCTAGGAGATTGTCGGCTGCTTGAGTGCTATCCGCGGGTTCCTAAATTAATGAAGGCAGCCAGAGCATGAAACTTATAAGCTAATCGACTACAGGCTAAGGGCACCCCCTGTGGGGTACAGACTTCGGCTTAGGGCTTCGCGTGTCAAGGGATAGGCTGGATAGGATCGTGAACTCTGTTTTCAAAGAAATTGTTCCTTATGGATATCTATCCTGTGTATCTACGGATATACAGGGTGGATTTTTGAGATGGGGCAGTAAGGGCAGCTACCTCAACCGTTGTTGCTACAGGAAAACGGTCTTAGGATACTGTCCTTACTATTTGAGACATTACTGTTGGAATCTCATTTCCTACGAAATGTAAGGATTTTTTTTTTGCGATTTCTCACTTTTCTAGTACTCAAACCTCAGTTTGTCCAATACAGTTTTTGTGTAAACTGCCCATTTCCTTGCTGACTGTACATTTTTGTCAAAATCTTTGAATGCAGATCATAATGTCTCAAAAAGTTAACGACAGTCTTCTAAGACCGTTTTCCTGTAGGTACAACGGTTAAGGCAGCTGTCCGTACTTACTGCCCCATCTCAAAAATCTATCCTGTATACGTAACGCAGAATCGTGTCGCACTGTCGTGTCGTAACTGTATGCCGGAACCTTTATACACGTGGAGCTCTGTGCATTAGCGTACCTATAACAATCAGTTGCCAGTTGGAATTAATTCTGATGCTATAGTGGCGCTATATTAGTGTGTATAAACTGTTTTACTAGTAAATACGGGCTATCATGTTGCAAGGAGTTTAGCAGATAATTTGGTACTGACATGCAATTTTATGAGGCTTTCAAATAGTTTTAAGTTTGTAAGTACCTAGTCAGTAGTTTTTACCGACCGTATTGACACGGTGGTCAAAACAAGGTCAACATTTTCGATATCCACATAAAGACTCCTTATTCAAATAAAAAAAAATACGTCTTGATGTTTTAAAAGCTTCCGAAAGAACAGTTTTGGTCTTCTTTGGTCCTTCGATACGCATTTATTAGAATTACGTTTTAAACGCCGACTGATCGATATTCATGTTGTGACCATTGGGCTGCCTCGTTGTTTTGTGAGTATTTGTATAGTTACTTAGTCATTTAATTTAGTACCTAGTTTTTTTTTTTTTTTTTCTAGGGCATCTCGCAGGTTACCACTAAGGTACTCGCTGCTTAATTAGTACCTAGTGTAAATATTTAAATATTAATAATATAATACATAATTATTAAATATAATAAAATATTACCACAAAATAAAAAATATATTTTACATTACCTTATTATTCATCATCAGCCTACACAGGCCTCCTCTCTGTGAGCGGGAGTGGGCTGTAATCTACCACGCGGGCCCAGTGCGGGTTGGTAGATGTCACATGTCTGACCAATTTTTGGTTCTAGGACATGCCGGTTTCCTCACGATGTTTTCCTTCACCGTTTTGAGAGCAGTGGTGATGAAATTATTTACACAAAGTAAAGCGCCTGCTTGGGTTTGAACTTCGAACCCACGACTCGTAAGTCAGGGCCGTTACTACTGGGCCACCACTGCTCAATTTATAATTGTATATTATTATTATATAATAACATGTAATTATTGATACCTATTATATTTGTACCTAGTGTTAAATATTGTAAGAAATAGGTTTTTGATCCATAGTAAAATTAATAAATCTAAAATGTTTAAACGCTAGCTCTTATAGTTAGACCACACTTAAATCGCGGAAATCCCGCCCAGCATAAATTAAACACGACAGCTCGATCGCTTCATTTTTGTCTACAACACTACGCTACTACTACACCGCACTATTTATTATTTACTACCACAATATTCCTGGAAATCTATGGTCGATAGATTTCTAGAACTGTCAAGCAAAATAGGTTGGCAATTTGCCGATCAATAAATATGATTATTAAAATAACTAATAGGACTTGATTCTGAAATTGTAAAGTCTTTTAGTGAATTTAAAATTAAAAGTGTTGGTGCAAGATGCAAATCAAATCAATCTGCCGTTTCCCAACTATGTTGGGGTTGGCTTCCAGTCTAACCGGATACAGCTGAATACCAGTATTTTTCATGGACCGACTGCCTATCTGCCTTCCACAATCCAGTAACTGGGTATTGGTAAGACTGGTTGACTTTCGGGCTTCTAACGACTGTCAAAGATTTACGAATGACAGCCGGGACCAACAGCTTAACGTGCATTCCAAGGAACGGCAGAGTCTCGGTACGCAAAGATGGTCACCCATCCACGGACCAACCTCGGCAACCGTAGCTTAACCTGATGTATCGATTCGTGTCGCTATTATTACTTAGCCACGAGCTCCTCCTGTTGCAAAATGCAAATGATGTTCATTAAATTTTCTCTCATTCATTGTTACTCATACTAATTGGTTTTTCTTATATTCTGTAGGTACACTGCTGTACAGTCGCCGGCACGTACCGACTGTACTAGTTGAGATACTTGTACTTAGCTCTGTATCTGAAATTGTGTATTACCAACACATTGCCAGCGACTTCATTCGCCCTTTATTGCTTATCTTATACAATGTGGAGACTACAAATACAACAATAAATGAAAATACTGGCACTACTAATGCATAAGAGTATTTTGGAACTATCAAAGAAATCCTAGCATCGAAATTAGAAAAATTTAATAGTAGTGTGTCCACCCTAAGCCTATAAATTCCGTTTATCCAACTAGGCCTAGGGTGGATTCTCGGACATACGTTTCCGAATAAATACACCTTAGAATGGATTTTTTGGGGTAGATAAACGGAAAAACCCGAGCCGACTAATTGATTTTGCCGATCTTCTACATAGCTAGCTATATTGACTAAACTATTGAATATATTAGATTGAATTTTTATGCGCAGAACGGGAACTTGGTAAGAGACACGCCGTCCCGAGGAAATACCAAAAAATCCGACCTTATTCCTTGTTTATATTATAAAAGGTACCTCTGACCGCATTCTAGATCCAAGGGACTATTTAAACTGCAGGCGACGTGTCGCCATAACACGACTGGTTTCTATGAAATACCTTCCGTAGCTAGCGACACGTCGTTGGCAGCTACGGGCGAGCGACAGGTGAGACGTGTAGCCCGACCGCAGACCAGGGGGCCAAACGTCATAATGGTGTCACGATGGTGAGTTTCTGACAGATTTGCCATACAAAATCTGTCAAAAACTCACCATTGTGACACCATTATGACGTTTGTAAATTAGTAGACTTGGTGTCGGTAGTGCCGCCAACGCTCGAGCGATAACACATATTTCTATCTTCTATCTACCGATTGGAATACTGGCTGCTGCCGCCTGCGGTCGGGGTCCGGGAATCATGTCTGCAGCGACATGACACCGCGACACGTCGCCGGCAGTTGGGTACGGAATGGTACCTCTAAGATCAGATATATCTCCTTCCACATATTCTTCTGAGCGTTCCGTGAACCGATAGGTTATTTTAATACGTTTTTTTCTGCGCTTTTTTGAGGTAGCTTATTATAATTTAGATAGACACCTACAGCTTGACATTTTGCCATAACTGCCTTATAAATCAAGCCCTGTCTAATGACATAGATATAAGATACAATCTCCCCTGTTCATGCCCTTGTGCTAGTTTCATCATTTGCTTGGTCAACCGCTATAATCACCTCTCGCCCTTGTTGCAGACTAATTACGGAAAAACAGTATTTTTTACTTTTTTTCGAAAACTTTTGCAGGAATTTGGACTTTTATTTTAGATTTTAGATGCGTGCTGTATTTGTTTTGAACGTTCTGTTTCAAAGAGTTTTTCTAGTAGACACAAAAGTAACGCCAAAAAGAAAACTCTCACTGATCATACTCGAATTATTTTATCATTTTCTTTGGATAAGAATGGAAAAGAAGGATAAACAATCGATTCTTTTAAAATAAATTTTCCGGGAAAATCGGGGAGCATAGGGTGAAAAAGCATCGTCCAATCATTTTGTGGCCACAAATTAATGAAATAAGGATAATAAAACATAGTAAAAGCAACATATGCAGAGGTTTATGTAAAACCAAATATTTCAACGTTAATTAATCTATTATCAAAAGCTCTTTCATTGCAGACCAATAATTAAAATTATAATAACCTTCGTACCATAATTACTGCCAATGATAATGGTAACAAATTAAATACGGTTTCTAAAATAAACCTCATAAGGGTGGAATGTTAAAATTATTCACAGAACGGTTTTCAAGTACTTTCTGTGGTAAAACGATGACCCTCATATATTTCGTTTGTCTGTTTTTTCAAGCCATTATTTATGTTAATGTTTACGGTATTAACTTCTCGTCAAGTTGGACAAATTTGAACGTAGCTCATAGTCCAAATGGTATGCGCCAAATTAATGACGGTACACCTTCTATCTTTTCATAGATGGCCTAAAAAAAGACCTAGGTAAAACAGTTTTCAGCACCATACATAAAATAAACTAGAATTATGCGTAAGACAATACTTATACGCATCCTGATGTTCCCACTGCTGGGATACGGGTATAGTTACATTCTGTGAGTAAGTGGGGGCGGCTATCCACCAAATAGTTTGAGCGAAAAAGCAGATGAAGATTTAGACATCTCCACGGGCGGGAGAATCGCGATGATATAGTCACGCCATGCCATCAAATTATCGCTGCGTCTATAGAGCCGTGTGGAGCAGAAGCGTGCCGAAGGTGCGTGATATCACTAAGGTACCATTCTGATACCGACTGCAGGCGACGTGTCGCGGCGACACGACAAGTTACACGTGTAGCCCGACTGCAGACCAGTAGTGCCGCCAACGCTCGAGCGATAACACGTTTTTCTATCTTCTATCTACCGACTGGAATTCAGGCTGCGGCCGCCTACGGTCGGATTCGGATTCATGACTGCAGCGACATGACGCCGCGGCACGCACGGCGCACGTCGCCTGCAGTTGCCGCCTGCGAGTACTGAATGGTACCTTTAAGTTCTATCACTAATAGCAACAACAAATTAGATCGATGGTCAATGGCTATAGAACAGACTGGCCAGCAAGAGTACAGAAGTTCCCCACTCCTACCAAAAGAACAACTGAACTTCAAAAACAGAACGTTTTCATTAATAAACCCTTCAAAGATCGTCTGTACAAATTATTCACAGTAAAGTTTTTAGCTATACAATATTGTCTCTGGGTTAACCCTCAGATTTAATCTGCCTATATAGCCGAGGTTAGCGGGGTCAGGCGATGGCAGTCGGCACCTCGGGGTCTGTGTTACGTGTCAACAAAAGGTTATTGTTATAAATAGATGAATGTCAATCGATGTTGTTGAGGTTTTTTGAATGGGAATGTGAATTTAAAAAGGAAATTAAATATGAGGAGTATAGCTTCCTTTTTAAATCACACTGCACGCACTTAGCATTGATAGTTTTGGGCAGCTAACATACATTTCTGGGGGTCTACCACCACCTTTAAAGCAGTATAATTTTAATCTTACTTAAGTGGGGGAAAGAGATGGCGCTTTATGTCCTGTAGCGCTTCATCTCTTTCCCACACTAAAGTAACATAACATAACATCACGCCATGTTTCCCCGAAGGGTTGGGCAGAGGTGCACCTGTAGCAGGTACACCCACATTTAGCCAGTTATGTTTAACACTAAAGTAATATTAAAATAATACCTACTGCCTTAGGGGTGGTGGTAGGTCCCCTGAACATGGGACTCCCAATGATCAAACAATTGCAACTATATGATGGTTACGACAGTTGATCCTCATCCAACAAATCTGGGATCGCTCTTATGTATTTAATGTCTATCTTCACAATGCACAAAACAAATTCTGGAAAGAGTCTGTCATTCAGTTTATTCTATTTTTAGGGTTCCGTACCTCAAAAGGAAAAACGGAACCCTTATAGGAACGATCACTTCGTTGTCCAACCGTCAGTCTGTCAAGACCCATTTTCTCAGGACCGCGTGGAGGTATCAAGTTGAAATTAATATCAAATACGTATGTAGGTCTATATTGCCTTAGAGCTCTGAAAATATCAAGCTAATATAATTAAAAAATACGGCCATTTATGTGACATATTATTTTGTTACTCGCAAATAAATCAACACCAACAGGGTACTTCCCATGACTTAGACTCTTGAAATTTGGCAAAAACCAAGGTCTCACAGCACAAGTATCTATAAAAAAAACCGAAAATTGATAATTTTTCGTTTTATTACAGAAAAATAATATTTTTTTGCGATTGCGAACTTACATTTGCAGTTTGAAAAAAAATTGACCGTGACGAATATCGATGTATCGGAGAACATGTTTCTCAACTATGTTTTCAGTGAAATATTAGGTGAGAATGATCTGTGTTACAATGTCGATGCACATACAAAAACTCATATCCTCTACCTTCATAATCTCCACAAAATTGCAATTTAAAAACCTTTTCCACCCTAGAATCTAATACTTGAACTATCGTCAAAGCGTCCTCCGGATGTCATTAAGCTATCTACAAAACGTGCATAGACAGGGACGTAAAGAAGTGTTTCAATAATGCGCTGCACTTTATCTATGCCACGTCGTTTAGCGATAAGCGATGTCTCGGTTACTAAGTGTGGATATGTTGTATGGACGTGATGTGGATACTGGAGTAACCGAGGACGGTTGAATCGATGCTAACGTCTTTTTTGTTTTGAGTGTAGTTTTTGAGAATCTAACTTTGAATATGACTGATGTTGATAGTATAGGGTTTTGAAAGATAGCGAAATCGTTTGCTGTACTTGGTAGTTAGTTGACTCAGGCGTGACTTTGCGGAAATCCATTATAAAATACAATAGACGATGTATATTTAGTACCTTAATACGCTTCGTTCTTAAAGAGTTAGAGAACCCTGTAAGAAATCGACACGTGGTTCGCCTCTCAACGAGGCATCCTCAGGATGACGATTGACTTGTTGCGAACTCGGACACGAAGTGTTGCCACGACAAGAGCTAAACGCAAAGGGAGCTAAACCGCTACCGCTGCTGTGTGCTGTACTTGTAAAAGTACCTATAAACTGTGGTATTTATTTTTATGAATATTGCCACATTATGCTGAGATAGGACCCGGGGGAGAACCAGGATTGCCGTTAGGGAGGGGTAGACCTCGCTGAGGGTAAGTTTTAGCAAAGTAAACAATAAAAAAAAGCACACAACATTTTATTTTGCTTAACGCATAGCAACCCTCCTCGGATTACTTTTCGCAAATTCCTCAATTACTTCGTTGGGTTGTAGACTACCAGAAATATATCGGTGAATAAACAATGTACATGGCGGCCACACCGGGCAGCATGAGAAGCAGAATGAGTGACGCGCCGATTAAAAATTCGTCACGTAAACAAAACATCATAATTATGGAAAAAAAACTTAATACCTATTAAGTTATGGATAATTGATGAAAATTGTACATTAGTAGTGTAAAGCTGTTTTCAGACCAGCGCGATTTGTCGCGCGACGACACCGGTTATTGTTATACCGTGAAGTTTTGTATTGTACGTGTCGCGTCGCGCGACAAATCGCGCTGGTCTGAAAACAGCTTAATGCTTGCTCAAAAGTTTAATTAGAATAATATTTATTTATTTATTTATTTAATACTTAATGCACAGAAATGTACAGAGGCGGACTTAATGCCATAGGCATTAATATCAGGTTCACTTAAAGATTTTTAAAGATTTGTCATAGAAGAACTCAGATGCTTTTGGGGGAGGCTTGAGCAACTTAGACCCGCTACTGACAGGAGCCTTTTTAGCCTCACACACGTCGTTATTATTTTACTAGTTTTTAAATGCACTTTTTTTTTCTATAATGTTTTATTATTACTGTTTGTATTTCCTGTGCGTGTTCCAAATAAAATATTTCTTATCTTTCTTTCTTTTCTTTATATTGAAAAGATTTGATATATGTATTTTTTTTTTAATCGAATGAATTTGTTTTTAAACACTGTAGGTACTTTTAAACACTATAGGCTATATTGATTAAAAAGCATGTTAATGAAAGTTAATTGAATAAACGTCAAACCCCGTCCTTCATTCCAGGTATTTCATCATATCAACACGATCACAGTAATTATAAAACGCTATTAAATATGAAACAACATTTCCAGTCACTCTTTCAACCGAAAAATATTAAAATCATCCAACGAAAAGGTTGTCTCATTAAAATATCCAATATTTTCCTTGTCAACGCTCATATCGGCTTTTCGTCTAGCGTGTTCAACATAAAGGGCAGGGTAATTCAATAACTTGAAAGCAAATGAGATACGCAAGACGTTGGGTAAATCCACACATCTAAAAACATAAGGCGGTTAACGAGAAGTAGGGTGATGTAGGTTAGCGGAACCCGCCCTTAAATCTAGAGTAACTGGCTATTTCTTTGTTTTCTTCACGCAAACCTCTCGGGGAGGGAAGATTGAATGCTATTGTTCATGTTATGAATTCTAGTTTTGGGTAATGTGCTTTTATGTGAGGTGAAATATCGAGGAGTTGAAGGAATGTAAATTTGTTTAGTGCGTCATACAGCGTCGGGAAAACAATGGGATACAAGTTAAAAAAAAAAAATTGCAGTCTTTCATAAAGCGTTTTCGTCACTAAAGTTAAAAGACGGCCAAAGTACAGTTTTAATAAAAGCGTTTGTCATCACTTCTATGACGAGTTTCTTATTTAATGCGATCGTAAAACGTCCCCTACTTTACACGTCTCCCCTATAAACAATCATTTAACTACACTTAAACAATTTTATGAACAACTAATAATAATGACATTTAATCAAAGAACAAATAAACTGAAACTGAATATAAAATATGGTGACGTAGCAATCTCTGAAAGTGACAGTACGAAATTTCTAGGCCTATATATAGATAGTCATCTGACTTGGAAACATCATATTGACGCTTTATCAAAGAAGCTTAGTCAATTTGCATATATGCTCTATACAAACTATCAAAAACGGTTAACCGCATTACAGTACAAATAGCTTATAATGCTTATGTGGCTTCTGGCATTAGGTACGGAATCATTTTCTGGGGCAACTCCACTGACAGAGACATTGCTTTTAAAGCTCAGAAGAAATGCTTGCGATCGTTTACCAAATTACAATCGATTGATAGTTGTAAACCATTATTTAAGGAACTTAGTCTGCTCACTCTACCGTCTATGTACATATATGAAATGGGAGTGTTTGTCCGCTGTAACCTGCATTTATTTGAAAACCTGCGCTCTCGCCGTTATCAGAATACCATTCATGTAACCTCTCATAAAACCGCATTTTTCGGCAAAAGTGTGCTAGGTATGGCCCCAAAAATATATAATAGTATACCAGCAGCTATTAAAAATAAAGAGTGTCTGGATCCTTTAAGAGGTCTTTGTTTAAATTCGTTATAGATAGATGTTACTACTCCATCGCTGAGTTTACTACTGATAAACAGAGGTATGAAGATTCCGACTTGCAAATTAAGCACATATGATTTTATTTATGACCTGTTTATCTGACATATTTTTAATTGAATGTTTTTTTTTATGTTTTTTATTTTAATCCTTTGACATGTTACCTTAATGTTATTGCTTAGTTATGTTCATTTTGTACGCCATATATTGGCAAAACATAGAGCACGTATTTCAGACTATAACTATCTGTAACCATAATACCTATGTTTAACAAAATAAATGATTGATTGATTGATTGAACTAGCTGTTACCCGCGACTTCTACCGCGTGGAATTCTATACTTCAATTTTATTTAGAAAGAAAGAAAGAAAGAAAATACGTTTATTTGCGGTAAACATGACGCAAGGAAAGAACACAAAAAAGAAAAAGAACAATTGCGGTTTATTTGTATAGCTGCCAGTGAAAGTCTCGACAAAATCCGTTTCGGAGATTAGCCAGAATAAACCGACAGACAGCCAATTTTTTTTTAAATTGTAATTGTTGTATGTAGCGTATATACTTTCACATGCATTTAGTCAAAAGCTGTAATTTTAAAATTACAAACAGACACTTCAATTTTATTTATTTGTGTATGTACATGTATATATTTCTTCATGTAAATATTTTTATAAATATGTATACGTATAGAAACTCAATTTCAAGTCAGTTGTTTCAGAGCAAGTTAAAATAAAACGTGTTAGTACAAGAACGTACAACATTATCAAGAAAATTGAATTTATCCTCAAAAGTATTAGAATAATGTATAAACTCACAGTGCATGCTGAAATATTCCTTTGTAGTCAGAATTTAAATGTGAAAATGTGACTCGACACGATTTAATAGAAGTTCAATGCGTTTTTTCACCCCGACCTCCCCTCGACCGTTACATTCAAATATTAGACACTTGTTCAAACAAATGTCTTTGTGAATTTAATATTATTTTCTGTGAAATTGATGATATATAATTTGAGTTTGTTCATTTTGAACTATTTTGATTTTATTGACGACTAGCTTTTGCCCCCGGCTTCACCCGCTTGGATGATGGAAATTATCCCACGGGAACGTACTACTGGGATAAAAAGTATCCTATATGTTAATGCAGGTTATAAACTATCTGTGTGCCAAATTTTATCCAAATCTGTTGAGCCATTTTTGCGTGATTGAGTAACAAACATCCAAACATACAAACTATATAGGAAATATAGGATTATATATATTATAATAGCTTTCACCGGCTGTTTCGCCCGCGTTTATGTCGGAAATTATCCCAAAGGAACATACCGGGATAAAAAGTATCCTTTATGTTAATCCAGGTTATAAACTATATGTGTGCCAATCCAAATCCCATCCGCCATTTTTGCGTGATTGAGTAACAAATATACAAACGTACCAACTTTCACATTTATAATATTAGTAGGATATTTAAATTGAGAGAAGGGGAGCCTAAATTGTATGAAATTTGCAATGATGATTAGTTTTTACGAAGCTGGAAAAAACGTCTAAAATCATTTGCTAAGAAACGACTGCATGTGCTACACGATAGTTTGTGAATACTTTGAACTCGTAACGACTGACATTTTTCGTCTGCAATGGCTTGGAATCTTACCTAATCTATATTCGGAATTCAGCAAAAAGTCAGTAAGATTGATAGCTTTGGTTCTTATCTCGTTCACTGGTTTATCTTTTTGCTACGAAAGAAGCTATTTTAGTATATCTCGTTATAGTATTATTTTAGTATGTTTAGTATTTTAACTAGACAAAGAGACAGCATTCACTAATAAAATAATATAATCGATAGATGTTATATTATTATTATTATATATTATATAAGTAGATAAACCATTTATTCAGTGCACACAAAAGACATAGCACAACACACAAAATCACCGTAAAATTATAACAAATTACTTGAGTATAATTATATAAAACAAGGTGTCAATATACTAGAAAGAAAAACAAGAAATAAAGAGACGCTGACATACGAATCATTTAAATCGCATTAAAAAAATAAAACTCCAATAAAAACTTCCATAATCACGCTCATATTAACAGAATCGACTTTCGAACAGAACTTTTGCTGTAAAAAATAAAATAAAAATCTCAGTCAACATCAATCAATTCACAAAGAGCCCGGAAGCTGCGCTCAGAAATTGCGAGTCACTCTTAAACGTTGACAATGCAAACGATCGCTGCTTTACATAGCCCGAGTGACTTCATAATTTTTTAACAAGCAGCAATGGATAATTGGACTTTTTGTACTGTCGTTTGTGTATTAATCATTTATGTTGTTGTTAGAAAGTGAATAGAGGGAGTGGATGTAAATTGAAGCGTTTGTAAAAAACACAAAGTAATTACTTATTCAAATAGTCAATGTATATTTTACCGCATTTTACATGTATTTTCCAACTAATTTTGACATGATCAATTGATCATACTAACATTTTGGAGCATTTGTGTACTGCATCTGATCCGAATCCGGAGAATATCTTTTCGAAGCAGCCATTATAATATATGAATGATAGTTTGCGCACTAGATCGGTATTCCATCCATCTGCATTTAGAACATTCAATTCATCAAATTCGGATCGAACTCAAATCAGATTGGAGCAAATGCAGTGGGCAGACTACGGCACTACGGAAAAAAAAAAGAAGAAAAAGAAACGGTCTAATAAAATGTTGAGAAGCGCCAAATAAAATGATAACAAACCAAATCAAAGCCACCTACTTCCGAAAGTGTTTGCCACGCAACACATAACATAATTTTCTCTTCAAACAGAAAACTCCTGCTTACGATATATCTACATTTATTCATAAAGGAAGAACATTGGATGTTATCAAAGCCAATAATGTTAATGTTTTATAGAGTCATGCTGGAAATTGTAATGGTTTACACTTTACAGGAAATAACAAGCTGGCTCTTTGCCTATACTAGCGACAGAATTAGTGCAGTTTGTAGTAGTTACTAGAACTAAGTTGAGGATATGCATTGATTACCATTGATACTTTTTCTTTTTTTTTGGCTCCTGAATTACAGGTAGGACCTAGCTCTGGAACCAGAATCTCAAAACAAACTCAGATATTATATAAACTGTGTCTTTTGTAAATACAAAATACACAGTTTATAATATCTAAGTATAAAGATACAGGAGGAACAGGGTGTTAATTTCTTTATCCTCCATAGAAAAGAAAGGTTTTCCCGACCAGACGGGTGATGTGCCTGGTGGACTACTGCCCGACTATTGATATAGGGACCTGGTATATATGCTAGTTGCACTTCGACCTTTCCTTGCGTGTTGCAGGATGTTCCCGTGACATCACTATTATGCATGTGGCTTTGTAGATACTGTCAATGATGCCTCTAATAGAAAAAAAAAACGGTCGGGGGACCCCCGTCAGGATTGAAGTTCCATCTCACGTATGGTAGAAAAAAAAAACAAAATTTTCGCATCCGTCATCTTGGGTTTAAATTTTGACCCCACTATCGGCTTTAACACCCTCGAAACCTATGAAAACGACACCAAAGACCGTTTTTTTTTTAATTTTCGCAACCCTATTGGATTAACATTTTGACCAAATTCACACTTTTCCTCTCTCTCTCTCTCATGCAGTGTGCTCGGGTAGATGTGTACAATTTTATCACACGACACTAATCACTTTACTCTGTTCTTTTGTTTTTTCTGCCGGCGTTTTCTCTGTCTCTCTCTTTCTTTCTCTTTGAATTAGAAGAAGACAGTCGCAAGTATTAACACTTTTTAGCGTGACGATTCAAGCCTCGTTAAAAAACTTCGTTCTAAAAAACAATAGTTACTTCTATGTGAAATAATCTTTTAAACTTGTTTCTTTGTCCATAATCACTAATCAAGTAACGACTAAAACAATTAACGCCAGAACAATCTTATCTCAACTCAAAATTAGCCTCCATTCAGAACTAGGCCAAAAATTCAACACCAGTTTTCTTTCAGAAATTCTAGAGAAGTTAGACCTTGTTCAAATATAGGCTTTTAAGGTCAACTCGCTCTGACCCCGAGGTCCAAACTGGTCACTGGGGCGCTAAAATTACCAACTTTGTGACCACGAGAGAGAGTCCAATTTCCTGTTTATAAGTTAAGGTTGTTATTACTTTTTGTTCCTAAATGATTTTACTTCGTAACACCGTTTTTGTTCAATGATTTGGATCGGCTAATTTGGAGTGCAGCGGAAATTATGTGGCATTAGTAATAGCCGTGATTTGGTGGTGACTGTGATTATTACATCTATAGCTTGGCTGGCTTACATCCTAAATGGAGATGGAGCATTTTGAAACCGGAATCTGGTAGGTTGGTAACGATAATAGCGCTGTTAAGTATCGCAGCAGAATTAAGCTTCATTAATGAAATTACTGATATCAAAGAGGTTAATTCTGGATCACAGACAACGTCAAAAGGTCACTCACAGTTTATTGAACTTATATTATCTCGAACCTATCAAAATATTTTTGTCGGTTCAGGTAAATTCTATTCGAGATCATTCAAATAAAATCAATTACAAATATAATATTTATAACATCACATCACGCTTGTAATTACCGAAAGGTTAGGCAGAGGTGTACCTACACCCACATTTCGCCAGTTATGTTTAAGTCCCATGTAATAGGGGGCGAGTCTATTGCCATACTCAGAAAATATCCCGAGAAAAAAATCTGAGAATATTTACTACCGCAGGAAGTTACTGACAGCAGGTCAGCATATAGAAATCTTCAATCTTAAGTTACGTAAAATAGGACCAATTTATTGATTATTTATAATAATAATGTCTTTTTAACCTGAATTGTTTTTCGTAGTATGTAGTTGTTCAAGTTAAAGTATATCCCTTAATACTACATGCTTTATGACCTCACAAACTTTCGCCCGCGTCTTCGCCCGCGTGGAGATCGGAAATTATTCCACGGGAATGTACTACCGGGATAAAAAGTATTCTATATGTTAAGGTGAAACAATTTGATATTTTTTCCATACAAACTTCGGAGGGGTTTTACTCCATTATTTGACATCGTACATTCAAAGTTTCGTTAGGTCTCATTATTAAAATTGTCTGTACGGAAGCAGAATAGTAAAATAAAAAGCCATTAAAAAGTTATGAGCCAACAAAGATTCGTTTTTCTTGCTAATTTTAACGCAACTTTGGGCGTAAATAAGTAATACAAGAAGTGTGAAATCTCGAAAACAAAATCCGTACCGACACAGAAAAATTAACGAAGATTTCAATCAATTTTATTTGTAATTGATTTATGCAGTGGTTATTTCAGAAAAACCTTTTTTCCAAAGGCCTTTTCGTAATTTTTGACGCGCTCGTTTTACTAAAATTGGTCGGTACGGTGTTTCCGTGCGTGCGAACTATACGTTGTCCATGTAGATCAGCTTCTAACTGCTCATCACTGATACTATCTCTGTCGGACACGATGCCAGGTGAGACAGTGTGGTTTTTGGCTAGGCCCACCATTGAGTTCGAGCCCGCGACTAGTTGCACCTTAATCAAGGTTATAAACTATCTGTGTGCAAAATTTCATTCAAATCCGTTCAGCCGTTTTTGCGTGATTGAGTAACAAACATCCAAACATACAAACATTCACATTTCTAATATTTTTAGGATTCCAGAGTATACAAAGGCCTCCTTTAGTAGATTCCAATGTATTGTATGTATCACGAGCCACTCTCCTCCAGTAAAGGCCTGCTGTTAGTTTTATCTCATCATCTCATCTTTTTAGTTTTCCTCTGCTTCGTTTCTTCATCATAATTTCAGCTTTCTGCCATTGCCCCTTTTTTTTAATTTTACTTGGGTTCGGTGCTACACATTTTCTTCCACTCACATTATACTCCCTTCGTCAACCTTCACGCTATCATCCAAACCCTGCTCCTACTGTTTCGTTTGTTATTCCTAGGAATTTCGCTTGATTACTTATTTACTTTCAGATTCTCAGATCTCACTACATATGAAATTAATAACCTCATCATCATCATCATCAGCCTATTAATGTTCCCACTGCTGGGACACAGGCCTCCTCTCTGTGAGAGGGAGTGGGCTGTAATCTACCACGCGGGCCCAGTGCGGGGTGGTAGATGTCACATGTCTTCGAATATTTTGGTTCTAAGACATGCCGGTTTCCTCACGATGTTTTCCTTCACCGTTTTGAGAGCAGTGGTGATTAAATTATTTACAAGTAAAGCGCCTGCTTGGGTTCGAACCCACGACCTACAACTCGTTAGTCGGGGCCGTTACCACTGGGCCACCACTGCTCTCTAACAACCTACAAATAACCAATTAAATCGGTGAAAGAAAACATCGTGAGGAAACCGGCATACCTGAGAGATATTTCTCGACGGCATATGAAGCCAAGTCAGACCCCATGGGCGGCTTTAAAACTCAATACTCAATATCTTTATTGCTTTACCATAATGTGTACTTAGGTGGTAACTATATAATTTAGATCATTATGGACCCTGTAGGGCACAGCAAAAGGGGATTTCACTTATCTATTAATTATGTGTTATGTTATCTGCAAAAATGTACTTAAATATTTTAGATTATTATTATATACCTATACATATGTATTATAATTCTGTTTATTTATTTATATCAATTGTTTTTCTTTGAATAATTATTATTGCTATATTATTAATGCTATTTAATTTAATTATTAACTCTGACACCAGGTTAGTCACTAACCACGCGAAAATAAGAAGAAGAAGCAATTAAATAAATGTCTAGCTGTGGACGTGGCTGAGATGATGATAATGATGAAAAAACAAACAGCAATGTATTTGCTGTTTGTTTTTGTGTTTTTTTAAAGCAGCTCGCAATACAGGAAGAAAATACCACTTAAAAGAACATTAATTAAAGACCCACTCATAACAGCCAAACTTTCACAGGAAAGACCATTTACTCCCTCAAAAACGTCTCAAATAGATATTATAACAATTTAAAAGGAAGATGGCGATATAGCGTCGTCGCACAATTTATGCTCCGTTCGTGACCTGTCTTTTAAAAAGGTCTTAGTCTCTAGAGTCATACCTGGTTACCACGAATATTCTTTAGAAGCTGCGTATTTTTTTAGATGCATAAGAAAGTCGGAATAATAAAGCGTTTTGTTAGAAAAATATTATTGAGTAATAATTATATTCTTCCTCATTCGATCTATCATTTAATTTAATTTCATTTCATTTCAATTACCCACTAGGTAACTGAGTTGTGGAGGTCATTGACGATATTCTCATACTTTTAAAAACAATAGCATAGAATGCTATTGTTTTTAAAAGTATGAGAATATCGTGTCTATCGGTCAAAAATACCTCTTATTTCCCTACATTTGATTAATGTCGCTGAGATGAGATATATAATTACGGGAATTGGCCTTCATATACGCAGTCCGCACGCACTCCATGTAAAATACTGGTATTCAGCTGTATCCGATTAGACTGGAAGCCGACCCCAACATAGTTGGGAAACGCAAGGCTGATGATGATGATCAACCTGTTCTGCAAAATAATAGTCACGTTCTGTCTCTATTCCTACGTATAGAAAAGCTTAAGCAAGACAAAGCTAATATCATCTCTCAAAATGCTCAGGCGAATTTTGTTCGGATGAAGAAAATTTTACAAGAGAAATTTTTCAGACTGTAGGATTAATTTATTTGAGGAGAACTGGGACCTTTGGATCGGCTCAGCGTCGTCTGAGAGGGCGGGGGGGAGAGAAAAATGAGTATGCATTTATATGCATTAAGTATGAGTACATGCATTGGGGAGCTAGAGGATAAATGGACATGTTACAGTTTAGTTTAGCTAGGCAAATATTTTGTATTTTATTTTACGTTGTGAAAGATAATGGCTCTGACCTTTTCATGTTCTAATGCGGTTTTTAAAGCTAATGTATCTGCATAAAACAAAATGATACATTATTTTTCATCTAAATATACCCCTGAGACTCTTTTTCACTCAACACAATAGGGCTTTTACAAGAAAATAACAACAAAAATCCCTAAACACATTATGATTACGTGTTACACATAGCCCACCCCTTTCAATAGCTAATCTCACCCCGCAACTATAAAAAGCGCTAGATATCGGCTAGAGCGCGTAAATGGTACATCATTAAAAATCCATTACGTGGTGCATGCCCGATGGCTTTTTAATCTGAAGCGCTGCAGCGCTGAAAGGTGGCGTGACGTGCTTACAACTAGACGAGAGATTTATCTGAACATGCTTCAAAATGGTCGGGATTTTTTAGTTGCGTTACGAGGGGTTAAGGTTCGATTATATTTTGATTTTAATCTACATTTTTTTTATCAATATTATTATGAAGTAAAAGTGAATTTGTATGGTAAGCTTCAGAACTACTTATCCCATTCAGATTTTCTTTTATTATATTTAGATTATTTTCTATTTTGTGACAAACAACAAACATATATTACATACATACATATATACATACTCTCGAAAAACATTATCCTCCTTCTGGGGCAGTCGGGTAAAACCAGATTGAAACAATTGAAATATACGTATATGCCCAGATTAGAAAGCATAAATGCTGTAATAGCTAAGTCTTTCAATGGTACTACACATTGAAAGACTTAGCTATAGCATTTTTGGCGAATACCTTCAATAAGGCAACAGAAGCTGTCAAATGCCTATTTAGATACCTATATAACAAAGTCACGCATCCCCAAAAAATCAAAGGTATAACAAAATTGTATGAACAGTAAGCTTTCCTCAAAAATTACTTCCGTCCTCAGAAGATATATGTACAAACATAATTTATTTACAGAGCTGTCATTTACATAATTTGTACGGTATTCGTTTGTAGCAGTTTTCTGTTATTTCGTGGAAATTGGGATGAGCTTAGTGTGATATAGAGAGATATACTCTGTCTGTGATACCTGAATATATTATTTAGGAATATGAAAGTACCTACAAATAAATTATGAGTAGAAGAAATACTGGGAAAATATACTTTTACATAAGTTTTTTGGTTTATTTTGGGGTTCCGTGCCCGAGGGGTGCCAAGCGGAACCCTATTACTAAGCCTCCGCTGTCCGTCCGTCTGTATGTCAGCAGGCTGTATCTCATGAACCGTAATAGGTAGATATACAACAAATGACTAACTACATTTAATTTGTTTGAAAAACTCTTTTGTTTTATTTCGAAGCTAGGATTTATTTGATAGTTTCAAAATACTCTTATGCATTAGTAGTGCCAGTATTTTAATTTTTTGTTGTATGGTAGTCTCCACATTGTATATATTGTACGGCGGGCGGTACGGAAGCCCTTGTTTGATAGTCCGACTCGCACTTGACCGGTGTTTTACTTTCCTTAATTCAAAAAATCAAGTTTAGTTTTAATAATTTATAACAAGAAGTATCATTACTGGGAATAATGTTTTTTGTAATATTTCGTATTCTCTTTGAGTGAAAGCTATGCTAGGGAATATTGAAACAGATTTTAATTATCAGATAGATACCGTATTAATTTGATTATTAAAAGCAACAATAATTTTGTAAAAAATATAATAAATAATAAGTGACTATTGAGATGCTGCTCTCAAAACGGTGAAAGAAAACATCGTGAGGAAACCGGCTTGTCCTAAAACCAAAAATTCGAAGACTTGTGACATCTAGATGTCACATCTACCAACCTCAGACAAAATAATAAAAAACCAAGACAGAGCGCTGTCAACAGTGACGTGAAGCCGGTTTCGTAAACATGTGTGCACTTTGTGTGGTGTAGTTTGATCGTAGTGTCATTGTAAATGTGTGCGTCTGTGCGTGTAGGTATGCACAGAGCGGAGGTGTAGTTTTGGCATTCTTCACTGTGTTGTTCGCAGCGCTCTGTCTTGGTTTTTTAATTATTGATCTGAGGATGATAATAATAATTATGTGAAAGCTCAGAATCAGCTTCAAATCAATTCTATTTTCGATTTTCTCATTATCTACTATTTATTTAATTCCCTTAATTTATTATGATATCCACACCACAGTCTAATTAATGCGCAACGTTTTTTAATTCGAAATACGTCTTTATTTTCAAGAGTTATAATATAAGATAGGTACTTATTCTGAAATTATTTTTCCCCGAAATAATTTCACAATCGAACAATGACCTCAAAAATTTTAAATGCCCTTTGTCTGTCATTAAAACATAACGATTAATTTATGACATTTCTAATCTTCCTTTTTACGGCGACGACAGGTAAAGCCATCAGCACGTTAAAATAACGCGGCTCAGAAATAAAACGCAAAAATTATATCATAAAGCGACCGACGATAAGTTGTAAAAATTTAATTGTTTCATTAATCTACAGAGAAATGACGATAAATTATTGTTATTGCATTTTTTGAGGTGTGGTAGAATGGGGAGAAATGGGCCAGCAGTGTTTTGTGTAGACTCTAATTTGGAGAGCCGTTCAAAAGATTGTAACGGGAAACTAACTAAGAACTAAACTTTAATATAGTTACTCGTCTATAAAATAAAAAAAATACAATATTGAGTTGAACCAATAACATGGTGTATGCTTACGTTAAACTCAAATACTAACTAAAGAAAAAGTAGTATAATAATCGGATAAAACAGAATTTTTAAACTCAAACTCAAACTCAAACTCAAAGCATTTATTTCAATTAAACCATTTACAGGCACTTTTGAATTGTCAAAGAGTCGGTCAGTTAGTCAGAAAGTTGAAGCTAGTCGCCCATTCCAAAAAGTAGATCTCTGTGGAGAAGAACGGGCAAGAAACTCCCAGGACACTCTTTTAAATAAAGACATTACAAAATCCTGGGTACATTATTCTTGTTGCTTCTATATGTGAGAACAATGTGAAAAAAAGAAATAGAGACAATTCAAAGTATAAGATTTAAAATAAGCCTTGGCAGAAAAGAGATGACCAGTCTCAACCGACGGCGCCCGTTCACGAACATGACGCGTGGATCAGCACCATCCAGCTCAACCATTTTGTAGGGAACCGAATGATCCAACACACTCGCCACCATCGGCGAGACACTAAAGTAAGCATGACAAAGTCTCAACTGCCATGCTCTTTCAAGTCAACATAAAACATAATATAATAACAGAATAAACAGCCCCATGGTACTCACATTTACAAAAACTGAAAAAATGCTTCTAAATTATACAAAACTATAGTTTGCAATGTATTATACTATCAAAAAGAAAGATAATCATTATCAAATATTGGAATATTCAACAATACAAAATTGGTTAATAAAAACTAAAAATAAAATAAACATGTTGTTCGTAATGTCAGAAAAAATAATATAAATAAAAATAAAAAAATAAGAAAAGGGGTAGCAACTCTTCCAAATACAATAATTTCAACTAGTGAGCCCAAGTGGCTGTGGAGCAGGACCAGCATTAAGCCAAGCATTTTTATCTACGATACGATATTTTTATCTACGATTTAAAAGGGATTCTTTTTTTCGTAAATCGGATGAAAGCTTATGCTATACAACGGGTCGCTTTTGGCTTAAAATATATGTATGAGAAACAAGGTAGGTACACAAAATCCACCCCACCTAAATGTAGGTGCGAGTATGTATGCAAAAAGGATCACTGATACTACCAAAATTATGTATTGTAAGTCCCAAACTATCGAAAACTTTCGGTGCTCCGTACAGTGGTCGAATATTGATGGGGGAGGCGGCACCCAAAAGGACACACGACAAATTTATTGGAGGCAGACATATTTTGAAGTTTGGGTAGACAACAGCCCATTACCATGATATGTCGGTGAATAACTTTTGTGTAATGTAATTCGTTGTCGTTTTTTGTTCAACATCCTGTTTTTTTACGCTGAAATTGAGTTATCGACTTGACATGTTGTTAAGTTCAGATTTATATGCTCAACTGTTCGAAAGACTGATGCAGCTCGATAACAATTAAAATTTTATTGTGTCTCATTAGTGACAGTCAAGCGGAGTATTGTACATGGAGCAACAGCCTATTTGATCTCCACAACTCAGTTACTGGGTAACATGACACCCCTTGGTAAGACTTGTTGTCAGACATGCGTATCGTATATAGTCAATTAAAATATAAAAGTTGTTTACAGTACGGTACATTGCCTGAAATTGCCAGAACTGAAATGTTAAAGTCGAGTGACTGTTAAACAAACAGATTACTAAGGATGTATGTATGAACGTGAACGAAACAAAACGAGTATGTAAGGATCATAGCGGGGTGGCGTTCTGTAGTTTCTGCCTACCCCCATGGCTTATGTATGTAGGTATTACTACGGATGTGGATTATAAATCACTTATGGTATACACTCTTAGCAGATAAGTTTTAAATTGGGTTATATTACGACTGTTACATAAAACGTAGGTAGGCAGTTATTAGTATCTAATCATTCTAATATCAGATCTCCGTCTGGCCCAAAATAGATATTTGTAGGTGTGTGGGAGGAAATTAATTACTTATCATTTGCCAGACGTTCAATATTATCTTATTAAACAAAATATAACATAGGTACTTACATCACGCCTTCATTACTCGTAGACATGTGTAATAAAACCATATTTATGTTTATCTCGGATGTAATATGAAGCGAGACTATTCCTAAAGAAATGGTGTAATACAACATCACCCAATCAATTAATCAAGTCAGCCTATCGCCGTCCACTGCTGGGCATGGCCTCTTCCAAGCTGCGTCCCAACACCCTGTTCTCCGCTGTCCGCATCCAGTCTGTCCAAGCCACCTTCATAACCCCTTGACCGTCACGCGTTCAGCGTGGTAACTGGCTCCAATTGTCACGCCCATTTTGGGTTGTCCGAGACCACCCACGAAGCCTGACCATATGAGATTAAAACGGTAATATCTTATAAGATTCTTATTGGAGCTGTTTATAAAGCGTATGTGGTTGGAATCGTTATAAAACAAGCTAACACAATAAAAATGGATCGCTACATGTTTGTTTCGTAATGTATTGTTTATTTTAATGTAAAATCACGGGAAAGGGGGCTTTTCCCCATTACCGTGAAAGAGAAATTTATTGAAGACAATTGGAAAGTGGTGGATTTTTTTAAATATTTTTTAAATATTGTGTCACTAATATAGTTTAATTTAAAAAATAACCCCACACGCCCCCTTTTATTATATTTAAATTAAAAATAAAACTAATTACTTACTTGAATGACAAAGCTCAACTAGCTGGCGTGACGGGTAGGTTTTTTCACAACAGACGGCGGTATTTCTGCGTATTTAGCGAGCACACATAATAAACAAAAGGCACTGGCACTAGCTCATCTATTGTTTTATCGTGTAGACAAAAGCAAACAGAGACTCCACTAGTAAAATTGTTTATTTTTTATCAAATTTCACACCACGCACTGACAACGATTAGCACAAAACAATACACTAAAAACATTGGATCACAGTTTTTATTACGTTGCACTTTATTGAAATCTGAATCTACAATAGTCTTTATCATGTTATTTACTAGTGGGAAAACACAACACAAAGACTTGTTGACTACCGAAAATAAACTAAAACGAAATAAAATCGAAATAAAACAATTGCCGTCCGCCATATTTGCAGCGGTGGTCGAACTGAATAAAAGAATGAAACATTACGGCACAAAACTGTTCTACGATGTTTAGCATGTGAGATTGAACGTCTTTGTTCATTTATAGATTAAATATTTAGACCTGGAACGCAATAGTATACACAGATTATTAATACAAATATCAGTCAAATAGACGTGAGGTAGTGATAAAGCTTATTTAGCTGACTTGGCGAATAGAGAGCTGATTTTTACTCCGCTCATTCAGTGGAGTTGACGGTCGAGGGGTTAAGGTCGTCGATCCAGCTAGCTGGGGGTCTAGCGTCCTGTACTACGCTGGCCGATACGCCGATATCTGTATCACTTTCAGGCTGTACCTTTGTGTCGACACACTACTGATTTCCACAACGCTGCTAGTGAGTTCGTTATTGACTCGAAAGTTGACACCGCCTTGGGAGAGCTGATCATCTTCTTCGAAGTAGAATAGGTAGCCTGACTCCACCACCATCCTAGCCCAACGTCAGCCATTTTCACATAACTTCGAATTGGTATAATATGCGAGCACATAGACGTCACCCTCAATAATTTTAAACCAATTAACTAATTAATTACGTCGATACCTGCAATTCCACATCTCAGTTAATGTCACACTTGACTCGAGACTCGTAATGGAATAGGGGTGGCATGTGAGTAGAATTAATATTCTGGTATAAGATAATATTATCGATTGTGGTAACTTGTATGCCCACATTTCACCAGTTAATTCGTAATGCACGCAAATTATTATAATATAACTGGCGAAATGTAGGTGTACTTACTATGGGTACACCTCTGCTCAATGAGGCTATAACCTCATTGCCTCTGCTTAATCTTACGGGGAAACAAGACATGATGTTATGCTAGGTGTTATTATGAATTACAGTATATTAAAATGAAAGACCCGTGGTATCAACAACATAGGTAACTGTATGCGGTACGCGAAGTTCTTGTGGAGACTTTATTATTGTATACTGCTATTCGAGTTTGGCTACTCTATGAATCCAAAAGTATTTTGCTAAGAAAATACCACCACAATTCAAACAAGCACACCGTAAACGCTGAACCTCCTCAACCGTACAAAAATAACAAACTCAGAAACCAAAATCACATTCATTCTCGCATCAGAATGTAAACGCAAACAGTTCACTCAATTTCCCGCGCTCAACATAAACGTCTCTCAACCCTATGACACGACGCCACTCGACGGTGATTGCGGCGGCCATGTTGCTACGTCACGCCGTGACAGCCCGCGAGCGAATATTAAAGCGTGTTGATAGTGGAATAAACGTGTGTGACGTAATACCCCAACCTCCCCTCGCTTACTTAATTGAAGCTTATTTTAAGGGTTACTGTTACGGCTGAATCTAGAACTGCGTCATTTTTTTAGCTCTAAATTTAGGTCCTTTGACTTTTCGCTTTGAATTTTGCTTCCATTTTACGGAACATAGGTTTTTACTTCGGGGTTTACCTATGTCATTTTTGATGACAGTGACGTTTCTAACAAACGAGCGGCCAGCGTTGATTGAGGTTTATTTTGGGGCGAGAAAAGAATTGTGGTAGGTATGTAACCTATTTCATGGAGTCACATGTTCAATTACCTACTTTTGTACTTGAAATATCCATATCCAGTCAATTGAAAATGATAAAAATTGAGTAAGAAAATTATCATTTATTGCATTTTCATTTTTAGAAGAGACAGATCCTGCTAAATATTAAAGTTTTAAATGTATCATCTTTTCCGTGGCTAGAGAGTTTAAGAGAAAATCTACCACAGTCAATTTATTTTGTAACTAAATTGTGATCACTAACCTATTTACTAAGCTTGATTGGTGTCGCAATATTGCGATTATACAAGGCAAATTTTACATACATTATATATTTTGTAACTTTAATACAGAATCTAAAACTGCAGCCAGCTTTCAAACAACGGAACTTTATTTATTGGGTTTCATAGTTAGATTGTATTTTAGTTAGAATTTTGCTGAAGTTGGATTTGAATTTTAATTGCCTTCATTATAGAAGGGTGTGCTTTTTAAATTTTTTATTTTGTAACAAAATTAATTGACAGTTAAAGTGGGTGTAGAATTGGTATTTGGTAGATTTTTCAGTTACTTAACAGTTTTTGGCTACTAAAACTGCAACTGCTTGACAACAAAACTGGCACACAATTCCGGGCTAACACCGTCTAATTTCTAGAAGACTCTAGTTAATATGTACGTTCATCACGCAATGATTTGACAAAAAAAGCACACAGACTCGAAAATTCATATGAAAGCATGTCACATAATAGAATATCGTATGACTTAAAGCCTGACCTACACGTCATTATAATAAATAACCAATCTGTAGCCTCGACCTGCTCGTGCCATTAATTGACACTCATTCAAAATTAACATTACCTATATGAAAAATAATTCGACGTTATTACAACAAAATCTAAAAAAAACTCACATAAGAGCGTGTCAAAGTATGTAATACCGTGTGACATAACGCCCCGGCCTCCTCGTGACGTTAATTGAGGCTTATTTTAAGGGGATGAAATATGTTAGCGCAATTTTAGCACTGCGACAGAATTCTAATAATATGTAGATTATTTTTGTTCCTTTATGGCCAGACTGCATTTTAGTTTGATAGGACATAAACTAGTAAAGTTAATAATTTTGGTTAAGATTTTTATGTTGTTTTTTCATTTAAAAAAATATCAATTATTCATTGTGGGTCCATTGTAGGTAACCTTAATACTTTTGACAGAAGCAATCCTAATGGAGGCAGAATTAAAAATTAAAAAGCGGCTGAACGGAGGTGCTAAACTGAATTAAAAACATCGCTCGCAAAAATGTAGAACAGACAAAATTAGGTTAAACTAAAACTTTGATTTTCATCGAAAAATTTGATCTCAATTCCAACCTATAAGTTCACCAAAAAATATCTTTCGGAAATCCTGGGATATTTCGGGCGGCAATAAACGTCGCATATTCGGTACCGGATTTAATATCGGCCATCACTCGGGAGTGTCAGGAGCAAGGAATATAAAGCAAGTACGTGTACAGTCGATGAAACAGATAAGTATCCTCTAATCTGTCACGCGCCGCGCCGGCGCAAACCCGTTAACTGTCCAACGGCGCGTGGGTGGTCCCGAGACCCCCCACGAAGCCTGCCACTTAAGATTAGAACGACTATATCTCTAAAGTTTCGTATGGGAGCTATTTATAATACTTACGTAGTTGGAATCGGTATAAAATAAGCTAACACAATAAAACTAGATAACTAAATGTTATTTTCCTATTATATTCTTAATTTTAATGTAAAGTCACGAGGAGGGGGCTTTTTCCCCATTACCGTAAAGAAAAAAATAATTGAATAATATTGAAAATATTTTTATCTATTATTATTTTTTTTTTAAATTGATATATTATTTAACGTTAAAGAATTACATAAAAAACTACACGTTTCCACACAATATTCACATAAAAAAATATTTGGTCACTTACCGGCGCAATGACGTCACCTTCCGACGGCCGCCGGCCCGATAACGGAACCTGTTTTTTCTATTGTTCTCTTCAATAATTCACACACAAACACTTTCACGCTGAAGTTTATCTTTTGTTCGTCATTTATACAATAGCTAACAGAGATTCAACTGATATAATTGTTTATTTTTAACAAAAATAACACCACGTTTGACCACGCCATTAAAAGTTTTAACACGGACGAAAACGAAGCAATTTATTTGGATCACAGTTTTTATTACGTTGCACTATACTCAAATCTGAACGTACATTCGAACTTATGATGTTATTTACTCATGGGAAAACACTACACAAAGGCTTGAGGACTACCGAAAATAACTAAAACAAAATAAAATCGAAATCAAAACACGAGACAAACACCACACGCGCGGCCATTTTGCGCGCAGACCGTATGAACTGAATAAATATTGAATTTATTCATTGAATTTACTGTCAGATGTCGGTCATGTCATGTTTTATGTCATCGTTGGTTCATAGACTTTAATTATAAACCTGTTCCACCAAATTAAACACTATTTATAATACAAATAACAGACAAAATTGACTGGGCCACCCGGGGGGACGCGGGCGACCCCGAGCCAAAACTGTCAGTTTTGACATTGGGGTTATGCGCGACCCAAAAACGTATAAGAGGCAGTTAACGAAACTACGACTTTTAATGGTTGCCAAGTAATACAGTTTTTTGACACAGTTCGTCAGAATATGGAAGGCAGTTAGACGAACTACCAATTAACTCCTATATGTATGTATCTTACTGTGGCAGGACACAGTGATGCCTTCTTTGGAATGTAATACTTTATGACCTGTGAACACAAATAAAAAACATGCTTGAATTTTTGATATTGGATTTCAAACTGTGAAATAAGACATGTATTTTTTTCTTTGCCACTTCTCACTCAATAACAATTTTGCTTGCGAAGTGCCAACATAATAGTAATAATAAAATCTTTTATCCATACTATTATAATTTTCTAAATAATATTACAACACTAATTAGCAGTTTACAATATACCTACTATTTGCCTGCATACCGGCTTGTTGCAGTCTTACTGCATGTTATAAGCCTCTTCTCGTACAGAGAAGCCACCAGAATTGCTAAGTGGCATAACTATATTGATTTTGAACCATTAGAAAGTCGAGCTACCTCCATTGGTCAGTGATGTCCAAGAAGATTTGTTATTTTTTTTTTTGTAAATTTTGCTAAATTTTATTAGCTTTTTTTTAAAAAAAAAAATTATTTGACTTTGACTTTGACGTCAATTTAATTTTTAAGAAACCCACCCCTCCACATCATTTTAACAAACTTGCCTGTATACTAATTTTTTTTGCCATTGGTACCTAATGTAGAGTACGGAACATTTCATGGAAATTCTATTCGGTAACAGTTAGGATTCTGACAAATGCGGTATATTTACTGTCCCGCATAAGGTTGCGTCAAAGAGTCTCGTTTTCAAATAACTTGTGAGCGGTTTGTTGAGTTAAGTCGTAGATGTATAAATTATTGTGTTCCGATACTGTATTTTAAATAGGATTTAGATGGAAAGCCTGTAATTGGGACACACTCGGTCGAAATTTTATTTCCGCAGTAGGTACTATCGACGCAGTAGCTACTATCCTTATTGCTAGGCAATAAGGTTGAAAACTGGTCAGGCGCCTGTATCCTCGATAGTACATGTACCCATAAAAACGAAATCTGGATTCTGACATTGAAGATTCTAATTTACTTCTTCTTCCCAGCTAAAGCACTAGGAAGTGGTGAAGGGCGGGCGTTTTAGGGGACTGTCTTATGTAATTTAGACGTTCATAAAGTGCTGATTTTCAGCCTAGTTTGAATAAATTATTTCTGATTATTATTTTATAAGGGGCATTGCTACATCGAGTATTGCCGGTTTTTTCTTTAGAAGTATTTTACCAAATTTTGTAGATAATATATAGGGTTATATATAAACATTGTAAAACAACAAACACTTTAGAAAATAAGCGGAATTTCGTGGAAACATATACCATACAGAGAATATTATATAAATCATGCAGACACCCCCTTAAAAGCTAACGTCAGTAACATGACAAATTAAGGATGTAACACACCGTCACAACTTGTGACGGGAAATATCATGTTGTTTAGTTACGTAGGTAGTATGTTTTCAGTATGTTATATACTATTTATCAACATATTACATAACATAGAGCGCATTTAACAAGTTAGACGTCTTTTGATCATAACATCATCTATTATTCCCTAGATATTATAAAACTAAGTCGCTTTTTGTGTTTGTCTGTGTGACCGTATGGATTTTTAAACTACACAGTGGATTTTCACCATAATTTAGACTCTAAAATGCTCTAAATTTTAGAGCATTTATTGAGGAAAGTTTGTATATAATACATTAATATTGAACTTAAATATACTAGTCTGTGCTATATCGGGATCGTTTGAAATGTTGTCATTACACCCGTGAGAAGCAGTCGCATACAATACTCAAGCCAAAAAAAAAAAATTTTTTTTTAAAGTTTAGTTTCCTATTTTATTAAATTATGTTCAACTTTATCATTTAATCATAAAGTACTCTTCGTAGACGTAACTGCTTCAGCACAATTTTTTTGTGAGATTTATAATAATAATATAATCTTTTGTAGTCTGTCTATTGTAAAGACCCCAAACTCTAAACGTCAACGAATTATGACGTTGTTAAATTGAAGAGTACAACTGTGACGTAGCATGACAACTGAAATGACAGGTATAACGTTTAGTCGGTTATTGGACAGCTCGACAGCTGTCTCGCCACGTGTTTTTTTTTGTTTACCTTTATTTAACTAAAGAAAGAAAGAAAGAAAGAAAGAAAGAAAAATGCGTTTATTGGCATTACAATAAAAAACAAAACACCTTATAACTAAAAAAGAACAAAAACAGAAAACAATAACAGAACAAAAACAGAAAACTACTTACCTATACCTATGGAGAATAATCATTCATTATCATCTGCCTAGCCTATTCCCAACTATGTTGGGGTCGGCTTCCAGTCTAACCGGATGCAGCTGAATACTAGTATTTTACATAGAGCGACTGCCTATGTGATCTCCATAACCCAGTTACTGCGTAATACGATACCTCTTGGTAAGACTGATTGGATGTACCTAATCATTTACATGATAAATAAAAGCAGTAATCAATCATTCTGTTAACCAATTCACTTTGTTTACTGATTTCCACTGGCAATAGGTCGCTTCCAAGAGGCTACAGTTTCATAATATTATTAATATCTCATTATTTCAGAAACAAAAAAATTCAATTAGGTTAAGATTAAAAATACCAAAAATATTACCTTCCAAGAAGAGTACGGTCTAAGTACCTCAATATTGCCCTTATTTACGAACATACTCCACATCCAAAAATATATTAATATTAATTTAATCACGTACGAAATACCACAAGATCTTCTTAAAATTATTTTTCCAGAACATATTATTAATCAAGGATTCCAGGCATCCCAAAATAACATTCCTGAACGTATCAGATATCCCAGAAGCTCGCAATATTGTACGGAAAACGGTTCAAAAAGAAAATATTATTTTATCGTAAAATATGTAGCAATTAACGATTAATGAAAATGCGGGTAGTTCGGAAAAAGGTTCGCTGATGCCGCGTGGGTGGTAGAGATACAAATATTAGAGGGTTTTGTATATGGGAATGTTATTTTATGAAGTACCTACCTATGTCAAAAATATTTTCGACTAAGCGGTTACTAGGTGCTTTCCGATTCGGGCCGGACCACTGCTGTATTTAGGGTTTGTAATGATCTTGATAATATTAAGGGTACCCTAGTCGGTCATTCTTCCATACAAACGTAGTATGGTGATTACTCGTCCGTTTGATGGTGTACGTTCAAAACTAAAAATGATATCAATTTGTCTTGTCAAGCTGTCATGTTCCCAGCAGTGGGAACATTAATAGGCTGATTATGATTATATGATTATGATTAGTTAATCTGACAAGGACATCACTAATGATACTATGACTGGAAAAAATCAAAGTTCTTTGATGTCTCATCATCATCATCATCATATCAGCCGAAAGACGTCCACTGCTGGACATAGGCCTCCCCCAAGCACCGCCACTTCGACCGATTCTGTGCTTCCCGCATTCAGCGGATTCCTGCGGCCTTTACAAGGTCATCGGTCCATATTATGGGAGGCCTTCCAACGCTACGTCTACCGGTACGCAGTCGCCACTCCAGAACCTTTCGGCCCCATCGGCCATCTGTTCTGCGAGCAATGTGTCCTGTCCATTGCCACTTAAGTTTGGCAATTCTTCGGGCTATGTCGGTTATCTTGGTTCTTCTGCAAATCTCTTCATTTCTGATTCGATTACGTAGGGAAACTCCGAGCATAGCCCTCTCCATTGCTCTTTGGGTGACTTTTAGCCTTCTGATAAGGCCCATTGTGAGCGACCATGTTTCAGTGCCATAAGTCATCACTGGCAACACGCACTGGTCAAAGACTTTCGTCTTGAGACACTTTGGTATGTGGGACGAGAAGATATTGCGTGTCTTCCCGAACGCTGCACAGCCGAGTCGGATTCGACGATTGACCTCTTTCTCGAAGTTGGACCTACCTAGCTGGACAGTTTGTCCTAGGTAAACATACTCGTCTACAACTTCGAGCGTAGCGTCTCCAATTTTTATGAGAGCGGGTGTTACATGGGCATTTGACATGATCTTTGTCTTGTCCATGTTCATTTTAAGACCCACTCTTTCGGAGGCTCTACTGAGGTCATCGAGCATTATACTGAGGTCCTCCATGGTCTCAGCCATGATAACTATATCGTCGGCGAACCGAAGGTTAGTGATATACTCGCCATTGATGATGATGCCTAGCCCTTTCCAGTCCAGAACCTTGAAGACATCCTCCAGTGCAGCGGTGAACAGTTTCGGAGAGATAACGTCTCGTTGTCTCACACCTCGCTGAGGAAGGATAGGTTTCGAGGTCTGGTCGTGGAGTCGGACTGACATAGTGGCGTTTTTGTATAGGCACTTTAATACCTCGATGTACCGATAGTCGATCTGGCACCGTTGAAGAAACTGCAGTACAGCCCATGTCTCGATCGAATTGAAGGCTTTCTAGTAATCCACAAACGCTAAGCAGAGAGACAGGTCTTTCTGTGGCTCTTCGGTCTTCTGTATAACTTGCCGCAGCGTATGTATGTGGTGCTAAAGCCTTTACGGAATCCGGCCTTTGATGTCTGCAATATCAATTTTCAATGTTGTGCATGCCAGGATTTTACATCGGCAGAAATGACGAATCTGAGTTGTATAGTTTCATCCCTTATTTGAACCCTTTATCGTATGATTTTTTCAAAACTACCTTCTTAGTGCTCACCTACGTTATAACAAAACTCTTAACATCACGCCTTGTTTCCCCGTGGAGTTAGGCAGAGGTGTACCCATAGAAGTACACCTTATGTTAAAGTCCCATGTACTAGGAGGCGAGCTTATTACCATGAATTGGGCACAAATCCAGCCTCCAGGCGGTACTGAAAAATTCCTTGTGGAAAAACCCAATAACACTTTGCCCGAACTGGGAATCGAACCCAAGATCTCATGCTCAGCTTTAGAGTTTTGAGGTTTTTTTTGTGTTTTCTGGCAGTGAATGAATAAATTTAAGATTTTTTATTATGTAGAAGATCTGGCAAAGATATTAGTAAAGTATTTTTACTGAAAAAAAAACAACGCTTCTTGAAGTCTAGAATATCAATTTATAAACTTTATGAACCGTACAATTTCATTCATAAAACCAATACTGTTCCATACCACTCTGCGTAGGTGTAGCACCCCTGTCTACGTACGGCCCACTCACCGCCCACGCAGGGTTGTCCGTACACCCGGCATGCGTAATTGGCGTTCCAATATGAATACGGTGAATGCTTTCAATGATCATAAATTCTGTGATGTTTTTCAATGAATTTGTATTTTATTTAAACTTGAGTAAGCTTGTAATCAATGAGTTTTTTTGTTGAGTTCGGTTATGTTCGAGTAATTATACAGTATAAAAGCCGTAGGTACTTCATCATTTGCCTTTTTCCCAACTATGTTGGGGTCGGCTTCCAGTCTAACCGGATGCAGCCGAATACCAGTATTTTACATGGAGCGACTGCCTATCTGACCTCCACAACCCAGAAACTGGGTAATAAGATACCCCTTGGTAAGACTGGTTGTCAAACTTTCGGGCTTCTGACTACTCGTAACGACTGCCAATCCACGAATGACAGCCGGGACCAACGGCTTAATGTGCTTTCCGAGGCACGGAGGAGTCTTGGTATGTAAGGATGGTACTTATACTATAATAATAAATAGCATAACAATCGCCCTAAAATTTAAACAGTGTAATTAATAGCTAAGTACTCATACACTGCCTCGTCGCAAGCGCTAATGTTGTGCATGAGCATGAGGTTCAATTCCGCGCACGGGAATAGTTTTACTGAGTTTTCCTAAAAGACATTCCTCAGTAGCAGTACTATAGGTACATCTCTGTCTGACCCTTTGGGGATAACACGCGTGATGTTATGTTATGTTACCCATAAACGTTTTTGTCGGTTAAATATTTTGAAATGTTGGTCATAATTTTGCAGTAGGTAGTTTCTGCATATTAATGTACATACAAAAGGGTTGTTCAGTTACATAATTCAGTCATCTAGCATTGTTGTCCCTTATTATTTCAATGGAACTACTGTGTTATTGTTGTTTCAAGTAGTTTGTTTGACAAATATTCTCGGTAAACGTGTGTGGGTGTAGCACCCCTGAATGTATTCCGATAGGCCCACTCAACGTCCACTCTAGGGTTGTGCTGAAATGCATTGCATCATAATTCAGATCGCAAAGTTATGTGACAATGTCTGCTTGAAAATTACATCATATTTTTTTAAATATCATTTCTTTTTTGCAATAGAATTTTATTAACCATTATGCTGCGGCCGCATCTGCATCTATCGTGACGAAGCTTCGCACAGTTTTTTTTTTTTTTTTTTTTCCTTATTATTAAGAACTGAAGTTCTTAGTAATTGATTACAATCTAGCCTAATAGACTAATAAGTAATTTAATTCTAACTTAATATTTTACGAGATAGATTATGTTACTAAGAATAGTGTCAATTTGCACTTTTACACAACGTCAACTTCGTAGCACTTTCTTAGGGTCTGATAATTGATAAAACACTTTGTTCATGTGTTACATATATAGCACAGCATTGTTACTATTTATTATTAATTCACTATTTACACACTACACTAACTCAAACGGTTTAGTTCTCTTTAGCCTGCGCACTATGTCGGTGTTGTCTAGCAGCTGAATTGCCTCAACATTCACATGTCGGTGGAGTCTGTGTTCGTGGGCTTCAGCAAATTTTTGGATGATGGTGGTGACGAGTTCCATTTTAAGGTCACGGTGGAGGTCGTCATTTCTAATGTACCATGGTGCATTTACAGCATCCCTGAGTACTTTGTTTTGGAATTGTTGAATTATTTTGATGTTGCTTTGTTTAGTACAGCCCCAAAGTTGAATGCCATACGTCCAAATTGGCATGAGAATATGCTTGTATAATATAATTTTATTATGTATTGATAGGCAGGATTTCCTTCCGAGTAACCAATACATACTTTTATAACGTATGTCGAGTTCCTGTCTTTTCTTTTTGACGTGAGGTTTCCAACGCAGTTTGGCGTCAAGGGTTATGCCAAGGTATTTGGCTGTATTAGCATAAGGCACTTGCGTGCCATTTATATAGATTGGATGGTAATCGCAGTGTTTGTTAGTGAAGTCAATATGAATTGATTTTGACTCATTCAGCTTGATCTTCCACTTTTGTGTCCAGCCATAAACTTTGTTCACAGCTAGTTGAACTTTTTCGACTGCTTCTTTGTGGCTTGATCCGGTAGCCATAATAGCAGTGTCATCTGCAAAGGTCGCAATGGTGTTGTTTTCTAGCTCTGGGATATCACATGTGTATAGCAAGTACAGGATTGGGCCTAACACACTTCCTTGTGGTACCCCAGCTTTTATAGTTTTTAGCTCGGAATATGCATCTTCTTGCCTTATTCTAAACATTCTGTTACTTATGTATGATTCTAGAATGTCTGCAAATTCTGGAGGTAGCATGCGTCTGAGTTTGAATACCAGACCCTCATGCCAAACTTTATCAAAAGCTTGCGCGACATCTAGGAATACGGTGGCACAGACTTGCTTGTTTTCGAGTGTTTTTTCAATAATGTTAGTTATTCTGTGTACCTGGTCTATTGTAGAGTGTTTTTCCCTGAAGCCAAATTGATGGTTTGGTATTATTCGCACAGTGATACGATACACGCAGATGTGACCAACCATTATCGGTTATCGTCGCGATAATTCGGGCTGCGTAGCACTTATCGCCCGGGGGGCGGTTCTTCTCTCTCTAAAAAATCTTATTTTGATCTTTTGAAAAAAATATTTGTTACAAAATGTTCATTATTAAATTGTCTTTCCATTAGTGTCAGTTACTTTACGAGGAGATGCATGTTATCAATCATTATTTCTCATTTTTATGATTTCGTTGGAAGGAGATTATTGATATATATACTAATTTAAAAAATAAAAATAAATTACCATTTTGGAATCTAGATTATGTAGAAAATTAATATATTTTTATCAGTTGATATTACTTATTTAATAACAAGTAGATAGCTCCTAAAACCAGCACAAAAATGGGCTAGCGCGGCGTTTTGTTCGGGGAGGCGCCTTAATAAACGTGGCGAAACCGCTAATGTGACTATTGCATTAGCGCGCTAACTTTTTAGCGAGCAAAACATACAAAGCTTCGGCACGCATTGCTTTGTCACGATACGATGCGGCCGCGGCATTATAGAATAATCTTTTTTAATCGTTCTAAAAAAAAACAGATTAAATAGCTTCACAAACACTTTTTACCTACATAATAAATTACCAACTACTTATTTCCTGGCGCACCCGAAAATGACCTCGTCAGACCCAGCAGGTATCGAAATATTCTTCTTATAAGACCCGCAAAGATGCGAACAAAGGCTAGTACTGCAATATATTGCCAAAATAACCTCCTTCGGTATCAGAAACGTCGGCCATCAAAGCGTTTCCTGGGACCGGTGCGTGGGACGGTAGGAAGGAACACAGAATAGATAAATACAGAAGGTCGGCTCTATACAACGAGCGAAAACGCACGGACACACAGACATACTGCACAAAGACAAACTCAAAGTATTAAAGGTGGCACACAGCGGGCGTGGCGTGGCGCTGGCGTGACGGCAGCGGTCAGACTGCGGGCGCGATCACGTCCCGTCACGCCGCGAATTGAGAGTGAAAGAATATAAATACAGTAAACAGTTATAAGTTCAAAGTAACTTAGTTAGTTAAAGTAACTTATAATTTATTAGTTACAGTTATAAGTTAAAGTTTTAAGCTTTAATACAATCTCTTAATTCTGTAAGTAACCATCACGCCCCACCCCGCCGCTTCTGACTTGTATTCACGCCCGGCGCGGCGGCGGCGTGGCGTGACGGTTACCGTCGCACCGAGCGGGACGGGTCTGTGTGGAGTCGTCCGTAATATCTAGTACATTACAACTGCTCAGCGTCACGTCGCCGTCCCGTCCCGCCACGCTACGCCCGCTGTGTGCAGATAGATACCTTTATACATATTTCAATTAAACCATTTACAGGCTTTTGAATTGTTAAGGAGTCAGTTAGTTAGTCAGAAAGTTGAAACTAGTTGCCCATTCCAAACGTAGATCTATGGAGACCAACGGGCAAGAAACTTCATGGACACTATTTTAAATCAAGATATTCTAAATCCTGGTTAATATATTATTATTCTTGTTGCTTCTTTAAGCGAGAATGATGTAAATGGTCTCGCTACGTGCGCGTCTATGAGTGCATGCGCCTGTTTAACTCGTTGTATGAAGCTAACTTTCTGTACCTATATATTCTGTGGCAGGAAGGTGGGCCGGAGCGTGAATATGGGTTGCAATGTAAGCGGCGGAGATACGGCTCAATGCGTGGGAGTGGTTAGGTATCACGTAAATGTCTTTGAGTAAAGAGTTATTTTATCAAAGCAGCTATTTGGTGTAAGGCTCAAGAAAGGTCTATGAATATTTTTCTGTTGGTGAAGGTGAATTGAATTATGCAAAATAGCCTGTATTTGTTCTAACATTACGCAAAGTTAGCTGAAATTATGAATTCAACACATAGTTTAAGATTTCGTTTGATTATCTGTAGGCAGTTTACCTGTCTATCTCAACTTCTAAACTAAATAATAAAGAGAAAAGATTTGATTTTTTGTATGTTTGTTTGCTTGTTTGTTTATTTGTTACGCTTTCACGCTAAAACGGCTGAACGGATTTAAATGAAATTTGGCACACGGGTAGACCATGACGTGAGTTAGGACATATGTTACTTTTTATCCCGATATTCCCACAGGATCGAGACTTATGCAGGTAAAACCGCGAGACACAGCTAGTAGCCTATAAAATGAAATCTTCTAAAACAGAAATTGCTGAAACATGAATACCTAATTTCATAACAATAACAAAGATTTTCCATTTCACAGTTATCTTTATGCAAATGAGACCAATTCGATGACCTTTACGGCCTTTTGATCTCCACCCCTAAGGTTAAAAGTGTGTGGGCGGACTTAATGTGACCTTTTGAGTTTAAAAATACAACTGTTTTTGTATCACAGATTCTGCCCCTTCTCTTATTGTTGTTAGTTACCTACGTTAAAATAAATAAAACAAAGATCTAAGCCTAAAAGGTGGCCTCCATTTATATTGTCCCTAAAATATCCACGTAGAAAATGTTTTCTGAGCGTTGTGTGTGTACTTAATTTAACTTTTAGAGATTAAAAATGAAACGTTCTCTGGTTTTCGTCCTACGCAGAATGTTAATCAGGAGTCAGGCTGAAAGTGAGCGTTGCCGTAGCGTCTGTAGGCTATTAACGAAGTTATACTTTTTCTAGTTATTTTTTTAAATAAATTTTGAAATATTTCTTTTTCACTTTTGTAGTTGTAGAATATCTTTTGAATGAACTTTTCCAAGTTATTATTATTAACATCTTTTTTTACGCAGTGAACGTAGGTATCAAGTACTTATCGTCATTTGTAGAGATTATCCAAAAGCCTCGTATTCAATATTAAGTCATTTAAAAGTATGACAAATTTTCACTTCTATCGGCAGTCGCCAAAAACAGCCCAATTTTTTTTGTTGTTGTTTCAAATCATAGATACATACACTGTTGGCATACCACAGGCCACTAAATCACACCGTGTAAATCAGGGTACAAGCTGCACTTAAATATGAATGCGGGGTTAAACAACATTAACAACATAACATACCGTCGACCAGGGTTACTTTGATCAATATTGAACTTTCAAAGTGGGTGTAAAAAAATACAAAAAATGTCTAATTATCGGTTTTTTTATTGATATCGATTACTGTAATCATAAGTGAAAAAATGTGTCTTGAAATTGAGAAAAAAAAATAAAAACTGGCTGATAAAGTTATACGTAGAATGGGGGTTACTTTGATACCCCCGGTTTTATTACGTGATTACAAAGTAGCCCCAATAAAAATTTTGCAGCACAGTTATTTATAAGAACAATACATTTAACTTTTTCATTTAAAAATCGTTGATAAATTCCCAGCGCGTCCTCAAAAAAGGATTTAACAGTTCTTCAGTGTTGCTAACATTGAAAAAAAAAACTACCAAATTGCGTTTCGTTTAACGCAATTCGCGATTTTATATGAATGGAAGTTTCGATCAAAGTCACCCCGTGATTCAAAGTACCCCCGGTTGTAGGTACCTTCTGTAAGTCTCGAAGGGTTAGGCAGAGGTGTACCTATGGTGTACCTCTAGTACACCAACATTTTGCCAGTTATGTCAAAGTTCCATGTAATAGGGGGCAAGCCTATTGCCATCAACCGGGCACAAATTGACTTCGGGCTGCTACTGTGAAATTACTGATGAAAAAACCCAATAACACTTTGCCCGAACTGGGAATCGAACCTAGGACCTCATGCTCAGCAGTAGCGCTTGCGACCACTAGACCAACGAGGTAGTCAGTTAAACAACTTCTAAGAATTCCACCATTATCATTCTATTTGAAAACGAACACCATTAATATCACATAACGTTATGGGGAGCCATTTTTATGAAAAATGAGCTGTTTGATTTACCGAGTTACGAC
This sequence comes from Conistra vaccinii, assembly GCA_948150665.1. Taxonomy (NCBI): domain Eukaryota; kingdom Metazoa; phylum Arthropoda; class Insecta; order Lepidoptera; family Noctuidae; genus Conistra; species Conistra vaccinii. The sequence continues at coordinate 2,655,325 of OX411326.1, read as the reverse complement.
TTTTTGTATTCGCATCACGTACATCGCGCACCGTGTGAGAAATGAAAGAACCTTTCACGTACATACGCGACGAGGTATAACGTATAATGACATTTCAACTTCGGATAATATTAATGTAGGACTTGGAACACTGGTATATTATGTATTCTAACTAGTACCATATTATTGGTAAGATAAGAGTGGTTTTTCTTTAGAAACCTTATGAATGGATCTAAGGCCGTGCGCACTTTTTATGCCGGATACCACCATCACTAAGTTTGTTCAACATTAACATTGTTGTGTTTCGGCAGTTAGAGGCAAGATAGCCAGTTCCTCTGGGGGTTGGGGATTCCGGGTGAAGGTTGCTTCCACCTTCGGCCTGATCATCATTTACTATCAGGTGAGATGCAGGCCACCAGGAGCCTTCCCGTTGAGGTTAAAAAGAAAAAATACTTACTACAGAACAATTTTCCCCACTAAATCTTCTTTCTAAGGGTATTTTAATCTTCTTTTGACGTCTCGATTGGATGATGTCTTAAAATAATGTACGTTTTTTTAGGAAGGTTTTTATAATTTAAGGCTTTTATGTAAGTAAATATATTACGAACTATGTAGTTGACCAGTGAGACGTTGTCCTGTCATTTCGATTTTTCGAGTTTTTCTAAAAACTTTTTTCCTAAACCACCCCTGTATTAAGGCAAGTACAAAACAAAAAAAATAATTATTTAAATCGGTAGAGTTATTTTTGAGTTTTTGCACGGCAATTGATGTTTATTAAAATATATAGGAATTGGTGAGTTTTTATTAGTTTACTACAAACTAATAAAAACTCACCAATTCCTAGAACTGCGTAGGCGGTACACCTCCAGTCAACATTAATTCTTTCAGGAATCAAATGCGTAACGGCTTTACGTCAAAACTGTTATCAATCATCTATTTATACACAACTATTCAATGTTTACAACCGTTAAGGAAAACAGGCCATTTCCATTACGTCTCGTAAATAGAAAAAAATATAGCAAATCTATTTACAATACTAAGTAACTCCCACGCAACTGTCACTCGAGAAAATTGCCCTGAATTCCTAGGAAAAGCCTGTTTTGCGTGGTATTTCGGTGAAGTACAAAAATAGTACCGATTGCCATTACCAAACATATTTTCGCGTAATATAAACCGTGTTTTGTTAAATTATATTTTTTTTGTTTATTTCGTTTTTTTTAAGGTATAATTCTTGATCATCTTTAAAAGTGAAAAATCTCTTTATTTTTTGGATTATCATTAGACAAAAATGTGTTGTTTTATTATGGAAGAACACTGGCTTCTGCAACACAGTTATTACTAGCGCAGGAGTCAGAGAATTGTTATTCTTGCCTTTAAAACATTGTTTTAAGTAATTTTTTGTTTTTTTTTGTTTTTCTGAATTAAGTGATGATGAAACAATAACAGATATTGGAGTACAAAAACTAGTAGTAGTGGAATTGTTTGTTAATGAGCTCGTGAAGGAAATACGACCATCTTTCTGCGGACAAGTAGCGGTTTGAAGGGTAATCTTCTTCTTCGCCGTGTCGATGGCACGACTGTGTATTAACTTTTGTTGGCTTATAACTTCGCCACCTCTAAGGCATCGTCGGTGGCAACGCCGAGATCGCTATGGCTGCATTTTTAACCGACTTCCAAAAGAAGGAGGTTCTCAATTCGTCTGTTGTTTGAAAGGGTATGCTCCCGAGGTGGTCCCATATAAATTTTATTAACTTTACTTGGATAGTTTTTGAGTTAGCTTCAATAATACGTATTTTTCCCACTTAGTTTATATGGATGATATAATGATAACTTCCAATCACTGTTATTTACATAGCAGGTTAGTGGTATTCGAATTTGTATGGGATAGGTACCACGACTAAAAAGTGCAAAATAAAAACTTTTTACAAAAAAAGAACAACCGACTTCCAAAAAAGACACTACAAAGTCAAAAATAACTTTAATTTCGGAAGTCGGTGGCAAAAAACGAAAGTTCAAAACCAAATGCACCGACTTCCGAAATTAAAGTTATTTTTGACTTTGTAGTGTCTTTTTTGGAAGTCGGTTGTTCTTTTTTTGTAAAAAGTTTTTTTTGAGGCACAGTTACCAGGATAGGAGGTGGAACACAACACATAGTCTGAGCCACAGCCCCACATCACCCGGCTGCCGTACTATCGAGATAGCCGCACTTTGCGAGCTTGTAGTTGCATCTTCCCCTTTGGGTAATGTAGGGCAATGGTATATGGGTACAGGCACGTACGAAAGCACGAAAGCGGGAGTGATGATAATGTTGACGTCACACTGAAGTAGTTGCACGAAGGCTGCATTGACATCCATACTCGGGGTCACCAATTTAGAGGTATGAGGAACAGGGTGTAAAATTCACTCATCCTCATTAGAAAAGGGAGGATCCTCCGACCGGATCGTGTCTGGCGGATTGCCCAACGATTGATATCAGATAGTCTTATATATGTCGTTCGCGCGGTAAACTCTAATTGCGATATGCAGGATTTGTGTGACGTCAGGCTCTTTGATGCGTAGTTCACATGTGCCGATGTATATGCCGTCACGAGCCATTTCATCATGTCAGCGCATCTGTAATGTCTAAGTTAATGCAAAAAAAAGGCTGCATGTTTTTCATTCAGTTACATAATAAAAATCTCCAGCCATATTTCACAACCCAGCCCTGCAACAAACTAATTCAGCAATTTCCTAACAAAACTCCGAAGTACGTGTAAAAACTTAAAATATTCGGTTCTCTTTTCAGCAATTAAAATTCAGCCGTATTTCAGGGCATTCGTGTTTCAAGAAAGTAGTCGGTCAAAAAAATCTTTCCCAACACGGAAGCCGTGTGGCTACATTTACTTTGTGTAATTTTAATTACTTGGCTACATTATATGTGGCTTTGCCACGACTTTGCTAAGGTTATGAGAATTTTTGAAGGTTTTTTTTTCAAAAGGAAGTTCAAGGAATTTGTACTTGGGTGTAAATAACTTTACTGTTCATTGAATTTGCGCGTCCTTTTAGACTACAACAACAACAAACAACACACACAATAACAACTAATTCCTCATAAAGTCCTCTTCCTCTCTCCTACTTTGTGTGTTGTTGCGCCCGATTGTCCACAATGATCATGTCTTTATAAAACCTACCACCTAAATATATATTGAATCATAATATTTACATAATATTTACGCTAACTGACTTAAAATAATAATAATTATGTACATTTATATTAAACAAAAATAATTTTTTTTTTATAGGGGTGAAAGATCATAGGGTATTTAAAAATTCGTCCGATCGCTGCCAACAGAAAAAGGGCCCAAAAAGCTTAGCTTTGCCAGCCCTCAGGTCACGTGATGAGCCAACCAACCGCTTGGCGATGTCTTAAAACCAAGTGGGCACTAAATATTGAGTATTGAGTACATCGGTCGTCCGGCGGCGAGATGGGGGAACGACATTGTAGCCATCGCGGGGACAACTTGGATGAGGCTGGTATAGAGAGTGACAGTGGGCGAAGCTGGGCTGCGGATGATGATGATGATGATGTTTGAGTATTGAGAGCTCTTCTAAAAGTAATGTACATTGAGCACTCAGAAAGTTTTGCGACTAACAGTTTGTGTCTATGGGACACTGGCTGGTTTTGATGTCAGTCCTCTGAGGACTATTTATTACAAAAAAACACAACCTTCCAAATTCGAAATTCCCTCAAAATCAAAATAGTCTGTCTCACTGAAAAATGGATTTACAACGAGAACACTTTCACGCGATGTTTTTGTACGATTTCAAATGTCGACAAAAACCAGAAGAAATGAAATGAAATGAAATGAAATTTATTCTGTAAATAGGATATCGGAATCACTTTTACACGTCATATAAAAAAAAAAAATTTTAAAATAAGCTAGATGAGGTCGGCGTTTCCTAACTGACTACTCTGAGAAGAAAGGCCGAAACAAACTCAGAGGTCACGGTCTCTTTTAAAGTCCAGACATAATCTTGGTCAAGCCATATGAGAACCATGTAGATTAGTGTCTGAAATGGTCTTTTGAGGAAGGAACCACACAGATTTGAGTGGACCTGTCCAGTCAGTGCAAGCATTTGTCAGTAATCAGAAGAATCGTTTGAAATACTTCGAATGGCGTTGATAGACAAAAGCCCTTCTAAAGCGACTCTTTCCCGCTGGTTCAAAGAATTTAACCGTGGACAAGTAACTTTGACCCCTAGCCTAAGCCCTATGACGGCTGTTACGTAATATGTTACACGAGTACTAGGTGGTATTAGAATAGGCACACATTAGGCCGGTTAGCTTATCGGGTCCAAATACTTTTAGAAACAGGGGATCCATAAAGTACCTACTCAAATATACAGGCAGTTTGCTATGCAAGGGTTTCTATTAGGTGTGATTGCTGACCTTTAAAAACTAGATATATACGGCATAATAATAGGGTATGTTCTTGTATGATAGCGACAGTTGAATGCACAGCATCCACCTACGTCTTTAACCTTTCGGTTATGTCATAGAGCCCTCTCTAAAAGCTCTGAGAGTATAATTAACCCGTGTTAATTATACTTTCAGAGCTTTTGTGTACCAGTATGGATAGTTGTTGAATATGTATATTAGTCTGTTGAAAACTTTAATACCAACTTAAAAAGATGAAAGTTCTGCTGGGTTGACTTAAATTTTAATTATTTTTAGTATCAATGTCGAAGTTATACAAATATTTTCTTTTTGATTTTCCCGAGTCTTAAAAGCTGTTTTCTTACGTAAACGCCTACTATGCATGCTATTTACAAAACAAATACTGTTATAATTTTCATAATAACTTAGAAAACAACTTTATTTTACTACAAAAAACATTAATAGAAACATATTGCGTTCAACACTGCGTCTACTGAAAAATGGATTTTCAGCTTTATGTTCTCATTTTCAGAGTATAATTTCCAAAGGCACGTGACTTTTTCAAGCACATAAATATTTCAAAGTACTTTCAACTTTAATAAGTTTCTTTCAAGGTAGAATTCGGAGTGACGTGACGGTGGTTTTTTTTCTCGCTAAGTTGATTTCGTGATCGTATTTATGATTTATGCAAGAGGTCGATAGGTGAATGCCTTGTAAAGGGTATTTGTTTTAGAAATAACCGTAAGTAATTAAAGTTGTCTAAATAAACGAAAAAGAAATTCAAAACATAGTCTCTAACAAAAATGAACAATTTATCACTTTTCATGAAGTATGTTTTGACTGCGCTTTTACCCTTAATGAGGGTAAATTTCTAATCTCGCAATCCTTACGTAATGTCAAAAACTATTTACAAAGATATTTACTTGGCGGTTGCTAGGCAACTTTCGGACGTCAAGTCAAAGGTTGGAAATATTTAGTTATATATATTATATTTTAGTTAGTATTTTATTAATTATAATTAAACTATTTTCAATAAGGTTCCTTCTATGGCTAAAACGAATGTATAAAAAAAAATTGACTCAATTAATTGATTTTATCGCAAGCTATAATGTTTTCAGGGTTCATAAATTGACGGACAGGATTTTTTTTTCAACTATTTTGATGTTTTTTCTATTTCTGCTGCATTAAATCAATTGTTAAAAGTACAGTATTAATCTCAATTTAATCATTTATACAATGGTATATAAATTAAGTAGGTTCTGTGTACTAGCAGGAGTGTAACAATAAAAACAGTTGCAGAAATGGTGCAAAAAAATTTTTCGATCGTAGAGCACGTTCTAATGCTTCGCATTATGAGTCGTGCAATACCGGTCTATTCTGTACAAATCTCACCGTAAAAAAATTGGAGAACTGATTTTGAAGTGAGCTGTCATTCCTGATTGACACTATTGACTTGACTGACAGGTTACTTCAAATAAGTTTTCACGGTGAGACTTTTATAAACAATAGACCGGCTGTTACATGGAATTAGCAGGTCAAATGCAAGTTAACCTAACAAATGACTGGGAATTAGTATATATATAAATCAAAAAAAAAAAACAAGATTTTTTTTTCAATTTATTTTCTTTCTTTTTCTTTTAAAGATGCGGCCTATCAGGTGATGTACAGGGGGTTTCGGATCGGACTTTTGAGCTCTCTTCCATGTGCAGATGGTGTCCACCGGGGTGGTTTTAGTGAGGCCTAGCGTAGAACGGAGTTTCAACACGTTAGGAGGCCAGCTTGTATTGGTTTAGTTACCACTGACGTGCAGCCTATCGTACGCGTACGTAGTTTATAGAGTGCCGCTAGCGGTAACGGTAGTGCTAGGATCCATTTAGGTAGAGAATGTAATGGTTTGGGAATGTGGTGTTTTACAGCGAACTAACCTCAACAATCAAACAAAATAACAAATAACAGTGACTCAATGACAGTGACAATGCAATGCTTACGGCACTTTAGCCGGGCTGAGGCAGCACCACTATTATGCCGCTAGCGGGACTCTATACTCTGCCTTTTTTAAATGAATCTTGAAAATCTGTCAATAAAAAAACACGTAAGGTACTATTGAAAGGACTATGTAAGGATCGTAGCAGGTGGCGTTCTGTAGTTTCTGCCTACCCCATGGGAAGAAGGCGTGAGTTTATGTACAATCAAAAAAGTACTTTACGTTACTTAGATAGAGTGTTAGAGATATTACGAGTATAACAATTTACTTTATCTACGTAATTGATATAACACTATCTTATGACAACCGTAAATGGTTCTAAATTGTGACTAGCTGGTGCAACTTGCTCGATTTGGTATTCAGATTTAAACTAATCGTAGTTTCACGTAGAACTTGGCTTGGAATGGTTCACAGGATGACAGATATGTAGACAGTGGCAGGAAGCTGTCATTTTTCATTTATTTGCGTATCTATTATGTTCTTGCTAGATAAGCCTTGATAAATAAATATAAAATAAATAAAATATTAGGAACAAAAAAAAAAAACTCTGGCGCAGTTATTAACGGCCAACATAAAATACATGGAAGACATTTGTTTCAGACTTTCACATCTTTAAGGAACTCTTATACGAGTATAATAAAAGACTTACAAAAAAAAAAACTGTGTATTATGATTATGATGTAGAGTGGAAGTGAGGGTGAGAGTGTTTGTGTGTGTGAGTGTATGTGTGTATAAGTGTGTGTAAGATATGCAATTAGTCTATTATGTAAATGATAAATAATAAGCACATAATATCACTTGCAACTTGGAGCGCGTGGCTAAGTAAAGGCAGTCGCTACATGTAAAATAAGGTATTCATCGTCGGGAAAAGGCTAGGCAGATTGATAATAGAACTTGCAAACTAAAATTTAAAGCAGGAAAAGAAAATGTAAATCTGTAGAAAAAGCAAAACAATCTATACATAAATATTATTTAAAAAAAATGGTTTTTATTTATGTGCATAAAACTTAAAACAACCATATTTTTTTTACTAAGATTTTTACTTGACACTAAAAATAACTATTGGATTGAAAATAAACTATGTTATGCTAGATGTAACTAGATTTGATCGCCACAAACTTTTGCAAATGTTGTTAGTTACATGCATAGTTACTTAAAGCACAGTCTATCTTACAGTAGGTACATAGTTCTTAAACTATTTCTACAAAATGACGCTCCCCACTTACAACTTTGTCTACAATTTGCCTGGATTTAAACTCAAATTCCATCTCCCCAATACACGAATCCGCAATCTCTATTACCGCTTTACTTAGTAAACTTTAGAACTCTTGCACAGGTTTTAGGTATTCCGAATAATCTGGATGTCTGGACGTTCGAATAACTCCTTATTCGAGTTATTCGAGTTCCCAGACACGATTAAATCCCTAAGAATCGCACTCAACCGTTGCTAGTTCGTTCAGTGAACTTAAAAGGAATGTTGTTCCGATTTAGTTCCTTTGAACGAGAGTTGATAATTGAATTCATTCTTTATTCATCATGAATGAATGTTGTGGTAATCGAATGGAATTGAGGAATGATTGATTGTATAGTGCGGTAGAGGGAACAGTTATTGTTTGATCCGTTGTGTTAATGAATCAATTAATGTTTGATAAATTGTGCTTCTTTTTCTCAGTTTTTTTTCGCAATGAAAACTACCCTTTGAAAAAAATGCCAAAAATGTTTTCTAGGAAAATATTTTTGGCATCTAAAAATCAAATCGCGCTGCCATCCGAACCAACCGGTATTCTAGAAAACCGTAGCTTAAGTAAATGTTTATTATGATTATTATTTTATATTTATTCAAGTTAAGGCGATGATAGTAAGACTGAGTTTCACCCCGATAATGCTGTACGGATATTGTCCACATTTTTTCACTGATTCCATTAGAATTTATTTTGCCGTTTCTAAATAAAATTCTGTAATTCGCATTTTGGTATTCGAGTTTACCAATTAGCGCTGTGGCTAAAAAGGTCAGGCCATTGTATTTCTTTCGGCTTTTCAGTATTTATTTCGGGTAAAAAGGGCATCTGAAGGGACACAAACAATACTGAACTGGCCACCAAGGTTTTCTCTGTTGTGTTTCAGAATTGTTCGAGGTCATGATTCTGTAATAAAAAATAATAGTTTGGAAAATCCAAAAGTGCACGCCTCATACTTATCACTCATTCATAAACGAAAAAGAAATTAAAAAAATAGTTTAAAAATGAACAATTTATCACTTTTCATGAAGTCGTAATGTCAACGAATGACAAAGATATTTACTTGGCGGTTGCTAGGCAACTTCAAGTCAAAGGTTGGAAATATTTAGTTAAAGATATTATATTTTACTTAGTATTTTATTAATTATAATTAAACTACTTTGAATAAAAGAGCCATTTTCAATAGGGTTCCTTCTACGGCTGAAACAAATGTATAAAAAAAAAATTGACTCAATTAATTGATTTTATCGCAAGCTACAATGTTTTCAGGGTTCATAAATTGACGGACAGGAATGTTCTTTCAACTATTTTTATGCTTTTTCCATTTCTGCTGCATTAAATCAATTGTTAAAAAGTACAATATTAATCTCCATTTAATCATCTATACAATGGTATATAAAATAAGTAGGTTCTGTGTGCTAGCAGGAGTGTAACAATAAAAACAGTTACAGAAATGGGGCAAAAAAAATTTTTCGATCGTAGAGCACACTCTAATGCTTCGCATTACGAGTCGTGCAATAAACTAAATATAAATGACGTTCCCAGTTTGCATACAAAAATTCATCCAAATGTATCCAATAGTTTTGGCACTATAGCTAGTCACAGATTGGCAAAATCCATAGTCGGCCCATCAGTACAATAGGGATGATGCCTGGGTCAAAAAACAGTAATTCTATTTAGTCCGTCATTCAGATAATAAAAAAATATTAGACTCGTATTTTTTGCTTTATCATATTAATAAAAAATGACTTGGATAAAACGCAATTGAAGTTGGGGAGTGGGGGTCGCTACGTCACAAGTAAGTATAAAATCTACTTAATTGTGACGTCATAGCACATTTTAACTCAATATATTGCCGTAATCTTTTGATAACGTAAAAAAAGAAAAAATACGTGTACGTTATTTTTTCATAATCTACATCCCGGACAAAAAAAAAATTTTAGTCATTGTTCCTATTCAACTTGTTTGAAAAAAAATAATATTTTAAATTATTTTTTTCGCTGTTAGGATTTCTCTGATAGTTTTTAAATGATATTTTGTACCAAGGTTACCATTTATTGACGAACTAGCTGCGCCTCACGGTTTCACCCGCATACGTCTCAATCCCGTGAGAATATCGGGATAAAAAGTATACTATGTCCTAACCCAGGTCATGGTCTACCCATGTGCCAAATTTCATCCAAATCTGTTCAGCCGTATTAGCGTGAAAGCGTAATAAACAAACACACAAATAAACAAACAAACATAGGTAAGTACTCACTTTCGCATTAATATTATTATAGTTGGATTAGAATTGTCGTGTCGACATTGTATTTTGACGTAACTTTCTGAAGTTCTTGCCCAAAGGCTACTAAAAGTACCTTCGTATTGCAAGGTCATGGGTTCTATTCTGGCCGCTTGAAATTAATGTTATAATTCTAACATACAAATTACATAATCGTAGCCTTTGCTAACACGAGCTTTTAGCCCAGTTAGTGGCTTGAACCACGCAATGTTAGCTCGAAAAAAGTTGAGTCTAATTCGGAATGTAATGCTGGTTACGAACAACAAAGGGCTGACCTGACTCCCGGTTTTTTAAATGAATTTGGAATTTAAACAAAAAAAAACTTATCCTTTTCGCAACTATATTAGGGTCGGATTTTAGTCTAACCGGAAACAGCTGAATATCATTCACTTCAATCCAACCAGTGCTATTTTCAGCAACCTCCAACCAACAGCAACCAAATAGCACTGGTTGTATGTCCTGTACAGTCACTGACCAGCATCTTCCCATCTATTTTTTTGTAAGAAGGGTAGCTATGCAGAGTACTGACTTACCTATTTCTCCAAAGCTCCTTATTATGTATTGAATGGAATTCACTATGTGAAAATATTTCTCTAAGTAAGTTAAAAAGAGAATAGTTTTCCATATTTTATTAGTTTAGTTTTCCATTTAACTTGATAGTTATTTTAAATTAAAGATTCTGCTCTATTTCATTTCACTTTGTTATCTCAGAAAGTTAGTTTTCAAAATGAATTCAGCCCTAAAGCAGTCCGACGCTCTAGTTTAAAGTTTATTGTAAACGAAATCGCGGGTATAGCACTAAAATGTTTCGTAAAGTAACTAATTTGTATTCGCTCTCGTAAACTAACTGATATTTTAAGAAAACCTCTTGTAAATTGGGTTCACCTCTAACGAGCAGATTACCCAGTAATTGGGTTTAGATCTAGACTTACACGCGCTGGTCTAGACGGTAGATCTTAATATGCTAGGATAAACTAGTACTGTCGTTAGAGTGAGGCTATGAAATCAGCGACGAATGTAGGCCGTTTTTAAATACGGTTTACTGAAAAAGTTACTTTTGAAATACTGCATAATATTTCGCCAGATCGAGCAGGTAGACCAGGAATCCGCTGGACGAGAAGTACGGGACCCGTCGATGTGGAGATGCTTGGAGGCCTGTGTCCAACAGTGGACGTCTTTCGGCTAAAATGATGATGTGCAATCGCCATAATAATTTGCTTAATAACTTTTTACCCAATGTTGCAAAAGATCACATGAACTTTTTTTATTAAAAATATATCAATAAATAAGTTTGGAAAATCCAAAAGTGCACGCCTCATATCACTCATTCATTAACGAAAAAGAAATTCAATACATAGAAAAGGGGTTTGAAGATTTTGGCCCTAAAATCAGCCACCATTTTGTTTTTTTTTCAAAATCGAGGTGCACAATTAATATCATATATTTGGATAGGGGACACTTATACAAACATAAAACTTCATATAACATCACATCATAAAGCGTCACGTTTCTGAGATAATCAAAGATAAAAATAACATTTTTTCAAATTTATTTAGTTATGTTGTAGCACAGTTACTTCATGTTGATTAAGTTATTTACACATGAATTAATTGACTACACCTAGTGGATAAAACATTAAGATTTTTTAATCATATTCGGTATAAATAATATCATCCAAGAAGGCAGCGGGAGGCTGAATAGGATTTTCTTGGTGTCGCGTTCATGCCATGCACCATATAATACTTACACCATATAACATACGTCCTCATTCGGTGGAGGGTATACATATATTTTTGTCTCTTTCGCTCTTCACTAAAATATTACCTATACAATCATGATGCAATTATGTTTTCATAGTTCAATATACGAAGGGAAAATAACAAAAAAATCCTTTTTTTTGGGTTCAGTTTTTGAGTTATATTTCGGTGAATAACTCCGAAACCTGACGCTTTAGGATAATATGTCATATGACATTTTTTGTTTGTATAAGTGTCCTCTATCTAAATATATAACTTTCGATTTTTTCCGCGATTCTGAAAAAAAATCAAAATGGCGACATCATGTTAGGGCCACCCTCCATACAAAAATCTTCAAACCCCTTTACAATTTATCACTTTTCATCAAGTATGTTTTGACTGCTGTTTTACCCATCAATATGGGTAAAATTGCTAACCTCGCAATCCTTACGTAATGTCAAAGACTATTTATTTCGATATTTACGTTGTGGGTTGCTAGGCAACAACGTCACATCAAGGTTGAAAATTTTTAGTTACAGATATTATATTTTAGTTAGTATTTTATTAATTATAATTAAACTACATTGAATAAAAGAGCCATTTTCAATAGGGTTCTTTTTATGGCTGAAACGAATGTATAAAAACATATTTGACTCAATTAATTGATTTTATCGCAAGCTACAATGTTTTCAGGGTTCATAAATTGACGGACAGGAATTTTTTTTCAACTATTTTGATGCTTTTTCCATTTCTGCTGCATTAAATCAATTGTTAAAAAGTACAGTATTAATCTCCATTTAATCATCTATACAATGGTATATAAATTAAGTACGTTCTGTGTACTAGCAGGAGTGTAACAATAAAAACAGTTGCAGAAATGGGGCAAAAAATATTTTTCGATCGTAGAGCACACTCTAATGCTTCGCATTACGAGTCGTGCAATAAATAATTTTATTGCCATAAACAGGTAACAGAAAAGTTTGAGACCCTGGCTCCAGAGGTAGGTTAGAGTACCTACCTGTATTTCAGGAGTCAATGCCAATGTTTTGATAAAAACTTGCAAACAACAGCAAAAACAGTTTTCTGACAAATTGTTCACACTTTCACTCTATTTTTTTTCCCAGCAGCACCATTCTTTCTGTCATGTTACTATTATAAAATGCAATAATTCTTCATCATTTAACTTCTACGTCGCAAGTAATGTTCTTACCAAAATCCCTCTACTTAATAATTTAATTTATAACTCCTCGCTAATTTCAAGGCCTATTTTATAGCTAGCCCAGTTAATCTTGCAGACTGGCTAGACGTTAAGTTTAATCTGATAATAGACAGACACCAGCATTAACTAGTTTGCTGCGGTTTGGCCCAGAAGGCATTATGGTCTAATTTTAGATGTTCAGGTTTGGTGGGCAAATATTGATTCGGGAGAGGTGAATGAACGTATTTTTTAAAATATGGATTAAAGGTAAAGATACAATCACATTGATATATGAAAATAGTAATTATAATTGATGACAATAGCCTCACTCCCTATTAGAGGAGCTCGTAGGTAAGTAATAACAGCCGCACTGGTTGATCTAAGCCGGGGTTGGTCGGTGAATGGGTGACCATCTTTACATACCGAGAATCCTCCGTGCCTCGGAAAGCACGTTAAGTCGTTGGGCCCTGCTGTCATTCGTGGATCTTTGACATTCGTTACGGGTCGTCAGAAGCCCGAAAGTGTGACAACCAGTCTTACCAAGGGGTATCGTATTACCTAGTTACTAGGTTGTGGAAGTCAGATAGGCAGTCGCTCGATATAAAATACTGGTATTCAGCTGCGTCCGGTTAGACTGGAAGCCGACCCCAACATAGTTGGGAAAAGGATAGGCAGATTGAGGCTCGCTCCCTATTACAGGCGAAATGTGGGTGTAACTATAGGCACACCTCTGCCTAGCCCTCATTTAAAGTCAAGGAACTTGCTGATAGGATCTAGACATATATTCTACCAGGACCTACAAACGGTGGTTGGAAATAGCCGCATAAATAGTAATACAGTCCTGAATATGTGTATTATGCCATTTTATTGAATTTTTTGTTTAACTTACTATTTTCTAAATTATGTTTTTTTCGTATGAACCATAAAAGTCTGCAATACAGATTGTTATTTTTATTTATCATTGATCATCACTAGTATGTTGATTGAAACAATCTCCAGAAAAGCACTTGAAAAGAAAATAGATGACGTATGTATCATTAAATTTTGTCAAAAGCGACCAAAGGACTAAATGGAGTTTCCTAAATACACTTTCAGCTGAAATATAAATTCGACAATAGCAATGTGTAGACCAAAGATACGTGTTACTGTCCACAGATTAAATGAAAACCCAGCACACATTCAGCACAAACCTTTAAATAATTATGACGATTAAAGCGAGTTAATTACTTCCTTTATGACCGAGCATACAAGTGATGGTACAGAATTATAATAAGTAAGCATAAAGAGGTAATATTCAGCATAATCAAGTACCCTAAAGCTGTAGGCACACTGAACGTTAACTACGAGCGGCGGCGGCGGCGTTTGTGTTCAGCTGATCAGGTTCAGGGGCAATTCCCGTAATTTTTAAGAATTTTCGCATACGTTTAACATTCGCAATCTGTCACAAATACAATTTAATTAGCAACATTTTTGACAAGTTTGACAGATTGCAACTTGAATGTGAATGCTTTTAAGTACGAGAATTGGCCTTCAGTTCAGGAACGAAGTTTACTGGTGCCTAAACAAAAAAATATGAATAAATTGCGTAACGTTGTTTTTACGAGTTTTTCAATAATCAAGTTTCGTGAAATCCGTTATTGTGTCGAAATAGCGGCCTTGTACTTCAAAGACATTTTTTTATGAACAACGTTGACTAATAAAATTCCTTTGAAAAATAATATTGCCGATAGCTATTCGTATTTACTTTCTGAGTTTATCTTTGAACATCACTTCTATCGGTAAAGGAAAACATCGTAAGGAAACCTGGACTTTAAAATTAATATAAGTCTGAAATTGCCAACCCGTCTTGAACATTGAGCAAGCGTTGTGATCAAGGCTCATGCCTTCTCTTTTTGAGAAGAGGTCTGTGCCCTGTGGTGGGACAATAGTGGGATGGTATTATTATTATTCTAAGACGATAATGTTGCCTACTACTTCATACATACTTTGTTAGAACTAATGTCTCTTTTCATGTGTTAGGTCGCTTATGAGCGTTCATTCTACAGCTGCCAAATATTTAATTAATTTGACAATATTACTGTATAGAAATATGAAATATCGCTAGCTAGTGACCTAAAATATTAATAATGAATTGCAATTAGAAAACTGAATTTGATGTTGTAACCGTTTTAGGTGGAAAAAAAGTAAAGTTTCCAAATAGTTATTTTACATCTAAAACTAAATATTTGGTGTTACGTTATTAATTATTGCATTTCATAATTAATATTTTAGTACTCTAGTTAGTCACATTTCCTACTTCCATACAGTAATATTGCCAAAATAATCAAAACAGGTAAATATTTGACAGCTATTTGCGATTACGGAAAAAACGTAACGGCTAGAAATAAACAAGTTATTGTTATTTACAATACAACCAAGCGACTCGGTTCTGAGAGAGCCTGCAAAGTTTGTTGCTAGAATTGAACAAGTGAACTTGGTTAATATTACTTGCTTGTTTGGTGTTAACAAAGCTGTATTGAACGTTTTAAATAAGTCTTGGTTATTTGTAGCCGTATAATTCGTATAATTTTTAGCCAAGCCAAATTGGTACTTTGCTAGCCATTTATTTTTTCAGTGATGTTTCTCAGACATCTAAGGCAACTAAGTTCTAAGAACCTACCTATTGTTAACTACACTTAGTTCGCAATAAAGAATTTGAATGCTCTTAAATTCACCAGAAACTCGCGTTCAGTGTGACATAGGCTTAAAATGGTTAAAAGGACCTATAATGTTGAATTTATAATGCATAAGCCGCATCCCTAATTTCGTTAGAATGTTCAACGCCAGTCTTTTTGGTTATTAACAAAGTCTGCCTACCTTCATAATATACTTGAATTAAGTATTTGTTTTAATATCCCAACGACCTCATTAAGCTTTTCATCTACTGAAACTTCTATGTATCGTTTTAGCTTTTACCATACAAAAACTTGTATTATAAAACCTTTTTTTTTTGTTTTTTTAGCAGTAGCAGTTGCTACTGCAGTCCTAGTCGTTGCGACTAACCTTTTAACACCAAGTAATATTATTGCTGTGTTCGGTTTCGATTAGAGAATCCAATCCCGTATACGCGGGATCCCGCACCATTCTCGCGGGACCAGTAATGCAGGACTGCGGGATCCGCATTCGAAGAAATATATTATTCGTCCCGGCCAATTTAAGTATGTATGCCAATGTCACAAACTACTAAGTCATTCAACCAGAGTATTTTGTGTATTAGGTACTTGCGAAAGTGACGCTTCTTTAAGGAAAAAAGTTCCCGTTGTACCGAGAGCATTGATGTCTTAAAAGCGGTAGATACGGGACTTAGTAACAGCGCCTGGTCCTATCAAACTACGTGATTCCCCGTAGTCGGCAGTGGTCGGCAGTCAGTCGCGCACGGCATATCGTTGATCAAACAGCTCCATAATAACAGTTTTTTATTTGCGATAAATACGCATCAAAATGACTTCTTGTGCCGCTAAACAGTGTTTTAATAATACAAGGAAGAACAATAAGACACACAGGATGTGTGTAAGGTTTTGATTTGAATGTGTGGTACGTTCTGAATATATGAATTGCAAGTGTGTGCGCAACTTCGTATCTTTTGCTTTTACTAAACTGCATGTGTAGTTGTGGCTTATTTTTCTCTTGTTCGTGTGGTTAGGAGACTATCAGTAATTTATTATTAATTATATAATTTTTTAAGGGAGCGTTAATCCTAAAAATTGGCAACGTCGCAAATAGGTGTAAAAAATTTACCTGTTTTGACTAATTTGGCAATATTACTGTATGGAAATAAGAAATGTGAAAGAAATGTGTGTGTGGGAAAGTTTCCAAATACTTTTTTACATCTAAAACTAAATATTCGATGTTACGAAATTAATTGTTGCATTTCATAATCAATATTTTAGTTCGCTAGTTAGCCATATTTCTTATTTCCATACAGTAATATTGCCAAATTAATCAAAACCGGGAAATGTTTGACATCTATTTGCGACATTGCCCACTTTCAGAATAAACGCGTAGGATACGTTTTGGTATGACGGGGCTTACTTGGCGTTGTAATTTTTTTTAATAAATAGACCTTACCGTTTATAAATGTTTTTGCGATTTCTTTTTACTTAATATAAAAATAGAAAGTTATTTCTGGAAATAAACTTTCACCAAATAGTCTCCAAATATTTTTTCTCTGAGGTTAACAAACTTTGTGTTGAAACGGTTTTAATTATATAAAGTCCTTTAATTAACCACTGACAATAAGTTTTTGTTTGTACTGCCCGACTTTTGAGGCTTTTGAGGTTAAGTTTGTTTGTGTGTTTGTCCCTATCGTCATAGCTACGTCATAGTATGACAACGCAGGTACTGAAATGGAAAAATGAATGAATGAAAAGAATGAAATTGAATGGCCGGAAATGGTCCGACTAGTAATAGTTCGTTTTGAAATATGTTATTATTTGTAAATTACACTACGGTGGGAATATTTATTTTAAAACTTGTAATTATTTGTAAAAATACGTACCAAACAGATCACCATTATTATGTCGTGTCAACCCATGTTTTGAAGGAAGTCAAACAACTTAAAAATATTTATAAAGACGAGTACTTCTATTAACATAGCTACACATACCAATTGGTCCAAACTATAGGAGGAGATGAGCAGTGGTGGCTCGACTCGACTTACGAGTGGTAGGTCGTGGGTTCGAACCCAGGCATGCGCTATACTTTGTGTAAATAATTTCATCACCACTTCACACACACAAAAGCGGTGAAGGGAAACATCGTGAAAAAACCGGCATATCCTAGAATCAAAAATTGAGAAGACATGTGTCATCAACCAACCAGCTCTAGGCCCGCGTGGTAGATTACAGCCCACTCCCTCTCTAAGAGAGGAGGACTGTGTCCCACTCCCAGCAGTGGGAACATTATAGGCTGATTATGCTTATAATAAGAGGAAGAAGTCCAATCGGTAACGTCTTTCCAGGTCATTAGAATGTTCTCTGTAACAGCCCGGAGAGTTTATGCCTCATCATCAGCTTATTAATATTCCCACTGCTAGGACACAGGCCTCCTCTCTGTGAGAAGGAGTGGGCTGTAATCTACTACGCGGGCCCAGTGCGGGTTGGGTAGATGTCACATGTCTTCGGATTGTTGGTATACATGCCGGTTTCCTCCTTCACCGTTTTGAGAGCAGCCTTTATGCCTGGTTAGAGGAAATAGTTTGGCCGCTTATTTACTTTATCACAACTAGCGAAATGAGAGTGCTAATATACCTCTGCCAATCCCTTCAGGTTATAAGTACAGGAGTGATGTTAAAATAAATTTATCTCTTGTTCCAGTCATCCCGGATCAGCAATGCGAGCGGAGACGCGTGTGAACGGCGCGACCCCTGCCAACATGGCGGCGTCTGCATCAGCACTGACGATGGACCGATCTGCGAGTGTCGGGATGGAGACTATGAAGGGGCGTTCTGTGAGAGAGGTAAGTGTAATTTGTCTTAGTTTGGAAGTGCACCCCTAAAGTTGGCAACGTCGTAAATATTATAGCTGTCAAATATTTACCTGTTTTGATTAATTTGGCAATATTACTCTATGGAAATAAGAAATGTGGCTA
The DNA here is from genome assembly GCA_948150665.1 of Conistra vaccinii. Taxonomy (NCBI): domain Eukaryota; kingdom Metazoa; phylum Arthropoda; class Insecta; order Lepidoptera; family Noctuidae; genus Conistra; species Conistra vaccinii. The sequence goes on along the minus strand of OX411326.1, from coordinate 2,636,861 downwards.
ACTAGCGAACTAGAATAATTGATTATGAATGATTAATATCGTAACACCGAATATTTAGTTTTAGAAAGTAATTGGAAACTCAAATTCAATGTTACAATTGCAATTCATTATTAATGTTCTAGTTTGCTAGTTAGCCACATTTCTTATTTCCATACAGTAATATTGCCAAATTAATCAAAACACCGAAGTACGTGACAGCTATTTGCGACGTTGCCCACTTTCAGAATGCACGCTGTTAATTTAACAGCTAAGGTCTTGGGAAATCCTAAGAAGAGACTAGCGGTGGTCAGAATGAAACAACTATGGAGATATCTAAAAGAGAAATTCGAACTCATAGGATATGTCCAGTTCTTTTCCTTTCGATCCAATGCAAGAAATCTCACACACAAACGGAGATAAACCTTTTAAAAACAAAAAAAAAAAACATTGTTTACAGCGTATAAACCGCGTATTAGTTAAGAACCATTCTAGGTCTAAGAGTGTTTTGAGGGGTAAGATGATTTATGATCGTTATTTTGTTACGGAAACCGCCCTACGTATAAGCTAAAAAAATGGAGAAAATCTTCATTATCTGTCTCCAGCTAATAAACAAATAGGTAAACGCTAGAAAAACCCCTGTAAGAGTAATTAGCTTAAGAACGTTTATCCCAAAAGCTAGCAGGCGTCGCAAATAGTTGTCATAAATGATTAATTTGGAAATATTACTGCATGGAAACAAAAAATGTAGCTAACTAGCGAACTAGAATATTAATAATGAATTCCAATTATACCATTGAATTTGATGCTGTACCCGTTTTAGGTATAAAAAAGGCGTTTGGAAAGTTTTCAAATAGTTTTTTTTACATCTAAAACTAAATATTCGGTGTTACGATATTAATTATTGCATTTCATAACCAACATTCTAGTAATATTCCCAAATTATTTGACATCTATTTGCGACGTTGCCTACTTTCAAAATAAACGCTCTTAAGTAAATCTGCGTATACAAAATGTATCTACAGCAAAGTTTTGTCATAGTAACTCTTACGACAGTTTCGTAGTTTTAAGCTACCCACGTAGCTTTTGCATATATTCCTGAATTAAAGTAAACGACTCAAATCCCACTTCAACAAACCATAAACATTAGCAGCACATACCAGCACTTTATCATCTCACTAACTTTACAATCGCGTGTTAATATTCCCTCACTTCTTAAACCACGTTTAGTAAAACACGTCTTGGTTAAATTAAAACAGTGGCGTTAATCTAACCTCGGTTTGAACCTTAGCTAATGTTCCATTAGTTGAAATGTCAGCTCTTACAGCTCCTGAGCGAGTGAACGTACGAGAACTAAATGCTGTGTTAGCACGCGATCATCCGAAAATTTAGCTTTTTAGCTCAAATGTTGGAACTAGAATGTACCTTACATTTGATTTGGAGAGTTTTCTAGGTAATTTTGTTCTACTATGTAATTGACTGTGAATTGAGTTTGCTGAAGGAAGTCTTTAAAATAATGGTATTGGTCCCACGAGGACATTGTGCAAAGTAAATCGTTTAAAAGACTGTGAACTCTGAATTTGTCTCGACTTTTCTTCTCAGAATAGTCTGGTAGGAAACGCCGACCTCATTAGGTTTTTAGTGTTTCTACAAATCTACTCACAGAAAATAAAATCATTTATCATTTTATGTAAACGCCCAGATACTGTAGGTATCCTAAGTTCTACATTTCTGTTCTACTTCGTTTAGCTAACTTGCAAGTTACAGACCTTAGAAAGGCTTTGTAATCGCTAGGATGAACGAGAAGAAATCGCAAGGTCAGTGACCTGGAAATATAAATTGCGTTTCTGTTTCTGCGTGGTCATCAAAAATATGATTAAAGTAAACCGACTCAAATAAATGTTCCGATAAATCCAGAATTAGTTGATAGCAAAAAGAGATTCGTTTCAAATATTTTGTTGAATCAATTATTTTTATATTGTGAAAGTTTATTTTTGGAGCAGCCTACTTTTGAATTCTCTTGGATGTTTGGATTATCCTAACTACGTATAAAAAATGCGAAAGTGAGTTTGTTTCTTTGTTTGTAACGCTTTCACGCTAAAACGGCTGAACAGATTTGGATGAAATCTGGCACATGGGTAGACCATGACCTAGATTAGGACATTAGATACTTTTTATCCCGATATTCCCATGGGATCGAGACTTATGCGGGTGAAACCGCGGAGCGCAGCTAGTAAGTTGTTGTATAATTATGATTGTTTTGATAAAAACAAAATATCTGCCAATTTTAAATAGCTATTGCTGCCTATTTCTCGGTAGTAGCCCGGAGTCTGGATCTGTGCCCCGTTGATGGCAATAGGCTCGCCTCCTATTACATGGAACTTAAAACATAACTGGTGAAATGTGGGTGTACTATAGGTACACCTCTGCCTAACCCTTCGGGGAATACAAGCGTGATGTTATGTTTTATGTAGCTACATGGACCTCTCAAATAGTGATTAGTGATTATAATTTTGTTCTTATTGACTGACAGAACGCTGCTGATCACTTTGTTGAGATATTCATCATCACTTAGGACTAATTTCGCCAATGAAACTGAAGGCGATCAGCTCATCTAAACCGCGTTCAAAACCTGTCACTGTCAACAATAATGACAGTAACAGCTTTTGAACGCGGTTTACGCCAGATCACACCTCCGCCGCGAAACCATTGCAGCAAAACCGCAGTAGTTCAATTCAACTGGCTCGCGTCATGTTCCGCTACTCGAAAATCGAGTTGAGTGACTGCGGTTTTGCTGCTTTGGTTTCGCGGCGGAGGCGTGCTACCGACGTTAGATGTGTGTGATCGCGTTCAGTTTCATTGCTGAAATTCGCCTTTTAGCCGCATTTTATGACCCAGATGGAGAAACCGTGACTATGTAATTTTTTGATTTTTTTAATAATTCTTTTGGTGTGCATCAATCCCTAGTAAATAAACTATGATCTCTCAAAATATTACGTGGCAAAAAACAAAATTTTTAGTCCTCTTTCGAACCGTACTAAACTATAAACTATAATGGAGCTTTAATATTAACAACATACATTACCTTTTCCTCGCACAAAGTATAAAGGGCAGCGGCTGTCAAACTTTTGCCCTCAACACGTGTTACAAGTAGTTTCGTTACAGCGGAAACTAAAGTTGGAATGGTTCGTGTAGGGGTGTGAACTATTTACTATTGAACATATTCCACAATTTTATTAAAGGTATGCAAATTACAAAAATTATTGTGGTAGTTGCATCAATTTGCTTGTATTGACCGATATTACAAGTTGCCACCACTGCTCACCACTGATCACCACTGCTCTCAAAACGGTGAAGGAAAACATCGTGAGGAAACCGGTATGTCTTAGAACCAAAAATTCGGAGACCAACCCGCACTGGGCCCGCGTGGTAAATTACAGCCCACTCCCTCTAACAGAGAGGAGGCCTGTGTCCCAGCAGTGGGAACATTAGTAGGCTGATGATGATGATGATGATGACAAGTTGTACAAAAATAGAAATCAATAAAAAAATAGAATAAAGAGGAACTCGTGGCTAAGTAATAACAGCCGCACGGGTCGATCGATCAGGTTAAGCTACGCTTGCCGAGATCGGCCCGTGGATGGGTGACCAGCTTTCCATATCGAAATTCCTCCGTGCTTCGGAAAGCACGTCTGACAACCAGTCTTACCAAGGGGTATCGTATTACCCAGTTTGTAAAATACTGGTATTCAGCTGTATCCAGTTAGACTGAAAGCCGACCCCAACATAGTTCGGAAAAGGCTAGGCAGATTGATTTGACAAGTTGTACAAAAAAAAAAATATTGATATTTTCCTTTATTTATGAAAATGGGTATATTTTCGACATGAGTACACTGAGTCACTTTAGGTATGCCATTGTTTTCAACCAGCTATTCGCATTTTCAGGTTATACGTAAGTTCAACAAGACATGCATGTATTCCCTAATAAAAATTATAAGTAACGGTCGTATGGAAATGTCATTTACCTGCAGTATCTTCAAATTCGCCGCAAAACACATTCAACATAGTAACGCGTATCGAATAATGAATGAAACTATTACACTCCATATCAAAGGGCAACGGCTGTCAAACTTTTTCCTATCGACACGTGTAGGAAACTTCTGAAGTTGGCACAATCCGCGCAGGGCTGTCAAACTTCTGAACATATCGCTCGATTAATTATAAGTGAGCTGGATCGGCGTTCTGGTTTAGTTATTAGTAGTTGATAGGGGTAGCTGTTATTTAATAGGGCTGACTTTGTTACTAGCTATGTGTTTACATAACATAGCATCACGCCTTATTTCACCGAAGGGTTGGGCAGAGGAGTACCTATAGTACACCCACATTTCGCCAGTTATGTTTAAGTCCAATGTAATAGGTGGTGAGCTTATTACTATCAACCGGGCACAAATCCAGACTCCGAACTGCTACCGAGAAATATTCAGCAATAGTTGTTTAAATAAAATAGGCTGGGTTTTTATCAAAACAATTGTAAACAAAAATAATCCATACATTCAAGAGAGGGGTGAGCCTATTGCCATCAACCGGACATATATCTAGACTCCGGGCTGCTACCAAGAAATTCCATATAGAAAATCACAATAACACTTTGTCCAACCCTGGAATCGAAACCAGGACCTCATGCTCAGCAGTAGCGCTTGCGACCACTAGATCAACGAGGCAGAGGTTGTGTTTACTTATTTATCAAGCCTTATGCAAAATAAAAGGTACAATGGCGATCTTAAGAGGGTGCATCCTAAAAGTTGGCAACGTCGCAAATAGCTGTCAAATATTCACCTGTTTTGATTAACTTGGAAATAATACTGTATGGAAATAAGAAATGTGGCTAACTAACTATCTAGAATATTAATAATGAATTGCAATTATAACATTGAATTTGATGTTGTACCCGTTTTAGGTGTAAAAAAGGCATTTGGAAAGTGTCCAAATACTTTTTTTACATCTAAAACTAACTGTTCGGTGTTATGATCTAGAATATTAATAATGAATTGCAATAATTAATGTCGTAACACCGAATATTTAGTATTAGATGTAAAAAAGTATTTGGAAACTTTCCAAATGAATTTTTTACACCTAAAACGGGTTCAACATCAAAATCAATGTTATAATTGCATTTCATAATCAATATTCTAGTTCGCTAGTTAGCCACATTTTTTTTTTCCATACAGAAATATTATCAAATTAATCAAAACAGCGAAATATTTGACATCTATTTGCGACGTTGCCAACTTTCAGAATAAACCCTCTTAATGCCTTCACAATTCTCTACCAATCAACAAAGGGTGGTGAAGATTATATCATGGTGGGTGCATTATTTGTGTGTGGAAAAAAAATCATAAAAATCAATAAAATAGGTACACAAGTACATATACTTATAATAGGTAGTACTCCAAAAAATAAGAAAACCAAAGATGAAGCAGGTTAAACTGAAAAATCAATCATTAAAATATAAAATAAAATGAAATTCTAGCCAGCTACATAAAAACTATTTATAGCAGTAACTAACTTTACTTCTAGTTAGTGAAAAGAAAAATACAATAATGCCATTACTATGTAGTGTTTTTAATTGAGTTTAAAACGCCACTGCGTGCCAGCCCTACTGTAAGAGCGGAAATGATGTCGAGAGTAGGTAGTTGGATACAAAGTGTTTTGCCTTTATTGTGTATTGGCGGACATTTTGTACTACGAATACAATATTATGTGTAGTATTTGTATTTACTTGGCGCTCAATGGAAAAGTCACATCTGTATAAGGTCGTATGTTTTGTGAGATCTTAACAAGGGTAGGTCATTGCGAAAAAGTGCTGGGCCGCATTCATATGAGATTACTGATTGTCAAATAACAACATAACATAACATCACGCCTTGTTTCCCCGAAAGGTTAGGCAGAGGTGTATCCATGTGTCGGGAATCCGTAGCCGATTTCCTGCCATCGTAGGCGCGGGCTTGCGGACGGAGAGCAATGGGTCGACAGCGCGTTGTGTTCCACGCGCGCCTCAAAGAGATGTCAGCACAACTGACGGGGTCCGTTAGGGCCGATGCCTGCTGGGGTTGCGGGAAAGTCCTAAAGGGATACCGTGGCCCCTGGCAGCGTACAGGCAACTGAAGGAACACGGGTGGACTTTAGCCAGTAAGAGTTTGACACACCCTCCTGCCCCGCCCAGAGCGGGAGAAGTTATTTGAGGTCTCCCAGCCAAAAAAAAGAGGTGAACCCATAGTACCCCACATTTTGCCAATTATATTTAAGTCCCATGTAATATCGGGCAAGACTATTGCCATCAGCCGGGCACAAATCCAGACTGCTAGTACTGAGAAATTCCTTACGGCAAAACCCAATATCACTTTGCTCGACCTGGGAATCAACCTAGGACTTCATGCTCAGCAGTAGCACTTGCGACCACTAAACCATTGAGGACATCTCGATTGTTGAATAAATAGGTATATTGGCAATAAGCTGATGTGTAATAACACTGAGCTGATCTTAATGCTAGCATCATCAACAGTCAAGCTTCTTCTTCGCAATGAAACTAAGGATCAACAAAACTATGAAAAAATTATCATGTTATAATAAGATTAAAAAATGTTTGTGCATGCCACTTATTCTGCGTTCGCAATTCATTTACCAGACATGTAAACAAACACGAGTTTAAAAAAAAACAGATGTTATTCCTACACTTTTTCGTTCAGTTTGCGCTACAACTTCATATTTTTTATGGCTTTTTCAACAGTACTAGTCGGTCTAAAATAAATTTTATTTACACCTGCATAAAGTTGTTTGTTTATGTGGAAAACTCGTGTTTGTTTACATGTTTGGTAAATAAATTGCGAACGCAGATTAGGTCGAGAGATGTCGAAAGTCAATTCAAGTATACAATAAAATTTGGGATATAAAAAGGCCGAAATTAGGTATAAAAAGTCTTATAGTCTAAGCATTTTCCTCAAGTTAATCACATTAATTTTCATGTTATAATTAACCAACTTAACTAAATTATTAAGTTGGCAGCCCTGCTAAGGGAGGAAATGACATCGCCAACTACGACCGGCAACAAAGTGCCCTCAGTTTATTATTTACTTGCGGCGACGTTGTTCAGAGTCAGTGGTTGCACTGCTACAATAATTAACTTTTAATTAGTCTGTATTATTTTAGGCTGTGGTTTATATTTGAATCCAAGGGTTCTAGCATTGATTGTGGGAAAGGTTGATTGGGAATAAATGTGGTTATCAAATTATCATCTAGGTGTTTCCATAGATATTAATTCGCGTCTTTATTTAGCTTTGGGTCAAACATGTGACGTTTTTGAAAAGTCTTTCTAAATGTTCTATATTCTCAAAGAATGTCTATCATATATTTATCTTCCGTGTCCAGAAATTGTGCCATGTGATATCTACAGCAGTCAGCATGTACTTAATGTTATTTTTGTTGTTTTCGTTCATTTGAAAGATATGTTAGTTTTTTAGATTTAAATGCTCCTTTAAAAAATAAATCTTTCTTGTTTTTTCTAATGGAACTGTTAATGATTATCTGCAACACTGTTTAGACATGTAGATTTATCGATTGCATGTTATGTTCAAGCAGCATAGGTATTCTTTCAGGGAATCAAGAATTTGATACTGTCAGGGAGAAAGAGCTGGTACATTGTTTGCCATGAGTGATAGAGTATTTTCTGTGATATGTGCATACTTACACATAAACGATAATATTGATTTCTATTACCTTCTATAAAGGAATTAGGTACAACTGAAGACAAAGGCTTATATAGTTCTTTAATAGACCATAGTAGAACTAAAAGCTTTTTTATGTAGCACGACATTGAACTAAGTAATAGTATATTTAACCTTAATGTCACTTTAGTTGTTATGTAATTTTATGTTTTAGGTCTATGAAAACTATGTCTTAGAATTATATGTCTAATATGCTTTTATTTTATTTAGTTTAGTTTAATTAGGATATTAGTAGTTTAGTTCACAAAGTTATAATTCGATCATGGCTAAAAACACATTTATTACATTGATTGACATTATTGAAAGTTGCCGAAATGATTAAAATAAACTACACTGACGATAAAAAAACCACTTACATATATCAAAAATATTTCCTAAACAAGGCAAGATAGCTTCTTGAAGTAAAAAGCAACTTAAGTAACAGTCAAGTGTATTAAATAGCACATAAACAACAGCTTTAAAATAACAGCCGCACGGGTCGATCCATCAGGTTAATCTACGCTTGCCGGGGTTGGTCAGTGTATGGGTGATCATCTTTACATACCGAGACTCCTCCGTGCTTCGGAAAGCACGTTAAGCAATTGGTCCCGGCAGTCATTCGAGGATCTTTGACAGACGTTACGAGTCGTCAAAAGCCCGAAAGTCTGACACCAGTCTTACCAAGGGTTATCGTATTACTCAGTTACTGGGGTGTGGAGGTCAGATAGGCAGTCGCTCCATGTAATATACTGGTATTCAGCTGCATCCGGGTAGATTGGAAGCCGACTCCAATATAGTTGGGAAAAGGCTAGGCAGATTGATTGATAACTAACTTGTGTGAGGAGATATTTAGATGTTTTTGTCACTTTGCAAGTGGCTTTTTTATATTGGTCGTCAGTGTATAGGTATACTTCTTCCCAGCTTAAGGACGAAGAAGTGGTAAAGGGCTGGAGTTTTGAGGGACTATCTAATTATGTAATTTTGACGTTCAAAAAGTGCTGATTCTCAGCTTAATTTGAATAAATGACTCTTCATTTTGATTTATTATTTTCTCTAAGCAAAATTCACAAACAAATGAGTTCTTGCCTGAATATTTTTGTTGCAAGATTAACAAAAATATAATGTAAATTGATTTATGAAAAATTTAAATCCCACTTAAACGACCAAAGTTTACAGCATCATCGGTCCAAATGATACATTCTAATATATACCATATAATGTACGAAAGTTTAATTAAAAGCCAATATACAAATACCACACCACAACTTCTGTTTACCTCCTTTAAAAAGCTTAATCACAAACCACCACACACTTCGTTTCCTGCAAAGTTCTCCGCTGCAAGGAAACAATCTTCGTAAGAAATCCCGTGAACTCCTTACTTCTAATTGTTTTGCAGTGCAGTAATTAAATCCTGCATGCACACTGCACATGTGCACATGTCTGCACTCTGCAGGATGTGCTTGAGGGTTATATGTAGGGAAAAGTTTTGTGAGAGGAACTAGAGACGCGTCCTGCGTCTCTAATCGCAGGAATTTTGTGCGTCATGTCGACGAAAATATACTTAATTTATACATGTCTCCGTATAATTATGAACTTCGTTAGTTTATAATCAATAGGTATTATTTTCGTTAGATTATAAATCGTCAAAATTGTGAAGTGCTTCTTGCAGTTCACAATTTTCAATGTAACTCATTATTTTTCGATAGTTATCTATCCATGGGATACTGAAAAATTGTGAAATGGTATCATACTTGCTTGCGGTGTAGCGCACGCCGCCCGGCCGCTCCCACGTCACCGCTCACTTCGGTCGCTCGGCTCGCTCGCGGTTGGCCACAGTTCTAACCTAACCTACTTCACCCGGTTCACAAAATATTTCGGCAGTTTCGGCTAACGGAAATAATACCGATACATTATAAACTAGCGGTTCTCACAATCTTACCGTGATATATACAAATCGTGTGCTCAACGGGATTTTAGATCGGCAAAAGTGATTTCCATACAAAGTTTCCTGTCCTATTTTAACCCCTTCAGGGAATGAATTTTCACAAAATCTTTTAGTGCACTTTAGCCATACAATGAAATCTTGTGACCCAGTGGCTGTGCGCTGTCTGTCAGTGAATGAATAAATTTAAGATTTTTATTAAGTAGATTATAGGTATAACCACCTAGTTTGTGCCTATTATGTATATACTCGTATTTATAGATTACGAGTATTAATGACTAGCTGCATCCTGCAGTTCACCCGCACAAGTGTCGATCCCGTGAGAATATCGAGCTAATAAGTATCCCAGGTCATGGTTTACCCATGTGCCAAATTTTATCCACATCCATTCAGCCGTTTTAGCGTGAAAGTGTAACAAACAAACAAACACACTTTCGTATTTATAATATTAGTTAGGATAGTTACGAATAGAATGCATAATAATAAATATAAAATGCCTTCTTTTATTGCATTTTGAAAATTAGGTTTAATTGTGTTCGTAATTTCAATACTTTTGACAAGTATCTGATCTGGGTTATCATGTAAAATGCTAGTAACCGGTGCCGATATGCCAACGCTTCTCGGCGCCGACAAGCGCTGGTTGTCAGCGCTGGTCAGCGCGAACCATCGCCAGTAAGCGCCGGATAGCTCCTATCTATACCATAATTACGTAATATACGATCAATCGGAATCTGAAACGCTTTGAAACAGATTTCTAATCCATTGCTTCAAAAGTTCGAAAATAAATTCTGCTCAGCAACGTAAATAACGCAATGAATGTTGTTGAACTGTCAAAATTAAACAAATTAATCGGAATCGTTTACGAAAATGTGTTGCGTAATTAGATAGCTGATTAGTAGATGCTGATCCGCGTTGGTTTGGCAAAAAGTATGAAAACGGCCTGCGCCGACCACCGTTGACAACCAACTACAAGCCAACCAACTTGCGGGCGCCAACAACCGTTTGGCATATCTGCGCCGGTTACTAGCATTCTATATGAATACACGAAGTGGATGATACTGACTCTCAAAGTTGTAATGGTGCAAATTGGAATAGGTACCGATTCCCTACTTCTATTTAACGTCAAGGCATGTCAGTATACTTGAACATCACACGACCTTTACATACTAGAGCTAATTTGATATGACGTTGTACTGTATGAAAAGGTTCTATGTCGGAGGAGAGTTAGATAAAAGTTTTTAAATTACATGAGCTAAATTTCACAATCTTACTTATCCGTACCATACGTCTCAACTAACGTTATAACTTTTCGTTCCTAATTAGTGTTATTATGAAGTTATTTAATAATAAGATTAAGCGTAAATTCTCAACTTTCAAAATGACGGGTGATTCAATGAAGTTGGCAACATCGTGTAAAACAAGCTAATTCTGGCCGTTACAATTTGATAAATTCTCCTTTATTACTGCTACGGATTTCTTGAGAAGTTGCCCGAATTTTTCAAATAACTCTCATTGGGTTCTTACTATGTGTTTCCATGTGATCTCGAAAGTACGCAAAGTGATAAAATAAACAAGTGCTTTCACGCACAATGAAGGGCTCCGTAGTTGGATGAATTTATCCCAAGAACAAACTTAACAGTACAGTTCAAAAACATTTACCCACTGCAAGTTACATTCTAACTGCGAAAGTAAGTTTGTACGCACAATATTGAGAGATTAACCAAGTTATTTTATGACCATATCCTGTAATCTATAAGTATAATTATGTAGAACAATTTTATGTATTCTTTTCAAAATTATAAAAAAAAAGAAAGAAAGAAAAATTATTTATGCTGCACAAACTAAACGCACATTACAAAAAAATATAACATTTAGAACTACTTGACAGATTAGCCAAAAGCCTTATAGGCTTAATAGTTTCGTAGTTAAATGGTGGTAAATTTTCATCTATAACTTTAAAACTATTTATTTTAAAATTTATTGTTTGCCTTTCAAAAGTGACCCCCATATTCAAAATTCATTTATTTACGTTACAAAAGGTAGATAGATTTTAACAAGACTCGATGCTTTAAGGGCAGTCTTTTTAAACCCTAATTAAAATAACTATTGCGTACAGGAAATCTTATAGTATTTTGGGATTCTATTAGCATTTATAATGTTCCCATAACGTGCCGTAAAATTTAGCAAATGTATAGAATATGATGACAGAACAATTGTTCTGTCATCATATTTTCTTATAAAAAGAATCCAACTGTATTAATTTATAGAGGCTTCAGAGAAATTGGAAAACGAGCAGCGTTATTTTCAAAATCGAAAACGATTAATGTCATACACAAAATCTCTTTGAAAAATGTTCAATGAATACTCGTATAAATACAGTGATCAACTTGATTTTTTTGCTAAATTGGTAAATAACATCATTTAATTCTGTGTTGAAATCGAATAAAAAGTAGGCTAGAAAGAAAAATGCAGTTTGAGTGGCAGATCCTGGGTTCTATTCCTAGGTTGAGCACAGGTATGATTGGATTATTGTTCTGTTCCAAAATTTGCCAAGGGTTTTGAGTAGTAATAAATAATGGCAATTCGCTCCCTCTATCACATCATACTGACAAAAAATCAATCTGCCTCTAGCCTTTTCCCAACTATTTTGGGGTCGGCTTCCAGTCTAACCGAATGCAGTTGAACACCAGTATTTTACATGGAGTGACTTTTTAACTAACCTCTACAACCCAGTAACTGGGTATTACGATACCCCTTGTTAAGACTGGTTGTCAGACTTTCGGGCTTCTTACGACCCGTAACGACTGTCAAAGATCCACGAATGACAGCCGGGACCAACGGCTTAACGTGCTTTCCGAGGTGCGAAGGAGTCTCGGTATATAAAGATGGGCACCCATCCACTGACCAACCCGGGCAAGTGTAGCTGAACCTGATGAATCGCCCCTTGCAGTTGGAAAAATAACTCTATTCATATTACATTAAAGCCTTCGTTTAATGCATAAAAAGCAGCCTGCTCCAAGAGTTATGACGAGGAGTTTTACGACGAATAAGCGGCTTCATATTAAACATTGAAGGTTTAAAATATTCGTGTTACATATGGATATGGGGTGAGGTATTTTAGGCACAGTATCTTCAGTCTGATTTCCCTGAGGGGTAAAACATTTTATTTGGTGGCCTACCAAGGTGGAATATGCGTAATAACGTTACGTATTTCCAAAATATCTTTGGTATTTTATGAGCCAGCAGTAAGTTGGGCCAAGACTTTGATGCACCAGACGGAGCCCACAGAGGCGGGCTGGCACCAGTCGGGGGTTGCGTTGAAGAGTACTTAAGTGCCCCCGTAACCGGTGCAAGTGTGCGACGGAACACCCGGGTGGTTTTTAGTCAGTAAGATTCTGACAGACCCCTCTGCCCACCCCAGGGCGGAGGACACACATGAGGTTTTTCCACCCCGACAAAAAAAGGACTTTGTTGCACAACCTATGCAGAATTAAAAGCAAACAAGAAGTAAGACTTCTTAAACTTTGTGACTAAGCACAGTTTGTATCAGGAAGAGTACACTAGAGTGAGAGAGAGAGAGTAGTACTTCTCTTCTCTTCTTTTTAGGGTTCCGTACCCGATGGGTGCCAAACGGAACACTATTAGTAAACCTCTGCTATCCGTCTGTCTGTCAATCAGCGGGCAGTATATCATGAACCGTAATAGGAGACAGTTGAAATTTTGACAGATTGATTACCCAGTGCGAATGCGGTGCTCCTGACCAAACCATGACCCAAATGCTGGAGTGTCCAATGAGTCCACACACCTTCACTTTTTAGGACCTAAAAATGCCACTGAAGCCGCGGTTGGCGTGGCCACCGACTGGGCCCAACTCGTTTAACATAATACATGGTTTACCATCGACTCGAAAAGAAAAAAATACTCCTTCCTTATTGCATTTTCCAAATAACTGTTCAATGCAGCAATCTCTTCTAAACTAAGTACAGATAGCCAGTGGTAGGGGCATCGACGAACATCCACAAAGTTGAATCGCTTGGCTCTGATAGCACAAGTTCCCAATCCTGAAGTATGGCGAGAATATTTGGGTGAATTTTTCGGATCCCCCGTAAGTCTTAAAACTTTGTTTTATGTGCCAAACTGTTCAAGATCCGGGGATTCCGGAGTAATTATGGGTTCATTTGGAAATTGTGAATTATGGACTCTGTTATGTTATGGTTTTGTGGTCCTGGTGTATTATTGTACGATCCCTTTTTTGAACGGTTGGCAGTTCTCAGTTGCTTTAGGAATTACCAATTTGGGAGTTATAGCCAAGGGCCAAGACTTGTTTATCTATGTGGAACCCATTTCATCAACTTTTTGGGTAATCCAATTAACCAACCGCCCATTCCTGGAAAATTTTCAACTCGATTATTGTAATTATTGAGTTGCAAAATTTCCAGGAATGCTACCACCGTCTTATTTAAGTCTCGCCATAGCCACAATGTTAACAGCATTGTTGTGTTTCGGTAGTTAGAGGTAAGATAGCCTGTTCCTCTGTAGTTGAGGATTCTGGGTGAAGCTCGCTTCTACCTTCGGCCTGATCATCACTTACCAACAGGTGAGATGCAGGCCAAGAACTTCCCCGTTGTGGTAAAAAAATAAATGAGAATTATCAATAGGGTTAAGTTTTGTAATACCCATCCCTTGTCGCAGTACTTAAATCTTTTTTCCAAGAAAAAGGAGGTGTACCTACATATACTCGGAAACCCGCACTTAGATTCAAATAAAACCGTCTCATTATTCTGGCTTAAAATTTTATTTCCTTACTTTGAGGTTTGATGGACTGTTTTACAGGAAGCTATAAAAATATTTTTATTGTTCAAGATAAAATGCTAAACGTGCTTTTTATTCAGGGGAGGAACAATGGACTTAGAAGTATATTTATTAATATAAGGAATTCCTCTTAAAATCATTCACAATAAGACCCAACACGATATTTCTCCAACAAAAAAATTGGGGTTACGAGGAATTTCTTGTAATTTTGTAGCCTACCGCAGACGGCAGTAGTAGGCGACGTGTCGCTGCGACACTCTGGTTTCTTTTGTGTTTCTAAGAAATCATATCGAATTCCTATGAAGTCGCCTGCGGTCGGCTACGTCTCTTCTTTGTGGCTTTTTGATGGTACGTTGCCAGGATTCAATCAAAAGGAAAGTTATCGATAGCATTTCAACTGGTTCGTAAAATATACTTTCGAGAAAAATGCTAGAATATAAAGTTGGAACTACACATAACTCACACACTTCGACCACACAATTTCTCCCTCAGTTCGCACAGTTTACCTCCTCGTTAGCGCACAAAGTTTAAATTTTGAACGGAGCGTAGCATAGCATATAATGTATGCATTGGTTACGTTCATAGATTGCTTTATCATGTTTCACGGACGATTTGCCGGATCAAGCTCGCAGTTTAGGGTTAACTCTGTCGCGTTATTCTAAAAAGGGTTATTTTTATGCGTGGAGATTTTTTCTCGTTTTTTGTTTAGAATTAAACGATTTGCCGGTAAATGTATGATATTGGTTTTTCCTCGTTTTTATTAGGGCTATTTTCCGGATGATTTATTTCTGGTTCCCTTTTGTTTCGTGCTGATCTGTGGTTCTTTCTAGTCATAAAACTTTTAGTAATTTGTTACGAAAAACTACCCTGACCGGTTCAAATGGAGGGATATAATCCCTTGGGACAGTGTTTTTCCTAGCGGAATTACTGCATATCCCCTTAAAGTTAATAAGCGTGTTATTGTATGTGTTTTCCTTGTTAATAATTTGCTGCTCGGTCGTGTCGCAGCTTAACCCAATTATCTGCTGCTGTCAGGCATAAGCTCTCATATCCTTGGATGCATGGAATTGTAATTTTGTCAATCAATTTGTTTTCATGTGTTTTGTTTACATAACATTTTCCATACGAAGTCCTTATTATTTCAATGTACCTAGCACAAAGACTATCTTGCCGTACAGAGCTTTTATAGAGAGTCAGAAAACTAGTAGTACTCGTAGTATCTAAAGAATTGATGCATCTAATAAGTCAGTAAAAGTCAGTCATGGGTTGGTTTGATTGACATAATATTCCCTGCTCTCTCTCTTCCTGCTGGATATAGGTTACTAACCCAATGTTGAGTGACAATTTTCGGTCTGCATTTTCGCTGATTCGTTGCATTCTTGGTATTGGCATTCGGTTTTGGGATCAATCTATTTAGCCTTTTCCCAACTATGTTGGGGTCGGCTTCCAGTCTAACTGTATGCAGTGGAGTTCCAGTGTTTTACATGGAACAACTGCCTATCTGACCTCCATAACTAGTAACACGATATCCTTTGGTAAGACTGGTTGTCAGACTTTCGGGCTTCTGACGACCCGTAACTGTCAAAGATCCAAGAATGACGTGCTTTCCGAGGCACGGAGGAGTGTCAGTATGTAAAGATGGTCACCCATCCACGGACCAACCGCGGCAAGCGTAGCACACATAAAAAACCAATCATCGAAAACCAACGTACGTTAACACATACCTAACAATGCTTCCCACTACTCCGAACTCATCGCTATATTGCAACCAATCGATTTCAAGATGTATAGCCGTTTTCAATATTCTGGTTGTTCGTTCAAACACGATGTGGTCCTAGTGTATAATCCCCCGGGAATTTATCATAGCCGAGAGGGGAAGTTGTGGGATATAAGGGAAACTTACGGGGACTAGGGGAAGTAAGGACTGGCAGTTATTTGACGTGGAATTGTGTACGGAAGTTGTACTAGCTATGTACCTACGTATGATGTGTTATATCGTTTTGTTAAGAATGTCGGGAATGTCATGACTGTGTGATTTGGTTTGTCGGAAATGTAGGATAGTTTAAGAATGTGTTGGAGGTGGGTTCGATTGTGGTATAGAAATATAGAATAGATTGTTGCAGTATTTGTATAACACACCAGTTTTGATCATCAGATAGTAATGTGATTGTTTTGGGTTCAAAGAATCGTGTAAGAGATTTGTATTACTGTCTGAACACCAAACGAAAATCACGACGAAAAACGAAAATAATTACGCAAAGTTCGTAAAAAATAAATACCAGACGTTCTAGTATGGAAACACGCCATTTATTTAATACTTCAAGCACACAAATGTAGGTAGTTTTTAATAGGTAGGTATGTATATCTTTGTATTTAAATAAAAATGTATTTCTCAATTCCGGCTATTGGACCTACCACTGTTTGTCTCTTTATTTTTATTCTGCGTCACCCTAAAGTTGACTGGTAGAAAATGCCTATAGCATTAAGTTCGCCTCTTTTAATATGATATCTCAACCACAAAAACTAAAAAGATAAAAGATTAACCAATTTTAGAACGAAACAAAAAAGAACTAGGTACAAGAACCGCTTCAGACTTTATTAAAGACTTAAATAACTTATCTTCCTAAGTTTCAACTATTTTGTTCGCTATCTCCGTTGAAACTTAAATCAAGCTAAAGTTGTGGCTAATGAAAAATCCATTTTGAATTTTACTTTTAAAAATAGAATTCTCGGAAGAGGTAAAAGGAACTGATTCCCGTTTGTTATCTTCGATATCCCTCGGATAAGGCAGGGGAAATTCTTCTTACTTACTTTTATGCGCTTTTCCCCGAGGTGGCTGTATTTATAAGTGGCATCGATGGTTTTATGCGACTGTTAGATATTGGCTAAGACTGCACTTATTTAAAGAAATAAAGAAGAAAGAAAAAGTATTGATTGGGACACGCACTAAACTATCATAGGATCATAAACTAAACTTTAACACACTCATAGAAACTTAAATAAACAATAAATAAAAAATAAAGTAAAATAAAAATAAACAAGCAGAAAGCCTTATAAGAGGCCAAAAGGCTCCTATCTCAGCATGACTCTGCGACATTTAAAAATAAGTGTCGCAGCGCTAGTATTCAGATAGGGCCCGCAGTTTTGCAGTAATTTAAGAGGTACTCGTAGCTTAGCCTGTCTCTACATTCAGCTGCATTCGGCTAGACTGGAAGCTGACACCAATATAGTTGGGAAAAGGCTAGGCAAATGAGTGATAAACATTCAACAATATTTATAGACGGCATGCCTAAAAGCTTGAATATATAACAACTGATAAAGACAGAAACTATGAATGTAAAAAGTGCCAACTGCGTCGAAACAAATTCTGAGCAATGAATAAAGTTCTCGGGATTTGGCTATAGAAACGTGACAGTAAGAGGAAGTTTTATTCACACCCGGTTTTACACGCGTAAACCAATTTTGCATCCGGTTTTCACATTCATTTTTCAGAAACCTTTCACAGGCATTTTGAATATTAGTTTTCATTCAAACCACGCAGTGGTTACTTTTAAAAAATATCGTCCATCTAAAAGTCCGAGAAATCCACTTAACGCGAGCCAATCACGTACCCGGCAGTACGCCGACATCCCCCGACGTCCTCCGGTGTCTCCCGAGCGTCCTCATACGAGGTCACTCTTGTCCAGAGCGTTTCCGGGGTCCGTCATCGTCCCCATTTCCTGTGACATGCGTCGTCCGCCATTATTCCAGCCGACGTGCGACGGAAATCGCCGAGCGCACCCGAAGGCGATCGTTCGGAAATTTGAATTGGGAGTCTATCTGAGTAGCCGTTGTGTAGGGTTGTCAGGTTTGACATAAATGTATGTTATGACATGTTATAATGTTGTGTCGTTACGTAGTGAAGCAACAAACATAATAATTTGTAATTTAAGTGCTAGTATGTGAGGATAATGCCTCGGTTAATGGCCTTTACGCCAGTTAAAAGCTATCGATCAATGTGTTTTCCAACAGTTAACTGCCATGAGCATCTATTGATACATAACAATTTTATGAAACAACAATAAAATCAAAACAATTCCACATGCAGCTCATTCCTACTTCCCATTGTACCCGTCCCAAAACCTAGAACTCCTAAATATTTAATCAAATCCTCTCACTACATTGATAACCCTACCCGCATGTGCCAAATTGGGTAGCAAAGGGTGCTATGCAGATTTACGGAACCTCGTAGTGGCGGTGCGATATTGAGGTCTCGTCTCAGTCCCTGATGAATTTGAATATTAGATCGGTTACCTAACCATTTGTGAGGTTATAACGCGTCGGTAGATTAGTAAATGGAGCGATGGGTTGATTATTATGGCCTGGAGTGTATTGTGGTAGTTGACAATCAAGGGCGTGGTATACAAGTGCTGGCGTTACGAGGTATTGGGACAGATTTATGTATAGAGGTATAAGGGGGTGTAAAGTTCACTCATCTTCTATAGAAAAGGGAAAATCCACCGACCAGACGGGTGTTGTGTCTGGTGGGCAACTGCCCGACGATTGATTTCAGATTGATGAGTTACGCGAACATAAATGCCCTACATCTATGTTCGCATAACTTGTCAAAATGTAGGCAACAGCTGATTTATTTTTCGCGATTTCTGGAAGAGATTTTCTTGCTGGGGTAACGCACACCTGGTTTGGCTCCATATTAAAACTTGTTCATAATGATGAGAAAAGTGACGTGTTTCAGTATCGGTCACTAATTACCAGTCATCCTATACATCGGTCGCGCGGTAAACTCTACTTGCGGGATGCAGGATTTGTGTGACGTCAGGTCTTTCATGCGTAGTTTGCATGTGGCGTTGTAAATGCCGCCACACAGGTGTTTCTTAATAATCTTTATAATAATAAACTACTGACTATTCTGACTGAGATCAGCGTGGCTATACAAAGGTTTTACTTTTTTAAACTGGTTAAAACGTTCTTGCTAAATATATATTGTGACATACGCTTGTATGTGTCTCGTCAATACTCAATATAAAAAAGTATTTATATTCGGTAAGGTTATCAGATCGAACACCAATACTGTCAAGCTGATAGTTATTTTGTGCCAATGCATAGCAAATACATTTGCTAATTGAACAGTGCTGTAAGTAATTTAACCTTATTGAAGTCCATAGAGTTCTAAAAACTGTATTAATCTATGCGAAATTAAGCTACAGTCCTTGCACAGTTATTTTATGGTTGACAGCAACCCAAGGACCAGCCCACCAGCAACTTTATGTCAGTAAAAATATTGTGGCGAACCAACTAATTATCTATGGCTCCCACTGTTAGTTATAACCTGACAACACTAGTTGGTCTAGAGCAGTTAGTCTATGGTAGATAGAAGAGGAGAGGATTTTTGAATCGGAATGAAAAGGATTTGTGTCAATAATATTACGAGACTGTGTAAAAGCCAACTCCCACGGTGCGCCATATCGCGGACGCGCACCAGCCCGCACGAGGACGCACCGCCACGCACGCATACAACGCGCGTCTGCGCTACCACGCACGCTAGGTTTCCCACGGTGCGTCGTGCGCGTGCGTCCGCGATATGGCGCACCGTCGGAGGGCGGCTTAACGTGTAATTACCAAGTAATTGCGTGTAATTATCAACTATCGGTGTATACATGTAATCTTCCGCTGTCGATTGGATACAGTGTGGTCTAAATACACATCTATTACAACTGGATTGAATTTCATTTAAAGGGTTCCATAATGCGCCTAAAATTTTGACAGTGTTGCCAAATCAGAGGTACAAAGGAGTGTAGCTAACAGGTAGGACCCAAATAATTTTTTTTTTCTGTACAGTACCTGATAGCTACCAAGAATTTCGTCCACCATTTCAATTACACCATGTTTCAGTTAAACTTGTTATCCGGAATAGAACTGAAACATTCGATCAACTATTCCATTTTGACAATCAAATCGAAGTGTTAACGTTACGGACGCCGACACTCTGCTGCATAGGAACAATTAAAAAGACCCGTAGTACAATATTGGAAACAATCCGCTTGCGTCACGGCTCCAAAAATTCCATTTTCAATTAATCGATGAGCGTACAGTGGGTGTAGCATGAACGCGCGGAGTAACGGAACGTAAATTCGAAAGAATTTAAAATACTCGTTCCGCACATAATATTTAAATAGATATAAGATTTTATTCATATCTATGGGTGATACTTCTTGTGCTTGTCGCACTTTTTTTTACCAAAATGCTATGGAATGATGAAAGATGTATTTTCGATAAAAATTGTTAGTATTAACACAGATTAATTCGTTAACGTTTCGTAACTTGGTCGTGATTTTAGCATGCGTCTTTTGGATTCTCATGAAAGTTTGTAAAGTTTTAAAAGATCGTTCTTTATGATTATGAACGTCGTGATAATGCCTGCTCCCTTTTTTTTTGTTGGTAAATTATCAAATAACTTCTCCCGCTCTGGGCGGAGCAGGAGGGTGTGTCAGACTCTTACTGAGTAAAATCCACCCGTGTTCCTTCAGTTGCCTATACGTTGCCAGGGGCCACGGTATCGGATTTTCCCGCAACTCTGCACCAAAACTGCGCAAAACTGCACCGGCCCTAGCGGACCCCGTCAACTGACGGGGTCCGCTAGGGCCGGTGCAGTTTTGCGCAGTTTTGGTGCCGACATCTCTTTGAGGCATGGGTGGAATACAACGCGCTGTCGTCGACCCGGGCCTGTACCCTAATTACGTAATGCACGATCAATTTTAAATTGAAATAAATTGAAACAAATTGCTAATCCATTGCTCCATAAGTTCGAAAAAAAAATCTGCTCAATTTTTTTTGTCGAACTTATGAAGCAATGGACTAGCAATCTTTTTCAATTCATTTCAATTTAAAATTGATCGTGCATTACGTAATTAGGCTGCTGGTCCTTATCGGACGGCGAGCTACCCATAGCTCACCGTCCGCAAGTCCGCGCCTACGGTGGCTGGGAATGAATTTTTAAAGTAAATACAATTAAGCCTATCCGTTCGGAATATACAGGCAGAATAGTAAAGACATCCCACTAAAACAAAAACCAGAAAACTACTATACAAGATTGGACACAATACTGGCATCCCAAAATTAAATTTTCAATTAATCGGCGTTGGTATAGGAGTGTGAGCTCGGGCGTGAATTTAGAACACTCATCTGTGCAGAAGATCCGTCTGCGGTTACAATTTTGACATTGTCTGCGTCTTTATTTTGTTGCTGTAAGGGCGTTTCTCGAGATTCCAAGTGTTGGTTGACTGTACACCAAGCATGCACCTACTGCACTTTGAATTTTACTATTATCTTAGTGTAATATCAGGGTCGTGTATATAATCGGCTTTAGTGTGACCTAATAAAAAGGAATAACGCTGTAGTTACGAGAACTGTTATGGGGAACGTAATTTCAGAAAAATATTGCTAGTGTTTAAACGAGCGTGTTAAAGGAAGTAGAATCATAGAGTTTATGATTTCAAATAAGCTTGTGTGAGTTTACGAGGAATGAAATGACATGTGTAAAAGTTCACACTATATGTGGATAATGATGGGAAAGTTTCGTATGATGAATAGTAATTTATAATGCAAAATGAAAAAACAGTCACGTCAGCGAAGCCACGGGCGCAGCTAGTGAATAATATGAGTAGTGTCAAAGAATAAGTAGAACAGTAAAATTCTGTCATTTTATTTCAAGCAGTGGTGTCACCGTCGAACTGCCAAGTCATAGGCCTCGAGTTCGAACCCAAGGCAACGCACCTCTGAATTCGGATGCATATGCGTATGTTATAATTACAACTTGCTTCAAAAACGGTGAAGAAAAACATCGTGAAGAAACGGCATACCTGAGAAATATTTCTTGACGGCATGTAAAGCCAAGTCAGAGGGTTACTAACCACAAAAAGAAGAAGATGAAGACTTTATCGATCAACTTCAAAATCTAGACGAATATTGTAACAAGTTGGCAAAACTTCGATCACATTTAAATAAGTTATAATATCAACCGTAGTTACCTATAGCCAACGAAGATAACCTTACAAATCAAATACCCCAAATAGCTCTAGGCTAAAATCAAAAATAGCTCAATCCATTCCATCTCTAAAAGCACTCCGATAACCACATCTCACACAACGAAGGAATCAATCAAATAGATTCAGAAATAGAGACTGAAGCTGGAACATCTTGGCTCCTGCCGATGCACGATGTTGCATTTCAAGAACGGTTGTCAATCATTCTAAGTAAGGTATACTTTATTGCAAAGACATAAGAGTCACATGACGTACAGTCGTGAATTGCACTATGTGCACAGGGGATTGTATAGCCGTTTCTGGTTACCCGGAAGTAATGTTGTCCAAGTTTATAGACTGGCTGGGTTGAGAGCGTTTATGTTGATATTGTTTTGTAAAGCAAGCTCTACAATTAGTTTTTAAAGATCCACACTAACTTCTATTCTGTAGGTCATAATACACAACGGGGTCACAGAACTCAAAGACATCAATTTGGTTTTCTCACGTGAGCACCGCATAGTCAAATGTTTTAGCAGGTGGTTAGGTGGTCTTCTTCTTTTCATGTGTTAAGTGACTAACCTGGTGTCAGAGTTTTAAAGCCGCCCATGGGCCTCTTAATTGGCTTGATATGCCGTCGAGAAATATCTCTCAGGTATGCCGGTTTCCACACGATGTGTTCCTTCACCGTTTTTGAAGCAAGTGATAGTCATACAATACGAACATGAAGTGATGGTTACACCACTAGGCTATCACTGCCCCATAGGGTGATAATCACATATTCATCAGGATCGGAAATAGGTTAGCTGGCTGATATACAAAATAAAACATTAAAAATCTACATATAACTTGTTTTGAAGAAGTTAATTTGTTACATAATAGCATTGCCGTATATTTTATTAATGGCTGACGGTAAAATACACATTCAAGAGAGGGTTAATAGAACATATTTATTGACGGTCGAGTATTCCAACAGCATGGCCCTGGACAGTAATTATAACAAATAAAGGCACAGGGTCAAACAATATTTCTGAACACAATTCCCAACCACGTCATTCAAACTTTTTCAAAAATATCTTTATTTCCGGAACACATTTTTGCTTCGCTCGTTGTGTCATTGTGTCAAGTTTTAAAGAGTCAATCGAGGGAAATTGGTTTTTGGCAAAGTTCCACAAACAGGTTTCCGGAATTACACAGTAGATAGGTCTATTGTGCATTTTTATATCAAAGAAAACAAGTATTACAGATTAACTTTAGAGGTACCTACTCTTGAAAAAGTTAGTTATAATGTGACTCAGAGTTGCGCTTATCTCGTTGCGCTTAGTCGTTCTAATAACTCAAGATAGTGAATGCTCAGCATTTGATTTCGAACAACCTTTTTCAGTAACAAAATTCCTACCTGCCTTGTTCGTCACAATTTCCAAGTCTAACAATTACATAATCATGCTCATATCTCCAGTTATTCCAAGTCTTGATCGGTATCTGGGGAATAGCCCTGTCACTTCACTCAAGCTAACCGGAAGATACGTCCGCTTGTCCAACTTTGCGAGCAGATGGAGAATGCGATCGTTGTGGGAGGCTTCCTGTGATATGGGATGTTAGTTGGCATTTAGTTATATATTGCAAAAGTTGGGTATATCTATCCAAGTATTTTATGTGGGTCATATTCTTTATCTGTAATATAAAATATTGAAAAACCAAGGTTGATGATTTACGCTATTACAAACTTTTACGCTATTCTCTCGGAAATATTTTGAACATGATGACATTCGACAATATTTTTGTTGTTTTTAAGTGGCCCCAATATTGGCCCTTTAGAAACTCCGTAAGTTTGTCATGTTTTTCTACGTAACTAAGCAACTATTAACTGTTCTATCACCCTAATCTAGAAAATGACAGCTCTAGTCTCTTTTCTTACCACTAACGTGATATTTTGTACATAAAGCGTCTTCTATGTTTGTATACAGCTCCGGTCAGTCGGTCAAAGGCTATAGCCGTAACAGTAAACTTTTACGACCGCTGCAAAGATAAGGAGCCAACATGTTATACTTTTATCAGCACATACGTGGTAACAATGTGTTTCTATTGTCATTGTTTAGTGTATTCTTTGTTTTGTAAAAATTATTGCACGAATTCTGTGGGCATTTAAAATTGAGGAAGAGGAAGATACACAATAACAACATAAAAATTCACAAGTATTTTGCGGATGAAAATTATTATTTCTTGCAGGATGAGTATTTGAATGTTCAATCTGGGCACTAACCTTATTGACTATGTAGTTGAATGAATGATGAAATTATTCTTTCAATGCGGCAATAAAATAGGAGAGACGTTACAAGAAACTTTGTCGGAAAGTGCAATTCGAAAAAGTAGTATTCAAATTCGAAGGCGACCTAGTAACTTCTAGCCACGTTCACACATTCAGTGGGAACAGCTTTGAATTTCGTTCAGCCCGTTTAAGAAAATACTGCGAAGTCAACTTCCAACAATCTCGTTTAATAGAATCTGCAACTGAAAAAGAGACCTATCTTGAAAACATCGCGACCCATTTACTGGAACGAGAATCTAAAATTGGGCTCGTTTTCAGTTTGGTAATAGGCTATTTAGCACCGCTCGGAATGGGGAAACCCGTAAAGGTGGCAGAAAATATAGTGCGCCCTAATACCACAAATCCTTCGCGTTTAATTAACGTAATAATTTTCGAAAGCAATTCGAATACAATCGAAAGCTATAGCAGAACAGTAACTCCATTTTATGATACCTTGGGGTATTAGCATGCAGATTGTTACCGCTATTCCGGTATGGAGCGGTTTGATGTGGTTCTAACTGGTTCGAACTGCTTCACGCCGGATCCTAGTAATCCATGTTGCGTTGTATCTATGCGTAGAATCTAGAAATGATTTTGGTCATAATGTTTGGTATATTTTACGATGTTAGATAGAAGTTTTTTGCGTGTGTTGGACTATGAAATGGTTTGACACAAATAGTTCTGAAAATAGACTAGGCATGCCTTCGAAGGAAACGTAAAATTGTTTTATGTACTATACTATATTTTTAATAGCGTCATTATTTTTATATTAACCTCAAACTGATTCCTAGCATGGAATCTTTTAACGACTTCTCGATATTTACTAGTAAGTCTAAAAATAGGTATCATGACTATGCTAGTTACAATACGCAAATAATATAGCTTTACAGAATGAGGTTTTGTATCATTTGCGTGGGATGCTTAGCTTAAGAGACTTGTATTCTCTAAGTCCTGCGGACTAACCTAATTATAATCCCTGGTGAATACACCAGTATTACAAGTACTAGTAGGTACCCTAGTTACTTAATAAAGTGGTGTTTCACTGAGTGAGAAACACTACCACAAACTGGATCAAAATTGGTAATCGTTTCCAACATAACGACTGTACTTATTTATTAATTCCTTAATTTTTTAAAGCACACCACAGGAAGCTCCGGTTAAGCACCCGACAGTAAACCTGCGAAATCACTGAATGAAATACCTAATTACATAAAAAATTAAATTAAAACCATGGCCTAGTACAGACGCCAGCACATCAACCTACTCCAAGCGATACAGTTGAAAATCTATTAAAGAAATTTGACAGATTGTAGTAACTTATGTATGTGCTGGCGTCTGTACATTAGCTTCTTTTGCGAAACGTTTAAAGCTGGTTTACTTTCTTTATTAGTTTGAAAGAATAGAACCAAAGAAATATAAATTAAAATGAGAAAGATTTTAATTCCGCCATTTTCTTTTACTGTAAGTATCCTTTTTATAAGGTTGGGAATGTAAACAAACAAGTTTCTTCACACCAAAAATCACGCTCTAATTAGCATACTTAGAAACAACTTCCAGATGAAAACACATGAATAATTCCAACATGCCTAATAGGTACGCTTTCATCAAAGTTCGTTACATAATGAACGGCAAAGGAATCAAAGACCAAAATACGTGGTCGTAAGTTACGAACGACGTAAGGCTTTTACATATGAGCCAATTAAGAAACTTATACAATGATTTTAATAGTCATAAATTGCCAATCTGCGTTTAAATATTTGTTTGCTTTAGTTTGGGTTTAGCTAAGGTTATCATAAACCTTATTATCATCATCTGCTTAGCCTTTTCCCAACTATGTTGCGGTCAGCTTCCAGTCTAACCAGATGCAGATGCTGAATACCAATATTTTACATGGAGTGACTGCCTATCTGACCTCCAAAACCCAATTACAAGGTAACCTTGGTATGCAGACTTTCTTCTGCTTCTGACGTCCCGTAACGACTGGCAAAGATCCACGAATGACAGCCGTGATCAACTGTTTAACGTGATTGCCGTAGAACGGAAGATTCTTGGTATGTACGGTTATACTTATCAGTTATAACTTTATAAGTGAAACAAATTATTTAATTTAATAGTTGTCCTGACTTCGTGGGTTGAATTTCGCTTTGTGAACTGAATATTTTTCCTTGGCCTTCTATTTATGGACGGACTTAGTTTTATGTAAGTTATTGCGTGTTTTATCATCTCCTACTAAACTATAAAGAGTAAGCCCGTACCTTGTTTCATAAAAACAGTAATATTAAGCTTAATATAAGCTTTCAGGCAACCTTAAATTTTATAATATTCTAAATATATGAAGCTCCAAATTTTTCCTCGCAAGAGTTTTTAAGGATAAACCCGAAAAACCGAAGACTGGCAGGCTTAATCAAGTATAAATAAAGGATTATAAGGGATGAAAGGGGCGAAAAGGATAGTTCTAAAAATATTTTTAGCTTTGTAATCACTTCAAAAGATTTTGTATCTATTCCAGTGGTTTTGCATAAAACAAAAAGATGGAAGCTATCTGACAGTTGAGTGAATTTCTGGTCCTTTTTTGTTTATCGCAAAAGACGAGGGTAAACATGACATAGAAAGTCAGTTCAGGAAAATATAGGGTTTTTTTTAGAAATGGTATCGGATTTGAGGGGTTACTTTTAAGAATATATATGATCTTTTTGGTACTGCGGCAATAAATTCTATCTCAACATAGACAAGAGTAAATGTTGTTTTAAATGGTATTCAGTTTCAAAAGTTCCATTAAAGTAGGGTACCGAAATTAGAATAAACCGCGTCGAATAAAATTTGCATACAGTACGGGTCGCGTTCTACGTCTAAAATTGAGTTTCCCATGCCTATCCTAAAACCAATATGGCTTCCATCCACCTTCCCCAAACGTAGCCTCCCTACCCTGGCGCGACAAACGACAACACTAGAGAACCGACGAAACGTTTATATCCACACCTATCGCTTACAACATCAGCATGGCATACGAATCTGTATCAACATTACCGTCAATGTATAACAACATTGCGCATTCCCCGCTTCTGCATAACACACAGTTGTAGAAGTTACGGCCCCATTCCAGGAATTGTTTTGTTTCTTGTGCAAATTTTCTTTGTTTGCGAAAATGGCTTTAATGTGTGTATTTAGTGGTTTAATAAAGGACCTTATTGTTAATGTTATAAGTTGTGTGGTATATAAAGGTCGTATTACATAAAACCGTTTCGGCCATTTCACTGAACCGACATGTCTCGCTTTGCGCTTGTTATAATATTAGTATCATCAAAAAGTTTTTAATAGAAACCTGAGAAAAATATTCAGCTTTGAAATAATTTATCTTAAAGATTCCGCTATGTCTGTTATCTGAGATGAAAAAATAATTGAATAACCTACAACTACGTATAAAAGATAGAGAAATAATTTTCTTTTCTCTGCTTTTAATTCAGTATAAAATGTAAATTACCCGGTGTAGTTTTCATCCTGTTGAGGCGATTAAGTTATTACACGAAGTAACGTTTCATGAAAATGTTTTAGTTGGCTAATTACAGGCACCGCTAATTGCTGTAATTTAGGTAATATGGTCTATTATTTATATCGTATCAAATTACTTATGGTTTTTGTTAAATAAATAAGGTATATCTAGGGTACCATGAAACCAGTATCACAGTCATTACAATCATTAAAATCGTTAAGTTTGACAATACTACCTACATAATACATCAATATGCTATCTATAGATATATTAGTATTTAAAATTTTCGACGTATAACTCACTCGTGATACAAATACATCAGCTCTAATGGATAATGCATGTAAATCGATCAACATTTGAAGCCATCCACAATATGGAACGTTCCTTG
This sequence comes from Conistra vaccinii, assembly GCA_948150665.1. Taxonomy (NCBI): domain Eukaryota; kingdom Metazoa; phylum Arthropoda; class Insecta; order Lepidoptera; family Noctuidae; genus Conistra; species Conistra vaccinii. The sequence continues at coordinate 2,608,167 of OX411326.1, read as the reverse complement.
CGCCCATATTTTTTATAGAATGATGGCGAATTCCATTTGATGGCACCTCTCGTATGTCACCTCGAAACATGCAAATACTTCCACAAACTTTAAACGCCTTTTTTAAGGAAAACGCATCAATGTCATATTTGGGACCGAAATGGAAGATTTTCCTGTTTCCTTGACAAGGTAATTTTAATTTAATATTTATGGTTTTTCTTATCGAGATAAATTATGTTTTTTTGAAATGGAAATTGGAATTTACGTTGTTTGGGCTGTTCTTGGAACGAAGAAGACTTTTTGTTTTGCTATGGTTAGCGGCTACGTCAACTTGAAATATGGATTTATGGTGACCAGATAATTGGAAGACAACTTAATAACTGAAAAATATGTTTTATATCACAGACATTCAAATCAGTCTTTAATTCTTGAGGTACTGAGACGATATCTGATAAATTAAGTAAAATATGTGAGGTTAAAAAAACTTCAGATTACAAAACATAAGTTCTAATTAACATGCAGCAAAGCTTAATTGTGTTTTCCAAAACGTATTTGACACAGTTACACTCATGTTATACGGTCGTTACAACGCATTGCCAACATAAAACTAGTTACAAGTATACAAATAGACCATGAATAGTACTCCGGGGCGGAATTGTGACGGTTTCCTGGAAACGTCGAGAGTTGTAGGGGATAGTTAGTAGGGTATGCTTCAGGGTACGTCGTTAGGACCTCTATTATTGAGCCACGAATTAGAATCCTTTCTATTAACCTAACTAGTTTAATGTGAGTTGGAATTTACGGGTTCACGGGTAATGTAAGTTATTTATTACGGGTGAATTCTCCTCTATCTTACATTACGTTGTTATTATTTTACGCCATAATAATGTTAAGCTTGAAGTTAACGTTGGTGCAGACTGACAGTTTGTTGTGCACAAGGAACATTAATCTATTGTTCTCAGGTGACTCCAACAACGTGCACGGAATTATAAACAGTAGATACGATTTCCTTTTATAACCAACATTTATTAAGATGATGAATTTTGTTATGCTCCTGCTAATAAAATATTCAGGTGCTCAAAGTTGAATGCCAAAATGCCTTCCACTTTATAAGTAGATCTTTTACAAATAAATCAACAGGTAACAATTTATCTTTCCGAACAATTTACCAGAAATACCATAACTTACCGACGTTGTTTAGACTAACGATATTTTATGCGATTCAGAATATCAACAAGCTATTTTTCGTAATGAAACTTTACAGAAACTTGTATAAAACAGAAGTTACTTTATCGTATTTTCGAAGGAGTGAAGCCTTAAAGTTTGTTCCGGTTTAAGGCCAAAGGTTCGGTAACTTTTGTCCGTTGTTTTGTCAAATTTAAGACGACCAACTGTTGTGGTACAGTTTGTAAACTGATATTTTAAGGTAAATGGATTAGTTTGGGAAATGGTAGGGTACTTCGACATGGTTATTTATAGATTGAATCTGTTCGTTGATTTTGGAATTAATCTAAGTGTCCGTTGGCTGATGAAGTTATGCTTTACAGCAATGATTTTTGCAAAAATTTGACTATAATAATGTAATCTAAATAGATAGCAGGTAAAAACCTGCTATCAAAACAAAACAAACTGCTGCAAAACATTATAATCTAAAAAGATTATAATGTTTTGATGCTATAAAAAAACAAAATGATAAAAAACGTAAATATAAACGAAAATAGCAAAGTATTAACTTCGTCTCTAGTAATAATGTGCGCTAGTGCTTGTAATGATGGCCTGTTTCCTTTTAGGATCAAGCTATGAAAAGCTTTTTAGCTTAGTGACTCAGACGGAAGAACAGTTTTGTTTTATTTTTCAATTACTTAACAGCAGTGAAGAACTATCTTTAAGTTCTACTTCAAGCAACATTTAATTTAATAATTACTTTGTGTTTTTCAAAATTGTAAGGCTTATAATAGAAATATGAAAGACTAGCTTCTGCCCGCGACATCATCCGTGAGCCTATAACTTGCCTCAAGAATTGGGCTATCCAATGCAAAAATATTTTTTCAAATCCGACTCGGAGTTTCGGAGACTACCCCCTTTTTATATATTTCATATTACATACAAACTTACAAACAAACAATACCTCTCTATAATATAATTATAGAAGAAATAATAAGTGTTACATGCCCACAAAAATACGTGCAAAATAACATAAACGATATTTTATTTATTTATATTTAACGAAGTGTATAGAGTGCCGCGAATATTCTTGTGGCACTCTAGTGTCGCTGCCTCGGCCCGGCTAGGGTGCCGTGAGCGTTGCATTGTCACTGTCACTTGTTATTTAGGTTAGGTTAGGTTAGAACTGTGACCACACAACCCACGAGCCGACCGAGGTGCCGCGGTAGCGGCCGGCGAGGTGCCAGGGTTCGATTAGGCACAAGAGAATGTAATGTTTTGGGAATGTGGTGTTTTACAGCGATCTAACCTCGACAATCAAACAAAATACCAAGTGACGTGACTTAGTGACAATGACAATCCAATGCTTGCGGCACTTTGGCCGGGCCGAGGCGGTGTTACTAGGGTACCTGTAGTGGCACTTTATCCGATAGGGATAGAGTGCCACTGGTGGCACTCTATACACTGCCTATATTTAATCAACAAGTAACAATGGACTCAATTTGTTAGCAACAATACTGTTTAACAATTATGTTAGTAAACTTAACCTACACACTGAACCTACCACTACTTATAAAAATCCCTGCTACAAGCTCAACATTGATGTTGATAATTTGCAGCACCGATTCACTCAGTCAATCACACAGTTCAGGCTGCTCGCGATACACTGAAGTATAATGTTGGGGCTGGGCCGCAGGATATGATAACTTAGAATTATGAATAGTAAAACAAAACAAAAGCTATAACATAAGTACGAAACAGAAATAGTCGTCATGTCACAGTCATGACCACTATTTCGATTATTTATGTTCGGCAAGAAGGCTTCCACTCAGCATGATGCTATGTTATAGGGCACCGCGCACAGCGCTGATTCTCAATGCTCACCTAAAAACGACGATAGTCTGAAACTTACTAACTTCTCTGTTAACTGTAGGTATATGTGATAAAACGCATATATTCACAAAGCCACACTAAAGCTTAGTCATAACCTGAATAGCTGAGAACTCAAGCAAATAACGTTCATATGTCTAAAGCAAGCACCACTGTGTTCCTTATATTATGTGCCGTACAAACATCTACAGTGAACAATCCACTTTATTAAAACGATTTCATTATATTCAGTCACGTTTAGTCTCTCTGTTTTCAAAGCTATAGAAACTTCACTGATTATAAAATTCATGGTGTTTCTGTTTTCAACATTGTTACTTTTAGTCTCTTGTGCTTTGGAATGTGAAAAATTAAGTTCATTGAAGAGAGTTTTGGTAATAACTTTGTTATGTTTTCAAACGTTTTCTGTAGAATTAATTATTTTTAGGTCATCGGTCACTTTGATGTTTATTGTTGAGATTTTTGTTGCTAGAGATTATGGTTAGTTAGCCTTTGAAGTCCCTCAGGATTTTTGTATTTCGTATATGATATGCGAATCGATAATTACTTATAAAGATGTTCTTGCTTTAGGAATTTATGCTCAAGAGCTAGACTAACATCAACAAGTGCAAAACAAAAACTTTTAGTTTTCAACAATGCACATGAATATTAAATTAATGTTGTTTTCATTTATATGCTGTTATTATATTAAACAATAGAATCTTCTTGAAAGATTTTTGAAAACTGCTGCTACTTTCAGCAATTATTTCCATTACCAACATTAGATTCTGCGGTTTAATGTCCTCCATTAAGTTAGAGCGTCGTGGTTAGCATAGTTTAAATTTTTTACACCATTCCATAGGACCCAAGAGGGTAGTTGTAACTAATCTGACGTCAGAACTTCCCGGTTCAGTCAGTTTCGTAACAACCAGAATTTTACGTTCATTTTTATTCCTGTAACTTGCTATGGTTATGATTTCTTTGGAAGTATGATACAAGTTTTTATTGATGTCTTAGCAGTTTCAGGCGTTGGAATTTTAGTAGTCTTTTTTATTTTTAGGTCACGTTCTTCTTCTTTATAGGTATTGATCGTAACGTTGTCTTCGTAAAAAATATTAAAAGGCTTACTTGGAACAACAGCTTTAAATATCACTAAAACCGTAGTTGTTTTATTGAATTTCAATTTGTTATTGTGTATTATTTTATATATTATTCAACTAGTGCAGTATTTTTTGTTAAAATGTTTATGTAAATATCTGACTATAATTTCTTGACTTCCTTTGTAGCTACTTCTTTATAGTTATGCAAGACAATTTTCAACATTGTTATGATCGTACACACCAAATCGAATACAATTCATATCAAATCATGTCGTTAAACATAAACAATCAAACCATCAACTGTTGACGCTTCCAACAGCAGTTTGCCACAACCAATAGTTACGTCAATTAGCTCTCCTATCTCATATTGTATCTCCGCTTTACTTCAGTGTTAATCTCAAGATTACTCGTCGGCGTCAACCCTCTCCGTTATATTACGTCATTATATGTACTTCTCTATCGCCAGGTGTTTGAAGCAACGCGCCACTAAGCGTTATTGTATTGGTTTCATGAGCTGTATTCTGTTATGTTATGATTAAGGTACTTATTTTTGTTTCTTTTTTGAGTCTTTATATTGCGGCTTTTAGATTTGGAAATGGCGTATCTGTAATTTCGTTCAATCCTTTCTAACTACAATCAACTAAGATGTTGTGTTGAATGTTTCCCTTAAATTCATAGGGACATATTCTTCGGCTATGTTTTAGTTTTTATTCCCGCTTCAGCAAACTAAATTATTGACAGATTTCAACAGTATATACTAGATTTCAACACAATTCCAATGAAATAAGCAGCTTTACTCAAAGAACGAATGAAGCCATAAAAAGAGCAGCAGGAAATAAAAAATCTGCCAGCAACAAACTTGCAGCGATTAATCAATTTCCAAGAGTACAGGTGCCGCTAAGTTTCGGCTTCGATAAAACTGCAGAAAGCCATAACTAGGCAAGACTGTTTCATTATTAGTTCAACAGCACCAAGAAACTACGAGGCTACTGGCGTTCTTTTATGAGCTTATTTTATGAAAGAACTTGGGCTAGTGTATTTTAACTTTGTTTTTAGGTTGGAAACCTTTTGGAAACCTCCGTGTTGTGTCCTTATGCCACATCAGCTGTAGGTGGCGAAAATCATTATTCTATTATTTATTTATCAGACCGTTCAAAATTGAGTACACTATTACTTGAATCATTGATTTGTTCATTGCGAAGTTAAGTCTAAGTGCCCCATTACTAAAACGAAAAGCATTCTATCGGTGGGTTTTGGCAAATTTTCCAACTTCATCATCATGAAGCTGGAATTTTTCAGCCGCGATTCACCCACGGGCCTCTCTTCGTTTCTGCCATACTTCCTAGTTCCGTGCATCCCAATCCAGATGTTTTTTCCGTGACTTTTGTGAGATCATTTTTCCCAACTTATTATATAAAATCTAAAAGGTTCGTTTTGGCGTTAAATATGATCTTATCTTGAATCTTAGTTTCGATCTCACGATTGAACTTCAACAGTTTCCGATGATATCATGTGATGGATGACCGGTAGAATATATGGTATCTACTCAAATTGCCCCTTATTATCCTTAAGTATCGCTAACGATGCAGAAATAGCAACGAGAAAATAAAAAGGCCTTATATGTCATAAATCTATAGCCTCATAAAATTGTACTTTGATCGTACTGTTAAACTCAACCTGCAGTTTTTTTTTTATATAGGTACTTGAGTAAACTTCGTTAAGTGTTCAGTTTTTTCTTCCAGAACTTAACAAACTCGGATTAGGCTAGATTGTTTCAGTATTAGTTCAGTTACTTTAGATCTTTTATAGGCTTTATCGATAGAGAATATATTATTTAATGAGGCCTTAGATAAGAATAGAGGACCTATAAGTTTTGTAGAAGAGTGATAAAAAATAGGATCGTTTGCTACGCTAGCTAGTTTTTTCCAGTATTATCTAGACCTAAGAGAAAAGAATATACTCCAGCCTTCCTTAGTGGTAAGACTAAGTGCTCCCATAGGAATGATTGTACTATAACATGTAGGGCATGCGGTAGCCTAGGCAGAAGTTAGATCGTTATTGCTTTGGCGAAATTCCTTTGCGAAGGACAGCCCCGCGAGAATAGGGCAATATACATTGAAGATTGAATATGTTATTATTTTATAGGCATTTGTTTGTCTATATACATCGTGGTGTGAGCTGTAAAACTCCTGAGTAGAAGATGTGTCAATTTAATGCAAAATGCAGCCACTTGAGTAAGTGTGACAACATTACTGTTACTTATAAACACAATTTTCAAAACTTAATCCAAATCAGAGTTATAACAGCCTGTTGGTATATTGTTGTTTAAATAAATCATTTTACTGACAGATTTAAAATCACAACCGTTGAACCAACAATTCTCGCGTGCACCGAGACGAAGCATATTCGCTAAAAACACAAACTAAACCAATTAATTAATCAAACCTTTCTTCATTGTATCTGCGTGTATTTTCGTTGAAATTCATTACATCCCAATACAATCCAGTTATTTATCATCCGGTGCGAGTGTTCTGAATTAATCATCGTTCGCTTGCACATCGTGAGGTAATTTATGAACTCCATCCATTGCAGTAAGCGCGTATAATAATAAAGGCTCAATTTGGAAATGTTGAAATATGATATTTATTTAGTTAATAACAAGTTTTTGTTGAATTTGGGCGCCATCAGCACTAGTGGATGTGTCATTTGTGTTTTTTACATTGGAGAGACTGTTTTATTTATATTGATTGTTGATTTTAAGGTTTTGTTTTTTCATTATGTTTCCTTAAAATAATTTCCTTAAGATATCATTCTCATTGTTATGATGCTTAAAATTGTTTACGACAGTTTGCATGTTATCCAAGACAGCACTGTTGATTTTGTGCAAGACAAGATTAGTATTACTTTTGTCATCTTTAGAAATTTGGTGTCCCTGAATACTATTAGTTACACATTCATCGAATGATCTCTTCGTCTGACAGTGACATTCATTATCAAAGTTATGATTTTAAAATACGAGCACTAGAATTCTCAAATGTATTTATTCACAAATAATTTACATTGTGTTTGAAATCCTATAAACGATAAAAAAACATTCATAATACAAGTAACTTTAAAAATTAACAACAACCACATCATCATCAAAATTAACATCATGATAAAAAAAATACCTACAATAAAAAATTTCAATGTCAACTCATACATCACTCACTCACTCATGCATCCTGTCTATGCAGGCTAGATTGTGCGTTTGTGAGCCACTGCTGCAAGGTTGGCCTGTCACCTTGCAGTAGTGACGTCACAAATTGTTTGTGTGAACTGTTTTACTAACATATTTTGTAAGTTTTTTGTTACTAACACTATGAGTCTTGTTGCTTGATAATTAAATAAATACATAGTTTTAGTTTCAAATATAGTAGTAGTAGGTCAGCGAGGATCGAAACCTAATTATGTTCCTAATTACAATGTTGTGGTTTTGTGTATTGGGCTGCTGCATGATTAGTTCTATTACTTTGTTACCAGAGCAATTTCTGATGCGGTTCTCGATTCAGATAATTATGTTATTTCGTAATAGACAATAGTATTAATAATATTATAATATGGGCGTGAACTCGGCAATCATTGTATCGATAATCGTTACGGTTAATGGCCTAATAGCGGAGAGCCTCGACCAACACCTCAGGAGGCTCTCATTGTAAGGAGCTTGATTCCGAAAGCAGTACTCCTGGACACGGCAAGCATAGTGAGGAGGTTCCTCTCTCTAGAGTATCTGATGCCGATGGGCTACAATTTTTTATTATATTTTTAGATGTTATTTATAAAAATATTAAAAAACGTAAACAATGTTTGTACCAAAATGAAACAAAGAGAATTATAATATAAATATTTTGTTTATCTGTGGCAGTAGTTTACAACTATAACCTCATAAATGGAATTATTCAAAAAAATAATGTTGAAAACGGTATTGAAAACTGAACAATAGGAAATATTCTTAATCAGCTTGTGAATAGAATGGAAAAAAAGTACCTAGTAATATTCTTTGATAATAGACTTGAGATTTAGTATTAACAGTTTTTCTTGCTCTAGGCGAACATAAATTACCTTAAGAGTCTATTGTACTTAATTTAATTGAAGAATAAATTGTTAGTAAATTCTTTTGTATATTTACTTCATTAGATTCAATATTTTTCTTTTATTGTTGAATGCCCTTTGGCGTTATCTAATTCTAAGATGGGTGGCTGTTGTGATTTTTCTGAGTTATTTTTTGTAAAAGCCTTGATTTGAATAAAATACGGTGTTTGTATGTAGGACACTCAACGCCCATAGGCATTTTTATAACAATATAACTATTGTATTACGTTCAGTGTCCTTGAATGCGTTAATTAGTGACTGAGTGATGAAGTAGGTCCTACATTTATTTCTGTTTTGTGTTTTTGTATAATAAAAATATTTGTTCATAATGACCAACATTAGTATAACATGTTGAAGTATGTCCTCGCGGGAAAATCAACTCCCCAATTTACAGCTAGTGGAAAGATAAGACTCGCGTAATCTAATCGAGTAAGTTTTAAATAGAATCCTTAAAAAAAAGACCTTTTCAACAATTTTCTTCAACCACCATCGGTTGAAGAAAATTGTTGAAAACTTCTTTTACTTGATGGTTTCTGTAACAATCGTATCTTCTGATACGATTGTTACAGAAACCATCAAAAAACTTATAGTGTACGATATCATCGCTAACGGTGCCTTTCTTTCCAGACAAGGCACCATCTGAGGCAACATTTCGCGGCGCGGAGTTCCTATCATATGACCTGACGCAGACTGGCGGCGAGCCTATAGTCAGCACACAAGACGCCATCTCACTGTACTTCAAGACGCGACAGCCTAATGGACTTCTCTTTTACACTGGTAAGCTTTTCTTTGCCTTTGTAGTAAGTATGAGTACCGTAAAAGCTTTCGTTTTTGTCTACAATCCATACTTTCTGAAGTCTTTATGATTAGGCTTTTTACTTTGGTACAAAAATGTTTTCAGATCTCTCAAAGACTAAAAGAAACCTAATACGAGTAGATCAACATGAATGTTATTACTAAAACTTTGTAACATAGTTTTGTTTAAAAGAGTGTCCATGGAGTTCCTTGCCTTCTCCATGGGAACTTACGCTTTGGAACAGACAACTGGCTTCATCTTTCTGACTGACTGACTCCTTGATCATTCAAAAGTATGTGTAGGAATATGATTTAATTGAAATAAATGCTTCAAGTTGACATGAGTATAGAATCTTTAGTTAGTTTATAAAATAAATAAGAATTTAAGTTCTTATACTCTCCGCTAGCAAACTAAGTATAGCTATTTTATCCCGTAACTTCCTTTAAATTCACTAACAGTCTCTTAACCTAGAATAAAGGGGATGTAAATTCATGAAGATAATTTTCTTAACAAAGTCTTTTACATTCAGGTCATGAAGCTGATTACCTTAACCTCGCTGTTCGAGATGGTGGCGTCTCCCTTACTATGGGTCTTGGCAATGGAAAGCAGGAGATGCATATCAAACCGGCGAAGACGAGGTTCGATGACCATCAGTGGCATAAGTTGACGGTGCATCGGAGGATACAAGAGGTAAGGACTTTGTGGAAACCTTATAAAACTTTTGTGTAAGATATCTAAATTATTGTCGGACTCGTAATTGCTTTACATCCTCGAAACTTTAATATCATTTGCATAAAAGAATAAATGAATGAAATGCACCGACCCCAGCGTGGTTTAACCAGACTCGATAAATCGAACGAACCCTAAGATTTGCAATAGCCCCTGGAGCCTCATGCTTCATGGGGCTACCCTTGCATATTAAGGAGTAGACCGGGGGGCACGGTCCTTAGGTTCAATTTCATTTGCACGTCATAAATCGACTAGGTCTCTTTGTATAAGTGACAGTTAGATAGTTTCAACCGTATGGAATATTCACTTTACTGGGAATTGTTCTTAAAAGTGTCTTTTTAGGATATTTAAATAGTCGAAAGAGATACCTCCTCCATGGAGGAAAGATATAAGGGAAAATCAATGTTGTCTTTTTCGAGAATATCTCTTCATCTCCTTCTGTGATCTTCTTATATAGCAACAATATTCATTTTCCACAAGTACATTATATTAAAATTATTATATCTTCTTGTACATATTTTACATAAAACATATTAGCTCATATAACCAGCCATAATCAACGACCGTCGGTTCTACCGTTTCTTATTTATACGGCCCCCATGTTCACAGATTTCATCAGCTGAATATAAAGCGGTTTCATCGCTGTACAAATATTTTATGACCTCAGGCCCGTATTGCAAACTCTATGCCTTGAACTCAGATCGATAGCATTCGACTTATGGCCCATTGGCGTGTTTACACCGAGATCCATCCATCATTGGAGCCATTACTTCAAAAAACCGAATCGATTCGTATCTGAGTGATTTGATTATTAAAGTCAAAACGTTGTTGAAAGGCGGATTTTTCCAAGTGTTTTGGCATTCTGACCGTAATTAGCGTGGGGATCGATCTTGGTACCTATGGCCTTTGTAATTGAAGCAATTTTGTGGCGATAAATTCAGTCGGTAGTGGAATTGGGTATATGTTTCCTGTATGCTCGGGTCGGCGTGTGGCGGAGTGTTTGAACGATGACCGTTTCACTGGAGCGTAATTAATTTGGAAAAATGTTAACCTGGAAATATTCTTTGAAAGATTTTGTTGTTGTTTTTGCCTTCGTCCTACTTTGCTGCGGGTCACATGATTGATGCTTTTCTTTTACTTTGGTCTACTTTGAAATAGTTCTCTATATCTTTCTTGGTGGGCGTCGGCGCCAGTTGTTTTCTTTCTTAAAGTTCATATTTAACAAAATTATGAAAACCTTGTTGTTTTGTGGTATTTTTATATGCAGAAAGTAAGTAATGGTAAGAGTAGATACAATAAATTATTTTCGACAGCTTTGCATTCATATCACTCTTTATGACTTTCATTCCAAACAAGTTTTATTTCAACGAATCTTACTCCAACAATTTCAACATCAATGAATGTTTGTCCAATTGTAAAAATTAATAAACATTGCAACATTCGTTGACGTTGCATTTTATTTCTGTTTCGTTTTTTAATTTTTTATCCTCGAGCCTGTCATGATTACGTGTGCTCCGAGCGGCCGGAACGTCGGGAAAACAAAATTGAACAATAAATGTGGAGTAATTTCATCAGTAGTTGGTTTTATTTCTGCACTCAATGCTGATGAGACGCAACGAAACGAATTTTTAAAGCATTGTTTGGTAATGAAATATGAAACTTGTATGGTCAAAGTAGAGCATTGTTAATTAGTCAAATATGACGTCATTTCTGTCGTAATTATCCTGAACTTTCACATTATGTTCCCGTCCTTCGATCTTGCTTTTATTAACAGCGTTGACAATGTGCCAAAACATCAGCGTATGATCAACCCATTTATGCATAATTTGTGACCTCCATAACTTTCAGTGGACCAATTTTCCGTAGAATTATGACGTTATTTTCGCAAGGGAAGCTGGTGATATCCACACGATTAATCTAGCTCTTAACTTTGTAAATAATAATCAATCTTGTTCTAAAAATGCACAAAATCTATACAATTTTCTTTCTTTCTCAAATCAACCCTACCACATCATACCGACACCATTCCAGTGAACTAACCATTCAGAACGAGGCACAAACCGCTAGTAAATAGTTTATTTACGTACTGCGTGCGGGCCTCCATCCCTAGCTATTCCGTTATCGTTAATTATGTATTTATGTGGGGCTTTCTCATTCTTTGAGAATATTGGGGGCTTATCCAAACTACCTATACTTGGACTAGTGGCCTGGATTTGATGCGCAGATTTATGGTCTTCAAGCTTTGTGATAGATTAGTTCTTTGTCCGGTTTGTAAGGTCAGAGTTCATTATTTTGTTTGGGTTTTTTAGCACTAACTTGGGTGAGAGTTTATTTACGTCCAATGTAGGGTTTATTCAACTGTGTTCTCAAAAAATTGGTCCTTTCGTTATCTCCTGTTTTTTTAAATATGTTTTTGATTAACGACAAATTTTGTGCTATATATCTTTTTCTCACGGATATCATTTGACGCGGAACGTTGCTTCGCATACTAATGAAGCTTATTATTGTTTCAGATCACGCCGTTTACGAGTTTCTGCAGGGTAAGTAAAATTAATTAATACTGTTACCAAATCTTCCTTAAGACTTCCGGGGTCTTTGTCTTCGTTATCAAACAGTGTGACTGTTTCTTATTCCGTGTATATTTTCAAGACACCTATTTCTTAGAAATTAACTGTTTCACAAAGTAAACGCGGATTACGTAAATTGGCTGTTTTTAATAGAAATAATTGCTCCACTTTCTTGTTTCCACTTTTCTCATAACTAAATCTAATTTTATTGACAATTTGCATATACCCTGAGAACTATACCACGAATTATATAATTGCTGCAGGACTTAGTTGGAATTTGAATTCTCTAGAAGCCATTTTGCAACAGACAGCAATTTGTTTCTGTTCTAGAAAACTCATTGTGGAAATATTAATTTGACTAATGACGAAAGCTGGTTTAGCTTCTGTTAATTTGGTTTTAATAAACGGAATAAAGCGCTATAGATACAATAATAATTAATACGTTTAATATCAAGCCTTCATATCTTGAAGGGCTAGGCAGCTGCAGAGGTAAAATATTTGAGCAATTATTATTATTAATCATTTATTTCAGAACATAAAATTCCATATGCAATATGCAATTATTCCATATGTAATATGCAATTATTCCATATCCAATATGCAATTATTCCATAAGCAATATGCAATTATTCCATATGCAATATGTAATTATTCCATATGCAATATGCAATTATTCCATATGCAATATGCAATTATTCCATATTATTATGCAATGACGGTTTCTTTAAAAGTTAATGCAACTATTTTTCTTGCTCTCAGAACTGGTAAATTATTGTTAACAGTTAGTCTTGCATGAAAATAAATCTTTGGTTTTGGATTTGCACACAAACAGTAAAAAAATTTAGAAATCGGTAACTTTCTCCCTTCCACCCCCGTTAATGGGGAATGCTGGTCTCTCTCTATTTGTGACCTTTATTTTATTCGGAAACAGCATCATACATAGGTGGTCTAAAAACGTGCAGAATTAATTGTGACTATGATATATGTATCATAGTCACAATTAACTCTGCACTTTTTAGACTTTTGGTAACATATGCACGACATAACATAACATAATCAGCCTATTAATGTTCCTACTGCTGGGACACAGGCCTCCTCTCTGTGAGAGGGAGTGGGCCGTAATCTACCACGCGGGCCCAGTGCGGGTTGGTAGATGTCACATGTCTTCGAATTTTTGGTTCTAAGACATGCCGGTTTCCTCACGATGTTTTCCTTCACCGTTTTGAGAGCAGTGGTGATGAAATTATTTACACAAAGTAAAGCGCCTGCTTGGGTTCGAATTCACGACCTACAACTCGTAAGTCGGGGCCGATACCACTGGGCCACCCACTACTCTCGGTATAATATATTATGCACAAAGTGTTTATACATTATTATATTAGGCTCTAAAAGTAGAACGGACTTGTGTAAAGTACAAATTGACACTATTAATTTTTAATTAATTATCATCTAAAACTGTAATTAAAATTGATTATTAGCCCTAAAGGCTAGATTCGAATTAATTAAGAATTTCAGAACCTGGTTTTTAATATAGGATAGAAAAATAGTCAGCTGCACCAACCTGATTTTATCCGCCTCTGCAGAATGAAACAGAAAATGAAATAAAACTTCCATAGATCTAAAAGCGAGACGGCAAAAGTTAAAAATAGTTCCTGAATTAAAACTTTCCTGGATTAAAAATGTCGCTCAGTAATGGGGGCGCGACTGTCAATGAAGGGGCGTTGACAATAGTCGCACGCACCACAATGGTTTGCAGTTGAAATATAAATTAATGTGTGACTGTTTGTACTAAGTCTCATTATGAAACAGGTATCTGTGTCAATTTGGATTAGGAAATGTATATTAAGCGGATATTACAGTATCACGAAATTAATATAATTTGCCCAATTAAATATTAACTGTCTATTCAGTTATGATTTGTGATGTTAACGTGAATTATGGAATTTAATTTGAATATCTTATGAATGAAAATAAATAAATAATTTATGTTATTACGTAAGTCAGGACAAAGTCATTATAAATTAATGTTTTCATAAAGAACTAATTTGGGACCTTTACTTGTCATTTTTGTCTTGGGTTGAACGTAATATTAGTGAAACCAACAAAGTTTATATCTTTTTTAGTCCGTAGTCATTTAAGATCCTTTCTTATTAATTCGTTGTACATATAATATCTTAAATAAACCATACTTTTGAGTCGAGTAGATATTGAAGTTTTGTATGCTACAGTTCATCTACCAACCCGCACTGGGCCCGCGTGGTGGATTATGGCCCACTCCCTCTCAACGAGAGGAGGCCTGTGTCCCAGCAGTGGTAGGCTGATGATGATGATGATGATGCTACAGTTGATAATTTTTGTTGTCCAGGCGTAATAAACGCGTTTATCACGCCTGGACAGGAACGGCCTGCGCCTGGTGACGGGGACCATCACGGGACACTGCTCGCTAAACAAACACTTCCACACAATAGGCATCACGGACAGTCCTCTGTGCAGGGCGTGCATGGAGGCTGAGGAGACCGTCGCGCACGTGCTCTTTAAATGCACAGGCGTCACACAGATTAGAACAGAAACCCTCGGATCACCCAGAACTTTCATAGATGTTTTGAACAGACCAGGAGATTTAATTAATTTATGGAGGGAGGTGGGCTGGTTGGAATAACCACCAAACGGCCACCATGGCCCACGCACAATGGTCCACCTGATAGACTAAGTGCGGAAACCAAACCTAAAAACACAGAACATAGATAGTTGATAATTTTTTCGTTATTATGATGGTCCAATAGAGAAAGTTGTTTAGTTTGATGGATTGTACCACACCCTCAAATAAGGTTCTGATAATGCGCATAATTTCCACTTGTCGGTAAAACACTTCAATTTCAATAACGTGAAAGACGAAGTCTTACGAAATTATTATTTATCTTTACCCCGACACGATGCTTAATTACAATTCCATCCCACGATTTTCCATTATCTTGGGGCAATTACAAAACATTGTTCGATTAACAAAATGGAGTGCCGATCGATGTTCCAATCATTCAACAAGAAAGCCCAGGTGGCGCACGGACGATTTTTTATATCGCACTGAATTTTCAATTCTCAGTGTTGAGCCGAGCATTGAGAATCCAACAGAGTGCATCCCAGCGCGTCTAGCAAACACTGTTGGATTTTCAACTGTTAGCGCTAAGAGAGTTGAGGACCCAGCGGGCGAAAAAAAACCGCCGCGATAAAATGACGCCCGTGTGAACTTGGGCTAAGTTATTAGCTTGAGCTCCGTTACTTACTTGATTGTTTGGAAATAATGGTTTTTTGGTTATCTGAATATTCATCATATTTGAATGCCTGTATTGTTTTTATCATGAAGGGTGTATGAACCTTGACAAGAGTAAGCTAGATAAAATACAAGAGAGTTAAATAAGTTTATGTCTCGTAAATAATAAGAGTAACTATTAACAGATGAAATTGGCACTGGAGCGTGGAGATAGACAATAACAAAGAGAGAGATCAGTAGACTATAATAACAAAAATATGTTTTTAAATGGAAGCAACTATTTAAAAGTATTATAAAATACAATAGACGACGGAAAATCAATTAACAATCTTAAAAGTAATATGTCAATTGATGATTTCTGTCTGTAAAGTTTCTATAAGACCAAAAACTGAATATGTACCGGAATACAAAAACTAGATTCTTCAGCCAATGAATTTAAAACAGCTTCTTAATCAAAAATGGTTTTCTTAATATTCAATATCAATCTAATAATGCGAAAACATTTAGTGACTAAAATAAAGACGGATATAAAAGTCACTTATTTATAAATGAATGAGTTTGTTAATTACAAACAATACAATTATTCACCAAAACTACAACAACACCGAAGAAAACTACAAACAAATGAATATTTATCGGCGCATTTTAAAACCCAATAAACCAGCAGCTGGTGACGTTATGAATAAACTGGTCCAATTAGTGAGGTGTTTAATTACCAGTGCCTTTGTCTTATGCAAAACAATGGAACATTTTTTAAGGGTGGACGCCTGGACAGCGGTATTTTATCATGAATCAGACGTAATTGAAGTTGTGAGAATGTTAATTTTAATTGACCTTGGAGATTTGTGTAGGTTTATGGACATTAATGAAATAATTGGTTAAAGTAAAATGAAGAAAATAACATAACCTAGGACTACAATTACCTATTTCTAGTATGAGATCTCGAGAGAGACCTAATTGCAGGGTGGATAGATGTAGAGTTTCCAACATGGATTTAGGCAAGACAGACTGGACAGCACGCGTAGCATTATAACATAACCATGGAAACGGGTTTCCTATGGGTTTTGTCGATGGAAGAATAAACAATATGACAGATTGTTTATCTGTATGTTTATGTCTATTTAAAAAAAAAGATAATTACTTATCTTTCTTCTCCAGTTCACTCTGTCTTTCTCTCCGGCTGAACCCATTTAGAATTAAAAGCCCGGAAGAAGGAGAAGTAAATAGCGTTCACTAGAGGTGGTTTGTATCTTCTGTGATGTTCTGCTCAAAAGAGCAGAACATCACAGAAGATACAAACCATCACAAATAGATATAGATATTGCAATTCAAACAAAAGACAACACAACTGCAACAACAGCACATACATGAAGATATAATTGAGTAGACAACCCTGCAGAGTAATTGATACTCGATATAACCGTCACGTTTGTAAACCATACGCCAGGTGACGTTATTCCCAGGGCTATTACACAATTTGAATTTATTATTGGACGCTCGTCACTGATCATCAAGATTTTAAAGGGGACGTTTTGAAATGGGTGAATTGAAATGTTGACGGGTTTGATGGCTGTATTTTAACGGATCTTTTGTAGTGAAGGCTTATGGTGGTAAGTTCTTTGTTAGTGGTTCTGGCTTAGCAAAGTGTATTGTTTTTGGGATGATCGGATAAATTACCATTGGTAACGTTGAGTTGAAGTTTTGTCAGCAAATACTTAGTACCAAACGAAGAGCAATATTATATTCTCTCTATTAAGGCACTCTCACTTATAATTTTAACGCGACGGTGACAACGAGAAGTAATATTGATTATTTTATTAAATTCCCTTTGTCCCCTACAACGGGAATACACGAAAATAACTACATGTAATACTTATCTTCAGGAAAATTTGGTTGATTTTCTAGAATTATTCAAGAGAGTACGAAAATATTAAAAATGGACTCGTATTGAAACTCAAAACTAATATCATAAAATAATATCGAAAATTCAGGTCAAAATAATATTGTACCAGACACACCGAGCTTCTAAAACAAATATATGGGTCACTGAAAACTACTACTAGCAATTCAATCTCAAATTATGAACTGCACCATAACTGGTCTAATTGGTAGCGAGCTTCTTATTACTGCTGCTACTCCAATTTATTACAGTGTACATTTTCTTTACATCGAGCACAAACTAAGTAAAGATAAGATTACTGGGATGATACAACATGATAACCATTAAAGTTGAGAAAGAAAGAAAGAAAGAAAAAGTATTTATTGGGACAGGCACAGGAGATCACAAATTAAAATAAGACACAATTGAGACATACTTAATGAGGTAGCTTGACAGTAGATAATGAAAAGTCAATCAATTGTATATCGAATGATTTACAAAAAATCAGGTGGGGTGAAATATCATAATCAGCAAATGATAAATAAATAAATAAATTCTTAATTGGCATACAAAGTGAAGCACGGACTCCAGGGCCGGCAGTCTCGACATAGATAGCGATCGCTATACAACCGAATTCGGTCGCAAAGTCCTAATGGCGTCCCTAGACGCGTGCGACGCGCTTGAAAAGTACGAAAAAATCACGCGCTTGACAAGCACGTCTCGCGCGTCTAGGGACGCCATTATTAGAAAGCGGAGCGCCTCGCTACTAAGTCGCTTACGACGCAGCACTAACAGTATCCTAAGCGTATTGTCTGAACGGTGGGACTCGGTGCTGTTGGAGAGGTGGATGCACCTGCATGCCAGTTCGTCACCATTTATTAAGTGATTATTGTTTTACCACTGACTCTTATAACTTGACATATAATTTTAAATTAAATTCTGTTATAATTATAATTTGTATAAGTAACTCAATCGTTTATTTTAATTGCATTTGACATTTAATTTTAATTCTGTGACCATTATAATTTGTACCTACATTGACATTTTACTATTATATAATTTGACATAATCATTTTAATTTAGATTCTGTTATTAATATAATTATTTTGCATTGACATTTTACTATTTTTCTATTGTGATTTATGTGTTTTGTGTAATTTTATTTTGTGTAATATGGGTTTTGCCTGAATTAAATGAATTTTATTTATTAGGACTTTGCGACCGAATTCGGTTGTATAACG
This sequence comes from Conistra vaccinii, assembly GCA_948150665.1. NCBI lineage: Eukaryota > Metazoa > Arthropoda > Insecta > Lepidoptera > Noctuidae > Conistra > Conistra vaccinii. Next base: position 2,589,447 of record OX411326.1, on the reverse strand, counting down.
ATCGCTATCTATGTCGAGACTCCAGGGCTATGTAAAAACTATTGTAATAAGTTTTGTTCTAAATCCACCTGGCTAGCTACCACCATCTTATCTGTGGCTATAACAAGCAATAATTATTGTGTTTCGGCAGTCAGAGGTAAGATAGCTAGTTCCTTGGTGGTTGAGGATTCCGGGTAAAGCTCGCTCTCACCTTCGGCCTGATCATCACTTACCATCAGGTGAGATGCAAGATTTTTTTTTCCAGTTAGAAAATAAAATCATATCACAAGATTATACATCTAAAGATAACTTTTAAGTTACCAATAAGTTTATCTCAATCTAATAAAATATAAAAGTTAACGCAGATATTTCTGAAAACTTAGTTACATTACTTGTTAGATTCTCCCGATATTATATCTTTTGCGTCAGACCAACGGATAAACCGATCGGAGAGCTTCCACTTACTAGAAATATGAGAAAAGCGAAACAATTCTTTATAAGGTTTAATGGAAAATGATGATCCGATAGTTGGGGAAGTTGCTTGTTCTTTTATAAGAATTGTCGGATTTATTTTATAGATAGCCGATTGAAATAGTAGTGAAGGTTTTTGGTAAGATGGAGGAAAAATAAGGTGATGTAAAAAAAAGATGTAAAATAAAATTGGGCATACATAGAACGTCTTTTTTAAAAACATTGGAATCCATCTTTAACTATTGTAAGATCTTACAAGAATCCCATCATTAATAGAACTTTTATCGAAAGTCCTGCATTTGAAAAGAATAAAGAGACTAAATGTAATGCGGAGGAATGAGGAAAATGTCGTGAGTAAAGTTTTGAGTATCAATGTTGATGGCTATGAGAGAGAGAAGGACGAAAGAAACGATGGATGGACTGTGTGAAAGACGGTATAGCTAGAAAGGAGGTGACTACCGGTACCCTAATTACGTAATTCACAATCAATTCGTTTTGAAACAGGTTACTAATCCATTGCTTCATAAGTTCGAAATTAAATTCTGCTCCGCAACGTAATTATCGCATTGAATGTTGTTGAACTATCAAAATGAAACAAATGATCGCTATCGCATTGCTTCTGCAAGATAGGTAATAGCCCTGCGGGATGACGACTAATAGAGAAGTATGGTACAAGAGATTTTGCGCCGACATAATTGCGATCAGGGTAAGAGAACGTATATGAATGAGACTATACAACGTGTTCGTTTTGTTATCCCATAATTCTAAGAGTATTAATGAGGCCATGTCAGAAAATCAACTGGCATATGAATTATTTTACAATTAATTTTTAGTTTAGGTTATTTTTTTTACTTTTTTCATCCAAAATAATTAGACAAAGTCACGATAAATTATATACTTAAAACAACGTTACGTGAAAAAAATAACAGGTAGACTGTTATTATAACGTTGTTTTAAGTTTTGTCCATCAAAAAAAAAACTTATCTTTAAATAATTATGAATGATTGTTTGAATGAAAAATGATTTACTCGTACTTACCAATAAAACTTAGATACACTCATCGAGAGTGTTGTTATTTTCGAAACTGTTTTTTTGGAACACTTGTTCTACGACTTTTTCTATTATGTTTACCTACGTATACTATACAGTGTGTCCGGACATGGACTAGCGATATTCTAAATACTTAAATATAAACTATTTTAAAGTACAATTACACTCTAGGCTTGGGTCCAATACACTTCCCTGCTATGTGGCAGCCATTTTGTTTTTTTCACAAAAAATATCATATATCTCAAAGTTTTAGTCATACTGAAATAAAAATAGGCTTATTCGAAAGGCAATAATATTGTCTACTATCTGCATTACAAAGCAATGTGTTCACAATTCCATAACTTTTGAAAAAAAATGTGAAAGTCGAAAAAAAAAAGAAAAATTATGCAATTCAATTAATAATTATTACAAGCCTAGAGTGTAATTATACTTTAAAATAGTTTATATTTAAGTATTTAGAATATCGCTAGTCCATGTCCGGACACACTGTATAAACCTTAGAGTTATGGGACATCAAAAGGAACACATTGTATAAGTTAACACGATACGAAAAAGTTCCTAGAAGTTTGTATTAAATTAAAATTATAAATCTAGGCCTACATTTTAGATTCATATCACACTCAGAGCTTAATAGACTTTGGTATTCCCTGAAGGTGTCTTACTGTAAGTTAACTTTCATGAGTTATTACAAATTCAGATTATTTTATGTCTGCCTGTCCTAGGCTTTATGCTACAATTTTCCTTTGACGAAGATTTAAATTCGTTAATGATATTTTCGGGAGTAAACTTTGAATAGATACTTTATAAAATCTGAAAGTTCTGTAGTTGGTGACTTTTTAGCGATGACTAGTACCTTCAAATGTCGGGTAATGCGTAGGAGTTAGATGTAAGTTTTGCCATGGGAAATAACTGTTAGAATCAAAGCAATAAGGTTTAATTTACAGGTACGCCAAATCTTTTCCGCTTGGATACTCCCAGTACCCAAGGCCACTTTGCGGTAAAAAAGGCTTGGGGATGCCCGGTACCCGTGGTCACTTCAGCGGTTAATAAAAGTGACACTTATGATTAAACATTGATGAAAAACCAACAGTAATTAAATAATTAAAGCCTTATTTCTTACCCTGAAAGACTAGTATAGGTCTTTTATTCAATAATTACAGTGATGCTTACTGAAGCATTCAAAGGCAGGTAGTTCCTTTTTAACATCTTTACAACATCAACATAAGGTTCCAATTCCAGCGTTCCAAAAAGCTTCTTGAAAAGCGATGAAGCGACAGCAAACAGAAAACAGCATTCTATTTACACAGCCAGGCTTTTCAGCTGGTCATGGTCAACAGCTGACACTATACCATCTATACGTTATTCTTTTGTGACGTCATCGCCTAACCTAACGATAGGGACATCTGGCTGCTGGTAAAGTGTTTATCCAATATGTTTTACGAGTAATAATAAGTGAAAGGCAACTTTCATCAGAGCGTCTGCGGTTGGATATGAAAAAAGTTTTGTTTTTACATTTATTAATAAACTTCGAGGGGTTGTGCGTTTTGCTGCAAAGTGCGCGGAGTTAATGAAGTCTTTATTTTTTATTGGCTTAATAAATTGGGGGTGTAAGATTCATTGTGGTTTGGAGTACTCGGAACAAGGCCATCAATTTTCCATTTTATCTTAGGAGCATACGTATTTCTGTAGAAACTTTTAGTTGTAATATTTTATTGCTGCAAGTTTTACAGTAACTTCATTACTTGATCCTGATTGACACTTTCTGGGGTTGGTCCGTGAATGGGTCATCTTTACATATCGAGACTCCTCCGTTTCTCGGAAAGCTCGTTAAGCCGCTGTTCGCCGGGACCAGCGGTCATTCGTGGATTTTTGACAGTCGTTACAGATCGTCAGAAGCAAGAAAGTCTGACAACCCATGTCATACCAAGAGGTATCGTATTAGCCAGTTACTGGATTATGGATGGAGGTCATATAGGCAGTCGCTCCATGTAAAGTACTGGTATTCAGCTGCATCCGGTTAGGAAAAGCCTAGGCAAATATATATTTAAATACTTGTGTAGGTTTTTAGGAGTCTACCTAGGTTTCTATAGATGCACTGGTTCTTAATTTCCAATGCTACTGGTACAACTTTAGCCACAAAAGAGCATAAGTAACCGTAGCAGAAATCGGCGTGGAATTTATTATTAATATAACGTTTTAATGACAGTTTATTCCAGAATCTTCTCTAACTTCTACTCCTTGTCCTCAGGTATCGGCAGTTGTAGACGATGTGTACTCCGATCACTCCCACGTCGCTGGATCCTTCACTATGCTGGCGTCATCCAGAGCTCATGTTGGAGGTTCCCTCAACGCCAGGGCTTTACCTGGAGCGAGAGTGCATACTAATTTTATTGGCTGTTTGAAGAAGGTGAGTTGAACCAGAAATAACTTCATATTTTTTCATAAACCGGGGTCTATAAAGGAATACCGACATTGATATAATAATGATCAGGGGAAATTCACATACTTAGTTTAACAATATACTTTATGTTAGGGAACCCAGAACTACATGTAATTCATTTTTATGTAGATAATCGTAAAAAATACGTAGTATTCATTTTCATACTTGCGTTATCCTGTAATTTAAGTGGTTATTATTATTTCTTAAAAGTCAGTATCTTTTTCAAAATTATATAACAATACCCTTGGAAATCGTGGAACCTTGAGAAAGAATGTCCTTATCAGAACTGGACCAAGGACAAAGTTGCAGAAATGCATTCTTTGCCTATTCAATATTCAGGTAAAAGGAAACAAAGGCTTTGGTATTTTTAAAGAAAACTTTGCCTGAAAGTTTGTTTAGGAATACGCGATTTTGCTCTCGAGGTGCTTTTTAGCTGATAACATTTTTTTCTAGTCTCGATGTGAATAGCATTTTTAGTATAGAATTTCCACTTATCATCATTCTCCTGCCCTTATCCCAATTTATTTGTGGTCGGCGCAACATGTCTCTTTGTTCCATACTTCTCTATTAGTCGTCATCTCGGTAGTCAACCCCCTTTCTAGCCATATCATCTTTTACACAGTTCATCCAGTATTTTTTTGGTCTTCCTCTACTTTTAAAGCCATCGACATTAATTCTCAAAACTTTACTCACAGATAAAAAATAAGAAATAGGAAGAGTTTTATAAAAAGTCTCGTTTTGTTCTAGAAACAAAAATAGAAGAACTGTTGAGCATCTTCTAAGATACGACAACCCTCTCTCTTATGATAATGGGACATACCATATTATGTATTCACTAATAATTAATCACTCACTCACTCACAACCTCTACAACCAACCAATCAACCACCCCACCAACCACCTCAACTCTCCAACCAACCAAACCAACCAAACCAACCAACCTCAACCCCAACCACTCTGCAACCTCTTCTGTACTCTATAATCATTTAATCACAGTCCACTGCAGGATATGAGCCTGTCTCAAGTTGCACCACATAACCCGGTCCAGTTCCAAAACCAACAGTCTATCCTGGCTGCCTTTTAAAAGTCGTTGGTAGATCTATTATTAAATTACAAAATGAGATTTCAATATTTTTTTTCTTTTACCAGGTGGAATTCTCAGCGGACACGCTTCGCCTGAACCTCATCGACCTGGCGCGAACTGGCAGCAAGCTGATCACGGTCACCGGTCGTCTGGAGTATGCCTGTACTGCCACTGACTCTGCTGATCCCGTGACTTTCACCACTAGGGATGCACACTTGGTAAGTAAAGCTATTATGGTGGAATTTTTTCCTGGTGAGAAAACTTCTTTGACTAACTGATCTCCTGGTATTTGATTCTGCTCAGCATCATCACCAGGAGTATGCCTATAAGTACTGCCACTGATTCTGCTAATCCTTGTGACCTTTACTAGGGACGCGTATTTTGTAAGTAGGAGTTCTCTTCTGTATACTGAACTCCTGGTCCCTGGTACCGGAATCTGTAAAGTAAGTCGAAGATTGACGATATTTTTTATTGATTGGTACGATTAGTTCTTTCATCGACGAAAATTTGTAACCGCGTTTTTTTAACCGCCTCTGTGGTCTAGTGGTTAAGCCACCTGTCTCAGACCCAGAGATCCCGGGTTCGATTCCCAGTGGAAGCAATAATTTCTGCTCGATTTGGTTGGTGGTAGGGCTATCTAAGTCCGCCTAGCTAGCTACCACCGTCTTATCTAAGTCTGTCGCCTTAACAACAATATTAACAGCATTGTTGTGTTTCGGCAGTTAGAGATAAGATAGCCAGTTCCTCTGTGGTTGAGGATTCCGGGTGAAGGTCGCTTCCACCTTCGGCCTGATCATCATTTACCATCAGGTGAGATGGAGGCCAAGAGCTTGCCCGTTAGGAGTAAAAAAGAAAAAAAGTTTGAAGAAAATACAATATAAAACAAATGCCAAATATAAAATAAAACCAAGTTTCGAAAGCAAGTACTAAAGTAGTGTAATAAATGTCTACGCCATTGAACATTTTAACAAGGTAAACCGTAAATAAATACTTTATAAGAAGATAAGAACAAAACAACCTGGATTATGTCCTAATTCCTAAGCTTACCGGGACATCAACTTACCAACCTCATTAATTCTCACGCGTCTCTTTTGTTTCTAAGACAATCCAGGTTATCAGTACCAACTAATCACAGGAACAAAGACTATGCCAGCACTAACCGATCTAGCCATAATTACATCTAACGACGTGTCTTAGGAAAATGAAGCAAAAGAAGCTGCAACAGGAAATCCCTCTCGGAAGTTGACTTGGTCTGTAGTGTCCGTGCCCGCAATTAATGACTAGGATTGCAAGTTACTCTTATCTCTTTTCTTAAAAAGAAAAGGAATCTGATTTTTTTTATATGTTTAGGTTCAGTACGTGCCAAACTTTTTGAGCTCTCTGAAGTTCTACGCAAATGGCCTAAAACTAAAAGTATGTTAATAGCCAATAATTTTTGTGATTAACAAATCAATGTTGTAGATAAGCATAAGGAGGAGCTCGTGGCTAAGTAATAGCAGCCACACGGGTCGATCCATCAGGTAATGCTATGCTTGGTGGGGTTGGTCAGTGGATGGGTGACCATCTTTACATACTATACTCTTCCGTGCCTCGGAAAGCACGTTAAGCTGTTGGTTCAGGCTGTCATTCGTGGATCTTTGACAGTCGTTACGAGTCGTAAGAAGCCCGAAAGTCTGACACCAGTCTTACCACGGGGTATCGTATTACCCAGTTACTTGGTTGTGGAGGTCAGATAGGCAGTCGCTCCATGTAAAATGCTGGTATTCAGCTGCATCAAGTTAGACTGGAAGCCGACCCTAGCATAATTGGGAAAGAGCTAGGCAGATTGATTGTTGTAGATAGACATAAGATACTATAAAAATTTTATTCAGTGTTATGTTATGTTTTGTAATTAGCTATTAATATACTTTTTATGCCAATCGCGTACAACTTCAGAGAGCTCATAAAGTTTGGCGCGAACTTCAGAATTTAGTACCTACCTTTGAAATTCAGCAAGTTGTAGCTGATTGTGTTCACAAGGAAAATACGTATTCAAATTAGCTTATCCGTATTATTGTTGGCCATTGCTGTTATATTTAATACAGGTCGACGAGCACAAAACATCCCACTGTTAATTGGCCGCCAAACGTTTGTTTTTCGCTGTAAGTTCCCACTTACAGCGAAAAACAAACGTTTGACGCTCAAAACCAATATGGCGGCCAAAACCCATATTTGCGTCCACAATAACCAAAACAAACCGTGACCGAACATTTTAATCAGCCAATACAACTTTCCGATAATAAACCGAGTACAAAAGTACTCAATTCATTACTAAACCGTCCGTCCGTCGCAAAAACTAAGTAGCAATTAAAAACAATGGCAGCTCGGAAAAATCGTGCGGAAACCCGGAGCATTTAAGATGACCATTGGACGTTCGAGAGCACTTTAGAAAGCGGTCTCTTGAATTTGGTCGAGTGTCACCGGCAACCTGATTAGATCGAAGTGGCGGTTATTTGATTTGAGTTAGGGATGGGTTAGAGTTTATTGATTGAATGGAACGTTTGGGCCAATGGCTGTTAAGTTTCGTGGGATTTCGAAACGGAATGATTTATGATTTACGGTGACAGGTTCGGGACGTTAACTAGAAGTAATTATGGGGAATGTGTTGCTGGGTAATGACGGGCATAGCTAATGACGGGCAGGGCTCTATATATTTTGGGTAGACATTATAGCTTTAAGTCCTTAAATCCGGTATTACAAATGGATAATAGTAAATTGATTCGTGTGATAGTTAATACTGGCTACATAATATTCCTACTGAGTCAATATTGATTCGAGGTGAAAACGATACACGTAGACTGAGTTCATTGGACTTTTTGAATTGGGTGGCCCGGGCGTTACGCTTTAGGGATTATCATTGTTATGAGTGTGAACACATGCTTTCAGCTACAATCAATCATTTATATTGGCATAAAATTGAGCACCTAATATTATTGTTAGGTCAGCTAAAATCCAACCCACAAAAAATATTACACAATGGAATAATACCTATAATTTCATTCGATAAAGTTGATACTCATGCTGATTTTCAACCTTTATAAAGCCATCAAATTGCCACCCTGTAAACGCCATTACCACCTCAAATAATTTGTATTTACTTTCGACTTAATCAATGTCACCAAGGCGTACCATGTTTCCACTTAATTCGCCTGAAACTACCTAATGTGTCTATAGCAGTTCTTAGTAAAGGACATACCGTATTCAGTGGTTTCCAAGTAAGTGCTTTACCTGACCATTTAGAAGCACCAACATGGAACGCTTGGTGATTGCATTCAGTGTGTACATGACCTCAATGAGTTTCAAGTCCAGTGTTTTAATTTATTTAATGTTGGAAGGGTGTTGTTTGTTTCATTCTACTAAACTATTACGTTTGTTGTTGATTTTATTGTTACTGAGAATATGATAAAATTAAAAAAATGTGCAAGTTTTATTACTTCTGCGAGGTCAAGCTGTACTTGCAGTAATTGGCTGTCCCTTCTTGGCGTGTCGATGGCAATCTGAATAGACTCGGCCCAGAATTCGGCTACGTGTTTAGTGCCATCACTAGCGTCCATCTGTTTCTGTAACGTGCGCAACAGGACACACAGGATACGATATTAAGTGTCCCATCATTTTTGGAACAGCACCACATTTACACTTCAAGGCGGAATCGTCTATGAATGTCCTCATGAACAGGTTATTCTTGCTTGGGCTAGCCTGGGTCCGGAGTCTGTTTATAGACTTCCAGGGTAGCCAAGGCAGCTCGTGTCCAGGTGGGAGATCTTCAGCAGGTAGAACGAATGGTATGGGTAAGGAACGTCTGCCTCGCCACAGTTTGTCTTTCTTTTATAAACTGTCTTATCAGAAAAAAGTTAATAATTCTTCATAAAATTTCGATATCATCACCCAGTATTTTGAATACATCTGTCACCAATTTTCTGCCTTAGTGTGGCGTTTATGCCGTAAAAGTAGACTGTCTCCTTCTATGTGTAGGGTAAGACACCGAGAAGATTAGTGTTGCAAATAATTGATAACTAGTTGCGTCCTGCGGTTTCACCCGCATAAGTCTCATTCCCGTGGAAATATCGGGATAAAAAGTATACTATGTCCTAACTCAGGTCACGGTCTACTCATTTGCCAAATTTCATCTAAATCCGTTCAGCCGTTTTAGCGTGAAAGTGTAACAAACAAACTCACTTTCGCATTTATAATATTTATCATAATCATAAATGCATGAAGTAATGAGCTGATAAATAAATTATTTTACCTTGAGCACTGTAGACAAGTCTTTAATGATCGTGTAGCACTGACATTTCCCTCCATCCAAAAGCACTTAATCACTTTCTTAGCTAGGTCCTTCTTATCCCTTACTAACTAAATATATTTCCACACAATATATCGGTAGTTTTATTCAGCGCTGAATCTCTCCCAAGCGTCTCTCCGATATATTCCGGCTCTAAGTGGTGCCAATGGACAGGTAAATATCTTAGGTTCACTCCAAGAAGCTGTAAGTCCAGGATTACGCATTATAAGAGAGGCAAGTGTAGCAGGTATTGTACAGAAAAATATGGCAGTCTTTAAAACGCTGGCTTCTGAAATAATATTCTCTCTCTGTAGTACCAAATATTTAACCTTGGGAAAGAAACTTAATAAAAGAAGACTCTTGGAAATTGTGTTTGCTTTTTGAGACCTTTTAGATCCTGAACTAGATTCCTAAGGGTGACCGATTTTCAATGAGTTTTTCTGTATGGACCCCGGATTCGAATGGTGCCTGAAAGAGGCAATGGTATCTTCCTAATCTACGACCGAAATCACCATTGGAAAATTAATATAAAATCTACAGAGCCAGTCACGACATTGGTCTTCTGAACTGAAATCCTTTTATGCGATAACATACTGAGGGAAATACCGTTTTCCTGAGCAGCCCGATACTCGCCATTAAAGTAAATTATTATAACCCAAGTGGGCAGTTAGCTGAGTCTCGCACAGTACTTACTAGCTTTAGCTTTAGCCTAGCTTGCCTGCTAAACGTTATCGTTGAGGTAAATAGTTCCACGATTTGTCCAAGAATTTATGCTTGTAGTCAGAAAGATGTCTTCATGAATGAGCTGACATCATGTCGTATTCATTTTGAAGGGTTAAATAATAATGTGTGCAACATGTGATCCAAAAAAGTGTTTGAAGATACGTGTAAAAAGAATCGATTTGGGTAAAAAAGACAATGGGCCGGGATGTTCCAATGTTGTGACGGCAAAATGGCCAAGGTCATCCGATTTAGGTAGACCAGCATTTCGGTCATCAGATTAGATTATAAAGCTGGTCGAGTACTGACTAGTTTAATACCCAGTTTCTAAATTAAGAGTTTAGAATTGAGATCATGTCAAATGTCCGACGTTTTTGCAAAGTAATGTTGAATTTGGTGGGTTTTAACCTTCATGCTAAAGTAGAGTTTGACACGTTCTCAATTCCAAATTCTCAATTCAGAAACCGGCTGTACAACAAAACTAAGTACCCAATAAGTAAGAGGTCTAAAGAAAGCACTTCACAACCTCCTAAATAAAGACATTATAATCTCTCGCTAAAAAACAAAAAAGTAACGCAAACCGAATAAATGCAACTCAGCACATTTTCCGCTCAGCTCCGCCCTCGTCTCGCTTTTGCTGAACCAACCCTTACGCTTCAGTTGTTGGGGTTAATGGAAATAACTGATTTTAATGTAAAGATAAGGGCGCGAGGGAAATGTGAGTGCCATTGAGAACGGATCGGGGACTTGGTCGGTTCTTATGTTTCGATTTTTGGTTGGCACGCGGTTCTTAACGACTTATATGAGGTGTATATTTGATCCCAAGCTTGGGTTTATGGGGAGGTGATAGAGATAGAGATGACAATGTAAATAATATTGGGGGACCTTTTGGTACATTCTTGTTTGAAGGTATCGAAGATAAAGATTGATGGTGAGCCAATGATAAATGATAAAATTTGATGATGAAATTGCTATATCGATTATGAATGATTTATAAAAAGGCGCAGAAATTAAGACAAAGCAACAAAAAATTATAAAACACAAGCAAGGTACAGTTCAATATCCGATAACACCACAACATAATGTACCATCAAAACGTAGTAGGTACACTAATCCTCATAGATTTTCACCAAAGCTTGCTTTTAACGGATTACGGAAAGGGTAATTACAGGCTATTTTAGTTACTACATGAAAATGTTTTACGAAGCTCGCAAGTTTAACGAATATATACAGGAACAGGGGATTGTACAAAAGGTTTTTATAGAAATAATTTTAAAAGTACTAACCTTTTCCAGGCTTCAATTTGGGAGTCCATTCTGTGTGGGCTTTTATCATTTCGTGCAATTTGTAAGTGTGATGAGAGTTGTAAGCAATGTAGCAAAGTTATAATATCATGTAGTGCAGATAATATTCTTTCAATATACTCGCAATATATACGTTTTTTCGGGACTATATTCGACGTTACTGGAGCGAAAATATATTGATATGAGAGCAATATTAAATCGTTTGAGTCGAATGGAATTTGTAGACCGTCTGCTACTCCATTTTTTCGAGTGTTTTTTATCAATACAAAAGAATAAAGAAAACCCATCACTTTCTAGTTCAAGTAAATAGATATAATTGATCAAATACCCAACATACAATAGCCATTAATTCTAGGCCTTTCACATTTGTGAAAGCCAATTTTATCGCACTTAGGATCTCCAATGTTCACCTCTACAACCTGTGACCTTGGTAGCCCTCGTGTGTATTCGTATTTGTTCGTGAACCTTCGTCATTAGTTGTCCCAGCTTGTGTATACAGTTCGCAGTATTGTTTGCTTGTTCGAAGGTTCCTAGAACACTATTTGTAAAACATTGTTTTCATATTCGTGGAAGGAACTGATTGTAGTTTATTGATTGCGTGTTTTCTGCGTAAAAGGATAGGAAACAACTTTTGTCGTTCACCAACTACACAACGTAGGTAATTTATTGTAGAATTACATTGTATAGGACTCTTCTTGCTGTTACAGAAACCTTAGTATACACAAGACTTTCTGTAGTTGCTATTTTCATTACATGGATTGTTTCTGGAGCAGTACGCCAATTCAATCTGACAACTGAAAAAACATACATTTTTCTCTTTGACGTCGCTGGCTTCATTAATGTTTCAACTAGAGTTGTCAATTTTAACTAAAGTTGTACAACACATCCCACTGTTTGCAATGTCATTATCATCATCAAAACCGTTTTTGATCTTAGTTACTCTGTGATTTACGACAATTGTACTAAACACAATTATTAGTTCTGCAGTCCAAATTGTAGCTCCAATAAACATATTAGGTTGTTACTGCAGTTGGCATTCTGTTGTACCTTCATTGTTCTCTTGGGGCGGATTATTTAACTAGTCTGATTTTAACAGCGTCATAACCATATTGATTTTATTAGCACACATGACTAGTTTTGATGGTACTGTCAATTTGTGGTAACTTGCTCTACGAACATCGTCCTTACTGTTACGATTTAAAGGTGCTGTCAACGTAAAATTGTTTCCATGTGCGGTTGACTGTACATTAAAACAATGGTTGTTTGAGTACGACTATAATAATGGTGAGTGGTGTTTGATAAATGGGTTTAATGATGATTATTGAGTTCATGTGTTTTATTTCCACGCGTATGTTTATTGTGCTTAATAGACTAGAGTAGTCTGGGCATCATTACACTTTTAAGAGCAAAAAGTAACATTGAATTCACATTAACAACAACAACATTAACATCAATAACAACAAAAAAATCAACACCATGTTTATAAAAATAAATAACTAAAATATGTGCCCAAGTCTTTGTATGAGTAATAAATACAGATGAAATAATAATTTCCATACTAACTACTGTCAAATTACAAAGTTTTACATGTAGTTTTTTTACATTCATAAATTCACGGCTTTCTGTAATAGGATTAGGTAGCAATTACAGAATGCTACGTGCTACGATTCTCGCTGTATACACTAATTATACAAACTCGTTTTACTTTAGTACAGATATAAAATGTAACAATCATGATTTCATGATGATCTGATCTGCCTAGCCTTGTCCCAACTATGTTCAAGTCGGCTTCCAGTCTAACATGACGCAGCTGAATACCAGTATTTTACATGGAGCGACTGCCTATCGGAGCTCCACAACCCAGTTACTGGATAACACGATACCTCTGGAAAAGACTGGTTGTCAGACTTTTGGGCTTCACTACCCGTAACGACTGTCAAAGATCTACGAATGACAGCCGGGAGCAACTGTTTAACGTGCTTTCCAAGGTACGGAGAGGTATCGATGGTCATCCATCACCGAACCGACCGCGGGAAGCGTAGCTTAAACCTTCGATCCCTTCCAATCACATTCGCATACACATACATACAATCATTAAACAATATAATTTGGACACAAATTCACACTCATTTTCCAAACTCGGGTACGAGCAATATCCACTAATTTCCGAATCCACCCGTGCTTGCTATAAATTTATTGATCTACCCACAGTATCAGCGGCTCTCAATAATTTACTAACTAATATACCTACGAATGATGTTCAAAACTTATATGTTATTGATTCCAATTGTAGTGAGATTAAAGCCTGATAGTTTGTTGAATTTTGAACTATATTTGGTTTATTCGCTTACTTTTATGCTTGTCGCGGCTCGTCGGGGCTAATGGCAATGTAATAGCCGCACAGTTCAATCGATCAAGGTAAAGCTTCATTTACACGATGCCAGTTTAATGCCTGTGGCATACCATAAAATTGAAGCAACCATTGACTTGCACCGTTTAAACAACACGTTAAATAAATTGTTGCACGATATGTGCAAGTTAGTTGCCGTTCAAAACTGGTATAGGTGTAAATAGGACGTACAATAAAATGGCTTTCAATTCTGGCATGAAAATTTTCCATCATTCAAACATGAGCGAACGAAACATGTTAAAAAGAGATCTTGAGAAGACGGTTCAATAAAATTGAATGAAATATTTGACAGCGCAATACAGGAAATACTTGAATCAATTTGTACAAGGACGTGCAACTCTGTGTTTTTGCCTTTGTCTAAACAGAAGTCGCATGCAATTTTTGAATGGCATTAATAAAACGTGCTTTTTGGAATGCGATTATGGCTTTTATTTACCCTTGTTGCGGTCGGTTGATGACCATTTCTTACATACCGAGACCCCTCGCTGCCTCAGAAAGGGTCCCGGGTGGCCATATACATCTTTGAAAGTCATTACGGGTAGCCAGAAGGCCTAAAGTCTAACAACTTGTTTGACCAAGGGGTATCCATTTTACTGTGTTGTGGAGGTCAGCTAGGCAGTTGCTCCATTTGAAATACTGGTATTCAGCTGGATTCGGTTAGACTGGAAGCCAAGCCGATCTCAACGTAGTTGGAGAAACGCAAGGTAGATGATATGGTTGTCTCTTCGAGATGGTTAAAGTTAGCCTTGGTGGGATTAATCTGATCTTTAAATGATCCGATTCCCAAATTAACTTTAAAATAGTTAAAGCTATTGAAAACGGTTATGCAACTGTTGAACATGTTAGATATGAAATAATATTACCACAATATAAACCTAAACAATTATAACTATCTCACTAGGACACTAGTGGAGGTGCAAATATTTGTCGCACTGCCAAAAAAATTATAGTTGGTTGTGCAACCGATCGGACGCCTGTTGAGATTTGTCGCCCATAAGTTCGCTGGGGAGTTTGTTGCACCACTACTTCTTCCCAGCTAAAGCACTAGGAAGTGGTGAAGGGTGGGCGCTTTGGAGGACTGTCGAATGTCTTAAGTTATTTTAAATTTCGTAAATTCCTGATTCTCAGCCCAGTTTGAATAGACGACTTTTGAATTTTGGAACCACAACATAAAGTTGTGTATATTTTGCTGGCAGCGTGACCCTGGTTGCGCCACCATGGTGTCCTAGTGAGTTATAGTCCTAAAGCTAACATACTGTGGAAATATGCATTTTGTTGGGAATGAAGACTGCCATAAAATCTCCGTAAAAAATAATGAAACATTAAGAGCGCCAAACAAATAGCCAACCTATTTGTTTGGCTCTGATTTAACCAACAATAGGGGTCCTGATTGCTAATAATGTTAAAAATGTTCTCGTCAAAAGCCCAGAATTTAGGGCATTCGCTGAATAGCGTGCATAACTTTGAACATTCCTTAATCAAGGCCTAAGTAACCCTGAATATATTTTTGTACTGAATGTCCAATAATGCTAAGTGTTTTCTCAATCAGGGTCCAGATACTTTTGTGAAATATTTTCAGGATTTTCCTTTATCAATAAATAAATAAGTAGATCTCTAAGCTGGCCATTATTATTGGTCCTTAGATACGGATTCGATGAACGATTTTTTATGACGAATATTATTATTTTTGTGTTCAACCATTGCTATTTCAAAGCTCCTCCTTGAGAGTTTTTCAACTTGTTTAACAAGCCAAAGTACCTAAAAATTACGATTAAAGTTAAATAAATCTTGTTATTGTAGAAAAGTAATTTCATTCCTATTTGTGTAAAGGTCAACATAATGGTTGACATTTCAAAAAAATCTTACGTCACCAAATTCATTTCTGATTCACAGATTCTACCAAAATGGGAAGCGGTGAAGACTGGAACGATATCATTCAAATTTCGAACGAACGAACCGAATGGGCTCGTACTCTTCAACATGGGCGCCAAGCCACCAAGGGTAGGTTGCACGGTAAGGGGTGGAGCTTTTGGGGTTAGACCAATCACTTAAGAGATAACCATCATCATCATTGAAGAGTCAATCACCATCATATCATTGAGGACGCTTTGTGGGGTATCGCATTTATTTTCTTTTGGTCCTAACTTAGCTGTTTCTGATTCAATTGTGAGAAGTGTGGTGAAATTGGTTTAGAAGTGCTTAGGTGATTATTGTTGGTCTATAATGTTTTGTGAAAAGGTTGCTTGGGCTAATTTAAAATAATTATCATTGATATGTCCTTTAAATTCACTGTCTCCATCAATTTTGAATAGGCAATAATTAATTTTAGTTTTACTAAAATTGTTTACTTCTCTGTTAGTTTTCTGTAACTTTTGATTGAAATAGTTTACAATGACGACGGCAAATCAACGCTCAAAAGATAAATTTCAAACAATATTTAAATCCAATAACCGACTTGCGAAACCCCACCAACCTCAATGGATACGCAAATCTCTAAATTTAATAATGGCGGCCAAAATTCACGAGGGAGAATTAAGAAGTCCCTTTTATTAAATCGTTTCATGTAACATGGACCGACTTATAATAAAACTTTGATTAAATCTGTTGAAGTATTTAATTTAACGAAATCATCGTTATCCATTGAGGTGCTGCATGGTAGGACCAAGTTGAAGAGATATAAAGAAACTAAGAACACAGACATAGGGGAATTTGTGTATGGTACCTTATAAAGTTTCACCCACTTTGATGATGTGAATTTTTTATGTTTATCTGTCTGTAACCTGGTACGCACCGTAGAATCTAAAGCACAAACTGACTCCCCAGCACAACACAAAATGCTTTTAAGAGTTGAACGAAATAAAACTGTTTTTTATTTTCTAATTGGTGTTTGAATTTTTAGTTTGATATTGTTGATGCTAGGCAAATTCTTGGGACCAACTAACGTACTAGACTAGACTTCTGTAGAAAGGGCTTTATTAATACCTACACAAATTCGCACCATTTTCGTCCTTAGAATCACTTTTGATTTACATAGATTTTCTGCTATAATAAAGATGATCTTGCCTTGATACAATTTGAATTCATTTCGCTTGTCTTTGTAACTCAATATTTTCAATAACTCCCACATTGAATATAAACTAACTTACTGCGGGATAGTTGGTACAAATTTAGTAGAATTTGCATGTCTGGTCCCGAATGTTAGTATTCAAATAGTTTGCGAATGGTTTGCATGTATTACGTGCAGTCAGACGTAACCGTTTTTTTATTTAGCTTTTAGTTTTAGGTACGCTTTTATTGATTTCTGATGTACCATGTACCAACGATATTCAGTATTCGATAAGGATTAGTCTAGCTTTTATGAATTTGATTTTTGTATCTGATCTACATCTACCCTTTTATTCGTAATCTTAATAATTTTATTTTAGCTTTTCTGCCTAAATATTTAGTATGCTTTCCTCACTGCTTTGTTTATCTAAATATATATTCAAGTAGTCTATGTAGTTTATAATATCATTATTTTAGCTTTAGTTGCACAATTTACTTATATTTACTATATTACAAAATTATGTCTA
Source organism: Conistra vaccinii (assembly GCA_948150665.1). NCBI lineage: Eukaryota > Metazoa > Arthropoda > Insecta > Lepidoptera > Noctuidae > Conistra > Conistra vaccinii. The sequence continues at coordinate 2,572,096 of OX411326.1, read as the reverse complement.
AGTATTCTATATAAAATATGATTGTAATTTTCTGTCACGTTGGGAAGACAAGATATATTTCAAACACAATTCTTGTTTTATAATTTATTATTGTATTTCAATCGCTCTTGTATGTATGATACACACTACAGCGATACAATAGATGTTGTCTGTGAACAGCACTTCCACCACTTTAGATGTTGTAAGTGTGACGAACAGGCCGAGATTATTATACGTTACTTAGCACTTGGTGCTTGTAACGTATAATAATTGGGCTTGGGCTTTACAAGTTTACCAATCTCGGTCTCAGTGTTGTGGAGTTCCAATGAATCCTTCAACAAATCCTTAGCAAATTCCTCATCAGTGTCACCATCGTATTTCAGGCCGATCTGTTCGCCGTTGAAATCCTCAACGGTTACATATACGTGCACATAGACCTGGGTTCTGGTGGAGTCAGGGTCAGGGCATCCAGGAGAAGAGTTGACGACTCCCACTGGCATGACTTCCTGCTAAGGAGGAGTGGGAGAGATGGAAGGGTGACTGTCGATGGAGCTAATGCTGAGTTTAAAACGCCTGGTAATTTAATTATTCTTCTTTAAAGTGTGCTAGTTTACAGTGACTTACCCGGTTTCTATATCGTACTGACAATCAGTGGCAATACCATCAGCCTCGTAGTGTTGGCAATATTGAGGCGTAGAATTAGTCATAAATATCCCTTTCAGTTTTTGGACGCTTATATGAAAACGTAAGATTCTTTATTATTACTTGTTTTAATCGTAATGGTTCTCTTTGTATCTTATATATGAAGATATAGTTCAGCATCTTTACCATGACATAATTTATATTATGTACATATAGTTTTGATGAGCGATAAAAAAGTTATTTCATAGTGACAAAACATTACCTTGATATATCATGCTCCTATCTACGCACGACCTATGGCAAAGGTCATTACGGTTTTATCTCAATTTAATGGCTTCTACTTAATTACCATTGAGTGGATTCAATTTATGTATGACAATTAATATGCACGATAAAGCATTGTCAATTAATTTCACATATATTTCAGAGATAATCAAAGCCGTAAGTCTAAAGTGAATAATTATAATGCTATTGTTATGAATATGCTTATCTATTCATGTAATTATACTAATGTCTTCAACTGTCGCCATTGTTCAGGTATTATCTGCAAATGCATTTGAGATTAGCGAAACTGATAACCTGAAAACATAATCAGCAACGTTTCCCATGTTGGTACTTAGGCCTTGTCTCTGTGAGAGGGAGTGGACCTGAGTCTCACTGTCACTGCGAGTTGGTTGAGTTTAGTGGCGTTCCTACTCAATTTGATCTTAACTATTCTCATCCAAATCAATCTTAAATATTCCAGGAGAATCAAACCAACTGGAACTAGATGGACCACTGTTCGTCGGAGGTCTTGGGTCTGAGTATTCAGCATCAAGAACACCACCAGCTCTGTGGACAGCGGCTTTGAGGCAAGGGTTCGTGGGGTGCATCCGAGATCTGGTGCTGAATGGAAAACCTCAGGATTTAACTGCGTTTGCACGGCAGCAGGATTCTGGTAAGTTTAAGATCTAGTCGAGTTAGAACCTAAAATATATTTAGATGAGTTTTTTCTTGGCCTTATGTTATTTCAACAGCGGCCCCGTTGAGGGCCTCCGTATAAATAACAAAAAGCTAAGTTAGATTTTAACATTGTTATTTCAAATTATACAATTTTACTTTTTAGCAGTGCCCTTTACTACCTAACGTAATAAAATCAAAATATACGTACAGTAGACCAACCCAGGCAAAGAATACTAACTATGAATAAAAAAACAAGTGAAGTCGAAAAGTAAATACACCTCCCTAATAAAACATAAACAAAAAAAAATGTCTCGTAACTATTTCTGTTCTTCATCTTAGTATTATTAAAGCATTCATATGACATCACCAGTTCCTTATTATGATCATCATGATGATCCACAGCCCGCTTGTCCTTGTTAGGATCAATGACTTTATTATTTTTGTTCCTTTCAGCATCAGTACGCCCCGCATGCCACGTGCTGATGAAGCAGTGCGTCAGCTCGCCATGTCAGCATGGTGCCCCCTGCTCTGAAGGATGGAACCGACCGCTTTGTGACTGCTCCATGACAAGTTATGGAGGTCCTACATGTGGTAGAGGTCAGTTTGAAGTATTATTTGTTTTGGTCATATTCTTATGTTAGCATTAACTACCTAAATTAAGATTGCCATCGACCCGCTAAGAAAAACTACTCTAACACTGCGTAAAACTGTGGAATCAGTATCTTCTGGTAAATGATGACCTGTGGGTAAATTAATTCTACGTATTTGTGATTTGCAAACGGAGAAGAACTTCTCAGCCAGTTTATTCCGGATGTTCAATGGAACCTACAGTTTATTTTTAATTATTAAGAACTTCACTTTTATTTTTAGATAAAATGCAAAAAAGTACATAGATAGAAGATAAAAACCATCCAATACATTCAAATTATCTTCTTTGTTTTTTCAGAAACCGCAACGATTTACCTGAACGGCAGCCAGCACCTCACAGCAGCATTAGGTCCTGAACACATAACACAAACTGAGGAGCTGTTACTTCGGTTCCGCACCAACAGAGCTGGTCTTTTGCTCCGAACTGCTTCAGAACATTCTGCTGATAGAATCGAGTTGGCTGTGGCAGCTGGAAGGGTCAGAGCCAGTGTAAGACTTGGGGACAGAGAAAAGGTGGGTAATAAACGAAATTATTTGTTTTGTGTAAAATTTTATTATTTATTGGAATAATTTTAGAAAAAGTAGAAATGGTAATGTAATAAGCAGTAGTCGTAGAGTAGTCATTTAGATAAGGAAGTACGGAAGGACCTCAGGACCACAAGTCGATCACCCAAGCTGCTGTGAATGTTGCGATGGAGGC